>CM051237.1:68264211-71241439 GCA_027917425.1 Gastrophryne carolinensis | reverse complement strand
TGATAAAGACACTTTTGCTGGCCAAAGCACTACTGTACCCTGCCAGCTCGATTCCTGCCCGGGGCATCCCATTCTGTGACTACAGCAGCCTCTGTTTAAGACCATATAAGCATTTGCTCTTATCATATTTGAAATTAGGCCTGATAAAGACACTTTTGCTGGCCAAAGCACTACTGTACCCTGCCAGCTCGATTCCTGCCCGGGGCATCCCATTCTGTGACTAAAGCAGCCTCTGTTTAAGACCATATAAGCATTTGCTCTTATCATATTTGAAATTAGGCCTGATAAAGACACTTTTGCTGGCCAAAGCACTACTGTACCCTGCCAGCTCGATTCCTGCCCGGGGCATCCCATTCTGTGACTAAAGCAGCCTCTGTTTAAGACCATATAAGCATTTGCTCTTATCATATTTGAAATTAGGCCTGATAAAGACACTTTTGCTGGCCAAAGCACTACTGTACCCTGCCAGCTCGATTCCTGCCCGGGGCATCCCATTCTGTGACTAAAGCAGCCTCTGTTTAAGACCATATAAGCATTTGCTCTTATCATATTTGAAATTAGGCCTGATAAAGACACTTTTGCTGGCCAAAGCACTACTGTACCCTGCCAGCTCGATTCCTGCCCGGGGCATCCCATTCTGTGACTAAAGCAGCCTCTGTTTAAGACCATATAAGCATTTGCTCTTATCATATTTGAAATTAGGCCTGATAAAGACACTTTTGCTGGCCAAAGCACTACTGTACCCTGCCAGCTCGATTCCTGCCCGGGGCATCCCATTCTGTGACTAAAGCAGCCTCTGTTTAAGACCATATAAGCATTTGCTCTTATCATATTTGAAATTAGGCCTGATAAAGACACTTTTGCTGGCCAAAGCACTACTGTACCCTGCCAGCTCGATTCCTGCCCGGGGCATCCCATTCTGTGACTACAGCAGCCTCTGTTTAAGACCATATAAGCATTTGCTCTTATCATATTTGAAATTAGGCCTGATAAAGACACTTTTGCTGGCCAAAGCACTACTGTACCCTGCCAGCTCGATTCCTGCCCGGGGCATCCCATTCTGTGACTACAGCAGCCTCTGTTTAAGACCATATAAGCATTTGCTCTTATCATATTTGAAATTAGGCCTGATAAAGACACTTTTGCTGGCCAAAGCACTACTGTACCCTGCCAGCTCGATTCCTGCCCGGGGCATCCCATTCTGTGACTAAAGCAGCCTCTGTTTAAGACCATATAAGCATTTGCTCTTATCATATTTGAAATTAGGCCTGATAAAGACACTTTTGCTGGCCAAAGCACTACTGTACCCTGCCAGCTCGATTCCTGCCCGGGGCATCCCATTCTGTGACTAAAGCAGCCTCTGTTTAAGACCATATAAGCATTTGCTCTTATCATATTTGAAATTAGGCCTGATAAAGACACTTTTGCTGGCCAAAGCACTACTGTACCCTGCCAGCTCGATTCCTGCCCGGGGCATCCCATTCTGTGACTAAAGCAGCCTCTGTTTAAGACCATATAAGCATTTGCTCTTATCATATTTGAAATTAGGCCTGATAAAGACACTTTTGCTGGCCAAAGCACTACTGTACCCTGCCAGCTCGATTCCTGCCCGGGGCATCCCATTCTGTGACTACAGCAGCCTCTGTTTAAGACCATATAAGCATTTGCTCTTATCATATTTGAAATTAGGCCTGATAAAGACACTTTTGCTGGCCAAAGCACTACTGTACCCTGCCAGCTCGATTCCTGCCGGGGCATCCCATTCTGTGACTAAAGCAGCCTCTGTTTAAGACCATATAAGCATTTGCTCTTATCATATTTGAAATTAGGCCTGATAAAGACACTTTTGCTGGCCAAAGCACTACTGTACCCTGCCAGCTCGATTCCTGCCCGGGGCATCCCATTCTGTGACTAAAGCAGCCTCTGTTTAAGACCATATAAGCATTTGCTCTTATCATATTTGAAATTAGGCCTGATAAAGACACTTTTGCTGGCCAAAGCACTACTGTACCCTGCCAGCTCGATTCCTGCCCGGGGCATCCCATTCTGTGACTACAGCAGCCTCTGTTTAAGACCATATAAGCATTTGCTCTTATCATATTTGAAATTAGGCCTGATAAAGACACTTTTGCTGGCCAAAGCACTACTGTACCCTGCCAGCTCGATTCCTGCCCGGGGCATCCCATTCTGTGACTAAAGCAGCCTCTGTTTAAGACCATATAAGCATTTGCTCTTATCATATTTGAAATTAGCCTGATAAAGACACTTTTGCTGGCCAAAGCACTACTGTACCCTGCCAGCTCGATTCCTGCCCGGGGCATCCCATTCTGTGACTAAAGCAGCCTCTGTTTAAGACCATATAAGCATTTGCTCTTATCATATTTGAAATTAGGCCTGATAAAGACACTTTTGCTGGCCAAAGCACTACTGTACCCTGCCAGCTCGATTCCTGCCCGGGGCATCCCATTCTGTGACTAAAGCAGCCTCTGTTTAAGACCATATAAGCATTTGCTCTTATCATATTTGAAATTAGGCCTGATAAAGACACTTTTGCTGGCCAAAGCACTACTGTACCCTGCCAGCTCGATTCCTGCCCGGGGCATCCCATTCTGTGACTACAGCAGCCTCTGTTTAAGACCATATAAGCATTTGCTCTTATCATATTTGAAATTAGGCCTGATAAAGACACTTTTGCTGGCCAAAGCACTACTGTACCCTGCCAGCTCGATTCCTGCCCGGGGCATCCCATTCTGTGACTAAAGCAGCCTCTGTTTAAGACCATATAAGCATTTGCTCTTATCATATTTGAAATTAGGCCTGATAAAGACACTTTTGCTGGCCAAAGCACTACTGTACCCTGCCAGCTCGATTCCTGCCCGGGGCATCCCATTCTGTGACTAAAGCAGCCTCTGTTTAAGACCATATAAGCATTTGCTCTTATCATATTTGAAATTAGGCCTGATAAAGACACTTTTGCTGGCCAAAGCACTACTGTACCCTGCCAGCTCGATTCCTGCCCGGGGCATCCCATTCTGTGACTAAAGCAGCCTCTGTTTAAGACCATATAAGCATTTGCTCTTATCATATTTGAAATTAGGCCTGATAAAGACACTTTTGCTGGCCAAAGCACTACTGTACCCTGCCAGCTCGATTCCTGCCCGGGGCATCCCATTCTGTGACTACAGCAGCCTCTGTTTAAGACCATATAAGCATTTGCTCTTATCATATTTGAAATTAGGCCTGATAAAGACACTTTTGCTGGCCAAAGCACTACTGTACCCTGCCAGCTCGATTCCTGCCCGGGGCATCCCATTCTGTGACTACAGCAGCCTCTGTTTAAGACCATATAAGCATTTGCTCTTATCATATTTGAAATTAGGCCTGATAAAGACACTTTTGCTGGCCAAAGCACTACTGTACCCTGCCAGCTCGATTCCTGCCCGGGGCATCCCATTCTGTGACTAAAGCAGCCTCTGTTTAAGACCATATAAGCATTTGCTCTTATCATATTTGAAATTAGCCTGATAAAGACACTTTTGCTGGCCAAAGCACTACTGTACCCTGCCAGCTCGATTCCTGCCCGGGGCATCCCATTCTGTGACTAAAGCAGCCTCTGTTTAAGACCATATAAGCATTTGCTCTTATCATATTTGAAATTAGGCCTGATAAAGACACTTTTGCTGGCCAAAGCACTACTGTACCCTGCCAGCTCGATTCCTGCCCGGGGCATCCCATTCTGTGACTAAAGCAGCCTCTGTTTAAGACCATATAAGCATTTGCTCTTATCATATTTGAAATTAGGCCTGATAAAGACACTTTTGCTGGCCAAAGCACTACTGTACCCTGCCAGCTCGATTCCTGCCCGGGGCATCCCATTCTGTGACTAAAGCAGCCTCTGTTTAAGACCATATAAGCATTTGCTCTTATCATATTTGAAATTAGGCCTGATAAAGACACTTTTGCTGGCCAAAGCACTACTGTACCCTGCCAGCTCGATTCCTGCCCGGGGCATCCCATTCTGTGACTACAGCAGCCTCTGTTTAAGACCATATAAGCATTTGCTCTTATCATATTTGAAATTAGGCCTGATAAAGACACTTTTGCTGGCCAAAGCACTACTGTACCCTGCCAGCTCGATTCCTGCCCGGGGCATCCCATTCTGTGACTACAGCAGCCTCTGTTTAAGACCATATAAGCATTTGCTCTTATCATATTTGAAATTAGGCCTGATAAAGACACTTTTGCTGGCCAAAGCACTACTGTACCCTGCCAGCTCGATTCCTGCCCGGGGCATCCCATTCTGTGACTACAGCAGCCTCTGTTTAAGACCATATAAGCATTTGCTCTTATCATATTTGAAATTAGGCCTGATAAAGACACTTTTGCTGGCCAAAGCACTACTGTACCCTGCCAGCTCGATTCCTGCCCGGGGCATCCCATTCTGTGACTAAAGCAGCCTCTGTTTAAGACCATATAAGCATTTGCTCTTATCATATTTGAAATTAGGCCTGATAAAGACACTTTTGCTGGCCAAAGCACTACTGTACCCTGCCAGCTCGATTCCTGCCCGGGGCATCCCATTCTGTGACTAAAGCAGCCTCTGTTTAAGACCATATAAGCATTTGCTCTTATCATATTTGAAATTAGGCCTGATAAAGACACTTTTGCTGGCCAAAGCACTACTGTACCCTGCCAGCTCGATTCCTGCCCGGGGCATCCCATTCTGTGACTACAGCAGCCTCTGTTTAAGACCATATAAGCATTTGCTCTTATCATATTTGAAATTAGGCCTGATAAAGACACTTTTGCTGGCCAAAGCACTACTGTACCCTGCCAGCTCGATTCCTGCCCGGGGCATCCCATTCTGTGACTAAAGCAGCCTCTGTTTAAGACCATATAAGCATTTGCTCTTATCATATTTGAAATTAGGCCTGATAAAGACACTTTTGCTGGCCAAAGCACTACTGTACCCTGCCAGCTCGATTCCTGCCCGGGGCATCCCATTCTGTGACTACAGCAGCCTCTGTTTAAGACCATATAAGCATTTGCTCTTATCATATTTGAAATTAGGCCTGATAAAGACACTTTTGCTGGCCAAAGCACTACTGTACCCTGCCAGCTCGATTCCTGCCCGGGGCATCCCATTCTGTGACTAAAGCAGCCTCTGTTTAAGACCATATAAGCATTTGCTCTTATCATATTTGAAATTAGGCCTGATAAAGACACTTTTGCTGGCCAAAGCACTACTGTACCCTGCCAGCTCGATTCCTGCCCGGGGCATCCCATTCTGTGACTACAGCAGCCTCTGTTTAAGACCATATAAGCATTTGCTCTTATCATATTTGAAATTAGGCCTGATAAAGACACTTTTGCTGGCCAAAGCACTACTGTACCCTGCCAGCTCGATTCCTGCCCGGGGCATCCCATTCTGTGACTAAAGCAGCCTCTGTTTAAGACCATATAAGCATTTGCTCTTATCATATTTGAAATTAGGCCTGATAAAGACACTTTTGCTGGCCAAAGCACTACTGTACCCTGCCAGCTCGATTCCTGCCCGGGGCATCCCATTCTGTGACTAAAGCAGCCTCTGTTTAAGACCATATAAGCATTTGCTCTTATCATATTTGAAATTAGGCCTGATAAAGACACTTTTGCTGGCCAAAGCACTACTGTACCCTGCCAGCTCGATTCCTGCCCGGGGCATCCCATTCTGTGACTAAAGCAGCCTCTGTTTAAGACCATATAAGCATTTGCTCTTATCATATTTGAAATTAGGCCTGATAAAGACACTTTTGCTGGCCAAAGCACTACTGTACCCTGCCAGCTCGATTCCTGCCCGGGGCATCCCATTCTGTGACTACAGCAGCCTCTGTTTAAGACCATATAAGCATTTGCTCTTATCATATTTGAAATTAGGCCTGATAAAGACACTTTTGCTGGCCAAAGCACTACTGTACCCTGCCAGCTCGATTCCTGCCCGGGGCATCCCATTCTGTGACTACAGCAGCCTCTGTTTAAGACCATATAAGCATTTGCTCTTATCATATTTGAAATTAGGCCTGATAAAGACACTTTTGCTGGCCAAAGCACTACTGTACCCTGCCAGCTCGATTCCTGCCCGGGGCATCCCATTCTGTGACTAAAGCAGCCTCTGTTTAAGACCATATAAGCATTTGCTCTTATCATATTTGAAATTAGCCTGATAAAGACACTTTTGCTGGCCAAAGCACTACTGTACCCTGCCAGCTCGATTCCTGCCCGGGGCATCCCATTCTGTGACTAAAGCAGCCTCTGTTTAAGACCATATAAGCATTTGCTCTTATCATATTTGAAATTAGGCCTGATAAAGACACTTTTGCTGGCCAAAGCACTACTGTACCCTGCCAGCTCGATTCCTGCCCGGGGCATCCCATTCTGTGACTATAGCAGCCTCTGTTTAAGACCATATAAGCATTTGCTCTTATTATATTTGAAATTAGCCTGATAAAGACACTTTTGCTGGCCAAAGCACTACTGGACCCTGCCAGGTCCATTCCTGCCCAGGGCATCCCATTCTGTGACTAAAGCAGCCTCTGTTTAAGACCATATAAGCATTTGCTCTTATTATATTTGAAATTAGGCCTGATAAAGACACTTTTGCTGGCCAAAGCACTACTGGACCCTGCCAGGTCGATTCCTGCCCAGGGCATCCCATTCTGTGACTAAAGCAGCCTCTGTTTAAGACCATATAAGCATTTGCTCTTATTATATTTATATTATAAGACACTTTTGCTGGGCATAGGCTTACTGCTGCCTGCCAGGTGCACTTCTGTTGAGGCATCCCATTCTGTAACATAGCATACCCCTCTTTATTTACACTAAGCAGCTCTCTTATTTACACTAAGCAGGCCTGTTGGAGGCTGAGTGTTACTGCTCACTTTTGGTGTGCATTATATTCTGTTTTATATAGACCCACTGCTGCCTGGGGGTTCTTAAAATATCACCTACTACCACGCCAGTTAGACTATGTCGGGCAGACAAGTGCCTGGAAGTGAAAAGAGGAGTGGCAGAGGCCAAGATTCCGCAGGCAGAGCTCGCATCAGACTGGGGGCCAGTAGCAGCAGGAGTCACGCTGAGAGACCTAATCTGCCAGTATCTGCTAGCGGTCGGGTCTCCACCAGTAACGCATCTGCCGTGGTAGATTGGCTGACGCGCTCATCAACAACATCATCACAACTTACATCTGAGACCCCCAGTCTAGGGTCGGTAGGTTCCTCTGACACAACCCTGAGTTGGCATGCCCCGAGAGCAGTCCCTGTCCTCCCATTGCCTCTGTCCTACGCCGTTCCCTCCCCCAGCGACGTATCCTATGCTTTGGGTTCAGCTCCACTCTTTAGTGAGGAGGACGATCAGATACAGGAGGACAGTCAGCAGCTACTGCCCAGCCAAGAAATGGAGGTGGCTTCTTTAGCTAGGCAGACAAATAGTGATGTGGACAGTGTCGTGGGTGCTGCGAGCGTTCCAGCTCCTGCGCCAGACACTGTTGACGAATCCACGAACATCAGTGACGTACAGCCACAACCCGGTGATGATGATGATGATGACGATGAAGCCGATCGCACTTGGGAGCCGGGTGATGAAGGGGCTTCATCGTCATCATCAGGAGAAGAGGGGCGCAGGTTGCCCCGGAGTCAGCAGCTGAGGCAGCAAGGTGGTAGCAGTCAGCATGGGGGCACAATTCCAAAGGCTGGAGCCGGCCGGGGCCGGGGCCGGGGTAGAGCACCTGCTGTGCGGCAGTCTACCTTATCGGGAGGTAGTGAAGCAGGGGTTCCTGGAGTTGGCAACAGCAGCAGTGAATCAGTGAGGCCAGGGGGTGGGAAAAGTAGCTACTCGGCAGTGTGGCAGTTTTTCCTGAGGCATCCGCAGGAGGGTAACATGGCCACATGCAAGATATGTAGGCAAAAGGTGAAGCGTGGCCAGGGTCCAAATGTTGGCACCACGGCCCTGCGTCAACATATGATGCGTCACCATAAAACGACCTGGGAGAACCGAGGCTCCCAAGGGGTGGTCCAGTCTGCTTCCTCACCAAGTGAGCTCCCAATTTCTGCCAGCCAAGGCTCCAGCACCTCAGCCGAAGGCAGCTGTGCGTCACACCCATCCTCTGTCGCTCCTGCTCCTCCTCCTCCTCCTCCAAGTCATGCATCCCGCCAGCAATCCATCAGCGAAGCCATGTCCAAGAGACAGCAGTATGCGCCCACTCATCCTACGGCGCAGAAGCTGAATGTGCTCCTGTCCAAGTTGCTGGTGCTGCAGTCGCTCCCTTTTCAGGTGGTGGAATCTGCACCTTTCAGAGAACTGATGGCTTGTGCCGAGCCGAGGTGGAGAGTCCCAAGCCGTCATTTCTTTGCCAAGAAGGCAGTACCAGCGCTGCACACTTTTGTTGAACAGAAGGTGGGCCAGTCCTTGAGCCTGTCGGTGTGTAGCAAAATACATGGCAGCGCCGACATCTGGAGCTGTAACTACGGTCAGGGGCAGTACATGTCGTTTACGGCCCACTGGGTGAATGTGGTCCCTTTGCAGCAGCAACTTGGACAGGTCACGCTGCTTCGGCCTCCGCGCTCTCTGCCCATTGGGCCTGTGACACCGTGCGACTCGGCCTCCTCATCCTCCGCCATCTCCTCACCCTCCACTGTAGGCTCAAGTCTCAGTGCCCCTCCAGTCTACCATGTGTGCAGGGCACGGAGGTGTCACGCAGTGCTTCACATGGTTTGTCTTGGCGAACGGAGTCACACAGGGGAGGAACTGCTTAAATGTATTCATCAGGAAATCCAAACATGGCTTACTCCGAGAAAACTTAAAATGGGAATCATGGTTACCGACAATGGGAAGAACATTTTGTCTGCGCTGCGCCAAGGAAGCCTGACCCATGCCCCCTGCATGGCTCACGTCTTCAATCTGGTTGTCAAGCGGTTTCTGAAGTGTTCCCCCCATCTGCAGGACATCCTAACAACTTCACGGAAACTTTGCATGCACTTCAGCCACTCCTACACCGCCAAACACACCCTTCTTGAGCTACAGCGTCAGAATGGTATCCCCCAACATAGTCTGATTTGCGATGTTTCCACCCGTTGGAATTCCACCCTTCACATGTTGGACCGATTATATGAACAGAGAAAAGCCATCACGGATTTCCTGATGATCCAAGCAGATAGGGGGACTCCCCTGTGTAACTTCAATGTCAACCAGTGGCAGCTCATACGTGACACCTGCCGTTTGCTCAGGCCCTTTGAGGAAGCCACTTTATTTGTCAGTCGGCAGGATTACGGGATGAACGACGTGATTCCACTGCTTCATGTACTACAGCACATGTTGGAAACCATGGCTGGTCAGGGCACTGGAGACATGGCGTTTACATCTTACGGCCACATGAACCCCCTTGGAGCTGAACTGGAGGAGGAGGAGGAGGAAGAGGAGGAGGAGGAGTTGCCCAGCGAAACACAGTTTAGGCTTGGCGAAATGGCTGGTTTATCTAGTCAGCGGACAGGAGAGGAGGAGCAGGAGCAGCCAGAGGAGCTAGAGGTTTTTGAGGAAGGAGAGACAGAGGACCCGGGCACACCGTGGCAGTATGCAGTGGAGATGGAGACAGGTAGTCCATCCGAGTCACTTGCGCAAATGGCACGAAGCATGCTCACATGCTTGCGTAGTGACCCCAGAATTGTTTCCATCTGTCGGCGGGATGACTTCTGGCTGTCCACCTTATTGGACCCTCGCTTCCGGCACAAAATGGGGGCATTTTTTAAACCCACCGAGAGGGAGGACAAACTCAACTACTACAAAGACATTCTACGTAGGCAGTTGGCCGATGCCTATCTGCGCCATGGTCCATACTCTCGCAGGTCTGACTCGAGGGGACCTCTGCGCTCACCTTCCACTGCCATGGCCGCTGGGGGGGTTGGCAGCAGCAGCAGCAGAAGCTCCATCAGCAGCAGCAGCCTCAGTCTTCAGTCGCTAATGAGTAGCTTTCTACACCCGCATAGTGAGGCTACTCATGAGCAGCAGGAAGACCTGGAGCAGGACCTGAACCAGCAGGTCATGTCATACTTTGACATGACCATGCCAACACACCTTGAGGATCCGCTGGACTTCTGGGCAGCCAAACTTGATTTGTGGCCGCAACTAGCAGAGTTTGCCCTGGAAAAGCTGTCCTGCCCGGCAAGTAGCGTGCCATCTGAGCGGGTGTTTAGTGCGGCGGGGGCCATAGTTACGGCGAGGAGAACTCGTCTGTCAACTAAAAATGTGGAGAGACTCACCTTTGTCAAAATGAATCAGGGATGGATCAGCCAGGATTTCCACCCACCAATGCCTGATGCATGCGACTAGATTCAGCATGGTGCCACGTTTTACACTTTCCAAATGGTGCAAAACATATTTATGTCTTTAGGCCATTTTTTGGGCTCCTGCTGCTGCTACTGTCAACTCCTGCCAACTCCAGGGTGTGATTCATCCAATTTTTGGGCTCCTGAGGCCAACTCCGGTGTATATTTGGGCTCCTGCTGCTGCTGCTGCCAACTTCTGCCAACTCCAGGGTGTGATTCATCCAATTTTTGGGCTCCTGAGGCCAACTCCAGTGTATATTTGGGCTCCTGCTGCTGCTACTGTCAACTCCTGCCAACTCCAGGGTGTGATTCATCCAATTTTTGGGCTCCTGAAGCCAACTCCAGTGTATATTTGGGCTCCTGCTGCTGCTGCTGCCAACTTCTGCCAACTCCAGGGTGTGATTCATCCAATTTTTGGGCTCCTGAAGCCAACTCCAGTGTATATTTGGGCTCCTGCTGCTGCTGCTGCCAACTCCTGCCAACTCCAGGGTGTGATTCATCCAATTTTTGGGCTCCTGAGGCCAACTCCAGTGTATATTTGGGCTCCTGCTGCTGCTGCTGCCAACTTCTGCCAACTCCAGGGTGTGATTCATCCAATTTTTGGGCTCCTGAGGCCAACTCCAGTGTATATTTGGGCTCCTGCTGCTGCTACTGTCAACTTCTGCCAACTCCAGGGTGTGATTCATCCAATTTTTGGGCTCCTGAAGCCAACTCCAGTGTATATTTGGGCTCCTGCTGCTGCTACTGTCAACTCCTGCCAACTCCAGGGTGTGATTCATCCAATTTTTGGGCTCCTGAGGCCAACTCCAGTGTATATTTGGGCTCCTGCTGCTGCTACTGTCAACTCCTGCCAACTCCAGGGTGTGATTCATCCAATTTTTGGGCTCCTGAGGCCAACTCCAGTGTATATTTGGGCTCCTGCTGCTGCTACTGTCAACTCCTGCCAACTCCAGGGTGTGATTCATCCAATTTTTGGGCTCCTGAAGCCAACTCCAGTGTATATTTGGGCTCCTGCTGCTGCTGCTGCCAACTTCTGCCAACTCCAGGGTGTGATTCATCCAATTTTTGGGCTCCTGAAGCCAACTCCAGTGTATATTTGGGCTCCTGCTGCTGCTGCTGCCAACTTCTGCCAACTCCAGGGTGTGATTCATCCAATTTTTGGGCTCCTGAGGCCAACTCCAGTGTATATTTGGGCTCCTGCTGCTGCTACTGTCAACTTCTGCCAACTCCAGGGTGTGATTCATCCAATTTTTGGGCTCCTGAAGCCAACTCCAGTGTATATTTGGGCTCCTGCTGCTGCTACTGTCAACTCCTGCCAACTCCAGGGTGTGATTCATCCAATTTTTGGGCTCCTGAGGCCAACTCCAGTGTATATTTGGGCTCCTGCTGCTGCTACTGTCAACTCCTGCCAACTCCAGGGTGTGATTCATCCAATTTTTGGGCTCCTGAAGCCAACTCCAGTGTATATTTGGGCTCCTGCTGCTGCTGCTGCCAACTTCTGCCAACTCCAGGGTGTGATTCATCCAATTTTTGGGCTCCTGAAGCCAACTCCAGTGTATATTTGGGCTCCTGCTGCTGCTACTGTCAACTCCTGCCAACTCCAGGGTGTGATTCATCCAATTTTTGGGCTCCTGAAGCCAACTCCAGTGTATATTTGGGCTCCTGCTGCTGCTGCTGTCAACTCCTGCCAACTCCAGGGTGTGATTCATCCAATTTTTGGGCTCCTGAAGCCAACTCCAGTGTATATTTGGGCTCCTGCTGCTGCTGCTGCCAACTCCTGCCAACTCCAGGGTGTGATTCATCCAATTTTTGGGCTCCTGAGGCCAACTCCAGTGTATATTTGGGCTCCTGCTGCTGCTGCTGCCAACTTCTGCCAACTCCAGGGTGTGATTCATCCAATTTTTGGGCTCCTGAGGCCAACTCCAGTGTATATTTGGGCTCCTGCTGCTGCTACTGTCAACTTCTGCCAACTCCAGGGTGTGATTCATCCAATTTTTGGGCTCCTGAAGCCAACTCCAGTGTATATTTGGGCTCCTGCTGCTGCTACTGTCAACTCCTGCCAACTCCAGGGTGTGATTCATCCAATTTTTGGGCTCCTGAGGCCAACTCCAGTGTATATTTGGGCTCCTGCTGCTGCTGCTGCCAACTCCTGCCAACTCCAGGGTGTGATTCATCCAATTTTTGGGCTCCTGAGGCCAACTCCAGTGTATATTTGGGCTCCTGCTGCTGCTGCTGCCAACTTCTGCCAACTCCAGGGTGTGATTCATCCAATTTTTGGGCTCCTGAGGCCAACTCCAGTGTATATTTGGGCTCCTGCTGCTGCTACTGTCAACTTCTGCCAACTCCAGGGTGTGATTCATCCAATTTTTGGGCTCCTGAAGCCAACTCCAGTGTATATTTGGGCTCCTGCTGCTGCTACTGTCAACTCCTGCCAACTCCAGGGTGTGATTCATCCAATTTTTGGGCTCCTGAGGCCAACTCCAGTGTATATTTGGGCTCCTGCTGCTGCTACTGTCAACTCCTGCCAACTCCAGGGTGTGATTCATCCAATTTTTGGGCTCCTGAAGCCAACTCCAGTGTATATTTGGGCTCCTGCTGCTGCTGCTGCCAACTTCTGCCAACTCCAGGGTGTGATTCATCCAATTTTTGGGCTCCTGAAGCCAACTCCAGTGTATATTTGGGCTCCTGCTGCTGCTACTGTCAACTCCTGCCAACTCCAGGGTGTGATTCATCCAATTTTTGGGCTCCTGAGGCCAACTCCAGTGTATATTTGGGCTCCTGCTGCTGCTACTGTCAACTCCTGCCAACTCCAGGGTGTGATACATCCAATTTTTGGGCTCCTGAAGCCAACTCCAGTGTATATTTGGGCTCCTGCTGCTGCTGCTGCCAACTTCTGCCAACTCCAGGGTGTGATTCATCCAATTGTTGGGCTCCTGAAGCCAACTCCAGTGTATATTTGGGCTCCTGCTGCTGCTACTGTCAACTCCTGCCAACTCCAGGGTGTGATTCATCCAATTTTTGGGCTCCTGAAGCCAACTCCAGTGTATATTTGGGCTCCTGCTGCTGCTGCTGTCAACTCCTGCCAACTCCAGGGTGTGATTCATCCAATTTTTGGGCTCCTGAAGCCAACTCCAGTGTATATTTGGGCTCCTGCTGCTGCTGCTGCCAACTCCTGCCAACTCCAGGGTGTGATTCATCCAATTTTTGGGCTCCTGAAGCCAACTCCAGTGTATATTTGGGCTCCTGCTGCTGCTGCTGCCAACTTCTGCCAACTCCAGGGTGTGATTCATCCAATTTTTGGGCTCCTGAAGCCAACTCCAGTGTATATTTGGGCTCCTGCTGCTGCTGCTGCCAACTCCTGCCAACTCCAGGGTGTGATTCATCCAATTTTTGGGCTCCTGAGGCCAACTCCAGTGTATATTTGGGCTCCTGCTGCTGCTACTGTCAACTCCTGCCAACTCCAGGGTGTGATTCATCCAATTTTTGGGCTCCTGAGGCCAACTCCAGTGTATATTTGGGCTCCTGCTGCTGCTACTGTCAACTCCTGCCAACTCCAGGGTGTGATTCATCCAATTTTTGGGCTCCTGAAGCCAACTCCAGTGTATATTTGGGCTCCTGCTGCTGCTGCTGCCAACTTCTGCCAACTCCAGGGTGTGATTCATCCAATTTTTGGGCTCCTGAGGCCAACTCCAGTGTATATTTGGGCTCCTGCTGCTGCTACTGTCAACTCCTGCCAACTCCAGGGTGTGATTCATCCAATTTTTGGGCTCCTGAGGCCAACTCCAGTGTATATTTGGGCTCCTGCTGCTGCTACTGTCAACTCCTGCCAACTCCAGGGTGTGATTCATCCAATTTTTGGGCTCCTGAGGCCAACTCCAGTGTATATTTGGGCTCCTGCTGCTGCTACTGTCAACTCCTGCCAACTCCAGGGTGTGATTCATCCAATTTTTGGGCTCCTGAAGCCAACTCCAGTGTATATTTGGGCTCCTGCTGCTGCTACTGTCAACTCCTGCCAACTCCAGGGTGTGATTCATCCAATTTTTGGGCTCCTGAAGCCAACTCCAGTGTATATTTGGGCTCCTGCTGCTGCTGCTGCCAACTTCTGCCAACTCCAGGGTGTGATTCATCCAATTTTTGGGCTCCTGAGGCCAACTCCAGTGTATATTTGGGCTCCTGCTGCTGCTACTGTCAACTCCTGCCAACTCCAGGGTGTGATTCATCCAATTTTTGGGCTCCTGAAGCCAACTCCAGTGTATATTTGGGCTCCTGCTGCTGCTGCTGTCAACTCCTGCCAACTCCAGGGTGTGATTCATCCAATTTTTGGGCTCCTGAAGCCAACTCCAGTGTATATTTGGGCTCCTGCTGCTGCTGCTGCCAACTCCTGCCAACTCCAGGGTGTGATTCATCCAATTTTTGGGCTCCTGAAGCCAACTCCAGTGTATATTTGGGCTCCTGCTGCTGCTGCTGCTGCCAACTCCTGCCAACTCCAGGGTGTGATTCATCCAATTTTTGGGCTCCTGAGGCCAACTCCAGTGTATATTTGGGCTCCTTCTGCCCCTCATAGTGATGCCACTTCAACTCTCTGCAATTGTGCCGCTCTGCGATTCTATTAGCGATGCCTCTGATCTGCATGTGATATTTCTTCAAAGTATTATTTAACTAACCCAGCACGCATCCTGTGCGTGTTACAGCAAGGCTGAATGGTTTACAACCCTATTGAGGCTGTAGGAGGCTCAGAAATAGCCGTTTTTAATAGCGATTCGTCGCGAATTTATTCGGGTCGAAACGATTTTTGTCGGAAAATTCGGCGAATCAGTCGAATCGAATTTTTCAAAAGTTCGCTCATCTCTACTCATCAGCACCCCGATGCCCAGGAAAGGCTGTTTGCTAAAGGACATTTAGATTGCTATTAGTATGGCAGAAGTCCTGCTTTTGTGGCTTCTGAGCCATGGAGATGCCAGTCCCTCTGCCTGGGCTGGTGGTCCTAGGAGACCTAATATAGTTTATGTTTTCTTTTTAAAACAAATGAATATGGGGCCAAATGAATCTTACCACTTATCTTACAGCAGAATAAATCAGGCTAAAACGAATCTTGGAGTCGCTCATAACTAGTCCAGACCAAGTCCAGACAGTGGCATGAAAAATAGATTCCACATTACATTTTGTATACTCAAACTTCATCCAAGATACTTGAAAATCAATACAGAATCAATATTAACATGGTTTTGTCAAAAAAATGCAGACATACCGTAATTCTTAAGAATATTATATACCAATGGTGTTATTGGTCTATCTGACAGTGCTTCAGCATGGTTTAACAGAGCATCTTTTATAGTGTCATATCCACAAAGGATAACCATTCTCCTCATGCCAATTTGGACACTAAATACTGTGCCATATCTCTTGGATAACTACAAAATACAGAAAAAAAAAGATTTTTTTCTCAAGTAGATTCAATTCACATCTCTGTATTTCAGTTAGCAACAGCGAACTCTGTCGGAGGTCAGTGCACAAGGAGACTGTTCTGTGAAAGTGCATCTGTGGGAGTTATTACCTTTTACCTTAGGCCCAGTGGGGCTGATTCTGCCGGCCCTGCTGCTGTGTGTAAGCTGCAATCTCACACACTGTTTTACATTATGCTCCTATTCAAGGCAAAGGGTTAAAGTAATTAAATAGGAAAACTAAAAAACAAAAGGATATTTAACTTTAATCCCGTGCAGATGATTGGTGCCACCCAGCCGATGAGTAACTCACCTGATCACTGGATCTGGTGAGTTATGATAAGCAGACTAGGACTGATCAGCTGCGTGGGATAGAATGTAAGCACCCTTTTGTTTTTTTTTATTTGAATTGAATTCACTTCTGAGGGGAATGGGACATTGATACATGCATGGATGAGGCATCTTCTGCTGAGGAGGTCAGAATTCACTAGGATTAGGGAATATAAAGCAGGCTGAATGAACGATTCAACCCTTTGACAACCAGCACAGGGATACCAGAAAGCAGGCTAATTGAACCTTTTGTTTGAAATGTCCCAGGTTTTGGTCCACTGGGGCACATTGGCAACATTGTATGAGCAGAGGTTTTATAGAGGGAAGTCAAAGGGACATAAAGAGAGATTATCCATAGCCATGCTAAGGGAAGGCAGGTGTAGCCTCCTGCATAAGACGCCTGCTGAGATTACTAGAGAAACAAGGCCAAGTGCAGGTGGAAGGAAGTAGGAGGACAATGCTGCGGTGAAGCAGAGTTGCAGAGAGAGAGAGAGAGAGTGAGAAGACTGAGGTGCGGGGAATTCCACATGTAGAGAAGAGGGCCCTGCAGGGATAAAAGGGAGGTCCTGGCATGGATGTGACAGAGGAGGCACCTGTTAGGAGTAGAGTGGATCCAAAGGGACCGACAAGCTGCAAGGAGGAAGCTGCCACGCCTGAGACTACAGTAAGGTGTCTACCACTGTCTGAGGCCCCTGCTCTGCAGTGACTGTTGTTTGAGGGAGAAGCCCTTGTGTTGGGTAATGGTTCAGGCTCTGAGTTTCCCCATGTGTTTTACTCTCTCTGCTGATGTTGGGCAATTCTGCGTTTCAGTCTGGGATACCCCATAGATGATCTCTACTACAAAGGGGTGCTTCGTTCAAAGTGGGGTGGTGGACCCCGAATCCTCCTGTAGAAAATGGTCTACATTTAATTGGGAAATACAACACTGACTGGCCACTCTGCTGAAACATTATAATAAGCAAGAGTTCTATTCTTGATGAGGACAAACTTATTTAACCCTTTCTATGAAACCGCTTTATAAAGCATGTCTGCCTGTGTTTGCTTTTATACAAGTTATAAAAGTTTATTTGGCCTGTGAACTGTGAACTGTGAATTTGATGGTGACGTGGATTAAAGCATTAAACCTTTCTTTTCATGACCTTTCAACAATAAAACAAACTGATGCTTTCACTTATCCTGCTTGCCGTTGAGTGTCTGTCTGCTGACGTACCATCGTGTCAGCTCCCCATGCTGCGTTCCCTTTAACCCTTACCCTTGGCTACTATACCTGTGTGCTGTGACATTGCTAAAGATAAACTGGCACCATGACATACTTGGGATTGCAAATACTGCTGATTATCCCTGACACCTACCGTTACAACGGTTTTGGTGCACTTTAATGCTGTAGGTCACAAGGTGCTCAACCATACAAGGTGCTCAAACCTTCTCCTCAAGGGCCATAAACAGGCCAGGCTTTACAGATCTCCTCACTGATGTACAGGTGAAATCATTAGTGCTCAGAATCATAGAACTAAACACCACACCTGGGCATCAGAGTGAAGATCTGCAATACCTGGCCTGTTGGTGGCTCTTGAGGAGAAAGGTTGCAGACTGCTGAAGGCTGTATACAAAAACCTAGTGTTCAGTTACCCATAGGGTAGCCTACCCAGGCATACATTTAGGGCTTGATTTATCAAGCACTTCTGCCAGACAATGGCATATCAGTGCAAATTAGAGTAGTTCAAAATATAGTGTATATTATTTTTTTCAAAGTTGCTACAGCGCTAATGTTTTAGTAAATGTGTTTGCTGCGTCAGTGTAAAACAAAACTAATAAATGGTATTTTACACTACTCTAATTTGCACCAATGTGGCATTGTCTGGCAGGACAAGGATAAATCAAGCCCTTAGTGTTCAGCAAGTGTCAGGGTGCTTCTATTGCTTGTACCCCGGATGAATGCAGTGGGAAACAGAAAAGTGTATGCCTTCTATGGGGTGGTTGCCCATAATCTGGAACTGGAATTTGTGTTAATCTAGGGGCGTAGCTGGGGGGGGGGCAGGCGGGGCATGTGCCCCAGGTGCAGCAGGTCAGGAGGGCGCCAAAGGAGGGTCTGAGCCCAGGTGGGGACGCCATTTGAAACTTTGCCCCGGGTGCCAGAAAGCCTAGCTACTGCTCTGGTTAATTTGAGGTTGGATCCTGGATAGCCTATATAAACATCCCAGTTTCCCCTTGTTACATGCAGACCAGTGGCATAGGAGTTTCAGAAGTAGCTAGGGATTGCATACATTTATAAAATACTTCAAGAAATGTAATATACTCCCCAAGCATCTGGGGCATAGTGCTATCAGCCACTGCCATTGGTATGACAGGGGTGTATTTGGCACAACATATGTTTAATATGTCAATTGCTATATAGCCTTATAGCAATATGTTACCTCTATAAATGTCTCATGAGGTCTTTTCATGTTAATAGAATGCACATTTCCAATGATTGGCAAAGGTCTGGGTCCAGGTGGGAAATTCTTGTATTTGTGGTTGCTGAACACATGGGCCAGGAAGAAAATAGTAACAACAAACAGAAGGATTGTCACAGGATCGATGGAAATCATGTCTTCTATAAGTAGGAGTAGAACCAGAGTCTAAAAATTTGGAACAATCTTTAAACTTTAAACCTATATGGTGAAAAGAGTTTAGAGTTATGTTATGTAGAGTTATGTACAGTATATAATGACAATTCTACAACATACTTTTAGTTTAACATGACTAATAGTTAAAGATTAGCATCAATAGTAAAAAAATATCATAAGGGATTACGGGATACTCGTCTTTCTTGACTCTGCATGGTCTGTCCTCTGGTGTCCAGTGCAATCCACAGTTGTCCTTGGCTGAGGCTGAGCTGCCAGGCCGCTGACAATTTACACACAGGGAGATGGTGGCCCAGCGCTCAGGCATTCTGGCATGTCCACATCCCTTTCATTGGCCAGGGAGGGTTGCAAGCCAGACATCACTGCCGGCACATCTGTGAAACAGGACAGATTGGCTCCATGAAAAGGAGGACACTAGAGATGGCACTGCCATTGGAGCCAGGGATAGACCAGATGGAAAATGAGGACATCCTCTGGTGCTGAAAAGTTTTAGTAGGTGATTTTTTTTAGGGAATAAAAGACGAATCAGCAAGAAATTCCCATAAGGGACTAATCAATATTTCCCTGATATTCAGAGCTAATTACAATTTGTCCGAATTGGTTTGCTTATCCCCACTCATTATTTTACATGGATAAGTGAATACATTTGAAAACAGACTACACCGCTCTACTATAGTAAGAATTCACCCTGTTTGATTCATATTCTGTTTGTTTTGACAGAATAACCCTTGTGTAGGTGATTTGGTTCAGTTATGTTATTAAACATCTGAAAATAAGTTACAAAATTCTCTGTAAACAAGAAGAAAAGCCTCTTTGTCTGGCCCTGTAGTCTAAACGACTTTAGGGCCATCCTATTCTTTATTCCTGGGATATACAACTTTAGGAAGCCCAGCTGTGTTAAATTCCCCCTAGATCCCCTTGTTTACTCCCCACACTGGCAATCCCATGGTTCATGCACATTTACTAAGCCACTCTGACATATAAAAGAGGACCAAAACCTTCCCCCCTGAGGCACCCCAGTGCACAGCCAAGAAGGGAGGCGAATGATACCACTGCCGGGCGCTGTGGGCTCAGGGGGAAAGGTAAGTTTACTCGGCACCCTGGTGGATTTCACACAGCAGGGCATTCCAAACTGGGGAGGCAGTTAGCCTGCCCTGAAGTCTCACAGACTCTAGGGTGGGTTTTGGTCCAATTTAAAAAGCGACTTGGAAAACAGTGTGTGTATGCACTAGAGATGAGCGAACTTTTGAAAAATTCGATTCGGCTGATTCGCCAAATTTTCAGACAAAATTTGTTTCGGTCCAAATTTATTCGCGACGAATCACTATAAAAAATTTCTGAGCTTCCTAGAGCCTCAGTAGGGTTGTAAACCATTCTGCCTTGCTGTAACACGCATAGGATGCGTGCTGGGTTAGTAAAATAATACTGTAAATAATTAGGACATGCAGATCAGAGGCATCGCTAATAGAATCACAGAGCGGCACAACTGCAGAGAGTTGAAGTGCCATCACTATGAGGGGCCCCTATAGTGCCTGAAAAACACACCCTGGAGCTGGCAGCAGCAGGAGGCCAAAAATTAGCTGAATCACACCCTGGGGTTGCAAGCAGCAGCAGGAGCTCAAACATTACTTTAAAGAGACACTGGAGTTGGCTGCAGGAGCCCAAAAATTGGATGAATCACACCCTGGAGTTGCAAGCAGGAGCAGCAGCCCAAACATAGCTTGAAAGAGACACTGGAGTTGGCTGCAGGAGCCAAAAAATTGGATGAATCACACCCTGGAGTTGCAAGCAGCAGCAGGAGCCCAAACATTGCTTTAAAGAGACACTGGAGTTGGCAGCAGGAGCCCAAAAATTAGATGAATCACACCCTGGAGTTGCAAGCAGCAGCAGCGGGAGCACAAACATTACTTTAAAGAGACAATGGAGTTGGCAGCAGGAGCCCAAAAATTGGATGAATCACACCCTGGAGTTGCAAGCAGCAGCAGCAGCCCAAATATAGCTTGAAAGACCCTGGAGCTGGCAGCAGGAGCCCAAAAATTGGATGAATCACACCCTGGAGTTGCAAGCAGAAGGAGCCCAAACATAGCTTGAAAGAGACACTGGAGTTGGCAGCAGGAGCCCAAAAATTGGATGAATCACAGCCTGGAGTTGCAAGCAGCAGCAGGAGCCCAAACATTGCTTTAAAGAGACACTAGATTTGGCTTCAGGAGCACAAAAATTGGATGAATCACACCCTGGCGTTGCAAGCAGCAGCAGCAGCAGCCAAACATAGCTTGAAAGAGACACTGGGGTTTGCAGCAGGAGCCCAAAAATTGGATGAATCACACCCTGGAGTTGCAAGCAGCAGCAGCAGCCCAAACATAGCTTGAAAGAGACACTGGAGTTGGCAGCAGGAGCCCAAAAATTGGATGAATCACACCCTGTAGTTGCAAGCAGCAGTAGCAGCAGCAGCCCAAACATAGCTTCAAAGAGACATTGGAGTTGGCTGCAGGAGGCCAAAAATTGGATGAATCACACCCTGGAGTTGCAAGCAGCAGCAGCAGCAGCCCAAACATTGCTTGAAAGAGACACTGGAGTTTGCTGCAGGAGCCCAAAAATTGGATGAATCACACCCTGGCGTTGCAAGCAGCAGCAGCAGCCCAAACATTGGTTGAAAGAGACACTGGAGTTGGCAGCAGGAGCCCAAAAATTGGATGAATCACACCCTGGAGTTGCAAGCAGCAGTAGCAGCAGGAGCCAAAACATTACTTTAAAGAGACACTGGATTTGGCTTCAGGAGCCCAAAAATTGGATGAATCAAGCAGCAGCAACAGCCCAAACATTGCTTTAAAGAGACACTGGAGTTGGCACCAGGAGCCCAAAAATTTAATGAATCACACCCTGGAGTTTCAAGCAACAGCAGCAGGAGCCCAGACATAGCTTGAAAGAGACACTGGAGTTGGCTGCAGGAGGCCAAAAATTGGATGAATCACACCCTGGGTTGCAAGCAGCAGCAGCAGCAGGCCAAACATTGCTTCAAAGAGACACTGGAGTTGGCTGCAGGAGCCCAAAAATTGGATGAATCACACCCTGGAGTTGCAAGCAGCAGCAGCAGGAGCCCAAACATAGCTTGAAATCGACACTGGAGCTGGCAGCAGGACCCCAAAAATTGGATGAATCACACCCCGGGTTGCAAGCAGCAGCAGCAGGCCAAACATTGCTTCAAAGAGACACTGGAGTTGGCTGCAGGAGCCCAAAAATTGGATGAATCAAGCAGCAGCAGCAGTCCAAACATTGGTTGAAAGAGACACTGGAGTTGGCAGCAGGAGCCCAAAAATTGGATGAATCACACCCTGGAGTTGCAAGCAGCAGCAGCAGCAGCCCAAACATAGCTTGAAAGAGACACTGGAGTTGGCAGCAGGAGCCCAAAAATTGGATGAATCACACCCTGGGTTGCAAGCAGCAGCAGCAGGCCAAACATTGCTTCAAAGAGACACTGGAGTTGGCTGCAGGAGCCCAAAAATTGGATGAATCAAGCAGCAGCAGCAGCCCAAGCATTGGTTGAAAGAGACACTGGAGTTGGCAGCAGGAGCCCAAAAACTAGATGAATCACACCCTGGAGTTGCAAGCAGCAGCAGCAGGAGCCCAGACATAGCTTGAAAGAGACACTGGAGTTGGCAGCAGGAGCCCAAAAATTGGATAAATCACACCCTGGGTTGCAAGCAGCAGCAGCAGGCCAAACATTGCTTCAAAGAGACACTGGAGTTGGCTGCAGGAGCCCTAAAATTGGATGAATCAAGCAGCAGCAGCAGCCCAAACATTGGTTGAAAGAGACACTGGAGTTGGCAGCAGGAGCCCAAAAATTGGATGAATCACACCCTGGAGTTGTAAGCAGCAGCAGCAGCAGCCCAAACATAGCTTTAAAGAGACACTGGAGTTGTCTGCAGGAGCCCAAAATTTGGATGAATCACACCCTGTAGTTGCAAGAAGCAGCAGGAGCCCAAACATTGCTTGAAAGAGACACTGGAGTTGGCAGCAGGAGCCAGAAAATTGGCTGAATGACACCCTGGAGTTGCAAGCAGCAGCAGCAGGAGGCCAAACATAGCTTGAAAGGGACACTGGAGTTGGCTGCAGGAGGCCAAAAAGTGGATGAATCACACCCTGGGTTGCAAGCAGCAGCAGGCCAAACATTGCTTCAAAGAGACACTGGAGTTGGCTGCAGGAGCCCAAAAATTCGATGAATCACACGCTGGAGTTGCAAGCAGCAGCAGCAGGAGCCCAAACATAGCTTGAAAGAGACACTGGAGTTGGCAGCAGGAGCCCAAAAATTGGATGAATCACACCCTGGAGTTGCAAGCAGCAGCAGCAGCCCAAGCATTGCTTTAAAGAGACACTGGAGTTGGCAGCAGGAGCCCAAAAATTGGATGAATCACACCCTGGAGTTGCAAGCAGCAGCAGCAGGAGCCCAAACATAGCTTGAAAGAGACACTGGAGTTGGCAGCAGGAGCCCAAAAATTGGATGAATCAAGCAGCAGCAGCAGCCCAAACATTGGTTGAAAGAGACACTGGAGTTGGCAGCAGGAGCCCAAAAATTGGATGAATCACACCCTGGAGTTGCAAGCAGCAGCAGCAGCAGCCCAAACATAGAATGAAAGAGACAATGGAGTTGGCAGCAGGAGCCCAAAAATTGGATGAATCACACCCTGGGTTGCAAGCAGCAGCAGCAGCCCAGACATAGCTTTAAAGAGACACTGGAGTTGGCTGCAGGAGCCCAAAATTTGGATGAATCACACCCTGTAGTTGCAAGAAGCAGCAGGAGCCCAAACATTGCTTGACAGAGACACTGGAGTTGGCAGCAGGAGCCCAAAAACTAGATGAATCACACCCTGGAGTTGCAAGCAGCAGCAGCAGGAGCCCAGACATAGCTTGAAAGAGACACTGGAGTTGGCAGCAGGAGCCCAAAAATTGGATAAATCACACCCTGGGTTGCAAGCAGCAGCAGCAGGCCAAACATTGCTTCAAAGAGACACTGGAGTTGGCTGCAGGAGCCCAAAAATTGGATGAATCACACCCTGGAGTTGCAAGCAGCAGCAGCAGGAGCCCAAACATAGCTTGAAATCGACACTGGAGCTGGCAGCAGGACCCCAAAAATTGGATGAATCACACCCCGGGTTGCAAGCAGCAGCAGCAGGCCAAACATTGCTTCAAAGAGACACTGGAGTTGGCTGCAGGAGCCCAAAAATTGGATGAATCAAGCAGCAGCAGCAGTCCAAACATTGGTTGAAAGAGACACTGGAGTTGGCAGCAGGAGCCCAAAAATTGGATGAATCACACCCTGGAGTTGCAAGCAGCAGCAGCAGCAGCCCAAACATAGCTTGAAAGAGACACTGGAGTTGGCAGCAGGAGCCCAAAAATTGGATGAATCACACCCTGGGTTGCAAGCAGCAGCAGCAGGCCAAACATTGCTTCAAAGAGACACTGGAGTTGGCTGCAGGAGCCCAAAAATTGGATGAATCAAGCAGCAGCAGCAGCCCAAGCATTGGTTGAAAGAGACACTGGAGTTGGCAGCAGGAGCCCAAAAACTAGATGAATCACACCCTGGAGTTGCAAGTAGCAGCAGCAGGAGCCCAGACATAGCTTTAAAGAGACACTGGAGTTGGCAGCAGGAGCCCAAAAATTGGATAAATCACACCCTGGGTTGCAAGCAGCAGCAGCAGGCCAAACATTGCTTCAAAGAGACACTGGAGTTGGCTGCAGGAGCCCTAAAATTGGATGAATCAAGCAGCAGCAGCAGCCCAAACATTGGTTGAAAGAGACACTGGAGTTGGCAGCAGGAGCCCAAAAATTGGATGAATCACACCCTGGAGTTGTAAGCAGCAGCAGCAGCAGCCCAAACATAGCTTTAAAGAGACACTGGAGTTGTCTGCAGGAGCCCAAAATTTGGATGAATCACACCCTGTAGTTGCAAGAAGCAGCAGGAGCCCAAACATTGCTTGAAAGAGACACTGGAGTTGGCAGCAGGAGCCAAAAATTTGGCTGAATGACACCCTGGAGTTGCAAGCAGCAGCAGCAGGAGGCCAAACATAGCTTGAAAGGGACACTGGAGTTGGCTGCAGGAGGCCAAAAAGTGGATGAATCACACCCTGGGTTGCAAGCAGCAGCAGGCCAAACATTGCTTCAAAGAGACACTGGAGTTGGCTGCAGGAGCCCAAAAATTGGATGAATCACACGCTGGAGTTGCAAGCAGCAGCAGCAGGAGCCCAAACATAGCTTGAAAGAGACACTGGAGTTGGCAGCAGGAGCCCAAAAATTGGATGAATCACACCCTGGAGTTGCAAGCAGCAGCAGCAGCCCAAACATTGCTTTAAAGAGACACTGGAGTTGGCAGCAGGAGCCCAAAAATTGGATGAATCACACCCTGGAGTTGCAAGCAGCAGCAGCAGGAGCCCAAACATAGCTTGAAAGAGACACTGGAGTTGGCAGCAGGAGCCCAAAAATTGGATGAATCAAGCAGCAGCAGCAGCCCAAACATTGGTTGAAAGAGACACTGGAGTTGGCAGCAGGAGCCCAAAAATTGGATGAATCACACCCTGGAGTTGCAAGCAGCAGCAGCAGCAGCCCAAACATAGATTGAAAGAGACACTGGAGTTGGCAGCAGGAGCCCAAAAATTGGATGAATCACACCCTGGGTTGCAAGCAGCAGCAGCAGGCCAAACATTGCTTCAAAGAGACACTGGAGTTGGCTGCAGGAGCCCAAAAATTGGATGAATCAAGCAGCAGCAGCAGCCCAAACATTGGTTGAAAGAGACACTGGAGTTGGCAGCAGGAGCCCTAAAATTGGATGAATCACACCCTGGAGTTGTAAGCAGCAGCAGCCCAGACATAGCTTTAAAGAGACACTGGAGTTGGCTGCAGGAGCCCAAAATTTGGATGAATCACACCCTGTAGTTGCAAGAAGCAGCAGGAGCCCAAACATTGCTTGAAAGAGACACTGGAGTTGGCAGCAGGAGCCCAAAAACTAGATGAATCACACCCTGGAGTTGCAAGCAGCAGCAGCAGGTGCCCAGACATAGCTTGAAAGAGACACTGGAGTTGGCAGCAGGAGCCCAAAAATTGGATAAATCACACCCTGGGTTGCAAGCAGCAGCAGCAGGCCAAACATTGCTTCAAAGAGACACTGGAGTTGGCTGCAGGAGCCCTAAAATTGGATGAATAACACGCTGGAGTTGCAAGCAGCAGCAGCAGGAGCCCAAACATAGCTTGAAAGAGACACTGGAGTTGGCAGCAGGAGCCCAAAAATTGGATGAATCACACCCTGGAGTTGCAAGCAGCAGCAGCAGCCCAAACATTGCTTTAAAGAGACCCTAGAGTTGGCAGCAAGAGCCCAAAAATTGGATGAATCACACCCTGGAGTTGCAAGCAGCAGCAGCAGGAACCCAAACATAGCTTGAAAGAGACACTGGAGTTGGCAGCAGGAGCTCAAAAATTGGATGAATCACACCCTGGAGTTGCAAGCAGCAGCAGCAGCAGCAGCAGGAGCCCAAACATAGCTTGAAAGACACGCTGGAGTTGGCAGCAGGAGCCCAACAATTGGCTGAATCACACCCTGGAGTTGCAAGCAGCAGTAGCAGCAGGTGCCCAAACATTACTTTAAAGAGACACTGGAGTTGGCTTCAGGAGCCCAAAAATTGGATGAATCACACCCTGGAGTTGCAAGCAGCAGAAGGAGCCAAAACATTGCTTTAAAGAGACACTGGAGTTGGCAGCAGGAGCCCAAAAACTGGATGAATCACACTGTGGAGTTGCAAGCAGCAGCAGGAGCCCAAACATTGCTTTAAAGAGACACTGGAGTTGGCTTCAGGAGCCCAACAATTGGATGAATCACACTCTGGGTTGCAAGCAGCAGCAGGCCAAACATTGGTTGAAAGAGACACTGGAGTTGGCAGCAGGAGCCCAAAAACTGGATGAATCACACCCTGGAGTTGCAAGTAGCAGCAGCAGGAGCCCAAACATAGCTAGAAAGAGACACTGGAGTTGGCTGCAGGAGGCCAAAAATTGGATGAATCACACCCTGGAGTTGCAAGCAGCAGCAGCAGGCCAAACATTGCTTCAAAGAGACACTGGAGTTGGCTGCAGGAGCCCAAAAATTGGATGAATCACACCCTGGAGTTTCAAGCAGCAGGAGCACAAACATTGACTGGAAGGCACACCCTGAAGTTGGCATCAGCAGGAGCCCAAAAATTGGCTGGAAGGCACACCTTGAAGTTGGCATCAGCAGTAGGCCAGAAATTGGCTGGAAGGCACACCCTGAAGTTGGCATCAGCAGGAGCCCAAAAATTGACTGGAAGGCACACCCTGGAGTTGGCAGCAGCAGCAGGAGGAACCCAGAAATTGGCTGGAAGGCACACCCTGAAGTTGGCAGCAGCAGTAGGCCAAAAATTAGCTGGAAGGCACACCCTGAAGTTGGCAGCAGCAGCAGCAGGAACCCAGAAATTGGCTAGAAGCCACACCCTGAAGTTGGCATCAGCAGGAGCCCAACAATTGACTGGAAGGCGCACCCTGGAGTTGGCAGCAGCAGCAGTAGGAACCCAGAAATTGGCTGGAAGGCACACCCTGAAGTTAGCAGCAGCAGGAACCCAGAAATTGTTCTAAAGACATAAATATGTTTTGCACCATTTAGAAAGTGTAAAATGTGGCACCATGCTGAATCTAGTTGCATGCATCAGCCATTGGTGGGTGGAAATCCTGGCTGATCCATCCCTGATTCATTTTGACAAAGGTGAGTCTCTCCACATTTTTAGTTGACAGACGAGTTCTCCTCGCCGTAACTATGGCCCCCGCCGCACTAAACACCCGCTCAGATGGCACGCTACTTGCCGGGCAGGACAGCTTTTCCAGGGCAAACTCTGCTAGTTGCGGCCACAAGCCAAGTTTGGCTGCCCAGAAGTCCAGCGGATCCTCAAGGTGTGTTGGCATGGTCATGTCAAGGTATGACATGACCTGCTGGTTGAGGTCCTGCTCCAGGTCTTCCTGCTGCTCATGAGTACCTCACTATGCGGGTGTAGAAAGCTACTCATTAGCGACTGAAGACTGAGGCTGCTGCTGATGGAGCTGCTGCTGTTGCTCCTGCCAGCCCCCCCCCCAGCAGGAATGGCAGTGGAACATGGACCATGGCTCAGATAGGCATCGGCCAACTGACTACGCAGAATGTCTTTGTAGTAGTTCAGTTTGTCCTCCCTCTCGGCGGGTTTAAAAAATGCCCCCATTTTGTGCTGGAAGCGAGGGTCCAATAAGGTGGACAGCCAGAAGTCATCCCGCCGACAAATGGAAACAATTCTGGGTTCACTATGCAAGCACGTGAGCATGCTTCCTGCCATTTGCGCAAGTGACTCGGATGGACTACCTGTCTCCATCTCCACTGCATACTGCCACGGTGTGTCCGGGTCCTCTGTCTCGCCTTCCTCAAAACCCTCTAGCTCCTCTGGCTGCTCCTGCTCCTCCTCTCCTGTCCGCTGACTAGATAAACCAGCCATTTTGCCAAGCCTAAACTGTGCTTTACTGGGCCCCTCCTCCTCTTCCTCCTCCTCCTCCTCCAGTTCAGCTCCAACGGGGTTCATGTGGCCGTAAGATGTAGACGCCATGTCTCCAGTGCCCTGACCAGCCATGGTCTCCAACATGTGCTGTAGTACATGAAGCAGTGGAATCACGTCGTTCATCCCGTAATCCTGCCGACTGACAAATAAAGTGGCTTCCTCAAAAGGCCTGAGCAAACGACAGGTGTCACGTATGAGCTGCCACTGGTTGACATTGAAGTTACACAGGGGAGTCCCCCTATCCGCTTGGATCATCAGGAAATCCGTGATGGCTTTTCTCTGTTCATATAATCGGTCCAACATGTGAAGGGTGGAATTCCAACGGGTGGAAACTTCGCAAATCAGACTATGTTGGGGGATACCGTTCTGACGCTGTAGCTCAAGAAGGGTGTTGTTGGCGGTGTATGAGTGGCTGAAGTGCATGCAAAGTTTCCTTGAAGTTGTTAGGATGTCTTGCATATGGGGGGAACACTTCAGAAACCGCTTGACAACCAGACGTGAGCCATGCAGGGGGCATGGGTCAGCCTTCCTTGGCGCAGCGCAGACAAAATGTTCTTCCCATTGTCGGTAACCATGATTCCCATTTTAAGTTTTCTTGGAGTAAGCCATGTTTGGATTTCCTTATGAATAAATTTAAGCAGTTCCTCCCCTGTGTTCGCCAAGACAAACCATGTGAAGCACTGCCTGACACCTCCGTGCCCTGCACACATGGTAGACTGGAGGGGCACCAAGACTAGAGCCTACAGTGGAGGGTGAGGCGATGGCGGAGGATGAGGAGGCCGAGTCACACGTTGTCACAGGCCCAACGGGCAGGGAGCGCGGAGGCTGAAGCGGCGTGACCTGTCCAAGTTGCTGCTGCTGCTGCAAAGGGACCACATTCAACCAGTGGGCCGTAAACGACATGTACTCTCCCTGACCGTAGTTACAGCTCCAGACATTGGCGCTGCCCTGCACATTGCTACACACCGCCAGGCTCAAGGACTGGCCTACATTCTGTTCAACAAAAGTGTGCAGCGCTGGTACTGACTTCTTGGCAAAGAAATGACCGCTTGGGACTCTCCACCTCGGCTCGGCACAAGCCATCAGTTCTCTGAAAGGTGCAGAGTCCACCACCTAAAAAGGGAGCGACTGCAGCACCAGCAACTTGGACAGGAGCACATTCAGCTTCTGCGCCGTGGGATGAGTGGGTGCATACTGCTGTCTCTTGGACATGGATTCGCTGATGGATTGCTGGCGGGATGCATGACTTGGAGGAGGAGGAGGAGCAGGAGCGACAGAGGATGGGTATGACGCACAGCTGCCTTCGGCTGAGGTGCTGGAGCCTTGGCTGGCAGAAATTGGGAGCGGCGTGCCACTTGGTGAGGAAGCAGGCTGGACCACCTCTTCGGAGCCTCGGTTCTCCCAGGCCGCTTTATGGTGACGCATCATATGTTGACGCAGGCCCGTGGTGCCAACATTTGGACCCTGGCCACGCTTCACCTTCTGCCTACATATCTTGCATGTGGCCATGTTACCCTCCTGCGGATGCTTCAGGAAAAACTGCCACACTGCCGAGTAGCTACTTTTCCCACCAACAGGCCTCACTGATTCACTGCTGTGTGGCACTACCTCCCGATAAGGTAGCCTGCCGCACAGCAGTTGCGCTACCCCGGCCCCGTTTGGCTCCAGGCTTTACAATTGTGCCCCCATGCTGACTGCCAACCATGCTGCTAACACCTTGCTGCCTGAGCTGCTGACTCCGGGGCAACCTGCGCCCCTCTTCTCCTAATGATGACGATGAAGCCCCTTCATCACCCGGCTCCCAAGTGCGATCGGCTTCATCATCATCATCATCATCACCGAGTTGTGGCTGTACGTCACTGATGTTCTTGGTTTCTTCAGTGTCTATCTGATCGTCCTCCTCACTAAAGAGTGGAGCTAAACCCAAAGCATAGGATACATCGCTGGGGGAGGGAACGGCGTAGGACAGAGGCAATGGAAGGACAGGGACTGCTCTCGGGGCATGCCAACTCAGGGTTGTGTAAGAGGAACCTACCGACCCTAGACTGGGGGTCTCAGATGAAACTTGTGATGATGTTGATGAGCGCGTTAACCAATCTACCACGGCAGATGCGTTACTGGTGGAGACACTGCCGCTAGCAGATACTGGCAGATCAGGTCTCTCACCGTGACTCCTGCTGCCACTCGACTGCAGAATCTTGGCCTCTGCCACTCCTCTTTGAACTTCCTGGCACTTGTCTGCCTGACATTTTTATGTATTTGCTTATTTTGTATAACAGATGGGGTGGTAGGTGCAAATTTGGGATACCCCAGGCACAGGTTTACTGTCAGCAGACAGAAAGCAATGCAAAATTAAAGAACTTAGTACAGCTCAGGCTGAAGCACGCTTATTTAGTATAACAGACGGGGTGCTCGGTGAAATTTTGGGATACCCCAGGCACAGGCTTAATGTCAGCAGACAGAAAGCAATGCAAAATTAAAGAACTTAGTACAGCTCAGGCTGAAACACGCTTATTTAGTATAACAGACGGGTTGCTCGGTGCAATTTTGGGATACCCCAGGCACAGGTTTAATGTCAGCAGACAGAAAGCAATGCAAAATTAAAGAACTTAGTACAGCTCAGGCTGAAACACGCTTATTTAGTATAACAGACAGGGTGCTCGGTGAAATTTTGGGATACCCCAGGCACAGGTTTAATGTCAGCAGACAGAAAGCAATGCAAAATTAAAGAACTTAGTACAGCTCAGGCTGAAGCACGCTTATTTAGTATAACAGACGGGGTGCTCGGTGCAATTTTGGGATACCCCCGGCACAGGTTTAATTTCAGCAGACAGAAAGCAATGCAAAATTAAAGAACTTAGTACAGCTCAGGCTGAAGCACGCTTATTTAGTATAACAGACAGGGTGCTCATTGCAAATTTGGGATACCCCAGGCATAGGTTTAATGTCAGCAGACAGAAAGCAATGCAAAATTAAAAAACTTAGTACAGCTCAGGCTGAAGCACGCTTATTTAATATAACAGACGGGGTGCTCGGTGCAATTTTGGGATACCCCAGGCACAGGTTTAATGTCAGCAGACAGAAAGCAATGCAAAATTAAATAAATTAGTATTGCTCAGGCTGAAGCACGCCTTTTTAGTATAACAGACGGGGTGCTCAGTGCAATTTTGGGATACCCCAGGCACAGGTTTAATGTCAGCAGACAGAAAGCAATGCAAAATTAAAGAACTTAGTACAGCTCAGGCTGAAACACACTTATTTAGTATAACAGACGGGGTGTTCATTGCAATTTTGGGATACCCCAGGCACAGGTTTAATGTCAGCAGACAGAAAGCAATGCAAAATTAAATAACTTAGGCCAGCTCAGGCTGAAGCACGCCTTTTTAGTATAACAGACGGGGTGCTCAGTGCAATTTTGGGATACCACAGGCACAGGTTTAATGTCAGCAGACAGAAAGCAATGCAAAATTAAATAACTTAGTACAGCTCAGGCTGAAACACACTTATTTAGTATAACAGACGGGGTGCTCGTTGCAATTTTGGGATACCCCAGGCACAGGTTTAATGTCAGCAGACAGAAAGCAATGCAAAAGTAAAGAACTTAGTACAGCTCAGGCTGAAGCACGCTTATTTAGTATAACAGACGGGGTGCTCAGTGCAATTTTGGGATACCCCAGGCACAGGTTTAATGTCAGCAGAGAGAAAGCAATGCAAAATTAAAGAACTTAGTACAGCTCAGGCTGAAGCACGCTTATTTAGTATAACAGACGGGGTGCTCGGTGCAATTTTGGGATACCCCAGGCACAGGTTTAATGTCAGCAGACAGAAAGCAATGCAAAATTAAATAACTTAGGCCAGCTCAGGCTGAAGCACGCCTTTTTAGTATAACAGACGGGGTGCTCAGTGCAATTTTGGGATACCCCAGGCACAGGTTTAATGTCAGCAGACAGAAAGCAATGCAAAATTAAATAACTTAGTACAGCTCAGGCTGAAACACACTTATTTAGTATAACAGACGGGGTGCTCGTTGCAATTTTGGGATACCCCAGGCACAGGTTTAATGTCAGCAGACAGAAAGCAATGCAAAAGTAAAGAACTTAGTACAGCTCAGGCTGAAGCACGCTTATTTAGTATAACAGACGGGGTGCTCGGTGCAATTTTGGGATACTCCAGGCACAGGTTTACTGTCAGCAGACAGAAAGCAATGCAAAATTAAAGAACTTAGTACAGCTCAGGCTGAAACACGCTTTATTTAGTATAACAGACGGGTGCTCGGTGCAATTTTGGGATACCCCAGGCACAGGTTTAATGTCAGCAGAGAGAAAGCAATGCAAAATTAAAGAACTTAGTACAGCTCAGGCTGAAGCACGCTTATTTAGTATAACAGACGGGGTGCTCGGTGCAATTTTGGGATACCCCAGGCATAGGTTTAATGTCAGCAGACAGAAAGCAATGCAAAATTAAATAACTTAGGCCAGCTCAGGCTGAAGCACGCCTTTTTAGTATAACAGACGGGGTGCTCAGTGCAATTTTGGGATACCCCAGGCACAGGTTTAATGTCAGCAGACAGAAAGCAATGCAAAATTAAATAACTTAGTACAGCTCAGGCTGAAACACACTTATTTAGTATAACAGACGGGGTGCTCGTTGCAATTTTGGGATACCCCAGGCACAGGTTTAATGTCAGCAGACAGAAAGCAATGCAAAAGTAAAGAACTTAGTACAGCTCAGGCTGAAGCACGCTTATTTAGTATAACAGACGGGGTGCTCAGTGCATTTTTGGGATACCCCAGGCACAGGTTTAATGTCAGCAGACAGAAAGCAATGCAAAATTAAAGAACTTAGTACAGCTCAGGCTGAAACACACTTATTTAGTATAACAGACGGGGTGCTCGTTGCAATTTTGGGATACCCCAGGCACAGGTTTAATGTCAGCAGACAGAAAGCAATGCAAAAGTAAAGAACTTAGTACAGCTCAGGCTGAAGCACGCTTATTTAGTATAACAGACGAGGTGCTCGGTGCAATTTTGGGATACCCCAGGCACAGGTTTAATGTCAGCAGACAGAAAGCAATGCAAAATTAAATAACTTAGTACAGCTCAGGCTGAAGCACGCTTATTTAGTATAACAGACGGGGTGCTCGTTGCAATTTTGGGATACTCCAGGCACAGGTTTAATGTCAGCAGACAGAAAGCAATGCAACATTTAAGAACTTAGTACAGCTCAGGCTGAAACAAGCTTTATTTAGTATAACAGACGGGTGCTCGGTGCAATTTTGGGATACCCCTGGCACAGGTTTAATGTCAGCAGAGAGAAAGCAATGCAAAATTTAAGAACTTAGTACAGCTCAGGCTGAAGCACGCTTATTTAGTATAACAGACGGGGTGCTCGTTGCAATTTTGGGATACCCCAGGCACAGGTTTAATGTCAGCAGACAGAAAGCAATGCAAAATTAAATAACTTAGTACAGCTCAGGCTGAAGCACGCTTATTTAGTATAACAGATGGGGTGCTCAGTGCAGGTGTGGGATTTGGTTTAAAAGATAGGGTCACCTGCTGAAATGTAATGCCCATGTGGGCTGGGGTTTATACAGCAGACAAAAAAAATTTAACTAATCGAGTTATATAATAATAATAATAATAAAAGTTAAATGTGCCACTGCCAACATGGTATGCACAGTGGCCAGGAATTTAAAGCTGATTTGGCAAATGAATTGAAATGAAAATAAAAAAAAGCTTTCTTTCCCTGTCACTTGCTCTGCTGTCCCTGCCTCCGATTTTTAACTATCTTTCCCTATCTTTCCCTGGCTCTCCCTGGAACTCTGTGGGTCCCTGTGGGTCTTCTCTCTCTACCTATCTCTAACTCTGTCCCTGTCTGTAAGGAGCTGTGCTCTGGCCGCAATAGAACGCTGAAATGCACACAAGCAAGATGGCCGCCGCTTTATATAGTGCTGTGACGTCACCCGGCTTCATGGCTGCTGATAGGCTGCATGTGAGTGTCCCATCATACCTTGCCCCAGGGTACATGTCTGGGCATGTGTCGTCCACCATCTTAGAATGCCTGTCATTGAAATGAATGGAGTTTAAAGGAAAACTTCAATCGAAACGCGGGGAAATTCGGATTCTTTCAGAATCTAATTTTTCATGAAATTCGGAACGAATCCGGGTTCATCCGGATCGATTCGCTCATCTCTAGTATGCACCATGGGTTCGCTGGCAAGATGAGTAAAAAGGCTGTCTGGGGGATTTCACATCTCAGGGCATCCCAAATGAGTATGAACCAGATCAGGAATAGTGAAAATCACAGGTTTTGTTCTTCTTTAACAAGACAAGTTAAAGTTATAATAAAATAACCTCAGATTGGGGATTCCAAAACACAAATAATGAGCCTCTAAAATGTATTGAGATTTCCTATAGGCTGTTGTTTTTTTCTAAAAAATAAAATAAAGAGGCGAGACTAGATGTGTCATTCTGAAAAGCCTGCCAGTAAATTCTACTACCTTTTAGGAGAGAAACTTGCATTCACTTTCCTTGTCTACCTTAAAAGTGATTTAGCAACCAGATAAAATTTCCCCCTGGTGCTAAATCAAAAGTCAATGGCAGTTTTCTTTTTTAAAATGTTGGCTCATCTCTAGTACACAACTGCTCCAAAAGGTGATGAAATATCTATGTGCAATTTGTGTGAGTTTCACTCACTTTAAATTGCTGTTTTGTACAGTAGGTGTTTACCAGGGTTCTAGGTGACTGACCGCACACCACCCAGGTGGTGCTGTTATCGATATACATGTAAAATAAAAAAGCAGGACTGAGGTTGAGAAACCCAGCTTTAGACAAACGTTGTTGATATGTAGCATTTTCCTGTAATATTACTCAATATTTAATGGTTAATTAACTAATTGTGACCTATAATAAAACTATGATAGCTTTGCTAAAATAAAAAATATACAGTAATAATACTCACTGTTTCTACACTGTAGGCTGTTGGTTTGATCGGTCTTTTCTCTCCTGTGACTCTTCACTATTTGATTTGGCAGGAAAAAACACCAAGCAGATAACGCCTTGAGGACTTTGCACTGTTAAACCATTACTCCATCTAGTTTAAAACAGGCAGCTTGTTTATAGTGTATTGGAAATAAAAAAATACATTGCCATGGCTTTGAATATTGTCTCATAATTATAATACTAATAATTGTATAACTGCAAATTAAGTTTAGCAGTTGGCTTGCGTAAATACATGTATAACTAGAGGCAGACTCACCAGGGGCAGACTGGCATGAGTCCCAGTGGGCTGCATTACTTTGGGGCCGTTGGACTTCTAATACCCCCATCGCTTCTCTGCCTCCCTAGTCTCCCCCTAGTTCCCTGTGTCTGGTCCCACTGTACCCCCTTAGCCAGTGAAAACCAGCCTCTGGCAGCATCCATCCCCTGCATGCTGGCCTTTCAGTGGTCATCCGGGGTTTGAACTGGCTTAGGGAGAGTGCTGTAACACAGCCAGCGATACAGAGGGTGTCACACAGCAGGGCAATTTTTGGATGGATGCCCCTGGGGGGGGGGGGGGGGGGGGGGATTCCAGGTTTTGGTCTTTATATTGGACCAAAACCCAAGATTTTGACTACCCTGGGTTTTGGCCCTTGACCCCGGGGCACCCCGATTGGCCTGCCCTGCTGTGTGAAGCCCCCCAGATCACCAAAGCCAACTCACATCTTCCCGGACCTATGGCACATGCGCGGTCACTCGTCCAATCAGCGTGCTCTGATCCGCTGACGTCACAACGTCTAAGCATTCATCTAAGGCGAGCTGCTCTGAGCGCAGCACCAGCCATTCACAAATGCATGCCCTGCTAGAGGGATAGTGGGGATGCAACCGTGGCTCATGCATGCTTAGTTGGACTGGATAAGAAGCTAAGTGTATGGCTGACCTGGGGGGTTTTACTGATTTTGGATGCCCCGGGGGGGGGGGGGATGGATCGGCCCGGGAATCTTTTAGATTTCGGGTCCGATCGCTATAGGTTTTGGTCCACTTTAGTTGAAAAACCCAATATTTAACAGATTTTATTCTTGTTCACGGAAGGGCCTCCTGCTAATTTGATGGGTCAGGGCCATTTGCCATCGATATGTACTGTAAATTACATTTTTAACGGTGTTTCATGGCAAACTTCCTTAAACCGGATCAACACCCTTAAAAGGGCTCATATTCTTCCCTCCCCAGGATAATTCAGATTATTGCATAGACATTTAACTTTTTGTAACTCCTGGCCTGTTCAATTGTACCACCAAATTGGTGTTGTATGGCACTGCAGACAGCATGCAAAGAGGAAGTGCTACTGGCACATTGTGGGTTATGCTGGTTGAATCCAGGCAGCAGCACAGCTGGGAAAATGCTGCTGTTTGAATGGTCAACCATATTGCTCCCTGGTGCTTTCCAGCAATGATACATTGAGTTAAACACAGCTCAGCATGGGGGGATCAGCCTTATCAGTTATAATAACTGCATTAAATCTGAAAACACTACAAGTTCAAATGCCATTATGTAGCAGTTTTCATTGGAACTGAACAAATTAGCATATGGCATGCCACTCAACATCATACAGCTTCCTGTGTCTGGCCCCACTATACAGCCAGGGAAAATCAGGCTGATTCATCACTAACGCCAGGTAGCGACAGATGAGCGTTTGTAGTGGGCATTTCAGAACGCCCGATAGTAGTCACTGTGCTCGGCCGTGGGTCGCTAGTTCAGAGCGACTCAGTCGCTGTGCAGCAATGATGAATACATTGTGAGGAGTCGCTATTTGACCAGTACAGTGCTGAATGGAAGCGCATGTTAGCAACTGGTCAGTGCGACCGACTCACAACATATTCATCAAAAAAACAGCCTCACACAACTCCGGCGCTCAAAAATGCTTCTCTGAAGTCAGAGCGCCGGAGGCTGTTTGTTTAATGTCTGTTTTTTAGCATCTATCCACCAGTAACAAAGCGAAAACATATGGAATTACATTGTTTTTACATTGTAACATGAACACATTAATGCCAGACCTGTAATATCAATTCTGCATACATTTTTAAAACATGCAAAATATTGGAAAATTGCTTTTTCTAGGCCAGAAGAGGTCATAACATTATTTGAGCTTTTAAAAAAAAAAAAAAAAAAACCCTGTTTAAAGAAAAATAAAAGAACGTCCATTGAAATGTATGGGAGAGCGACAGGTAGCGAGAGGTAATACGTGGTGCTCTGCAAGGCTGAACGCCGGTGCTGTACGCTGAGGCTGGGATTATGATGAATCGGACGCTACATGGCTTTGTCCCAGTTGCTCAACAGATTCTGCTTCATAAATGTGTAATTGCGTGCCGTGTCCAGCGTTCACCTGTCGCTACCTGTCATTTACAAGGCACTTCCATGATTCTATCCCTTCATGAATAATGGCCTAAGTTCAAATGCCATTATGTCGCACTTTACATCGGAACTGAACGAATTAGCATATGGCTTGCCACTCAACATCATACAGCTTCCTGTGTCTGGCCCCACTGTAGACCCTTAGCCAGGGAAAATCAGGCTATGTCCTGCCCAAATGCTATAGCCTCAGCATCATGCCTAGGGATGAGCGAATCGATCCGGACGAACCCGGATTCGTTCCGAATTTCATGAAAAATTCGATTCTGAACGAATCCGAATTTCCCCGCGATTCGATCGATCGAAGTTTTCCTTTAAACTCCATTTATTTCAATTACAGGCATTCTAAAATGGTGGAAGCACATGTCCGGACATATCCCCTGGGGCAAGGTATCATGGGAAGGTCACATGCAGCCTATCAGCAGCCAGGAGCCCCGGTGTCGTCACAGCGCTATATAAAGCGGCGGCCATCTTGCTTGTGCGCATTTCAGACTTGCATTCGTGAGACAGCGGTGGTTGCTGGCTGGCTGCAGACAGGGACAGACAGTTAGCGATAGGTAGGGAGATTTACAGATAGGTAGGGAGATTTACAGATAGGTAAAGAGAGAGACAGATAGTTAGGGAGATTTAGAGTGGTAGACAGAGCTAGGGAAAGATAGGTTTAAAACCGGAAAAATCCAGCAGCATACAAGTCACATTGACAGGGAGCCTAGTGCTGGCTATGATTCATATTTCATAATTACTGGGTTACTGTTAATATATTTGGTTTGGTTTAAATACAGCTGCACACTGTGCATGCAATGCACATGCTATTTAACCCTTTCTGCTATTTAGGCCTGAACGCTATTTTAACCCTATCTGTTAAATACAGCTGCACACTGTGCATGCAATGCACATGCTATTTAACCCTTTCTGCTATTTAGGCCTGAACGCTATTTTAATCTGTTAAACAAAAGCATTTCTCATACTTGGATTATTGTTACTTTTTGTTCAGCTTAAAATACATTACGCCACACTGGCATCCCAAGGCACATGCTATTTTAACCCTATCTGTTAAACAAAAGCATTTCTCATACTTGGATTATTGTTAATACTTTTTGCTCAGCTTAAAATATACCAGGCCACACGGGCATCCCAAGGCACATGCTATTTTAACCCTATCTGTTAAACAAAAACATTTCACATACTTGGATTATTGTTACTTTTTGTTCAGCTTAAAATACATTACACCACAATGGCATCCCAAGGCATATGCTATTTAACCCTATCTGTTAAACAAAAGCATTTATCATACTTGGATTAGTGTCAAATGTTTCTGCTCAGCTTAAAATACATTACGCCACACTGGCATGCCAAGGCACATGCTATTTAACCCTATCTGTTAAACAAAAGCATTTCTCATACTTGGATTAGTGTCAAAAGTTTCTGCTCAGCTTAAAATACATTACGCCACACTGGCATCCCAAGGCACATGCTATTTAACCCTATCTGTTAAACAAAAGCATTTCTCATACTTGGATTATTGTTAATACTTTTTGCTCAGCTTAAAATACATTACGCCACACTGGCATCCCAAGGCACATGCTATTTAACCCTATCTGTTAAACAAAAGCATTTCTCATACTTGGATTATTGTTAATACTTTTTGCACAGCTTAAAATACATTAGGCCACACTGGCATCCCAAGGCACATGCTATTTTAACCCTATCTGTTAAACAAAAGCATTTCTCATACTTGGATTATTGTTACTTTTTGTCCAGCTTAAAATACATTACGCCACACTGGCATCCCAAGGCACATGCTATTTAACCCTATCTGTTAAACAAAATCATTTCTCATACTTGGATTATTGTTACTTTTTGTTCAGCTTAAAATACATTACGCCACACTGGCATCCCAAGGCACATGCTATTTAACCCTATCTGTTAAACAAAAGCATTTCTCATACTTGGATTATTGTTACTTTTTGTTCAGCTTAAAATACATTACGCCACACTGGCATCCCAAGGCATATGCTATTTTAACCCTATCTGTTAAACAAAAGCATATCTCATACTTGTATTATTGTTAATACTTTTTGCTCATCTTAAAATACATTATGCCACACTGGCATCCCAAGGCACATGCTATTTAACCCTATCTGTTAAACAAAAGCATTTCTCATACTTGGATTAGTGTCAAAAGTTTCTGCTCAGCTTAAAATACATTACGCCACACTGGCATCCCAAGGCACATGCTATTTAACCCTATCTGTTAAACAAAAGCATTTCTCATACTTGGATTATTGTTAATACTTTTTGCTCAGCTTAAAATACATTACGCCACACTGGCATCCCAAGGCACATGCTATTTAAGCCTATCTGTTAAACAAAAGCATTTCTCATACTTGGATTATTGTTACTTTTTGTTCAGCTTAAAATACATTATGCCACACTGGCATCCCAAGGCACATGCTATTTTTACCCTATCTGTTAAACAAAAGCGTTTCTCATACTTGGATTATTGTTAATACTTTTTGCTCAGCTTAAAATACATTAGGCCACACTGGCATCCCAAGGCACATGCTATTTTACCCTATCTGTTAAACAAAAGCATTTCTCATACTTGGATTAGTGTTAAAAGTTTCTGTTCAGCTTAAAATATACCAGGCCACACGGGCATCCCAATGCACATGTTATTTTAACCCTATCTGTTAAACAAAAGCATTTCACATACTTGGATTATTGTTACTTTTTGTTCAGCTTAAAATACATTACGCCACACTGGCATCCCAAGGCACATGCTATTTAACCTTATCTGTTAAACAAAAGCCTTTCTCATACTTGGATTATTGTTAATACTCTCTGCTCAGCTTAAAATACATTACGCCACACTGGCATCCCAAGGCAAATGCTATTTTAACCCTATCTGTTATACAACATAAGCGTTGATCAGCATCAGCTTCATTAAGCTACTTCAGTTTGCACTTGTTTTTGACTGTTTTCAATAAACCAGGCCGCAGGGCACCCCAAAGCTGCACCTTGCACCCTATCTGTTATACAACATAAGCGTTGATCAGCATCAGCTGCTTTATTAAGCTACTTCAGTTTGCACTTGTTTTTGACTGCTTTTAATAAACCAGGCCGCAGGGCACCCCAAAGCTGTATCTTGCACACTATCTGTTATACAACATAAGCGTTGATCAGCATCAGCTGCTTTATTAAGCTACTTCAGTTTGCACTTGTTTTTGACTGCTTTTAATAAACCAGGCCGCAGGGCACCCCAAAGCTGCACCTTGCACCCTATCTGTTATACGACATAAGCGTTGATCAGCATCAGCTTCATTAAGCTACTTCAGTTTGCACTTGTTTTTTACTGTTTTCAATAAACCAGGCCGCAGGGCACCCCAAAGCTGCACCTTGCACCCTATCTGTTATACAACATAAGCGTTGATCAGCATCAGCTGCTTTATTAAGCTACTTCAGTTTGCACTTGTTTTTGACTGCTTTTAATAAACCAGGCCGCAGAGCACCCCAAAGCTGCACCTTGCACCCTATCTGTTATACAACATAAGCGTTTATCAGCATCAGCTGCTTTATTAAGCTACTTCATTTTGCACTTGTTTTTGACTGCTTTTAATAAACCAGGCCGCAGGGCACCCCAAAGCTGCACCTTGCACCCTATCTGTTATACAACATAAGCCTTGATCAGCATCAGCTGCTTTATTAAGCTACTTCAGTTTGCACTTGTTTTTGACTGCTTTTAATAAACCAGGCCACAGGGAACCCCAAAGCTGCACCTTGCACCCTATCTGTTATACAACATAAGCGTTGATCAGCATCAGCTTCATTAAGCTACTTCAGTTTGCACTTGTTCTTGACTGTTTTCAATAAACCAGGCCGCAGGGCACCCCAAAGCTGCACCTTGCACCCTATCTGTTATACAACATAAGCGTTGATCAGCATCAGCTGCTTTATTAAGCTACTTCAGTTTGCACTTGTTTTTGACTGCTTTTAATAAACCAGGCCGCAGAGCACCCCAAAGCTGCACCTTGCACCCTATCTGTTATACAACATAAGCGTTGATGAGCATCAGCTGCTTTATTAAGCTACTTCAGTTTGCACTTGTTTTTGACTGCTTTTAATAAACCAGGCCGCAGGGCACCCCAAAGCTGCACCTTGCACACTATCTGTTATACAACATAAGCGTTGATCAGCATCAGCTTCATTAAGCTACTTCAGTTTGCACTTGTTTTTGACTGCTTTTAATAAACCAGGCCGCAGGGCACCCCAAAGCTGCACCTTGCACCCTATCTGTTATACAACATAAGCGTTGATCAGCATCAGCTTCATTAAGCTACTTCAGTTTGCACTTGTTTTTGACTGCTTTTAATAAACCAGGCCGCAGGGCACCCCAAAGCTGCACCTTGCACACTATCTATTATACAACATAAGCGTTGATCAGCATCAGCTGCTTTATTAAGCTACTTCAGTTTGCACTTGTTTTTGACGGCTTTTAATAAACCAGGCCGCAGGGCACCCCAAAGCTGCACCTTGCACCCTATCTGTTATACAACATAAGCGTTTATCAGCATCAGCTTCATTAAGCTACTTAAGTTTGCACTTGTTTTTGACGGCTTTTAATAAACCAGGTCGCAGGGCACCCCAAAGCTGCACCTTGCACCCTATCTGTTATACAACATAAGCGTTGATTAGCATCAGCTGCTTTATTAAGCTACTTCAGTTTGCACTTGTTTTTGACTGCTTTTAATAAACCAGGCCGCAGAGCACCCCAAAGCTGCACCTTGCACCCTATCTGTTATACAACATAAGAGTTGATCAGCATCAGCTTCATTAAGCTACTTCAGTTTGCGCTTGTTTTTGACTGTTTTCAATAAACCAGGCCGCAGGGCACCCCAAAGCTGCACCTTGCACCCTATCTGTTATACAACATAAGCGTTGATCAGCATCAGCTGCTTTATTAAGCTACTTCAGTTTGCACTTGTTTTTGACTGCTTTTAATAAACCAGGCCGCAGGGCACCCCAAAGCTGCACCTTGCACCCTATCTGTTATACAACATAAGCGTTGATCAGCATCAGCTGCTTTATTAAGCTACTTCAGTTTGCACTTGTTTTTGACTGCTTTTAATAAACCAGGCCGCAGGGCACCCCAAAGCTGCACCTTGCACCCTATCTGTTATACAACATAAGCGTTGATGAGCATCAGCTGCTTTATTAAGCTACTTCAGTTTGCACTTGTTTTTGACTGCTTTTAATAAACCAGGCCGCAGGGCACCCCAAAGCTGCACCTTGCACACTATCTGTTATACAACATAAGCGTTGATCAGCATCAGCTGCTTTAATAAGCTACTTCAGTTTGCACTTGTTTTTGACGGCTTTAAATAAACCAGGCCGCAGGGCACCCCAAAGCTGCACCTTGCACCCTATCTGTTAAACAACATAAGCATTGATCAGCATCAGCTTCATTAAGCTACTTCAGTTTGCACTTGTTTTTGACTGCTTTTAATAAACTAGGCCGCAGGGCACCCCAAAGCTGCACCTTGCACAATATCTGTTATACAACATAAGCGTTGATGAGCATCAGCTGCTTTATTAAGCTACTTCAGTTTGCACTTGTTTTTGACTGCTTTTAATAAACCAGGCCGCAGAGCACCCCAAAGCTGCACCTTGCACCCTATCTGTTATACAACATAAGCGTTGATCAGCATCAGCTGCTTTATTAAGCTACTTCAGTTTGCACTTGTTTTTGACGGCTCTTAATAAACCAGGCCGCAGGGCACCCCAAAGCTGCACCTTGCACCCTATCTGTTATACAACATAAGCGTTGATCAGCATCAGCTTTATTAAGCTACTTCAGTTTGCACTTGTTTTTGACTGCTTTTAATAAACCAGGCCGCAGGGCACCCCAAAGCTGCACCTTGCACCCTATCTCTTTTACAACATAAGCGTTGATGAGCATCAGCTGCTTTATTAAGCTACTTCAGTTTGCACTTGTTTTTGACTGCTTTTAATAAACCAGGCCGCAGGGCACCCCAAAGCTGCACCTTGCACCCTATCTGGTATACAACATAAGCGTTGATCAGCATCAGCTGCTTTATTAAGCTACTTCAGTTTGCACTTGTTTTTGACTGCTTTCAATAAACCAGGCCGCAGGGCACCCCAAAGCTGCACCTTGCACCCTATCTGTTATACAACATAAGCGTTGATCAGCATCAGCTGCTTTATTAAGCTACTTCAGTTTGCACTTGTTTTTGACTGCTTTTAATAAACCAGGCCGCAGGGCACCCCAAAGCTGCACCTTGCACTCTATCTGTTATACAACATAAGCGTTGATGAGCATCAGCTGCTTTATTAAGCTACTTCAGTTTGCACTTGTTTTTGACTGCTTTTAATAAACCAGGCCGCAGGGCACCCCAAAGCTGCACCTTGCACACTATCTGTTATACAACATAAGCGTTGATCAGCATCAGCTGCTTTAATAAGCTACTTCAGTTTGCACTTGTTTTTGACTGCTTTTAATAAACCAGGCCGCAGGGCACCCCAAAGCTGCACCTTGCACCCTATCTGTTATACAACATAAGCGTTGATCAGCATCAGCTTCATTAAGCTACTTCAGTTTGCACTTGTTTTTGACTGCTTTTAATAAACCAGGCCGCAGGGCACCCCAAAGCTGCACCTTGCACCCTATCTGTTATACAACATAAGCGTTGATGAGCATCAGCTGCTTTATTAAGCTACTTCAGTTTGCACTTGTTTTTGACTGCTTTTAATAAACCAGGCCGCAGAGCACCCCAAAGCTGCACCTTGCACCCTATCTGTTATACAACATAAGCGTTGATCAGCATCAGCTGCTTTATTAAGCTACTTCAGTTTGCACTTGTTTTTGACGGCTTTTAATAAACCAGGCCGCAGGGCACCCCAAAGCTGCACCTTGCACCCTATCTGTTATACAACATAAGCGTTGATCAGCATCAGCTTTATTAAGCTACTTCAGTTTGCACTTGTTTTTGACTGCTTTTAATAAACCAGGCCGCAGGGCACCCCAAAGCTGCACCTTGCACCCTATCTGTTATACAACATAAGTGTTGATGAGCATCAGCTGCTTTATTAAGCTACTTCAGTTTGCACTTGTTTTTGACTGCTTTTAATAAACCAGGCCGCAGGGCACCCCAAAGCTGCACCTTGCACCCTATCTGTTATACAACATAAGCGTTGATCAGCATCAGCTTCATTAAGCTACTTCAGTTTGCACTTGTTTTTGACTGCTTTTAATAAACCAGGCCGCAGGGCACCCCAAAGCTGCACCTTGCACCCTATCTGTTATACAACATAAGCGTTGATCAGCATCAGCTGCTTTATTAAGCTACTTCAGTTTGCACTTGTTTTTGACTGCTTTTAATAAACCAGGCCGCAGAGCACCCCAAAGCTGCACCTTGCACCCTTTCTGTTATACAACATTAGCGTTGATCAGCATCAGCTTCATTAAGCTACTTCAGTTTGCACTTGTTTTTGACTGTTTTCAATAAACCAGGCCGCAGGGCACCCCAAAGCTGCACCTTGCACCCTATCTGGTATACAACATAAGCATTGATGAGCATCAGCTGCTTTATTAAGCTACTTCAGTTTGCACTTGTTTTTGACTGCTTTCAATAAACCAGGCCGCAGGGCACCCCAAAGCTGCACCTTGCACCCTATCTGTTATACAACATAAGCGTTGATCAGCATCAGCTGCTTTATTAAGCTACTTCAGTTTGCACTTGTTTTTGACTGCTTTTAATAAACCAGGCCGCAGGGCACCCCAAAGCTGCACCTTGCACCCTATCTGTTATACAACATAAGCGTTGATGAGCATCAGCTGCTTTATTAAGCTACTTCAGTTTGCACTTGTTTTTGACTGCTTTTAATAAACCAGGCCGCAGGGCACCCCAAAGCTGCACCTTGCACACTATCTGTTATACAACATAAGCGTTGATCAACATCAGCTGCTTTAATAAGCTACTTCAGTTTGCACTTGTTTTTGACGGCTTTTAATAAACCAGGCCGCAGGGCACCCCAAAGCTGCACCTTGCACCCTATCTGTTATACAACATAAGCGTTGATCAGCATCAGCTGCTTTATTAAGCTACTTCAGTTTGCACTTGTTTTTGACTGCTTTTAATAAACCAGGCCGCAGGGCACCCCAAAGCTGCACCTTGCACCCTATCTGTTATACAACATAAGCGTTGATCAGCATCAGCTGCTTTATTAAGCTACTTCAGTTTGCACTTGTTTTTGACTGCTTTTAATAAACCAGGCCGCAGGGCACCCCAAAGCTGCACCTTGCACCCTATCTGTTATACAACATAAGCGTTGATCAGCATCAGCTTTATTAAGCTACTTCAGTTTGCACTTGTTTTTGACTGCTTTTAATAAACCAGGCCGCAGGGCACCCCAAAGCTGCACCTTGCACACTATCTGTTATACAACATAAGCGTTGATCAGCATCAGCTGCTTTATTAAGCTACTTCAGTTTGCACTTGTTTTTGACGGCTTTTAATAAACCAGGCCGCAGGGCACCCCAAAGCTGCACCTTGCACCCTATCTGTGATACAACATAAGCGTTGATCAGCATCAGCTTCATTAAGCTACTTCAGTTTGCACTTGTTTTTGACTGCTTTTAATAAACAAGGCCGCAGGGCACCCCAAAGCTGCACCTTGCACCCTATCTGTTATACAACATATGCATTGATCAGCATCAGCTGCTTTATTAGGCTACTTCATTTTGCACTTGTTTTTGACTGCTTTTAATAAACCAGGCCGCAGGGCACCCCAAAGCTGCACCTTGCACCCTATCTGTGATACAACATAAGCGTTGATCAGCATCAGCTTCATTAAGCTACTTCAGTTTGCAATTGTTTTTGACTGTTTTCAATAAACCAAGCCGCAGGGCACCCCAAAGCTGCACCTTGCACCCTATCTGTTATACAACATAAGCGTTGATCAGCATCAGCTGCTTTATTAAGCTACTTCAGTTTGCACTTGTTTTTGACTGCTTTTAATAAACCAGGCCGCAGAGCACCCCAAAGCTGCACCTTGCACCCTTTCTGTTATACAACATTAGCGTTGATCAGCATCAGCTTCATTAAGCTACTTCAGTTTGCACTTGTTTTTGACTGTTGTCAATAAACCAGGCCGCAGGGCACCCCAAAGCTGCACCTTGCACCCTATCTGGTATACAACATAAGCATTGATGAGCATCAGCTGCTTTATTAAGCTACTTCAGTTTGCACTTGTTTTTGACTGCTTTCAATAAACCAGGCCGCAGGGCACCCCAAAGCTGCACCTTGCACCCTATCTGTTATACAACATAAGCGTTGATCAGCATCAGCTGCTTTATTAAGCTACTTCAGTTTGCACTTGTTTTTGACTGCTTTTAATAAACCAGGCCGCAGGGCACCCCAAAGCTGCACCTTGCACCCTATCTGTTATACAACATAAGCGTTGATGAGCATCAGCTGCTTTATTAAGCTACTTCAGTTTGCACTTGTTTTTGACTGCTTTTAATAAACCAGGCCGCAGGGCACCCCAAAGCTGCACCTTGCACACTATCTGTTATACAACATAAGCGTTGATCAACATCAGCTGCTTTAATAAGCTACTTCAGTTTGCACTTGTTTTTGACGGCTTTTAATGAACCAGGCCGCAGGGCACCCCAAAGCTGCACCTTGCACCCTATCTGTTATACAACATAAGCGTTGATCAGCATCAGCTGCTTTATTAAGCTACTTCAGTTTGCACTTGTTTTTGACTGCTTTTAATAAACCAGGCCGCAGGGCACCCCAAAGCTGCACCTTGCACCCTATCTGTTATACAACATAAGCGTTGATCAGCATCAGCTGCTTTATTAAGCTACTTCAGTTTGCACTTGTTTTTGACTGCTTTTAATAAACCAGGCCGCAGGGCACCCCAAAGCTGCACCTTGCACCCTATCTGTTATACAACATAAGCGTTGATCAGCATCAGCTTTATTAAGCTACTTCAGTTTGCACTTGTTTTTGACTGCTTTTAATAAACCAGGCCGCAGGGCACCCCAAAGCTGCACCTTGCACACTATCTGTTATACAACATAAGCGTTGATCAGCATCAGCTGCTTTATTAAGCTACTTCAGTTTGTACTTGTTTTTGACGGCTTTTAATAAACCAGGCCGCAGGGCACCTTAAAGCTGCACCTTGCACCCTATCTGTTATACAACATAAGCGTTGATCAGCATCAGCTTCATTAAGCTACTTCAGTTTGCACTTGTTTTTGACTGCTTTTAATAAACCAGGCCGCAGGGCACCCCAAAGCTGCACCTTGCACCCTATCTGTTATACAACATATGCATTGATCAGCATCAGCTGCTTTATTAGGCTACTTCATTTTGCACTTGTTTTTGACTGCTTTTAATAAACCAGGCCGCAGGGCACCCCAAAGCTGCACCTTGCACCCTATCTGTGATACAACATAAGCGTTGATCAGCATCAGCTTCATTAAGCTACTTCAGTTTGCAATTGTTTTTGACTGTTTTCAATAAACCAAGCCGCAGGGCACCCCAAAGCTGCACCTTGCACCCTATCTGTTATACAACATAAGCGTTGATCAGCATCAGCTGCTTTATTAAGCTACTTCAGTTTGCACTTGTTTTTGACTGCTTTTAATAAACCAGGCCGCAGAGCACCCCAAAGCTGCACCTTGCACCCTTTCTGTTATACAACATTAGCGTTGATCAGCATCAGCTTCATTAAGCTACTTCAGTTTGCACTTGTTTTTGACTGTTGTCAATAAACCAGGCCGCAGGGCACCCCAAAGCTGCACCTTGCACCCTATCTGTTATACAACATAAGCGTTGATCAGCATCAGCTGCTTTATTAAGCTACTTCAGTTTGCACTTGTTTTTGACGGCTTTTAATAAACCAGGCCGCAGGGCACCCCAAAGCTGCACCTTGCACCCTATCTGTTATACAACATAAGCGTTGATCAGCATCAGCTGCTTTATTAAGCTACTTCAGTTTGCACTTGTTTTTGACTGCTTTTAATAAACCAGGCCGCAGGGCACCCCAAAGCTGCACCTTGCACACTATCTGTTATACAACATAAGCGTTGATCAGCATCAGCTGCTTTATTAAGCTACTTCAGTTTGCACTTGTTTTTGACGGCTTTTAATAAACCAGGCCGCAGGGCACCCCAAAGCTGCACCTTGCACCCTATCTGTTATACAACATAAGCGTTGATCAGCATCAGCTTCATTAAGCTACTTCAGTTTGCACTTGTTTTTGACTGCTTTTAATAAACCAGGCCGCAGGGCACCCCAAAGCTGCACCTTGCACCCTATCTGTTATACAACATATGCGTTGATCAGCATCAGCTGCTTTATTAAGCTACTTCATTTTGCACTTGTTTTTGACTGCTTTTAATAAACCAGGCCGCAGGGCACCCCAAAGCTGCACCTTGCACCCTATCTGTGATACAACATAAGCGTGGATCAGCATCAGCTTCATTAAGCTACTTCAGTTTGCACTTGTTTTTGACTGTTTTCAATAAACCAGGCCGCAGGGCACCCCAAAGCTGCACCTTGCACCCTATCTGTTATACAACATAAGCGTTGATCAGCATCAGCTGCTTTATTAAGCTACTTCAGTTTGCACTTGTTTTTGACTGCTTTTAATAAACCAGGCCGCAGAGCACCCCAAAGCTGCACCTTGCACCCTATCTGTTATACAACATAAGCGTTGATCAGCATCAGTTTCATTAAGCTACTTCAGTTTGCACTTGTTTTTGACTGCTTTTAATAAACCAGGCCGCAGAGCACCCCAAAGCTGCACCTTGCACCCTATCTGTTATACAACATAAGCGTTGATCAGCATCAGCTGCTTTATTAAGCTACTTCAGTTTGCACTTGTTTTTGACTGCTTTCAATAAACCAGGCCGCAGGGCACCCCAAAGCTGCACCCTGCACCCTATCTGTTTATACTAAATAAGCAAATACATAAAAATGTCAGGCACAGAAGTGCCAGGATGTTCAAAGAGGAGTGGCAGAGGCCAAGATTCAGCAGGCAGAGGTCGCAGCAGACTAGGGGCGAGTGGCAGCAGGAGTCACGGTGAGAGACATGATCTGCCAGTATCTGCTAGCGGTCGTGTCTCCACCAGTAACGATTGGGTAACGCACTCATCAACATCATCACAAGTTACGTCTGAGACCCCCAGTCTAGGGTCGGTAGATTCCTCTGACACAACCCTGAGTTGGCATGCCCCGAGAGCAGTCCCTGTCCTCCCATTGCCTCTGTCCTATGCCGTTCCCTCCCCCAGCAACGTATCCTATGCTTTGGGTTCAGCTCCACTCTTTAGTGGGGAGGACGATCAGATAGAGGACAGTCAGCAGCTACTGCCCAGCCATGAAATGGAGGTGGCTTCTTTAGCTCGGCAGACAAATAGTGATGTGGACAGTGTCGTGGGTGTTGCGAGATTTCCAGCTTCTGCGCCAGACACTGTTGAGGAAACCGAGAACATCAGTGACGTACAGCCACAACTCGGTGATGATGATGATGATGATGATGAAGCCGATCGCACTTGGGAGCCGGGTGATGAAGGGGCTTCATCATCATCATCAGGAGAAGAGGGGCGCAGGTTGCCCCAGAGTCAGCAGCTCAGGCAGCAAGGTGTTAGCAGCATGGTTGGCAGTCAGCATGGGGGCACAATTGAAAAGCCTGGAGCCAAACGGGGCCAGGGAAGGGGTAGAGCACCTGCTGCGTGGCAGGCTACCTTATCGGGAGGTAGTGGAGCAGTGGCTCCTGGAGTTGGCAACAATAGCAGCGAATCAGTGAGGCCTGTTGGTGGGAAAAGTAGCTACTCGGCAGTGTGACAGTTTTTCCTGAAGCATCCGCAGGAGGGTAACATGGCCACATGCAAGATATGTAGGCAGAAGGTGAAGCGTGGCCAGGGCCCAAAGGTTAGCACCATGGCCCTGCGTCAACATATGATGCGTCACCATAAAGCGACCTGGGAGAACCGAGGCTCCCAAGGGGTGGACCAGTCTGCTTCCTCACCAAGTGGCACGCCGCTCCCAATTTCTGCCAGCCAAGGCTCCAGCACCTCAGCCAAAGGCAGCTTTGCGTCATACCCATCCTCTGTCGCTCCTGCTCCTCCTCCTCCTCCAAGTCATGCATCCCGCCAGCAATCCATCAGCGAAGCCATGTCCAAGAGACAGCAGTATGCGCCCACTCATCCTACGGCGCAGAAGCTGAATGTGCTCCTGTCCAAGTTGCTGGTGCTGCAGTCGCTCCCTTTTCAGGTGGTGAACTCTGCACCTTTCAGAGAACTGATGGCTTGTGCTGAGCCGAGGTGGAGAGTCCCAAGCCGTCATTTCTTTGCCAACAAGGCAGTACCAGCGCTGCACACTTTTGTTGAACAGAAGGTGGCCCAGTCCTTGAGCCTGTCGGTGTGTAGCAAAGTGCATGGCAGCGCCGACGTCTGGAGCTATAACTACGGTCAGGGACAGTACATGTCGTTTACGGCCCACTGGGTGAACGTGGTCCCTTTGCAGCAGCAGCAGCAACTTGGACAGGTCACGCCGCTTCGGCCTCCGCGCTCCCTGCCCGTTGGGCCTGTGACAACGTGCGACTCGGCCTCCTCATCCTCCGCCATCTCCTCACCCTCCACTGTAGGCTCAAGTCTCAGTGCCCCTCCAGTCTACCATGTGTGCAGGGCACGGAGGTGTCACGCAGTGCTTCACATGGTTTGTCTTGGCGAAAGGAGTCACACAGGGGAGGAACTGCTTAAATTTATTCATCAGGAAATCCAAACATGGCTTACTCCAAGAAAACTTAAAATGGGAATCATGGTTACTGACAATGGGAAGAACATTTTGTCTGCGCTGCGCCAAGGAAGCCTGACCTATGCTCCCTTCATGGCTCACGTCTTCAATCTGGTTGTCAAGCGGTTTCTGAAGTGTTCCCCCCATATGCAAGACATCCTAACAACTTCAAGGAAACTTTGCATGCACTTCAGCCACTCATACACCGCCAAACACACCCTTCTTGAGCTACAGCGTCAGAACAGTATCTCCCAACATAGTCTGATTTGCAAAGTTTCCACCCGTTGGAATTCCACCCTTCACATGTTGGACTGATTATATGAACAGAGAAAAGCCATCATGGATTTCCTGATGATCCAAGCGGATAGGGGGGCTCCCCTGTGCAACTTCAATGTCAACCAGTGGCAGCTCATACGTGACACCTGTCGTTTGCTCAGGCCTTTTGAGGAAGCCACTTTATTTGTCAGTCGGCAGGATTACGGGATGAACGACGTGATTCCACTGCTTCATGTACTACAGCACATGTTGGAAACCATGGCTGGTCAGGGCACTGGAGACATGGCGTCTACATCTTACGGCCACATGAACCCCGTTGGAGCTGAACTGGAGGAGGAAGAGGAAGAGGAGGAGGAGTTGCCCAGCGAAACACAGTTTAGGCTTGGCGAAATGGCTGGTTTAACTAGTCAGCGGACAGGAGAGGAGGAGCAGGAGCAGCCAGAGGAGCTAGAGGGTTTTGAGGAAGGCGAGACAGAGGACCCGGACACACTGTGGCAGTATGCAATGGAGATGGAGACAGGTAGTCCATCCGAGTCACTTGCGCAAATGGCAGGAAGCATGCTCACGTGCTTGCGTAGTGACCCCAGAATTGTTTCCATTTGTTGGCGGGATGACTTCTGGCTGTCCACCTTATTGGACCCTCGCTTCCGGCACAAAATGGGGGCATTTTTTAAACCCGCCGAGAGGGAGGACAAACTGAACTACTACAAAGACATTCTACGTAGTCAGTTGGCCGATGCCTATCTGCGCCATTGTCCATACTCTCGCAGGTCTGACTCGAGGGGACCTCTGCGCTCACCTTCCACTGCCATGGCTGCTGGGGGGGTTGGCAGGAGCAGCAGCAGCAGCTCCATCAGCAGCAGCCTCAGTCTTCAGTTGCTAATGAGTAGCTTTCTACACCCGCATAGTGAGGCTACTCATGAGCAGCAGGAAGACCTGGAGCAGGACCTGAACAAGCAGGTCATGTCATACCTTGACATGACCATGCCAACACACCTTGAGGATCCGCTGGACTTCTGGGCAGCCAAACTTGATTTGTGGCCGCAACTAGCAGAGTTTGCCCTGGAAAAGCTGTCCTGCCCGGCAAGTAGCGTGCCATCTGAGCGGGGTCCATAGTTACGGTGAGGAGAACTCGTCTGTCAACTAAAAATGTGGAGAGACTCACTTTTGTCAAAATGAATCAGGGATGGATCAGCCAGGATTTCCACCCACCAATGCCTGATGCATGCGACTAGATTCAGCATGGTGCCACGTTTTACACTTTCCAAATGGTGCAAAACATATTTATGTCTTTAGCTCAATTTTTGGGCTCCTGCTGATGCCAACTTCAGGGTGTGCCTTCCAACCAATTTTTGGCCTCCTGCTGATGCCAACTTCAGGGTGTGCCTTTCAGCCAATGTTTGGGCTCCTGCTGCTGCTGCTGCTGCTTGCAACTTCAGGGTGTGATTCATCCAATTTTTGGGCTCCTGAAGCCAACTCCAGTGTCTCTTTAAAGTAATGTTCGGGCTCCTGCTGCTGCTTGCAACTCCAGGGTGTGATTCATCCAATTTTTGGGCTCCTGCTGCCAACTCCAGTGTCTCTCTCAGCCAATTTTTTACCTCCTGCTGCTGCTGCCAACTCCAGGGTGTCTTTCAAGCAATGTTTTGGCTTCTGCTTATGCTGCTGCCAACTCCAGGGTGTGCCTTCCAGCTAATGTATGTGCTCCTGCCAACTTCAGGGTGCCTTCCAGCCAATTTCTAGGTTCCTGCTGCTGCTGCGAACTCCAGGGTGTGTCAGTCAATTTTTGGGCTCCTGCTGCTGCCAACTCCAGTGTCTCTTTCAGCCAATGTTTGGGCTCCTGCTGCTGCTGCTTGCAACTCCAGGGTGTGATTCATCCAATTTTTGGGCTCCTGCTGCCAACTCCAGTGTCTCTATCAGCCAATGTTTGGCCTCCTGCTGCTGCTTGCAACTCCAGGGTGTGATTCATCCAATTTTTGGGCTCCTGAAGCCAACTCCTTTGTCTCTTTAAAGTATTGTTCGGGCTCCTGCTGCTGCTTGCAACTCCAGGGTGTGATTCATCCAATTTTTGGGCTCCTGCTGCCAACTCCAGTGTCTCTCTCAGCCAATGTTTGGCCTCCTGCTGCTGCTTGCAACTCCAGGGTGTGATTCATCCAATTTTTGGGCTCTTGCTGCCAACTCCAGTGTCTCTCTCAGCCAATTTTTGGCCTCCTGCTGCTGCTGCTGCTGCCAACTCCAGGGTGTCTTTCAAGCAATGTTTGGGCTCCTGCTTATGCTGCTGCCAACTCCAGGGTGTGCCTTCCAGCTAATGTATGTGCTCCTGCTGCTGCCAACTTCAGGCTGCCTTCCAGACAATTTCTAGGTTTCTGCTGCTGCCAACTCCAGGGTGTGATTCATCCAATTTTTGGGCTCCTGCTGCCAACTTCAGTGTGTCTTTCAAGCTATGTTTGGGCTGCTGCTGCTGCTGCTTGCAACTCCAGGGTGTGATTCATCCAATTTTTGGGCTCCTGCTGCCAACTCAAGTGTCTCTTTAAAGCAATGTTTGGGCTGCTGCTGCTGCTGCTGCTTGCAACTCCAGGGTGTGATTCATCCAATTTTTGGGCTCCTGCTGCCAACTCCAGTGTCTCTTTCAAGCTATGTTTGGGCTGCTGCTGCTGCTGCTTGCAACTCCAGGGTGTGATTCATCCAATTTTGGGCTCCTGCTGCCAACTCCAGCGTCTCTTTCAGCCAATGTTGGGCTCCTGCTGCTGCTTGCAACTCCAGGGTGTGATTCATCCAATTTTTGGGCTCCTGAAGCCAACTCCAGTGTCTCTTTCAAGCTATGTTTGGGTTCCTGCTACTGCTGCTTGCAACTCCAGGATGTGTTTCAGCCAATATTTGGGCTCCTGCTGCTGCCAGCTCCAGGGTGTGTTTTTCAGGCAATATAGTGGCCCCTCATAGTGATGCCACCTCAACTCTCTGTAATTGTGCCGCTCTGCGATTCTAATAGCGATGCCTCTGATCTGCATGTCCAAATTATTTACAGTATTATTTCAGTAACCCAGCACGCATCCTATGCGTATTACAGCAAGGCAGAATGGTTTACAACCCTATTGAGGCTCTAGGAAGCTCAGAAATAGCCATTTTTAATAGCGATTCGTCACGAATAAATTCGGGTCGAAACTATTTTTGTCGGAAAATTCGGCGAATCAGTCGAATCTAATTTTTCAAAAGTTCGCTCATCTCTAATCATACCTAAAAGAGGCCATATTCATACAGTACCATAAAGAGTGGCCATATCATCCCCCTGCCAATGAGCCTCAGCCTTGTGTTTGCATGTTAACAGTTGCGGAAATACATTGGGAGGCCTTAATGCCAATGTCGCAGGCTGGTCATGGGCCAGCCAGGGGTCGGTAATATCTCAGGCTGATTTCTGCTCCATCCTTGTTTCTCTGCTACTTTGCAGTGGAATCCTGTGATAAAAAACACAAAAAAGCCTGAGCATTAAAGTGGACCAACACCCAGGATTTTGACTATCCTGGGTTTTGGTCCACTTCGGTGGGGCACCCCGATCGGGATTGTGTGAAACCCCCCAGAAAGCCGCGAAAACTCACCTCTCCCCGCTCCCACATGACCGCTGCAGCCAATCCCCGCCGGCAGACAAGCGAGAGGCAGCACCGGACAAGCAGAGCACCGGACAAGCAGAGGCTGCCGCCTCCCGCGTGTCCCTCTTACAGGGAGCGCATCCGCACTAGCCATTCACAAACGGCCGGCGCGGCCGCGCCCTGCTAGAGGGACGTGCGGGAGGCGGCAGCGGCGGACGCGCATGCGCCGCTGGAACGTGGAAAAGGTAGGATTGTGGGCTTCCTGGGGGGTTTCACCCCGTTGGACATCCCGATTTCGGATGCCCCGCGGGGAGGGATCTGATCGGCCCGGGAATCTAATAGATTCCCGCGCCGATCCCCCCTGGGTGTTGGTCCACTTTAAAGGCCAGCAACAATTCTAATTTTTCAGTCTCCAAACTCTTGTTAATAAAGCTAATTCAGCACGGATTGAAAAAAAAAAAACACGTTCAAGATTACACTTGCGTGGAATTGAGATTTTTTTCGGCCTGTGCCGAGAGAACTCTTGCTTGCATGATTCTGAGGAAAAATGTTGAACAAGCTTGCACGTCCAAAAGCAGTCAAGAAAGCCATTTGAGATATCTTGCACCATGCATTATTTAAACTGGACCTTCAGCATCATTTAATTACCCTTGAAAAACTATTCACCAGCATCAAAAATGTATATATTTTAAGTTTTTAGTCACTTACTAATTATTCTAATAATTCTTTCCAGCGCTGGGCTTCAACTCTGTTCAGGACTTCAGGATGCGGGTGCAGCCATCTTGCCTCAAAAGCATCACATACTGAGGAGAGGAGGGGGTGAAAAGCATAGGGGGGTGGGGTTATAGCTGTGCTTTCCACAGACAGAGCAGAGCCGGGGTCAGGAAAAGGACAGTAATCCAAGAATGCAGAGCGGCACAGTCAGAAGACACTTCCTGTCTTCAGGCAGCCTGAGACTCCACGGGCGCCATCTTGGATGTTAAAAGGCTAAAAAAACACAGTAGGTGCAGGTAGAATACATTTTTATGTGGGCAATATGTATGTACAGGGTGGGCGGAACCTAGAAGATAGGCTCTTATTCAGGGTGCACAGTAAGTAACAGACAGCTGCCCTCACCAGGAGATGGTATTTAGGTCAACTGCATATCAGGCAAGTTGTCACAATTGTGTGTTTTGCTTCCGGGTGATTTGCCAGCTTCTTATAAGGCGTTTGCCGCCGATAAATTGTATTTGAAATCCATACTGGAGTAGCTGTCCCTCCATAAATATACTAATAGTATTCTAGCATATTATTTGGGCAAATTAGTAGGTCTATGGACTATATATGTATATATATATATATATATATATATATATATATATATATATATATATACTGTTTTTCCAGGTGGTTTGTTTTGGTGAATAGATTCTAAATTTTGTGCATATAGTGAACTAGTGATAAAACCATTAATTTCATCAAACACCGCGCTTACAACACATATTAATTAGTGAAAGATAGGTTAAATAAAAATTAAATCAGAAATAATTATTAAACTTAAAAGTCCTCGCTGGAGTACTCAAACTGTGTTGGATCAGTCTGTATTGCAAAATAAATTAATTGTATGTTGAACACATCACCACTCCGCGGGACATTACTTTCTCCTTCAATACAAAAACACTTTTCCTCTTGATTATAACAAATCCACCTCTTGTGTGTATTTCCAACAAGGATGCTAATTGGTGACAACTCCCACCACCATCTATTAAATCACGTACCAGATACAAATGAACAACTTGCAAGATAGTTTAGATCCTCTTTAGGGCGTCACAAAACTTCTGCGTGCCTTTCATCAATTAGGGTATATTTGAGCAATATTAGTAGCTTTTAAATACTCCTTATCTTTCAGAACTCCTTAAATCTCTTCCACTCCAAAGATTTATAACATGAAAGCAAGCAAATGAAAACACATGGCGTGATATCTTCACAAATTAGGAGCTCCTGCCCACATTTAATATGCTTACCAGCATTAAGATAAAAATACGTTTTCAAAATCAAGTTTCAAACTTCAGACGCTATACTGGGAGGCGCGCTGTAAAGACCTTTTGTATCCCCATACACGCTACCTTCAGCTTAGTGTCAATCCGTGATGCAGCTGCGCGTTCCTCCCCGTCTCCTCGGCCACCGGACACGGGAGCGCTTGCTGTCTCTCCTCTGTGTAGCTACGTAGTGACGCCTCACAGTACTGGCCCCGCCCAACGCGTTTCGTCGTCACCTGACAACTTAATCATGAGCTACAGGCACTGTGGAGCGTCTCTCTTTTCTAGTAAAGCAGCGATCATGTGGTCTAGCTGATTTAACACTTTAGATGCCATCATTTATCTTATCTTAATACTGAGGCAGGCATTTTCCTTAAAAAAGAGGGATAGTACTGTCTTTCTAATACCTCCTTGTAATCTTAATATGGGTCTCCTTCCAGAACTTAAAATATTTATTACAAAAAAGATTTACTCTTTATATTATTTAGATGAGTATTAAATGAAATGTCATTTTTATATCTCCTATTAAACCCTATCAGGGAATCACCTATAAAAACAATTAGTCTTTTCAGCCTGACTCCCATATAGCTTTAAGACTATCATAAAAATACAGCAATTATAAATGTATTAAAAAAAAAAAATGTTTTTTAAAACTTTAAAGCACAGCCAAATTCATAAATCTATACACCTCTTAAAAAGATATTATAAAAATACAAAAATCTACAGAATCATTGAAAGAGCTATCAAGTAGTGTGTATGCTATTCTAAAAAGGGGGACTCTAACCAGAGAACTTCCTAAAGCTGACCTACAAATTACTAATGGTTACCAATGAAGCAATTTAAGTCGAACTCTATATTCAAACCTCCTGGGACCATAGATTTCAGATGATAGATCCACTTAGATTCTAAACGGGAGATTTTCCTAATCATATTACCACCTTTCAGGGTCTTAACTGGACTATCAATAATACAAAACTTTAGATCTCTCGGGTCGCTGTTGTGGATTTCTTTAAAGTGGGAGGAAACACTATGAGAAATAAGACCTTTTTTGATATTATATATGTGCTCCCTCAGTCTGGTTTTAAAGGCCCTGATAGTTCTCCCTACATACTGTTTTCCACAGCTGCATTCCAAAAGATATACCACATTAGTGCTATTACAAGAAAAGAAGTTTTTAATCTTAAAACTTTCCCCTGTTACATTTGACCTGAAACTTTTTTTACTCCTAGATACCAGTGTTGTATTAAGTTTACAGCCCATACATTTTCCACAATGGTAAAAGCCCTTAAGAGTTGGGTAAAATCTATTGTTCTTCTGATATCCATTTTCAATCATGTCATTCCTAGTATTTCTATTAGAGACAGGTTGTTCTCTTTCCCATTGTTTCCTCCTAACAATGGGATTTTACAAATAGATTTTACCCACTGAGAAGTTTGGAGACCTATACTGAACATAAAAGGAGTGAAAATAATAGAGAACCCAAGTCTCCTTTTACAAAGAGGGAGGGACTCTAAAGGAAAAGGGAGGAAACTCAAATTCAGAGGGAAATAGGATGGAGGAGAAGTGTAGAAACACCAGTCAACAGAGTGGGTTACAAAAAAAGAAAAGAAATAGAGGAGGAAGAGGTAGAAGAAAACACCAAAAGACAAAAAAGAATACAGAGGGAGAGGGAACTGGAATTTTCAACTTAAGTAAAAAAGAATTGAGTAGTGATGAACTCTATGCACTTGAAAAGGGACTGAAATTTGCTCCAGATATAGATATAAATCCCTTTAATCTTCATATTGACTGTCAGTTGTTTTTTAGGAAATTAAATTTGAAGCGATTTTTTGAGGCAAATAATTTCCCTAAGAATACAGAAGAGATAAATGATGGACCTAGGGTGGTTCATACAAATTGTAAGAATCCATCCACTTTTAATCCACTCCAACCTGGAGGACATAATTTTGAAGGTTTTAAAAAATCAGTCATTAAAGATATTGAGTTGGAAATGGGAAAAAAGAAAAAGAATAAAGGCAAAATTTATAGTAATAGAAGGATTAAAAAAGGAATTGAATCCTTAAAGAAAGATGGTACAAGACTAGTGAAACAAGCTGATAAGGGTGGGGGGATAGTTGTCCAAGATGTGGAAACTTATATCACACAAATGAATTTACTATTAAATGATCAAGTAACATATCAAAAATTGGGGGGGGGACCCTACAAAAGAATATCAAGAAGAATTGAATTCATTGATAGAGATGGGACAACAGATGAATTTAATTAATAAAAAGGAAATTGAATTCTGTAATATTAAATATCCACGTATACCTACTATATATGGATTGCCTAAAGTGCACAAAGATCAAAAAAACCCACCCTATCGCCCCATTATTAGTGGGATAGGTTCCATTACGAGCAATTTGGGAAAATATTTGGATTTCTTTCTTCAACCAATAGTAGCTAAACTCCCATCGTACTTAAAGGATAGCCAACAAGTGTTGGGAATTTTAGAGGACATAACTGTAAGTGAGAATACTCTTTTAATAACCATTGATGTTGTGTCATTATACACTAACATCCCCCACGAGAAAGGGTTGGAGGCGTTACGATATTATCTTATGCATGATACTGAGCTGTTGCTTTTCCAAGTGGAATTTCTCATGGATTGTTTCCAATTTGCACTTTCACATAATTACTTCTGGTTTAACAACAGTTATTATTTACAAATAAGAGGTGTGGCTATGGGGGCTAAATTTGCCCCCAGCCTGGCTAATATTTTTATGGGATTATGGGAAACTTTTTTTATCTATGGGAAAGTAAGGAAGGAGTTAACCCTGTGGAAAAGATATATTGATGACTGTATAGTTATATGGGAGGGGGATGAACAGTCCTTCAAGGAATTCTTTACTACCTTAAATTCAAATGATTGGGGACTTTCGTTCACTAGGGAGGTGAGTAAAGAGAAAATACACTTCCTTGATCTTGAAATTGAAAAAGATGGCCCTATTTTAAATACAAAGTCTTTCGATCAAAGTCTGATCGAAACTCTTATGTACCGCGTTCGAGTTGCCACCACCCAGATTGGTTGGAAAATATACCTAGAGGTCAAATCCATCGCATTAGGAGAAATTGTAGAAAGGAGGGTGATTATTATTATAAACAGGCAAAAATCTTGGGAGATAGATTTGTTAATAAAGGTTACAATCCAACAATAATACAGAATGATATTGATCGGGTTGGTATAGTAGAGAGGAGAAAGATGTTGGGGGCATCCCGAAAGATGAAGAATACTAAAGACAACAACCCCAGTGAATATGCATTAATCACCCAATTTGGGCAGAATTATAGGGGTGTCAAGAAGATATTAGAAAAGAATTGGCATGTTTTAAAGGGGGATGAGCTGATTGGTCATTTATTACCAGATAAACCCAAGGTCATCTTTCGTAGACCCCCTACTTTAACCACAGAACTGGTTACAAGCTATATTGAACCATCCCGAGAAACGGGCACTTTTTTAAATGGTCTTAAGGGCTTTTACCATTGTGGAAAATGTATGGGCTGTAAACTTAATACAACACTGGTATCTAGGAGTAAAAAAAGTTTCAGGTCAAATGTAACAGGGGAAAGTTTTAAGATTAAAAACTTCTTTTCTTGTAATAGCACTAATGTGGTATATCTTTTGGAATGCAGCTGTGGAAAACAGTATGTAGGGAGAACTATCAGGGCCTTTAAAACCAGACTGAGGGAGCACATATATAATATCAAAAAAGGTCTTATTTCTCATAGTGTTTCCTCCCACTTTAAAGAAATCCACAACAGCGACCCGAGAGATCTAAAGTTTTGTATTATTGATAGTCCAGTTAAGACCCTGAAAGGTGGTAATATGATTAGGAAAATCTCCCGTTTAGAATCTAAGTGGATCTATCATCTGAAATCTATGGTCCCAGGAGGTTTGAATATAGAGTTCGACTTAAATTGCTTCATTGGTAACCATTAGTAATTTGTAGGTCAGCTTTAGGAAGTTCTCTGGTTAGAGTCCCCCTTTTTAGAATAGCATACACACTACTTGATAGCTCTTTCAATGATTCTGTAGATTTTTGTATTTTTATAATATCTTTTTAAGAGGTGTATAGATTTATGAATTTGGCTGTGCTTTAAAGTTTTAAAAAACATTTTTTTTTTTTTAATACATTTATAATTGCTGTATTTTTATGATAGTCTTAAAGCTATATGGGAGTCAGGCTGAAAAGACTAATTGTTTTTATAGGTGATTCCCTGATAGGGTTTAATAGGAGATATAAAAATGACATTTCATTTAATACTCATCTAAATAATATAAAGAGTAAATCTTTTTTGTAATAAATATTTTAAGTTCTGGAAGGAGACCCATATTAAGATTACAAGGAGGTATTAGAAAGACAGTACTATCCCTCTTTTTTAAGGAAAATGCCTGCCTCAGTATTAAGATAAGATAAATGATGGCATCTAAAGTGTTAAATCAGCTAGACCACATGATCGCTGCTTTACTAGAAAAGAGAGACGCTCCACAGTGCCTGTAGCTCATGATTAAGTTGTCAGGTGACGACGAAACGCGTTGGGCGGGGCCAGTACTGTGAGGCGTCACTACGTAGCTACACAGAGGAGAGACAGCAAGCGCTCCCGTGTCCGGCGGCCGAGGAGACGGGGAGGAACGCGCAGCTGCATCACGGATTGACACTAAGCTGAAGGTAGCGTGTATGGGGATACAAAAGGTCTTTACAGCGCGCCTCCCAGTATAGCGTCTGAAGTTTGAAACTTGATTTTGAAAACGTATTTTTATCTTAATGCTGGTAAGCATATTAAATGTGGGCAGGAGCTCCTAATTTGTGAAGATATCACGCCATGTGTTTTCATTTGCTTGCTTTCATGTTATAAATCTTTGGAGTGGAAGAGATTTAAGGAGTTCTGAAAGATAAGGAGTAGTGATGAGCGAGTAGTATTCGACCGAGCCGGTATTCGATCGAATACTACGCTGTTCGTCATACTCGATTTCGATCGAGTACAGCGGCGATGGCGCACTCACAATTCGTTTCCCCTCCCACCTTCCCTGGCGCGTTTTTTACACCAATCACCATGCAGGGGGGGTGGGACAGGTCCTGGGAGGACGCTGGCATCGCGAAAACGGCGTCTACACGCATTGGCTGGAAAAACCATGTGACCTCGAATATACAAAACTCAGCACTTCCTCTTCGTCAGCATTAGCAGCTTGAACTTAGTGAGGGACAGACGCTCACAGCAGGGAAAGACAGGCTGTCGCTGGCAGGGCCCCAGAAGCTCGGAATATCGCTTTTACCACCATCTATACCAGCTACCAGAAGACAAGACAGTCCTTAAGAGCCCTTATTAGGGCTGCTACGCTGAACAGTATATAGCTCATTTTCTATGTAGTCAGGCAGGGCCCCAGAAGCTCAGAATATACCTTTTACCACCATATATACCAGCTACCAGAAGACAAGACAGTCCTTAAGAGCCCTTATTAGGGCTGCTACGCTGAACAGTATATAGCTCATATTCTATGTAGTCAGGCAGGGCCCCAGAAGCTCAGAATATACCTTTTACCACCATATATACCAGCTACCAGAAGACAAGACAGTCCTTAAGAGCCCTTATTAGGGCTGCTACGCTGAACAGTATATAGCTCATATTCTATGTAGTCAGGCAGGGCCCCAGAAGCTCAGAATATACCTTTTACCACCATATATACCAGCTACCAGAAGACAAGACAGTCCTTAAGAGCCCTTATTAGGGCTGCTACGCTGAACAGTATATAGCTCATATTCTATGTAGTCAGGCAGGGCCCCAGAAGCTCAGAATATACCTTTTACCACCATATATACCAGCTACCAGAAGACAAGACAGTCCTTAAGAGCCCTTATTAGGGCTGCTACGCTGAACAGTATATAGCTCATTTTCTATGTAGTCAGGCAGGGCCCCAGAAGCTCAGAATATAGCTTTTACCACCATATATACCAGCTACCAGAAGACAAGACAGTCCTTAAGAGCCCTTATTAGGGCTGCTACGCTGAACAGTATATAGCTCATTTTCTATGTAGTCAGGCAGGGCCCCAGAAGCTCAGAATATACCTTTTACCACCATATATACCAGCTACCAGAAGACAAGACAGTCCTTAAGAGCCCTTATTAGGGCTGCTACGCTGAACAGTATATAGCTCATATTCTATGTAGTCAGGCAGGGCCCCAGAAGCTCAGAATATACCTTTTACCACCATATATACCAGCTACCAGAAGACAAGACAGTCCTTAAGAGCCCTTATTAGGGCTGCTACGCTGAACAGTATATAGCTCATTTTCTATGTAGTCAGGCAGGGCCCCAGAAGCTCAGAATATACCTTTTACCACCATATATACCAGCTACCAGAAGACAAGACAGTCCTTAAGAGCCCTTATTAGGGCTGCTACGCTGAACAGTATATAGCTCATTTTCTATGTAGTCAGGCAGGGCCCCAGAAGCTCAGAATATACCTTTTACCACCATATATACCAGCTACCAGAAGACAAGACAGTCCTTAAGAGCCCTTATTAGGGCTGCTACGCTGAACAGTATATAGCTCATTTTCTATGTAGTCAGGCAGGGCCCCAGAAGCTCAGAATATACCTTTTACCACCATATATACCAGCTACCAGAAGACAAGACAGTCCTTAAGAGCCCTTATTAGGGCTGCTACGCTGAACAGTATATAGCTCATATTCTATGTAGTCAGGCAGGGCCCCAGAAGCTCAGAATATACCTTTTACCACCATATATACCAGCTACCAGAAGACAAGACAGTCCTTAAGAGCCCTTATTAGGGCTGCTACGCTGAACAGTATATAGCTCATTTTCTATGTAGTCAGGCAGGGCCCCAGAAGCTCAGAATATAGCTTTTACCACCATATATACCAGCTACCAGAAGACAAGACAGTCCTTAAGAGCCCTTATTAGGGCTGCTACGCTGAACAGTATATAGCTCATTTTCTATGTAGTCAGGCAGGGCCCCAGAAGCTCAGAATATACCTTTTACCACCATATATACCAGCTACCAGAAGACAAGACAGTCCTTAAGAGCCCTTATTAGGGCTGCTACGCTGAACAGTATATAGCTCATATTCTATGTAGTCAGGCAGGGCCCCAGAAGCTCAGAATATACCTTTTACCACCATATATACCAGCTACCAGAAGACAAGACAGTCCTTAAGAGCCCTTATTAGGGCTGCTACGCTGAACAGTATATAGCTCATTTTCTATGTAGTCAGGCAGGGCCCCAGAAGCTCAGAATATACCTTTTACCACCATATTTACCAGCTACCAGAAGACAAGACAGTCCTTAAGAGCCCTTATTAGGGCTGCTACGCTGAACAGTATATAGCTCATTTTCTATGTAGTCAGGCAGGGCCCCAGAAGCTCAGAGTATACCTTTTACCACCATATATACCAGCTACCAGAAGACAAGACAGTCCTTAAGAGCCCTTATTAGGGCTGCTACGCTGAACAGTATATAGCTCATATTCTATGTAGTCAGGCAGGGCCCCAGAAGCTCAGAATATACCTTTTACCACCATATATACCAGCTACCAGAAGACAAGACAGTCCTTAAGAGCCCTTATTAGGGCTGCTGCGCTGAACAGTATATAGCTCATATTCTATGTAGTCAGGCAGGGCCCCAGAAGCTCAGAATATAGCTTTTACCACCATATATACCAGCTACCAGAAGACAAGACAGTCCTTAAGAGCCCTTATTAGGGCTGCTACGCTGAACAGTATATAGCTCATATTCTATGTAGTCAGGCAGGGCCCCAGAAGCTCAGAATATACCTTTTACCACCATATATACCAGCTACCAGAAGACAAGACAGTCCTTAAGAGCCCTTATTAGGGCTGCTACGCTGAACAGTATATAGCTCATATTCTATGTAGTCAGGCAGGGCCCCAGAAGCTCAGAATATAGCTTTTACCACCATATATACCAGCTACCAGAAGACAAGACAGTCCTTAAGAGCCCTTATTAGGGCTGCTACGCTGAACAGTATATAGCTCATATTCTATGTAGTCAGGCAGGGCCCCAGAAGCTCAGAATATACCTTTTACCACCATATTTACCAGCTACCAGAAGACAAGACAGTCCTTAAGAGCCCTTATTAGGGCTGCTACGCTGAACAGTATATAGCTCATTTTCTATGTAGTCAGGCAGGGCCCCAGAAGCTCAGAATATACCTTTTACCACCATATATACCAGCTACCAGAAGACAAGACAGTCCTTAAGAGCCCTTATTAGGGCTGCTACGCTGAACAGTATATAGCTCATATCCTATGTAGTCAGGCAGGGCCCCAGAAGCTCAGAATATACCTTTTACCACCATATATACCAGCTACCAGAAGACAAGAGAGTCATTAAGAGCCCTTATTAGGGCTACTATGCTGAACAGTATATAGCTCATTCTAGCTATATACACACTGCACACAACGGCTGCTTTAGTGAGGGGTAGCTGCTGCTGCTGGAATAGGGACAGAAAGACTTCAGTGGTGTATTAGCACCTATATACAAAACTATATACACTCTGCTCAAAACGGCTGCTTTAGTGAGGGGTAGCTGCTGATGCTGGAATAGGGACAGAAAGACTTCAGTGGTGTATTAGCACCTATATACAAAACTATATTTTGCACTACTGTTTTGTGTCCTCTGTGCCAACAAAACCTTGTTATATACCCGGTGCGTATAGGCACCATTTCACCTTCTGGCAGTATACGGCTGTATAGCCAGGTGTTTTTCTTAAAAATATTTTTATATTTGGCACTACTGTTTTGTGTCCTCTTTACCAACAAAACCTTGTTATATACCCGGTGCGTATATAGGCACCATTTCACCTTCTGGCAGTATACGGCTGTATAGCCAGGTGTTTTTCTTAAAAATATATTTATATTTGGCACTACTGTTTTGTGTCCTCTTTACCAACAAAACCTTGTTATATACCCGGTGCGTATATAGGCACCATTTCACCTTCTGGCAGTATACGGCTGTATAGCCAGGTGTTCTTAAAAATATATTTATATTTGGCACTACTGTTTTGTGTCCTCTGTGCCAACAAAACACTGTTTTATACACGGTGCGTATAGGCACCATTTCACCTTCTGGCAGTATACGGCTGTATAGCCAGGTGTTCTTCTTAAAAATATTTTTATATTTGGCATAACGCGTGGCCAAAAAAGTAAAACGTCTGAAATGCGGAGGGCTAGCGCAAAGGGACGTGGACGAGGACGGGGGCGCGGAAATGCTGGTGGGGGCACAAACCGCGTTGAAGCCAGTGGGGATACAATGCGTGCTGGTGAGGGGCAGCCAGCATTACGCTCATCCAGCTTCCCTGCCTTTATGGGACAGTTATGCGGGGGGCGGGGTACACCTCTGTTAAGGCCTGAGCAGCGTGAACAGGTGGTGCAATGGATGGCCGATAACGCTTCCAGTCACTTGTCCACCACCCAGTCATCCACACAGTCTCACTCTGACCCTCCTTCCTCCCAACCTGGCCAACAGAGTCAGCCCAACCTTGACCCCTCCCAGGACCTCTTTTCGGGTCCTTTTCCAGATGTGCTGCAAGAATCCCAGGAGCTAGCAGAGGAATTTGTTTGTAGTGATGCCCAAACACTTGAGTATCCGCCATCTGCTAGTGATGTGGACCCGGAACCAGCATCTGCTATCATGAGCGATGATGATGAGACGCAGTTGCCATCAAGGGAGGCTGTTGGAATGTCCAGTGGGCAGGAGGAGGAGCAGAGAGAGGAAGTGGAAGAGGAGGTGGTGGACGACGAAATGACCGACCCCACTTGGACAGGGGTGATGTCCAGCGGGGAAAGCAGTGGAGATGCGGTCTGCGCATCACCGAATAAGGCAGCAAGAGGCAGAGGACAGTCCAGAGGCAGAGGACAGTCCAGACAGAGAAGGCAGGCCACAGCCAGCAGGGCCGAAGCTCTTCCCGGCAGCAGGCAGTCGCGCGAAGCTCCCCCATCGAGGCCTCGTACTTCTGTGGTGTGGAGATTTTTTAACGTTTGCGCGGATGACAAACTGAGCGCGGTTTGCGCAATCTGCCACTCAAAACTGAGTAGGGGCTCTGAGAAGAGCAATCTGACCACCTCAGGCATGCGCCGCCACTTGGAATTCAAGCACTGGGCTGAGTGGGAGAGAGCAAACGCAATACAACCTGTGCCCCGTCTTGCTGCCACTGCCTCTTCCCCTTTGTTGTGTGCTGCCACTGCGGTCCAGACCTCCAGCCAGGACACCTCCACATCTGCCTCTGCCTCGGCTACTTTGGGGCCTTCTCCTTCAGCCCCCCCTTCCCCCGCATCTTCGTCTGCACCTTCCATCTCCTCGTCCCATCAACTGTCCATCTCGCAGGCGTTCAACCGCAGGCGGAAGTACGCCTCCAGTCACCCCCAAGCCCAAGCCTTAACCTGCCTCATCTCCAAACTGCTGGCCCTGGAGATGTTGCCGTTTAGGCTTGTGGAGACGCAGGCCTTCCGCGACCTGATGGCGGCTGCCGCACCTCGCTATTCCGTCCCTAGCCGCCACTATTTTTCCCGGTGTGGCGTCCCCGCCCTGCACCAGCACGTGTCGCGTAACATCAGGCGGGCCCTGAGGTACGCAGTCAGCGCAAAGGTCCACTTGACCACCGACTCGTGGACAAGCGCTTGCGGCCAAGGACGCTGCATCTCTTTGACGGCACACTGGGTGAATGTTGTGGAAGCGGGGACGGGGTCGCAAACAGGGACGGCCTACATACCACCCCCGCCCAAGATTGCCAGCACGGGTTCTGATAGACCCCCCTCCTCTTCCTCCTCCTCCTCCTCCTCCTCCTCTGCCTTAACATCGCCCTCAGCCCCTAACTGGAAGCGTTGCAGCACTGGCGCGGGGAGACGTCAGCAGGCGGTGCTTAAGCTCATCAGCTTGGGCGACAGGAAGCACAGCGCCGCAGAGGTGAGGCACGCCATATTGCAGCAGACAGAGATGTGGCTGTCGCCGCTGCAGCTAGGACCAGGCATGGTCGTGTGCGATAACGGCCGTAACCTGGTGGCGGCTCTGGAGCTTGCAGAACTCAATCACGTACCATGCCTGGCCCACGTTTTTAATTTGGTAGTACAAAAGTTTCTAAAGACTTACCCCAACCTGGCAGAGCTACTGGTCAAAGTGCGGCGCTTGTGAGCTCACTTTCGGAAGTCAACTGTAGCTGCTGCTAGCTTAAAAAAAATCCAGCAACGCCTCCATTTGCCTCAACATCGGCTGTTGTGCGACCTGCCCACTCGCTGGAATTCCACCTATTGCATGTTGGCCAGGGTGTGTGAGCAGCAGAAAGCATTGATGGAGTACCAGATGATGCATCCACGCGTGCCTCCAACTCAGCTCCCTCAGTTTGCCAACCACGAGTGGCCATGGATGGCAGACATATGCGATGTATTGCGTATCTTTGAGGAGTCCACTAAGAAGGTCAGCAGCGAGGACGCTATAGTGAGCGTAACCATCCCGCTCCTAGGCGTCCTTAAAGAATCGCTCATCGCAATAAGGGAGAACGCTTTGCACACAGAGGAGACGGGGGTAGGAGGAGACGCAACGCAGGTAGACAGTCAGACCACACTTTTGTCTGCTGCTCGGTGGCAGTTGCAGGAGGAGGAGGATGAGGAGGAGGAGGACAACGTGGAGGTGGCTGTGGAAGAGGATGCTGGCGGCGAGGGTAGCAGTCAGGCTGTGTGCGTCCCATTGGTTCAGCGCGGATGGGGCGGAGAGGAGGAGGAAGAGGAGGAAATGGAAAATGATCCTTCTGGTGGGGGCAGTGACGTCATGCCTACTCAGAGTCTGGCACACATGGCTGACTTCATGCTGGGCTGCTTTTCCCGGGACATACGTGTTGTCCGGATATTGGAGAACAAACTATACTGGGTCTTCGCAATCCTGGACCCCCGGTATAAAGATAACTTCTCCTCTTTTATTCCGGTAGAGGAGAGGACGAATCGATTACTGGAATACCAGAGGGAACTCTTGCAGAACATGATGCAGATTTTCCCACCCAGCATCGCTGGCGGCAGAGAGGAGAGTGTCTCCCAGAGTCTGACAACATCGATCAGGCCCACAGCCACCAGGGGAACACTCTCCAAGGTGTGGGACACGTTCATGTCACCCCCTCGTGCAACTTCCATCACTGCGGGGCCCGCTATCAGCAGGAGGGACAAGTATCGGCGGATGTTGCGGGACTACCTGGCAGACCACACCCCTGTCCTCCCCGATCCCTCGGCGACCTACACTTACTGGGTCTCCAAGTTGGACACGTGGCTGGAACTGTCCCTGTACGCCTTGGAGGTGCTTGCCTGCCCTGCCGCCAGCGTGCTATCAGAAAGGGTGTTCAGCGCAGCCGGGGGCATTATAACCGATAAGCGCAGCCGCCTGTCAACCGACAGTGCCGACAGGCTGACGCTAATCAAAATGAACAGCAAGTGGATTGACCCGGACTTTGCTTGTACAACAGTGGAAAGCAGCCAAGAGTGAAGTGCCATCTGTATGAAGTGCCATTTCCTCCTCCTCCTCCTCCTCCTCCTCCTTAACCGCCGTAGAATTGCTGTATTAATAAAAAAAAATTATGGCTCACCTCTTGGGCTTAATACAATCATTTTTTAAGAGGTCTCAGCTCTTGGGCCTCCACACAATTTTTAAGAGGTCTCAGCTCGTGGGACTCCACACAATTTTTAAGAGGTCTCAGCTCGCGGGACTCCACACAATGTTTGAGAGGTCTCAGCTCTTGGGCCTCCACACAATTTTTAAAAGGTCTCAGCTCTTGGGACTCCACACAATGTTTGAGAGGTCTCAGCTCTTGGGCCTCCACACAATTTTTAAAAGGTCTCAGCTCTTGGGCCTCCACACAATTTTTAAAAGGTCTCAGCTCTTGGGCCTCCACACAATTTTTAAAAGGTCTCAGCTCTTGCGCCTCCACACAATTTTTAAAAGGTCTCAGCTCTTGGGCCTCCCCTACTGCTGGGGTGACACACTGTAACAAACCTCCTCCTGTAAGCTTCCCCTACTGCTGGGGTGACACACTGTAACAAACCTCCTCCTGTAAGCTTCCCTGACTGCAGGGGTGCCACACTGTAACAAACCTCCTCCTGTAAGCTTCCCTTACTGCTGGGGTGCCACACTGTAACAAACCTCCTCCTGTAAGCTTCCCTGACTGCTGGGGTGACACACTTTAACAAACCTCCTCCTGTAAGCTTCCCCTACTGCTGGGGTAACACACTGTAACAAACCTCCTCCTGTAAGCTTCCCTGACTGCTGGGGTGACACACTGTAACAAACCTCCTCCTGTAAGCTTCCCCTACTGCTGGGGTAACACACTGTAACAAACCTCCTCCTGTAAGCTTCCCTGACTGCAGGGGTGCCACACTGTAACAAACCTCCTCCTGTAAGCTTCCCTTACTGCTGGGGTGACACACTGTAACAAACCTCCTCCTGTAAGCTTCCCTGACTGCTGGGGTGACACACTGTAACAAACCTCCTCCTGTAAGCTTCCCTGACTGCAGGGGTGACACACTGTAACAAACCTCCTCCTGTAAGCTTCCCTGACTGCAGGGGTTTCACACTGTAACAAACCTCCTCCTGTAAGCTTCCCTGACTGCTGGGGTGACACACTGTAACAAACCTCCTCCTGTAAGCTTCCCCTACTGCTGGGGTGACACACTGTAACAAACCTCCTCCTGTAAGCTTCCCTGACTGCAGGGGTGCCACACTGTAACAAACCTCCTCCTGTAAGCTTCCCTGACTGCTGGGGTGACACACTGTAACAAACCTCCTCCTGTAAGCTTCCCTTACTGCTGGGGTAACACACTGTAACAAACCTCCTCCTGTAAGCTTCCCTGACTGCTGGGGTGAAACACTGTAACAAACCTCCTCCTGTAAGCTTCCCTTACTGCTGGGGTGCCACACTGTAACAAACCTCCTCCTGTAAGCTTCCCTGACTGCAGGGGTGCCACACTGTAACAAACCTCCTCCTGTAAGCTTCCCTTACTGCTGGGGTGCCACACTGTAACAAACCTCCTCCTGTAAGCTTCCCTGACTGCTGGGGTGACACACTGTAACAAACCTCCTCCTGTAAGCTTCCCCTACTGCTGGGGTAACACACTGTAACAAACCTCCTCCTGTAAGCTTCCCTGACTGCTGGGGTGACACACTGTAACAAACCTCCTCCTGTAAGCTTCCCCTACTGCTGGGGTAACACACTGTAACAAACCTCCTCCTGTAAGCTTCCCTGACTGCAGGGGTGCCACACTGTAACAAACCTCCTCCTGTAAGCTTCCCTTACTGCTGGGGTGCCACACTGTAACAAACCTCCTCCTGTAAGCTTCCCTGACTGCTGGGGTGACACACTGTAACAAACCTCCTCCTGTAAGCTTCCCCTACTGCTGGGGTAACACACTGTAACAAACCTCCTCCTGTAAGCTTCCCTGACTGCTGGGGTGACACACTGTAACAAACCTCCTCCTGTAAGCTTCCCTGACTGCAGGGGTGCCACACTGTAACAAACCTCCTCCTGTAAGCTTCCCTTACTGCTGGGGTGACACACTGTAACAAACCTCCTCCTGTAAGCTTCCCTGACTGCTGGGGTGACACACTGTAACAAACCTCCTCCTGTAAGCTTCCCTGACTGCAGGGGTGACACACTGTAACAAACCTCCTCCTGTAAGCTTCCCTGACTGCAGGGGTGCCACACTGTAACAAACCTCCTCCTGTAAACTTCCCTGACTGCTGGGGTGACACACTGTAACAAACCTCCTCCTGTAAGCTTCCCCTACTGCTGGGGTGACACACTGTAACAAACCTCCTCCTGTAAGCTTCCCTGACTGCAGGGGTGCCACACTGTAACAAACCTCCTCCTGTAAGCTTCCCTGACTGCTGGGGTGACACACTGTAACAAACCTCCTCCTGTAAGCTTCCCTTACTGCTGGGGTAACACACTGTAACAAACCTCCTCCTGTAAGCTTCCCTGACTGCTGGGGTGACACACTGTAACAAACCTCCTCCTGTAAGCTTCCCTTACTGCTGGGGTGCCACACTGTAACAAACCTCCTCCTGTAAGCTTCCCTGACTGCAGGGGTGCCACACTGTAACAAACCTCCTCCTGTAAGCTTCCCTTACTGCTGGGGTGACACACTGTAACAAACCTCCTCCTGTAAGCTTCCCTGACTGCTGGGGTGACACACTGTAACAAACCTCCTCCTGTAAGCTTCCCTGACTGCAGGGGTGACACACTGTAACAAACCTCCTCCTGTAAGCTTCCCTGACTGCAGGGGTGCCACACTGTAACAAACCTCCTCCTGTAAGCTTCCCTGACTGCTGGGGTGACACACTGTAACAAACCTCCTCCTGTAAGCTTCCCCTACTGCTGGGGTGACACACTGTAACAAACCTCCTCCTGTAAGCTTCCCTGACTGCAGGGGTGCCACACTGTAACAAACCTCCTCCTGTAAGCTTCCCTGACTGCTGGGGTGACACACTGTAACAAACCTCCTCCCGTAAGCTTCCCTTACTGCTGGGGTAACACACTGTAACAAACCTCCTCCTGTAAGCTTCCCTGACTGCTGGGGTGACACACTGTAACAAACCTCCTCCTGTAAGCTTCCCTTACTGCTGGGGTGCCACACTGTAACAAACCTCCTCCTGTAAGCTTCCCTGACTGCTGGGGTGACACACTGTAACAAACCTCCTCCTGTAAGCTTCCCCTACTGCTGGGGTAACACACTGTAACAAACCTCCTCCTGTAAGCTTCCCTGACTGCTGGGGTGACACACTGTAACAAACCTCCTCCTGTAAGCTTCCCCTACTGCTGGGGTAACACACTGTAACAAACCTCCTCCTGTAAGCTTCCCTGACTGCAGGGGTGCCACACTGTAACAAACCTCCTCCTGTAAGCTTCCCTTACTGCTGGGGTGACACACTGTAACAAACCTCCTCCTGTAAGCTTCCCTGACTGCTGGGGTGACACACTGTAACAAACCTCCTCCTGTAAGCTTCCCTGACTGCAGGGGTGACACACTGTAACAAACCTCCTCCTGTAAGCTTCCCTGACTGCAGGGGTGCCACACTGTAACAAACCTCCTCCTGTAAGCTTCCCTGACTGCTGGGGTGACACACTGTAACAAACCTCCTCCTGTAAGCTTCCCCTACTGCTGGGGTGACACACTGTAACAAACCTCCTCCTGTAAGCTTCCCTGACTGCAGGGGTGCCACACTGTAACAAACCTCCTCCTGTAAGCTTCCCTGACTGCTGGGGTGACACACTGTAACAAACCTCCTCCTGTAAGCTTCCCTTACTGCTGGGGTAACACACTGTAACAAACCTCCTCCTGTAAGCTTCCCTGACTGCTGGGGTGACACACTGTAACAATCCTCCTCCTGTAAGCTTCCCTTACTGCTGGGGTGCCACACTGTAACAAACCTCCTCCTGTAAGCTTCCCTGACTGCTGGGGTGACACACTGTAACAAACCTCCTCCTGTAAGCTTCCCCTACTGCTGGGGTAACACACTGTAACAAACCTCCTCCTGTAAGCTTCCCTGACTGCTGGGGTGACACACTGTAACAAACCTCCTCCTGTAAGCTTCCCCTACTGCTGGGGTAACACACTGTAACAAACCTCCTCCTTTAAGCTTCCCTTACTGCTGGGGTGACACAATGACACAAGAGGACATGTCTGACCACATCTCACACACACACACAAACACACACACACAATGACAATTAGGGGTGGGGTCTATTTATTTTCCCCCTTGCCTATGCCATCTGTGGTTGTCATTAGGCAACGTGATTTTAAGGGGTGCAGAATTTTGTTCTTCTTTTTTGTACAGTTTGGCTTGGGGTCCATGGCAATGTAGAGGAAAGAAGGTTTCCTTGTCTTGTCTCACTTTACGTAGAAGTAATATTGTGTTTGGAGTGTATTGTTGAGAGGCTGTGATAGTGGCGTAATAGTGCGACTTGGGCGCGTTATATGCACCCAGACATGCTTCCCCTGCTGTCCCAGTTGCATTCCAGCAGTGTTGGCATCATTTTCTGATGTTTCAGGGTGGACTTGGTGACCTCCAAGTGGTCGAATTGAGATTTCCAAGTGTCGAGCATTTTTTTCCCATAGACTATAATGGGATTCGATATTCGGTCGAGTAGTCGAGTAACGCGGTCTATTCAAATCGAAATTCGAAATTTCGAATATTTCACTACTCGCTCATCTCTAATAAGGAGTATTTAAAAGCTACTAATATTGCTCAAATATACCCTAATTGATGAAAGGCACGCAGAAGTTTTGTGACGCCCTAAAGAGGATCTAAACTATCTTGCAAGTTGTTCATTTGTATCTGGTACGTGATTTAATAGATGGTGGTGGGAGTTGTCACCAATTAGCATCCTTGTTGGAAATACACACAAGAGGTGGATTTGTTATAATCAAGAGGAAAAGTGTTTTTGTATTGAAGGAGAAAGTAATGTCCCGCGGAGTGGTGATGTGTTCAACATACAATTAATTAATTTAGATTCTAAATTTTGCCTGCAACTGTATTTTTAAGCGGCACTCTAGGCTGAAATGAGCGCTTTGCATCGCTGCGGCTAGAGAAAAGGCCGCCATAATATCTACTTCCTCTGGGATTTTTTACAGAAGCCGTAGAGCAGACTATCAGGCTCACGCATCCAGTGGCCCCAGAGTAACATGACCGGCCACAGGCTGGCCCACTAGGCTGCTTGCGGTCATATGGGAAACTTAAACCGGACCTCCACCATGATTTATTGAAATGCCCAAAGCCTTAAAAAACGATTCCCCAGCATCTAAAATTAATATATTTTAAGTTTTTAGTCACTTACTCATTATTCTTTCCCCCACTGGGCTGCAACTCTGTTCAGGACATTAGGATACGGGCGCCGCCATCTTGACTCAGAAGCATCACACTTACAGAGGAGAGGAGAGTGGGATAAAGTACAGGGGGGCGGGTTATAGCTGTGCTTTGCTCAGACAGAGCAGAGCTGTGGTTAGAAAAAGGTCAGCAATCCCAGAATGCAGAGCGACACAGTCAGAAGGCACTTCTTGTTTGCAGGCTGCTTGATGTTCCATGAGCCGCCATCTTGGATGTTTAAAGGCTCATAACATGCAGTAGATGCAGGTAGGGTGATTTTTTATGTGAGCAATCTGTATGTACAGGGTGTGGGAAACATATATAATATACTCTTATTCAGAGTGAAGGACCGCTCTAACTCGTCCCGTTCTTTAGCTTAGAGGTGCCGATGCACAGCATGGAAGGGCTGCTCTGCTGCTGCATATTGATCATTTCTGAATGAAGTCCCATTTTAATGTGGACCAATACCCACACGGCCCGGTAGTGGTCCCTACTGCTATATGACAGGCTTGGGGAGGGCATTCAGAATGCTGGAGCCCCCCTCCACTCATACCCCCCCAGAACACCTTAACCTTGCTCCGCCGCCAGGAATCCATTATAGTGATTGGCTGATGGTGCACAAGTGGACAGCACATTCCAGCAGCTGGAACAATCACTGCGCTGGATTCCCGGTGGTGGAGCAAGGTTTACGTGAGATTTATTGGTGTTTTGGGGGGATTTGGGGGGCAGCATTCTGGATGCCCCCCCTATTCTGTCACAAAGCAGTGGGGACCAACAACGCCGTCCACTTTAAGGCAATGTTCTCCAACCTTCTCCCCAAGACATGTTTTATTGATCTCCACATAACAGTCTTTATAGCTCTGTCTTCTGTCTAAGTACTAATTACTTGACATGTACTTCTGTGTGGACATCTTCAAAACATGACCTACTGGTGGGTCTTGAGGAGGAGGGTTGAGGAACACTGTTTGAATACGGACCAACAGCCTTGCACAAACACCAAAACTCACTTGCCCCATCTGCATAATTGATGTAATTGAACTGAATCAATGGGGTCGACAGGTCAGAATTCTCACTCCTTTTTTAGGAGAGAAAACTGCCATTCACTTTCATTGTCTAACTTGGGGCTAATTCAATGCCAGGTGAAAATTTACACCGGGTAGACAATGAAAGCCAGTGGCAATTTTCTCTCCTAAAAAAGGAGTGAGAATTCTCACCTGAATCGACCCCATTGTCATCACTTACATTTGCTTCTGTATCCATTCAAAGCTCGAACACCGATTCACCGATTTTCACATGATCGCCCTGGTCACCCAGGAGGTCCCTTCCTTTCCCAGCATCCCAGCTGTTCTGCTGCCTGGATTTAACTGACATAAGGCACAATGTACAATGGCAAGAAAACCATCAGCAATTTCTCTTTGCAGGCTACTGGCAGGTCCATAAGACGCCATTAATGGGAGAAAATCGACCAAGGCCGGAATTACAAAAAAGAATGTATTTTTATAATGATAGCAATGGCCTTCTATGGCACGCCAACATGGAGAGTAATTTTTATAAAAATAAAAATGTGGTAGTAAACATCTAACTAGTTGAGGTACTTTTATAGTATAAGTAGCTTTGATTTAAAATGTTACTATAGTTTACTCCTTTTTTTTCTCTATACAAATACATATGACTAAAGAGGGTCCCTGCAAATTATCTCTATATTAAGTGCTGGCATTAAGCAGGAGCACTGTTCTTTTAATTGAAAAAGACTGGCTTATAGTCGGAAAATAAATCACTTGTATGTTCTATCCCAAAAATCATTTTTTAAATAATTTTTTTTCTCTGCAGGTCTGGGTTAACTACAAGCCCCAGCTGCTTCCCCTCCAGTGCCCTGTGGAACAATAAGGCCCAGCTGACCCTGGAGGATTTACAAGGCCCAACTGACTCTGGAGGAATTGCAAAGCCCAGCTGACCCTGGAGGAACTACCCTGGAGGAATAAGCCTAGCACCTAACAGCCCTGCTCACATTAATTTTAAAATGTGTCCCTAGCGGCCATGCGCCCCTAGGCACATGCCTATAGATACCTAATGGAAAATACGGCCTTGGGCACATCGCGCCCTTCGTGCCATGGATGGAAGATCATATAGAGGGTGGGGAAGAAAAGTGCTAGAGCAAATACAGTCCCAAGAAACGATATACTTACAGTAAGCCTCGGGCCAGCTGTCCTCGCTAGGGGGGAGCAGGGGGGCACTTGCCCCAGGTGCAGCAGGTCAGGGGGGCGCCAAAGGGGGACCTGAGAACAGGTGGGGGGAGCCATTTTGAATCTTTGCCCCAGGTGCCAGAAAGCCTAGCTACTCCTCTGTCCGGCAGCATGTCAGTGGTCATTCAGGTTTGCCTGGCTTGGGGAGAGTGCTGTAATGCAGCCAGTGTTTCCGAGGGTTTCACACAGCAGGCCAACTTAAATTTGGATGCCCATAGAGGGGATTTCAGGTTTAAGTCTCTAATTGAAACACCTAATATTCAACAGTTTACATTCTTGTTCGTCTCCAGCTAGTTTGCTGGAACAGTGTAATTTGCCATCCATATGTACTGTAAGTTACATTTTTATGTCCAGGGTGGACTGGCCGCCACCTCCCCTGCACTGGCCGCCTGCCGATCTGGAAGTTTACTGTCTCTGGCAATGCTTCCTGTAGAGGGCCAGGTGAATAGGAGCCACCGTGGGATGTCCGCTGGCCTGCGGTAGCTCCCATTTACCCAGCCTGCTGCAAAGTACAAGGTCTACAGGCAGCCAGTGGGGCAGACAGCCAGTGCAGGGGGGCCGGATGGTTCACAGAATGAGAATGAGAGTCAAGGCTCTGCCGGAACTCTCATGCTGATACTGTGTTGCCACCCAGATGCCATAAGCCAGTGCACAGAGCATCGGACGGACAACTTCGGCTTCTACAGGTAAGGGGGGGGGGTTTGGGGGGATTCTCTGTCGAACTGCTTCTTATGGAGGAATCCTCGCTGCACTGCTTGTAATAGGTTGATTTTAGGGGATTCTGCACACTGCCTATTTGGGGGGGGGGGAGGGGGGTAATATATGTGGCCTGTCACACTGCAGAATGGCTGGTGTGACCCAAAAAGTCCAGGGCCATTTTTAACCCCAGTCCGCCCCTGGTTTTGTCGGTTGTATCCAGGCAGCAGCACAGCTGGGATAATGCAGTCTGCTGTTTGAATGGTCAACCATAGTGTTCCCTGGTTCTTTACAGCAAAGATACATTCAGTTAAACACAGCTCAGCATTGGGGGCAGCCTTATCATTTATAATAGCTGCATTAAAACTGAAAACACTACAAGCTCAACTGCCATTATGTGGCAGTTTACATTGGAATTGAGTGAATTTGCATATGGCATGCTATTCAAAATCCTGTTAGTGTTTTTATGAATATTGAGCAAAGGCTTTAGTAAAAATCAAAACAGATTGTTTTGAGGCACTGGGCTGAGGATAGAGGGTGACAACATACACTCCCTATGTGGGAGTAACAAATCAGTTACTCAGATGTAGGCAGTGAGTTGACTGTCACCAAGCCAGCACAGCACAGATGCTACTACAACCTAGCATGACCAGACTTATCCACATTTTTCAATTCAATATATATACATTTCAATATTAAATAAAAAAAATGTAACATATGCTAATATCACTAAAATAAACTATATAGCACTTATGAATTACACTATAAATACAAAAATATTGAACACACAAAAATCCAACACACCAGCAGAGTAAACAGGCCTGCGGTATTCTGGTAGGACAATACAATCTATGAACAAAATGAGTGGACACTTAGCCCTGAGGAAGTGACGGGTCACCACCGTCAAGAAACACGTGGGTAGGCGGGGGCACTGCACTGGTTCCATTTTGACTGGTAAAATCTCTATTTAATACATATTATATAAACAAAACTGCTACTGTGAGGGCACCACTATAAAGTAAACAATCCAGTGGGTGCTCCTGGAATTCCTATATTAACACATGTAAGAACACAAAACCCACAATCAGAATTCCAACAATAGGGCACTCCACCAGATAAAAATCAAATTAATTTATTGGTTAGCGCAATATAGTAAAAAAACATACAACACAAACACATAACACTAGTAAAACAATTCGACCGCAGGACAAATAAAGTACCTATACAGTAATAATTGATATCCCAAAAATTCCATCAAAAATAAATCAAGAAACAATACAAATAAGGAAGCGAACTGCTCTCAATGGTATTATATCTGCTACTCCAAAGGTAATATACAAAAGGGACTACCGCCCCAGGCTGATAATAGAAAAATTTCTGCTACAAGAAGCTATTCAAGGCTGTATAAGATATGGCCTAAGCTACTATAGCAGAGCAGTATAGAAAATGAACCTCTACTGCCCCCTGGATATCACTACATATATTAACTACCCAACATGAATGATAATACAGGATATTCATAAACTGTGAGTAAAACTCTAAGACCGTGATTCAAGTAAAGTGCATGGTGCTAAATTACTAATTCTTAATTTAAAAGATGAATTAATTAATTCTCAGTAATCCATATACAATCAAGAAACAACAAAGGTTGGGGGCCCTAGATACACCCCCTGTTTCCCCTATCACCGCCGCACACTATGCTATGATTACAATAATGTGTATAAAAATATATATAATTTTATTGAGTAAGGGCTTAAAAAGAATTACAAACATGAAAAGACATATTAAAAAACATTCAAACACAACAAACACTGAGAGGGGGCCCTTTATGAGGCTTGTATTACTACCCAATAGGGATAAATAGATAACAACGAAACTAATAAATTAACCAATTAATTAAGATATGGATGGCAGGTTAGACCTTAGTAGTGAGATCCAAAGTGCAATGTGCTGAGGTACAAAGTGCAAAGAGTCAGCCCAGTGCTCAGTGCCCGTGATAGTCGCTTGTGATTAGGGTGTGATTACATTTGTTATTATCTGTTTCCAACCCTGCTTGATCGACCGACCCTGTCCGCTGCCTGTACCGACCTCTGCTTTGTCTGACCTCGAACCTGCCTGCCCCTCTGGATACCTCGTGATCTCTGACCTCCCGGCTTGACCCTTCAGCTACCCCTGACTACGTACCTGTCTCATCCCTGTACTTTCGCGGTTCATCGACCTTCACCGTAAGCAGACATCCTTTGCGCCTATTAAGACCAACCATGTCCGGCGAGGCGTTTCTAGCGTCCTGGCAAACGGGGGCTTCACTATAGGCAGAAGTGGCGGTGGAGATTGGGGGTTGTCTGCTTACAGAAGGCTGGTATCCCGCTGGGCATCACAGTTGCCTTGCACTTTAATGCTGTTGATATATGAAAAAAAGGTTTTGCACATGAATTTTTTGCACGTGCATTTTGCACTTTTGGGATGAATTATTCATGCAGTAATAGTATGCACCGTTGTTAAGGAGCCACATTGTTTTTACTATATATGCTCTTTGGACATTATGTGATTGAACAGTGCAATGTAGTGTCATGTATATGTTAAATGTCGGTTTTAATTGTGTCTTTTGTGTTTGCCCAACATAATAACGTATTGTATGGTTTTGGAATTTTATGGTGGTGCAGGAGTTTTTTTTTGTATGGTTATGCGGGCTTTGGGCTACCCCCACTCATTTTGTTCATAAATACAAAAATATTTATACTGCAGGTTAATCCCTGTTGCACATGCACCTGTTTCATCTGGCCAGGTAAAAAGTTCACCAGGGGCTTCAAGATGCAGTTACAGGCTTCTGTACACGTAGCACTAAGTAGGTCACTGTTGGAAATGCTGGTGGGGCCTGAAATATTAGCATTAGAAGATTTATACATGTGATTTTTTTTCTGAATCCAACTGGATGTTTACCAGGTTAGTCTAAAACAAATAATGTTTGACCTGAACCTTCTCTGCAGTTGGCAGTATGCCTCACCTCTGCTCTACCTGTGCCCTATTTCATAACTCTGAGATAGTGAATATTTACCAGCACTGACTGTTCACGCTGATCATTGCTTGAATAGGTGGTCCAATAAAATAAACTGTGCAAGAAGCTCCCCTCTGTGGAAGTTCTGGAAAAAGAGTGTCTGGTAGGAAAGTAAAGGTTTTACTATGATAAAATAACTTAAACCGGACCTTCAGCATAATTTAATGAAAAGCCTTATTCCCCAGAATCTAAAGTAAATGTATTTTATGTTTTTAGTCACTTACTTATTATTCTTTCCTCCTCCGGGCTGCAACTCTGTTCAGGACTCTAGGATATGGGTGCCGCCATCTTTCCTCAGAAGCATCACATAATGAGGAGAGGAGAGGGGGGGGGCTGCAGGGGTTATAGCTGTGCTTAGTCAGAGCAGAGCTGGGGTCAGGGAAAGGACAGCAATCAAAGAATGCAAAGCGACACAGTCAGAAGACACTTCCTGTTTGCAGACAGCCTCAGAATCAATGTGCCGCCATCTTGGATGTTTAAAGGCTCAGAAAATGCAGCAATCTGTATGTACAGGGTGGGAGAAGCATATAAGATAGACTCTTATTTAGGGTGAAGGTCCAGTTTAAAAACGAAATTTGCCACCAGATCAACAGGCATCAAATGCATCACTTTAAATTGGACCAAACCCCAGTGAAGCCAGAAGAAAGCCTTCCCCTGCTGCATCTCTATTTGTGATGCCTCACTGTTCAAAATGCCAGGTACTCATCTCAGAAAATGATCCTATGGCACATGTGCAGGCCTCTGATGACATCCCCAGTACTCCTCCATCTGTAGCACGCACCCCCAGCATATATGAATGGCTAATGTGCACAGCATTGGGGGCGACATTTGGTGAATGTTTCACAGCCATAGTAATACGGAATGGTTGCAGGAGACCAAAGGTCAGTGTTGAGTCTGGACAGATTCTTTAAAGTGGACCAACACCCAGGATTTTCACTATCCTGGGTTTTGGTCCACTTCCCCGATCGGGGTCGTCTCCGAGCACGCTGGCGGCTGCATCTCGCGCTTCCCTCTAACAGGGAGCGCGCCCGCGTTGGCCATTCACAAACGGCCAGCATGGGCGTGCGCCCTGCTAGAGAGAAGTGCAATCTTATAGGTTCCCGGGCTGATCAGCCTGGGTGTTGGTCCACTTTAAAGCAAACTTTCTTACCTTGAAAGCTACATTCAACACTAGGAGACAGAAGAAATTGGAGACTATGAGAATCCCCTTCCCTATAAAATATTTATCTCGTCAGAAGCAGAAGCTCTTTAATCAAAGAGTTTAAATTGCAATCTGAGATGTGTGGGTGTCCCTGCTGCTCTGCCACCAGAAGCTGCAAAGACATATGTCGTTGGAACAAAAGAAAAACATAGGGGGTTTATTCATCAAGGGATAGCGCCAGGTAGTGCCTCATAGCGGCAGGCAGCATCTGGTGAACACCGCAATACTACATTTATGAAAGTGAATCTAGTGAGACTCTAACAGCGCCATGTAGCGGCCAATTCATCATTACAGACAGCTCAGCGTATAGCGCCGGCGCTTTAGCCAGAGCGCCTGGTATTACCTGTCGCTCTCCCATACATTTCAAAGGACGTTCTTTTTCTTCTGTTTAAAGACGTTTTTTTTTTTTTTTTTTTTCTCAAATAATTGTGTCACCTCTCCTGGCCTAGAAAAAGTCATTTTTTGATTCTTTATATTTTTATGCAGAATTGTCATTACAGGTCTGGCATTAAAGTATTAATGTCACAATGTAATAACAATGTAATTCCATGTGTTTTCGCTTTGTTACTGGTGGATATGTGTTCAAAAACAGACTTTAATCACACAGCGTCTGCCGCTCTATTCTATAGCAACCAGATCCAGAGCACCTACGCTCTGTGTGTCTGTTTTTTTGTTGAATATGGTGTGAGTCGCTGAGGGTCGGTCGCACTGAGCTGGCGCTACCTTTCGCTCGCTGCAACACTGTACAGGCGTTAGAGCGTCCAACATGCATCTCATTCATCAATGCCGGCCAGGTTACTAAGCGACTGAGGCGCTTTGTTACAGCGCCCGATACACGCACACGAGCGTCTACTAGCGGTCGCTTTAAGCGACTCTGTACAGATGCTCATCTGCCGGCGCTAGTAATGAATCAGCCTCCCCCTCTGTCAGATTAGAATTAAAAGGAAGCCCAAAATCAGACAAAATCACATGCTTGGTCCACCCTCCCAGACCCCTAACTATTGTAAACTCTATTATTCTAACATCACAACTATATAATGTGGGCAGTGGAGCACCCATGAATGGCACAGGTGGGGAGTGGCCTCCCCAGCTACCAAAATATTGAACATGAGATGTGTATTTTGCATGACTTTCTTGGGGCTTCTGCTGGTGTATTCTTTGGGGCCAAGCACCCACTTGCTTACACCTCCTGAACCATGACAGCCATCTCCTCCTCCTTTTGAGATATGCCCTGAGCTCATTTGAGCAACCATCCAGTGATATTTTAACTGGCGATCCACTTTAAAAATAGGCCTTGTATAAAAAAAGCGCAGTAACTGAGGCGCACACCTGAATCGTCAGGATTCGCTGTTGCAGCCGACTCCCGGAAATGAATGGACCCTACGAGATGGTGAACACATATCCACCAGTAACAAAGTGAAAACACACGGAATGACATTGTTTTAACACTGTGACATTAAAACTTTAGTTCCAGACCTGTAATGACAATTCTGCATAAAAATATAAAAAGTCAAAAAAGTTTTAAAAAGTGTTTGCAGGAGAGGTCACACAATGATTTGAGCAAAAAAAGCTAAAAAAAAAAATTGTCAAACACGCTGTTTAAACACAAGCAAATGAACGGCCATTGAAATGTATGAGAGATCGACAGTGAGTGAAAGGAAGCTAGAGCGCTGGCGCTATACGCTGAGCCATCTGTAATAATAATACACCACACACTACGCTGTTAGAGTCGCTCACCAGATTCGATTTCATAAATGTGGTTTTGCGTACAGCACCCAGCGTTCAACAGAAGCTGCCTGCCGCTACGAGGCGCTACCTGACGCTATCCTTTCTTAAATTACCCCCTTAGTTACACTGCTGGTCACCATGCAAACAAATTAGAGGACAAAAGAAGCTTGGTCTACTTCAAAAGTTGTAGTGTTTATTATTAAGTACACCTACAGCAGATAATGACCATGTTATAACAATAAACATTGGTTAATAAATACCCACAATTGCCAAATAATTTTACTTCCATTTCATCATGGAATTAATACTTGTAAATACTATAAGAAGAAACATTTTATGGCTTTGATATTTATTAATTACACCAGATTAGCTTTAGTCTAGGTGCGATCTATTGCGCAGATGTCATGAGGCAATGGGGAGTTTGTGGCTCCAAGGGCAGGGGTAAGATCCAGCATATCTCCAGAGGGAGCCTGGAACCTGAAGGCTTGCAGCAGTGCGGTGAAGAAGAGGAACAGCTCCATCTTGGCCAACGTTTCTCCAGCACAGCTTCTTTTACCTAAAGAGAAGGATATGATTTGATTATTTACTAGAGGAGGCATTTCTATTAGGCACCTTGGCCAGAGACTGGCGATCTGTTCCATCTATTGACTATACAGGCTAATCTACAAAAGTCCAGCAAAAAGTGATGGTTGCTGCATTGCTGGGATCTATCATGAAAGTAGAAATTGATATCAAAGTTAACATTTTCAGTATTTCTGAGCAAATCATTAATTTTCTCAGTTACCTTTCCTTTGGGATTTGGTGGTCTATCCTATATACATACATGTATTATATATATTTATTCCACTGTGTCTTAACCTACAGCACTTGTAACCGAGGAGTACTCAGCAATGGTTAAGGTTGAACAATGGTCAAGGGTGTTCTGACTGGTCTGATATACTAACAGCAAATCATTATTCTTTCTTGCTTCAAAAAGTTCTTCAAGATCTATGACCTACTTATTTTGGTAACATTAGTAATCAATCTCCTCCTTTGGGATACTTGATTGTAACTGGTTGATTATTCCACTTGTGATCAGTAAAGTCCTTGTAAAGGTTCTTTTAAGAAATTAATGATAACATTACCTATAGAGAATGGGATGAGAGCTTCATTCTTTTTGAAATTCCCTTGAGCGTCAAGAAAATGTTCCGGGTAGAACTCATGTTGTTTTTTGAAGTGGGTTTCATCATTTAATACGGAGGAGAGCACAGGGATGACTGTGGTGCCCTGAATAAAATAGATATACAGTGGTATTTAGACAACACATATATTGTTATAATAAGATCTCTCTGTGTGAAGGGGACCAAAACCCCCGGGTCCTTTCCCCTGGGGGAACCGATCAAGGGTGCCCTTCTGTGTGAAACCCCCAGATCGCCAAAGTTAACTCACCTCTTCCCAGGCCTACGGCGCAAGTGCATCCGCTCGTCCCATCAGCACACTCGGAGCCTCTGACGTCACATCGTCTAAGCCTTTGTCTAATGCCAACAGCTCCGAGTGCTGGCGGACGCATCCCCCGCTTCCCTCTAACAGAGAGTGTGCCCACACCGGCCATTCACAAATGCCTGGCGCGTGCACCCTGCTAGAGGGATAGCGGGGATGCGGCTGCATCTCGCTCATGCGCCATTGGACCGGGAACCAAGGTAAGTGTATGGGGCGACCTGGGGGGTTTCATACAGCAGGGCATTCTGATTTTGGATGCCGCGGGGGGAGGGAATTGATCGGCCCAAGAATCTTATAGATTCCCGGGTCAAGTGTGGTGGGTTTTGGTCCACTTTAAAGGAAATGTATTTTTAATTGCAACAAGATTTCAGCTGAATATTTTTTAATGTGAATAAATCAAGGTAATAGGATGTGCTGTTTTTATTTTATTGGAGATGTTTTGCTAGTCTGACTGTTTTTCTTAATTGAAGAATGACAGGTTGAGGAATCCTGCATCAATAAGTAGTAACTCCAGTTTACACCCTCTGGCATGATCCACGGGGTGTTTAGTGAAAACTTGTACAGATACAGACTTGGCTTGGCAGTAAGCTGACTGCATTGTAACTGCAGGGCTTTGCTGAATAACACATCTGTTCCAGCACACCCTTTACAAACACAGTCTATACAAATAATTGATGTTGTGCTACAGAGTTAAGATAATTTTTGCAGAACTTTTTATAGAGCCATTTTTATTAAAAGGACATTATTCGCTACTTGCCTTTGGAATAAAATATCCTCTGAAGGTAACATCTTGAGAAGTAGCATGTGGAAGGCTAGCAGGCGCAATATCACCGAACCTCTGGATCTCATGAATGACGGCATCAGTGTACGGCATTTGTTTCCTGTGTTCTTGTCTGGGCTGAGCTGTGCCAATCACTCTGTCAATTTCTTCGTGCACTTTCTCTGTTGTAGAGTGAATAATAATTAAAGGGATACAAGGCAAAGGCGATTGTTAGACTATTGTATCTGGCTACTGTTTTGACTTATGCTGTGCTTCCACATATAATCCCTCAGTATAAAATATAGAGCGATGTAAAGTTTCTGACTCGTGGACACTCGGAGTGAGTGAACATCAGATACATTGGATGGTGAATTGGAAGCATACGCTGCTGTAACAAATATGTCTGAGGAAAGCTTTTACTATGCATTTTATGTCTTCTTCAGCTATCTGTATCTATCTCAATGTATCTTAATGTGCAACAGCCTCAGAAGAATTCAGACAGTGGGAACAATGTATCTACAATGTACCTAGAATACCTCTGCAAACGGCAAAGTAATGATGAGTCAGTAAAGCTGAATTCGCTACTTTGGGCTAGAAATAAGCAATAATTGTTGCACAGAGATTTGAGGCAATTGGAGCAGTGGGACTGAGATTTTCAGAAGCAGGGCTGTCAGGTGTTTAGCATGATGACTGTTCCCATGAAGTTCAGGAACACCTTATCTGCATTCTATTCCACAATATCTGCATGAGATTAAGCCCTTTTAAATAGCTTATATCACTGATTGTGCATTTACATTGCATTTTTGCTCTTGTTCTGTACCGGACCTATGCTGCTTTTAATAATATATATATATATATATATATATATATATATATATATATATATATATTATTTACCATTGTCAAACCTACAATCTAGCATCATAAACTGATTGATATGTGTTTATCTAGGTATTACTATTTATATATTAGCTGCGTGAAGTCAGAGTTATGTATGTTATATATATATATATATTGTTTAGGAGTTAAAATTGTTTACAAGCTGACTATATTTTAGGTACAGTGCTTTATCATTTCTCTTATTCCTCAAGTAAACAGCTTGAGTTTTTTCAGTTATTGATTGGCCTTGGAAGGGGATATGTTGGTCAGATGAAGGCTGTGTAAATGGCCCCCATGAAATATGGTCTCCGAGTCAGAGGATAGGTATTTTCTAACTAAATATAAGATACAATCTCAGGCCACATCTCACGGTATCTTGCTTACTTTGTATTTCAGGATATTTCATCATTAACAGAAGTCCCCATCTAAGAGTGGTGGATGTGGTTTCCATTCCAGCACCAAATAAGTTGGCCACCAGAGCAGTTAAATTTTCATCATGGAAATACTGAGTCGACTCTGGCTTACCCTGAAAAACAGAAATGCTCATATGCTGTACACAAAGGGTTGTACCAAGGCAATATAGCAACTGTGGGAAACTTCCACAACAGTACCCATCATTTAATTGACAATATGCTTCTGTGTCTTGTTAATGCAGTGCCTTTGGCAGCAACATTCTTAATAGTTTACCCAGAAATACCAATAGTCTCTGCTTTGATCTACAAGGTTCTTCAGTTACAGAGAGTTAGGCTAAACTTTAACTCTCTATCCCAACAAAATAAAAAGTTTTGCTTCAGTTATTAAAATGAAGCCCAAAATGAAACTCCTTATTTTAAAGAGAATGTGAAAGAAGTGAAATAGGAAGGTTTTGGATGGCATAGAAATGGGGTACTTTTCTTGTCTAAAACAAACATTATTGTAAAACATATCACTTAGATACAGTATGTCATAAAAAAACAAGTAGTGAGGACATCGTTCCCCAATGCGGTCATAGCCAAAAGCATTACCTCTTGCTGCTTCGCTAGGAAGGCATCGATTAGGTTCCTTTGGTCATTTACATCCAGTTCCTTCTTCTGTGTACTGAATGTCTCTCTTATAAAGCTCTGCATTTCAAAAACGTTCTTGCCAATTTTCTGGTGGCCTCCTGGAATTAGATCTAGAAGAAGTGGAAAGCTGTTGTACAGCTTCAGAAAAATGAAAATTACATTAGGCAGCTCCCTTTAATCAGTTGAGTAAATGTAATATCCTTGTATGTTCCAATGTTATAGATATTTTCTAAAATCCATCATGATTGTTCTTTTAACATAAACTGTTTTCCACCACCAACATTTACACGACCTTGCTATGTTGATATGTGATGGGTTGAAAAGGGTCAACCACTACAGTTAATAAGGATTAGAACCCTCTAAGAGAAATAGACCCTGAGAGAGACTTGCGGAAGGTGTCAGACGGTAAGTGTAAATAGGAATCCCATGCTTTGCTCTGGAAGAGGAGGAGTTGTAGCAAAAGAAATAAGACTATGGATGGCAGAATGGAGATTACTCCCATGGGGAATAACAGGTCCAAATGTGAACCAGTGGGATTGAGGCATGTGGTGGATACATGTGCGGAGTGTGACTGGGGGGCCATGGAATAACCTGTTAGATGCTGTAGTTGTTACATGGGTTGGTATTAGGGAGTCCTGCCCTAGAGTATATCTTGGTTTATCCATCAGGAGGGATCTGTTTAATATTGGAGAGGAGCAGAGAGAGAGAAATAGAGAGATCGTATAGAGGAGGGAGTCTATGGCAGTTCTGAGAGAAGTCAGGCTGGAAGAGGGCCTGAACACCCTAAGTTGGATTTAAGTGCAGCAGAGCCAGAAGGTCTCAAGTGGATCTAGAGAAGTGAGAGATGCTGCAAGATTAGTGTGATGCAACTATTATGTGATCTGCTAAAATGTAACACATAAAATCCATGTGGTAACATGAAGAGTTTGAGAATAAAGAATCCTTTTTACTTCAACTGAAATATTTCCTAGATATATAAAAAGAGATCTACCAAGAGTGAGCGTCTTTCTCACACACACCACACTATTACAGTGCCACCCACCTTGGGTCCAAGAAACCCGCTCACTCTGGCTCAGCAGAGAGACCTAACAGACCTATACCGATCAATATTATTTCAGTTAGAATTTTATCTTTATCTTATCTTTATCTTATTGGGATCAGGACTAGGGAACTTAAACAAAGAAATTATTATGATTGTTGATTATTTATTCAGAGCCATCATTTTCAGTGGCACTACACCTGATAGAAATGACAGGGCGGTCAGACAAGATTTATAATATACACAGTATTATGTGTCAGATTTGAGAAACGCAACAGAAAATCCAAGGTTAGGTAATACCAACAAAAATACATTGACACAGGAGTACATTAGGCGAGAGGGCCCTGCCCTTGTGAACTTACAATCTAAAGGATAAGGCTGGAGATGAGACACCAGTAGTATGTGCCAAGCATGATGGCAAGTTCCTTGAAGCGTGACAAGACTGTCAAGTGTTTGTTAAGCTAGATGATAGGCTCATCAAATCATTTTAGGGGCACTTTTAAAGGCTCAAAGGATGGATAGTGATGCATTTTATTGGGAAGGGCATAAGCGAGTGGACCTGCATGTGTGGAGACGTGAAGATGAGAGTTTAAGGCGGTGATCAGTGTTGAGGACAGGAGGAGTTCAAGGGCAGAACAGGGACTGCATCTGAGCTGGTATCTGTGGACTAGCGATATGTAGGAAAGGGCTGGCCATATAGTGTGTTATAGCTTAGAGGTTTGAACTGTCAAAATGTCACTCTAAATAAGAGGATGGGGAAACTGCCACACTGCCTATGAGATGGGGGGAATGTCACACTACCTATGGGAAATGGGAGGGGGGATGCCACACTGATTATGGGGAATGGGATGGGGGAATGCCACACTGCCTATGAGATGGAGGGAAATGCCACACTGCCTATAGGGAATGGGATGGGGGGAATGCCACACTGCCCATGGGGAATGGGATGGGGGAATGCCACAATGCCCATGGATAATAGGATGGGGGAATGCCACATTGCCCATGGAGAATGGGATGGGGGAATACCACAATGCCCATGGGGAATGGGATGGGGGAATGCCACAATGCCCATGGATAATAGGATGGGGGAATGCCACATCGCCCATGTGGAATGGGGTTGGGGGGATGCCACACTGCCTGTAATGGGGTGGTTTAGCACAACATTTGGTTTAGAATATTTGTTTTCTTATTTTCCTCCTCCAAATTCTATGTGTGTCTTATATGGTGATAAATATGGTAATTCATCAGCATTAAACCTTCCTAACATACTGCAACAGCGCCCACCCTTTCCTATGCCTATAGTGACAAAACTAGTTGGTGTTTAATTTTTCCTGAAGACTAATCATCTTTCTCAATGTAATATGTTTACCACAGAGAATTTTTGAAATTTTTCCTCAATAATACTCGCTTGTGATTTCCTCCTGTGTGAAGCCTAGGTGCAGTACTGGAGAAACATCTCTCTGCAGGAATGGGTCAGGTTAAACTTGAAGTTTCTGTAGCAAGCAACTTATCTACAATTCATGCTCTGTGACCATGGTGCACATGGGATTTCTCATATATTAACCAACTAATTCAAATACTAAACCCTGAAACATCACATACAAAGGGTGCTTTCTTTCTCTACTTGATGTCACGTGAGCACATGTGAGATACAAAAGGTGGGACCACATGGGTCCCCAGCATTTGCTACCTGCACCCCCTCCCTCCCCCACTCTAGGCACATTCCTGGGCAAGAGTTAGACACTCTTTACTAAACAACTGATTATTCCAGCAGGGAATATTAAATTAAAGATATCAGTGTCTGCAAAAACATGACATATCATAGCTAAGTGGCTGGTTTGGCTGTCTTGTCCTAATCAGGATCTCCCCCTACTAATCTGACCTGATCTGAAACTGGTATTTATGGCTTTTCCTCAAATACTTGTTCCAATATGCAAATTGTGGACCATCTTGAAGATTTATCTTGGGCAGTTCACCATATTACTGTACATAAATTTGATTCTTATACATCTTTATAGGGTTCACTTATAGTGACTTTGAAGCAATGTTGTTGTCAAAAATAAGGGCATGTGCCTGTTCGCATTCTGCAACTGAGTGTGTACTTACCCTAACAATAGGTGACCCCAAGAGTCTTACATTTTCATTAACTAAACTCATAAGCTTCTTTATAGTGGGATCTTCATATTCAAATCTGCGGCTTAGCAGTATGGCGACAATAATGTTGGCCACAGCTGCATTTATGATGGTTTGATTGTTAAATGGCTTCCCTGAAACAAGAAAAAGGTAAACATTTGCAATAAATGTCTCTGCTCTTTTAAGAGCTATGTCATATTCTAGTTCTAAGTGAACTGCACATTAATACGTTTAGAAAAGTAGACAATAAAGTAAATGGCACTTTTTACTAAAAAAAAAAAAAAAAAAAAAAAAAAAGAGGAGCACTTTTTGCACATGCTACTAAATCCAATTTTTTTCACCTAAATCGCACCTTTTCACACACTATTCCAAAGTTAACTATTTATAACCTGATGCTGAATCAAATGATTCTGTGACAGTTGGTTGCTGCTGAGGCAGAGATCTTAGTTTTGTGATCCATGATCCCTGTTCTCTGCAGGCAATGGAGGAGGCACATGAGACAGGCATCGCTTGAGCTGATTGCTGCCTTATTATTGCTGTTGGGTTCAGAGTCCCTTTAGGCATTCAGCCACCTGTGGTAGGTGTACTCTAGAGTGTAAGCAACATAGGATAAAGTGGTACACAGCAATTTTAAGTGGCACAGAAACATGGGATCCAATGATCTTAGTTATTATTTTAAATGATTAACGTCATACCTTCTTGCTTTAAAAGTGCTACAATGCCTATTAGAACTGATACCCTGCTTGGTGAGTACTCAGTAGTAGCAGATTCTTGTTGATAGGGGTACCTGGTGTAAAAAGGTTGAGAACCACTTGGTTAAGCATACTCACCACTATATGACCGAAATGTCTCAATTAGGAACCCAGTTTCTTCAATAATTTTGTCTTCTATAGATTTCTTCCCCATACCAAAATCACGCAAGGTTGAAAGAGCAAATCTTCTCATCACTTTCCAGTTTTCTCCATTTGAGAAGATGAGACCTGAAAAAGTAAATATAGTAATAGTAATAAGTAAATATACATTGAAGTCCCTGTCCAGAAAAAAATAAGTGACCACAGATATTCACCTATAGTTCTAAGCAACAAATCCAGCCCCCCCATGTGGATTGGCCTCGCCCATTTGATTTACTACAATGGAGAGAGTGGGTCAGCCCTCGGCACACCCCTTCTATTGAAATAAATGGGTCTGGTGTGGTCAGTCGTCATTACTGATGGATCTCTGGTGGTTCCAAACTCCCAGAATTGGGCTGCTCAGCTGTGCTGGACAATTGATGAGTATTTATTAATAATGATTTTTGCCTGAACAGTCCTTTTAAAGATTAAGGTATTGTTCATAAAAATCACAGTACTAACACAAGGGGGTTGAATTAGCAACATTTGTAATTCATTTTAGGTGAAAAAAAATGAAGTGTTCTATTAATTCCTGGTGCTGATTCATCCATGGCACTTTTTACTCCTCCAAAAATGATGCACTTCTGAGACCTGGTGCTCAGTCAAAGGGGCACCGGTTGTAAAAAAATGAGCTGCTGCATCAGTATGAGCTGCCTAAAGGAAGAACTGTGGTACCAGCAGTTCAAAGTAATAGCTATATTCAGAGCTACATAGTTACAGTTTATACAGTCTGTTGTAATCAAGCTTACATAGACAGAAGCAATATAAACAGAGATGGGGGGGGGGGGGGGGCAACCAGGAAAGATGTTGTGTAAGCAGGTAAGACTAGGATAACTATAATGCATTTTGTTATGAAGATGTAGAAGTTGCTCAGATGAAAACGAAAACCCAAACATTGTCATTACTATAAAAATTAGGGTCATGCTAAAGATTTAGTGACGTTCAATTCTGGGTGCACATTTGTATGTGAATTGTCACCTGCATCTCGGTGAACTTTTCAATTTTAACACACAAAATGTGCAATAAAAGTATTTGTTCTGTTTTTTCCTAAAACAAATCACCTTGTGATGAGGCACTTTGAAAACAACAGCACCCTATGGGCTATGTAAAACAATCTTTAGCATACCCCATAGGGTGTTGTTTTCAACGTAAAAAATATATTCTTGCGAAATTGGTGATAGCCAAGGCCTGGAAAGAGCCTGCTCTAAGCTACAGAGCATTCAAAAACAGGGTCAACAACATCATGACTATGGAAATATTATAGGCAATCCATAACAGTTCTATGGAGTTTTTTTGAAAAGTGTGGAATCCCTGGGCGCAAAACTTCTGGCCCTCAGACTTCAAAAATAATCTTCTAATGAAATAGTCATATTGACCTTCCAGTTAAGAGGATTATTTGTCTTTCTTGTATCTACCAGAAATGTGAATCCTCCTCTTTTTCACCCCCTACCCTCCCTTTTTACTAGTCTCACACCCTTCCCTTTCCCCATCTACCCCCCCCCCTTTTTTGTTTTATTTTTACATTATATATATTTTTTTCTATTATTACTTTCCTATCCACAATATATAGTGGTGTAATTAAGTGATAATTATCTTGTCAAAGATTATAAAAGTGTTTATGTTTAAACAGAAGAATTTACTGTCTATATTATATTGTACATTGTTATCATGGATGTATGTGTTGCTTTTGTACATGCTTAATACAAAATATTGAGAAAAAAAAAATGTTACCTAATTGGAAAAATTATGCACCTCACCTGTACGAAAGCCCTAAATTGTTTTCCTATTTTTTTTTAGGAAAAATTAGAACAAATATTTTTGCATATCGCACTTTTTGTGTGTTAAAATGAAAAAGCTCACCGAGATGTAATCGGTAATTCATACACAAATGTGCACCCAGAGATAAACTTTACTAAATCTTTAGCATGACCCCCACCATGTTGATTGAGAAGGCAAAATTACATTTTAGAAAGAGCAAGAGTTTCACTGCAGTTTCCCTAGTAGGACAGGAAAGAGGAGCATATATAGAAGGCAAGGTATGAATATTGGGGGTCTATATAGTACCAATACTCAGGTGGAGAGTTCTCCAATATGTAACACCCTGTCTTCTATAACCGTGATATAAAACAGTGGCTTCCATGTTCCATGCCTATCTCTGCTTTATCAGTCACTGCCAATGGCCACTCCATTCAAACAATTCAGGATAATATCCCATCCTAGTTTTTTTCCTTTCCTAAAAGGCATGCAAATTCATGATGCCCTATGACACATGTGTTAAACTCAAAGCCTGGGGGCCAGACACAGCCCTCCAAGCCTTTTTATGTGGTCATCTGACAGATATCAGGCAGTGGCGGTAGGGTGGCAGCCCTTTTTGCTGGCCCGATCAATCAAAGGTTTCTGGCACCAGCAGCATATCTTAGCATTTGTGTGTGGGGCTGCCGAGTGATGTGCTGATACACTGTACTGTACACTGCACTGTGGCATGCAGTACCATTGCTCATCCTGACGCCAGGCTATAAATGCACAATTTTAACATTCGGAGGGAGAAAAAAATAGTGGCAACTGCTCTGTGTCCCTGTGCAACCAGCTTTCATCAAGGGGGACCCAACTAATCCACCCAACTTACTGCCACAGCACGATGCTGCACTTGCTGCAGGAGTTATTGCCATGCGGGGTGGGAAAAATGATTGTAGGGCTGTCCCGGGCAAAATACATTATCTGTCCTGCAAAAAATAATTTTGTATCTGCACCATTTTAACATGTAACATTACTTCAGCCTCTGCATCTGTCCGGGCAAGATAATTCTGTGTCTGCATCTGTCCTGGATGACATAATTTTGGGGCTGTCTTGGGTTAAAAAATAGTGCATCTACATCTGTCTGTAGCTATGCATTTGACTACATCTAAATGGCCATGCTTGTATTTTCTTGAGTGTTTGTTATTGAAGGCAACCAGAATTCTGATGTAGCCCTTGGTGAAAATGAGTTTGCCACCCCTTCTCTATGGTGTAACCCCCCCTTGGCTTATGCTGGTGTGCATGCACAGGCTGGAAGAAGTGGCAATACCCACAGGATGCTGCCGCAATGCAGAGCACTGTGCTCTTTTCCACCGCACAAAGCCAAGGGACTCACGAACAAGTTTACACAAAATTGGGGCATCCGAAATAAGAAATCCCCCTAGAGTTTTATAGATTCTAGAGGTAGGTTTTAAGCATGCACAACATTTAACACACATATTTCACACATATATTGAGAACACAATCAATATATATCATATAGTAATATGTAAAGTGCAGCAATCAATCACGCCACCTGTCAACCAATAGATGTACAGTGTATATATTGTGCTTGTGAATGTTCAGACTGGACCTAAAATGAATACATTATTTGGATTTGTAAAATAAATGCAGACAGTACCATGGCCCTTAGTAGTTTTAGCAAACAATGGAGTTTCTGGTCTGTCTGAAAATTCTTCGGCATGATTAATCAAAGCATCTTTTATGGTGTCATAACCACAAAGGACAACCATCTTCTCCATCCCTATTTGTACACTTAATATTGATCCATAGGTCTTAGATAGCTATAAATAAAGAATGAGACACACATATTTCATACATAACTACTATTACAGGCCAAAAAACATGACTTGAAAAACAATGCATTATTAGATCATTCGGAGGTCTGAACAGAAAAATAGCAAATGAAGGTTTATACAGATAAATGTAAGGTTATGCACGTGAGAAGGAATAATTTGCACCATGTTTACACACTAAATAGGGAAACACTGGGTAAAACTACAATGGAAAAATACCTAGGGGCTTTAGTAAATAATAAACTAAACTGTTGTGATCAATGCCAGGCAGTAGCTACCAAGGCATTGGAAAACCAGCACTTATGCCCTTCAATATGGGTTTGAACCTCTATCAGATGCCCCACCGGCATCATTTGTATTGTGTTAGCAGTGGAAAATGGACGAGAAAGGTAAGTATCAGGTAATTAAGGATATTAAAAGATCCACATTACTTTTGACATGGCAAGAGGTGCGGATGAGGGCAAAGGCCTATAGCATGGGTCCGGTGTTGGACACCAGACCTGTAAAACAACACATAATGGCTGGCAATGACCAGAACCAGGGGCCAGCAGTTTGGCTATTGAGCCCTGGAATTACCAGCTTCCAGGGAAATCCCCCTCCATTCTCCATTTCTCTCTGTATAAAAGGCAACTCCCCACAGCTATTCAAGCAGTCCCTAGCTGACAGTCAAGATGAAAGGAGGGGGATCTGTGTCTACCTGCTCTCTAACTGGCGACGCAGCATTTGACGCCCTGTTCTACCTAAAGAAGAAGGATTCAGGGAGCTGTACTCAATCGCTCCTGACGATTGCGTGGTGTGGGGCAATGACCAACCTGCCAAACCAGGTAGCGACCACGCCTGGCAAGGGACAGAAGAAAGTATCTGGGGACCGGTAAGTAGTGAAATGAAAATATTAAATGTTTCTGTTGTGGTGTTTTATTTGTTTACAATTAGGATGAGCTGGTAAAGGGTCCAGAGGACCCCTATACTAGTTCATAGGGTAGGGGGCTGCCCTGTCACCTGTCAGCATTGACGGGTGACATCGGAGTACCCCACCTATAGCACCAGACGGCTCCTTCCCTTGAGAAAGTATCTCCATCGGCTGGAATCGTCGGGAGTCTGGGCGCCCCCAGAACTGCTTTCTTGCTACTAATTGCTTACAAACTGAAGATACATCCCCATAATGGTAATGCAGGGCTACTGATGATGTTCTTTTTTCCTTTACATGTGAAGCTCTATTTATGCCTTATATCTATGTATTACTCATGTCATTTGTTTATGCTTTGATTCATGTATGCCACTTGCACAGTTCTATTGTGGCGTCACTTTGCAGCTTGTGCATATACAGTAGGTCGAAATTGTGCATATTTGCTCCTATTAATCTATATGCCTACTAAATAGAACATGCTTTTTTTGCTCTAAATGCATTTAACAGGATTTCAAATCATGTGATTACATGCGTGTTTATATACGTCTGCATGGTATTCTAATGCCACCTACTGTCTATATTCAATAGTACTTAGAACTGGATGGCACCAACCAATTCATCATAAAGTAAATGTGGTGCAGTGCTCTGGGTATAGCTCAAAGGAACACTAATATTACAAAAAATGGGGGTGCCCAAAACCCCCAAAGAGTCAAAACCAGAGACTTATTATTGCACACACCAGAATTATATAAAGGATATTTATTTCATTAATCCACAAAGTACAAAAAACTAAAAGGACAATTTAAAATACATAGAAGACATATCATCATCTAGTATCATAATCTGCCAAAGGGGCGCTGTTGTTCAAGGCTGCCATTAAGACTAATAATTAATATACACTTAACCAAGCAAAGTACCCACAACCTTTGTAAAAACAATCAATGATGATTATAATCTAAAGTGCTATGTGCCTCATAATAAAGTGCATCACGAAAAATGTTACTTATCTTATACATGAATTGTGTCCATGTCCAGGCCAGCCAATCCGCGCCCCCAGAGAAAGCCCATGCGTTCCGAGACGTTCGGTCTCTTTCTCAAGGCAGAGTACGCAGTCTTATATGTATTTTAAAATGTCCGTTTAGTTTTTTGTACTTTGTGGATTAATGAAATAAATATCCTTTATATCATTCTGGCATGTGCAATAATAAGTCTCTGGTTTTGACTCTTTGGGGATTTCGGGCAGCCCCATTTTTTTGTAATAGTAGTGTCTATATTTAATTAAGGTAATAGATGTGAATTAACATCTAGAACTATATTCCTATATCATTTTCTTTTTGGATTGCGCCATTCTCTGCATTGGATACATTAAACGCTTTATCTTTTTTGCAATTATATCTGTTGTGTGCAGAACATTTGTGTAATACACAGAGGCACCCTGATCAAGTACCTGCACCCCCATTTGGGATGCCGGGGGTTTGGAAGAGCATGGTGCCGATCGGTATGGGCATGGGGCTGGTACACCGTCAGGGCCAGGGACCACCCAGACAACCTCTGAGTCTTGGGTTGGCAACCATTAGTTGGCTTATTTTTGGGTGGGGATTTATTTAAAAAATTTCCAGCTGCCATTTCAATTAAAAAAAAAAAATGCCGGTAATTGCTGCCATGGCTTTTAACAATGAAATAAGCATGTCACTTGGTGATGTTTTCATTTTACTTATGCTCTTAGGAATAAAATGCCAGCTTGTAAAAACCCAATTACACACACCGCTCCCCCCTCTTGCTTTGAGATCTGAATCAGGAGTAAACCGGCTTTACTCATGAAAAAACATGTGCAAATGCCTTTTCTCATGGTGCAGAGAATCAACCCTTATGTTACTATTTATTATAAAGACATGGCAGCATTTATTAGTAGCCCAAATCGGGAAGCCCCTGGGTAGGACTTTCAGATTCTAGGACTAGGTGGCTTGAGATCTGGTTCACTGTAAGGAGTATAAATGTTTAATCTGCAAAGTCTTAATAATTAGACATACTATACCTGTAGCATAAGAGGTAATAAAACCCAAATAATTTTATTCCATTTCAAATGATCAACAATTTGATAATCATAATTGTACCTGGAAGAGGATTATCAAAGAGGTGTGCCATATAATTAGCATCTATGTAAGAATAAAGACATCTATGTGCAGATGAGTTCAGTTTAGTTATCTGACCACAGTTCTATCATGTTTATCAACTACACCAATTACCACCAATTGTTTTGCTCAATAAGTCTTGGAAGCTTCCTTTCATTGAAAGCAAACAAAGCCGTTAGTGTGAATATTAACCCCAATCAAAAAAGGCCCTTACAGCATACAACAAGTTAGTCATTTTGACATGGATAGTGCACCACCACAACCCACCACCACACAACACATTATACAACACATGTGGCACCAACTTTTTACACTACTGGACAAAACATGGTTCTCCACTCCCCAGCCTCAAATAAAAATGAGAGCATACTAAGCTGGCCTAAACATTGTGGATAGGCAACAACACAGGGCTTCCACATAAACCCTTACTTCTACTTGGATCATTCACTTTTTAAACAGCTTATTGTATATAAAATAAAGATTTCCCAACTGAAAAATCCAGCCACAGAGTAAGAAATATGTTACCTCTATAAATGTCTTATGAGGTTTATTCATGTTGAGTTTGAGCACATTTCCAATGATCGGCAGGGGTTTGGGTCCAGGAGGGAAGTTCTTATATTTGTCCTGTTTCTGGTTGTTATACATAGTGGCGAAAAAAAGAATGACAACAACTGACACAAGAACTGTCACAGGGTCCATCGTGATTTCTGTAATATCTAAAAGAAAGACAAACTATGTTTGTATGAGTAAAATGTTGTTTGTACTTTGCTGGTATGATGAACTTCACCAGTCACTGGTAATAGTTTTTCTTCTTAATATCTTATATTAGAGCAGGTTTATTAATACAATTGTGGGCAAGTCTGTCATACTTTTGAATAAAAAAACAACTGCACACCTGCAACCACTTTAAGGGTTAGTTGTAATGCATTTGAATGATTTTTTTAACACAACTTTTTTTAACCCAAGTTGGATCTAAACATCTTGGATTAACTTAACTGGTCATTTTAAGTTAAAGGTTCCTCCATCGAATAGTCAATCCAACAGTTCAAAGGCTGTACAATTTCACAATTTATTTCCCCATTGGTAGTGGTGAGTAGCCAGTGAAGTCAGGTTCTATGTTCATGATTGCTGGAGACCACCCATGCATACATCTCCACAGCCCCTCACTTACCTGCACCGTGATCCCTTAGCAAAATCTGACCCAACTGATTGGCTCACTGAGTGATCATTCACTGGTCTGGATTTCCTAGGGGATCGCAGTAGAGGTAAGTGAAATGAGGGTTCCAAGGGGGTGTCACATGTTCATATCACTAGTCTGGACCATGGAGTTTGGGAAGGAAAATGAAAGAGCCGGGGGTGAGTATGACAGCATGCTTCCCAGCCACAATCTGCTCCTGTCAATACTGTGCCTCCCTTCTCCACCTACACTCCCCAAGGACATAGCAGGGGGCATTCCAGTACAATGTCAGGGGTTCCCCCCTCAGAGACATAAAGCATGACTTAGCAGTCAGCTGCCACCCACAGTGATGGCACTGTTCGCCCAGGCCTAGAAATGGTCATGAATTAGGCCCACAGGTAAAAGCATCACCTTTCTTTCATAAGATATGGTGTCATTCAGCTGTTGTTCCCCTTTTAGGTTGCTGAGCTTTTTGACAATACACAAAGCACAGCACTAATAGGTAAACATAATACCAACAGAAAACAACATTTCCTAAACCTAAAAAAGTGTTTTTCTAATGGGCTGAATACATGTTAAAATTAATTAATTGAATTATTAGTTTCTGATCTTTAAATTTCCAAGAAAATAGCTTACTGTTCCTCAATGCAGACCATGAGGTGTTGCCCAAGCGCTCATCTCTCTTGCACTCCTGAAGTGATATCTTCCCTTTTACTGCTGGTATTTAAATCCTTCCTACGTAATAGCCTTATATAATCTGTTAAAACATTAACCCATCCCGTATGTAAAGATACCAGGCTTTCCCATTATTCAGCATATTCACCTGTACACAACAAAAATAAAACATTGAACAGATGAGATTTAGATGATGTGACCATAAATGAATTTTCTTTACTTTTTTTATTGAAGGAAGATTTGTGCCAATGCAGTTTTTCTGATTTTCCATTTGAATAAAAGGTATGTATTTTAAACAGAGCCTAGTTTAGAAGAAGCCTTTATTCTGAGGTGACCAAACCATAAGCCTGTTAGAACATTAGGCACCACCAACAATTTCCTTCACGTAGCCAATAAAGTAACTTTTTGTTGATGAAGATGGAACGTATTTCAGCAATAAAAGTATCATGACCACGTAAAGATAATAGTTGGTCATCAAAGGCTGTAGAGCTTTGCTCAAGGGGCAGATGTTTTCTCTGGTCTGCTAAGAAGAAAAGAACCACACGCCAAAACAGTGCTTAAGAGAACTGCTAAGGTACTTGTTTGCTAAACAGTAGGATTACTCCACTTATATGTGGAACCAGTTAAATCTCCCCCTGAATCCCCTGCATGCACCTTCCCTTCACCATGATGAAACATCTGGTCGCAGACATCCAAGACCATGGCCCCACTCGTGCTGGTAGTCCAGGGGAAGGAGGGGGAAAACCAAAAAGGGGGACAAAGCCAGCAAATACATTTTTCCCCCACAGACTTTATTATGTTCAGCTTCGGGTTTATAGAAAAACTAAATAGCCGGACATTTTCAACAACCTCCAAATCCAATAGAAAGCTTTTTAGCTCATCACTACTTCAGAGTTACTTCAGAGTTTCTAGGCTCCAGGCAGATTGGCTCCATTTTCAATCAATTGTAATCTTTTTTTTTTTTTTAATTTTCATTTTTGACCCTTTACATTTTGTACATTTTGAATACGTTGACAGAAATTACAGCAAACAAAAATCAAAACCTGCACTGACCCGCAGGCATGTATTCTTTTTTGGACTCCTCATTTTCTTCTTAAAGATTCCCCCCCCCCAAATCTTAATTCCATTTGGGCCCACCCCACCTGCCTAGCCCCAGACACTGTAGAGTAGTATGACAGGTGAATTTTTTAAAAGACCCAAACTTGGATTACTGGGGTGTGGCAGAAGGGGAGGTGAAAAGGGTTTGTGGCATAGGCCTCAAATTATAATTAGGGTCACCAAACTTCAACTCCTAATTAGCTAACTGGATTATTGGTTGCAAATGTCAAGTGATACCCTGATGATTTATCTTACCGGTTTAATTAGTTCAATCTTAAAATAAGAAAAAATATACAATAAAATTATGATTTTTTTATTAATGTAATCAAATGTCTGATCTTTAGTACCATAGGATTAGAGATTGGAATTTGCCCTGAATTTTAGGAAAAAGAGGTTTCGGTATGAATCTGATATTCTTGGGATTCATACCAATCAAATTATTCCCTGAAATAGGTTAAAGAAAATGAAAACTCATCTGCTGCCTCACTGTCTAGCACCGGGTCTTAAATAATGAATGCAAGGGTTCCATTTATCCCCATGCCACCACCTGCTCACTTCCGGTAGAGATGAATGCCAGATGAAGCACATGCGTTTCCACTAGGTGATCACTTACAGTGGGCAATTTCCAGTCTGGTACTGGACTGGTCTGAGCTCTGTGCGCACTGTGGGTTCTGTGTTTCCCCCGGTCGACGAGATGCACCCAGCCGACAAGATGTCACCGATCACCGATATGATGGGCAGAGCCCGCCCCCCCTGGTATGACTCTGCCTGCCCACCTGCCTGCCTGGCGAGAAGCCGCGCAGAGCCTGTGCGCAAGAAGCCGGGCAGAACCCATTTGCACATCCGCCTGCTGGGATGCGAGGCAGCAGGTTAGCTTATTGGTTTTATTCATTTAACGTCCTGTAGAGATGAGTAATTCATAAAATTCAATTTAAACAAACCAGGATTTCTTGGGGAAGTTCCGCAAACCATCTGAATCAAATTTGAAAGAAATTTGCTCAACTATGTGTGAAAAAATACGATACAAAGAATTAGGTTGATTAAAATTTTTACACATGCAGCTCACATTTCATTTTTCGAGCTTGTAAATACAATTACAAAACAATGACAGTATCTCTTCCTTTACTTTTACTCTGCAAGGCTTATCTTTGGGTCCATAAATCTCTTTGTTTAGCATATTAGTCAAAAAGGCCAGACTACCCCATCCTCAGAACTCCTATTAGGGGCATTGGGGTGATAGCTAAAAGGATTTAGTGGGAGCTCAAATAGGTGAGGAAATACGACTATTTTGTTCAATCAATGTGAGTTTTACAACGCGCAGTGCAACTGCCCCTGTACAGTGCGTCAGTTATAAAAATATAAATTAATAAAAATGTTATAAATAAGCACTCTCCTGGCACTCTGAGTGCCGCCATCTTGCTTGAAAGCACAGAGCCCCATCCCCCGGCTCCATGTGTGCACCTGCCTACCCATTCAAGTGAAAGGGTGGTGGGAGCATACGTTGACCCGGGGGATGCGGCTTTGTGCTTTCTCAGCAGCGGCCTCACAGAGACTGGGGGAGCGGCGCTGGCCCGAGGAGAAGGTAAAGGTTTTCTTTTCATCCTAACACTCCCCATCCTGTCTCAGTGCCAGGGTAGGGGGGCAGGATGGGAGGCCCACGCTGACTGAAGTTACACTTTAAAACAATGTTAAACATGCTCAAAACAGCCATTTAACTTAAAGAGTTTACATCAACATTTGGATTCATTTTGTAGTCATTGAGCAAATCAGGGTTGGGTAAAGTATAGATGCTGCAGATCAGGTTGGGGTAAAGGCCAGTCTACAATGTTACAATGAGTACTACACGATAGACTTTCGAGTACCTCTAGTATTACTCGTTCCCCTAGTCTAGCACATAAATACAACCCCTGGCAAAAATTATGGAATCACCAGTCTGGTGATTCAGTTGTTGAATTTTGTAGAAAAAAAGCAGATCACAGACATGACAAAAAACTAAAGGCATTTCAAATGGCAACTTCCTGGATTTAAGAAATACTAAAAGAAATCACGAAAAATAATTGTGGTAGCCAGTAACATTTTTAGAACTAGCACAGGGAATAAAATATGGAATCACTCAATTTTGAGGAAAATAATATGGAATAATGAAAAACAAACAAACAAAATAACACTCCAACACATCACTAGTACTTTGTTGCACCAGCTCTGGCTTTTATAACTGCTTGCAGTCTCTGAGGCATTGACTTAATGAGTGACAAACAGTATCTTCACCAATATGGCTCCAGCTTTCTCTGATTGCTGTTGCCAGATCAGCTTTGCAGGCCTTGTCATGGACCATTTTCTTTAACTTCCACCACAGATTTTCAATTGGATTGAGATCCAGACTGTTTGCAGGCCATGACATTGACCATATGTGTCTTTCTTCAAGGAATGTTTTCAAGGAATCCTTTCGATAGATGGGATAAGAAAAGTGTCCAAAATGTCAATGTAAACCTGTGAATTTATTGAAGATGTAATGCAGCCATCTCCCCAGTGCATTTACCTGACATGCAGCCCCATATCATCAATGACTGGAAATTTGCATGTTTTCTTCAGACAGTCGTCTTAAGACGAACGGCACCAAACAAAAGTTCCAGCATCATTACCTTGCCCAATGCAGATTCGAGATTCATCACTGAATATGACTTTCATCCAGTCATCCACAGTCCACGATTGCCTTGCTTAGCCCATTGTAACCTTGTTTTTTTCTGTTTAGGTGTTAGTGATGGCTTTCTTTTAGCTTTTCTGTATGCAAATCCCATTTCCTTTAGGCGGTTTCGGTCAGTTCGGTCACAGACGTTGACTCCAGTTTCCTCCCATTTGATCCCCATTTGTTTTGTTGTACATTTTCTGTTTTCAAGACATATTGCTTTAAGTTTTCTGTCTTGACGCTTTGATGTCTTCCTTGGTTTACCAGTATGCTTGCCTTTAACCACTTTCCCATGTTGTTTGTACTTGGTCCAGGTTTTAGACACAGCTGACTGTGAACAACCAACATCTTGTGCAACACTTCGTGATGATTTACCCTCTTTAAGGAGTTTGATAATCCTCTCTTTTTCTTCAAGTGACATCTGTGGTGTTGGAGCCATGATTCCTGTCAGCAGCTCTCCAAGGTGTGATCACCCCTTTTTACCTGGACACTAACAAGCAAATTTAATCTGATACAGGTGTTATTGTTTGCAATGAAAATTTGCAGGGTGATTCCATATTTTTTTTCTCAAAATTGAGTGATTCCATAATTTATTCCCTGTGCTTGTTCTAAAAATGTAATTGTTACTGGCTACCGCAATTATTTTTCTTGATTTCTTTTAGTATTTCTTAAAGCCAGGAAGTTGCCATTTGAAATGCCTTTAGTTTTTTGTCACGTTTGTGATTTGCTTTTTTTCTACAAAATTCAACAACTGAAGGGACATCCTCAGAGACTGGTGATTCCATAATTATTGCCAGGGGTTGTAATAACCAGTTCCTTCACCTTTACTCTGCAAACATTATCAATGATTCACCTGATATCTGGCATTACCTTTTCTCTAGTGACAGTATTTGTCTCACCTTTTCCCTGATACCACGCCACACCCCCGCCCCTGCTATGTATGGGGGAGTTAGGACCTGAAAATAAAAGATAAGTTATTATACTTTATTTCAGCCACAACGTTAAATTAAAGGGATTGTCCAGGCTAAGTGTAAAAACATCAAAAGCAAAATAATTGCTTGCTTGCCTGACAGATGACTGATGGTTAATCCTAATGTGTAACGGAATAAAGCTGTTGTTGTAATTTAGTCCCTGTACTGTTGCCCATCCTCTGGATTTTGTTTATTTTTGACCACCTTTATTAGCATTTAGAGCGGGACTTCCACCCCTCTTGCATCAGACAGTGTGGGACACACAATGCTTGCGTGTGCAGGGGATATAGCTGCTCCCTACTCTGCTTGTCTGTTTTATCACTGCTTCATTGTTTAGCTTTGTCCACCTTTCAGTGCTAGAAAAAGGTGGTCATGAATCTTAGCAAAAAGGAGGAATGCTGGCTCTACCTCTCTACATATTATAACTCACCCTCCATGATGGCTGTGCAAAGGCAAAGCAGTTCAATCCAAGTTTCAAATAGAAGAACACCAGCACTGGTTCTCTGTAATCCTTTAAAAAGAACAGGCATGCACAGGCTCATAAAAACATTATGTTATGCCTAACGTATGTTATGTGTTTCAAACCCACATGCTCTGAATCATACAATTGTTACATCTACTGCATGAAGTTAAATAGAGAAAGAGAACACATGCAACGTGCTGTCAACGCCCATCTCCAGTAACTCCTCAGCCACCCCCCCTCACCCCATGTCCCCCATGAATCTCAGCAGCAACAGCTTTATTCAGCAGCTCACTAGGATGAATCTTCTACACTCAAACAATGGGGGTCATGCTAAAGATTTGATGAATCAAGTTAAAATCTGGGTGCACATTTGGGTGTAAATTGCATCCAACAGGCAGTGAGGCATTCCCCCCATCCCACGGGCAGTGAGGCATCCCCCCCCCATAGGCAGTAGGTATTTCTCCCATTGCATAGGCAGAGAGGCTTTCCCCCATCCCACAGGCAGTGAGGCATTCCCCCCCATAGGCAGTAGGTATTTCTCCCATTGCATAGGCAGAGAGGCTTTCCCCCATCCCATAGGCAGTGAGGCTTTCTCCCATCGCATAGGCAGTGTGGCATTCCCCTATCCAACAGGCAGTGAGGCATTCCCCCATCCCACAGGCAGTGAGGCATCCCCCCCATAGGCAGTAGGTATTTCTCTCATTGCAAAGGCAGAGAGGCTTTCCCCCATCTCATAGGCAGTGAGGCATTTCTCCCATCGCATAGGCAGTGTGGCATTCCCCCATCCAACAGGCAGGGAGGCATTCCCCCTATCCCACAGGCAGTGAGGCATCCCCCCCATAGGCAGTAGGCATTTCTCCCATGGCATAGGCAGAGAGGCTTTCCCCCATCCCACAGGCAGTGAGGCATTCCCCCATCCCACAGGCAGTGAGGCATCCCCCCCCATAGGCAGTAGGTATGTCTCCCATTGCATAGGCAGAGAGGCTTTCCCCTATCCCATATGTAGTGAGGCTTTCCCCATCCCATAGGCAATGAGGCATCCCCCCATCCCATACACAGCCAGTGAGCATCATCCCTCATTGCAGCCAGTGAGTGGCATCCCTCATTACAGGCAATGAGCAGCATCCCTCATTACAGGCAGTGTACGGGACCTCCTATTACAGTCAGTGTGCGTCGTTCCTCATTACGGGCAGTGTGCGGAATCCCCCAATTACAAGACGTGTGCATAATTTCTCATCACAGCCAGTGAGCAGCATCCCTTATTACAGACAGAGTGCGGCATTCCTCATTAAAGACAGCGTGTGGCATCCCCTCCCCAATCTCATTTGTGTGAGGAGGAAGTTCAATGGAGGACCAGCGGGCAGGAAGCAGGGAACCTTCACCTTGTTTCCTCAACGAAATCCCACCCTGCTATTGGCCCCACCACGAGATCATGTATCCTCCAGTGGCTGGAAAAGCAGAGGTGACTCCTGACCACGTGAACGTGTGTGGCCAATCTGGGGACAGGTTTTTGCTGGGGCGATTGTGGTGAAGGTAAGTGAAAAGAGCACTTTTGGTGATATATGTGCCAGGGAGCTCCAGTAATCTGGATGCCCCCTCCCTGCAACTATCCCAATAGCATCCAACATCAATTTTGGGGCCTTTAAAAATGCTGTTCACATTCCAAAGATTCATGCACAAAAATATACACATAGCTCATTTACTACCTTTTCTTTTACCTTTACTCTCCAAGGATTATCTCTGACCTCTTGTGTAACCTTTTCTCTAGTCACAGTGTGTCTCACCTTTCCCCTATGAGAGTTCATTGAATTCTTTTCGTCTACTGTTTTGCAAAACATAACTACGAGCCAAGAGAGATAACAACATTATCTAGGGATAGGCATTGCTCCAGATTCACCCATTTATTTATACATATAGTGTAGCCTAAATAATGTCCATGTACACTTCTTGAGCAGTGTAGATTTATGATAAAGGCCAGAGCCTCTGAATGTAAGTAAACCAGTCGATTTCAGCAAGATTTTCATCTTCTGCCTATATGGGGAATGGGAGGGGGGATGCCACACTGTTTATATGGGGAATGGGAGGGGGGATGCCACACTGCCTATATGGGGAATGGGAGGGGGGAATGCCACACTGCCTATATGGGGAATGGGAGGGGGGTGCCACACTGCCAATATGGGAAATGGAAGGGGGGAATGCCTCACTGCCTATATGGTGAATGGGAGGGGGGAATGCCACACTGTTTATATGGGGAATGGGAGGGGGGGAATGCCACACTGTTTATATGGGGAATGGGGGAGGGGGAATGCCACACTGCCTATGGGGAATGGAAGGGGGGGAATGCCACACTGCCTACATGGGGAATGGGAGGGGGGATGCCACACTGTTTATATGGGGAATGGGAGGGGGGGAATGCCACACTGTTTATATGGGGAATGGGATGGGGGAATGCCACACTGCCTATGGGGAATGGAAGGGGGGGAATGCCACACTGCCTATATGGGGAATGGGAGGGGGGATGCCACACTGTTTATATGTGGAATGGGAGGGGGGGAATGCCACACTGCCTATATGGGGAATGGGATGGGGGAATGCCACACTGCCTATGGGGAATGGAAGGGGGGGAATGCCACACTGCCTATATGGGGAATGGGAGGGGGTTATGCCACACTGTTTATATGGGGAATGGGATGGGGGAATGCCACACAGCCTATATGGGGAATGGGAGGGGGGATGCCACACTGTTTATATGGGGAATGGGAGGGGGGATGCCACACTGCCTATATGGGGAATGGGAGGGGGGTGCCACACTGCCAATATGGGAAATGGAAGGGGGGGATGCCTCACTGCCTATATGGTGAATGGGAGGGGGGAATGCCACACTGTTTATATGGGGAATGGGAGGGGGGGAAAGCCACACTGTTTATATGGGGGATGGGGGAGGGGGAATGCCACACTGCCTATGGGGAATGGAAGGGGGGGGAATGCCACACTGCCTATATGGGGAATGGGAGGGGGATGCCACACTGTTTATATGGGGAATGGGAGGGGGGGAATGCCACACTGTTTATATGGGTATTGGGGGAGGGGGAATGCCACACTGCCTATGGGGAATGGAAGGGGGGGAATGCCACACTGCCAATATGGGGAATGGGAGGGGGGATGCCACACTGTTTATATGGGGAATGGGAGGGGGGGAATGCCACACTGTTTATATGGGGAATGGGAGAATGCCACACTGCCTATGGGGAATGGAAGGGGGGGGAATGCCACACTGCCTATATGGGGAATGGGTTATGCCACACTGTTTATATGGGGAATGGAATGAGGGGATGCCACACTGTTTATATGGGGAATGGGAGGGGGAAATACCACACTGTTTATATGGGGAATGGGAGGGGGGAATGCCACACTGTTTATATGGGGAATGGAGGGGGGAATGCCACACTATTTATATGGGGAATGGGAGGGGGAATGTCACACTGTTTATATGGGGAATGGGATGGGGGAATGCCACACTGCCTATGGGGAATGGAAGGGGGGGAATGCCACACTGCCTATATGGGGAATGGGAGGGGGTTATGCCACACTGTTTATATGGGGAATGGGATGGGGGAATGCCACACAGCCTATATGGGGAATGGGAGGGGGGGAATGCCACACTGTTTATATGGGGAATGGGAGGGGGGAATGCCACACAGCCTATATGGGGAATGGGAGGGGGGGAATGCCACACTGTTTATATGGGGAATGGGAGGGGGGAATGCCACACTGTTTATATGGGGAATGGGGGGGGGGGGATGCCACACTGTTTATATGGGGAATGGGAGGGGGCAATGTCACACTGTTTATATGGGAAATGGGAGGGGGGAATGCCACACTGCCTATGGGGAATGGAAGGGGGGGAATGCCACACTGCCTATGGGGAATGGAAGGGGGGGAATGCCACACTGCCTATATGGGAAATGGGAGGGGGGGAATGCCTCACTGCCTATATGGGGAATGGAAGGGGGGGAATCCCACACTGTTTATATGGGGAATGGGAGGGGGGGAATGCCACACTGTTTATATGGGGAATGGGAGGGGGGAATGCCACACTGTTTATATGGGGAATGGGAGGGGGGAATGCCACACTGCCTATGGGGAATGGAGGGGGGAAATGCCATACTGAATAATGGCGTGGGTGAATTCCACACTGACTATGGGAATATGAGGGGAGAATGCCACACTCCCTATAAATAGGAAATATCACACTACCTATTGGAAATGTGAGGTGGAATGCCACATTGTTTATGGGAAATGGGAGGGAGAAATGCCACACTGCCTATGAGATGGGAGAAATGCCACACTGCCTATAGGGAATGAGGTGGGGGAATGCCACACTGCCAATGGAGAATGGGGTGGGGTAATGGAGTGTTTTAGCACATTTGGTTTAGAATATTTTTTTCTAATTTCCCTCCTCCAAATCCTAGGTGTGTCTTATAGGGCGAGAAATATGGTATACTGTATTGAACCCTGCTTTGCTTCATAAGTACAAAACTGCTCCAACAGGTGATTAAAACTATTCATGTGCCCTATGACATTTTTCAGATCTATATAAATGTTAAATAATATGCGTGTATGCACTAGTAATTTGCTCTTCAGCAAATACAGATTTTCTAGCACATAAATAGTATCCTCTTCATTTACCTTTACTCTGAAAGCATTGTTAATAATTGACCTGACATACAATGTTCCTATATCTGTAGTGTCTGTCTCACCTTTCCCCTGAAGACACATCACACCCCTGTGTCTGCTCTATATGGGGAAACCAGACCAGAATGGTCTAGAGCAGATAAATATTTCCTGGCATGCAGAATGTATTCAATTCATTCATTATTCATTCATGTAAGACATTGAAATTCAATTAAATCTGCTCATAACCAACCCACAGTCGCCTCGGATGCTGTGTGAAACCCCCAAGGTTGCCAGTAAACTCACCTTCAGTCATCCAAATATGCTGGATTTGGGGGCACTCCAAATTTAACAGGGAGCTAGGGATGTGGTGTGTTGGCTTTGCTACAGCTGTGAAATAACACATTTAAACCAGGCCACCACCAAGTCGGCTGCATCTCGCAGGGTATGGGGCCATTAGCGCAGCAGAGACCACTGATTTTCTACCCTGCGCAGTGGCTTCTGACAGCTCCCTCCTCGGCACAGGGAGGGGCCTTTTAAACAGACGATTGTGCTGATGTCAGCTTACTCCGTTGGTAAAAAAAAGGCCCTTCTCTGCAGCGGGAGTAAGCAATGAATCCCGGAGTGATCAGCAGAAGCCGAAAGTGGGGTAGGGGACACTAATCCTCTGCCCCCGTCCCGACTTCCACCACTAAGTTCTGGCTGTCAGTGCAGGGATCGGATCTGTGAGACAGCAACGATCATCAATGAAAGGAAGTAAGTAGTAAAAATAATAATATTAATGGACTGTCTAATGTGTGTGTGTGTTGAGGACTGGTAAGGGGTCCTTGAGACACCTATACCAGTTTAAAAGGAAGAACAGCAGCGGGTGACTTGACAACCCCCTACCCCCCTTACCTTTATCCCCAAAGGCCAGGGGGTGCAGAAAAGCCTAGTGCCCATTTGGACAATTTGGGCTGGTAGCCATCAGGGCTGGGGGGTGCCCACTCTGGCTATGATCCCTGGTCTGACAGCCCACATAGCTAGCTCCTGGGCTGGTTTTGCTGGAGATGGGGGAAACAAACACATTTTTTTTTTTTATTAAAGCGTGGGGTCCCCCCTGGAGAGACAACATCCCTGCTTACCTCTGAGGACGTGCCTGCTCCAGCCATTCAGAAAGACCTGTCACAGGTACATACCCCAAATAGATGGATGCATCCTAGACATGATCAGGGCTCTGGTAAGAGGTGAGTAAATCAGGTGATTTGGGGGGTTTCACACAGTGGGGCATACCAATTCAGGATGCCTCATAAACAGCACACCCCACAGCATCCCTGCTACCTCCACCATGCATGCTCATGCACAACAAATATTGCAGGGCTGATACGGGCATGAACAATGGGATCACACCACAGGGTGAGTATATGGCTATTTCAGGGCTTTCACACAGTGGGGCATCCTAAATCAGGATGCCCAGGAGTTGACCAACATTCAGAAATGACTGCAGTACATCCCAAGGCATCATGCCCCAGCCCAGGCAGACCTATTTAGCTACTTCCTTATTGAGTCACTGTTGGCCCCAGGTGATCATGCTGTACCCTGGGAGCTCAGTTTGCCACACAGTGACATGGGGTGGTAAACCAGTGGGCAGCAGTGACAGAACACAGAGGAGGGGAAGTAGATCTGTCTTATCTGGGGTTTGCTCTCCTCACCCTGTGCTCTGGGGTTAAGAAGAATTACAATGTAATAGTAATAATAAATGTAATGTTAAACCCCCCTGGCAACTGTACTACCACACACACACACACACACACACACACACACACACATACCCACGAGCGCCCTGTGTCAGTCTCTGGAAAACCTGTCTTTTATGAAACTGGTCCTTGGTGCCAAAAAGCAAAAAGGTCGGGGACCACTGCTCTGGAAGTGAACACAAATGCATTCTTAAAACCTTTATTTTCAAAACAAACACTTAAAACATTTAAGACAACTTTATATACGTGCACAGGATATATATATATATATTGTGGTAAGGTGCAAGGGGCCGTTATTGACGGCAGGTATGTAGCACCAATGTACCTGGCATTGGTGCAGTAAAGCCGTATAGCTTGTTTTCCAGCATCAGCTGCTGGTGGCAGTTTGCTGCTGATGATTTAGAATAGCCGAAAGGCTAACCTGGGACGGCTTTACTGGGATGGAGTAGAGCAGGGTGGGACTCCATCCCACTACCCAGGTCTGGGTTTTGCGGGCTGTTTAAATAGCCTGGGGAATCAGCTGTGCCCTGGCCTTTGTCTAGAGCTCACATGGGAGTGAGACTCTGTGAGCCTGGCTGAAATCTCCTGTGGAGGCTGTTCATGCGGACCTGAGGCCTATTTGACTGTAAACAGGACCTTTGCTCAAGGACTAAAAGCTGTTTGCCTGACTGTATCATTTATGCTGCGGTTTCCTGAAAAGGTGATGTAACCTGTATGGACATATGCTTTTGTGGATTTTTGTGTGAAATAAACACAGACTTTACTTTGAACTATTTGCCTCCGCCTCTATACTGCTGACACCCGGTCGCCTACCAGAGTTAATCTCCACATTATATATATATATATATATATATATATATATATATATATATATATATATTAAAACATGTTATTTGATTTCTCAATTTCTCAGCTGACAATTATGTTGCAAAATAGACAGTGTTAAACACATTTCCAGCCTTCTCTTATTCAGTGCTCCATTCCTGATTTTGGGTTTCTAGGGACTTCAACTGGAAATAGACGGGCAGGCTGATTCATTACTAGCGGCAGGTAGCGACAGATGAGCGTCTGTAGCAGGCATTTCAGAGCTCCCGATAGTAGTCGCTGTGCTCGGCCGTGCTAGTTCATAGCGACTCAGTGGCTGTGCAGCAATGATGAATACATTGTGAGGAGTCACTATTTGACCAGTACAGCGCTGTATGGGAGAGCATGTTAGCGACTGGTCAGTGCGACCGACTCACAACATATTCATAAAAAAAACAGCCTCACACAACTCCGGCGCTCAAAAATGCTTCTCTGAAGCCCAGAGCGCCGGAGGTTGTTTGATTATAGACTGTTTTTTAGCATGTATGCACCAGTAACAAAGCTAAAATATATGGAATTACATTGTTATTACTTTGTAACATGAACACAATAATGCCAGACCTGTAATGTCAATTCTGCATAAATATATAATACATGAAAAATATTTTCAAAATTGGCTTTTTCTATGCCAGAAGAGGTCACAACATTATATGAGATTTAAAAAAACAAAACAAAAAACAAAAAGCCTGTTTAAAAAGAAATAAAAGAAATGAGCGACAGGTAGCGAGAGGTCATACCTGGCGCTCTGCAAGGCTGAACGCCAGCACTGTTCGCTGAGGCTGGGATAATGATGAATCGGACGCAACATGGCGTTATCCCAGTCGCTCCACAAATTCTGCTTGATAAATGTGTAATTGCGTGCCGTGTCCGGCGTTCTGTCGCTACCTCTCATTTACAAGGCACTACCTGACGCTATCCCTTCATGAATAAGGGCCCTAGAAGGGTTGACTTGCATTGTCTACCTTGGAAGTGATGCAGCACTAGGTGAAAATGTACATCTGGTAGCTGAATCACTCCCAAGGTAGACAATGTAATTGAATGTCAGTTTTCTCTCCATTCTCACCTAGTGCCAAATTGACCCTAAAGTCTCTGAATTTAGAAAAAATCTTGTGGAAGATGGCAGAGGCCAGAGGATGAACTGGCCAGTCCTGACCTCTATGTATGCTATAGGAGTGATCTCATGGTCCACAAGAATGCTCTTTCAGAATAAGTTTCAACATTTGTGGCCACCATGCAAACACACCAGTCTACTTCATAAGTTGTGGTGGCTTCTAGGAATGAGTATGTAATCAGGGAAAAAAGGCACTCAACATCGCCAAGTTCAACTTGTGGTTACGTCAGTGGTGTGAAGACAAAGGCTTTGGATGTATTAGTCATGATGTTAGAAGGTGGTCGAACAATGAGTTGTTTAAGAGAGATGGCTTGCATCCTTCACAGAAAGGCACAGAAGAACTTGGAGTGGAACTCAGAGCATTTTTTGATTTAAACTAGAGGAAGGGGACAGAGATGTAACTTGCGAGGGTGATTTCTGTCCCCTACCATTTAGGATGAAGCAGGACATTGAAGCAGGAAACCCGGTTAGTGGTAGGCTAGAGGTGGAAAAGATCAAGGACACACTAAAATACAATACCAACAACATCCACATGATGTGTACCAATGCTCGCAGCTTGGGCAACAAGCTCTGTGAATTAATGGCTATCATATCCAGAGATGAATTGGATCTTGTTGCAATAACAGAGACTTGGTTCAAGGATCACAATGACTGGGAGATAGCCATACCCGGTTACACATTGTACAGAAAAGACAGATTGGATAGAAAGGGCGGTGGAGTAGCCATTTATGTCAAGACTACCCTTCAATCAACAATAATTCAGCATACACATAATGAACTAGAAACTCTCTGGGTTACCATGCAGACTAAGGAGGGAGCTGTGGTCAGAATTGGTGTGATATATACGCCCCCTGGACAATCTGAGGATCTAGATAACCTGTTAATAGATGAAATCAGTGGAATGGCAGAGAAGGGGGACATTGTAATTACAGGTGACTTCAACGTGCCTGATGTGGACTGGAATATCCCAAGTGCATCAACATGCAAGAGCAGGACTATATTAGAGGCACTTAATGGAGTGTCTCTAAAACAACTTGTGACATTGCCAACTAGAGGAGATAACATTCTGGACTTAGTTCTGACCAATGGGGATCTGGTGTCCGAGGTCAGGGTTGAAGAAAATCTGGGTTCCAGTAACCATCAATGCTTATGGTTCAGAATAAAAACAGACATTGTGCAATCACACACCAGAACCAAAGTGCTAGACTTTAGGAAGACAAACTTCAAGGAAATGGCGGAGTATGTAGAAAGAAAATTAGGTGAGTGGAACAGAGTAGCAGAAGTGAGTGCCCAGTGGTCACTATTAAAAATGGCCATCTTAAAGGCAACTAAGCAATATGTGAAACAAACTAGCAAGAATAAAAGGAAGAAGAAACCATTATGGTTTACTAGGGAAGTCAGCACTCATAAAAGATAAGAAGTCTGCCTATAAGAAGTATAAAGTAAGTGGAAGTGTAGCTGACAGAGAGGCGTATAAAATTAAACAGAGGGAAGCAAAACTAATTATAAGGACTGCTAAAGGCCAAAAAGAGGAAGAAATGGCCAAATCTATGAAGAGGGGAGATAAAACCTTTTTCCGATATATTGGTGACAGAAAGAAGAAAAACAATGCAGTCTCAAAAATTAGAAATAGGGAAAATAAATATATTGACGGAGATAAGGCTGTGGCTGACCATCTGAATAGCTACTTTTGTTCGGTATTTTCAGATAGTAGCAGGCATGGTCATAGCACAACATCCAGCTGGGAGAGTACAGCTCCGGAGTTTCTGGAGGCTGATGTCTTAGCCGAGCTGGCACATCTAAAGGTAAGTAAGGCAATGGGTCCAGATTGAATCCACCCCAGAGTTCTAAGGGAACTTAGGTTTGTGATTGCAGCCCCTCTAACTGATTTACTTAACCATTCCCTTTCAACTGGTGAGGTTCCAGATGATTGGAGAATGGCCAATGTCGTACCAATCCATAAAAAGGGGAGTAGAGAAGAAGCCAGTAATTACAGGCCAGTTAGTTTAACATCTATAGTGGTCAAATTAATAAAAACCCTCTTAAAAAACAGATAATTTCCCATCTAAAAATTAATGACCTATTGGACCCAAAACAGCACGGCTTTACTGAGGGCAAATCATGTCAGACCAATCTTATTGATTTCATTGACAATGTCACTAAAGTGTTAGATGAAGGTGGTGCTGTGGATATCGCCTATCTGGATTTTAGCAAAGCCTTTGACACTGTACCACATAAGGAGCTCATAGATAAGTTATTGAAGGTAGGACTCAATCCCTGGATAGTTCAGTGGATTTCCAGTTGGCTGAGGGATCGGTATCAGAGCGTTGTTGTAAATGGCGTGCAATCTGAACAAAGGCGAGTTACAAGTGGTGTGCCGCAAGGCTCTGTCCTGGGCCCCATTCTTTTTAATATATTTGTAAGTGACATAGGAGAAGGCTTGGTAGGAAAAGTTTGTCTGTTTGCTGATGATACAAAGGTTAGTAATAGGGTGGATATTCCTGGAGGTGTCTGCAACATGGAAAATGATTTAGCTTTACTGGATAGATGGTCAAAACTGTGGAAACTAGAGTTTAATGTCTCTAAATGTAAAATCATGCACTTGGGTAGAAGGAATCCCTGCTCTGAGTACCGTATGGGCAGTACTGTGTTAGCCAGGACCTCGGAGGAGAGAGATTTAGGGGTACTGATTACTGATAGCTGCAAGATGAGTGGACAGTGTAGCCAGGCAGTGGGAAAAGCAAGCAGGATGCTCGGCTGCATAGCTCGAGGCATCACCAGTAGGAAGAGGGAGGTTGTGATGCCGCTGTATAGAGCCCTGGTAAGGCCACAGCTAGAATACTGTGTGCAGTTCTGGAGACCTTACCTGCAAAAAGACATTATTCAAATAGAACGTGTCCAGGAGACGTGTCAGGAGAGACTTAAAGAACTTAATTTGTACAGTCTGGAGGAAAGAAGGGAGAGGGGGGACATGATTGAGACCTTTAAATATGTGAAAGGATTGAATAAGGTTCAGGAGGGAAGTGTTTTTAAAGTGGACCAACACCCAGGATTTTGACTATCCTGGGTTTTGGTCCACTTCGGCGGGGCACCCCGATCGGGGGTGCCCCGCTGTGTGAAACCCCCCAGAAAGCCCCAAAATCTTACCTGTCCCCGCTCCCACGTGACTGGACGGTCCAGGCGGGGATCAGGAACGTCCAAGCGGCTGCCGCCACCGCCGCCTCCCTCGCGTCACTTTCGGCGCGCGCGCGCCCCCGCCGGCCATTCGCAGGCGGCCGGCGCGGGCGCGCGCACGCCTACAGGGGCGCGAGGGAGGCGGCGGCGGCCGGCCGCCGCCGAAGATAAGGTAGGTGATTTGGGGTGTTTGGGGGGGTTTCACCCCGCGGGACATCCCGATCTCGGATGTCCCGCGGGGTGGGAGGTGATCGGCCCGGGAATCTTATAGATTTCCGGGCCGATCACCTCTCGGTGTTGGTCCACTTTAAGAAGAAACTTAACGATAGAACAAGGGGGCACAACCTGAAGCTAGTCGGGGGGAAGATCAGGAGCAATGTTAGAAAATATTATTTTACAGAAAGAGTAGTAGGTGCTTGGAGCAAACTTCCAGCAGAGGTAGTTGAAACATCAACAGTCACTGAATTTAAACATGCCTGGGATAAGCACACATCTATCCTAAGATAAAGAGTACATACAGTATACACATAAGGGCAGACTAGATGGACCGTATGGTCTCCTTCTGCCGTCAACCTTCTATGTTTCTATGAGTTCATCGATTCCGATTAACTGGAATTCGCTCAAAATTTCAGGGAAAGATTTGATTAGTCTGAAACAGAATTTCTTTTCCCCCCAAAAGTAAAAAAAAAAACAACCGGGGAAGACCCGTCGATAAGGTAATTATTTTTTTAGCACATCGTTAAAAATTCTTTTTGGAATGGACCAAATTTCTTGGAGCAATTTAGTGGCTTGTCCATATTGAATCTTTATGCTTCCATTGTGTACACCTTCAGCAGCCCTGCATAATATTCAATAATCCATAATACAGAAGCAGAATATGATTACATGTTGTAATACGTGAAATGCTACCTTTACAGAAGAAAACATTTTTTAGGACTGATATTTTTTAAAGAGTTAATTCATTATATTTGCACCAGATTAGCTTTTATCTAGGTGCGATCTATTGCGCAAATGTTATAAGGTAATGGAGCACTTGTAATGCCAGGTGTGGAGGTGAGATGCAGCTCAGCACCGGGAGGAGCCTGGAACCTGAAGGCTTGCAGGAGGGAGGTGAAGAACAGGAACAGTTCCATCTTAGCCAGTGTTTCTCCAGCACAGCTTCTTTTACCTATAGAGAATGAAAAAAAAAATCAGATTTACTGGTGGAAGCACCTATGAAATGAAATCTGCAGCATAATTTATAAGCCTAGCAACCCTTTGGGTTCAGCAGAGGAGTAGCTAGGCCTTCTGGCACCCAGGGCAAACATTCAAATTGTGCCCCCACCTGTGCTCAGGACCCATTTTGGTGCCTCCCTGACCTGCTCTACTCAGGGCATGTACCCCCCCTGCTCCCCCCAGCTACACCCCTTCAGACACTTTCCATTCTGTTGCCCAACTTTGTAGTTTCAACAGAGGTTCAACATGGCTAGGAAATGCTGGTTGCTGAGGTCTACGGTGAGAGCAGAGACAATTGTAAACTCTTCCAGCTCCAGTACTTCCAGGTCCTAAAAAGAGGTGATTTTGGTGATATTGTCAGGCTTTAAAATGCAGAAGCACTGTCCCATATTTATTATTAATAAGCAAGTCATCCTGGATACATGGGCATACATACCGTAGCAGCAGGGAAGTCCAAGCCAGGTTTCTTATTGGTAGTCTAATCACAAGCCAAAGCTACGCTTTATGGCAGGTAATTAAATGCTGGGGATAAGGTTTTTTTTTGGGGCACTCTAATTTTTGCTATAGAACCCTGTTAAAATCTATGAAAGCCCATGCCTGGATACATTTAGTTTCCTTTCAGATGCACCTCGTTTTAGGACACCTTACCTGTTCACAAAGTGTTCAAGTATGTGGAGTTAACTACACAACTATACTTTAATTACATTAACTATACTTAAATCCACCATCTTCTGCAGAGGAGGCCCAGTCCTCCCATCCGGCAGCTCTCATGCTTCTAGTGTCTGCTCCTGTCCCACTAGTTGTAGCGGCAGCAGCGCCTCTGTTGACTTTCCCTCATGTGGGATGTGACTAATTACATCACTTGAGAAATGGGGCATGGAGGGGATTTTCTGGGTTATATCCTTTATGTCCCTCCCCTACACTGGGGAACTACGTTCCAGGTTGCCAGCTCCTATGCCTGGTACTTCAGGATGGTTGACTCAGGGAGGGGGAGCTTACTTTTTTTCTATATATATATATATATATATTTTTTTTTTTTTTTACAAAATTAACAGAAAGAATAGGTTCAGCAAGTGCTGAGCTTGTCAGACAGTCAGCACCGCTAAAAAATATTTAGGCCCTGTCTGCAGTAAAATGAAAATATTGCATGCAGCCCTAAAGTTTGCAATTTTGCACACACGCACACAATGTGCATGGCATCCAAAGACCTCAAGCGGGCATATTTTTTAGGGCCATTTATTGCATCAAGGCCATTGTGTTGTCTTAAAGTGTCCCAAACCCCTTATCAGATGATTCCCTATGCTTGAAGAAACCCAATTTTGGATGATTGTGTGATGCATAGTGATATAAGAAACTCGGAAACCCCAAGCTTATAAGTAAATCACCGGTCTGAGGGCACAATCCTAAAAAAATGTTTATGTTACATTCCGAGAAATCAATAAGGCAGGACACCAAAAACCAGACAAAAAAGGAAGTTTTCCTTTACCTATCATTTAGTAGATTTCTTTAAAAAAATTATTTGGAAATTATTTATAAAATTACCTATAGAAAATGGAATAAACGCTTCATTCTTCTTTAAATTTCCTTGAGCATCAAGAAAATGTTCAGGGTAAAACTCAAAAGGTTTTGTGAAATAGTTTTCATCTTTTAATGAAGACGAGAGCACAGGGATGACTGTGGTACCCTGAATAAAATAGATACAAACAAGCAATTTACAATTATATAGAAATTATATCACTTATATCACTATAGTTGTAGTGTTGTAAGAAGATTTATTTTATTAAAGATATATTTCAGTATAAAGGTTGAGCAATTTTAATGTGACTCTGGCACCATCTAGGATCCTGGATCTCTGACTGGGTTGCTTCCTTCCTCTAGATCCCTCCTGCACAAGTTTAATTACTTCAACTCCCAGAACAATTGCTTAAAATGGACCAAAACCCATCCTGGGTTTTGGTCCTTGCCCCGGGGCACCCCGATCGGGGATACCCTGCTGTGTGAAACCACCCAGGAATCTTATAGATTCCCCGGCCAATCGCCACTGGTTTTGGTCAACTTTAAATAGTCTATCCAGACAAAGGGTTGTGCCTACTTATTTCTCGTGTTTATGTCAAGAGCTTTGTTTCTAATGAATCAGTTCTTTAAGTGTTCTTTTATTCAGTGATATCTCCCTCCTATCTCCTGACTGATATTCAGGGGATGCTAAACATCTCTCACTGAAATACCTGAAGAGAAAGGTGTTTCAGTGAATTACTCTGAGCAGTGCTGTCAGGAGCTTCTCTGCACACAATGATTGATTAGAAACACAGCCCTTGACACAAACCTGAAAAAACATGTAAGTACAACTTAGTTAGACCAAGCCAACACCTGTTTTTTTCTTTAACAGGTGTTGGTCCCGCAGACAGCAAATAAGAACAAGCTTGGGGGGGAGGGCATGCAGATGCTGGAGCCCCCCGAACATAACCCACGCAGAACACCCTATATCCTTACCTTCACCTGGAGTCAGCGCCAGGAAAGGAGTCCCAAAATTGGACGTTGGGCCGTCATGTGAGCCAGGGTAGCCTCCTCAGCACCGTCCATTGGAACACCCTGCATCCACGTGTGCTGGCGGACAATTGTAGGACTCCTTTCCCGAAGTGAAGGTAAGGATATCAGGTGTTCTGCCACAGGGAGGGGCCTATATAGGAGGAGTTGAATAATGTTATAAACTCCTCCTGATATAAAAGGCCTCTCCTGGTGGCCACGGGTAATCGAAAGCTGGTAGTGATCGGTGGAGGACAGAGGACTCCGAATCCCTGCCTTCTCACCTACCCTCCACCGATCACCACTAGCTGTCATTGAGAACGGAGTGATCGGTGTGGGACACAGAGTGGCATTGGATCGGAGGTAAGTAAAGAAAAAAATGTATTTTTAATAAATGTCATTTTCTCTGCGGCGTGTGCCTGTATTTTATTTTGCATTTAACCCCTTGTGTACTGGCAAGGGGTCCATAAGACAGCCCCAGGGTGTCAGAAGAGCCTGTGGCCCATGAGGGCTGTCGGGGATGGTAGCCTTGCACTTTCAGAATCAGCTTGTTTTTTTAGGGGGGGGGGCACCTTGTGCAACCAAATAATTCATTGAGTGATTACATTTGGAAAGATCCTCCCACCACAATATGCTAGGTACACCTAGGAAGCTTAACATGTGCTTTCAGGGAATGTATGGTTTGTGGGGGGGGTATTTTAAAAGTAAAGGGCCCTTTTGGTTGGAAACCAGGAACATTGGTCTGATTGTTGGGGCCCCCCTCTCAATTGAGCATTGTAAAGGCCCCAAACCTTATCTGGCAACTCGTTCCCTCTGAGAAATGCAGCCCCGTGATTGGTCGGCGGCTGTCACATCTACCTTGCTCAGGCTTCCACTTTGCTGTGTGTCAGCCCCCAGCCTTTGGCGGGTCTGCATTTTCCAGAGGGAGCGAGTTGTCAGGTACTTTACAACGCTCAATTGAGAAGGGTCCCCTACCATGGACCAACACCCATGTTTGCAAAATGGGTGTTGGTCCAGTTTAAGTAAAATTACCCTTACTCACATGCTTTACTTTGGGGTGTTTGGCAACCCTACCCTTGAAATTAGCTATGTATGCTTGGTATTGTTCTGTTCAGGGGACCTTGCTTTTTCGGATTTAACTTTTTCTTGTTTACACATTGTATCTTTAGGGAAATGTGGTTTTGATTAAGTTTTATTTTTTAACGAAATCCCTGTGCAACCAAAGAATTCATCAAGAAATTACTTCCAGAAAACTGCGCCCATACCAACAAGCCCAGTAGTCCTAGAAAGCTTGAGATGTGTATAGTTTGTGGGGGTATTTCAAATGTAAATGGTTGTTGTTCTTGAAAAACTGCAAGGTGCGCATAGCTGTTGTATTTTATCTGAAAATTTCCTTAATCGCTGTTTTCAGTTTGGGATTAGTCTCCTGGGCTGGAAAGGGTGTCTACCAATACATATGTTGTACCATTAAACCAAAAATTCAACAATGGCACCATTAAACCAAGAGGAACAGGGCTTTTACATGCTATATCATTTTCTTACAAATTTACATTTTTTTATTTAAAAACAAAGCTACAAATTGTAAACAATAGCATTTTTTTAGATTTTTCCATATATTTCACCCAAAAATATTGAGAAAGCACAGAATAATTAAAAGGAAAAGTCCAAAAACATCAGTTAAATAAGAACCCTGCTATGTTCTACATTGCTATTTTTGGAGATTTCTGTGTATGTCTAATTGTCTGTAGTGTCTAGATTTCTGTGGATATGCTAATTGGTATTAAAAGGTAGGGTGGTTGAGGTTGTTGGTACCAATCTAGTGAGGTATTTAGTGGGGTATCCCATTTGTAAAGGAGAAAGCACAGAATAAATTACAAACATGACATTCCATGTTAAACTCTGCTGAAAAGAACAATATAGAGTAGAAATCCCTGAACATCCCATGTTTTAATCACAGTTAAACATGTATAGTGCAAAATAGTGATAAGTAGTCTTGCAACAGAGGGTGGCAATATCCCTGGATAGGCTGGCAGTTAAAGGGTCAATGGACTGAAGAAGCATCTCTGCTGGCAGGTTTTGAACATGCCATTTTGCTTTTACAGGGAACATCTGCTTAACTCTATTGACCTTTCTCCTGAACTATCCTGTACTGCAATATTACTATTGCAATTATTCTGATATGTGCATTTTTTAGGTGTATTCTCAATATTTTGGGGTGAAATATGTGCAAAAAAATCTATGTTTTAAATCATAGATCTTATTGCATGTAAAATCCCCATTTTCCCAGTACCGCATATGTATTGGTAGACACCCTTTCCAGCTTAGGAGACTACCCCAAACTTTAGGAGATTTTCAGATAAAATATAACTGCTATGCGCACCTTGCAGTTTTTCAAGAAAAACAACCCTTTACGAAATACCCCCACAGACTATATATTCTCTGGAAGCACACACCTCAAGCTTTCTAGGTGTACCAAACTTGTTGATGTGGCCACAGTTTCTGGAATTAATCCCTCAATGAATTATTTGGTTGCACAGGCATCCATACAGGTAATTACCCATCATAACATCCATACATATGGTTGAGTTATATCAGATGTCCCTCCCTTACATACATGAGCTCTTATCTTTGAATCCTAATCTAATGGGGATCATACACTGGAACCCATATAGGAACCTCAGGGCTCAATCTCTACACCCATATAATGCCTCCCTTACTCGGATATGTGGCATTGAAATAATTCAAATTGAATGGTGATTTCTGTTTTTATCTTTTTTAATATATATGTCTTTTCACAGTGCATGCTGCAGCGTGATAAAGGACATCTCTCCACCCTAGAAGAACCCGCTTGCATCTCCACACATTGCGTCTTCGTGCTAGTGTTTGGCAATTTGCTAATAAAGCTTGTTGATGTCGATTATCACACTGGCGTTGATGATCCAGGGACGACGCCCCCCCGCGCCTGCGTCACGCACCGTTGACTGGTAATCTTCGCACTGCCAACCAGCGCCGGAAGTGACGAAGGTCGGGACCTCCAAACCGGATGTGACACTCTGACGTATGCTCCATGAGCGCGCCCGGAAGTGTCACTACTGGCCGGCCAGGGGAGAGATACGGTTCAATTTAAGCACTGCACAGGTAATCTCGATATCGCTGCCTTGACAAAGGAGCCGTGAGCTCTGCAAAGTAGGCTCGGAACTTAGCGATCACCATTCTTGCTTGTCTGCCTGGTAACACTATTGTAACCTTGTTTGATCATTTGTATGCTGTATTTATGATGTGCCACGTCATGATTATTATGCTACTATGTACTTTATGAGGTTTTCTCTGGTATGATGTTTGCTGCCTATGCTGACCAGAGTGTTAGACTCTGATCCATAGATCTATGGACTGTGACTACCATTTTCCTTAACTCTTGATACATACTGGACTTATTATATGGCTGCACTAATCTTCAGGAATGCCACCAATGCACCTCTTAGATTTATGTGGTAAAGATTTTTTACCTTATCCTAGTCATCATTATAGATACTGTTAGAGCTACCTTGTTACTGCTATTTTCCTATTTTCTCTAGGTGCTAGACAATTCTGATGACAGATGCGTTGCCATACAGAGATTCCTCATCAGATATCCTTTTTTTTGGTGTTACATCCTAGTGTTTGAATCTACTGTTGAATCTACTGTTATATCTGTATACCAGGTTGCACTACATTGTACAGCACTAATTTGTTTTTTTGTATTTATTTCTTTATGTATCAATACACTTTTAATTGCATAACGATAAAAATCTGGTTGGTGTGCATTCTTTTCCACCCCTTCTTGCTATGTTCTAGTGATTGAGGTACAGTGTGGTGGGGTACCTCGGATTGTTTGCACCCGCAAATTGTACCTTATGTTATGACCAGCTTGGCTATATTTTTTTTGGTGTGCTTTAAACCTAAATACTTACCCTTGCACAGGTTTCTATAAAAAAAGAATAAAAGATCAGAATCAAGCTAAAAAAAAGCCCCCCGCCAAACAGAACAATACCCATCAGCCAAAGTACAGGTCTTACAAAACTCACAAGGACAAGGAGGTAGACAGCAGCAGTAACTGAGACAAATGTAGATGTATTTTTAACCCTGGGAAGAGGGGCGTGCAATAAATATTTTGCTATTTGTGAATTGGTATGAGGTCCCAAGGACAGTGGGTGACTTGCTGATACCCTGTCCAGTCTTTCGCAGTGCTCATCAACATGCTCCTTGCAACTGCACTCAAGGGCCTAATGGCTAGTAGACCCAGAATGAGGCTTTAAATGTTTTTTTTTTCAAATAAAATATTAAACATTTAAAGGATCATTTTCGTCTTTAACACTGATTTGGACCCTATCTATAATAATTGCCATATTTCAAGGTAAAGAGATAAAACAGACTTCCAGTCACATTATCTAATTTGGGATGCCTATCCACTAAAATATCCTGTAAATGCCCCAATTTGTGCTACACACGATTACTACAGTATATACTCCCTCTTCACTTCTGCACCACAATTACTGTCCCTCATGTATGCCCTCCTTTTAAGCAGTGATATTCAATCCGGAGTTTGCTCTAGGAAATTTTCAGGTCTTTTCAGGTCTTTACAAAGTGGTCGGTAAGCAAACTGGCATCCCTAATCAAATTCCCTAATCAACTACAAAGTTAAAGTTGTCAAATAGTATTGGCATATGTCTCAAAGCCAGTGCCAACACCCCAGCCGCCCGTATTGTACCATGTTATTGTTTATGAAGTTGTATATTAAATGGCCCGTTGTTCTTCAGGGAAAGAAGACAAAAGACTGGATGCGTGTCTCACTTCACTTGCTTTTAACAATTATATACAGTATATATATATATATATATATATATCATGCTAAGCAATACTGATTATAAAACTGAACCTAACTGATAAGTGATAAAAAAAAAATTGCATATGCGGTTGTTTTTGATGTAGCCCTATAGATATACTATGACATGGATGAAGGAGACCCATTGTACATACCTTCTGATCAGTAATTTCTAAATTCAGGATTTTTCTAAAACTAATGCTAAAATAATATTTAAATGTTTATGCTTGGGTATAAAAGTTTCTACAAAAAAAAAAACATTTGGCACTTGCCTTTGGAATAAAATATCCTCTGAAGGTCAGATCTTGAGAAGCTGCGCACTTCCAGGCACAATGTCCCCAAACCTCTGGATCTCATGAATGACGGCATCAGTGTACGGCATTTGTTTCCTGTGTTCTGGCCTGGGCCGATCACTGTCAATTTCATTGTGCACTTTCTCTGTCGTAAAATGAATTTATTGGTCAAAGAGGAAGTTGAAAAAAATACCATTTTGTGAATACTCACCTGTAAAATGGGTATTGTAAGTATGTCACACACCCCGCTTCAAGAAATTCATAATGTGTGGGTAATACTGACCTGTAGAGGGCTATATGCAGAGATGCCAGGAAAAAAGAGAGCCCCTCCCGGTCCATAAATACCTGGGACCTCCCACTCATTACCCAGTATAAGAACAGCAGTAAGGTAAGGGACCAGGAAGAGCCCAACACAAAGCATAACAACGCAAAGTTCACCATATAAAGGATCCAGAATACAAAAGGGCTGGGTGAAGCGGGGTGTGTGACATACTTACAATACCCATTTTACAGGTGAGTATTCACAAAATGGTATTATTCTAAGTATGTCACACACCCCGCTTCAAGAAATTCATAACGTGTGGGACATCCAACAGCAGTGTCCATAAAGGGCGGGGATCCAAAACAAGGCAACAAGGTACAACTTAAACCACTGCAGCTTGCAGAACTTTGCGGCCAAACACAGCATCCGCTGAGGCCCGAACATCAACCTTGTAAAACTTGGAAAAAGTGTGAACAGAAGACCAAGTAGCAGCCTTACAAACTTGCTCAACAGAGGCCTGGTGCTGAAAAGCCCAGGACGCCCCAACCGCACGAGTAGAATGAGCAGTAACATGAAAAGGGGGTACCTTCCCTTTGGCAGAATAGGCCCCAACTATGGTCTGACGGATCCATTTACTAACGGAAGACTTGGCAGGCGCCAAGCCTTTTCGGGGCCCAGAGGGCACCACAAAAAAGGCATCCGTCTTACGAAAGGAAGACGTTACCTCCAAATAATACTTCACAACACGAACCACATCCAAAGAATGCAGGGCCCTCTCCTTGTCATTGCTGGGATTAGGACACAGAGAGGGCAGAACAATGTCTTGGGACATTGAAACCCCAGATCCCTCCAGTCCAGAGACAGTGGATCCCGTGAGAGAGACACAAATGTCGGAAGTTTGTGATTGTGACGAGAGGCAAAGAGGTCCACCACCGGGGACCCCCACCTGAGACAAATCAAGCAAAACACTTTGGGGCTGAGAGACCATTCCCCCCGGTGAGCTGAGAACCTGCTCAGAGAGTCCGCCTCCGTGTTCTCCGCTCCCGGAATGTAAACTGCTGAAATGCACGGGACGTGGGTCTCCGCCCAGGCCAGAATCAAAGACACTTCCTTGAGGGCACTCCTGCTGCGAGTCCCTCCCTGGTGAATGATGTAGGCGACCGCCGTCCGATTGTCCAACCGGACTTGAACCGGCAATCCTTGCAACTGATGAGTCAATCGAAACAGAACCATCCTGATGGCCCTCAATTCCAGAACATTGATGGACTCATGAGCCTCCTGAGGCCCCCACAGTCCCTGAAACTGACGATCCTTCCAGAACCCCCCCATCCTGATAGACTGGCATCTGTGGTGACCGTCTCCCAACAAGGGGCCAGAAAGGATCTGCCCCTCGACAGATTGATTGGATCCAGCCACCACTGAAGGGAGCACCGAACTACTCGGGGGTCATCAGGAAGGACTGATCCAACGACAGTGGTGACCCGTCCCAGGCCGCCAACAGATGGAGCTGGAGTGTCCTTGTGTGGAACTGAGCAAAGGGAACCGCTTCGAAGGAGGCTACCATCAATCCCACCAGCCTCATCCCCAGTCTGATGGCCGGACGAGGGATAGACAGGAGGAGTCGAACCAACTCCTGAATCAAGAGAACCTAGGACTGAGGAAGAAACACCCTGGCCTGGGAAGTATCCAGGGACATTCCCAGAAAATACACTAACCTGGACGGAGAAAGGGAGGACTTGGGGTAGTTGATCACCCACCCGAATCTCTCCAGAGTGGACACCACAGTTCTGGTGTCCAATACCGCTTGGCTGAAGGAAGATGCCATCACCCCGGCCAGCACCTTGGTGAAAACCCTTGGAGCCGAGGTAAGACCGAAAGGAAGTGCCACAAACTGACAATGCCGATCCTCCACCACGAACCTGAGAAATCTCTGGTGCGCTGGAAAAATCGGCACATGCAGATAGGCGTCCTTGATGTCTACGGACGTCAGAAATTCCCCCTGCCGAAGAGAATGGATAGCTGAACGCAGCGTTTCCATGCGAAATTTCCGCGGACGGACGAACCTGTTGAGGATCTTTAGATCCAGAATGGGTCGAACCGAGCCATCCTTCTTGGGCACCGTGAACAGATTGGAATAAAATCCCCGACCCCTGTCTGAGGGGGGCACTGGGCAAATAACTGCCATATCCAACAGACTCTTTACTGCCGCCTGGAGCTCCTGCGCGGCCAGAAGGTCCGAAGGCACCCGAGACCTGAGGAATCTGGGAGGGGGCCGGAGCTCGAACTCCAGCTTGTAGCCGGAAGTCACCACTTCCCGGATCCATCTGTCCGAGACCTCCCGGTCCCAGACCTGGGAGAAGTGTTGCAGCCGTCCCCCCACCCACATGGGTGAGGGCGCCCCCTCATTGCTGAGTTGGCTTGGCAGCGGGTTTGGGCTTAGAGCCCCAGCTGTATCCTGGGTGGGCACGTCCTCTGCCCCTGTTCCAGGAATCTCCTCTGGCTGCGGGGAAAACAATTCCTCTGCCAGCTCTAGCCCCACGAAAGGAAGGAGCAAAGGAACCCGCCCCCCGAAAGGGACGACGCTGTTTTTTGCGTTGAGGTAACTTACCACCCCTGGTAACTGAATCCAACTTCTCACCAAAGAGCCGTAATCCCACAAAGGGAAGAGCGGTCAGCGACTTTTTAGACACAAAATCAGCCGCCCACTGGTGCAACCAAACCAAATGCCGAATAGTCACCAGTAGACCTGACGTTCTGCCACACATCATCAGTGTGTCATCCAAGGCGGCTAGTACAAATGACAAAAACAATTCTAACCCGGAAGAAGTCAACAGGTCCCTGACCACCGACCTGGTAGCCACCACCAGCAGCGCTGAAGCACAAACCGGCCTCATGGCTGACCCAACACTGGCAAAACCATGACAAGCCATTTGGTCAATGCGTTTATCCTCACCATCTTTAAGCGTGGAGCAATCAGGAGAATTTAAAACAGTAGTGTTGGATAAACCCAGAATCTGTGCATCCACCTCGGGAGGGGACGCCCAACGCTTAACCGTATCCAAGGGAAAGGGATATTTTTTTTTCTGTCCCAACCCTGAGGGACACCTGGGAGCTGGGCAGGCCTCTCCCATTCCTTAGCAATAATCCCATCAGAATGCTTTTGGTTAGGAAATTCCAAACGCGGCCTGGATTCTTCGAAAAATTCCCCCTTTTGCTGTGGAACCACCTCAGGAGGAGAAATAGCCAAAACCTCAAACATCTGAGCCAGAACATTAGGAGTACCCGAAGACCTCCCCAAGCCCCGCTCGGTATCAGCACCCACAAACTGCTGATCGTCTGAATTATCTGATTCTTCATATACCTCCCTGTCCCCAAGTTGGGAGTAATCAGACCAGTCCAGATTATCAACATCATCCAAGTCGGCCGCCGGTGAAGACGGCGACAAGTGCTTTCTCTTAGCCGGAGCCTTTCTGGTGACCGTGCTGGAGAATAATTTTTCAAGATTGGCCAATCGGGCACACATCTCCGATTGCAACTGCCTGCCCATGACAACATTAGACTGGGCACGGATCAAACTGGGAGGGGGGGGAGGAGAGACCGGTGGCGCTGAACCAGACACCTGGGGTCCGGACTGCCGCGTAATAGTCTGCTGTGCGCATGGTATACACAGATATACATCATCGCCAGTAAGGGATGCCCCACACCCCATACACTTCCGTGATTGCCCCGAGGGGAGCCCGAGCCCAGTATCCGGGGATGCCTCCATAAGGTGAACTTATAGTTGGTCGCAATGACCGAGGGAATTACGCATCTAAGCAACCCGGGATGCCCCTTTAATGTCCCAAGTGGGAGGATTTGCAATAAGCCAATTAAGAACCCAGGGACCCTAGGACCGGGAGAAACCCCCTAACACCACTGTAGGTTATATCTGAAAGACATAATAGAAAAGGCTAATAAGAAAAGCAGAGTATAAAATATATATATATATATGACATAAAAATATATAATTATAGGTCTTGGGACAGAAGGGGGGCCCACCGGGCCACTCACTGTGGTCCTGAAGACAGCTTCCTCTCTCCGTGAGGTAAAGAGCAGCTCTGAGGAGAGAAGGGGGGCGTGGCCAGCTCCTTCTGAGGAAACAGGCACAGAGAAAAGCACCTCAGCGGTGCCTGTGACACAGGGGCAGGCCGCAGCGCTGGAAAGCCCGGCCCCACCCCCAAGAGTGAAAGCGTGAGGGGAGAAGCTCCCCTCCGCCATGACAATGCAAAAAGGCCGGCACCGCAGCCATGTGCGGCCGCGGCGCCGGTCTCAGAAGAGACAGAAGGAGGGGAGCGGGCCGTGGCTTTGACCCTGACGCCCGGCCCGCCCCTTTTACCTCAGGGAGAAAGCCTGCATAAAAATGGCAGCCACAGCGCCGTTTTGACAGAGAAATACACACTGTTATGAAGTAATAAATAAGTTAATAACTATTGGGAGGATAATTTAATAAATTAATACATTAAAACATTATTAAGAATTAATGATTACAAAATTTGGACCTAACACCGTATAAGGGGCCCTGCTCCTACCCTCCGCTATCCCGCTAGAGAGAGGGGCATTACCCAAAGGGGGGGGCCACCCAAAGTGTAAGGCCAAGGGACGGGGCATCCCAAACCGGGGTCACTGTCCCGGATGACCGCCTACCCTCTTATATAGGGTCTCACGGGAGAGCATTTGCTCTTAAGCACCAAGGGTGCTTTTCTACCCTCACCCGGACCGTTAGCCTAGGCTGGGAGGCATGGGGTAACAGAAAAAAAAAAAAAAAAAAGATCCAGGCGGAAATAGATAACTAAAGGGCCGGAAGTCATCCCGGCTACCTGAAATCCCCCTGTGCAAGGAGGAGACCACATCTTCTGACTTGCTCGCCGTCTGCAGAGATGAAGACTGGGTAATGAGTGGGAGGTCCCAGGTATTTATGGACCGGGAGGGGCTCTCTTTTTTCCTGGCATCTCTGCATATCGCCCTCTACAGGTCAGTATTACCCACATGTTATGAATTTCTTGAAGCGGGGTGTGTGACATACTTAGAATATGTGTCCAACCACAAATTTTAAACTGACTGAATAAATGATGGCAGTAATAAATGCATCCTGAATAATAACAATGCAAAATGAAGAATGCTAAGACACCAGTGGGACTGAACAACTGTTATATCAACATATGGCCTAGCCTAAAACGGCCAACTTTTCTGGTCGCTGGAGCTGTCAACTTATACATACTTGACAAGGCACTCTTTGAAGGACACAAAGAATTATGTTTTAGTTGCAGCATGGTGATAAATAGGCCATTTATGTTAAAACTGAATTCAAAACCAACCTAGAATAAGGGTGTTAAGACAAGGCTTAATTGGTCAGAATTATATATATATATATATATATATATATATATAATAATTCTGACTAAATCTGACCATCAGTGATTCTTCATAAATCAATTAACAATTTGGAAAATAAATTTGAGCCATGACTGTTAGCTATATTAAAAGATTTAAAAATACTTACGCATCATTTTGTGTTGTGTAGTGTGGAATAAATGAATATATAGAATATCCCTTCTCATTTCATTTTGCTGAATTGGTGTGCTAGCTACCACTATTTTTACGCACTGTCGTCTGCCATATGCGATGGTGTCATGACTGGTTACTCCACAGATGCAAGCATGACAATCCACCTAAAAGAACTGTCCAGGCTCATAGATAAAAAAAAATTAATTACCAACCCACATGCTCATTCCCTTAATGTGGAACAAAAGCCATTCCTGGAGGCTTATTCGGACCAGGGTGGGAAGTGTACTATCAGCACCCAGGCTGATAGCAACTCAACCTGTCCTGCTCAACCATCAGGATCACAAAGGATTAAGATTGCAAACTGGAAGGGTTTTTTTTTACTTTTACCAGGGTGTACATGCCCCCCTAGGTACTTGGAGTATTTGAGCCTCCTTTTTTTAAGGCAAGGCAACTGACCTGTGACAAGGGGCTATGTTGTAAGATGATGTAACACTTATAAAATGCATTCTTAAAGCCAGAGGATTAGTAAAGTATACGAAAATATGTTTATGACCGCATGACATTTCACCATTCTCTTTCTTACTTTGTATTTCAGGATATTTAGTCATTAGCAGAAGTCCCCATCTCAGAGTGGTGGATGTGGTTTCCATTCCAGCAGCAAACAAGTTGCTGACCAGAGAAGTTAAATTTTCATCATGAAAATATTAAGTGGATTCTGGCTTACCCTGAAAAACAGATGTTTGATAGTAACTGTTGAGGAAAAATATACAGATTCAAACGCATCCTATTCTCTGCCAATCTTCTTTCAAGCATTTCATTAACGAAAGGTTCCAAGTTTTAAATAGCTATAGCTTCCTTTTGAGTTCCTTTTTGATCTAGAGGTTTCTGATATGATTGGAAGTTAGAGCAAACATTTGCTCTGTATCTTTTACAAAGTTATTTAGTAGCTATCACAGTGGTACAGAAATTTAAGACTGCTAGTTATAGGTATATCAAAGCATGATTTACATATATTGGATACTACACATTCACAGCAGCTTCATGGCAGTGAGTAATCTGTGCTTGATATAAATATACCTGTAGCATCCTATACAAGTGTGAGAGAAGATTACAAAAGATCTTTATTGGATATTTTCACAGCTAAAACCTAAACAAAAGTTTTCCCTCATCTTCACAAAATACATTTTGAATTCTACTGTTTAAAAAAGAATATTAAATACGTTAACTACTACATTTGCAGCTTTGCAGCTCTGCTTCACCTTCGTTCGGTGTGCCATGTGTGATGTGAGTGTGGAATACTGTAAAAGATTTGGGGTCCAATGAAAAAGGCCTATTTACCAAGTCAGAAATCCAGAGCACCTGTGATATTACCAGGTAGTGTCCCATCTATCAACAGCTGTGAAAAGCAAAATCATACCCCAGTCTGTCATCAATAAACGCATAAAGTTAATTAGGCTCAGATGTAGTAAGCTAAAGTTACATCACCGAATCAATGGAGCATAGGATCCTCAAACCAACAAGCCGCCACCGACGCGTTGCGTGGCGCTACGCCACTTCGCCAGGGTGAATGGCTTGTTACATGCCCCCCATTCCTTATAAGCTTACCTGGTAATTGCTGTACCAATGAGCCAAGGCGCCGCCGCCATCCCGCACGCGCCCCGTCCAGCAGAGTACTTCCGCCGCAGGGGTCACGGGCCGGACGCTACGTCATCTCCGCCCAGTGTCCGAGAGACAACAAACGTCGACGAGTGGTCTCCCCACGTCAACCCCACTACACCCGGCAGACACGGGATTAAAAGTAATCAATTTGACGGATACACCTTTATCCGATATTCAAAAGGAAATTCTTGCCAAGGGACTAAGTTTCTCGCTGACTCATATGATTAATAAGTTTGAAACCACCAAGGACCTGTTCCTATTTTGCAGGAGACTTGCCTTAAAACATCATTTCTCCAATTCCCCCCAAAATTTAGATACTGAGGTCTGGGAAGAACAGGAACTACAAGCATTATCGGACTTAACCTCACTCTTAGACGAACAAGAGCCATCTGGGAAAGAATCGTGCAGTCTGAAAAGACCCTCAACCTTCTCACCCCCTTGGAGTCCAGCACTTCAAATCTTTTTTAACACGGTTGAGTTCCCACGTGTGCCAACATTCTACACTTTACCTAAAGTGCATAAAAATTTGAGGGAACCACCTGGACGACCGATCGTGTCTGGAGTTGGAAGCCTGACTGAATATGCCTGCATCTACATTGATAAGGAAACCGACGGCTACAAACAGTATTTTACATTACAAAAGCTTTCATCAGAAAAAATTAAAGGAGGGTATACCGATCGGACAGTTCCTGAGGATACGGAGAAATTGTTCTGGGGACACAGCATTCAAGGATGAGCAGCACAACGAGCTATATCTACACCAAGGGAGGATTTACTTTGCTACAAACAGAGGAAAAAAGAGGGAACAGAGATCTGTAAACGCCTCGGAGGAACCCTACATGTGATCTGTGGACCGGGAGTGACGGTGTGTGATCCGTGAGCTATGGTGATGTTGGGACATCTGCATGTCTAGAAGACATAGCCGCTAGATCAACTTACCAGCAAAAAACACCATGGATACGATGATGGGTACTCCATCTGCTGTTTTCCCGACTGGATATGGACACTTGATCCCTAAAATATGGGGGATGCCCCATTAGCCACATATTGGAGTCCACACCCAGAGGAAGTAACCAACAAAAGACCATCTTTTGGACTATGGGTCTTTGGAAGATGGACTTGCTTTATCCCCCTTAATATGGTCCCTGACAACTGCACATATCTGTGCTGGGGGGACATTGGAGAGTCATCTGGACCTTAGGATGGCAATGCATTTTTAAACATGGCTCTAAGGGGTATCTAAGTTGCCTCTCCTCCCTCCCTCCTGAAATTAAGGGAATTGATGAGATAAATATACACTTGATCGGCAAGCCATTCTGGGATATGTACAAACAATATACCGTCCTTGATGTGGACCATGTATATATGTTCTATATCAACGGTTATTTGAAGGTCCATACATGTATATAGTTTGTATATAGAAATATCACATTAGATAAAATAGATAGATGTTTTTTCTTTATTTTCTTTATTTTTTGGTTTATGAGTCTCATTGTGCATGTTACATATGTATATAGTAGTATAGGTTGAATTGGGTAAATGACTCAACATATTGTTTCCCCCCCCCCATTGCTTTGCTATACTTACCTTCCACGTTCCGCAGTGCCCCAGGTGGGCAAGCAGGGTGGATTGGGAGATGTTGGTATGTGGCGCGCGCGCCCTGGGCGCACGGCGGTCCGGACCCTCCTACTGCAGGGGAGTGGCTCCGGGCCGGGGCGCGCCCGGACGCGCGCGCCACAACACACTCCCCAGGTCTGCGTGTCACTGGGCGGAGATGACGTAGCGTCCGCCCCGTGACCCCTGCGGCGGAAGTACTCCGCTGGACGGGGCGCGTGCGGGATTGCGGCGGCGACTTGGCTCATTGGTACAGCAATTACCAGGTAAGCTTATAAGGAATGGGGGGCATGTAACAAGCCATTCACCCTGGCGAAGTGGCGTAGCGCCACGCAACGCGTTGGTGGCTCGTTGGTTTGAGGATCCTATGCTCCATTGATTCGGTGATGTAACTTTAGCTTACTACATCTGAGCCTAATTAACTTTATGCGTTTATTGATGACAGACTGGGGTATGATTTTGCTTTTCACAGCTTTTATGTGGTTGCATATTAGCGATTGCACCAAGCACTTTCAGCACTATAGCACTTTATATTATTAGAGTTTCTTGAGGAGTTAGTATTCATTGTTTTGGTCATTCTGAGGATAAGGAGTTTATAGTCAATTATTCACTGTATATTATTATATAAATTGCTCACATTCACAATAATATCTCCAGTCTGGTCTACAGGTTATTATAACATTGCAGCATTAGATTAGTGCTTGATGAATTAGTGCATGTACATATTTTGAGAGCAGATATAGGATAACCCACCACCTCTCTTCTTTTAAATTTGTCTATATATGTTTTTTATCCAGTTTTGTACGTTTATGTAGAGACATTTAATGTATAGATATATTTGTATTGGTATGGATTCACTTTGATAAAATAAATATAAATTTTATAAAATACTTTTGGTGTGCGGCACCGGGATGGTAATTGTGGGGCTAATCTAGGGTCCCGTTGTTTAGTACATTAGTTCAATATACATATATTCCATCTTGCCAGCACCCTGTCGCATCATATAGCTGTGCACACCATCTTTTTCATATTTGTTTCCATCTATCAACAGCACCAGCGATGGGATGAGTGCCGGCAATGATTTCCCTACAGTGCCAGATAGGACCAGGCATTCACCCTGCACTGTATGACCTTATCCCATACATTTCCATGGGCTGGGATGGTTATAATTATTTGGGAAATTTTTGGGGGGCTGGTGCATGTGCCACGATACCTGGGCTGGTTTGGATTTTTTTGGATGCATTTTAGAACTTGTGATTTGGGCCGTGAGAAAGCTATGTCATGTATTTCAAGTGTCCCCAATGCAATTCCCATTTTTATTTTGAAAAGAAATAAATTCCAGGACCCTTAAAAATTACAAATTAGGATTCCAACAGGCGCTGTTTGCCTAAAATCCAGTTTATTAAACGCCTCTCGGAGAACTATGTTTTGTTTAATAAATATATTCATCTTGTGGCGCTCCCAGCCTGTGCTAGGTTTCACTAGCACATAGGCATATAAAACACCGGCTGGCCGGGAGCGCTACAGTTGACAGTGCCACCAGCTTGAAGCCAAGCATCTGGGACGAGGCACTCAAGTGCCGCCCGCACCTTTCCTAATAATTTAGCCTCTTGATCTGTAATGGCAATTTGCTGGTCAAAGTGAGTTGTATTTACGAGAAAAATTCTACAACAACCCTCCCCTAATGCAAGCTCCAACACCAGGTATAACTTAATAGTCGCATGGACATGCACAAATGGAGGGGATGCCAGCTGCTACCCCTCCATTAAGCTTTCTATGCTGCTCATCCATATGCACGATATAGAAAGCTGACTGGGGGAGAGGCTGTACATGTGCCATGGATTCACCAACAACATAAGAGTACATGTCTTTCTTTTGTTTTCTACATAGGGGGCATCCTCCTATGTAGAAAAACAAAACCGGGGAGAATTAGATCTCAGGATTTGTTCCTCTTTACTCAATAAGGATAGGACCTGCTCTTTTTAAACTATACAATAATGCTTTCCTCCACCATAATTTGAATGACCTTGCTAAAGATGCAGCTTTCTTTAACTGCCCATTCATTGCACTGGTGCATTGTGCTATCTGGAAATCTTAAATGCTTTTCAATATATCACAATGGGATGAGCTGAGATGTGACTGTTAACAATTGCTACATCTACATAGTAACATAGTAACATAGTATGTAAGGCTGAATAAAGACTTTAGTCCATCCAGTTCAGCCTGTTTAACTCCTTCCAGTGGTCTAGTAGCCATAGCCGGAAATGTTATTACATGCCAGGAAGGCATCAAGGCCACTTTTGAACATTTTTAATGTATCCCTCATTACTACCTCCTCTGGCAGCGAGTTCCATAGTCTCACTGCTCTTACAGAGAAGAATCCCCTCCTATGTCGGTGGAGAAAGCACCTTTCCTCTAACCTTAGTGGATACCCCCGGGTTATGGTTACACTCCGGGGTATAAATAGATTGTGGGACAGATCCTTGTATTGACCCCGAATATATTTATACATAGTTATTAGATCACCCCTCAATCGTCTTTTTTCTAGACTAAATAAGCCTAACTTGGACAATCTTTCCGGGTACTCTAGCCCCCGCACTCCTTTTATTAACTTTGTTGCCCTTCTTTGAACGTGCTCCAGTTCTGATATGTCCTTCTTAAGCACAGGTGCCCAGAACTGTACACAGTATTCCATATGGGGTCTGACCAGTGACTTGTACAGGGGTAAAACGATGCTCTGGTCATGAGCACCCATGCCCCTCCTGATGCACCCCATGATCCTGTTTGCCTTGGCAGCAGCTGCCTGGCATTGATTACTGCAGTTGAGCTTATTGTCAACTAAAACCCCTAGGTCCTTTTCCATTGTTGTTTTACCAAGTGTTTCTTTATTTAGTGTGTAATCATGACACAGATTTCTCCTTCCCATGTGCATAACCTTACATTTATCTGTGTTAAACTTCATTTGCCATTTAACTGCCCATGCTTCCAATTTATCTAAATCTGTTTGTAGTTGCCTGTTGTCCTCCTTTGTTTTAATTACTTTACTCAGCTTAGTATCATCTGCAAAGATTGAGACTTTACTGTTTAATCCATACCCAATGTCATTTATATATATATTGAAGAGAATTGGTCCCAGAACTGACCCTTGTGGTACTCCACTAGTAACCCAATCTGAGTGTGTACCATTGATAACCACCCTCTGCTTCCGATCACTAAGCCAATTTCCCACCCATCTGCACACGTTTTCCCCCAGTCCAAGCATTCTCATCTTTTGTACCAGCCTTTTATGTGGCACAGTATCAAATGCTTTAGAAAAGTCAAGATATATGATATCCAATGACTCCCCCTGATCCAATCTTGAACTTACCTCCTCATAAAAGCTGATCAGGTTTGTCTGGCAGGAGCGATTCCTCATAAATCCATGCTGATATGGAGTAATAAAGTCATTTTCCCCAAGGTGCTCCAGGATAGTATCCCTTAAGAAACCTTCAAACAGCTTGCCCACCACAGATGTTAAGCTTACCGGTCTGTAGTTCCCAGGTTCCCCCCTAGATCCCTTTTTGAATATTGGCACCACATTTGCCAAGCGCCAATCCCTCGGAACAAACCCTGTAGAATTAGAAATAACGGCTTGTCTATTACTGTACATAACTCCCTTAAAACACGAGGATGTATGTCATCTGGTCCCGGTGATTTATCGATTTTCATCTGCTTGAGACGGTGCCGGACTTCTTCCTTGGTTAGACCAGTGACATTTAATGGAGGGTTTCGGTTATTCCCCTGCATTTCACTGGGCATGTCAAATTTTTTGTGAACATAGAAGCAAAGAAGTTGTTAAGCAAATTAGCTTTCTCCTCATTTCCCTCTATAGGGGTCCCATCCTTGCTTTGCCCACACCCTCAGGTTTGTACCTTTTACGGTTTATGTAGCTAAAGAATAATTTGGGGTTAGTTTTACTCTCTTTCGCGACCAGTCTTTTTGTCTCCAGCTTAGCTGCCCTTATCTGTTGTTTACATTGTTTATTTTCTTCTTTATAGTTTTTTAACGCTTCCGCTGTCCCTTCCTGCTTTAAACGTTTAAATGCCTTTTTTTTGTTGTTTATTGCCCCCTTAACCTTTTTATTTAGCCACATTGGTTTACATGTGTGTCTAATAGTTTTATTTCTGTAAGGTATATATCTGTCACACTGAAAATTAAGTATTCCTTTGAAAGTATCCCATTTAGCGTCCATGCTTTTGTTCTTAAGGACATTTTCCCAGTCAATGCAGTGTAGGGCATCTCTAAGTTGGTCAAACTTTGCGTTTTTGAAGTCCCGCGTTTTTGTGACTCCTTGATAAGGCACCCTAGTGACTGCTAATTGGAAATTAATGATATTATGATCACTGCTTCCAAGGTGTCCCCCAACCTGTACCTTTATTACTTTGTCTGGTACATTGGTTAGTATTAGGTCCAATATGGCTTTCCCCCTTGTTGGAGCTTGTACTTGTTGGGAAAGGTAGCCATCTTTTGTTTTAGATAAAAAACTATGACTTTTCTGCGAAACACATGTTTCAGCATCCCAGTCATCTGTACATTGATATACTGGCCTATCTTATTCTCATTGAGATCTGGAATACAAGTATATTTGAATTAAAGAATTAAAACTGCCTAACATACAGTACTATAATAGCACTGTTTTCCATTACTTTAGTAACACGACAAAAGTATTATGGACTTGCTTTGTTTTCCTGAAAACATTTAACCAAATGGCTTTCTCAGTTCTGTACATTTGCCACAGTGCATACTCTGACATAACTCTTTAATGATTATGGTCTTCTCCGCCCTTTATCGGGAAACAAAGATGTCATGAAAAGTAGGGTGCTATGTGGATTTACATGTGACCACAGTGGAAAGAAAAGGTCCACACACACCTGTTAAAATGGAAAGCTTTTGTTGAACGAATAGGAATCATTTCAGAACTTTTACCCCAAACAAACGGAAACGTTTTTGGATGGAAACATAAGATTAAAGAAGTAAAATACGGTGGTTGCATGAATCTGAAAACCCTGAAACTAATACTTTATTGATGACCCTTTGAATGCATGACAGAATATATCAGTGTGGCACATCTAGACTTTGCAATCTTTGTCACTTCTTCCTTGCAAAAACGTGCCAAATCTGTGGAATTGTGAGACCTTATTCTTTGTGCAGCTCTCCTCAATTCAACCCACAGATTTTTGATTGGATTCAGGTCTGGGCTCTGGCTGGACCATTCCAAAACGTTGATCTTCTTCTGGCAAAGCCATTCTTTTGTTAATATGGAGGTATGCTTTAGGTTGTGCTGGTAAGGTAAGGAAAGGTAAAATTCATCTTTATCTTTAGCTTTTTAACAAAGCCATGGAGTGTTTGTGCCAAGGGTGACATTTTATTATGAAATGTTCATAATACCCTCCACCTTGCTCCAGCTGCAGAAAAACAGTTCCACTATGCTGCGTCCGTGCTCTCGGGCAAGCACCTGATGTCAGTGCGTGGAGGGCTTTAGCGCTTGCGCTCTCCACTCACATGGAATGTGTGGAATCGCTAGCGCAGTGCCCTCTAGATGCTGCTGGCAAGGCTTTTTCGGGGTGATATGATGTCATAGGCACATGAGGCAGTGCCTCACAGGTGAATGCGGGGTGCTCGCCAGAAAGCACCGGAAGCACAGCTAATCTGCTGGTCTGGAACCTGCCTAACAGTGGGAATAGCGAAGTGCAGTGCTGGTTGCCCAACATAACTTCCTGGTCATAATTCAGAAACACATTTTCCCACATGTTTTTGGTAAAGCTGTTTTGCATGCTTTTCTTTGTAAGAAATGGCTTCTATCTCACCTATCTCATGGCTTCTGTCCCAAGCAGAACACAACTGGTACTTGCCAAAATGATTAATATGGCTATAGGTCCCTGCAGCCTCTCAAACCAATGTTATTCTTGTCTTTTCATCAATTATTGATGGATGTCAATGTTGTGCCAAATTTTGTCCACTTGCTGGTTCTATGGCATATCTAAAACCTTGGATTTTTTTGTACCTTTCTCTGGACTGATACATTTAAACAATGAGATTCCTTTCATATGTTGTAAGCTGTTTACGAATAGTGTTAGGGGAACCCGAACCACAAAATTCAGGTTCCCAAACCAGGACAAGGGCTTCAGCCGGTTCGGTGTTCTACCAGAACATGGAAAAGCTGGTTGATGCACTGCTAAGAAGCCCATCAACCAGCTTACCTATGCAAGCTTAGCAAAGAGGCCACCAGATTGGCCCATAGGCACCAACTATTAAAGACCATACCTCATGAATATGTACTATAAAATATATATATATATATATATATATATCTTTAATTAAGTTTCATCACAGTTTACCTATGTAGAGTGAACAGTTGGAAGAAGTGCTGGCACTAGGAGTGCCGTCACTCATTCGGAGCGACAGCCATCTTTTTGTGGACCCGCTTGTAGACAATTTGCAAGGCAGCACAGTGGAATCAGGGACCGTATCGCGGGGCTCAGGTAAGTTACAGCCCACTTCCAGCTTCTAACTCTGCACCCCCCGCCATCACATTTTAAATGGGGACTATGGTTTGGGTTCAGGTTCAGCAAGTTTGGCCACTCGAACCAAATTTTTGTCCAAAGTCTTGTCGAATCGGAATTTTAGGGAGTTTGCTCAACGCCATTTATGAACCATGGATTTTGCTATAAAATGCAAATAAGAAAATGTAAGAAGAATCCTACTAGAACAGCTATACTTTATATAGGGTTAATCAGAATCACTTAAAGTGATGGTAGTGGTGTACTGACTGCTATTTAACATGAGTTTTAATGTAAAAGTCTGAACACAACCATATCCCCTATGTTGCGCAATGTCAAAAAAATATAAAAAATCTAAAAAGTTTTCAACAATGACTCTTTCTAGACCAGGAGAGGTCACACAATTATTTAAGAGAGGAAAAAAAATTTAAAACAAAAACTCTGTTTAAACAGAAGAAGAAGGAACGTCCACTGAAATCTATGGGAGAGCGACAGGTAGCGACAGGTAATACCTGGCACTCTGGAAGCTAGAGCTACGGCGCTACACACTGAGCCATCTGTAATGATGAATATGTACTTACCCTAACGATAGGAGATGCCGCAAGTCTTACATTTTCATTAACTAAACTCATGAGCTTCTTTACTGTAGGATCCTCATATTCAAACCTACGGCTTAGCAGTACAGAGACAATGATGTTGGCCACAGCTGCATTTGTTATGATTTGATTATTAAAGGGCCTCCCTGGAAAAAGAAAAAGACAACATTTTTTATTTGGTGTGAAATTTCTTTAAACTGGACTGGCACATTATTATTGATTATTGATTATTGAAAAGAAAAAAAACTCACCAAAATTTGCTTGCCCTATCTGAATGCATAATACTGAATCAAGGCCAGTCTTACATTTGTTCCTGTATAAACTCAAAGGTGAAACACCACCTCACTGATTTTCTCCCAGTCATTCTCATCTTGGAGCACCTGGGAGGCTTCTACCTTTCCCTGCATCCTAGCCATGCTGCTGCCTGGATGTAACCCACAATGCAAAGCGCCAGGAAATCCAGCTGCACTTTCTATTTCCAGGTCAGTGGACACCATGGGGGGGGGGGGGGGGGGGGGATTGAACAAGGCAAGGATCACAAAAAGGTTTTTTATGTGCAGCAATCTGAATTGCCCCAGTAAGCGACGCATATCAGCACAGTTTCTTGTTAAGGTGTTGGTTTTGATTTATAGTATAATACAGTATTTTATCTAGTATTTAATTTATTATTATATTTACATATAGAGATATGATTGATGTCCAGAGTGACAAAGGGAAAGATAAAATCGATTTGATTAACTTATCAGGTAGATCATTGACCAGTGCACAAAAAGAAGCACTGTCATTAGGACTCAATTTCTGCCTCACACATGTGACGAATTCATTTGAAATTATTAAGGATTTACACCTTTTTGCTAGAAAAATCTTATGTACATATAATTTTATTAAGAATCAGGACAATGATCAGCCCGCTACATCCAGGGCTGCTCCTACAGAAGCAGAGCTTGAACTAGATATGCTTGCACTTGGCTTGGAGGCCACAGGCATTACTCCCATGATAAATGAAAAAGAGATGAGATTTAGAAAACCATCAAATTTCTTCCCTCCTTTGAATTTAAATGCCCATGTTGCAACGTTCGTTGGGCTGGTAACATCGGATTTAGAACAGTTGCCATCCACTAAGAAACATAACATCTCTTTTGAACTTAAACAGGCTTTAAAGGAACTTGAAATGGACCAAGATCTTATTTTTAAACCAGCGGACAAAGGCGGGAACATTGTGATTATGAATAAATTACAATACGAGCAGATGTGCCTTCGAATTCTTTCTAATGAGGACTGGTATGCTAGGGCCCCCATGTCCAGGCTCACGGCGGACTCGGAGGCCTACCATCGTTTGGTTGGACAGGCTGTTACCAGGGGGGTGGTCGATGCTGCGACTGGCTCTTTCCTTGAGGTCCCATGTCCGGTAACATCCACCCAAGGTACATAAATCCATCACTGTACCTCCGGGCAGACCTATAGTGTCGGGCATGGGTTCCCTCACCGACAGGGCCAGTCGGTACGTAGACCATTTCCTCCAGCCACTAGTCCATCAATTACCCTCCTTCCTCAAGGACACGGGGCATTTGCTCCGTGTCCTTGATGGGATGAGTGTGGCCCCCGGGTCCTTCTTGGTGGGCCTGGATGTGGAGGCCCTGTATTCTAGCATACCACATACTTTAGGCATTCAAAATATTTGAGTTTTCCTTAACGAGTTACCTTTGGATGTTCATGATCACAATATGTTCTTGCTTGAATTATTGCACTTCATCCTCACCCACAATCTCTTCTTGTTTAACAACACCCTTTACCACCAGATACAGGGAACGGCGATGGGGACTACGTGTGCCCCATCATATGCCAACCTGTATCTGGGTGGGTGGGAGAGGGGATTGTGGGCTGAGGATGCTATGTCGAAATACCTGTGCCACGTTGAAACGTGGCACAGGTATATCGATGATATTTTTTTTGTCTGGACCGACACAGAGAAAAAGTTATTAGAGTTTGTGAAAGAATTAAACAGAAACCAACTCAATCTAAAATTCACTCTTGAATTCAGTCAGCTAACGATTAACTTCCTTGATCTAACTATTATGTTGGACCGGGAAGGTCAAATTACAACTAAATTTTTTCGGAAACCAACAGCAGCGAACACTATGCTTCGAGCAACAAGTGCTCATCCTCAACCACTTTTGAAAAGTATTCCGTATGGCGAGTACGTGAGGGCCCGCCGGAACTGTTCTTCCGACGTGGATTTCCAACTTGCAGCTGATGGTATTTTTGAAAGAATGATAAATAGAGGATACGATAGGATCACACTGCAGAAAGCATATCGGAGGGCCAAGAAGAGTCCTAGAGACCAATTATTATATAGACCCCGAAGGAGTTGGAATGATCCGTTTCCTTCGATGATTTTGACTTATTCTGTCCACCACAAACATATTAGAGACATATTTCACAGACACTGGCATGTCCTGCAAAATGATACCAGTCTTAGTAAACTTATATCAAAGAAACCTAAGTTTGTGTATCACAGATCAAGGAACTTACGAGATCAATTAGTACAAAGCCATTATCTCCCGATAAAAAAGCCATCATGCTGTAACACAGTAGGCATGTACAAGTGTCAATCGTGCACGATGTGCCTCTATGTTCAACAAACAAAAAGTATTAGGTTAGGAGAATTCCCACCAATTGAGCTAAAACATTTTATTAATTGCAAAAGTGTGAACATCATCTACGCTCTTATTTGCACCTGTGAGCGCTTTTATATAGGGAAAACGAATAGAGAGTTGCGTAAAAGGATTTACGAACACACATACGACATCAAGACAGGGAATAAAAAAACTGTTTTTTTTTTTTTTTCATTTGATTTGCTTGGACTAATGTGCTAAATATTTATTCAAAATTAAATTATCTTTTCTATTTTATAGAGGTTAATCTGGAGAGGTCTAATTTGGTGGGTCGGATCGATCAATACATGTTGGGGCATCTGTGGTCCTGAGCCTGTTGTTGCCAGTCTAATATGCTGACGTGTTTTTTTTTTTTTTTATTGCATTCAACATAATTTAATTCAGTTTATTTTATTTAATTTAATTAAATTTAATTTAGTTCAATATAATTTAATCTAACTTAATTTAATTTAATTGAATGTAACTTATTTCTATTCATAATTAACTTAATATAATTTAATTTAAATTAATTTTATTTATTTTTCATCTATATCATGTTAATCAGATTGCATTTAATTTATTTTGATTTAATATTAATTTAATATTAACATAATTAATCCAATTGAGTAGAATATAATTCATGCTTTATTTTTATTTATATTTATAGTTAGTTATTCTATATATTTTCATTTTTATTCCTTCTCCCTCCCATACAACACCATGCGTTTATTTAGACACCAATGAACTCCAATAGCTCACATGCATTTGTGAATAATTAATTATTTGTGGATTTTGGTGCAAAATATTTAGTTAAAGCATAGGAGCATTATAATGGAACATGTAGTGGAGGGTTGTTTGGATCGGGCAGTGTAGGTGACGAGTAGTATCCATGATGGGATCTATGGCCTCTGGCAACAACATTGATAGGTGCTGCTAATGATGATGGGGGGCGTGGCCGTGGCGTGCGGGGCCGGCGCATGACGCTTTGGCCTCCTCCACTATCAGTGTGTTTGGTGGAGGGAGTGTCCCTGACGTCGGCGGCCGGCCCCGCACGCTCGGCCCGTCCCTCTGACGTCACTGGCGGGGATGCGCTGCCCCAGCCACGCCAGAAACCGCCGCCTTATTTAGCGTCGGTAACAGCTGGGGGAGTCTGATTTGGACGCGCACGCCGTCACCCGGCTGCACGTGTCTTCTGTCATCTTTGGCACGCTGACGGCCGGTTAGCAGCACCTTGATGGGGAGACCTCCATGCTGGGTGGTCTCCTGTGTGAAGTTGGGAGGCACATTATTGAAAGGATTTTAAGGTACTGGTTTTGTCTATTCGTCTTGATATTAAGCTGGGCATATCATACTTGAATATTCCTTTTAGGAAGTTGCGTTCTACTTATATATATACTAAAAAAGATGATGCTCTTAAACAAACATAGATCTGGGGTTTAATATTTGATAGCTTTCTATTGTTATCTACTCAGGGCTCCCTCCTTCCGTGCTCAGTGCCACAGATTATCCAAATTTTGTTGTTTGATTCTTTCTGACCTTTCCTGATCTTTCTGGTTATTCTAATTTCATTCTAATCTTAGCCCTGCCTAGACCGGCTGCACGTGCTGTGCTTTTGCTGAATATTCCCAGTCTTTTGAGCAACCAATGATATATCTTGATTCAAAAGTCGGTTTCCCAAGCCAGGATCTGTGTGTGTTTTCTTGGAACAGGTATTGTGCCTTAAATAATGATCATCCATATGTATGGATGTGTTTTTCTGATATTGGTTTGGATATATTTGTTGATGTTTGTTTCCATTGTTTATTTGTTTGTGGTGTGTCCTTAGATGTTATAATATATTTATATAAAAATATTGTTTTTTTCTTTTTTTTTTGTTGTTTATTTTCCTATAATATTGAAATAGTGTGAACTAAGGGGCGCTGAAGAAGCCTGGGATTCAGGCGAAACTATTCCGCCCATAACCTCAATGGTCATGGACTAAACACACTGGATGGTGATCCAATGGTCGTTTTATCACTATTTGTATGTTATCTGTATATTTATATTGTATGTATATGTCGTTTGCACAAGTGTTATTGTGAATATTTTTATTGTTGTGTCTACTCTCAAGCTATATGGATTTTGATGTCTAAAAAATTTTTTTACAGTGTGCATAAATAAATTACAATAGTATATGGTATTGCATTGTATCTAAGTCTTTCTTAGTGGCGTGGTTGCAGTCGCTGTTCCTTTTTTTGGGGGGTACCCAATAACCCCCGTTTTCTGTTGTTGCATTAGGCTTTGAGCCCGGTACCACACCAGCCCAATCCGTTTAGGTCTCTTGGGTACTCCAGGTGTTCTTATTTTTGGATAATTATTAATTGGTTTTCCCTTTTTTTTTTCCAGTTTTACATGTTTTGGTAGGGTTGTATATTGGGGGTTCACTTGAACCTTTTTGTTGGTACTACAAATAGAGATGCGTGAACTTTTTAAAAGTTTGATTCAGGGCGAATTTCCACAAGAAATCTGGGGTCGTCCGAATCGAACTTTTAACGAACTCGCTCATAAAACATTTAAAAAATAAGCTTACCTCAGTCCCTGTTCCAGTGCTGGGCGACATGCTCTTCAGCTGGACAGAGGACCCACATCCTCTGCCACACACTGGGTTCCTGGCATCTCGCTCCCTGTCACAGGTAGGGGCTATTTATACCGGCAAGTGAGATGACATCAGCTCACTCTGCAGGTATAAAAGGCCCCTCCTGCAACATGGAGCAAGATGTCAGAAGTCGGAGAGATCACTGCAAGGCGGGCACAGGCATCTCTGCTTCTGCCAATCTCTCCGGCTGCCAAAAGCAGTGGCAGATGGAGCGGGACATTGGCTATGGATCAGAAATAAGTAGTGGGAGAAAAATAAAAATATATAAGACTTTATTCTTGGTGCTGGCCTGCTGTATCTGTGTTCCCCTCTCCCTTATCTACACTCAATTTATTAGTCAGAATACATTTTCTCTTCTAATAGAATATGGGTCAAATGATACTTTTCAGTCACCAACAGTCTTTTAACAGAATCATGTTCCCATAGTTATTACTATCATGGCCCCAGTTCTGAACTCACACTCCTATTATGTTCCCAGGTCCAGCCACCAAAGGTTATTTTCTGTGTAACTTCCAAATTGAACTTTACTCGATATTATGTCTTAGGGTAAGATCTTAGGTTGCTTTGTTTAGGCTAGTGTGCTCTTGCTTTTGAAAAGTTCCCATTTGTCTGAGGACATGGTGTTGGCATGGGCAGCATGGTACATCTGTTGTAATTGATTCATTTACCATCTGGTGGTGGAAATAAGAAATTACTTTCCTGCTAAAAAAATGCTATTGAACATTATAAGTACTGTGGTGGGCCAGCGTGATGCAAGATCTGTATCAGCATTTTACTGGTTCCACAGCAACCTACCCTGCCAAGTAGAAAGTAAGTGTTTCTTGAAATAAGTAACATATAAGTGACATTGTTGCTTAGTTTAATTATTTTCTGTTAGGTGTGTGAGGTGGAGAGGGAAATTCTTCATTCATTCTTTTTTGTGTCTCACTGCCACATGTGTTCAGTATAATGTGTCCTGCTTGATGATGATGAGCAAAAATGATGGATTATTTAGAATAAGGTATATATGGTATTAAGGAGTTAACATCCAGTCCATCCAGTTCAGCCTGTTTAACTCCAGTGGTCTAGTAGCCATAGCTGGAAATGTTTTTACATGCCAGGAAGGCATCCAGGCCCCTTTTGAACGTTTTTACTGTATCCTTCATAACTACCTCCTCTGGCAGCGAGTTCCATAGTCTCACTGCTCTTACAGAGAAGAATCCCCTCCTATGTCAGTGGAGAAAGCACCTTTCCTCTAACCTTAGTGGATTCCCCCTGGGTTATAATTACACTCCGAGGTATAAATAGAATGTGGGACAGATCCTTGTATTGACCCCGAATATATTTATACATAGTTAGGCAGACTTACCACCATATGACCGAAAGGTCTCAATTAAGAATTCAGTTTCCTCCAGAATTTTGTCTTCTATAGATTTCTTCCCCATACCATAATCTCGCAAGGCTGACAGAACAAATCTTCTCATCACCTTCCAGTTTTCTCCATTAGAAAATATGAGACCTGAAAAGGGAAAATATACATTGAGTGTTGCATCTTAAAAAGAAAAAAACTATTGGAGATACCATTGCAACTAACAATTATTCTATCTTCATATACAGAAAGTATAACTATAATATATTTCCATAAAGAAGGAGAAGGAGATAGACTAGTAACATAGTTATAACTGAAAGGTAGGTGATTGGTCAGAGGGTTTACCAACCATCCTATCAGATGTCCGACATGAGGCTGAACATGTGATAGAAGGTTCTGGAAGGTAGTGAGAAGGGATATAGGGAAGTCCCAACCCAAAGCCAGACTCTAAGAGAGAGAAAGGGGAGATTCCAGCCAAGGACATTATTCTCTATGGGAAGCAATGCTTTATGATTGTACCTGATTATGGACAGTACCAGAGATGTAACTGGATGGACATGTACTTGTTCCGTGTTTGCTGTTTTCTTGTGGAATAAATATAGAGGAACTCTGCTTTCATCAGTTGGACTGCTGTACATCTTTCCAAGTGGCAACAGTGAGAAAGAACCTGTCCACTGCCATCACGTGCCAGACACCCCGGTACGTGAGGAATATATATATATATATATATATATATATATATATATATATATATATATGTTATGATGTATGCATGCAGTGGGTGAACTCATGGAAGGTGGGAATATCTCACACAGAGAGTAAAACAACCCTGGAAAGGGGTTTGATTCAGTGCTGATAAAGTACTGGTGCTGTTTTTCAAGTATTTTCCTGGGTGGGGATTTTTATTAAAGGGCAGGTTACACTGGTAGTGGGCCTTGCTATTCCCTCCTTCCAGGACAGGTTTAACCTGTCCACCTGAGCCTACACATGTGGCTTTGATTAGCCCATTACTAGGCTAGAAAAGGCTGCATGCAGAAGCAGTCAGGGGTTGGCCATGTGAGGAGACAGAGGCCTGTCTCATTATACAATGCTGCGAATAAGAGACTTACAGGCTGATTCATTAATAGCGCCAGGTACCGACAGATGAGAGTCTGTAGCGAGGCTTTGAGAGCGACCAATAGTAGTTGCTGTGCTCGGTCATGGTTCGCTATTTCAGAGCGTCTGTCGCTCGCTGGCCGGCAATAATGAATAGATTGTGTGAGTCGCTCTAACACCAGTACAGCGCTGTATGGGAGCGAACGGTAGCGTCAGCTCACACCATATTCATCAAAAAAATAGCCCCACACAGCGCCAGTGCTCAAAATTGGGTAGTTCAGCCCAGAGCGCCATAGGCTGTGTGATTAAAGTCTGTTTTTGAACACATATCCACTAATAACAAAGCGAAAACACATGGAATTACATTGTTATTACATTGTAACATGAACAATTTAATACCAGACCTGTAATGACAATTCTGCATAAAAAATTAAAAAATAAAAAAAAAGGTCAGGAGAGGTCACATAATGCTTTAATATAAAAAAATTATTAAAAGAAAACCCTGTTTAAAGAGAAGAAAAGTAACGTCCATTGAAATGTATGGGAGAGCGACAGGTAGCGTCAGGTAATACCAGGCGCTCTGGATAATGAATCGGTCACTACATGTCGCTGTAAGAGGCGCTCACCAGATTCGCTTTCATAAATGTGGTATTGCGTACTGTGGCCGGCGTTCACCTGCCGCTACCTGTCGCTATCCCTTGATAAATCAAACCCTTAGGCCTCTCCTGGCCAATTTAAATACATTTTTGAATTGTTTTTTGATTTTTGATTTTTTTATGCAGAATTGTAGCAGCATGTATATATATATTTATTATTATTGTTGTATTATAATATTATCTACCTCTATAAATGTCTCCTCAGGCTCATGTTGAGTTTGAGCACATTTCCGATAATCGGCAGTGGTTTGGGGCCAGGAGGGAGGTTTTTATATTTGCGCTGTTTTTGATTGTTATACACATTGGCCAAGAAAAGAATGACAACAACTGATACAAGGACTGTCACAGGGTCAATAGAAATCATTTCTTCTGTAATATCTAAAAAAGAAAAAAAAAATGAGAAAAAAGTCAATCTTACTTTCCTGACATATTTAATAGCCATTCTTTCTGGTATATATTATGTTTTTGATTCGTTATTTTAGCGATGTATTATTATAGTACAGTACAATAAATATATGTATTACTTATAATTTAGGGACGTGGCGGCTGATTCATTACTAACGCCAGGTATCGGCAGATGAGCGTCTGTATAGCTGCGCTTAGAGCGACCACTAGTAGACGCAGTAAGCGGGTATCGGGTGCTGTAACCTAGTGTTGCAGTCGCTGTAGTAACCTGGCCCGCATAGATGAATGTGATGTATGGTGGGGGCTCTAACACCAGTACAGCGCTGCAGCGAGCGATAGGTAGCGTCAGCTCAGAGCGACCGACTGTCAGCGATCCACACCATACAAAAAAACACACACACAGCATCAGGGCTCTAAATCTGATCGCTATAGCATAGAGCGCCAGACACTGTGTGATTAAAGTCTGTTTTTGAACACATATCCAACAGTATAAAGCGAAAACACATGGAATGACATAGTGACATTAACACTTTAGTGCCAGACTTGTAATGACAATTCTGCATAAAATTATAGAAAGTCAAAAAAGTTTCTAAAAATGTGTGTTTGCAGCCAGAAGAGCTCACACAATGAATTGGGGGAAAAAAATTAAAAATGTCAAACACGCTGTTTAAACACAAGCAAATGAACGGCCATTGAAATGTATGGGAGAGCGACACTGAGCGAAAGGTAATACCTGGTGCTCTGGAAGCTAGAGAGCTGTTATCCCAGACGCTCAACAGATTCTGCTTGATAAATGTGTAATTGCGTGCCGTGTCCGGCGTTCACCTGCCGCTACCTGTCGCTACCTGTCATTTACAAGGCACTACCTGACGCTATCCTTTCATGAATAAGGCCCAGAGTGTCTCGTTCGCTCTAGTAACCTGGCCGGCATTGATGAATGTGATGTGTGTTGGGCGTTGTAACAACAGTATAGCGCTGCAGCAAGCGAGAGGTAGCGCCAGCTCAGTGCGTCCGGCACTTGGCACTCAACACCATATTCAAGAAAAAGCTACACATACAGCGTCAGTGCTCTAAAGCTGGGCGCTGTAGCATAGAGTGCCAGATGATGTGTGGTTAAAGTCTGTTTTTGAACACATATCCACCAGTAACAAAGACACATGGAATGACATTGTTTTAACACTGTGACAATGACACTTTAGGGCCATACCTGTAAATACAAATCTGCATAAACATATAAAAAGTCAAATAAGTTTCTAAAAGTGTTTGTTTGCAGCCAGGAGAGGTCACACAATGATTTGAGCAAAAACAAAAATGTTAAATTGCCAAACACGCTATTTATACACAACCAATGAAAGCCCACGGGAGAGCAATACAGAGCGACAGGTACTACATGGCGCTCTGGAACCTAGAGCACCGGAGCTATACGCTGAGCCATCTGTAATAATACAAGTGATGCTACATGGCGCTGTTAGAGTCACTCACCATATTCTCTTTCTTAAATGTGGTTTTGCGTACAGCGCCCGGGGTTCACCAGACGCTGTCTGCCGCTACAAAGCATTATCTGGCGCTATCCCTTCTTAAATAACTCCCATAGAATACATCTGGTTTCAACGCAAGAAGCAGGATTTTTTTGGCTTTTTTTCTAATCGCACTGTATGAAATCGAAAAGGTGTGAAAGTGACGATAATTCATTACATCGCATTTTCTGCAGATCTGCAAAACACAAAAAAGCAAACTCATCTGGACCAGTGTGAATGTAGCCTGAAAATGGGAATCAATTTGGGGAGCCTAATTTCAAAAGTGACAGCGCCACACAGCGCCGCCTTTTTGGCCTCAGCGGCACTCAGCGTCTGGTTTAACAACCCAAAAAACGCTAACACCGATGCGGCCACCGGCTGACATTTAACAGTAGCGCCGAAAAGGATGCAGCTGTGGGCTGTCTGGTTTAAGCAGCTCCAGATGAAATCTGACGCTGTAGCTCACAATCTCATAAAGCACAATGGGCAGAATCGGATTAAAGTGTTTAATGCTTATTGTTAGGGCGAGCGCTGGGCGCCCATCTCGCAGCACTTCACTTACCTTCATGGCTGCATCCAGCCTTCGTCCATCTCACAGCATTTCCCTCACCTCCATGGCTGCTCCCAGCCATCTCCCCTTCCCCCCATGCTTCCTCCTCGCATGGTCAGGTGCGCGCACGTTCCCGTCCACTAGAGGGCGAGTGCACCAGATTCCTGAGATTTAAAGGGCCTGTACAGCACTAATTGGTGCCTGGTCATCCAATCCTGCATCCACTTCTCCTATTTTAAGAGGCATTTCCTTTCCTTCAGTGACGGAACTTGGTCTTTCCATGTCAGTTGCTTTTGGATTGCTCACCCATGTACCGACCTTTGCCTGTCCCCGACGCTGAACCTTTGCCGCCTTTCCTGACCTTGGCTACTCACCTTTACTACGAACCTCTGCTGCCTGCCCTGCTCTGCCTGTGTGTACTACGCCTTTTGCCTGCCTCTTGTGTACCCCGCTGAGCCTCAGCTAGCCATGGGACTGGGCCGCTGTTGGGGGGGGTAGCGATCTGGGGGTCACTCGCCGCACAAGACCAACCTGCCTTGCGGTGGGCTCTGGTGAATACCGGTGGCCTCTTAGACTCCGCTCCCCTGACACGGTACCTGCCATCTGTTCCACAGTTAAAGCGGATCCACACCCGAGTCTGCTCCACCCGGTCCGTGACACTTATAATTAATATTAAAAACATTCATTTGTGCTTGCATTGTGGCTTGTCAATATCTGAAACGCAGCACCTAGATGGACCAAATTGAATTTTATTTGGGGTTATTAAGATTGATTTTAATGGCTTTAATGGTAATTTGGACACGAACAACTAAAACTCAGCCAAAACACACTGTAAGGTTTCCCTCATTGTCCCCAGGAGCGATTGCTTGTAACTGTAATGACACTGGCCAGTGGCAAAAATTTCAAGGCGGCAAAAAAAACATGAATATGCTGGGGAGTGCCGGAATAACGACAGTACAATATGGCGCTCACTGTCGCTTGGATAATCGGTCGGCGGGTCCAACAGGTCCTGACTTTGACTGCCAATACCAGAGCAAAAACAATCAAAGCTAATAAGCGTTTGCCGCAAAGCCTGCTAGTGCCTATATAGTACACAGCACAGCGCCAAATACGATGGTAATGCATTCAGAAATGATGCTAAGAGAGGCACATCATAAATTAGGCCCTTAATAAGGGTATTCCCCTACTGACAATACACACTGTATATGGGCTGAATGAAGTAATGGTTGTATTAGATGAAGCCATATCAAATTCTGAGGGCGTATTCTTATATAGTGAAGACTCACTGACACGCATTGTTTTTTACACAATCAATTCAATCTATTAAACAAGGACTTACATTAAATCCACGCATTAGAGCTAGAACAAAGTTTAGTCTATGAAATCAAAATTTGGAGCACATTAGAAAATACATTTCAAAGAGGCCGATTCATTAATAGCGCCAGGTAGCGACAGATGAGCGACAGTAGCGTTATTTTCACAGCGCCCGCTACTATTCGCTGTGCTTGGCTGTTGTTCGGTTGTTGACAGCGACTCAGTCGGTGTGCGGTAATGTTGAATACGGGGTTAGGAGTCGCTGTTTGACAGGTTCCGCGCTGTATGGGAGCGCATGACAGCGAATGGCCATAGCGAACGGCTCCCAGCATATTCATTAACAAATCACGCTCAAAAAATTCTCGCGCTGTGAAATGCTTGTTTAAACCCCAGAGAGCTGGCGGCGATGGGTTAAAAGTAGTTTTTTAACCCCCAAACAACCATATTTTTTGGAAAAAAAAAAAACAAGTTTTTCAAAACATTTTGTAATATGAATACATTAATATCAGACCTGTAATATCAATTCTGCAGAATTTTTTTTTTTTTTTTTTTTTTTTACCATGAAAAAAATATCTAACATTGCAGAAGTGGTCACAGAATTTTTGACATTTAAAAAAAAAAAAAAAAAATGAATAGCAATTAATTATGAATATTTAAAGATTGCTCCATTGAAATGCATTGGAGAGCGCCAGGTAGCGAGAGGTCATACCTGTCGCTGTTCAAGGTCGCTCGCTGGCGCTGTGGGGTGAGGCTGGAATAATGATGAATGATTCGCTATCTGGCGCTCTGTCAGTCGCTAAGCAGGATCGGCTTGATAAATGTGTGATTGCGGAGGGGAGCCGGCGTTCTCGTGGCGGTGACCGTCATTACCGTTTGCTCACCATTCGCTACCTGGCGCTATCCCTTGTTAAATAAGGGCCAAAGTTTCACACACACGAATATAAACAATAAATGTAAAAGAATGTAAACAATAACTTCTCTTTTACCTTTACTCTGTAAGGCTTATCTCTGGGTCCATTGACCTCTCCTGTTACCTTTTCTCTAGTCACATTGTGTCTCACCTTTCCCCTATGGGAGATCATTCATTACTGCTGAGGTAGAAATGTAGCTACAAGCCAAGCAAGCTAACTACATTATTTATGGAAAGACATTAAACTATTTATATATACATATACTGCAGCATAATTAATGTTAACGCTCACTTACATTTTGAGCAGTAAGGTTTATTCCAAAGTCCAGAGCTATTGCACCCCTAACCTACAACTATCAGTGATTAAAGAGACTGAGAGGCGGATTCATTACTAACGCCAGGTACCAGCAGATGAGCATCTGTATAGCGGCGCTTAGAGCAACCGCTAGTGGTCGCTCTGATCGGCTGTGAGTCACTATAACAAAGTGCCTCAGTCGATGGCCGGCATTGATGAATTTGATGTGTGAGTCGCTCTAACACCAGTACAGCGCTATATGGGAGTCAACGGTAGCGGTAGGCCAGGAGTGGTGACACAATTATTTGAAAAAAAACAAACAAAAAAAAAAAAGAAAACCCTGTTTGAAGAAGAAAAGTAACGGCCATTGAAATGTATGGGAGAGCGACAGGTAATACCAGGCTCTGGTAGCTAGAGCTCCGGCGCTATACACTGAGCCATCTGTAATGATCAATGGGTCGCTACGTGATGCTGTAAAAGTTGCTCACCAGATTCGCTTTGATAAATGTGGTAATGCGTACAGCGCCCAGCGGTCACCGCTCGCTACCTGTCGCTACCTGTCACCGCCATTCGCTACCTGGTGCTATGGCTTGATAAATAACCCCATGAGAGTCCTGCATAGTCAAACAGAACATTTACAGAGCTGTCAGCTCAGGTGCTCCCTGACCAGCCTCAGTGAATGCACCCTGCTGACAGTCTTTGACTGGTTGCAGGGGGGTAAATCATGTGGGTGCCCACTGCAGATATGCATTCTGTGGCAGAAAAGAGCGCTACAGCCAGCAACACTATGGGGGTTATTTAAGAAGCGTTAATGCCAAGTAGTGCCACGTAGCGGCACGTGAACTCTGGGCGCTGTATATGAAAACCACATTTAGGAAAGCAAATCCTGTCAACGCCTCTAATAGTGTAACGTAGCGCCACATGTATTACTAGCGGCGGCTCAGTGTATAGCCCCGGCGTTCTAGGTTCAGCAGCGCCATGTAACACCTGTCGCTCAGTAGCGCTCTCCCATACATTTCAATGGGATTTGGTTGTGTTTAAATAGCGTGCTTCCAAAGTAAACTTTAATATTTTTGTATCAAATCATTGTGTCCCCTCTCCTGCCTGGCAACCAAACACTTTAATATATATATATATTTTTTTTTAATTTTTATGCAAAATCATTGACACAGTATTAAAACAATGTCATTCCATATGTTTTGGCTCTAGTGCTGGTGTATATGTGTTGAGAAACAGACTTTTATCACTGGCGCTCAGCACCCAGTTTTAGAGCGCTGACACTGGTTGAGTCTAGTTTTTTCTTGAATACATGCTTCAGCGCTGAGTGCCGGATGCACATAACTGGCGCTACCTATCGCTCCCTGCAGCGTTGTCCTGTTGTTAGATGTAGCGTAGAGTCTTGAGGACCCCTCGGGACACCACCTAGCATTTGTAAATGGCTCTGCAGTGAATCGGGGGCCCTGCACACATCACATTTATCACTGCTGGACGGAATAGTACAGCGCCACTTGTCCGGCCACTACGCTAGGTTAGAGCGGCGCGACACCCACTTGCAGCGTCTACTAGCGGTACACAGACACTCACATGGCACTACATGGCGCTAGTCTTAAATCAGCCTCCAAGTGGGATACAGCCTACAGTCTGGATGGTAAGTTTATTTAATTATTTTTTTTTACTTAGGCCCTTATTTAAAAAAGGATAGCGTCAGGTAGCACCTGGTTAATGTGAGGTAGCGACAGATAGCGACTGGTGAACGCAGGACACGGCACGCAATTCCACATTTATCAAGCAGAATCTGTTTAGCGACTGGGTTAGCGTCTGATTCATCATTTTCACAGCCTCAGCGAACAGCGCCAGCGTTCAGCCTTGCACAGCGCCAGGTATGACACGACACGGCACGCAATTCCACATTTATCAAGCAGAATCTGTTTGGCGACTGGGTTAGCGCCATGTAGCGTCTGATTCATCATTTTCACAGCCTCAGCGAACAGCGCCAGCGTTCAGCCTTGCACAGCGCCAGGTATGACCTCTCGCTACCTGTCGCTCTCCAATACATTTCAGTGGACGAACCTTTTCTTCTCTTTAAACTGGGTCTTTTTTTTTTTTGCCAAAAAATCACAAATAATTCTGTGACCTCTTCTGACATTGAAAAAGCTGTTTTTTCACATTTTTATGATTTTTAAAAAAAAATCTTCAGAAATGACATTACAGGTCTGCCATTAACATGTAACCATGTGGTTACAATGTAAATCCATATGTTTTCGCTTTGTTACTAGTTGATAGATGCTGGAAAACAGACTTTAAACACACCGCCTCCTGCGCTCTGGGCTTCAAACAAGCATTTTTCAGTGCCAGAGATTTGTGAGGCTGTTTTTTTGCTGAATATGGTGTGAGTCGGTCGCTATGACCAGTCGCTAACATGCGCTCCCATACAGCGCTGTACTGGCCAAATAGCGACTCCTCACAATGTATTCAACATTACTGAACAGCGACTGAGTCGCTATAAACTAGCGACTCACAGCCGAGCACTGCTACTACTAGCGGGCGCTCTGAAAATGCCTGCTGCAGACACTCATCTGTCGCTACCTGCCGCTATTAATGAATCAGCCTCCCCGACTTTACAGGCCATTTAACCCTTTCAGTGTCAGCCTACTTAGAGATTTTGTCACCAATTTTCAGCATTTTGCACTATATATGTTTAACTGTGATTTTTGCAGCCATTTCCAGGAAAATTATATATTGTTTTTTAACATGAAATTGTTTTTTTTTCAGTGCTTTCTCTATATGTTTGGGTGAAATATGTGGAAAAAGTATTTTAAAAATTGTCGTCGTTTTTTGGAAATTTAAAAAAAATAGAAAACAATTTGGTCAATAGTAATGCGATGGATAACCGCAAAGGCTGTAGGAACTTTCGACATCTGGCATTCTAAAGAGGCACTGAGACAGATGGTAAATATTTACCATCCTTGTGGGAAATTCTACATGAGAAAGACTAATCGAAATCTACGTTCCAGAATATATGAACATCAATACAATGTGATAAAGATGAACACAACCACCCACATAGGCAGATATTTTGCTCTCTGGTTAAAGCATCACCAGATGAAACCTGGCACTGTAGCTCATGATCCCATAGAGCATAATGGACAGAACTGGATTGAAGTGTTTAATGCTTATAATTAATATTAAACATTTATTTGTACTGAAGTTGCATTGTGGCTTGTCAATATTTGAAATGCCTAAAATGAAACGATTTTTTTGGGGGGGGGTTATTAAAATTGATTTCAATGGATTCTTTTGCTTAACAATGTGTAATTAGGACACCAGCATCTAAAATGCAGCCAATACACAATGTAAGGTTTGTCCCCTTTGTTCCCACTGATCAGCGCCGGAAATATACAACTCCCAAATTTTCAAGGAGTAAAAAAAAATCATAAATATGCCGGGGAGCATGGGGGTAAACAAAGTGGCGCTCACTGGTGCTGGGATAATGGGCCAGCGGGTTCAACAGGCACTGACATAGGCCGGCCAATACCTCAGTGAAACAATCAAAGCTAGCTAGTTAGCATTTGGCGCAATGCCTGCTAGCGCCTATACCCCTCGATTCAAAGAGCAAAAGTTAATTGATTTCGGATCGAGATTTGTACGTTTGGGTGGGTGTTAGTCATTTTTTCCTGTTTTTTTGGCCATTTCCGACTCGCACGAGCCTACGTACGAATTCGTATATGCTCTTACGATCATCGGAAGTTCGTTCCTAAATTGTAGGATCAAAACGTAAAACTTAGGATCAAATCCTAAAACTTAGGATCAAAACGTAAAACTTAGGATAATCGGATGTGTTTAGGTGTGATTCAGAGAGCAATTTTCAAACCTCTAAATACGTTTTAAAAGAAAGCCACTGCCGACACCTTTTAGCAGTCGGATTGCTGTTCTTGAACCGGTTTTTTGGCTATGTGGAGGAGTCTGCGCGTCTTGAGCTCCAATGAACTGCATGTATCAGCATGGCCGAGGCCATAAATTGTATGGCAATGCATACCTGATTCAATACATTTCATGTATGCCTTATAAAAGCATTTTAATGTGGACCTTAATTAGTCCTTTGCATGTAAACCTTTATTTTGCAATACATCCATATATTTGCGTTAATTAAAGAAACTTATGTCCTTTGTTATTTATTTTTACATTGATGTACTAGAATAATATTTTTAATTTGAATTTATTGGTGTAGTTGTTTACCTTTGCTTTGTTTAATTATTTTAGCTCATCTTTGGTCAGATGCATCACACTTACTGAGGAGAGGAGAGCGGGATAAAGTGCAGGATGTGGGTTACTGCTGTATTTTGCACAGACACAGCAGAGCTGGGGGCACGGAAAGGTCAGAAATCAAAGAATGCAGAGCAACACAGTCACAAGGCCCTTTCTGTTTGCAGGCTGCCCGATAATACCTGACCCGCCATCTTGGCTGTTTCTAGGCTCATAACATGCCGAAGTTGCTGGGTGTTTTTTAATTTTTGAGAGCAATCTGTATGTAGAGGGTGTGGGTAACCACACCAAAAATTTTAAGTTGTACCATTTGAAGCCAAAAAATTAAAATTAAATCCACAAGTAAAAAATGCAAGTTAACTAAAAATTAAACAAAGTAAGATTTACTTATGCAAATGCATTCATTAATGGTTGGTTACTACAAAATGAATGAAATAAAGAAAAATAAAAAAACAAATATTTAGAATGCACTTTAATGAGGTAAGTTTGTAGTGCGCAGGCGAAAGATCAGAAGGATTTACGTCCAGACAAAAAAGGAAAAAGGGCAAAACCAATGTTGCAACCTGAGAAATGAAACGGAAAATTCAGGATGGAAACTGACATAGGTCTGATTCCCGAACTGCCATACGAACGGACGTACATTTTAGGATAGAAACGTATTTGCTTATAGAATCACTCGCAAGTTCATAGAAACGCACGAGCGTTCGGGAAAAATAGGATGATCGGCACCAAAATCAAAGCTGTTACATGTTTCTTTGAATCGACCCCATAGAGTACACAGCGCAGCACCAGATAAGACGGGAATGCATTCAAAAATGATTCGAATAGAGGCTCATCATAAATTAGGCCCTTAAATTGGACCAAAACCCAGCAGGATCAATCGATCCCTTCACTCCCAGCGGGGCATCCAAAATCGTGATGCCCCGCTGTGTGAAACCCCCCAAGACACTATCAAACCTTACCTGAATCCTGGTCCAATGGCGCATGTGCGGGCTGCGGCCGCATCCTGCGCCTCTCTCTAGTAGAGCGTGGCTAAGGGCCACTGTGCTTCCACGCCGCTTTGACACTCATAGCTTAGCGGCTCCCGAGCGCGCCGATTGGACGAGCACCCGTGCATGCGCCGTAGGAGCGGGGTGAGGTGAGTTGATCTGGGCGTTCTGGGGGGTTTCACATAGCGGGGCACCCCCGATCGAAGTGGACCAAAACCCAGGATAGTCAAAGTCCACACTGAAAATAGGCTGAATCAATTAATGGTTGTATTAGATGAAGCCATATCAAATTCTGAGGCCGTATTCTTATATAGCGAAGACTCTCTGACACGCATTGTTTTTTTACACAATCGATTCAATTAGATTCGATCTATTAAACAAAGACTTACATTAAATCCACGCATTAGAACAAACTTCTAGTTCTATGAGATCAAAATTTGGAGCACATTAGAAAATACATTTCAAAGTTTCACACGCACGAATATAAACAATAAATGTAAAACAATGTAAACAATAACTTCTCTTTTACCTTTACTCTGTAAGGCTTATCTCTGGGTCCACTGACCTCTCCTGTTACCTTTTCTCTAGTCACATTGTGTCTCACCTTTCCCCTATGGGAGATCATTCATTTTTGCTGAGGTGGAAATGTAACTACAAGCCAAGCGAGCTAACTACATTATTTATGGAAGGACATTGGGCTATTTATGTATACATATACTGCAGCATAAATAATGTTAATGCACACTTACATTTTGAGCAGTAAGGTTTAGTCAAAAGCCCAGAGCTATTGCACCTCTAACCTACAACTATCAGTGATTAAAGAGATTGTATGTACATATATATATATATATATATATATATATATATATATATATATATTTATTTAGTAGGATTGGGCTGCTAGCGGCAATGTCAGACTCTGGAAACAGTCCTTAGGTAAAATTATAAGCGGTTTATTGAAGACAAAGTCCAACAGAAAAGTCTCTTAAATTCTGCAACAAAACAAGCGGTTTCCACACCAGTTTTATCAAAGTCCAGTGTCTGGTAGGTACCGAGTAGTCCTTTATGTAACAGATCCCCTTTCAGGGGCATGCAGGCTGCTCACTCACAGGCTCCACACATGAGACTTTCGCCAGTTGAGTAACGCTGGCATAGGTAATTCAGTTACACAGTGAGCCGTCAGATCGGCTCAATTTGGTCCCAGAATAAGGCCGCACAACCAGAAATGATATATTAAAAAAATCTATACACCTTTAATCTTGTATCATATAGCAGAAAAGAGTACACATATTCACAATGCAACAATTATACATACAAAAGACTCAATTAAAAAACATATAAGACCCTGCCTAAAATGAATGGACCTGTCTGACTACATTTTATAGGTATTGCACTATGCCCTGGAAGTATAACTTATATTAAGAAACACTATTTAATCCATGGTTACACAAGTGAAATGAAAATAATTATATCACTATATCACTAAGTGCTAAAAGTGCTACTTCAATCCAACTATAATTGCAAAACAGCATCCTGATGAAGTGGGACTAGTTTGGACCATGCAACGCGTCAGTGCGTCGGACTGCCTTAATGTGGACCTGGACCCTTAACATTATGGTGATATAAGTCTTATTTACTGCTGTATCTTACTTTGCCCTGATTGCTTAACCTTGGTGATACTATGGATTCAGTCTATGTTTACTTCTGTTGGCAAATATAAGGCATTTCTCTTAAGGCACTGTTCACTTTATTTGTATACATTTATTTGGATTATCAATTATAGTTGGATAAGCACTTTTTGTATTCTAATCAGTGGGGAGTGATATAATTATTTTCATTTCCCTTGTGTAATCATGGATTATATAGCGTTTCTTAATTTAAGTTATACTTCCAGGGCACAGTGCAATACCTATAAAATGTAGTCAGACAGGCCCATTCATTTTAGGCAATGTCGTATAATTGTTGTATTGTGAATATGTGTAATTTTTTTCTGCTATATGAAACAATATTAAAGGTGTATAGATTTTTTAATATATCATGTGTGTCCTTATTCTGGGACCAAACTGAGCAGATCTGGCGGCTCACTGTGTAACTGATCATTTGTGGTGACACGGTTGTGTCTGGGTCCCCTATATACCTGCACCTATTCATTACTTTGGCTGTGCTAAAATTGTTCATATTTGAAAGGCCTAAGTAATTCCTTAAGTTGTCCACAGATGACTTTGAACATTTGCAACTGAGACACTGCTGCAGTAAACAGCACAGCCAGCGCATTGCAGTAAGGTGGCAGTTAGAATGGAATGCTGTTTGAGATTGTTGAGGGGACAGTTGGGGGCCAGCAAGGCAAAGGTGCAAGCGCTTAAAGATAAAGAAACGTCTGAAACTGAGAGAGGTGCTGCAAATCCTTTCGAAGTGACAGGGAGAAGGAAAATAAAGGAGGATGGCAGAACAAGCATCAGCAAAATACTGACCCAAAACTGTTTAGAAGTACCCAAAGTCAATGAAGAGCCCTGGAAGAAACATTAAGTGGGGGTTCCATTTGTAAATGCAGTGGCTGGTGAGATCACTCGGAATCATGTCCTCCTTGTTACATTGCACAATGCAGCAGCAGCATGAGATATATTGCTGATGTCTCTGTACAACAGATTCATTGTTCACTTCTAGTCATGGCATTTGGCATTGGCTCTTTGCTCTACTAGGGATGCTCCTGAATAGTGATAACCCTAGAAGAGTACAGGGCCAATGTTAACAGGCACCAAGCTATCCACACTCTCTGTCTGCCATCAGAAGAGCTCTGCTAAAATCCCAAAATGTATTGGAGGACATGGGAAAACTTTCATACATACTGTACCATTTGGCGTGTGCCAGTCTGTAAAGCCTGGGAAATGTATAACTGATCTATTTTTTTCCTAACCAGTTCTTCTGGAAGCAGTTTTTCATGACCACTAATTTCATGCTTCCTTCTTCTCTGTCCCTTCTCTGCAGACACTGTGCATTCAATGTGGCTGTGTAAATGTAGCATACGGGTCCCTGAGGGGTTTAGCTCCTCAGGGTGTATGGAGAGTGGGTTCTTTGTTAACAGGCTTGGGGGACCTCCTGACGTGGGCTTACTTCCAAAAACTCCAATGAAACCGACTTTATCAAAAGGGCCCTTACTTTATTTAGCAGGACTTCAGGTGCACTTTAGACTTCACAGCAGGCCATACAGTCTTTCCAAAACAGTTTCCTTAGCAGCTTCCATAGCACAATATTGCATCCAAATGTACTCCAACAGGTGGTGGTCACTCATGCTGATTAGGGATGAGCGAACCGGTTCGGACGAACCGGAATTCGCTCCGAATTTCAGGGAAAATTCAATTCGGCACAAACCCGAATTTTTTTTGGTTCGTGCCGATTGAATTTTCCCTGAAATAAAAATAAAAAATGCCGGCATGGTGGGAGCGGGCAGGCCGGCTACGCTGTCAGCGGGCGGCGGAAGCCGGCCCGCTGACAGCGCAGCCGGCCTGCCCGCTCCCACCATGGCGGCATTTTTTTTTTCAGATGAGCGATTCGTGAAAGTTCGATTCGGGCGAACCCAAATTTCTTGGGGAAATTCGTCGAATCACCCGAATCGAACTTTCAAGAAGTTGGCTCATCTCTAATCCTGATCCCACAGCAGAATACTGCGGCCTTAAGCTTCCTCCTCAGCGTCTTGGGTGGAATGGTTCACCTTCTCCTGTGGTCACTGGTTAGGTATGAATGTGGCTCCTCTGCTCTCTCTCTTACTCCTGCCACTGCGACCAGTTGACCCTGCTAGTACCTTCCTCACTCCCGGCTACTACAATAGAGGACTACATCTTGTAGAACACTGAACACTGACTCATTCTGAGGTAACTCCCCTTATATAGACTCCCTCTACTGGCTTCTAGAACCTTCTTTAACTTTCTACTCACCTTAGCCAATGGCAGCTCAGCTAAACTCCTATGTGGTTAGGTTTTAGTTAAAACGTTTGGTAGACCTGTAATGTCACAATTCATTTCTTATCCAACAGTAGTTGATGTAGATGTAGTGCAACTGCAGGACAGATATGAACCATTACATTAAAAGAACCACAAAGATAATGGCTGAATACTTTCCGCCGGCTACATAAAGATGAGTCTTGCTACACATTTCGGCTTGAAAATGAGATGTAGATGATGCACTTGCATCCAAATTCAGCAATGGGAGGGGGCATGTACTCCCGGTGACCATCCTTCCCCTTCTGCCCTTGAGAACATGGTTTTAATTATCTGTGGCCATTTTCCTACTAAGTTACAACTAGTGATGAGCCAAACCTATTTGCCCAAGTTGTCAATATCCAGGGTTTGAGTATAACCAGATCCCATTATCTGGTGGGTGGGGGGGGATTCTGTTGTGTATCCTGGGCTCTGGAAAGCACAGAAATACCCCCAAAAGGCACAAAGATATTCTGGTGGCAGTTTTTAATAGAAGTTCTCCTATTATGTAAATTAGCCAAACAGCACAATAGAGTCAGATAACAAAAGCAGAGGGTCCTTACAAGGTAGATCTAGTTAAAAAAGAATAGCCACTACCCTCTATAGCCAGAGGGTCACACCAGTCAGCAGATTGCTCACAAACGGTCATACATTTTGATTGATGAGGTCAAGTGCAGAGGGCCCTGGCATGGCTCCACCAGTCCCACACAGAAATGGGCCACGTCAGCAGATTGGCCAAAATGGGTATTACACTTTTTGTATTACAGCAGGCCGCTGCCCTAGTTAGGCCCCCCAGTCCAAAAGTGCCTCCCACACAAAGGATTGATAAGGTCCTTCTCAAAGAAACAGAAGCTGCTTTCTGTCTGTTGCAAGCATAGGTTGTGCAGTGCCTGCTTCTGGAACGAACTTACCTTTCCTCCTCTCACTTTGACCACCCCCACGCCAATCACTTTTTGTTTATTCCCTTTGCTGTCTTCCCTTTGCTGTCTTTGTAAAAAACCTACACCCAAGGAGACCATTATGGGGTTAAATGGTATAAAATAACAGTAGTAAGAGGGCAGTGGCCATTGTACAGTATGTCTGATTTTGACTTTGGGTGCAATGCTGATTATAAATATTTTTGTTAAAGAAAACAACTGTGCCAAAGTAGACCATTATACAGTGAGTTGGCAGAAAATAACTGATAGCAGAGGGCAATGGCCAATGTAGGACTGCTTTTATGTTGGAATACAGTATGTTTAATTAAATTAAAATTGCACACAAGGCAATCAGTATAGAGTGAGTTGGCAGAAAATAACTGGAGGGCAGTCAATGTCTGCTTTTGAATTGGCATGCATCAACATTTAATAACATTTTTACCAGGGGCATGAAACCCCAATATGCAAAAAATATGGACATGAGGCCTTACCGCAATAAAACGAACAAGTTATATATATTACAAGATATATATATTAGAAAATATAACGAATTTGCAATATAGAGTGCATTAGAGATTAAAACAAATCTGCTCACACTATAGGGTTGATTCAGCATTGGTCGAAATTTTCTCGGTCCTTTAGAAGATCAGTCTGGCATGCAACAATTCTCCTTTTGTCACTTGATTTATGGGCACATGCAAGGCATGCGCAGAGCATGCGAGAAAGCCGTGAAAGATCTCTCAACATGTGAGAATTTACAAATCGCATGACAGTTTACTGAATCACTGTATGCGAGTTCTAACTTATTTTATTGAAAAAAGCCATGCTCGCAATTGCCAGCATGTTTTTTTTTCATTAAAACCAACATGCAGTAATTCTTTATTTTTTATTCTTTATCCCACCAGGCAGTATCTTCCTCCAGTCTGGGGAAAGGGTCTTCCGTGTCCCTCCATGTTTGCATCATGAAGGGGGGGCAGGCACAGGTCCCTACTCTTTTTGTCCCAGCTGCCATAACCAACTACGGAATTGTAGGGGAGGGATGGGAGGGGGTTTTCCTGGGGGAAGTCCATCCATTCTCTTCCTCTCTAGTAATGTGTTGGTCATATGGGGGAAATTCCAGTTATAAAGCTCTCAGCCTGGCCTAAAAACCATTACTCCTGACTGGCAGCTGGGACAGAAGGAGGGGGGAGCTGTGTCCCCCCGAGAGACAAATGGTTGCAGCCAAGTCAGCAAATGGAGTGAAGTCCTTCCCTCCTGCAATTTGCCTGGGAAGAAGCATTTTATACTGGAGAGGTAAAACCTCTCCGAAATCTTCTCCATGGGACCAACACATCACTAGAGGGGAGGCGTATGCAGGGGCTCCAGGGAAACCCCCTCCCTACCCCTCACCTCCTTAAATGCAGCTGGCCACTTGGGGGGATTCCTCAGAGGTGCCAGCTCTGAGCTACCAGCCCGTAAAACCATTAATCCCGTGAGACAGCTGGGACATAAGAAGGTGGATCGTGTGCTGAGAATCGTGGTTTCACAGCGCCCGTGCTGGCACTGTTCGCTTACATGTTGAAAACAAATGATTTATGGCCGTTAGCTCCATTGGAAAAAACAAGACACATTGCCGCAGGTAGCTTTCAGCACCGAACACTAACAGTGGCAGGTATTGAGACTGAGGCGCTAATAGTGTCTCTGCGCGGATGTTCAAGTGGTGCTATGAGGCGCTAGTGATAAATTGGCCTCCACTACCGTATTTGGAAGAATTACACCAGAACAGAATAAAGGCAGATTCAGCTCATCACTATTCATGACCAAACAATCTGGTTATTGAATTACACCAAACAACCAAGCCCCCAACCAAACATCAAAGGATCCGGGGCAATAGAAACTGAAGAAATGAAAGTGCAGCTTTTATTTTACATAAGGCGCATTATAAATATGTACAGGGTACAAATATACAAAACACAATACAGTTATTTGCTTTATTTTAACAGATAAAATAGTCACAAAAGGAAAGTTGCTTTTAGGGGTTTATAAAGTGCTGCGTATACCAGTTATAATGAGGAAAAGTTGAAGATAGCCTCAATCGGGATATCCCTGACAAATACAATTGCAAATAAGTTTTAATTTGTATTTTTAAAACCCTAAAGTGCCTCTGTAGGCAATCTCTTCCTCACTACCAATGAATAGGATATTATCCCTACTATAAGTAGCCTGTAGTTTAGCAGTACCCTTTGGCTTAGTTAGTCTAGCCACTAGTCATGTCCCTAATGACCCTGCCATTACAGTGCAAAAATAAACAACTAAACATAAGTGTCGATTCAGAACCAGGTCAGAAAAGTCACTATTTTTTAGATGAGAAAACGTACCATTCACTTTCATTGTCTATCTTGGGGCAGATTCAGCAACTGGATGTAAATGGGGTCTGGAGGGGTCTGAGAGGACTATTATTTCAACAGTAAAACATTATTATTTTTTGCTTCAGAAAGATCTACAATGCCCATGACCTACTTATTTTGGTAAAATTGGCAATTATACACCTCTTTGAGGATACTTGTAATTGTTGGTCACTAGGGGGTACTTGGCAGAAAATGCTTCAGAATCACAGGGCTAAAGCACTGTTACTCCACCTGTGGTACGCGCATCCCAAGGGGTATACAGCTATATTCAGGGGTGCATCAACTGGGGAGTCTCATCTGGTATATTATTGTTAACAGTAAAATAGTATTTGTACCTGCTTTGAATGTGCTACAAGGTTGTGACCTTATCATTTTTGTAACATTTATAACTGATTCCCTCCTTAGGGGCACTTAGGTGGAACTTCGTGTCTCTAGGGGTTACCTGGTGTAAAATGTTGAGAACCTCTGGTCTTAAAGACCTTCACAATTGTCTATCTGTTCTTTTATACGTTTTTAAAGATGTTTAATAGTGATGAGTTCAGGTCCCCAAACCGAACATGGACTTCAGCCAGAAATCCGTGTTCGAGTTTGGCATCCGGTCATAACACAAAAAAGCTGGTTGATGGGCTGCTGAGCACGGGGACTAGGTTTGAGTCCCCGAACATTTATTCAAAACTAGGGCGAACTTGCCAGACCTGTACTTTGGGGGGATCAAAATATTGCGGCCTAGGCGACAGATACCAGCCTGAACTTTTGTGTATGGACATTCAAAACGGTGAGCCAAATCAACCAATGTCTTTATACCTTACTCTAAAAGTAAAACAAAAGATTATGCCAATCCTCAGCAGTTTTTAACCATTTAAATTTGAAACATTGCTTGACCCTGGGTATGGCTAGAACATTAGGCTCGATTCAGAGACACATTCGTCTGGACTTTCGTAGCTGTCTGTGTATGTTTTTGTTTGTGTTTGTCATTTTTTGGTTGTGACATCCCATTTTCCATTCGTACGTTCGTTCGCGCTCGTGCGTATATGCGCTTTCGATGAACGAAACTAAATCGGATCATTTGCGTTAGTTCGGATCATTTTCCCATCAAAATCTGATATTTTGCGTTCGTTCAGATAACTTTCGTTATTGGGATGGGCTTGCGTCTCATTCAGAGAGCTGATTGCCGAGGGACCACTACCCTATAAAACCGTTTCATTTGCTATCCACTTACGGGACCATGAGGAATATGAGCGCCTCCAGCTAATGGGCATTGCATGTATCAGCAGGGCCGAGGCCAGATTGCACCGGCGACGCATGCATATCGATCGCATGCATGACTTTGAGCTGTTGGAGCTGACCAGACTTAATCGCGCTTCTCTCCATAAGTTGTATCGTGAGCTGCGGCCATGGTTAGCCCGCACCACAACAGCTTACAGTGTATCCCGTAATCCCTCCTTGTAAATTGCCCCTGTGAAACAGCTTACAGTGTATAGCTTAATCCCTCCTTGTAATTTGTCCATGTGATCCATTTGACCGTCTTTAGCTTCATCAATGTTTTTAATGTCGGCCAAAGCCAAACATTTTCATGTGGACCTTAATTAGTCATTCGAAAGTTAATCTTTAGTTGATCCAACATACATATCCTTTTTTGGCAAAAACTACTATTTGTATTGGCCAAAATGTTTTTTGGAGGGTGATAGGAGTTAGTGTTTGAGTAATTTACCTTGCCTTGCTAATTTTTTTTTATTTTTCTTTTTTCCCAGGAACCGCAAAATGGGCCACTCACTGAATGTCCAAACAGTGGTGGCCCCGGACATACGGTTCCTTAGTGTCCTCGCCGGGTTTCCAGGCTCATCCCATGATGCGTACATATTACGAAGATCTGGATTATACCGTCGGTTTGAGTCTGGAGAATTCTCAGATGGATGGCTCCTTGGTAAGTTGACGCAAATAACGTCATTTACTTTTTAATGTATGCCTATGAATATAGTTTATGATCCATGTCTGAACCTGTGGCTGTTTTTACCCCTTGGTGACATGTTAAACCGGACCTTAACCATCATATTTAGCAAAGCACAAACCCTTAAAAACTGTTTTCCCAGCATTTTTAAATAATATATTTCTACTTTCTAGTAACTTACTTATTATTCTTCCCCACACTTGGCTGCAATTCTGCTCTTGACTTTATGATAGGGTCTGCGCCATCCTTGCTCAGATGCATGACACTTACTGAGTAGAGGAGAGCGGGATAAAGTGCAGGGGGCGGGTTAGAGCTGTGCTTGGCTCAGACAAAGCAGATCTGGGGTCCTGAAAAGGTAAGACATCCCAGAATGCTGAGCAGCACAGTCCTAAGCCAATTCCTGTTTGCAGGCTGCCTGTTTTGCCCTCATCCTCCATCTTTGATGTTTAAAGGCTCAGAACATGCAGTAGATGGTGTTAGGCTGTTTTTTTTAGCTGAGCAATCTGTATGTACAGGGTGTGGCTAAAATATAAGATAGGCTCTTAGTCAGGGTGAACGACCGCTTGACCATACATTTTTGCTTGGAATGTGTAATTTATGTAAGTATTTTATTATTATTTCAGGGGATTTTGGTTAGCCGCTTCTTCCCTGGCTGATGACGCCCATCCTTCAGCCACAGAATGCGGCCCAGGACGCCTGCAATCGGGCACACCGCAAAACCCGGGCAGTTGTGGAGAGGGCCTTTGGCCTCTTAAAACCCGCTTGAGGTGTTTGGACCATACCGGGGGGGGGGGGGAAGTACAGCAGGACACCAACAAGGTCATCGATATCATACTGGCCTGCTGTGTCATCCACAACCTTGCCATAATGCAGCGTGTCCCCCGGTATGTGGGAGCAACCATTTGCATGTGAATATTTGGCCAGTAATACATAGGGCCACATACACACCCTCTCCTGCTTGGCCACATTTGCCACAGGCACAGGTGGAAAGCAGCCATACCTATGCCACATCCACACCTGTAAGTCAGTGGCCCACCCAAACAATAACCCCCAGTCCGAATGCAAGTCCAGTCCAATCTTTGCCATGGTTCAAGGTAGTAGTTTGCCAGCCCAGAATGTCCCCCAATCTTGCCTACAAACAGGATGAGCCAGACACAATTTCATTAGGCCCAAGCCTGCAGTGTGGCAGCTTGAGTGGCAGGTTCAGTGAGGCTTTAGCTCAGGCATTGGCTAGTGGGGTATTTCAGCACTCTAATGAGCTATATGGGCGAAAATCAAAATCATACATGCAAAGCCATAAAAAAGGCAATCTTGGTAGCGCTCACCAGACAGGTCAATACAGTGGTGATGTAGAGGAAAGATGTGGAGCAGATACAGGTCAAATAGCTGTTAAAATGGATGTTGCCCATGGGTGTTGCAACCCTGGTGGTGGGCCTTGGAGGTGGCCCATCACCTGGGCATGTGTGGCATTCATAATCTGCCACTGTTCCAACATGAACATGACATGAGTCTATTGCTAGTTCGAACTTCCTCGAGCATGGCTGTGAAATTATTATTTAAGGTGTCCATGTGGCTGTTGCTCGTCCTAAATTCTGTCAGCATGGTGGTGAATGTATTATTTAATGTCTCTAATTGTGCAGTAGGCTGCTCTGTGGTTCTTTGAGTCACCTGCCAAAATAAACGGCTGTCATGGCGCCACGCTAACTCCAGGATCGGCACGCGCCTCCCCTGGGAAACTGGTCGACGTTGCTGACTACGTCTACCAATTCCCTGAGTTTGAGCGCCTGCAGATGCTGGACCTCTAGGGCGAGCAAGAGTCGCAGATGTGCTCAGCAAATCCTCTGCAGCAGAGCTACCACTGGGGAATGTAGGCTCAGTCTCTGCATGCTGCCCACGATGAGCTGGCAGCATGCGTCCAGCTTCACTCTGCTGCAGAGGATTTGGTGCAGTAGCATGTTGGGACAGTGGCAGATTAGGTTCCAGGGGGGTCAGTTCTGAAGGTCCCATCAAACTGGCATCCTCCTCCATCTCCTGGATTTCCTCCATCAGTGTGTGGGTCTGTTGGACATGTGAAAAAAAAAGGTTCAGTTTGGGCCCTAAATATATTTGTTATGCAAATTAGTCATGTTCATTCACATGCATCAACAGTTTCATCAAAGTCCACTTACCATATATATCTGGTCCTGGCTCCTAGGCAGCACAGAAGTTGACAGCGTGGTCAAACTGGATGAGGCTTCCACACTTGCTGAGACTTGATGCTGGGCTGTATTTAAAATAAAAAGGCACGTAAACACCCAAAAATCCATTGATGATATGGATTACTACATATGCTTTAAAAAACACGTGGCCAAGCAGGAATGCCGCCTCCCCCAACGGTCCAAGGTGACCTTCACTATGAATGTCATTATCTGTTATATGTATGCCTCACCCTGTACATACACATTGGTCACCTTAAATAATACAAACATGCATGTACTGCATGTTATGAGGCTTCACACATCCCTAAAGGGCCATTAGGGGCCCACACTCAGCTTGCAAATAGCATTTGTCTTCAGAGTATGCGGGTGGGCATTCTTCCTATGTAGACCTTTCCCTGACTCCAGATCAAGTATTTTAGACCAAAGCACAGCTAAAACCCAAGTGGGATAAAGACAAAGAAGGAAGTGTTGTATATGATTGACTAGATTCACATAACAGTCAGTGCTTTGCTAATATAAAGACTTTAATAGTGACCATAAATACTGTCCAAGGTTGTGTATGGGCTGCAAAATTTGAAAAGGAACATTCCGTAGACATTAAACACCCAGCTCAAACTGTAACCTCCCCTACAAGCCACTTCCTAGGGGCATGTGTTCATATATGCCTGTGAGCCTCATTTCACACGTTTAAAACATTTCACATACACACTAACATTACTAACCTGCAGGAATGGTAGGGATGTCCGTGTCCCGTCGGCCAGAGAGGCCCTCTAATGCCACGGGATGTATCAACGCCAGCACCATCTCCTCCGCTCGTGTAAACTGTAATTTTGTGGGTAAGCCTCTGCCAGTTTGTAAGCTGAAAAATAGAGGTTTGCAAATTTAGGGAATTGTGGTCAATACAACAAGCAGACAAATGCACAACTCAAATATATACCTGTAATTGCACTTCAGGTCAGAAATGTTGCGCTCTATCTGCTCCACATCTTTAAGCTCCTCCCCCGCTGCATTGACCAGTCTGGTGAGCTCCTCCAAGATTTCTGTTTTTCTCATTTTGCTTGTAGATTTTGATTTTCGCCCATATAGCTCGTCATAATTGAGTGTGAGCCCACTTGCCAATGCAAGAGTTTGTGCCTCACCAAACCTGCCACTCAACTGTCCTCGCCGCAATGTCCGGCCTATTGCTTGCTGTTCTGGCTCATCTCTGTATGTAGGCAATTCGGGGGGACATTCTGGGCTGGCTCTGTTGTGTTGAAATGTGGGACACGTGGCTTGAGAACGAATGGACTGGACTTGCAAATGGACTGGGGGTCCTTGCCTGGGTGGCCACAGAACTTCCAGGCGTGGATGTGGCCTATGGATAGTTGGTTGCCACCTGTGCTGGTGGCAAATGTGGCCGAGAAGGAGAGGGTGTGCTTGAGGGTGCAGTGCTTCTGGCCCTGTGCCTCTTTGTGCCCTTGCCACTTGTGGTTCCATGCCCATGGGAGGTACTTGCACGTGGCTCAGGAGATGCAGAGCTGGCTGGGCTTGGGCTTCTGGGCCTGTGGCTCTTGGTGGCCTTGCCACTAGTTGTTCCATGCCCATGGGAGCATTTAACACGTGGCTCACAAGATGCAGAGCTGGCTGGACTGGGGCTTCTGCACCTGTGGCTCTTGGTGGCCTTGCCACTAGTTGTTCCATGCCAGTGGAGCGTGCTTGATGAAGGGATGTGCTAGGCCGGGGAGGAGGGGAGGGTGTTTTTTGGGGGCTGGGGATTCTCACCCTCTTAGTGGTCTTTCTTGCTGGCGTACCTGCCTGCTTTGTGGTTGGCTTCTTCTTAGCCGCTCCCTCCTTGGCTTTGCTGGTTGGTTTGGGTTTAGCAGACTTGGTGGGTAATGTCGCCTTGGGTTGGCCACTGTGGCTGCGCGTTTCCCGCACCTTTGGAGTTGTTAGTTGTGACCGAGTGGTTGGACGTGATGAAGGCTCCTCAGGCCGCTGTGGCCTTTTGCTGGTGGCCTCCTTGGCTGCTGTGGCCTTACCGAGGGCTTTTTTAGCTGGCATGTTGAAACTCTCAAAGAGAATGAGCTGTGTGTCCAGGACCCTTTAAATACTAATGCCTGGGTATGACGCTTACGCATTCGCATACGCGTGCGTACGGCCGTTCGTCAGGCCGTGCGGAACCGGGAAACCGCTGGGGCATTACTTATCTGCTGCGGACAAGAAGAAAGATGGCGCCCACGATCTTCACCCGCCAACAACAAGAGCTGATTATGCTCATAAGTGTATTGTAAGGACTTTGATTTGCCATCCAAATGCATGCCTAGGCCTTAAGGAAGCGCAGGAAGCAAAAGTTTGGTTTAAAAGTTAGTAAAACTCTGTGCAAAACAGAAGTTGGTGCGCAAATGTGCGAACCAAGTCACTTGCATCTAGAAGGATAGTTTGAGGCTAGAAATGTGTCTGGGAATGTCATTTAGTCAACTGATCTAATTGTGACAGATATTTGTATGCAGTTTGATCTAACAACTATGTTTATTTTGTGTTTTTTAGACGATGCTTCAGCGCAGGTACGACTACCTGCCCAACTCATTTGAGAAGAGGAACGTCGCCCTGGAGGTCGTTTCCCGGATCCAACAGGAGACGGACACTACCTTCACACATACGCAGATCATGCAGCATTGGTTGGACCTAAAACGGCTACACATGCCCCGGGTGCGGCGATTTTTTTTCCCAAGTAAGTACATAGCGATTGCATGCTAGATGTAACTAATACAGAAGGTAGGCCTTTATTTATAATTGTTTTTCTTTTCTAGTGTTGGAAATGGATTACCGAATCCGACGCACCCGGAGGCGCACAGGCCGACCAGTGCTACATGAATCTGCAGCAGAAAGTGAAGGTGGTGAATCTCCAGGGTGACGTTCCTACCCCTCCTCTATCGCAGCCTCCGACCAGACCCTGGACCTTTCTACAGAAGAGGGGCGTCACGGTGTGGGCAGGGAGTCGGCCCAAGCGACGGAGCCATTAGCCTCTGGTATGTGACTCTTAATGTAACCACACACACATACATGCTATTTAAACTAAAGCTGATTCTCTTAATCTCTTTTTCTAGATGATTTGGTAGTGGGTGAAGGATCTGGAGCAGGGACTGCAGCAGATCAGGCCCAGGAGGCACATGTTGAAGGTGAGTGATGTCACACACACATTCAAATTGACATTTGCTTACTGTTGACTCAGACATTAGAAGTGACCCTATTTGACATGTCTCTACAGCCTCAACTTCCCAGCAGTGGCAGGTCCAAGGACCGAGGGTGGTCACCGAAGCAGACGTCGGCCACCAACAAAGTAAGTTGTAATGTCTATATTATTTAGAGTATGTGGGAATTGGCATGATCACCAAGATACCTAAAGCCATAGTCAATGGCATTAGCATAATGACATATGCCCTCTTCCTTTATTAATTCCTTAGCATAATGACATATGCCCGCTTCCTTTGATTAATTCCTTAGCATGACATATGCCCTCTTCCTTTGAATAATTCCTTAGCATAATGACATATGCCCTCTTCCTTTGATTAATTCCTTAGCATAATGACATATGCCCTCTTCCTTTGATTAATTCCTTAGCATAATGACATATGCCTGCTTCCTTTTATTAATTCCTTAGCATAATGACATATGCCCGCTTCCTTTGATTAATTCCTTAGCATAATGACATATGCCCGCTTCCTTTGATTAATTCCTTAACATAATTACATATGCCCGCTTCCTTTGATTAATTCCTTAGCATAATGACATATGTCCTCTTCCTTTGATTAATTCCTTAGCATAATGACATATGCCCGCTTCCTTTTATTAATTCCTTAGCATAATGACATATGCCCTCTTCCTTTGATTAATTCCTTAGCATAATGACATGCCCACTTCCTTTGATTAATTCCTTAGCATAATGACATATGCCCGCTTCCTTTGATTAATTCCTGAGCATAATGACATATGCCCACTTCCTTTGATTAATTCCTTAACATAATTACATATGCCCTCTTCCTTTGATAAATTCCTTAGCATAATTACATATGGCCTCATGAGTTAGCTTGCAACCTAATAAACATTCCATCCCCAGCTGATAAACATGTATTTGCCAACAAATAACGTTTTTTTTATTTTTTATACAGGGACCACACGTGCCAGAGTGGCACAACTGAGTGCAAGGGTCCTTGCGTTGGTGGCCGACATGCAGGAGCTGTGTGACTCGTTGGGGACCACAGATGAAGATGAATAATGTTCTGGGTCCTGCCATTGCTATGTATATAGTTTTAATTTTTTTTAATATTTTTAAAATTTTGTGACATTTATAAAGTTTATTTTTTAAACCCCCCCCCCCCCCCCCCAGAAAAGGTTGTAAAATGTTTAAACCAAAATTTTTTTAAAAAATAAGCCCTACATAAAGTGGCATTTGTTAATAAAAAAAAAACAAATACCTGTTTCTGTGTCATTTCCTTTTCGAAATACATGGGCAGGCTGATTCATCACTAATGCCAGGTAGCGACATGAATCTGTAGCAGGCATTTTCAGAGTGCCCGCTAGTAGTCACTGTGCTCAGCCGTGGGTCGCTACTTCATAGCGACTCAGTCGCTGTTCAGTAATGTTGAATACATTGTGAGGAGACGCTATTTGACCAGTACAGCTCTGTATGGGAGGGCATGTTAGCGACTGCTCGTAGCGAACGACTCACACCATATTCAGCAAAAAAACTGCTTCACAAATCTCTGACGCTAAAAAATGCTTGTTTGAAGCCCACAGCACAGGAGGCTGTGTGTTTAAAGTCTGTTTTTCAGCATCTATCCACTAGTAACAAAGCGAAAAAGTATGGAATTACATTGTAGCAACATTGTAACATGAACACTTTAATGGCAGACCTGTAATGTCATTTCTGAAGTAATATATAAAAAATGAAAAAAATTGTGATAAAACTGCTTTTTCAATGCCAGAAGAGGTCACTGAATTTTGATTGTGATTTTTTGAAAAATAACAAAAAACAAATATCCAGTTAAAAGAGAAGAAAAGGTTCGTCCATTGAAATATATGGGAGAGCGATAGGTAGCGAGAGGTCATACCTGGCGCATGTGTAAGGCTGAACGCCAGCGCTGTTCGCTGAGGCTGTGAAAATAATGAATCAGATGCTCCATGGCGCTATTCCAGTCGCTAAACAGATTCTGCTTGATAAATGTGTAATTGCGTGCCATGTCCGGCGTTCACCAGTCGCTACCTCTCATAAACCAGCCACTACCTGACGTTATCCCTTCTTAAATAATGGCCTAATTAAGAGTTGGTTACCACAAAACGAATGGGTCAAGAAATCTTTAGAGATAAAGATTTGCACGACCGCGAAGTGATTTTGGTAAGTTTTAGGGGTGAGAAATGCAAGAATATACTGACCGCGAAGTGATTTGGGTAAGTTTTAGGGGTGGGAAATGCAAGAATATACTGACCGCGAAGTTATTTAGGTAAGTTTTAGGAGTGTGAAATGGAAGAAGAATGAGACTGCGAAGTGATTTGGGTAAGTTTTAGGGGTGGGAAATGCAAGAATATACTGACCGCGAAGTTATTTAGGTAAGTTTTAGGAGTGTGAAATGGAAGAAGAATGAGACCGCAAAGTGATTTAAGTAAGTTTTAGGGGTGGGGAATGGAAGAAGAATGAGACCGCAAAGTGATTTGGGTAAGTTTTAGGGGTGGGAAATGGAAGAAGAATGAGACCGCAAATTGATTTGGGTAAGTTTTAGGGGTGGGAAATGGAAGAAGAATGAGACCGCAAAGTGATTTGGGTAAGTTTTAGGGGTGTGAAATGCAAGAATATACTGGCCGCGAAGTGATTTAGGTAAGTTTTAGGGGTGGGAAATGGAAGAAGAATGAGACCGCGAAGTGACTTAGCTAAGCATTGTAGCCAAATTTAGTGAACCAAATATTTAGGCGAGCACATTAATGAGCTAAGTTTGTAGTGCGCAGGCGTAAGGTCGTAAGGATTTTCATCTGGACGATTATTTATTGGAAAAGGAAAACAGAATCTAACGGGAAACGTAAATGATTCGTGGGAGGAGACGATGGAAAAAGGGCAAAAACGAAAGCCTACGTTGTAACATGAGTAACATAAATGAAAAACGAAAGCTGGAAAATGACATTGCGATGCATGCTTAGAATCAATCGTACACTCATAAGAGAGCTGGAAAATTAAAAAAAAAAAACAGATAGACACAAAAACGAAAGTCTTTTTTTTTCTCTCTGAATCAACCATATTTTACAAATGTCATGGGGAATTCAACCTAGACATGATTCATAAACTAAAAACTGTTACATTTGTACAACCATTTACAAAAAAAATATTCCATTATAACAGTGCAGTAAATTACTATTTTTGTAAACAGATTTCTATCAACGTAGCTTCACAGCCAGGTCTGATATGTCAGGCAACAGCAAACTTCATTACTACCATTTGATTTCACCAAATGTGTGGGTGAAATATATTGGTTTAACAAATCTGCCACCCATGGTCATTTTAAGTTTTATAGCAACAATATCTGGCCTTATAATCTGGGAGGAGAATTCTAGTGTCAGCTTAAGCCAGCAGAAGGGTTGTGTCATGCTGGTGAGCAACACGGGACCTGCCTGTTACCCACTTGTGGACATATTTTGAAGGCTTTTGTTATCCTTTCTAGGATGGTTTTGGTTGGATCTTTCATCGTGTGAAGGTGCATGCGTTATGGGATAGAAATCATCCTTTGCACTTATTTAATTTGAAGGTTGCTCTGTGTTTCCAAAAACATTGCATTATCTAAACTTGAATATCATGGACAGTGGCAGTAGCTGGGTTACAGTCCACACAGACACTGGCACAGAGTTGCCAATGAGACTTCAGGTCTGCTTAAAAAATTATATTTCATCAGAAGACATCCTGCCTATAAGCATGCAAACAATCCTCATATGCATCACGCAACAAATGTTACTTCAGCTTCTTAACTAAAGATAACTAGAGTTATCTAACACATGTACTTCTTACACGAAAATTAAGACAATAATTAGCAATAGATATTAATAACAAAAATGTGAATTTAGTTGTTATGTAGTCTAAACTGACTTTAGTCTAGGCTCGATCTATTGCACAGATTTCATGAGGTAATGGAGAATTTGTAGACCCCAGAGCAGGGGTGAGATCCAGCACAGCTCCGGGGGCAGGCTGGAATCTGAAGGCCTGCAGCAGTGCGGTGAAGAAGAGGAACAGCTCCATTCTGGCCAACGTTTCCCCGGCACAGCTTCTTTTGCCTAGAAAGGAAAACATCATGTGTTTTATTAGCTTGGTATGTCTTTTCCTGAGACACCCCTAATATTCTGGTGACTTTGCTCATACTGTACGTTGGCAATGTGGCCTAATCCTGACCTAATGGCCTTTTTAGATAAGCCTGAAATTTATGAATTAATTGACATGCCAGCATACGATCGCATGTCAGAAATTGCAAGTAGAGATGAGCGAATCTTTAATGAAATTGATTTGAATAATTCAACAAATTTCCTGAAGAAACCTTTTTGTTAATAAAAACTTTTTAAGGTGCCCCTGTCCTCATTCTGGCACAGGGTAACGTCCTTACTCACTGTTGGCTCCCCCATTGCTCGAGTCTAGTGGTGCTGTCTGGGGTGGCTGGCAACAGGCACTGTCATCGCTGCTGAGTTTCTCTGCTTCCCCCCTCGCGGTGTGTATAGTCTTAATTTGAGAGTTCTTTCCCAGCAGCATCCGTGACGCTGTGTTCATCAGTGGCCAAATCCCTGGCATCTTTGTAGCCGAGCAAGCTTCCATGGCCAACTATTCAGATAGGCTGGGGAACGGAGCGCTCAATTAGTAAGCCATGGATGCGGCCAGCTGGCCGATGAACCTCACTCAGCACTCTTGAGATCAGCTAACTTGCAATCTCAAAAGTGCCAGGAAGCCTGGCTTCAGTGGTGGAAAACCCCCATTTTTTACCGAGCCAGCATCATCACCAGGAGAGTCAGGAATCTTATTTAACAGGGAATATACATTTTATCCACAACAGGACTGAAAAGAGGCAACATGCACAAAATGTGGCACTGTAACACATGTAAGCCTCTTCTTTTGGGCATCACATAACTCAAAGATTAAACTCATATTTTATTTTACAAAATCAAAAATAGACTTTCCCTTACTGGCACAACTCAAGGTCCCTATGGAGTAACTTACCAGAAGCCTGTTAAGCCTATGGTACACCTGGAGTCTTGTAGCACAATTCAGCACTTTGCTATAAAAAAGGCCCGTTCTTTGCATTTCCATGATTTTTGGCAGACCACCTATCATACACCCAACACACATTCTATTTTAGAAGCCTTCTATTTTATCAGCACAAGCACTAAGCCTATCCAAATGATTTGGAGGTTTTCATGGAGAGTTTGGAGAGGCAGTTAGAATACAGTATTTTCCATTTTTGTGTGTGAGTGAGAAAATAGCTCTCCAGAAGATTATTTGGGTAAGGCATGGGTCCAAAACCTTTCTTAAAGTGGACCAACACCCAGGATTTTGACTATCCTGGGTTTTGGTCCCCCCCAGAAACCCCCCAAAACTCACCTCACCACGCTCCCACGTAGCCACGGACAAGCGCGGACAAGACAGCACGTCCGCCGCCGCCTCCCGCGCGCCCCTTTGACAGTGCGCGCGCCAGCCATTCACAAACGGCCGGCGCGGGCGCGCGCACGCCTAGAGGGGCGCGCGGGAGGCGGCGGCCGCTGCCGCCGCCGATCAGGTCAGTTTTTTGGGGCTTTTGGGGGGGGGGTTCCTCACCGCGGGACATCCCGATCTCGGGTGTCCCGCGGTGAGGGAGGTGATCGGCCCGGGAATCTTATAGATTCCCGGGCCGATCACCCCTGGGTGTTGGTCCACTTTAAAGAGGAACATTGGAGGAGGTTAAAACCTCCCCTTAACCACTCTGGACTGTTCCCCTCCCGCCCCACCAGTTTCACAATTGGGCACTATTTACTCGTCTCACCTGGGGAGTCATCTTCTGGGTCCCTTGGATTCCGTGCGACCTCTCGACAGATGGTCCATCTTGCATCCCATCAGGCACTGCACGCTGCCCCCCCCCCCCCCCCCCCGATCTCACGGCTATGCAGTGACCATGAATGGGATGCAATGGAGCCGGCCGAAATCCTGTGAGACTTTGCAGAGCTGCGAGAACGCCGTGGGACATTGACGAGCACGACTAAGGCTGTGCTTGTCAGCTAGTGACAGCTAAGCAAGCAACTAAGCGGACACTACGCAGGCAGTGGTAACATCCAAAAGGTAAGTTCCACTTTAACATGACAGCCACATTCAGAGAGAGATGAGGGATTGAGAGGTAAGCCAAGTACAGCACCGAAAGCTGTCAAGACATGTAAGCTAGTGCATTTCTCTATTTGCCACATCTCTGCAATCCCTTTAAGAGGGCACGTGCCTGCACCAGACATTTGTGAATGACCGACGCGGGCACGCTCCCTGTTACAGCATTGCGGGGGATGTGTCTGCCAGCGCGCTCAGATCTGTTCACCTTAGGCAAGCTATTAGATGAAGGGATGGGAGCAGATTCAAGCGTGCTGATTGGACGAGATGGCAGTGTATGCGCTGTAGGACTGGGGAAGGGTGAGTGAGATTGGGCAACCTGGGGGGTTCACACAGGGGGGCATCCCCAATCGGGTGCCTCAGGGGCAAGAACCAAAACCCAGGATAGTCAAAATCCCTGCATCATCATGTCCCCTTCCATTGCAATGAATGGAGTGGCAGGGGTATAAACTGAACTTGAACACCAACTTGTATTGGAGAGGACTGGTGGGGCAGTCGTATTCTACTCTTGGTAAGTTTAACAACAGCAGGTCCGGGTGGTGGTGGTGTGCTGGACAATAGGTGAGAATAGCTCATTTTTTGTTTTTCTTTTACCTGGACAATCCCTTTAAAATAAGATAAGATTTAGTAAAGGGAACACGTGAGAACATGATTTGTACTTAAAACCTTGAGTAGATTAATGTGACAACTTAATTGGCACTGAATATTTTTACCAAGAGTTACCAAGTTGTATGTGATAATTCCTGGCATTTGTGCTCATTTAAGCATTTATGAACTTCTGAAGTGTTATTTCTTCTATCAGACAAATCTTTATTTAACTCATGCAATCTGAGGTATTTTTAGGAAAGTTTATTGATTCTAGTAAACTTTGTGAGATATGTTTTCCATCTGAATTACCTATAGAGAATGGGATAAATGCTTCATTCTTCTTGAAATTCCCTTCAGCATCAAGAAAATGCTCTGGATAAAACTTATAAGGTTTTTTGAAGTAAGCTTCATCTTTCAGTGAAGAGGAAAGCAGAGGAATAACAATAGTACCCTAAGGAACAAGAGTGAAAACTATTAGGTGTATAGAAAAAGTAAATGTGTGATACTAGTGAATGTAACTAGCTCAATACATTTCTATACACAATATTTACAGAGGCAGCACTGTTTTAAAACAATAGGAGTCGGGAGTGCGCATGCGCGCGTGATGAGGTCGGACGCTTGCTGAGCTTGTCCCGTGCCCGCCCTGCGGAGTTAGAGGCAAACGGAAGATTTCGGGGGCAGTGTGTTTACCTGTGAGCTGGGCTGACGGCGCACTCGGGCTACTGAGTCTGGAGGTGGTTCGTTGGCGGTGCCCGGTTGCTGATTCCTGCGACAGCGCGGAGGAGGAGGAGAGGGCTGAGGCCGCAAGATGGCGGCGGCTCTGGCTTCATCCGTGGCGGAGGAGGGAGCGGAACTACAGCCTGCTGTAACTGTGAGTCCTGTCGCATTGGGGGCAGAATGTTCTATTACTGCTTTCACCCCAGGGATGATGGAACAGCTCGAATCTATGTTTCTTAAAGCGCTGGACTTAAACACTAAGAGGATTAATGAACACTTTACTAAAGAGCTGCATAAAATCTCACACTGTCTATCTACATTGGATGAGAGGCTGGGTGATATGTCTACAGTCATAGAGGCCCATGAGGATGATCTTGCTAAATTAAAAGCTGATAATATTATGTTGATGACCAAGTTAGAAGATGCTGAGAACAGGGATCGTCGCCAAAATCGGCGTTTTCGGGGCATCCCAGAGCATTTTGAAGATGCGCAGTCTACAGTATTATCTATTTGCCAGGAGCTTTTGCCTGGGGAACCTGGTGAAAGATTGGAGATGGATAGGGCTCATAGAGCCCTGACGCGCAGGAGAAGGCCGGAGGATCCCCCGAGGGATATTGTAGTGCGCTTTCACTATTTTAAAACCAAGGAGAGACTTCTACAGGCGGCACGTGCTGCTGCGCAGTTATCATTTCAAGGAAATAGCTTCCAGATTTTCTCTGATTTGTCTCCCACTACTATTCTTAAAAGGAAGGAAATGAAGCCCTATCTTAGAGGCCTCCAAGATCATGGTGTGAAATATAAGTGGGGATTCCCTTTTAGAGTGCAATTTTCCTTTAATAATAAGGATTGGTCTGCGACGACACCTGAGGATCTCCATAACATTTGTTCTGATTTGGGACTATTATCTGGTCAACTGGCGAATGTATCGGCAAGAAGGGCCCTCTCCTTGGATGACTCGCCCAAGGTGCAGAGGGCAGGAAAGCGGCAAAGAAGACAGGCGGCGTCTGAAATCCCCTCTCTCATATTGGAATCTGTTAATGATTAAAATGCTTTGATGCTCTTTAATCTTGCATTTGAGCTATATAGCTATTCTTATAGTGTAAGATATAATTGTTGGTTGTCATAACCGAGAAAAATATTTGTGCTTGATTTCTACTCAGCAATAAGGGATATAGTTATATCTTATGGTCTACCAAATGTTGCTAGAGATGGTGTATAGAACGGTGCTGTGTATTTACCACTGAGTTTGTTGACCTATCCTACGGGTAGAGTTTATCTAACACTGGTGTTACTACCTCTATTTTCATTTTTAGTTACTAAGGCATAGGCAAGGGGTCTAACTAAATGTGGTATAAAATATACTGTTCTGATATTGGTGCTATATTTCTAGTGTTCCTTGATTGGGGCATCTAAGTTGTTTGGTTAAACCGCTTTGTTTATAACACAGGTTATGTTTCTTGGCTGCCACAACTAAGGATGCTGGTTGTGGTCAACCCCTGTGTAACACTAAGGGATATAACTATACCCGGTGGTCTCTCAAATGTGGCTAGGAAGAGTAAGCAGAATTATGCTGTTTCCTTGCTACTGGGTCTGTTATTTTATCCTGCTGGTGGAGTATATCTTGGCCAATAGGATCCTAAGACAACATGTGTTATTGCTTCTATTTGTATTTTTAGCCGTTAAAGCATAGGTAAGAGATCTAACTAAATGTGGTTTGGAATATGATGTCCTGATATTATTGTGACATGCTTTCGGTACTTTATAATTATTACTTTCTGGTCCGTTTGGTTAAATAGCTATCCTTATAGCATATGATATATTTTTTGGTTGCTATAACCAGGAAAGATATCTGTGGTTAATTTTTTGCATAAGTAATGAGGAATAGAGCTACATTCTGTGATCTTGCAAGAGTTGCCCGGGATGGTGCACAAAATTATGATTGTTCATTTACTATTGGGTTTGCTGCTTTACCCTGTGGGCGGAATATTTTCTGCCAATAGGATCCTTAAAAAATATGCTATTACCACTATTTTAATCTTGAGCCGCTTAGGCATAGGTAAGGGGTTTAACTAATTGAAGTTTGGAAGATAATGTTCTGATATTAATACGCTCACTTCCATTATATTTTGATTTCTCTAAGTCCTGATTGCACATGAGAAACATTATTGGTTTCGGTGTTAACTGGGATATAAGTTGATCTGAGACTCTGAGAAATTTGATTGGGAAAAATGTTGTAATACATGCTACTAAATCTGCAGTGTTCTTGGATATTTAGAGTACTATCTAGTCTGAAGGGGTTGTCGGCTTAAAGATTTAATAAGGTCTATTATAATACGGATGTTGCCTCCTTATCCGTGGGGCGGCTTTGTCTTGTTGCACTCCATAACTACATCCACTGGGGATTGTTTTTCTCGGTGGGGGTGGTAGATTTGTATATTTTTTGTCCGACCCCCCAGTGGCAGGGTTGTTTTTTTTTTTTTTTTTTTTTTGTTTTGTTTTTGTTTTTTTTATATATATATATTTTGTTTGTGGCTATTTTTATTAATTTATCAATATTTTGTTCCCTTTCCCTTGTATTTCTGTGCTTCCTGGGTGTATTGGACTTTTCTAATATTATTATTGAGATTCTGGATCTGTGGCAATGGCTTGTACAGTTTTATCCCTAAATGTGCAGGGACTTAATTCGCCGCAGAAAAGATCTATAGCCTTCAGGAAGATGCGTTCCCTGAAACCGGATGTGATCTGCTTCCAGGAAACGCATTTTTCAATGGGTTCCAAGCCTAGATACCTCGATGCTTCATACCCTCAATTTTTTCTGTCCTGTGCGCAGACAAAGCAACGTGGGATTCTTATTGCCTTTAAGAAATCTGTACAATTTATATGCAATTTAGAGATCTCTGATCCTGATGGGAGGTACTTGATTTTGTGTGGCACAATGCAAGATGTGGAAGTTACGTTTGCATCTTATTATGCGCCTAACACCAATCAAGTGGCTTTCATGAAAGGTTTTTTTTCTGAACTTTTTAAACATGTGAAAGGCTTATTAGTGGTCTGTGGGGACTCTAACATGATACTTCAGCCCCATATAGATAGGCATTCTAATAAGTCATTGGTTCCCTCCACACAGGTGCTTGCCACTGCGAGAGCCTTTAGGTTGCTACTGGAATCTTATGGTATGGTGGATTGTTGGAGGGAGAGCCATCCTGGTACACAGTCCTTCACACATTATTCCTCTCCGCATGATCTGTACACGCAGATAGATCATGTGTTTGTTAAGTTTCAAGTTCTGTCAAGCCTTTACTTCCAATTCCATGGACAGATCATGATGCAGTTTTGATAAAATTCAAGTCTCTTCTATTAAGGCAGGTGGGTGTCTCGTGGTCTCTGAATGAGACGTTGTTGTCAGATAAAAAAATTGTTGATGATGTTAGAGAAAGCCTTCTTAATTATTTTAAGGATAATGATCAAACTGAAATCTCAGATGTTTTGCAATGGGAGGCTCATAAACCAGTTATTAGGGGGCTCCTCTTACAGGCGGCGGCGGGGAAACGCAAAGCACGGAATACCTATATTGACTCTCTAGAAAAGAAATATGCGGATTTAGTTGCGCAAGTACCTCAGACCATCTCAGCTACATATAGATCTACCTTAAGAAGAGTATCTGAAGAATTGAACTTGGCCTTGGCAGAGCGGGCGGGACGTAGCTTGGCTTGGGTGAAACATAAGTTTTACATTAAGGCTAACAAACCTGACACATTATTAGCTCGTAAGCTTAAAACACCAGATTGTTTATTCAAACCAATCAAGTTAAAGGATAGTAGAGGTTCTCTTACTTCTAACCCTGTAAAGATTGTTGATCTTTTTGGAAATCAGATGGAAAGACTCTATTCTGCATCTGGCACAACTTCTGAGATCCCTCTTTCGGAATTTATGCAGGGGTTGGAGTTACCACACCTACCGATAGAAATGAAGGAGTATTTGGATGGTATGTTTACTCTAGAGGAAGTATTGGCTGCTGTTAAAGGGTTAAAAATTAATAAGGCCCCGGGTCCTGATGGCTTCACAGCAGGTTACTTTAAAACATTTGTAGATGTCTTGGCACCGCGGATGGTTAGAGCTTTTAACGCGATTAGACAAGGGGGAGCTTTCTCAAGGGACACTGTAACTGCTGCAATTAGTATGATACCAAAGTCTGATTCTGACCCAACGACCTGGTCAAATTATAGACCGATATCTCTTTTAAATATAGATATTAAGGTGTATGCAAAGGTCCTAGCTCAACGTTTATCTCAATTTTTGCCACGATTGGTTCAGGGAGATCAAGTGGGCTTCAAGCAGGGGATAATGTAAGGAGAATTGTTCATGTGATACATGCTGCAGAACATTTAAAGAAGCCGACAATGCTTTTGTCACTTGATGTGCGCAAAGCCTTTGATTCGGTCTCGTGGACTTATCTATTTCAGCTTTTGGAGTGGTGGGGCTTTGGTGAAGGTTTTATTTCATGTGTAAAAGCTTTATATAATGAGCCACGAGCATTTATAAAATATAGTGGGTTCAAATCTCGAACCTTTACGCTTCAGAGGGGTACCCGTCAGGGGTGTCCTTTATCTCCCCTGCTTTTCGCCCTGGCGATGGAGCTGTTAGCACATGCTATTAGAGAATCTAAAGACGTATCGGGGGTTACTATTGGAGGCGTTGAACATAAGCTTTGTTTGTTCGCTGACGATGTCATTGTGTTCCTTACCAATCCTTTGATATCTATACCGAATTTAATGAAAATATTAGGGAATTTTGCACAAATCTCAGGGTTGGAAGTTAATATGGCAAAGTCTAGAGCCTTGAACATCACAGTTCCCGATGATACCTGGGAAGGAATGATCTCCAATTTTGATTTTAAGGTGGAGGAAGTTCGGCTCAAATATTTAGGTATCTATTTGACGAATAGTGTTACAGGTTTGTACTCTGCTAATTTCCCCCCACTGTATAAAACTCTGATAGAATTATTAAAGAGATGGAGGGATCTTGGCTTGTCGTGGCTGGGCAGAATAAATGCTATCATAATGACCCTTCTTCCGAAATTTCTATATTATGTTAGGGTGTTACCAATAAAAATTCAATTGCAACATTTAAGGAACTTCGAACGGAAGGTTTTGGATTTCATTTGGGAAGGGAGGAGGTCTAGAGTGGCTAGGAATGTCTTATGTAGGCCGAGAAGGCGGGCTAGGGGTACCAAATTTCTTTTGTTATTATCAAGCAGCTCAGATAGCTCAATTAACTGCATACCACGAGACTGTGGACCCACCTATTTGGGTGTCTATTGAGAGAGAAATTATGGCGCCAATTGATGTAAATAATTACTTATGGGTGATACCCTCTGTTAGGAAAGCTCATAGTAACCCTATAATGTTGCATTCTATGGCAGTATGGGATGGGGTTAAATATTCTGGAGGTTTATTGTCCCCCCATGTCCCACTGCTGTCATTTTGGAATAATCCTATGTTTCAGCCGGCAGTACTCTCCCCGCAAAATTTCTATAATTGGAAAACTAGGGGTGTTGATTGTGTGAAGGACTGTGTACAGGATTCTAATGTGCTTACGTTTCCACAATTTAGGGAAAAATTTGATTTGGGGGCTGAACATCTGTTTGCCTATTTACAATTAAGAAATTTTCTTCTGAGCCTTTTGCATGGTAAACAAAATGTAGAGGAGCTAACGGGGTTTGAGAGGCGTTGTGCTACTGATCCGAGAGGCAGAGCTATTCTCTCAGAGGTGTATATATCTTTAGCTAGTTCAGCTTTAAATAATACTCCGGGATATATAACAAAGTGGCAAGAGGATCTGGGTAGCTATCTGGAGAATGATGAATGGCAGAGGATGTGGAGTACCACATTGCGTGGGAATACATCGGTGCTTGCTGTGGAAGCCAATGTTAAGGTGATGATACGTTGGTACTGGGTTCCTGCTCGATATTCAACAGATGATTCAGGCCTTCATAAAAATTGTTTTAGGGGGTGCCAAGATCTGGGTTCCTTTAGGCATATATGGTGGGACTGCCCATTAGTGAGTAAATTTTGGAATAAGATATTTCGAATATTGTCCAACATTATGGGAACCTATGTTAGTACAGATCCGTGGGTTGCGCTGTTAAATAAGCCTATAGAGGGATCTGGGAAGGATTTTCAAAAGCTTACACTTCATTTGCTAACCGCAGCCAAATTAGTAATAGCCAAAGCTTGGAGAACTAAGACTCTCAGCATTCTGGAATTTAAGAGTAGAGTTAATGATATTATGGCGATGGAAAAATTATCCGCTTTAAAAGAGGGAAGTTTGGAAAAATATGAACGAACTTGGTTGCCATGGGTGGAAAAGTATTTACCTAGAACTTTCGATAGAAAACTTTTGATAGTGTAGGCTTATCTGCTCTCTTGTTGCCTTTAGGGAAAATTTCTTTTTTTTTTTTTGTGTTTTTGTGTGTCTTGTTGGTTTTGTCTATGAATCCCTGCTACTGGGGGGTGGGACCTGGGGGGAGGGGAGGGTAAGGGGGGTGTCGCTGTTTTGTGATAGTATGTTATATTTTTCAATGATGTTGAAATACTGCAGTTATTGACTCGCTTTAGTTATTTGTTACTTATGATACTGCATATTGAACATGGAGGTCTTCCTCTACTGAAGGGGTAGTAAACAATTTGATATGAAGCGAGGATGACGGGGGGAGGGGGTGGGGGGGATGGGTATATAGGAAATTTAAAGTTGACAATTGAGATGTATATATTTCCTGTCACAAGCTTGGTCCTATTAATGTTTCTACTCATATATCTCTATTACTCTGATACGCTTCTTTTATGTAAAAAATTTGTATGATGCCATTGCTTGTATATTTTATTATGCTTATTGGAAAATAAAAACCTTGAAGAGAAAAACAATAGGAGTCACAGCTAGCCCACAGCTTTTTGCAATGTGTGAGTGATCTCTCCATGTTGCAATAGAGAGATCACCCTGAAGAACATATGTGTATGAATAAATAAATGTATATGCAAACAGATGCAGTATTTTTTAATATAAAAGTAAAAGAGGAACAATGCCAGACATTTTCACTCTCCTGGGTAGTTGTTCCTCTTCAGTGTGGAATCCTATCGCCAGAAATGCCTGGTGTGTGTACGCGCCTCAGCTAGAGGATAGCAGGGATGCTGCCTTGGCCTGTGCACCTACCATTGGATAGCCAGAAGGTTAGTTTACACTCGCAATCCAGGGCTTTCACGCAGCGTGCCATCTCAAATAGGGATGAGAAAATTGGCCTCCGTGGAGACTATTACCCTTCAGGGAGGCCACTGTTTCACTTGAATGCACTTTCACTGTTCACTATCTTCAAAAATCAAAGCTTTTCAATGGTTTCTGTGCTGAGATTAGCGACTACTACATTTGTACATATATATATATATATATATATTTATATTTATCTAAACAGGGTGTTGGTCCCACTGACATCACATAAAAACAAGCTTGGGGGAGAAATCCAGAATGCTGGAGCCACCCCCCGCACATAACCCCCCCCCCCAATTGCTCAATATTCTTAGCCTCGACTTGTTTCTGCGGTGGAAAAGTTGCATGACTGGCTGCTGGCTAGGAGGTGGACAGGCCGTGGTGTCTGGCAAGAACGCGACCATGGCCCACGTGAAACTGCCGCAGGCTCGAGGTGAATGTAATCATATCAGCGTTCTGGGGGGGAGGATTATGTGCAGGGGGGCTTCAGCATTCTGGATGCCTCCCCGAGCTTGTTTGTATGTGTTGTCAGCAGGACCAACACACATTAGAGAAAAAACGGGCCATTGTACAGGTTAAAATATCTGACAGGTACCTTTGGAATAGAATAACCTCTAAAGTTGACATCTTGGGAAGTTGCATGCGGGACACTTCCAGGTGCAATATCACCGAACCTCTGAATCTCATGAATGACGGCATCTGTGTACGGCATTTGTTTTCTGTGCTCAAATCTGGGTTGGGCTGTGCCAATCACTCTGTCAATTTCTTCCTGTACTTTCTCTGTCAGAGAACAGACACCACTTGCATTACTAACCTGAATCCAGTTCTGTTATACATATTTGAGCATATAGCAATAAAATATCTGCAACTATGCCATGCTGAAGTCCCTAGTAAACATTTTAAAAGCTTATAAATGCCTAAAAAATAATACATGCTTAATAAATGCTTAAAGAGGAACAACACATAGGAATTTAACTTCCACGTGTGTTGGCCATTCCAATCACATTCCTAACGTTCCCACAAGGCAGGCTCAGGCCAAAACAAGTGCGCTGATTGGCTGCATGGCCTGCTCAACCAATCAGTGTGCTGGATTTCACTCGGGTCCCTTCAGCTCTGCCAGTGGCTAAGCCGCCTGTACGGCTAAGCTAAGAAGCCGAACCAAGAGCACCGCCGGTCCCATCCCTGCTCAGCTTCTAGCAAGGCCTAGCGCATTTACTGGATGAAAACCAAAATATCTAATTATTGTTTCACTTGACTGCCCTCAGTCAGTCAATGCTCTGCAGTGCAGGATACTAATGTTTTAGCTAGCGATGGGCTTCACTCTGTCCGAACTGTAATTACAAGTCCTGAAGTCTCTGTGCAAATGAGTTATCCAGAAGCTGGGGAGCTCAGAAGCACCATGGGCTTCACTCTGTCCGAACTGTAATTACAAGTCCTGAAGTCTCTGTGCAAATGAGTTATCCAGAAGCTGGGGAGCTCAGAAGCACCATGCAGGAACCGGGACCTGTAAAGGATACAACGTGCCTCCCAGGGATGCTTACACTGCACCCATTACCGGCATGTTCTCCCCCTTCACCATTACCGCCATGTTCTCCCCCTTGACCACAGTGGCTACTGCACTCATAGACTTACCAAATGGCAGTAAAGTATCTTCTGCTGTACGTCTTTTTTCAAAGAGTATCTATACAGATCTAAAACCTATCCTAATATTTAAAAATGTTTACAGTTTAAAATAACAGGAATACTTCATTTTTGGGTGTCTGTTTAATGGCAATGAGCTGGTAGGTGTGCTAAATTAACTGAATAGTTTCCTAAGCTATAAGTTACAGTGCCGACTAAAATTTCTAGGGTCACTCACTACCAAGAGGTTTACAAGCTTCAACAAGAAACAGGACAAGCCTTTGAGGTGACAGGGCCCTGGTGCGAACATTAATTGACAACTAACAACTGAAATAGCAGACACCAATAATGCCTCTGTAAATAGCGCCATGAGTGCATGATAAATAAGACAGGGGAGCCACAATGATGCCCCCTCACCTTATGGGCCCTGGTGTGGTTGCTACCCCTGCACCTCCCTATAGTTATGCCCCATGCATAGTGTACTTGTTATGACCAGTATATAATGTGATAATTGACCATATGTTTTTCTTACTTTGTATCTCAGGGTATTTCATCATTAGCAGAAGTCCCCATCTCAGGGTGGTAGATGTTGTCTCCATTCCAGCAGCAAACAAGTTGGTTACCAGAGCTGTTAAATTTTCATCATGGAAATACTGGTTGGATTCAGGCTTACCCTGCACCACAGAAACAGAAAGCAACTAACCATTAATATGCTGAGTCAAAAGCACTCTATCAGTGGAGTTAAAGTGGACCAAAACTCTGGATTTTCACCATCCCGGGAACTGTTCTTTCCTCCTGCGGAAGATACTGTCAGTATGTGGGTTTATAAATCAGGCCCTAAATATAAACTATAGTTGTAGTTTCACCTCTTGTTGCTTTGCCAGGAATGTATCAATAAGATTCCGCTGGTCATTTACATCCAGTTCCTTCCTCTGCTTAGTAAATGTCTCCCTTATAAAGCTCTGCATCTTTAAATTGTTCCCACTGATTTTCTTGTGGTTTCCAGGTATCATGCCTAAAAGAAGTGGAAAGCTGTTGTACAGCTTCAAAAAATAAAAATGTGATTTAGGTGATTAATTTACATTAAGTTACATTTAAGTTACACAGCAGGTAAACACAAAAAGTATACACTCACATTTCCTCTGCTGTCGAATCAGGGCAATTTCTAGAAAGAAATCTGCCACCCTCCTCACCCATCCTATGATGCTGATGCTGTCCCATACCCATATTTTTTTTTACCTCTTCCTTAGAAGCAGGCAATGTCTGCCTGGGCCTGTCTCATGGTTTGTGCCACCAATAGTGGCCCTTACTTATCTGCAAAAACCGGGCTACTGCGTTAAAGGCACATCCAATTGCCTTGGCGCCCAGTGTGATTGTGACATTTCCTCAAAGGGACAGTCCAGGCAAAGGCAAGAATAAAGCAGCAAGCTTGATTTATGTCCCATATGTCTTGCCATTTCCTGCAATGCAGGAGAAAAGCCATAGCAAGATTTTCCCTCTTTCAAATTCAATTTCTTGAGGTTTCACAAAAAAATCCTCTCTGTCCCCTGGGAGTTCCCAGTGCAAGAAACCAGGGCAAGCCACAGTAGTCTACCAGCTGGCTCTGACCACAGTAGTCCATGTTCAAGATTTAAAGTTATTTGTAAGACTAATAAAAAAATAAAAGGTTGCTTCCATTTTTCCCTATTCCGCGGATTGGTGCAGGTCTAGCTTTATCTGCTGAATCATTTTAAACTGCTCCAGTGGTCACAGGGTCTGGGTTTGCCTGAAATCCTAAAAGATTCGGGACCATGTGACCATCAGCAGCCAACCGTGAGGCCTGATTTCACTAGGGAATAAGGAGCAGGTTAAAAATACGGTGTATGGGGGGGTGAGCAGTCAGGAAGCCTCCTGCTTCTGGACCAACAATCATTTGTCTAAAATGGGTGTTGGTCCATTTTAAGTAGCATTACATTGAGCTTCATCTGATACACCTGTAATGTAACAGTTAGCCTATACATACATATTCTCCCCAGCAGCAGTTGCAATGTCTGATTGCAAAACGTACTAATATTTTGAGATTGATGTGCATATGTTCCCTACTTTCTAGTATAAAGGGTGCCTGCCAAGGCTGTGTCCACCCCCTTTCCATTACGGGTTTTGGGGTATCACTGTGATGGTGTCCCACATATTTCCAAAGCAACAGATGTTCCATGAAACCTGTTCAAGACGAGTGAGTTTTGAAACAGAAACACTGCACACAGTTTCAGATTCTGGGGTGCAGAGAGGTTGGTATAAGCTTTTTTTTTTTTAATATGCCTTATAACAGCGGTCCCCAACCCTTTTCCTCGTGAGCCACCAGCAGGTCGTGTTTTATGGATCTCTATATTGTATAGATATTGTTATATGCTGATGCACTATTATTTCACCTGAGCATCTGTGGGGGGGGGGGGGGGGGAGCACCAGAGCATCCTCTGGTGGACCCCAGGGCCACCTTCTGTGCAGTACAAGAGAATCAAGACTAAAACAGTGTTTCTGGCCCTCCTGAGGTATTCTCTGATTTTATTATTTCTTCAGTATTACATATAGTTTTTTGTTCATTATTTTATATTATTACAATCTAATTGTGTTTAGCTAAAGGGTGGTCCCCAAGAATCATTTCCTTTGGTGTGCCCCAAGAATGATTTTCTATGGTGGGTCCAAGGTGCTCCAGTCCGACCCTGTCTGCAAAATTTGACCTTTTGGTGGCTCTTGAGGAGAGTGTTGGGGAACATGGCCTTATTAGGTCTACATGTTTGTTTCAAGGTAGTTTCCAAGTTAACCTCCAACCTTTTTAGTTTTAACACTTAAATAGACAACTTACCCTAACTATAGGTGATCCCAAGAGCCTTATATTCTCATTAACTAAGCTCATAAGCTTTTGTAAAGTGGAATCCTCATAGTCAAATCTACGACTTAAAAGTATGGAGACAATGATGTTGGCCACTGCTGCATTTATGATAACCTGGTAATTAAAAGGTTTCCCTGGAAACAACATAAAATATAATATTAAATTATTCAATAAATTCATCCTATATGAATACACAATTACATTTATAACTATAATGTGTAAATAGTAACTGTTTAGGAAGCGTTAAATTATTTAGGAATACCTGTATGCTTTCCCTTCCTTTATACAATAATTATGTACAATTGCAGCTACTGACCCGTGTTGAATATGGTTATATATTTTCCCTATAGCTAGATACATGGGAGGGACTGACCAGTTTTGCCTTTCCTAAATCAGACCTACTATACAGTATACTACTCCCACCACTCTTTTCACAGAAAGATCTTCCAGCACTGGTTTCAAATCATGTCCAAGAGAATCTCATCCAGCCAGTCCCTCCATAAACAAGGACATGGCTGTCCACTAACTATAAGGTGGCAGGGAATGGGTCTACTGGGATTGGGAGGAAGCTGGGGGGGGGGGGGGGGGGAGGCTGTGTGATGGACATGGCTAAATGGTCTAGCAGCATGTGGGGTTTAAAGCAACAGTTCATCCTTTACCGCTGCCCAAAACCTAGTACCCCCCCCCCCCCTTATCCAATCCCCAGACCCTGAGCTCAATTTTGGCAATTAATTTAACCAGGGCTGCCTGCCTGCGATCGGCGCCACACAGCAGCCCTTCCACATTGGGAGCTGCAGCTCAATCAGTGCAGGGCTGTCAATCAGTGCATTGTGAGTGGTTGTCTAAGCTGCTAATTTAGGTAGATATAAACTGACAGATTACCCACTTAAAGGCATGTTGTCCCATTGTCCCCAGGAAAACCCTAAGGACACCTAAATGTCCCATTCTGACATTATGGAAAAGACTGCCCCACGAAATGCAGGATGTCTGATCAGTTTACAACTGCTCTGATTCTTTGGAGGAATGCATGGATTGGTTGAGCATTTGCTCAGTCACCATCATCCTTTATGGACCAAAGATCCTAGTACTTACACACATACATAGCCTAGAATGCTCTAGTCAATAGAGAGAATGTGGTTGCGCCCTTGGGACTGATGGTAGTGGGTCAAAACCAGCACAGAAGCGCCTGTGAATGGAGTTCACACCCGGGTGACCCAGGAGACAAAGGCTGCGGTGCAGGCTCAGATCCAGCGATCAGGCGAGCTGCTGATCGCCAGACTAGCACCCATCAGCTGTGGGGGACAAAAGGTAAGTACAATTTTGTTATTTTGTTTGCCTGCTGAATCACTTTACTATACTTACCTCCCTGTAACCGAAATGCCTCTATTAGGCACTCTGTTTCCTCACTAATTTTGTCTTCTATTGATTTCTTCCCCATCCCATAATCGCGCAATGTTGAAAGAGTGAACCTTCTCATCACCTTCCAGTTCTCTCCATTGGAGAAGACCACACCTGTAATAAATAAATAGGTCATAAAAAGTGTTGAAATGTAGTTCTCATTCAGCCAACAACAAATTTCTATCTACGTATATACAGAACAAAAGAAAACATGTCAAATTTACATTTTATCACTTTTTATGTCCTTGGTTAAACTGGAACACCATCAAATGGCCACAAAAATAAGAAAGGTTAGCTTTCTATTTGCACCCCTGGCAAAATCAAGCCCTGTGATCGGCCCCTGGGACCAAATGATATATGGCTGTTGGCAATCGCGGTTGATTGCGGGGCATAAAAATGATGTATAATACTCCAGTCATGGTATAACCCCCCACCATGGTGCTAAGGCAGGATGGGGGGATATAAAGAAAAAACTCTTACCTCGCTCGCAGTCCTGCACTGTTCGACTGGCATGCTTGGTCCTGTGTGCCCCCATCTTGCAAGAAGCGGTTTCCCCAATCTGTGCTTGGCCTCAGCCTTCCATCCACTTGAATGGGCAGGCAGGAGCATGCACATTGCGGGGGATGACACTTTTATTTCTTTCTGTGCTGCAGATGCGCTGACCCAGTAAAACTACGCTGGACCACAGGAGAGGTAGGGGTTTATTTCCTTTGGCCCCCCTAATCCTGCCTAAGCACCAGGGGAGGTCCATTTCAACATTCAAGCTTACAGAATGTGGGGGCATGCAGAGCAGGAAAGCTGTTGGAAGCCCACCCATGCACAGTAGGAGCGAAGATTGAGGCTTAACGCTGTGGGCCTAAATTTGATTGTCCCTAAAACAGAGGATTATCTGGTCCTAGAGTCTTTTAAAACAGGTTTTGTTATTTTTTTTTTAAGTAAAAGAAAAAAAATACACTTACACGATCTTCACCAGGTTTGTGACCACAAGCCTTGCGTGCTAAATTGCTGCAGCACGTATGACAGCATGCACCCCAGGCAGCTTCCCTGCACGTTCCTACTTCCATTTACAATTATTTTGATCAGCACATGCCAGTCAAAACAGAGATCTACAGAGAGCTACAGTAGTCACACAGCAGTAGTCACGGCATTTATAAGCTGGCAAAAAAGTATTGGGGTTAAGAAAGAAGCAGGGGGGAGCAAAAAAGGGTTCTGTGCAACCTATAAAACAATATTAATTATTGCTTAAGGGCAAACTTACCATAGTCCCTGATAGTTTTACTAAACATTGGTGATCTTGGTCTGTCAGAAAACTCTTCTGCATGGTTGATCAGAGCGTCTTTTATGGTGTCATAACCACAAAGGGCCACCATCTTCTGCATCCCTACTTGGACACTTAATACTGGGCCATAAGTCTTAGATAACTACGAAACAAAGAAAAAATATATTTTTATTCATTATTTTTAATGGTAAATCTAAAAAACACAAACATGTCATGAATACATATTCTGAGAGTATATTATCGCAGTGTTTGTATGATAAATGTATTGCTAAAGAAAAAAAACTTGTACAAAAGGTATTTGTTGTAATGGTATGTATCCATATAGTCACACCACCTGACTCTAAGACGTGGTATGCTACATAAGTTTCTTCTCCTACACCACTTCTAGACACACTAGTAATGTAGTGTAATATCCTCACTTGTCGTTGCCAGTTGTTTTCGTTGAGAAAAAGGGTTACTGAAGAAGACCCAGAGGTAAAACATTAGAGGGTGTGGAGATTGCAACATGGTTCATGAGGCAGAGAAGTAGCCAGGCTTTCTGGTACCCAGGGCAAACATTCAAAATAGCGCCCCCACCTGTGCTCTGGCTCCCCTTTGGCACGCCCCTGACCTGCTGCACCCGGGGCACGTGCCCCCCCCCCGCTCCCCCTCAAGCTATACCTCTGCTCCTTAATCTTATTTTCAGATTTGGCATCATGTATATTAATGATGAACCATTTAGCGCCTCTTTAATATTCCTCAGAAGTGTATCCAATCCATTTAGCCAGAAGCAGTACAGCAGGGCTGGTGTGTCCCAAAAAGTCCCAGGCCGTTTTTAGCCCCAGTCCGCCCTTGCCACTATGGGTCTACTGACAAGATGTTATTTAGAATAAGTTTCACTAAACATATATGTGGGGATCTTCTTCAACCAAAGGCCCCTTATTATAGTTTCTCCTTGAAGGTATTTCTCCTCTCAGGTCAGTTCACTGAGAAGGGTATAAAAATGTTTTGATCACTTTTTACCATTTACATTTAAAACAAGAAATCAATTTTTAATGTATACATCTCAATTAAAGTAATCGGGAAACTATTACCTCTATAATCGTGGTGTGAGGTTTATTCAGGTTGAGTATGTGCATATTTCCAATAATCGGCAATGGTCTGGGTCCAGGAGGGAAATTCTTGTATTTGTTCTGCTTCTGATTGTTGTACAAATTAGTGAAGAAGAGAATGACCACAATGGACAGAAGAATAGTCACAGGGTCAATGGGAATCATGGTTCCTTAAATTGTCTATAAAGAAAAAAAAAGTATGTCACTTTTTCTTGGACATTGAACAGGAGAAGGGAAGCAAGATCTCTGCTGTATAAGCAGCTATAAATCTCCTCTGCCAGTCAATGAAGTATACTGTATGCAGAATTTAACTAATTTGTTCTGCTTCAATTTATGGCTAATACAGTATAGCTCTCTGCGACACTATTCCTCCACAAGATACACTATTCATCTACAAGAGACACTATTCCTCTACAAGTTGTGTAGGGTTCCTCTAGTAAAAACAAGCTTCCAAAATACAATGTATCTTTGAATGTTCTATATGCTGTAGAGAATTTGTTTTCACAAAACTTCAGCAAAAGCAACTACAGGGCAGGACGGAGTCTAGAGCAGCAAAGCCGCCGTCAGCAACTCTGCAGTGATGGGTGCGTACAGAGCTGTTACTGAACATAAGCCACCAAGCACAGCCGCTGGCAGCTCAATGCAGGGAACTGTTTTCTGCTGGACCAGCCGGGTGACTACACCCCCCACCACCCAGAATGGCAAAACAGGAGTTCCCGAGCAACACACACCCGCACAAGGATGGCACAAGGGACTCGATCTGATGTTCCAGTAAGTAGGCGGGTGCCAGACAACCACCAATCAGTTACTTGGCTGGACTATTATTTTAAAGGAAACTGTATCTGGGGCCTCCACCAGATTTTGTGCCCAGGGGCCCCTCACCACACTTAATCCGGCCCTGACAGTCACTGAATTTAAACATGCCTGGGATAAGCACACATCTATCCTAAGATAAAGAGTACATACAGTATACACATAAGGGCAGACTACATGGACCGTATGCTCTCCTTCTGCCGTCCTTTTATGTTTCTATGTTTCTGTACTGTATGTAATATACAGCAATGTTATTTGAAAGCCTTACACTATACCCATGAAAGTAAACCATACTACAGAAAAACAAGGTATTGTCTTATATTTGTAAGTTAAGAAATAACTATATACTGTGATAAAGTATAGTAGAGAGGTAATAAATGGTAAACTCACCTGCTCTGCTCTCTATTTCAGCGTTCCTATGGGGCTTTGCTTTTGCACACTGCTGTTTAAAGTACGTTAACATACATTATGGTGTGAAGGGATTGCTTCCTGATCCTGTAGTTTATTCCTCCCAGTATGGAGGAGGCTCTTTACATCACAGGCATGCAGTACAATAAGAATACAACCGATCATCAGAATGCGTAGCCTTGACTGAAAGATAACGTAACCGTGGCTGGACTTTCTTTTGTGATTTTCTGTTTTTGTTTCTATAATAATATAATAAATTGTGAAATATAATTACAATAAACACCATACGTTGCAGTTAGTTGCACTAAAGTAAAATATCTTAATATTTATTTTTAGTAGCAATATTAGCATATGGATTTTGGTAAAATATCTTTGATCTAGTCTAATTTGTTTAATTTCTAAAAAATTATGAAATATAAATTAAATTACAGTTTTTGAAATAAGTTCAAGTGGTTAGTTTGAGGTTGGGTAGAACATCTTTAGTCAGGAATGTTTTTGTTTCGTGTAAAGGACAAAATGTTTTGGGAGTTGAGAATACAGTATCTATAGATGACTGTGTCTGGGCTCTTGAGAAGAACTTAGACCAGTGGGTCTCAACCAGTGCTACAAGTACCACTGGTGGTACGGGAGATCCTTTCAGGTGGTACGCCAAGAGTCTGCATACTAACCTGAAACATAACCTGATCTGCTGCCATCTATACTCAGGGGCGGACTGGCCATAGGGAGACCTGGGACAATGCCCATGGTCCGCACTGCCTTGGGGCCAGTTGGGCTGCTGCTTTTAATATCCACATTCAATCCCTGCCCCCTTACTCTTGCTCTCAGCCCCCTTTACCCAGCCCCACTTTACCCACAAGCTAAGGAACCCCAGTCCCCGAAACTATAGGTGTAAGGAACTTACCTCTGCCAGGGGGCCAGCGGCGAGCGTCCGCAAGGCGACGCAGCACTCCTGCTGCTGGGAGCGCGGCGCGTCACTCTGGCAGCCTCCCTCGCCCCTCTCTAGCTGTGCAGGCGTGCGTCCCGCAGTCTGTAGATTTCGCCACTAGGAGGCGCTGTGCTGCGAGTGGCAGGCAGCACAGAGTGCTCCACACCTGATGGGAATCAGGGGCTGATCAGCCTTGCAGCCAAGACTGACCAGCCCCTGGATAGTGCCTCCAATCACTCACAGTGTTGTAAGTTTCACCAATCAGCACATACACTCCCCCCCAGGGTGGCCATTGGTCGATTCCCCAATAAATATGGAGTCAGCCCAGCACTCAGTGCCCGTGATAGTCGCTTGTGATTAGGGTGTGATTCTGTTAGTTGTTATCTGATTCCGACCCGGCTTGATCGACCATTCCTGTCTGCTGCTTGTATCGACCTCTGCTTTGTCTGACCATGAACCTGCCTGCCCCTCTGGATACCCCACGATCTCTGACCTCCCGGCTTGACCCTTTGGCTACCCCTGACTACGCACCTGTCTCATCCCTGTACTCTGACGCACCTTCCGGATTGACTACCTGTGAACGACCTCGGCTTCGGGATACCCTCGTGGTTCATCGGCCTTCACCGTAAGCAGCCATCCTTTGCGCCTATTAAGACCTGGGGGCAACCGTGTCCGGTGAGGCGTACCTAGCGTCCCGGCAAACGGGGGCTTGACTATAGGCAGAAGCGGCGGTGGAGATTGGGGGTTGCCTGCTTACAGAAGGCTGGTGTCCTGCTGGGCATCACAATAGGCCCGGCATCATGGTGGGGGGCCTCAGCAAGGATGTCTTGGGCCAGCCAGCAGCTGGTAAAATCCAGGGCTGATATTTGGTCCCAGTCTGCCACTGTTTATACGTGAGTCTGATCTACTAAGTACAAAGCTGCCCCAAAAGATAATGAAAACTATATATGTGCATTTGTTTACATTTTATTAACTTTACAATAGTTGTTTTGTGCATCTTTAACATGGTTTTAGGTGAAAAATGGGAAAATAGAAAGTGAAACTTGATGAATAAAGGTTGGTGACCCCTGCCCTAGATGGTATAGTATGAAGCATTAGGAAAAAAATACATAGGGAAGCCACAAGAAGAACACATTGGTCAAGTTAGAAAACACTTGAAAAAATCAAATTCTTTCCGCTTATTCATATTAAGAAAGGCATAACAGGTGATCCTATGCAGCACACACCCACGCACAACGTTCCAGTAAGTGGGCAGGTGCCAGTTACTTGACTGGACTATTATTTTAAAGGAAACAATACCGTATCTGGGGCCTCCACCAGATTTTGTGCCCAGGGGCCTCCACCACAATTAATGCAGCCCTGCATACAGCGAGGGTAAAGCTACATTCTATCTATATGATAGCTCTATGTTTACCTCCCCTTTGCATGTCTGAGTCCCCTGACCTCTGGGGTTATCATTTCCCCAGTAATAGTATGTGTCTCATGTTTCCCCTATACAAGTTCTCCCATTCTGTCAGAGCTACTGCTGGGAAGGCTGGACATTGACATGGGCAAGTAAAGCTTCATGTACTTCTTTGATCTTCTTAGATCATGTACTTCTTAGATCCATATTGAGAAATAATTATAGGTGAAATAAAACAACCCCAGCTTGTTAATACATAATAGCATATACATCATTTCCAAAATAGGCAAGGTAGCTTGTACCGTGTTTCCCCAAAAATAAGAGAGGGTCTTATATTAATTTTTGTTTCAAAAGATATACTAGGGCTCAATTTCAGAGAAGGTTTTATTTTTCCATAGACAATTCACATTTGTTCCAAAATTGATAGAGCTAACTTAATATGGCACACCCCCCCCCATGTTCCTGGTGGGTACCACTCTGAAAAAGATGTTAATGGCACAGGGGTGGACGTGCGTGTGCTGTGTCCGACATGATGTATCCTTACAAGTCCTGGCTCCTGCGTGTGTCTCCCCGGCATCTACACAGCTTTACAATATGACGAAACCTGTCACATGGCACATGGGTAAGAACCTGGTGCACCATGCAAGAAATGAACCTGACCGTGATAGGGGCCTTCTGGTCCCGGTGCCCCAAGCAATTGCCTTATTTGCCCCTGTAACTGTAACTAGGGCTTATTTTTGAGGTAGGACTTGAGGTAGACTGTAGCTGAGATTATTGACCATTCTGTCTATTAAATTGGCATACAAATATTTTTAGATGCTGGGAAATCTGAATACAATGAAACAATCTATAACGCCAATTATTAATCCGAGGGTTTCATCCAGGTTATCATACACATATCCATTGTAAAAAACCTTATCACTGTTTAGAAAAGGTTGAAGATTCTTTCTATCTCTCTTATCTGGTTCTGCTACGCATCCAAACAATAATTTCACCTTTATGCTGCATTCATGATCCTAAGTCATGTGACCTGCAGGTTTACCTTTCCTCTACTGCCAATAACCGTCTCACCTTTTCCCTCATTGCCTCATCCCACTGGCTTCTCATTGGGAGGGAGCAGAAGACTATAACATTCCAGTGCACTAATAACTAGTAAAGGAAAAGGAAAGGGCCCCGTCTTGAGAAATAAATACTGGACCGCCTTAGTTTAGAGTAAATAGTACAAACAAAATAACAATAAAATGAATAGCAAAAGGGAAATACAGTAATTAAACTGTTTACTATAACGTAACTTATTAGAACAGGTTGAACTACGAATCACTGTCTGGTAGAGATGAGCGAACTTTTGAAAAATTCGATTCGGCTGATTCGCCGAATTTTCAGACAAAATTCGGTTCGGTCCGAATTTATTCGCGACAAATCGCTATTAAAAACGGCTATTTCTGAGCCTCCTAGAGCCTCAATAGGGTTGTAAACCATTCTGCCTTGCTGTAACACGCATAGGATGCGTGCTGGGTTACTGAAATAATACTGTAAATAATTAGGACATGCAGATCAGAGGCATTGCTATTAGAATCGCAGAGCGGCACAATTACAGAGAGTTGAGGTGGCATCACTATGAGGGGCCCCTATATTGCCTGAAAAACACACCCTGGAGCTGGCAGCGGCAGGAGCCCAAACATTGGATTTGGCTCAAAGAGACATTGGAGTTGGCAGCAGGAGCCCAAAAATTGGCTGAAAGACACCCTGGAGTTGCAAGCAGCAGCAGCAGGAGCCCAAACATAGCTTGAAAGACACACTGGAGTTGGCAGCAGGAGCCCAAAAATTGGATGAATCACACCCTGGAGTTGCAAGCAGCAGCAGCAGCCCAAACATAGCTTGAAAGAGACACTGGAGTTGGCAGCAGGAGCCCAAAAATTGGATGAATCACACCCTGGAGTTGCAAGCAGCAGCAGCAGCAGCAGCCCAAACATAGCTTGAAAGAGACACTGGAGTTGGCAGCAGGAGCCCAAAAATTGGATGAATCACACCCTGGAGTTGCAAGCAGCAGCTAGAGATGAGCGAACTTTTGAAAACTTCGATTAAGCTGATTCGCCGAATTTTCCGACAAAAATTGTTTCGACCCGAATTTATTCGCGACAAATCACTATTAAAAACGGCTATTTCTGATCCTCCTAGAGCCTCAGTAGGGTTGTAAACCATTCTGCCTTGCTGTAACACACATAGGATGCATGCTGGGTTAGTTAAATAATACTTTAAATAAATATCACATGCAGATCAGAGGCATCGCTAATAGAATCGCAGAGCGGCACAATTGCAGAGAGTTGAAGTGGCATCACTATGAGGGGCAGGAGCCCAAACATTGCTTTAAAGAGACACTGGAGTTGGCTGCAGGAGGCCAAAAATTGGATGAATCACACCCTGAAGTTGCAAGCAGCAGCAGGAGCCAAAACATTGCTTTAAAGAGACACTGGAGTTGGCTGCAGGAGGCCAAAAATTGGATGAATCACACCCTGGAGTTGCAAGCAGCAGCAGGAGCCCAAACATTGGCTGAAAGAGACACTGGAGTTTGCTGCAGGAGCCCAAAAATTAAATGAATCACACCCTGGAGTTTCAAGCAGCAGCAGCAGCAGCAGGAGCCCAAACATAGCTTGAAAGAGACACTGGAGTTGGCTGCAGGAGCCCAAAATTGGATGAATCACACCCTGGAGTTGGCAGCAGCAGCGGCAGGAGCCCAAACATTACTTTAAAGAGACACTGGAGTTGGCAGCAGGAGGCCAAAAATTGGATGAATCACACCCTGGAGTTGGCAGCAGCAGCAGGAGCCCAAACATTACTTTAAAGAGACACTGGGGTTGGCTTCAGGAGCCCAAAAATTGGATGAATCACACCCTGGAGTTGGCAGCAGTAGCAGCAGCCCAAACATTACTTTAAAAAGACACTGGTGTTGGCTTCAGGAGCCCAAAAATTAGATGAATCACACCCTGGAGTCGCAAGCAGCAGCAGCAGGAGCCCAAACATTGCTTTAAAGAGACACTGGAGTTGGCAACAGGAGCCCAAAAATTGGATGAATCACACCCTGGAGTTGCAAGCAGCAGCAGGAGCCCAAACATTGGCTGAAAGAGACACTGGAGTTGGCAGCAGGAGCCCAAACATTGGATGAATCACACCCTGGAGTTGCAAGCAGCAGCAGGAGCCCGAACATTACTTTAAAGAGACACTGGAGTTGGCAGCAGGAGCCCAAAAATTGGATGAATCACACCCTGGAGTTGCAAGCAGCAGCTAGAGATGAGCGAACTTTTGAAAACTTCGATTAAGCTGATTCGCCGAATTTTCCGACAAAAATTGTTTCGACCCGAATTTATTCGCGACAAATCACTATTAAAAACGGCTATTTCTGATCCTCCTAGAGCCTCAGTAGGGTTGTAAACCATTCTGCCTTGCTGTAACACGCATAGGATGCATGCTGGGTTAGTTAAATAATACTTTAAATAAATATCACATGCAGATCAGAGGCATCGCTAATAGAATCGCAGAGCGGCACAATTGCAGAGAGTTGAAGTGGCATCACTATGAGGGGCAGGAGCCCAAACATTGCTTTAAAGAGACACTGGAGTTGGCTGCAGGAGGCCAACAATTGGATGAATCACACCCTGAAGTTGCAAGCAGCAGCAGGAGCCAAAACATTGCTTTAAAGAGACACTGGAGTTGGCTGCAGGAGGCCAAAAATTGGATGAATCACACCCTGGAGTTGCAAGCAGCAGCAGGAGCCCAAACATTGGCTGAAAGAGACACTGGAGTTTGCTGCAGGAGCCCAAAAATTAAATGAATCACACCCTGGAGTTTCAAGCAGCAGCAGCAGCAGCAGGAGCCCAAACATAGCTTGAAAGAGACACTGGAGTTGGCTGCAGGAGCCCAAAATTGGATGAATCACACCCTGGAGTTGGCAGCAGCAGCGGCAGGAGCCCAAACATTACTTTAAAGAGACACTGGAGTTGGCAGCAGGAGGCCAAAAATTGGATGAATCACACCCTGGAGTTGGCAGCAGCAGCAGGAGCCCAAACATTACTTTAAAGAGACACTGGGGTTGGCTTCAGGAGCCCAAAAATTGGATGAATCACACCCTGGAGTTGGCAGCAGTAGCAGCAGCCCAAACATTACTTTAAAAAGACACTGGTGTTGGCTTCAGGAGCCCAAAAATTAGATGAATCACACCCTGGAGTCGCAAGCAGCAGCAGCAGGAGCCCAAACATTGCTTTAAAGAGACACTGGAGTTGGCAACAGGAGCCCAAAAATTGGATGAATCACACCCTGGAGTTGCAAGCAGCAGCAGGAGCCCAAACATTGGCTGAAAGAGACACTGGAGTTGGCAGCAGGAGCCCAAACATTGGATGAATCACACCCTGGAGTTGCAAGCAGCAGCAGGAGCCCGAACATTACTTTAAAGAGACACTGGAGTTGGCAGCAGGAGCCCAAAAATTGGATGAATCACACCCTGGAGTTGCAAGCAGCAGCAGCAGGAGCCCAAGCATTGGCTGAAAGAGACACTGGAGTTGGCAGCAGGAGCCCAAAAATTGGATGAATCACACCCTGGAGTTGGCAGCAGCAGGAGCCCAAACATTACATTAAAGAGACACTGGGGTTGGCTTCAGGAGCCCAAAAATTGGATGAATCACACCCTGGAGTTGGCAGCAGCAACAGGAGCCCAAACATTACTTTAAGGAGACACTGGAGTTGGCAGCAGGAGCCCAAAAATTGGATGATTCACACCCTGGAGTGTGCAGCAGCAGCAGGAGCCCAAACATTACTTTAAAGAGACACTGGTGTTGGCTTTTGGAGCCCAAAAATTGGATGAATCACACCCTGGAGTTGCAAGCAGCAGGAGCCCAAACATAGCTTGAAAGACACACTGGGGTTGGCTTCAGGAGCCCAAAAATTGGATGAATCACACCCTGGAGTTGCAAGCAGCAGCAGGAGCCCAAACATTACTTTAAAGAGACAGTGGAGTTGGCAGCAGGAGCCCATAAATTGGATGAATCACACCCTGGAGTTGGCAGCAGCAGCAGCAGGAGCCCAAACATTACTTTAAAGAGACACTGGTGTTGGCTTCAGGAGCCCAAAAATTGGATGAATCACACCCTGGAGTTGCAAGCAGCAGCAGCAGGAGACCAAACATTGCTTTAAAGAGACACTGGAGTTGGCAGCAGGAGGCCAAACATTGGATGAATCACACCCTGGAGTTGCAAGCAGCAGCAGGAGCCCGAACATTACTTTAAAGAGACACTGGAGTTGGCAGCAGGAGCCCAAAAATTGGATGAATCACACCCTGGAGTTGCAAGCAGCAGCTAGAGATGAGCGAACTTTTGAAAACTTCGATTAAGCTGATTCGTCGAATTTTCCGACAAAAATTGTTTCGACCCGAATTTATTCGCGACAAATCACTATTAAAAACGGCTATTTCTGATCCTCCTAGAGCCTCAGTAGGGTTGTAAACCATTCTGCCTTGCTGTAACACGCATAGGATGCATGCTGGGTTAGTTAAATAATACTTTAAATAAATATCACATGCAGATCAGAGGCATCGCTAATAGAATCGCAGAGCGGCACAATTGCAGAGAGTTGAAGTGGCATCACTATGAGGGGCAGGAGCCCAAACATTGCTTTAAAGAGACACTGGAGTTGGCTGCAGGAGGCCAAAAATTGGATGAATCACACCCTGAAGTTGCAAGCAGCAGCAGGAGCCAAAACATTGCTTTAAAGAGACACTGGAGTTGGCTGCAGGAGGCCAAAAATTGGATGAATCACACCCTGGAGTTGCAAGCAGCAGCAGGAGCCCAAACATTGGCTGAAAGAGACACTGGAGTTTGCTGCAGGAGCCCAAAAATTAAATGAATCACACCCTGGAGTTTCAAGCAGCAGCAGCAGCAGGAGCCCAAACATAGCTTGAAAGAGACACTGGAGTTGGCTGCAGGAGCCCAAAATTGGATGAATCACACCCTGGAGTTGGCAGCAGCAGCGGCAGGAGCCCAAACATTACTTTAAAGAGACACTGGAGTTGGCAGCAGGAGGCCAAAAATTGGATGAATCACACCCTGGAGTTGGCAGCAGCAGCAGGAGCCCAAACATTACTTTAAAGAGACACTGGGGTTGGCTTCAGGAGCCCAAAAATTGGATGAATCACACCCTGGAGTTGGCAGCAGTAGCAGCAGCCCAAACATTACTTTAAAAAGACACTGGTGTTGGCTTCAGGAGCCCAAAAATTAGATGAATCACACCCTGGAGTCGCAAGCAGCAGCAGCAGGAGCCCAAACATTGCTTTAAAGAGACACTGGAGTTGGCAACAGGAGCCCAAAAATTGGATGAATCACACCCTGGAGTTGCAAGCAGCAGCAGGAGCCCAAACATTGGCTGAAAGAGACACTGGAGTTGGCAGCAGGAGCCCAAACATTGGATGAATCACACCCTGGAGTTGCAAGCAGCAGCAGGAGCCCGAACATTACTTTAAAGAGACACTGGAGTTGGCAGCAGGAGCCCAAAAATTGGATGAATCACACCCTGGAGTTGCAAGCAGCAGCAGCAGGAGCCCAAGCATTGGCTGAAAGAGACACTGGAGTTGGCAGCAGGAGCCCAAAAATTGGATGAATCACACCCTGGAGTTGGCAGCAGCAGGAGCCCAAACATTACATTAAAGAGACACTGGGGTTGGCTTCAGGAGCCCAAAAATTGGATGAATCACACCCTGGAGTTGGCAGCAGCAACAGGAGCCCAAACATTACTTTAAGGAGACACTGGAGTTGGCAGCAGGAGCCCAAAAATTGGATGATTCACACCCTGGAGTGTGCAGCAGCAGCAGGAGCCCAAACATTACTTTAAAGAGACACTGGTGTTGGCTTTTGGAGCCCAAAAATTGGATGAATCACACCCTGGAGTTGCAAGCAGCAGGAGCCCAAACATAGCTTGAAAGACACACTGGGGTTGGCTTCAGGAGCCCAAAAATTGGATGAATCACACCCTGGAGTTGCAAGCAGCAGCAGGAGCCCAAACATTACTTTAAAGAGACAGTGGAGTTGGCAGCAGGAGCCCATAAATTGGATGAATCACACCCTGGAGTTGGCAGCAGCAGCAGCAGGAGCCCAAACATTACTTTAAAGAGACACTGGTGTTGGCTTCAGGAGCCCAAAAATTGGATGAATCACACCCTGGAGTTGCAAGCAGCAGCAGCAGGAGACCAAACATTGCTTTAAAGAGACACTGGAGTTGGCAGCAGGAGGCCAAAAATTTGATGAATCACACCCTGGAGTTGCAAGCAGCAGCAGGAGCCCAACATTGGCTGAAAGAGACACTGGAGTTGGCAGCAGGAGCCCAAAAATTGGATGAATCACACCCTGGAGTTGCAAGCAGCAGCAGGAGCCCGAACATTTCTTTAAAGAGACACTGGAGTTGGCAGCAGGAGCCCAAAAATTGGATGAATCACACCCTGGAGTTGCAAGCAGCAGCAGCCCAAACATTGGCTGAAAGAGACACTGGAGTTGGCAGCAGGAGCCCAAAAATTGGATGAATCACACCCTGGAGTTGGCAGCAGCAGGAGCCCAAACATTACTTTAAAGAGACACTGGGGTTGGCTTCAGGAGCCCAAAAATTGGATGAATCACACCCTGGAGTTGGCAGCAGCAGCAGGAGCCCAAACATTACTTTAAAGAGACACTGGAGTTGGCAGCAGGAGCCCAAAAATTGGATGAATCACACCCTGGAGTTGCAAGCAGCAGCAGGAGCCCAAACATTACATTAAAGAGACACTGGTGTTGGCTTTTGGAGGCCAAAAATTGGATGAATCACACCCTGGAGTTGCAAGCAGCAGGATCCCAAACATAGCTTGAAAGACACACTGGGGTTGGCTTCAGGAGCCCAAAAACTGGATGAATCACACCCTAGAGTTGGCAGCAGCAGCAGGAGCCCAAACATTACTTTAAAGAGACACTGGGGTTGGCTTCAGGAGCCAAAAATTTGATGAATCACACCCTGGAGTTGCAAGCAGCAGCAGGAGCCCAAACATTACTTTAAAGAGACACTGGAGTTGGCAGCAGGAGCCCAAAAATTGGACGAATCACACCCTGGAGTTGCAAGCAGCAGGAGCCCAAACATTGCTTGAAAGAGACACTGGAGTTGGCAGCAAGAGCCCAAAAATTGGATGAATCACACCCTAGAGTTGGCAGCAGCAGCAGCAGCAGGAGCCCAAACATTACTTTAAAGAGACACTGGGGTTGGCTTCAGGAGCCCAAAAATTGGATGAATCACACCCTGGAGTTGCAAGCAGCAGCAGGAGCCCAAACATTACATTAAAGAGACACTGGGGTTGGCTTCAGGAGCCCAAAAATTGGATGAATCACACCCTGGAGTTGCAAGCAGCAGCAGGAGCCCAAACATTACTTTAAAGAGACACTGGGGTTGGCTTCAGGAGCCCAAAAATTGGATGAATCACACCCTGAAGTTGCAAGCAGCAGCAGCAGCAGCTGCATGAGCCCAAACATAGCTTGAAAGAGACACTGCAGTTGGCTGCTGGAGCCTAAAAATTGGATGAATCACACCCTGTGGAGAGTCATGTGGAGAAAAAGTAGGTTAGTTAGTATATATACATAAAATTATGAATAAACAAATGCAATAGTATTGCCAAAGTTAAGTTTTGTTTGAGGGTGTGTTTCCACCTTGAAATTAAATCAGAAACAACTAGGTATCATTGCCTCTGAATAATTAGCCCTCAAAAATTCTTGGAATTTTTAATCTTGATGTCTGAGGGATTTCTCCTCTCAGACAGCGTCACCATAAGTCCAGCCTCCTGCATTACCCAGTGGTGGACCTTTCAGAGAACTGATGGCTTGTGCCGAGCCGAGGTGGAGAGTCCCATGGTATCATTGCTTTGCGAAGATGGCAGTACCTGCCCTGTAAAATGTTGAACAGAAGGTGGGCCAGTCCTTTAGCCTGTCAGTGTGTACCAAAGTGCACAGTGTTTTGTCTACGTCTGGAGCTGTAACTATGGACTCATGGTGGACAATATATATCCTTTTAGGCCCCCTTGGTGATTGTGGTTTCACGCTGTTCTTCACATGGTTTTCCTTGACCAACAGAGTCACACATGGGAGGAACTACTAAAAATGAGGACTCAATCCATGAAATCATTGCTTAATCCACGAAAACTGCAAATTTGGACCCATGGTGACTGACACTTGGAAGAACATCTTGTTTGCGCTGCGACAAGGAAGCCAGAGTCATGCGTCCTGACATGGCACACGTGTTCAGTCTAGTTGTCAAGCGTTTTCTGAAGTCTTCCCCCCATCTGAAAGACATCCGAACAACAGGAAAGAAAGTTAGCATGCACTTCTGGCACTCCTACACCTCCAAACACAACCTTATTGAGCTTCAGCGTCAGAACGGTGTACCCCAACATAGTCTGATTTGTGATGTTTCCACCCGTTGGAATTCCACTCTCCATATGCAGGATCCACTATAGGAACAGAGAAAAGCCATCACGGATTTCTGGATGATCCAAACGGATAGGGGGACACCCCTGTGTAAATTCAATGTAAACCATTGGCAGATCATACGTGACACTGGCCGTTTGCTCAGGCCCTTTGAGGAAGTTACTTTATTAGTCAGTTGCCAGGACTATGAGATGAACGATGAGATTCCACTGCTTCATGTACTACAACACATGTTGGAAACCATGGCTGGTCAGGGCACTGGAGACATGGCACATACATTTCACAGCCACATGAAGCCTGTGGGGGCTGAAGTGGAGGAGGAGGAGGGGGTGGGGCACAGCAAACCACAGTTTAGGTTTCACAAAATGAACATTTTATCTAGTCATCTGACAGGAGAGGAGGAGCAGGAGCAGCCACAGGAGCTAGAGGGTTGTGAGGAAGGTGAGACAGAGGACCCAGACACACCGTGGCAGTTTACAGTGGAGATGGAGACAGGTAGTCCCCCCGAGTCACTTGCACAAATGGCACGATGCATGCTCACATGCTTGCGTACTAGTGAGCGCAGAATTGTCTCCATTTGGACCCTCGCTTCCGGCACAAAATGGGGGCATTTTTTACGCCCACTGAGAGGGAGGACAAACTGACCTACTACAGAGACATCCCACGTAGTCAGTTGGGCGATGTCTATCTGCGCCATGGCCCATACTCCCGCAGGTCTGACTCGGGGGGACCTCTGCGATCACCTTCCACTGCCATGGCTGCTGGGGGGGTGGAAGGAGCAGCAGCAGCAGCAGCTCCATCAGCAGCAGCCTCAGTCTTCAGTCGCTAGTGAGTATCTTTCTACACCCGCATAGTGAGTCTAGTCATGAGCAGCAGGAAGACCTGGAGCTGGACCTCAAACAGCAGGTCATGTCATACCTTGACATGACCATGCCAACACACCTTCAGGATCCACTGGATTTGCTGGGAAGCCAAACTTGACTTGTGTCCGCAACTAGCAGAGTTTGCCCTGGAAAATCTGTACTGGCCGGACAGTAGTTGATTTAGATGGCAACTGGGCTGCTCTATATAATGAAGCAAAATGGCAAATTTACCTCACAATATAAGCTATTGCCCCTCAGATTTACACAGGGGCTGCTCCATATAATAGTGCAAAACCATGAATTTACCTCATAATATAAACTATTGCCCCTCAGATTTACACAGGGGCTGCTCTATATAATGAAGCAAAATGGCAAATTTACTTTTACCAATTGTAGCGATAACTTCTTTCGCAGGAGGGCGTCACCGCCCAAGACGTCCTTTTCCCAATGTTGAGAGGTGCTGCAGGACTTCCAGAGTCATCCTTGAGGGAAGCAGGAACAGCTCTTACAAGAGCTAGTGAATTGTAATATAGCTTTTTCCCCCCAATAAGAGACAGGACTCAGTATGCCGGGATATCAGACCATACAGTGGATCCTTAAACATTCCACACCTTACCCTGACTCATGAACACAAGCCAAAACAAAAGATGGTACTTGGCTGAAAAGCAGAATATAAATGTCCTATTAGGAGCAGGTAAATATACAGATTGGGTCGTATGTCACAGTCAATTTTCCTTGAAAAATCCTCAAGTGCGCTGCAATTAACGTGAATCATTTACACCCCAGAGCTCTCCAAGTGCAAACTGAAGTAGCTTAATAAAGCAGCTGATGCTGATCAACGCTTATGTTGTATAACAGATAGGGTGCAAGGTGCAGCTTTGGGGTACCCTGCGGCCTGGTTTATTAAAAGCAGTCAAAAACAAGTACAAACTGAAGTAGCTTAATAAAGCAGCTGATGCTGATCAACGCTTATGTTGTATAACAGATAGGGTGCAAGGTGCAGCTTTGGGGTGCCCTGCGGCCTGGTTTATTGAAAGAAGTCAAAAACAAGTGCAAACTGAAGTAGCTTAATAAAGCAGCTGATGCTGATCAACGCTTATGTTGTATAACAGATAGGGTGCAAGGTGCAGCTTTGGGGTGCCCTGCAGCCTGGTTTATTGAAAGAAGTCAAAAACAAGTGCAAACTGAAGTAGCTTAATAAAGCAGCTGATGCTGATCAACGCTTATGTTGTATAACAGATAGGGTCCAAGGTTCAGCTTTGGGGTGCCCTGCAGCCTGGTTTATTGAAAGAAGTCAAAAACAAGTGCAAACTGAAGTAGCTTAATAAAGCAGCTGATGCTGATCAATGCTTATGTTGTATGACAGATAGGGTTCAAGGTGCAGCTTTGGGGTGCCCTGCGGCCTGGTTTACTGAAAGAAGTCAAAACAAGTGCAAACTGAAGTAGCTTAATAAAGCAGCTGATGCTGATCAACGCTTATGTTGTATAACAGATAGGGTTCAAGGTGCAGCTTTGGGGTGCCCTGCGGCCTGGTTTATTGAAATTAGTCAAAAACAAGTGCAAACTGAAGTAGCTTAATAAAGCAGCTGATGCTGATCAACGCTTATGTTGTATAACAGATAGGGTGCAAGGTGCAGCTTTGGGGTGCCCTGCGGCCTTTTTTATTAAAAGCAGTCAAAAACAAGTGCAAACTGAAGTAGCTTAATAAAGCAACTGATGCTGATCAACGCTTATGTTGTATAACAGATAGGGTTCAAGGTGCAGCTATGGGGTGCCCTGCGGCCTGGTTTATTGAAAGAAGTCAAAAACAAGTGCAAACTGAAGTAGCTTAATAAAGCAGCTGATGCTGATCAACGCTTATTATATATGTTTATTATATACGTTGTATAACAGATAGGGTTAAAATAGCATGTGCCTTGGGAAAAAATCCTTAATTTCATGCCGATCAACCAAAAGGTCAATGCCCCCAACAAAAATAGTGTTCGGCATAAGTTTTCCTTCTGGAAGGACGTAACCTTTAGTTTACATGGTTGTGGTAGGTTATATTACAAATTGGGATACCCCAGGCAGCAGTGTCATTGAAAGAGACAGATTGTAATGCAGACCATACGCAAGCAGAGAAACTCAGGCTGCAACAGGCCTCTTTAGTTTACATGGTTGGGGTAGGTTATCTTACAAATTGGGATACCCCACTGTTTATGAAACCGAATATAATGCACACCCAAAAGTGGACAATCAGCCTCCAAGAGGCCTGCTTAGTTTAAATAAGAGAGCTGCTTAGCTTAAATAAGAGAGCTGCTTAGTGTAAATAAGAGGCCTGCTTAGTTTAAATAAGAGAGCTGCTTAGTGTAAATAGGAGAGGTAAGTTATGTTATGTTACAGAATGGGATACCCCCAAGCAGGCTTTAGAACAGTATATATGCACAGCAGCAGTGGATAAGCAGGCTCCTACAGGCCAAATTACTTTAAATAAGTGTGCAGCTTAGTGAAGATCAAGAAGGGTATGGTATGTTACAGAATGGGATGCCCCCACAGCAGACCTGAGATCAGTATATATGCACAGCAAAAGTGTCTAAGCAGGCTCCAACAGGCCACATTACTTTAAATAAGTGTGCAGCTTAGTGAAGATCAAGAGGGGTATGGTATTTTACAGAATGGGATGCCCCCACAGCAGACCTGAGATCAGTATATATGCACAGTAAAAGTGTGTAAGCAGGCTCCAACAGGCCAAATTACTTTAAATAAGTGTGCAGCTTAGTGAAGATCAAGAGGGGTATGGTATGTTATAGAATGGGATGCCCGCACAGCAGACCTGAGATCAGTATATGTGCACAGCAACAGTGGATAAGCAGGCTCCAACAGGCCAAATTACTTTAAATAAGTGTGCAGCTTAGTGAAGATCAAGAGGGGTATGGTATGTTATAGATTGGGATGCCCCCACAGCAGACCTGAGATCAGTATATAACCACAGCAACAGTGGATAAGCAGGCTCCAACAGGCCAAATTACTTTAAATAAGTGTGCAGCTTAGTGAAGATCAAGAGGGGTATGGTATGTTATAGAATGGGATGCCCCCACAGCAGACCTGAGATCAGTATATATGTACAGTAAAAGTGTCTAAGCAGGCTCCAACAGGCCAAATTACTTTAAATAAGTGTGCAGCTTAGTGAAGATCAAGAGGGGTATGGTATTTTACAGAATGGGATGCCCCCACAGCAGACCTGAGATCAGTATATATGCACAGTAAAAGTGTGTAAGCAGGCTCCAACAGGCCAAATTACTTTAAATAAGTGTGCAGCTTAGTGAAGATCAAGAGGGGTATGGTATGTTATAGAATGGGATGCCCCCACAGCAGACCTGAGATCAGTATATATGCACAGCAACAGTGGATAAGCAGGCTCCAACAGGCCAAATTACTTTAAAAAGTGCGCAGCTTACAGTAAATACAGAGGCTAATGGTATGTTATAGAATGGGATGCCCCCACAGCAAATCTGAGATCAGTATATATGCACAGCAACAGTGGATAAGCAGGCTCCAACAGGCCAAATTACTTTAAATAAGTGTGCAGCTTAGTGAAGATCAAGAGGGGTATGGTATGTTATAGAATGGGATGCCCCCACAGCAGACCTGAGATCAGTATATATGCACAGCAACAGTGGATAAGCAGGCTCCAACAGGCCAAATTACTTTAAATAAGTATGCAGCTTAATGAAGATCAAGAGGGGTATGGTATGTTATAGAATGGGATGCCCGCACAGCAGACCTGAGATCAGTATATGTGCACAGCAACAGTGGATAAGCAGGCTCCAACAGGCCAAATTACTTTAAATAAGTGTGCAGCTTAGTGAAGATCAAGAGGGGTATGGTATGTTATAGAATGGGATGCCCCCACAGCAGACCTGAGATCAGTATATATGCACAGCAACAGTGGATAAGCAGGCTCCAACAGGCCAAATTACTTTAAATAAGTGTGCAGCTTAGTGAAGATCAAGAGGGTTATGGTATGTTATAGAATGGGATGCCCCCACAGCAGACCTGAGATCAGTATATATGCACAGCAACAGTGGATACGCAGGCTCCAACAGGCCAAATTACTTTAAATAAGTGTGCAGCTTAGTGAAGATCAAGAGGGGTATGGTATGTTATAGAATGGGATGCCCCCACAGCAGACCTGAAATCAGTATATATGCACAGTAAAAGTGTCTAAGCAGGCTCCAACAGGCCAAATTACTTTAAATAAGTGTGCAGCTTAGTGAAGATCAAGAGGGGTATGGTATTTTACAGAATGGGATTCCCCCACAGCAGACCTGAGATCAGTATATATGCACAGTAAAAGTGTCTAAACAGGCTCCAACAGGCCAAATTACTTTAAATAAGTGTGCAGCTTAGTGAAGATAAAGAAGGGTATGGTATTTTACAGAATGGGATGCCCCCACAGCAGACCTGAGATCAGTATATATGCACAGTAAAATTGTCTAAGCAGGCTCCAACAGGCCAAATTACTTTAAATAAGTGTGCAGCTTAGTGAAGATCAAGAGGGGTATGGTATGTTATAGAATGGGATGCCCCCACAGCAGACCTGAGATCAGTATATATGCACAGTAAAAGTGTCTAATCAGGCTCCAACAGGCCAAATTACTTTAAATAAGTGTGCAGCTTAGTGAAGATCAAGAGGGGTATTGTATGTTACAAAATGGGATGCCCCCACAGCAGACCTGAGATCAGTATATATGCACAGCAACAGTGGATAAGCAGGCTCCAACAGGCCAAATTACTTTAAATAAGTGTGCAGCTTAGTGAAGATCAAGAGGGGTATGGTATGTTTTAGAATGGGATCCCCCCACAGCAGACCTGAGATCAGTATATATGCACAGCAAAAGTGTCTAAGCAGGCTCCAACAGGCCAAATTACTTTAAACAAGTGTGCAGCTTAGTGAAGATCAAGAGGGGTATGGTATGTTACAGAATGGGATGCCCCCACAGCAGACTTGAGATCAGTATATATGCACAGCAAAAGTGTCTAAACAGGCTCCAACAGGCCAAATTACTTTAAATAAGTGTGCAGCTTAGTGAAGATAAAGAAGGGTATGGTATTTTACAGAATGGGATGCCCCCACAGCAGACCTGAGATCAGTATATATGCACAGTAAAATTGTCTAAGCAGGCTCCAACAGGCCAAATTACTTTAAATAAGTGTGCAGCTTAGTGAAGATCAAGAGGGGTATGGTATGTTACAGAATGGGATGCCCCCACAGCAGACTTGAGATCAGTATATATGCACAGCAAAAGTGTCTAAGCAGGCTCCAACAGGCCAAATTACTTTAAATAAGTGTGCAGCTTAGTGAAGATAAAGAGGGGTATGGTATGTTACAGAATGGGATGCCCCCACAGCAGACCTGAGATCAGTATATATGCACAGTAAAAGTGTCTAAGCAGGCTCCAACAGGCCAAATTACTTTAAATAAGTGTGCAGCTTAGTGAAGATCAAGAGGGGTATGGTATGTTATAGAATGGGATGCCCCCACAGCAGACCTGAGATCAGTATATATGCACAGTAAAAGTGTCTAATCAGGCTCCAACAGGCCAAATTACTTTAAATAAGTGTGCAGCTTAGTCAAGATCAAGAGGGGTATTGTATGTTACAAAATGGGATGCCCCCACAGCAGACCTGAGATCAGTATATATGCACAGCAACAGTGGATAAGCAGGCTCCAACAGGCCAAATTACTTTAAATAAGTGTGCAGCTTAGTGAAGATCAAGAGGGGTATGGTATTTTACAGAATGGGATGCCCCCACAGCATACCTGAGATCAGTATATATGTACAGTAAAAGTGTCTAAGCAGGCTCCAACAGGCCAAATTACTTTAAATAAGTGTGCAGCTTAGTGAAGATCAAGAGGGGTATGGTATGTTTTAGAATGGGATCCCCCCACAGCAGACCTGAGATCAGTATATATGCACAGCAAAAGTGTCTAAGCAGGCTCCAACAGGCCAAATTACTTTAAATAAGTGTGCAGCTTAGTGAAGATCAAGAGGGGTATGGTATGTTACAGAATGGGATGCCCCCACAGCAGACTTGAGATCAGTATATATGCACAGCAAAAGTGTCTAAGTAGGCTCCAACAGGCCAAATTACTTTAAATAAGTGTGCAGCTTAGTGAAGATCAAGAGGGGTATGGTATGTTACAGAATGGGATGCCCCCACAGCAGACTTGAGATCAGTATATATGCACAGCAACAGTGGATAAGCAGGCTCCAACAGGCCAAATAACTTTAAATAAGTGTGTAGCTTAGTGAGGATCAAGAGGGGTATGGTATGTTACAGAATGGGATGCCCCCACAGCAGACCTGAGATCAGTATATATGCACAGTAAAAGTGTCTAAGCAGGCTCCAACAGGCCAAATTTCTTTAAATAAGTGTGCAGCTTAGTGAAGATCAAGAGGGGTATGGTATGTTACAGAATGGGATGCCCCCACAGCAGACCTGAGATCAGTATATATGCACAGTAAAAGTGTCTAAGCAGGCTCCAACAGGCCAAATTACTTTAAATAAGTGTGCAGCTTAGTGAAGATCAAGAGGGGTATGGTATGTTACAGAATGGGATGCCCCCACAGCAGACCTGAGATCAGTATATATGCACAGTAAAAGTGTCTAAGCAGGCTCCAGCAGGCCAAATTACTTTAAATAAGTGTGCAGCTTAGTGAAGATCAAGAGGGGTATGGTATGTTACAGAATGGGATGCCCCCTCAGCAGACCTGAGATCAGTATATATGCACAGTAAAAGTGTCTAAGCAGGCTCCAGCAGGCCAAATTACTTTAAATAAGTGTGCAGCTTAGTGAAGATCAAGAGGCATATGGTATGTTACAGAATGGGATGTCCCCACAGCAGACTTGAGATCAGTATATATGCACAGCAAAAGTGTCCAAGCAGGCTCCAACAGGCCAAATTACTTTAAATAAGTGTGCAGCTTAGTGAAGATCAAGAGGGGTATGGTATGTTACAGAATGGGATGCCCCCACAGCAGACCTGAGATCAGTATATATGCACAGTAAAAGTGTCTAAGCAGGCTCCAACAGGCCAAATTACTTTAAATAAGTGTGCAGCTTAGTGAAGATTAAGAGGGGTATGGTATGTTACAGAATTGGATGCCCCCACAGCAGACCTGAGATCAGTATATATGCACAGTAAAAGTGTCTAAGCAGGCTCCAACAGGCCAAATTACTTTAACCCTTTCGCTGCCAGCCTACCTGCAGCATTTGCCACTCCCTGTTGCCAGACGATGTTTCACTATTTTGCGCTACACATGTTCAACTGTCATTTTTGAAAGGATTTCCAGGGATTTCCCAGGAAAATTATATATTGTTTTTTTCAACAGAGTCTGGGCTTTAACATGAAATGTCTTGTTTGTATTTTTTAGGTGTATTCTCAATATTTTTGGGTGAAATGTGTGAAAAAAAAAAATATATATATATTTTTTTACAATTTGTAGAGTTTTTTTGTAATAAAAAATGTAAGTTTGTCAATAAAATCTTATTGCGTGTGAAACCCCAATTTCTCCCGGTTACAGCGATACCACATATGTATAGGTAGACACCCTTTCCTGCCCAGGAGACTCCCCCAAACTGAAATAGCGCTTTAGGGGATTGTCAGAAAAAATACAACTGTGATATGCGCTATGCGCACCTTTCAGTTTTACCAGAAAAACAACCCTTTACATTTGAAATACCCCCAACAAACTATATATTCTCTGGAAGTACACACCTTAGGCTTTCTAGACATACCAGGCATGTTGATGTGCCCATATTTTTCTGGAAGTAATTCCTCAATGTATTCTTTGGTTGCAAAGAGTTTCCCAAAAAAAAGGATAAAAAAGCAGAATCAAAGCCACATTTTCCTAAAAAAACTATATACAAACAAGAAAAAACAAGTATAATCTGAAAAAGCAACATCCCCCAAACAGAACAACACCCAACATGCATAGGTTCTGTCAAGGGAAGAGTTGCCAAACACCCCAAAGTAAAGCATGTGCGTAATGGTAATTTTACTTGAAAATTTCAGTTCTGCAGGCAAAGTGCGCACCTTGCGATTTTTCAACCAAAACAACCCTTTACATTTGGAATATCCCCCATAAATCATATATTCCCTGAAAGTACACATGTTAAGCTTTCTAAGCGTACCCAGCTTGTTGTAGTGGGCTCATCTTTCTGGAATTAATTCCTCAAATAATTCTTTGGTTGCGCAGGGTTTCCCTAAAAAATGTATAAAAAAGCTGAATAAAAAACACCTTTTCCTAAAATATAAATATGCAAACCAGAAAAAACAAGCTAAGTCTGAAAGCGCAAGGTCTCCCAAACAGAACAATACCCAACATGCACAGGTACTATTAACCCTTTTAATTGCCAGCCTACTTGAGATTTTGTCACCCTCTTTTGACAGGTCATTTTTCCCCATTTTGCGCCATGTTTTGCGCTATTTTTGCTGTAATTTTCAGGAAAATTATATTTATATTTTTTTGCTGCAAAGTTTAGGCTTTAACATGAAATGTCTTGTTTGTAAATTTTATTTTGTTTTTTACAATATTATTAAGTAAACAAAATAAAAAAATAAAAATAAAAACATTTTTAGAAAATTGACTCCTTTATTTTAAATAAGAAATGTATTTTATTAAGGAAAAGCATATTGCATGTGAAAGCCCCATTTCTACAGATTAGAACGGTACCACATATTTATCGGTAGCCCCCCGTTCCTGCTCAGGAGACCCCCCAAACTGAAACAAGTAATCTATAACATTTACAAATAAAATACAACTACCATCAACACTACAAAGGGTTAAATCGAGAAAAAAAATGACATAGGGTCCCCGATCCCTGGGGGGGGACCCCATTTTTTGGGGGGATTTTTAAGGGTTAAAAACCTTAAAGTGGACTGTCACCCAGGGGTGATCGGCCCGGGATGTCCCGCGGTGAGGGACCCCCCCCAAAACCCCCGAAAAACTTACCTCATAGGCGGCGGCAGCGGCCACCGCCGCCTCCCGCGCGCCCCCCCCTAGGTGTGCGCGCGCCCGCGCCGGCCGCTTGTGAATGGCCGGTGCGGGCGCGCGCACTGTCTTGTCCGCCGCTGTCACCCGCTTGTCCGTGGCTACGTGGGAGCGTGGTGAGGTGAGTTTTGGGGGCTTTCTGGGGGGTTTTACACAGCGGGGTGCCCCCCTGAAGTGGACCAAAACCCAGGATAGTCAAAATCCTGGGTGTTGGTCCACTTTAAAAATCCCAAAAAATTTACATGGGGTCCCCCTTACCCAGAGTAACCAGCCCGGGACCAGCTATGCAGGGCTTGTGGAAACAGGGCACAGGGGCCAGCTTTTGTGGCCCCTGGCCCTGCAGGCTACAAGCCCGCATAGCCCGAGGGCCCGGGCTCTTCTGCCCCCCCCCCGGGCTTTGGGGAGGCAGGTAATGGGGGTGCCAGGGGTTAATGGCAAGTCACCTGCTAGTCACAGGTGACTTGCCACCTCCCCCAGCCTTGTGAACTGGTATAGGGGTCATGGACCCCTTACCAGTTCACAATGGGTTAAATGTAAAAAAAAAACACACACACACACACGCAAAAAGAAAAATTATTTTATTATTATTTTTTTTTTAATACTTACCTCCCATCCATCCTGGAGCACTGTGTCCCTCGGCGATCACTGGCTTCTGCTCACCTACTGGAAGCCTTTTATAGCTGCTAGATGACAGAACACAAAGGGTTAATTAAAAAAAAAATGACATAGGGTCCCCCTTCCCGGGGAGGGGGACCCCATTTTTTTGGATTTTTAAGGGTTAAAAACCTTTAAAAATCCAAAAAAAAAAATGACGTGGGGTCCCCGTTACCCAAAGTAACCAGCCCGGGACCAGCTATGGGGGCTTGTAGGCACAGAATGGGGGGGGCCAGCTTTGGTGGCCCCCCCACCCTGCAGCCTACGAGCCCACATAGCCTATGTGGGCCCGGGCTCTTCTGCCCCCCCCCTGGCCTTTGGGGAGGCAGGTAATGGGGGTGCGGGGGTTAATGGCAAGTCACCCGCTAGGGCAGGTGACTTGCCACCCCCCCAGCCTTGTGAACTGGTATAAGGGGTCTCATTGACCCCTTATCAGCGCACAAAGGGTTAACTGTTAAAAAAAAAACACCACACAATAATAAAAAGTATTTTATTTAAAAAAAAAAAAATTTTTTTACTGTACTTACCTTCGATTGCAAGCTCTTGTCCCTCGCCGCTCTGCTGACAGATGCCGGTGATCGGCATCCAGAGAAGGAGGAGGCAGGAGATCAGAGGATCTCCTGCCACCTCCTTCCCCAGCGCCGATCACCGGCATCTGAGAAGCTGAGAAGGCTGAAGCCGGTGATCGTTCGGGGCCGGGATGACGTCATAAGCCCCGCCCAGCGGCAAGGTGGCGGCCGCCATCGAGAAGGAGAGAGGAGAGAGCCTCCCGGGCTCTCTCCTGAAGATCGGTAAGTCCTGGGGGGGGGATCTGAGGCCCCCCAGGTGAAGAGGAGGGACAGCGGGAGCCAGCGCACACACAGGTAAGTGAATGTCATTTTTATTTTTATTTTTTTTTACAGTTAGCAGCTGCTGCTGCAGAAGCGGGGGGGGCGGCCTATTCCGGGGGCTCTCCTGGAGCCATCCGACCCCCCATGGGGGATCAGATGGCACCAAATTAAAGAGGAGACCCGGCCGGATCCAACAAGGGGTAAGGTGAGTATTTTTTATTTTTATTTTTTAAACTAGAAGCGAGGAAAGTCAAGCACGTAACACCTACGGGCTTGGCACTTAAGGCCCAGCCAAGCCAGCACGTAGGTGTTACGTGCTTGGCAACAAAAGGGTTAAATAAGTGTGCAGCTTAGAGGAAATACAGAGGCTAATGGGATGTTACAGAATGGGATGCCCCCACAGCAGACTTGAGATCAGTATATATGCACAGCAAAAGTGTCTAAGCAGGCTGCAACAGGCCAAATTACTTTAAATAAGTGTGCAGCTTAGAGGAAATACAGAGGCTAATGAGATCTTACAAAATGGTAATGTTCCCACAGCAGACTTGAGATCAGTTCAGTATATATGCACAACATCAAAAGTGTATAAGCAGCCTGAAACAGCTAACAAAGCCAGCCAGTAACACTCAGGCTGGATGAAAAAAAAAAATCTCCCTGTCACTGCCTCCGATTTTTCCTAACTTTCCCTGCTTCTCGCTGACTTCCTGCCTGTCTCCTGCCTGTCTCCTGCCTGTCCCTGGCTGTCCCTGGCTCTCTAACTGTCTCTCCCTGAATACAGCAGTGTCCTGTCTCTCACGAATGCAATAGAGAAATGAAGAAAAGCAAGATGTTCGCCGCCTTAAATAGCGCTGTGATGTCACCGGGCTTGCTGGCTGCTGATAGGCTGCATGTGACTGCCCCAGTATGCACTGGAGCAGGGTAGATGTCTGGACATGTCCCGTCCGCCATCTTAGAATGCCTGTAATGTAAATGAATGGGTGTTAAAGAAAAACTTCGAGCGATCGAAGCACGGGGAAATTCGGATTCGATCCGAATCGAATTTTTCATGAAATTCGTATTGAATCCGGGTTCGTCCGGATCGATTCGCTCATCCCTACTGTCTGGTAAAGGAAGACACCACATACTGTGGATTCACTCTATAAGACGCGCCTACGATTTATAGGGGAAAAAAAAGGCAAAACAAATATTCTGAACCAAATGTTGTGCTAAGATATCCCCTCCCAGAACCCAATAGCAGCAGGTAAAGCTCAAAAGCCCCCCCCAGAAAACCGACAATAGGTAGTGTGCAGGATCCCTTCCATCACCCCATAACAGGCAGTATGGCAGAATCCCCCCCCCCCCAACAAAATTACCCCATAACTGGCAGTATGCGGAATCCCGCCAATCACCCCATAACAGGCTGTGTGGCAAAATCTCCCTATGGCAGACAATGTGAGTCCCCCCAATCCCCCTTCCAACTGTTTAGAGTCTTAGAACACTCTTAAAGGAATGAAAATGGGGAGCACAACCACAAAATTCCAGAAGTCCTAAAATCATTTGGCTAACCCCCATCATCTAAGTTGAACAAATGACCTGCATATTGTATTCTGCAATGTAGCAGCGCCCCATGCCCACTTCAGGCAGCTGTGAGCACTTAAACTGGATCTTCACTCTGAATAAGAGCATATCTTATATGTTTCCCACACTCTGTACATACAGATTACTCACATTAAAAATCATCCTACCTGCATCTACTGCATGTTATGAGCTTTTAAACATCCAAGATGGCGGCTCATGGGCCATCAGGCAGCCTGCAAACAGGAAGTGTCTTCTGACTGTGTCGCTCTGCATTCTGGGATTGCTGTCCTTTCCCTGACCCCAGCTCTGCTCTGTTTGTGCAAAGCACAGCTATAACCCCGCCCCTGCTGTATCCAGCTCTCTTCTCCTCAGTATATGATGCTTCTGAGAAAAGATGGCGGCGCCCCGAGTCCTGAACAGAGTTGCAGTCCGGTGGGGGAAAGAATAATAAGTAACTGACTAAAAACTTAAAATATATTAATTTTAGATGCTGGGAAATAGTTTTAAGGGTTTGGGCTTTTCATTAAATCATGCTGAAGGTCCGGTTTAAAGTCATTGGAAACTATGGGTTATTTAAGAACAGCTAGGGCCAGGTAGTGCTTCGTGGCAGCACGTAGCGTCTGGTGACTGCTGGGCGCTGTACGCAAAACCACATTTAAGAAAGCAAATCTGGTGAGCGCCTATAACAGTGCCATGTAGCGTCCGATGTATTATTACAGGCGGCTCAGTGTATAGCGCCGGTGCTCTAGGTTCAAGAGCGCCATGCATTACCTTTCGCTCAGTGTCGCTCCCCCAAACATTTCAATGGGCTTTCATTTGGTTGTGTTTAAATAGCGTTACATTTATTTTTTTTTGCTCAAATCATTGTGTGATCTCTCTTGGCTGCACTTTTATAATTTTTTTTTTACTTTTTATATTTTTTTGCATAATTGTCATTACAGGTCTGGCACTAAAGTGTTAATGTCACAGCTTTAGAGCGCCAACGCTGTGTGTGTAGTTTTTTTTTAAATATGGTGTGGAGCGCCAGGGGCCAGATGAACTGAGCTGGCGCTACCTCTTGCTCGCTGCAGCGCTGTACTGGTGTTAGAGTGCCCAACACACATCACATTCATCAATGCCGGCCAGGTTACTACAGTGACTGAGGCCGCCTACAGCGTCTCCTGGCGGTCACTCTAAGCACCGCTATACAGATGCTCATCTGGCAATTCGTGGCACTAGTAGTGAATCAATGTTAGAATCAGGTTGTAGCACACTTAAAAATTAGAAGTCATATGAGGAAGAGATATGTCAAAGAGAGACACAAATCAAGGTGAGGGGTTCAAAAATTCCAAAGTGCGTCCACTCTGCGCACCAAACGTAGCATATATATGGGAAAGAGGAAAATTGAACACCCAACAAGCGCTGCTATATTCCGAAAAGGTTTTTTTAATCCTGGTAAATAAGATTATAACAAGGATAGTTGACAACATATCACAATGGCATGGTGTATACACAATCTTATATGCAAGTGACGCTGACATACATTCTAACAAAAAAAATGAACCGCTTGGTAAAAAAAGTTGGTGCTATGCCCAGCACTAAAGGGGGCAGTCTGCCAAATTTCCCAATGGAATGTAGTGAAGTACAGTCAAAAACATAGGTACAAATAGAGGTAATGAATAAACCACAGGGCAAGGATGGCAGATTATTCCCCAATACAGTCTCGAAGGCGCAGAGCACACAGAAACAATTCAATGAAACATGTGTACAGTAAAGTCATAGGCTTACAGGCAAGGCACGAGTGGATAATGAGATCAGACCCTCGATGTTTCGGCTAGCAAAAGCCTTTCTCAGGAGGAGCGGTATCGTGTCATGGGAGGGGTAAATATTTAAACCTTTTAGAGCCTCCAGCGTGTGCGCAAATGGCGCCAAACGGCGGCATTTGTGAGAGCGCTGTCCGCTGACGTCCTTTCCGGCTGTCACCGTCTGTCCCGCTCACTCACAGTCTGGATGGCAGGTCGGCCATCCGAAACCAGAAGTGGGGTGCAGGGCCGGGCATGATGCCGTTTCCAAGTACAGCAAAGGCTGAGTATCCAGCCAAAAAGGTGTCGGATCCGGGGTCGGCGTCCGTACACCGCCAAAAGATGGCGGCGGTGGTATTTCCGGCATCAGAGTCCGCTGGGCGGAAGGGAGCTGGATGAATGTCAGGCTGGATATGATACAGGCGCAGATCAACACACACAACACTGAAGAGCTGGAGGCTCAGAGAGACCATCTATGCTTTGGTTTCTTTGCATGAGTGGTTTGGATGGATTGTTACTGTCAGCTTGTGAAATTTACAAGTCAATAGAACCTTTAGAAATATATATTGATGATGTTTTGTTACTTGTTTCTCCCTTTTTTTTTCCTTATTTTCATATGTGAAAAAACAACACCCCAAGGATTTTCCTAATTGCTCTGAATAGCCCATAGAGTACTGTTGTTTCCAAACATTGAAAACACTATCCATACCTCATTGTAAAAATGACGTACCTCACATGTAAAAAATGCCCAATCATGGGGGTAGGTGAACTTTGAGAAATATTAGAACAGAAAAGTTTTAGATTTTTTTTTGTGTGTTCAAGTAAAAAAGCTCACTCAATTGTAAGCCTCAGTTAATGCCCCAAAGCACACCCAAGGGTCAACTTGCTTCACCAGCTCTTTAGCATGACCCTGACTGTGGTTTATTCTCTCTATGGTACTTTTACACCATACAAAAGATAGAATGCATGGAATTAACACTATGACTACAACTACAGAAATCTCTGTATTATATAATTTTATATTATAAATCTATTATACATTATGTATTATATTTTCTAGGTGCGATCTTCGACACAGATTTCATGAGGTAATGGGGAATTTGTAAAGCCTATTGCAGGGGTGAGATCCACCACAGTCCCAGGTGGAACCTGGAATCTGAAGGCCTGCAGCAGTGCAGTAAAGAAGAGGAACAGCTCCATTTTAGCCAAATTCTCCCCAGCACAGCTTCTTTTGCCTGGAAAAAAAACAGAAGATATTATGATTTAATGCAGATATGTACTACTATTAATACATTAGATCAAGGTTAAATGTGATTTAGATTTGACTGTTTGCCATGTGCCTGAACTTCTCCACACGCTTACCTAAACCCAGGGCTGTTTCTAGGGGAGGGCAAGCAGGGCGATCACCTTGGGCACCAAGGCCTATAGGCCTTTATTCTAGCCATCCTGTTTTCTCCAGATGGGTCAGGGCCATTGCTAGTGGTGCAGGCCATTAGGCAGGGCCCTCATTACCCTATATTAGGCTCAGTCATAGGAAGGGGGCAATGCTTTCTGCTAAAGTAGAGCAGAGCATGGCCCATACCTATAGGGAACAGCAGCAGCACCATAGGATGGGTAGAAAATTGAGTATTGAGCACTATTTTGCATACAAACTGCCTTTCCAAACCAGACTATTCCAGTTGGAACCCCTCTGAACCTAGTTTCTTCCTATGATCTCATCCTAAACTATTCCTGTCCAATAACTAAACCAAAAATCATCCCCTTGCCATTTCGTGTCCCAGTGAGTAACTGCAGCTGATCACTAAATCTTCTCTTTACTAGATAATGTTTCTCTTTAAAACATTGTACAAGCTCATACGTGCATGCTTCTGGAGGCCCAAAGGAGTTTTGCCCACAACCAGTATCACAGTCAGTGAAGCACACCACTCCATTCCCTGTAGCAGAGGGTGAACAACAGGTTCTTCCTCAAAGAGAACCCTCTGTATGAGGCAGCAGGCCTGTGCTAGCGGGTCACAGTAGGTTTTGAACCACAACCATAAGACAGCTGCTGCAGGGTAGATAAAGTGAGTAAATGCTTTGTTTCAGCTAGAAATATGATTTGAGTTGTACCTTTATGAATATATATATATATATATATATATATATATATATATATATTCAGCTTGTCTTAAGACTTACCTATTGAGAATGGGATAAATGCTTCATTCTTTTTAAAATTTCCATGCGCATCAAGAAAATGTTCTGGATAAAACTCATAGGGTTTTTGGAAATAGGCTTCATCCTTCAATGCAGAGCATAGCAGAGGAATAACTATGGTACCCTATGGTAAAATTGATACAAACTGGTCAATACGCAACATTTAGATCAACTACATAATAATATGCAGAAATAGAGCTACAGTATGTTTTCATATTTTAAGCAGGACTATTGTGGAAAAATAACCTCCACTCGCTCCCTCTCCATGCATGCCAACAAAGCATGCTCCCTGCTCAGTATAATTATCTGTGCGGATTGTCCACCTCAATGTCAACCAACTTGGGCTGTCAGCAGTTAGTGAAGAGATGTCTAGGCCCAGGCAAATTCTTAGATGTAGTTCATTCAGCAATAACAGCAGTGAAGGTCAGTCTGGAGTAAGGTTAGTCATAAGTTAGAAGTGAGGTATGCTTCTTATGTCAGAACAAAGGAAGGGTATACACCGGTTGTCAGTAGGCAGTAGTAGGGTTGTACATATAGTAGAGGCAGGGGAGGTAGCTGCTACCAAGCCCTTGACATGAGGGGTCCCAGTGCAAGCTGAATCACCTGCAGCATCCTTGTGCGGCAGGATCATTGTGCTCTTTACCAGCACTGGCTAATATAGAAGAGATTGTCATAGTAGTGATTGTAGCCAAGAGGTGTAAGAGTGTGGGTAATCAGTTATGAAAAAAGGGACATTCCAGGCAAAGGGTTAACAACAGTAGTATCTTGTTATATAATATTTATGTCAAGAGCTGTGTTATAAATAATAATTGTCATTACTTTTGAAGCCGAGAAGGGCTGACCGCACTGCTCTCGAGCCCTTCATTGCAATGCCTTTGTCGTCGTGTTTTTTTAATGAGTCGCACAGTGTAGTTAGAATGTTATTGCTGAATAGGAGAAAACTTCAAACAATAACTGATTATAAACCCAGCCCCTAACACAAGCACATCAGCACACTTAGTTAACCCTTTGCCTAGACAATCCCTTTTTTTTTTCCAGGTTTAAAAAAAATCTGTACCCACCTTTTGTCCCTCACAGATGATCACCACTCAGGCCTGATTGTCTCTTCACATCTGTCTTTACAATGGAAGGCCAACCCCACCATCTGTCACAGTGATGCCAGCACTCCCCCTCTATACACCGAAATGAAGGGGCTGTGCTCTGGATGCTGTAAACAATGGCGGCCCCCTGTCCTGGAGGCGGATGTGACAGATAATCAGGCAAGAGTAGTGTAGGATGATTCTGATGATCAGGTCAGATCCAGAGAAGTGGACCAAGAGCAATCATCTGTGTGAGACAAAAGTTTTTATTTTTTTAAAGCTTGGACAATTACTTTATTAAATACTGTCGCAAAGAGATGTCTTTAAAATGGACTGTCTTTAAAAAATAAAGGGAGGCTCTTAAAATTTTCAAGCCCTCATGCCCCCCCCCCCCCCAAAAATGCTTTTTCACACACACAGCCAATAGGTGGATGAGATTCCACCCCCAGCCTCCGCAACTGCATGACTCCATTCAATGTGATGTAGGGACAGGCCAGGCACTGACTAGGTGTACTACCACTATAAGTGATATTGACTAAAAGTAAGAGCAAGTCACTGTAGCTACAAAAGTCTAGTATCAACAGTTTGTTTTTCTTAATTTCAGGGGGCCTTGCATTGTGTTGAATTGATAATGACATCACATCAAACATCAATGAATTACTCGACTACATACTATTCCAAAGCAGCTGGAATCATGCAAATACATTTTTGTTCCTAAGGGACTATTATGAGTTTCCAGAATTACCGTGTGTGAAATCACCCAAATTATGTTCTTGAGAAATGGCTCTGCTTATTTCTGGTGCAGTTTGAAATAATTTTTAGGAATACAGTGTTTTTTTCTGCTTACGGAAAAAGGCCTACGAGGGAACATACTTATGTATTCTGATCTTTTTAAAAGCATCTGAGTAGTATTGGTGGAGAAAAAAAAGGCAAATAATGTACAGTAGGAACATCTGCCATTAACATAAGTTTGTTGCACGCATAACCTAAGGGGTAGTAACAGAATATGTGGGCAGTGGATTGTTCTAAGTCCCGGGGTGTACTGTGTGGCACCTGTGAGGTGTGGGTGTTGTCAGATTCTCTAATACATACTCTGCAGTAGTACAAACATCTGAATAGATGTTCCACTTAGTTCATGACGTGCCATCTACAACAAAGTACTTTAGTTCCCAACTTCAAAACTATACATGTCCTTTTCAGCAGTTCTAGAGTACTGTTTCCCCCCACTTTCAGCAGCTTTAACTGCCAAGGACACGTAGGGCTCAGCTTCTCATACTAGTGCCGTGCAAGAACAGAGAACCTCATGACCTCTGGCACTACCTGATTTGAGGTCTGTGGGGAAGTCCACAAAAGCTTCCTCCACAGGTCCCCTGTAATCACTTGGCCTAATCCCTGCTTCTTATTCCAACTACTTTTCATCTGCTCCTGCACATATGTCGTCTATGGTTCCACCACCAATTAATCTGGTTATAACCAGAAACCTTTAAAAAACAACACTCCAACACTGTCTAAAAAAGTTACTAAACCATCATTTCTGGGAAGTAGATGGGACTAAAGCATTATCTTGTGCCTCTCAATATGTGTAAGCCAATATAGTTTTCCTAAAAATGCTTTTCAGATTTTCTTTGTTTTGATATGGACGAACATTAGTTATAAAGTACCGTATTTTTCACCATATAAGACGCACCCACCCATTCCCGGCTCTCCCGCGTTGTCTGCCACAATGCTAGAGACCAGAGGAGCGGCGGGCCAGAGACAGTGCCCACCGCTCCTCCATCTTCTGCCTCTTCCGGCAGGGCACATGCGAGCACCCAGGTCTGTGCAGCAGGTGGGCGTAGCCTGCGTCGGTGCAGGCCACGCCCACCCGCTGCCCTGACCTGGGTGTTCATCTGTGCCCAGGAAGAGGCAGCAGATGGAGGAGCAGCGCAGGCCACGCCCACCCGATTCACGGAGCCGGCCGCTCAGCGGAGCTGTGTCTGCAGACAGGTGAGTTTTACTTTTTTTTTTACTTATGCCGACTGCCTATACTAATGGGAGGAGAGGGGGATGCCACACAGCCTATACTAATGGGGGGAGAGGGGGATGCCACACAGCCTATGGAAATGGGGGGAGAGGGGGATGCCACATAGCCAAAACTAATGGGGGGAGGGGGGATGCCACACAGCCTATGGAATGGGGGGAGAGGGATGCCACACTGCCAATGGGAATGGGGGGAGATGGATGCCACACAGCCAATGGGGATGGGGGGAGAGGGATGCCACACAGCCAATGGGAAAGGGGGGAGGGGGATGCCACACTGCCAATGGGAATGGGAGGAGGGGGATGCTACAAAGCCCATGATAATGGGGAGAAGGGGATGCCACACTGCCAATGGGAATGGGGGAGAGGGGGATGCCACACAGGCTATGACAATGGGGCGAGGGGGATGCCACACTGCCAATGGGAATGGGGGAGAGAGATGCCACACAGCCTATGATAATGGGAGAGGGGGATGCCACACTGCCAATGGGAATGGGGGAGAGGGATGCCACACAGCCTATGATAAGGGGGGGGAGGGGGTGCCACACTGCCAATAGGAATGGGGGGAGAAGGATGCCACACAGCCAATGGGGATGGGGGGAGCAGGATGCCACACTGCCAATGGGAATGGGGGGAGGGGGATGCGACACAGCGTATGATAATGGGGGAGGGGGGTGCCACACTGTCAAAGGGAATGGGGGAGGGGGATGCCACACCGCCAATGGGAATGGGGGAGAGGGATGCCATACAGCCAATGGAAATAGGGGGAGAGGGGGATGCCACACTGCCAATGGGAATGGGGGGAGCGGGATGCCACACTGCCAATGGGAATGGGGGGAGGGCGATGCGACACAGCGTATGATAATGGGGGAGGGGGATGCCACACTGTCAATGGGAATGGGGGAGGGGGATGCCACACCGCCAATGGGAATGGGGGAGAGGAATGCCATACAGCCAATGGGAATGGGGGGAGGGGGATGCGACACAGCGTATGATAATGGGAGAGGGGGATGCCACACTGCCAATGGGAATGGGGGGGGGGATGCCACACCGCCAATGGGAATGGGGAGAGAGGGATACCACACAGCCTATGATAATGGGGGGGGGGCACACTGTCAATGGGAATGGGGGAAGGGGGATGCCACACATCCAATGGGAATGGGGGGAGAGGGATGCCACACATCCAATGGGAATGGGGAGAGAGGGATGCCACACAGCCTATGGAATGGGGGGAGAGGGATGCCACACTGCCAATGGGAATGGGGGGAGATGGATGCCACACAGCCAATGGGAATGGGGGGAGAGGGATGCCACACAGCCAATGGGAAAGGGGGGAGGGGGATGCCACACTGCCAATGGGAATGGGGGGAGGGGGATGCTACACAGCCTATGATAATGGGGAGAAGGGGAGGCCACACTGCCAATGGGAATGGGGGAGAGGGGGATGCCACACTGCCAATAGGAATAGGGGGAGAGGGATGCCACACAGCCAATGGGGATGGGGGGAGGGGGATGCCACACTGCCAATGGGAATGGGGAGGGGGATGCCACACAGCCTATGATAATGGGGGGAGGGGGATGCCACACTGTCAATGGGAATGGGGGGAGAGGGGAATGCCACACTGCCAATGGGAATGGGGGGGATGCCACACCGCCAATGGAATGGGGGAGAGGGATGACACACAGCCTATGATAATGGGGGGAGGGGGGTGCCACACTGTGAATGGGAATGGGCGGGAGGGGGATGCCACACAGCCAATGAGAATGGGGGGAGAGGGATGCCACACTGTCAATGGGAATGGGGGGAGGGGGATGCCACACAGCCAATGGAAATGGGGGGAGATGGATGCCACACAGCCAATGGGAATGGGGGGAGAGGGATGCCACACTGTTAATGGGAATGGAGGGAGGGGGATGCTACACAGCCTATGATAATGGGGAGAAGGGGATGCCACACTGCCAATGGGAATGGGGGAGAGGGGGATGCCACACAGCCTATGATAATGGGGGGAGGGGGATGCCACACTGCCAATGGGAATGGGGGGAGAGGGATGCCACACAGCCAATGGGAATGGGGGAAGGGGGATGCCATACTGCCAATGGGAATGGGGGGAGGGGGATTCCACACAGCCTATGATAATGGGGGGAGGGGGATGCCACACTGTCAATCGGAATGGGGGGAGAGGGGGATGCCACACTGTTAATGGGAATGGAGGGAGGGGGATGCTACACAGCCTATGATAATGGGGAGAAGGGGATGCCACACTGCCAATGGGAATGGGGGAGAGGGGGATGCCACACAGGCAATGATAATGGGGCGAGGGGGATGCCACACTGCCAATGGGAATGGGGGAGAGAGATGCCACACAGCCTATGATAATGGGAGAGGGGGATGCCACACTGCCAATAGGAATGGGGGGAGAGGGATGCCACACAGCCTATGATAATGGGGGGAGGGGGATGCCACACTGCCAATAGGAATGGGGGGAGAGGGATGCCACACAGCCTATGATAATGGGGGGAGGGGGATGCCGCACTGCCAATGGGAATGGGGGGAGAGGGATGCCACACAGCCAATGGGAATGGGGGAAGGGGGATGCCATACTGCCAATGGGAATGGGGGGAGGGGGATTCCACACAGCCTATGATAATGGGGGGAGGGGGATGCCACACTGTCAATCGGAATGGGGGGAGAGGGGGATGTCACACTGCCAATGGGAATGGGGGGGGTGCCACACCGCCAATGGAAAAGGGGGAGAGGGGGATGCCACACAGCCTATGATAATGTGGGGAGAGGGATGCCACACTGCCAATGGGAATGGGGGGGGAGAGGGATGCCACACAGTCTATGATAATGGGGGGAGAGGGATGCCACACTGCCAATGGGAATGGGGTGAGAGGATTGTCACACAGCCTATGATAATGGGGGGAGAGGGATGCCACACTGTCAATGGGAATGGGTGGAGGGGGATGCCACACAGCCAATGGGATTGGGGGGAGAAGGATGCCACACAGCTAATGGGAATGGGGTGAGAGGGATGCCACAAAGCCAATGAGAATGGTGGGAAAGGAATGCCACACGGCCAATGGGAATGGGGGGAGAGGGGGATGTGACACTGCCAATGGGAATGGGGGAAGGGGGGATGCCACACTGTCAATAGGAATGGGGGGAGGGGGATGCCACACAGCCAATGGGAATGGGGGGAGAAGATTCCACACAGCTAATGGGAATGGGGTGAGAGGGATGCCACACAGCCAATGGGAATGGGGGGAGAGGGATGCCACACAGCCAATGGTAATGGGGGGGAGAGGGGGATGCCACACAGCCAATGGGAATGGGGGGAGGGGGGATGTCACACTGTCAATGGGAATGGGGGGGTGACACACCGCCAATGGGAATGGGGGGAGAGGGATGCTACACAGCCTATGATAATGGGGGGAGGGGGATGCCACACTGTCAATGGGAATGGGGGGAGGGGGGTGCCACACAGCCAATGGGAATGGGGGGGAGGGATGCCACACAGCCTATTGGAATGGGGAGAATGGGATGCCACACTGCCAATGGGAATGGGGGGAGAGGGGGATTCCACACTGTCAATGGGAATGGAGGGAGAGGGATGCCACACTGTCAATGGGAATGGGGGAGGGGGATGCCACACAGCCTATGGGAATAGGGGGAGAGGGATGCCACACTGTCAATGGGAATGGGGGGAGATGGATGCCACACAGCCAATGGGAATGGGGGGAGAGGGATGCCACACAGCCAATGGGAATGGGGGGAGGGGGATGCCACACCGCCAATGGGAATGGGGGAAGGGGGATGCTACACAGCCTATGATAATGGGGAGAATGGGATGCCACACTGCCAATGGGAATGGGGGGAGAGGGGGATGCCACACAGCCTATGATAATGGGGGGAGGGGGATGCCACACTGCCAATGGGAATGGGGAGGATGCCACACTGTCAATGGGAATGGGGTGGATGCCACACAGCCAATGGGAATGGGGGGAGAGGGATGCCACACAGCCTATGATAATGGGGGGAGGGTGATGCCACACTGTGAATGGGAATGGGGGGAGGGGGATGCCACAGAGCCAATGGGAATGGGGGGAGAGGGATGCCACACAGCCTATGGGAATGGGGGGAGAGGGATGCCACACTGTCAATGGGAATGGGGGGAAGGGGGATGCCACACAGCCAATGGAAATGGGGGGAGAGGGGGATGCCACATAGCCAAAACTAATGGGGGGAGGGGGGATGCCACACAGCCTATGGAATGGGGGGAGAGGGATGCCACACTGCCAATGGGAATGGGGGGAGATGGATGCCACACAGCCAATGGGGATGGGGGGAGAGGGATGCCACACAGCCAATGGGAAAGGGGGGAGGGGGATGCCACACTGCCAATGGGAATGGGAGGAGGGGGATGCTACACAGCCCATGATAATGGGGAGAAGGGGATGCCACACTGCCAATGGGAATGGGGGAGAGGGGGATGCCACACAGGCTATGACAATGGGGCGAGGGGGATGCCACACTGCCAATGGGGATGGGGGAGAGAGATGCCACACAGCCTATGATAATGGGAGAGGGGGATGCCACACTGCCAATGGGAATGGGGGAGAGGGATGCCACACAGCCTATGATAAGGGGGGGGAGGGGGTGCCACACTGCCAATAGGAATGGGGGGAGAAGATTCCACACAGCTAATGGGAATGGGGTGAGAGGGATGCCACACAGCCAATGGGAATGGGGGGAGAGGGATGCCACACAGCCAATGGGAATGGGGGGGAGAGGGGGATGCCACACAGCCAATGGGAATGGGGGGAGGGGGGATGTCACACTGTCAATGGGAATGGGGGGGTGACACACCGCCAATGGGAATGGGGGGAGAGGGATGCTACACAGCCTATGATAATGGGGGGAGGGGGATGCCACACTGTCAATGGGAATGGGGGGAGGGGGGTGCCACACAGCCAATGGGAATGGGGGGGAGGGATGCCACACAGCCTATTGGAATGGGGAGAATGGGATGCCACACTGCCAATGGGAATGGAGGGAGAGGGATGCCACACTGTCAATGGGAATGGGGGAGGGGGATGCCACACAGCCTATGGGAATAGGGGGAGAGGGATGCCACACTGTCAATGGGAATGGGGGGAGATGGATGCCACACAGCCAATGGGAATGGGGGGAGAGGGATGCCACACAGCCAATGGGAATGGGGGGAGGGGGATGCCACACTGCCAATGGGAATGGGGGAAGGGGGATGCTACACAGCCTATGATAATGGGGAGAATGGGATGCCACACTGCCAATGGGAATGGGGGGAGAGGGGGATGCCACACAGCCTTTGATAATGGGGGGAGGGGGATGCCACACTGCCAATGGGAATGGGGAGGATGCCACACTGTCAATGGGAATGGGGTGGATGCCACACAGCCAATGGGAATGGGGGGAGAGGGATGCCACACAGCCTATGATAATGGGGGGAGGGTGATGCCACACTGTGAATGGGAATGGGGGGAGGGGGATGCCACAGAGCCAATGGGAATGGGGGGAGAGGGATGCCACACAGCCTATGGGAATGGGGGGAGAGGGATGCCACACTGTCAATGGGAATGGGGGGAAGGGGGATGCCACACAGCCAATGGGAATGGGGGGAGAAGGATGCCACACAGCTAATGGGAATGGGGTGAGAGGGATGCCACACAGCCAATGGGAATGGGGGGAGAGGGGGATGCGACACTGCCAATGGAATGGGGGAAGGGGGATGCCACACAGCCAATGGGAATGGGGGGAGAGGGATGCTACACCGCCTATGATAATGGGGAGAGGGGGATGCCACACTGCCAATGGGAATGGGGGGAGGGTGATGCCACACAGCCTATGATAATGGGGGAGGGGGATGCCACACTGCCAATGGGAATGGGGGGAGAGGGATGCCACACAGCCTATGATAATGGGGGGAGGGGGATGCCACACTGGCAATGGGAATGGGGGGGAGGGGGATGCCACACTGCCAATGGGAATGGGGGGAGGGTGATGCCACACAGCCTATGATAATGGGGGGAGAGGGATGCCACACAGCCTATGATAATGGGGGGAGGGGGATGCCACATTGCCAATGGGAATGGGGGGAGGGGGATGCCACACAGCCAATGGGAATGGGGGGAGGGGGATGCCACACTGCCAATGGGGGAGGTGGATGCCACACAGCCTATGATAATGGGGGGAGAGGGATGCCACACAGCCTATGATAATGGGGGAGGGGAATGCCGCACTGCCAATGGGAATGGGGGAGGGGGATGCCATACTGCCAATGGGAATGGGGGGAGGGGGATGCCACACTGCCAATGGGGGGAGAGGTATGCCACACAGCCAATGTGAATAGGGGGAGAGGGATGCCACACAGCCAATGGGAATGGGGGGAGAGGGATGTCACACTGCCAATGGGAATGAGGGGAGGGGGATGCCACACAGCCTATGACAATGGGGGAGAGGGATGCCTCACTGCCAATGGGAATGGGAGGAGAGGGGTGCCACACAGCCTATGATAATGGGGGAAAGGGGATGCCACACTGCCAATGGGAATGGGGGGAGAGGGATGCCACACAGCCAATGGGAATGGGGGGAGAGCGATGCCACACAGCCAATGGGAATAGGGGGAGAGGGATGCCACACAGCCAATGGGAATGGGGGGAGAGGGATGCCACACTGTCAATGGGAATGGGGGGAGGGGGATGCCACACTGCCAATGGGAATGGGGGGAGAGGGATGCCACACAGCCTATGATAATGGGGGGAGGGGGATGCCACACTGGCAATGGGAATGGGGGGGAGGGGGATGCCACACTGCCAATGGGAATGGGGGGAAGGTGATGCCACACAGCCTATGATAATGGGGGGAGAGGGATGCCACACAGCCTATGATAATGGGGGGAGGGGGATGCCACATTGCCAATGGGAATGGGGGGAGGGGGATGCCACACAGCCAATGGGAATGGGGGGAGGGGGATGCCACACTGCCAATGGGGGAGGTGGATGCCACACAGCCTATGATAATGGGGGGAGAGGGATGCCACACAGCCTATGATAATGGGGGAGGGGAATGCCGCACTGCCAATGGGAATGGGGGAGGGGGATGCCATACTGCCAATGGGAATGGGGGGAGGGGGATGCCACACTGCCAATGGGGGGAGAGGTATGCCACACAGCCAATGTGAATAGGGGGAGAGGGATGCCACACAGCCAATGGGAATGGGGGGAGAGGGATGTCACACTGCCAATGGGAATGAGGGGAGGGGGATGCCACACAGCCTATGACAATGGGGGAGAGGGATGCCTCACTGCCAATGGGAATGGGAGGAGAGGGGTGCCACACAGCCTATGATAATGGGGGAAAGGGGATGCCACACTGCCAATGGGAATGGGGGGAGAGGGATGCCACACAGCCAATGGGAATGGGGGGAGAGCGATGCCACACAGCCAATGGGAATAGGGGGAGAGGGATGCCACACAGCCAATGGGAATGGGGGGAGAGGGATGCCACACTGTCAATGGGAATAGGGGGAGGGGGATGCCACACAGCCAATGGGAGTGGGGGTAGAGGGATGCCACAAAGCCTATGATAATGGGGGGGGGGGATGCCACATTGCCAATGGGAATGGGGGGAGATGGATGCCACACAGCCTATGATAATAGGGGTAGGGGGATACCACACTTCCAATGGGAATGGGTGAGGGGGATGCCACACAGCCTAGGATAATGGGGGAGGGGGATGCCGGGATGCCACACTGCCAATGGGAATGGGGGGAGGGGGATTCTACACAGCCAATGGGAATGGGGGGAGAGGGATGCTACACAGCCTATGATAATGGGGGGAGAGGGATGCCACACAGCCCATGATAATGGGGGGAGAGGGATGCCACACAGCCAATGGAAATGGCGGGAGGGGGATGCCATACAGCCTAGGATAATGGGGGGAGGGGGATGCCGGGATGCCACACAGCCTATGATAATGGGGGGAGGGTGATGCCACACTGCCTATGGGAATGGGGGGCACACTGCCTATATGGGGAATAGGAGGGGGGGAATGCCACACTGCTTATGATAATGGGGTGCACACTGCCTATATTGGAATGGGAGGGGGGATGCCACACTGGATATATGGGGAATGGGAGGGGGGAGAATGCCACACTGCCTATATGGGTAATATGAGGGGGGAATGCTACACTGGGTATACGAGGAATGGGATGGGGTATGCTACACTGTCTATAGAATGGGGGCATCCCACACAGCCTATGGGAATGGGATAGGGGAATGCCACACTGTAATGGTGCGTTTTTGGTTTAAAATATTTTTTCTCTCATTTTCTTCCCCCAAATTCTAGGTGCGTCTTATGGGCAGGTGCATCTGAAAAGGTATATTTTTAAATCTTTGTCTTATTATAAAGTATATGGACACCATCAAATGTATGTAATAGAGGGTGGACTGAATGTGCTTATGTGAAGCCATTATTACCATCTACCATCTCTTTCAAGCTAGACTGTACAGATTACAATTTGCAGTAATGTTGTGTAGGAGTCAATGGTATTTACAGACTGTTACTGTTCAGTTATACAGAAATTTCCCAGCATTCTGAAGCACTGGTCTGAACCATAACAATCAACCTGAACAATATATGCTAAGAAGAATACAGTAGATGACTAGGCATAGATGCTGACAGTAGAACTTGCTGTGAATATCCGGTCAGCCTAGTATGCTTTGAGAAGTCCTTGATGCTTATGTGTCCACCCCCTTTGAGAACTCTAGTGGCTAACTAAAGAGATTTTTAATTATTTATTTGATGTAACTTCTTATTGTCTGTGGTTTTACTGAGTCCTATGCTCAAGCAATCAGACACAGGGAATTTTGCATTGCGTCTGCACCTTTTTGACCTTTGTATTGCCAGTTGAACATCTATTGTGAGTATTACCTGGACCACTACAAAAATGCTTTCACGCATATTGTAGAAAAATATATGATTTCACACAAAAGTAAATGTCCTCTACTTTACATGAGATGGAGGAATTTCCTCATTGTAATAAACACGACTTTAATGATTTATAACCAAAATAATGCCACTGACCTTTGGAATAAAATACCCTCTAAAGGTCAGATCTTGAGATGCTGCATGTGGAACATTTCCAGGGGCAATATCACCAAACCTCTGGATCTCATGAATGACGGCATCAGTGTATGGCATTTGTTTCCTGTGTTCTAGTCTGGGCTGAGCTGTGCCAATCACTTGGTCAATTTCATCTTGTACTTTTTCTGATGAGGCATAGAAATCACTTCATTAAGAAATGTTACCATTTGTTCCGCTTCATAAGACGCACCACCCAAAGTGTGTGTGTGTGTTTGTGTGTGTGTTTGGGTGTGTGTGTGTGTGGATGTGGCTTATGGGGCGCATGTGTGCATATGAGAAAGCGCAATGGGTTGACTACATATATATGTGCGTATGCTCTCGCAACACTGCTGCTGCTGCTGTGCCTTTAGGTATGTGTGTGTATGTATGTGTTCTCTCTCATTACACAGGTGATTCTACACACTGCCTGTTGCTATTGGGTTCTGGGGGTATTTTAGCACACCATTTGCTTCAGAATACTAAATACTAGGTCCAGCTTTTGGTCAGGTATATCTTATAAAAGCGACTTAGACGCCAATTTGGCTAGGGAAAGCATTCAAAATAACAACAGAATCTGAAAAGTTACAATAGATAATTTATTTTATTGACCAGCTGAGTAAGGGGGGGGAGTCCAGTTCCAAAGCTAACTGTCCATTTCATTGCCCTTCCATTGACAGGTGGCTCACTTACAGAGGGACAGCTGGGGTGCTAATTGTTCTTTTCAGGCCACTTCCAGGGACAGGCTGCTCATATACTGAGGGGGAGAGAAAAACTTTCGATAATTGTCCTTTACAGGCCACTTCCAGTCACAGGTGGCTGATACACTGAGGGGGAAAGACCACCGTCAGTAACTGTAAGGGGCATGGCTGTGGTGGTGCACTTCACCACCAATGAGTGGGGGACATTTGTGTCATGCTGCTGTGCTTCCAAAACGCCATCAATATGGTCAGCGCTGATTAATGATGCCATCGTCAGCACCATCGTTCCCATTTTTCAACTGCTAGAAAAAAACACTTCAGGCCATGACACAATCTGAAAGGCACTATGCCTGACACTGTTGCCGCGATGGCAGCATGAGGCCGGGGAAGAGGGGGAAGTCACTAATGCAGCAGAGGTACAAGCACCACCTAAGAAGGTAGTGTAAGCATGGGCGCAATGTGGAACACATTGTTCAATTCTCTGCCACATCCAACACCATCTGGTATGGACCATAGTACCAGAAAGCAAAGTTAGACTCGCATGGTGGATGAGCATCTGTTGGCACACCCACTGGTACTGAGCAATGGGTTCTTCACCATTGATTTTCTTGGTCGGTAAATTGGACACATGGCAAGAGCTTGCCCTCTATGCCTTGGAGCTGCTGGCATGTCCTGCAGCAAGTTTCCTATTAGAACATGTGTTCAGCACTGCAGGGGGTGTCACCACCAACAAGAGGAGCCAACATGGGCATCCTTATATTTGTGAAGATAAACTAGACATGGATCCCACAAGACTCAGCTGTGCCAGCACCTGAGCGAGCGGTTGACATGTTGGCTACCTCCACCTCTTCCACCTACCTGGCAGAAAACAAACAGACTGGTGGAAGGTATAGAATATTTTTCATGCATAATGAAACGTCAACAGGTTAAGAATAATATGTTTTCTCTCTAGTGTGGCAGCTTTACTTCCCTTTAATATACAGACGAAAAGTGCAACAGATGTGCAGACTAAGTAACACAGCACATGCAGGTGTTTCATCAAATATGATGAAGAAAAGGACCTCTCAAATAGAAATATCACAATAACATGGGACAAAGCAAACCAATTTCTCAGCCTAAGAAAAAAAAATGTTGGCTGCAGAATACAACATGGTTAGAAAGAAGGCAGTGGTCCAATAACCCAATGGAAAGGATCTGTTTTATATCAAGTCACAGTCAACCCTTCCCTCTACCTTACTGGGTATGATGAGTTTATCAAAGCTCAAAATAGTACAATGCCAGGTGTGCCCACAAAGATTGCACCCTGAAATCTTCATGTGCACCTCTTTATATAAAGACAAACAACAAGTAACTAGTTTATCAAAACTCAAGAGAGTATAATTTAAGGTGTGCCCACAAGTAACTGCTTTATCAAATCCCAAGAGGTTGTAATGCAAGATGTGCCAAGTAACTAGTTTATAAAAGCACAAGAGGATCTAATGTCAGGTGTGCCCACAGTTAAATAGTTAAAATTAAATTAAACAGTACTGACACACAAGTGGACTGAACCAGTGAATACTCCACTAAAAATTGTTATTACAAACTAGGGACCCCCAAGTAGCCTGAACAATTTGTATTAAACCAGACCAACACCCATTTATTCTTTAACAGGTGTTTGGCAACCGGAACACACAAAAGCGGGTTGTGGGTGGGGCACTCAAGTGGCCGTCACCGAGGACGCGACCATCGCCCATGTGATCCGGTGGCCATTTGTTGGAACTCATTTCCCTGCACAGGCTCAAGGGGAAGGAATCCCGTTGGGGGGGTTATGTGCGGGGGGACTCCAGAATTCTGGATGCCCCCTCAAGCTTGTTTTTATTCACTGTCTGCAGTTTAAGGAGTTGTGAAACCCAAGGGGTTTGAGCATGTGGTATTAAACCAGTCTCTGCAGAAATGCAGAGTGTCACAACTTATACAGTTAATGTTCACCATTAGATTACCATACATAATGTATATCCAGATGACTCTTAGAAATGAGGGTTTGGGGAGTAATTCAAGTTCAAATAAAATATACTGTATATTGGTATCATTTTTACTTACTTTGTATTTCAGGGTATTTCATCATTAGCAGTATTCCCCATCTCAGAGTGGTGGATGTGGTTTCCATCCCAGCAGCAAACAAGTTGGTCACCAGAGCAGTTAAATTGTCATCATGGAAGTACTTAACAGATTCTGGTTTACCCTGCACATTGGAAACATTTGATATTTAAATGATTATAAGCAGTTTTTTTATTGGACCATTGACTGAAGCTGCTAGTGTGTGCACTGACTCTGGGTCCCCTATGCGAAAGTTAAGCCTGTGAAACAGTTTGAAATGAGCATCCATTTTTGCTCGAAATAGAAGACTGTTCATAGGGCACTACAACATACTTTTATGGGGTTGTAACACAATACATGTAAATTAAAGCATTATACTTTAACAGTGGCTGTGATTAGAGTCAACAACCCAAGCAGGTCCAAATGTACTGTACTGTACACATGGGTAACCCTGATAGACATACTGATCAGTTTATAAGGGATGAAATCTAATAGGGGGGTTATACCTTGGTAAATGATCCCTTTCATCAATTGACATGCCCATCAATTCATCAAATAGATAGATAGCGATGAGCCATTGTGGGTACAATCATACGGCCGTATAGTCCGCATAGGTCACACGTTGTGGTGGCCGTAGTTGGGAGTACCAAATGCTAGATAAAATAGCTCCACCCACCACATGTGAACTGGTATATGGATCTCTTAGACCCCCTAATCAGTTCAAAAACAGTTAAAAAAATAAAACCAACATAAAATAAATAAAAAAAAACTCAATCAGATATGTATCCACTTGGCAGCATCCTCTCTGCCGGTTCATCTGGTCGGGGGCTCCCTCTTTGTCCAGCCGCCGCTATGGCAGTCGCCCAGCTGCATCTTTAGTGAGGGTGAAGTAGGCCTCCCTTCTCTTTCCTTGGCATCCCACCCAGCTAATGCTGGGCCAGGAAGGCTTTTTTTTACCACAGAGGAGGAGTCTCTTTGGAATTCCCCATGTGAATAATGACATCACTGAAGTTCCAGGACATGGTAGGGATGTCCCTCCCCACCAATGTCTTCATGTGTCACATGGAGGTGGATTCCAAAGAGGCTTCTTCTCTGTGGTATAAAATCCTTCCTGTCATGGCAGCTCAGCATTAGCTTGTAGGGATTCCAAGAAAGGAGAAGGAGGAAACCTGTGTCCCATCTTACCACAGATGCAGGGAGGCATGGAGGCTGCAAAAGCGTCTCCTTGCCAGCAGCAGAGCAGGGTCTGTCGGACCAAGAGGAAGCCCCTGGCTGGGTGGACTTGCAGAGAGGACATCGTCCAGTGAAGGACAGATAAAGGAAGATGCAGCAACAGTGAGTTTTTTTTTTATTTTAAAACTCTCATACCATTTCACTTGGATAACCAACCAGCAACCAGTATTAGTGGTTGGCATGCCAGATAATCTAACCAGGATCATTCCAGGTAAAGGGTAAAATTAGCCTGATTTCTGCTCATTTAATGCTGAATGTCAGCCCATGTCTTCCATTATTGAACTACTGAACTTACTTCATTCTGCTGAGCTTATCGTATACAGTTCCCTTGATAAAGTACACTTGTTAGAGCAGCATGGGAATGATTCATGAATACATGGCTGTCAGCAGAAGGGAGAAAGTTTTATATTAAGAGTTAATGAGAAAATTAAATATGTATTTCATCCTTTCCCTGAACTGTTTATTTAAATGCCCTAAATCCATGATGTCTTCTCCAAGATTAAAATAACTAGCACATTTGAGTTTGGGAGGGAATTGTAAATATGGTTGCCCTAGCCACTATAGTTCTCCGAGCCACTCTGACATCAGAGCAGCAAGTGAGCTGAATGGAGTTTAGTATGTTGCAGCCTTATCTCCCTTTACCTCTAGGGTGGTGTAATGTGTGTGCCTGGTGCGGGTATGCACCTAGCGTGGAGAGAAGATCTTTATAGTGTAGAAAGGGATAAGAAATCGCATGGTCTTGGAGTCTTTTAGAATCCAGGCTGTTTAACTTCTTGGCTCCCTTTATTTGATATCATGTTAGCAGATGCTTTTTAACCGAGTCAATCCTTACCTCTTGCTGCTTTGCCAGAAAAGTATCAATAAGATTCCTCTGGTCATTTATATCCAGTTCATTCCTGTGCTTGGTAAATGTCTCTCGCATAAAACTCTGGACTTGTGAAATGTTCTCAGCTATCTTCTTAAAGCCTCCTGGTATCATCTCCATCAAAAATGGAAAAATGTTGTACAGCTTTAAAAAACACAACAACAACATAAGATTGGACAACTGATTAGAAAGGGATGTTCCAAGTAAAATAGAAAATGTTTAATACTCCCTGTTAACATATACTGTTTTGACTCAACTTACCAGTAGTTCCTGTCTTATAGAAAACTCCAGCTTGCTAGTGCTGATTCAGCACCGTGATCATTTTTTTGTTTTTGTGAGCAAACAATTTGTCTCATGATATTTTCCTCGGTGGAATTCAGCACCATATTTAGCTGTGCAAGTGTAAGAATGAATATGCTGCTGAACTGCACTGAGAAATCAGGGCTTTCGGAGTCAGGGCTTTCGGAGTCAGGACTTTAGGAGTCAGGGCTTTAGGAGTCAGGGCTTTAGGAGTCAGGGCTTTAGGAGTCAGGGTTTTGCACAAAAAGTTTACTAAATAGTCTTTAATCACACAAAGAAAGTAAAGTGACTGTTGGCAGCAGTGGGGGGGGGGGGGGGATGGGCAATCCTGCTCCCTGACTAACGGCGAGCAGAGCTCCCTGTTTAGTCGACACCTACCGCTTCGACCGGATCCTGTGTGCCCTCTGTTTATTGCAATTGAGGGACACGAGGGGTGGGACAGTACGTGAGGCATTGGGAGTGCCGTTCTCTAAAACCGGGAGAGCTAGCTGTGCTGGAGCGAGGGTGAGTGTCTGTTCTTTTCTTCTGGGTTCAGTAACCCTTTAATGTCATGTATTAAATAAATACTGTAAGCCAGTGCTGATGGAATGATAGAAAGAAAGTATAGACTTAAATAGCACCCTATAACCCTCAATTCAACCTGTTACATTGTAAATATAGAACATAAAGTGCTATATTTAGTCAATAAATATCCTAAAGCAGCTCTATGCAAATAGGTAGCTTTTACTTTGTCCGGCCCACTTCCCCCTTTTAAAGGCTCCTGGGGTCCATCCTGCAATTTAGCTATGTTCTCCCCTTCCCATGTGCCCCTGCATGGCAATGGACGAAATCCTGCCTGTTGTGAGACTTTGTTCACAGCCCATGTGGAGCCTCGCAGCTACAGCTTGGGGGGTCAGACTGCATTAAATGTAGGCCTATAAAAATATCTGTTAGGCAAAATGGTGAGGTGACTGAGGCATGATTGAATGCCCCCAAGTCACCTGGAGACTGGACATTGCTTGCTAAATAATTAGTCAAAGTGAAAAGGTCTACTGATATTCAGCTACATAATTATGTAACTTACCCTAACTATGGGTGACCCCATAAGTCTTATATTTTCATTAATTAAGCGCATAAGCTTTTGAATTTTAGGGTCTTCATATTCGAATCTACGGCTCAGAAGTATGTAAACAATGATGTTGGCCACAGCTGCATTTATAATGGTGTGGTTGTTAAAGGGCCTGCCTGGAAATAAATAAAAAAAATTTGGTATAAAGTTTATAACTGAAAAACATCATAAAAGGAAAGAAAAAACAAAAAAGAGCTTTAACCACAACATCACATATTTTTCACAAAATGGGTGTTGTTCCTGGCACAGTAAGGCACCCTGATTGCCAATATCCATTTACGCAATAACGGACTAAAATGGAAAAATATTTCCTTTCTCCCCAGTCCCTCTTTAAAAACGAACATTTGTGATTGACTTCTGCAGACACAATGGCCTTGATTCAATAAAGGTAGAAAAAAATTCTCATGGTAAAAAATTCAATTCATGAGAAGAAAGCCTGAGAAAGTCAATGGCAGCTTTTACTACAGTGTAGAAAGAAGTAAAAAGTTCTCTACTTTTCATAGGAGTAAAAAAGTGCCGTCGACTTTCATTGTTTTCTTAGCTGGTGATTCAGCAACAGTGAAATTCTCAGAATTTTTTCTCATAAATTGAATCTTTTACTACCATAAGTTTTTTTCTACCTTTATTGAATCAAGGCCATTAGCAGGAACTCTTACACCAGAACACTTCCAGACACACTGGACTCATCCAACTTCAGTCTAGGCCCACCTGGCAACTAGCCTCAATCTTAGCCAGTCAGGGAATCTTCATTTATATGGCTCCCATCTTCCTTTGACAGCTTTATCAACATTTTCCAGGTACAGTGATAACCCTCTACTTTTACTCTGTCTCCTGTCCTAGACTACAGACCTCTTTGAAAACTATTGTCTCCTCCCACTCCTGCAATATTGTTTAAATATTAGCACAAGCCTCATTTTGTCCACAAGGCTACTCCATCCAAGGATCCAGAACAGTTCTGGTTGCAACTTAACTTTTAGATTAGATTACTTTTAGATTACTTACAGTTTTATTCAAAAGTAGAAAAAACAGAGACAAAACCCAAAAGGAGAGGCTATACAAGATTAAAAACACAAGGTAGGATGTATAAATGGAGCCATTCTGGTAACCAAAGGGGCTTACAGACTAAGGAACATCACTATAGCTACCAGAAACATCGCTGGGAAGGATCCAGCTATAATAAACAATTCAATAAATTGACTAGTGGCCCACAGGTTACCGAACAGAGACCCTCTCAGAGACCCTCATCTCCAAGACCAGATTTTCCTTCAGATCAATCCACCTCGTCTGTATTAAGTTTTTTAGATCAACTCAGCATAGACGGACGAGGAGGGGGGGCGGTAAGACGAGAAAGAGAAATAGATGTCAGAAACAGTGGTCTGGACCGACGTCTCAGACCAAGGGAGACCAAGAGGAGGAGAGAAACATCACCACAATATCAGAGACGATCCAGGACACACAGGAACTAGAGGTCATCAACCTCACTGATATACCCCTAACTGACACTCAAAGGAGTGTACTCTCTAAAGGGCTTAGTTTTTCACCTACACATAGTATTAATAAATTTGACACAGTGAGGGACTTATATATGTTCTGTAGACAATTAGCATTAAAATATTACTTCTCTGCTCCTGAACAGGCTCAACCAGGGTCTGAATGGAACAGGGAGGAACTGCAAGCCCTAAGTGACCTGACGGACCTCCTGGATGAACAAGAAATGGACCAAACACCCACCCTGAGGAGACCTTCAACATTCTCTCCTTCTTGGCAGAATATCCCTGCACTTCAAATATTCTTCGACCTGGTGAGTAGGGACATTAGAGCCCTAAAACCAAAGAGGGGTTACAAAAATCTGACCAAGGAAGAATTTGAGGCTTTGAGGTCCCTACAAGATCAGGACAACCTGATCATTAAGGAAGCGGACAAGGGGGGGAATGTGGTATTGATGACCCGGGAGTTCTACACAGGTGAGGTACAGAGACAACTTGGGGATACTGACACGTATAGACCTCTCACTCGCAACCCTGTAATGCAATACAAAGTGGAATTGGATGTATTGTTGGATAGAGCGTTTGAGGCCGGGACTATCAGCAAATAGACCCTAGACTTTCTGAAGGTAGATTTCCCTTGCAGCCCCACACTATACATACTCCCGAAAGTGCATAAGAACCTCACTAGACCACCAGGGAGACCCATCATCTCTGGGATAGGTAGTCTGACAGAACCAATCTGCAAATTTATTGACCAAGCATTACAACCACATGTCACGGCACTGGAATCACATGTGCGGGACACCACCGACATTCTCAAACGGGTAGACACGCTATGTGTACCAGAAGGGACCCTGTTAGTGACGTGTGATGTGGAATCCTTGTATACAAGCATTTCGCACACACTCGCTATACAAGCAGTGGAGTATTTTCTCAGAATGGAGTCCAACGACAAACGGGATCAACATCAACTCATTATCGAGTTATTGACGTTTGCACTTACACATAATGCTTTTGTCTTTGATGGGAGACACTATTTGCAGATTAGGGGGGTGGCGATGGGCGCAAAATGCGCTCCATCTGTCGCCAACCTGTTCCTGGGATGGTGGGAAAGGGAGACAGTGTGGGGGGAATCTTTGGACCTGTACCAGCCCCATATTTTGGGCTGGTACAGGTTCATAGATGATATCCTCCTTTTATGGCATGGACCCCGGAACTTATGTGAGGATTTCTTGGAGGCATTAAATACCAATGACTTGAATATACACTTGACCTATCAAATTTCAACCAAAGGCATTGAGTTTTTGGACCTACATTTACAAATAGAGGGGGATGGCACTATTGCCACCTCTTTATTTAGGAAGAAAACTGCAACTAACAGCATATTGCATTACTCTAGCTTCCACCGGAAAAATCTGAAAGATGGCATCCCGATCGGACAATGGTTGAGAATCCGAAGGAATTGTTCGAAATATGCAAACTTCATTGAGGAGTCAAATAACATGCAAACACGATTCCGGAAAAGGGGATATCCGGGCAGGGTTATCAGAAAGGCGTCAAAACGAGCCAGAGAAACCCCAAGGGAGGATCTGTTAAAATACAAATGCAAAAAAACTCATAAAGAGGTAAGATTCGTCTCGACATTGAACAGCAATTGGGGGAATATTAAAAATATTCTCCAAACACATTGGGGGATTCTACAATCTGACCCCCGTCTGCGGCGGTGGACACAAAAGGGTCCCTTGATGACGGCCAGACGAGCACCCAACTTGAGGGACAAACTTTGCAGGAGCCACCTAGAAAGATCTGTCTCTTGGCTACAATGTGGACCCACTATCAAGGGTTGTAGACCCTGTGGACACTGCAATATATGCGGCTTTGTAATGAAAACTGATCGGATCATAAATTTAAGGACTAAGCAAACATACAAAATTAGACACTCCCTGTCTTGTAATTCGAAGGGGGTGATATACGTAATTAAATGTACTTGCCCCATGTATTATGTGGGCGAGACAAAGAATACAGTAAAACTCCGCATACAAAAACATTTTTCAGACATTAGGTTAGGAAATAGGGACGCAGCGGATTCTAAACCACTTACCCCGGTTGCCGCCCATTTTAGGAAACATCATCAGGGTGGCACACAGGGTATTGAATTATTCTTCATTGATCAAGTCACCCTGGGTATAAGAGGCGGGAACTTAAAAAGACGCCTCCAGCAAAGAGAGGCCCGGTGGATTTTCCAACTGCAGAGCCGTGTACCATTAGGGATAAATGAGGAGTTCTCCTTTAACCCGTTTTTGGGCAGGCAGGATTGAGCCGATTACATCTACGAGGGAATTTATACCTAGGATTTAGCATAACATCCTTTACCTACACCTTATTTGTATACCCACAAAGATGCCATTACTTTGTCCAACAGACTGGATAAGAGCCTATGTTGGACAACCGTTCACATTGTTTTAATATTCAGTATTGGGGGATGGGCCCCAGTCTTGGTTTCTCAATTCCGGGCCATATTAAGGGGTTTTGCACTGAATATATGTATTCTTTTTATGGTTTTTTCACTGTGTTTGTAATAAAGTGGGATGCCCAAGACAATGTTTTGTCGTTGGGCTATATTACATGGGCTTATGTTTTCACGTATGTTGCCTTATGGATGGTGGATGTGGATAAAGATTGATATTAGGTTACGTTTAGAAGTGGTTGATTTTGACACGGGCGCGGTTGTGCCATCACTTTTTAATCACCTATGTATGTAATGTTGTAATATTGAGTACTCATGAATGGTTTTTCTTTCATAGTCCCATATGCTTGGATCTGTATGACGTGTGGCGAGAAGACATCATCAACCTAGGTGTGGAGGGGAGAAGGACGTGAAGAGCTTTAGTCCAATATGCAAATTCATTTGGTAATAATTGGAATCCCCGGGCTGAACAACTGCTCACAGTATATGCAAATACATCCGGGAACAACTGGAACCCTCTGATCGAACTATTACTATAAATACATCTCTACATCGGTCTTGGAATGTCACAGCCTCAGGCGATATGAATCATATTTACTTCCAGCAGGAAGAAGAATTAGAACACCCTCAGCGCTTTATGTGGGAAATCACCCTGAAACAAAGCTTGATGTGGAAACAAGAAGAAACTTTTATAACCCAGTTAGATCATCTGGGCTAGATTATGGCTATTGGCACGATGGTGGACTTGGAAAAAGATACCAGGCTCAGTACCCTCCTTCTTTTTGCTCACTGGTTTGTCTCCACGGACTGAGTTAATAACTGCAATACTTATAATCGGGTGATGGTATTATATATATATTTTTTGATTTATGTCGTTACTCACACCACCCATCTTATATATTTCATATTTTTTTTTTTTTTTTTTTTTTTTTAGAATGATCAATTTTTGGGTGTTTCTACTAGGGAAGTGTATATTTGGTTGTGCTGGGTTTATATGATTAATAATTGTTTTTTCACTAACTGCATTATATTAATGTATGGTACACATTTATTTTTTGATCAGTATCATTGCACTTCATTCACTTTATACATGTTAGGTATTAGAGAGATATATTTATTTCTTCACTTTTCTATTTTTTCATATCTTTTCTACATATTTGTACATTAATTGTTTGAGGATGGGATTGATTGTTTGACCTGAATTAATTTAAATCAACTGATCAGCATCTAGGATCAAATGATTCAATACGAAATTACTAGGGTGTCTAATTCCAATCCATCTACTAATCCAGTTTTAATTGTAATTATAACAGTGGTTCTGTATAATCAATTAAACCTACCACTAATGCATGTAATGATGGAAGTAAAAAGTAGTCCCTTATAATCATTAAATAAATAAATCAAATATGCCAATTAGCAAATGAATAAAGGTGTATTAGGATTTATTAACTGCCTATGCATGATTTTTTGCATGCATAGATATCTTGGATTGTTTCCTATTACATAAACTGGGTGTTATAATCTTTAATAATACTGTAGCAAACTAAGAGCCTCTACCTTTCTATGATAGATACATCATTGAGACAATTTAGTGTGACAGAGGGTCAGTGAGTGACAATCAATATAATCTTAGGAGCCATCGTTTACTACTATTAATAATCTTTTAATAATTAATAATTAACAGTTAGAAACTAATATGAATCAAGATAAACAATAAACAGTTTATAAGAATAATATCTATTCTATGTAGAGACTTTATTCAAACAATTTATGGTTTTATATGTGATTAATGATTAGGTCTGTCCATTTAGTCGATGTGATATATGAAACACACTTTAAAAGATAGGAATATATGTTAGGGTTACTCGAGACTAAACCCAAAGGGCTATATTGTATTTGGTATGTATTAATATCAGTAAGTAAACACAAAATAAAAACTAATGTTGTTATAGTTGTATGTGTATTTCTCCTCTCTGATGTTACAGCACCGCGGCGTCTGCGGCGGGTGTGCTGTTGGCGGCTGGGCGCCCTGGCCGGCGCCGCCCCGGCGCCCCCCGCAACATGTGTGTGGGGGGCGTCGGGGTGGATGCCGGTCTGGGCGCGCGGCCGCTGATATGCACCAGATCGGGCGGTGCTGCGCGCGCCGCCTGTCATTGCTTTTGCCCCGCTGGTTTGCTGTACGCATCGGGTGAGACACTTGCATTGGCCGGATGTGACGTTGGGCGTGCGAGCGCGCGCCGGTCTGTATAAAGAGGGGAAGTACATAGATCCTACAAGTCCCGTCCAGGTGAAGTGGTACATCCACGCAGCGCGTCGGCGGTTGTTTTTGTGCGGTGTGTGGGGGTGTTCGGCAGGCATTCCAGGATTACGGTGATGTACAAATTATTTTCTAAGATGATTTCAATGTATTGAATAATTAATTATTTTGTGCGGTTCAGCAAGCCAGATTCTACTTATATTGCACAGACTATCTCTGGATGTTCTGCTATCACGTATTACTTAACACACACTGTGTATCTGCTTTTCACCGCTCTCCTTGTTCACAGCTTCAGCTTCAGCCCTGATCTTTTAAAGGGCTTTATGCTTCTTCTGGGTTGCACATCCTTTTTGCACACTTTTTGGTTAACACTCTGGCTTGGTGACAACACAAATATTGTCATGCCTTTATGATTTAATATGAATTTGCTATTTTTTTGATCTGGAATTATTATTGGGATTATTATATTGCCTAGCCAAACCCCCCCCCCCCCCCTCCCGCATAACTTTGGACTTTTTGTCTTTTTAAACTGTCTTTCATGTGTTTTTAATCTTGTATAGCCTCTCCTTTTGGGTTTTGTCTCTGTTTTTTCTACTTTTGAATAAAACTGTATATTATACTATTTTGGCATTAATTGGCATTTATTAAACAGGGTTGAGTGCGGAGTTCCTTAGGTGCAAGCATTGGATATACCAGAGTGTCCAGTTTGTTCTTTTGCTTGATTAGATTATAAATGCACTGGTTCTCCTTGCACCCCCTGTTTTGTACTAACATTTGATTTTGACTGTGATTATTGTGCATTTGGCTGTGCTTATCCACTTTATATTTCGCATACTTTTAGATTACTGTTTTGAAACACACTAATAGTAGTACAACTTACAGTACATCTCCTGTAGCTCCCATAGCCATGGATAAATGCTCTGCATTTTGCAATCCTAATTCGAGCTACAGTGTGAAACCAATAAATAGGCACAGCTCTGCCCCCAGATGTCTCACCCAGTTTATGATTTGTCCCATTGACAGGCCTTTGAATACCCTCACTACCCAGGTACCACAGAAGCCCTGGCCGTTGCTAGGAATTCAACTTGGATTCTAGCTCCAACTAAGACGGGAGATCTTCTGACCAGCCATACCTGTCATATAAACACATCATATACTATAGAACTGGATGTGTGCCAGTGGTTGGACGACCATGAATCAACCCTATTATGAAGTCTTTAACATTGTGAAAGAGTATTGGCAATATAGCCTGTGCTATAATAGAAAATAAAGAGTCAGTCCAAATTAACTGCAGATCCTGTAAATTAAACAAGTTCTGCCATTTTACTTTATATCAATAGAATCTATTTTACCCTATGGACCCTCTCTAAATAGCGAACTAGGGTTTACTACTGTTATTGCTCAATATATATTGTTGCTGGTGGGAAATATATCTCTATGGCTGCATAGATATTGGTGAATCTTTCAGTTTAGTTGAGTGGCAGTTACATGTTGATTTGTGTAGGTCACAGCTACTGTCTGAGATGAGCTAAATACCTTTGTATGATCGAAATGCTTCTATTAGGCACACAGCTTCATCACTTATTTTGTCTTCTATGGATTTCTTCCCCATTCCATAATCTCTTAGTGTTGAAAGACTGAATCTTCTCATCACCTTCCAGTTTTCTCCATTGGCAAAGATAATACCTAATGGAGTTTGAATATAGCAAAGTGCATTTGAATAACTATAGAGTATATATATATATATATATATATATATATATATATATACATTTTATTTAAAATATCTGTAACATGTATTAGATGTTTTAACAACAGGCTTAAGCTATAGTGGACATCTATTCATTACAAATTCTGGGGTGTTTGTTGAAAGTGGGTTTTTGTTTGCTTAAAACAACTAAACATTACAGTATGAACAGGATTTTATCCTTGTGGGACAGCCAGGTGTGGAACCTGTGGATTTGTGGATAGGGGGCAGAATTTTACTATCTAGTTATACTGAGGCACGTGAAACATCAATCCATATATGACTAAGGACCCCCAGGTTGTCCAAAATGCTTAAAGGAAGTATGCATTTGTTGCTCTGTTCCCTGTCTGCTATTGATTTTATGATTGTATTCCATATGCTTGGATCAAGCTTTCATGCCTTTTTGGATATTTTTACTGGCTGGTTTTTGGTCTCACTGCAGGGATGGGTTAAATGCAGAGGACACATTTCTATTTGTGCGCAAGCACACAAGAGCCAAAGAAACACAATTATTATATTATTATTATTATTTATATTATAATATATTATTATTATTATTATATATCATTATCCACTGGCATCATTAAAGAGCCAATTTGGAATAAAGATTAGGAATAGGTAAGCATTGTTATTATTTTATTATTCTTAATATCACTACTTGCCTAATTCTGATCTCTGTCTCATGCATGCTTTGTAAAAATTATGTCAGAGGGATGCCTAGCTCAGACCTGTGTTCCCCCGTTCAACAGATGGTGGCAGTGACGTCCTTTGGAAGATCCCAGCGATGGAGCAAGGGATGAACAAGACACACCAGATCAGAGAAGGGGGTCACCCATTGGGGTACAGAAAGGAGAAGACACGGACAAATAATTAGTTAAATTTAGACTATTAAATTTATTTTTTTGTGTGTGTGTGTGCATGGTTTCTTTTCCACTATGTTTTGTGTACTGATAAGGGGTCCAGTGGACCCCTGTGCCAATTTGCAGGGAAGGAGGGCCAGCATGTAACCTGTCAGTACCGGTGGATGATATGCTGGTAACCCCACCCAAATAAACAAACCCCCTCTTGCAGAACTCGAGGTGAGGATGAACCCAGTGCCCATAAGCATGGGCCCTGTGTTCTTCCAGAGGTGCCCCAGCACCCCTGGGAAAGCAATAGAGCCATACTGAGGGGGGAATAGAGGTTGGATGCCCTACAGGTCAACTGATCTGACAAGCCCACACATCTGCTCTTCATATTTCATATTTAAAATTACACAAAACAAATGTGTACAAAATGAACTCAATAAAGTGAAGAGAACATTAATTTTCAGCTGCTTAAAGAATATGTAAATAACAAGCTACCGTTTCCCTTTACGATTTTAGCAAGCACATTTGTAGTTGGCCTGTCAGAAAGCTCTTCATCATGGTTGATGAGGGCATCTTTTATGGTGTCATATCCACAAAGGACAACCATGTTCTCCATTGCCATTTGGACAGTAAATACTGTCCCATATGTCTTAGATAACTGAAAAATAAACAAGAATCAGGATTATTCCAGGATTTAAAAAAAACTAAACTTTACAAAAAGAATGTGAAGTAGTTAAGGCAAAGTCTGACTCCAAACTATATTATCAGGTTCCAACTCTAGCTCCAAATCCAATGCCCCATAAATGGTCAGTAATGTTGGGCTTTCTCTCACCATTGTAAAAGTAATCAGGCGAGATAGATCTCCATACTTACCAATGAGGAAGAACTAGCGATTTAATACCCCATCTTCAGGCAGACCGGCGGCATCCAACAACATGGCTTTATGCCCCTAAAACTCCTACTCCATTGCATTAGAGGGGGATGCCAAGGTGAGAAGTGTCAAACCTGCCATAGCACACCTCCTCCATTGCAATAAATTCCGTAGGCGTGTGGGGGCAACAAGGTTCCGTGGATGCTGCCATGAGAGGCAGCCAGTGCTGGAAGATGGAATCACTGGGTCAATGCCATCAGCAAGTATGAAGATCTTGGTGCTGAACGGAGGAGCTGCAGAGGAAGGCTAGACCAGCACGGAGGAGCTGCGGGGCACAGAAGGTAAGTATAGACTTTTTTATTTGTGCCTGAACAATGGCTATAAATTCCTGTACATTTCTGGGCATTGTAATTAAGGCAACATGAAGATACCATAAGGAACAGGAGAGATTAAAAACCTATCACCAGTAGAACACACTGCTGCTGCTTATCACTGCTTTTTATAATCAAGGGCCTTTGATTGAAAGAGCATATCAAATATTAATGATTAACATTTATAATCTTCCTATGAAAGATACATTAATTATATAACATCAGTAAGAGATTTTCTTTTTTATGCTGGAGTTGGAGTCAGTGCATTTTTACCAACTCCGAATCAATTTAAAACTACTGTAGCTCTGACTCCGACTCCTTGACTCTAACGCCATAGGCCTGGATAACAATATGAACATAATGTGATTCATGCTGCATTATCTTCAGTACAGACCAACCGCTGGACAGCTGCTTTATCTTCCTTGTTGGTAAACGTAGAATATCGGGAGCATTGTGCCCCTCCCCCCAAGTGTACAGATTATTACACACCAAGCTTTAAAATTAACAGAACCCTAATGACCAGCTATTTGCACATTGCCCTGTTGCAACACCCAAACAGGGGGCTTTAAACAAAATTTAGAAAATTACTTTTGACTTTACATACCCTTAAAGTTCTCAGGTCTTATTTTTCTTAGAAGCTCCCATTCTCCTGTGATTTTAAGCTTACTAGATTCAGAGATTGAGACATATGACGTGCACGTACATGGGGCTTCTTTGGGAGCTCATCCAACATTCACAAGTGAATTGGTGGATGAGACTCCACCCCACCTCACCTCATTTGGAGTGGGCTGCTTCATTCACTCTGACAGAGGAGGCATGTCAGTAACTGCCTTGGCGCATTCCCACTGTACGATGCAGTGGGGTGGGGGGGGGGGGGGGGCTCCTGAACACTGAGGGACCCTGTAAACCTTTGGAGACATTTTGGCATACTGCAGGGTACAGTGAGATGTTTTTATTTTTTGTTCCTATACAGGGACATTAAGATTATTCACCACACTATTTTTATGCTGCAAGACTACAAGTGTAATTGAATTGGGAAATAGTTTGCAGAGTAATCTTTAGTAAGTACCAAAAATGATTGATAGTTAAATACGTTTTATTTGAAATGTATCTTTTTTTACATTTTATTAAGCAATCACTATTTACCTCTGTAAAGGATTCATGTGGTTTCTTTAGATTTATTTTGAGCATATTTCCAATGATTGGCAATGGTTTGGGCCCAGGAGGCATATTCTTATATTTCTGATGCTTCTGATTTTTATATACATTGGCCAAAAAGAGAATGACAACTATGGACACAAGGACCGTCACAGGTTCGATGGAAATCATGTTATAAAAACCTAAAAAGAAAAAAAAAGAAAATAATGAGAAACAGAATATACCGTATGTGGGCAGAGCTACAAGACTGTTACTATAAAGGAATTGTCCAGGCAACTACATAGACCATACAATCACACAGCCTGGTGGTGTGTTTATTTCAGCATACTTTTTGCTTTGTTATAGGTGGATATGTGTTCAAAACAGACTTTAATCACACAGCATCTGCCGCTCTATGCTTTAGTGACCAGATCCAGAGCGTCGATGCTGTGTGAGTATGGTGTGGTATGAGTCACTGAGAGTCGGTCACAATGAGCTGGCGCTACCTTTCGCTCCCTGCAAAGATGTACTGGTGTTAGAACGCCCAACATATATCTCATTCATCAATGCCAGCCAGGTTACTACAGTGGCTGAGGCGCTCTGTTACAGCGCCCAATAGACGTTCACAGCGTCTACTAGCGGTCACTCTAAGTGCCGCTATACAGACGCTCATCTGCCGATACCTGGCGCTAGTAATGACTCAGCCTCCTCGTTGCTGAGTGATGTTACAAGACGCTAACGCTTGATAAATCAGGCTTCACAATTGCACATAGGTGGACTTCTTTTGTATCATGTGATTTCTGAAGGTAACTAGTTGCACCAGAACATTTTAGGGGCTTCATAAAAAATGGGTGATTACAAATGCACATGTCAATCAGTTTTTTAATTCCATTATAAATATTATATTTCTAATTTCCTTTCACCGTCATAGACTATTTTGCACAGATGCATCACACAAAGATTTAAAGTGGACCAACACCCTTCCCGGTGAGGTTGTTGGTGGTTGCCGGTACTAAAATGACAGTCTGGGTGGGCATCCAGAATGCTGAGGCCCCCCACACATAGCCCCCTGGGACACCCATAAGCCTTACATTAACCTTGCTCCCCCACTGGGAATCCAGATTGGCTTTCCTTGGCGCTCATGTGGGCAGTGACAGCGCCGCAATTGGCTGTCCGGAAATCACGTGGGCAGGACATTCGGTGGCCTGAACGTCACTGCCCACCTGAGCGCCCAGCAGCCAATTGGGTGAGCGAGGTTCAGGTAATGTTAACAGGTGCCCTGGGGGATTATGTGTGGGGGGGCTCCAGCATTCTGGATGCCCGGCCAGACTGTCATTTTAGCAGCGGTGCCAGTGACCACCAACGCCCTCTCCTCGGAAGGTGTTGGTCTGTTTTAATACAGGCTGTAATGTGACAAAATAGGTAAAAATCCAAGGAGGGTTAATAATTTCACAAAGCACTGTAAAATAGGTGCACAGCCATTTGTTACTGAGTAGTGCAAATGCAAATTGTAAAATAGCAAACAAAAGCATAATAAAGCAAATACATGACATACATAAAGCACGAATGCATTGAAGTCTTGCAATGCAGAAACTGCGTTTCCGTCAGCAATGATATCTGAGATGATAACTGTAATAAACATTTAGAACATATTTTTATTTCTGATTTCTAGTTAATAACAAAAAGAAAACTTACACTTCTGCCCTGACAAGGATATAAAGGAAGCTGCTCTGGCGTTGTGTCTTCACTTGTCTGCTCTGAATTTATGTTTGCATAAGAGGAAATGTATTTAAAGCACACGTGATGGCCTTGGGGGGGTGTCTAACTTTTGCTGCGTCTATTGAGTCACAGGAGCTGTTCAACTACATAATTTTGTCTGTCACGAAACACAAACTAAACAGGTTTTAAAGGGAAACAAAGGAGGGGTGGCAGCCACTCAGACCATTTTATAACTAACCTGGGAGGTGCACGTTAGCAGGGAAATTAGGATACAAAAGTCTTAAAGGAGCCACAGCACTCAACCCTGTTAGCTTGCAGACTGACCTAAAATCTGTCTCTAAATCTGGTTAACAACAGAGGGCTCGGTCCACACACATCTGCAGAAGTATGCTTAAGCTGCACCACCAGTCACCAAGGTGTCTCTGTGGGGTGCAGTCCTAACTCTAATCTCTGAGAGCCTCATTTGGGACATATAATGCAATAGATAAATTGGGAGCAGGCTTACCTGAGGTTGCCCTACAACCTTGTGTGCAGCCCATTTAGAGACATATTTAAGGTTGGTCTGCAAGCTAACAGGGTTGAGTGCTGTGGCTCCTTTAAGACTTTTGTATCCTAATTGCCCTGCTAATGTGCACCTCCCAAGTTAGTTATAAAATGGTCTGAGCGGCTGCCACCCCTTCTTTGGCCCTTATTTATCAAGGGATAGCGCCAGGTAGTGTCTCACTAGCGCCAGGTAGCGCCAGCTATCGGTGGCTACCGACTCCAGAATGCCAGGCTGCGAACACAATAACGCATTTATCACGCTAAATGAGGCTAGCGCCGGCGAGAGCGTCAGCTAGCAGACTTCAGCGAACAGCGCCGGTGCTAATCCCATCACAGCGCCAGGTATGACCTCTCGCTACCTGGCGCTCTCCAATGCATTTCAATGGAGCAATCTTTAAATATTCCTAATTAATTGATATTAATGTTTTTTTTTTTTTTTTTTTAAATGTCAAAAATTCGGTGTCCACTTCTGCAATTTTATTTTTTTTTTTCAAGGTAAAAAAAAAATTTGTGCAGAACTGATATTACAGGTCTGATATTAATGTATTCATATTACAAAATGTTTATAAAAAACTTGTTTATTATTTTTTTCAAAAAATAAGGTTGTTTGGGGGTTAAAAAACTACTTTTAACACATCGCCGCCAGTGCTCTGGGGTTTAAACAAGCATTTCACAGCGCGAGAATTTTTGGAGCGTGATTTGTTAATGAATATGCTGGGAGCCGTTCGCTATGGCCATTCGTTGTCATGCGCTCCCATACAGCGCGGAACCTGTCAAACAGCGACTCCAAACCCTGTATTCAACATTACCGCACACCGACTGAGTCGCTGTCAACAACTGAACAACGGCCAAGCACAGCGAATACTAGCCGGCGCTGTGAAAATCACGCTACTGTCGCTCATCTGTCGCTACCTGGCGGTATTAATAAATCGGCCTCTTAGTTTCCTTTGATTTTGTGCAAGCAGATGGGGTGCGGTGTCTAGGCTGTACTGCAAGGTCTTTGACCCTTCCACCCCATGGGCTGCATACAAGGTTATAGGGCAACCTCAGGTAAGTCTGCTCCCAATTTATCTATTGCACTGTATGTCCCAAAGGGGGCTCTCAGAGATTAGAGTTAGGACTGCACCCATAGAGGCACCTTGGCGCTTGGTGGTGCACCTTCAGCATACTTCTGCAGATGTATGTGACAGAGTCCTCTGCTTTTAACCAGATTTAGAGACAGATTTAAGGTTGATCAACAGGGTTGAGCGCTGTGGCTCCTTTAAGGGACAGATGCTAGTGAAGGGATGGACACTATAGATAATGTCCCGTTTCAATAGCATTTTTTAAAAGTGTAATGTTTACTGTATTATTGTGTGCTTGAGCTTATTTTTATTTTTTTTCCTTATGTTAGCATATGTCTGATTTATGGAAGCAGTTTTTTCCTACCTGCAACAGGTGTTTAAAGTGGCCTAAAACCCGACCCTAAGGTGTATGTGCAGAGTATGAAAGCTCTCTTCCCCAGCAGCGGGCGCGATCCCAGGCTATTTATGGCTGGCAGCGGGAGCATGCACAGAGCCCAAAGATGCTGGGGATGCAGCCCTGATATTTACAGCTAAGAGAGAGCCAGGAAGAAAGTGAGTTTTGTGGCGGGGGGGGGGCATCCCGATTGTTAATGCCCCAGGGGAAGGCCAACTGCCTTATATTCCTTCCACCATGTTTGCCGCCTTCAGCTGCCATCGGGATCCTAACACTGGCGCCTCCTCCTTCCACTAGGTCGGCCACCGTCGCTGCCGCCTCCTTGTCTCATCCTTCCACTGGGTCCATTGCCCTCAGCTGTCACCAGGAGCCGGAACTCCTGGCACTGCCTCGTCGTCGTCATTTCCGCCAGGTGCCAGTCCTGCTCTGGGGGACAGGAAACAATGGGCAGCGCAGGGCAGCATGTGGCACCACTGCTGCGCCATTACTGAGGCACAGCCCAACACACAATTGTGTGCTGGGCTGCACTGTGTCTGTGCAATAGCAGTGTAAATGCACAGTGTGAAGGGACCTTACAGATGCCTTAACCTGAGGGCAGTGTCTCGGGCAAAAATCATTTTCTTAGATCCATCTCACCCAAGGCATCCTTACATCAAACATCTCAGATCCGGCAGGCGATAGGCCTCACTTCCCCCGCAGAACCAAACGGGACAAAAACAGCTATTTCCCCGCAGTCATAAGGCACTCTATCAACCCTCGGGTCACCCCTAGTTGCAGGTGGCGGACTGGGGTTAAAAAACGGCCCTGGACTTTTTTGGGTCACACCGGCCCTGCTGTACTGTGTCCACCCTGGTATACTACTTTACTGACAGCTAACCCTTCTAGCTGGCCCAATCACAGCAACCCTGCTGTCACTACCAAGTGTGGTGTTACAATGCTAATCAGGCCTGGTGCCAGCTAGGGCGATTGTGGGCCCATATTCTGTTTTTTGTTAAAGTGTACCAAAACCCAGCTTTTTATTTTTCACTCACCTGTGTTTTGGTCTGCTTTACCGGGCCATCCAGTGTGTGAAACCTCCCATTTGGCTGGTATTCTTACCTCTCTAGCAATCCCACGGTGCCTGTTTGGGCTGTCCTCCAATCAGAATGGATTGCAAGGTGACACCAGCCAGTCAGAATGGATTGTGTCATCCGGTAATCCATTCTGCATGAATGAATTGCTGTGCGCCTCCACCTGGCACTTCCCTCTAGCCGAGTGCACCTATACCTTTAGCTGAGGTGTGTACCAGCAACAGGCATTTTTTGTCTGGTAGGAGCGGGGGTGCAGCCAGCAGCGCATACTGCACTCATCTTTGCTAGACAATTTGATGTCAGATATGATTTGCCTTCAACCCACAAACGTGCTATGGGATTGCCAGAAGGTGAGTTTCTTCAGATGATTCGGGATTTTACACAGCGGGGCATCCAAAATCCTGGGTGTTGTGCCTATTTAAGTGGACCAAAATATAGTATTATCCCCATCCTGCAGTGTGCTCTACTAAAAGCCACAGGGCATGTCGCATACTCCCCTGTGTCTTGCAGCGGGGACCTGTAACATAGTAACTTGGAGGCCGATTCATCAATAGCGCCAGGTAGCGACAGATGAGCGACTGAAGTATGGCGCTAAGAGCGCCGCTAGCGTCAGCCGCGGGCGGTAGCAATTCGCTATAGCAGGCCTCCTCAGTCGCTACCTGGCGTTGTTGCGAACAACGCCTACATTGCTGAATATGATGTTGGCCCTCAGCTTTGTAGGCGCTGTCAGTCAGTGTGACCACGCTATTCTACACAGCGCCTGTTAGCTTTGCTGTGTCCTGGCCATCCAGTACCTTCTGAATAAAACACATTGCCACATTTGTTAAAAATTTAAAGAGTTTTTATTTTGTGTTGAAAAGGAAATTAAATTCAACCAGATATTCTAATATAAATGCAAAATAAAACATAATTAAACACATAGCCACAATTTTTTTTTTTTTTTATTTGTTAAATAAAAAGGAAATACAATTAAACCACCAATGAGAAAGAAAATGAAAAGAAAAACAGAACAGAGAAAAATGGAAAATCGAAAAAGAAAAGAAAAACAGAAATGAGAAAGGAAAATAGAAAAAAGAAAAACAGAAATGAGAAAGGAAAATAGAAAAAGAAAAGAAAAACAGAAATGAGAAAGGAAAATAGAAAAAAGAAAAACAGAAATGAGAAAGCAAAATATGAAAAAGAAAAACAGAAATGAGAAAGGCAAATAGAAAAAGAAAATAAAAACAGAAATGAGAAAGGAAAATAGAAAAAGTAAATAAAAACAGAAATGAGAAAGGAAAATAGAAAAAAGAAAAACAGAAATGAGAAAGCAAAATATTAAAAAGAAAATAAGAAATGAGAAAGGAAAATAGAAAAAGAAAAGAAAAGCAGAAATGAGAAAGGAAAATAGAAAAAAGAAAAACAGAAATGAGAAAGCAAAATATTAAAAAGAAAATAAGAAATGAGAAAGGAAAATAGAAAAAGAAAAGAAAAGCAGAAATGAGAAAGGAAAATAGAAAAAAGAAAAACAGAAATGAGAAAGCAAAATATGAAAAAGAAAAACAGAAATGAGAAAGGCAAATAGAAAAAGAAAATAAAAACAGAAATGAGAAAGGAAAATAGAAAAAAGAAAAACAGAAATGAGAAAGCAAAATATTAAAAAGAAAAACAGAAATGAGAAAGGCAAATAGAAAAAGAAAATAAAAACATAAATGAGAAAGGAAAATAGAAAAAGTAAATAAAAACAGAAATGAGAAAGGAAAATAGAAAAAAGAAAAATAGAAATGAGAAAGCAAAATATTAAAAAGAAAATAAGAAATGAGAAAGGAAAATAGAAAAAGAAAAGAAAAGCAGAAATGAGAAATAATATGAAAATGGAAAAGGGAAATAAAAACATAAATCAGCCAGAAAAATATAATTACTATAGGAAGTCGAATGCCAAGGAAACGTTCACCAGAATTAAACACATAGCCACATGTATCTATATATAGTAGATTTTTTATTCAAATCTACCTAAAATAAAAAATTAACAAAAGAGAAATGGTAAAGTAAAATTAAAACAGAAAGGAAAAAGCAAAGTAAAGTAAAATAAAGTAGGGAAAGTCCAACATATAGATCACGGTGCCCGTGTTTGTGCCTGAAAAAATAAGAAAAGTGCAGTTAGTATAGATATTTAAAGTAGTATAGTTGTAGCAAATACAAAAATGCATTACTTGATAACCAACATTGGCGTCTTACACCCCCCTTAGAGTGGTTTTGGTCATCTTACACCCCCCTTAGAATGTTTTGGGTCATCTTACACCCCCCTTAGAGTGGTTGGGGTCATCTTACACCCCCCCTTACAATGGTTTGGGTCATCTTACACCCCCTTTAGAGTGGTTTGGGTCATCTTACACCCCCTTTAGAGTGGTTTGGGTCATCTTACACCCCCCTTAGAGTGGTTGGGGTCATCTTACACCCCCCCTTACAATGGTTTGGGTCATCTTACACCCCCTTTAGAGTGGTTTGGGTCATCTTACACCCCCCTTAGAGTGGTTTGGGTCATCTTACACCCCCCTTAGAGTGGTTGGGGTCATCTTACACCCCCCTTAGAATGGTTTTGGTCATCTTACACCCCCCCTTAGAGTGGTTTGGGTCATCTTACACCCCCCCTTACAATGGTTTGGGTCATCTTACACCCCCTTTAGAGTGGTTTGGGTCATCTTACACCCCCCTTAGAGTGGTTTTGGTCATCTTACACCCCCCTTAGAGTGGTTGGGGTCATCTTACACCCCCCTTAGAGTGGTTGGGGTCATCTTACACCCCCCTTAGAGTGGTTGGGGTCATCTTACACCCCCCCTTACAATGGTTTGGGTCATCTTACACCCCCTTTAGAGTGGTTTGGGTCATCTTACACCCCCCTTAGAGTGGTTTGGGTCATCTTACACCCCCCTTAGAGTGGTTGGGGTCATCTTACACCCCCCTTAGAATGGTTTTGGTCATCTTACACCCCCCCTTAGAGTGGTTTGGGTCATCTTACACCCCCCCTTACAATGGTTTGGGTCATCTTACACCCCCTTTAGAGTGGTTTGGGTCATCTTACACCCCCCTTAGAGTGGTTTTGGTCATCTTACACCCCCCTTAGAGTGGTTGGGGTCATCTTACACCCCCCTTAGAGTGGTTGGGGTCATCTTACACCCCCCTTAGAGTGGTTTGGGTCATCTTACACCCCCCTTAGAGTGGTTTTGGTCATCTTACACCCCCCTTAGAGTGGTTGGGGTCATCTTACACCCCCCTTAGAATGGTTTTGGTCATCTTACACCCCCCCTTAGAGTGGTTTTGGTCATCTTACACCCCCCCTTACAATGGTTTGGGTCATCTTACACCCCCTTTAGAGTGGTTTGGGTCATCTTACACCCCCCTTAGAGTGGTTTTGGTCATCTTACACCCCCCCTTAGAGTGGTTTTGGTCATCTTACACCCCCCCTTAGAGTGGTTTGGGTCATCTTACACCCCCCTTAGAGTGGTTTGGGTCATCTTACACCCCCCTTAGAGTGGTTGGGGTCATCTTACACCCCCCTTAGTGTGTTTTTTTGCTCATTTGGATGGGAGGTCAAATACATTTAACCAGTAGTGCAGTACTTGCATTAGAGTGAAGGGTAGTTAGCTTACCGCAAAAAAAGAAGTGATCAGCCTTTCCCTTAGCTCATCGCCAGTCTGGGTGTCCTCACTTCTTGCTGCGGGCAGGTTGGGGATTTCTGGCACCAGTGCTGTCTCCTCGGGGGCTTGGATTCGGTGACAAATGCAAATGTTGTGTAGCACACAGCAGGCAAGGATGATCTTGGAAACCTTCTGTGGGCTGTAGAGCATCTCTCCTCCTGGCCGTGCCAAACAGAGAAAGCGTGCTTTCAGCAGGCCGATGGTTCTTTCCACAATGCTTCTGGTCTTGCGATGCGCTGCATTGTAGCGTTCATGGGCAGAGGTCCGTGGGTTCCTGACCGGAGTCATGACCCACGTTCTCTGCCCATATCCCTTGTCCGCTGTAGAAAAAACACAAGGAGAGAGACAGCAATTAGTACTAGTACATGTTTTTTGGTGGTAGTTTGGTTAAAATTGGCTTACTAGGCCACATATTAGCAAAATACATTGACATGGTTAATTTATTACCCAGTAGCCAGCCAGCTGGCATTTCGTTGTTATCAAACTTCCGGCACAGGACTGTCCGCTGCAAGACGTAAGAATCGTGGCATGAGCCGGGGAACCCCGATCTCACCGCCCGCAGCCTCATGTCTGGGTCACAGACCACCATCACATTCATTGAATGGAATTGTTTCCGGTTTCTGTAGGACAGCTCCTGTGCACGGGGAGGGCGGAAAGGGATATGTGTACCATCAACGCACCCTAGCACATTCGGGATCCCTCCCATCAGATAGAAAGCATGTTTTATTTTGGCAACCTCTTCCTCATCCTCAGGAAACCTGATGTAAATTGGGATTAAATCACAAATTGCCAGAACTACCTGGATTAGGATGCGGCTCATAGTAGCCTGGCTTATCCCGCTGAGGAGGGCTGAGGTTGCCTGGAAGGTCCCTCGTGCCAAAATATTAAGACTGGCACACAGGCGTACTATGCCTGGAATGGAATGAGTGCGTTTGGTGGATGGCTCGATTTTGGTCTTAATCTGATCATATAGGGACTGTAGTGCAGCACGATTCAGACGGAAGCGGCTCCTGATCTGCTCGTCACTTAAGTCCCATACTGAAAGGCGGATTGCAAAGGAGCGGGGTGCCCTAAGCCTCACAACACCCCGCTCCCTTTCCTCCTGCTCTTTCAGCATACACATACATCCATCCACCCAGACACCATACATCACCCTCTTATCCATCACACACACTAAAGATATATACAAAAACAAAAACAAAAAAAAAAAAAACACTAACACACAACACACACACAAACAATCACACTCCACACACACCCGCTACAATGCAGCTCACCACAAAACCAGAACTATAGTGGTCCAAACCACCAGCCTGCTGAAAACCAGCTTTCTAAGTTAGGCACAACCAAGAGGGGAGTTGCTGCACAGCCCACAAAAGGCCCCAAAATCAAGCCTCACTTGCTGTATGCTACACAAGATTTGCAGATGCCACCAAAACCAAGCTCCTAAAGAAACAGCACTGATGTCAGAAATCACCCAACAAGCCACAGAGAGTGAGGACAGAAACCAGACAGAGGCTCAAATGAGCTAAGGGAAGCGAGCACAGCACCACACCACAGCCTTTGCCACAGTGTAAGAATAGCATAAGCTACAACATTCCTTCCTTTTATACTTCATTTTCTAAAGTGACAGGTCCGCTTTGCCGCCTTTTGCGTCGCTCTGCTATTTCCGGGCGCCAATTAGCCGACCCAGGTGTGCGTAAAACAGAGTGCGCACGCGCACGCTAGTAGCGCTACTAGCGTACTTGAGCCGTAACTTGCGTGCATTAACGGACATGGACCAAAAATCAGGGGTGGACCAATGAAAGGTAAGCTGCTGTTTTTTTAAATAGCCGTTAGGCTAACCACATGTCACAAGGGTTTGAGATACATCAGTCCATTGTTGGATTTGGGTGTGTGTTGTTTGTTTAATGAGGTCTGTAATGAGTTAATTGGCTAACACACATGCTTCTGTCAGTGCAGTGGAGGTGTGCCTAGAAGGAACTGGGCTGTATGTGTGAATCAATTAAGTGGGCTGCTTTTGGATTGGCTGTTAGAGCACATAAAACCTGACCAAGCCTAACAGATTGCGATGCCATTCTGTAGTCTGCATGCGTGCTTGTTGGGTGTGTATTTGTGTGTGTGTGCAGCTACAGGATGGAGCCAAATTCAGGACATCTGCCGGCCACAGCAGGCCCGAGTAGGAGTTTGGTGGGTGCTGTGCGCAGACCTCCCTTAAGGAAAAGGGCACAGCCTGAAGGTGGGGCAGCACCCCAGGCTAAGCGCCCAGGTGCCAAGAGGGAGCCTGAATTTAATTTGGCGGAGAATAATCATCTTGTGCGCCTTACACTTGCTAAATGGGAGCTACTCTTTGGCTCCCAAAGCAAGTCCATAGGCAAACAAGAAAGAAGCAAACTGTGGGATGCCATTGGTGTGGAGCTTAGTAGCACAGCTCAACACCCACGTAGTGGCCCATCCTGCAGGAAACGCTTCTACACTTTGCGAGGGGCCCTTATGAAAAAGATGAATCACGATCTTGATGTGGACAGTGGGTTCATCCAGGCTCCAAAGAGTACCTACAGGCCGTATGAGGAGATGCTGAAGGCCAAAATCCCACTGGCTCGGCTGCAGGGTGTGGATCCTGGGGATGACACCACCGGTTGGAGTGAAGGTACATATTTTCTGGCTTTTATAATAACCTAATGTAAATGTATGTGATTTGCATTTTTACATTCTGAACAACTAACAGTAGGACCTGTGAAGTATTACATTACAGCTCAAACATTTGTAACTTTTCTGTCTGTTGCTTTATGCATAGGTGCACATGCTGCTGTCCGGGATGTGCCTCAGGACACCCAAGCTCCTGCCCTTCCAGCAACCTCAAGGCTACCCCAGTCTGCCATTGAAGGTATTTACCCATAATTTGGTTGCTGGTTGTTTTGTTAACAAATGGGTGTGGGAGCAGCTCAAACAATCAAGGTTTGCCCTGTTGAGTTGTAATAATATGTGCGTGCGCCCTAATTGCACGCCCACTGTAACACTCACAGCAACTAACTAACAAGGCCCTAACATGTGTAGATATGTAGGACGCCAGAGATGTGTAGCCATATATCGGCATATCAATGTGGGAGCCACACTGGGCTTGATTAGTGAATAATAGTGAAAGAGCTGCTCACACACCTTAATGCATGTTGTATTTTGCAACGCACATTAGCTATGGCTCAATGTTGGTTTTATTTTGGCCTAGCTCCCATGCCCTTGGCCCCAGCATCTCCTCCGGATCCCACCTACTCTTTGGATGTCGGTAAGTGCATGTGTTCACCTTGCTTGATCCACTTTTACTCAAGTGCATGTGTCTCATTCTTCTTTTTTCTTGGTAGGCCAAGTGACTGGTTCATCTTTGGACCCCACTTCCGATGTTGCCGGTCAACAGGACCCTGTTGGTGTGTAGAGCAAGACATAATGTATCCTTTATGCTGTTTATGTTACACTGGTTCAATTTGGTTAGTCTACTAAGCTACATGTTAGCTTGGTAAACTTGAAGATGCCTCTTGGGAGTGCTGGTTGCCTCCCCAGGGTCAGTCTATTAGTTTTTGGAGTGATAGCAATGTATTTTGGCGGACATCTTTTTAGCCAAACATTCCCCGTAGTAGTTTGCTGATTATTTACATACTTTTTTTTTTTTTTTTTTAGTTGACCCGAATATCGGAAGTGGCTGTCCAGAAAGGGCCCCTCAAGTTCCAGCTGCCAGAGATGAGGGTAAGTGGTTTGGCCTTGCTCTAGTCTGTATTTTGGCTCTACTTTTGTGCCACTTGCTTCTGGCAACTTGTGTGTCCACATGTATTTTCAAGGTCCAAGCTCGAGTGAGGACCCCACTCCAGACATCTGGGATATTGCGGGTATGTTTAATTTAAGCAATGTTTCTGATGTGATTTGCAGAAATTAGTGCGTCTTAGTCCTGTAACATACATGTTAACAATCTGAGTTTAACAGAGACCTTTGGTCTAGTGTGTATTTGGGAACTTTTTATAGGTATGGCCTCGATAGCCTAACCAGGTTACATTAGAGTTTGGCCCACAGACCTACTAACCTGATTTTCCTGTTTAGCATATGCCAACTTGCCCGACATCTCGGATGTTGAATTGCGACTCTCTGGCAGCGATACCTCGAGCCTACCTGTGCCGGAGGACACGCAGGTAACATGGCTGATGTAGACCACCTCGAAACACATTGGCATATTCGTGGGTAGTGGAAGAAGCAACATGTCACATTTCCTTTCATTGTTGTTTTGGCAGGAGGCGGAACCAGAACCCCAAGCTGGGACCTCTTCCCAAGTCCCATGTGGCCAAGCTTCAGAGGCTCAGACAAGGGTAAGTTGTATAGTGAGTGTTTATGGTAATTTTTTGGAGGGGCATAACTGCATTGGTTCTGTTTGACTAAAATGTGGTTTACTATTTGTTTAGCCTCAAACCACAGCAAGAGGAGGTGTGGCACCAACCAGTGCCGATTTCTACGAGCTAGGGGTCCGGATGCTGGAGGACTACAGTCGCCAACAGCCGCGTGATGGAACTAATGAGCGCATTGCGGCGTTGGAAAATCAGGTGCTGATGTGTCAGCAACAAAATGAGGCCCTGCAGCGCCAGGTGGACCAGTTACGGCAAAACCAACTACAGAACCAGGACCTTGGTCGGCTGGCAAATGTAATAGAGCAATCTGTACAGCGCCAGGAAGAAGCAATACAGCGCCAGGCAGAAGGTCTCCAGCGGCAGGACCAAACTTTGTTGTTGCTACAACAGCTCATACAACAGCAGTCTATATTTTTTACTGCACTGTTGTCCCCCAACACCGCCCCTAGCAATGACTCCCAACCTCCCCGGCCACCCAGCCAAGAATATTAATTTGTAAACCTTTTTTTATGATTTATGTAAATATATTTTTGAAAACCACCTCTAAATTGTGTTTATCCATACATGTGAAAGCGAACTACACAGTCATGGATGATTTGCTCCATCATCTCTAATATTATGCCACCATTTATGTGCCACATTAGTTAACATTGCTTACTATGGTGTAAACATGTACTGGCTCAAAATGGCTGCCTAATTTTAGACATAATGGTTTTTTGGAATCTAAACCTATGCTGGTCAAGGAACAACACAGTTATTAGTACAAAAAATTGTATTTAAAAAAATTGGCCCAACACGGCCAACATAGGCCAACAAAGCCCAAAACAATTCAAATGGCAGCCATCCCCCCCACCCTAACGTCTCCGACGCCTCTTCATGGCCAGCAGCATCCCTTTCATCTGTCGGAAGGCCCGCCACAGTCTGCGATGCTGGCGTATACAAGCTGTAGAGATGTGATTAAAAATAATATGTTAGAATTTGATTGTGAACTCAACATACACAGATGTAGCAATGTAATGTCAGTGTTTCTAACTTGCTAACACTCACATTAACATTGGTGAACAATGTGCCCTTAACATTTAAAATTAAAGGTTTAATATTGGCTTGAAAACATGTTAGGACAACATACCTTTACTCTTAAAGTGGACCAACACCCACAATATAGTTTATCATGGGTTTTGGGCCACTTTGTTGTTGCTCACAGATCTGTTTATTCCCTGATGTGTGTATCCACACAGTAATCCATAGCCACTCACCTCTCCATGCTCCAACGTGATTGGCCCAAAAAACGCACGCTAACGTCTATGCAGGGAACAGGAATGTACAATCCTCTTCCGCCGCCTCTTCACGCATGTCACTCTCTGGCTGCTCATGGGGACCCGGCGGCCATTCACAGAGGCCCAGGGCGGACAAATGCACGTCTGGAGTGGTGCGCGGGAGCCAGCGGAAGATAAGTTCCGATAATTAGGGGTTTGCTTGGTGGTTTTGACCCGCGGTACATGCAATTATCGTATGTTCCGCGGGGTGTTAGTTGTTAGTTGTTGGCAAATTAAATGTTTAATGCACATTAAACACCCTTGGTGTTGGGCCAGGTTAACTCTTGCAAATGTAATAATGTTTATGGCCAAGTAAGGACATTTATGTCTTTAGTCCCAGCCAAACATCAGGGCCTAAGGATGATCCAAGTTTGCCCTATAATGTTATGGGTAAACACCTAATCAGGCCCATTTGGTTGTCTATACGCCACAAATAGTCCGTATGTGTCCGTAACAAGAATGTGAGGCAACTATCAAGGATGGTGACTGGCATGTTGGATTATTGTACAAACACATTTAACCTAGATGTGTGTGAAATTCACACATTGGTAAATTTAAAATGTCTACAGATGTAACTAGAAGAGAAAGGTTTCACAAGTATTTACCCATATGAATTTGGATGTACTCACCATCGCAGCTGTGGCGGTGGCCCATGCTGCTGGCCGTCCCTGGAGCTGGTGTGGGGAGGAGGAATTCTGCCTCCGTCTGCGTAGCAACATCTGTCCATAAAAAAACAAAATACAAAACAACATTTAGTGGAGCTATGACACCCGAAGATTTGACATCCATCTGGTTATTGAGTCTTAGCTAAAAAAAAAAAGACATGTTTACATACATGTTAAACGATATTTACTATATTCCTGGTCCATTAGTTAATGTGAAGTGTTTATGGTTGCCACATGTATCCGTTATGATAATCTGGCACTAACCTTTACATTGCAATGTAAATGACTCATTACCAATTTAATGGCTAATGTTACCAGTGTGCAACATGTGTTTGGCCTAACTACTTAACGTAAATTAACTATTGCTAGCACACATCATGGTGTGGCCAGAAACATAGGGGTGGTTGCCAGTTGGCTAGCACTGTAGTGTGGTTTGTGATGTTAATGTACATTAGCAAACCAGCTGAGACAATGGACCAGGAAACGTGTCTGTTAAAAGTGGTCCAAGACCCAGGATTGTTAATATTCAGTGTTTTAGTCTACTTTGGCAGAGCAACACAATTTTAGTCCGCCACCGCCCCTGCCTTCCGCACATCACTCCTCCAGTGTGTGCGCACGCGCATGCCAGTATGAAACAGAGCGCAGGCGCACACACATCTCGAGTGCCACACAGGAGGCGGGGACAATGGCTTCTGCCACCCCCAAAGAGGGAAGTAGTTTGTGGTGTTTGGTTGGGGGGTGGCCCTGGGTGAGGGATGTGATTGGGCAGGGAAGGCGCGAGAATCCAAGCAATATCATCAATGTTTGTTGGTCCACTTTAAGGAATGACATAAATTCCAAAATGAGATGGCTAACAACATACACTTACCACGACTATGCCCGAGGAGGATTTGACGCCAAAATGCCATGGAGGTGCCGCCTATATGATGCCCTGCAAATTACAGAGGAATGGCAAGGGCTAAGCACAAATGGTCAGATGAAACCTGTCACAGACTAACAATTAAAACATGTAAACTCACCAGGGGATGAAGCGCCACTTGAAGCCCAGGGAGGGCTCTGAGGAGGAGGCGGGGAGCCTCGGCTCCTCACACTCTGCTCAGAAGATCCACCAGGCAAAGGGCCACCCTCCTCCCTCTCACTCCCTGCTTGAGAGTGGCCCCTTGCCTGGTGAGAGTCCTCAGACTCAGAGTGTGAGGAGCTGAGGCTTGATCCAGCCTGCCCCCCAGCAGCACACTCCTCTGGGGCGTCATCCCCTTCCTCCCCTGGGTCCTCTAAATAGGACCCGCGGGAGGGACCCTCCCCCGATGACTCCCCCGAGTCCGCCTGCCTGGTTCGGGGGAGGAATCCCTTCCCACGTTTCCCCAGGGGAGGACGCTTATCTGTGTGGAGGGGGTGAAAGCAAATAATTAATATAAAGAGCAAAAAAGGACACAGCTTAGCAGATGATTCTGCACAAAGGCAAAAAAGAACATAAGCTTTAACTTACCTGATGCGTAGGCATCATATAGGCGGTACACGCCTTCTGGGTCCCGGCGCTTGAAATCAGACCATTTTTGTTGGATGGCCCGGATGGTCAGGTCGGTCTTGAAGCGCCGGGACACAGTGGCCTTCACCTCCATGGCAAGGCGTTTTTTAGCTCCTCGGGCATAGTCGTATTCGGCCAGGCAGAAGTCCTATGAAAAAAAAAAAAAAAAAAAAATAAAATAAATACATGACATCAGAACAATGTCATAAACAGTTATACAGAGACAAGATCAAAGTGGACCCACACCCAGGATTAACATTATTCTGGGTTTGGGTGCACTTTTGTGGGCCACAACTATTGTGGGTGGCCCACTGTCTGCAACCCCCTTGGAAGGCCACAAATACACCGCTGAGGACACTCCCACGTCACTCCGCAAGCCAAACACAGCGCTCCACGCCGGTGTGGTATGCGCATCCAAGGCCGTTGGGAGGTGCATACCAGCTCAGCTGTGTCTGCACGGCAAAGTACGCATGTGGCGTTTGACTCTAACAGGGAGTGCGCCTGCACACAAAATGAAAATATGTATGGCGCAGGGGTACACCCTGCTAGAGGTAAGCGCAATAGGCATCCGCAACTCACGCATGCACAGATGGGACGGGGCAGAGGTAATTTTTAGGGCCCTCCAGGGGGGGGGGGGCCATCCCAGCAGGACATCCACAATGGGGATGCCCCACGTGGAGTGTTAAATTTTGGCCTGAAAACAATACAAATTCTGCCCCTATCCCCCCTGTGTGTTTATCAATTTTTAAGCTAAAAATACATAAATAAAATACTCACTTTCACCACCTGGCCATTTACACGGCTATCCACCCGGGTGCGCCTTTGTTTCCTTGGCCCAGGAGGGGAATGGGTGGGAGGGGTGGTATTTGGGGAAGGTGAGGTAGGTGGGGGAGGTGGGGGAGGGGTGGTGGGTCCGGAATCTGAGGAGGAGCTGGGGAGGCGCATTACTCTGCGTTTTGGAGCCATATTGGAAACGCTAAGGAGGAAACAGGAACCGGAAATGACGCAAGCGACATTAGACCAAAAAAAAAAAAAAACCTAACAAAAACACGCTCCGCGCCCCAGCAACAAGCTATTCTCAGCTATGTGCAAGCTAAGTGGCGGAAAAACTAAAATGACGCTTGAAAACAAGCTAGTGGCATAAGCGCAAGACAGTTTTACCTTAAGGTGGCGTTGAAACGCAAAGGAGGATCCCGGAACCGGATATGACGCTAGCAACTGTGCTTCAAAATTCAAACACAAACATGCGCGCAACAGGGACAAGCTAATATCAGCTATGTGCAAGCTAAGTGGCGGAAAAACATTAAAATGACGCTGCAAAACAAGCTATTGGCATAAGCGCTAGACAGTTTTACCTTAAGGTGGCGTTGAAACGCAAAGGAGGATCCCGGAACCGGATATGACGCTAGCAACTGTGCTTCAAAATTCAAACACAAACATGCGCGCAACAGGGACAAGCTAATATCAGCTATGTGCAAGCTAAGTGGCGGAAAAACATTAAAATGACGCTGCAAAACAAGCTATTGGCATAAGCGCTAGACATTTTTACCTTAAGGTGGCGTTGAAACGCAAAGGAGGATCCCGGAACCGGATATGACGCAAGCAACTGTGCTTCAAAATTCAAAAACAAACATGCGCGCAACAGGGACAAGCTAATATCAGCTATGTGCACGCTAAGTGGCGGAAAAACATTAAAAGGACGCTGCAAAACAAGCTAGGGCCAAAGGCGCCACGAATTATTAGCTTGATTTAGCAGGGGATTCTACATACTGTAATGCATAGGTCCTTCTAAAGCATACACCGTTGTGCTTAAATATACAGATCTTATTCCTTCACAAAGTCATCACACAATCAAACTAGACAACTACCTGAAAATGTGGCACACATGAGAATGCATAACGGGTTGTTATGAGCTGGTACGACTGAATGTTAATCCTGCAATATGTGGCCAGGCACGCTCACAACTACAGTGTATTCATTAACAACGACTGGGGTCGCGGGAAGTGAATTCCTTGCAAATGGCAGAAGGGCACATGTATGAACAGCACAGCGCCGCACAACGCAGCGCAGCGAGGCACAGCGACGCTCGCGCCGCCACATAGCGAATTAAAACAGCGACTGCACAAACACTGACCAACACAGATTCATCAAGGACAGGGCTGCCGAATAGCTTGGGCGCTGACAATTTCTAAGAGCGAACGTGACCGCCCAACCTGACAGGCTACAAAATAGCTTTACAAGCCCCGTTTGTGTGGAAAACCAGCGATTTTGATGCCAATGAGTTTGGGTGGAGGAGATGCAATTCCCATGTCACTCACAACATTACATTGTGAAAAATAAAAAAAAAATCTAATACATATAAATAACCAGCCAGATTCATAAAACATATCAATATAAACATGTGTTGAATTTTGTACCAAAGAAAAAAACCCCAACACCACTAAAAACAATCATTGCAGCGTCTGCCATTGAAATGTATGGGAGAGCGGCAGGTAGCGCCAGGTAATACGTGTCGCTGTGAAGGAATTTGCAGCGGCGCTGTTCGGGCCAGCCGGCTTCATGATGAATGCCGCGCTAGCCGTCGCTCTCGCCGGCGCTAGCCTCATTTAGCTTGATAAATGCGTCATTGTGACCGCCGCCGGGCGTACTTGAGTCGGTAGTCGCCGGTAGCTGCCGCTACCTGGCGCTCGTCAGACACTACCTGGCGCTATCGCTTGATGAATAAGGGCCATAGTAACATAGTATGTAAGGCTGAATAAAGACTTTAGTCCATCCAGTTCAGCCTGTTTAACTCCTTCCAGTGGTCTAGTAGCCATAGCCGGAAATGTTATTACATGCCAGGAAGGCATCAAGGCCACTTTTGAACATTTTTAATGTATCCCTCATTACTACCTCCTCTGGCAGCGAATTCCATAGTCTCACTGCTCTTACAGAGAAGAATCCCCTCCTATGTCGGTGGAGAAAGCACCTTTCCTCTAACCTTAGTGGATGCCCCCGGGTTATGGTTACACTCCGGGGTATAAATAGATTGTGGGACAGATCTTTGTATTGACCCCGAATATATTTATACATAGTTATTAGATCACCCCTCAATCGTCTTTTTTCTAGACTAAATAAACCTAACTTGGACAATCTTTCCGGGTACTCTAGCCCCCGCACTCCTTTTATTAACTTTGTTGCCCTTCTTTGAACGCGCTCCAGTTCTGATATGTCCTTTTTAAGCACAGGTGCCCAGAACTGTACACAGTATTCCATATGGGGTCTGACCAGTGACTTGTACAGGGGTAAAATGATGCTCTGGTCATGAGCACCTATGCCCCTCCTGATGCACCCCATGATCCTGTTTGCCTTGGCAGCAGCTGCCTGGCATTGATTACTACAGTTGAGCTTATTGTCAACTAAAACCCCTAGGTCCTTTTCCATTGTTGTTTTACCAAGTGTTTCTTTATTTAGTGTGTAATCATGGCACAGATTTCTCCTTCCCATGTGCATAACCTTACATTTATCTGTGTTAAACTTCATTTGCCATTTAACTGCCCATGCTTCCAATTTATCTAAATCTGTTTGTAGTTGCCTGTTGTCCTCCTTTGTTTTAATTACTTTACTCAGCTTAGTATCATCTGCAAAGATTGAGACTTTACTGTTTAATCCATACCCAATGTCATTTATATATATATTGAAGAGAATTGGTCCCAGAACTGACCCTTGTGGTACTCCACTGGTAACAGTGACCCAATCTGAGTGTGTACCATTGATAACCACCCTCTGCTTCCGATCACTAAGCCAATTTCCCACCCATCTGCACACGTTTTCCCCCAGTCCAAGCATTCTCATCTTTTGTACCAGCCTTTTATGTGGCACAGTATCAAATGCTTTAGAAAAGTCAAGATATATGATATCCAATGACTCCCCCTGATCCAATCTTGAACTTACCTCCTCATAAAAGCTGATCAGGTTTGTCTGGCAGGAGCGATTCCTCATAAACCCATGCTGATATGGAGTAATAAGGTCATTTTCCCCAAGGTGCTCCAGGATAGTATCCCTTAAGAAACCTTCAAACAGCTTGCCCACCACAGATGTTAAGCTTACCGGTCTGTAGTTCCCAGGTTCCCCCCTAGATCCCTTTTTGAATATTGGCACCACATTTGCCAAGCGCCAATCCATCGGAACAAACCCTGTAGTTATGGAATCCACAAATATTAGAAATAACGGCTTGTCTATTACTGTACATAACTCCCTTAAAACACGAGGATGTATGTCATCTGGTCCCGGTGATTTATCGATTTTTATCTGCTTGAGACGGTGCCGGACTTCTTCCTTGGTTAGACCAGTGACATTTAATGGAGGGTTTCGGTTATTCCCCTGCATTTCACTCGGCATGTCAAATTCTTTTGTGAATATAGAAGCAAAGAAGTTGTTAAGCAAATTAGCTTTCTCCTCATTTCCCTCTATAGGGGTCCCATCCTTGCTTTTCAGGGGGCCCACACCCTCAGGTTTGTACCTTTTACGGTTTATGTAGCTAAAGAATAATTTAGGGTTAGTTTTACTCTCTTTCGCGACCAGTCTTTCTGTCTCCAGCTTAGCTGCCCTTATCTGTTGTTTACATTGTTTATTTTCTTCTTTATAGTTTTTTAACGCTTCCGCTGTCCCTTCCTGCTTTAAACGTTTAAATGCCTTTTTTTTGTTGTTTATTGCCCCCTTAACCTTTTTATTTAGCCACATCGGTTTACATGTGTGTCTAATAGTTTTATTCCTGTAAGGTATATATCTGTCACACTGAAAATTAAGTATTCCTTTGAAAGTATCCCATTTAGCGTCCATGCTTTTGTTCTTAAGGACATTTTCCCAGTCAATGCAGTGTAGGGCATCTCTAAGTTGGTCAAACTTTGCCTTTTTGAAGTCCCGCGTTTTTGTGACTCCTTGATAAGGCACCCTAGTGACTGCTAATTGGAAATTAATGATATTATGATCACTGCTTCCAAGGTGTCCCCCAACCTGTACCTTTATTACTTTGTCTGGTACATTGGTTAGTATTAGGTCCAATATGGTTTTCCCCCTTGTTGGAGCTTGTACTTGTTGGGAAAGGTAGCCATCTTTTGTTTTAGATAAAAAACTATTACTTTTCTGCGAAACACATGTTTCAGCATCCCAGTCTATATCTGGGTAGTTAAAGTCCCCCATAATCACTACCTCATTTATTTTAGCGGCTATATCTATTTGCCTTAGCATCATATTTTCTATGGATTCGGATATATCTGGAGGTTTATAGCAAACCCCCATCAGTATTTTATTTTTGTTTCTCCCTCCATGTATTTCTACCCATACCGACTCCACATGGTCATTCCCCTCACATATATCCTCCCGCAGAGCAGGCTGTAGAGAGGATTTTACAATTAAGCAGACTCCACCCCCTTTGCGTTTGTTACGGTCCCTCCTAAACACACAGTATCCCTGTAAATTTACTGCCCAGTCATAGCTTTCATCCAGCCAGGTCTCTGTTACCCCCACTATATCATATTGTTCTTCTGTTATTATCAGTTCTAGTTCATCCATTTTATTAGTCAAGCTTCTAGCATTTGTAAGCATGCATTTCAAATGCTTATGAGAATTTTGATAATTTTGTATATTGCCCTTATTCCTGCTAGATGTGCTAACCCCTCCCCCCTCTCCACCCCCAGTTTCATGTCTACACCCACTGTCACTTTCTTTCCTAACTTCCCCTTTGTAATAGCTTTTACCCTGTGGCACTGAGCACTGGTGGTCTGCCAGCAGTGGCATTCAAAGGCAGTGCCCTATGCTTATTGTACAGGTCAGTGCTGTAGGATGTGAGAATTAGGTTAGTACACACCGCAGGGCATCCCAAATTTGGATGTCCCCTAGGGATCATGCTATGTGGACCAAACTTTAAATAGATGTAACAGATAATCCTAATATAAAATTAAAAAAAATGGATTGCCAGGCGCCTCCCACTTGCTGCTCTGCTTAGTCTATGTGTGCCCATAGCAGACATTTTGATAGACTTGAACAGTAGTGCGCATTAGCCAGGGGGAAGCCGCCTGTGCATGAGCTGGGCATCACCAGAAAGTTAGATTTTACAATGATCCCACAGTGGAAAGGAGGTAAACAGATTTTGGTCCCCTTTAACATGGAACAAATGCCTCAAAATAATCTTGGTCCACTTACCTATGCCCCTGAGACTTAGCAGACCAATAGCCTTAAGACTTTCGGTCCACTTTAAAGATGAGAGCACAATGGGGTATTTAATAAATTCTCTGGCTTTGGCACTGAGGACATTGGGTCATGCAGGCTGCTCTAGTTGTCCCAAAGAGCTCCTCTGCCATCAGACAGGGTCGGTTTATAGGGCAGGGAATTAGATCTTGGTGATCGTTCCTTGCCAATGGGTCATTCCAAATTGGGATGCCCTGCTGTGTGAAATCCCCTGGATTGCCTCATTTATTCACCTCCCTGGCAATCGCATGGTACACGTGCAGGCTCTCCTCCAATCTGCAGCCAGCGCTCCAATAAGTTTTATTAGGCCACTCTGATAGTGGCTTAGTAAAGCTGAGTCGAGCGCTGTCTGCTCCCCTTCAGCTGTGCATATCCACATCAGCCATTCAGAAATGCTTGACGTTACTGCGGCCTGGTGGGAAGCTGGGGATGCCACCACAGCCTGCGCATGTGCCATGGGATCACCAGTGAGGTAAGTATACAGGCAATCTAGGGATTTCACACAGCGAGGCATCCCTATCCAGGATGCCCAGGGATAGCGAATCAAGCCTTAAAGACTCCAGCACAGGGGTGATTGTTTCTCTTTGTATAAGAAGATGGGAGCCTTCAAATTTGCTAGATTCTGTCTTTTTTGCTCTTTGCAATGTGCACCTCTATGTATGTCACAGAAGGGACATGAGAGAGTGTGTAGAGGAGAAGAGAATGTACCTTACGGACCTTTGCCCTCTGTGCTGCGCTGCTAATCAGTCCCAATTATGGCAGCTCCTGATTTGCTCTCACCGGCTCTGGTGACGTAAGAGGAGAGGGGAGAGATGCATATGCTTGGGATCCGTTTACAAGTTCAGCACAGCCTGCAGATGAGGTTTATGGAGGAAAGCAGGACAACAATCATCTTGCAGACACCGTTGTTGCAATGCTAGTCTTGGGAAATGTGAGCAACATCGAGCGAGGCATGAGATGTCCCGGGTCTTCCCTGCACCTGTCAGTTCCATGGGGCTGCACCCCCGAGGTGGCTAGAGTGGCCGCCTACTTTTTAATTATATAGGGGCCTTTCCTAATTATCGCTGCTGCGCTGCAAAGCCAAGGATTGGCTGTGCCAGCTGTCAGTAGGGCCCGGGACCGCCCCATTATGCTGCTTAATGTTGCTGCCCGGCCTTCAAAGGAGGCAGCTGTGGGCCGGCCAGTCACTGGGGCACCCATTCATGCGGGCCACCTGCCCTAATGCATGGCCTGGGCAGGAGGGGCCAAATCCCAACATTTATGGTACCAGTGACCGGGGGGGAGCAGCGGCCTACCGGGATTTCTCCCGGTATGGCCTACGGCCAGTCCGCCCCTGCCTAGCTGTTATCCACAAAACAAGGGCACGGTTAAAGTAATCCCACAGATATATGTTACAGTCGGCCAAGAAACAGACATACACTTCAGCTCTGTCTTAACCAGTGTGGCTCCTCTTTACTTCACTCTACAGAACACAGTTCACAGTTCAAGACAAAAATCATAGTGGCAACCTTCCTAATACAGTTCACAGTTAATAAGGGTATCTCAGGGGCAAGTCCACCCCACTTTGAGTTGAATACTGGCTCTCAGTAGGCAGGGAAGAATGCAGGGTCTTGGTTGTTTCCAGTGGTCCCACTGGTTTAAGTTTTAATCAGGGAATGTCCAGAGACAACAATCCCAGCCGGGCTCAAGAATTCCCCGGGGTTTAAGGGTTTTCAAGAACAGGGGCAGCGCACCATACTGTAGTCTAGGCTTGTCTCACGGCCTCTTCCATTCACATGACAGGTGGCTCCTGACTGTTAAATCCATGCCAAATGCAATCCCATGGGTTCTCTCTCTCCCTCCGAAGTCCTCCTGAGCCATCTCAAACCTTTGCATGCCGAAGCAGTATATTCTCCTGCATTGTGCTTGCTGTTCCAGCCACACCCTGATTCCCACACCAGCTGTCTTACATGGGGTGAGGGCTACTGATGACAATCTCTCTGTCTGCCGCTCTGGCTTCTCCTTGTGAAACCTCTGCCTAATACATTGTTACCTGCCATTTTCCAAAAAGCTCCCAAATCTCAGCAGTTTCCTGTTGTTCAGCAAATGTATCTTATGCATCCTAAAGGGCAACTCTGAGTTAGAATTCTGAGAGTCTGAATTAAATTCTCTTTTTATTTGTTGTCTTATACTCCCATCTAGTGATCATTGCGGGAATAACAACACATTTTATAAATTACTGTACAATTCTCACGTCAGTGGATAATTCTCAGATAAATTCGTTTTTGAGCATATAAATGGGTTGGTCCTTTTTTTATTCTCGCAGATTATAATGGCATATATTCACTTTAGATATTTTTTTTTCTTTATTTTTCTTTTTTTAGAAAAAAAGGAAAGAAGTAACCTTTAATAACCCCTTAAACCGGGACCATCCCCCCTTGCCCTGTCGCCCCTACCCAGATACTGTGGGGTGCAGGGAAGCCAGTACTATCTGCAGAGTATGCAGACAGGCCTACTGATGCTTACAGCTCAGCTTCTGCATGCATCCCTCCTTAGCATCTGCAGTGTCACAGTGTCACTTGACAGCTAATATCATCAAGCAGAAGCGCACGAGAGGTGGGACGCATGGGAGAGCAGAGCTGTAAGTATAACAGGCCACCTACCTGCCTGTTTCTGGCCCTTTATATCAACTCTACGGCGAGAATTAGAGCAAACTGCCTCCTTTCTGCCTCCTTTTACATTGGGAATGGCACTCGAATGTTCAAATGAACCAAAGCTTTCTTGTTGCATGTCCTTTTTTCTATTAGTTTTTTACTATATGTGCCAAAGCGTTCCTTAAAGTGGAATTGCCATTACATGTATCTTCATTTAAAAAGCTAGTCGACTGTGTCAGGTGTCTCTGTGGAGTAGATGTTGTGGGCAGGTCTTCCTAGATAGAAGGGAAAGAGAGGTTAGGAGAAGTACATGAATCAAAGGGAAAACAGCAGGCTTAGTGGGGGCTACACTCAAATGAAGGTGGGTTAGGAGTTCCTTGGGGGTCTTTTCCTCAAGAAGATCGCCTGAAACGGGGGAAGGGGACAACATACTTAAAGGCGGCCCTGCATAGGAACAAACATAGCCAGGGGAGGGGAGAATAGGGTAGGACACCTATCTCGGTCACTAGTAACGTCCTTGCTGCCTTCTTGTAGTGTTGATTGCCCTTCCATTGCCTGGGGGAACAGGTGGACCAGGCCCCCATTACCGACCTCTTAGGAGCAGGCCTCAAAGTGGAAGTGGCGTGCCCAGAAATTGGATCCCAATGGTGGAGGCAGTCTGGGGTCCTCCCCTGCCACTCTTGGGGAGCACATAGGTATGGAGCCTGCGGTCCCTAGTCTCTGGTGCTGGAGACACAGAATCAGGATTCATTGAAGCTACTTCAAGAGTCAGGCAGTCGGGGAGAGAGACAGGGGTATAAAAGAGATGAGAGGGGAGGAGTGTTGGGTGGCACAGTCAGACCTAAGCATTTGGGGGGAGGAGCAAGAGACAAGGGGAAGGGAAGAGAGCAGGACACAGCTGTGATAAAGAAACCAGACCCTTTGTGGAACAAGTCCACCCTGGCTGGCTCCACCTAACCCCCCCCTTACCCCTGCCTGAGCCGAATCTGCCGCTGTGGTCTGCGGCCGGTCTCCAGTTTGACTTCCAATTTCCGAACATGAACATACACTTCCAGGAAAAGTCCGTGTTTGGGCACCTGGAAATCAGATGTGCAGTAAGAACCCCAAAATTGTGCTCATCCCTAGTTGTAAGCTGATTACGGACCATAGCTTTTGCTGTGAAATCCTACTAAGAAAATCCTACAGCGGAACTTTGTATGGCGTAAATCACTTTAAATGAGCCTCTACTCCCCTCAGCCACACAAATGGGACCATTGCACCACTGCTTAATCTTCCTTATTACATTCTTTTTTCATGTTTCACATAGAGCTTGCAAACACAAATTTAAGCCATTTATAAAAATACAATCTAGACAAAACACCATAAAAATGTTTGTTGGGCACTGTGCAATTCTCTATTAATACCTGGATATTAAAGAATCAAAGAAGAATAATTGTTATCATGTCCCTTTAGGTTATCCCTTTTCTTAATCCCTCACAAAAATGATCCCTCTTACTAAAACCTCATATAAAGTGCAATATGCTAACTCTCAAGCATTATTAACTGTGCAAACAATATTGTGCAAACCAGGATGATATGATCACTTATACTTATCTAGATCACCAGCTCCCCCAGAAAAACAGGGGGATCCAAAGTGCAATGTGCTAACCTAATCTACCATAAAAAATACATATACATTGTGCAAAAACTTTATCCAGAGGAAATAACCATGACCAAAAAATGGAATGAGTATATTATAGATTATTACCAGGGTATGCTGGTAAGCTCTATGTGAAACATGAATAAAGAATGTAATAAGGAAGATTAAGCAGTGGTGCAGTGCTCCCATTTGTGTGGCTGTGGGGAGCAGAGGCTCTCCCCATGTGGTGGGCTTTTGTGTATAGTTGCTTCACGGGACCGCTGCACACTTGTTGGTTTATATTGGCTTTAACTTTGGTTGGTGCAGCGGTTTCCTTGTGTTCCTTATATATAAAAAAAGTTTGTCTTTTGGGGATGGGCTTTCAAATCATGTTTATTTACTTTACTCATGTGTTACTTGCTTATTGGTTGTTTACATGGTTATTTAATGGTGTGTTTAGCTCCAGGTTGGTTTGTCTGGATGTGTGATATTTGGTCCTGCTCTAGCATAAAGATATCATCTTATTGGTCGACAACTTCCATTTCAAATTCCATCCTACCAGACCTGATGTCACAATGCCCATGGAATGCTAATTGCTGCCTGTATAATCCTATATTTCCTCAGGGTGCATTTTTGACTATGATTGACTATGATTTTCCCTCTACGCCTTTTCACTTAACAAACTGTGTCACGACGAGGCATCTCCGATGCTTTGCATGAAAAGAAATTACACCTGCATGAGACTTTAAGAATATTAATTTTTCTTCAAGGAATTTGTTAAAACAACTGCCAACAGTGCTGCAGAGGTTAAATGGGTAGGGGTCAGCTTGTCAGTGCTCGGACCATACACTGCACACTGCATCAATTTCTTCTGCATAGCTGTCAACCCAGAAATAAGCCTCTTATCAAAATGATGCACCAGAAAGCCTGCAAACAGTTTCTTGAAAACAAGCAGATTAAGGATACAGAGGATTACTGAAACTATGTTCTGATGAGTCCAAGAAAATATGTTGCTGCAATAGGAAGGTGTTGTGGCAGGAGTAAGTTGACCACCTACAGTCAAGCATGGTAGTGGGAACAGGGGGACGCAAGGGGCGCACACCCCGGGGCCTCCACCACTTGCCTTGCAAATGGGGCCTCCACCGACCTTTGGGTTATGGTCTGGTCAAGAAAGTTTTTCAGTCTTTGGTCTGACGGGCCTTAAAAATACCAATAAGAGATCCTAGACTGATCTCTCAAACCCTTATAAAAAGGCTGCACACTAAATATAAAAATATAAGTAATTTTAATAGATATTAAATATTATGTACATCAAAAAGACACTAATCTGGACACATACAAAATTTAAAAAACACAAAAACACAAGCAAGGGGATCCCAGTCAGCGGTGACTAGTATATATGGATTTAGATGATGCCGCCATTTATATATAGTATAAAAGTGTAAATTTCAAGTACTATGTGTGAACCCAGACATAAAAACAATTGACTGTATTCAATGGAACAGTGGTGGCATAAATGTGCTAATAAAGTGATTGGAAAACGGTTATCTATAAAGAAGCCACTTAAGTGCTAAATGCATGTGCATACTATGTACAAAAGAGTGACAAACATATATGGCTTGATGCAGAGCCTCCCCGTTCACTTCTCCCGTGCGTTTTCCCGTTGGTTTTGGGCTTTGATCGGGTCAGGAAAGGGTGCTACGTTGATTTTAGTGTGCGTTTATGTGCTCAGGTGTGCGCTCAGCCGCCTTTCCGATTGTCGGCTCGCACGAGGCTGTTTCCCGGGAAAACGGACGCCTCGTTCATTGTTCCGTTTTTTTCAGTGATGCAGAGCCTTGTTTTCCGATTGAAATCACCCTAATGAAACGGGGCCGCCGAGCCTTCACTTACGGCAAGTCAGAGCAGCCGTATTTGCACTCGGGCAATAATATGCAGTCCTCTGTTGGAGCACATCAGCGGCGCCAGCTCCGCGGTCTTGTCCTGCTGAGTATGGCAGAAACCAGGCTGCACCTATTTGAGGTCACCCGCCTTACTGGGTATGTGTATGAAACTTGTATTGGTTGCCCACCCTGTCTTTTATTTTTTTTTCCCTTAACACACTATTTGGTAATGTTTTTTTTAGTATATTTTTAGCCTAATTTTTTAACTTTAAATTAAATGGGTTAAGTGATCGAACCCTATTGCGTCATGTTCTTGCCCTCTTATGTAAGTAGTATTCCCCAGACTTTTTTAATGAGTGTACAGGTTGAATGTGCATGTAGGCTCATTACAAATGTCCTTTACTCCAACCCTACCCCGCTCACCTATTTGTCCCTCTTTTCTATTGTTGCAATGCACACCTTTTTTTATTTTTTGTTTTGTTTTTTTTTGTTTTTTGGGGGGGGGAGACTCTGGCTATCCTTTGCTCCCCTGGCTGCTGACCCCAATCCTGCACCCATCTTCACAGGCAGAGGAGCCCTACAATACTGCCCCCAGGAGGACTCGCTCTGTGGTGGAGCGAGCCTTTGGTCTCTTGAAGATGAGGTTCCGTTGTCTTGATCAGACTGTGGGGGCACTACAATATACGCCTGCAAAGGTCATTAAACTAATCATGGCTTGTTCCGCTTTAAGAGAGGGAGTCTGCTATTTCTGAGTAAAGTCTCAGTAAAAAGGGTTTCACACAGTGGGGCATCCCGATCTGGGATTTCCAGGGGGAAGACCAGTGGCCGCTCTGGGTTTTGTTCTGCTTTATGTGAGGGAACCTGTGTTACGTTAATAATAATGTAAAGGAGGTGGGTTATTCCATCCTAACCTGATTTGGTCATGATGTTTTAAAGCAGGCCAAAACCCATGTAACCCAGCCCTTTGGAGTGTGAAGAAATCCAGGGTTGGGTTACAGGCAGCATGTCTCTGGGGCATTCCAATTTGGGATGTCCTGCACGTCACTGCGGGGGAACGTCAGAGCTATACCAGGAGCTATGCCATCTTTACACAGGAGCAGGACGACATCATCATGGATGTGAGTATGCAAGCGTGCGTTTATGTGCGCGCACACATTCCTTATAATAAAAAAAAAACAAAGTGCAAGAATAGTCTGAAACAACTTAGTTTGTCACGTTACATACCAGCCCACCTTAGTTTAACACATGTACGCAGCTACAAACTAGCCTACATGCAGATAGCAGAACTAGGGCAATGTGAGGCAGCAAGAGGTTAATAAAGTGACTTTAGTTAGGCCAGGAAACTTGTTAATGTATTTTGTGGATTAATGGTGGGTCCTTGTATCTTTTTTTAACAGATGATGCTGCGGAATCGTTTTTTAAGTGTTTGGGCTTTTCATTAAATCACGCTGAAGGTCCGGTTTAAAAAGTGCCCCCAAAAAAACACGCCCACCCAAACCATAAAAACAATGCTAAACTAATGTTGTTTATCATTCACAGATACTAGAAAACCACAGGCACAAGACCCCGAGGCCTAATGTTTTTTATTTTGCATTAAAATTGTAATTGTTTTTTAGTTTTGGCAAAAAAAAAAATAATATGAAAAATCCAAATCCAAAAAAAAATAAAAACAACGTTTGAATTAAAAACAAATAAAAAGATTTGGTGTGTTCTCTTTCCTGCAAATGTACAATCACACAACATCATCACACATTTACATGACACAAAAGGTTTAGATATGGAACAATAAATCAAAAACAATCAGAAAGAATTAAGGTATGCATTAATGGCAAGGAAAAAGGAACAACAAAAATTTAACAGAAATATATATATATATATATATGTGTCAAATTGGCAGTTGGTGTCATATGCATATTCCAATGGAGGTTTAGGGATGTGCGCTTGCGTGTAGCCAGATTGGCAACTGAAGAGCCATGGAGATGTAAGTATACTTGCTAAAACCACCAAAATGGAAGGTCAAATATGACGGCAACCAAGCAGGTACGTTCAAAAAGGCAGGAAAAATCAGGGAAAAACGGGCCGCCCGTGTGAACGTGAACGGGAGCCCCGATCAAATTGAAGGCACCCGAGAGAGCAAAAAAAGCTTTCCGAGTAAAGTGAAATTGACGGATCAGTTAGGGAGCCATTCCGACGGAGGCTCTGCATCACATTTGAGCCACGATTCAAACGGGAGCCCCGGACAATCGGAAGGTTTTAAGGGCAGTTCAGAGGAGGCTCTGCATCAGGCCCATAATATGTGCGAAATAACAATCTAGCCTCAACTCAATATGTGGCCTGAAACACTAACAGTGGATGCCAATATACAGATGAAAAAAAGAAGGCAAGGCATATGAAAACAAGCTTGGATTGAATTAAGCCCGGCTGGGTTACCAAACAATTGATAGCAAATAACACCATGTAGCAGCATACAAAAATAAATAAACACTATATTACTTCACCATGTCACCAGGGGTCCCCCGCAGCAGCCACCACCGACGCGTTGCGTGTCGCCAAGACACTTCGCCAGGTCTGACGGGCAGCGGGGCCAGCAACAAAGCTACCGGTGGCGGCCCCCCCATGCCTGGGCAACCAAAGCCACCAAAGGGCAGGACGGAGATTCTAGAGCAGCAAATCCGCTGTCAGCAATGCTACAGTGATGGGTGGGTGCAGAACTGTCAATCAGTGGCCTCTCACTGCACATAAGCCACCAAGCACAGCTGCTGGCAGCTCAATGCAGGGAACTGTTTTCTACTGGACCAGCTGGGCAACTACAGCAGCATGAACCCACACAATGGTGGTACAAGGGACATTCAGTCTGACATTCCAGTAATTAAAAGGGTGCCAGACAACTACCGATCAGTTACTTTGCTGGACTATTACTTTAAAGGGAAAACATACTGTATCTGGGGCCTCAACCAGATTTTGTGCCCAGGGGCCTCCTCCACACTTAATCAGGCCCTGGTTGGGAATATCATGGTTTGGGTGTGCATGAGTTCTGCTGGCTGCAGTCCATTGAGGGAACCACAAATGCCAAAATGTATTGTGATGTGCAGAAGCAGAGCATAATCCTATACCTTTGGAAACTGGGTCGCAGGTCAGTATTCCTACATGATTAAGACCCCAAACAATTATCCCTGTGCCTCCCATTTTTGGATTTCCCAGAATAGTCATTTAATTCTCTGTTGTGCTCGGAGGTAAAAACATTTCTGCTAGAACTGATGCAAAAGATGTTTATGCAACAGCTCATCAGGTTTCAAATGTGAAATATCAACAGCCTAGGGCATAGTGAAGAGATTTTACTAGTATGGGCAATAGGAGAACTACACAATATATGACGTTCTGTGCAGAGCTTCTAGCTAGGTGTTCATGGTAAAAATACTGTAAATGTGGAATGATAAAAATGTCAAAAATGTAGATTTTTTCTGCCAGGCATTTACATTACATAAATTAAACAAGGAAGGTGATGTAGCAGAATTTGACAATTTTTTCAGAGGAATAAATCTGGGAAGCTTAAGTTGTATGGTTAATTTTTGATAGCGACAACAATGTATGATATGTAATCAATGCTGCTGCTATAAACATTGACCTAGCGATTCCTCTTTTATTTTATTTATTTAGAGTTCTGTCAAACCACTGTTACCCATACCCAGCTCCATATTAATCAGATGTTCATGACAATTAGGGTATTGTGTGGGGATTGTCCAGTCAATTTTCATACAATACTGACACATTTACCATAAGAAAGGCTTGGTCTGGTAATAATTGATCTGGAAAGGGGCTCTCTGGTTTAAATACTTTACCCAAACATTTTGTTTTTTTCAGTGATTCTACTGAAACCATAGACAATTTACCTTGCTTCAAATGATCTCTGATATGTAGCAATTGTACACACCAGATTCATCAAGGGTAGGTTTTCAAAAGGTCTTAGAGAAATAGTACCATATAAATATTAAGCCATCTTTCTCCTCTCTAATTGTTATAGACTCTAGAGAAACAGTAATATTTTCGATGGTTTGATCTACTACAGTAAGAATTATACTAATTTTTACTGCAGTATCCTAGAATCCCAGCTCTTAACTACATCTCCTTTCTGTTGTGGGTTTATTTGTAAATGATCTTGGCCTAGGAATTCCATATAATGTTGGATTTGAAACCAGATTTCTGTTTTAGAACCACTATTTTTTTAATCTTCAGCGAGTTGAAGAGTTGACTTCAAGGGAGTTTTCAATGCCTCCCTGTGCTGAATGGTGTTATGGTAATCTATGCTGTATTGCATAACCTCTCTTGGTATACCAGATGGAATATCCAGGACAATATTTTCCATTAGGGTAAAATCTTCAACCATCAATGAACACAGGTTCATCAGTGTTTCTGGCCTCTCTTCTGAAAAAATGTAGAAATGGGTCTTGGCATTCAACTGAGCGATTATGTTATTTACCTTCAAACTACATTCATTACTTGGCCTAAGGGTCTACCTTAATTTGGTTGGACAACAGCAACAATAACCATTGAGCTTATTCTCAAGGAGAACTTTCAGGACAGAAGGAGGAGTTTGCGGTATTGTATTGAATTCAATGATATGCTCAGTGGCTTTTCTAGCAAAATGTACCCCTACAAGATTTCTGTTACACACAATAAAACATTTAACATTAAAACATTTTTCCTGGGGTTAGTAACCTGGAGAAATAACGTATTAATCTCCAAATGGCTCAATGGGCAATTCTTCTCTACTGTAGCTAGAGCAGGAGCCGTTTCAAGACCTTTCTTTAAGGTTTCAAAGGCTGTCTGCTGTTCACTTCCCCACATTTCAATAATTTCATTTTTGTCTTTTGTCAGTACCTGATACAGGGGGAGATGCTTTGAAAGCAACATTTTCAATGAATTCCTTCGAAAAATAAAACAACACCGAGAACTGTCTTAGTGCTGTATGAGTTGCTGGAACATTCATTACTTAGCCTAAGGGTCTACCTTAGTTTGATTGGACAACAGCAACAATAACCATTGAGCTTATTCTCAAGGAGAACTTTCAGGACAGAAGGAGGAATTTGCAGTATCGTATTGAATTCAATGATATGCTCAGTGGCTTTTCTAGCAAAATGTACCCCTACAAGATTTCTGTTACACACAATAAAACATTTTTCTCCTGGGGTTAGTAACCTGGAGAAATAACATATTAATCTCCAAATGGCTCAATAGGCAATTCTTCTCTACTGTAGCTAGAGCAGGAGCCGTTTCAAGATCTTTCTTTAAGGTTTCAAAGGCTGTCTGCTGTTCACTTTTCAACAATTTCATTTTTGTCTTTTGTCAGTACCTGATACAGGGGGGAGATGCTTTGAAAGCAACATTTTCAATGAATTCCTTCGAAAAATAAAACAACACTGAGAACTGTCTTAGTGCTGTATGAGTTGCTGGAACTGTAAGAGATGTAATAGCCTGCATTCTTTGAATCAAAGGTTCTCGTTTGCCAGGGCTGACAAGTACTCCCATAAAATTTGAACAGTTCTGCTAACAAAGATAGGTGTTCACTTTCGGTTGACAAAAGCATGTCATCACAATATTGAAATAGGCCAAAGGTATGGAAAAAAAAATGTTACGAATGCCAGAAAATACCTTTTGCATATCTGGCTATAATATCTGGCGTTTCTGACACAATGGGTGCGACGTTTGGTGTATACTCATTCAGCATTCAAAATCTAATAAGAATCTTTAACAATTGTCAGGTTTCTTAACACACCAGCAGGAATTGTTTGTTACCGAATTACAATTCCTGATCACACCTTAAGAAATTATTGTATGATCACTGAAACTGGCATCTGGGGGCAATTTCTATTGTCACTGAGGTGTTGGATCTCCCGTTTAATATTGACAAGCACATATTTCATCAATCCAACCTCATTTATCAATTGAAACCATAGGAAAGGGCTCTACCTTAATCTCACCCTTGCTTTCCTCATTTCCATAATTGTTTCTCCATACCGGATGTCCTAAGACCCCCAGCATATATGTAATTTACATATGTATGTAAAATGGTGAACAATAAATATTCCAATTAAGATTCTGAAAAGGCAAATGTCTTTTTATTTTTTATTAAGCCTTTAGGAAACAGAAATAGACACATTTATTTACAAAGGAAAGAGAAAGCATGTGCAAAAGAAAGACTAAGAAAGCCTCAAGAATCTGAACAGAATTTAAACACTATATATATATGCTATTAAAAAAATTTTCATGTAATAATCATGGAGAAATACAGATTCGCGTGCTGTGATGAGACTGGAAAGGGGTGCAGATTAAGGTGGGCCAATACAATTTTCCTTCTGTCTAGCTATCGGGGAGGCCGATTCATTAATAGCGCCAGGTAGCGACAGATGAGCGACAGTAGCGGCATTTTCAGAGCGCCCGCTAGTAGTCGCTGTGCTTGGCCGTTGTTCTGTAGTTGATAGCGACTCGGTTTGCCATAATGTTGAATATTGGGTGAGGAGTCGCTATTTGACAGGTTCCACGCTGTATGGGAGCGCATGACAGCGAATGGCCATAGCGAACGGCTCCCAGCATATTCATTAACAAATCACGCTCAAAAAATTCTCGCGCAGTGAAATGCTTGTTTAAACCCTAGAGCGCTGGCGGCGATGGGTTAAAAGTAGTTTTTTAACCCCCAAACAACTATATTTTTGGAAAAAAAAAAACAAGTTTTTCAAAACATTTTGTAATATGAATACATTAATATCAGACCTGTAATATCAATTCTGCACAATTTATTTTTTTTTTTTTACCTTAAAAAAATATCTAACATTGCAGAAGTGGTCACAGAGTTTTTGACATTTAAAAAAAAAAAAAAAAAAAAAAACATTAATAGCAATTAATTAAGAATATTTAAAGATTGCTCCATTGAAATGCATTGGAGAGCGCCAGGTAGCGAGAGGTCATACCTGTCGCTGTTCAAGGTCGCTCGCTGGTGCTGTGGGGTGAGGCTGGAACAATGATGAATGATTCGCTATCTGGCGCTCTGTCAGTCGCTAAGCAGGATCGGCTTGATAAATGTGTGATTGCGGAGGGGAGCCGGCGTTCTCTTGGCGGTGACTGTCATTACCATTCGCTCACCATTCGCTACCTGGCACTATCCCTTGTTAAATAAGGGCCTAAGTATTTCTCTTAAAGATGATCCCTGGTTTTATTTTGCTTGTGTTAGGGATTTTCAGGCAAAAGGTTAATATTATAAAAATATACAACAAAAATATACAAGTTAAAATAAACAACAGCTTATGTTTCCAAGCATTCCTCCAGTGCTGTGCCTTCTCCCAGCTCCAGCGCCCTGAATAAGGAAATATGTTTCCTCATCTATCACTCCAGCACCACCCTGCTGATGTCGGGTACCAATACTAGCTCGAGGAGACACGCTTCCCTATGTATTGATGACTTGAATGGCACTCTCAGAGCTGCCATTCAGGCCCAGCTAAACCCTCCCTTCTCCCCACCCAGTCTCCTCCTAGCAAGCGCTTTTCACTTCCAGTACTGCCCCACCCATTTTCTGATTATTGTGCAGCATCACAGCTCCAAGGGCCACATTCACTTGCTTCTGAAATGAAAACAAAAGGTGAAACTGTAAGCCCCAATATCTCGGCCATTTCTTGTTCAATTTAAAAACTAAAAACTGTTTTGGACATTGGCAAACATAGCCCGACACAGTGGCCTAACAATTGTCTTTGCCTTAATTATTACTTTTAATAATTCACAATGTGCTAACAATATAATATTCTTAATGTAGTATATACTTCAGGTTATTTGCATTCTAGGTGCGATCTACTGCACAGATTTCATGAGGTGATGGGGAATTTGTGAAGGCCACTACAGGGGTGAGATCCAGCACAGCTCCAGGCACTGGCTGGAACCTGAAGGCTTGCAGTAGGGCGGTAAAAAAGAGGAACAGCTCCATTTTAGCCAAAGTTTCTCCAGCACAGCTTCTTTTGCCTGGAAAAAAAACATCTAATTAATTTAAAGCAGACATGTAATTACTATTACGAAAATAATTAGTATGAAAAGGGATTTAGATTTTATACAGGAGCATTTCATGTAAAAAATACTTATATCAAAATACTTATATTATATCAGCATGTTGCTTTGGCAAGGGGCCAGCCTATAATAAATTTCAATGACCCGGTACCTAGGAGGGGTGTAGTTAATGAATATTACTAGACATTCCCCGTCACAGTGATGTCACATGGAGAGGGTTTTGATACAGCGGGGCATCCCAATTTGGGGCAAGAACCAGTCACCATTAGAGATGAGTGAACTTTTCAAAGGTTCGGTACTGCGGTTCGCCGAACTTTTCCCCAAAAAGTTTGGTTTGCTCCGAACTAGTTCAGGATGAACTTTCATCAAAATAAATAGAAAATAATGACTGACGGCCCTAAAAGTCCTTTATAACACTCTAAAGTCATCCAAGGCTGTATAAAAACATGTTTTAATGAACTAATTAGCATTTCAATAACCCAAAGCTGTCTTTGATAGTTTAAAACACATAAAAAAATGGGGAAAAACAACAGGGTTCCTGGAAAGTGAAAAGACATAATAGCTTTTTACAAGCGTTGAAAATGTTTAAAATGTGCACATTTTGGGCATCACAGCGGTTGTGTAGGGCTGGCAGTAGCGAGCATGCCCTCAAAAAATGCTCCCATTTTTATGGCGGTAGCAGTGGTATTGGCATGATGACAATTTAGTTTAAGAAGCCGAAACAATGGCTTCCATTATGGATAACTGACGGCATGGAGGAGGAGTACTAGATGTCGATGACCAGACTGAGACTGTACTGCCTGTGGATGAGGCCTGGCAACTAGACAAATGACAGGTTATGGGAGCGGCACCAGCAGCAAGAGCAGTAAGGTTTTGATGGGGCATTTTCAATGCATTTGATTGTCCCAGGCAGATTTGTGATGTCGCTCCAAGTGCATAGCTAGAGCCATAGTTCCTAGATTTGTGCCCTGGCTACGGCTAACTTTCTGCTTGCAGATCTGGCACTGTGCCAGGTTTTGTTTTTTGGGAAGTTACAAAAGAAAGTGTAGAAGAAAGAAAGAGTACCATACAGAGCTAGCCTTTCCAGCACCACGGCAGCATCAGTGTCGCCTTCACCTGCTCCTGAGTGGACCATACTAGCAGACCTAGCTCTCTGCCATTTTGCAGATGTTCTGACCCTATATTGGCTCGGTTCTTTGTTGTTGCCAGTGGCAGAAGTACCCTCCTGTTTTGACAATGTCCCTTCCTTGTTGTCTGGTCCCCAGGTCCAAAACTAGCCAAAACTACATCAACATCACATCACCTGTCCAAAACAACATCATCATACACTTCCTCCTGATCCCTGATACCTGTTCTGATGTTTCATCATGGTCTACTCCCCCCGCCCCCACACGACACACCACCTTCATAACTGCCATGCCCATTTCGTCTCAGACACCACTTCCACCTTCACCACCTCCACAACACACTCCAAATGCTGAAAAAAGACAGATGATGGAAGAGAAAAGCTTATTTTACAGTGATGTGTAGCTGTAGTGGAGGAAGAATCCTCTGAAACCTGACTCAAAGTCATTGTGTCAGAGTCTTCCTCCTCCTGAGATGAGCAAGAGCGAGTCAACCAGTCCACAATGGATGCATTGTTCGAAATAACATGCCCACTGGAGGAAATTGACAACTCTGGTTTGCTGATGCTGCTACTACTACCACATACATTACTGCTGCTGCTATTACTACCGCGTACATTGCTGCTGCTGCTACTACTAGCATTGGTGGGCGTGAGCAAATGGTCGCTGCCACTACTATGGCTGGGCCTGGGCAAATAGCTGGTGCTACTTTTACTGGGCCTGGGCACATGGCTGCTAAACCACAGTGTTGGTACTGTCACCAACATTCTTATCTTTAGTGGCAAAGGGAATTGCAGAGATGTATTTTCCTCTACCCTGTCCTTTTCCACCCCTTCCTTTTCCAGACATTTGACACGCTTGCATAGCCCAGCTAAAACAGACAGATGTGCCCTAAAATATGGCTTAGCCAGTGAAAAAGATTTTTTTTTATAAACTTTATATAACAAAGAGGCACCTTTGACTCCAACTTAGAGAGAGACAGGGCCTGCACAGCTAAAACAGAGCTGCCCCCCCCCCCAAACAAAATTCCTTGGTTTTAAAACTGTATTTAGAAAGGAGGCACAGTGGACCCAAACTTACTGAAAGACGGGACCTGAGTGGACCAAAAACTCACAATTTTGACTATCCTGGGTTTAGGCCCTTGCTCCCAGGGCACCCCGATCGGGGATACCCCACTGTGTGAAACCCCCCAGGTTGCCTAAACAAACTCACCTTTTCCCGGTCATCCGGCGCATGTGTGGCCTTTCGTCAAATCAGTGCACTCGTATTCGCTCCCGCCCCTTCGTCTAAGCCTTTGTCAGCAGCCGATCATTCTGGCGAGCACATTCCCCGCTACCCTCTAACAGAGATAATGCCCGCAACGGCTATTTACGAATTCCTGGAGTGGGCACGTGTCTGCTAGAGGGATAGCGGGGATGTGGCCGCTGCTTGTGCATGTGCCGTTGGACCGAGAAAAAAGGTGAGTTTCTGGGCAACTTGGGGAGTTTCACACAGTGGAGCACCCCAATTGTGGATGCCCCAGGGGGAGGGAATTAAGCGTCCTTGGAATCCTTTTCCCAGGCAGATCTCCATGGGTTTTGGTCCACTTCAAACAGAGCTGTCCCCCTTAATTTCTATTTTTAACTGTATTACACACTGAGGCACCATGGACCCCAACTTAGAGAGAGACAATGTGTTCACACTTAAAACAGAGCTCCCCCTAAAATATTCCTTAGCAGGTAAAAAAGATTGATTTTTTTAACTGTATTAAGGTGCCAGCTAAACCAGACATATGGCCAAAAAATTAAAAAATAACGTCACTGAAGTTTTCAGACTTTACAGGGTGGACTTCAATGATCAGCAGTTCCCAGCGCAGGCAGATGCTGCACACACACCCGCAGCGTCCAACTGTGCCCACTTCCTTTGCTGTCTCTTCTTTTCTCCTATGCTGTGATTCAAAATGCCCTAAACTGTCCCTGCTCTAAGAGCAATGCTCTATCTGCAATAGCCAGCTCTAAAATGGTGGATAATCGGAGCATCACATGACTACTACATCTACTGCAATAGCGTCTCATGCTTGGCCCCAGCTACCTCTTAAGTTGCGACCATGTGACCCTGTCTCTCAGCTTCTCCCCGGCTGGCCATGACCAGTGGGGTGGTACCAGTGAAACCCAGCCAGGTTTGTCTTCCACGTTTCACTGCGAACCAATTGAAGTTTGGGTTCAAAGCAAACCAAATTTTCCTGAAATTCAGGTCGAAACCAAGTTCTACCAGTTAGGTTTGCTCATCTCTAATCACCTGTATAGTCAAAATCCTGGTAATTGGTCCAATTTATTCTGTCACTGAACAGGCTCAGCACTGTAAAAACAGTACAAACATTGCATGTTTTCTATAATTTATACCATTGTTTGCATGCAGAGGAATAAAATAACCAGGAATTTTGCACACCCCGTACTAGACAAATATTGCTAAAATATTGCTTTGCTAAAATGTTTTTTAGATCACCTAAATTTGTATGATTCAAATGATATACATTATAACAGAAAGGTTTCTGAAGGGATTTCTTTCAATGTAATTGTTTTGTCTGATATTAAAGTTTAAAAGATCTGGACCCCAAGGAAGCTAGAAAAGGCCAGGCTTTAAACTAGAATTTTCATTTAAGTATGTTTAGCTTCTACTAAGACTTACCTATAGAGAATGGAATGAATGCTTCATTCTTCTTGAAATTTCCATGAGCGTCGAGAAAATGTTCTGGATAAAACTCGTAGGGTTTTTGGAAATAGGCTTCATCCTTCAATGCAGATGACAGCAATGGAATAACTGTGGTACCCTGAGCAAAAATTGATACAGACTGCTAAATATACTGTACAGTTCATAGCATTTAGGTAAGTGTAAATTTGGTAATGTGTAATTCTATGTAAAATGTAATAGATAGAAATATATCTATAAACATATATCATGTTTAATTTACATTACTGAAATTAAAGGTTTTTTTTGTGTTTTTTTTTTTTTTAAAGAGCTGGTCAAATTGTACACAATCAGAAAAATTGTGCAGTAACTGAAGAACAGCATTACATCCAAATGCAAGCTCAGGATTCTGCACCTAAAGCAGTGCAATTGATCTGAAATGTTCTTGGTATTTATGAGCTGAATGGACCCCTATTGAGATTGACAGTGATTCTGCGAAATTCATCAAAGCATGCTGGATAAACCCAGACCCTATGGAGACTATAGGGGGAGGGGGGTTGGGGCAGGATCACCTTGTGTAACCTTGCCTGTGGAATGCACCAAAAGGTAGCCATATGCCAAAAACTACACAGAAACACCAAATAAGGTGTCTTCTGACAGTTTAAAGGTTTACATGGACTGGGGAGAAACTTGGAGAAGAGGGGGAAAACTGCAAAAGCAATGCTATGGACTAACCCATTGCAAAATTAACCAGGCCCATGCTGGAGGCATAGTCTCTTTAAGTCTTCCCTGGGTTTTAAGCTTAAGTCCTTCCACCATTTTTGTAGCCTACATTTGGATACTATTTTAATAATGTATTTTTGTAGGTGAGGTCTCCAGCACTGAAGACAGTATTCCAGATGTGGCCTCACCGGAGCTCTAAACAGCTGCATCACAACCGCTCTCTCCCTACTTGCCATGAGCTATGCAGCCAAGCATCCTACTTGCTTTCCCACTGCCTGGTTATATTGTTCCTTCAGCTTGAAGCTGTCAGTAATCAGTTTCCCTAAATCTCTTTCCTTCGAAGCCCTCTCTTTTGTCACTCTATGTTGGTTTCTTATTTTTCATTCCAAAATTGATAGAGCTACTGTAATATGGCAGCCCAAATCCCCCCCCCCCCCCCCACATACCTGTTGGTGGGCATTCCTTAATATTTGCTATGGGCTTGGGGTGGATAGGTGCCACTGCAGAGTATGCATTGCGAGGCGTGCTGTATACATACAATACAAGTACTGGCTCCTGCATGCCCCCCCCCCCCCAACATCTGCAAGGCTTCACAATATAATACAGGCTGTCAAGTCAGGTCTATATTGGCATGGTGGGTTGCTAGCATGTCTGGTGCCCTGGGCAACAAATGGCCCTGACTGTGACGGGTCTACTGGTCTGGTCTCGGTGCCCCAGGCAGTAAGGATTCCCTGGCTTATTTGCCCCTGTAACTGTAAATAGGGCTATTTTTTGAAATAGGGCCTATATTTAGATCATCCTCAAAAATCCTTAAATGCTAGGGCTTATTTTCAGGGTAGGTTTTATTTTCGGAGAGACGGGGAATCCTTCACCCAGCTGCAAATCCACTGAACTATCCATGGATTAGTTTAAATTGTCAATAGTTTTTCTATGAGCTCTTTTTGTGGAACAAGGCTGTGCTATAATCCAGATATGTGATATCCACTGCTTCACCTCCACCCAAAACTTCAGTAAAATAGACAAAGAAATCAATAAGATTAGTTTGGCATGATCTGTCCTAAGTAAACCTGTGCTGTTTTGGGTTCAACAGGCTATTCATTTTTAGATTATCTTGTTTCGTGACAGTTTTCATTAATTTTTACCCTCTACTAGAGATGAGTGAACTTCTTGAAAACTTGCCAAATTTCAAGAAATTTGAGGTCATTCAAATAAACGTTTTATGTATCACTCTTAAAACAATAAAAAAAAAAGATCATACAGTACCTCCATCTCCGTTCCAGCGCCAAGCGCTGTCCTCATCCTGTAGCACGACAGGCTTCTTCAGTGTCTGCATTCTCTGTCCCATGCTGAGTTCCCGGCATCTCACATCCAGCCCCAGGGATGGGCTTTTTATACCTGCAGAGTGAGCTGATGTTATGCTACATAGCCCATTGCCTTATTTATCTTTATATGCGCCAGCTCACCTAAGGCATTAGCCTCCAAAAATTCTGGAGCCAAGCCCTCCAAGCTGGATGCAATGCTAAGGTCATGCATGTCATGGGTTTGAAAGCCACCTTCTGAAAATTTTGCTTAAATGTTAATATTGAAATTGTCAGACACAGCCTTATCCTCATCAATATATTTATTTTATCCATTTCCAATGTTTCAGGTTTTCGAAACTCAACAGTTTTTCTTCTTTTTTTGTCAGGAAAGTTATTGTGTTTGCCTAGCTGATATATTGGTAATTAATAGAGATGAGCGAGTAGTGAAATATTCGAAATTTCGAATTTCGATTCGAATAGACCGCGTTACTCGACTACTCGACCGAATATCGAATCCCATTATAGTCTATGGGAAAAAAATGCTCGACACTTGGAAATCTCAATTCGACCACTTGGAGGTCACCAAGTCCACCCTGAAACATCAGAAAATGATGCCAACACTGCTGGAATGCAACTGGGACAGCAGGGGAAGCATGTCTGGGTGCATATAACGCGCCCAAGTCGCACTATTACGCCACTATCACAGCCTCTGAACAATACACTCCAAACACAATATTACTTCTACGTAAAGTGAGACAAGACAAGGAAACCTTCTTTCCTCTACATTGCCATGGACCCCAAGCCAAACTGTACAAAAAAGAAGAATTCTGCACCCCTTAAAATCACGTTGCCTAATGACAACCACAGATGGCATAGGCAAGGGGGAAAATAAATATACCCCACCCCTAATTGTCATTGTGTGTGTGTGTGTGTGTGTGTGTGTGAGATGTGGTCAGACATGTCCTCTTGTGTCATTGTGTCACCTCAGCAGTAAGGGAAGCTTAAAGGAGGAGGTTTGTTACAGTGTGTCACCCCAGCAGTAAGGGAAGCTTACAGGAGGAGGTTTGTTACAGTGTGTCACCCCAGCAGTAAGGGAAGCTTACAGGAGGAGGTTTGTTACAGTGTGTCACCCCAGCAGTCAGGGAAGCTTACAGGAGGAGGTTTGTTACAGTGTGTCACCCCAGCAGTAAGGGAAGCTTAGAGCTGAGACCTCTTAAAAATTGTGTGGAGGCCCAAGAGCTGAGACCTTTTAAAAATTGTGTGGAGGCCCAAGAGCTGAGACCTTTTAAAAATTGTGTGGAGGCCCAAGAGCTGAGACCTCTCAAACATTGTGTGGAGGCCCAAGAGCTGAGACCTTTTAAAAATTGTGTGGAGGCCCAAGAGCTGAGACCTCTCAAACATTGTGTGGAGGCCCAAGAGCTGAGACCTTTTAAAAATTGTGTGGAGGCCCAAGAGCTGAGACCTTTTAAAAATTGTGTGGAGGCCCAAGAGCTGAGACCTTTTAAAAATTGTGTGGAGGCCCAAGAGCTGAGACCTTTTAAAAATTGTGTGGAGGCCCAAGAGCTGAGACCTCTCAAACATTGTGTGGAGGCCCAAGAGCTGAGACCTTTTAAAAATTGTGTGGAGGCCCAAGAGCTGAGACCTTTTAAAAATTGTGTGGAGGCCCAAGAGCTGAGACCTTTTAAAAATTGTGTGGAGGCCCAAGAGCTGAGACCTTTTAAAAATTGTGTGGAGGCCCAAGAGCTGAGACCTCTCAAACATTGTGTGGAGGCCCAAGAGCTGAGACCTTTTAAAAATTGTGTGGAGGCCCAAGAGCTGAGACCTCTCAAACATTGTGTGGAGGCCCAAGAGCTGAGACCTTTTAAAAATTGTGTGGAGGCCCAAGAGCTGAGACCTCTCAAACATTGTGTGGAGGCCCAAGAGCTGAGACCTTTTAAAAATTGTGTGGAGGCCCTAGAGCTGAGACCTCTCAAACATTGTGTGGAGGCCCAAGAGCTGAGACCTTTTAAAAATTGTGTGGAGGCCCAAGAGCTGAGACCTCTCAAACATTGTGTGGAGTCCCACGAGCTGAGACCTCTTAAACATTGTGTGGAGGCCCAAGAGCTGAGACCTTTTAAAAATTGTGTGGAGGCCCAAGAGCTGAGACCTTTTAAAAATTGTGTGGAGTCCCAAGAGCTGAGACCTTTTAAAAATTGTGTGGAGGCCCAAGAGCTGAGACCTCTCAAACATTGTGTGGAGGCCCAAGAGCTGAGACCTTTTAAAATTGTGTGGAGGCCCAAGAGCTGAGACCTTTTAAAAATTGTGTGGAGGCCCAAGAGCTGAGACCTTTTAAAAATTGTGTGGAGGCCCAAGAGCTGAGACCTTTTAAAAATTGTGTGGAGGCCCAAGAGCTGAGACCTCTCAAACATTGTGTGGAGGCCCAAGAGCTGAGACCTTTTAAAAATTGTGTGGAGGCCCTAGAGCTGAGACCTCTCAAACATTGTGTGGAGGCCCAAGAGCTGAGACCTCTCAAACATTGTGTGGAGGCCCAAGAGCTGAGCACTTATTAGTGCTGCAGCTACGGCTGCTTTAGTGAGGGGTAGCTGCTGCTGCTGGAATAGGGACAGAAAGACTTCAGTGGTGTATTACCACCTATATACAAAACTATATACACTCTGCTCAAAACGGCTGCTTTAGTGAGGGGTAGCTGCTGATGCTGGAATAGGGACAGAAAGACTTCAGTGGTGTATTAGCACCTATATACAAAACTGTATTTTGCACTACTGTGTTGTGTCCTCTGTGCCAACAAAACACTGTTTTATACACGGTGCGTATAGGCACCATTTCACCTTCTGGCAGTATACGGCTGTATAGCCAGGTGTTTTTCTTAAAAATATTTTTTATATTTGGCACTACTGTTTTGTGTCCTCTTTACCAACAAAACCTTGTTATATACCCGGTGCGTATATAGGCACCATTTCACCTTCTGGCAGTATACGGCTGTATAGCCAGGTGTTCTTAAAAATATATTTATATTTGGCACTACTGTTTTGTGTCCTCTGTGCCAACAAAACACTGTTTTATACACGGTGCGTATAGGCACCATTTCACCTTCTGGCAGTATACGGCTGTATAGCCAGGTGTTCTTCTTAAAAATATTTTTATATTTGGCATAACGCGTGGCCAAAAAAGTAAAACGTCTGAAATGCGGAGGGCTAGCGCAAAGGGACGTGGACGAGGACGGGGGCGCGGAAATGCTGGTGGGGGCACAAGCGTTGAAGCCAGTGGGGATACAATGCGTGCTGGTGAGGGGCAGCCAGCATTACGCTCATCCAGCTTCCCTGCCTTTATGGGACAGTTATGCGGGGGGCGGGGTACACCTCTGTTAAGGCCTGAGCAGCGTGAACAGGTGGTGCAATGGATGGCCGATAACGCTTCCAGTCACTTGTCCACCACCCAGTCATCCACACGGTCTCACTCTGACCCTCCTTCCTCCCAACCTGGCCAACAGAGTCAGCCCAACCTTGACCCCTCCCAGGACCTCTTTTCGGGTCCTTTTCCAGATGTGCTGCAAGAATCCCAGGAGCTAGCAGAGGAATTTGTTTGTAGTGATGCCCAAACACTTGAGTATCCGCCATCTGCTAGTGATGTGGACCCGGAACCAGCATCTGCTATCATGAGCGATGATGATGATGGGACGCAGTTGCCATCAAGGGAGGCTGTTGGAATGTCTAGTGGGCAGGAGGAGGAGCAGAGAGAGGAAGTGGAAGAGGAGGTGGTGGACGACGAAATGACCGACCCCACTTGGACAGGGGTGATGTCCAGCGGGGAAAGCAGTGGAGATGCGGTCTGCGCATCACCGAATAAGGCAGCAAAAAGCAGAGGACAGTCCAGAGGCAGAGGACAGTCCAGACAGAGAAGGCAGGCCACAGCCAGCAGGGCCGAAGCTCTTCCCGGCAGCAGGCAGTCGCGCGAAGCTCCCCCATCGAGGCCTCGTACTTCTGTGGTGTGGAGATTTTTTAACGTTTGCGCGGATGACAAACTGAGCGCGGTTTGCGCAATCTGCCACTCAAAACTGAGTAGGGGCTCTGAGAAGAGCAATCTGACCACCTCAGGCATGCGCCGTCACTTGGAATTCAAGCACTGGGCTGAGTGGGAGAGAGCAAACGCAATACAACCTGCGCCCCGTCTTGCTGCCACTGCCTCTTCCCCTTTGTTGTGTGCTGCCACTGCGGTCCAGACCTCCAGCCAGGACACCTCCACATCTGCCTCTGCCTCGGCTACTTTGGGGCCTTCTCCTTCAGCCCCACCTTCCCCCACATCTTCGTCTGCACCTTCCATCTCCTCGTCCCATCAACTGTCCATCTCGCAAGCGTTCAACCGCAGGCGGAAGTACGCCTCCAGTCACCCCCAAGCCCAAGCCTTAACCTGCCTCATCTCCAAACTGCTGGCCCTGGAGATGTTGCCGTTTAGGCTTGTGGAGACGCAGGCCTTCCGCGACCTGATGGCGGCTGCCGCACCTCGCTATTCCGTCCCTAGCCGCCACTATTTTTCCCGGTGTGGCGTCCCCGCCCTGCACCAGCACGTGTCGCGTAACATCAGGCGGACCCTGAGGTACGCAGTCAGCGCAAAGGTCCACTTGACCACCGACTCGTGGACAAGCGCTTGCGGCCAAGGACGCTACATCTCTTTGACGGCACACTGGGTGAATGTTGTGGAAGCGGGGACGGGGTCGCAAACAGGGACGGCCTACATACCACCCCCGCCCAAGATTGCCAGCACAGGTTCTGATAGACCCCCCTCCTCCTCCTCCTCCTTCTCCTCCTCCTCCTCATCCTCCTCCTCCTCCTCCTCCTCCTCCTCCTCCTCCTCCTCATCCTCCTCATCCTCCTCCTCATCCTCCTCCTCATCCTCCTCCTCCTCATCCTCCTCCTCATCCTCCTCCTCCTCCTCCTCCTCCTCCTCTGCCTTAACATCGCCCTCAGCCCCTAGCTGGAAGCGTTACAGCACTGGCACGGGGAGACGTCAGCAGGCGGTGCTTAAGCTCATCAGCTTGGGCGACAGGAAGCACAGCGCCGCAGAGGTGAGGCACGCCATATTGCAGCAGACAGAGATGTGGCTGTCGCCGCTGCAGCTAGGACCAGGCATGGTCGTGTGCGATAACGGCCGTAACCTGGTGGCGGCTCTGGAGCTTGCAGAACTCAATCACGTACCATGCCTGGCCCACATTTTTAATTTGGTAGTACAAAAGTTTCTAAAGACTTACCCCAACCTGGCAGAGCTACTGGTCAAAGTGCGGCGCTTGTGCGCTCACTTTCGGAAGTCAACTGTAGCTGCTGCTAGCTTAAAAAAAAATCCAGCAACGCCTCCATTTGCCTCAACATCGGCTGTTGTGCGACCTGCCCACTCGCTGGAATTCCACCTATTGCATGTTGGCCAGGGTGTGTGAGCAGCAGAAAGCATTGATGGAGTACCAGATGATGCATCCACGCGTGCCTCCAACTCAGCTCCCTCAGTTTGCCAACCACGAGTGGCCATGGATGGCAGACATATGCGATGTATTGCGTATCTTTGAGGAGTCCACTAAGAAGGTCAGCAGCGAGGACGCTATAGTGAGCGTAACCATCCCGCTCCTAGGCGTCCTTAAAGAATCGCTCATCGCAATAAGGGAGAACGCATTGCACACAGAGGAGATGGGGGTAGGAGGAGACGCAACGCAGGTAGACAGTCAGACCACACTTTTGTCTGCTGCTCGGTGGCAGTTGCAGGAGGAGGATGAGGAGGAGGAGGACAACGTGGAGGTGGCTGTGGAAGAGGATGCTGGCGGCGAGGGTAGCAGTCAGGCTGTGTGCGTCCCATTGGTTCAGCGCGGATGGGGCGGAGAGGAGGAGGAAGAGGAGGAAATGGAAAATGATCCTTCTGGTGGGGGCAGTGACGTCATGCCTACTCAGAGTCTGACACACATGGCTGACTTCATGCTGGGCTGCTTTTCCCGGGACATACGTGTTGTCCGGATATTGGAGAACAAACTATACTGGGTCTTCGCACTCCTGGACCCCCGGTATAAAGATAACTTCTCCTCTTTTATTCCGGTAGAGGAGAGGACGAATCGATTACTGGAATACCAGAGGGAACTCTTGCAGAACATGATGCAGATTTTCCCACCCAGCATCGCTGGCGGCAGAGAGAAGAGTGTCTCCCAGAGTCTGACAACATCGATCAGGCCCACAGCCACCAGGGGAACACTCTCCAAGGTGTGGGACACGTTCATGTCACCCCCTCGTGCAACTTCCATCACTGCGGGGCCCGCTATCAGCAGGAGGGACAAGTATCGGCGGATGTTGCGGGACTACCTGGCAGACCACACCCCTGTCCTCCCCGATCCCTCGGCGACCTACACTTACTGGGTCTCCAAGTTGGACACGTGGCTGGAACTGTCCCTGTACGCCTTGGAGGTGCTTGCCTGCCCTGCCGCCAGCGTGCTATCAGAAAGGGTGTGTTCAGCGCAGCCGGGGGCATTATAACCGATAAGCGCAGCCGCCTGTCAACCGACAGTGCCGACAGGCTGACGCTAATCAAAATGAACAGCAAGTGGATTGACCCGGACTTTGCTTGTACAACAGTGGAAAGCAGCCAAGAGTGAAGTGCCATCTGTATGAAGTGCCATTTCCTCCTCCTCCTCCTCCTCCTCCTCCTCCTCCTTAACCGCCGTAGAATTGCTGTATTAATGAAAAAAATTATGGCTCACCTCTTAGGCTTAATACAATCAATTTTTAAGAGGTCTCAACTCTTGGGCCTCCACACAATTTTTAAAAGGTCTCAGCTCTTGGGCCTCCACACAATTTTTAAGAGGTCTCAGCTCTTGGGCCTCCACACAATTTTTAAGAGGTCTCAGCTCGTGGGCCTCCACACAATTTTTAAAAGGTCTCAGCTCTTGGGCCTCCACACAATTTTTAAAAGGTCTCAGCTCTTGGGCCTCCACACAATTTTTAAAAGGTCTCAGCTCTTGGGCCTCCACACAATGTTTGAGAGGTCTCAGCTCTTGGGCCTCCACACAATTTTTAAAAGGTCTCAGCTCTTGGGCCTCCACACAATTTTTAAGAGGTCTCAGCTCGTGGGCCTCCACACAATTTTTAAAAGGTCTCAGCTCTTGGGCCTCCACACAATGTTTGAGAGGTCTCAGCTCTTGGGCCTCCACACAATTTTTAAAAGGTCTCAGCTCTTGGGCCTCCACACAATTTTTAAAAGGTCTCAGCTCTTGGGCCTCCACACAATTTTTAAAACATAGCAGCCCTAATAAGGGCTCTCAATGACTCTCTTGTCTTCTGGTAGCTGGTATATATGGTGGTAAATGCGATATTCTGAGCTTCTGGGGCCCTGCCTGACTACATAGGATATGAGATATATACTGTTCAACATAGCAGCACTAATAAGGGATTAAGGACTGTCTTGTCTTCTGGTAGCTGGTATATATGGTGGTAAAAGGTATATTCTGAGCTTCTGGGGCCCTGCCTGACTAAATAGAAAATGAGCTATATACTGTTCAGCGTAGCAGCCCTAATAAGGGCTCTTAAGGACTGTCTTGTCTTCTGGTAGCTGGTATATATGGTGGTAAAAGGTATATTCTGAGCTTCTGGGGCCCTGCCTGACTAAATAGAAAATAAGCTATATACTGTTCAGCGTAGCAGCCCTAATAAGGGCTATTAAGGACTGTCTTGTCTTCTGGTAGCTGGTATATATGGTGGTAAAAGGTATATTCTGAGCTTCTGGGGCCCTGCCTGACTACATAGAATATGAGCTATATACTGTTCAACATAGCAGCACTAATAAGGGATTAAGGACTGTCTTGTCTTCTGGTAGCTGGTATATATGGTGGTAAAAGGTATATTCTGAGCTTCTGGGGCCCTGCCTGACTAAATAGAAAATGAGCTATATACTGTTCAGCGTAGCAGCCCTAATAAGGGCTATTAAGGACTGTCTTGTCTTCTGGTAGCTGGTATATATGGTGGTAAAAGGTATATTCTGAGCTTCTGGGGCCCTGCCTGACTAAATAGAAAATGAGCTATATACTGTTCAACATAGCAGCACTAATAAGGGATTAAGGACTGTCTTGTCTTCTGGTAGCTGGTATATATGGTGGTAAAAGGTATATTCTGAGCTTCTGGGGCCCTGCCTGACTAAATAGAAAATGAGCTATATACTGTTCCACATAGCAGCACTAATAAGGGATTAAGGACTGTCTTGTCTTCTGGTAGCTGGTATATATGGTGGTAAAAGGTATATTCTGAGCTTCTGGGGCCCTGCCTGACTAAATAGAAAATGAGCTATATACTGTTCAGCGTAGCAGCCCTAATAAGGGCTATTAAGGACTGTCTTGTCTTCTGGTAGCTGGTATATATGGTGGTAAAAGGTATATTCTGAGCTTCTGGGGCCCTGCCTGACTAAATAGAAAATGAGCTATATACTGTTCAGCGTAGCAGCCCTAATAAGGGCTCTTAAGGACTGTCTTGTCTTCTGGTAGCTGGTATATATGGTGGTAAAAGGTATATTCTGAGCTTCTGGGGCCCTGCCTGACTAAATAGAAAATGAGCTATATACTGTTCAACATAGCAGCACTAATAAGGGATTAAGGACTGTCTTGTCTTCTGGTAGCTGGTATATATGGTGGTAAAAGGTATATTCTGAGCTTCTGGGGCCCTGCCTGACTAAATAGAAAATGAGCTATATACTGTTCAACATAGCAGCACTAATAAGGGATTAAGGACTGTCTTGTCTTCTGGTAGCTGGTATATATGGTGGTAAAAGGTATATTCTGAGCTTCTGGGGCCCTGCCTGACTAAATAGAAAATGAGCTATATACTGTTCAACATAGCAGCACTAATAAGGGATTAAGGACTGTCTTGTCTTCTGGTAGCTGGTATATATGGTGGTAAAAGGTATATTCTGAGCTTCTGGGGCCCTGCCTGACTACATAGAAAATGAGCTATATACTGTTCAACATAGCAGCACTAATAAGGGATTAAGGACTGTCTTGTCTTCTGGTAGCTGGTATATATGGTGGTAAAAGGTATATTCTGAGCTTCTGGGGCCCTGCCTGACTAAATAGAAAATGAGCTATATACTGTTCAACATAGCAGCACTAATAAGGGATTAAGGACTGTCTTGTCTTCTGGTAGCTGGTATATATGGTGGTAAAAGGTATATTCTGAGCTTCTGGGGCCCTGCCTGACTAAATAGAAAATGAGCTATATACTGTTCAGCGTAGCAGCCCTAATAAGGGCTATTAAGGACTGTCTTGTCTTCTGGTAGCTGGTATATATGGTGGTAAAAGGTATATTCTGAGCTTCTGGGGCCCTGCCTGACTAAATAGAAAATGAGCTATATACTGTTCAGCGTAGCAGCCCTAATAAGGGCTATTAAGGACTGTCTTGTCTTCTGGTAGCTGGTATATATGGTGGTAAAAGGTATATTCTGAGCTTCTGGGGCCCTGCCTGACTAAATAGAAAATGAGCTATATACTGTTCAGCGTAGCAGCCCTAATAAGGGCTCTTAAGGACTGTCTTGTCTTCTGGTAGCTGGTATATATGGTGGTAAAAGGTATATTCTGAGCTTCTGGGGCCCTGCCTGACTAAATAGAAAATGAGCTATATACTGTTCAACATAGCAGCACTAATAAGGGATTAAGGACTGTCTTGTCTTCTGGTAGCTGGTATATATGGTGGTAAAAGGTATATTCTGAGCTTCTGGGGCCCTGCCTGACTAAATAGAAAATGAGCTATATACTGTTCAGCGTAGCAGCCCTAATAAGGGCTATTAAGGACTGTCTTGTCTTCTGGTAGCTGGTATATATGGTGGTAAAAGGTATATTCTGAGCTTCTGGGGCCCTGCCTGACTAAATAGAAAATGAGCTATATACTGTTCAGCGTAGCAGCCCTAATAAGGGCTCTTAAGGACTGTCTTGTCTTCTGGTAGCTGGTATATATGGTGGTAAAAGGTATATTCTGAGCTTCTGGGGCCCTGCCTGACTAAATAGAAAATAAGCTATATACTGTTCAGCGTAGCAGCCCTAATAAGGGCTCTTAAGGACTGTCTTGTCTTCTGGTAGCTGGTATAGATGGTGGTAAAAGCGATATTCCGAGCTTCTGGGGCCCTGCCAGCGACAGCCTGTCTTTCCCTGCTGTGAGCGTCTGTCCCTCACTAAGTTCAAGCTGCTAATGCTGACGAAGAGGAAGTGCTGAGTTTTGTATATTCGAGGTCACATGGTTTTTCCAGCCAATGCGTGTAGACGCCGTTTTCGCGATGCCAGCGTCCTCCCAGGACCTGTCCCACCCCCCCTGCATGGTGATTGGTGTAAAAAACGCGCCAGGGAAGGTGGGAGGGGAAACGAATTGTGAGTGCGCCATCGCCGCTGTACTCGATCGAAATCGAGTATGACGAACAGCGTAGTATTCGATCGAATACCGGCTCGGTCGAATACTACTCGCTCATCACTAGTAATTAAATAATTAAATAACCCCCAATGGGGGGTTGCCCTGCTGTGTAAAACCCCCCAGATTGCCGAGCTCAACTGACCTCTTCCCGTTCCTACAGCGCATGCCTGGTTGCTCATCCAATCAGCACGCTCGGCTGACTTCACGTAGTTTAAGCCTTCGTCTAAGGCCAGCGGCTCTGATTGTGCTGGCGGCCGCATCCCCCACTTCCCTCTAACAGGGAGCACGCCCGCGCCAGGCATTTGTGAATGGTCGGTGCAGGCACACTCCCTGTTAGAGGAATAGCGGAGATGTGGCCATGGCTCGAGCATGCACCTTTGGACCGGGAAGCAAGGTAAGTGTATGGGGCGACCTGGGGGGCATCCCGATTTTCTTTTCACATCTTGCAGATTCCCGAGTCGTTCGTGCTACGTTTTGGTCTACTTTAAGGCTTTCCCTTCACGCTGCATTGATCCTCTACCCATGCTTTGAGGAGTCCGGGCAAATTTTTGGACTATCTGAGGTACATTTTGCTTGTACTAGGGGAGGCCTGGAAAACTTTTGGACAGTCTGAGGGCTAACAGCCCCTCCCCACTAATGTTTTTCAAATTGAATGGGAATCAGAGCAGAAAACACCTAGGTACCATCCCACTGTTAGCCCCTGTCTTTCTTTGTGGGGGTGGCCTTTTGTGTTCTCTTGCTCATACTGGGGGGGGGGGTGGCTAATTTTTTAACCGTTTGAGGCCTAACAGCCCCCCATACCCACCTTACATTTTTTATGTAATGGAAAGCAGACCACAGTGATCGCCTGTCTGAATTTGCTGGACAGTACTGGGGTACAGCAAACAGTGTCAATATAGTTTTTTATTCTAAGTTGGGCGAAACGTGGTAGGCCCCCTCCCTCCCATATACAAACACATCTTGGGTAATATAGTTCCCTTAGCAGAATGGATGGCTTTCATTATCCCTATGAGCATAGTCTACGTTAGTGGAGAGCTTGCACACTTTCTAGCCTAACTGTGAGTTGGGGTTTTTCCGTATCATCTTTAAGATCATTAGCTGTATATTTCTGAGTCTGCTGTTGTGAGAGTGACCATAAATGAAAATCCTTATTTAAAACAAAAAAAAAAGGTCACCTAAGTATGTGTGCTGCCCTGGGGAGTGAGGTAGGATTAAAATACTGTATGTGGACTATGGGAATAAAGATATAGTTCAGTAGTTAATCTGCTTGCAATGCATATTAAATTAGTGTCACATTTTTAATTCCCCTCTTGTATAACCTAATAAGCCTGACTAGTAATGGTCACTGCAATTAGAAAGAAAATTTAAAGAAAAGCTGCTGACTTTTTAAACACTTTTGGGTCGATTCAAAGAAACATGTAACAGCTTGGATTTGGGTGCCGATCATCCTATTTTTCACGTCCGCTCGTGCGTTCGTATGAACTTGCGAGTGATTCTATAAGCAAATACGTTTCTATCCTAAAATGTACGTCCGTTCGTATGTTATCTCCCGAACTTGCCTCAGTCAGTTGTCAATCGTAAAAAACAGGTTGATGTGATCACTTGTTGCGGCGGCAGCCTGTTTTTTCGGCTGCTTCCATCGTCCACCTCTTCCAATTACTTGCGTTTGCCTCTGGTTTTCAATGGTTTTTGGCCTCTTATATTCGTTCGTTCGTATGTATCTAAGGTCTTGCGCATGCGCGATCCAAGCTACACTCCACAAACCAATGTGGGCCCTATCTGACACTACCAATCTCACCACTACTGCCTCGCGCCAGGCTAACACTTACCTTTAGGAACCATAAAACTTACCCAAACCCCTTAGCGCTTGCATCCTTCTTCATTTCTCGGACCCTAAAACTTACCCAAACCCCTTAGCGCTTGCATCCTTCTTCATTTCTCGGACCCTAAAACTTACCCAAACCCCTTAGCGCTTGCATCCTTCTTCATTTCTCGGACCCTAAAACTTACCCAAACCCCTTAGCGCTTGCATCCTTCTTCATGTTGACGACTCTAAAACTTACCCAAACCCCTTAGCGCTTGCATCCTTCTTCATTTCTCGGACCCTAAAACTTACCCAAACCCCTTAGCGCTTGCATCCTTCTTCATTTCTCGGATCCTAAAACTTACCCAAACCCCTTAGCGCTTGCATCCTTCTTCATTTCTCGGACCCTAAAACTTACCCAAACCCCTTAGCGCTTGCATCCTTCTTCATGTTGACGACTCTAAAACTTACCCAAACCCCTTAGCGCTTGCATCCTTCTTCATTTCTCGGACCCTAAAACTTACCCAAACCCCTTAGCGCTTGCATCCTTCTTCATTTCTCGGACCCTAAAACTTACCCAAACCCCTTAGCGCTTGCATCCTTCTTCATGTTGACGACTCTAAAACTTACCCAAACCCCTTAGCGCTTGCATCCTTCTTCATTTCTCGGACCCTAAAACTTACCCAAACCCCTTAGCGCTTGCATCCTTCTTCATGTTGACGACTCTAAAACTTACCCAAACCCCTTAGCGCTTGAATCCTTCTTCATTTCTCGGACCCTAAAACTTACCCAAACCCCTTAGCGCTTGCATCCTTCTTCATGTTGACGACTCTAAAACTTACCCAAACCCCTTAGCGCTTGCATCCTTCTTCATTTCTCGGACCCTAAAACTTACCCAAACCCCTTAGCGCTTGCATCCTTCTTCATGTTGACGACCCTAAAACTTACCCAAACCCCTTAGCGCTTGCATCCTTCTTCATTTCTCGGACCCTAAAACTTACCCAAACCCCTTAGCGCTTGCATCCTTCTTCATTTCTCGGACCCTAAAACTTACCCAAACCCCTTAGCGCTTGCATCCTTCTTCATGTTGACGACTCTAAAACTTACCCAAACCCCTTAGCGCTTGCATCCTTCTTCATTTCTCGGACCCTAAAACTTACCCAAACCCCTTAGCGCTTGCATCCTTCTTCATGTTGACGACTCTAAAACTTACCCAAACCCCTTAGCGCTTGCATCCTTCTTCATTTCTCGGACCCTAAAACTTACCCAAACCCCTTAGCGCTTGCATCCTTCTTCATGTTGACGACTCTAAAACTTACCCAAACCCCTTAGCGCTTGCATCCTTCTTCATTTCTCGGACCCTAAAACTTACCCAAACCCCTTAGCGCTTGCATCCTTCTTCATGTTGACGACCCTAAAACTTACCCAAACCCCTTAGCGCTTGCATCCTTCTTCATTTCTCGGACCCTAAAACTTACCCAAACCCCTTAGCGCTTGCATCCTTCTTCATTTCTCGGACCCTAAAACTTACCCAAACCCCTTAGCGCTTGCATCCTTCTTCATGTTGACGACTCTAAAACTTACCCAAACCCCTTAGCGCTTGCATCCTTCTTCATTTCTCGGACCCTAAAATTTACCCAAACCCCTTAGCGCTTGCATCCTTCTTCATGTTGACGACTCTAAAACTTACCCAAACCCCTTAGCGCTTGCATCCTTCTTCATTTCTCGGACCCTAAAACTTACCCAAACCCCTTAGCGCTTGCATCCTTCTTCATGTTGACGACCCTAAAACTTACCCAAACCCCTTAGCGCTTGCATCCTTCTTCATGTTGACGACCCTAAAACTTACCCAAACCCCTTAGCGCTTGCATCCTTCTTCATTTGGACGACCCTAAAACTTACCCAAACCCCTTAGCGCTTGCATCCTTCTTCATTTGGACGACTCTAAAACTTACCCAAACCACATAATGTACATATGTCTATATGTTTCGAAGCATGTATTTTTGTGTTTGTGTAAATGTCTTTTTTTGCGCATATTAGAAATGACACATTTCTAAAGACTTAAAATATTATTTATTTGGATAAAATTTTTTTTTTTTTTTTGCTTTGTGTTTGTAAAAACATCTAAAATTTTTTTTTTGTTTTCTGGATGATTTTAAAAAACTATTAAAATTTTGAACATTATAAAAACGTAAAAACTATTTTACAAAATTAGCCAGGACCAAGGGCACTAATCATCCTCCTCTTCTTCTTCTGTTCCCCAACGTCACCTGTATGGCCAGCAGCTCGGCCACCAACTCCTGTATCCTTTTTTTTTTGCCCGCCAATGTTTTTGGGATCATCCCTGTAACCAATAGAGAAATAAACATAAATAGTAGTACCAGACCGGTTTGTATGCTGGGAATAGATTTTGGGTTAATCCAATACATGTAAATGCATGACATATGTCATTCTTCCAAGGGATAAAGTAAATGCATTTCCCACAGGTAAGTATTGAAACTCCTTAAACCGGACCTTCAACATTATTTAATGAAAATCAAAAACTATTTCCAAATGATTCTGCACCAGATCAAAGTACATTTTGGTGCATTTTTTATTACTGCGCCGCCATCTGGACTCAGAAGCATAACACTTAATGAGGAGAGGAGAGTGGGATAAAGTACAGGGGAGCAGGTTACAGTTGTGCTTTGGTAATACAGAGCATAGCTGGGTTCAGGGAAAGGTCAGCAGTCCCACAATGCATGGCAGCACCTTACTTTGTTAAATCTGTATGCCATGCTGCCTGTAAATATGGCGCATTCCATATGCCGCCATCTTGGATGTTTAAAGGCTCCTAACATGCAGTAGATGCCGGTAGCCTGTTTTGGACTGTTCGCAATCTGTATGTACAGTGTGTGGGATACTTATTAGCTAGGCTCTTAATACGAGTTAGGGTCCGTTTTAAGCTAACGAAGTGCCCACATGAAAGTGTTAACTATACATTGGCTAGGCCTTTAGTTATGTGTGTGTTCTTAGCAAAAAACACATAAATATTAATAATGGCATGGCTACTTACTTTGTTGGTGGCCGACAGGATGCTGGTTGGGGCCAACAGGATGCCCTTGGTCCTGGCTATGCTGTGAAGAAGTCCCTGGAGAAACATGTGACATTTGGTTAGTAGTTGTATAGAGTCACTATTCCCAACATATCTGGCTCCCAGTCTGGCTGACATCACTCACCTTCGCCAGGATCAACTTCCAGCATCTTTGCTGCCTCCTCCTCCACTATCTCACCCGCTCCAGAAGCATCTAGAAATACATAATAAAGGAGCACTTAGTTTTTGGCCTTGCATGTATATCTTTGTGCATATACATGAGCCTTCCCCATGCCTGGCCGGGCATGACTCCACGCCCACGCGGTTGGGCCCCTCCTCTGTGGTAAGGTCCAGGGGCTGGTCTGAGGAGGCCACAGAGGAGGGGTAGGTCCGTCGCCCGGGAGATCCACCACCTTCACTCACAGATGCAGAATCATGCAGCACTGGTCGGCCTGTGCGCCTTCGGGTGCGGCGAATTCTGAAATCCATTTCCAACACTAACAAAGAAAAGTCATTGTAAATAAAGGCATAACTTATACATTTGGAACATATACCATGTAATTGCTTTGTACTTACTTGGGAAATGGATCCCAAAAAACCTCCGCACCCGGGGCATGTGCAGACGTTTCAGGTCCGACCAATGCTGCATTATCTGGGTGTGAGTGAAGGTGGTGCTGGTGACACGGTGTATTTCCGCGATGATCTCCCGGGCGATGTCCCTTTTTTCGCACACATTGGGCGCGAAGTCATACCGGCGCTGAAGCATGATCTGAAAAACATAATGGACACAGAGCTTTTACTTTTACACACAGAGCCATATGTGTTGCATCACAAGTAGCGAATGTCATGTCATTAACACACACATTTAGAGTGCCAGCCATTTTGGGGGAGTGCCTTAAAGCGGACGTTCACTGATTCAGAGTCTGGTCTTATGTTATATGTTTCACACACCATGTACATACAGATAGCCAACATTACAAATCAGGCCACCTGCCTGGCATGTTATGATGGTTTGAACCTCCAAGATGTCGGCTTATGTAAAATGCCTTCTTTGCAGGCAGCCTGCAAACAGGAAGTTCATGCAAACTGTAAGTGTGTGTGCTGCTCGGCATTCTTGGACTGATGACCTTCCCATGACCACAGCTCTGCTGTGTCTGAACAAAGCACAGCTATAACCCACCCCCCTGTACCTTATCCCACTCACCTCTCCTCAGTAAGTGTGATGCTTCTGAGTACAGATGGCTGCGCGCATCTCTTAAATTCTTGAGCAGAGTTTCAGGCCAGTGGAGGCAAGACTAATAAGTTATTGGCTTCAAATGGACCATTTGGAAATGTCATAGGCTGTGTACTGGTTTTTTAGGTTTTAGTGCTTTTTAGTCAATCACGCTGAAGGCCCGGTTTCTGTCTTTTTGCCCGCGTGTGTGGCTTGCCGTTGTGTTTTGATGTCTTAGGCAAACAGTGGTCCTCAAACATCCGCATCAAGGTCCGAGACAGGCCAGGTTTGACAGCTAGCCACGCTACTCCACAGGTTAATTAACTGTTGCTAAGCCAGAGCAATTGCCCTAATTAGGACATCAGCATAGAGAGGTGAAAACGTGGCCTGTCTCGGCCCTTGAGGATGAAGTGTGAGGAGCCTGTTCTAAAACATTAAGATCCCCAAAACTAGTTCCAACCGCATCATTTACATTTAGTCAGTCAGTATTAGCTTAAAAGGCAGAGCAAGGCACTTACCAGCATGAGGATCTCTTCCTGTTGACGGGTGAAGATAGTGGGCGCCATCTTTATGCTTCTTCAAGGCAGCAGATAAGTGAAACCCCAGCGGTTTCCTGGTTCCGCACGAACGTACGTCCGTACGAGCGCGTAGTCGTGCGCATAGGCGTCAGACGCTGGACGCATGATTTAAAGGTCCCTGCACCCAAAGCTCATTCTCTTTGAGCTTTTTGAGAAAATGGCACCCAAAAAGGCAGCAGCTAAACGCGCCCAGCCAAGGCAGACCTCTGAGGGCCCAACCACCAGGTCCCAGCAAGGACCCAAGAAGCTAAGGGCCCAGAAGGCAAGTACCACCCCACCAAGGGACACTGGACCCTCCCTTTCCCAAAAAAGTGCCCCAAAGGCACGTGCCCCTGCGGCCAAAAAACAGGCCACAGCAGCCACCACCACCTCTGCCCCCAGAAGAGGCCGCCCAAGGGAGCCCACACCACCCATGCTTTCAAGCCGGGCACTTAGCCAACCCAGGCCCCGCAGCAGGCCCAGAAGCCCATCCAGGCCCCGCAGCAGGGCCAGAAGCCCATCCAGGCCGCGCAGCAGGGCCCGAAGACCATCCAGGCCGCGCAGCAGGGCCCGAAGCCCATCCAGGCCGCGCAGCAGGGCCCGAAGACCATCCAGGCCCCGCAGCAGGGCCCGAAGACCATCCAGGCCCCACAGCAGGGCCCGAAGCCCATCCAGGCCGCGCAGCAGGGCCCGAAGCCCATCCAGGCCGCGCAGCAGGGCCCGAAGCCCATCCAGGCCGCGCAGCAGGGCCCGAAGCCCATCCAGGCCGCGCAGCAGGGCCCGAAGACCATCCAGGCCCCGCAGCAGGGCCCGAAGCCCATCCAGGCCCCACAGCAGGGCCCGAAGCCCATCCAGGCCGCGCAGCAGGGCCCGAAGCCCATCCAGGCCGCGCAGCAGGGCCCGAAGACCATCCAGGCCCCGCAGCAGGGCCCGAAGCCCATCCAGGCCCCGCAGCAGGGCCCGAAGCCCATCCAGGCCGCGCAGCAGGGCCCGAAGCCCAAGACCTGGCACCAGCCGGGAACAGAGCCCCCGACCTGGCACCAGCCGGGAACAGAGCCCCCCAAGAGGCCAAAGAATGGACATCATCCGGACCACATCTACACCTGGAAGTTCAGTGGCCAGCCACGCAAGAACACCCAGTCCCTTGGCCAGTCCAGTCCAGTCATTGGGAAGCCAGCAATCCTTCCATTCCCCTACCCAGCCCCAGGCCATAATGTCACCACATGTGTCTGCACACATGGAGGAGCACCCAAGCCAACCATCTGTCCGCACATTGCGGCGCGGACATTTGAGTGGGAGATTCTCCCATGACCAAAATATGGCATTGGCTAGTGGCCTTACATTATACTATGACGAGCTCTATGGGAGCAAATCAAAACACACCACTAAGCAGCGCAAGATGGAATTGTTTGAAACCATCCTACGACAAGTAAATGCAGCGGGGGAAGAGAGGAAAGATGTTGGACAAATCCAGAAGAAAATTTCGGATCTCAAATATGCTGTACGTCAAAAAGAAATTAAAAGGCATAATTACAGGTAAATAAATGATGTCTCCAAATGTAATGATTAGGATGTACTGTATGCACCTTTTCTGGGTACCAAACTATTTTTTCATTTCAGCATGAAAACTGGAGGTGGCTTTCCAACCAAACTGGAGTTTACACCTGCTGAGGAGATTGTGCTGGGCCTTCTCCATCCTGTCGTGGTCGGTGGCCATGCGGGTCTAAGGGACACAGACTCACCGACCCGTACACAAGGTGAGTACTCTTAATCTGCATGTTTGCCTGTTTGCCCAGAAAATTAAAGTTCACTAGTACCAAGATGACGGTATGGCCCTATGGTGTGGCTTGCTTGGCCTCGCACTACTGTGCCTGTTTGTGTCCTGTTTTGGTCCCTGTGAATCAGGCATTTTGGAACACAGACATTATGTAAAAGAACAATTAACACTAATTATGTGTGAAGGAAGGAAGTTTATGAAGAAAAGTGATATATTTTGACTCAATCACAAAACACACATCATTAGGGATGTGTTGGCTATTTGTTGTGTGAGTTGTGTTTGAGGTAACAATTTAATTCAACACCCCCAAACATATCTGACCTAGAGCAGCGAGACTCAACTGGCGGGCCGGGGTCCCAATGCGGACCTTGCCACCAGATTCCCAGACCCCTGCCCAGACAGCCCTGCACTCAATTACTTCTGTGTTGACGTGCTCAGAGCTGCCCCCTTGATCGGCGATGTAGTGGTTGGTCTCCTGGCCAATGTCATGGCTCCATGAAACCTAGCATTGCAATATGAAGTACTGCACAGGAAGTGGCATTGCAAGGTACACACTAACTTGGTGCATCATTCTCTTTGTCCAATCCTGTCCCGCTGCCCCAGCTCTGCCCCATCTGCCCCTGTCCCACCATCTGCCCCCCCCCCCACATCAGCCCCATCCATTCCTAACAGATTTGCTCCATCCATCCCATCACCATCCATTCCTGTCCTCCCAGCTTTATCCATCCAATCCCTGTCCCCTCAGCTCTGCCCCATCCAGCCCAGCAAGGGCAAGCAGCCTTTATTAGTTTGCACTTGGCAATCTCTAGCCCCTCCCCCAGTGTGCTGATTTCTAACTAGACATCCCCTGCGACATCCCCATGCCCGGACCTTCACCTCTCACCGGATACCTTTAAATGGACCTTTACAAGAAGTGGTTGAGTACCCCTGACCTAGAGAAAGGTAGTCAAACTCAAAATAGTTGCTCTGCAAGTTGTATGCTGACTGGGTACACTTCCTGACTTCAAACTGAGGTCAGTTAGCAGTTTACTCGATCCATTGCACATATGTTAAATTGAGTGTATTTTACCAATTGGACCCATTGCTGTAGAGTTGCTTAATATTAGAAATAGTGGCTTGTTTTAGTACGTACCCAAACAATGCTTATGTGTGTGTTTACCTTGTTTTGTTTTCTCTTCTTCAGCCCAGCATGACCCCTCAGCAAGTGTAAACTCACCCCCCAGTTTGATTATGCCTACCAGGTCCGTACAGCATAGGAGCCCAGATCCGAGTTTTCCGGTAAGTTTATTTAGTACCCAAAATACTAACAAGTGCTTAAGCATGTGTTAAACTGATGTAATCCTAATTTGGGACGCCAACTTAACCTTTTTTTTTCTATGTCCCTACAGACCCACACACTCATGGAAGAGATCCAGGAAATGGAGGAAGATGATGTATCCCTGCTGGCCACGTCCGATGACTTCCCCCTGGGTCCCAATCTGCAACTGCTCCCTAATGTTTCTCTGGCCAATCCTCAGCAGCAGAGTGAATCTGCATCCATTGTGCATGCACATGGGGAGACTGACACAACAGTCCCCAGTGTTCACTCTGCTGCTGAGGATTTGCCAAGCATGCCTGTTGCTGTTGAGGGGATGACACAACGCGGCAGGGCACGCCCAAGAGCCAGGGTAATTGTGCGGCGGACTCCATTACGCCGCCGCACAATTCCCCAGGGGAGGCACAGTGCCCTGCTTGATTTATGGAACCAAGAGAGGGACTCTTTTGAGGCACAGCTCGTAACTGAGCGGGAGGAAAGGCATGCCGATATGGTCAACCTAACTACCACCTTACAGGGCATCCTCGCGGAGTTTCGCACCCTCAACAGCAACATGGTCAATGCAAGTAATGGCATCCAGTCAGCCATGGCTGAGATGACCAATATGCAGAGAAACATTATGGAGCAGTTGCAAATTCACAATGCAACCATGGCCCAGGTTAGGTCCCATCCCCACGGACCTCCACCTGGGTTTTATGGGCAGCCACCCTATTAATCCATGAATGTGTGGGACATCTTTTCTCTTCCCCCCCACTGTATTTACTTGTCCTTTGAGGTTTCAAACAATCCATTTTGTGTTTCACATGCAGGTTGTGTTTTGTATTTGCTCCCATAGAGCTCCTTAGAGTAATGATTAAGGCCACTAGCCAATGCCATAGGTCTATGTGCTGTCTAGTTGGCAACTATCATGTGCCAATTATGGCTTTTGACATTTGTTTGGTTTGTGCTCCTCCTGTTTGCAGACATGTTTGTGTGACATTATGGCCATGCCCAAATATCCCTTGGCACAGGCAATATTAATGACTGGACTAGGCTGGCCTTTGGACTGGGTGTCCTTGTTTGGTTGTGCCACTCTCTTCCAGGTGTAGATGTGGTAGATTTAATGTTAATACCTTATTTGTTTTTGAGCCACAGTTGTATGTGGATTTTTATTTGTTATGCACCACCAATCAAAGTGCAAAAAGTAAAAAAAATTCAAACTTACAATACTTGTTGCGTTTTGAGTTGAAACACATTTAACATCACCTTGGGCTAAAGCAGATACATTTTTGGTTAAGAGGTGTAAAAATGCAAAGATCAATCTAAGTAAACACCAGGAAAAACATTAGGCAACAATTAAGGGAAATTGTGTATTTATTTAAGGTAATGCCACATTACGGCCAAACAAATATTTGAAAATAAAGGCAAATACACTCACACAGAATGGGAAACAAAAAAAAGGCTTTAACTAAAATGCTGCAAGATCAAATTTGCTTGCACTGATTGGCCAGACTCACTGGGTGGGCCAACATAATTGTCACCATCATCTTCTCGGGCTGTAGAGGGCAGAACATCAACATAACGGGGGACACGTTCTTGAATGGCAAAATTATGCAGAACAGCACATGCCATTATGATGTCTATCACTTTGTCAGGAGCATATTGCAGGGCGCCCCCGGTATGGTCCAAACAACGAAAACGTGTCTTCAACAGTCCAAATGCCCTCTCAACAACAGCCCTGGTCTTGCGGTGCGCACGATTATAGGCTTCCTGAGAGGCATCCTGGGGCCGCAGCACAGGCGTCATGAGCCAGGGGAGAAGTGGGTAACCGGAATCACCTTAACAAGACAATTAAATAACAAAAATTAACACATTGCAAGACAACAAACACAAACAATTTGCCATATATCAAAATGAGGTAAGCTAAAGGGCCAAAAAAGACACCCAGGGTACATTAGAAAAAACACTATTGGGCCAAATGTAGTACATAACTAAAAATGCAGCTTAAATAAAGTCAAAAATGAAAAAACATCTGCACGGACAAGGCTGTTTAGAAATATGTTTTTGATTCTGGCTTCGCAAATGTTACAATTAGGATGCTGCTGAGGGGCCCACACCATTTAGATAAAGAATGCACTGTATGCAGTTTAAGTCCACTTTGGCGTTGCAAGACCAATACTACAAAAGGGCCAAAAAATAGCAGATACTTCGGGACAATCTGCTACCCAATATATTTTGGGACATGGAAGTTACAGACATCCTAACCAAAGTTATCAAAAAAACAGAAGCACAAAGGGAGCAAAGCGTTTGGTTGAAAACCAAAATACAATCCACAAAAGCCCCCCCCAAAAAATGCTGGTTCGTTTTCCTGACAAGAATTATAAAGCTAAAATAGGCAAACAATACAGATTCCTGGGAAATATCGGTAACCAAAAATAGGACACACTTACCAAGCAGCCATGCACCCGAAAATTCCCCAGACTCAAATCTCCTAAACAAACCAGATCGTCTCAGGATATAGGAGTCGTGCGACGATCCAGGGTAGCCGGCAAGGACACTCAGGAAACGCATGTCCGGCCCCACCACGGCCTGGACATTAAGGGAGTGTCCCATTTTTCGATTCCTTAAGGCAAAAACAAAAAAAAAAGGGTAAGTGATAAGGGCAAAAAAAATTTGGAAAAAATACATGTCTGCACACAAATTCAAACAACAAATGAGAAGCCTAAATAAAGCATGTACACAAAAGTACCAACAAAAATATGCTGCTGCCAAGGAAAATAGGTTACATTACACGTTGGGCCCCATAATAACCCAAACCCAAAATATATACCTATATATATATTCGTCGGATGCCCTAGGTACGAGTGCCACATGTGTGCAGTCAACAGCACCAATGACGTTGGGCATGTCGGCCACATTATAAAAACCAAGCTTAATGGCGTTTCTGGCTGCCATATCATCCGGGAAAAAAATATATTTTGGAGTTATGGCAGCCATGCCTTCCAAAAATTTAGAGAGTGCGCGGCTCAGCGTAGGCTGGGACATCCCCACGGAGAGGGCACCCAGCCTCTGGAACGAGCCGTTCGCCAAAAATTGCAGGCAGCCAAGCATCTTGGTCATACCTGAAATTGCATGCCCCTTCCTTGTGGTGCGGGCTAACCATGGCCGCAGCTCACTATATAATTTATGGAGGGAAGCGCGATTAAGCCTGGTCAGCTCAAACAGCTCAACATCATTCATGCTATCTATGTTCATGCGACGACGCAGGGGCAATCTGCTCTCAGACATCCGGATCAAATCGATGCCAAAAAGCATAAGCCCTTGATGTGCCACAAACTCGCTCCTCTCCATCCTACTCCCGAGGCCAAATAGCTGCCGGCAAACATTTCGGGAAGCAGCTCTTTAATGGGCTTCAAAACAATTAGCAATCACCTCTCTGAATTGGTCGCAAGCCCATGTGAAGCACGTAAAAAATAGGATCGGACCTAAAAAATACGATTTGGACGGGAAAAACACACGAACTAACGCAAAATATACGATTGGCGTCCGGAAAGCGTATGTTCATATACGTCTATGCGCGACGTTCGTGCGAATACGAAATGGCCAAAAAAAAAGGAAAAAATGACAAACACCCACCCAAACTTACGATTCTCGATACGAAATCAATTAACTTTTGCTCTTTGAATCGAGGGGTTTGTCTCTGTTCGAGCGCTGGGTGATGTCCTCATATTCTAGCATGGAAGGTTGGGACAGAGAGCCACCATTTAAAGTCACTAATTAAATCTGGGTAGTATTTTCTTGGGTGTAGGAAAAAAAGTAGCTAGAGCACATAGCAAAAAAATAAATAAATACGGTCCTGCAGGCTGTGTGTATCTATAATTTCCTATCTTGGTTTATGTAGATTAGATTGCAATATCTTCTTCGAGCTATTCCTACCCCCCTGTCTATTTTTGTTAGTAGTGATGGCACCTAAAGTGGACCAAATCTCAGGATTTTCACTATCCAAGGTTGTGGTTCTTGCCTCAGGGATATCTGGTTTGAGTTGCCCTGCTGTGTGAACCCACCCCAGTTCGCCCACCAAAAGTATTTTTCCCCACCCAATCAGCGCTGTATGCCGCGCATGTTATATGCCTCTGTTTAGAAACAAAGCTGGGAATAAGGGAGTGGAAACCCCCCATGCTGTGCAGTGTGCTTCTGAATGGATGGGGGTGGGAGCTGCCTCAGCCCAGAGATGTCTGGGATGTGGACGCCAACGTTTACAATTCAATGGGAGCCACCAGAAAACATATGTTTACCAGGGACCCAGGGTTTCACACAGCAGACTTAAGATGCCCAGGGTTTTGGTCTGCTTTACGATTGCAGGCTCTTGTGGGCACAATGCAGGGGTCCAGGTAGGAAGCAGATTTGTATTTTGGAAAGATTGTGCATTTCCTATCTGTATGTCATCAATATCTGGGTAAACTGAACTTGAGCAAAATCCAGGAAGGATTTAATAATTAACCAGACTGAAAGCCCATCACTAGTTATTAGTATCTAGAGTAGCAAGCTGTTCAAGTAATTTTGATGAAGAGATCTAGAAATGAGCTAATTTGTTAAAAATCGGAATATCCCAAAGTAATTCAGTTCCTTCCTAATTGATTTTTAACGAATCTGAATTATAAAATACAAAAATAAGCTCACCTCCTTTCTTGTTCCAGTGGCAGGCCATGATCTCATTGTCCATGGGGTCTCTGCCCGCACTGGGCTCCCACCAGCTTGATCCCTTCCACAGGGAGGAGATAGTTATAGATGATGAGTGTCCTGGCTTCGTAGCTGAGGAATTTCCTCTAATGTCATTATGAGTCACAGGAGGCATGGAGGGCTTTCTCAGCCAGATCACTCCTCACCTAAAAATAGCCCCTCCCTGTAGCAGGGAGTGAGCTAGCGGGAGCCCAGTACAGGTTGGAGAGTCCATGTCCTCTGCCCCTGTGAAGACACTGGAGGTCTGATGAGCGATGACTGTTCCATCTGTTGCTGAAATCTGGATAGAGGGGAGCTTATTTTTTATTTTTGGGATGTTTCAGGGTAAAATCAGCTCGTCACCATGGATTGGCAAGTGTATAGTGAAAATAAATTCATGGACGTAGGTACAGAGATCTTAGCATGCAGTGAGAAAGAACTGATGCCAATTTGCCCACCTCCTCTGAGAGCTGATTATCTAGAGTTTTAATGTAATATTTCTTGAGCTCTGTGCTCTTGAGATCAGGGGCAGAAAATTATGAATTCCATTTGAGCATGATTTGACCTTTGAACTGAGAGCGAGACATCTACTGTAACTACTACCTAAACAACTGCAAAAGGCTTACATAGAAAACAAAATGTGGCATGGCATCACACAGAAGGTGAACTTCAACAACGCACATTGCAAAGATCATTATTTTACACCAATTAGTATATATCCCTCACATGAGTTAAATACGGGCAATAACACAACAATATCCTCATTCTAAGTTTTTTCCTCTACTGCCTGGTACCATGGACCCAGTAAAAACAAAAGGTTTGACCACAAAGGCTCAAAAAACAGCAGAAAAGAAAATCAGTACACCTTTCTCCACACTCCAGTCGCTGTAAAAAAAGAGAGTGGTTGGTCATAATCATCTGGGAAACCTAAAGGGAAACCTAAAGTTCCACCCTACAAAACTATTCTGTCCAAGAACAGTTTTTACCCAATTTTCTAAATAAAAGATAATCCACTAATTGACCTAAAATTATACTTTTGTACACTATACCATTACCACTGTGTATAGTCAGGTGAATACTGTCAGGTAGTCAGGTTGTTGAATATTAAAAATTGTGTTTGCATCCGTGCACACGACAGGTCAAGGTAAATATCTTATTAAAAGTCGAGTGGAACTGCCTGAGGCGGGCCCTCCCTCCCAGATGGGTCCAGAAAATATACAATAAACTATACTAATCAGGAAAATGCACACCAGAGTACCACACGTTAAAATGCAAAAGATTGTGTGTATTAAGTGCATAATAAATGGTTAATCTATGTACAAATGTCTCCTATTGGTACAATTAATCGCTTTTACGACCCCTGAGGAAGGACCCCAAGCGGGTCAGAAACGTTGGGTTAACTCTGCCTGTCTTTGTAAGGTATGCTCCCTTTTAATCACATTGGAACTTTTGTTTGTGATCACTTGTGATTTAAATGCATGTGTGCAGCTTAAACCCTTTACATTGACTTGGATTGGAACTCATTTAGATTGAAAATGCAAGCTTTCGAAGCTGTTCAAGCTTCTTCTTCAGGCATAATACAGATCTGTAACTTAGACACACATTTATACAAAAAACTACAAAGGAGTGACAATTGTTTTTACACTGACACACATGAAAAATAGCTAAGTCGTAAAATCGTATACTGTGAGATAAGGATCAGGGGGATTATAACAATTAATGGTGGGCTGATAAGAATGAGAGGGGGAGAGAAAGTGTGTGGAATTTTTATTGCTCTCACACCAGGCCTGACAGTCTGTTTAATATCAGACCTTGTGATGAGTCTTGTCTATTCAATCCATGTCATAATGACACATAAAATTGTCCCTGTTTAGCCGACAGTCCATCGATTTAAAGATTTGGATGCATTTGCACTCCCATTACAATCTCTCCTTTTGTGAGCAGAAACCCCCTTTGAGCACTGTGAGTTTGAGGTCACATAGTCCATGGCCTGGTCTAAGTTACAGATCTGTATTATGCCTGAAGAAGAAGCTTGAACAGCTTCGAAAGCTTGCATTTTTAATCTAAATGAGTTAGCCAATAAATGGTATTACCTTAACCTTGGATTTCCTGCTTACATCGATGGCTAACACGGTACAACAACTTACTACTACTCGGATGGAAGATACCACAAAGTACCGCACATTTCTGGAACTGAAAACACACCTGAAGAAACTGGCACAAATGGACAGCAACATCTTTTTTCTGACCACATGCAAAAAGGAGCATCTCATTCCACAAGGACTTAAACTACGGAATCCCACCCAGCACACAAACAGCAGGTTTGCAGAACAACTGTGCATCAGGAGCTTTGAGAGACTGCGGAACAACCTCATAGGAATATATTACAATCTAAAAAGGAGCATAAAGGAAGAAGTTGAGGAAATCAGGGCATCACTAGAAAACGATATCACCGGTATGTGGGATACTTTACAATATTTTTACAGAAAAGTACAAAAACTCTTCATTAAAAACAAACAGAAAAAACTACAGAGACTCAGGCTGAAAGCTGGACTTGTGCCTACCACACAGAAAGACCAGAAAAGCTGCATCCTTAACTTATCTACATACACACCCAATGAAGCTGAACTTTCTTTACTCTCAAAGGGACTGTCATTCTGCCCAGCAAAACAGATAGACAAAATTCAGTTGTGCAGTGACATGGAGGACTTCTTCAGAAAAATGCGACTGAAGGAACACTTTCATGACAAGGAGAGCGTGGTCACTTCTCAACCTGAGCCAGTGTATATTAACCCCACCAAAAGATCTACCTGGACCCCCAAACCCGGAAAAAACTCTACCCTGGACAAATATATAAACACCTTTAGGCAAAGGGTCACAACCGCAGTCCTGCAGCGGGGTGCAAGACTGGTGCAAAATATTACAAAGGAGGAACAAAAGGCCATCAGCACCTTAAAGGAAAATAAGGACATTATAATAAACCAGCTGACAAAGGTGGTGCTATAGTCATCATGAACACCAGTGACTACAAACAGGAGGCATACAGACAGCTGTCTAACACCTTACACTATGCCAAACTACAGGAGGATCCCACAGACATCTACGCAAAGGAGCTCCTAAAACTACTTAAAGGCCTTCCCTCTAGAATCAGGGATTCCGTACTGCAACTAATACCAGAAGACCCAAAGGTGGCCTGCTTTTATATGCTCCCCAAAGTTCATAAACCAGGAAATCCGGGAAGACCTATAATCTCTGGTATTGGGACTTTGACTGAAAACCTGTCAGGCTGGGTGGAACATATCCTAAAACCTCCAAGTTTTATTCAGGACACAACACATCTTCTCAATAGACTATCTGCAATTGGACCTTTACCAGAGGGAACCATCTTGGCCACCATGGATGTAGAGTCACTTTATACCAACATTCCACATGATGACGGTATAGCTGCTTGTGCAAGGTACCTGCAGGAACACAACTTACCTGCAGATGAGATCACCAAAATAATTCATTTCATCTTGACCCACAATTACTTCTATTTCGGCCAAGATCTATACCTGCAGCAGATGGGTGTGGCAATGGGCTCAAGATTTGCACCACAATATGCAAATTTATTCATGACAAAACTGGAAGAGGAGTTCCTATCACAATGCGCCACTAAACCAATAGCCTATTTTCGCTACATTGATGACATTCTAATCATCTGGTCTGCAAGCCAGGAAGACCTCATTGACTTCCACATGAATTTTAACGACTTCCATCCCACAATACGTTTGAAACTCACCCATTCACCAACAGAAATCAATTTCTTTGACACCACCATACGTGTTAAGGGAAAGGCCCTACAAACATCCATCTACCGGAAACCCACAGACCGACCTACATACCTTAACCATAACAGCTTCCACTCAAACCACACCAAGAGGTCCATCGTATTCAGCCAGGGAATCAGATACAACAGAATCTGTTCTGATACCATGGACAGAAACGCACATATGGACAATCTAAAAAGAGACTTTATTAGGCAGGGCTACAAACCATCAGAAACAGAGGCCCAGTTACAAAAAGCATTCCACATCCCCAGAGACGGACTCCTGCAGTACAAAGAATCCCAAAAGAAGAACCGTGTTCCTCTGGTTGTCACATACAATCCACGTCTGGAGATTCTAAGGAAAATTGCGAAGGAGCTCCAACCCCTTTTACACAGGAATGAGAGAATTTCTGAGATTTTCCCAGATCCTCCTCTGTTGGCATACAGACAACCTCCCAACCTCAGAAAACTCATTGTGAGGAGCTCCCTAAGTGACCCAGCACAAAATGGGACATGGCCTTGCCTGCAGAAAAGGTGTGAAACCTGTGCACACATCTACACCACTGACAGAATAAAGACACCAGGTATGCAACATGATTACAAAATACAGGGTAATTTTACATGCAAATCCCCTAATGTAGTATACCTGATCATGTGTGTGCAGTGCCCCTCAGCATGTTACATCGGGCAGACAGGACAAGCGCTAAGAAAGCGACTGAATCTGCACAGGTTCACAATAAAAATAAAAATAAAACTGATGTGCCTGTTGCAGCCCATTTCTGCAGACCAGGCCATGGACTATGTGACCTCAAACTCACAGTGCTCAAAGGGGGTTTCCGCTCACAAAAGGAGAGATTGGAATGGGAGTGCAAATGCATCCAAATCTTTAAATCGATGGACTGTCGGCTAAACAGGGACAATAATTTTATGTGTCATTATGACATGGATTGAATAGACAAGACTCATCACAAGGTCTGATATTAAACTGACTGTCGGGCCTGGTGTGAGAGCAATAAAAATTCCACACACTTTCTTTCCCCCTCTCATTCTTATCAGCCCACCATTAATTGTTATAATCCCCCTGATCCTTATCTCACAGTATACGATTTTACGACTTGTCAGTCATGTGTGTCAGTGTAAAAACAATTGTCACTCCTTTGTAGTTTTTTGTATAAATGTGTGTCTAAGTTACAGATCTGTATTATGCCTGAAGAAGAAGCTTGAACAGCTTTGAAAGCTTGCATTTTCAATCTAAATGAGTTAGCCAATAAATGGTATTACCTTAACCTTGGATTTCCTGCTTGCATCCAGGAAACATATCCTGCAAACCTTGTATATATCTGTTTTCTTAAAAGTGATTAATTGTACTGATAGGAGACATTTGTACATAGATTAACCATTTATGAATTGTATTTGTATGCAGAGCTGGATTAAAGGGGGGGGGGGTGCAAACAAGGGCCTTCACCAAGGACAGTTACAGTTACTTTTAAGGGGCTTCCACTAGGCGTTCTACCCAGGGACCTCCACCACATTTGATTCAGACCTGGGTAGATACCACACCACATGCTACTAAATCCCCATGCGACTAAACTTTAAAATCTCCCTTTCATGTTTGCCTCTGACCTTCGGAATAAAATATCCTCTGAAAGTCATATCTTGAGATGCTGCATGTGCAATATTTCCAGGAAGTATGTCACCGAACCTTTGGATCTCATGAATGACGGCATCAGTGTACGGCATTTGCTTCCTGTGCTCTAGTCTAGGCTGGGCTGTGCCTATTACTCTCTCAATTTCATCTTGTACTTTCTCTGTTGAGAAAAAGATACATATTAATTACTATGATTGCATAAAGGCTGTCACAGAATAACGTCACAGGCTCTTGTGTCTAGTTACTTTCTACCCTCAGCTTGTCAAAGTTATGCATTGCTGCCTTCCTCATACATATAATGAGATCACCGAATGCTCATTACATTTTATATTTAGCTCTTGTTTACTCAACAATTTGTAAACTCAATTACTTAATTTATATATATATATATATATATATATATTTTTTTTTTTTTTTTTTATTTATTTATTTTTCTTTTTTAAGCAAAAAAAGCAGTTTATTTCTGGTTGAGTGTCGTTGTTAACTTAGTTTCCACTTCTCAAGTCTGAGTCTCATCTTTATATGCTTGCTGTATTCACATTTTTGTTTGTGGCTCTGTGAGCACATGTGCACTGCACCTGACAGCAGGGAAAGTGCACAGCAGCGCTTATGATGGCATCATCAGCGTTGACCATATTTGTAGCATATTGGAAGCACTGGGTGTTCCTCACCGAGGCCCACTGACTGGTGAAGTGCTGGTGGTCTGCACTGCGACTCACTCTGGCATTTTGTAGCTGGAACTCCACTATTGCCTGCTGTTGCTCACAAACCTTTTTCAGCATGTACAACGCAAAATTCTACCTGGTGGACAAGTCACATATGAGGCGGTGAGTGAGAAAGCCAAAATTCCTCTGCAGCGCAGACAGGCAAGCAGCAGCAGGGTGGGAATGCCGAAGGTGTGAGCACAGGCTACACACTTTATGGAGCAGCCCTGGCATTTCTGCAAAAAAGCCCAGGAATCTCTGGACCACCAAGTTGAGCACATGTGTAAAGTTGAGCACCTGTGCAATATAGTGATCCCAGCCCCAATAAGGCACGAACCCGGCCCGGCTGCGAGCGCTCTCCTCGTGTCCAGTATCGTATAACAAGATGAAGCCAGCCAGTGTTCGTCATAAAGAATTATATCCAAATTTTATTCCAACTCGTTAAAAGAATCCATCCATATTCAATACAAGCTATATAAAAAGCATAGATCTATCATGTGAGGTATGCACTAGGGAGTATGCGAGATAGAAGATTTTCCGGATGCATTTAATTAAACCAATTAAGTTTAACACGAGTGCAGCGGGTTTCGTAATTGTATTTAAACATGTGGTTTGGAGTCAGTCTCTATGTCATGAGTAAGGTCTGCTCGTCCGAAACGCGTAGACACTGAGACTTACCTCTTTTGGATGCTATTTATATCGCTTGTATTGAATATGGATGGATTCTTTTAAGGAGTTGGAATAAAATTTGGATATAATTTTTTATGACGAACACTGGCTGGCTTCATCTTATACGAAGTTGAGCACATGCACCAGGCAAGGATATCAGCCTGCCTCGGCCTAAGGCTGCTACAAGGTTCTGCCCATTGTTGCACACCACCTTGCCAGGTTTCAGGTCCAGTGGCAGCAGCCACTCATCCGTCTGCTCCTGGATGCCAGCCCACAGCTCTTGGGCGGTGTGGGGTCTCTCGTCCAGAGAGATACGTTTTATCACCTCATGCTGCCGTTTCCCAATTGCAGTGCTCAAATTGGTGACTGGGGCTGCGCTGACTGCCTTAAGAAGAGTAGGAGGAGGAGGCTACAGGAGGCACTGACTGATGTCCCACAATCCTGGGTGGTAGAAGGATATGCGCCACAGTGCTTGCCATCTCAGTATCAGCTGCCAGTACATTGACACAGTGGGCAGTTAGAGAGATGCCACATCTCTGCCCATGCTTACATTTTCACATGTCCGTGGTGAGGTGGACACTGGAACTGATGGCATTGCTCAGTGCACATCTTATTTTCCTCAAAACTTGTTGATTCAGGGCAAAGGTGGCCTGGCAAGAAAAGTTGTGGCGTCTGGGAACAACGTATTGTGGAACAGTCGCAGCCATCAGATCTTTAAAACTATCTGTCTCCACCAGGTGGAATGGGAGCATTTCAAATGCCAGCAATTTGGAAATGCTCACATTCAGGGCCAGGGCCCACACGGCTGTAGAATTAGATTAGCCCACGTGGCTGTCGGTCTGTGAGCTCTACCAAACTCCAGTGCTGTCTGCACCCGGTTAGCCTACAGGGCTGTCTGCAGAGCACTCCAGCACTTTCAGGTGCCACATGCACTTCAGCCCATTTAGCAGCCCTCTGGCCTGGAGCACTGGATTGGAGTGAGTGGCCAGCAGGACCCGCCCAGATTCTCATGCTGGCCAGACTCCAAGGCCCTATAGAGTGTTTTTCCAGCTTCCCCAAAAAGGGACAGTAACTGGAAAAACACACTTTCCTGGAGTCCTTTTCACATTCAGCACAGCATTCCATCACAAACACATGCTAATTTGTGCTATTTTTGACACTCCATATGAACAACCTACTACACAGGTTACACCTCAGTGCTTAGAGCAAGTTGTGGGATAACACGGTACACACTCACACCAGTGCTTAGAGAAAGTTGTAGAATACCAGGGTACACTCCCCCTAGTGCTTAGAACAAGTTGTAGCATAACAGAGTACACTCACCCAGTGCTTAGAGCAAGTTGTAGTATACCAGGGTACACTCCCCCTAGTGCTTAGAACAAGTTGTAGTATAATGAGGTACACTCATCCCAGTGATTAGAGCAAATTGTGGGATAACAGGTTACACCCCATTGCTTAGAACAAGTTGGGGAATAGTAGAATACACAATCCCTCATTGCTTACAACAACTTGTGAGATAACAGGGTACACAGCCCAGTGCTTAGAGAAAGTCGTTGTATAACAGGATACACTAACCCCAGTACTTAGGGTATAACAGGGAACTTTCAACCTAGTGCTTAGAACAAGTTGTAGTATAACAAGGTACACTCACTCCAGTGTTTAGAACAAGTTGTAGTATAACAGAGTATTTACCAGTGCTTGAATCCAGTTGTAATACAACAAGGTACAAACCAGTGCTTAGAGCAAGTTGTGGGATAACATGGTACACACACCCCAGTGCTTAGAAAAAGTTGGGGGATAATAGGATACACAATCCCTCAGTGCTTACAACAAGTTGTGGGATAACAGGGTACACACACCCCAGTGCTTAGAGAAATTCATAGTATAATAGGGTACACTCACCCCAGTGCTTCGATCAAGTTGCAGTATAACAGAGTATTTACCAATGCTTAGAACATGTTGTAGTATAACAGGGTACACACACCCCAGTGCTTAAATCAAGTTGTAGTATAACAGGGTACACACCAGTGCTTAGAGCAAGTTGTAGTATATCGGATACACTTACCCAAGTGCTTAGAGCAAGTTTAAGCATAACCTGTTTTGGGCTCTCTCCTCACAGTAAAAGAACCGGGGGGGGGGGGATCAGAGGCCCTGGGTGAAGAGGAGACCCACCAGGAAGGATTGCGGGTGCAGGTGAGCAAATGTTATGAGAGATGAGAGATGTTAGCAGCAGTGAAAGTGGAGGGCTCTTCAGGGCTCTCTCCTGAAGCCGGAAAAATACAATTCTGTGAAATACTCACCTGTAGAATTGATATTATAAGTATACAGTACGTCCTGCTCCAGATAGATTACTTACACTTGGGTTATCCTCCGCCAGATGGCGCTGCACTGCAGAGACATGCAAAACAGGCTCCTCCTGGCCCCTCAAATACCCAGGGACCTCCCACAAATCCCCAGCATTGAAAAGCAGTGAACAAGAAGCCGGGAGAATTTAACCACCAAAAACTGGTAACTATAACAATGATAACAATCACCATACAGGGGATCCAGAATAATGCAAAAACCAGGGTGGGGTGGAGCAGGACGTACTGTATACTTATAATATCAATTCTACAGGTGAGTATTTCACAGAATTGTATTATTCTTAGTATACAGTACCCTGCTCCAGATAGATTACTTACACTTGGGACATCCAATAGCAGTGTCCATAAAGTAGGGTAGGATCCCCAACAAAAAGGTAACAGCAGACAGTTTAAACCACTGCCGCCTGCAAAACCTTGCGGCCAAAAACAGCATTAGCTGAGGCCCTAACATCAACCTTGAAGACCAAGTAGCGGCCTTGCAAACTTGTTCATCAGAAGCCTGGTGCTGGAAGGCCCTAGAGGCACCAATAGCACGAGTAGAATGAGCAGTAAGGCGGAAGTAGGACTCTTCCCCTTAGCAGAATAGGCCTGAATCACAGCCTGACGAATCCATTTGCTAATAGTAGACTTGGCAGGAGCCAAACCCTTCCTAGGACCAGAAGGTACCACAAAAAGAGCATCAGTTTTCCTGAAGGACGCAGTGACTACCAGGTAATACTTCAGACACCTGACCACATCCAAGGAATGCAGAACCCTTTCCTTAGCGTTGCTAGGATTAGGGCACAATGAAGGAAGAACAATATCTTGATTCAAATGAAAAGCAGACACCACCTTAGGCAGAAAGTCCGGCTTAAAGCGGAACACCACCTTATCCTGGTGTCTCTCAAAGTATGGGGGCTGGATAGACAGAGCCGCCAGCTCAGACACCCGCCTGACCGAAGTAATAACCACCAGAAAGACAACCTTGAGGGTAAGTACAGCCAGAGCAGCATCCTGAATAGGCTCAAAGGGAGCACCCTGCAAGGCAGACAAAACCAAGTTCAAATCCCAAACAGGGACCATAGGTTTACGTGGGGGATACGAACATGAGTGACCCCCTGAAAGAAGGTCTTAACCAAGGAATGCTGAGCAAAAGACTTCTGAAAGAAGACAGACAGGGCAGAAACCTGACCCTTCAGAGTACTGAGTTTTAGACCCAAATCCAACCCATGCTGTAAAAACTCCAGAACCCTGGGGACTGAGAACACCCGACAGGGAAGAGACCTAGACTCACACCAATCAATGAAAGGACCTGCCCCCCAGCAAGTTCCTGTGGTCCAGCCACCACGAAAGAGACCGCCTGATCAAGGGGGGAAGCACACAGACCCCGTCCAAGGACGTTGGGTCCTTGTCCCATAATGACAGAAGGTGAAGTTGCTGAGGCCTCAAATGGAACTGAGCAAAGGGCACCGCCTCGAAGCACACCACCATCAGGCCCACCAGCTGCATTCCCTGCCTGAGGGAGGGCTGGGGGCATGAGAGCAGGAACCTCACCTGCGCAGTTAGAGCTTCCACCTTCTGTTGAGGAAGGAATATCCTTGACTGAACCGTATCCAGAATCATTCCCAGGAATGGGGTCACCGAAGAAGGGGACAGAGAGGACTTGGGGTGATTGATCACCCAGCCGAAGGACTCCAAGGTGGACACCACCAGCTGAGTGTCCAACTCCGCCTGCTGTAGAGACCGAGAGGTGATGAGTATGTCGTCCAGGTAGGGCAGCACGCGTACGCCCCTTGACCTTACCAGAGACATCACCCCCGCCAGCACCTTGGTGAACACTCTGGGAGCTGAAATGAGGCCAAATGGCAAGGCTACAAATTAGTAATGTTGATCTTCCATCGCGAATCTGAGAAACCTTTGGTGTCCCGGGAACACCGGGATGTGAAGGTAAGCATCTTTGATGTCCACAGACGTCATGAAATCTCCTGGGCGCAGAGAACCGATGGCTGAGCGCAGAGTTTCCATACTTGTTGAGGATCTTTAAATCCAGAATGGGCCTGCCTGACCCATCTTTTTTGGGCACTGTGAAAAGGTTGGAATAGAACCCCTTGCCCCTTTCTCTTAAGGGGACCCTGCAAATGACCCCCAGATCCAGAAGTCCTTGCACGGCCTGCATCAAGCCCTGAGCGGAGACAGGGTCCTGGGGGACCTGATGAATCTTGAGGGGGGCCGCACAGCAAACTCTATCTTGTAACCAGAGGACACTATCTCCTGAATCCACCCGTCTGAGACATGGCACCTCCAGACGTGCCCAAAGTGCTGTAGCCGCCCCCCACCCTGACGGGCGAGGGCGCCCCATCATGCCTGAGGGGACTTGGGAGAAGGTTTGGACTTAGACCCCCAGGAGGAGCCAAGACGTCGTCCCCTGCTCCTATGCCAAGAGACTGCACGAGCCCCCGCGAAGGACACCCCTTTTCCCTGCTTAGCACCTCGGTAGGGGAGTGAAAGGGGGCCCTGGCCCCGAAAGGGCTGAGACTGCCGCCTGCGCTGGGGTAACTTACCTCCTTTAGCAAAGAGGTCTAGACGGTCCTCAAACAGGCGTAGCCCCTTAAATGGAAGCCCAGTAAGGGCTTTCTTTGCAGCATTGTCAGCAGCCCACTGGCACAGCCAAACCGCGCTGCGTATAGCTACCGCCAAGGCAGAAGATCTGGCACACATCCTAATGGCATCATCCGATGCGGATAGGATAAAGTTTACAAACACATCACAGTTAGACAGTGCATTAACCGTATCAGGTGGCAATTCATCAGGGCCTTCGAGTACACTTCTGATCAGGGCCCTGAGCACCACAGAAGTAATGGCGAAGGCGCAAACCGGGCGCAGCGCCGCCCCCACAAATGCAAAGGCATGGCATGCCAATTGGTCAATGCGCCGGTCCTCAGAATCCCGCAGCGTAGTAGTGTTGGGGGAGTGCATAATAGAGGTGTTAGACAGCCCTAGAATAGGAACATCGACCTCGGGGGGCGATGACCAGCACTTGACCATATCAGCAGGAAAGGGATACTTTCTGTCCAAACTCTTAGGTATCCCGGGAAGTCTACTGGGATGTTCCCACTCCTTAAGCACGAGGTTATTGAAATGGGTTTGCTCAGGAAATTCCAACCGAGCCTTAGCAGTATGAAAGAGCTCACCCCTTTGCCTGGGAGCCGCAACAGGGGGAGAGATGGACAAAACCTCAAAAATCTGAACCAGCATCCTGTCAGTATCATCCGGGGTCCAGGGGTCAGAGCCAGAATCGTCATGACCCCTGGGCGTCTCGTCAGATGACCCTGAGTCAGAGAACAGCTCCCCTTCGTCCGAGGGGGTATAGCCATATAGATGCAACAACTCGTCAGACTCAGTAGGGAAAAGAGTGGCATCAGGGGTTAAGTGATGCTTTTTAGCGGTGGCCTTACGCGCTAAGGTATTAGCAATCAATTTTTCAACACTGGCCAGTCTAGCAGCCACATCAGGATGAGAATCCCCGCTTGTATTTGGGGTTAGAATCAAGCTTGGGGGAGTAGGTGAAGTGAGACGAGGTGCAGGCCCAGCCACAGGAGGGACGGGTTGCAACATTAACACCTGCTGTGCGCAAGGAACACAGACCCGTGCATTGTCACCGCAGATAGGTGAGACCCCACAAGCTACACACAGCCGGGCTTGTCCCGAAGGAACCCCGGTCACGTTATCCTGGGATGCCTCCATATGGTGATTAATAGGCACAATAGGCCAGTAGGGATTGACGCTGTAAGCTACCCTGGATGCCCCAATGACCCGCAGGGAAGTGAAGCGAAGCTCAAAGACAGCAGCCAATGATAAGCTGCAGAGTCTGAGGTAACGCCGCCGTAAAAGAAAAGATGCACGCGGCGGCGGCCATGTAATAGTAAAAACAGACAAGTCAGCGCGGCGGCTGACACCACATATCTAGTCATACGCGTAATCACTATACGCACTGACCCACACCCCCCCCCCCCTTCTTTCCCCCCCAAAGGCTACGGGGAGAATGAGGGAGGATGGCGGCCCTTTGAACAGGACCCACCGCTACACGGGGCATGTGGCAAAAATGCGGGAGGGGCATCCCATAAGGCTCACCATCAGCCTATACCGCCTACCCTTTGGTGGGGGACTGCGGTGGAGCAGCGCTCCATAAGCACACACGGTGCCGCCTACCTTCACCCGACCAGCGCAGCCCAGGCTGGGAGGCACATCACACGAAGGATGGGTGGCAATAGTCCAACTGGGCCGCAGGCTAATAGCCCCGCTCACCTGCGAGAGAGTGATATTTCATGTCTTCGCGGTAAGCACTGCAGAGAAATCTGGGGATTTGTGGGAGGTCCCTGGGTATTTGAGAGGCCGGGAGGAGCCTGTTTTGCATGTCTCTGCAGTGCAGCGCCATCTGGCGGAGGATAACCCAAGTGTAAGTAATCTATCTGGAGCAGGACGTACTGTATACTAAAAATAGCCATCCTGCTCCTTCCGCTTCTGGGGCATCGGCAGTGTCAGAAGGGACCGTTAATCTGTTGTGGCTGTGTGAGAGGGGCAGGGGTCTCTGATCCCCTGTCTTTTGCACCCGGCTTCTGCTGACAGTGATTTTCACAGTGTGGGGCACAGCGCCGTGGGATCGGAGGTGAGTAGAAAAGGCTTTTTTTATTTTTAATAAGTGTAATTTTGGCTCTGGTTGTGTGTGTGGTTTCTATTTTCACAGTTAAGCCTTTGTGAACTGCTAAGGGATCCATGAGATCCCTATACTATTTCAAAAGGCTTGGGGTCTGACAAGTAACCTGCAGCAAGCGTTCGGTTCAGGGGACCTTGCTGTTTCAAATTTAACTATGTTTTTTTTTGTTTGCATATTGTTTATTTTTGGAAAATGTGGCTTTGAATCTGCTGTTTTATTCTTTATTTTTTAGGTAATCCCTGTGCAACCAACCATTGAAGAATTACTTCCAGAAAACTGCTCCCACATCAACAAGCCTGGTTGTTTTTGTTTTTTATTGCAAATCAACATTAAATTTGGAGCGAATGCTTGATGTAAAAATATCACAAGACCCATTTTTATTGCCATTAAGAAGTGAAAAAGTGGATGAATTTGAAAGTAGCAGATCCCAATCCTTAAGAAGGAACTAAATTATTTGTTATTTGATTACAAGGCGTTTTTTCTAAAGACATCTGGTACGTGTTTTATACTTATAAGGTGGTGGGATAAACACACCTCAATGGAAATATAACACTTTTGGTGTTGAACTTTGAAGTTGTATGTCCCGTGGATTGACCGATATATAACCGGCTGTGGCTATATAACAAAACTTGCTTAATAAAATAATTATAGTTAAATTATTAAGCATTAATGTGCAAAACAAACAGGGAAGAAAGGGTTAAAGAGACAAAACATTGTCCAAAAAAGTTAAGGATTAACTGGAACCAAAATATCCCACAAAAATCAAACCCCCAAAAAAAGAATACACAGAAAATACACTGCGAAATGGCGAATAGAGCCTCGCAGAATACATAAAAGCTGGAGAGATCAATCGCTATGAAGAAACAGTAAAAAAAAGGGGAGAAACATGGGGGACCATTGAGAGCAGTTAAGCACTTAGCTGGCCAAATGCACATGGAGCAGGCCCATTTGCTCTTAAAAACAGCAGATTTTCCTTGTGGAAGCTGCGAATTGGAGCAAGAGGACGCAATTTGTGCTTCTCTCATTTGGACACAGCTATGAATCAAGCGCCAAGGAGCATACAGAAGCACTTGCGCTCTGTCTGAGCATTTTTGCGCACTCAACATGAATCAACCATTGTGGGTTGCTGGGAGCATAAATGTGTACTATTTGGTTTTAGCCATGTGTGAATGAGACCGATTGACTGTTGAATATCTCTTTGGCCTGGCTGAACTTAGGGTTGTAAATCACTACAGCTTGGAATGATTTCTTGCATTGACCTATGATTTTGCATTGTCCTTCAGATCTGATACATAGGCCCTTTCCCATTGTCCTTTGGATTGTACAGGCAACTACATATAATCACATAGCCCTAAAGCTCCTAATGTTCCCTGTTATTTATTTATTTCAAAACAACCCCACCTCCCTCTCCTCCTAAAGTGGACAAACATTTTTTGATGTTTGTATTCATTTTTTAAGTTTCTAGCCAGTGGGCTGGGTCGCTCTCCAGTACAATAGCATGAAGTGTGTTTATATCAGCATAGTTTGACACTTAATCACAATACTGAAATACATGGGTGTTATAGACTAGAGATGAGCGAACTTTTGAAAAATTCGATTCGACTGATTCGCAGAATTTTCCGACAAAAATTGCTTCGACCCGAATAAATTCGCGACGAATCGCTATTAAAAACGGCTATTTCTGAGCCTCCTAGAGCCTCAATAGGGCTGTAAACCATTCTGCCTTGCTGTAACACGCACAGGATGCGTGCTGGGTTAGTTAAATAATACTTTGAAGAAATATCACATGCAGATCAGAGGCATCGCTAACAGAATCGCAGAGCGGCACAATTGAATTCAAGAGAGTTGAAGTGGCATCACTATGAGGGGCAGGAGCCCAAACATTGCTTTAAAGAGACACTGGAGTTGGCAGCAGCAGGAGCCCAAAAATTGGATGAATCACACCCTGGAGTTGGCAGCAGCAGCAGGAGCCCAAACATTACTTTAAAGAGACACTGGGGTTGGCTTCAGGAGCCCAAAAATTGGATGGATCACACCCTGGAGTTGCCAGCAGCAGGAGCCCAAATATTACTTTAAAGAGACACTGGGGTTGGCTTCAGGAGCCCAAAAATTGGATGATTCACACCCTGGAGTTGGCAGCAGCAGCAGCAGGAGCCCAAATATACACTGGAGTTGGCTTCAGGAGCCCAAAAATTGGATGAATCACACCCTGGAGTTGGCAGCAGCAGGAGCCCAAATATTCACACCCTGGAGTTGGCAGAAGTTGGCAGCAGCAGCAGCAGGAGCCCAAATATTACTTTAAAGAGACCCTGGGGTTGGCTTCAGGAGCCCAAAAATTGGATGAATCACACCCTGGAGTTGGCAGCAGCAGCAGCAGGAGCCCAAACATTACTTCAAAGAGACCCTGGGGTTGGCTTCAGGAGCCCAAAAATTGGATGAATCATGCCCTGGAGTTGGCAGGAGTTGACAGCAGCAGCAGCAGGAGCCCAAATATTACTTTAAAGAGACCCTGGGGTTGGCTTCAGGAGCCCAAAAATTGGATGAATCACACCCTGGAGTTGGCAGAAGTTGGCAGCAGCAGCAACAGGAGCCCAAACATTGCTTTAAAGAGACACTGGGGTTGGCTTCAGGAGCCCAAAAATTGGATGAATCACACCCTGGAGTTGGCAGCAGCAGCAGGAGCCCAAATATTACTTTAAAGAGACCCTGGGGTTGGCTTCAGGAGCCCAAAAATTGGATGATTCACACCCTGGAGTTGGCAGCAGCAGCAGCAGGAGCCCAAATATACACTGGAGTTGGCTTCAGAAGCCCAAAAATTGGATGAATCACACCCTGGAGTTGGCAGAAGTTAGCAGCAGCAGCAGCAGGAGCCCAAATATGACTTTAAAGAGACCCTGGGGTTGGCTTCAGGAGCCCAAAAATTGGATGAATTACACCCTGGAGTTGGCAGCAGCAGCAGCAGGAGCCCAAATATACACTGGAGTTTCTTCAGGAGCCCAAAAATTGGATGAATCACACCCTGGAGTTGGCAGCAGCAGCAGCAGGAGCCCAAATATTACTTTAAAGAGACACTGGGGTTGGCTTCAGGAGCCCAAAAATTGGATGAATCACGCCCTGGAGTTGGCAGGAGTTGACAGCAGCAGCAGCAGGAGCCCAAATATTACTTTAAAGAGACCCTGGGGTTGGCTTCAGGAGCCCAAAAATTGGATGATTCACACCCTGGAGTTGGCAGCAGCAGCAGCAGGAGCGCAAATATACACTGGAGTTGGCTTCAGGAGCCCAAAAATTGGATGAATCACACCCTGGAGTTGGCCGAAGTTGGCAGCAGCAGCAGCAGGAGCCCAAACATTACTTCAAAGAGACCCTGGGGTTGGCTTTAGGAGGCCAAAAATTGGATGAATCACGCCCTGGAGTTGGCAGGAGTTGACAGCAGCAGCAGCAGGAGCCCAAATATTACTTTAAAGAGACACTGGGGTTGGCTTCAGGAGCCCAAAAATTGGATGATTCACACCCTGGAGTTGGCAGCAGCAGCAGCAGGAGCCCAAATATACACTGGAGTTGGCTTCAGGAGCCCAAAAATTGGATGAATCACACCCTGGAGTTGGCCGAAGTTGGCAGCAGCAGCAGCAGGAGCCCAAACATAACTTCAAAGAGACCCTGGGGTTGGCTTCAGGAGGCCAAAAATTGGATGAATCACGCCCTGGAGTTGGCAGGAGTTGAAAGCAGCAGCAGCAGGAGCCCAAATATTACTTTAAAGAGACACTGGGGTTGGCTTCAGGAGCCCAAAAATTGGATGATTCACACCCTGGAGTTGGCAGCAGCAGCAGCAGGAGCCCAAATATACACTGGAGTTGGCTTCAGGAGCCCAAAAATTGGATGAATCACACCCTGGAGTTGGCAGCAGCAGGAGCCCAAACATTACTTTAAAGAGACACTGGGGTTGGCTTCAGGAGCCCAAAAATTGGATGATTCACACCCTGGAGTTGGCAGAAGTTTGCAGCAGCAGCAGCAGGAGCCCAAATATTACTTTAAAGAGACCCTGGGGTTGGCTTCAGGAGCCCAAAAATTGGATGAATCACACCCTGGAGTTGGCAGCAGCAGGAGCCCAAATATACACTGGAGTTTCTTCAGGAGCCCAAAAATTGGATGAATCACACCCTGGAGTTGGCAGCAGCAGCAGCAGGAGCGCAAATATACACTGGAGTTGGCTTCAGGAGCCCAAAAATTGGATGAATCACACCCTGGAGTTGGCAGAAGTTGGCAGCAGCAGCAGCAGGAGCCCAAACATTACTTCAAAGAGACCCTGGGGTTGGCTTCAGGAGGCCAAAAATTGGATGAATCACGCCCTGGAGTTGGCAGGAGTTGACAGCAGCAGCAGCAGGAGCCCAAATATTACTTTAAAGAGACACTGGGGTTGGCTTCAGGAGCCCAAAAATTGGATGATTCACACCCTGGAGTTGGCAGCAGCAGCAGCAGGAACCCAAATATACACTGGAGTTGGCTTCAGGAGCCCAAAAATTGGATGAATCACACCCTGGAGTTGGCCGAAGTTGGCAGCAGCAGCAGCAGGAGCCCAAACATTACTTCAAAGAGACCCTGGGGTTGGCTTTAGGAGGCCAAAAATTGGATGAATCATGCCCTGGAGTTGGCAGGAGTTGACAGCAGCAGCAGCAGGAGCCCAAATATTACTTTAAAGAGACACTGGGGTTGGCTTCAGGAGCCCAAAAATTGGATGATTCACACCCTGGAGTTGGCAGCAGCAGCAGCAGGAGCCCAAATATACACTGGAGTTGGCTTCAGGAGCCCAAAAATTGGATGAATCACACCCTGGAGTCGGCAGCAGCAGGAGCCCAAACATTACTTTAAAGAGACACTGGGGTTGGCTTCAGGAGGCCAAAAATTGGATGAATCACGCCCTGGAGTTGGCAGGAGTTGAAAGCAGCAGCAGCAGGAGCCCAAATATTACTTTAAAGAGACACTGGGGTTGGCTTCAGGAGCCCAAAAATTGGATGATTCACACCCTGGAGTTGGCAGCAGCAGCAGCAGGAGCCCAAATATACACTGGAGTTGGCTTCAGGAGCCCAAAAATTGGATGAATCACACCCTGGAGTTGGCAGCAGCAGGAGCCCAAACATTACTTTAAAGAGACACTGGGGTTGGCTTCAGGAGCCCAAAAATTGGATGATTCACACCCTGGAGTTGGCAGAAGTTTGCAGCAGCAGCAGCAGGAGCCCAAATATTACTTTAAAGAGACCCTGGGGTTGGCTTCAGGAGCCCAAAAATTGGATGAATCACACCCTGGAGTTGGCAGCAGCAGGAGCCCAAATATACACTGGAGTTTCTTCAGGAGCCCAAAAATTGGATGAATCACACCCTGGAGTTGGCAGCAGCAGCAGCAGGAGCGCAAATATACACTGGAGTTGGCTTCAGGAGCCCAAAAATTGGATGAATCACACCCTGGAGTTGGCAGAAGTTGGCAGCAGCAGCAGCAGGAGCCCAAACATTACTTCAAAGAGACCCTGGGGTTGGCTTCAGGAGGCCAAAAATTGGATGAATCACGCCCTGGAGTTGGCAGGAGTTGACAGCAGCAGCAGCAGGAGCCCAAATATTACTTTAAAGAGACACTGGGGTTGGCTTCAGGAGCCCAAAAATTGGATGATTCACACCCTGGAGTTGGCAGCAGCAGCAGCAGGAACCCAAATATACACTGGAGTTGGCTTCAGGAGCCCAAAAATTGGATGAATCACACCCTGGAGTTGGCCGAAGTTGGCAGCAGCAGCAGCAGGAGCCCAAACATTACTTCAAAGAGACCCTGGGGTTGGCTTTAGGAGGCCAAAAATTGGATGAATCATGCCCTGGAGTTGGCAGGAGTTGACAGCAGCAGCAGCAGGAGCCCAAATATTACTTTAAAGAGACACTGGGGTTGGCTTCAGGAGCCCAAAAATTGGATGATTCACACCCTGGAGTTGGCAGCAGCAGCAGCAGGAGCCCAAATATACACTGGAGTTGGCTTCAGGAGCCCAAAAATTGGATGATTCACACCCTGGAGTTGGCAGCAGCAGGAGCCCAAATATACACTGGAGTTGGCTTCAGGAGCCCAAAAATTGGATGATTCACACCCTGGAGTTGGCAGAAGTTGGCAGCAGCAGCAGCAGGAGCCCAAATATTACTTTAAAGAGACCCTGGGGTTGGCTTCAGGAGCCCAAAAATTGGATGAATCACACCCTGGAGTTGGCAGCAGCAGCAGCAGGAGCCCAAATATACACTGGAGTTGGCTTCAGGAGCCCAAAAATTGGATGATTCACACCCTGGAGTTGGCAGCAGCAGGAGCCCAAATATACACTGGAGTTGGCTTCAGGAGCCCAAAAATTGGATGAATCACACCCTGGAGTTGGCAGAAGATGGCAGCAGCAGCAGCAGGAGCCCAAACATTACTTCAAAGAGACCCTGGGGTTGGCTTCAGGAGGCCAAAAATTGGATGAATCACGCCCTGGAGTTGGCAGGAGTTGACAGCAGCAGCAGCAGGAGCCCAAATATTACTTTAAAGAGACACTGGGGTTGGCTTCAGGAGCCCAAAAATTGGATGATTCACACCCTGGAGTTGGCAGCAGCAGCAGCAGCAGGAGCCCAAATATACACTGGAGTTGGCTTCAGGAGCCCAAAAATTGGATGAATCACACCCTGGAGTTGGCAGCAGCAGGAGCCCAAATATTACTTTAAAGAGACACTGGGGTTGGCTTCAGGAGCCCAAAAATTGGATGATTCACACCCTGGAGTTGGCAGAAGTTGGCAGCAGCAGCAGCAGGAGCCCAAATATTACTTTAAAGAGACACTGGAGTTGGCTTCAGGAGCCCAAAAATTGGATGAATCACACCCTGGAGTTGGCAGCAGCAGGAGCCCAAATATTACTTTAAAGAGACACTGGGGTTGGCTTCAGGAGCCCAAAAATTGGATGAATCACACCCTGGAGTTGGCAGCAGCAGCAGCAGGAGCCCAAATATACACTGGAGTTGGCTTCAGGAGCCCAAGAATTGGATGAATCACACCCTGGAGTTGGCAGCAGCAGCAGCAGGAGCCCAAATATTACTTTAAAGAGACACTGGGGTTGGCTTCAGGAGCCCAACAATTGGATGAATCACACCCTGGAGTTGGCAGAAGTTGGCAGCAGCAGCAGCAGGAGCCCAAACATTACTTTAAAGAGACCCTGGGGTTGGCTTCAGGAGCCCAACAATTGGATGATTCACACCCTGGAGTTGGCAGCAGCAGCAGCAGGAGCCCAAATATACACTGGAGTTAGCTTCAGGAGCCCAAAAATTGGATGATTCACACCCTGGAGTTGGCAGCAGCAGGAGCCCAAACATTACTTCAAAGAGACCCTGGGGCTGGCTTCAGGAGGCCAAAAATTGGATGAATCATGCCCTGGAGTTGGCAGGAGTTGACAGCAGCAGCAGCAGGAGCCCAAATATTACTTTAAAGAGACCCTGGGGTTGGCTTCAGGAGGCCAAAAATTGGATGAATCACACCCTGGAGTTGGCAGCAGCAGCAGCAGCAGGAGCCCAAATATTACTTTAAAGAGACACTGGGGTTGGCTTCAGGAGCCCAAAAATTGGATGATTCACACCCTGGAGTTGGCAGCAGCAGCAGCAGCAACCCAAATATACACTGGAGTTGGCTTCAGGAGCCCAAAAATTGGATGAATCACACCCTGGAGTTGGCCGAAGTTGGCAGCAGCAGCAGCAGGAGCCCAAACATTACTTCAAAGAGACCCTGGGGTTGGCTTTAGGAGGCCAAAAATTGGATGAATCACGCCCTGGAGTTGGCAGGAGTTGACAGCAGCAGCAGCAGGAGCCCAAATATTACTTTAAAGAGACACTGGGGTTGGCTTCAGGAGCCCAAAAATTGGATGATTCACACCCTGGAGTTGGCAGCAGCAGCAGCAGGAGCCCAAATATACACTGGAGTTGGCTTCAGGAGCCCAAAAATTGGATGAATCACACCCTGGAGTTGGCAGCAGCAGGAGCCCAAACATTACTTTAAAGAGACACTGGGGTTGGCTTCAGGAGCCCAAAAATTGGATGAATCACACCCTGGAGTTGGCAGCAGCAGCAGCAGGAGCCCAAATATACACTGGAGTTGGCTTCAGGAGCCCAAAAATTGGATGATTCACACCCTGGAGTTGGCAGCAGCAGGAGCCCAAATATACACTGGAGTTGGCTACAGGAGACCAAAAATTGGATGATTCACACCCTGGAGTTGGCAGAAGTTGGCAGCAGCAGCAGCAGGAGCCCAAATATTACTTTAAAGAGACCCTGGGGTTGGCTTCAGGAGCCCAAAAATTGGATGAATCACACCCTGGAGTTGGCAGCAGCAGCAGCAGGAGCCCAAATATACACTGGAGTTGGCTTCAGGAGCCCAAAAATTGGATGATTCACACCCTGGAGTTGGCAGCAGCAGGAGCCCAAATATACACTGGAGTTGGCTTCAGGAGCCCAAAAATTGGATGAATCACACCCTGGAGTTGGCAGAAGATGGCAGCAGCAGCAGCAGGAGCCCAAACATTACTTCAAAGAGACCCTGGGGTTGGCTTCAGGAGGCCAAAAATTGGATGAATCACGCCCTGGAGTTGGCAGGAGTTGACAGCAGCAGCAGCAGGAGCCCAAATATTACTTTAAAGAGACACTGGGGTTGGCTTCAGGAGCCCAAAAATTGGATGAATCACACCCTGGAGTTGGCAGCAGCAGGAGCCCAAATATTACTTTAAAGAGACACTGGGGTTGGCTTCAGGAGCCCAAAAATTGGATGAATCACACCCTGGAGTTGGCAGCAGCAGCAGCAGGAGCCCAAATATACACTGGAGTTGGCTTCAGGAGCCCAAGAATTGGATGAATCACACCCTGGAGTTGGCAGCAGCAGCAGCAGGAGCCCAAATATTACTTTAAAGAGACACTGGGGTTGGCTTCAGGAGCCCAACAATTGGATGAATCACACCCTGGAGTTGGCAGAAGTTGGCAGCAGCAGCAGCAGGAGCCCAAACATTACTTTAAAGAGACCCTGGGGTTGGCTTCAGGAGCCCAACAATTGGATGATTCACACCCTGGAGTTGGCAGCAGCAGCAGCAGGAGCCCAAATATACACTGGAGTTAGCTTCAGGAGCCCAAAAATTGGATGATTCACACCCTGGAGTTGGCAGCAGCAGGAGCCCAAACATTACTTCAAAGAGACCCTGGGGCTGGCTTCAGGAGGCCAAAAATTGGATGAATCATGCCCTGGAGTTGGCAGGAGTTGACAGCAGCAGCAGCAGGAGCCCAAATATTACTTTAAAGAGACCCTGGGGTTGGCTTCAGGAGGCCAAAAATTGGATGAATCACACCCTGGAGTTGGCAGAAGTTGGCAGCAGCAGCAGCAGGAGCCCAAACATTACTTCAAAGAGACCCTGGGGTTGGCTTCAGGAGCCCAAAAATTGGATGAATCACACCCTGGAGTTGGCAGCAGCAGCAGCAGGAGCCCAAATATACACTGGAGTTGGCTTCAGGAGCCCAAAAATTGGATGATTCACACCCTGGAGTTGGCAGCAGCAGCAGCAGGAGCCCAAATATACACTGGAGTTGGCTTCAGGAGCCCAAAAATTGGATGAATCACACCCTGGAGTTGGCAGCAGCAGGAGCCCAAATATTACTTTAAAGAGACACTGGAGTTGGCTTCAGGAGCCCAAAAATTGGATGATTCACACCCTGGAGTTGGCAGAAGTTGGCAGCAGCAGCAGCAGGAGCCCAAATATTACTTTAAAGAGACCCTGGGGTTGGCTTCAGGAGCCCAAAAATTGGATGAATCACACCCTGGAGTTGGCAGAAGTTGGCAGCAGCAGCAGCAGGAGCCCAAAAATTGGCCTAAAGACATAAATATGTTTTGCACCATTTGGAAAGTGTAAAACGTGGCACCATGCTGAATCTAGTCGCATGCATCAGGCATTGGTGGGTGGAAATCCTGGCTGATCCATCCCTGATTCATTTTGACAAAGGTGAGTCTCTCCACATTTTTAGTTGACAGACGAGTTCTCCTCGCCGTAACTATGGCCCCCGCCGCACTAAACACCCGCTCAGATGGCACGCTACTTGCCGGGCAGGACAGCTTTTCCAGGACAAACTCTGCTAGTTGCGGCCACAAATCAAGTTTGGCTGCCCAGAAGTCCAGCGGATCCTCAAGGTGTGTTGGCATGGTCATGTCAAAGTATGACATGACCTGCTGGTTGAGGTCCTGCTCCAGGTCTTCCTGCTGCTCATGAGTAGCCTCACTATGCGGGTGTAGAAAGCTACTCATTAGCGACTGAAGACTGAGGCTGCTGCTGCTGATGGAGCTGCTGCTGCTGCTCCTGCCAACCCCCCCAGCGGCCATGGCAGTGGAAGGTGAGCGCAGAGGTCCCCTCGAGTCAGACCTGCGAGAGTATGGACCATGGCGCAGATAGGCATCGGCCAACTGCCTACGTAGAATGTCTTTGTAGTAGTTGAGTTTGTCCTCCCTCTCGGTGGGTTTAAAAAATGCCCCCATTTTGTGCCGGAAGCGAGGGTCCAATAAGGTGGACAGCCAGAAGTCATCCCGCCGACAGATGGAAACAATTCTGGGGTCACTACGCAAGCACGTGAGCATGCTTTGTGCCATTTGCGCAAGTGACTCGGATGGACTACCTGTCTCCATCTCCACTGCATACTGCCACGGTGTGCCCGGGTCCTCTGTCTCGCCTTCCTCAAAAACCTCTAGCTCCTCTGGCTGCTCCTGCTCCTCCTCTCCTGTCCGCTGACTAGATAAACCAGCCATTTCGCCAAGCCTAAACTGTGTTTCGCTGGGCAACTACTCCTCCTCCTCTTCCTCCTCCTCCTCCAGTTCAGCTCCAACGGGGTTCATGTGGCCGTAAGATGTAAACGCCATGTCTCCAGTGCCCTGACCAGCCATGGTTTCCAACATGTGCTGTAGTACATGAAGCAGTGGAATCACGTCGTTCATCCCGTAATCCTGCCGACTGACAAATAAAGTGGCTTCCTCAAAGGGCCTGAGCAAACGGCAGGTGTCACGTATGAGCTGCCACTGGTTGACATTGAAGTTACACAGGGGAGTCCCCCTATCTGCTTGGATCATCAGGAAATCCGTGATGGCTTTTCTCTGTTCATATAATCGGTCCAACATGTGAAGGGTGGAATTCCAACGGGTGGAAACATCGCAAATCAGACTATGTTGGGGGATACCATTCTGACACTGTAGCTCAAGAAGGGTGTGTTTGGCGGTGTAGGAGTGGCTGAAGTGCATGCAAAGTTTCCTTGAAGTTGTTAGGATGTCTTGCAGATGGGGGGAAACACTTCAGAAACCGCTTGACAACCAGATTGAAGACGTGAGCCATGCAGGGGGCATGGGTCAGGCTTCCTTGGCGCAGCGCAGACAAAATTTTCTTCCCATTGTCGGTAACCATGATTCCCATTTTAAGTTTTCTTGGAGTAAGCCATGTTTGGATTTCCTGATGAATACATTTAAGCAGTTCCTCCCCTGTGTGACTCCGTTCGCCAAGACAAACCATGTGAAGCACTGCGTGACACCTCCGTGCCCTGCACACATGGTAGACTGGAGGGGCACTGAGACTTGAGCCTACAGTGGAGGGTGAGGAGATGGCGGAGGATGAGGAGGCCGAGTCGCACGGTGTCACAGGCCCAACGGGCAGGGAGCGCGGAGGCCGAAGCGGCGTGACCTGTCCAAGTTGCTGCTGCTGCTGCAAAGGGACCACATTCACCCAGTGGGCCGTAAACGACATGTACTGTCCCTGACCGTAGTTACAGCTCCAGATGTCGGCGCTGCCATGCACTTTGCTACACACCGACAGGCTCAAGGACTGGCCCACCTTCTGTTCAACAAAAGTGTGCAGCGCTGGTACTGCCTTCTTGGCAAAGAAATGACGGCTTGGGACTCTCCACCTCGGCTCGGCACAAGCCATCAGTTCTCTGAAAGGTGCAGATTCCACCACCTGAAAAGGGAGCGACTGCAGCACCAGCAACTTGGACAGGAGCACATTCAGCTTCTGCGCCGTAGGATGAGTGGGCGCATACTGCTGTCTCTTGGACATGGCTTCGCTGATGGATTGCTGGCGGGATGCATGACTTGGAGGAGGAGGAGGAGGAGCAGGAGCGACAGAGGATGGGTATGACGCACAGCTGCCTTCGGCTGAGGTGCTGGAGCCTTGGCTGGCAGAAATTGGGAGCGGCGTGCCACTTGGTGAGGAAGCAGACTGGACCACCCCTTGGGAGCCTCGGTTCTCCCAGGTCGCTTTATGGTGACGCATCATATGTTGACGCAGGGCCGTGGTGCCAACATTTGGGCCCTGGCCACGCTTCACCTTCTGCCTACATATCTTGCATGTGGCCATGTTACCCTCCTGCAGATGCTTCAGGAAAAACTGCCACACTGCCGAGTAGCTACTTTTCCCACCCCCTGGCCTCACTGATTCAATGCTGCTGTTGCCAACTCCAGGAACCCCTGCTCCACTACCTCCCGATAAGGTAGACTGCCGCACAGCAGGTGCTCTACCCCGGCCTCGGCCCCGGCCGGCTCCAGCCTTTGGAATTGTGCCCCCATGCTGACTGCTACCACCTTGCTGCCTCAGCTGCAGACTCCGGGGCAACCTGCGACCCTCTTCTCCTGATGATGACGATGAAGCCCCTTCATCACCCGGCTCCCAAGTGCGATCGGCTTCATCGTCATCATCATCATCACCGAGTTGTGGCTGTACGTCACTGATGTTCGTGGATTCGTCAACAGTGTCTGGCGCAGGAGCTGGAACGCTCGCAGCACCCACGACACTGTCCACATCACTATTTGTCTGCCTAGCTAGAGAAGCCACCTCCATTTCTTGGCTGGGCAGTAGCTGCTGACTGTCCTCTATCTGATGGTCCTCCTCACTAAAGAGTGGAGCTGAACCCAAAGCATAGGATACGTCGCTGGGGGAGGGAACGGCGTAGGACAGAGGCAATGGGAGGACAGGGACTGCTCTCGGGGCATGCCAACTCAGGGTTGTGTCAGAGGAACCTACCGACCCTAGACTGGGGGTCTCAGACGTAAGTTGTGATGATGTTGTTGATGAGCGCGTCAACCAATCTACCACGGCAAATGCGTTACTGGTGGAGACCCGACCGCTAGCAGATACTGGCAGATTAGGTCTCTCAGCGTGACTCCTGCTGCTACTGGCCCCCAGTCTGATGCGAGCTCTGCCTGCGGAATCTTGGCCTCTGCCACTCCTCTTTTCACTTCCAGGCACTTGTCTGCCCAACATAGTCTAACTGGCGTGGTAGTAGGTGATATTTTAAGAACCCCCAGGCAGCGGTGGGTCTATATGAAACAGAATATAATGCACACCAAAAGTGAGCAGTAACACTCAGCCTCCAACAGGCCTGCTTAGTGTAAATAAGAGAGCTGCTTAGTGTAAATAAAGAGGGGTATGGTATGTTACAAAATGGGATGCCTCAACAGGAGTGCACCTGGCAGGCAGCAGTAAGTCTATGCACAGCAAAAGTGTCTTTATCAGGCCTAATTTCAATTAGAATAAGTGCAAATGGTTATATGGTGTTCAACAGAGGCTGCTGTAGTCACAGAATGGGATGCCCCAAAAACCAGCAGTAAGTACACCTGGCAGGGTCCAGTAGTGCTATGCCCAGCAAAAGTGTCTTTATCAGGCCTAATTTCAATTATAATAAGTGCAAATGGTTATATGGTCTTAAACAGAGGCTGCTGTAGTCACAGAATGGGATGCCCCAAAAAAGAAGTGCACCTGGCAGGGTCCAGTAGTGCTATGCCCAGCAAAAGTGTCTTTATCAGGCCTAATTTCAATTATAATAAGTGCAAATGGTTATATGGTCTTAAACAGAGGCTGCTGTAGTCACAGAATGGGATGCCCCAAAAAAGAAGTGGACCTGGCAGGGTCCAGTAGTGCTATGCCCAGCAAAAGTGTCTTTATCAGGCTAATTTCAATTATAATAAGTGCAAATGGTTATATGGTCTTAAACAGAGGCTGCTGTAGTCACAGAATGGGATGCCCCAAAAAAGAAGTGGACCTGGCAGTGTCCAGTAGTGCTATGCCCAGCAAAAGTGTCTTTATCAGGGCTAATTTCAATTATAATAAGTGCAAATGGTTATATGGTCTTAAACAGAGGCTGCTGTAGTCACAGAATGGGATGCCCCAAAAAAGAAGTGGACCTGGCAGGGTCCAGTAGTGCTATGCCCAGCAAAAGTGTCTTTATCAGGGCTAATTTCAATTATAATAAGTGCAAATGGTTATATGGTCTTAAACAGAGGCTGCTGTAGTCACAGAATGGGATGCCCCAAAAAAAAAAGTAGACCTGGCAGGGTCCAGTAGTGCTATGCCCAGCAAAAGTGTCTTTATCAGGGCTAATTTCAATTATAATAAGTGCAAATGGTTATATGGTCTTAAACAGAGGCTGCTGTAGTCACAGAATGGGATGCCACAACAGAAGTGCACCTGGCAGGGTCCAGTAGTGCTATGCCCAGCAAAAGTGTCTTTATCAGGCTAATTTCAATTATAATAAGTGGAAATGGTTATATGGTCTTAAACAGAGGCTGCTGTAGTCACAGAATGGGATGCCACAACAGAAGTGGACCTGGCAGGGTCCAGTAGTGCTATGCCCAGCAAAAGTGTCTTTATCAGGGCTAATTTCAATTATTATCAGTGCAAATGGTTATATGGTCTTAAACATAGGCTGCTGTAGTCACAGAATGGGATGCCCCAAAAAAGAAGTGGACCTGGCAGGGTCCAGTAGTGCTATGCCCAGCAAAAGTGTCTTTATCAGGCCTAATTTCAATTATAATAAGTGCAAATGGTTATATGGTCTTAAACAGAGGCTGCTGTAGTCACAGAATGGGATGCCACAACAGAAGTGGACCTGGCAGGGTCCAGTAGTGCTATGCCCAGCAAAAGTGTCTTTATCAGGGCTAATTTCAATTATAATAAGTGCAAATGGTTATATGGTCTTAAACAGAGGCTGCTGTAGTCACAGAATGGGATGCCCCAAAAAAGAAGTGGACCTGGCAGGGTCCAGTAGTGCTATGCCCAGCAAAAGTGTCTTTATCAGGCTAATTTCAATTATAATAAGTGCAAATGGTTATATGGTCTTAAACAGAGGCTGCTGTAGTCAAAGAATGGGATGCCCCAAAAAAGAAGTGGACCTGGCAGTGTCCAGTAGTGCTATGCCCAGCAAAAGTGTCTTTATCAGGGCTAATTTCAATTATAATAAGTGCAAATGGTTATATGGTCTTAAACAGAGGCTGATGTAGTCACAGAATGGGATGCCCCAAAAAAGAAGTGGACCTGGCAGTGTCCAGTAGTGCTATGCCCAGCAAAAGTGTCTTTATCAGGGCTAATTTCAATTATAATAAGTGCAAATGGTTATATGGTCTTAAACAGAGGCTGCTGTAGTCACAGAATGGGATGCCCCAAAAAAGTAGTGGACCTGGCAGGGTCCAGTAGTGCTATGCCCAGCAAAAGTGTCTTTATCAGGGCTAATTTCAATTATAATAAGTGCAAATGGTTATATGGTCTTAAACAGAGGCTGCTGTAGTCACAGAATGGGATGCCCCAAAAAAGAAGTGGACCTGGCAGGGTCCAGTAGTGCTATGCCCAGCAAAAGTGTCTTTATCAGGGCTAATTTCAATTATAATAAGTGCAAATGGTTATATGGTCTTAAACAGAGGCTGCTGTAGTCACAGAATGGGATGCCCCAAAAAAGAAGTGGACCTGGCAGGGTCTAGTAGTGCTATGCCCAGCAAAAGTGTCTTTATCAGGCCTAATTTCAATTATAATAAGTGCAAATGGTTATATGGTCTTAAACAGAGGCTGCTGTAGTCACAGAATGGGATGCCCCAAAAAAGAAGTGGACCTGGCAGGGTCCAGTAGTGCTATGCCCAGCAAAAGTGTCTTTATCAGGCTAATTTCAATTATAATAAGTGCAAATGGTTATATGGTCTTAAACAGAGGCTGCTGTAGTCACAGAATGGGATGCCACAACAGAAGTGGACCTGGCAGGGTCCAGTAGTGCTATGCCCAGCAAAAGTGTCTTTATCAGGGCTAATTTCAATTATAATAAGTGCAAATGGTTATATGGTCTTAAACAGAGGCTGCTGTAGTCACAGAATGGGATACCCCAAAAAAGAAGTGGACCTGGCAGGGTCCAGTAGTGCTATGCCCAGCAAAAGTGTCTTTATCAGGCTAATTTCAATTATAATAAGTGCAAATGGTTATATGGTCTTAAACAGAGGCTGCTGTAGTCACAGAATGGGATGCCCCAAAAAAGAAGTGGACCTGGCAGGGTCCAGTAGTGCTATGCCCAGAAAAAGTGTCTTTATCAGGGCTAATTTCAATTATAATAAGTGCAAATGGTTATATGTAGAGATGAGCGAGTAGTGAAATATTCGAAATTTCGAATTTCGATTCGAATAGACCGCGTTACTCGACTACTCGACCGAATATCGAATCCCATTATAGTCTATGGGAAAAAAATGCTCGACACTTGGAAATCTCAATTCGACCACTTGGAGGTCACCAAGTCCACCCTGAAACATCAGAAAATGATGCCAACACTGCTGGAATGCAACTGGGACAGCAGGGGAAGCATGTCTGGGTGCATATAACGCGCCCAAGTCGCACTATTACGCCACTATCACAGCCTCTCAACAATACACTCCAAACACAATATTACTTCTACGTAAAGTGAGACAAGACAAGGAAACCTTCTTTCCTCTACATTGCCATGGACCCCAAGCCAAACTGTACAAAAAAGAAGAACAAAATTCTGCACCCCTTAAAATCACGTTGCCTAATGACAACCACAGATGGCATAGGCAAGGGGGAAAATAAATAGACCCCACCCCTAATTGTCATTGTGTGTGTGTGTGTGAGATGTGGTCAGACATGTCCTCTTGTGTCATTGTGTCACCCCAGCAGTAAGGGAAGCTTAAAGGAGGAGGTTTGTTACAGTGTGTCACCCCAGCAGTAAGGGAAGCTTACAGGAGGAGGTTTGTTACAGTGTGTCACCCCAGCAGTCAGGGAAGCTTACAGGAGGAGGTTTGTTACAGTGTGTCACCCCAGCAGTAAGGGAAGCTTAGAGCTGAGACCTCTTAAAAATTGTGTGGAGGCCCAAGAGCTGAGACCTTTTAAAAATTGTGTGGAGGCCCAAGAGCTGAGACCTTTTAAAAATTGTGTGGAGGCCCAAGAGCTGAGACCTCTCAAACATTGTGTGGAGGCCCAAGAGCTGAGACCTCTCAAACATTGTGTGGAGGCCCAAGAGCTGAGACCTTTTAAAAATTGTGTGGAGGCCCAAGAGCTGAGACCTCTCAAACATTGTGTGGAGGCCCAAGAGCTGAGACCTTTTAAAAATTGTGTGGAGGCCCAAGAGCTGAGACCTTTTAAAAATTGTGTGGAGGCCCAAGAGCTGAGACCTTTTAAAAATTGTGTGGAGGCCCAAGAGCTGAGACCTCTTAAACATTGTGTGGAGGCCCAAGAGCTGAGACCTTTTAAAAATTGTGTGGAGGCCCAAGAGCTGAGACCTCTCAAACATTGTGTGGAGGCCCAAGAGCTGAGACCTTTTAAAAATTGTGTGGAGGCCCAAGAGCGGAGACCTTTTAAAAATTGTGTGGAGGCCCAAGAGCTGAGACCTTTTAAAAATTGTGTGGAGGCCCAAGAGCTGAGACCTTTTAAAAATTGTGTGGAGGCCCAAGAGCTGAGACCTCTCAAACATTGTGTGGAGGCCCAAGAGCTGAGACCTCTCAAACATTGTGTGGAGGCCCAAGACCTGAGACCTTTTAAAAATTGTGTGGAGGCCCAAGAGCTGAGACCTCTCAAACATTGTGTGGAGGCCCAAGAGCTGAGACCTCTCAAACATTGTGTGGAGGCCCAAGAGCTGAGACCTTTTAAAAATTGTGTGGAGGCCCAAGAGCTGAGACCTCTCAAACATTGTGTGGAGGCCCAAGAGCTGAGACCTTTTAAAAATTGTGTGGAGGCCCAAGAGCTGAGACCTTTTAAAAATTGTGTGGAGGCCCAAGAGCTGAGACCTTTTAAAAATTGTGTGGAGGCCCAAGAGCTGAGACCTCTTAAACATTGTGTGGAGGCCCAAGAGCTGAGACCTTTTAAAAATTGTGTGGAGGCCCAAGAGCTGAGACCTCTCAAACATTGTGTGGAGGCCCAAGAGCTGAGACCTTTTAAAAATTGTGTGGAGGCCCAAGAGCTGAGACCTTTTAAAATTTGTGTGGAGGCCCAAGAGCTGAGACCTTTTAAAAATTGTGTGGAGGCCCAAGAGCTGAGACCTCTCAAACATTGTGTGGAGGCCCAAGAGCTGAGACCTCTCAAACATTGTGTGGAGGCCCAAGAGCTGAGACCTTTTAAAAATTGTGTGGAGGCCCAAGAGCTGAGACCTCTCAAACATTGTGTGGAGGCCCAAGAGCTGAGGCCTCTCAAACATTGTGTGGAGGCCCAAGAGCTGAGACCTTTTAAAAATTGTGTGGAGGCCCAAGAGCTGAGACCTTTTAAAAATTGTGTGGAGGCCCAAGAGCTGAGACCTCTCAAACATTGTGTGGAGGCCCAAGAGCTGAGACCTCTCAAACATTGTGTGGAGGCCCAAGAGCTGAGACCTCTCAAACATTGTGTGGAGGCCCAAGAGCTGAGACCTTTTAAAAATTGTGTGGAGGCCCAAGAGCTGAGACCTTTTAAAAATTGTGTGGAGGCCCAAGAGCTGAGACCTCTCAAACATTGTGTGGAGGCACAAGAGCTGAGACCTTTTAAAAATTGTGTGGAGGCCCAAGAGCTGAGACCTTTTAAAAATTGTGTGGAGGCCCTAGAGCTGAGACCTCTCAAACATTGTGTGGAGGCCCAAGAGCTGAGACCTTTTAAAAATTGTGTGGAGGCCCTAGAGCTGAGACCTCTCAAACATTGTGTGGAGGCCCAAGAGCTGAGACCTTTTAAAAATTGTGTGGAGGCCCAAGAGCTGAGACCTCTCAAACATTGTGTGGAGGCCCAAGAGCTGAGACCTCTCAAACATTGTGTGGAGGCCCAAGAGCTGAGACCTTTTAAAAATTGTGTGGAGGCCCAAGAGCTGAGACCTTTTAAAAATTGTGTGGAGGCCCAAGAGCTGAGACCTCTCAAACATTGTGTGGAGGCCCAAGAGCTGAGACCTCTCAAACATTGTGTGGAGGCCCAAGAGCTGAGACCTTTTAAAAATTGTGTGGAGGCCCAAGAGCTGAGACCTTTTAAAAATTGTGTGGAGGCCCAAGAGCTGAGACCTCTCAAACATTGTGTGGAGGCCCAAGAGCTGAGACCTTTTAAAAATTGTGTGGAGGCCCTAGAGCTGAGACCTCTCAAACATTGTGTGGAGGCCCAAGAGCTGAGACCTTTTAAAAATTGTGTGGAGGCCCTAGAGCTGAGACCTCTCAAACATTGTGTGGAGGCCCAAGAGCTGAGACCTTTTAAAAATTGTGTGGAGGCCCAAGAGCTGAGACCTCTCAAACATTGTGTGGAGGCCCAAGAGCTGAGACCTTTTAAAAATTGTGTGGAGGCCCAAGAGCGGAGACCTCTCAAACATTGTGTGGAGGCCCAAGAGCTGAGACCTCTCAAACATTGTGTGGAGGCCCAAGAGCTGAGACCTTTTAAAAATTGTGTGGAGGCCCAAGAGCTGAGACCTTTTAAAAATTGTGTGGAGGCCCAAGAGCTGAGACCTCTCAAACATTGTGTGGAGGCACAAGAGCTGAGACCTTTTAAAAATTGTGTGGAGGCCCAAGAGCTGAGACCTGTCAAACATTGTGTGGAGGCCCAAGAGCTGAGACCTCTCAAACATTGTGTGGAGGCCCAAGAGCTGAGACCTTTTAAAAATTGTGTGGAGGCCCAAGAGCTGAGACCTCTCAAACATTGTGTGGAGGCCCAAGAGCTGAGATCTCTCAAACATTGTGTGGAGGCCCAAGAGCTGAGACCTTTTAAAAACTGTGTGGAGGCCCAAGAGCTGAGACCTTTTAAAAATTGTGTTGAGGCCCAAGAGCTGAGACCTCTCAAACATTGTGTGGAGGCCCAAGAGCTGAGACCTCTCAAACATTGTGTGGAGGCCCAAGAGCTGAGACCTTTTAAAAATTGTGTGGAGGCCCAAGAGCTGAGACCTCTCAAACATTGTGTGGAGGCCCAAGAGCTGAGCACTTATTAGTGCTGCAGCTACGGCTGCTTTAGTGAGGGGTAGCTGCTGCTGCTGGAATAGGGACAGAAAGACTTCAGTGGTGTATTACCACCTATATACAAAACTATATACACTCTGCTCAAAACGGCTGCTTTAGTGAGGGGTAGCTGCTGATGCTGGAATAGGGACAGAAAGACTTCAGTGGTGTATTAGCACCTATATACAAAACTATATTTTGCACTACTGTTTTGTGTCCTCTGTGCCAACAAAACACTGTTTTATACACGGTGCGTATAGGCACCATTTCACCTTCTGGCAGTATACGGCTGTATAGCCAGGTGTTTTTCTTAAAAATATTTTTTATATTTGGCACTACTGTTTTGTGTCCTCTTTACCAACAAAACCTTGTTATATACCCGGTGCGTATATAGGCACCATTTCACCTTCTGGCAGTATACGGCTGTATAGCCAGGTGTTCTTAAAAATATATTTATATTTGGCACTACTGTTTTGTGTCCTCTGTGCCAACAAAACACTGTTTTATACACGGTGCGTATAGGCACCATTTCACCTTCTGGCAGTATACGGCTGTATAGCCAGGTGTTCTTCTTAAAAATATTTTTATATTTGGCATAACGCGTGGCCAAAAAAGTAAAACGTCTGAAATGCGGAGGGCTAGCGCAAAGGGACGTGGACGAGGACGGGGGCGCGGAAATGCTGGTGGGGGCACAAACCACGTTGAAGCCAGTGGGGATACAATGCGTGCTGGTGAGGGGCAGCCAGCATTACGCTCATCCAGCTTCCCTGCCTTTATGGGACAGTTATGCGGGGGGCGGGGTACACCTCTGTTAAGGCCTGAGCAGCGTGAACAGGTGGTGCAATGGATGGCTAATAACGCTTCCAGTCACTTGTCCACCACCCAGTCATCCACACAGTCTCACTCTGACCCTCCTTCCTCCCAACCTGGCCAACAGAGTCAGCCCAACCTTGACCCCTCCCAGGACCTCTTTTCGGGTCCTTTTCCAGATGTGCTGCAAGAATCCCAGGAGCTAGCAGAGGAATTTGTTTGTAGTGATGCCCAAACACTTGAGTATCCGCCATCTGCTAGTGATGTGGACCCGGAACCAGCATCTGCTATCATGAGCGATGATGATGAGACGCAGTTGCCATCAAGGGAGGCTGTTGGAATGTCCAGTGGGCAGGAGGAGGAGCAGAGAGAGGAAGTGGAAGAGGAGGTGGTGGACGACGAAATGACCGACCCCACTTGGACAGGGGTGATGTCCAGCGGGGAAAGCAGTGGAGATGCGGTCTGCGCATCACCGAATAAGGCAGCAAGAGGCAGAGGACAGTCCAGAGGCAGAGGACAGTCCAGACAGAGAAGGCAGGCCACAGCCAGCAGGGCCGAAGCTCTTCCCGGCAGCAGGCAGTCGCGCGAAGCTCCCCCATCGAGGCCTCGTACTTCTGTGGTGTGGAGATTTTTTAACGTTTGCGCGGATGACAAACTGAGCGCGGTTTGCGCAATCTGCCACTCAAAACTGAGTAGGGGCTCTGAGAAGAGCAATCTGACCACCTCAGGCATGCGCCGTCACTTGGAATTCAAGCACTGGGCTGAGTGGGAGAGAGCAAACGCAATACAACCTGCGCCCCGTCTTGCTGCCACTGCCTCTTCCCCTTTGTTGTGTGCTGCCACTGTGGTCCAGACCTCCAGCCAGGACACCTCCACATCTGCCTCTGCCTCGGCTACTTTGGGGCCTTCTCCTTCAGCCCCACCTTCCCCCGCATCTTCGTCTGCACCTTCCATCTCCTCGTCCCATCAACTGTCCATCTCACAGGCGTTCAACCGCAGGCGGAAGTACGCCTCCAGTCACCCCCAAGCCCAAGCCTTAACCTGCCTCATCTCCAAACTGCTGGCCCTGGAGATGTTGCCGTTTAGGCTTGTGGAGACGCAGGCCTTCCGCGACCTGATGGCGGCTGCCGCACCTCGCTATTCCGTCCCTAGCCGCCACTATTTTTCCCGGTGTGGCGTCCCCGCCCTGCACCAGCACGTGTCGCGTAACATCAGGCGGACCCTGAGGTACGCAGTCAGCGCAAAGGTCCACTTGACCACCGACTCGTGGACAAGCGCTTGCGGCCAAGGACGCTACATCTCTTTGACGGCACACTGGGTGAATGTTGTGGAAGCGGGGACGGGGTCGCAAACAGGGACGGCCTACATACCACCCCCGCCCAAGATTGCCAGCACAGGTTCTGATAGACCCCCCTCCTCTTCCTCCTCCTCCTCCTCCTCCTCCTCCTCCTCCTCCTCATCATCATCCTCCTCCTCCTCCTCATCCTCATCCTCATCCTCCTCCTCCTCCTCCTCCTCCTCATCCTCCTCATCCTCCTCCTCATCCTCCTCCTCCTCATCCTCCTCCTCATCCTCCTCCTCCTCCTCCTCCTCCTCCTCCTCTGCCTTAACATCGCCCTCAGCCCCTAGCTGGAAGCGTTGCAGCACTGGCACGGGGAGACGTCAGCAGGCGGTGCTTAAGCTCGTCAGCTTGGGCGACAGGAAGCACAGCGCCGCAGAGGTGAGGCACGCCATATTGCAGCAGACAGAGATGTGGCTGTCGCCGCTGCAGCTAGGACCAGGCATGGTCGTGTGCGATAACGGCCGTAACCTGGTGGCGGCTCTGGAGCTTGCAGAACTCAATCACGTACCATGCCTGGCCCACGTTTTTAATTTGGTAGTACAAAAGTTTCTAAAGACTTACCCCAACCTGGCAGAGCTACTGGTCAAAGTGCGGCGCTTGTGCGCTCACTTTCGGAAGTCAACTGTAGCTGCTGCTAGCTTAAAAAAAAATCCAGCAACGCCTCCATTTGCCTCAACATCGGCTGTTGTGCGACCTGCCCACTCGCTGGAATTCCACCTATTGCATGTTGGCCAGGGTGTGTGAGCAGCAGAAAGCATTGATGGAGTACCAGATGATGCATCCACGCGTGCCTCCAACTCAGCTCCCTCAGTTTGCCAACCACGAGTGGCCATGGATGGCAGACATATGCGATGTATTGCGTATCTTTGAGGAGTCCACTAAGAAGGTCAGCAGCGAGGACGCTATAGTGAGCGTAACCATCCCGCTCCTAGGCGTCCTTAAAGAATCGCTCATCGCAATAAGGGAGAACGCATTGCACACAGAGGAGATGGGGGTAGGAGGAGACGCAACGCAGGTAGACAGTCAGACCACACTTTTGTCTGCTGCTCGGTGGCAGTTGCAGGAGGAGGATGAGGAGGAGGAGGACAACGTGGAGGTGGCTGTGGAAGAGGATGCTGGCGGCGAGGGTAGCAGTCAGGCTGTGTGCGTCCCATTGGTTCAGCACGGATGGGGCGGAGAGGAGGAGGAAGAGGAGGAAATGGAAAATGATCCTTCTGGTGGGGGCAGTGAGGTCATGCCTACTCAGAGTCTGGCACACATGGCTGACTTCATGCTGGGCTGCTTTTCCCGGGACATACGTGTTGTCCGGATATTGGAGAACAAACTATACTGGGTCTTCGCACTCCTGGACCCCCGGTATAAAGATAACTTCTCCTCTTTTATTCCGGTAGAGGAGAGGACGAATCGATTACTGGAATACCAGAGGGAACTCTTGCAGAACATGATGCAGATTTTCCCACCCAGCATCGCTGGCGGCAGAGAGGAGAGTGTCTCCCAGAGTCTGACAACATCGATCAGGCCCACAGCCACCAGGGGAACACTCTCCAAGGTGTGGGACACGTTCATGTCACCCCCTCGTGCAACTTCCATCACTGCGGGGCCCGCTATCAGCAGGAGGGACAAGTATCGGCGGATGTTGCGGGACTACCTGGCAGACCACACCCCTGTCCTCCCCGATCCCTCGGCGACCTACACTTACTGGGTCTCCAAGTTGGACACGTGGCTGGAACTGTCCCTGTACGCCTTGGAGGTGCTTGCCTGCCCTGCCGCCAGCGTGCTATCAGAAAGGGTGTGTTCAGCGCAGCCGGGGGCATTATAACCGATAAGCGCAGCCGCCTGTCAACCGACAGTGCCGACAGGCTGACGCTAATCAAAATGAACAGCAAGTGGATTGACCCGGACTTTGCTTGTACAACAGTGGAAAGCAGCCAAGAGTGAAGTGCCATCTGTATGAAGTGCCATTTCCTCCTCCTCCTCCTCCTCCTCCTCCTCCTTAACCGCCGTAGAATTGCTGTATTAATGAAAAAAATTATGGCTCACCTCTTAGGCTTAATACAATCAATTTTTAAGAGGTCTCAACTCTTGGGCCTCCACACAATTTTTAAAAGGTCTCAGCTCTTGGGCCTCCACACAATTTTTAAGAGGTCTCAGCTCTTGGGCCTCTACACAATTTTTAAGAGGTCTCAGCTCGTGGGCCTCCACACAATGTTTGAGAGGTCTCAGCTCTTGGGCCTCCACACAATGTTTGAGAGGTCTCAGCTCTTGGGCCTCCACACAATTTTTAAAAGGTCTCAGCTCTTGGGCCTCCACACAATGTTTGAGAGGTCTCAGCTCTTGGGCCTCCACACAATTTTTAAAAGGTCTCAGCTCTTGGGCCTCCACACAATGTTTGAGAGGTCTCAGCTCTTGGGACTCCACACAATTTTTAAAAGGTCTCAGCTCTTGGGCCTCCACACAATTTTTAAGAGGTCTCAGCTCGTGGGCCTCCACACAATTTTTAAAAGGTCTCAGCTCTTGGGCCTCCACACAATGTTTGAGAGGTCTCAGCTCTTGGGCCTCCACACAATTTTTAAAAGGTCTCAGCTCTTGGGCCTCCACACAATTTTTAAAAGGTCTCAGCTCTTGGGCCTCCACACAATTTTTAAAACATAGCAGCCCTAATAAGGGCTCTCAATGACTCTCTTGTCTTCTGGTAGCTGGTATATATGGTGGTAAATGCGATATTCTGAGCTTCTGGGGCCCTGCCTGACTACATAGGATATGAGATATATACTGTTCAACATAGCAGCACTAATAAGGGATTAAGGACTGTCTTGTCTTCTGGTAGCTGGTATATATGGTGGTAAAAGGTATATTCTGAGCTTCTGGGGCCCTGCCTGACTAAATAGAAAATGAGCTATATACTGTTCAACATAGCAGCACTAATAAGGGATTAATGACTGTCTTGTCTTCTGGTAGCTGGTATATATGGTGGTAAAAGGTATATTCTGAGCTTCTGGGGCCCTGCCTGACTAAATAGAAAATGAGCTATATACTGTTCAGCGTAGCAGCCCTAATAAGGGCTATTAAGGACTGTCTTGTCTTCTGGTAGCTGGTATATATGGTGGTAAAAGGTATATTCTGAGCTTCTGGGGCCCTGCCTGACTAAATAGAAAATGAGCTATATACTGTTCAACGTAGCAGCACTAATAAGGGATTAAGGACTGTCTTGTCTTCTGGTAGCTGGTATATATGGTGGTAAAAGGTATATTCTGAGCTTCTGGGGCCCTGCCTGACTAAATAGAAAATGAGCTATATACTGTTCAGCGTAGCAGCCCTAATAAGGGCTATTAAGGACTGTCTTGTCTTCTGGTAGCTGGTATATATGGTGGTAAAAGGTATATTCTGAGCTTCTGGGGCCCTGCCTGACTAAATAGAAAATGAGCTATATACTGTTCAACATAGCAGCACTAATAAGGGATTAATGACTGTCTTGTCTTCTGGTAGCTGGTATATATGGTGGTAAAAGGTATATTCTGAGCTTCTGGGGCCCTGCCTGACTAAATAGAAAATGAGCTATATACTGTTCAACATAGCAGCACTAATAAGGGATTAATGACTGTCTTGTCTTCTGGTAGCTGGTATATATGGTGGTAAAAGGTATATTCTGAGCTTCTGGGGCCCTGCCTGACTAAATAGAAAATGAGCTATATACTGTTCAGCGTAGCAGCCCTAATAAGGGCTATTAAGGACTGTCTTGTCTTCTGGTAGCTGGTATATATGGTGGTAAAAGGTATATTCTGAGCTTCTGGGGCCCTGCCTGACTAAATAGAAAATGAGCTATATACTGTTCAACATAGCAGCACTAATAAGGGATTAATGACTGTCTTGTCTTCTGGTAGCTGGTATATATGGTGGTAAAAGGTATATTCTGAGCTTCTGGGGCCCTGCCTGACTAAATAGAAAATGAGCTATATACTGTTCAACATAGCAGCACTAATAAGGGATTAATGACTGTCTTGTCTTCTGGTAGCTGGTATATATGGTGGTAAAAGGTATATTCTGAGCTTCTGGGGCCCTGCCTGACTAAATAGAAAATGAGCTATATACTGTTCAACATAGCAGCACTAATAAGGGATTAATGACTGTCTTGTCTTCTGGTAGCTGGTATATATGGTGGTAAAAGGTATATTCTGAGCTTCTGGGGCCCTGCCTGACTAAATAGAAAATGAGCTATATACTGTTCAACATAGCAGCACTAATAAGGGATTAATGACTGTCTTGTCTTCTGGTAGCTGGTATATATGGTGGTAAAAGGTATATTCTGAGCTTCTGGGGCCCTGCCTGACTAAATAGAAAATGAGCTATATACTGTTCAGTGTAGCAGCCCTAATAAGGGCTATTAAGGACTGTCTTGTCTTCTGGTAGCTGGTATATATGGTGGTAAAAGGTATATTCTGAGCTTCTGGGGCCCTGCCTGACTAAATAGAAAATGAGCTATATACTGTTCAACATAGCAGCACTAATAAGGGATTAAGGACTGTCTTGTCTTCTGGTAGCTGGTATATATGGTGGTAAAAGGTATATTCTGAGCTTCTGGGGCCCTGCCTGACTAAATAGAAAATGAGCTATATACTGTTCAGCGTAGCAGCCCTAATAAGGGCTATTAAGGACTGTCTTGTCTTCTGGTAGCTGGTATATATGGTGGTAAAAGGTATATTCTGAGCTTCTGGGGCCCTGCCTGACTAAATAGAAAATGAGCTATATACTGTTCAACATAGCAGCACTAATAAGGGATTAATGACTGTCTTGTCTTCTGGTAGCTGGTATATATGGTGGTAAAAGGTATATTCTGAGCTTCTGGGGCCCTGCCTGACTAAATAGAAAATGAGCTATATACTGTTCAACATAGCAGCACTAATAAGGGATTAAGGACTGTCTTGTCTTCTGGTAGCTGGTATATATGGTGGTAAAAGGTATATTCTGAGCTTCTGGGGCCCTGCCTGACTAAATAGAAAATGAGCTATATACTGTTCAGCGTAGCAGCCCTAATAAGGGCTATTAAGGACTGTCTTGTCTTCTGGTAGCTGGTATATATGGTGGTAAAAGGTATATTCTGAGCTTCTGGGGCCCTGCCTGACTAAATAGAAAATGAGCTATATACTGTTCAACATAGCAGCACTAATAAGGGATTAAGGACTGTCTTGTCTTCTGGTAGCTGGTATATATGGTGGTAAAAGGTATATTCTGAGCTTCTGGGGCCCTGCCTGACTAAATAGAAAATGAGCTATATACTGTTCAGCGTAGCAGCCCTAATAAGGGCTATTAAGGACTGTCTTGTCTTCTGGTAGCTGGTATATATGGTGGTAAAAGGTATATTCTGAGCTTCTGGGGCCCTGCCTGACTAAATAGAAAATGAGCTATATACTGTTCAACATAGCAGCACTAATAAGGGATTAATGACTGTCTTGTCTTCTGGTAGCTGGTATATATGGTGGTAAAAGGTATATTCTGAGCTTCTGGGGCCCTGCCTGACTAAATAGAAAATGAGCTATATACTGTTCAACATAGCAGCACTAATAAGGGATTAAGGACTGTCTTGTCTTCTGGTAGCTGGTATATATGGTGGTAAAAGGTATATTCTGAGCTTCTGGGGCCCTGCCTGACTAAATAGAAAATGAGCTATATACTGTTCAGCGTAGCAGCCCTAATAAGGGCTATTAAGGACTGTCTTGTCTTCTGGTAGCTGGTATATATGGTGGTAAAGGGTATATTCTGAGCTTCTGGGGCCCTGCCTGACTAAATAGAAAATGAGCTATATACTGTTCAGTGTAGCAGCCCTAATAAGGGCTATTAAGGACTGTCTTGTCTTCTGGTAGCTGGTATATATGGTGGTAAAAGGTATATTCTGAGCTTCTGGGGCCCTGCCTGACTAAATAGAAAATGAGCTATATACTGTTCAGCGTAGCAGCCCTAATAAGGGCTATTAAGGACTGTCTTGTCTTCTGGTAGCTGGTATATATGGTGGTAAAAGGTATATTCTGAGCTTCTGGGGCCCTGCCTGACTAAACAGAAAATGAGCTATATACTGTTCAACATAGCAGCACTAATAAGGGATTAATGACTGTCTTGTCTTCTGGTAGCTGGTATATATGGTGGTAAAAGGTATATTCTGAGCTTCTGGGGCCCTGCCTGACTAAATAGAAAATGAGCTATATACTGTTCAACATAGCAGCACTAATAAGGGATTAATGACTGTCTTGTCTTCTGGTAGCTGGTATATATGGTGGTAAAAGGTATATTCTGAGCTTCTGGGGCCCTGCCTGACTAAATAGAAAATGAGCTATATACTGTTCAACATAGCAGCACTAATAAGGGATTAAGGACTGTCTTGTCTTCTGGTAGCTGGTATATATGGTGGTAAAAGGTATATTCTGAGCTTCTGGGGCCCTGCCTGACTAAATAGAAAATGAGCTATATACTGTTCAGCGTAGCAGCCCTAATAAGGGCTATTAAGGACTGTCTTGTCTTCTGGTAGCTGGTATATATGGTGGTAAAAGGTATATTCTGAGCTTCTGGGGCCCTGCCTGACTAAATAGAAAATGAGCTATATACTGTTCAACATAGCAGCACTAATAAGGGATTAAGGACTGTCTTGTCTTCTGGTAGCTGGTATATATGGTGGTAAAAGGTATATTCTGAGCTTCTGGGGCCCTGCCTGACTAAATAGAAAATGAGCTATATACTGTTCAGCGTAGCAGCCCTAATAAGGGCTATTAAGGACTGTCTTGTCTTCTGGTAGCTGGTATATATGGTGGTAAAAGGTATATTCTGAGCTTCTGGGGCCCTGCCTGACTAAATAGAAAATGAGCTATATACTGTTCAGCGTAGCAGCCCTAATAAGGGCTATTAAGGACTGTCTTGTCTTCTGGTAGCTGGTATATATGGTGGTAAAAGGTATATTCTGAGCTTCTGGGGCCCTGCCTGACTAAATAGAAAATGAGCTATATACTGTTCAGCGTAGCAGCCCTAATAAGGGCTATTAAGGACTGTCTTGTCTTCTGGTAGCTGGTATATATGGTGGTAAAAGGTATATTCTGAGCTTCTGGGGCCCTGCCTGACTAAATAGAAAATGAGCTATATACTGTTCAACGTAGCAGCACTAATAAGGGATTAAGGACTGTCTTGTCTTCTGGTAGCTGGTATATATGGTGGTAAAAGGTATATTCTGAGCTTCTGGGGCCCTGCCTGACTAAATAGAAAATGAGCTATATACTGTTCAGCGTAGCAGCCCTAATAAGGGCTATTAAGGACTGTCTTGTCTTCTGGTAGCTGGTATATATGGTGGTAAAAGGTATATTCTGAGCTTCTGGGGCCCTGCCTGACTAAATAGAAAATGAGCTATATACTGTTCAACATAGCAGCACTAATAAGGGATTAATGACTGTCTTGTCTTCTGGTAGCTGGTATATATGGTGGTAAAAGGTATATTCTGAGCTTCTGGGGCCCTGCCTGACTAAATAGAAAATGAGCTATATACTGTTCAACATAGCAGCACTAATAAGGGATTAATGACTGTCTTGTCTTCTGGTAGCTGGTATATATGGTGGTAAAAGGTATATTCTGAGCTTCTGGGGCCCTGCCTGACTAAATAGAAAATGAGCTATATACTGTTCAGCGTAGCAGCCCTAATAAGGGCTATTAAGGACTGTCTTGTCTTCTGGTAGCTGGTATATATGGTGGTAAAAGGTATATTCTGAGCTTCTGGGGCCCTGCCTGACTAAATAGAAAATGAGCTATATACTGTTCAACATAGCAGCACTAATAAGGGATTAATGACTGTCTTGTCTTCTGGTAGCTGGTATATATGGTGGTAAAAGGTATATTCTGAGCTTCTGGGGCCCTGCCTGACTAAATAGAAAATGAGCTATATACTGTTCAACATAGCAGCACTAATAAGGGATTAATGACTGTCTTGTCTTCTGGTAGCTGGTATATATGGTGGTAAAAGGTATATTCTGAGCTTCTGGGGCCCTGCCTGACTAAATAGAAAATGAGCTATATACTGTTCAACATAGCAGCACTAATAAGGGATTAATGACTGTCTTGTCTTCTGGTAGCTGGTATATATGGTGGTAAAAGGTATATTCTGAGCTTCTGGGGCCCTGCCTGACTAAATAGAAAATGAGCTATATACTGTTCAACATAGCAGCACTAATAAGGGATTAATGACTGTCTTGTCTTCTGGTAGCTGGTATATATGGTGGTAAAAGGTATATTCTGAGCTTCTGGGGCCCTGCCTGACTAAATAGAAAATGAGCTATATACTGTTCAACATAGCAGCACTAATAAGGGATTAATGACTGTCTTGTCTTCTGGTAGCTGGTATATATGGTGGTAAAAGGTATATTCTGAGCTTCTGGGGCCCTGCCTGACTAAATAGAAAATGAGCTATATACTGTTCAACATAGCAGCACTAATAAGGGATTAATGACTGTCTTGTCTTCTGGTAGCTGGTATATATGGTGGTAAAAGGTATATTCTGAGCTTCTGGGGCCCTGCCTGACTAAATAGAAAATGAGCTATATACTGTTCAACATAGCAGCACTAATAAGGGATTAATGACTGTCTTGTCTTCTGGTAGCTGGTATATATGGTGGTAAAAGGTATATTCTGAGCTTCTGGGGCCCTGCCTGACTAAATAGAAAATGAGCTATATACTGTTCAACATAGCAGCACTAATAAGGGATTAATGACTGTCTTGTCTTCTGGTAGCTGGTATATATGGTGGTAAAAGGTATATTCTGAGCTTCTGGGGCCCTGCCTGACTAAATAGAAAATGAGCTATATACTGTTCAACATAGCAGCACTAATAAGGGATTAATGACTGTCTTGTCTTCTGGTAGCTGGTATATATGGTGGTAAAAGGTATATTCTGAGCTTCTGGGGCCCTGCCTGACTAAATAGAAAATGAGCTATATACTGTTCAACATAGCAGCACTAATAAGGGATTAATGACTGTCTTGTCTTCTGGTAGCTGGTATATATGGTGGTAAAAGGTATATTCTGAGCTTCTGGGGCCCTGCCTGACTAAATAGAAAATGAGCTATATACTGTTCAACATAGCAGCACTAATAAGGGATTAATGACTGTCTTGTCTTCTGGTAGCTGGTATATATGGTGGGAAAAGGTATATTCTGAGCTTCTGGGGCCCTGCCTGACTAAATAGAAAATGAGCTATATACTGTTCAGTGTAGCAGCCCTAATAAGGGCTATTAAGGACTGTCTTGTCTTCTGGTAGCTGGTATATATGGTGGTAAAAGGTATATTCTGAGCTTCTGGGGCCCTGCCTGACTAAATAGAAAATGAGCTATATACTGTTCAACATAGCAGCACTAATAAGGGATTAAGGACTGTCTTGTCTTCTGGTAGCTGGTATATATGGTGGTAAAAGGTATATTCTGAGCTTCTGGGGCCCTGCCTGACTAAATAGAAAATGAGCTATATACTGTTCAGCGTAGCAGCCCTAATAAGGGCTATTAAGGACTGTCTTGTCTTCTGGTAGCTGGTATATATGGTGGTAAAAGGTATATTCTGAGCTTCTGGGGCCCTGCCTGACTAAATAGAAAATGAGCTATATACTGTTCAACATAGCAGCACTAATAAGGGATTAATGACTGTCTTGTCTTCTGGTAGCTGGTATATATGGTGGTAAAAGGTATATTCTGAGCTTCTGGGGCCCTGCCTGACTAAATAGAAAATGAGCTATATACTGTTCAACATAGCAGCACTAATAAGGGATTAAGGACTGTCTTGTCTTCTGGTAGCTGGTATATATGGTGGTAAAAGGTATATTCTGAGCTTCTGGGGCCCTGCCTGACTAAATAGAAAATGAGCTATATACTGTTCAGCGTAGCAGCCCTAATAAGGGCTATTAAGGACTGTCTTGTCTTCTGGTAGCTGGTATATATGGTGGTAAAAGGTATATTCTGAGCTTCTGGGGCCCTGCCTGACTAAATAGAAAATGAGCTATATACTGTTCAACATAGCAGCACTAATAAGGGATTAAGGACTGTCTTGTCTTCTGGTAGCTGGTATATATGGTGGTAAAAGGTATATTCTGAGCTTCTGGGGCCCTGCCTGACTAAATAGAAAATGAGCTATATACTGTTCAGCGTAGCAGCCCTAATAAGGGCTATTAAGGACTGTCTTGTCTTCTGGTAGCTGGTATATATGGTGGTAAAAGGTATATTCTGAGCTTCTGGGGCCCTGCCTGACTAAATAGAAAATGAGCTATATACTGTTCAACATAGCAGCACTAATAAGGGATTAATGACTGTCTTGTCTTCTGGTAGCTGGTATATATGGTGGTAAAAGGTATATTCTGAGCTTCTGGGGCCCTGCCTGACTAAATAGAAAATGAGCTATATACTGTTCAACATAGCAGCACTAATAAGGGATTAAGGACTGTCTTGTCTTCTGGTAGCTGGTATATATGGTGGTAAAAGGTATATTCTGAGCTTCTGGGGCCCTGCCTGACTAAATAGAAAATGAGCTATATACTGTTCAGCGTAGCAGCCCTAATAAGGGCTATTAAGGACTGTCTTGTCTTCTGGTAGCTGGTATATATGGTGGTAAAAGGTATATTCTGAGCTTCTGGGGCCCTGCCTGACTAAATAGAAAATGAGCTATATACTGTTCAGTGTAGCAGCCCTAATAAGGGCTATTAAGGACTGTCTTGTCTTCTGGTAGCTGGTATATATGGTGGTAAAAGGTATATTCTGAGCTTCTGGGGCCCTGCCTGACTAAATAGAAAATGAGCTATATACTGTTCAGCGTAGCAGCCCTAATAAGGGCTATTAAGGACTGTCTTGTCTTCTGGTAGCTGGTATATATGGTGGTAAAAGGTATATTCTGAGCTTCTGGGGCCCTGCCTGACTAAACAGAAAATGAGCTATATACTGTTCAACATAGCAGCACTAATAAGGGATTAAGGACTGTCTTGTCTTCTGGTAGCTGGTATATATGGTGGTAAAAGGTATATTCTGAGCTTCTGGGGCCCTGCCTGACTAAATAGAAAATGAGCTATATACTGTTCAGTGTAGCAGCCCTAATAAGGGCTATTAAGGACTGTCTTGTCTTCTGGTAGCTGGTATATATGGTGGTAAAAGGTATATTCTGAGCTTCTGGGGCCCTGCCTGACTAAATAGAAAATGAGCTATATACTGTTCAGCGTAGCAGCCCTAATAAGGGCTATTAAGGACTGTCTTGTCTTCTGGTAGCTGGTATATATGGTGGTAAAAGGTATATTCTGAGCTTCTGGGGCCCTGCCTGACTAAATAGAAAATGAGCTATATACTGTTCAGCGTAGCAGCCCTAATAAGGGCTATTAAGGACTGTCTTGTCTTCTGGTAGCTGGTATATATGGTGGTAAAAGGTATATTCTGAGCTTCTGGGGCCCTGCCTGACTAAATAGAAAATGAGCTATATACTGTTCAACATAGCAGCACTAATAAGGGATTAAGGACTGTCTTGTCTTCTGGTAGCTGGTATATATGGTGGTAAAAGGTATATTCTGAGCTTCTGGGGCCCTGCCTGACTAAATAGAAAATGAGCTATATACTGTTCAGCGTAGCAGCCCTAATAAGGGCTATTAAGGACTGTCTTGTCTTCTGGTAGCTGGTATATATGGTGGTAAAAGGTATATTCTGAGCTTCTGGGGCCCTGCCTGACTAAATAGAAAATGAGCTATATACTGTTCAACATAGCAGCACTAATAAGGGATTAATGACTGTCTTGTCTTCTGGTAGCTGGTATATATGGTGGTAAAAGGTATATTCTGAGCTTCTGGGGCCCTGCCTGACTAAATAGAAAATGAGCTATATACTGTTCAACATAGCAGCACTAATAAGGGATTAAGGACTGTCTTGTCTTCTGGTAGCTGGTATATATGGTGGTAAAAGGTATATTCTGAGCTTCTGGGGCCCTGCCTGACTAAATAGAAAATGAGCTATATACTGTTCAGTGTAGCAGCCCTAATAAGGGCTATTAAGGACTGTCTTGTCTTCTGGTAGCTGGTATATATGGTGGTAAAAGGTATATTCTGAGCTTCTGGGGCCCTGCCTGACTAAATAGAAAATGAGCTATATACTGTTCAGCGTAGCAGCCCTAATAAGGGCTATTAAGGACTGTCTTGTCTTCTGGTAGCTGGTATATATGGTGGTAAAAGGTATATTCTGAGCTTCTGGGGCCCTGCCTGACTAAACAGAAAATGAGCTATATACTGTTCAACATAGCAGCACTAATAAGGGATTAAGGACTGTCTTGTCTTCTGGTAGCTGGTATATATGGTGGTAAAAGGTATATTCTGAGCTTCTGGGGCCCTGCCTGACTAAATAGAAAATGAGCTATATACTGTTCAGTGTAGCAGCCCTAATAAGGGCTATTAAGGACTGTCTTGTCTTCTGGTAGCTGGTATATATGGTGGTAAAAGGTATATTCTGAGCTTCTGGGGCCCTGCCTGACTAAATAGAAAATGAGCTATATACTGTTCAGCGTAGCAGCCCTAATAAGGGCTATTAAGGACTGTCTTGTCTTCTGGTAGCTGGTATATATGGTGGTAAAAGGTATATTCTGAGCTTCTGGGGCCCTGCCTGACTAAACAGAAAATGAGCTATATACTGTTCAACATAGCAGCACTAATAAGGGATTAATGACTGTCTTGTCTTCTGGTAGCTGGTATATATGGTGGTAAAAGGTATATTCTGAGCTTCTGGGGCCCTGCCTGACTAAATAGAAAATGAGCTATATACTGTTCAACATAGCAGCACTAATAAGGGATTAATGACTGTCTTGTCTTCTGGTAGCTGGTATATATGGTGGTAAAAGGTATATTCTGAGCTTCTGGGGCCCTGCCTGACTAAATAGAAAATGAGCTATATACTGTTCAACATAGCAGCACTAATAAGGGATTAAGGACTGTCTTGTCTTCTGGTAGCTGGTATATATGGTGGTAAAAGGTATATTCTGAGCTTCTGGGGCCCTGCCTGACTAAATAGAAAATGAGCTATATACTGTTCAGCGTAGCAGCCCTAATAAGGGCTATTAAGGACTGTCTTGTCTTCTGGTAGCTGGTATATATGGTGGTAAAAGGTATATTCTGAGCTTCTGGGGCCCTGCCTGACTAAATAGAAAATGAGCTATATACTGTTCAACATAGCAGCACTAATAAGGGATTAAGGACTGTCTTGTCTTCTGGTAGCTGGTATATATGGTGGTAAAAGGTATATTCTGAGCTTCTGGGGCCCTGCCTGACTAAATAGAAAATGAGCTATATACTGTTCAGCGTAGCAGCCCTAATAAGGGCTATTAAGGACTGTCTTGTCTTCTGGTAGCTGGTATATATGGTGGTAAAAGGTATATTCTGAGCTTCTGGGGCCCTGCCTGACTAAATAGAAAATGAGCTATATACTGTTCAGCGTAGCAGCCCTAATAAGGGCTATTAAGGACTGTCTTGTCTTCTGGTAGCTGGTATATATGGTGGTAAAAGGTATATTCTGAGCTTCTGGGGCCCTGCCTGACTAAATAGAAAATGAGCTATATACTGTTCAGCGTAGCAGCCCTAATAAGGGCTATTAAGGACTGTCTTGTCTTCTGGTAGCTGGTATATATGGTGGTAAAAGGTATATTCTGAGCTTCTGGGGCCCTGCCTGACTAAATAGAAAATGAGCTATATACTGTTCAGCGTAGCAGCCCTAATAAGGGCTCTTAAGGACTGTCTTGTCTTCTGGTAGCTGGTATAGATGGTGGTAAAAGCGATATTCCGAGCTTCTGGGGCCCTGCCAGCGACAGCCTGTCTTTCCCTGCTGTGAGCGTCTGTCCCTCACTAAGTTCAAGCTGCTAATGCTGACGAAGAGGAAGTGCTGAGTTTTGTATATTCGAGGTCACATGGTTTCTCCAGCCAATGCGTGTAGACGCCGTTTTCGCGATGCCAGCGTCCTCCCAGGACCTGTCCCACCCCCCCTGCATGGTGATTGGTGTAAAAAACGCACCAGGGAAGGTGGGAGGGGAAACGAATTGTGAGTGCGCCATCGCCGCTGTACTCGATCGAAATCGAGTATGACGACCAGCGTAGTATTCGATCGAATACCGGCTCGGTCGAATACTACTCGCTCATCACTAGTTATATGGTCTTAAACAGAGGCTGCTGTAGTCACAGAATGGGATGCCCCAAAAAAGAAGTGGACCTGGCAGGGTCTAGTAGTGCTATGCCCAGCAAAAGTGTCTTTATCAGGGCTAATTTCAATTATAATAAGTGCAAATGGTTATATGGTCTTAAACAGAGGCTGCTGTAGTCACAGAATGGGATGCCCCAAAAAAGAAGTGGACCTGGCAGGGTCCAGTAGTGCTATGCCCAGCAAAAGTGTCTTTATCAGGGCTAATTTCAATTATAATAAGTGCAAATGGTTATATGGTCTTAAACAGAGGCTGCTGTAGTCACAGAATGGGATGCCCCAAAAAAGAAGTGGACCTGGCAGGGTCTAGTAGTGCTATGCCCAGCAAAAGTGTCTTTATCAGGCCTAATTTCAATTATAATAAGTGCAAATGGTTATATGGTCTTAAACAGAGGCTGCTGTAGTCACAGAATGGGATGCCCCAAAAAAGAAGTGGACCTGGCAGGGTCCAGTAGTGCTATGCCCAGCAAAAGTGTCTTTATCAGGGCTAATTTCAATTATAATAAGTGCAAATGGTTATATGGTCTTAAACAGAGGCTGCTGTAGTCACAGAATGGGATGCCCCAAAAAAGAAGTGGACCTGGCAAGGTCTAGTAGTGCTATGCCCAGCAAAAGTGTCTTTATCAGGCCTAATTTCAATTATAATAAGTGCAAATGGTTATATGGTCTTAAACAGAGGCTGCTGTAGTCACAGAATGGGATGCCCCAAAAAAGAAGTGGACCTGGCAGGGTCCAGTAGTGCTATGCCCAGCAAAAGTGTCTTTATCAGGGCTAATTTCAATTATAATAAGTGCAAATGGTTATATGGTCTTAAACAGAGGCTGCTGTAGTCACATAATGGGATGCCCCAAAAAAGAAGTGGACCTGGCAGGGTCCAGTAGTGCTATGCCCAGCAAAAGTGTCTTTATCAGGGCTAATTTCAATTATAATAAGTGCAAATGGTTATATGGTCTTAAACAGAGGCTGCTGTAGTCACAGAATGGGATGCCCCAAAAAAGAAGTGGACCTGGCAGGGTCTAGTAGTGCTATGCCCAGCAAAAGTGTCTTTATCAGGCCTAATTTCAATTATAATAAGTGCAAATGGTTATATGGTCTTAAACAGAGGCTGCTGTAGTCACAGAATGGGATGCCCCAAAAAAGAAGTGGACCTGGCAGGGTCCAGTAGTGCTATGCCCAGCAAAAGTGTCTTTATCAGGGCTAATTTCAATTATAATAAGTGCAAATGGTTATATGGTCTTAAACAGAGGCTGCTGTAGTCACAGAATGGGATGCCCCAAAAAAGAAGTGGACCTGGCAGGGTCTAGTAGTGCTATGCCCAGCAAAAGTGTCTTTATCAGGCCTAATTTCAATTATAATAAGTGCAAATGGTTATATGGTCTTAAACAGAGGCTGCTGTAGTCACAGAATGGGATGCCCCAAAAAAGAAGTGGACCTGGCAGGGTCCAGTAGTGCTATGCCCAGCAAAAGTGTCTTTATCAGGGCTAATTTCAATTATAATAAGTGCAAATGGTTATATGGTCTTAAACAGAGGCTGCTGTAGTCACAGAATGGGATGCCTCACAGCAGACTTAAGATCAGTTCAGTATATATGCACAGTTAGTTAGTATAAGCAGCCTGAAAACGCTAACAAAGCCTGTCAGGCTGGATGAAAAAAAAAAAAAAAATCTCCCTGTGACAGCCTCCGATTTTCCCTTCCTTTCCCTGTTTTTTGCTGGCTTTCTGTCTGTCTCCTGTCTGTCTCCTGCCTGTCTCCAGCCTGTCCCTGTCTGTCCCTGCCTGTCTAACTGTCTCTCCCTCAGCTACACAGCGTTCTGTCTCTCACGAATGCAATAGAGAAATGAGGAAGGAAAAGCAAGATGGCCGGCCTTAAATAGCGCTGTGACGTCACCGGGCTTGCTGGCTGCTGATAGGCTGCATGTGACTGCCCCAGCTTGCACTGGCGCGGGATAGATGTCCAGACATGTCCCGTCCGCCATCTTAGAATGCCTGTAAATGTAAATGAATGGATGTTAAAGGAAAACTTCGAGCGATCGAATCGCGGGGAAATTCGGATTCGATCCGAATCGAATTTTTCCTGAAATTCGGATCGAATCCGGGTTCGTCCGGATCGATTCGCTCATCCCTATTATAGACCACCAGTTGAGTCCTATGATTGGTCTACTGCTAGGGGAATCAGTGAGAGTGCCAAAAGTCAGTGCCAAGTTTATGTCTCTAGGTGCTGCTGCAAGGCTAAAAGAATCATGTTTTTTACGTTTTGCTAAATTTTTACAATTTTGTGGTCTTTATACTGTTGCTGGCCACATCTAGTTTATTGCTATATAAGTTTGTCAGGCATGTTGCCTACAAAGGCTTCAGCATGTATAGATTTTCTTAAGAATAGCTATAAGCAATTCATTTTTGCTCTGATCATTGTGCCTCTATTTTAGTTATGAAAATCAATCTTGTGCAAGAAAACAGATGGGGAATTCTTCATTGTGCTCTCCCCATTGTTGCACTGTGATGGAAAAATGACTCACACATTTCAGAAATCTGTGTGTCAGCTGTGAGCTGTTCACATTTTAATATCAGTTACTTTTATCACATGATTGCTATTGTTACAATTGTAGCTTTAGCCACAACCTGGCTTTTACAAAGTAATATATATAAATTGGAGAGAGGCAGCAGTGCAAGGTAAATACCTTCCAGCTAGATTTTTAGTGCATTATGTGCTGCTGTCCCTACATATGGCTTAGAACTATGGCTCTACCTATAAACCATTTTGCACCAGATTTCTTAAACTGCTAGTTCACAAATTTCACAGATATTACTTACTCTGAGTTTCTGGATATTTCATCATTAGCATAAGTCCCCATCTCAAAGTGGTAGATGTTGTTTCCATTCCAGCACCAAACAAGTTGCTCACCAAAGCAGATAAATTTTCATCATGGAAATACTTAATGGATTCTGGCTTTCCCTGTAAATTGGAAACAACTGATATTTAGATGCTAACAAGCAGTAGTATGCAGACCAAAACCCTCATGCCCCAGCCCTGGAGTTTAAAAGACTCCAGAGCCGGACGATTCCCTGTTTCTGGGGCACTGAAGATTTTTCCAAGAGGACTTAGAGTACAGATATTTCCGTCATGGAGGTAACACAAGAAATTAAAGCCACCTGGGAAACTATGTTGGATCAGTGCTTAATACTCATTCTTAATGCATTGTTGAACCATGATAAGAAAGGATCTGGATTGTTTACATTCAATACTTACCAAATATAATGATCAAACTAAAGGAATAGATAGGCTTTCTGGCACCCAGGGCAAAGATTCGAAATAGAGCCCCCACCTGTTCTCAGGCATCCGGTGCCCCCTGACCTGCTGCACCTGGGGCAATTGCCCCCCTGCTCCCCCTTAGTTAAAGTGGACCATCACTCTCCCGTGATCGGCCCGGGAATCTATAAGATTTCCGGGCCGATCACCTCCCTCCCCGCGGGACATCCGAGATCGGGATGTCCCGCGGGTTGAAACCCCCCCAAACACCCCAAATCCCCTTACCTTGTCTTCTTTTGAAACAAGCATTCCAAAGGGCATCCCCAAAAAACAGGGATTCATTATTAGTATCAAACCAACGGATTTTAATAACCAATAGAATGGCATTAAACATAAAGTATTGAACAGACATTGCGAGGTATTATTGACAGATCCCAATCGTAAACAACATCTCCTACCCTGGGTTTCCATGACTGCCAGAAGGGAAAGTAGTTTAAAGGATAACTTATGTAATAGCTTTTATGTGAGGCCCCCTATTGGATGTACGAGAGGGAGTAAGCTTTCTGGCAGTTACCCTTATGGGAGATGCTCTATATGCCCCCATATGAAGTTGGAGACTGAAGCTATAGAAAGGAATAACCAACAAACTTCCATATATGGAATTACCTGTACTGTCTGTCTGAAGCTGTGATCTATTTGATATGGGAGGAGATATACTGAGGAAACTAAGAACAAATTATGTAAAACGCATACAGCAGCATCTGACAATTATATGTTTATCAGATAAACATTGAAGAATAGCTTACACCCCTGGCTCAACACATTTTTAGACTTCCATGGGTGCAGGAGCAACAATTTGACAGTTACAGCTATAGAGCAGGTTGGGTATAGGAGATGGTAATATCAAGATGAGACTCCGACAGAGAGAGAGGCCAGATAGATATTTGACCTCAAAACCTTGTCACCCAAGGGACCTAATGAGGACTTCATATATACCATCTTAATAATTGTAGACTCATTCAGTTACCTTTATGACTAATGACTTGTGTTAGTGACTGGTTGTTGTGATTTTTTTTTGCACATCTCTTAGATTTACTGTGTAGTGAGTTGTTTTTTTAACATATTATAGGTTTTTCACATTTTCAATTTTGTCACGGTTTGAGTAAAACTGACACATAAGGGATTCCAATCACACATAACTAATAAAAAAAAGTTAAAAATAGATTTAAAAAACATCAATAAATGGAAAAAAAAAATATATATATATATATATATATACCACAATCTGCTCTCACTTACAACAATTAACTTCTGCAATACAATAATACTAATAAGAGGTTTCTGCTTTGAATGTAAAGCTTAGCTTAATGCACATATATCATATGATCCCTTCATCACTTGAGATGCCTATCAGTTCATCAAATAAATAATCTACTATTATCTATAGTGTTGCCATATGAATAGGTAAAGCAGACTGCTGCACACTGGCTGACTTGGTAGTCAGTCTCTCTTTGACCACCAACAAACTGTGTGTGAAATTAGGGGAACAGGTGTTACTTCAAGTAAGGCTCATTTGTTTTTTTAATGTGTCAAATCAGACTCAGCAGTAATGCGATCTAGTTACACTGGACCTCCACATTAGGTATAATAGAGCAATAAACTTGCAGTTGACAGAAGGAACTGCCTCCCCTTCTTTTCTAGTACAGACGACCTGCATAACATTTAATGCAGTGAGTATCTCCAATGTCTCAATGCAAAATGAGTCTGCTGTGAAATGGTCTAAATTATTAGTGTCTAATCTACTCCAAGCTAAAAAATATACAGGTGATTTTGAGGGGCGGGGGTTATTTATGGAGTGCCGCTTATTAATATTTGCTCTTATTTGCAGAAGGTCATTAGCTGTGGTTAATCATTACCTCTTGTTGCTTTGTCAGGAATGTATCAATAAAATTCCTCTGGTCATTTACATCTAGTTCCTTCCTCTGCTTGGTAAATGTTTCTTGTATAAAACTGTGTACCTGTGAAACATTCTCAGCAATTTTCTTGTAGGCTCCAGGAATTAGAGTCATGAGAGTTGGAAAACTGTTGTACAGCTCAAAACAAAAAGCAATGTGTCATTAGGTCATTTCCAATAAATGACTGGTTATTTATTGTTAATGAATAATATATTTAATTGTCAGAACGCTGTGCTCCGGATTCGGCGTTCGGCCCAACACTAAAGCTATCTATCTATCTATCTATCTATCTATCTATCTGCTTCTAGCCCTTCCTGCAGCCAGTCAGGTCAACCATTTTGCTGTCCCCGCCCCCACCCAACCAGGAGGGGGGAACAGGCAGGACCGGTCCATAAAAGGCCCGGCCCAGCCAGGAAGCAGGCGAGTGTACACAGTGCTCTGCCTGCAAATGAAGATGGGGGCTCTGTCACAATCTGCTATGGGATGATGGGGGTTGTTTTGAAACACAGTCTGCTATAAGAGAAGATGAGGGCTTGGTCACAGTCTATTGTGGGATGATAGGGGTTGTTCTGCAAACACAGTCTGCTATAGGAGAAGGTGGGGGCTCTGTCACACAGTCTGCTATGGGATTATGGGGTTGTTCTGCAACACAGTCTGCTATAGAAGAATAAGGGGGCTCTGTCACATAGTCTGCTATGGGATTATGGGGTTGTTCTGCAACACAGTCTGCTATAGAAGAATAAGGGCGCTCTGTCACAGTCTGCTATGGGATGATGGGGGTTGTTCTGCAACACAGTTTGCTATGGGAGAAGACAGGGGCCCTATCACAGTTTGCTATGGGATGATGGGGGTTGTTCTGCCACATAGTTTGCCATAGGAAAAAATTGGGGCTCTGTCACAGTCTGCAAAGGATGTTTGGGGTTGTTCGGCAACACAGTCTGCTATGGGAAAAGATGGGGGCTTTGACACAGTCTGCTATGGGATTCTCGCAGCTGTTCTGCAACACAGACTGCTATGATAGGGTTATGGGGATACATACCATTAGTACAGTATTATTTATGTATTTATATATATTTTTGGTTATTATTTTGAGTACTTTCACTACCCCGTTTTGTGCAGGGCAATCTCCCTAGTGGTCCCTCCTATTTGCAGCCTTTGCTACCCCCATTTTACAGCCATTTTTGGGCCCCCAAGTTTGAGTCCTCGTTGATTTCAATGGGGGGACCGGGGACCAAACCCGGACTTTAACAGCAAGTTCGGCCGAAATTTATGAACCCGAATTTCTACGGGTCCGCTCATCACTACTTAAGACCAGTTGACCTTCTAAATACTTCTTGGCAAATATTGAAACAGACTATTATGAACTAGCTACAGTGTTATGTAACTTACCCTGGCTGTAGGTAAACCCAAAAGTCTTATATTTTCATTAATTAATCTCATGAGCTCTTGAATTTTGGCATCATAATAGTCAAATCTTTGGCTCAGAAGTATGAAAACAATGATGTTGGCCACAGCTGCATTTATGATGGTGTAATTGTTAAAGGGCCTGCCTATGAAAAAATAAGAGTAAATTAGGTGCCAAAGTTACATGGTTGCAGAGATAACAATACATTTGTGGTTTTCATATCTTATTTACCAATACTTTGTTTGCATTAAACCATGTACAAAATATTTAAAATAAATGAAAGGGTATCTGTATATGTATTTCAAAAAAGTATTCTTAAGGATGAATATGAGAATACAAATGGCTTGAAACTTTTGTAAAAACCAGTGATATTTCTAAAAGCACACCAGATACTGTGAAATGGGATGTGTGCCAATGGTTGGATTTCTATTAAAACATTTGATTTGGAACTACAGGACAAAGAACCCCCAATGTATTTAACCCCTAAACCACCTTGCATTCCCTCCTCCTTAACCACACCTCCCCCTCCTATGGTTCACATAATAACATATGAAATAAAAACAACTTTACTTTACGAGACCAGATACTCATAATGCCCTGTTGAAATGACTGAAAACAATGTTCAACTAAAAGCATTTGAAAGGCCGATCTGTCAACATTAACAGAAAAATAAAAAAGTGAAAATGATTGCATTTTGAGTGGACTGTGAAAAACAAATACGGAGATTGCTCTTTGAAATGCTTTGAGATGTAGAACTTGGTTTTCTGTGATTTATAGTAGTCTAGTATACTATATTAGTGTGTTTATATGAGTACCTAGTCTCATAAAGCAAAACAGACTTTTGTTGCTTATATGTATATTGTGTAAATCATTGCAGGGAGTTGGTTGAGGAGTTAAATATGTCAAATTTTCATGTAGGAACCAGTCCAAACCAAGTACCCCTACCACCCTCCACCCTATAGAGCTTAAGGGTGTCATTGTACAGTTCTCTGTAGTTTCCAGTTGCCATTTTGGAGTCCACGGCACAGCTACTATCTGAAACAAACCAAATACCTCCATATGATCGAAATTCCTCAATTAGGTGTACAGCTTCATCACATATTTTGTCTTCTATAGATTTCTTTCCCATCCCATAATCTCTTAGAGTCGACAGACTGAACCTTCTCATGACTTTCCAGTTTTCTCCACTGGAGAAGGCAATACCTAAATAAAGCACAAACGTTACTGGATAACTACAGAGGGATCATTTTCCTTCAAAATATATATATACATTTTGACCCCTCTATTTTTTATATATGCACAATTATTTCATGACATGTTATCTATAGCTGTTCTGAACAAAACCTGTGACAAATATGATTAAAAATCACTTGCCTAGTCTATTGTAAGTGGAGCTTGTGCCAGGCACAAGGACTAGTCTAATTTGGAATGAAAGCGGCTCAAAACCCTGGCTGGTCGGCTTTGGAATCTAAAAGACTCCATGACTGGCTGCTAGCTTGCCGCTGGGGCATCCTAAAAAGAGTTGGACTGCTGTGTGAAATCCTTGGGGTCGGCAGGAAAATCAACTTTACCTCTGGATTCCAAGACACTGTGTTTGTCGGTGGATGCATCTCTGGTGTCCCTGTAGCTGTGTGCGCTCCCGCACCCAGCCATTCAGATAGGCTGGGGATGCCACAGTTTAACAGTTGGCGGTCATCAACCGACACAATTGAGATCAGACAATCGGGGCTTGGTGGGCCTAGGAAAGGTTTTGATCATTTTTAAAGACGGTATTCACAGTTTTTTATGCCCCATGATATTTCTGCATATATTTCTGAATTCTTTACTAAACATGACATTAAAATTACATAAACGCATCTTTTCGATAGGCTCCTAGAAAAGACTATACTTTTTACACTGCTCCTTTTTTCTTGACAGACTTTAATGGGCATCTATGTGTTTTTTAGTAAGAAGTGCGCTCTCGTGCCTCTAAAGGATCTTAGTCATACAGGTGATAATTTGTCAATAATGATGAATGAATGTTCCAAATTAAAAGTACTCCAATAACCAAGAAACATTGTAAGATAGTCTTAAATCTCCAAGAAAAGTATCCCACCATTTCAGTCTCTTAAAATAGGACTGGACATGTGTTGGCGAGAGCAGGGGAACCTCACTTTCCCTGAAGTATTTAAATCCATGAAGGTGTAGTGTGTTACAAATGGTAATCCTTGAGACTGTGGTCCCAACTCTCTTAAGGTCATTGGCCAGGTCCTCCAATGTAGTTCTGGGCTGATTCCTGACCTTTTTCATAATCATCCTTACCCTATGAGGCAAGATCTTGCATGGAGTCCCAGACCGAACAAGATTGACAGTCAACTTGTGCTGCTTCAATTTTCTAATAAATGGGCCAACAGTTGTTTCCTTCTCACCAAGCTGCTTGCCTTTTGTCCCATAGCCCACCCCAGCCATGTGCAGGTCTACAATTTTCTTCCTGGTGTTCTTAAATCTTTGGTCTAGGGCCATAGGTAGAGAGCTTGGAGTGTGATTGATTGACTGTGTGGACAGATGTTTTTTGCACATGCAACTGGTTCAAATTGGTGCAATTGATACAAGTATGTGCAGTCTTGCTGGTTGATAGCTAATCAAATACCTATTTCATGCAATACAAAGCAAAGATTTTTTTACAAATCATACAATATGATTTTCAGTATTTTTTTTTTAGTTTCTGTCTCTCACTGTTAAAGTGTACCTATGATAAAATTTACAGACCTCTCCATGCTTTGTGGGAAAACTTGCAAAACGGGAATTGTACTGTATAAAAATACCCTCACTGTATCAGTTAAAAGCAATTAGAGTTGGTCTATTTGCTTTAAAAGTTTCATTTTAATTCCCAAATTGGGGCACTGAGATAAAGTAGTGCAACATTTTCAAAAACACAAGTTTCTTTAAACGACCTCTACAATACCATCACATTTAAAAAAACAATAGAACTTTCACTTTTAAATGAATTATAGAATAAATGGATAATAAGCTACCATTTCCCTTTAAGAGTTTAGCAAGTAGAAATAAACTTGGTCTGTCAGAAAGCTCTTCATCATGGTTTATCAGAGCATCTTTTATTGTGTCATATCCACAAAGAACAACCACTTTCTCCATTGCCATCTGAACAGTAAATACTGTACCATAGGTCTTAGATAACTGAAAAATGAACAAGAATTTTGATTAGTGTATACTTAAAACCCTAACAATTACCGCAAGAACGGACAGTCCTATTTCTGTTGATAATAATTTAACCCAGAGGGAGCAATGGAAATATAAGGGTAACCCAAATAGGCTTTGTTAGTATATTATTATGGATGGGTTCATGCTAAAGATTTGGTGAAGAAAGTTTAATTTTAGGTGTTCTCTAAAACATTTCTGCTTTAATATTTCCCCCAAAAATTAACTACTCATGTGAGGGGGCATTTTCACATGTGGGATACATCGATTTCCAATGAGGTAAGGATGTTTTTTTAAACGTTTTTCCAATCATCATAGGATGCTTTTTCCGAACTTTAAATAAAACGTACTTACTTCATTCGAAAAATGATGCACCTCACCTGTAAAAATGTCCCATCACATTAGCTCACTCAGATCTAAGATTATTTTGCAACTGAAAGCAAACCAAAAGGTAAACCAGATCTTTAGCATGAACCCGAATATGTGTCGAGTTGACAAATCTCCACAAAACTGGATTCCCCAAAATTCCAGACAGTTTTAAAATCCAATTATATTTTTTTTCTTTTGTGGGTAATCCAACTGTTTTTGTTTTAGAGGGAAAACAACCACTCAAACCCCAGCAATCACACTTTGTAGCAAACCTGAATCCTCCAAAAGCATAAAAAAAAACAACCAGTATGCACTTTATTTGACCACAATGAAAAAATGTTTGTCTCAGGATCACTAGTGCAGATCACAAAAAATGTCTGTCCACTTTGGCTTGAGATCTAAGTGCACAAGCACAAGAAGTGGCCTGTCGTTCATTATACATCTATAACCCTTTCGCTGCCAGCCTACCTGGAGTTTTTGTCACACTCTGTTGCCAGACCATTTTGCACTATTTTGCGCTCCCCATGTTCAAATGTGATTTTTGAAGGGATTTCCAAGGATTTCCCAGAAAAATTATATATTGTTTTTTTGGGCTGGGCTTTAACATGAAATGTCTTGTTTGTAATTTTTTAGGTGTATTCTCAATATTTTTGGGTGAACTATGTGAAAAAAAAAATAAAAGAAAATAAAAAAAAACTATTTTTTACTATTTGTAGTGTTTTTTTGTAATGAAAAATGTAAGTTTGTAAAAAAAATCTTATTGCGTGTGAAATTCCGATTTCTCCCAGTTACAGCGGTACCACATATGTATAGGTAGACACCCTTTCCTGCCCAGGAGACTCCCCCAAACTGAAACAGCGCTTTAGGGGATTTTCAGATAAAATACAACTATGCTATGCGCTATGCACACCTTGAAGTTTTTCCAGAAAAACAACCCGTTACATTTGAAATACCCCCAACAAACTATATATTCTCTGGAAGTACACACCTCAAGCTTTCTAGGTGTACCAGGCATGTTGATGTGGCCACAGTTTTCTGGAAGTAATCCCTCAATGTATTCTTTGGTTGCAAAGAGTTTCCCTAAAAAAAGGATAAAAAAGCTAAATCAAAGCCACGTTTTCCTAAAAAAACTATATACAAACTAAAAAAAACAAGTAGAATCTGGAAAAGCAACATCTCCCGAACAGAACGATACCCAACATGCATAGCTACTGTCAAGGGAAGAGTTGCCAAACACCCCAAAGTAAAGCATGTGCGTAACGGTAATTTTACTTGAAAATTTCAGCTCTGTAGACAAAGTGCGCACCTTGCATTTTTTCAACCAAAACATTTTCAACACTTTACATTTGGAATATCCCCCATAAACCATACATTCCCTGACAGTACACATGTCACCCTCTGTTGACAGGTCATTTTTCCCCATTTTGCGCCATGTTTTGCGCCATTTTTGCTGGAATTTTCTGGAAAGTTATATATACATATTTTTTTGCAGCAGAGTTTAGGCTTTAACATGAAATGTCTTGTTTGTAAATGTTATTATGTTTTTTACAATGTTATTATTAAGTAAAAAAAAAAAATATTTTTTTAGAAAATCGCCTCCTTTATTTTAAATAAAAAATGTATTCTATTAAAGAAAACTATATTGCATGAGAAAGCCCCATTTCTACCGATTAGAACGGTACCACATATTTATCGGTAGCCCCCTGTTCCTGCCCAGGAGACCCCCCCAAACTGAAACAAGTACTTTATAACATTTACAAATAAAATACAACTACCATCCACACTGCAAAGGGTTAAATCGAGAAAGGGGGGGACCAGGGGGGGGGCATTTTTTGGGGGGGATTTTTAAGGGTTAAAAACCCTTAAATATCGAAAAAAAAATTACATGGGGTCCCCCTTACCCAAAATAACCAGCCCGGGACCAGCTATGCAGGGCTTGTAAAAACAGGGCGCATGGCCACGGGCTCTTCTGCCCCCCCCCAGGCTTTTGGGAGGCAGGTAATGGGGTGCCAGGGGTTAATGGCAAGTCACCCGCTAGCCGCAGGTGACTTGCCAGCCCGTAGCCTTGTGAACTGGTATAGGGATCTCTTGGACTCCTTACCAGTTCACAAGGGGTTAAGTGTAAAAAGAAAAACACCACACACACAGAGAAAAAATATTTTATTATTTTTTTTTTTAATACTTACCTCCCATCCATCTTGCTCTGTGTCCCTCGGCAGTCACTGGCTTCTGCTCACCAGCTGGAAGCCTTTTATAGCTGCTGGGTGACAGAACATAAGGGGTTAATTAAAAAAAAATGATATAGGGTCCCCCCTCCCGGGGGGGGGACCCCATTTTTATTTTGGATTTTTTAGGGTTAAAAACCTTTAAAAATCCCCAAAAAAAGACATGGGGTCCCCCTTACCTGAAGTAACCAGCCCGGGACCAGTTATGCAGGGCTTGTAGGAACAGGGCACAGGGGCCAGCTTTTGTGGCCCCTGGCCCTGCAGGCTACAAGCCTGCATAGCCCGTGGGCCCGGGCTCTTCTGCCCCCCCCCCCTGGCCTTTGGGGAGGCAGGTAATGGGGGTGCCGGGGGTTAATGGCAAGTCACCCGCTAGCCGCAGGTGACTTGCCAGACCTCCGAGCCTTGTGAACTGGTATAAGGGCTCTCATGGACCCCTTACCAGTTCACAAGGAGTTAACAGTAAAAAAAAAACACACACACAGAATAAAGAATGACTTTATTAAAAAATAAAAACTTTTTTTTTACTTTACTCACCTCTGATCCTCAGCTCCTGTGTCCCTCGCAGCTCTGATGACAGTTGTTGTCATCGCTGGCCAGTGGAGGAGGGAGGCAGGCGATCAGATCATCACCTGCCTTCCTCCTCCTGTGGCCAGCGATGACAAGTGTCAGAAATAACAGCCCGGAGCCAGGACGACACCCGGGAGTGACATCATAAGCCCCGCCCCCAAAGGGCAAGATGGCGGTGCCCGTCGAGGAGGACAGGGAGAGGGCCTTTCAATCGGAGGTCCCCCTGGTGAGAGGAGACCCTGCGGGAGTGATTGAGCATTGAGGTAAGTAAATGTCATTTTTATTTATTTATTTTTTTTACATGTATTTCGTGGCTGCTGAAGGGGGGGTGGCTATTTCGGGCCCTCCCTTGCAGCCGGGGGGGCCTGGGTGGGGGATCGAAGCCCCCCCAGATGAAGAGGAGACCCGGCCGGATCGAACAAGGGGTCAGGTGAGTATTTTTGTTATTTTACTTTTACTGTACCGGGTGAAGAAGTCAAGCACGTAGATTCTACGTGCTTGGCACTTAAGTGGAGTGGCACTGAAAGGGTTAAAGCTTTCTGAAGCCCATTTGGATAACCCTACAAATTTGTGTTGTTTGTATCGAGGTACAGTGTCAAAATCCTGGTGTCAGATCTGTGTGCTTTTTAATTGGTTATTTGTACTGAGGCCTAGCATGACCCTGTGGTCAGAATCTCTCTTTGTTACAGCAAAACCCGTTGCTTACTACAACCGCTATCCAGACTTTCCCGCTTGTCTAAAGTGGTAAAATACAAGTATATGTATTTTATTTTTTTTCCTAAATTTTCATAAATAGGTAATTAAAATGGAAGTCCAGTCTTGGGTCATCACGCTCGCCCTGCCTACCTCCCCTGGCGCAGAGACCGGATGCGTGATGACTCGCTCAGTATCCAGCGATGTTCCCCAGGTGCTTAGGGTCCTGGGCATCACCATCTTAGAGCAGCTTCCCACTCTTTGTGTGGCCCTGTCTGCCCATTCACTTGAAGGGGTGGATAGAAGCACACACAGCGATAAAAGTTTTTTTGTCACCACTTCCAACCCCCACCCCAGCGCCAAGGGAAGGGAAGCAGGGTGAGGGTGGTGACCTGAGACTGGACTTCCACTTTAATGATGCAATGGGACCACACGCAGGCACGCTCCCTGTTAAAGGGTAGCAGGGTATGTGGCCGCCAGCACGCCTGGATCCGCTCACCCTGGGCGAAGGGGAGGGAGTGGTTCCGAGAAGGCTGACTGGACAATAGGCTGCTCATGTGCCGTAGGACTGAGGAAGAGTGAGTGAGATCAGGTGACCTGGGGGGGTTTCACAAAGCAGGGTATCCCCGATCAGGGGGGCAAAGAACAAAACCCAGGATAGTCAAAATCCTGGGTTTTGGTGCACTTAAGTCTAATGATGAAACACCTGCCAGCGCCGGAATAATACAACGCCAAACCTTTCTGCATGCCAAAAATTAACGCATTGTTTACTCAATGAACAATTAAAATGCAGACAAAATAATGTGAATTCTAAATACTGCAACTAAGAAAATCACCTGACATGGTTCATTTTTGGATTATTTGGGGAAATAGATGGAGAGCCCCTGGGTGTTTTTTTTTCTTTGCAAATAAAAACGGAATAAAAAAGTACACATTGAACAGAATTGCAAAATTATAATATTACCTCCATGAAGGATTCATGACTTTTTTTCAGGTTTATTTTGTGCAGACTACCGATGATCGGCAATGGTTTGGGTCCAGGAGGCAAATTCCTGTATTTGTGATACTTTTGATTTTGAAATAAAGTTGCCAAAACAAGAATGGCAACTAAAAACCCAAGGATCATCATAGGGTCAATAGAAATCATTTTTTTTTAAACCTAAAGAAGAAAAACAAAAGGTGCTTTATAAAATTCCTGAAGAACAAGATATTTGCATATGTGTGTAAAGATACAATACACCAAAGAGGTATGTACTGTACTGTACTGTATATTAAACCCCATCCCTTAGACAACAAACCACTATCCCCTCTGAGGGGGCAAGAGTTTAGTGCTTCCGTTCCCACTTGAAAACCAGTGACAAGGGGAGCCGAGAGTGAGCGTACGACCGACACATGAGTGCCCGACCCCCCCAAAAAAAACGTACATCAACATTAGACCAGAGCGTTTCTACCATCGTGTGAGGCATAGAAAAAATTGCAATGGGGGGAGCTGAAAAACGTGGAGCAGACACGCTTATTCAACTATAAGCATTAATTTAGCCAAACGAACGATATAACAGATTTTAATGATGTGCAAGAAAGAGATGGGGCCTCTTTTCCGCCACATCATAAATTACCCCCATACCAAATAGATGGTAAACCCGGGGAACAACTCTTCCAGCCACGGCCTAAGGAAGGTGAGGGGTAAGACCCCTAGAAGAAAAAGCACAGGGTTACCTACCCCTCAGCCCTCCCCCGCCGCCGGCTTACTAAATCTGTGGATCAGCGCTACCGAAGATTTCCCTGGCATCGGGGAGCTTCTCCTTGGTTCACGATTGTCCTTGGAAGCTGGCAAAAAGGAGAGCGCTCTCTTCTTTTGTGGAGTGGCAACCTGGGCAGTGCTGTGAGGCTGAAGGTTCACCAAAGAAAGCACCCAATCAAGTTCCTGAGAAGAGGAGGCCTCAAAGTGAGTGTCCTTGTAGGTGAAAGAAATCTTAAAGGGAAATCCCCACTTATATCTGATCCCATGGGATTGTAGGATTTGCAGGTCTTCTCGCTATGGTTTGGGGTACCAAGTCTGCACAGAGTTGGTATGAGAAGCTCTGGAATTTCAAGGTGTCCTGTTCACACGCCGCAGCCATAAGTTGTTCTTTAGTGTGGAAGAAATGCAGTTTGACAAGGACGTCTCATGGAAGACCGTCGGCCCTTTTCTTCTGCAGGGCCCTATGTATTCGATTGAATTCCAGTCTCTCAATTGGAAGTGATGGGACAAGCTCCTGAAACAAAGCAGTAACTGTTGATTGCAGGTCCAAAACAGACTCCGGAATGCCTCTGGTCCTAATATTGGCTCTTCTGGATCAATTTTCGACATCCTCAAGCTTATGAAGTAATACCAGATTTTCCTTGCGCAGTAATTCCATATCATCCCTCAGCGTGGACATATCGGCATTCTGGGTCGTTGCTTGGTGTTCTAGGTCCCCGACTCTTTGACCCAGTTCCTTAATATCTGCAGAGAGGGTGTTGGTAACTTGTGTTGTGATACTCAGCGCCCACTTTTTTTAGCGCTCTTTCCAGCATTGCTTCGCATCTGTCGAGGGGAGGGGGGTGGGACTTGGGAGGAGAGCCATGCAAAGACTCGTCCATCCAGGATTCATCTTCTGGAAGGAGATCAGACGTATTATGAGGATCTCTCTGGTAGGCGTTAGGATTGGACAATGTGAGGTGAACAGGCTGCGATGCTGATGGAGAAAGCTGTTTGGACGAGTCCCAAAAATCTAGCGAGGTGTGCTAAAAGGAGGGGTGTGCTTCCATACCTGGGGCAGAGGTTGATCTTGGGATCAGAATGATCAAGTAGTAGAAAGGGTGTACTGGCCCTTTAAGACTTGTGATTCAATTACTGCTCACAACTGGGTGCAATGATGAACTGTACTGAACACAGGCACCTTAATTAGCAGAGGGCTTGCGGTGTGGGGGGATGAGGCACAGCAGAGTGGGAGGGCGGGTGAGCAGTCCGACCCCACAAGCAGAACCGCAACATGAGGCAGAGAGCTGCGGTCTGCGATTCTAAAATGCACTGGCTTTCCGGCCACACTTATCTCCCGCCGAGTCCCCCACTCACCAGCGCGGATCCGCACGATAGTTGGGGGGGAAGGTGCTCTGGTGGATGAGAGCCTCTGGGGCCGAAGACCGTCGGGTCACGTAGGCAGAGGGGGTCGGGACGCCACACGGTCTACAGAGCCGCAGGTTCAGGCGTCCATTGCGGCTCCGCGCACATGCGCACTCCAATGCTTTGGTGTTTTGATTGCATCACAGAGAATTTTCTTTTATGACACAGAAGGCAGTGAAAAAATATTACACTTTGTCAAAAGATAGAGCAATTTTTAGAATCTTATTTATAGAGGGTTCAAGGGGGACCCACCCCCATTATCTGTAAATATGTATATGACTTGAATATGAACCCGCCAAAGACCAGCTTTCTTAGGAATTCAATATGTTGGTTTGTCCATTAGTCCATTATTGAACCTCTTTCATAATATTGAGATGCAATGAGGACTTTGGAAAAAAATACTGTATATTAAAAGCTTTTTCGAAAATATGTTTATATGTGCTACAGAATTAGTTACAGAGAAAAACTGTTACTCTACAACTGATAATTGACAACACGTTGGGGGCCATGCTAATAATTTGGCAAAGAAAATGCGGAGTGGTTTAGGTTTAAAATGTGCTTTTTAATTTAGGGGTTATTTAAGAAATGCTAACGCCTAAGTCAAACTGGTGAGTGCCTCTTATAGCACACGTAGCGCTGAATGAATTACTAGCGGTGGCTCGGTGTGAAGCCCCGGCGCTGTATGTTCAGCAGATCCATGTAGCACCTGTCGCTTAGTAGAGTTATACCATACATTTCAATGGTGTTTAATTTAGTTGTGTATCAATAGCGTTATAATAAATTTGTTTTCTCAATGTTAGGATGAAATGATAGTGTGGCCTCTCCTGCCCAGCAACCCAGCTATGTGTAGGTATGCCATTGTAGTGTCATTGTTACAGTGTTAAAACAATGTCATTCCATGTGTTTTTGCTCTGGTGCTGGTGTATATGTGTTGAGAAACAGAGCGCCGATGATGGTTTTGTGTTTTTTTCTTAAATGTCGGCTTCAGCACCGAGTGCCGGGCTGGTGCTACCTATAGTTCTCGGGAGCATTGTCCTGTTGTTAGACGTAGTGTCTTCAATGTTTTTCAAGGTTTGGAAACAACAGCACCCTATGTGCTATGCATAACGATTTGGCAAATTCTTAAATTTATAGGGAGCTATTTTTCCAAAATTAAATTATATATCCTTACAATATTGGAGAAATGATTTACCTCACTAGTAAAAATGCATGTTTAAAGGAGTAGGTGATTTTTTGGGAAATAGTAGATCAAAAAAGGTTTTCTGAACTTTTTAGTGTGTTCAAGTTAAAAAGCTCATGCAGATAAGCTTCATTTCACACCTGAATGCACATCCAAAGGTAAACCTGCTTCATCAAATATTTAGCATGACCCCCACACTGCACCTGAAAAGGCACCTGTTCAAAAATTTTCACATCAACCCATTTTCCCTCAATGGTGTTTGAGAGTGTATTTGCCAGAGTATACGTGGGCATTTCAGTGTCCCTATGTGTTGATTTTGTCTGCCATATAAATAGGGAGCCTGATCAATACTAGGGATGAGCGAACCGGTTCGGACGAACCGGAATTCAGTCCGAATTTCAGGGAAAATTCGATTCGGCACGAACCCGAATTTTTTTTGGTTCGTGCCGATCGAATTTTCCCTGAAATAATAAAAAAAAAATGCCGGCATGGTGGGAGCGGGCAGGCCGGCTACGCTGTCAGCGGGCGGCGGAAGCCGGCCCGCTGACAGCGCAGCCAGCCTGTCCGCTCCCACCATGCCGGCATTTTTTTAAAAAGCAAACACTTACCTGCATGGTCGGAGCGTGGAGGCCGGCGCTGCTCTCAGGCGCCCTCTGATGACGCGTCCTCTGATGACAGCTGAGAGCGGCGCCGGCACCGCTCTCAGGCGCCCTCTGATGACGCGCCCTCTGATGACAGCTGAGAGCGGCGCCGGCCTCCATGCTCCGACCATGCAGGTAAGTGTTTGCTTTTTAAAAAAATGCCAGCATGGTGGCAGCGGGCAGGCCGGCTACGCTGTCAGCGCAGCCAGCCTGCCCACTCCCACCATTCCAGCATTTCTTTTTTTCAGATGAGCGATTCGTGAAAGTTCGATTCGGGCGAACCCGAATTTCTTGGGGTAATTCGGCGAATCGCCCGAATCGAACTTTCAAGAAGTTCGCTCATCTCTAATCAATACCAGATAGATCTATTCAAATGGTGCACCACTAATAACCAACCAGTTATGGGCGTGCTCACTAATATATACAACACAAAGAAAGATTGGCTCAATGGTCAGTCAGACCAGAGAGTCACAAATAGGAGCACCACCAATATAAATCCATGTACCGTTTATTCAGTTTATACCAAAAACAAACACGTTAAAAAATACGACAACACAACAATGAACATATTAAAACCACCTCTACCTGCCCTGAGAAAGTGTAAAAACACCTAATAATACCCATGAATCATACCAGATCTAAATCTAAAGGGAATGGTCACTAGAACCTAATCCCTGAAAGGAGTATACTCCCTTATGTTTAAACCATTTGTTTGTGCCGGCACAAAAATAACTAATTCATTAAGTGGTGTGTATTAATCATTCACATTCAAAATTACATCCAAACCCTATCCATAAAGTGACATGTGCATTGTGCAAAAAATATCTTGGCTCAAATAGGGGCCCAGAGAGTGAACACGTATTACAAAATATCATATGGAATGACAAAGAACCAGAAAAATATATATCACCAGCACAACATTATAATCAGTAACAAAATGACAACTCAAAATGAAACAAGTGACAATTATAAAAACAAAAGGGATACTCAGCTGTGGAACAATGTGTAAGTCAATCACCAGGGAGGACAGACAGGGCGGGAGGCTGCTCCACCTGCGCTTCGCGGTAATAGAAACCGCTTCTTGCTTGGGTGCGGGCATTGTTGTTACTAACTCCCGCTTTTAACTGTCTCTGAGGGCGGGGGGGGAGGAGGGAGAGGGGAGGCGGAAGGCGGGCGTGTCTACAGTAGAATACATTCATCTCACCGCCGCCACTGACCGTCATGACGGAGCACGGGGGGCGTGTTGCTAAGGACGCTGGCGCGCCCGGCAGTCATTGGATCGCGTCAAATGACGCGCATCAGTCATTTTGCATGGGGCCACTCCTTCAAGCCCCTTCTCATACATCCCTATACAGACTGCGTCAAGTGACGCACACCAATCCGGTGCTAAAATTAGGGATAATGACAGGCACAGTAAGCCCGTGTATATGGGCGCGTTCGCGCTTGGACACCCGCCCTGCTACTCCCCTCAATCTCCACCTATGATGGCATGGTTTGTGGGCCGACGCGCGCACCCAGGTGCGGGCCGCCCCGTGGCGCGCGCGCATAGCTCACGCAGCCCCCAGAGGCATTCAAAGGGGAAAAATAAAAACATTTATGGGACAAGTCTAGGCAATGAAATAAGTAATTCCTGTATAAGATATAATATGCATTAATGTAATTAAACTAAGAGGATCTATAGCCAATTCACATATCAATATAATGGGTATGCTTATGTTAACCAACCATATTTGGTATTGGATTTTTTAAGGGACATTAGCATCAACTGAGTACCCATCAACCATATACATCATGCTTAACATTAGTGCTATTCCAGGTCATCCAGCAGGGGTGATCATATAGGTAAGGGGCCCAGATATAAGTCCTTGATAACTTGATGATGGCAGATCTTTCTTGTGATGAGAGAACTTCTTATGGTGGACGTCCATGTCTTCACTTCCTTGGGTCCTGGTCTTCTATCTGCCCAAAGCACATGTTTCCCTAGAGGTGGGTGACACTTATACCCTAATCTGTGAAAAAACACACAACAAAAACAAAAAATAAATAAATAAGCGGTCAATATCCAAATCTCCATTGACCCTAAATAACGTGTTTAAGGTTGGGCAAGCGGGCACATGAAATACCCATGTGTCCAAACTCACCCAGCCATGAAAAGAACTCCTCATTATGAGGACCTACACACTGACAACTACATAAAGATATGTGTAAATATAATTGGACTCAGAAGAATCCAACCAGTGCAACAAAAAAAAGTGCTCAACCGAGTCAGGGTTAGAGCGTGTCCCTCCAACCATAAAGTACAGTGACAGAGAGATGAAATATCTCTCCCACATTACAAGGTGAGATAAATGAAAATCAATGTGAATACAAGCGTGTCACTCTATTCCTCATGGGTAATGCCCAGATATTTCCTTTCAGGTAGGCTAGGACCACATGATCTGAAACACGGAAGATGATCCAACCAATGGGTCCCCATCTTAACCCAAAAAGGGAGAGAAGGACCAGTCCTCATTCATCCCCAGTGGGGATCTGCTGCTCAGCTGGAAGATCCAACGTAACTCCCTTTGGAGTAGCAGTTTTTTTAGATCCCCTCCACGGGGCCCCAAGGAAACTTTTTCAATGCCCACCACCCTTAGGGTGGAGAGATCCCCCCCCATGTGTTTCCAAAAAATGTCGTGCCACCGGGGAGACCATCTTACCTGCTAGGGTGTCCCGGTGTGCCAGACGAATGTTCGATATATGCGCTTGGATCCTGGTTCGTAGGGCATATTTAGTTTCCCCTATATACAGCATGGGACAACCACACCTCAATTGATATACCACCGATCTGGATCTGCAATTGATAAATTGTGCAATTTTAAATTGTTGACCTGTCTCGAGATTGATCACTATATCTGTCTTGTCTATATAACGGCAAACTGAGCAATTCCCACAGGGGGCACTACCTTTTGTGGATAGCCTAGACAGCCATGTCTTTGATGGCATGTAGTGGCTGTGACAAAGCTTATCCCTTAGATTGGGAGCCCGCCTGGCAGTGGGTCTAGCTCTTGGTCCAACTATGGGGAGAAGGGTGGAATCTGTGCTAAGTAAATTCCAGTGGGTCGATATTTTTGACCCTGTTCCATTGTCTATGGAAGTCCAAGACCAACCTCACCGATTCACCTTTTCCTGGTGTCTTTACCTTTTTTTGTTTGTTCTTATTAGGTATTAAGGTGTATGCTCGTTCTGTTTCCTTCGCTCTTTGGTATGCGTGTTCTATTTTCCTCTGTGGATAGCCTCGAGCTTGGAATCTCTGTGCCAGATCCACTGATTGTTCCTCAAAATCCTGTGTCCTAGAGCAATTTCTTCGTGCTCTGAGGAATTGGCCAATTGGAATCCCGTTTTTTACATGTTGAATGTGTGCGCTCCCATAGTCTAAAAGACTATTCACCGAGGTGGGTTTCCTGTATAGCCTGGTGTTGATGGTCCCGTCTTGTTCAAGTGTGATCACTAGGTTCAGGAATGTCACCTCCTCTCGGGAGATCTCATATGTCAGTTTGATTTGTAGGTCATTCCGATTCAGCGTGTCGAGGAATTCCCGGCAGGTTTCTTCTGGGCCCTGCCAGAGAAGGAAGACATCATCAATATAACGGTACCACCCGAGCACCTGAAATTCTGACAAAACGATGTTTTCCTCCCACCACCCAAGAAACAGATTTGCCACCGAAGGAGCACATTTTGCTCCCATCGCGACCCCCGAGATTTGCCTAAACACTTGCCCATTAAAAGTGAAAATATTATGCCCCAAGATGAAATCCAATAGGGCTAAGATGAATCTATGCAAAGGTTCTCGTTCTCTCGACTCTTTGTCGAGGAAATGCCGGACCGATGTGATGGCAAGGTGATGGGGAATGATCGTATACAGTGACTCGACATCACATGTCACTAGACAGATGTCCGAGGGTACTTGTATATTCTCCAGTTTCCTAAGTAGGTCCCCGGTGTCCTTGGTGTATGAATTGAGACTGGAGACATGGGGCTGGAGAAATTGATCGATAAAGGTACAAACAGGCTCCAACAGGCTCCCAATCCCGGATACAATGGGTCTGCCGGGTGGGGAAGTTAGACTTTTATGAATTTTCGGCAATACATAAAAGGTAGGCATAGCCGGATGTGCCACCTTGAGGTATTTGAATTCGTGTGTGTCTATAATGCCCTCTTCCTTGGCCGTCAATAACAATAAATCTAACTCTGCCTTGTTGTCCTGTAGGGGGTTGTTGGGGAGTCTCGTGTAGTAACGGGTGTCATGTACTTGACGATTGACCTCCCGAACATACTCCGTGGTGTCCCAAACCACCACGTTGCCCCCTTTATCTGCCTCCTTTATTGTTATGGTGGGATTTGTCATTAGGTCTTTTAGGGCTTGTTGTTCTGCCCAGGTTAAATTCATGTGTCCATACATTGGACCCAATTCGAAGATTTCCCTCACTACCTGATCAAAGAAGACCTGTACCGCTGGTACAGATCTTAAGGCAGGACAAAAGGTGGAGGGGCGTTTTAGCCCACTATTATTTCTTACCACTGTGGATTCCATTGACGTTGTCCCAATGGGTTCAAGAGATGCTGTCAAGTCTTGTTCCTGTGTGATTGTTAAGTTCTGTTCTGTTAGCAGACCTTGAAGTGTCGAGAGGGCCTCGTGATCTTCTGGTCCCAACGTTATTTGATTTGTTCTTACATCCCGTAGACCAAAGTGTTTCCTTAAAATAACTCTCCTACAAAACAAATATATGTCCTTAATTACAGAGAATTTGTCCATGTTTCTGGTTGGCGCAAAGGAGAGGAGTACTGACATTTCAGGTGGTGTTAAGACATGTGAGGAAATGTTGACTATTTGGAGTGCATGCGAGTCCCCCGTTCCTTCCTCCCTGTCAGGCGTTTGTAGCCCCAGCGGTCCCTGCTCCTGAGGGCTCTTTGGGCGCCGTCTGCCCCCCCTCCTGGTTCTTCGTCTATTTCGCTGCCCGACGATAAAAAATGATTATATAAATCGCTTCGGGAGGAATTTTGAGAACCAGGAGGGGGGCCCTGCATGGTGGAGCCTCTCCCTCCACCATACCTTTGTCTGTCACTCCGACTGTTGCCCCTATGTTGCCACTTATATGCACGATGGTGGGCATAATCCGAGATATCCCTTTGTAACTAGTTTCGTTTGGTGTCCATAGTTACCTGCTCAAATCTGGCCAATTCAATTGCGAGTGAGTCCAAAAAGGGTTTGACCACATGTACCTGGTCAAAACTATCCAATTTGGACTTCAACTCCTGTAATTTCAATTTAGTTGAGTTTAAAAGTTTTTTGTCATGTTCTATGAGCATCTGAATCAGGATATGGGATGCCTTCAAAAGGCCACTTTCCCATAAATCTCTAAATTCAGTATCAATTTCCCATGTTGGAAAAAGTTGGACCCGTAGTCCCCTGGGGCATATATTTTGCACAATGTACATCTCCAAACTTTTAATATTCCACCAAAGTCTTGTATAGTCCCTATGGGCCTTTTTAATTTCTCTCGACAGTTGTACAAAATCATTTGACGTGTCTAGATGGGTATCGGCATCATGTCCCACTAACAGATTTTGGAATTTATTGTTCCAGATAATTTCCCTATCCTCAAAGTTGAAAGTCATAGTGTAAAGTGTGCACACATAAACCAGGAAGGTATCCAAAGGGATACTGCACCCTGCACAACCAGATAGATCTATTCAAATGGTGCACCACTAATAACCAACCAGTTATGGACGTGCTCACTAATATATACAACACAAAGAAAGATTGGCTCAATGGTCAGTCAGACCAGAGAGTCACAAATAGGAGCACCACCAATATAAATCCATGTACCGTTTATTCAGTTTATACCAAAAACAGTTTGCAGCAGGAGCCCAAAAATAGGATGAATCACACCCTGGAGTTGCAAGCAGCAGCAGCAGCCCAAACATTGCTTTAAAGAGACACTTGAGTTGGCAGCAGGAGCCCAAAAATTGGATGAATCACACCCTGGAGTTGCAAGCAGCAGCAGCCCAAACATAGCTTGAAATAGACACTGGAGTTGGCAGCAGGAGCCCAAAAATTGGATGAATCACACCCTGAAGTTGCAAGCAGCAGCAGCAGGAGCCCAAACATTGGCTGAAAGAGACACTGGAGTTGGCAGCAGGAGCCCAAAAATTGGATGAATCACACCCTGGAGTTGCAAGCAGCAGCAGGAGCCCAACATTGGCTGAAAGAGACACTGGAGTTGGCAGCAGGAGCCAAAAAATTGGATGAATCACACCCTGGAGTTGCAAGCAGCAGCAGCCCAAACATAGCTTGAAAGAGACACTGGAGTTGGCAGCAGGAGCCCAAAAATTGGATGAATCACACCCTGAAGTTGCAAGCAGCAGCAGCAGGAGCCCAAACATTGGCTGAAAGAGACACTGGAGTTGGCAGCAGGAGCCCAAAAATTGGATGAATCACACCCTGGAGTTGCAAGCAGCAGGAGCCCAAACATTGGCTGAAAGAGACATTGGAGTTGGCAACAGGAGCCTAAAAATTGGATGAATCACACCCTGGAGTTGCAAGCAGAAGCAGCCCAAACATAGCTTGAAAGAGACACTGGAATTGGCAGCAGGAGCCCAAAAATTGGATGAATCACACCCTGGAGTTGCAAGCAGCAGGAGCCCAAACATTGGCTGAAAGAGACATTGGAGTTGGCAACAGGAGCCTAAAAATTGGATGAATCACACCCTGGAGTTGCAAGCAGCAGCAGCAGCCCAAACATTGCTTTAAAGAGACACTTGAGTTGGCAGCAGAAGCCCAGGAATTGGATGAATCACACCCTGGAGTTGCAAGCAGCAGCAGGAGCCCAACATTGGCTGAAAGAGATACTGGAGTTGGCAGCAGGAGCCCAAAAATTGGATGAATCACACCCTGGAGTTGCAAGCAGCAGCCAAGACATAGCTTGAGAGAGACACTGGAGTTGGCAGCAGGAGCCCAAAAATTGGATAATTGGATGAATCACACCCTGGAGTTGCAAGCAGCAGCAGCAGGAGCCCAAACATTGGCTGAAAGAGGCACTGGAGTTGGCAGCAGGAGCCCAAAAATTGGATGAATCACACCCTGGAGTTGCAAGCAGCAGCAGCAGTCCAAACATTGCTTTAAAGAGACACTTGAGTTGGCAGCAGCAGGAGCCCAAAAATTGACTGACACACCCTGGAGTTCGCAGCAGCAGCAGCCCAAACATTGCTTTAAAGAGACACTTGAGTTGGCAGCAGCAGGAGCCCAAAAATTGACTGACACACCCTGGATTTCGCAGCAGCAGGAACCTAGAAATTGGCTGGAAGGCACCCTGAAGTTGGCAGCAGCAGGAGCACATACATTAGCTGGAAGGCACACCCTGGAGTTGGCAGCAGCATAAGCAGGAGCCCAAACATTGCTTGAAAGACACCCTGGAGTTGGCAGCAGCAGCAGCAGGAGGCCAAAAATTGGCTGAGAGAGACACTGGAGTTGGCAGCAGGATCCCAAAATTTGGATGAATCACACCCTGGAGTTGCAAGCAGCAGGAGCCCAAACATAGCTTGAAAGACACACTGGAGTTGGCAGCAGGGGCCCAAAAATTGGATGAATCACACCCTGGAGTTGCAAGCAGCAGCAGGAGCCCAAACATTGGCTGAAAGAGACACTGGAGTTGGCAGCAGGAGCCCAAAAATTGGATGAATCACACCCTGGAGTTGCAAGCAGCAGGAGCAGGAGCCCAAACATTGGCTGAAAGAGACACTGGAGTTGGCAGCAGGAGCCCAAAAATTGGATGAATCACACCCTGGAGTTGCAAGCAGCAGGAGCCCAAACATTGGCTGAAAGAGACACTGGAGTTGGCAGCAGGAGCCCAAAAATTGGATGAATCACACCCTGGAGTTGCAAGCAGCAGCAGCCCAAACATAGCTTGAAAGAGACACTGGAGTTGGCAGCAGGAGCCCAGAAATTGGATGAATCACACCCTGGAGTTGCAAGCAGCAGGAGCCCAAACATTGGCTGAAAGAGACACTGTAGTTGGCAGCAGGAGCCCAAAAATTGGATGAATCACACCCTGGAGTTGCAAGCAGCAGCAGCCCAAACATTGCTTTAAAGAGACACTTGAGTTGGCAGCAGCAGGAGCCCAAAAATTGACTGACACACCCTGGATTTCGCAGCAGCAGGAACCTAGAAATTGGCTGGAAGGCACCCTGAAGTTGGCAGCAGCAGGAGCACATACATTAGCTGGAAGGCACACCCTGGAGTTGGCAGCAGTATAAGCAGGAGCCCAAACATTGCTTGAAAGACACCCTGGAGTTGGCAGCAGCAGCAGCAGGAGGCCAAAAATTGGCTGAGAGAGACACTGGAGTTGGCAGCAGGAGCCCAAAATTTGGATGAATCACACCCTGGTGTTGCAAGCAGCAGGAGCCCAAACATAGCTTGAAAGACACACTGGAGTTGGCAGCAGGGGCCCAAAAATTGGATGAATCACACCCTGGAGTTGCAAGCAGCAGCAGGAGCCCAAACATTGGCTGAAAGAGACACTGGAGTTGGCAGCAGGAGCCCAAAAATTGGATGAATCACACCCTGGAGTTGCAAGCAGCAGGAGCAGGAGCCCAAACATTGGCTGAAAGAGACACTGGAGTTGGCAGCAGGAGCCCAAAAATTGGATGAATCACACCCTGGAGTTGCAAGCAGCAGGAGCCCAAACATTGGCTGAAAGAGACACTGGAGTTGGCAGCAGGAGCCCAAAAATTGGATGAATCACACCCTGGAGTTGCAAGCAGCAGCAGCCCAAACATAGCTTGAAAGAGACACTGGAGTTGGCAGCAGGAGCCCAGAAATTGGATGAATCACACCCTGGAGTTGCAAGCAGCAGGAGCCCAAACATTGGCTGAAAGAGACACTGTAGTTGGCAGCAGGAGCCCAAAAATTGGATGAATCACACCCTGGAGTTGCAAGCAGCAGCAGCCCAAACATTGCTTTAAAGAGACACTTGAGTTGGCAGCAGCAGGAGCCCAAAAATTGACTGACACACCCTGGATTTCGCAGCAGCAGCAGCAGGAACCTAGAAATTGGCTGGAAGGCACTCTGAAGTTGGCAGCAGCAGGAGCACATACATTATCTGGAAGGCACACCCTGGAGTTGGCAGCAGCATAAGCAGGAGCCCAAACATTGCTTGAAAGACACCCTGGAGTTGGCAGCAGCAGCAGCAGGAGGCCAAAAATTGGCTGAGAGAGACACTGGAGTTCGCAGCAGGGGCCCAAAAATTGGATGAATCACACCCTGGAGTTGCAAGCAGCAGCAGCAGGAGCCCAAACATTGGCTGAAAGAGACACTGGAGTTGGCAGCAGGAGCCCAAAAATTGGATGAATCACACCCTGGAGTTGCAAGCAGCAGGAGCAGGAGCCCAAACATTGGCTGAAAGAGACACTGGAGTTGGCAGCAGGAGCCCAAAAATTGGATGAATCACACCCTGGAGTTGCAAGCAGCAGGAGCAGGAGCCCAAACATTGGCTGAAAGAGACACTGTAGTTGGCAGCAGGAGCCCAAAAATTGGATGAATCACACCCTGGAGTTGCAAGCAGCAGCAGCCCAAACATTGCTTTAAAGAGACACTTGAGTTGGCAGCAGCAGGAGCCCAAAAATTGACTGACACACCCTGGATTTCGCAGCAGCAGCAGCAGGAACCTAGAAATTGGCTGGAAGGCACTCTGAAGTTGGCAGCAGCAGGAGCACATACATTAGCTGGAAGGCACACCCTGGAGTTGGCAGCAGCATAAGCAGGAGCCCAAACATTGCTTGAAAGACACCCTGGAGTTGGCAGCAGCAGCAGCAGGAGGCCAAAAATTGGCTGAGAGAGACACTGGAGTTCGCAGCAGGGGCCCAAAAATTGGATGAATCACACCCTGGAGTTGCAAGCAGCAGCAGCAGGAGCCCAAACATTGGCTGAAAGAGACACTGGAGTTGGCAGCAGGAGCCCAAAAATTGGATGAATCACACCCTGGAGTTGCAAGCAGCAGGAGCAGGAGCCCAAACATTGGCTGAAAGAGACACTGGAGTTGGCAGCAGGAGCCCAAAAATTGGATTAATCACACCCTGGAGTTGCAAGCAGCAGGAGCAGGAGCCCAAACATTGGCTGAAAGAGACACTGGAGTTGGCAGCAGGAGCCCAAAAATTGGATGAATCACACCCTGGAGTTGCAAGCAGCAGGAGCCCAAACATTGGCTGAAAGAGACACTGGAGTTGGCAGCAGGAGCCCAAAAATTGGATGAATCACACCCTGGAGCTGCAAGCAGCAGGATCCCAAACATTGGCTGAAAGAGACACTGGAGTTGGCAGCAGGAGCCTAAACATTGGATGAATCACACCCTGGAGTTGCAAGCAGCAGCAGCAGCCCAAACATTGCTTTAAAGAGACACTTGAGTTGGCAGCAGGAGCCCAAAAATTGGATGAATCACACCCTGGAGTTGCAAGCAGCAGCAGCAGCAGCCCACACATAGCTTGAAAGAGACACTGGAGTTGGCAGCAGGAGCCCAAAAATTGGATGAATCACACCCTGGAGTTGCAAGCAGCAGCAGCAGTCCGAATATTGCTTTAAAGAGACACTTGAGTTGGCAGCAGCAGGAGCCCAAAAATTGAATGACACACCCTGGAGTTCGCAGCAGCAGCAGCAGCCCAAGCATTGCTTTAAAGAGACACTTGAGTTGGCAGCAGGAGCCCAAAAATTGGATTAATCACACCCTGGAGTTGCAAGCAGCAGCAGGAGCCCAAACATTGGCTGAAAGAGACACTGGAGTTGGCAGCAGGAGCCCAAAAATTGGATGAATCACACCCTGGAGTTGCAAGCAGCAGCAGCAGACCAAACATTGCTTTAAAGAGACACTGGAGTTGGCAGCAGGAGCCCAAAAATTGGATGAATCACACCCTGGAGTTGCAAGCAGCAGCAGCAGCAGCAGCCCACACATAGCTTGAAAGAGACACTGGAGTTGGCAGCAGGAGCCCAAAATTGGATGAATCACACCCTGGAGTTGCAAGCAGCAGGAGCCCAAACATTGGCTGAAAGAGAAACTGGAGTTGGCAGCAGGAGCCCAAAATTTGGATGAATCACACCCTGGAGTTGCAAGCAGCAGCAGCAGCCAAACATTTCTTTAAAGAGACACTTGAGTTGGCAGCATCAGGAGCCCAAAAATTGACTTACACACCCTGGAGTTGGCAGCAGCAGCAGCAGGAACCTAGAAATTGGCTGGAAGGCACCCTGAAGTTGGCAGCAGCAGGAGCACATACATTAGCTGGAAGGAACACCCTGGAGTTGGCAGCAGCATAAGCAGGAGCCCAAACATTGCTTGAAAGACACCCTGGAGTTGGCAGCAGCAGCAGCAGCAGGAGGCCAAAAATTGGCTGAGAGAGACACTGGAGTTGGCAGCAGGAGCCCAAAATTTGGATGAATCACACCCTGGAGTTGCAAGCAGCAGGAGCCCAAACATAGCTTGAAAGACACACTGGAGTTGGCAGCAGGAGCCCAGAAATTGGATGAATCACACCCTGGAGTTGCAAGCAGCAGGAGCCCAAACATTGGCTGAAAGAGACACTGTAGTTGGCAGCAGGAGCCCAAAAATTGGATGAATCACACCCTGGAGTTGCAAGCAGCAGCAGCCCAAACATTGCTTTAAAGAGACACTTGAGTTGGCAGCAGCAGGAGCCCAAAAATTGACTGACACACCCTGGATTTCGCAGCAGCAGGAACCTAGAAATTGGCTGGAAGGCACCCTGAAGTTGGCAGCAGCAGGAGCACATACATTAGCTGGAAGGCACACCCTGGAGTTGGCAGCAGTATAAGCAGGAGCCCAAACATTGCTTGAAAGACACCCTGGAGTTGGCAGCAGCAGCAGCAGGAGGCCAAAAATTGGCTGAGAGAGACACTGGAGTTGGCAGCAGGAGCCCAAAATTTGGATGAATCACACCCTGGTGTTGCAAGCAGCAGGAGCCCAAACATAGCTTGAAAGACACACTGGAGTTGGCAGCAGGGGCCCAAAAATTGGATGAATCACACCCTGGAGTTGCAAGCAGCAGCAGGAGCCCAAACATTGGCTGAAAGAGACACTGGAGTTGGCAGCAGGAGCCCAAAAATTGGATGAATCACACCCTGGAGTTGCAAGCAGCAGGAGCAGGAGCCCAAACATTGGCTGAAAGAGACACTGGAGTTGGCAGCAGGAGCCCAAAAATTGGATGAATCACACCCTGGAGTTGCAAGCAGCAGGAGCCCAAACATTGGCTGAAAGAGACACTGGAGTTGGCAGCAGGAGCCCAAAAATTGGATGAATCACACCCTGGAGTTGCAAGCAGCAGCAGCCCAAACATAGCTTGAAAGAGACACTGGAGTTGGCAGCAGGAGCCCAGAAATTGGATGAATCACACCCTGGAGTTGCAAGCAGCAGGAGCCCAAACATTGGCTGAAAGAGACACTGTAGTTGGCAGCAGGAGCCCAAAAATTGGATGAATCACACCCTGGAGTTGCAAGCAGCAGCAGCCCAAACATTGCTTTAAAGAGACACTTGAGTTGGCAGCAGCAGGAGCCCAAAAATTGACTGACACACCCTGGATTTCGCAGCAGCAGCAGCAGGAACCTAGAAATTGGCTGGAAGGCACTCTGAAGTTGGCAGCAGCAGGAGCACATACATTATCTGGAAGGCACACCCTGGAGTTGGCAGCAGCATAAGCAGGAGCCCAAACATTGCTTGAAAGACACCCTGGAGCTGGCAGCAGCAGCAGCAGGAGGCCAAAAATTGGCTGAGAGAGACACTGGAGTTCGCAGCAGGGGCCCAAAAATTGGATGAATCACACCCTGGAGTTGCAAGCAGCAGCAGCAGGAGCCCAAACATTGGCTGAAAGAGACACTGGAGTTGGCAGCAGGAGCCCAAAAATTGGATGAATCACACCCTGGAGTTGCAAGCAGCAGGAGCAGGAGCCCAAACATTGGCTGAAAGAGACACTGGAGTTGGCAGCAGGAGCCCAAAAATTGGATGAATCACACCCTGGAGTTGCAAGCAGCAGGAGCAGGAGCCCAAACATTGGCTGAAAGAGACACTGTAGTTGGCAGCAGGAGCCCAAAAATTGGATGAATCACACCCTGGAGTTGCAAGCAGCAGCAGCCCAAACATTGCTTTAAAGAGACACTTGAGTTGGCAGCAGCAGGAGCCCAAAAATTGACTGACACACCCTGGATTTCGCAGCAGCAGCAGCAGGAACCTAGAAATTGGCTGGAAGGCACTCTGAAGTTGGCAGCAGCAGGAGCACATACATTAGCTGGAAGGCACACCCTGGAGTTGGCAGCAGCATAAGCAGGAGCCCAAACATTGCTTGAAAGACACCCTGGAGTTGGCAGCAGCAGCAGCAGGAGGCCAAAAATTGGCTGAGAGAGACACTGGAGTTCGCAGCAGGGGCCCAAAAATTGGATGAATCACACCCTGGAGTTGCAAGCAGCAGCAGCAGGAGCCCAAACATTGGCTGAAAGAGACACTGGAGTTGGCAGCAGGAGCCCAAAAATTGGATGAATCACACCCTGGAGTTGCAAGCAGCAGGAGCAGGAGCCCAAACATTGGCTGAAAGAGACACTGGAGTTGGCAGCAGGAGCCCAAAAATTGGATTAATCACACCCTGGAGTTGCAAGCAGCAGGAGCAGGAGCCCAAACATTGGCTGAAAGAGACACTGGAGTTGGCAGCAGGAGCCCAAAAATTGGATGAATCACACCCTGGAGTTGCAAGCAGCAGGAGCCCAAACATTGGCTGAAAGAGACACTGGAGTTGGCAGCAGGAGCCCAAAAATTGGATGAATCACACCCTGGAGCTGCAAGCAGCAGGATCCCAAACATTGGCTGAAAGAGACACTGGAGTTGGCAGCAGGAGCCTAAACATTGGATGAATCACACCCTGGAGTTGCAAGCAGCAGCAGCAGCCCAAACATTGCTTTAAAGAGACACTTGAGTTGGCAGCAGGAGCCCAAAAATTGGATGAATCACACCCTGGAGTTGCAAGCAGCAGCAGCAGCAGCCCACACATAGCTTGAAAGAGACACTGGAGTTGGCAGCAGGAGCCCAAAAATTGGATGAATCACACCCTGGAGTTGCAAGCAGCAGCAGCAGTCCGAATATTGCTTTAAAGAGACACTTGAGTTGGCAGCAGCAGGAGCCCAAAAATTGAATGACACACCCTGGAGTTCGCAGCAGCAGCAGCAGCCCAAGCATTGCTTTAAAGAGACACTTGAGTTGGCAGCAGGAGCCCAAAAATTGGATTAATCACACCCTGGAGTTGCAAGCAGCAGCAGGAGCCCAAACATTGGCTGAAAGAGACACTGGAGTTGGCAGCAGGAGCCCAAAAATTGGATGAATCACACCCTGGAGTTGCAAGCAGCAGCAGCAGACCAAACATTGCTTTAAAGAGACACTGGAGTTGGCAGCAGGAGCCCAAAAATTGGATGAATCACACCCTGGAGTTGCAAGCAGCAGCAGCAGCAGCAGCCCACACATAGCTTGAAAGAGACACTGGAGTTGGCAGCAGGAGCCCAAAATTGGATGAATCACACCCTGGAGTTGCAAGCAGCAGGAGCCCAAACATTGGCTGAAAGAGAAACTGGAGTTGGCAGCAGGAGCCCAAAATTTGGATGAATCACACCCTGGAGTTGCAAGCAGCAGCAGCAGCCAAACATTTCTTTAAAGAGACACTTGAGTTGGCAGCATCAGGAGCCCAAAAATTGACTTACACACCCTGGAGTTGGCAGCAGCAGCAGCAGGAACCTAGAAATTGGCTGGAAGGCACCCTGAAGTTGGCAGCAGCAGGAGCACATACATTAGCTGGAAGGAACACCCTGGAGTTGGCAGCAGCATAAGCAGGAGCCCAAACATTGCTTGAAAGACACCCTGGAGTTGGCAGCAGCAGCAGCAGCAGGAGGCCAAAAATTGGCTGAGAGAGACACTGGAGTTGGCAGCAGGAGCCCAAAATTTGGATGAATCACACCCTGGAGTTGCAAGCAGCAGGAGCCCAAACATAGCTTGAAAGACACACTGGAGTTGGCAGCAGGAGCCTAAAAATTGGATGAATCACACCCTGGAGTTGCAAGCAGCAGCAGCAGCAGCCCAGACATTGCTTTAAAGAGACACTTGAGTTGGCAGCAGGAGCCCAAAAATTGGATGAATCAAACCCTGGAGTTGCAAGCAGCAGCAGGAGCCCAACATTGGCTGAAAGAGACATTGGAGTTGGCAGCAGGAGCCCAAAAATTGGATGAATCACACCCTGGAGTTGCAAGCAGCAGGAGCCCAAACATAGCTTGAAAGACACACTGGAGTTGGCAGCAGGAGCCCAAAAATTGGATAAATCACACCCTGGAGTTGCAAGCAGCAGCAGGAGCCCAAACATTGGCTGAAAGAGACACTGGAGTTGGCAGCAGGAGCCTAAAAATTGGATGAATCACACCCTGGAGTTGCAAGCAGCAGCAGCAGCCCAGACATTGCTTTAAAGAGACACTTGAGTTGGCAGCAGGAGCCCAAAAATTGGATGAATCAAACCCTGGAGTTGCAAGCAGCAGCAGGAGCCCAACATTGGCTGAAAGAGACATTGGAGTTGGCAGCAGGAGCCCAAAAATTGGATGAATCACACCCTGGAGTTGCACGCAGCAGCAGAAGCAGCCCAAACATAGCTTGAAAGAGACACTGGAGTTGGCAGCAGGAGCCCAAAAATTGGATGAATCACACCCTGGAGTTGCAAGCAGCAGGAGCCCAAACATTGGCTGAAAGAGACACTGGAGTTGGCAGCAGGAGCCCAAAATTTGGATGAATCACACCCTGGAGTTGGAAGCAGCAGCAGCAGCCAAACATTGCTTTAAAGAGACACTTGAGTTGGCAGCAGCAGGAGCCCAAAAATTTACTTACACACCCTGGAGTTGGCAGCAGCAGCAGCAGGAACCTTGAAATTGGCTGGAAGGCACCCTGAAGTTGGCAGCAGCAGGAGCACATACATTAGCTGGAAGGCACACCCTGGAGTTGGCAGCAGCATAAGCAGGAGCCCAAACATAGCTTGAAAGAGACACTGGAGTTGGCAGCAGGAGCCCAAAAATTGGATAAATCACACCCTGGAGTTGCAAGCAGCAGGAGCCCAAACATTGGCTGAAAGAGACACTGGAGTTGGCAGCAGGAGCCCAAAATTTGGATGAATCACACCCTGGAGTTGGAAGCAGCAGCCAAACATTGCTTTAAAGAGACACTTGAGTTGGCAGCAGCAGGAGCCCAAAAATTTACTTACACACCCTGGAGTTGGCAGCAGCAGCAGCAGGAACCTTGAAATTGGCTGGAAGGCACCCTGAAGTTGGCAGCAGCAGGAGCACATACATTAGCTGGAAGGCACACTCTGGAGTTGGCAGCAGCATAAGCAGGAGCCCAAACATTGCTTGAAAGACACCCTGGAGTTGGCAGCAGCAGCAGCAGCAGCAGGAGGCCAAAAATTGGCTGAGAGAGACACTGCAGTTGGCAGCAGGAGCCCAAAAATTGGATGAATCACACCCTGGAGTTGCAAGCAGCAGGAGCCCAAACATAGCTTGAAATACACACTGGAGTTGGCAGCAGGAGCCCAAAAATTGGATGAATCACACCCTGGAGTTGCAAGCAGCAGCAGGAGCCCAAACATTGGCTGAAAGAGACACTGGAGTTGGCAGCAGGAGCCTAAAAATTGGATGAATCACACCCTGGAGTTGCAAGCAGCAGCAGCAGCCCAAACATTGCTTTAAAGAGACACTTGAGTTGGCAGCAGGAGCCCAAAAATTGGATGAATCACACCCTGGAATTGCAAGCAGCAGCAGGAGCCAAACATTGGCTGAAAGAGACACTTGAGTTGGCAGCAGTGGGAGCCCAAAAATTGACTGACACACCCTGGAGTTCGCAGCAGCCCAAGCATTGCTTTAAAGAGACACTTGAGTTGGCAGCAGGAGCCCAAAAATTGGATTAATCACACCCTGGAGTTGCAAGCAGCAGCAGGAGCCCAAACATTGGCTGAAAGAGACACTGGAGTTGGCAGCAGGAGCCCAAAAAGTGGATGAATCACACCCTGGAGTTGCAAGCAGCAGCAGCCCAAACATAGCTTGAAAGAGACACTGGAGTTGGCAGCAGGAGCCCAAAAATTGGATGAATCACACCCTGGAGTTGCAAGCAGCAGGAGCCCAAACATTGGCTGAAAGAGACACTGGAGTTGGCAGCAGGAGCCCAAAATTTGGATGAATCACACCCTGGAGTTGCAAGCAGCAGCAGCAGCCAAACATTGCTTTAAAGTGACACTTGAGTTGGCAGCAGCAGGAGCCCAAAAATTGACTTACACACCCTGGAGTTGGCAGCAGCAGCAGCAGGAACCTAGAAATTGGCTGGAAGGCACCCTGAAGTTGGCAGCAGCAGGAGCACATACATTAGCTGGAAGGCACACCCTGGAGTTGGCAGCAGCATAAGCAGGAGCCCAAACATTGCTTGAAAGACACCCTGGAGTTGGCAGCAGCAGCAGCAGCAACAGGAGGCCAAAATTGGCTGAGAGAGACACTGGAGTTGGCAGCAGGAGCCCAAAAATTGGATGAATCACACCCTGGAGTTGCAAGCAGCAGGAGCCCAAACATAGCTTGAAAGACACACTGGAGTTGGCAGCAGGAGCCCAAAAATTGGATGAATCACACCCTGGAGTTGCAAGCAGCAGCAGCAGGAGCCCAAACATTGGCTGAAAGAGACACTGGATTTGGCAGCAGGAGCCCAAAAATTGGATGAATCACACCCTGGAGTTGTATGCAGCAGCAGCAGCCCAAAAATTGACTGACACACCCTGGATTTCGCAGCAGCAGCAGGAAACTAGAAATTGGCTGGAAGGCACCCTGAAGTTGGCAGCAGTAGGAGCACATACATTAGCTGGAAGGCACACCCTCGAGTTGGCAGCAGCATAAGCAGGGGCCCAAACATTGCTTGGAAGACACCCTGGAGTTGGCAGCAGCAGCAGCAGGAGGCCAAAAATTGGCTGAGAGAGACACTCGAGTTGGCAGCAGGAGCCCAAAAATTGGATGAATCACACCCTGGAGTTGCAAGCAGCAGCAGCAGGAGCCCAAACATTGGCTGAAAGAGAAACTGGAGTTGGCAGCAGGAGCCCAAAAATTGGATGAATCACACCCTGGAGTTGCAAGCAGCAGCAGCAGGAGCCCAAACATTGGCTGAAAGAGAAACTGGAGTTGGCAGCAGGAGCCCAAAAACTGGATGAATCGCACCCTGGAGTTGCAAGCAGCAGCAGCAGCCCAAACATTGCTTTAAAGAGACACTTGAGTTGGCAGCAGGAGCCCAAAAATTGGATGAATCACACCCTGGAGTTGCAAGCAGCAGCAGGAGCCCAACATTGGCTGAAAGAGACATTGGAGTTGGCAGCAGGAGCCCAAAAATTGTATGAATCACACCCTGGAGTTGCAAGCAGCAGCAGGAGCCCAACATTGGCTGAAAGAGACATTGGAGTTGGCAGCAGGAGCCCAAAAATTGTATGAATCACACCCTGGAGTTGCAAGCAGCAGCAGAAGCAGCCCAAACATAGGTTGAAAGAGACACTGGAGTTGGCAGCAGGAGCCCAAAAATTGGATGAATCACACCCTGGAGTTGCAAGCAGCAGGAGCCTAAACATTGGCTGAAAGAGACACTGGAGTTGGCAGCAGGAGCCCAAAATTTGGATGAATCACACCCTGGAGTTGCAAGCAGCAGCAGCAGCCAAACATTGCTTTAAAGAGACACTTGAGTTGGCAGCAGCAGGAGCCCAAAAATTGACTTACACACCCTGGATTTCGCAGCAGCAGCAGCAGGAACCTAGAAATTGGCTGGAAGGCACCCTGAAGTTGGCAGCAGCAGGAGCACATACATTAGCTGGAAGGCACACCCTGGAGTTGGCAGCAGCATAAGCAGGAGCCCAAACATTGCTTGAAAGACACCCTGGAGTTGGCAGCAGCAGCAGCAGCAGCAGCAGGAGGCCAAAAATTGGCTGAGAGAGACACTGGAGTTGGCAGCAGGAGCCCAAAAATTGGATGAATCACACCCTGGAGTTGCAAGCAGCAGCAGGAGCCCAAACATTGGCTGAAAGAGACACTGGAGTTGGCAGCAGGAGCCTAAAAATTGGATGAATCACACCCTGGAGTTGCAAGCAGCAGCAGCAGCCCAAACATTGCTTTAAAGAGACACTTGAGTTGGCAGCAGGAGCCCAGAAATTGGATGAATCACACCCTGGTGTTGCAAGCAGCGACAGGAGCCCAACATTGGCTGAAAGAGACATTGGAGTTGGCAGCAGGAGCCCAAAAATTGGATGAATCACACCCTGGAGTTGCAAGCAGCAGCAGCAGTCCAAATATTGCTTTAAAGAGACACTTGAGTTGGCAGCAGTGGGAGCCCAAAAATTGACTGACACACCCTGGAGCTCGCAGCAGCAGCAGCAGCAGCCCAATCATTGCTTTAAAGAGACACTTGAGTTGGCAGCAGGGGCCCAAAAATTGGATTAATCACACCCTGGAGTTGCAGCAGCAGGAGCCCAAACATTGGCTGAAAGAGACACTGGAGTTGGCAGCAGGAGCCCAAAAATTGGATGAATCACACCCTGGAGTTGCAAGCAGCAGCAGCCCAAACATAGCTTGAAAGAGACACTGGAGTTGGCAGCAGGAGCCCAAAAATTGGATGAATCACACCCTGGAGTTGCAAGCAGCAGGAGCCCAAACATTGGCTGAAAGAGACACTGGAGTTGGCAGCAGGAGCCCAAAATTTGGATGAATCACACCCTGGAGTTGCAAGCAGCAGCAGCAGCCAAACATTGCATTAAAGTGACACTTGAGTTGGCAGCAGCAGGAGCCCAAAAATTGACTTACACACCCTGGAGTTGGCAGCAGCAGCAGCAGGAACCTAGAAATTGGCTGGAAGGCACCCTGAAGTTGGCAGCAGCAGGAGCACATACATTAGCTGGAAGGCACACCCTGGAGTTGGCAGCAGCATAAGCAGGAGCCCAAACATTGCTTGAAAGACACCCTGGAGTTGGCAGCAGCAGCAGCAGCAGCAACAGGAGGCCAAAATTGGCTGAGAGAGACACTGGAGTTGGCAGCAGGAGCCCAAAAATTGGATGAATCACACCCTGGAGTTGCAAGCAGCAGGAGCCCAAACATAGCTTGAAAGACACACTGGAGTTGGCAGCAGGAGCCCAAAAATTGGATGAATCACACCCTGGAGTTGCAAGTAGCAGCAGCAGGAGCCCAAACATTGGCTGAAAGAGACACTGGAGTTGGCAGCAGGAGCCCAAAAATTGGATGAATCACACCCTGGAGTTGCAAGCAGCAGCAACAGCAGCAGCAACAGGAGCCCAAACATTGGCTGAAAGAGACACTGGAGTTGGCAGCAGGAGCCCAAAAATTGGATGAATCACACCCTGGAGTTGCAAGCAGCAGCAGCAGCAGCCTAAACATTGCTTTAAAGAGACACTTGAGTTGGCAGCAGCAGGAGCCCAAAAATTGACTGACACACCCTGGATTTCACAGCAGCAGCAGGAACCTAGAAATTGGCTGGAAGGACCCTGAAGTTAGCAGCAGCAGGAGCACATACATTAGCTGGAAGGCACACCCTGGAGTTGGCAGCAGCATAAGCAGGAGCCTAAACATTGCTTGAAAGACACCCTGGAGTTGGCAGCAGCAGCAGCAGGAGGCAAAAAATTGGCTGAGAGAGACACTGGAGTTGGCAGCAGGAGCCCACAAATTGGATGAATCACACCCTGGAGTTGCAAGCAGCAGGAGCCCAAACATAGCTTGAAAGACACACTGAAGTTGGCAGCAGGAGCCCAAGAATTGGATGAATCACACCCTGGAGTTGCAAGCAGCAGCAGCAGGAGCCCAAACATTGGCTGAAAGAGACACTGGAGTTGGCAGCAGGAGCCCAAAAATTGGATGAATCACACCCTGGAGTTGCAAGCAGCAGTGGCCCAAACATTGGCTGAAAGAGACACTGGAGTTGGCAACAGGAGCCCAAAATTTGGATGAATCACACCCTGGAGTTGCAAGCAGCAGCAGCAGCTTAAACATTGCTTTAAAGAGACACTTGAGTTGGCAGCAGCAGGAGCCCAAAAATTGACTGACACACCCTGGAGTTGGCAGCAGCAGCAGCAGGAACCTAGAAATTGGCTGGAAGGCACCCTGACGTTGGCAGCAGCAGGAGCACATACATTAGCTGGAAGGCACACCCTGGAGTTGGCAGCAGCATAAGCAGGAGCCCAAACATTGCTTGAAAGACACCCTGGAGTTGGCAGCAGCAGCAGCAGGAACCCAAAAATTGGCTGAGAGAGACACTGGAGTTGGCAGCAGGAGCCCAAAAATTGGATGAATCACACCCTGGAGTTGCAAGCAGCAGCAGGAGGCCAAACATTGGCTGAGAGAGACACTGGAGTTGGCAGCAGGAGCCCAAAAATTGGATGAATCACATCCTGGAGTCGCAAGCAGCAGCAGCAGCAGCCCAACATTGGCTAAAAGAGACACTGGAGTTGGCTTCAGGAGCCCAAAAATTGGATGAATCACACCCTGGAGTTGCAAGCAGCAGCAGCAGGAGCCCAACATTGGCTGAAAGAGACACTGGAGTTGGCAGCAGCAGGAGCCCAAAAATTGGATGAATCACACCCTGGAGTTGCAAGCAGCAGCAGCAGGAGCCCAACATTGGCTGAAAGGCACACCCTGAAGTTGGCATCAGCAGGAGGCCAAAAATTGGTTGGAAGGCACACCCTGAAGTTGGCATCAGCAGGAGCCCAAAAATTGGCCTAAAGACATAAATATGTTTTGCACCATTTGGGAAGTGTAAAACGTGGCACCATGCTGAATCTAGTCGCATGCATCAGGCATTGGTGGGTGGAAATCCTGGTTGATCCATCCCTGATTCATTTTGACAAAGGTGAGTCCCTCCACATTTTTAGTTGATAGACGAGTTCTCCTCGCCGTAACTATGGCCCCCGCCGCACTAAACACCCGCTCAGATGGCACGCTACTTGCCAGGCAGGACAGCTTTTCCAGGGCAAACTCAGCTAGTTGCGGCCACAAGCCAAGTTTGGCTGCCCAGAAGTCCAGCGGATCCTCAAGGTGTGTTGGCATGGTCATGTCAAGGTATGACATGACCTGCTGGTTCAGGTCCTGCTCCAGGTCTTCCTGCTGCTCATGAGTAGCCTCACTATGCGGGTGTAGAAAGCTACTCATTAGCGACTGAAGACTGAGGCTGCTGCTGCTGATGGAGCTGCTGCTGCTGCTCCTGCCAACCCCCCCAGCAGCCATGGCAGTGGAAGGTGAGCGCAGAGGTCCCCTCGAGTCAGACCTGCGAGAGTATGGACCATGGCGCAGATAGGCATCGGCCAACTGACTACGTAGAATGTCTTTGTAGTAGTTCAGTTTGTCCTCCCTCTCGGCGGGTTTAAAAAATGCCCCCATTTTGTGCCGGAAGCGAGGGTCCAATAAGGTGGACAGCCAGAAGTCATCCCGCCGACAGATGGAAACAATTCTGGGGTCACTACGCAAGCACGTGAGCATGCTTCCTGCCATTTGCGCAAGTGACTCGGATGGACTACCTGTCTCCATCTCCACTGCATACTGCCACGGTGTGTCCGGGTCCTCTGTCTCGCCTTCCTCAAAACCCTCTTGCTCCTCTGGCTGCTCCTGCCCCTCCTCTCCTGTCCGCTGACTAGATAAACCAGCCATTTCGCCAAGCCTAAACTGTGTTTCGCTGGGCAACTCCTCCTCCTCTTCCTCCTCCTTCTTCAGTTCAGCTCCAACGGGGTTAAAGTGGCCGTAAGATGTAGACGCCATGTCTACAGTGCCCTGACCAGCCATGGTTTCCAACATGTGCTGTAGTACATGAAGCAGTGGAATCACGTCGTTCATCCCGTAATCCTGCCGACTGGCAAATAAAGTGGCTTCCTCAAAGGGCCTGAGCAAACGGCAGGTGTCACGTATGTGCTGCCACTGGTTGACATTGAAGTTACACAGGGGAGTCCCCCTATCCGCTTGGATCATCAGGAAATCCGTGATGGCTTTTCTCTGTTCATATAATCGGAACAACATGTGAAGGGTAGAATTCCAACGGGTGGAAACATCGCAAATCAGACTATGTTGGGGGATACCGTTCTGACACTGTAGCTCAAGAAGGGTGTGTTTGGCGGTGTATGAGTGGCTGAAGTGCATGCAAAGTTTCCTTGAAGTTGTTAGGATGTCTTGCATATGAGGGGAACACTTCAGAAACCGCTTGACAACCAGATTGAAAACGTGAGCCATGCAGGGGGCATGGGTCAGCCTTTCCATGGCGCAGCGCAGACAACATGATTCCCATTTTAAGTTTTCTTGGAGTAAGCCATGTTTGGATTTCCTGATGAATAAATTTAAGCAGTTCCTCCCCTGGGTGACTCCGTTCGCCAAGACAAACCATGTGAAGCATGTGACACCTCCGTGCCCTGCACACATGGTAGACTGGAGGGGCACTGAGACTTGAGCCTACAGTGGAGGGTGAGGAGATGGCGGAGGATGAGGAGGCCGAGTCGCACAGTGTCACAGGCCCAACGGGCAGGGAGCGCGGAGGCCGAAGCGGCGTGACCTGTCCAAGTTGCTGCTGCTGCTGCAAAGGGACCACATTCACCCAGTGGGCCGTAAACGACATGTACTGTCCCTGACCGTAGTTACAGCTCCAGACGTCGGCACTGCCATGCACTTTGCTACACACCGACAGGCTCAAGGACTGGCCCACCTTCTGTTCAACAAAAGTGTGCAGCGCTGGTACTGCCTTCTTGGCAAAGAAATGACGGCTTGGGACTCTCCACCTCGGCTCGGCACAAGCCATCAGTTCTCTGAAAGGTGCACAGTCCACCATCTGAAAAGGGAACGACTGCAGCACCAGCAACTTGGACAGGAGCACATTCAGCTTCTGCGCTGTAGTATGAGTGGGCGCATACTGCTGTCTCTTGGACATGGCTTCGCTGATGGATTGCTGGTGGGATGCATGACTTGGAGGAGGAGGAGCAGGAGCGACAGAGGATGGGTATGACGCACAGCTGCCTTCGGCTGAGGTGCTGGAGCCTTGGCTGGCAGAAATTGGGAGTGGTGTGCCACTTGGTGAGGAAGCAGACTGGACCACCCCTTGGGAGCCTCGGTTCTCCCAGGTCGCTTTATGGTGACGCATCATATGTTGACGCAGGGCCGTGGTGCCAACATTTGGGCCCTGGCCACGCTTCACCTTCTGCCTACATATCTTGCATGTGGCCATGTTACCCTCCTGCGGATGCTTCAGGAAAAACTGCCACACTGCCGAGTAGCTACTTTTCCCACCAACAGGCCTCACTGATTCGCTGCTATTGTCGCCAACTCCAGGAACCCCTGCTCCACTACCTCCCGATAAGGTAGCCTGCCGCGCAGCAGGTGCTCTACCCCGGCCCCGTTTGGCTCCAGGCTTTACAATTATGCCCCCATGCTGACTGCCAACCATGCTGCTAACACCTTGCTGCCTGAGCTGCTGACTCCGGGGCAACCTGCGCCCCTCTTCTCCTGATGATGACGATGAAGCCTCTTCATCACCCGGCTCCCAAGTGCGATCGGCTTCATCATCATCATCATCACCGAGTTGTGGCTGTACGTCACTGATGTTCTCGGTTTCCTCAACAGTGTCTGGCGCAGAAGCTGGAAATCTCGCAACACCCACGACTCTGTCCACATCACTATTTGTCTGCCGAGCTAAAGAAGCCACCTCCATTTCATGGCTGGGCAGTAGCTGCTGACTGTCCTCTATCTGATCGTCCTCCTCACTAAAGAGTGGAGCTGAACCCAAAGCATAGGATACGTCGCTGGGGGAGGGAACGGCGTAGGACAGAAGCAATGGGAGGACAGGGACTGCTCTCGGGGCATGCCAACTCAGGGTTGTGTCAGAGGAACCTACCGACCCTAGACTGGGGGTCTCAGACGTAACTTGTGATGATGTTGATGAGCGCGTTAACCAATCTACCACGGCAGATGCTTTACTGGTGGAGACACGACCGCTAGCAGATACTGGCAGATCAGGTCTGTCACCGTGACTCCTGCTGCCACTCGCCCCTAGTCTGCTGCGACCTCTGCCTGCTGAATCTTGCCTCTGCCACTCCTCTTTGAACATCCTGGCACTTGTCTGCCTGACATTTTTATGTATTTGCTTATTTAGTATAAACAGATAGGGTGCAAGGTGCAGCTTTGGGGTGCCCTGCAGCCTGGTTTATTGAAAACAGTCAAAAACAAGTGCAAACTGAAGTAGCTTAATGAAGCTGATGCTGATCAACGCTTATGTTGTATAACAGATAGGGTGCAAGGCGCAGCTTTGGGGTGTCCTGCGCCCTGGTTTATTGAAAACAGTCAAAAACAAGTGCAAACTGAAGTAGCTTAATGAAGCTGATGCTGATCAACGCTTATGTTGTATAACAGATAGAGTGCAAGGTGCAGCTTTGGGGTGCCCTGCGACCTGGTTTATTAAAAGCTGTCAAAAACAAGTGCAAACTAAAGTAGCTTAATAAAGCAGCTGATGCTGATCAACGCTTATGTTGTATAACAGACAGGGTGCAAGGTGCAGCTTTGGGGTGCCCTGCGGCCTGGTTTATTGAAAGCAGTCAAAAACAAGTGCAAATTGAAGTAGCTTAATAAAGCAGCTGATGCTGATCAACGCTTATGTTGTATAACAGATAGGGTGCAAGGTGCAGCTTTGGGGTGCCCTGCGGCCTGGTTTATTGAAAACAGTCAAAAACAAGTGCAAACTGAAGTAGCTTAATGAAGCTGATGCTGATCAACGCTTATGTGGTATAACAGATAGGGTGCAAGGTGCAGCTTTGGGGTGCCCTGCGGCCTGGTTTATTGAAAACAGTCAAAAACAAGTGCAAACTGAAGTAGCTTAATGAAGCTGATGCTGATCAACGCTTATGTTGTATAACAGATAGGGTGCAAGGTGTAGCTTTGGGGTGCCCTGCGGCCTGGTTCATTAAAAGCAGTCAAAAACAAGTGCAAACTGAAGTAGCTTAATGAAGCTGATGCTGATCAATGCTTATGTTGTATAACAGATAGGGTGCAAGGTGCTGCTTTGGGGGGCCCTGCGGCCTGGTTTATTAAAAGCAGTCAAAAACAAGTGCAAACTGAAGTAGCTTAATGAAGCTGATGCTGATCAATGCTTATGTTGTATAACAGATAGGGTTAAAATAGCATGTGCCTTGGGATGCCAGTGTGGCGTAATGTATTTTAAGCTGAGCAGAAACTTTTGAGACTAATCCAAGTATGAGAAACGCTTATGTTGTATAACAGATAGGGTGCAAGGTGCAGCTTTGGGGTGCCCTGCGGCCTGGTTTATTAAAAGCAGTCAAAAACAAGTGCAAACTGAAGTAGATTAATGAAGCTGATGCTGATCAATGCTTATGTTGTATAACAGATAGGGTGCAAGGTGCTGCTTTGGGGTGCCCTGCGGCCTGGTTTATTAAAAGCAGTCAAAAACAAGTGCAAACTGAAGTAGCTTAATGAAGCTGATGCTGATCAACGCTTATGTTGTATAACAGATAGGGTTAAAATAGCATGTGCCTTGGGATGCCAGTGTGGCGTAATGTATTTTAAGCTGAGCAGAAACTTTTGACACTAATCCAAGTATGAGAAATGCTTTTGTTTAACAGATAGGGTTAAATAGCATGTGCCTTGGGATGCCCGTGTGGCCTGGTATATTTTAAGCTGAACAGAAACTTTTAACAATAATCCAAGTTTAACAGATAGGGTAAAAATAGCATGTGCCTTGGGATGCCAGTGTGGCCTAAAGTATTTTAAGCTGAGCAAAAAGTATTAACAATAATCCAAGTATGAGAAATGCTTTTGTTTAACAGATAGGGTTAAATAGCATGTGCCTTGGGATGCTAGTGTGGCGTAATGTATTTTAAGCTGAGCAGAAACTTTTGACACTAATCCAAGTATGAGAAATGCTTTTGTTTAACAGATAGGGTTAAATAGCATGTGCCTTGGGATGCCAGTGTGGCGTAATGTATTTTAAGCTGAGCAGAAACTTTTAACACTAATCCAAGTATGAGAAATGCTTTTGTTCAACAGATAGGGTTAAATAGCATGTGCCTTGGGATACCAGTGTGGCGTAATGTATTTTAAGCTGAACAAAAAGTATTAACACTAATCCAAGTATGAGAAATGCTTTTGTTTAACAGATAGGGTTAAATAGCATGTGCCTTGGGATGCCCGTGTGGCCTGGTATATTTTAAGCTGAACAGAAACTTTTAACACTAATCCAAGTATGTGAAATGCTTTTGTTTAACAGATAGGGTTAAAATAGCATGTGCCTTGGGATGCCAGTGTGGCCTAATGTATTTTAAGCTGAGCAAAAAGTATTAACAATAATCCAAGTATGAGAAATGCTTTTGTTGAACAGATAGGGTTAAATAGCATGTGCCTTGGGATGCCAGTGTGGCGTAATGTATTTTAAGCTGATCAGAAACTTTTGACACTAATCCAAGTATGAGAAATGCTTTTGTTTAACAGATAGGGTTAAATAGCATGTGCCTTGGGATGCCAGTGTTGCGTAATGTATTTTAAGCTGAACAAAAAGTATTAACAATAATCCAAGTATGAGAAATGCTTTTGTTTAACAGATAGGGTTAAATAGCATGTGCCTTGGGATGCCCGTGTGGCCTGGTATATTTTAAGCTGAACAGAAACTTTTAACAATAATCCAAGTTTAACAGATAGGGTAAAAATAGCATGTGCCTTGGGATGCCAGTGTGGCCTAAAGTATTTTAAGCTGAGCAAAAAGTATTAACAATAATCCAAGTATGAGAAATGCTTTTGTTTAACAGATAGGGTTAAATAGCATGTGCCTTGGGATGCTAGTGTGGCGTAATGTATTTTAAGCTGAGCAGAAACTTTTGACACTAATCCAAGTATGAGAAATGCTTTTGTTTAACAGATAGGGTTAAATAGCATGTGCCTTGGGATGCCAGTGTGGCGTAATGTATTTTAAGCTGAGCAGAAACTTTTAACACTAATCCAAGTATGAGAAATGCTTTTGTTCAACAGATAGGGTTAAATAGCATGTGCCTTGGGATGCCAGTGTGGCGTAATGTATTTTAAGCTGAACAAAAAGTATTAACACTAATCCAAGTATGAGAAATGCTTTTGTTTAACAGATAGGGTTAAATAGCATGTGCCTTGGGATGCCCGTGTGGCCTGGTATATTTTAAGCTGAACAGAAACTTTTAACACTAATCCAAGTATGTGAAATGCTTTTGTTTAACAGATAGGGTTAAAATAGCATGTGCCTTGGGATGCCAGTGTGGCCTAATGTATTTTAAGCTGAGCAAAAAGTATTAACAATAATCCAAGTATGAGAAATGCTTTTGTTTAACAGATAGGGTTAAATAGCATGTGCCTTGGGATGCTAGTGTGGCGTAATGTATTTTAAGCTGAGCAGAAACTTTTGACACTAATCCAAGTATGAGAAATGCTTTTGTTTAACAGATAGGGTTAAATAGCATGTGCCTTGGGATGCCAGTGTGGCGTAATGTATTTTAAGCTGAGCAGAAACTTTTAACACTAATCCAAGTATGAGAAATGCTTTTGTTCAACAGATAGGGTTAAATAGCATGTGCCTTGGGATGCCAGTGTGGCGTAATGTATTTTAAGCTGAACAAAAAGTATTAACACTAATCCAAGTATGAGAAATGCTTTTGTTTAACAGATAGGGTTAAATAGCATGTGCCTTGGGATGCCCGTGTGGCCTGGTATATTTTAAGCTGAACAGAAACTTTTAACACTAATCCAAGTATGTGAAATGCTTTTGTTTAACAGATAGGGTTAAAATAGCATGTGCCTTGGGATGCCAGTGTGGCCTAATGTATTTTAAGCTGAGCAAAAAGTATTAACAATAATCCAAGTATGAGAAATGCTTTTGTTGAACAGATAGGGTTAAATAGCATGTGCCTTGGGATGCCAGTGTGGCGTAATGTATTTTAAGCTGATCAGAAACTTTTGACACTAATCCAAGTATGAGAAATGCTTTTGTTTAACAGATAGGGTTAAATAGCATGTGCCTTGGGATGCCAGTGTTGCGTAATGTATTTTAAGCTGAACAAAAAGTATTAACAATAATCCAAGTATGAGAAATGCTTTTGTTTAACAGATAGGGTTAAATAGCATGTGCCTTGGGTTGCCCGTGTGGCCTGGTATATTTTAAGCCGAACAGAAACTTTTAACACTAATCCAAGTATGAGAAATGCTTTTGTTTAACAGATAGGGTTAAATAGCATGTGCCTTGGGATGCCAGTGTGGCGTAATGTATTTTAAGCTGAGCAGAAACTTTTGACACTAATCCAAGTATGTGAAATGCTTTTGTTTAACAGATAGGGTTAAATAGCATGTGCCTTGGGATGCCAGTGTGGCGTAATGTATTTTAAGCTGAGCAGAAACTTTTGACACTAATCCAAGTATGAGAAATGCTTTTGTTTAACAGATAGGGTTAAATAGCATGTGCCTTGGGATGCCAGTGTGGCGTAATGTATTTTAAGCTGAACAAAAAGTATTAACAATAATCCAAGTATGAGAAATGCTTTTGTTTAACAGATAGGGTTAAAATAGCATGTGCCTTGGGTTGCCCGTGTGGCCTGGTATATTTTAAGCCGAACAGAAACTTTTAACACTAATCCAAGTATGAGAAATGCTTTTGTTTAACAGATATGGTTAAAATAGCATGTGCCTTGGGATGCCAGTGTGGCCTAATGTATTTTAAGCTGAACAAAAAGTATTAACAATAATCCAAGTATGAGAAATGCTTTTGTTTAACAGATAAGGTTAAATAGCATGTGCCTTGGGATGCCAGTGTGGCGTAATGTATTTTAAGCTGAGCAGAAACTTTTGACACTAATCCAAGTATGAGAAATGCTTTTGTTTAACAGATAGGGTTAAAATAGTGTTCAGGCCTTAATAGCAGAAAGGGTTAAATAGCATGTGCATTGCATGCACAGTGTGCAGCTGTATTTAACAGATAGGGTTAAAATAGCGTTCAGGCCTAAATAGCAGAAAGGGTTAAATAGCATGTGCATTGCATGCACAGTGTGCAGCTGTATTTAACAGATAGGGTTAAAATAGCGTTCAGGCCTAAATAGCAGAAAGGGTTAAATAGCATATGCATTGCATGCACAGTGTGCAGCTGTATTTACACCAAACCAAATATATTAACAGTAACCCAGTAATTATGAAATATGAATCATAGCCAGCACTAGGCACCCTGTCAATGTGACTTGTATGCTGCTGGATTGTTCCGGTTTTAAACCTATCTTTCCCTAGCTCTGTCTACCACTCTAAATCTCCCTAACTATCTGTCTCTCTCTTTACCTTTCTGTAAATCTCCCTACCTATCGCTAACTGTCTGTCCCTGTCTGCAGCAAGCAACCACCGCTGTCTCACGAATGCAAGTCTGAAATGCGCACAAGCAAGATGGCCGCCGCTTTATATAGCAGCTGGGGCTCCTGGCTGCTGATAGGCTGCATGTGACCTTCCCATGATACCTTGCCCCAGGGGATATGTCCGGACATGTGCTTCCACCATTTTAGAATGCCTGTAATTGAAATAAATGGAGTTTAAAGGAAAACTTCGATCGATCGAATCGGGAAATTCGGATTCGTTCAGAATCAAATTTTTCATGAAATTCGGAACGAATCCGGGTTCGTCCGGATCGATTCGCTCATCCCTATACTTGTCCACCAAGGTAGCCATGCCATCAAGAAATTTTTGGAATATTTTATAGGCTCTGGAACAAGAAATTGAAGCCAAAAATTTAAGACAGACAACAAATTTGGTCATGCCTGCAATTGCATGTCCCTTGCTTGAGGTGGGGGCCAACCGCGGCCGCACTTCTCAATACAGTTTCTCAAGGGAAAAGCGGTTAAGTATGGGTCAGCTTGAATAGCTCAACGTCATGCATGCAATCAACATCTACAGCCTACAATGCAATTGAAAGTCCACCAGGCACACGCAGAGAAAGCCGCAATAGTGCAAATGCTCATACTCTGCCAGGACTTCATCGGAGGGCTCCATCACGCTTTCCTGCACACCATGCCACTGCACTCCCACCAGGAAATTGAGCCCGTATGTGCCCGGATAAAAACGGTTTTATTGGCCCGGAAGGGCGAATCATGCCTAATCAGGGCTGTGAATCATGCGCAAGCCAATACTAATAATGTATTATATGCATTACATGAGAACAACACAAGGAAAATCCACATTAGATACAATAGTGAAAAGGCTTAAACGCTCTTATGCAAACGCTAATGTGTCCCAAAAAACACATAAGGATCTCGAAAATGAACCAGAAAATTTGAAAATGATACACATACACGCAATTTTTGATGCGTAAGTGCATTAAAGAAAGGCTGTGAATCGGCCTTAATGTCTCCTGTCTGACCCCTCTGCATCACATGCTTTGTATCTCTTGCCTTGCTTCCCTGCTTTGTTTACCTGCATTGTTGTAATTGGAATGGTGTACACTGCCAAAACACTTTTTTAGATGTGGTCAAGAAAGATGGCCAGGAACTTACCACCTCCACGCACAGTAAATTAAGTCCACAGACCAAAATGGGTTTGTCCCTATAGGAAGCTGTCAGCAACCCAGTTGGTTGTGGGCTATTCAAAGGGTACAATTTATTAGGATAAAACACAATTGTACTGAGACAACCACTTTTATGGATCAAACACTTAAAACGGACCTTCACCCTGAATAAGAGCCTATCTTATATGTTTCCCACACCCTGTACATACAGATTGCTCACATTAAAAATCATCCCACCTGCATCTACTGCATGTTATGAGCCTTTAAACATCCAAGATGGCGGCTCATGGAATGTCAGGCAGCCTGCAAACAGGAAGTGCCTTCTGACTGTGCTGCTCTGCATTCTGGGATTGCTGACCTTTTCCTGACCCCAGCTCTGCTCTGTCTGAGCAAAGCACAGCTGTAACCTGCCCCCCTGTACTTTATACCACCCCTCTCTCCTCAGTAAATGTGATGCTTCTGAGTCAGGATGGCGGTGCCGTATGCTAAAGTCCTGAACAGAGTTGTAGCCCAGTGGGGAAAAGAATAATAAGTAATTGACTAAAAACGTAAAATATATTAACTTTAGATGCTGGGGAATTTTTTTTTAAGGTTTTGGGCTCTTCAATAAATCATGGTGAAGGTCCGGTTTAAGGTTGAGTAAACAATTTGCAAGTAAAGGATATTCTGACACAATGACAAAATAAGGAGAGGAAAGATTAATTGCCCCCCCCCCCCCCAAAATATAAAAAAAATAAAATAAGGATCTGCAGTTCTCACTTTACACTAGGTTAGTCATATTTCAATTGAATACAGACAATCGCTGTGGTGGATTTAAGTAGACAATATAATAACAATGTGAGGTCTAAAAGCAGGTTCAAGCTATTTTGTCTTAGTTACTTAATCCCTAGATAGATTGTTTAATACAGATTTTTTTAATATGGAGTTGTTAGTTGCAATTTATGATTGTTAAAATATTTATTATACATATGTAGTGTTTGGAACTTTGGGTATTACTTATTGAATATTTATAATACAATGGATTATAATGAGTACTGTAACACTGACTGTCATATCTTACCCCATCTCTCCAGCCATAACTAGGCTATTTAAACAATATTAAGCTATTGTAATTACCACTGTGATTAATTATTAATTTAAGTTGTAATGGGTTGTCTTATAGTATAGCGAGCTTCATAAGTAATTGCTGCTTTAATGCAATTTGCAGTCCCTGACCTTTGGGCCCTTCTTTTTCTTGCCCCCTTAAAGTGGACCAACACCCACCGGTGATCGGCCCGGGAATCTATAAGGTTCCCGGGCCGATCACCTCCCTCCCCGCGGGATATCCGAGATCGGGATGTCCCGCGGGGTGAAACCCCCCCAAACACCCCAAACTCCTTACCTTTAGTCTGTGTATGGCCGGCGCGGGCACGCGCGCGTCAACAGGGACGCGCGGGAGGCGGCGGAGCCGCTTGTCCGCGGCTTGTCCGTCGCCGCGGACAGAGGTGAGTTCGGGGGGTTCGGGGGGGTTTCACACAGCGGGGCACCCCGATCGGGGGTGCCCCACCGAAGTGGACCAAGACCCAGGATAGTCAAAATCCTGGGTGTTGGTCCACTTTAAGAAGGTATATACAGGTGGACCAATAGTGGCTGTTTCATATAAATTACATAATGTTGCCACGTTTCCAGCCTTGTCAAAGTCATGTTATCGTGGTGGCTGAGCGGCAACTGACCTTCGTGGATTAAATGTACGACCTGGTGATCGCTGGTGGTGAGCCCTGTCCCTAGTGGTCGCAGAGGTAGGGGTGAAGAGACAATGTTGGACATTTATTTGCGTACAGGCTCAAAAATAGCCCCCTATATAGTATGCTGAATGATTTGATTCACCATAGCCTATTGGGTGCTGTTTTGAAACCTAAATCTACAAATATAATTACCTTATTGAAATATGTATGGCCACACCTGTAGAAATTCCCTATTGTAGGTACAGGTGTTTTTTTCACCCTTTTGTGTTAAAGTAAAAACCTCTGTGAGATGCAGATTACAATTCATAAAAGCACACCCAAAGTGAAACTTAGTAATGACAATGACCGCCATTGGTAAAATTAGCTTGTGCCAAATCTAGCAGTAGCCCTGCTCCGAATAGAAAACAATTGCGTAATAAAGCAAATAAATGATATACATGAAGCAGGGTATTTTAACACAGAGCCAAGAAATGTAGGCAACTTTATTTTCTGACAGAAATTATATTGGAAATGATAACTGTTGTATTAAAAGCATTTAGACATATAATTATCTAATCTCATTATTTCTGGTTTCTAGTTAATAACAGAAAAACAACTTACACTGCTGCACTGACAGGGCAACAATAGAAGCCGATCCGATTCTTTGTACTCACTTGTATGTTGATATAGAGAAGTGTTTTTTTTATTTATAAAGGAGAAGGGCATTTAAGGTCTGCACATGTGATGCCCTTGGGGACTGTTTAACCATTGCTCCACCTATTAAGTGAGATAGGAGCTGTTAAACTATGATGAGCCAATGCAGGAACAAGCTTCCATTTCAACATGTTCTTGCTAGGTTGTGCAACTATATACTCACAATGGAATGCATTAAGAATTATGAATATGGCTGTTATAAGGGCTCTGCCAAAGCAGGCTCCTGTCCTGGTAGACTTGATCTGCTCCTATTGACCTACCAAAATAGATGGAGACTTGAGTCTTGGATACACTCAAATCTTAAAGGAGCCACATCACTGAACCCCCGTTACCCACCAACTAATCCTATAACCTCAAAAATCAAATTAAAAAAAGAGATCTTGGCCGGCACACACCAGAAGATGAATGTTGACGCTGCACTGCCAATACCACAATGCCTGTGTCTAGGTATAGACTTAAAGTGGACCAATCACCAGGATTTTTACTATCCCAGTGATTGGCCCTCTTACCTGGGGCATTCCAGTTTGGGAAGCCCACCTGTGTGAAACCACCCAGAACACTTACTCAACTCACCTTTCTGCTGTTCAGCGCTTTATATCATACATACAATTGCACAGCATAAGGAGTTGGTTAAAACCAACTAGGGAGCAGGGGCAGCCACATTCCTGGCCTCCCTGTGGAGTGTGCATGCACCCTCACTCATGCTGCATGGAAGGGGTCCGCAATAATGGCAAGGGGCCAGTGGAAAGGTAAGCAATTATGCGCCGCTTCGGGGGTTCAAACAGTGGCTCCAGGAGCAGTTAGACTCACCTTTTGTCCCCGTGGCTAATCATTTATAGAGTGGGGACCGACCTATCAGGGACAAAAAGTGAGTGCCTTTTTCATTTGGTATATGGGTGGTCAGTGCAGATTCCATTCAAACTGGAGTTTGGGAAAAATTTGGTTTGGCCCGGTCCCAGCCCAAACACGTAAAAGCTGGTTGATGGACGGCGCCAGCAGCAACGGAGTGGCGTTCCAAACTGGCCCCAGCCAAGCGCTGATTTGTGCTGGCAGGCATCTATTTGTAGCCCCGGCTGGGGCCGGTTTAGAACCCTGTTGCAGCCACCGCTGCTGCTGACAGAAGAGGATCATCTCAGGTAAGTTACAGCAGCACTTCTGCTCTGCTACACACTCTCCCCCCTTCCGCCACAGCCACCCCCCAAAGTTTGGGTCCCAGTTGATTTCAGTGGGGACCGGGTTCAGGTCATCTATTCAAAGCTCGTCTTGCTGAACCTGAAATTTGGGGGGTTCGCCCACCTTGAACTGCTAAATGTGGGTGACAAAGACAAAAGCACAAGAAGCAGAGGATGCAGGGGTCACAGATAATGAGATTCAGTTGCCCAATCCATTGCTAGCCACCCACCTTTGATGTCACACCACGTCCTGCCAGTATGAATGTCAGGTTGCGTGAAGACTCCCAGCATTCCTGATTGCTGACCGGCTCTTCAGCATTGGCTTAGCCAGAGATATGGAAAGCTATGATTTGATTGCTAGTGGACAGAGTTAGGTAGTGTTGTGTCCAATTTTTTTCTCATTGTTCAGCTGCCACTGCCAGCACTGAATTTAGGGGAGACATTTAGGGTTCAGAGAGTACAGCCTGAGTATCCCTGTTTTTTTTACCTACCTCTCACAGTCTCTGTAATTGTCGTTAACACAAGAAAAAATGGGCTACAAGCTTTACACTGGGGTCAGGGCATTGAACTGTGCACAAGCACTTACCTATCTACCTACCTACCTTTCACAGTCTCTGGTGTGGCAGAGTTGTCTTTAATACAAAAGTTGTTAACCCTACACCTTCTAATTGGTTCTGCTGATTGCACTATTTCTATAGACCTACCTACCACTCACTCACAGTCTTTGGGGGACCTCAATAGTACTACTGGTCAAGGACGGCCTTTGGGGTGTGTGACGTGTGCCGTCACAGAGGACGCTCGACCGATGGCCAACCAAGGGGGCGCCACCACAGCCATTTTTTTTATTTCATCCTAAATGTCCCTGGGGTCATTTTACCACGCTAATCCAAGCTGCCATTGCCCACCGCAGATGCCCACATTCTAGCCTCATAGGCAATGTGCCAGTGATGACATGGGTGATGGTGTCAGGGGCCAGGCAGGTGGCAGCTGAAGAGACGGGCACTGGACAAGGAGGCCGAAAATGGGAGATCAGTTTTGTGGTAAGTTTTTTATTTATTTTTTTCAAATGGGCCCGAGGCAGGGCACATCAGCCTTAGGAGGCACATAATCAGCCCCATTCCAACACCAAACAAGTCTGTCACCAGAGCAGCTACATTGCCCTGCACCAGAGAAGCAATTAATATTAAAATACTAACAAGCAGCACTCGGAAGTCAAGTAAAAAATGACTGGATGTCTGCTCACTCCCAGAGCAGGAGCAACTTGGGATGCCCCACCATGTTGCCACTAAATGGATGCCCAAGAATAGGCAGAAATACTCCTCTTACTGCCTGGCTCTCCATGTGACTACTACAGGGAATGGTGTGCACAGCCTGTGTGGCAAACTCCAGCAGCAGTTGCCAGCAAGGAAGTGCAGAGGCAGGTAAGTATCTCTTCTAGGTCTTGGGCATCCTGCCTACTGCCTCCCATCTACACCTAAGAGGAAAAAGGTAAGCAGTCTAAGGAAAACCAATTTCCTTGGAACTATCATTTAGGACAGGCATACTCAATTGGCGGACCGCGGCTGCCAGTTATCTGGACCGCAAAGAAGACGCCGCAGGTGGAGCGAGTATTTGGGTATCCGCTAGCGCAGCCGAGCAGCCTGATGCTCTGTGCAGCTTGGTATAGTAACCAGTAGGGGCCGTAATTACGGGTCCAGGGAGACGCAGGCTACCTGACTTCTGTCAAGCCGAGCCGCCGTCAGATGTAAGCTGTAATGGAGCTCATCACTGCCTTGTGACCTGTGCTTTCTGACTGGCTGCCACACTTCCTTCCAGTGTGTATGTTTCCCCCGAACACTGTTCCCCTTCCATCTCCCAGCTCTCACTGACTTCCCGATTGTAGTCACATCAGAGCCATTACACTCCTGCTGTCCTCTCCATGTCCCCTCTGTGAGAAGTGTCGCTGACACCCTTTTGTATACCTGCAATACCATCTTGCTGTGCTGTGTGATGCCCTGTATTCCTGGTGAGCTTTGTCTGTCTGTCTGTGTGGCTACTCTCCCATTCACTACTTCCCTGCACTCTGTGTGTCTCTCCATCTGTAACTCCCTGGACTTTGTCACCTGTCTGTTTCTATTTCTCCATGAGTTCTCTGTCTTTTTATCTCCAGCTGGTTGCACATTTTCTCTAACTGCTCTCTATCTGTCTCTATTTTCACTCCCTTCTCCTTCTTTACCTCACTGCTAGTAATCCTCTTGCCTCTTTTTGTGTCACCTCTATACTGGGGGAGGGGTCGCCATGCATCAATGGCACAGAGAGCTTTGTTTTGTTCCTAAGCAACTACTGTGCAATTTTTTTTCCTCTTGTAATTTTACTTTCATTACTGTTCAGGATATTTACCAGCCCTGGCATCTAAAAGACACCAGGGCTCTCTGTTGCTCTTTGGCAGGGCATTTTGATTGCCCTGCCATTTGGGAAACCCCCAGGTTCACCACTAATTCTTATCTGACCGGTGGCGCAATGATGCATTGCACAGGATCACCACTAAAGATACACCGCTGTATCTTCATTCATGTTTCTTTGCTGCATTTGCATAAGAGCAGCTAGGAAACATAAATGAAGATAAAGCCACGCTAATTGGTGGAGAGCCATGCATGCGCCTTTGGACTGCCGGTCACATAAGAATCAACAGCAAATCCAGGGGTTACACATGGCAGGGCATCCCAAATCAGCAAACTCAGCAGAAGAGGAATATCCAGCCCTGTTGTCATTTAGACACCCCTCATCCATCCAGTCCCATCCCCATCCCTCTTATTCCTAGCTCTGTCCCATCCATCCCTCAAAAAGGTTTTCCCTTTTCTCCCTCAATGGCCAATACAGATAATGCTGGGGGGTTATTATTTAGGTCTCCTAATAGAATACATAGCCCCCGGTGCACTAATTTCATTTATCCCCCGGACCTTCAACCTGCCGCAGGCCACGATCAATGGACCTCTACTAAAAGTTCTTGAGTACCCCTGATTTAGGACCTTAAGTGAGAAAAAAATGTATGTGTCACAAAAGGTCCTACACCAACTACAGAAGTAAGATGTATAACATGTAACAGCAGGGGAGCTTCCAGCTTTTTGCTACTTCTCACATGTTACACTGTACAATACAAGCGAGAGTGGCAACATAAGTTTTATACCTACACCAACCACAGAAGTAAGATGTGATGATGTTATTCTACAATGCAGTCTTTGGTTCAGTATTATGCAACTCCCTCACAGCAAGGTGTTTCAGTTACATGAAGCAGGTTGAATGGATACGCACCAATGTTCAGGGGCTAAATCCTATGGTTTTGGTGTATTATTTTAACTGTGAATGTTTTTTTAATCTCTTTTAAAGTGCTACAAGGTCCTTGATCTACTTGGAAGAATTTATAACTGATGCCTCCCCTTGAGGAAACTTGTTTGGGATGTATTATAGCTAGAGGACACTTGTCGTAATAAGTAGAGATGAGCAAACTTTTGAAAAATTCGATTCGGCTGATTCGCCGAATTTTCGGACAAAATTCGTTTCGACCCGAATTTATTTGCAATGAATCGCTATTAAAAATAGCTATTTCTGAGCTTCCTAGAGCCTCAATAGGGTTGTAAACCATTCTGCCTTGCTGTTACACGCATAGGATGCGTGCTGGGTTAGTGAAATAATACTGTAAATAATTATGACATGCAGATCAGAGGCATCGCTATTAGAATCGCAGAGTGGCACAATTGCAGAGAGTTGAGGTGGCATCACTATGAGGGGCCCCTATATTGCCTGAAAAACACACCCTGGAGCTGGCAGCAGCAGGAGCCCAAATATTGGCTGAAAGACATCCTGGAGTTGGCAGCAGGAGCCCAAAAATTGGCCGAAAGAGACACTGGAGTTGCCAGCAGCAGCAGGAGCCCAAACATTGGTGGAAAGAGACACTGGAGTTGCCAGCAGGAGCCCCAAAATTGGCCTAAAGACACACTGGAGTTGGCAACAGCAGCAGCCCAAACATTGCCTGAAAGAGACACTGGAGTTGGCAGCAGCAGGAGCCCAAAAATTGCTTGAAAGACACAACCTGGAGTTGCAAGCAGCAGCAGCAGCAGGAGCCCAAACATTGCTTGAAAGAGACACTGGAGATGGCAGCAGGAGCAGCAGGAGCCCAAACATTGATTGAAAGAGACACTGGATTTGGCAGCAGGAGCCCAAATATTGCTTGAAAGAGACACTGGAGTTGGCAGCAGGAGGCCAAAAATTGAACTAAGGACACACTGGAGTTGGCAGCAGCAGCAGCAGCAGGAGGCCAAAAATTGGCTGAATGACACCCTGGAGTTGCAAGCAGCAGCAGCAGGAGCCCAGACATTGCTTGAAAGACACACTGGAGTTGGCAGCAGCAGCAGCAGGAGCCCAAACATTGCTTGAAAGAGACACTGCATTTGGCAGCAGGAGCCCAAAAATTGGCTGAATCACACCCTGGAGTTGGCAACAGCAGCAGAAGGAGCCCAAACATTGCTTGAAAGAGACAATGGAGTTGGCAGCAGGAGCCAAAACATTGTCTCAAAGAGACATTGGAGTTGGCAGCAGCAGCAGGAGGCCAAAAATTGGCTGAATGACACCCTGGAGTTGCAAGCAGCAGCAGCAGGAGCCCAAACATTGCTTGAAAGAGACACTGGAGTTGGCAGCAGGAGCCCAAAAATTTGCCTAAAGACACACCCTGGAGTTGCAAGCAGCAGCAGGAGCCCAAACATTGCTTGAAATACACACTGGAGTTGGCAGCAGGAGCACAAAAATTGGCCTAAAGACACACCCTGGAGTTGCAAGCAGCAGCAGCAGGAGGCCAAACATTGCTTGAAAGAGACAATGGAGTTGGCAGCAGGAGCAGCAGGAGCCCAAACATTGATTGAAAGAGACACTGGATTTGGCAGCAGGAGCAGCAGGAGCCCAAATATTGCTTGAAAGAGACACTGGAGTTGGCAGCAGGAGGCCAAAAATTGGACTAAAGACACACTGGAGTTGCAAGCAGCAGCAGGAGCCCAAACATTGCTTGAAAGAGACACTGGAGTTGGCAGCAGGAGCCCAAACATTGCTGAATGACACCCTGGAGTTGCAAGCAGCAGCAGCAGGAGCCCAAACATAGCTTGAAAGAGACACTGGAGTTGGCAGCAGGAGCCCAAACATTGGCTGAATGACACCCTGGAGTTGCAAGCAGCAGCAGCAGCAGCAGGAGCCCAACCATTGCTTGAAAGACACACTGGATTTGGCAGCAGGAGCAGCAGAAGCCCAAACATTGGCTCAAAGAGACACTGGAGTTGGCAGCAGCAGGAGCCCAAACATTGCTTGAAAGAGACACTGCATTTGGCAGCAGGAGCCCAAAAATTGGCAGAATGACACCCTGCAGTTGGCAGCAGCAGGAGCCCAAACATTGCTTGAAAGAGACACTGGAGTTGGCAGCAGGAGACCAAAAACTGGACTAAAGACACACTGGAGTTGCAAGCAGCAGCAGCAGCAGGAGCCCAAACATTGCTTGAAAGACACACCCTGGAGTTGGCAGCAGGAGCCCAAACATTGGCTGAATGACACCCTGAAGTCGCAAGCAGCAGCAGCAGGGGCCCAAGCATTGCTTGAAGGAGACACTGGAGTTGGCAGCAGGAGCCCAAAACTTGGCTGAATGACACCCTGGAGTTGCAAGCAGCAGCAGCAGCAGGAGCCCAAACATTGCTTGAAAGACACACCCTGGAGTTGGCAGCAGGAGCCCAAACATTGGCTCAAAGAGACACTGGAGTTAGCAGCAGCAGCAGCAGGAGCCCAAACATTGCTTGAATGAGACACTGCAGTTGGCAGCAGGAGCCCAAAAATTGGCTGAATGACACCTTGGAGTTGGCAGCAGCAGGAGCAGGAGCCCAAACATTGCTTAAAAGAGACACTGGAGGTGGCAGCAGGAGCAGCAGGAGCCCAAACATTGTTTGAAAGAGACACTGGGTTTGGCAGCAGGAGCCCAAACATTGCTTGAAAGAGACACTGGAGTTGGCAGCAGGGGCCCAAAAATTGGACTAAAGACACACTGGAGTTGCAAGCAGCAGCAGCAGCAGGAGCCCAAACATTGCTTGAAAGACACACTGGAGTTGGCAGCAGGAGCCCAAACATTGGCTCAAAGAGACACTGAAGTTGGCAGCAGCAGGAGCCCAAACATTGCTTGAAAGAGACACTGCATTTGGCAGCAGGAGCCCAAAAATTGGCCGAATGACACCCTGCAGTTGGAGGCAGCAGGAGCAGGAGCCCAAACATTGCTTGAAAGAGACACTGGAGTTGGCAGCAGGAGCCCAAACATTGATTAAAGCGACACTGGATTTGGCAGCAGGAGCCCAAACATTGCTTGAAAGAGACACTGGAGTTGGCAGCAGGAGGCCAAAAATTGGACTAAAGACACACTGGAGTTGCAAGCAGCAGCAGCCCAAACATTGCTTGAAAGAGACACTGGAGTTGGCAGCAGGAGCCCAAACATTGGCTGAATGACACCCAGGAGTTGGCAGCAGCAGCAGGAGCCCAAACATTGGCTGAATGACACCCTGGAGTTGCAAGCAGCAGCAGCAGCAGCAGGAGCCCAAACATTGCTTGAAAGACACACTGGAGTTGGCAGCAGGAGCAGCAGGAGCCCAAACATTGGCTCAAAGAGACACTGGAGTTGGTAGCAGCAGCAGGAGCAGGAGCCCAAACATTTCTTGAAAGAGACACTGGAGCTGGCAGCAGGAGCCCAAAAATTGGCCGAATGAGTCCTTGAAGTTGGCAGCAGCAGGAGCAGGAGCCCAAACATTGCTTGAAAGAGACACTGGAGCTGGCAGCAGGAGCCCAAAAATTGGCCGAATGACACCTTGGAGTTGGAAAGCAGCAGGAGCAGGAGCCCAAACATTGGCTCAAAGAGACACTGGAGTTTGCAATGGCAGCAGCAGCAGGAGCCCAAAAATTGGCTGAAAGGCACACCCTGAAGTTGGCATCAGCAGGAGCCCAAAAATTGGCCTAAAGACACACTGGAGTTGCAAGCAGCAGCAGCAGGAGCCCAAACATTGCTTGAAAGACACACTGGAGTTGGCAGCAGGAGCCCAAACATTGGCTCAAAGAGACACTGAAGTTGGCAGCAGCAGGAGCCCAAACATTGCTTGAAAGAGACACTGCATTTGGCAGCAGGAGCCCAAAAATTGGCCGAATGACACCCTGCAGTTGGAGGCAGCAGGAGCAGGAGCCCAAACATTGCTTGAAAGAGACACTGGAGTTGGCAGCAGGAGCCCAAACATTGATTAAAAGCGACACTGGATTTGGCAGCAGGAGCCCAAACATTGCTTGAAAGAGACACTGGAGTTGGCAGCAGGAGGCCAAAAATTGGACTAAAGACACACTGGAGTTGCAAGCAGCAGCAGCCCAAACATTGCTTGAAAGAGACACTGGAGTTGGCAGCAGGAGCCCAAACATTGGCTGAATGACACCCTGGAGTTGGCAGCAGCAGCAGCAGCAGGAGCCCAAACATTGGCTGAATGACACCCTGGAGTTGCAAGCAGAAGCAGCAGCAGGAGCCCAAACATTGCTTGAAAGACACACTGGAGTTGGCAGCAGGAGCAGCAGGAGCCCAAACATTGGCTCAAAGAGACACTGGAGTTGGTAGCAGCAGCAGGAGCAGGAGCCCAAACATTTCTTGAAAGAGACACTGGAGCTGGCAGCAGGAGCCCAAAAATTGGCCGAATGAGTCCTTGAAGTTGGCAGCAGCAGGAGCAGGAGCCCAAACATTGCTTGAAAGAGACACTGGAGCTGGCAGCAGGAGCCCAAAAATTGGCCGAATGACACCTTGGAGTTGGAAAGCAGCAGGAGCAGGAGCCCAAACATTGCTTGAAAGAGACACTGGAGTTGGCAGCAGGAGCCCAACAATTGGCCTAAAGACACACCCTGGAGTTGCAAGCAGCAGCAGGAGCCCAAACATTGCTTGGAAGAGACACTGGAGTTGGCAGCAGGAGCCCAAAAATTGACCGAATGACACCCTGGAGTTGGCAGCAGCAGCAGGAGCCCAAACTTTGTTTGAAAGAGACACTGGAGTTGGCAGCAGAATCCCAAACATTGGCTCAAAGAGACACTGGAGTTTGCAATGGCAGCAGCAGCAGGAGCCCAAAAATTGGCTGAAAGGCACACCCTGAAGTTGGCATCAGCAGGAGCCCAAAAATTGGCCTAAAGACATAAATATGTTTTGCACCATTTGGAAAGTGTAAAACGTGGCACCATGCTGAATCTAGTCGCATGCATCAGCCATTGGTGGGTGGAAATCCCTGATTCATTTTCACAAAGGTGAGTCTCTCCACATTTTTAGTTGACAGACGAGTACTCCCCGCAGTAACTATGGCCCCCGCCTCACTAAACGCCCGCTCAGATAGCACGCTACTTGCCGGGCAGGACAGCTTTTCCAGGTCAAACTCAGCTAGTTGCGGCCACAAGTCAAGTTTGGCTGCCCAGAAGTCCAGCGGATCCTCAAGGTGTGTTGGCATGGTCATGTCAAGGTATGACAACACCTGCTGGTTCAGGTCCTGCTCCAGGTCTTCCTGCTGCTCATGAGTAGCCTCACTATGCGGGTGTAGAAAGCTACTCATTAGCGACTGAAGACTGAGGCTGCTGCTGATGGAGCTGCTGCTGCTGCTCCTGCCAACCCCCCCCAGCAGCCATGGCAATGGAAGGTGAGCGCAGAGGTCCCCCCGAGTCAGACCTGCGAGTATGGACCATGGCGCAGATAGGCATCGGCCAACTGACTACGTAGAATGTCTTTGTAGTAGGTCAGTTTGTCCTCCCTCTCGGCGGGTTTAAAAAATGCCCTCATTTTGTGCCGGAAGCGAGGATCCAATAAGGTGGAGAGCCAGAAGTCATCCCGTTGACAAATGGAAACAATTCTGGGGTCACTACGCAAGTACATGAGCATGCTTCCTGCCATTTGCGCAAGTGACTCAGAGGGACTACCTGTCTCCATCTCCACTGCATACTGCCACGGTGTGTCTGGGTCCTCTGGCAACCTCCTCACAACCCTCTAGCTCCTCTGGCTGCTCCTGCTCCTCCTCTACTGTCCGCTGACTAGATAAACCAGCCATTTCTCCAAGCCTAAACTGTGCACTGTGCGCTCCTCCTCCTCTTCCTCCTCCTCCTCCAGTTCAGCTCCAACGGGGTTCATGTGGCCGTAAGATGTAGACGGCATGTCTCCAGTGCCCTTACCAGCCATGGTTTCCAACAAGTGCTGTAGTACATGAAGCAGTGGAATCACGTCGTTCATCCCGTAATCCTGGTGACTCACAAGTAAAATGGCTTCCTCAAAGGGCCTGAGCAAACGGCAGGTGTCACGTATGAGCTGCCACTGGTTGACATTGAAGTTACACAGGGGAGTCCCCCTATCCGCTTCATCAAGAAATCCATGATGGCTTTTCTCTGTTCATATAGTCTGTCCAACATATGCAGGGTGGAATTCCAACGGGTGGAAACATCGCAAATCAGACTATGTTGGGGACTACCGTTCTGACGCTGTAGCTCAAGAAGGGTGTGCTTGGCGGTGTATGAGTGGCTGAAGTGCATGCAAAGTTTCCTTGAAGTTGTTAGAATGTCTTGCAGATGGGGGGAAGACTTCAGAAACCGCTTCACAACCAGATTGAAGACGTGAGCCATGCAGGGCGCATGGGTCAGCCTTCCGTGTCGCAGCGCAGACAAAATGTTCTTCCCATTGTCGGTAACCATGGTTCCCATTTTCAGTTTTCTTGGAGTAAGCCATGTTTGTATTTCTTGATGAATAAATTTAAGCAGTTCCTCCCCTGTGTGACTCTGTTCACCAAGACAAACCATGTGAAGCACAGCGTGACACCTTCGTGCCCTGCACACATGGTAGACTGGAGGGGCACTGAGACTTGAGCCTACAGTGGAGGGTGAGGAGAAGGCGGAGGATTAGGAGGCCGAGTCGCACAGTGTCACAGGCACAACGGGCAGGGAGCGTGGAGGCCGAAGCGGAGTGACCTGTCCAAGTTGCTGCTGCTGCAAAGGGACCACATTCACCCAGTGGCACGACATGTACTGGATGTACATGTACCTGACCGTAGTTACAGCTCCAGACGTCAGCGCTGCCATGCACTTTGCTACACACTGACAGGCTCAAGGACTGGCCCACCTTCTGTTCAACAAAATTGTGCAGCCCTGGTACTGCCTTCTTGGCAAAGAATTGACGGCTTGGCACTCTCCACCTCGGCTCAGCACAAGCCATCAGTTCTCTGAAAGGTGCAGAGTCCACCACCTGAAAAGGGAGCGACTGCAGCACCAGCAACTTGGACAGGAGCACATTCAGCTTCTGCGCCATAGGATGAGTAAGCGCATACTGCTGTCTCTTGGACATGGCTTCGCTGATGGATTGCTGGCGGGATGCATGACTTGGAGGAGGAGGAGGAGGAGCAGGAGCATCAGGAGGAGTGACAGAGGATGGGTATGACACACAGCTGCCTTCAGCTGAGGTGCTGGAGCCTTGGCTGGCAGAAATTGGGAGCAGTGTGCCACTCGGGGAGCAGCCTGGGCCACCTGTTCGGAGCCTCGGTTCTCCCAGGCCGCTTTATGGTGATGCATCATATGTTGTCGCAGGGCCGTGGTACCAACATTTGGGCCCTGGCCATGCTTCACCTTCTGCCTACATATCTTGCATGTGGCCATGTTACCCTCCTGCGGATGCTTCAGGAAAAACTGCCACACTGCCGAGTAGCTACTTTTCCCACCAACAGCCCGCACTGATTTACTGCTACTGTTGCCAACTCCAGGAACCCCTGCTCCACTACCTCCCGATAAGGTAGCCTGCCACGCAGCAAGTGCTCTACCCCGGCCCCGACCCTGTCTGGCTCCAGGCTTTACAATTCTGTCCCCATGCTGACTGCCAACCATGCTGCTAACACCTTGCTGCCTCAGCTGCTGACTCCTGGGCAACCCGCGCCCCTCTTATTCTGATGATGATGATGAAGCCCCTTCTGCACCCGGCTCCCAAGTGCGATCGGCTTCATCATCATCATCATCATTGAGTTGTGGTTGCACATCACTGATGTTCTCGGTTTCCTCAACAGTGTCTGGCGCAGGAACTGGAACGCTCGCAACACCCACGCCACTCTCCACATCACTATTTGTCTGCCTAGCGAAAGAAGCCACCTCCATTTCTTGGCTGGGCAGTAGCTACTGACTGTCCTCTATCTGATCGTCCTCCTCACTAAAGAGTGGAGCTGAACCCAAAGCATAGGATACGTCGCTGGGGGAGGGAATGGCGTAGGACAGAGGCAATGGGAGGATAGGGACTGCTCTCGGGCCATGCCAACTCAGGGTTGAGGAACCTACCGACCTTAGACTGGGGGTGTCAGATGTAACTTGTGATGATGTGGATGACCGCGTTAACCAATCTACGAAAGCAGATGCGTTATTTGTGGAGACACGACCGGTAGCAGAACTGGCAGATCAGGTCTCTCACCGTGACTCCTGCTGCCACTCAACCCTAGTCTGCTGCGACCTCTGCCTGCTGAACCTTGGCCTCTGCCACTACTCTGTGAACATCAGGCACTTGTCTGCCTGACATTTTTATGTATTTGAAATGTGCAACAGGCACTTTAAAAATGTGTTTACTTTTAAAACCAGAAGCTAAATAAATTGAGGAAATGTTTCTCTGTAACAGATACTATGAAAATTGGTAATATGGGATGCCTTGTGGGCAGGGCTGTTTACAGCAGACACAGAAACAATTGAAACTGCAATATATTTATAAGAAATAACCCTTTAAATCTGCTTGTAACAGATAGGGTCAAATGTGCAGGTTTGGGATACCATGCGGCCTGGTGTTTTTACAGCACACACAAAAACAATTCAAACTGCAGTATGATTATGAGAAATAGCCTTTAAAAGCTGCTTTTGTGTACCAGATAGGGTCAAAGGTGCAGGTTTGGGATACCGTGCGGCCTGCTGTTTTTACAGCACACACAAAAACAATTCAAACTGCAATGTATTTATGAGAAATAGCCTTTACAAGCCGCTTTAGTGTAACAGATAGGGTCAAATGTGCAGGTTTGGGATACCCTGCGGCCTGGTGTTTTTACAGCACACACAAAAACAATTCAAAATGCAATATATTTTTGAGAAATAGCCTTTAAAAGCTGCTTTAGTGTCACAGATAGGGTCAAATGTGCAGGTTTGGGATACCCTGTGGCCTGCTGTTTTTACAGCACACATAAAAACAATTCAAACTGCAATATATGTATGAGAAATAGCCTTTAAAAGCTGCTTTTGTGTAACAGTTAGGGTCAAATGTGCTGGTTTGGGATACCGTGAGGCCTGTTTTTTTTACAGCACACACAAAAACAATTCAAACTGCAATATATTTATGAGAAATAGCCTTTACAAGCTGCTTTAGTGTAACACATAGGGTCAAATGTGCTGGTTTGGGATACCCTGCGGCCTGATGTTTTTACAGCACACACAAAAACAATTCAAACTCCAATATATTTATGAGAAATAGCCTTTAAAAGCTGCTTTTGTGTAACAGATACTGTCAAATGTGCAGGTTTGGGATACCCTGAGGCCTGGTGTTTTTAAAGCACACGCAAAAAACCATTCAAACTGCGATATTTTTATGAGAAATAGCCTTTAAAAGCTGCTTTAGTGTAACAGATAGGGTCAAATGTGCTGGTTTGGGATACCCTGAGGCCTGTTTTTTGTACAGCACACACAAAAACAATTCAAACTGCAACATATTTATGAGAAATAGCCTTTAAAAGCTGCTTTAGTGTAACAGATAGGGTCAAATGTGCAGGTTTGGGATACCGTGCGGCCTGGTGTTTTTACAGCACACACAAAACAATTCAAACTGCAATATATTTATGAGAAATAGCCTTTAAAAGCTGCTTTAGTGTAACAGATAGGGTCAAATGTGCAGGTTTGGGATACCCTGTTGCCTGGTGTTTTGACAGCACACACAAAAACAATTCAAACTGCAATATATTTATGAGAAATAGCCTTTTAAAGCTGCTTTAGTGTAACAGATATGGTCAAATGTGGAGGTTTGGGATACCCTGCGGCCTGCTGTTTTTACAGCACACACAAAAAAAATTCAAACTGCAATATATTTATGAGAAATAGCCTTTACATGCTGCTTTAATGTAACAGGGTCAAATGTGCAGGTTTGGGATACCGTGATGCCTGGTTTTTTTACAGCACACACAAAAACAATTCAAACTGCAATATATTTATGAGAAATAGCCTTTAAAAGCTGCTTTAGTGTAACAGATAGGGTCAAATGTACTGGTTTGGGATACCCTGAGGCCTGTTTTTTTACAGCACACACAAAAACAATTCAAACTGCAATATATTTATGAGAAATATCCTTTAAAGGCTGCTTTAGTGTAAAAGATAGGGTCAAATGTGCAGGTTTGGGATACCGTGTGGCCTGGTGTTTTTACAGCACACACAAAAACAATTCAAACTGCAATATATTTATGAGAAATAGCCTTTAAAAGCTGCTTTAGTGTAACAGATAGGGTCAAATGCGCAGGTTTGGGATACCCTGAGGCCTGGTGTTTTTACAGCACACACAAAAACAATTCAAACTGCAATATATTTATGAGAAATAGCCTTTAAAAGCTGCTTTAGTGTAACAGATAGGGTCAAATGTGCAGGTTTGGGATACCGTGAGGCCTGGTGTTTTTACAGCACACACAGAAACAATTCAAACTGCAATATATTTATGAGAAATAGCCTTTAAAAGTTGCTTTAGTGTAACAGATATTGTCAAATGTGCAGGTTTGGAATACCCTGCGGCCTGGTGTTTTTACAGCACACACAAAAACAATTGAAACTGCGATATATTTATGAGAAATAGCCTTTAAAAGCTGCTTTAGTGTAACAGATAGGGTCAAATATGCTGGTTTGGGATGCCCATGTGGGCTGGTGTTTTTACAGCACACACAAAAACAATTCAAACTGCAATATATTTATGAGAAATAGCCTTTAAAAGCTGCTTTAGTGTAACAGATAGGGTCAAATGTGCTGAAATAGTATGCCCATGTGGGCTGGGGTTTTTACAGCAGACACAAAAAAATTAAAACTAATCGAGTTATAAGAAATGCTTGTGTGTAACAGATAGGGTTAAATATGCCACTGCCAAGATGGGATGCACAGTGGCCCGGAATTTTCACAGCACAAACAAAAGCAATTTAAAATTGATCTGGCAAATGAAGTGAAATGAAAATTAAAAAAAAAGTTTCCCTGTCACTTTCTCTGCTGTCCCTGCCTGGATCCTTCCCGATTCTACTCTATCTTTCCCTCACTCTCCCTGGCACTCTGTGGGTCTTTGTGGGCCTCCCTGCCTCTCTGTTAGTCTCTCCCTGTCTGTAGCAAGCTCCGTTCTGGCCGCAATACAACGCTGAAATGTGCACAAGCAAGATGGCCGCCGTTTATATAGCACTGTGATGTCACCGGGCTTCCTGGCTGCTGATAGGCTGCATGTGACCTTCCCATGATAACTTGCCCCAGGGGATATGTCCGGACATGTCCATCCAGCAATGGCTGTAATTGAAATAAATGGAGTTAAAAGGAAAACTTCGATCGATCGAATCGCGGGAAAATTCGGATTCGTTCAGAATCAAATTTTTCCTGAAATTCAGAACGAATTCGGGTTCGTCCGGATCGATTCGCTCATCCCTAGTAATAAGGTTTAAAACCACAGGAGGAGCCAACATGATGGGCTAAAATTGCAAACAGGGGCAATGAAAACAGCGGAGAAGTTTATTCACTGCCCTCTGCCAGACAGCCAGATCTTATTCTAGACTGCAATCATGAGCATGGAAAAAAAAACAAGACCAGTCAGTAGCCAGGAGACCTATACTTTCATAAAACCAACACTTCAGGTTCCTAAAAACTAAAATCAACTGGCAGAAAAAGTTATTACTACTTGCAGTTAGGGTTTCCACCTGGTAGGTATTTTTTTTATTTTACTTTACTGGCCACTGGCCTGGCGGTGCCGGAATTTGTTTTTTTACTGGTTATTGAGGATGGGAAAAGTATATTTACTATTACAATTACCAGTAGCAAAACAATTACCAGCACCACCAGATCAGTGGCCAATTAAAAAAAAAAAAATACCGACCAGGTACCCCACAAGCTACTTGCAGTTCATTTGCTGAACAACTGGAAACCTCAAAAACCCCAAATGTATACTAATGTTTATTAAAAATAATTGTACATTTGGTATTGATTGGAGTTCCTTACTTGTAAATAATAATTTGTTGTCAGTTATGTGCATTCACTTAATTTGCGTCCCAGTGGGAGACGAGAAACACACTGCCGCTGCACACCAACAGAAACTGTCACTTTTTGGATTTCATAGTCAGAGTATGGGTACACAGGATTTTTTGGGCACACTATAAATAACTTTATTCCACACACAACAGTAAAATAATTATTTGCAGCAAATAACAGACAGTTCAACAGTCTTTTGCACTTCCCCTCTAGGGACAGGACACGGGACACATGCACCAGATAAGTAAACTCTACTGGGGTGGCGGCAGGTTGTGGGCCAGTGCACTGCAAGATCACTATTAGGGGACAGCTAACCCTGCCACACTGGACATAAAACTCCGGGTCCCCTTCAGCAGCTCTGTCCCACTTTCCACTTGTCGCTTTATACCGGACCAACAGCCTGGCACAGTTGGAAAAGAAAGGTAGTGGCCATTTTGAAGCTTCCTCTCCCAACTGAATAACTGAAATGCACAGTAACAGGAAGCCCAGCACGACTTCCTGTTTGCAGGTGGCCTGCAAGCCCATGAGCGGCCATCTTGTTTTTAAAATTATCTGAAAAGGCATTAGAAAAAGGTAAATTAGTTTCTATGTGCATCAATCTAAATTGCCCCAGGGAGGGATGCATATGAGGACTGTTTGTTGTGTTGTATGTTTTAATTCATTTTTGAATGTTGGTCTGGCTTTAAGTTCCCGGGGTGCAGGCCAGGCACAGGCCACCCCACAGCAAAGTCTCTGTCTCTGGGGAGCCACTGCAACACCCCAGTCACTCCTTCAAGCTATAGGCTCTGGATTTTAACTCAGGAATTATATAATTTTATCCATAATGGAGGCAGCAATGCTTGAATTTTATGTATACCGTATGTTCAAAAGTGGGTATACATTTATTATATAAGGTGGACGAATTACATGGTGTGCTCAAGCTGAATATTATATTACACAGAGACCTGACAGAGACAACGTTTTCAAAATGTAGACAAATCATTTATTATCTAAATAGCTACTTTTTCAAAATTTTAGATTTTACACCAGCAAGTGCCAAAGTCACTCATAAGCAACCCAGCTCCAGATTTGCTCAGCAGGCAGCGTCTGGTGATTGCTGGGCCGATCAGCTCCCTGCCTGCGGGGCACCCCCATCGGGGGTGAAACCCCCAGGACGCCCGCAAATCCTACCTGTTCCTCGTTCCAACGGCGCATGCATGGGCCGCCGCCGCATCTCGCGCATGCCTCTCCAAGCCAGCCGTTTGGGGTGCCCCGCGGAAGTGGACCAACACCCAGGATAGTGAAAATCCTGGGTGTTGGTCCACTTTAAAGGTTATTTTATCCAGTTGTTTTGTATATGAATAAATAAAAGAATATATGTGTAATTAATTTAAAATAGTGCAGCTTTTTACTTGATAATTTGGGGCTCTGTGGAGGCCTCCCTGTGGAGAGTTGTTCAGTGTGGTAGCTCCAGGTTGCACACTCCGTTTTTTGTGTGATTTAAGTCGGTGCGGCCATTTTTCAGTAACAGAAAAAAAAATAAAAACAAAAAAACCCTGATAGCGACAGGTAGTGACAGGTAATACCTGGCGCTCTGGACGCCTTCATAAATGTGGTATTGCGTACAGCACCCAGTGTTCACCAGATGCTCCCTGCTGCTATGAGGCACTACCTGCCGCTATCCCTTGATGAATAAACTCCTTGGTGTACCAACCTGGTGTTCAGTTGCCAATGGCTATATACTGCAAGTACTGAAAACTTCCATGCTTCAAATGCTTATTTACTAACATGCATATCCTAGATTCTAATCTTTTAGATTCCAGAGCGCTGGCCTTCCCCAGGGCATCCCACTGTGACAAACCCCATAGATTGACGGTATCAGCTTACCTTTCCACAGTTAAATGCCACATGCAAGGGCTCTTGTCCAATGTCATTCGGCACATGGCTCTGATTGTGTGCATGCACCATTGGGCTGGGAAGAGGTGAGTTTTACATGGAACTCCAGGGGGTTTCACACAGTAGGGCATCCTAATTCAAAATGCCCTCGGGGCATGGAGAAAAACCATGGATAGTCAAAACCACAGGTGTTGTTCCACTTTAAAGATGTGCCTTTTGGCAAATAAACATACACTTTCAAAAATATCATTGAAGCGAACTTTCTCTTAAAGCTTGTGTGGGTGCCCCAACATTGTGAGTTGTATGATCACAGCTCCCTTTGGATGACTTGCTGTATTACATCCCCCACTCTCCCACAATGCACAGGATCAAATTAAGGGTCTTATTCATGAAGCGATGGCGTCAGGTAGTGCCTTGTAAATGACAGGTAGCGACAGGTGACACGTGACGCTTGACACGGCACGCAATTACACATTTATCAAGCGGATTCTGTTGAGCGACTGGGATAACGTCATGTAGCGTCTGATTAATCATTATCCCTGCCTCAGCGTACAGCGACGGCATTCAGCCTTGCAGAGCGCCGCGTCTTATAAAGGCCATTTTTTCAAATTTTTTTCAATTTTTCTAGATTTATGCAGAATTGACATTACAGGTCTGGCATTAATGTGTTCATGTCACAATGTTATTACAATGTAATTCCATATGTTTTCACTTTGTTACTGGTGGTTACATGTTTAAAAACAGCCTTTAATTACATAGCCTCCAAAGCTCTGGGCTACAGTGAAGCATTTTTGAGTGCCGGCGGTGTGTAAGGCTGTTTTTTTGATGAATATGGTGTGAGTCGGTCGCACTGACCAGTCACTACCATTCGCTCCCATACAGCGCTGTACTGCTCATATAGCGACTCCCCACAATGTATTCATCAATGCTGTACAGCGACTGAGTCGCTCTGAACTAGCGAACCACGGTCGAGCACAGCGACTACTAGTAGGCGCTCTGAAATGCCTGCTACAGGCGCTCATCTGTCGCTACCTGCAGCTTGTAATGAATCAGCCTGCCCGTGAGATGGAGGCCCTGGGCAGAAAGTCCAGGGCCTCCATCTCACTTATGCAATTATAGGAAGAGTTGGTGTCCTGTTCATCTTACAAAAATATCAAGCAATCTTTTACTGTACATGTAACAGTCATTTTTCTTATTGGTCATTTCTATCCATTGTTCTGTGCATTGTAAAATGAATATTACCAGCTTGCATGTTGTTTTTTCTACTACACAAAATGATTGTGCATTGCATATTTACATGTACAGCCTACTTAAGATAAAAAAATGGTCCACACAATGATCCCCCGCTTCTCTACAAAATCTACTGAGCACAAAAATGAATATATTCTGTGACCAAATGAGCTCACCGGGCCGGGGTGCATGTGTCCAGTAAATCTTATTAACCACAGGTGATTATGTTGGGTTTGTGATAATCATGGAATTGTGGATTGGGTAATTCAGCACATTATTGGGATGCATAGGGCTTATTAAGCGCCGGGGGGATGTTAAACAGACCTTAAGTATTTTTTAAAACCTTAGATCCTCTTTAAGTAAGATATAGCAGAAATATTCTTAGAATTAACACATTGCATTTATGAACATAAACAATTGTTTGCTGACCCTTTATTCTGAAAACATCCCCTGGGGTCATGTCTCTCGTTTTACCTTTTCTCTAGTGACAATATAGGTCTTGTCTTTTCACTGTAGGAGTTATATACTATAATCCTCTGTTTTTCTCTGGGTGGAAAACTTCCCATTAGGACTGATGCAAAGGAAGATTGCACAACAGGGCATTCAGGTTTCAGCTTGTGGAAATTCACTGTAACAAAGCAACAAGTTCTGGGGTAGAGGCATTTTCAAGGCTTTTAGGGTTAGGCACTGATTGATTGTAAGGGGGAGCACTTTTAGAGGAGTGGAATGGTGCATTTGATGTCCTAAAGACATGAGGGGGAGGAAGTGACCAGTACTAAAGACAGGAGGAGGTTGTGGATAAAGCGGAGGCTGCATCATGTTTCTTGATACAGATTGAGCACAGTTAATATTTCACAGGGTTAGGCCAAAGTGACAGTTGGGTTTTCCAACAGTGAAAATAACATAGGTTTTTGTGTTGTTAGGGATGGCGCTGGTTATATTATTGTAGCTGCAACCTGCTCAGTAGGCTAAACTGGAAAGAATTGTTGAAGTATTTGTATAGAGATATTCTAACAGAGACAAAATCATGTATAGACCGCAATACCGGACATACACACCACAGAGAAAACAAAAAGACCGTTATGAAATAGAACGATCGCCCACACCAGATTTTGATCAACAAGTAAGATATAACCACACACCCTGCAGACAAAGGTTTCAAACTATGGACGTTCAGAAATACACAGAAACAGTGAAAACTATAAAAACCATAAACTTGAAATAGAAACAAATACACCACAAACCTGCAATAATACCGGAACCAACAGAATGAAAACCACAAATCACAAACAACAACATTTTTTAGAGTTAGGCACAATAACATCACTGAAAAGGAAAATAAGAGACCTAGAGAAAGAAGAGCCGAAAGAGCAGTACAACGTAAAAAAGAAAAAAAAAACATACGACTTGTAAAGAAACCAAATTCTGATGGTATTTTTAATTTATCAACGGCTACATTACCTGAGAATGAAATCAAGTTTCTTAATAAAGGCATCAAATATGCACCATCAACTAACCTGAACAAATTTGAAACATTTATTGATATTATGAAATTCACAAGAAAACTTAATATTAAGAAATTCTTTGCCAAACGGAATACAATAGATACACAAAAGGAAGCATTAACTCAAGAAGAAGGCAAGAACATAAATACAACAACGTCTACTAACACAGCAAACAACACTCAAATATCAGAACCCCTCTCTTTTCAACATAGTACTTGTAGAAACAACTCCACCTTCAATCCACAAACAACGGGAGGGGCAATCAATGTGTTTAAAGACTTAGTGATTAAAGACTTAAAATCATTAAAGAAGAGATTAAAATCAACAGAGAAATGAAATTTAAACAAAAAATGGAGAGGAAACTGATCAAATCAATAAAACAAAAGAATAATATCATCATAAAACCAGCAAACAAGGGTGGTGGCCTGGTAATACTAGACAAAGACAAATACATTCAGGAGACTAACAGACTCTTGTCAAACACACACACCTATGAGAAATTAAGATCAGATCCTACGAAGGAATATCATTTAAAAATATTGGACATTTTAGATAAAGGCAGAAGACTAGGAATTTTAAACAAAAATGAATATAACTATCTGAAAATTGAAACTCCCAGGATTCCTACAATATATCATCTTCCCAAGATACATAAAAATAAAGATAACCCACCTGGCAGACTGATTGTCAGTGGGATAGGGTCCCTCACCAGCCGATTAGGGGAATATATAGACTCATTCCTACAACCAGTAGTGGTAAAAACACCCTTTTACTTAAAGGATTCAGGAAGCTTCTTAGAACAAATAACACAGTACAAAAACTATTCTGAATACATAATGGTCACAGCGGATGTGAGTTCGCTCTATACCATTATCCCACATCACAAATGTCTGGAAGCAGTGAAATTCTTCTTAAAAAAAGACAACCAGCTCCCCACAGTACAGATATAATTTCTACTGGAATGCTTGGGATTTTCATTGACACACAACTATTTTTGGTTTGAAAAACATTTTTTTCTTCAAAAAGTAGGTGTGGCAATGGGTGGGAAGTTCACTCCCAGTGTGGCCAATCTATTTATGGCCCTCTGGGAGCACACGCTAATAAGAACAATCCACCCACAAGAATTGATATATTATAAAAGATATATCGATGACTGTTTTTTTCTATGGAATGGTAGAAAAAAAGACCTGGAAGAATTCTTAAAATCTCTAAACTCAACAGAATGGAACATTTCTTTCACCCACGAAATTGCAGTACAAGAGATCCACTTTTTAGACATCACAATTTATAAAGAAGATAATAAAAATAAAACTAAAACTTTTTTTAAAGAAACGGATCGTAACAGCTTCATACCGACTGATAGTTGTCACCACCCAATGTGGATCAAAAATATACCAAAAGGACAACTAAAAAGAATAAGGAGAAACTGCACAGATGAAAAATCCTACTACGAGCAAACAAATTAAATTAAAAGAAGATTCCAAGAAAAAGGGTATAAAGAAGAAACAATTAAACAAACAATCACAGAAATCAATAATGAAGCCAAAAAATACTCAAACTCGAATCAGAGACCACAACAAACAACATATAATAATGTAATAGACAGATTCCCCGTCATCACTAAATTCAGCAGGAATTACAAACAGGTAGAAAAAAATTGTACAAAAACATTGGGATATCTTAAAAACGGATACTACCCTTAAAGAAATAATTGTCGAGAAACCAAGATTTATTTATAGGAAACCACAGATTTTAGCACAACAATTGACCAGTAGCCACATAAACCCTCCAGAACAAAAGACAGATTCAACACAAATAATTGGTTTTAATAAATGTAGAGACTGCATTGGATGCAAATTGATTGCTACCAACACCAATTTTTCAAGAAAACGTGTAGAATTGGTTAATTCGGTCACCGGTACAACTTACAAACTGAAAGAAAGTACCACCTGCAATACCTCAGGAGTGATATATTGCCTTCAATGTCCCTGTGGTTTGATGTACGTGGGACGAAAGAAAAGACCGTTTAAGACAAGGCTAATGGAACATATTAGAAATATTAAAAAATAAATAAAAACACACAGTGTATCTGCTCATTGTTCTAGTAAACACAATGGAGCAAGCAAATTTATGTACTGGATAATAGAAAAAATCAAATTAAACTGGAGAGGCACTGACATCCAACGTGAACTTGCAAAAAAAGAGACCCGCTGGATTTTGAATTGAACACGTTGGAACCTACTGGATAAAATATTGAAATTGATCTAAATTGTTTCCTGGAAAATAAATGAACTATATGGTCTTCATGCACTCCATTGCAGCCTCATAAAACCATCTATCATGCAGCTAATGATTATATAACACATTTCCACTGTTCACATAATTATATACATACTAATCTGCAGATTTTAAATAATCCCATTAGTTTTATAACTATAATCTTAACAATATTTACTTATTCTGATATTTATCTATTTACCTACATATTTATATAACTATATTTGTATACAACCTGTATTTTAACTGTTTATCTGTTTTAATTTGCCTATCTGCCTTTATATATCTTTACTTGTTTTATTAAATTATCACATTTTAATAATGTATATAAGAATTTTAATACATGATTAATATTTTTAACACATGATTAATAGTTTTAAATACATGACTAATATTTCCATTACTTTTAAACACCCAATTGTAATAACACCCTGGTCTATATTCACATAGGATCATTGCCAGAACATACTTATAATCATAAAATTAGATATAAATAAGACTGTCACGGTTAGCGTGAATTTAATATGTAAGAACGATAGCTGATACATAAATTAATGCCATTTAGGAGCGTGCGGTGATCCTTCACACGCTCTCTTCATATAAGTGTCGGCATTAATAATATACAGAAACATATTGCAAATACCCCTGAAGAATGAATTTTAAAAACAAAGGAAACTGCCGCTGACGTTTTATTTTTCAGCTAAAACCGCAACTGAGAAATATACAGAGCACACAAGAACTACGTAGAAAGACTACACTACCCAGAATCCTCTTGGCCTGTTACACCACTATAAATAAAAAACTCTGCGCAGGCGCTCTAGGGACCTTGAGAGAGTGAAAACGAAACGCGCGTCGGACCCTTGCAGCAAGCCGCAGCACAAACTGATGAGAGCGACATAGCACTATTCATAAGGAGGAACGTATGATCATCCACGTCAGCAATATAATAAGACTGGAATAGACGGACTTTACTATTACTTGTACTATTGCAGTACTATCCTATCGGAGAGGACATATTTTATCCCTTACTGAGTTTATGTCTACAATAAAGTGTTTTGAAACATACATGGAGGAGCAATAGCGTTATTAACACCACACAACCTTGAGAACCTTCCAGTTACGCCACAGACGATAATCTACAGCACAGCTCCTCAAAGGCCCAGGGCAGGCCACGTACCTCCAGGCCAGGCAGGTAAGTCTCTTTTACCTTCCTTTCTATATTGCTTCAACTGTGTTGAAATACAAATAAAATAGCTACAGATCATTGCCATATAATTAAACTGTAGCTTAGAACAATTGGAAAGCAAGGGAATAATCTCTACTATCATTTGATTTTAAAACCTTGTTATCCAAACAATCAGCGCATCCTGTGAGAGGCAGAAATCGGAACAGCAAGAGTTTAACTCATTGCTGTCTGATCACTGCACTCTCTATACAAATATTTCAAGTGAAAATAACATGTCATTCTCCTGTTCCTTTTCAGTAAGCCACCTAGCACACTCAAGAAAGCCAAACCTTTTCTTGAAATATTTTTCTTTGAATACAACCATGTGACTGAAATCAGGTACAAAGCCTGACCTCCCCCAAAATCTTATACCATCAGTTACACTCAGACTTGGGAACCATTGGTCTGCCACCTCTGGTCCAGTCTTCTTCCAGGCTGGCTTTCAGAGGTGGCGTATTTCACAGGGTCTTCTTCCTTTTTTGAAAAAGACTGCTAGATCAGCCATGCAATCGCAACAGTACACTCAGTACCCTTAAGGTACCTGGTACACTCAAGGTATCTGGTATCACTGATCTGCCATCTTCGAGTCCGGTCTTCTAGCATAGTGGTTCTCAACTGTTTTACGCCAAGTACCCCCTAGCGACAAAAAACTCCAACCAAGTACCCCTATCAACTAGAAATTCAAACTAAGTATCCCCAAGGAGGGGATAACTTATAAATGTTATCAAAATAAGTAGGTCACAGGCCTTGTAACACTTTTAAATTAAGAATGAATAATGTATTACTATTAAAATGATTTACCAAACACATCAGACCCACCATCCTGGGGCGCCCCTGAACATCTCTGCGTACCCCTACAAGCTTTGACGTATACCGCAGGTTAAGAAACAGTGTTCTAGCAGACAGACTTCCAGAAGTGGTGGGTTTCACAAGTTTTCCTTCCCATTTTAAAAAATACGTCTGGTGCAGCCATGCCCAGCCCATTGTTTCTCAGTAAGATGGGATATCTTCCCACTTTGGCTACATTGCGGCTGTTTGGTCTAGAGGAAGAAATGTGGCTTCTTGTAGACACAAAGAATCAGGTTGCCTTGACCCGGCCCCCAGATACTACATTGTGGCCACATTGCTACTGCTAAAGAATAAAAGAAATAAAGGCAAGGCAACAGGATAGCTGGGACTGAAGGAAGCCTGTGAAATCTGTTCATGCCTTAGAAAGGGCCATATCTGGAAAAATGTGTGCAAAATGATTGGATTGGGGGTGTGGTGGGTCAATGCAACAGGATTCACTGCTTCTGCATTCAGCCACATTTCTTCCTCTAGGCCAAATGACTGCAATGTAGCCAAGGTAGGAAAATGTACCATCCTACAGAGGAACAAGACATCCTGATTCCTTGACTGTTGAGGTTACATGGCTGCATCTAAAGCATTTTTGGGCGAAGGGTATCGCCGGTGCTGTCAAATCTGTAAGCAATAAAATGTAGTAAGGGACTTGGCTAGAGAGAGCTTTGTATGTCAAGGTTGTAGAAGGGAGAGTGGTGGGGGTGGCAAAGGGTTTTTTTGTCACTTTAAAGCAATCCTACATGGCCCTCCAGTCACTCATTAGTAGAGATGCTCCCATGAATTATAGGGTGTGGGTCCACTTTAACACCCACACTCTTAAAGTGGACCAACACCCAGGATTTTGACTATCCTGGGTCTTGGTCCACTACGGTGGGGCACCCCCGATCGGGGTGCCCCGCTGTGTGAAACCCCCCCGAACCCCCCGAACTCACCTCTCCCCGAGCCGACGGACAAGCCGCGGACAAGCGGCTCCTCCGCCGCCGCCTCCCGCGCGTCCCTCTTGACGCGCGTGCCCGCGCCGGCCATTCACAGACGGCCGCCGAAACTGAGGTAAGGAGTTTGGGGTGTTTGGGGGGATCTCGGATGTCCCGTGGGGAGGGAGGTGATCGGCCCGAGAATCTTATAGATTCCCGGGCCGATCACCGGTGGGTGTTGGTCCACTTTAACTATTTTGTCACATAACTGCCATTTACTGTACCGGTAGTTCTATTTTTTTTCATGTGAAACCCATTTTACCCATGCCTTTTTTTCGGAAACCTCATGCTTGGTTATACAGGTAATGAGAATTACATTCAAAATTGGGCTACAGCAAGTACGAAGATAGACGGGCCAATTGGGACCCCCACCAAGTGGCACTTGAACAAAGCAGCTGCCTGGGAATGGGACCTGGTGCAAGAAGCCCCTTGTGCTTTATCCATTACCTCTATTCTGTACCTCCCTGGTCCTGTACTACTACTCTACATTCTAAACTAACTAAACTAATCTCACGCTCCTCTCAACTTCCTGGATTATAAACTACACCATGTGGCTCCTGGAATGGAATGGCTGACTGGGTGGGAGTCTCCTGGTGCAGGGCAGGGACTTCCTCCTTAGACTTTACTCCTTACTCTGAAACTGCTGGAATTGTTATGTTTTTGCCCCTCACCGGTTGGACCCTTTTGCCTACTTGCCATAATGATTTACCTGTATTTAATAATGTAATGTATGCATCAGCTGATGACAGTCATAAAACACATTGCACTGCATGAATATGCATGTTACAAATATACCTTGACTTTACAATACTAAATACAACTGATACTAAAAACAACTGTAATCTAATTTTATTGTAATATACAAGAGGTTAAGGTAAAGGCAAACAATACATTCTTTTAGCAACTTGTTTTCTGTACAAAGCTAATCATTTCTGTCCAATTATACTGTATGTTACAGTAATTAAGAGGAGCAACCACTGGCCAAGATTCTATAAGACTCTGAGCCGATGGTCCCTCTCTCTGTCAAGCATCCTGATTTGCGATTTTCTGCTGTGCGAAACTGCCACCGGGAATCTTCCAGTGATCCCACAAGTGCAGGCCTTGGCAACATCCCTCCGCCTGCTTTACGCACCTGCACTAGGACTATTTTAATGGTGGGGAAGATACGCACAGCCAGAATTGAGTGGTCGAAGACATTTTTGCTACTCCCAATCATTCAGCATTCTATGCTGCATATTAATATGCATGGCATAGAATGTTGGAGTTCACATTTTGCAGCGGGATCACAGAAAAGGTAAGCAGACCAAGCGAGCCAGGAGGAGGGGGCGTTCACACAGGGTTCCCCAAATCAGGATGCTCTGGGGACATGGAGCAAAACCTGGGATAGGCAAAATTTGGATTTCCTTCATCTTTAAAGGCTCATCTGAAACCTGTCCCATGTGCCTCGCCTCCATGTTCTGCAGTCAGGGTAGAAGTTGTAGCAGGACTTCAAAGTTTGCCCCCCTATCAATCTCATTTCTCCAGGATCATGCAAAAAAAGTGGTCTAAAGTTTACTCTGTCCTTTGGTGCTCTCAGTGCACGGGAGCCCGCCGAGCAACAGTGGTCCCACAGCTGTGTCTAACCACAGCAGAGCATGCTTTTGTCTCATAAAACTGCACTATGCCCATTCCCTTCCCAACTCAGCTACAACCCATAAATCGGAGTGAATTAATTGACATTGCTTAGAATACAGATGCAATTTGCATAATAATCATAGACTTTGAGATGCTTATGTGATTTTACACTGTTACCATGGGAAATAAGTTGGGAGTAAGTTAATGTGGGCCTAGACAGGAGCTTTGGAGTAGTGTAACACCCATTTTCCAGCAAAAGGTTGCTTGATCGAACTGGGAAAGGGTTGCAGGGGGCATTCAGATTGCCGGGGTCACCCCTCTGCAACCCTTAGTTTCACTCCCCTGAACCATGTTCCTCCAGCATAATGCAGGTCCATGATTTGCTGCTGGCAGTTTTGTGATCTGTGTATTAACCAGTGGCCAATCATGGGGTCACATTTTGCAGCTAAGTGAAACTTGCAGACCAAGCGAGCCAGGAGGAGGGGGCGTTCACACAGGGTTCCCCAAATCAGGATGCACTGGGGACATGGAGCAAAACCTGGGATAGGCAAAATTTGGATTTCCTTCATCTTTAAAGGGTGTTGAATGCCCCTCGGGCCTGTTCCAGTGCTGCCCAGCACCCATTTGCTGAAAAAGCTTTAGAATAAAAACTGTAAAAGAGGTGCTAGCTGAGGTAGTCTGGGTCTCTTGTGCCAGTCTCTACTAAAGGTCTACATCTGGACTCAACTATTGAAAATAGATTCCCAGGATAAATAAAATAATAGCTTATATGTTCTTAGCTGGCCCTCCTGGATTCCTTAGATTTAACTGAAACGTGTTTATGGCTAAAGAAGCTTTATTTCTTTTTCTGGGGTCCATGATTGGATCATTTTTAATGAGCTTTTACTTCATATTTATTGTATCTTTATTGCATAACTTTGAAGGTTTTAAAAGTAAGTCACCAAATCATTGTTTTTTTTTTTTTAATGCCCATTGCTCTAGTGACGACAGTGATCCATATCATTAACATGCAACACTTATCAGCTCAGCCATCAGTCATTGGTATTTTCTATTATGACGATTGTTAGCAATGGTTGGCCACAAGGAGTTTTATTTGTTCAGAGCTTGGAGCCAAAAGCAACTGATCTAGATCTATACTGAGTGGTGTTACCCTTCGAATGATTGACCAGATATCTCCATAATTACACAGCAATTCCAGGTGTTTTTGAACTTCCCTACTGATTTGCAGCTTAGAAAAGGGTTTTAGTTGCGGGCTATAGCGCAGATTTTATGAGGCGAGGGGGCATTTGTTGAGCTACGTATTGGAGTGAGGTCAATATCAGCTCCAGGTGGAGCTTGGAACGTGAAGTTTTGCAGCAGTGTGGTAAAGAAGATGAACAGCTCCATTTTGGCTAATGTTTCGCCAGCACAGCTTCTCTTACCTGGAAAAAGAAAGCATCCGGATTACCAAATGGCCGTTTACTAAAAGAAGTTCTGTGTGGCACTTAATTACAGATTTTACAGAAAAGTGTATACTGTAGATAGTTTTTTAGTGCCAGCCTACCTAAGGATTTTGTCACCCTCTGTTGCCAGGCCATTTTTTTTTCAAATGAAATATAACTACTATATGCACTATCAAGGGTTGAACCCTTAAAAATTGAAATGGAATTTTGAGGACCCCATGCTTTTTCAACATTTTTAGTGGTTAAAAATCCTTAAAAATTAAAACAAGAAACAGGGTAGGGACCCCCCTAGTAAAGCCAGCCCAGGTTGGGTCCCCCCTATAAAAATCAACCCAGACAGGGTCCCCCCTAGTAAAACCAGCTCGGGCACCAGCTATGGGGGCTGGTGGACTCGGTGCTATGGTTCAGCGGCCGTCCCCCAGTCCTGAAGGCTACCAGCCTGCATAGGCCATATAGGCCATGGGCTCTTCTGCACCCACCTAGGCTTTGGGGATGCATGTAAAGAGGCAGGGATTATGGCAAGTTAACCTCTTGCCGCAAGTGATTTTCCAGCCCCTCTTGCCCTGTGAACTGGTATAAGGGTCTAAAGAACCAGGGATTAAATGTTAAAGTTATACTAAAGGCAAGCCCGATTGTTGTCCGATTGTCTCAGGCTACACGCCGCACTGTCTCAAATCCGTTTTCAAAACTGTAGTTCCTAAGTTACAGTATCTTAGAGCATTGGAGATTCATAAAAAGAATTAAGAGAGCAGCCAATCAGGACATCTGGGCAGGGAGTGGGGGTGATTTATGGACCAGGTCAGCGGGGTGGGGACTGAAAGTTGAATAATGATTGATGATGATTATAAAAGGCCCTTCCCTGTTGCAACAAGCAAGCTGTCAGAAGCCGTCATGTGGGAAGGGAACAGACATTCTTTGCCCCACTGAAGACCTTAGGATGGGAATCAGAGACCCCTGATGCTGCATCCTCGAAGGAGGTGAGTTTTTCTTTTTCTTTTTTTTGGTCCGCAAACCTAGAGAAATACCAGGCATGTAGAATCTCTGTGCTTAATAGTTAACAGTAGGCGAAACAAACATGTAGAACCTTCATGTGTGTCATTTAAAGGGTTAAATGGGGCATCTTTAAGGCTCATACGGTAAACATTTTCTTGGATGCAGCTAGACAACTAAAGAATAAAACAGTAGTGAAAAATGGTGCTTCCTTTCTCTAAATGAGTGAACAAAAATATAATAAATAAGGTGGAGAAGCAACAATAATGGGGCCCCCTGGCCCCCGGTGGGGTTGAACAACCAGCACCCCCTATAGTTGCGCCTCTACCCCTTCCTTGCTTATTGAGTCATCACATGGAGGGAGAGTCACCAGGGGAAGACCATGGGATATATAATTGTTGCAGGTTTTCAGTTATTTGTGAAACTGGGTAGTACCAGCTTGTCATATAACAAAAAGACTGGTCATTGGCTGCTGTTTTCTTTTATCTTCTAGCTTTAAATTAAATAAAAGTTAACTAATGGCAAAACAAGTCATTAAAAGTTCACTCAAAGTGACAAAAAAGCTGTGTGGCTGGTTGGAATAAGGTGAACAATCAAAGGGGGGAAAGATTATATCAAAAGCTGAGCAAATGTTTTAAAGGTTCTGTTTGGGCAATACTCCTGGTAAAACCAGTTAGAATGGGAACCACGTTAGCTACTACATAGTAAAACCAACTGACATGGAGCACTGTTAGCCTGCACATGAGCCAGGTGAGTGTGGGAGGTCCTGTTAGCAGAAGGAAACATCTAGGAGGTTATTTAAGATAAACCGGTCCTAGTTCCAGTGTTCTAGAAGTTTCCCAGAGGGGAGATGATAATATTAGCTGATGAGACCTGAAAGTAATAGCAGCTGGAATCCAACTCATGCCAGCAAAAGCCTAAAGAAAGTGGAGAGTCAGCGACCATCAAACCATCCAGCCTAACACCTCAGTGTGGAGCTGTAGTGCTGATGGAAGCTTTTACTGTGTATAGCTGATGACTCCCCTGGATTGTGTCACCGATCCCAGGTCCAAGAACCACCCTTGCTCCCGACACCCTTCTGCGCTGGCCTGGCAGAGTTGCATAACAGCTATTCTCTCCTTCGTCCCCACAATTGTTCTGTCCTGCCCTGGTGTCATAAAACTCACTAGATCCTGAGATCAAGTCCCATGGCAGAGAGGCTTTCTTCACTGGCGTGCAGGGGGGGGGGGGGATTACAGGGCTGCCACCTTTAGGATGCATGACTGCCCAATAAGGTCTATGACACGTGAGGACAGAACAGCTGTGGGGGACAAAAGGCCCTTTGATTTACACCACTTTTAAAAGCTATACAACCTCTACTCTACTTTTTTCAAGCAGTACTAACTTTTTTCATATAAAATTACCTGCTGAGAAGGGTATGAACGCATCATTCTTTTTAAATTTTCTATCTGCATTCAGAAAATGTTCTGGGTAAAACTCTTCTGGTTTTTCAAAGTAAGCTTCATCCTTTAGAGCAGAGGTCAGCATTGAAATGATAACAGTTCCCTGGAATAAAGTAACAGCATCCATTCAAAATCACAATGTACAGTATAGAGTGGTGGTCACCTTCAAGAGAAACTCAGCTCACCACCTCAAGTATTACTTCACTGGCAGGAAAGAAAGGCATACTAAGAGGCCGATTCATTAATAGCGCCAGGTAGCGACAGATGAGCGCCAGTAGCGTGATTTTCTCAGCGCCAGCTAGTATTCGCTGTGCTTGGCCGGGGTTTGCTTTTTGACAGCGACTCAGTCGGTGTGCGGTAATGTTGAATACGGGCTGGGGGGTCGCTGTTTCACAGGTTCAGCGTTGTATGGGTGCGCCTGACAACGAATGGCCAGAGCGAACGGCTTGCTGCAGATTCATTAACAAAACACGCTCCGAATTTATTCGCGCTGTGAATTCCTTGTTTAAACCCCAGAGCGCTGGCGGCGATGGGTGTAAAATAGTTTTTAACCCCCAAACAACCATATTTTTTGATTGTAAAATTATACAAGTTTTTATAAACATTTTGTAATATGAATACATTAATATCAGACCTGTAATATCAATTCTGCACAAATTTATTTATTTATTTTTTTTACCTTAAAAAAAAAATCCTAACATTGCAGAAGTGGTCACAGAATTTTTGACATTTAAAAAAAAAAAAAAAAAAAAAAACATTAATAGGAATTAATTATGATTAATTAAAGATTGCTCCATTGAAATGCATTGGACATCGCCAGGGAGCGACAGGTCAGACGTGGCGCTGTGATGGGATTAGCAGCGGCGCTGTTCGTTGCAGTCGGCTACATGATGAATCCCGCGCTAGCCGTCGCTCTCGCCGGCGCTAGCCTCATTTAGCTTGATAAATGCGTCATTGTGGCCGACGCCGGGCGTACTTGAGTCGGTAGCCGCCGTTAGCTGGCGGGACCTGGCGCTCGTCAGACACTACCTGGCGCTATCGCTTGATGAATAAGGGCATAAGATTTCAAAAAAGCCAAAAATACTTAAAACATACCTGTATTCAATTAGTACAGAAAATACTCTGTATGGAGCTCAGTCTCTCAGGGGGTTCTAGCTGCTAGGTCCAATGTCAGCCATATAACTTCTCATTTGCTTTCTTGTTTTCAGGCAATCCATTTGCTCCCTATTAACTGCAGGTCACCACGGACCTGTCACTCTTCTGTTTCATGGGACTGGTATTTTGCCCTGGGGCTGTGCAAAAAGTTCTTAAAAATGAGGCCTGCTAAAGCCATTTTGATGTAGCTCCACATTATCACATATAAGGAAATCTATTAAAATCCATTTTTAAATAAAAGCTAGTTATATGAAGCCCACAAACCTCTAAAGTGGCTCTGTTCTCAGCAGTCCATTATCCTCCCCAATGTGTTTCTGACTCAAAGTCCTGTCCTCACAAAAAGCCTTGCCTATCAGCTAAAATCTGACCTTCCTCCCTCTCCTCAAATTCAAAGAAGTGGAACAGAGCAGCTAAAGTAGTGGGATGAGTGGAACCTGAGCGGTTTTGTTAGGACTATATTTTTATACAAATTTAGAGGGTGAATTACACTTACCTTTGGAATAAAATAACCCCTCAGGGTGACATCTTGGGAAGTGGCATGCGGAACATTTTCAGGGGCGATATCACCAAATCGCTGGATTTCACAGATGACGGCATCAGTATAGGGCATCTGCTTCCTGTGCTCTATTTTGGGTTGAGCTGTGCCAATGATTTGTTCTATTTCATTTTGGACTTTTTCTGTTACAAATTAACATTTCCAATTATTGATTTCTATAGCAAAACAGAATTACCAGACATTTCAACTCAATTTTCCTGTAAATCACCCAGCAAAAGCTAGTCTACAGGACAACCAGCACTCTTCTCTGTGATTGCAAAGGACAGGCTCTAGTCTGTTCTCACCAAACAGTAGATATAAGTTGGCAGGGCAGTTTCTAGATAAAATAGCACCCTATGCTGGAAGGAAACAATGCTGCCCCCTCCCCACCCAAGCATAGTGCTGCCCCATACCAGACTAATGCCGTGCCTCTACTTTAAAAGCAAGCAGTGCTCCCTCTCCATATCTAAGCACAATATTTGGGGAATGTGAGGTCTGGCTTATGGTGGGCACCACTAGCAGTGGCTCTAACCTATCTGCAGAAAACAGGATGGTTGGAATAAAGGTGCCCCAATGGCCTTGGCGCCCAGTGCGATAGCTCTGCTCAGCTTTCCCTAGAAACAGCCCTGTAAGTTGCATAGAAATGGCATCTGTTTAGCATTAGATAATATCGGTTTAGCATATATAAGATCAACTCAAAACAACTAAAGTACAAATAAAAAAAGATAATACCAACAAGATCTGTGCAATCAGGTGCTAGTCCTATTTTTTGCACTGGGTTCAGGTAGACAAGCTTTCGGTGCTTGCTGCTCCTTCCTCAGATTGACAACCTGCTGACCTGACAGCAAGCTCCAAAAGCTTGTCTACTTGAACATGGTGCTATATAGTGGGACTAGCACCCGATTGCACAACATCTTGTTGGTATTGTATTTTTTTATTTATACATCAGGTCTGCCCTCCCCAGAGAGGCAAAAAACTTTTAAATACAGTATTCTGCTGACTTTTTAGCATAGTTTAGTATGGTTACTAAGCTGGAATGCAAATAGTAATATGCTGTTGCTCAGCTCAGCCAGCAGGTGGCAGCAGCAGCAATCTCAGTTCACTGGCTGGCAGCGTAGTTCTTCACTGATTTTGTAGCATTGATACAAGCTGCAGCATCTTTAACTCCCTTAGTCTGATTTTCTTTTTTCTTCTTTTTGTATTTCTCTCTTCCACTGTTTCTTTTTCTGTACCCATATTTCCTTCATTGTTCTATTTTTCCAGTTTTCCTTCCTTGTTGTCCCCTTTGCTGCTCTCTGCAATCTTGCTCTCTCACATTTTATCATTATTACTCTCTCTCCCCTCTCACTTTTACGTTCCCTTTCCAATTCTATCTTTTACCTTTTATTTTCCCATTTTCGCCATCCTATTCCTCCCTTTTCTCCATTCATCTTTTTTTCCTTTTCCATTTTCTCATTCTTACCATCCCATTGGCTCTTTTTTCCATGTTTCAACATTATTCTATCTTTTTTCACCTTTTATTTTCCTCGTTATTGCTATGCCATGTCTCCATATTCTGGAGCAGCGGGTTATGCTGAATGTTGCAGTTCTACAGGAAGAGCATAGCCTATTCATAACCTATAGCCTATACTCATGCTAATAGAAGGCTTGCATTTTGTTTTATTGCTGTGTCAGTTAAGGAGATGAACAAACTTTTTAAAAGTTCAGTTCGGGCGATTCACTGAATATCGCTAAATAATTTAGGTTTGTCTGAAACAAAATTTTAACAAACTAATTAAAAACAAAGAAAATAAGCTTACCTCTGTCCCCGTTCCAGGGCCAGATGTTTTCTTCTTCCTTGGGGGCATCCTCGCAGCATCCAGCAGCCTCTGGCTCGGCTCCCGGCAACTCTGCTCCCCATGCTGAGAGGGGCATTTATACTGGGCGTGAGCTGTGACATTTGAAGTTGGAGTTCAGGTGAGATACAGAAGTGTTCTAACTAGGTAAAGGCATGTGGCAACATCTTGTTACAGTGGACCAAAACCCTATTTGGGGTTTTGGTCCATGCTCTTGGAGCATCCCGATATACATACCTTGCCATCGTTCCCAGAGCGCAGAAACGGCTTTGCTCCAATCAGCTTCTTTGGCCACACATACTAATGTGCACCTAAAAAATGGAATAAAAGCTCAGGTGCGTGATGGGTGCACTGCATCCCCTGCATTCCTCTATGGCTGTGCACAGCCAGGACAGCCATTCGGTGAGTGTGACCCTTTCAGTGCATCGCAGTGCAGGTAAAAAAAAAAAATTAATGCACTTTACCTGCACTGCTCCTAGATGTATAGGCTGCGTTGCATTTGCACTGGGGGCAAAATGCTGCATAGAGTGTTTTGCAAACTGCAGTGCACAGATGTGGAAGGCCAACCTGAAAAAGGGAAAGTTATGATTTAATAATTAATATTTAATATTTGCTTCACATTAACCTCCAATATCCCTACTAGAGATCAATGCTATAAATGTTGCAAATACTAACAATCATATCAGCCCAGCGGCCACTAATCTGATACAAACAATGGCCGCAAAGGCTCTCCCAACACAACCAGTGACCTGTCCTAAGAAAGAAATATATTAATACCTTAAACACTTTGCAACTACAAACTATTGTGTGAGAAATTATCCACTACACACACAGTAAGTTGTATATATTAAAGACGGGTTTAATTAGTAGCACAGCAATTAACCTTACTAACCCAATATGTTCCTAGAGTTCCCAGATATCCTTAAATATAGGCAGTTGTTACATTAAAGAATGATAAAGTAACAGTAGTTAACGGTACAATATATGCTATAATGGATATATAGAGACAAAGCAGAGACAGATACATAGAATACTTATGTTTGCTTCATGGTCATTCATTCATCCCCCGCCATCCATCGACTGCCATCAGCCATCGACCCTCGCCAGCCATCGACTGCCTGGCCCCCGGCACAGAGCTTACTAATGTATGAACAATAGAGGGAGTGGCCAGCATTCCCCGCCTCGTGGGAGTGTCTGCCAAGCTCGGCCCCCATCAGGACTTTTGCGAATTAGATGTATATTTCATAAAGGCCATAACTCTCACAATATGCATGCTATTAACTTGTAACCAAGAAATTCATGATCCCCATAAATTTCTTAGTTAAATGAGCCCAAACACCAAATGTATATCATCCAGGGTCCAATACTATGTGGATTGTCAGGCCCTGGACAATATATGCATGCCATGTTTGATATCAAATGAAAGGTCTAATAGTTCTGAATGAGAATCTCTCATTAATATAGTTATGAGTGACATATTACAAGAGTTACAATGCTTCCAAGAAACAACAGCCAACTCCCAGTGTCCAATGTATATTGGCCGTCTGGAGTCCTCATTAGGAATTCAAGGCAAAACACCCCAGCAGTTTGAGGCAGCTTCCTGGCAGCTAGGTGTGATTAGGTGTCTATTGTTCTTATAGGCATGGCAGGATGTGGGACCACTATTTGAATGTTAATTAGGGACAGCGCCCTGTAACATATCCCCCTGTGACAGAATAATATCTTTAGATTATTCATTCTGACATATTCAGATATGAAAGAAGTGCTGTCACATCATTCCACCCCTATTTAAAGTATTAATATATTTCTTTCTTAGGACAGGTCACTGGTTGTGTTGGGAGAGCCTTAGCGGCCATTGTTCAGATTGGTGGCCGCTGGGCTGATATGATTGTTAGTATTTGCGACATTTATAGCATTGATCTCTAATAGAGATATTGGAGGTTAATGTAAATAGCAAATATTAACATTAAATCTTATATCTCCCTTTTTCACTGGCGAGCGGCGGCCCATTGTTTAATTTTATTTGTGCTTTTTGTTTTATTAAGACGTGTGCTATTCAGGGAATTAAGATAAGTTGATTCGTGCATAAGTAGCATAGGTACACAGTGAAGTGTAAGTTGTATGCTGGGCGCAGACTTTGAAATTCAGAGGAGTAGCACAGTTTTTGTTTAAGGCTTAACACTATAAAATTTAAACATCGAACCTATTTTTGTATGAGTAATGTTTTTCTGTCTTATGATTTAATTTAGCTGTTTGGTTTTGTGGTAGTTTTGTGCTGTTTATTGGAATTAAGATAAGTAGGTAGTGTGCCACAGCTAGGGACATGGTAAGTGTGACGCTGTTCACTCAGGCTTTGAAATTCGAGTTAAATAGCGCAGTCTGTTTATAGAACCAAGCACAAGTTATAATCTCCACAGAGAATCCATTACTTCAGTGTCTGTCCTATGGTATTAATGCTTTTTCCTCTTACTTTGCAAAACCATTAAAACGGGGGGAGAGGTTGTGCTGTGAAATCTTCCTGAGCCATTTTGCTGATCTGCTGGAAAAAGGCGGGAAAAACTCCGGGGACAAAGGAGCATCTTTACGCCAGGACAAAGGAGCATCGTTCGTCAGCTGGACAGATATGGCACCAGGTAATGTACACAATCCCCTTTCCACTTTTGATAAGTTAGCTAAGTATAGTGATTTTAATCCAATATTGTTACCTGAGGATAAGAAATCCCCAGAAGTTTTGTGGGCAGTACTTTTAAAACAAGCCTTCTCTCATGATTTGTGCATTAAAAGAAATACTGTGTTTAATAAGAACTCAAAACGCCTGTATATGTTAGCCAAATTACTCTGTATATTTGAAGCTAGTGTGCAGGAGGTAGCATCCAATGTTCATTGTAGAGATTGTTCTGATACAAAGCAACAATTTCAGACAATGACCAAACAATTGGATAAACAGTATCAATGCATAAATGAAAGAGAGGAGGAGGTCTGCAAATTAAGGTCTGCTTTGTTGGTAAAAGAGAGTGAGTTGGGTAAATTCCACTCTCAAATAGAGGGAAAAGACGCAGAGCTGGTTAGACTTCAGTCACAAGTGGAGGCAGCATCCATTAAAAAGACTAGCCCTGATTTATGTAGGAATGTAAAACCTCAGAGGTCAGAAGCCATAGCTTTGCAGGCCTCTGAGGAACAGAGAGGTGATTTCAGGGCGAGGTATAATGGAGGTAAATCAGGGGAAATAGGAACCAAGGCCCCTGGGGATACTAGATCCATTGCACCCATAGACTCAAGAAGTAGGTCTGGGCTTGCCCAGAGGGATACAGGAGCAACAGCGCCTCCTGGGATTAACCGTGCTAAACAGGTGAGTGTACTTAGAGGGACACAGGGGGAGGTAGGTAGGCCTCCTGTGCCCCAACGGTATGTGAAACACATCACAACAAAATGCTTTTCCTGTGGGATGATAGGGCATGTGTCCAGTTTCTGTAAGTCTTTGCAAAGTGCAAAGCCTGAATGTAGGCCCCGATACACACATAGGCGGGATACTATAGTCTATTCAGCTAGATTGGGCGCAAAGTACCACAGTGTACAATCAGAATGGCTTCCCTTTTCAGTTACAAGAAATCTACACAGATCTTTAAGGCTCGATCTGTGTAATCCCATTTAGAACCACTATGGTGGGGTTATGGGGAAGGGTGTTTCAAATATAATACCAGATGTGAACTTTGAGGAGAGATAGCTGTGGAAGCGGATTCAGATGGAATCATTAAGTGTTCATGATTTGGAAGGTTTTGGCGTGGACAGTTCATCTGCTGTGTTTCATATTTTCACAGGCATTCAAGTCCAGGGCTCATTTTCGGACGAGGACGGAGGAGGAACGTGTTGTGTGACCAACAGACTTCGGGTGGCCTTACCGCGAGAATGACGGAATGGGACGATAATGTAGATTGACGATTGAAGCAGCCGGGATTCCACACCAGAAACCTATTAACTGGACATTTATGAAATTGCTTATAACGCAAAATTTATATGAGAGCTTTTTCAGGGTTTTCCATAGAAAATGGTTTTTCCCTGTTTTTTCAGCTTCTCATGAGCAATCTCTTGGCAGGCTGTTGCTGCCCAAAGTTTAATAATGGTATCCTATATTTGATCATAAATTGTTAAGGGACCTATAGGTTATTCTGAATTCTGAATATGTCAGAATGAATAATCTAAAGATATTATTCTGTCACAGGGGGATATGTTACAGGACGCTGCCCCTAATTCATACATACATTCATACATTCAAATAGTGGTCCCACTTCCTGACAATAAACACCTATTCACACCTAGCTGCCAACAAGCAAAGTAGGGTGTGGTAGTCCTACCATGTCTATGGTAAACAGAACAATAGATACCTATCACACCTAGCTGTACTTGAAAGGGTTTCCTTGAATTTCTAATGAGGACTTCAGACGGCCAATATACATTGGACACTGGGAATTGGCTGTTATTTCTGGGAAGCCTTGTAACTCCTATAATATGTCACTCATAACTATATTAATGAGAGATTCTCATTCAGAACTATTAGACCTTTCATTTGATATCAAACATGGCATACATATATTGTCCAGGGCTTGACAATCTGCACAGTATTGGACCCTGGATTATATACTTTTGGTGTTTGGGCTCATTTAACTAAGACATTTATGGGGAACATGAATTTCTTGGTTACAAGTTGATAGCATGCATATTGTGAGAGTTATGGCCTTTATGAAATATACATCTAATTCGTAAGTCCGGATGGGGGGCCGAGCTTGGCAGACACTCCCACGAGGCGGGGAATGCTGGCCACTCCCTCTATTGTTCATACATTAGTAAGCTCTGTGCCGGGGGCCAGGGAGTCGATGGCTGGCGAGGGTCGATGGCTGATGGCAGTCGATGGATGGCGGGGGATGAATGAATGACCATGAAGCAAACATAAGTATTCTATGTATCTGTCTCTGCTTTGTCTCTATATATCCATTATAGCATATATTGTACCGTTAACTACTGTTACTTTATCATTACCGTAACTTACTGTAACTTTCATTAATGTAACAACTGCCTATATTTAAGGATATCTGGGAACTCTAGGAACATACTGGGTTAGTAAGGTTAATTACTGTGCTGCTAATTAAACCCGTTTTATAAATACATCTTACTGTGTGTAGTGGATAATTTCTCACACAATAGTTTGTAGGTGCAAAGTATTTATCAAGGCATAACATATTTCCTTCTTAGGACAGGTCACTGGTTGTGTTGGGAGAGCCTTAGTGGCCATTGTTTGTATCAGATTAGTGGTCGCTGGGCTGATATGATTGTTAGTATTTGCAACATTTATAGCATTGATCTCTAATAGAGATATTGGAGGTTAATGGGAAGCAAATATTAATATATATATCATAAATCTCCCTTTTTCACTCATAAATGTCTTAGTTAAATGAGCCCAAACACCAAAAGTATATAATCCAGGGTCCAATACTGTGCAGATTGTCAAGCCCTGGACAATATATGTATGCCATGTTTGATATCAAATGAAAGGTCTAATAGTTCTGAATGAGAATCTCTCATTAATATAGTTATGAGTGACATATTATAGGAGTTACAAGGCTTCCCAGAAATAACAGCCAATTCCCAGTGTCCAATGTATATTGGCCGTCTGAAGTCCTCATTAGAAATTCAAGGAAACCCTTTCAAGTACAGCTAGGTGTGATAGGTATCTATTGTTCTGTTTACCATAGACATGGTAGGACTACCACACCCTACTTTGCTTGTTGGCAGCTAGGTGTGAATAGGTGTTTATTGTCAGGAAGTGGGACCACTATTTGAATGTATGAATGTATGTATGAATTAGGGGCAGCGTCCTGTAACACAACCTTTTCTTCCTAATTGTCACACATTGAAGTATATCTATTACAACTTTTTATAATTAAAAGAATAGGATAACATATGAAAAGCTCTCACCCTGGATTTCTGGGTATTTCATCATGAGCAGCAGACCCCATCTCATTGTGGTGGCCGTAGTCTCCATGCCAGCACCAAATAGTTGTGCCACCAGCGCAATAAAGTTGTCATCATGGAAGTAGAGAGTGGATTCTGGTTTTCCCTAAATAAGGAGAAAAACACACATAAATGAACATATATCATTTGTGTATGTTTTTTTTTTTTGTTTTAACATTTTACAACTGATGTTTCCAACATCCACATATGAAAGAATGAGCAGTATACTCATCTATCCACACTCAGTATACTCAACTTACACACTTACTCCAAGATTGGACTTCCACTTTAAAGCTGGTTCTGCACTGCACCAGGTAAAGCAGGCATGAAAACCATATTGTTTGCTGGTGGTTCAGCTGGCAAGGGATTGTGGCATAGAATCAAGGAAGTATAGGTATATTTAGTCTATCTATCCTGCTATGGTCTATTACATGGCTTCCCGACCAGTGGTACTCAAGCTATGCACAAAACCACCATTGGTAATGTGTTGGGAACTTCAGAGGAACTGCTGCTTCAATAGATGCACTGAAGGCATGAAAGCATGCAGTATCTTAGGATAATGGCATTTATGGAAAGAGCTCATGCTATTAGACAATGTGTAGTATATAGAGTATAGCTCCTTTTTAAAGTGAGCACCACCCTCCTGGGAATTTTTATTGGTGGTAGTTGGGGTGGTGCTTGAGATGCAGGCATTTAATGTTTTGTCTCAAACATATATGGTTATTCTACATAGAATGAAACAGCAAAGAGAAATAATGCCATGTGAGCACAAATCCCAAAACTAGGAGGCCCCTAACCTCATGGGTTCCAGTGTGGTTGCTACCTCTGCACAATCTGTAGTTACACCCCTGATTTTAGTTTAATCCATGTGAATAGCTTATTCATATAATTTTCTTTTTTCATATAGATCTTCATATAGAAAAGATCCATCTTGCCTCTTGCTGCTTTGCCAGATAAGCATCTATGACATTTCTTTGATTATTGACATCGAGATCTTTTTTCTGCTTGGTAAATGTATCTCTTATAAACTCGTTCAGTAGGTCCACATTGGCTGCAATTTTGTGATGAGCTCCTGGAAGAAACTCCACTAACGTTGGATATACGTTGTACAGCTGAAAGAAAGAAAATAAATCAAATTGTCAATGGCCATAACACAATTATATAATATGAAAACTTGGATTCATATTGCATGTGCATTATGGAGTATTTTATATATTAAACATTTTACATAACAGTCCGTCAAACATACAGTATTTAGATTTGACTATATACTGGAAATTTAAATTCAAATTCAACGTAATTATTTATTTGGGACAGTGCTTGTGATAAGTGTGTCTTAAAGCGGACCTTCACTCTGAATAAGAGTCTATCTTAAATGTTTCCCACACCCTGTACATACAGATTGTCCACATTAAAAATCATCCTACCTGCATCTACTGCATGTTATGAGCCTTTAAACATCCAAGATGGCGGCTTATGGAAGCCGCCATCTTATCAGGCAGCCTGCAAACAGGAAGTGCTTCCTGACTGTGCTGCTCTGCATTCTGGGACTGCTGACCGTTACCTGACCCCAGCTCTGCTCTGTCTGAGCAAAGCACAGCTATAACCCGCCCTCCTGTACCTTATCCCACTCTCCTCTCCTCAGTAAGTGTGATGCTTCTGAGTCAAGATGGCGGCGCCCGTATCCTAAATTCCTGAACAGAGTTGCAGCCCAGTGGGGGAAAGAATAATAAGTTAGTGACTAAAAACGTAAGATATATTAATTTTAGATGCTGGAGAATCGTTTTTTAAGAGTTTGGGCTTTTCATTAAATCACGCTGAAGGTCCGGTTTAAGTAACAGAACTGCACATAAAAGCTTTGTGAGCAGACCCTTTGTCAAGCTTGTCAGCTCTTTCACTTTTTGCTGACATTTTGCTTTAACATTTTCTTTCCTGATGCTTTGTATATACTACAATAAAAACATTGTAGATATGTCAACTGTATAAATGTGACTACTTACCAAGGCCATAGGTGTTCCCATAAGTCTTATGTTTTCATTAACCAAACCCATCAGCTTCAGCAAGGTGTGATCCTGATATTCAAACCTATGGCTTAGCAGCATCGAAACTATTATGTTGGCTACAGCTGCACTAAGGATCATCTGATTGTCGAAGGGTTTCCCTTAAAATGAAACAAAAAGAAATAAAATAATTATTTTGGTAAGATATAACTTACATAGCACATATACTATAAGTATTAAAGATAATAAGCAGAAGGTTCTCAATGCCGTTGACTACAGTCAGCACAAAGACGTGAGACGCATACAGGTTGACATACAAATCGCTTGGAAAATAATCTTTATTATTAAAATCTAACATTTACCTTTGTTTTTACCATAACATTATATTTACAATTACACAACAAAATGGTGACGGTAATGCTAAAGATTTAGTTAAGCAAGTTGGCTGCACATTTGGGTGTGATTTGCGGCCTGCATCTCGGTAAGCTTTTTCATTTCTACACACTAAAAGTTCTAATTTTTCCTGAAGAAATTACCTGCACACATGATGAGACATTTTTTCATTTGTTGTTGTTTTTTTTTCGGCATACCCCATTACTCTTACCTCATTGGAAAAATTATGGCCCTAATTGTTATTGCCATTTTTATAGGCCCCAATACTACTGGAAGAGTGGTGATGGCACACAGTGCTACTAGTTCCATGGCAGTGTCTTCCTCAACTTCTATCGAGAATGCTGAGCCCTCCAACTCACCACCCTTCAAATCAGAAAGGACATCTCAGCCACAAGACTTGGAGTCACTAATGCTCTATGATAACACTTCTAGCTGGGATACCATGGGCCATCCATCTGCCCCAACCCCAATTGCAGACCTACGGTTCCCAGATGCCCAACAAGTTATGTTGGAGGATGAGGACGTGGCCAGCAGACCATCAGAGGACACCCTCAATAATGATGAAGCAATGTTGAAGCTGAGAGGGAGGCTAGTGGGAAGGTGTGGGTGGAAGAGGATGCCAGGGATGATGACGAGGTCCTAGACCTTACATGGACTGAAGGCAATCAGAGTTTGGTGGAAGAATTTGTGGTCACACAGCCCCAGGCAGACAGCAGAAGTAGAAGTGTGGCTACTAGCCACTAAGCCCAGGAACTGAACAAACCAAAGCTGCCTCAAAGGATCTCACCAGCGTTGCATTTTTTCAAGCAGTGCACAGACGACAAGACATGGGTCATATGCACGCTGTGCAACCAGTCACTGAAGTGAAGGAAAAGTGCTAATAATCTTCCGCAGAGTCTCCCTCTGCTGTTTTAATTGTCTTAGCCTTTACCACTTCCCCAACAATGAGGCTCTGTGGCGCATATCATTTCACCACCCAGGATTGCTGAAAATCATTTGGTGCCTCCTGTTGCCACCTCCCCTTCCTACTCTGCTTCCTCCATATGCAGTCAGCACAGCCCCTGCACCACCTATTTCAGCACTGAGATTGGGAAACAGCAGCTTGTGGTGCTAAAACTCATCTGTCTAGGCGAAATACCCGACATCGTCCAAGAGCTGACAGATGAGTGGCAGCTGCTGTTGCCCCGAGGCCCGGCAAGGTGGTGTGCGACAATGGGTGACAATGAGCAGTCTTTGTCTGTTTGTAAAAACCCTTTAGGCAATGACAGAGGATGTGGCAAATGAGGAAGCAGAGGAGGAAGAGGAAGGGACATTTTGTCAGGTGTAAGAGCACTGCACCCATGGGTTGCAAGGTGGGTTGCTGGGCTGACAGTGGCCACTGGCCAGGTACTCCTCTGTCCAGCTAAGTTTTGGAGGCGTCAGAGGATTCAGAGGGGTAGGAGATGGTGGGATTTCTCTCACAGCAAGGTGGCACCCAGTGAAACTCATGGGCATCACTGGAGGGATGGCTGGAGGGAGGAGGAGGAGAAAGCTGACACTCAAGACAGCTTCTCCTATACTGTATGCCCCAGTGCCTGCAGTTGCCCGCAATATCAAAAGTGCTGAATGCTGGGTGGAAACCCTGCTGGATCCCCGCTATAAGGTCTTCACTTCCTTGATTTACACTCTTGTGTGACCGAGAGTACAAGCTCACACTGATGGACGCAATAGTGGCGGAGTTCTCAGCTGACTTTGAGGAGCAAGTTGGTAATGCAGCAGGGGCGCCAGCAGCACCTTACAGGGGAGGGTGAGCATGTTCACAACGTGAAACACCTAATTTAATTGTATACTGTATATTTATTGATGTTATTAATGATTTATTTATATATTGATTGATGTATTTATTTATTTATTTATTATGTTTTCATTTATTTTGTTGGATTTTTTTCCATCTTCTTTTAGAAGCTTCACTATTTAAGCCACCAAGAAGACATTTATCAGCAAAAACAGACTAGTTTGACTTTAGGATATTCATACAAAGTTGCTATGGAATTGGACTTCATTTGAAAAAGAGAGCAGAAATATTAAAGCAGTGTAGTGTAGTGTAACACCCCTGCCCTGTTCTTCAGTGTTACAACAAAATCTTACCTTGCCTGCAATCCAGAGCCATTCCCACAACGTTTCAGGCCCTGGGCACACAAAGCTAGGGTTATACTAAGACTGGACATCCACTTTAATATTCATTGGGCGACCTAATGTATGTAATGTATGAGATGGTGTTTCAGAAAGATTTATTTCTGTAATTTAACTGTTGGAATTAGTCCACAGAAATTACCTCCATAAGATTTAAAGGTTTGAACCAAACATTCAGCCTCCTCGTTAATCTTCTCTTCTATAGCTCTCTTGCCCATGCCATAATCTCGCAGTGCTGAAAGAGTAAATCTTCTCATCGCCTTCCAGTTCTCACCATTGGAAAATACCACACCTATGGCGAATTGTTGAAAATATAGTTAATAGAGATACTATACAAATTTGTACCCCAAAGTTTTGGGTGGTTAATATTGCCCTTCTTCAGTCCCCATTCAAGAGGTGTGGTATTGAAGACTCCTGTGACAGTGAGAAAGATCCATAAGACCCATTTGGACAAAGAGGCTGCCCCCGGCAGGAGACTGAAGGGAGACAACACAGGCTGTTAAGTTTATTCATTTAGCATGTAAAATATGTTTGTGTGGTGTGTTAATATATACTAATGCTAATAGGGGACCGACATGTTACCCACACTGTCTCTTAGGGCTAGGGGCAAGCCCTTGAGCCCTGCATAACTAATCTCCATGACTGGTGCAAGGGTTAGTAGTTATGCTATTACAAAAATAGTCTAATGATCAGTGACGATAATATAAAGAAATCCTTATGGCATATTAATTCTCATCTTGCCAATGCAGAAAAAAGAGAAATAGCCCATAGCATAAAACTTTTTAAAAAGTTTAGCTAGCTTTAATTATAAAAATGTGCATTTAATATACACAACTGCTCTATAACTTTCTTGATAGTCCTCTCTATGTTAGCAAGGAGCAGTAAATGCCTCTTTTAATCTATAATAATTAATATTAATATTAAAACATTAATATCATTATTATCAATAATATCATATAATAATATCAATAATATCAGCACTGCATGTGCCAAACCAAAACCCTTGGTGCACCACTTTAACAATCTTGCCCATCACCCGACACTCTAGACTTTAGCTCCAGACGTCAAAACATTAGATACAACTTTTCAGCATTAATGAAGCAATCCTTATGGCATAATAATTCTCATCTTGCCAGAAGAAAAAAGAGAAATAGCCCAAAGCATAAAACCTTTTTTAAAATGTTTGGGTAGCTTTAATTATAAAAATGCACAATCACAAAAATATCTCTTGAGTATAAACATATAAATCATTAAAACCGCTCCAAATCCATATATAATTGTGCCTCATTCCCTGTGGCCACCAGGCATCAGTGGGCTATCAATTAAAGGAATAAACAATCTCACCCCTGCCGCCATCAACGCGTTTCCCTCCAGTACCAAGCTTTCTCAAGACTGGCGTTGTATGGCAGTGTATTTAAATGGAAGCCCTCCTCATGGTCTCCATCAATCTGCATCTGGTGTCAAGGTTCTGAGGAGTCTAGACTGTCGCGTGACGGGCATGATTTTTAAAGTGGAACACCGAGGGTGTTGATTCAGCAGATGCAATGATATTATTATAGATTGAAAGAGACGTTTACTGCTCTATGCTAACACAGAGAGGACTATCAATATTCTCATAAACACCAGTGACTTTTTGCATGTTATAGAACAGTTGTGTATATTAAGGGCCTTATTCATGAAGGTATAGCGCCAGGTAGTGCCTGTACAGTGGCAGGCAGCACCAGGGCCAGGTAGCGGCAGGTGAACGCCGGAGACGGCACGCAATTACACATTTATGAAGCCGAATCTAGTGAGCAACTGGAACAGTGCCATGTAGCCTACAATTCATCATTATCCCAGCCTCAGCTTACAGCACTGGTGTTCAGCCTTGCAGAGCGCCATGTCTTACCTGTCGCTACCTGGGGTTCTCCAATACATTTCAATGGACGATCCTTGAATCCCTTTCCTGATCCCAATTTTTTTTTTTACTTAAACAAAGATCTCAAAACTTTTGACATATATCCTGGCCTAGAAAATGACATTTTTGAAAACTTTTTGGATTAATAATATTATTATGCAGAATTGTCCTTACATGTATTAAAGTGTTCATGTTAACATGTAATGACAATGTAATTCCATATGTTTTTGCTTTGTTACTAATGGATACATGGTCATAAACAGCCTTAAATCACACAGCTTCGGATGCTATGGGCTACAACTACATGATTTTGAGCGCCGGCAATGTTTGAGGCTGTTTTTTTAAAGAATGTGGCGTGAGTCAGTCGCACTGAGCTGGCGCTACCATTCGGTCCCATACAGCATAGTACTGCGACTTACACAATATATTCATCAATGCCGGACAGCGTCTGAGGCGCTCTGAAACAATGATCCATGGCCGAGCACAGCGACTACTAGCGGTCGCTCTGAAATCCGATCTAAAGACGCTCATCTGTCGGTACCTGGCGTTAGAAATGAATCAGCCTGCCCGTGTAACTAAATTGTACAATCCTATAACAGCACATTATTCATTGATATATTTTTAGATAATATAAATAAACTTGCTACAAACTCTAGACATGAAAATATAATATACTGTATAGATAAAGGATTAGTGATATCTCTCACTTTTCAATACTTGGAGAAATAAAAATAAAGTTTCCCGTACCATGATCTTTTTGGATCTTATAAAACAATGGTGTCCTTGGTCTGTCAGCAAACTCATCAGCCTGGTTGATCAGAGCTTCCTTTATGATGTCATATCCACAGAGGACAACCATCTTCTTCATCCCCAAATGAAACGTGTATACTGGACCATACTTCTTAGACAGCTGTTAGAAAGATTAAATAATAAACATGTCTCATAATAGAAACATAAATGGTTGACAGAATAAGGAGGCCACATGGTCTATATAGTCTCCCCTTATCTTCTGACATGGCTCCTGTTCTCCATCCGACTAGCTTCAGGTTGTGCCCCCTTGCTCTTTCATTATGTTTCCTTAAAACCCTTCCCTCCTTAACCTTTCACATACTTATATGAACATATCCCTTCTCTGTATTCTTTCCTCCAGACTGGACAAATTAAGTTATTTAAATCTCTCCTGATAAGTTTCAAATTTAAGTTAAAATAGTATTCCAGCTGTGGCCTCACTAGGGCTCTTTATGGCAGCATCACAACTTCCCTCTTCCTACTGGTGATGCCACGAGCTATGCAGCCGGGCAAGCTGCTTGCTTTTCCTACTGCCTGGTTACACTGTTCACTCATCTTGGAGCTTTCAGTAATCAGTAACCCTAAATATCTCTCATCCAAAGTCCTAGAAAACAAAGTATTGCTCATTTGATACTTAGAGACATTAAGCTCCAGTTTTGATCTTTTATCCAGTGAAGCCAAATACTTTTCCATGTTGCAGACACCTCCAGTTATATCCACCCTATTACTCACCTTTATATCATCAGGAAACAGGCAAACTTTACTTACCAGGTCTTTCCTATGTCACTCACAAACATATTAAAAAGAAAGTGGCCCAGGAGAGTGCCTTGTAGTACACCTCTTGTAATTTCTTCAGATTGCACACCATTAACAAGACCACTCTGATACAGCTGGCTGTAACATAGGTAAGTTCACTGAAATGTCAAGGGATAACTAATAATTCACAAACCATGGTTAATGCTAAAGCTGATGGTCTTGCTTTTGGTGGCTTACTACTAGTGATAAGCAGTGATGGGCTTTGGATCCGGGCAAAGCCAAATTCTACATGGATCTTGCTAATTCACTCTGGTTCGCCTCAGCTCATGCTGGTAGGGGACATGCCAGCCAAAGCTACCCTGGCAACTGGACCCCTTACCAGTTCACAGGGAATCCCCCTCTATGACTCTCCTCTACAATGATGTCACATGGGGGGATTTCTCAGAAATTCCTCAAAATAGCGGGAAAGAAAATATTCTGCCCCCTCCCCACTCATCCTTTGGCACTGCTGCCAGGTTATTCCATCCTATGCCTCTACCTTAGCAGCAGGCAGTGCCCCTCCCCATGACTAAGTCCAATATTTGGGATGAACCACTTGTTTTATGGCCTGCACCACTAACAGTGACCTTGACTCTGCAGAAATCAGGTTGGCTGGGATAAAGGTGCCCTCAAAGGCTCCAGCGCCCAGGGCAATCACCCTGCCTGCACTTAGCTAGAAACAGCCCTGTGTTTTGGCCCTATACAACCTCAACATCAGGGCCCCCCTCTATACCCCCTTTTTTCCAGCATGGGTGTAAAAACGATTACAACAATAGGTTTACTGAATAATGAGTTCAGTATACCTATGGGCATTTAGAATATTTTATACATAGCCCCTAGGCGAAACGCCTGCCCCAACAAACAGGACAGTGGCTAATCAGCAGTGGGCTGTAGTACCCAAATGCCTAAATTGTGGTAGCGGATGAGAAGTCACAGGACTGTCATCAGGGCTGGTGGCTGGGCCCCATACAGGAGACCAGTCTAGACTGCTTTGATCGCAGCCTTGCCTCTCGGCTTCCAAGCCCTGGGTGCACCAGGATAGAAGCCCTTATTACAAAAGAGCCTAAAAATGTATTTTGAATGTCTGATTTGTGTTATTACACAAGAACATACTTTAATTGTATAAAGATTTGTTTTGTGCTAACCTTTAAAGAGAGCAATAAAGATATTACCTCTATAAAAGTTTTATGAGGCTTCTTCATGTTGATAAGATGCAGGTTCCCGATGATGGGTAATGGTTTGGGTCCGGGAGGGAAGTTCTTGGCATGCTGTTTCTTCTGGCTACTGTAGACATTGGCCAAAAACAGAATGACTACAACAGACACCAGAATAGTTACTGGGTCCAGCGAAAACATGTCTTCAGAAATATCTAGAGCAGGAAAAACAAACTAGATGTGAGCATTTTAATTGTGGTTTGCATTTATTCTACAGAGTGGCATCAAACATCATTGCTGCAAACTTCCAAGTAGTTCAAGTAAGATCACTTTGAAAGAAATTTAGTTCTTAGAGTTTTTTAAAAAACGTTATTTCTAGGAAAAGCAGTTCTTTATAACTCTAGGCCATTTTCTTTTGTAAATTGTAAACCTCTGTTATTGCATTAGCCCCTTCCTTCTAAGGCCAGTTTTGGTGTTCCTGACCAGGCCAAATTTTACAAAACATGTGTCTTTATGTGGCAATAACCTCGGAATGCCACCACATATCCAAATGATTCTGAGATTGTTTTGTCGTGACACATTGCCCTTTATGTTAGTGTTTTTTTTTTTTCAACAGAATTTGCTAAACCATTTTTATAAAGACCTCTTCCTCTTTGAAGTAACTTTAAGGGGCCTATATAGCAGAAAACCCCCAATCAAGACCCCATATAAAAAACTGCAACCTCATTGTATTTAAAACTACTTTCACAAAGTATGTTAAAGTTTGTTAACCCTTTGGGTGCTTTCCATTAATTAACACAATGTGGAATAAAGCAATTAAATATTTTAAAATAAAATCTACTAAAATGTTACTTTAGCATCAAATTATTAATTTTAATATTTCATTTGGTAATGGACCCTAAAAATTCTTATTCAATTTCTCCCGATGGTGGCAATACTTCATACGTGGTCAAAAACTACTATTCCGGCATATTCTGGACAAGAGAAGAACCGGTATTGCGTTTTTGGAGCATGGATCTGGCTGGAGTACATTGCAGGTGCCATGTCACATTTACAGGTAATAAAATGGTAGAACCCACCCACAATTGGAGATTACACCCCCCGAGGGCTTTATCTAGGGGTGTAGTGAGCATCTCAAACTTACAGGGGTTTGATAGAACTTGTTAACATTGGAACATTAAACTAAAAAAATACATTTTTTTTTATTTCATGGTCCAATATTATAATGTCCTGTGGTTTCCAAAATGGGGTCACTTGTCTACAGTTTCGTTACCTATGGGTTCTGCAAATGAGTTAGGGAATCTGCAATGTATTCCAACCAAATATGTGCTCTAAAGGCCCAATAGTGGTTCTTCGTGAGTCCACCCATGTGCCCAGTAGGTTCCGACCACATATGAGGTATTGCCAGGTGAGGTTGTGGGTCAGTGGATATGTAGGTGGGAGGTAAGGTTGCAGGTCAAGGGAAGAGTAGGTGGTAGGTGTGGTTCATCAGCTGGGTAAGGTGAGGTAGGTTGGAGGTCAGCCACAGGGTAGATGAAAGGTGAGGTTGAGGGTCAGCGCCTGGGTAAGGTGGAGGTTGCCGGTCAATGGCTGTGAAAAGGGGATGTTGTGAGTCAATGGCTTGGCAAGAGGGAGATTCTGGATCAGCAACTGCGTAGGGGGAGGTGAGGCAGAGGGTCAGTATCTTGGTAGGTATAGAGGTTGCAGGTCAGCGGCTGGGTAAGTTTAAGGTGAAGTTGCAGGTCAGCGGCTCGGTAGGAGGGAGGTAGAAGATGAGGTTGGTAGGGAGGAGGTAAGCCTGTTGTGATTTATCGGTCTGGTGGGTGGGAGGGGAGGTTGCGGGTCAGCGGCTGGGTAGGTGGAAGGTGAGGTTGCTGATCAGCAGTAGGTGGGAGGTTGTGGGTCAATGGCTGGGTAAGGGGGAGGTTTGTAGCTGGGAGGTGGGGTAGTTCCGAATCATCTGCTGGGTGGGGTGGGAGGAGAGGTTGCGAGTCAGTGGCTGGGTAGGTGGAAGGTGAGGTTGCAGATCAGTGGCTGGGTAAGTGGAAGATAAGGTTGCAGGTCAGTGGCTGATTAGGTGGAAGGTGAGGCTGCTGGTCAACAGCAGGGTAGGTGGGAGGTTGCGGGTCAATGGCTGGGCAAGTGAAAGGTGAGGTTGCAGTTCAGCAGCTGGGTAGGGGGGAGTTGAGGCTGTTGCGAGTAATCAGCTGGGTTGGTGGGTGTGTGAGAGATGAGGTTACAGGTGAATGGCTGGCTAGGGAGAGATGAGTTTGTGGGTAAACAGCTCAATACTGCTTCTGTTTACGGGACCCAGTCACTCAAGACTATTTCCACAGTCTTCCTAGGATGCCATTGACACCTGTAGGCTTCTCATAACCTATATGCAATGGCTGCAATATGATCGGACTGTGACTGCCATGGGGCCAACGATTTGCATAATAGGTTAGGGGGATCCAGACCCAGAGTTGTACGGGCACAATGCTGAAGTTAGGTGCTCATCCAGAACCCATCCTCCTGTCACCTCTGCTCCATAGATGCCCTGTCATCCAGTGACTATTTGCTTCAATGGCATTTGTAGGGGGAGAGGCTGAGACAGGTCTGTGCAGGCCCCTCCCCCTATCATTCTCGGATATGATTGGCTGTCTGGGGGGGAGGATTCTTACCTGTACCTCGGGCTCCAGGGTTTCCCCACCACCAGCTCTGTGATCACCGCTGCCATCACCTCCATGATGTCCCCTGCTGCCGTCTCCATGGCGTCCCCCACCAAAACCTGCAGGATCATTGACACCTCTGCGATGTCTGTTGGCACCCTCGCCTGCAGAATCCCCTATGCAGCTTCCTGGGTCATTGCTGCCACCCCCACCTCCGTCAGAATCACATCGATCACCGTTTTGGGGGGTGGTGAAGAGGGGAGATGGATCTTCACACGTTCACCATGACTTTAGACATTATGATCACTTATCTGCATGACATACAGTTGCTTCCATTTGCAGAACGTCAGTACTGCATGTGAAGTACTTGAATGTGTTGTGAAGTCAAACCTTAAAAATCAATTGCCTGGTAGCTTACCTGAAACATTCAGTCTCTTTGTTCCAGTCACTGAAAGGAATTGGAAGGTCTTCTTCCTCCAGCACCTCCGCCCTGATCCAGACCACAAATAAAGTCATGAGACCTATGTCAGGTTCACACCCCCTCTCTTAGTAATAGGCTAAAATGCAATGCACATGTGTGCTTTTATGACTCAACCCGGCCATTCCCATCACAGAGGACATGAGGAACAGAAATTAAAACTGGGATTTAAAGGGACATTCCAAAAAAGAAAGGCTGCTTTCTATTTGCCCCATGCTGGCTGCCAGTAGTGATGCTCCAGTGTGGGGCAATGCTGTTCAGAGGCCCTCTGGCCAGATAGTCCCTGAAGTTTCAACCACAGCATATGGACTGTTATAAGGGTCCCATGGACCCATTACCAGGTCACAAAAAGTTAAAAAAGGAAAAAAATAAATTAGTAACATTTTTGAAACAAGACAGCATTCTCTTTGCAGGTTTTGCAGGTATTTGAGGGCTCCCTAATGGTCTGTGGGCTGTGAACTTCTTGATGCCAGGGAGCCACTACTATTGCAGCTGCCCCTTCTGTGCGGAGGGGAAAACAGGTCCCCTCTCCTCCTTCCTTAATGTTCTGTCAAGCTAATTCAGGCCAGCTGGGATAGGGAGTATTTTATACTTTAGTGACTAATGATGACACTGGGGAGAAGGGACGTGTAGGGGGATTTCCCTGTGCGCCCCCATGCCAGCCATTCAGATTGAAGCATGCATCAGTCAGAGGGAATCTGGGGAGAGAAGCAACAACCAGTCTATTTCGGGGCATACCCAAACAGGGCATCCCCAAACAGAGAGCCTTGGAGACTCTAGGCTGGTTGTTGCTTTGCTAAAGGAAACAACATTGTATTTAATCATACCAACAATCAGGGCCGGCTTCTGGTTTATTTGGGCCCTCCGGCAGTATGGCCTCAGTGGACCTTTTTGCGGTGGAGACTCGTGGGTCAGGGGTCTAAAAATTTCATGGGCAAAACTTAGAAGGGCTGCTTGCCCTCCAACCACCCATTGGACCTTTTTTTTAGTTTGGGCCCACATGAGTGGGCAGAGTATTGAGTAAGAGGGAAGGACAAAACAGGAAGGACAGGCATGGATGGACGGAGAGATAGCTGGGAGGAAGAGGGATGGATGGGAAAAATGAAAAGCACAGGAATGGCTGGGTAGAGCTGGTGAACTAGAGGCAGCACAGGGTCCCGATGCAATGTTAGTGTTAAAAAAGTTTAAGTTCTTTAACCACATTGTGCCAGCTGTCAGTGGGCCCCCCCTGAGGGGTGGGGCCCTCGGCAGTTGACCGGGCTTGCCGGGTGTCGACGCCGACCCTGCCAACAATGACAATACTACAAATAGTTAGTAAGAAGTTAATGTATAACAAAACTAACATTTGCACAAGTCACCCAGGCCTGTCACTGATCACCCTTGCTCTTAAAGGAGATTAAACAGAAAGGAAATCTAACACCATTCTGGCTTCCGGGCTGAGTATTTTAAGGATGCAAAAGTAGTTCACTAACTGAATAATGTTTGATAGAGAGAAGCAGATACTTACAGCATCCACTGTATTGTGAAGGCAAGCGTTCAGCTAGACAACTCTGGGAATCTGAATAAACCCTGATCTGACCAAGCCTGTTGTTTGTCAGAATACTCCTCCTCCTCAGTTATAAAAGGGAAAAGTCACTGGAGTTCCTTTGTGCTATTGCAGCTTGCTGAATGCAGAGATCAGCAGTTGCACGATACTGAAAAAAAAACTTGAAGCCCAACACCAGGTAAAACGCTCAGATGCTGAGACCAGTTCAATACCTGAATGTGTCTGTGTCTAACAGAATGTGTCTGTGACTAACAGAATCACACATTGCAGAGACGTGCACAGGCGAAGACTGACCAAAGCATCGATGTATAAATTATCTTATGTGTGTGAGGATTTCTGGACTGTAACTCTTCCTCTTTCCTGGACTATAACCGAAACGGTTAAGTGGACTGTCACCCACCCCTGGTCGGCCCGGGAATCTATAAGATTCCCGGGCCGATCACCTCCCTCACCGCGGGGCATCCGAGATCGGGATGTCCCGCAGTGAGGGACCCCCCCCAAAACCCCCCAAAAACTCACCTCATCGGCGCTCCTCTAGACGTGCGCGCGCCCGCGCCGGCCGCTTGTGAATGGCCGGCGCGGGCGCGCGCCCTGTCAGAGCGACGTGCGGGAGGCGGCGGCGGACGCACTGTCTTGTCCGCCACTTGTCCGTGGCTACGTGGGAGTATGGTGAGGTGAGTTTTGGGGGCTTTCTGGGGGGTTTTACACAGCGGGACACCCCTAATCGGGGTGCCCCCCTGAAGTGGACCAAAACCCAGGATAGTCAAAATCCTGGATGTTGGTCCACTTTAAAGGAATTCACAGCTGGCAGCATGACTGTCTGCATTACACACAGCAAGCAGCAGTGTAAGGCCTTTTCAGGAGCTCTAGTCTATTAACATGGCTGCACTGTGTTACTATTCTTTCACATAATTTATGGATGCACTCAGCTCCCTACTCTGATGGAAAGAGAAGCCATTATCACCGGGGTTGTGGAACAGTTTTGCTTACTTGAACTGTTCATGTCTTCTTAAAGTGGACCAACACCCTGGGGTGATCGGCCCGGGAATCTATAAGATTCCCGGGCCGATCACCCCCCACCCCGCGGGACATCCGAGATCGGGATGTCCCGCGGGGTGAAACCCCCCCCAAACACCCCAACTCACCTACCTTATCTTCGGCGGCGGCCGGCCGCCGCCGCCTCCCTCGCGCCCCTGTAGGCGTGCGCGCCTCCGCGCCGGCCGTCTGCGAATGGCCGGCGCGGGCGCGCGCGCGTCAAAAGTGACGCGAGGGAGGCGGCGGCGGCCGCCGCCGCTTAGACGTTCCAGTTCTCCCCTTGTACGTCGGCGCTGGGAGCGGGGAGAGGTGAGTTTTTCGGGGGGTTAGGGGGGGTTTCACACAGCGGGGCACCCCGATCGGGGGTGCCCCACCGAAGTGGACCAAGACCCAGGATAGTCAAAATCCTGGGTGTTGGTCCACTTTAATAAGACATTGCAGCTTCTGTGAGAGCTGGGAATAAACACACATGGAAGCTGATTCATTACTAACGCCAGGCATCCCTCCCACTTTTCAAAGCCATAAAGAGGGACACATTTAAGCCATGCCTGACCACACCCCGACCATGCCCCTAGCCACACCCTTAAAGGGAAACAGCAAAATAAAAATAAATAATAAATAAATAATAATAATAATAATAATAATAATACTACAATGAGGGGCATCCCTCCAATACAACCAGTGAGGGGCATCCCTCATTGCAGCCAGTTAGGGGCATCCCTCATTGCAGCCAGTTAGGGGCATGCCTTGTTACAGCCAGATAGGGGCATCCCTCATTACAGCCAGTTAGGTGCAACACAGACACACACACACACACACACACACACACACACACGTGTCCTTCTTCTGCCTTGGCAGTTGCTTACCAGCCCTTAAATTGGACCAAAACTCAGGGTAGTTTTGACTATCCTGGGTTTTGTTCCTTTCCCTGGGGCACCCCGATCAGGTGAGTTTCTGCAGCGACCTGGGGGGGGGGGGTTCACACAGAGGAGCACCCCCAATCGGGGTGCCCCTGGGGAAAGGACCAAAACCCAGGATAGTCAAAAGCCTGGGTTTTGGTCCCCTTTAAAAGCTGGGGACAAAAAAAAGTATCTAAGCTCCCAGCTGGCTACACACACACACACACCACACACACCACACAGCACACACACAACACAGAGCACACACAGCACACACAACAGACACACACACAGCACACACAACACAGCACACACACAACAGAGAGCACACACAGCACACAACACACACACTCACCAGTTCAGGTCCTGCACAATCTTCAGCGAGGCTCCTTCCTGGAGCCCAGCCCCCACCCACTGAACCACCAATGAGATTTAAAAAGAGAAAAAAAAACCTCTCTGACGCCCGCTGCCGCAAGTATGCAGCTCAGCACTCACACTCAGGGCCGGCGGAGGTGGGCATCGGAGAGGCTGAGCAACCTCCGGCCAGCAACAGGCGACGGTGCAGGACAGAGCGAGTACGGCGCGGGACAAGGGCATGTGCCGCAGGACCACCGGAAAAAAATCGGGATTGTCCCGGGAAAATCGGGACGGTTGGGGGGTATGGTCAGGTATGGGCAGATGATTGTCCGTATATCGGCGATTAGAGCGACCGCTAGTAGGCGCTGCAAACATGCATCGGGCGCTGTAACTGAGTCGCTGTAGTAACCTGACGGGCATTGATGAATGTCATGTGTGTTGGGGGCTCTAACACCAGTACAGCGCTGCAGGGAGGGAGAGGTAGCACCAGCTCAGTGCGACCGACTCTCTGCGCTCCACACCAGGACACACACAGCATTGGCGTTCTAAAGCTGGGCGCTATAGCATAGAGCACCGGACGCTGTGTGATTAAAGTCTGATTTTGAACACATATCCACCAGTAACAAAGCGAAAACACATGGAATGACATTGTTTAAACACTGGGACATTAATACTTTAGGGCCAGACCTACAATGACAATTCTGCATAAAAAGTCAAAAAAGTTTCTAAAAGTGTTTGTTTGCAGCCAGGGGAGGTCGCACAATGATTTGAGCAAAAAAAAAAAAAAAAAAAAAAAAAACAATCAAACATGCTGTTTAGACACAAGCAAGTGAACGTGCATTGAAAAGTAATACCTGGTGCTCTGGAAGCTAGAGCGCCGGTGCTATATGCTGAGCCGCCTGTAATAATACATCGGATGCTACATGGCGCTGTTACAGTCGCTCACCAGATTCACTTTCATAAATGTGGTTTTGCGTACAGCGCCCCGCGTTCACAAGACGCTGCCTGCCGCTATACATTCTTAAATAACCTGTAGCAGTTACTCGCCAGTATTTAGCAGTGCCCCCCTGGTGTCAAGTTAAGTCAGTGGCCAGGCTCACCTAACAAATTATTTCCACCCTCCTGCCTTTCTTGCATTCATTTCTCTGTACCCTGAATAGTTGCGTTTCTGCCCTTCATGAAAATCTTGCTCACCCATTCAATCTCTGCGAAGCTGTTTGCTATAAATGAGCACCGCTGATTTGGCTCCAGGTTCTCTTTCAAGTGTCTCCCATTTAAAACATAAACTTGAAAAATGCACTTTACTGTGTTTTACCTTTGGCAAAATGTATTCAAATGGGACTATCTCTCGAAAATGGCTTTAGGTCCCTTTCAGTGATGTAACTAAATGTGAGCCCTGGTGGGATCTGGTTGTGGCTCAAAAACGGTGACCTAAATCGGACCTTCAGCATAATTTAATGAAAAGCCCAAACCCTTAAAAAAACAATTAATATGTTTTAAGTTTTTAGTCACTTACTTTTTATTCTTTCCCCCACTGGGCTGCAACTCTGTTCAGGACTCTAGGATACGGGCGCCACCATCTTGACTCAGAAGCATCACACATACTAAGGAGAGGAGAGCGGGATAAAATATTGCTGCGCTTTTCAGAGCAGGGGTCAGGGAAAGGACAGTAATCCCAGAATGGAGAGTGACATAGTCAGACACTTCCTGTTTGCAGGCTGCCTGATGCTTCATGAGCCGCCATCTTGGATGTTTAAAGGCTCATAACCTGCAGTAGATGCAGGTAGAATGATTTTTATTGTGAGCAATCTGTATGTACAGGGTGTGGGAATCATATGCTCTTATTCAGGGTGAAGGTCCGCTTTAACGATCATCTCAAATCAGGAAGCACTACAGTGTTAACCCCCCACCATGGGCTGTATACACACCTCGTCTTGGCATCCCACAATGGATTAGGGAGTGATAAAGCAGATTACATTGCCATGCCACCGCATCCCAGCATCCTCTGTTTTGTGAGCAGCAGCATGTAAGTTCCGCCAGGCATATAGAGCGGGGAAGCCACTGCAGAGATGTACATGGGGTACAATGGGGGGTTATCACACTGCAGGGGATCCAAATAAACTCTGACTGGCCAATTTCATACCCAGTGCACACAGTTGCGCATTTGACAAGGTGGGAAGGGCATGTTTTTATAGATTGCCTCAGGCAGCAGAGGCTAGTTTCACCCCCCCCCCCCAGGGTATAAGCTAAGGTTACTGTGTACCCCTGTAGGGTGTGCAACCTGTAACCTAAGGCCAGCCCTGATTCTATATGCAGCCAGTTGGAAGAAAAAGTTCCCTTGTCAGTGCTTTATCTTTCCTTCTTCTCTTTGTGTACATTTACTGTATACATTTTGCTGTATGTACACAATTCACATTTGCAGGCTGTAAACTCATTTCACCTCATACCTCACATATTGTAATTATCAACAAAAGAAACTGGCGTGGCTTGGCTTTGCTCTGAATGTAGTGTTAAAGTTAACCCGTAAGCAAATCCTAGCTGTCGGCTTGACAACCACAATAAAAAGCATTGGTGCTATCTAGGTTTCAGGGCAGGAAAGGGTGCCATTTGTGCCCCCTGCAACCAATAATAAAGCTGCAAAGGGCACTCCTAGCATCACTGCAGGAGTGTGTCAACACTGGTGACCCTTATTGTCCTAGGGGGTTATTTAAGAAAGGGTAGCGCCAGGTAATGCTTCGTAGCGGCAGGCAGCGTCTGGTGAACGCCGGGCGCTGCACGCAAAACCACATTTATGAAAGCGAATCTGGTGAGCGCCTCTAACAGCGCCATGTAGTGTCACAAGTATTAATACATGCAGCTCAGTGTATAGCGCCGGCGCTCTAGGCTCAGGAGCGCCATGTAGTACCTGTCACTCAGTGTTGCTCTCCCATACATTTCAATGGGGCTTCATTAGTTGTGTATAAATAGCGTGTTTGGCAATTTATTTATTTATTTTTGCTCAAATCATTGTGTGATCTCTCCTGGCTGCAAACAAACACGGACACACTGAGCTGGCCCTACTGCTCGCTGCAGCGCTGTTACAGCGCGCGATACCCGCTTACAGCATCTACTAGCGGTCGCTCTAAGCGCCGCTGTACAGGCGCTCATGTGACAATACCTGGCGTTAGTAGTGAATCAGCCTCCAAATTGTCATTCTAACAGTCTAACTTTGGCTGCACTTAAAAGTGGATCAAAACCCAACCCTGAAGTCTATGAGGCTCCAGGGCTGGCTGTTCCCCCATGGCATGCAGATTTGGGATGCCCTGCTGTGTAAAAACCTGCAGGTCGCCCAATAAACTTACCTTCTCCCTGATCCGACATTGCATGTGGGAGCAAAAGCCGCTGCCTGCTATACCTTGAGAATATACTAAACAACTTCCATAATAATACAGCTCAAAGCTCTATCTAGTGTCTGTACACAGACTGGGATGTGCTTACTACAGGACAGCAAAGATTGCAGTGAGGATGGTACAGGATTGCATCAGAGAGCAAATAACGTCAGCAAATAGTAAACTGTAAAAACAGTAAAGATAAAATAAACCATTTTTGGGGGGGCCCAAAGTGGAACACGTGGAGGCTGATTCATTGCTAACGTTAGGTATCGGCAGATGAGCGTCTGTATAGCGTCGCTTAGAGCGACCGCTAGTAGACGCTGTAAGTGGGTATCGGACGCTGTAACAGAGCACCTCAGTCGCTCTAGTAACCAGGCCCGCATTAATGAATGTGATGTATTTTGGGCATTCTAACACCAGTACAGCGCTGCAGGGAGCAAAAGGTAGCGCCAGCTCAGTGCGACCGACTCTCGGCGCTCCACACTGTACTTATAAAAAAAGGACACACACACGGTTGTTGGTCTGCTTTAAAGTAACAAAAGATGTGCTACACCCACAAATATAGAATACTTTACAAACAAAATGCAATGACAATAAGAGGGAGAGGAGCACCACGACAAATGTAAAAATAAAATATATTTTACTAAATATATAATTATAAATATAATTATTATATATATATAACAGGAGTGAGGAAGGTACCAGCAGAGTCACTGGTATCAGTCAGCAGTCACTGGTGTAAAAGAGAGCAGGAGAGCCACATTCATGCCTAAAAAGTGACCACAGGAAAGGTGAACCATTCCAGCTGAGATGCTGATGGAGGAAGCTTAAAGCAGACCAACAATCAAAAATTGTTTAAACCAGACCAACGCAACAAACAGTGCTCATGTGCATCCCTCCCCAGGGCAATTTAGATTGCTGCACATACAAATTCATTTACCTTTTTCTAACTTTTGCTGAGGTAAATTTTAGAAACAAGATGGAGGCTCATGGATGTACAGGCTACCTGCAAACAGGAAGTGCTGCTGGGCTTCCTGTTACTGGGTATTGTCAGACAGTTGAATCCAGGCAGCAGCATGGGTGAGAGGCTGGGAGGGGAAGCTCCAAAATGGTCACTACCTTTCTTTTCCAACTGTACCAGGCTGTTGGGACAGTTTAAGGCCTCAGTATTCTGCTATGGGACCAGGATGAGTGGCACCACCTGTTGAAGTCCACCTGGATGTAATGCTGTGCTATGGAAACTGCTAATGGAACTGATGTGGATAATGACTGTATGACCTGCTGTGAAGCATCAAGTGTACCTAAAGTCCTGCTAATAAAGTAAGTGCCCTTTTTATAAGGTCAGTCTCATTTGGAGTTATTGGATACAAGCTCACATCAGAAGGTCCCCCAAGACCGTTAACAAAGAACCCACACCCCACACGCCTGAGGAGATAACCCCTCAGGGACCCGTGTGCTACGTATGCAGCACATATGCACTCAGCACTCAAAAATGTACTGCCCCCTCAGTCTGCACATCTCCCCCCTTTAACATCCCAAAGTAAATATGCAGAAATCGTGGCTAACACCCTACCCCCCCCCCCCCCCCCCACACACACACACAAAAAGTTTCTGTGCCCTATAAGCAAATCCCTGTTGGCCCACATTTATAATGACTACATCATTGACTAAAATGCATTATCAGCACTGGTTTTGCTGAGGTGCAAGACATAGATCTACTATATATGCAACCAGTTGAAAGGAGAAGAGAGGAAATTTCTTGCTTTGTGATATCTGCATGGGGGGGGTGGCACCCCGATCATTAGGACACAAGGGGAGGTGCCTTGTTTCCCTGTTTCTCATTGTAGAAAAGTGAGAGTGGTGTGACATACAATAGGGTCGGTAATTTACGCTCAATATTTGATAGATAAGGGGCTTTGTGGTTAAAGTGGACCAAAACCCAAGATTTTGACTATCCTGGGTTTATGCCCTGCTACGTAAAACCCCCCAGAGATCGCGCATTAACTCACTTCATGTCGATCCTACCGCTCATGCGCGGGCGCTTGTCCAATCAGCGCACTCGGAGCTGACGTCTTAGCTCAGCAGCTCCGAACGCGCTTACGGCCGCATCTCGCGCTTCCCTTAAACAGGGAGCGCACCTGTGCCGGCCATTCACAGATTGCCGGCGCGGGCACACGCCCTGCTAGAGGGATAGCAGGGATGCAGCCCGCACATGCTTCGCTGGATCGGGATTAAGGTAAGTGTAACAGGCGACCTGGGGGGTTTCACACAGCGGGGCATCCCAATTTTGGATGCCCTTGGGGGAGGGAATGAATCTATAAGATTCCCGGGCCAACCCAGCTGGGTTTTGGTCCACTTTAAGTGTTTTGAAGCATTTAAACCGGACCTTCAGCATAATTTAATGAATAGCCCAAACCCTTACAGAAAACGATTCTCAGACATCTAAAATGATATATTTTACATTTTTCATCACTTACATATATTTTTTACCTCCACTGGGCTGCTACTCTGTTCAGGACTCCAGGATACGGGCGCCTCTATCTTGCCTCAGAAGCATCATATACTGAAGAGAAGAGAGCGGGACAAAAGTACAAGATGGCAGCCCATGGAGTCTCAGGCTGTCTGCAAACAGGAAGTGTCTTCTGACTGTGCCACTCTGCATTCTGGGATTGCTGCCCTTTTCCTGACCCCAGCTCTGCTCTGTCTGTGCTGAGCACAGTTATAACCCGCCCCCTGCACTTTTGCCCCGCTCTCCTCAGTATGTAATGCTTCTGAGGCAAGATGGCGGCGCCCGTATCCTAGAGTCCTGAACAGAGTTGCAGCTCAGCCGGGAAAAGAATAATAAGTGTCTAAAAACGTAAAATATATTAATTTTAGATGCTGGAGAATAGTTTTTTTTTAAGGTTTGGGCTTTTCATTAAATGGTGCTGATGTTCAGCATTAGTGACTGCTTTCATACCCTGGGATCCCTAATATTCTCTATGCATTTGGAATTCCAAATATTTTGAAACTACCTTGGAAAAGTTCTAGGATGTACCATGTGTAACAGTCATGCTGGGACACCAAGGGCCTGATTTATCAAGCACTTCTGCCAGACACTGCCATTTCAGTGCAAATCAGAGTAGTGCAAATTAGGATTTCTACATTTCTTAGCATGTTGCTGCACTGCTAATGTTTTAGTAAATGTGTTTCTTGCAGTGCAGCAACATGCGCAAGTGTGAAATATTTTTCACTAATTTAATTTGCACTGATGTGGCACTGTCTGGCAGAAGTGCTTGATAAATCAGGCCCCAAATTTTAAATAAAACATGCGGTTGGTAAATGTTGGTTCAACAACTCCATTAGAGAGATTTACTTTCACAGTGGCCAAAGAGAGATCATAGGACCAATTCACCATGCAAATTTAGTTTTTCTCGTGTACTTGTGTTTTTTTCCCATTTTTGAAGGATAAAGAAATTTTCATAAGCGGAACGGTTTAGCGTATATTTTTCACAGTCAAATTGGATTCGTTGATATTTCCATGCAAACACTACATTAACTCGCATTATTCAACAGACAAATCTGTCTTTTAATACATACGAGAAATGGTTAGTTCTGCAACTTTTAGCTGGCGAAAGCAGCATTTCCCTAGCAAGTGCTGCATGTTACATTTTAAAAAAAATAAAATAAAAGTGTGTACCTCCTCCCCACAAGCAACAACAGCCCGGGCACCAGGCATAGTAGCTGGTGACCAGGGGCTCAGAGGCCTTGGCCCTGCCTGTATACTGGCCTTTGGTATGAGTCTGTCGCTCTTCCAGTGGCGCCGGGGGGCCTTCTGGAAGAACCCCAGACCCATACTGATTGACCCCAGGTGCCCCAGTTTCTCCTAAGAGTGGGTGGGGATAATCAGATGGGGGTAGCAGCATGTCTTCGGCGCATGGTGCTGAATCAGCCATTATATTCACAAGAAGAGCCACGAGGTAAGAAAGTAAGCTGTCTAACATCTTGATCTCATAAATCCTCTCAACGGTGACTGCAAAGGCTTTGATCAACATGACTACTGGGTGCAATATGCTATATTTGTGATTTTTTGCTCCTGATCCTGGCTTAATTAATTATTGACTTTACATATACTTTGGTACTGTAATGTGGCCTAATGCTCCAAGTTCCTTTCTAATTCTGTTTATGACTTTGCACTATCACTGTCCATTTCTGAATGCTTATTAGTACATTGTAATATCCTGATTGGGCCCTAGGCTATTTCAGCACTACGGTTTCCACTCTAGGGCCTAGGGGCAGTTATGTGCTAGTCTAATGTACCATATGTTTTGAGGTTGCGTTGAAAGCTAACTGTAAGTAAAATATGCAATAAACAATTCATAGTGCCTGAATATCGGCTTCTGAGCACACCAGGGCATTAAACGTGACTGTCAAAGGGCCCAACGAGTCTTCTGTTGGACAGAATTGGTCTTATCCATCACAAACATATATATATATTTAGTTACATAGTTAATACAGTTGAAATAAGACATATGCCCAAGTTTCTTTTTTTTTATGTTATGTTATTTTCTTCTAAATAAGCATCTAATCCTTTTTTGAAGCTGTCAGCTTGATGCTGCTATACAATAAAACATTATGTGGGTTGCATATTTATTCATGGATCTGCTGTAATCCCTGACCACCAGCATAAACACTGCTCACTTTTGTGTTTTCACTACTACTTATATGTTAAAAACATTTGTTTCATTCAAATCATTCATTGTCAACCATATCACTTGTCATACTGTACCCTATGTATTATAGCATTCGATTTTCAGTAGACGGATGTAAACAGATAAAAAGTTAACTCTTTATTTCAATTTTTAAGTAGACCACATGATTTACAGTATAGTGTGGAGATGATTTCTCTATTTTTTTTAACTTTTATTGTTTATATTATATGTTTTACATTGTTAAACCGGACCAACACCCATTTTTACCTTAACGGGTGTTGGTCCCGCTGTGTGGTCATTGTAAGAAGTGAGGGGGGGCATCCAGAATGCATTTCAGTTGAGAGAGGAATCTCCAAAATGGCCTCTACCTTTCTTTTCCAACTGTGCCAGGCTGTTAGTCTGGTTTAACGTGACCATAAAAGTGGACTTAAATCTGGCATCTATGGTACATACATGGAAATGTGGCTTGGTTCATCATTCACAAAACCTTGCCTCAAATACACATATATGAAAAGAACAATTTATTCCATAAATAAATCATCTATGGTACGTTAACCTAGCACACAGCATTGGCTGGTTTATAGGATTCACCCACGTCCTCTCTTTTTAAGCTGTGAGACTGAGTATCTGTAAATGCCTGACTCGTTTTAGGGTGCTGCGTGGCCTCCAATGACACTCCTCATCATTTATGTGTTGCCTTGTTAGAAGCGAGGCACAGCACAGATGCTGTGTTGCATAGGTGGAGTGGTAAATCCCACTGCAGGGGTGAGGTCAAGCTCTACCCCTGAAGGAGCCTGGAAGGTGAATGTTTGCAGCAATGTTGTAAAGAAGAGGAAGAGCTCCATTTTTGCCAAGTTCTCCCCAGCACAAACACGCTTTCCTAGAAGAGATCAAATAGATCAGTCAGAGTTCAGCAATGTTCAATGTAGTGTTAGGAGATACAATATAGTAAGATATACTAAAGCATAGTCCCATATTCAAAGCAGGAAAGCCATTATAGTGTTCCTTTTACTGCTGGTCACCTTTTGGTTAACAATCTCCATGCAGTTATTAAGATAAATATGCCTAGCTTTCTTTATTTTTTAAGGTTTTGGAAGTCAGCAGAAACTGTTTAATTTTTCAGAGAAATGTTGGTAAAAATATCTGTAAAAAGAGTAAGAAACTCTGCTCCACTGTCCATGTCTCTGTCACTGCTAGGCCTCCTCAGATTCCCTCCCAGAATTACAAAGTGCAATTGGAAGGCGGTTTAAAGCTTGTGCTGGGATTGGCTATCTGTGTTTTCCTTGTTATGCTACCTTTGAGCAGGTCTATATGGGTTTTTGTTTTTTACTTTTGTGCTTTCAGTCTGCTGCTCTCAATTTACACCTGGGTATTAACCCCCCCCTTTATGTCCTCTATCCCAAGGCTCCCACATCAAAGATTAGATTTCATACATAATGATTCAGCAGCATGAGACTGGAGCATTGTCATGATGATCACAGTAATAGCGACATGGCACTGGGTCATAATGCATTTGAGCAATTGCTGGTCCAACCACTCAAACTCCCAGCTATTTGGGAAAATGGGAACTTGCCAGACCTATTGCTGGGAAAGGCGGGAAAATGGAGCATTGGAACTGCCTGTGGGGCAAGGATTGTGGGAGATATTAGTAAAAAGGTCTACGTGAAGTAATCCAAAATATGTATCCTGTATTTTCCTTGAAATTCAAAAAACAAAAGAATTCCAGAAGCACGTTTGCGTATGCAAACTAGTATGATGGTATGATCAGTTAACTGGTGTATGTCACTTGTAACAGTCTGTTTTATTTGAACTACCATGTTTGCTGTTTAATGTGATCATCATTATAAAAGAAAATGCAAGTAGGTTAATTACATAAAAATAAAGTTCTAGATAGTGCCTCTGAGGACTAAGAGCTAAGAAAGGCTTTTGAAAGAAAGTTAGGCATTGCCTTTAGGTTTTATTACTTTGGTGTATACTAAGGTTTCTGTTTTTTTTTCAGATCCTAACTGCTAGATACCCTGACATACGAGATGTGCTACTTGTGTGGTCACACAGCACTCCATCCCAAACTCTCTATAAGGGGTGTGTGTGGAGACTCCATTCACACACCTCTTTTTTGGGTTTGTGTAATTTTTTTTTTCCCTCGTCTGTGTCTCATGTATCCCTGTGTCTATCATTTAATCCGTTTTCTTCTTTTTCTTCTTTTTCTCCTTTCTACATTCCCTCCCTTTTGCTTTTTATCTTATTTACATAATCTTTCTCCTTTTATTTTATGTCTTTTCATCTCGGTTTTGCACATTCCCCCAATCTCTCACTCTTAATCTTCCCTTCAATGATTCTACCATATTCTCTTCATCGGTTTCTTTGTATATACTGTAAGGGTGTGTGAGTTTAAGGGACACATTTTAGAATCTTGCTCATGGTAACATTGGACCTAACTCTACCCCTGTAGGCAAATATATTTCCCTTTTTAGGCATTGAGTATACTTTACCAGTACAAATATATCTGCCAATATATCTGTTTTTCTTTAGTTATGTCATTTTTAAGTACTGTCAGTTTTTTTTCAAATTGGTGGACATTAAACCACTAGTTAGGTGGCCTGGCTTGTTACACCTGGTGGAGGTTAAGTAACAGAAGTACCAGTGTGAATCAGAAAGGGGATGGAAACAAGCTGCAGGAGATGTATGAGTGTACCATACAGTATAGATCAGCTATACCCACACCCTCTGGGGGAGTTGGGCTCACAATGGTCCTCCTACTGGAATATTGTGCAGAAAATGGTATCCTACCCATTAGTGGCTGCTGTTTCACCAGATAATAGCATAAGCACCACCAGTTGGGAAACACTGATCTAATGTGATATGTAGAAGTGCCTCAGCTACACCACCCCAGCTCTGTTCCTCCCTGGTGTGCTGACATCAGAATTATCTGAGCTGATGTGGCTGGAGGGGTTATCTAAATGGTTTTGGATATTTATGGAGTGCCTGATCTTTGAGTGGCCAGCAAGCTTTTTTCATTCCTATGTGGAATCCAAAAACACTAAAAACAAGCCTCACCACCAAATGTGTTTGGGTTCACCATAGGCTGCTGATATTTTATAACTTCAAATATATACATTCTATTAAAATCAGTTTGCACCTAGTTTGCAACTGCTTTATTGCATGTGCATTGTATTTTGATTCTTAAAGTCCCTGTACAAGCACTAACTTTCTACAAAATGCATGCTATGCTTGCTCATGCTGAGGGCACCAAGGGACAGAATTGCTGTTAGATAATTTTTTGTGTGGTCCTGGAAGATCTAAACTGAAAGGAGGGAAAACTATGAATCCCTGCTATGGCTTATACCCAGGCGCTCTAAAAAATTGAGGAGATGACCATGTGACAGGTAACAGGTGAGCTTCTTCCTGCCTCATTATTGCCATTGGGTTTAAGGTCCCTTTAAATAGAAGAAAACGTCTTCTTTTTTTATTGTGTACTGGGCGAGAAACCCTCTCACTGCTTCTCAAAACTCAGGCTTTCCAGAAATATCCAAAATCATTTGGATACAGTAACCACCATCATTTGTTCAGCCAATATAAAGGCCAGACAAAGCCCTTACTGATGGGTCAGTGTTGACCCTTTGGCTGCTTTAGGCATCTCTTGGTGTCCATGTTTTATTTTCATTTAATTCTGTATTAGCTCTTAGTATTTTTAGGTCAGCTTACCTGATGAAAATGGCATAAATGCATCCATTTTCATGAAACGTCCATTTGAATCCAGAAAATGTTTTGGGTAGAACTTATTTGGATTTTCAAAACTATTCGCATCTTGCAGGACAGACGTCAACAATGGAAGTACATAAGTCCCCTGCAAAAATACCATACAGGCTTAATCCCTACAGTGTATTTACTGTACATTACACATTACATACATCTTCAGCAATATGCAGATAACAACTAACTATAGATACCTAAGACTTCCCATCATATTAGTCTTCAGACATTGGTGGTCTAGAGGGGCAAATTTTGTATAATGTGCCTAGTTGAGAACATTCCTGAATGGGGAATGTATCTCTCTACTCAAAATGCACTGTTCCAAATGATTATGCACAACATATTTTCAATACATTTTAGATGGTTGGATAGCACTAAAAATGGTCATTTGTAGAGATGGGAATATCTGAACGGAAACTTTAGGTTTGTGACGATTTTTGTGAGTTTGGGTTCCCAAACTCCAACACAGGCTTCAGCCAGAAGTCAGTGTCTGAGTTTGGCGCCCAGCCAGAACAAGGAAAAGCTGAGCAGCCCATCAAGCGGCTTCACCGAAGGGTGCACTCACCTCAGCCCACGATCCTCAGTGTATTTCATTTGTATTTAGCCAGGTGCACACATGGGGTCTGGGGCCTATCTGACACCAGCAGCCTCTGACCCTTCAACCAAGTAGTGCACCGAATGGGAGTCAGCAGCTCCTGGTGAGTAGCTCTGTATTTTACTAGCTACATTACATGTTCCTGGTATGGGACTCATATATATAGAGTAGGGTCCACACTAAACACAGATTGCTTTGTTGGGCGGTGTGGCTTCAACATGTATCTGTAGATATATGCAACTAAACTTCTGATTTTCAAACTGTTAGACATGTTTGTTGCTTAATACGGGGAGGCCGATTCATTAATAGCGGCAGGTAGCGACAGTTGAGCGACTGTAGCAGTATTTTCACAGCGCCTGCTAGTGGTCGCTGTGCTTGGCCGTTGTTCGGTTGTTGACAGCGACTCAGTCAGTGTGCAGTAATGTTGAATACGGGGTGACGAGTCGCTATTTGACAGGTTCCGCGCTGTATGGGAGCGCATGATAACGACTGGCCATAGCGACCGGCTCCCACCATATTCATTAACAAATCACGCTCAAAAAATTCTCGCGCTGTGAAATGCATGTTTAAACCCCAGAGCGCTGGCGGCGATGGGTTAAAAGTAGTTTTTTAACCCCCAAACAACCATATTTTTGGAAACCAAAAAAAAAAAAAAAAAAACAAGTTTTTAATAACATTTTTTAATATTAATACATTAATATCAGACCTGTAATATCAATTCTGCACAAAGTTTTTTTTTATTTTTTTTTACCTTAAAAAAATAAATCTAACATGGCAGAAGTGGTCACAGAATTTTTCACATTTAAAAAAAAAAAAAAAAATAATAATATGAATGAATTATGAATATTTAAAGATTGTTCCATTGAAATGCATTGGAGAGCGCCAGGTAGCGAGAGGTCATACCTGTCGCTGTTCAAGGTCGGACGCTGACGCTGTGGGCTGAGGCTGGAATAATGATGAATGAGTGGCTATCTGGCGCTATCTCAGTCGGTAAGCAGGATCGGCTTGATAAATGTGTGATTGTGGTGGGGAGCCGGCGTTCTTGTGGCGGTGCCCGTCATTACCGGCCGCTCGCCAGGCGCTACCTGTCGCTATCCCTTGTTAAATAAGGGCCTTAGATTGGACTGATGGGTGGGCTCATTTGGGGGCTTTCCACACAAGTTATTTAATTCCCAGAGCAGCTTGTCATTTCTTTCATTTGAATTTGCAGGATGTCAGAATAGGCTTCCAGAGCTGGTGTCTTGGTTTGACCCTTGGTTTCTCTACTTTAGCAGCCATAGCAGCCAATGACCCAGAGGCATTCTTTGCATCAGGAAATGGTTCATTGTCATGCATGAAGATGATTTTGCTACAGAATCTATGATTCTTCTTTTTGTACCATGAACTAAAGTGGTCCGTCAGAAACTCTATATACTTTGCTGATGTGATTTTCACGCCTTCAGATACCCTACCAGCTCTCTCCCTAGATTCTGGTCTAAAACATAACTCTACCACCTCCTTGCTGATGTTGCAGCCTTGTTGGGACATGGCTATCCACAAACCATCCATTACTTTATTCATCTGGACCATCCAGGGCTACAAGACACTTACCAGTAAACAAGACTTTTTAAAAAATAATCTTCTTGTATGCCAAAATTCATAGAAATCCAAGGGCACCTGCTGCTTTGTATAATCATTTTAGCAGCTGTGCTCTTAATTTTAATCAGATTTATTTGCCTGACAGAAACCTCCCTCAATATGCTTGTATCTGCACAAACAAGACCTTTTCTTTTCCATGTTGCTTGAAAAATGTGACTTGCTTAATAATGTGGAACATCTTAGGTAGTTTTCCTTAATTTGGCTCACCTGAAAATCAAATTACTACATGTGTTTTGAGATTGATTCAACCCAAAAAATCCCTTAAACACAATACCATCCATGAGTTTTATTTGAAAACCAAAAATTTACATCTATACAACACTTAAATATGATTTGCAAAATAATTTGGAACAAAGTGTAGAATGGGTGGGAAGTAATGTCTGGAGATAAAACTTTACAGATTCGTTTAGAATAATCTGACATTTTTTTCAGATGGACAAGTTGAGGATTCTTCAGTCGTGACAGCTTAGCAAGGTTAATTTTTGATACCAACAGCATTGTATGGTGTGTGACTAACGCCGTCTATTATAAAATTAACCTAGCACCTACAATTTAAGTGTTTCAGATATGTGGTCAGTTTAGTTTACAATGATTTTGATTAATATAAGGTATTTATTAAAGTGGAAACAAAGGGTTAAATGAAGAGTAAAGGGTTAAACCGAACCTTCAGCATGAGTTAATGAAAAGCCCAAACCTTTAACAAACTATTTCCCAGCATCTAAAATTTATGTATTTTGAGTTTTTTAGTCACTTACTTATTATTCTTTCCCCCATCGGGCTGCAACTCAACTGTTCAGGACTAGGATACAGACGCCGCCATCTTGACTCATCACACATACTGAGGAGAGGAGAGCGGGATAAAGTGCAGGGGACGGGGTAATAGCTGTTCTTTGCACAGACAGAACAGGGCTGGGGTCAGGGAAAGGACAGCAATCCCAGAATACAGAGTGACACAGTCAGAGGACACTTCTTGTTTGCAGGGTACCTGATGCTCCATGAGCCACCATCTTGGATGTTTAAAGGCTCATAACATGCAGTAGATGCAGGTAGGATGATATTTAATGTGAGCAATCTGTATGTACAGGGTGTGGGAATCATATAAGATATGCACTTACTCAGAGTTAAGGGCCGCTTCAATAAAGTTAAAACTCCAGAATGGTATCTATGCAGAGCAGGATTAAAGCGGACCTTCACTCTGAAGAGTTTATCTTATATGTTTCCTACACCCAGCCAAGTAACTGATTGGTGGTTGTTTGGCATCCATCTACTTACTGGAACATCAGATCGAGTTCCTTGTGCCACCCTTGTGCGGGTGCGTGCTGCTCGGGAACTCCTGCTTTGCCATTCTGGGCGGGGGGTAGTGTAGTAGCTATTAGCTGGTCCAGCAGAAAACAGTTCCCTGCATTGAGCTGCCAGTGGCTGTGCTTGGTGGCTTATGTGCAGTGATCAGCCGCCGATTGACAGCTCTGCACCCACCCATCACTGTAGCATTGCTGACGGCGGCTTTGCTGCTCTAGACTCTGTCCTGCCCTGTGGTGGCTTTGGCTGCAGGTTTGCAAAACAAAAAAAGCCTTGCCCAGGCAAGGGGGCCCCACTGCCGCCGATAGCTTTGTTGCTGACCCCGCGACCCATCAGATTGGTGGAGTCCCCCTTTGTAGGGCAAGTGGTGGAGGCCCCGCCCCAGGGCATGCGGTCCTTGCGTCCCCCTCATAATCCGTCCCTGTATCTATGCATTAGAAGGTTTATATACACTATGTGCTTTTTCTCAGCGGGTCAGAAGGAGAAGTATTTAAAAAAAATAAAAAATAAACTGAATTATGTTAAACTCACCTGTCCCAGGATCCTGCATTAGCCATATCAGAAATTAGGTATCAATTTGAATATACTAGAGGATGTATGGCAGTAATTACAGTATGTAAAAACTATTGCTTACCTTTGGTAGAAAATAGCCTTTGAAATTGACATCCTGTGAGGTGGCGTGTGGAAGGTTAGTGGGAATGATATTGGCAAATCTTTGAATTTCATGTATAACAGCATCCGTGTAGGGCATTTCTTTCCGATGCTCGAACTGAGGAGCAGCAGATCCAATGACCCTATCTATTTCATGCTGGACATTCTCTGCAATCAACAAAAAAGTTTAAATGTTAATGTGGGCCTAACAGAAAGCTGTTATTTAAAGTGGACCAAAACCCAGGATTTTTACTACTTTCCCTGGGGGCCCTCGATCGTGGGTGAACCGCTGTGTGAAACTCCCCCAGATCGCCACAGCCAACTCATCCCTTCTCGGTCCCACAGTGGCTCTGACAGCCGCATCCTCCGTTTCCCTCTAGCAATGAGCGTGCCCGCACCAGGCATTTGTGAATGGCCGGCACGAGCACGCTCCCGATCGGGGTGTCCCCGGGGAATGAAACAAAATCCAGGATAGTCAAAGCAATTGACTATCCTGGGTTTTGGTCCACTTTAAAAGGGCTATAAATTAAACAGGCTGACAAGGCAGTATTTACCCTGATTTTACTGTAAGAGAGTAAATACTGTACAAAGAGAATCAACACTAGATGACAGCATACAACAACCAAGAACAAAAATAAAAATAAAAAAGTATAAACAAGAAATTCAGAAAAATAATAACCTATCCCCAACCAGGAAACCCATTCTCCATTAAACAGGCCCCCTTCCGCCCACTACCCTGTGCTAAACCTGATTTGAATGTATTATAAAAAGAAAAAAAAACAACTGCTTTCGCTTCTGTGTTCCAAGCTGCCACCCCAACTGTGAGTGAATGCTTACAGAGCAGCAGTAATTGGCTGAATCGGCAGCCAATATCACCTGCTATTGGATCAGGCCCAAGCTTTCTCAGGCAGTTTTCTCTCCTAAAAGAGGACCAAGTTTTCTCACCTGGCTGTGAATCGACCCCATTAACATGACTCAGGGATAGAGAAGAGCCAACTGAAATGGTAGAACCCAGTTTCAACTAGAATTTTAGGAACAGTTTGGTTCACCATGACTCCAAACCTCACGTGGTTCGCGGTGCAACAGGGAAGACAAACCTGGCGGGATTTCATCGGCACCACCCTACAGCTCACGGCCAGCCAAGGAGAAGCAGAGAGACAGGGTCATATGGTCACAGCTTAAGAGATAAGGGTAGCTGGACCAATCAGCAGGCGCTATTGTAGGAGATAGTCATGTGATGCGCTGTCTATCCACCATTATCGAGCTGGCTGTTGCAGAGAGAGCATTGCTCTCAGAGCAGGAGCAGCATAGGAGAAAAGAAGGGCCAGGAAAAGAAGTGGGCACAGTGGGATGCTGAAGGGGGGTGCTGCACAGAAAAACATCTGTTTGTGCTGGGATCTGCTGGTCATTGAAGTCCACCCTGTAAAGTCTGAAAACTTCCGTGAGGGTTTTTATTTTTTTACCACATCTGTCTGGTTTAGCTGGCCCCTGTCACTGTGTTGGGGAACTTGGGTTACACAACAATACAGTTAAAAAAAATCAGTCATTTTCACCTGCCAAGGATTTTTTGAGGGGCAGCTCTGTTTTAGCTGTGAAGGCCCTGTCTCTTTCTAAGTTGGGGTCCACGGTGCCTCTTTGTTAAATACAGTTTAAAAAAGCAATCTTTTTAATCTGCCAAGGAATATTTTAGGGAACATATGTTTCAGGAAATACTAAGTAAAATGTCTGGGGAAGGAAGGGGTCGGAAAGGACGTGGTAGAGGAAAAGACATCCCTGCAATTCCTTCTGCCACCAAAGATAAGGATGTTGGTGCCAGTACCAACACTGTGATCAGCATCCATGTGCCCAGGCCCAGTAAAAGTAGCAGCAGTCATCTGCCCAGACATAGTAGTGGCAGCATCCATTTGCCCAGGCCCACCATTGCTGAAAGAGCAGCAATGTACGCTGAAGTAGCAGCTGCATTGTGTGCGGTAGTAGTAGCAGCATCAGCCATTTTCTCTCCAGTGGGCATGTTATTTCGGATAATGCATCCATTGTGGACTGGTTCACATCCCAGGAGGAGGAAGACTCAATGACTTTAAGCCGAGTTTCAGTGGATTCTTCCTCTACTCAGCTAGACAGTAAAAGAAGCCTCTCTCTTCCATCATCTCTCTTTACTGCCCCCTGAGCTTTTCTCAGCAGCCAGGTTGCTATGAATAGTGATAAGGAGAATTTGTTTGACGACACTCAGCCTTTAGAGTGTGTTGCAGAAATGGTGGAGGTGGAAGCGGTGTCCGAGAGGCATAGCCTTGGCAGTGGTGGTAGACATGGACATACTGGCAGTTATGAAGGTGGTTGTAGCGTGAGGAGGCAAGTAGACCATGATGAAACATCAGAACAGGGAAGTGGCAGGGATCAGGAGGAGGAGTATGATGATGTCATTTTGAACAGGACCTGGAAACCAGGCAACAAGGAAGGGACATTTTCAGAGCAGGAGGGTACTTCTGGCACTGGCAGAGACAAAGAGTCGAACCAAGGTAGGGCCAGATCATCTGGAAGATGGCACAGGGCTAGATCTGCTGGTATGGTCCATTCAGAAGCAGGTGATGGCAACACTGATGCTGCTTTTGCAGACTCCAGAAAAAAAGCCTTCCAGAGGCAGCTCTGTACGGTACTGTGCTGTGTGGCAAATCTTTTCTACCTTTCCAGAGGAACAAAACCTGGCAGAGTGCCGGATCTGCAAGCAGAAAGTTAGCTATGGCCAGGGCACAAATCTAGGAACTATGGCTCTACGTAATCAACAGCGGTGTCACAAGGCTGTTTGGGACAATCAAAATGCCTCGTAAATGGCCCATCAAAATCTTATTGGTGATGCTGCTGCTGATGGTGTGGCCATGGCTTTCAAATAGCAGACACCTGACGCAAGCATATCTGACCGGGTGTCCACTCTCCTCCGAGTGATGTGCTATCCCTCCAACAGGCGGCAGCAGCACACAACTCACTCTTGAGAATATGATGTACAAGTTTTTACATCCCATAAGCCCACCTGACAAATTGTCATCGAAGGGATGTTCATCACCAGCAACACCACCACCTGAACAGCCAGGTGTACTACTACCTAGACTGTGCCCTTTCTCCCGGAGATACACTGAGCTCAGACCCCTTGAACTTCTGGGTGAGAAGATTGGACCATTGCCTAGAGCTAGCACAGTTTGCCATGGGGGCCAGTTTGTCCACCGTCAAGCATAGCATCGGAAAGGGTTTTCAGCGTGGCAGGTGGTGTTGTCTCCTCTAATCGGACAAGGTTGTTCGCTAAAAGCATATAAAAACAACCTTTTGTATAGATGAATCAGGCTTTGATAGGTGAGGATTTTAAAACCCCTGACACCACTGATTAGCATGCCACACACAGGTCAACCCTGTGATACCCAAAACGGGCACATTTTTCAAGACTTGCAAAAAGCCATTGCTTCTTCTTCAGCTAAAATTTAAGGGTGCCAATTCTCCTGATACCCCTAGTTACAAATGGGACAATTTTTTGAGGGCTTGTCTGCTACTGCCAAGTTCTTGAACTGGTTTATACTGAACCAAACTTTTTCGGAAAAGTCAGGCAAACTGAACTGAAAAGTTTGCTTATCTCTATTCAGGGAAATAACCATTTCACATCAAAAGCATTATTTACCTGTAGCAAAAATATCACTTTTGGATCAATTAAATGCAGACATGGTGGTTATCTTTTTTAAAAAGGAATTTCACTTAAAAAGCATTAACATTTGATGTGGGATTTAGTATGCTCCATATGCTACTGGCTGGTTACCAAACCATAAGTTTAATATTGGGGTCAAATTAGCTTGTTACCTGAAACCAAAGTGCAAGATTAGCAAGCAATTTCACCTTGAATCTCAGGATACTTCATCATCAGCAGTAGCCCCCATCTTAAAGTTGTTGATGTTGTCTCAGTCCCAGCAGTGAAAAGATTGCTAATGAGCAAAGTCAAATTTTCATTGTGAAAATATTTAGCAGATTCTGATTTTTCCTGGAAAAAAAACATTTGATAGTCTCATAAAATAAAATAAAATAATCCCCTGGCATGTCATGTCATCTGTCCCATCTCTCTCATTTTTAAACTGGTTTAAAAGGGCGGGCAGTATGCTGGATGTAGCCAATTGGGTTTCAGGGGAGTTCCTTTGTAAAAGTTATGTTTTAATGTCTATTTTCTTTTAAAGAGAGGAGTGCAGCAAATGTCTCATTCACTGCTTTGTAGTAAGTAGATGTCAATTACCACACAGGGAGGTGTCACCTGACTCAGCCACAAGAGGCCTAGTTAGCGCAGGGCTGTAAAGTGGCTTGTCCTTCTATCCTGTCATATGTAAATGGCTTCCTGTTGGTAACTCCAGACAAATGTACTAGCATGCTTCTGATTGACAAGGTAGGTTTAACAGCCATAGTTTTGGTCATATTTTTTTATCTGGCCATATATTTTATATATCCTCACAGGGCATATTACTGAAGAAATGGGTAAAGAGATAACACAACCTAATTTTTTATGTTCTATTCCCAAGCTCCAAAAAAGATCATGGCCCCGGGGGAATCTATTGCTTGAAAAGTAGAGAAGAAAGAATGCCCAAACCATCCAAAACAAATTATTTTTAGATGGAGGAATGATATTGATAATAGGGGTGTCATGGGTATCAGACGTGAATAGACACATTCTCTATGTCATTGAGATCTGTACTCCCAACAACATTATTATTGTGATTTTGAGGACATTCTTTCATAGCTTTGGCTCGATAAGGCTTTTGGATTTGTTTTACTGTTCTCCGAACAGGTTGACTGCATCAGGTTTCTTCAGGATTTTCAGGTACCCACAGTGTGTGCCTGTGTGTATATGATAATGTGTTGTTTGCTTCAGCTAGGGGGCTGTTAAAGCTTAATAATAGACCAAATTTCCAGCAGACCTCAAAGTGTCATAATGTCAGCGTGTCTTGGGGCAAACTATAATATGACTCCAGTCTTAGCCACTAAATCTTGATTTGAGTATACAGTTGTTCTTAGCAGATTTAAATGTTTGTTGTATGCCATATCATTATCAGTTATGTAACTGCTTTATTCCAGCAATGTTGTCAGAGGCTCAAACAAGGCGTTGCCATGTCACACACAAAGTCACTACACAGACACGCATGCCGGTTCTCGCCTGCCTGCAGTATCCTTACGTCTTCTCCACTCATGGGGGCACTACTCTGGCAAGTAAATTGGGGAAGCTTGAGTTCAGCCCCAATCCTCTTCCTTAGCAGCGGCGGATCAGCAGCAGTGGCGGTGGGGCCCCAGTCGGGGCCACAAAAAGATGGCTACCGGCTCCCATGAGGACACTTCTAGCAGCCACTGCTGCTGATGAAGAGGATTGGCTGAAGTGAGTTCCAGCAGCCCATCAACCAGCTTTTCCATGTTCGGGAACTCAAACACAGACTTATGGCTGAAGTCTGTGTTCAGGTTTGGGAACCCCAAACAAACCCCAGCAGAGTTCGGAATGAACAAAAGTTCGGGTTTGCCATTCTCTACTTGTGACATGTGAGTGGAAGAACTTGAATAGGAAATTAATTTATACCCTTTTTACATGGTGGAGTGTACTTTTCTTTACTCCAATGTATGAAAATATTACAAGGGGTGATAAAAGGAAAGTAAGGAAAATATAAATCCAGTGGCAGGTATAAAAACACATTCCTGAGCCATACAAGATTTTTCTGGTTCCACTAGAGCAGTGTTCCTTAATCATCTACTCCAGAGCCAAAGGCCACTTACAGATCATTTTTTGTGGATTTTTACTCAGCTCTTTAGCCCTGCTATGTCATGTGATGCATTGATTACACCTGGGCATCTGTCTGGAGATCTGGAAAACATGGTCTGTTGTTGGCGCTCAAGGAGTGGGTTGGGTTGACTATTGCAATTTTACAAGATGTGCCTAAACCAGAGCCTATCTTGTATGTTCCCCCACATTAAAGATCACCCTACCTGCACCTAGTGCATTTTCTGAGCCTTTAAACAAGATGGCCCATTGAGTCTCAGGCTGACTGCAGGAAGGAAGTAACTTCTGACTATGTTGCTTTGCCTTCTGGGATTGCTGTCCTTTTCCTGACCCCATCACTGATCTGTCTGTGTAGCACAGCTATAACCCGCCCCCAGCATGTTATGCGTCTGAGGAAAGACCGTGGCTGCCTTATACCTGAGTCTTGAACAAAGTTGCAGCCAAGCGGAGGAAAGAATAATAAGTAAGCAACTAAAAACATATAATATATTAATTTAGATGCTGATGAATAGTTTAAGGGTTTGGCATTTTCATTAAATGATGCTGAAGGTCCAGTTAACCTACTTTATATTGTGCACCGGACTTAGAAAAAAAAAAGATCAAAAACCTCTTGTTGCTTGACAAGGTAGGCGTCAATGAAATTCCTTTGGTCATTTATATCCAGCTGTTCCTTGTGCTTCATGAAGGTCTCTTTAATAAATGCCTGAAGCTCTTTGGAATTTTCCTGTATTGTCTTATGTGGTCCTGGCAGCCATCGCATCACAGAGTGATAGGTATTGTATAACTGGAACACATATAAATTAGATAAATGCAATAGGCGGGTAGTATAGCAAAGGAAGAACAAGCAAAGGTATTTGGCATGTCATGAATCAAGCAGGTTTTATGCCTTGATCCAGACTGGATTTTGATCGTACTGCCTACAATCGTTTTACCCACACACTCGGGTCTTTGGAAAAGCCGCCACCAATGGCCTTAATAGCCAGACACTACATACACACACAGATCTCCAGCTAAGATCTCTCCTTATGCAGTTAATATACCCAATCACAACATAAGGTCCTAGGCCCGGCTATACAGCTATAAAGTCACACTCCGATTTACCGATTGTAAAGTGATCTCACACACCCAAACAGGCACTAGTAGCTATAGGCAAGCACACAGGGCACAAGATTTAGCAAACATACAATGTCTCTCCTGAAGTTAAGCGGGTTAGCACACAGAAGACCACTTTATAAATCTTTAGGATTTAATTAACCCATAAGGGGCAGTGCATGTAAAACAAAGATGTACAATAAAAATAACAGACATACAAAATATGGCAAGATGCTTATAAAATAAAAGGGAGACATAAACAGAAATCCTTTACCTCTTGTGAAGATAATGTCCTGCTGTGAGGGGTACACGGAAAGTAATGATAACAGCCTACTTATTAGAAGCAATCCCCTGGCATGTCATGTCATCTGTCCCATCTCTCTCATTTTTAAACTGGTTATAAGGGCGGGCAGCATGCTGGATGTAGCCAATTGGGTTTCAGGGGAGTTCCTTTGTAAAAGTTATGTTTTAATGTCTATTTTCTTTTAAAGAGAGGAGTGCAGCAAATGTCTCATTCACTGCTTTGTAGTAAGTAGATGTCAATTACCACATAGGGAGGTGTCAACTGACTCAGCCACAAGAGGCCTAGTTAGCGCAGGGCTGTAAAGTGGCTTGTCCTTCTGTCCTGTCATATTTAAATGGCTTCCTGTTGGTAACTCCAGACAAATGTACTAGCATGCTTCTGATTGACAAGGTAGGTTTAACAGACATAGTTTTGTTCATATTTTTTATCTGGCCATATATTTTATATATCCTCACAGGGCATATTACTGAAGAAATGGGTAAAGAGATAACACAAGCTGTAAGGTCTGAAACAATAGAATGAAAGCAGAAGCAGGGGTAAAATAATGCACTCTAGGTAAAGAAAATGTAGTTGGAGCCTGTTAATAGGTAATAGCAATTCATTAATCTTCCCGAGTTCATCTTGTGTAGATTCTTCCAAATCTGACCATGAGATGTGTTTACAGTCGGTGTGCAATTGTCATGGCCTGGTGGGACAATCATGACCTAGTGTTTAGGTAATCAATCCTGTGACCGGAGGGGTTGCAGGCTTGGTTCCCGGCTGGGAAGTTCTCTTGAGCGAGGCACCTAATCTCCAACCTTATAGCCCACTGCTCTGGGCACATGTTTGCACAAACTGCTCCTTGTGTCTTGCAACATTTGCATTTATGGGGTAAAAGCAGAGCACAAATTCTTAGAATGATCGATCAGGACCATGATAATAATTGATCAAGCCCATGATAATGATCAATCAAGACCATGATAATGATAGATAATGATAAATAATAGATAGTGATAATGATAGATAATGCCAAATAATGGCAATTAATGATAGATAATGATAATGATTAATTTGTGGCTCATTTGATCAAATTAAAGTTTCTGATTCATGTTTCACACTCAAATTCTTCCAAAAAGTGCAACAAATATTCTATCCAACTTGAATTGCTCATCCCTAATAGGGAGTGAAGGCAGTTTTAAGTTGTGAAATGGAGAGCCACCAGTGTTTTGTCAACGGTCAATGTCAAAGTTTTTAAACATACCATAACCATGGGAGATCCTGCAAGTCTGATGTTTTCCTGTAATAAATGTAATAATCTTAAAAATATGGGGTCTTCATAGTTAAAACGATGCCCAAGTACAATGGACACAATAATATTGGCAGTAGCTGCATTCATTATCATGGAATTTTCACATGGCCTTCCTGAAAAGAGGGGAAAACATTTTAAACATATTTAGTTAACATTAGTTTAAACTTGCTTGATAACATTTTTAAAAATGTATTTCTTTGTGACAAAAAGGTGTCCACAAGGTGCGGAGTTGATCTAGTATTTGTCATGCCTGGAGTTCCTCCTTAGCCTTCGCCTGTTACTCTGTAGTATGCAGCTTGTCCTGCAGAGCTGACACCTGGAACCTGAAATCTCTACCCAGAGCCTTTAAACCTGATTCCTGAAACCTGAACTCTGAAACCCTGAACCCAGGACTTCCTTGTCAGCCATTGCTTTCCCTCCTGTTTGCTGTTTTCCCTTTTAGAACTTACCTAGGACTGGACTTCATGCATGTATGTTTTTCCTCAGTGCACATTGTGTATGTATAGCAATCTGAGTGTGAATGTTTGCTTATTTCTCACAATAAACACAGTTTGCTGCATAATCCTAGTTGCTCTGCCTTGCAGTACTCAAATTACTGGTCACTCTTTATCCCTTTCAGTGCCAAGCATGTAGAATCTATGTGCTTGACTTTCCCCCCCTGCTGCAGTAAAAGTAAAGTAAAAAAACACTCACCTGACCCCTCGTTCGATCCGGCCCGGTCTCCTCTTCATCCCGGGGGCTTCGGTCCCCCACCCAGGCCCCCCGGCTGCAGGGGAATGCCCAGAATTGCCCTCCCCCCCTTCAGCAGCCGCCAGAATTACATGTAAAAAAAAAAAAAAATTACATTTACTCACCTCTGTGCACAATCACTCCCGCAGGGTCTCCTCTTCACCAGGGGGGCCTCTGATCACCCCCCCTGGCTCTTCAGCTTCAGGAGAGAGCCTCACATGCCCTCTCCCCCTCCTCTCCCGGCGCTGCCATCTTTGGGGAGGGCTTATGACATCACTCACCTGGTGTCGTCCTGGCTCCGGGCTTTTGTTCTTTCACAAGATTGTCGCTGGCCACAGGAGGGGGGAGGCAGGTGATGACCTGATCGCCTGCCTTCCCCCTCCACTGGGCAGTGATGACCGTAGCTGTAATAGATCTGTGAGTGATAAAGGAGCTGACGATCAGAGGTGAGTAAAGTAAAAAAAAAGTTTTTATTTTTTAATAAAGTCATTTTTAATTATGTGTGTGGTGTGTTTTTTACTGTTAACCCTTTGTGAACTGGTAAGAGATCCATGAGACCCCTATGCCAGTTCACAAGGCTGGGGGCTGGCAAGTCACCTGCTAGCGGGTGACTTGCCGTTAACCCCCAGCCCCCCAAATTACCTGCCTCCCCAAAGGCCAGGGCCTCACAGTGGCTATGTGGGCTTATAGCCTGCTGGGCCAGGGGCTACCAAACCTGGCCCCTGAGCCCTGTTCTACAAGCCCTGCATAGCTGGCCTTGGGCCGGTTATGCTGGGTAGGGAGGACCTCACACCATTTTTTGGGGGATTTTTTAAGGGTTTTTAACCCTTACAATTCCTCCCAAAAATGGTGTCCCCCACCCCAGGAGGGGGGACCCTATGTCATTTTTTTTTTAATTACCCTATGTTACCTGTCGGCCAGCAGGTAAAAAAGGCTTCCAGCAGCAGCAACAGGAGCGTTGAAGCCAAAGTGATCAGCGTGGGACACTTCCCGGGGATAGATGGGAGGTAAGTATTAAAAAAAATATTTTTTTTTTATTCTGTGTGTTATGTGTGTTTTGTTTACATTTAATCCTTTGTGAACTGGTAAGAGATCCATGAGACCCCTATACAAGTTCACAAAGCTCTGGGTCTGGCAAGTCACTTGCGGCCAGCGGGTGACTTGCCATTAACTGTGAGCCCCTCATTACCTACCTCCCCAAAGCCCAGAGGGGGGGCAGAAGAGCCCGTGGCCATAGGCTATGCCAGCTTGTAGCCTGCAAGCCCCATAGCGAGTCCCAGGGTTGGTTACACTGGGTAGGGGGGACCTCACACCATTTTTTTGGGGGGGGGATTTTTAGGGGTTTTTAACCCTTAAAATTCCCCCCTAAAAAATGGGTCCCCCCTAACCCAGGAAGGGGAACCCCACGACAATTTTTTTTAACTTAACTTTATAGTGTGGATAGTAGTTGTGTTTTATTTGTAAATGTTATAAAGTGCTCTTTTCATTTTGGGGGGTCTCCTGGACAGGAATTGGGGGGCTACTGATACATATGTGGTACCGTTGTAATCAGGAAAAATGGGGCTTTCACGTGAAATATCATTTTCTTTAGTAAAATAAATTGTTTATTTAAAATAAATGAGACAATTTAAAAGAAATAATAATTTTTATTTATTTATTTTTTTTTTACCAAAAAATATTTATATTGAATATTTTAAAAAACAGTAAAAAAAATAGCAAACAACACATTTCATGTTAAAGCCATGTGACAAAGTAGGCTGCCAATTAAAAGGGTTGAAAGTAGCTATGCATGTTGGGTATTATTCTGTTCAGGGGATCTTGCGCTTTCAGACTTAGCTTGTTTTTTCTTGTTTGCATATTGATATTTTAGGGAAAGGTGTTTTTTAGTCAGCTTTTTTATACATTTTTTAGGGAAACCCTGTTCAACCATAGATTTCTATGAGGGATTACTTCCAGAAAGATGAGCCCACTACAACAAGATGGGTACGCTCATAAAGCTTAACATGTGTGCGTTCAGGGAATATATGGTTTGTGGGTGGCATTCCAAATGCAAAGGGTTGTTCTGGTAGAAAAAGCAAGGTGGGCAGTTTGTCAGCAGAGCTGAAATTTTCAAGTAAATTTATTCTTAGGCACATGCTTTACTTTGGGGTGTTTGCCAACTCTTTCCTTTCTTGTTTGCATATTGTGTTTTTAGGAAAATTTGGCTTTGATTCTGTTTTTTTATTCTTTTTTTAAGGGAAACCCTGTGCAACCAAATAATTAATTGAGGGATTACTTCCAGAAAACTGTACCCATGTCAACAAGCCTGGTATGCCTAGAAAGCTGGAGGTGTGTACTTCCAGAGAATATATGGTTTGTTGGGGGTATTTCAAATGTAAAGGGTTGTTTTTCTTGAAAAACTGCAAGGTGCGCATAGCATAGTTGTATTTTATCTGAAAATCTACTAAAGCGCTGTTTCAGTTTGGGGGAGTCTCCTGGGCAGGAAAGGGTGTCTACCAATACACATGTGGTACCGTTGTAACCGGGAGAAATGGGGCTTTTACACGCAATAAGGTTTTATTGACAAACTTACATTTTGTATTACAACAAAACACTACAAATTGTAAAAAATATATAGTTTTAATTTTTTTGCACATATTTTACCCAAAAATATTGAGAATACACCTAAAAAATGACAAACAAGACATTTCATGTTAAAGCCCAGACACTGAAAAAAAATAATACATAATTTCCCTGGGAAATCCCTGGAAATCCCTTCAAATATCACAGTTGAACATATGGCGGGCAAAATAGTGCAAAATGGTCTGGCAACAAGGGTGACAAAATCTCAAGATAGGCTGGGTTATTGATGGATTTCTCCTTTGAGAGATCCGTGACAGAATGCTGAGCCCATATAAAAGACCATAAGAGACTGTAAGGCTGAGCTGGCTTTGGGGTGCTGAGGATATGCAGGGTCCTAGTGCCAGCCTTAGATTTTACTTTGAGTCTGCATTTGCCTTCTAGCTTTAGTTTGCCGTAGTCTGTATTGGGGTCCGACCTTTTTTAGTAGGTTGGGGCCCAGTTCTTGTCTGTCTATTATTTGTCTCTCCTGTGTTTACCCTTTCCGAAGTCTGCGACCCCCATGGGACTACCCGGGGCCTGTGCATCCTCACCTTCAGAAGCTCCGCTGAAGAAGTAGGGGGATTACAGGCTCCTCAAGTTTCAGGTCCCCTTCGCCTCCCTGGTGGCACAGGCGGGTTGTCTGTCTGTTTGCGTTTGTAGTCAGCTTTAGCCCCAAAATGTCCATAAGGGCAATAGTTGCTATGGACTCTGACCGTCCCATGGTTCCCACAGACGGATATATCTTTGTGCCTTCACCTCACTTTAAAGAGCTCACCCTGGCCACTTACCCCCAGTTCCTCCAGGCTGTCGCAAAGTTAATGCTGGAGCCTTATATTCGGCAGTTTCCCATGACAACCTTGAGTCGTCGGGGCTTACTTCCTGTTTGGGGATGAGCTGTTTTTCTGGGCTGAAGCCAGGTTAAATCATAGCAAACATCTCAGTGAAAATGTGGTTGAATTCCTGCTATTCATAGCTACTTCCTACTTAGGTATTCCTGAGACAGTGTTTGCTGGACATGACCTGACTACAGTTTTTGCAGCCCAGAAAGTCTGACCTGTCGGTCCAATCTGACCTGTCGGTCTAATCTGACCGTCCTGCTGGGTCTGCCGAGTTTGATCGCCCTGCCGATTTGATCGCCCTGCCGGGTCTGCCGAGTTTGATTGCCCTGCCGGGTCTTCCGAGTTTGATTGCCCTGCCGGGTCTGCCGGGTTTGATCGCCCTGCCGAAAGTGACCTCTCTGCCAAGTTTGATCACACGTCTGCCAAGTTTGATCGCCCGTCTGCCGAGTTTGATTGACCTGTCCAAAGTGACCTCTGCCGAGTTTTTTCGCCCATCTGCCGAGTTTGATCGCCATCTGTCGAGTTTGATCGCCCTGTCCAGAGTGACCTCTCTGCCGAGTTTGATCACCTGTCTGCTGAGTTTGATCGCCCATCTGCCGAGTTTGATCGCCCATCTGCCGAGTTTGATCACCCTGCCCATTTTTTCGTGGACTTTGATCCTAGGGGGACTTCTATGTCTGCCAATTCTTCGCCTGCTTCGGGCTATACCCCTATCCTACCCATCCTGCGAAGCAGTTATTTAAAGGCGTTCGCTGCCCGCCTGGTCGGGGGGAGGATACTGTCATGCCTGGAGTTCCTCCTTAACCTTCGCCTGTTTCTTTGTAGTATGCAGCTTGACCACCAGGCGGCGCTGTCCTACAGAGCTCCTGGAGATCGGCCAGCACCTGTGTTTATTACCTGCTGGTCTTTAAATGCTGATGCTGCAATGCAGTCAGGGCTCAGCATTTTACTCTGTCTTTTGGAACCTGAACTCTGTACCCAGAGCCTTTGAACCTGATTCCTGAAACCTGAACTCTAAAACCCTGAACCCAGGACTTCCTTGTCAGCAATTGCTTTCCCTCCTGTTTGCTGTTTTCCCATTTTGGACTTTGGGGGGGAGGTTATCCCCTGGGAGCCTGGTGTTATTTGTTGTGTTAGTTCTAATAGTGAGGTCCTGCTCCCCCAGGTTAACAGTGGAGGGGGGAGATTTCCCTGGAGCCTAAGTGGGAGGGAAATCTGAGAAAAAAAGGGGGGCTTGGTCAGACCTTAGGAGGGGTCTCTATCCTCCTCATTAATGTAAGTTTAGTTATACAGTAAAGAAAAGTGATTCAGTACATGCAAATTCAGTCAGGCGATAATACCCAGAGTTTAGATTTAAAACAATTTTCACAGTGACCTGTCGAATTTTTTTAGTCCTTATAGATCCAGTTTGTAGCAAGTAAGGTTAGTAGCAAGATGGGTACCCTTGGGGTACCGTAAAGGTAGTTTGTAGCAAGTATAGTTTGTAGCAAGTGATGATCCGCTATTGGTTTTATGCATACAGACGCGTTTCGCGACGTAGCGCTTCCTCAGTGCATGTAACCAATTTTTTACATCTATGGCATAATCACAAACTTCAGTGAAAAGACAGTACATGTTGAAATGTAATAGCTCATATCACATAGTAATGTCTATGGCATGATATCATCTATGGCATTATCGCAGATTTCAGTGAAAAGACAGTACAAGTTAAAATGTAACAGCTACATAAAGCATGGTATCTTACACTGTAAGTATGGTATTTACCTTGTGCATTTGATGGATAGGTGTAAGATGTTGGAGGTTTGTAGGAAGTGTTTGGTGCCACCTGGTAAGTAGTGGTTACATTAGATGATGTAGGAGTATATAGTTAAAAGTAGTATTATCTTAAAAACCTTATCTTGCAGGAGAAAAACGTTCAAGTAGTGTCCCTTTAAGAGGGAAAAGTAGGTAAGTATAATGCATAGTTTTGGTATAATATCATTGGTGGTGAAGTGGGTTGTAAAGGGTACTTACCCAGGTGTTTTTGTATATGAGGGCTGTAGGCTGGAGCGCGCCCGTCCAGTTGTGGGCGGGTGGTGTCGTCACGCTTGCTGTGTGTTTGAGAACATTGCGGTGCTCCTTTAAATATGGTGGCGGGGTGACGTCACTGGGGGCCTCTCCCTAAGTCCGGGAGCCTATTGGTCCCTTGGTCTGAGGTGTTGCTCCTGTGCGGGCCAATCGGAGCAACAGGAAGGGGAGGACACAAGTAATCTTGCGTCCTTCCGCTTCCCTGTGCGGCCCCTGCTCGCGCCTTTCACCTAGTATGGGCGCCGCCATTTTAATGGTTATAATAATAACCAGGCGGCCTGTCATTTGACTGTGGGCACTGTGAGGAACTGGTAATAAATGGGTAGTGCTGCTATACGATCAGATGCACAGGTTTACAATGGAAATGACAGCAGAAAAGAATTTGTTACAGCGGAAAAAGAATGTTAGCATAATAGCAGGCATTCTAGCGATGTACATTATGGCTGCACTGTTTTCTAATTTGGTGCTAAGGATCGCATACTCATCATCTGGGAAGGCAATGAAGAGACTTTACTATCCTTTGTAAAATCCCTTACTACAAACACCCTCAATCTAAAATTCACTATGGAATTCAACCATAAAGAAGTCACCTTCCTGGAGCTCACAATCACACGAGAAGAGAATGGCTCCATTAGCACAAATTTCTATAGAAAGCCAACTGCATCAAAAACATCCTAAGGGCCACTAGTTCCCACCCTTCGAACCTAATAAAAAAGCATGGCGAATATTTACGAGCAAAACGGAATTGCACTTCTGAAGAAGATTTTAAGATCGCCGCCAAAGGAATTCAAACTAGACTTCTTGCAAGACCCTCAAAGCCGCCTACAATAAGACTAAGACAAAAAAACAGAACAACCATGTTAAACGACCAAACACTAAGAATCAAAAAGACAACATATCCAGAATATCCTACCCTCGTCCTAACTTATAACCAACAACACAATGAAATAAAGACAATACTCAGTAACCATTGACATATCATAAAAAATGACCAAGATATTGGCGACCTGATTCCGGAACGACCAACAATTACTTACAGAAAATCTCGGTCAATTAAAGATCATTTAACACGCAGTCACTACTCACCTAAATCCACAACCAAATGCTGCAAAACAAAAGGCACTTACCGATGCAAAGGATGCTCATCATGCCAATACATAAAACAAGGAAATATGGCCCATATTCCTACTGGCCAACAACTACAACTAAAACACTTTGCAAACTGCAATACCACAGATGTAATCTATCTATCTATCTACTACAATGCACTTGCCCACGATTTTACATTGGGAAGATGAACCGTAGACTAAAAATCAGGATCTACGAACACATACGGGATATAAAAAAGAAGAATATCACAACCCCTGTCGGTAGACACTATGCAGCATACCACCAGGGCATCCCGGATGGAACTACCTTTCAAGTCCTAGACAGAATCCACCCACACCCGAGAGGCAGAGACATTACATTGAAAACCCTTCAAGAAGAATGGTTAACCAAACTTAAAGCCACCCTACCACCGGGCCTGTATGTGACCTGCATTTACGCCCCCTTCCTCAAAAAGTAATCTCCATAAAAACTACAAAATCAGCAAGCTCACCCTAGCTCACCCTAACTCCCACCGGCTTCCCAACAGAGCCTCGCACAGATACTTAATGTCAACATTACTAACACTAACTAGGTAACATACCACTTGATATGTCCCTGAAGTAAAAGACCATTATTCCAAACAATCTCTAAACGGTATAATCATACTCATATTTACTCTCATTATTTTTTCTGTACTAACAACAACCTCTCATTTGTATATCTGCACAAATGTAAAACCCCCCTTCATTACCGTACCATGCTAAAGTAAAACAACCAGCAAAATGTATTAACTGGTGTAACTTTATACATATATATATTCATACTTATAACATATACATATTTGAAGCTGTGGCACTGTATACTCACAATTATTTTCACAATTATATTTTTAATTGTATTATCATATTCACAAAGGTGCAATCCTTAGCACCAAATTTGAAAACAGTGCAGCCATAGTGTACATCACTAGAATGCCTGCTATTATGCTAACATTCTTTTTCCGCTGTAACAAATTCTTTTCTGCTGTCATTTCCATTCTAAACCTGTGCATCTGTTCGTATAGCAGCACTACCCATTCCTCACAGCACCCACAGTCAAACGACAGGCTGCCTGGTTATCATTATGATAACCATTAAAATGGCGGCGCCCATACTAGGTGACAGGCGCGAGCAGGGGCCACCCAGGGAAGTGGAATTAAGTAATCTTGCGTCCTCCCCTTCCCGTTGCTCCGATTAGCCTGCACAGGAGCAACACCTCAGACCAAGGGACCAATAGGCTCCCGGTCTGAGGGAGAGGCCCCCAGTGATGTCACCACCGCCACCATATTTAAACGAGCACCGCAATGTGCTCAAACACACAGCACAGCAAGCGTGATGACATCCCTTTACAACCCACTTCACCACCAATGGTATTATACTTACCTACTTTTCTCTCTTAAAGGGACACTACTTGAACGTTTTTCTCCTGCAAGATCCCTAACAAGGTACAAATATTACATTTTTTTTAAGATAATAATACTTTTAACTATATACTCCCACATCATCTAATGTAACCACTACTTACCAGGTGGCACCAAACACTTTCTACAAACCTCCAACATCTTACATCAATCCGTCAAATGCACAAGGTAAATACCATACTTTCAATGTAAGATACCATGCTTTATGTAGCTATTACATTTTAACTTGTGCTGTCTTTTCACTGAAATCTGCGATTATGCCATAGATGATATCATTCATCATGCCATAGACATTACTATGTATTATGCGCTATTACATTTCAACGTGTACTGTCTTTTCACTGAAGTTTGTGATTATGCCATAGGTGTAAAAAATTGGTTACATGCACTGAGGAAGTGCTACATTGCGAAACACGTCTGTATGTATAAAACCAATAGCGGATCATCACTATACTTGCTACAAACTACCTTTATGGTACCCCAAGGGTACCCAACTTGCTACAAACCTTACTTGCTACAAACTGGATTTATAAGGACTAAATAAATTCCACAGTTCACTGTGAAAATTGTTTTAAATCTAAACTCTGGGTATTATTGCATGACTGAATTTGCATGTACTGAATCACTTTTCTTTACTGTATATCTAAACTTAAATTAATTAGAAGGACAGAGATGCCCTCCTAAGGTCTGACCAAGCCCCCTTTTTTTTCTCAGATTTCCCTCCCACTTAGGCACCAGGGAAATCTCCCCCCTCCCCTTTTTGGACTTACCTAGGACTGGACTTCATGCATGCATGTTTTTGCTCACTGCACATTGTGTATGTATAGCAATCTGAGTGTGAATGTTTGCTTGTTTCTCACAATAAACACAGTTTGCTGCATAATCCTAGTCGCTCTGCCTTGCAGTACTCAAATTACTGGTTACTCTTTATTAGTGGATTTCTCCTTTGAGAGATCTGTGACAGTATTTAAAAAAATGTGTGTTTTATGGAAGGAATTTTCACTACCTCCTATGTAATCATATTGCCAACTATGCACCAACTCTACACCAAGATCTACAAAAAAAAGATGTGAGCCCTGCACACACAAAGTGCAGCTAATATTGGCATTTCAGAGGTGAGGGAACTCACTCCTGTCTATGCAAGCCCAGCAGCAGAGTTCTTTGTGCACAAGACTCGCGTCTCTCTTTTTGGTGTGCAGAATTGGTGTAAAGATTAAAATAGCAAAAAGAAAAAACACACATTTGCTAACATGAGGAAAAAAAAAAATCTGTATAAGCTCAGTACCCTGAGGACAGAATTTTGGCACTCAAAATCAAAACACATTCCCTTTAAAGTGGACCATCACCCTCTCGTGATCGGCCCGGGAATCTTAGAGATCACCTCCCTCCCCGCGGGACATCCGAGATCGGGATGTCCCGCGGGGTGAAACCCCCCCAAACGCCCCAAATCCCCTTACCTTGTCTTCTGCGGCAGAGGAACCGCTTGTCCGTTGCTGTCAGATCGCTTGTCCGTCCACGCTGATTGGATGGCGCGGCCACGTGGGAGCGGGGAGAGGTGAGTTTTCGGGGTGATCGGGGGGTTTCACACAGCGGGGCACCCCGATTGGGGGTGCCCCAACGAAGTGGACCAAGACCCAGGATAGTCAAAATCCTGGGCGTTGGTCCACTTTAAAAGCGAAAATGTGTTATTGAATTGTTAACAGCACCACCTGGTGGTCATTTGACCAACACTGTAATTATTTATGTAAGACTTGTTGGGATACAGATGTAGCCAAATGAAGCATTTTTCCAAACCAGATAAATTGGGCCCTTTGTCATGAAACCTGGTCCCTGGCTTGTTTGGTTATCTCTTCAAATCTCAATAAATGCTGCATTTCACATTGCAACCACTAAAGGGGGTAGTGCACTACAAATTTCCTTCAGCTGCAAATAAACGCGGGTCAGTTCAGCACTGAATGCAATAAATGTGCAACTTTTTTTGGGATGAATAAAAATTGCAATTTCCTTATTGCAGTTGATTTAGCACTCTTTAAGTTTCTGTGAGTTAGTGAGGATCTTCGGTGGGGGGGGGGGGTCTCCAACAAGATGGAGAGAAGCTTTATTGACGTGAAGAGGTTCTACATTTTGTTTGTTCTCCTGTACAGTTAGCTAGAAAAGCTACTGTATGAATGTGCAATACTAGACATACATCACTGCAGCTGGCGTCTATATACATAGATCATCATTAATAGTCTCTATTGATATATTTATTTGTACTCAAATTGCATACTTATTTGGTATTTCAGCCAGTTTTCTCCTTGTATATACAATAGCAACAAATTACTTATACCGTACTGTAGTGATAACTGCTTCCATAAATAACACATTTACTTACATAGGAAAAATACACAGTCTCTTGAAGGAATGAAATTAAGACAGCAGCTCAATTCAGGTGAGAAAACTCACTTTTATTCACTCACGTTATTTTAGTAGAGAAAAATTACATTTACTTTCATTGTCTTGGGGGTGATTCAGCAACCAGATGTACATTTTTATCTGCCACTGACTCAGCCCCAAGGTAGACAATGAAAGTGAATGACAATTTTCTCTCCTAAAAAGGAGCCTAGTGTGTCGGTTGTATCTATGTAGCAGAATAAAAAATACTAATTTTCACAATATTTGAATATGCAAACAAGGTAGCCTTAACAGAATACCCAACCTGCATTGGTACATTTAACCCTTTACTTGGGAGCCTACATGAAATGTTCTCACCCTCTGTTGTGAGACCACTTTTCACCAATTTTGTGCTATGTATGTTTACCTGATTTTTGCAAGAAGTTCCTGGCACCTGATACCTTCAAACAACTGGTTTATTTGTCAATTCAGATTGACCAATGGCTTAGGGAATGCAGCACAGAATGTTCCTGGTTTAACCCTGTAAACTTCCTCTGTCCCCCAAGGATCCAGTTCTGCTACAGAAACAACACCTGAACCTGTTCAAATGGGCATGATGCAACCCTCCTTGTCTTCTGAGGAACGGGCCCCATGCTACTCTCAAAATTTGTGCCTGTACTGCAGGGCTCCCGGGCATTTTGTGGCTAGTTGCCCTACTAAATGCCCAGGTAGGAGTACTTCTAACCCCTGTGCTGCCAGCTGCTGTTTTGCCATATGTGAGGCCTACTTATCTGTTCCACTTCCAGTAGATTAGCTACCGAATCTAAGATTCCCTCATCTGCTTTGAAATCTTGCCCTCTGCTATCTACCTGGACATCCTGGGCATGCCTTGGCTAAAGGTCCATAATCCTGATATTGGACTCTTTGCTAGATTATGTTTAAATCAGACTATTACTCCCCAAAGTGTGGCATCTCAGAGAATTCTCACTCCCTTCGCAAGCTATCTGTGCCATCACTTCTAAAACCTTTCTACTGGAAATTTATATTGAGTTTCAAAACGCTCAATGGCTCAATAGCTGATGAGAAGGGGCAGACACTTTACCACTACATTGTGAACAATTTGATACAATGTGATACAATTGTCCTATCGATCTGTGGCCCGGTGTGGCTATCCCTTTTGGCTGCCTCTTACAATTGTCTGAACTAAAATTCTTGAAGAGACATACTGAGGAGAACCTGCAAAAAGCAACCATCAGTCGGTCTTCTTCAGCTGGTGCAGGCATCTTTTTTGTAGGAAAAAAAAGAAGAAGAAAGCGGAAGGAAGAAAAAAAAGAAAGAAAAAGGAAGAAGAAAGAAGAATCCATTTGACCCTGCATAGATTATAGGGAGTTGAACAAAATCACTATTAAGAAGAGGTACCCACTTCCATTAATACCAGAGCTTTGTCAGGGTCTTCATGTTGCCACCATTTTGACCAAACTTGACCTGAGGGGAGCATACAACATCATGCGCATTAGTGAAGGGAACAAATGGAGGACTGCCTTTCGCACTCACTATGGACACTTTGAATATTTGGTGATGCCCTTTGGGTTATGTAATGCCCCTACTACCTTTCAGTACTTCATTAATGATGTTTTACATGAATACCTGGATGTCCTTGTTGCCGTTTATCTGGATATATTGATCTTCTCTGCCAACCGGCAGCTCCATTGTGCCCATGTCAAAAAAGTTCTTCAATGCCTTCAGGACCACCACCTGTATATCAAATTAGAGAAACTCGGTACAGTTCCTGTGGTTTGTAATCTCCACCACCAGAACAGCCATGGATCCCAGCAAGGTCTCGGCCATCCTGAAATGGCCTGTTCCCAGTTCCCGCAAGGAAGTCCAGTACTTTGTGGCATTCTCAAATATTTACATAAAATGTGTTTGCTGCTTCTCAAAATTTACAAAATTCTCGTTTCCATTCTTCGAACCTGGAGGATATGTTATGTGAAAGGCAGATGTTCTGTCCCGCATTCATTCGAGCCCTGAGGATGAGTCCTCCATGGAACCCGCTCAGATTCTCCAAAGCAATCACTTTGGACAATGCAACCCCAATTTTTTTTCAGCGATCAAAGAATGTTCAAACCACATTAACCCTGCCTTTGTGACCCAATATATTCTTAAAGATGGACTTTTTCTTTTCAAAGACAGAATCTTCATTCCAAAATCATTACAATCCAAAGTCTTGAAGCTCTCTCATAATCACCCGTTGGCTGCACATTTCAGGGTATGCAAGACCCGGTCGTTTTTGTGGCCAACCATTTTCTCATCACAAGGATTATGCTAACAATTGTGATGGCTGTGCCAGATGCAAGACTCAACACTCCCATCCAGCCAGTTTACTACAATCCTGTCCCAAGTCATCCTTGGTCTAAAATTGCCATGGATTTTATTGTTGAATTGCCGGTGTCTGAAGGAAAAACAATCCTGGTAGTGGTGGATCGATTTTCAAAGATGACGCACTTTGTTCATTTTCCTGGTCTTCCATCTGAAGCTGCTCTGGCAAGGTTTTACTCTTCATGGCCTCCCTGATGATATTGTGTCTGACAGAGGGTCCCAGTTCACATCTAAGCTTTGGTCAGTTTTGTGCAAGAGCCTAAACATTTCACAATCATATCATTCCCAGAAAAATGGGCAGACAGAAAGAACCAAACTGACTGTTGAGCAGTATATTGGTTGTTACACCACATTGGAATTGGCTCCGGTCACCTGCGGAATTCACGTTCAGTTACTCCTTACACGACTCAATAAACTTCTCTCAATTTTTTGTAAATTATCGGTATCATTCTGCAGTAATTCTGCAGTAATTCTCAATTCTCTGGTGGATATCAGTCTATAGACAGTCCAGGATCTTGTTAAGGTACATCAGGTACATCAACAACTTATGGTCAATATATATTACTAGGTCCTGCTATCTTTGATAAACTAAAGATTGGGGAGACCTTCACAGAAACTTAGGCCCAAGTTCATCAGTCCTTTCAAAATCAAAAGAAAAATTAATGATGCGGCTTTTGAATTCCAGTTACCAAGGTCATACAGAATACATCCAGTCTTCCAATCCTCCCTGTTAAAAGCTTCTCGACCATCTGCCTCCAGTTCCCCTGCCACAGAGCTTGTAGAAGTTGAAGGCATGACAGAGTATGAGGTGGTAGAGATCCTCTATTCAAGAAGATGTTGCCGAGGGTTGAAATATTTTGTGAAGTGGTCAGGTTATGGTGAAGAGGAGAATTCAAGAGAACCTGCAAGAAACATCCATGCTCCCTTACTTGTTCGAAGGTACCATCAAGACCACCCTGACAGTCCAGCACCCAAGGTTGTCCAGAGGCCGTCCCTTGGGGGGTGGACAGTGTCATGGTAGGAGACCTGGTCCTACTTCCATGTGTTGGTTCGACCCAGCGAGCGAGCACACTCAGATGCACTCCTTTGGTGTTTCTGTTCGGGCTGCGCATGGCTGGGGGTGTGCATGGTCACGTAGGTGACTGGTATGCAGGTATGCGCGTGCCTGGGTTGCCATGACCCTATGTGCGCTCTGCTCATGCACGGCAGAAACTTCCTGGGCAGCTAAGGCCCTCTTAAAAGGGGGTTTGCGGCACTAGGAAGTTGCCTGCAGATGAGGTGATGCTTGCATCTGTTACCATGTGACGTCCTGGTTTGACTTTTGGCTGTGACTTCTGGCTTTTGATTATGACCCTGCTCTAGCTCTGACGCCTGGCTTTGGACACCGACCTCTCTCTCCGGCTTTCAACTCCTGGCATGGATTACTACCTGTTTTGGCTCTCTGAACTCTGGCACTGGAATCACTGGCTTCCATGAAAACCCAGACTGGACTTTTCCCATATTTGGGCTCAGTGGCCATTGACAACAGTAGTGGGACCCCGACTGCAGCGCAGTCTGATGCTCCTTGTGAAAGTTCCAGCAAAAACCAGTTCCCCATGCTAAAACCAGTGCGTGGTGTAGCACTATGCCAATTACCCCCCACTGGCTCCCCTTAGTTACAGTCAGCTGTAATTCTCTATTGCCCTCCAGATCTTTCTCCATTCCTGCCTGGTGTTCCTGATTCTACATCATCCACACAACTTGACACTCTAGCCCTCTCTGCTGAGTCTCTCCAGTCATCACTCTGGGTAGGCCACTGGCAGTATTGCTGGCAGCTGTCTGCATCTATCTGGTCTTCAGAAAGGTACATGACACATCATTTTGTACAGAAATAAAATAAAACTACTACATTTATATTTTTTAAACAGTTTTGACTTTCTAAAATATATATTTTAAGAAAACCCCATTGCCTGTGAAAGCCTCATTTGTCTCGGTTACAAGTATACTACATATGTATCAGTAGCCCCCCTTTCCTGCCCAGGAGATGCCGCAAATTGACTTTCCAAATGAAACACAACTAAAAATCAAAATATTGTGGGGTCCCTCTATCCATGAATAACCAGCCCATGTGCCAGCTATAGGGACTTAGACCAGCCAGGGTGGCCCTCGGCCCTGAAGCATAAGAGGTTCACATAGCCCTTGCAGGCTCTTCTGCACCCCCACGCTTTGGGAAGGAAGGTAATGGGGCTGGAGGTTAATGGTAAGTCATCCGCTTGCCGCAGGTGACTTGCCAGCCCCTCAATCCTTGTAAACTGGTAAAGGGGCTCTTACCAGTTCACAGATGGGGTGGAATGGGTATTCTCATGCCCACTGAAGACCCCAAGTTCGATCAGCGGCCCCCCAGGTGAGGAGAAGACCCGCGCCAATGGATCTCGGGTGAAGGGAGCTTGTTTCTTTTCATTCACTAAGGTAAAACTTTAATCATAGGAGAGGAAGCAACGTGAAATTCACAAAGCTGGCATATAAAGGGTTAATAAGTAAAATCAGTCCAAGAAAAGCCCAGCTCACACACCTCCATGGATGCCAAGGAGCCTGGACCATGGCTTGTCCTTAACAAATTCTGCAAATTCAAATCTGGCCAGCTGCGACTTGGTGTCATATTAAAACATAACTTTTACTATGAACGCTAATATAGATCACCATACTGTGCAATAAAGCAACAATTGTTAGATAACGTATTTCGGGGTTAAGACTCCTTAGTCATGACTTGGCCCGATTTTAACTTGCAGCAGTAACCTTCTTTGGTGCTTACTTCATCTGGCATGTCACTCACCTCCAAAGGACTTAAAGGTTTTCACCAAATATTCACACTCTTCTATAATCTTGTTTTCAATGGTCTTTTTGCCCATCCCAAAGTCTCTTAGTGTTGAGATAGTGAACCTCCTCATCACTCTCCAATTGTCACCATGAGAAAATAATACACCTACAAGTAAACTTAAAGGAAATGTAAAGTCGTAAGGTTTTTGACAGATTCCAACCATGCTAATGAGCTGTCTAGCTGTAGTTTTTATTTTAAAAGTATTTTATTATTGGTCTGTTGACTGATTAAAAGCAACACCTACTTCTGATATTTAAATTAGTCTTCATTGTCGCTGTAACGTATATTAAAACTTTGTTTACTCTATTTATAAACTGATATTTTTTATATTCAGGGTTTGCAAGCCTTATGCCATGTTTAAACTTTGGATACATGTAATGCAACTACAAGGAAATTAATGTTTTATGTGTCCCTCCCTCTGCTTTTCTATGCTGGTAACAATGAACTAATGTTGGTTAGTTACACAAATAAGAAGGTAATGCTGGTGACCTGATTCACCCTGGGAATGTCCAGGAAGAAGACCAAAAAAGTCTATACTTACCCTTTATCTCCACAGCTCCTCTGTGCAGGTCCAATGCACCCCCCCCCCCCCCGCCACATCCTCCAGTGTTGCAGCCTTGCTTAATGGTGTCCATCAAACCCTTTTTGCCCCCCTAACACCCCTACTCCATTTATGGTATTCACCTTGGAATTCCTCCTTCTCGGCACACCCTACTATTGCAATGAATGTAGTGAGCAGTAGTACAGTAACTCACCTAGCCACGTTGCAGTATTGCAAGCCAGGGCCGTGACACTGCTATACCTTTAGCTGGAAGAATACCAGCATCGGGCATTTGTGAGTAGCTGGTGCATCCCCATTTAGAGGTGAGCAGACATGCGGCCGAAGGCTTTGCAGCAACTTCACAACGGTTAGCAGCGCTGAATAGAGCAAAGCATGCTAATTGGCTGAGCAGCCACGCCTGTGGCATGGGAATGCTGGAAGGGCTGGTTTCCTCTGCAATCTGTGGGGATGCATGCGATGGAGCATCCGAGATCGGGATGCCTCATCTGATAGAAGCACCACCTAGGAAATTGATTGTTGTTCATCTTTAATACACATTAATCTTGCTCTAGTACAGAGGAATGGCACCCTAGGTTGTGATGCTGTTTGGGGATGATAGGATATGCTTTGTTGAACAGTAAGAATATAAAAACACATTTTTGTTGTACTTTGTTGTAAAAGTCAATTGAGTACATTAATATGAGTAAAGTACAGTACCTTGACACAATCACTCGAGGAATACCGGTAAGACTTTTTTTCTTTTTAAGCAGGCAGAAGTTCTCACATGGTGAAATAAAGAGGTAAAATGAAAAATAGTGCGTTTGTGTTATAATCCAACTTATGTATAAACCATATATAGTGTATTTATTTACTAAATTTACTGCGAATTTACTGTAACCACTGATGCAGGGCAGCGGCATACATAACCCTGATGGGACCCTATAACAGGACCTCCACCGCAGGCCCCCATCATCAACTGATTTTCCCTCACTGGCCCGGTAATACGACAGGCCACGGGTGCGAGTACATGGCACCATCAGTAGAGTGTGGCAGCGACACGTGCCGTGCCATGCTTGCTGCGCTGACAGGGCTGTCCGGAGCTAGCAAGGCAGAGAGGTGTACGCCTGGCGCCAGCAGAGATTCAGGGCCTGTGTGCGGTGCTGAGTGTGGGCCCATGTTCTAGCACAAAGGAGGTGGCATGGCTAGGTAAGTATTTGAAGCAGGTACATACTGCAGAGGCAATGGAAGCAGCGTGCACCGTGGTCACTTGTTCCACGTGCCCGGGGGCACATGCCTGCATTGCCTAAATGGTATGTACGGCCCCGATGCAGGGTATTTCAGAATGTAATTAGGTCACCATATCCTTTGGTAATGTCTTGGAATATTGGGATGTCCGGTCTCTCTGAAAATTCTTCGGCATAGTTGACAAGTGCCTCTTTCACAGTCTCATAGCCGCACAGGATAACAATCTTCTTCATCCCTATTTGGACACTGAACACTGATCCATATGTTTTAGAAAACTGTAAATGAGATAATCATCAGCTGAGACTCAACAATATTTTTGTATAGAGTAGGAAATAGTTAGAGCCTAGAAACAAAGTAAAATATAGCCATACATATACACAAACACATTACCTCTAAAAAGCTCAGGTAGGGTCTCTTTAAGTTCAGCATGTGAAGATTCCCAATTAAAGGTAATGGTTTGGGTCCTGGGGGAAAGTTGTGAATATTCCTCTTTGAGTCATGAGAACTTTTTACTAGGAATAGTATCAGTAGAACCAGCAAAATGACTGTGACTGGGTCAGCAAGAAACATGGCTCCCGAGATTCTAGAATGAGAAAAGAGGTTCCACAATTAGAGATGCTAGAATGAGAAAAGGCAGAGTGATTTCCTAAAACAAGAAATATTTGCATGGGGCATACAAGCCAAGAATAATGGAATTTCTCCCAGAATCTTTTTGCAGTAGGCAGGCCCATGCAAATTTTGCCTTTACATTTCTTAAAGTGATATTTCAGGCAAAGGCAATTGTTAGACCATTGTGTCGGGTTACACATGGTGCTGTGCTAAACGGTTTTCCGTTTTTAAATTGAAGAAGAAATGGCTGAGATATCAAGGTTTACAGTTTTGGCTCAAGATTTAGTTCTGAAGCATGTGGGCATGACCCCTGGAGCTGTGATGCATTATAATCAGCATATGGGTAAGGCAGGGCTGGAGTGAGAGTGCTTGCTAGGAGGATGCTGGGTAAGGAGGAGGGAGGGTTTAGCTGGCCTCTAATGATAGCGCTGAGACTGCCATTCGAGCCATCAATACAGAGGGGGTGTGGTCTGGACTAGCTCCTCGAGCTAGTGTTGGTGGCCCACAACAGCAAGGTGCCGCTGGAGGAGGTATATTTCCTCACTTGGGGCTCTGAGCTGAGAAGAGGCACATCTCTGGAACAACATCACAGGTTAAATGTTTTTTTTTACCTTTTGCCTGAAAAATCCCTTTGAAGTTATAACCAAAATTATGGATCAACCAGGGTGTGCAATGCTCTGGAAAAGCATATAAGAAAATATGTCACCATCCACTCCTACATGCGTTACACATGTTTCAGGGTTTTGAACTTCATCAGCACAGGGCTTGGAGTAAGATGGTGACGAAGGGAGTGATGCTTGAAGTGCCAGAACATTGTCATAATTTGCATAGGCCTGACCACTGCAAGGGATTCTGAGAGAAATTGAATTATCTTTGGAGGCTGATTCACTACTAGCGCCACGTATTGCCAGATGAACGCCTGTACAGCGGCGCTTAGAGGGACCGCTAGTAGATCCTGTAAACGGGTATCGGGCGCTGTAACAGAGCGCCTCGGTCGTTCTAGTAACCTGGTCGGCATTAATGAATGTGATGTGTGTTGTAACAGTATAGCGCTGCAGCGAGCGAGAGGTAGCGCCAGCTCAGTGCCTCCGGGACTCGGCGCTCCACACCTTATTTAATAAAACACTAGACACACACAAAGTCGGCGCTCTAAAGCTGGGCGCTGTAGCATAGAGCGCAGATGCTGTGTGATCAAAGTCTGTTTTTGAACACATATACACAAGTAACAAAGCGAAAACACATGGAATGACATTGTTTTTTAACACTGTGACCTTAACACTTTAGTGCCAGACCTGTAAATACAATTCAGCATAAAAATATAAAAAGTCCCAAAAAAAAAAGTGTTTATTTGCAGCCAGGAGAGGTCACACAATAGGGTTGATTCAGAGAGACAAAAAAACACTTTAGTTTTTGTGTCGATCTGTTTTTTTTTTTTTTTTCCCGCTCTCGTATGAGTGTACGAGTGATTCTAAGCATGCATCGCAAGCCTTCAGTAAAGTCTTTGTCCGTTCGTATGTCAACGAGAATGTAATTTTCCAGCTTTCGTTTTCCGTTTATGTTACTCACTCATGTTACAACATAGGCTTTCATTTTTGCCCTTTTTCCATTGTCTCCTCCCACAAATTATTTATGTTTCCCTTTAGATTCTGATTTCCTTTTACAATAATCGTCCAGACGGAAATCTTTATGACCTTACGCCTGCGGACTACAAACTTAACTCATTAATGTGCTCGCCTACATATTTGGTTCACTAAATTTTGCTACAATGCTTAGCTAAATCACTTCGCGCTCTCATTCCTCTTGCATTTTCCACCCCTAAAACTTACCCAAATCACTTTGCGGTCTCATTCTTCTTGCATTTCCCACCCCTAAAACTTACCTAAATCACTTTGCGGTCTCATTCTTCTTGCATTTCCCACCCTTAAAACTTACCTAAATCACTTCACGGTCTCATTCTTCTTGCATTTCCCACCCCTAAAACTTACCCAACTCACTTCGCGGTCAGTATATTCTTGCATTTCCCACCCCTAAAACTTACCCAACTCACTTCGCGGTCAGTATATTCTTGCATTTCCCACCCCTAAAACTTACCTAAAATCACTTCGCGGTCTCATTCTTCTTGCATTTTCCACCCCTAAAACTTACCTAAATCACTTTGCGGTCTCATTCTTCTTGCTTTTCCCACCCCTAAAACTTACCTAAATCACTTCGCGGTCAGTATATTCTTGCATCTCCCACCCCTAAAACTTACCTAAATCACTTTGCGGTCAGTATATTCTTGCATTTCTCACCCCTAAAACTTACCCAAATCACTTCGCGGTCCTGCAAATCTTCATCTCTAAATATTTCTTGCCCCATCCGTTTTGTGGTAACCAACCCTTAATTAATGTATTTAGAAAAGGAAATGACACAGAAACAGGTTTTTTTTTTTTAATATTTTGTTTAAAAATGTAACAACTTTGTTTATTATTTTTTTTTAAAAGTACCATTTATAAATGTTTACATTTAAAAAAAAAATGTAAAAATTGGAAAACTATATACAAAACAATGGCAGGACCCAGAACATTATTCATCTTCATCTGTGGTCCCCAATGAGTTGCGCAGCTCCTGCATCTTGGCCACCAACGCAAGGACCCTTGCACTCATTTGTGCCACTCTGGCACGTGTGGTCCCTGTATAAAAAAGAATAAAACATTATTTGTTGGCAAATACATGTTTATCAGCTGGGGATGGAATGTTTATTAGGTTGCAAGCTAACTCATGAGGCCATATGTAATTATGCTAAGGAATTAATCAAAGGAAGAGGGCATATGAAATTATGCTAAGGAATTAATCAAAGGAAGAGGGCATATGCAATTATGCTAAGCAATTAATCAAAGAAAGAGGGCATATGTAATTATGCTAAGGAATTTTTCAAAGGAAGAGGGCATATGTAATTATGCTAAGGAATTAATCAAAGGAAGAGGGCATATGTAATTATGCTAAGGAATTAATCAAAGGAAGAGGGCATATGTCATTATGCTAAGGAATCAATCAAAGGAGGAGGGCATATGTCATTATGCTAATGCCATTGACTATGGCTTTAGGTATCTTGGTGATCATGTCAATTCACACATACTCAAAATAATGACATTACAACTTACTTCGTTGGTGGCCGAGGTCTGCTTTGGGGACCACCCTCCGTTCTGGGACCTGCCACTGCTGGGAAGTTGAGGCTGTAGAGACATGTCAAATAGGGTCACTTCTAATGTCTGAGTCAACAGTAAGCAAATGACAATTTGAATGTGTGTGTGACATCACCCACCTTCTACATGTGCCTCCTGGGCCTGATCTGCTGCAGTCCCTGCTCCAGATCCTTCACCCGCTACCGAATCATCTAGTAAAAGGGATTAAGGGAAATAGCATGTATGTGTGTGCGGTTACATTAAGAGTCACATACCAGAGGCTAATGGCTCCGTCGCTTGGTACGACTCCCTGCCCACGCCGTGATGCCGCTCCTCTGTAGAAAGGTCCAGGGGCTGGTCGGAGGCCACTACAGAGGAGGAGTAGGAACGTCGCCCTGGAAATCCACCACCTTCACTTTCTGGTGCAGATAAGCAATGCCCCAGAGGTTTCGGGTTCCGCATGGCCGGACGAGCAGCCGTACTCACGCGTACGCGAACGCGTAAGCGTCATACCCAGGCATTAGTATTTAAAGGGTCCTGGACACACAGCTCATTCTCTTTGAGATTTTCAACATGCCAGCTAAAAAAGCCATCACTAAGACCACACCAGCCAAGGAGGCCACCAGCAAAAGGCCCCAGCGGCCTGAGGAGCCTTCTTCCTCACGTCCGCCCACTCAGTCACAACTACCTACTCCCAAGGTGCGGGAAACGCGCAGCCACAGTGGCCAACCCAAGGCGACATTGCCCACCAAGGCCGCAAAACCCAAATCAACCACCAAAGCCAAGGAGGGAGCAGCTAAGAAGAAGCCAACAACAACAAAGCAGGCAGGTACGCCGGTAAGAAAGGCCACTTAGAAGCAGAGGGTGAGAGCCCCAGCCCCCAAAGAACACCCTCCCTTCCTCCCCGGCCTAGCACATCCCTTCATAAACCACGCTCCACTGGCAAGGCCAGTAAGAGCCAGCGTGGCAGAAGCCCCAGCCCAGCCAGCACGGCCTCTCCAGCTCCACGTGGGCAAAGCTCCCATGGGCATCGAACCACTAGTGGCAAGGCCACCAAGAGCCACAGGCCCAGAAGCCCCTGCCCAGCCAGCCCTGCTTCTCAAGCTCCACGTGGTCAAAGCTCCCATGGGCATCGGACCACTAGTGGCAAGGCCACCAAGAGCCACAGGCCACCAAGAGCCACAGGCCCAGAAGCCCCAGCCCAGCCAGCTCTGCCTCTCTAGCTCCACGTAGCCAAAGATCCCATGGGCATTGAACCACTAGTGGCAAGGCCACCAAGAGCCACAGGCCCAGAAGCCCCAGCCCAGCCAGCTCTGCCTCTCCAGCTCCACGTGGTCAAAGCTCCCATGGACATCAAACCACTAGTGGCAAGGCCACCAAGAGCCACAGGCCCAGAAGCCCCAGGCCAGCCAGCACTACGTCTCCTGACCCACATGCCAGTACCTCCCATGGGCATTGAAGCACAAGCAGCAAGGGCACAAAAAGGCACAGGGCCAGAAGCCTCACACCCCCAAGCACACCCTCTCCTCCTCGGCCACATTTGCCACCGACACAGGTGGTAACCAACGATCCATATGCCACATCCATGCCTGGAAGTTCGGTGGCCACCCAGGCAAGGACCCCCAGTCCGATTGCAAGTCCAGTCCATTCGTTCTCAAGCCACGTGTCGCCCATTTCAACACAACAGAGCCAGCCCAGAATGTCCCCCGAATTGCCTACATACAGACCAAGAACAGCAAGCAATAGGCCGAACATTGCGCCGAGGACAGTTGAGTGGCAGGTTTGGTGAGGCCCAAACTCTTGCATTGGCAAGTGGGCTCACACTCCATTTTGACGAGCTATATGAGCGAAAATCAAAATCTACAAGCAAAATGAGAAAGACAAAAATCTTGGAGGAGCTCACCAGACAGGTCAATGCAGCGGGGGAGGAGCTTAAAGATGTGGATCAGATACAGCGCAAAATATCTGACCTGAAGTATGCAGCACGGAAGAAACAGAATAAACGGCGCAATTACAGGTACATATTTGAGTTGTGCATTTGTTTGCTTGTTGTATTGACCACAATGCCCTAAATTTGCTAACCTCTATTTTTCAGCTTACAAACTGGCGGAGGCTTCCCAACAAAATTACAGTTTACACAAGCTGAGGAGATTGTGCTGGCGTTGATACACCCCGTGGCATTAGAGGGCCTCTCTGGCAGAAGGAACACGGACATGCCTACCATTCCTGCAGGTTAGTATTGTTAGTGTGTATGTGAAATGTTTTAAACATGTGCAATGAAGCTCACAGGCATATATGAACACATGCCCCTAGGGAGTGGCTTTGAGGGGAGGTTACAGTTTTAGCTGGGTGCTTAATGTCTGTGGAATGTTCATTTTAAATTTTGGCAGCCCATATACGACCTTGGACAGTATTTATGGTCACTATTAAAGTCTTTATATTAGCAAAGCACTGCCTGTTATGTGAATCTACTCAATCATATACAACACTTCCTTCTTTGTCGTTATACCACCTGGGTTTTAGCTGTGCTTTGGTCTAAAATACTTGATCTGGGGTCAGGGAAAGGTCTACATAGGAAGAAGGCCCAGCAGCATACTCTGAAGACAAATGCTATTTGCAAGCTGAGTGTGGGCCCCTAATGGCCCTTTAAGGATGTGTTAAGCCTCATAACATGCAGTACATGCATGTTTGGACTATTTAAGGTGACCAATGTGTATGTACAGGGTGAGGCATACATATAACACATACTGACATTCATAGTGAAGGACATCTTGTCCCGCTGTTGGAGTTTGCATTCCTGCTTGGCCACGTGTTTTTTAAAGCATATGTAGTAATCCAGATCATCAATGGATTTTTTGGTGTTTACATGCATTTTTATTTTAAACACAGCCCAGCATCAAGCCTCAGCAAGTGTGGAAGCCTCATCCAGTTTGACCCCGTCGTCAACTTCCGTGCTGCCTAAGAGCCAGGAACAGATATATACGGTAAGTGGACTTTGATGAAACTGCTGATGCATGTGAATGCACATGACTAATTTGCATAACAAATATATTTAGGGCCCAAACTGAACCTTTTTTTGCACATGTCCCAACAGACCCACACACTGCTGGAGGAAATCCAGAAGATGGAAGAGGATGCCAGCTTGATGGAACTTTCAGAACTGACCCCTCCTGGAACCTAATTTGCCACTGTCCCAACATGCTACTGCACCAAATCCTCTGCAGCAGAGTGAAGCTGGACGCATGCTGCCAGCCCATCGTGGGCAGCAGGCTGAGACTGAGCCTACAGTCCCCAGTGGTAGCTCTGCTGCAGAGGATTTTCCGAGCACATCTGCGACTCTTGCTCGCCCTAGAGGTCCAGCATCTGCAGGCGCTCAAACCCGGGGAATTGTTAGACGTAGTCAGCAACGCCGACTAGTTTTCCCAGGGGAGGCGCGTGCCAATCCTGGAGTCAGCGTGGCACCATGACAGCCATTTATTTCGGTAGGTGACTCAAAGAACCACAGAGCAGCTTACTGCACAATTAGATACATTAAATAATACATTCACCACCATGCTGACTGAATTTAGGATGAGCAACAGCCACATGGACACCTTAAATAATAACTTCACAGCCATGCTCGAGGAAGTTCGAACTAGTAATTGACTCATGTTGGATCAGTGGCAGATTATGAATGCCACACATGCCCAGGTGATGGGCCACCTCCAAGGCCCACCACCAGGGTTTTATGGGCAACACCCATTTTACCAGCTATTTGACCTGTATCTGCTCCACATCTTTCCTCTACATCCCCACTGTATTGACCTGTCTGGTGAGCGCTACTAAGATTGCCTTTTTTAGCTTTGCTGAAAGTTGTGATAGAGAATCCAGCCAAAGTTAAAATATAACTTTTACTTGTAAGTTTAAAAGTCCAAACCACGAAAATCCAGACATGTGCTAGCAGCACCCCCTCAACACCCTTCACTCTGTGACGCGTTTCAGGCTTCCAACGAGCCCTTAATCATACAATTATGTCTCTGAGAACTAGGTATATGTAGCAGCAAAAGAAACGGAAATATAGGACACCTGTGGGCACCAGGCAATTGAAATCAAGAGTAATTATATAGTATCGTACACACGCCCTAAGCAATAATATAGCCACTTACCCCCTTGTTCCAGCGCTGCCCCGTTCGTATCATGCCTGTGACGTTTGAGGAATTGATGACAGGTTCCGCCCTTACTGAGGCCAGGGCGCACACTGTGCGTCTGCCAGGAATAGACGACGTTTCCTGTAAGTACGGCCGCAGAGAAACGACTGACGTCACTCGCCAGTAGTGAAGCCTTAGAACGTCTCCACGTACATCAGGGAAAACCTTATGCCTCCCGGTCTGACAGGCGTAGAGGTAACGGACATCACCTGTCATGATTATACGTACGCCAGAAGACCTGTCAGGGTTTATGTTTAGCAGAAACTTATTTGTAGTAATGAACAAGCATTATAGATGCTCACTCCTCTTGCTGAAACTGAACAATTCATAAAATAAAAATAAAAATAGAGCTCAATAAAGCTCATCTACTGGTTGTTAATGTGGGACATATATTAAACAATGCTTAATCTACAATTTATAAGGCAGGAAGCCTTTATAAACCACTGATCAGGGGAAAAACTACAATTATGCACTATACTGCTAACCGGGCAACTTTTGCCAGTATGCATTCTACTGGAAAAATCTTATGATTAAACCATATCCTCCACGATGGTTAAACAAAATATGCTCTTAATGTTAATGGCACCCACTAATAGATATTATAGCAGTGTTAAGAAGTGTGTTGATGAATGCAATGCCGTTGTAAACGCAATAGATTCACAAAGACAGTGAATTTAGTGTAATGGGAATGTAATGCACATCATGTAAAAACCACCTCCCAACAATGTAAAAAAGAACATATAATCCTATAAGTCACAGACTCCCACTCCCCAGGGACCTTAGGAAAAGAAATAATGCTACATGTTACTCAATTTGTCACGTTGTGAGTCTATCTTACACCATGAAAAAATCTTATTTTTTTATTTTTTTATATATCATATGCATGTGGTGGACCCTTTAAAAGCCCTACAGCCCCATTGGACTGGAGTCATATCGACTAACATAAGATAGCAACGTACGTATTAGGTAGGAAAGGGGAGGGGGGAATAAAGGGCCTAACTTTTTACTGCTACTCAGACCATTCTCAGAGACGAAATGTAATGGTGAATTAAAATAAGTGGAGGTTCAACATGGAACTCTCACTCAGATTTTTAAAAACAAATTGAATGAAAGGTGCATTGGACACAAACCGCTTGTGTCACTCTAGGCTGAAAAATTTCAAAGACAATCATTAAAAATCTGTAAACAACGAAATGTCCAATCTATCATTCAGACCACTCGGTACACGAGTCCCCAACTTCACAATCCACTTGGCTTCAGCTTTTAATAATTTTCGCCATAGATCACCTCCTCTCTTATCTTCCACAACACGTTCAATAATGGTGACTTGAATACTGTCCACTCTACCCCCATGGCTTGAGCATACGTGTCTCGCAACGTTAGATTTAGGGAAGGGCATCCCAATCTGATAAACATGTTCTCTAATTCTCGTCTTGACAGCACGTGTGGTGCACCCCACGTATTGTAAACCACATAGGGTGCATGTAATAAGGTACACAACGTGTCTGGTGTTGCAGTTCATGAAGCCACTGATGGTGAAAACTCTATTGGTGGCTGTGGACCTGAATTTGTTAGTTTTTTGTATCATGTTGCAGCATGAACAACGTGAACCTCCACATGGATAGCATCCCTTCGGGGTGAGCCATGTGTTACGTTTTCCATCCTTTTGCGCTCTAAGCATAGATTAGATTTTTTAGCTTTGCTGGTTTGATTTTGAATGTCGCCCATATAGCTCATTAGAGTGCTGACATACCCCACTAGCCAATGCCTGAGCTAAAGCCTCACTGAAGCTGCCGCTCAAGCTGCCATGCTGCAGGCTTGGGCCCAATGAAATTGTGTCTGGCTCATCCTGTTTGTTGGCAAGATTGGGGGACATTCTGGCCTGGGAAACTACTACCTTGGACCATGGCAAAGATTGAACTGGACTTGCATTCAGATTGGGGGTTATTGTTTGGGTGGGCCACTGACTTACAGGCGTGGATGTGGCATAGGTATGGCTGCTTTCCACCTGTGCTTGTGGCAAATGTGGCCAAGCAGGAGAGGGTGTGTATGCGGCCCTATGTATTTCTGGCCAAATATTCTCATGCAAATGGTTGCTCCCTATATATGTTTATTTTATTGGTTATTGAAACTTCGGCCTGGAGTGCGTTACTTTAAAACTCCTGGATGTGGCCAATTGCTAGGTGCCATGAGTCAGCACCAATGTATATTTCTGTTGTACTATGTATGTACATGAAGTCTGCGAGTGCTCTTCAACTCCAAATTTTCATATTTCAAGAAAATATATTGAATGTGACTTTAGCTGTTGTTGACTAAGTTGATGCATTAATGTTTGGGTTCTTTTGAGATTACTGAAGGTTTTTCTAAACAAACATGGCAAAAAAATGCATGAGGCTCAGATCATGTGTCAATATTTTAGTAATTAATTCATTACTATTTTTTAAAACTAAAATACAAAAGCCTTCACAAAGGCAAATGAAAGTAAAAATAAACAATTACATGCAACAAACAAACACAGGAAAACCAAATTAGGCAAAATGGGTGCTTATCAAATTGGCCCAAACAACTTGGCCAGAGGCACTAGGTGTGACATGGTAGTTCTTTTCTGGGTCCTGGCTGGGTGGAGAGGGGGGCAGACCACATACCGGGGGACACGCTGCATTATGGCAAGGTTGTGGATGACACAGCAGGCCAGTATGATATCGATGACCTTTGTTGGGGTCATACTGGAGTGCCCCCCCGGTATGGTCCAAACACCGGAAGCGAGTTTTTAAGAGGCCAAAGGCCCTCTCCACAACGGCCTGGGTTTTGCGGTGCGCTCGATTGCAGGTGTCCTGGGCCGCATTCTGTGGCTGAAGGACGGGCGTCATCAGCCAGGGAAGAAGCGGATAGCCAGAATCCCCTGAAAGAATATTAAAATACTTACATAAATTACACATTCCAAACAAAAATGTATGGACAAGCGGTCATTCACCCTGACTAAGAGCCTATCTTATATGTTAGCCACACCCTGTACATACAGATTGCTCAGCTAACAGCCTAACACCATCTACTGCATGTTCTGAGCCTTTAAACATCAAAGATGGCGGCTGAGGGCAAATCACTAACTCCTAACAACCTCCAAAAAACATGTTGGCCAATACAAATAACACTAACTAAGTACATAAGTAGTTTTTAGCCAAAAAAGGATATGTATGTTGGATCAAATAAAGATTAACATTCGAATGACTAACTAAGGTCCACATGAAAATGTTTGGCTTTGGCCGACATTAAAAACACTGATGAAGCTATAGACGGTCAAATGGATCACAGGGACAATTTACAAGGAGTGATTAGGCTATACATGGTCAAATGGGGCACAGGGACACTTGAGAAGGAGGGATTAAGATATATACGGTTAAATGGGGCACAGGAACAAGTTAGGGATTAAGCTATACAATGTAAACTGTTTCACAGGGACAATTTACAAGGAGGGATTAAGCTATACACTGTAAGCTGTTTCACAGGGACAATTTACAAGGAGGAATTAAGATATACACTGTAAGCTGTTTCACAGGGACAATTTACAAGGAGGGATTCAGATATACACTGTAAGCTGTTTCACAGGGACAATTTACAAGGAGGGATTAAGATATACACTGTAATCTGTTTCACAGGGGCAATTTACAAGGAGGAATTAAGATATACACTGTAAGCTGTTTCACAGGGACAATTTGCAAGGAGGGATTAAGATATACACTGTAAGCTGTTTCACAGGGACAATTTACAAGGATGGATTAATTTATACACTGTAAGCTGTTTCACAGGGACAATTTACAAGGAGGGATTAAGCTATACACTGTAAGCTGTTTCACAGGGACAATTTACAAGGAGGGATTAATAGATAGTTCCAATACAGTTTGTCTAAACTATATAACAAAATGACGATAGACCTATAGATGCACTCGTCGGCTGCAGGAGGGACCAATGCAACGTGGGTGCACTCAATCGCACCCATGACAGTGGGCATGTCGGCGATATTATAAAATGCCAGCTTAAGCGCGTTCCAGGCTACCATGTCATCCGGAAATAAAATATATTTCTGACAAATTGACGCTCAATGGGTGATCTAATAACTATGTATAAATATACCTTGGGTCAATACAAAGATCTGTCCCGCAATCTGTTCATACCCTGGAGCTTAACCATAACCCAAGAGCATCCACTAAGGTGATTCCACCACAGATATGGGAGGGGATTCTTCTCTGTAAGAGCAGTGAGACTATGGAACTTGCTGCCAGAGGAGGTAGTTATGAAAAGTACACTATAAGAGTTAAAAAGTGGCCTGGATGCTTTCCTGGCATGTAATAACATTTCTAGCTATGGCTACTAGACCACTGGAAGGAGATAAAAAGGCTGAACTGGATTATTCAGCCTTACATACTATGTTGCTAATTATTTAAACAGAAATCTGGTGTTCAATTGATTCCATCTAAAATTCTCTAAAAAAGCAACACCAATTCCAGCTGAAGTAAAAAGTGTTGGAGATACAACAGACTTCCACCTTGGTCTATTGTTGGAGTGACTTTTGCTAAATTTACTACAGTTTACAGCTATGACAAGTGATTACACTAGATGGCGCTGTGACAAATGCTGAAAGTAGACCAAAACCCAGGATTTTGACTTTCCTGGGTTTTATCCTTGCCCCCAGAACACCCTGATCAGGAGTGCCCCATTGTGTGAAACCCCCCAGGTCGTAATAACCATCTCACCTCTTCCTGGTCCTACGGCACATGCGCGCCCGCTCATCCACTCAGCACGCTCGGATCCGTCATCTAAGGTGAGCAGCTCTGAGCGCACTGACGGCTGCATCCCCCACTACCCTCTAACAGGGAGCGTGCCCGCACCGGCCACTCACAAATGCCTGGCGCGGGCACGCGCCCTGCTAGAGGGATAGCGGGGATGTGGCCGCAGCTCATGCGTGCACCGTTAGACCAGAAAAGAATGGAAAGTGTATGGGCGACCTGGGGGGTTTCACACAGCGGGGCATCCCGATTTTAGATACCCCGAGCGGAGGGAATCAATCGGCCCAGGAATCTTATAGATTCCTGAGCCAGTCGCTGTGGGTTTTGGTCCACATTAGCTGTAGTGCATTTTACTGATGTCTTGTATTTCCTGTGCATTCAGTTGCTCTATGATACTTCTTTCCAGTCTGTGTTATGCACAATGTGAGATGACATTCATGTTCCAGTAAAGCCAGTTCCTGTTATACCACTAATGTCTAATTGCATCACTGCTGCACCCAACACTCACACTCTACAACAAAAAGGTCCAGTCTCCAGACTGGCAATAGACTTACTTTGAAAACTGTAAATCTGTGGAATAGCCTAATCACATGCTGGTCAGTGAAGCAACAGAAGACAGCTTGAAAGCAGAAAATAATTGGTCAAAAGTCAACGGTCATTAGGCTCGATTCAAAATCCCAAATGTCATTATGTTCGTATTTGCAATCGAAAGTTTTGTTGGGTGTTTCTCATTTTTTCCTTTTTTTTTGGCCATTTTCGACTCGCACGAACGTTCGAACATAGACGTATATGTTCGTTCGTCCATCGAAAATCATTTTGTGTTTTTACGCAACTTCTGGACTTTTTTCCTTCGAAATCGAAAATGTTTCGATCGGTCAAATCATTTACGTCATTGCAATGGGCTGGCGATTAATTCAGAGAGCTGATTGGCAAGTATTCCGACGCCCATATAGTCATTTCCTTGTCGAGCGTCTTACGGCACCTTTTTGACCTCGGGACTAGGCAGCCAAGCGTGATGGAGAGTGACTTTGAAGAGCATCAAGCTCTTCTTCTGTTTGGCATTGATGTGATCTTGAGGTCAGAGCCCAGATTGCACCGGCGGCGACGCATGAACATCAATGGCATGCATGACGTTGAGCTGTTCGAGCTGACCAGGCTTAATCGCGCTTCCCTCCATAAATTGTATAGTGAGCTGCGGCCATGGTTAGCCCGCACCACAAGGAAGGGGCATGCAATTTCAGGTATGACCAAGATGCTTGGCTGCCTGCAATTTTTGGCGAACGGCTCGTTCCAGAGGCTGGGTGCCCTCTCCGTGGGGATCTCACAGCCTACGCTGAGCCGCGCACTATCACATTTTTTGGAAGGCATGGCTACCCTAACCCCCAAATATATTTTTTTCCCAGATGATATGGTAGCCAGAAACGCCATTAAGCTTGGTTTTTATAATATCGCCGACATGCCCAACGTCATTGGTGCCATTGACTGTACCCACGTCGCCCTGGTGCCTCCTGCTGCCGACGAGTACATATACAGGTAAGTAATTTTTTTTTTTTTTGGTTTCATTTTAGGTTAAGCCTCCTTGTAATGGTCCCTCCTTGTAATGTTTCCACCTTCTAATGGTTCCACCTTCTAATGGTTCCACCTTCTAATGGTTCCACCTTGTAATGGTCCCTCCTTGTTAGGGTGCCTCCTTGTAATGGTCACACCTTGTAATGGTCCCTCCTTGTAATGGTCCCACCTTGTAATGGTCCCACCTTGTAATGGTCCCTCCTTGTAATGGTCCCTCCTTGTTAGGGTCCCTCCTTGTAATGGTCCCTCCTTGTTAGGGTCCCTCCTTGTAATGGTCCCACCTTGTAATGGTCCCTCCTTATCGAAATGTGTGTGTTCATTTCTCAAAATGCCTTCCTAATGTTTTCTTGTCTTCCTTTTTTTCCAGGAACCGCAAAATGGGCCACTCCTTTAATGTGCAGGCAGTGGTGGGGCCGGACATGCGGTTCCTTAGCGTCCTCGCCGGCTACCCAGGCTCAGCCCATGATGCGTACATCCTTAGACGATCAGGATTGTACCGACGGTTTGAGTCTGGGGAATTTTCCGGTGCATGGCTCCTTGGTAAGTGAACATAAACCACATAATGTAGTTGTGGATGTTTGTTTTTAATTAGCATTTGGCAGTAATGTCTGCCAAACTTACACCTTAAACAAACTTCTGGCCATGTGAAACCACACTTGAATGTTAGTTATTAACCAACCAAGCGTTTCGCCAAGTTTGGCCTGCATTAGCCACATTCTAAATTATCTGTTGGTCTAATTTAATTATCCCTCTTACACCACCCTCGTGTGGAATCGTGCACTTAACTTGAGCATAGTTTAGGACCCATCTTTGCTAAGCTGGTTTGCACTTCCACACGAGAGTAGAGCGGGATAAAGTGCATGTGGCGTGTTTCTGCTGTTTTGGTCTCACACAAAGCATATAAGGGGTCAGCAAAACCGACATCCTAAGCACACTTTGAAACCCAGAGCTGGGATCCATATGTATGATTGTCCCTCATCCTCACTCTTTGTATGTTGTCCTTTTGTAAACCTCTAGGACAGATGTTTAGTTTGGGACTGGGACAGTGGCAAATGTTGCCTCATGTTGATCACACAATTGACAAATAGCCTCCTATTGATGTTGCTGGTGCCTTGATGGTCTTACATGTTTGTTTTCCTAATCTTATGTATAAGGTGATTCAGGATACCCGCTGCTGCTGTGGCTCTTGACGCCAGTACTCCGGCCCCAGGATGCCTCCCAGGATGCCTACAACTGTGCGCACCGCAAGACCAGGGCTGTGGTAGAGAGGGCCTTTAGTCTTTTGAAGACTAGGTTTCGTTGTTTGGATCATACCGGGGGCGCCCTGCAATATGATCCGAAAAAGGTCATAGACATAATAATGGCCTGTGCTGTTCTGCACAATTTTGCGATTTCACAACGGGTCCCCCGGTATGTCGAATTTGCTCCCTCTCCACCCAGCGAAGACCAGGAGGACTCATTTCTGGACACACACAGTAGTGTGTCTGGCCAAAGTGTGCGGACTAATTTGATCGCGACCCATTTTGCTTAATGTAACCTGTATTGGCCTTTGTTTAACATTGTGTTGTTGATTTAGTTTTCTTTCCCTTTGTGTATGTTTTGTTATGTTTGTGGTGTTCAAATAAGTAATGAAGTAATTACTCACCACAGGCCTAATGCTTTCCAACTCTCTTTTTTGGATGTGTGAACTGTGTGAATGTCCAAGTATATATTTCTCTGTGACACCCAAAAAAGAGACAATAAAATTTATGAGCCACATGTGTCTTTAACTGTTTATTTTTTAAAAATAAGAGCTCAAACTTGGAGTTGCTGCTCACTCCAATTAGCAAAAAAAATTTAGGTAACCACAAAGGATTAATGGTTAGATCAACCATGGCAATAATGAAAACAACAAACAATCCTGGTTGGCCACATTTGCCCCTGCCACAGGTGTAAACCTGGTACAGGGGTAGAAGCTTGAGTGGCACGTTCAGTGAGGATTCAGATATGGCCTTGGCTAGTGGCCTACCTCACCACTCTAAGGAGCTCTATGGGCGCAAATCAAAAACACACAACCCAAGGCATACACCAAGGGTATCTTGGTTTGCCTCACCAGACAAGTCAATACAGGGGGGATTAAGAGCAAAGATGTTGTACAGATTCATGTTGTGGAGACATTAATATGGGTGATGGCCATAGTACCCAGGTGGTGGCCCTTGCTGATTGGCCCGAACGTGGGCCTGTGTGGCATTCTGAATCTGCAACTGGTCCAAAATGTTGCGCATGATATTTACCATTTCACCCCTGTAGGCACGGTTGTCATTGTTGGCAGTCTCCATGTGGCTGTTGAGGGTCCGCAATTCGTTCTGCACAGCCTGTAATGTGGTATTTAGGGTCTCGATCCGGCCATGCAGTGCCTCGCGGTTTAGTTGGTTTTGGTGCTGGAAGGTCACCCTCTCGTGGTGCCATGCGTCCAACATTGCCATGCCCCTCCCCTGGTTGCGCCGTAGCGGATTCCGCCTCCCCAATCCCCTGGTTCGGGGTCGTGCCGAGGCTGTTGGTCTGGGCCCCTCAACAGACACAGGCATGCTTTCACTATCCTCAACAGCAGAGACAACACTGGGGACTTGACTGTCAGTCTGTGCATGCTGGCCATCATGTGCAGCCACCATGCTGCCAGATTCCCTCTGCTGCTGCTGAGTTGGTGGTGAAACATTTTGGACCAGTTGCAGATTCTGGGCCAGGGGTAGATCTTCAGAAGGGCACATAAAGGATCCATCCTCCTCCAGCTCCTGGATTTCATCCATGAGTGTGTGGGTCTGTATGGACAGAGACAAATTAGATGTTAGCTTGCCCACTACATATGTCAATCTGTTAGTAGTAACATGCAAAGTAACATGGCTAAACGACATTTGCTCAATAAACTTACAGAATATATCGGTTCCTCCCTCCTAGGCTGCACGGAAGTTGACGGCATGTCCACACTGGCAGTGGATTCCACAGTAGCTGAGCGATGATGGTGGCCTGCATGAGAAGCAAAGACACTATGTAAACACACACCTATGCATTGTTGACGGGTCAAAAGACATATGCCGAATTAGTTAACGGGTCAAAGCTGTCATGGGCACTTCAACAACGGGGCCAAATAAGCTTCAATTTCCATGCCATTAGGTTGCAAAATTTTTGGCCTACAACTACTTCCACATTGTTCTACTCAACTAAGCCAAACATTCAAGTTCAGCTTGTTATGTGGCTGACCACATCCCTTAGAGGCCATTAAAGTGGACCTTCACTCTGATTAAGAGTCTAGCTTCTATGTTTCCCACACCCTGTACATACAGATTGACCACATTACAAATCTTCCAACCTGCATCTACTGCATGTTATGAGCCTTTAAACATCAAAGATGGCGGCATATGGAATACGCCATCTTATCAGGCAGCCTGCAAACAGTAAGTGCCTCCTGACTGTGCTGCTCTGCATTCTTGGACTGCTGACCTTTCCCTGACCCCAGCTCTGCTCTGTCTGAGCAAAACACAGCTATAACCCGCCCCCCTGTACCTTATCCCACTCTCCTCTCCTCAGTAAGTGTGATGCTTCGGAGTCAAGATGGCGGCGCCCGTATCCTAAATTGCCGAACAGAGTTGCAGCCCAGTGGTGGAAAGTATAATACATTACTGACTAAACATGTAAAATATATTAATTTTAGATGCTGAGGAATTTTTTTTTTAGAGTTTTGGCTTTTCATTAAATCAGGGTGAAGGTCCGGTTTAATGGGAACCCACAAACTTTTACACTCGGGTTCAATGTACATTCACGTCTTGTATGTGGACCAAAAATCAAAAGTTAAGTGGCCACACACATGCCACACCCTGGCCCAACACAGAAATCACCTACAAGCCACAGCCTAGGTGCCTGGCTTCCCAGATGTGTTACTGGCTAATTGTGCATGCTCACTAATTGTAAAGGTCACATAAATCTTACTCACCTGCAGGACGGGTCGGGGAATCTGTGTCCCTTAGGGCCGCGTGGCCTTCGACGGCGACTGGATGCATCAATCCATAAATCATCTCCTCAGCCGGGGTCAACTTGAGTTTGGAGGGAAAACCTCCTCCAGTTTTCATGCTGCAAAACAGAGTTAGGGTAATTTAGAACCAGGTGGCCAATACAACATCCAGTCTAATCCTAAAGCTAACATTTTTACCTGTCAATCCGCCTTTGATTTTCTTTCTTCCGTGCAGCATATTTGAGGTCCGATATCTTGCGCTGAATCTGTACAACATCCTTTAACTCTTCCCCCGCTGCATTCACTTGTCTGGTTAGGTCTGCCAAGATGTTGGCTCTGCGCTGTTTGGTGGTGTTTTTTGATCTGCGCCCATATAGCTCATCATAAACTAAGGTCAGGCCACTAGCCAAGGCCATAATTTGGGCCTCACCAAAACGCCCACTCAACTGCCCTCTTCGCAATGTGCGCCCTGTTGTTTTGGGTTGTGGGTCCTCCATGGTGTCATCCAAATGGGGTGACATCCTTGGCTGGGTTTGTGGGGTATAATGCAGGGAATGGTGGCTGCCTGGGGATTGGCCTGGACTGGGCAAGGGACTGGGTGTTCGGGCCTGGCTGGCCACAGAAGTCCCAGGTGTTGATGTGGCATAGTAACCTTGCCTTTCCACCTGTGCCGGTGCCAAATGTGGGCGAGCAGGAGAGCTTCGTTCGGAGCCTGAAGTAGTGCTGCCCTTGGAGGTAGTAGGGCGGACCAAGGGTGAGGGCGATCTTGCAGGGCCGGCCCTCTTCTGTTTTTTTTTTTGGCACACTCTTGGTGGGCTGCGGGACCTGGTTCGGCCTCTTTGTGGGCTGCATGGCCTGCTGCGGCGTCTAGGGGGGCTGCGGGACCTGGTTCGGCCTCGAGGGGGGCTGCGGGACCTGGTTCGGCCTCTTTGTGGGCTGCGTGGCCTGCTGCGGCGTCTAGGGGGGCTGCGGGACCTGGTTCGGCCTCGAGGGGGGCTGCGGGACCTGGTTCGGCCTCTTTGTGGGCTGCGTGGCCTGCTGCGGCGTCTAGGGGGGCTGCGGGACCTGGTTCGGCCTCGAGGGGGGCTGCGGGACCTGGTTCGGCCTCTTTGTGGGCTGCGTGGCCTGCTGCGGCGTCTAGGGGGGCTGCGGGACCTGGTTCGGCCTCGAGGGGGGCTGAGTGGCCTGCTGCGGCGTCTAGGGGGGCTGCGGGACCTGGTTCGGCCTCGAGGGGGGCTGCGTGGCCTGCTGCGGCGTCTAGGGGGGCTGCGGGACCTGGTTCTGCCTCGAGGGGGACTGCGGGACCTACTGCGGACTATTGTGGGTGTTGTAGTGGGGCAGGGTGGGGTGGGTCTTCGGACCCTCTTACCCGTTTTTGGCCCAGTAGCCATACTAGCCTTTGTGGCCTGGGTCTTTGGTTTGCCTGCCTGCTCCTTTTTTGGCCCATAGCTGGTAGTTGGCTTGGCCGGCGTTTTGGTACTAGGCCGTAATTTTGCTTTTGGCTGCTGCGACCTGGTTTTGGGCCCTTCGGAAGGCTCCTGCCGTTTGGCTGCCTTCTTCCCCGTTTGCTCCTTTCCAGTTTTGCCAGGAGGTTTTTTGGGTGCCATTTTGATTTTCTCAAATAATCAGCTGTGTGTGCAGGGACCTTTAAGTAAGCAAGCCAGCGTGTGACGTACGTTCGCACGGCCGTGCGGAACCCGCTGAGGCATTGCGTACGTTCGCACGGCCGTGCGGAACGCGCTGGGGCGTTACTTATCTGCTGCCGAGAACAAGAAGCAAGATGGCACCCACTATCTTCACCCGCCAACAAGAAGAGATCATCATGTTCGTAAGTGTATTCGATGGACTTTTGTTAGATTAGGAAATGCTGCTCTATATGTGAAGGAAGCGCAGGAATAAATGGCTTTGGTTAAAAATGTGATAAACTACATGCACAACCAAAGGCACGCCACACACGTGCCAAACAACATTTAGGCCATATTGTGAAATTACTGAACACTAGAAATGTGTGTGTGTTAATGTAATTACCCCAAAAAATGTTTTGCTGACACATATTGATATGTATTTAGAAGTAAAGTCGATGTTTTCTTTATGTTTTGTAGACCATGCTGGAACGTCGCCCTGGAGATAATCTCGAGCATCCAACAGCAGACCAACACCACCTTCACCCACACGCAGATCATGCAGCATTGGTCGGACCTCAAACGGCTGCACATGCCCCGGGTGCGGAGGTTCTTCGGAATCCATTTTCCAAGTAAGTAGATTGCGATTGCATGCAATATGTAACTAAGACAGAAGGTAGGACTTTACTTAGAATGCCTTTTCTTTTCTAGTGTTGGAAATGGATTACCGAATTCGCCGCACCCGGAGGCGCAGAGGCCGACCAGTGCTGCATGATTCTGCAGCTGGGAGTGAAGGTGGTGGATCTCCAGGGCGACGGGCCGACCCCTCCTCTGTGGCCTCCTCAGACCAGCCCCTGGACCTTACCACAGAGGAGGGGCGGCACAGCGTGGGCAGGCAGTCGTACCCTGCCACGCATGCGGGATCCTCTGGTATGTCACTCTTCATGTCTACACCAAAAAAGAGAATTGCTAGCTCCTGATATCACCAAACTGAATCCTTTATTCTGTATTTGTAGATGTTTCGGTTGCGGGTGAAGTAGTGGGTCAGGAGGCAGCAGATAGGAGCCCACAAGACCCTGGAGAAGGTGAGTGATGTGACCCAGACTTAGCTCAAAACATTGGAGGACTGCGGAATCAGACATCCAAACTAACCATTTGGCCCATGTTTCTACAGGCACTTCTTCACAGCAGAGCCAGGAACCAGGACCTCAGGGTGTTGTCCCCAACGAGCCATCTCTCGGCCACCAACCAAGTAAGTAGTCATGTCATTCTAGAGATTTCGGTCTAAATTCCCCTGAACACAAAAACACATAATGCCCTAGTCAATGGCAATATAAGAGGGACCTGTGGCCACTGAATTAGCTTAATTAGTTACCCAACTGTCCTGTGGCCACTGAATTAGCTTAATTAGTTGCCCAACTGTCCTGTGACCACTGAATTAGCTTAATTAGTTGCCCAACTGTCCTGTGGCCACTGAATTAGCTTAATTAGTTGCCCAACTGTCCTGTGGCCACTGAATTAGCTTAATTAGTTGCCCAACTGTCCTGTGGCCACTGAATTAGCTTAATTAGTTGCCCAACTGTCCTGTGACCACTGAATTAGCTTAATTAGTTGCCCAACTGTCCTGTGGCCACTGAATTAGCTTAATTAGTTGCCCAACTGTCCTGTGCCCACTGAATTAGCTTAATTAGTTGCCCAACTGTCCTGTGGCCACTGAATTAGCTTAATTAGTTGCCCAACTGTCCTGTGACCACTGAATTAGCTTAATTAGTTGCCCAACTGTCCTGTGGCCACTGAATTAGCTTAATTAGTTGCCCAACTGTCCTGTGGCCACTTCCTAACCTTAATTCCTGTGATTAATCATATGTGCATTATACTTAATTTGTTTCTTTAAATACATTAATTACACAGGTGATAAACATGTATTGTTCTCCGAATAATTTGAATTTCTGATTTTTTGCCAGGGACCACAAGACAGCGACTTGCTGATATCAATCGGAGGGTCCTTGAGTTGGTGGCCGATCTGCAGGCGATGCGGGACACGTTGGGGACAACAGAAGAGGAAGACTAGTGTCCTGGTTCCTGGCCCTGTTGATTTGTACATTTGTACATAGTTGTCTTTGTACATAGTTTTTTTTTGGACCCCCAAATTTTAATTGTATATAGTTGTTTGATTTTAAACAAATATTTTATTGTATATAGTTTTAATAATTAAAGTAAAAACCAGTGTATATATTTAGAGGAAACAAATAGAAATGTGTATATAGTTAAACATTTTTTAGGGCCAAAGTGGCCAACAATAGTTGTCTGACAAATGCCAATGGAGCATTAAAAATCAAACAAACAAAAAAACAACATGTTGTCCCATTTATTTGCACACATACATTTTACAAAAACAAGGGGACAATGACATATTTGAAACTCAAGATTGTGATGTCCGTGAAGTGATTTGGGTAAGTTTGAGGGACCTAAAATGGAAGAAGAACCAAGGCGCTAAGTGATTGGGGTAAGTTTTAGGGACCTAAAATGGAAGAAGAAACAAGGCGCTAAGTGATTGGGGTAAGTTTTAGGGACCTAAAATGGAAGAAGAAACAAGGCGCTAAGTGATTGGGGTAAGTTTTAGGGACCTAAAATGGAAGAAGAAACAAGGCGCTAAGTGATTGGGGTAAGTTTTAGGGACCTAAAATGGAAGAAGAACCAAGGCGCTAAGTGATTGGGGTAAGTTTTAGGGACCTAAAATGGAAGAAGAAACAAGGCGCTAAGTGATTGGGGTAAGTTTTAGGGACCTAAAATGGAAGAAGAAACAAGGCGCTAAGTGATTTGGGTAAGTTTTAGGGACCTAAAATGGAAGAAGAAACAAGGCGCTAAGTGATTGGGGTAAGTTTTAGGGACCTAAAATGGAAGAAGAACCAAGGCGCTAAGTGATTTGGGTAAGTTTTAGGGACCTAAAATGGAAGAAGAACCAAGGCGCTATGTGATTTGGGTAAGTTTTAGGGACCTAAAATGGAAGAAGAAACAAGGCGCTAAGTGATTTGGGTAAGTTTTAGGGACCTAAAATGGAAGAAGAACCAAGGCGCTAAGTGATTTGGGTAAGTTTTAGGGACCTAAAATGGAAGAAGAAACAAGGCGCTAAGTGATTGGGGTAAGTTTTAGGGACCTAAAATGGAAGAAGAAACAAGGCGCTAAGTGATTTGGGTAAGTTTTAGGGACCTAAAATGGAAGAAGAAACAAGGCGCTAAGTGATTGGGGTAAGTTTTAGGGACCTAAAATGGAAGAAGAACCAAGGCGCTAAGTGATTTGGGTAAGTTTTAGGGACCTAAAATGGAAGAAGAACCAAGGCGCTATGTGATTTGGGTAAGTTTTAGGGACCTAAAATGGAAGAAGAAACAAGGCGCTAAGTGATTTGGGTAAGTTTTAGGGACCTAAAATGGAAGAAGAACCAAGGCGCTAAGTGATTTGGGTAAGTTTTAGGGACCTAAAATGGAAGAAGAAACAAGGCGCTAAGTGATTGGGGTAAGTTTTAGGGACCTAAAATGGAAGAAGAAACAAGGCGCTAAGTGATTTGGGTAAGTTTTAGGGACCTAAAATGGAAGAAGAACCAAGGCGCTAAGTGATTTGGGTAAGTTTTAGGGACCTAAAATGGAAGAAGAACCAAGGCGCTAAGTGATTTGGGTAAGTTTTAGGGACCTAAAATGGAAGAAGAAACAAGGCGCTAAGTGATTTGGGTAAGTTTTAGGGACCTAAAATGGAAGAAGAACCAAGGCGCTAAGTGATTTGGGTAAGTTTTAGGGACCTAAAATGGAAGAAGAAACAAGGCGCTAAGTGATTGGGGTAAGTTTTAAGGGAGGTCAAGGGAAAAGGCAGAAGAGCGCTAAGTGGTTAGGGTGAGCTTTAAGGGAGCTCCAGGGAAAAGGCAGGAGAGCGCTAAGTGGTTAGGGTGAGTTTAGTGATGGAAGTGAAATTATGTAGGCGAACACTTTAATGACAGAAGTTTGTAGTGCGCAGGCGCAATATCGCCAGAATTTCGTCTGGACAGATACTTTAGGAAAAAATGAAGCAGGATGTAGCGGGAAAATGATAGGATTCGTGTGAGGATACGATGGGAAAAGGGCAAAAACGAAAGGCTACATTGGTAGTTGGGCAAAATAAATCTGAACATTTTCGTTTGAAAATGACATCCTCGTCTGCGTACTCTGGCATACGAGCACACGGACGCGCTACGGAAGGTTTACGAAGCATGCATAGAATCGATCGAACGTTCATGCGAGAGCGGGAAATTTTGAAAATCTTACGACGTCGGCACCAAACCGAAAGTTTGTTTGTGTCTCTCTGAATCGAGCCTATTGTTTGTTTGTCAACATATTGTACCTAATTTCTCAACTCTACTGTGTGCACTAACTCTGTAGCTATGTAGTATTTGCCTTAACCTTTAAACTTATTCTAAGCTTTAGTAAAATGTTAACATCTCTCTTAACCTTAACACATACATTTCAATGTACAGTATACACAAAAAGTTACATATACATATATATTTTTTGGGATGTCCTCAAGGTGCTGAGCTCATCTAGTATTTTTTTTTATATTTTCTTATGTTAGCAATTGTGTGTTTTATAGAAGTAGTTTTCCCTACCTGTAATCTGTTGCTATTGGCAACTGTGCACCAAGTCTGTACATAACATAAGATCTACAAGAAGTGAGCCATGTACACACAGAACACTGCTGCTGGGCATGTGCAAGGTCGAATGAACTCCTTACCTCAGCACGAACTGAGGAATGGACAGTAAATAAGATACTTTCAAAGAAATCCTAAATTTTCATTTGGGTAGATATATACCTTACAGGAATAAAACTGTTAGAAATGTGTAAACTGATGTGGCTAAACAAAAAGGTTAGGGGGGGAGCAGTAAACGACAAAAAAGGCATTTAAACATTTAAAGTAGGAAGGGACAGTGGAAGCATTAAAAAACTATAAAGAAGAAAATAAACTATGTAAACAACAGATAAGGACAGCAAAGCTGGAGACAGAAAAACTGATCGCCAAAGAGAGCAAAACTAACCCCAAATTATTCTTTAGCTACATAAACAGTAAAAGATACAAACCTGAGGGTGTGGGCTCCCTGAAAAGCAATTAGGGGACACCTATAGAGGGGAATAAGAAAAGAGCAAATTTTCTAAACTTCTTTGCTTCTATATTCACAAAAGAATGTGACATGCCGAGTGAAATGCAGGGCAATAACCCAAACACTCCATTAAAAGTCAGTGGTCTAACCAAGGAAGAAGTCCAGCACTGTCTCAAACAGATAAAAAGCGATAAATCACCAGGACCAGATGGCATACATCGTCGTGTTTAAGGGAGTTATGTACAGTAATAGACAAGCCGTTATTTCTAATATTTGTGGATTTAATAATTACGGGGGCTGTACCGTGGGATTGGCGCTTGCCAAATGTGGTGCCAATATTCAAAAAAAGATCTAAGGGGGAACCTGGGAACTACAGACTGGTAAGTTTAACATCTGTGGTGGGCAAGCTGTTTGAAGGTTTCTTAAGATATATTATCCTGGAGCATCTTGGGAAAAAGTTCAAGATTGGATCAGAGGGAGTCATTGGATATCATATATCTTGACTTTTCTAAAGCATTTGATACTGTGCAACATAAAAGACGGGTACAAAAGATGAGAATGCTTGGACTGGGGGAAAACGTGTGCAGATGGGTGAGAAAATTATCGAAAGCAGAGGGTGGCTATCAATGGTACACACTCAGATTGGCCCACTGTTCTAAGCGGAGTACCACAAGGGTCAGTTCTGGGACCAATTCTCTTCAATATATATATTAATGACATTGGGCACAGATTAACCAGTAAAGTCTCAATTTTTACAGATGTTACTAAGCTGTGTAAAGTAATTAAAACTAAAGATGACAGCAGGCAGCTACAAACAGATTTAGATAAACTGGAAGCATAGGCAGTTAAATGGCAAATGAAGTTTAACACAGATAAATGTAAGGTTATGCACATGGGAAGAAATCTTTGTCATGATTAAACACTAAATAAAGAAACACTTGGTAAAACAACAATGGAAAATGACCTAGGGATTTTAGTTAAGAATAAGTGTAACTGTAGTAATCAATGTCAGGCAGCAGCTGCCAAAGCAAACAGGATCATGGGGTGCATCAAGAGGGGCATAGGTGCTCATGACCAGAGCATCATTTTACCCCTGTACAAGTCACTGGTCAAACCCCATATGGAATACTGTGTACAGTTCTGGGCACCTGGGCTTAATAAGTACATATCAGAACTGGAGCGCATTCAAAGTAGGGCAACTAAGTTAATAAAAGGAGTGCGGGGACTAGAGTACCCTGAAAGATTGTCAAAGTTAGGTTTATTTAGTTTAGAAAAAAAGACGCCTGAGGGGGTATCTAATAACTATGTATAAATATATTTGGGGTCAATACAAAGATCTGTCCCACAATCTATTTATACCCGAAGTGTAACCATAACCCAAGGGCATCCACTAAGGTTGGAGGAAAGGTGCTTTTCTCCAACCTGCTCTGTAAGAGCAGTGAGACTATGGAACTCGCTGCCAGAGGAGGTAGTCCTGAAGGATACAGTAAAGCGTTCAAAAGTGGCCTGGATACCTTCCTGGCATGTAATAACATTTCCAGCTATGGCTACTAGACCACTGGAAGGAGATAAACAGGCTGAACTGGATGGACTAAAGTCTTTATTCAGCCTTACATGCTATGTTAAATGGGATTTGAGCTATGAAACGTATATTGTCTTCTCGCTGCCTTCTAGGCTTTCAACTTCATTAACATTTGCTAGATCTTTTACCTAAAGCGGACCAAAACTCAACATATAAAATACATTTGGCCAAAGCCCCTGCCGATACTCCTTTCTTAGGTTGTAGAACTAGAGAAGGTCATTTCTGCTTTTCGAATCATCCTGAAACACTGATTTTTTTGCTGTCTCTTGGTGTAAGATGACAGATGATCAGTCATTGCATAGATGTGGCAATGACATCATTGCCACACATATCAGTGTCAATAAATGGAGGGGGCGGAACTTTACATCTAAAACAGGCACCATTATTTGGGATTAGAGTAAAGCAGGAGCATTGAAACTTGGCAAAAGGTGCTCTTCATGGGGCAGCAATTCAAGGGATGTGAGTTAAAAAAGTTGGTTTTGGTCCGCTTTAACTGCTGATTAACTCCAATCTGTTGCTATTGGCAACCATACACCACATTTGTACACCGAGGCCCTTATTCATGAAGGGATAGCGTTAGGTAGTGCCTTGTAAATGAGAGATAGCGACAGGTGAACGCCGGACACGGCACGCAATTTCACTTTTATCAAGCAGAATCTGTTGAGCGACTGGGATATCGCCATGTAGCGTCCGATTCATCATTATCCCAGCCTCAACAAACAGCACCGGCGTTCATCCTTGCAGAGCGCCAGGTATGACCTCGCGCTACCTGTCACTCTCCCATACATTTCAATGGAAGTTCTTCTATTTCTTTTTAAACAGGGTTTTTGTTAATTTTATTTTATTTTTTAAATCTCAAATAATGTTGTGACCTCTTCTGTCATAGAAAAAGCCATTTTTGCAGATATATTTCATGTTTTATATATTTATGCAGAATTGACATTACAGGTTTGGCATTAATGTGTTCATGTTACAATGTAATAACAATGTAATTCTATATGTTTTCGCCTTGTTACTAGTGGATACATGTTAAAAAACAACCTTTAATCAAACAGCCTCCGGCGCTCTGGGCTTCAGAGAAGCATTTTTGAGCGCCGGAGTTGTGTGAAGATGTTTTTTTGATGAATATGTTGTGAGTCGGTCGCACTGACCAGTCGCTAACATGCACTCCCATACAGCGCTGTACTGATCAAATAGCGACTCCTCACAATGTATTCATCTTTGCAGCACAGCGACTGAGTCGCTATGAACTAGCGACCCACAGCCGAACACAGCGGGCACTCTGAAATGCCTGCTACAGACGCTCATCTGTTGCTACCTGGCATTAGTGATTAATCAGCCTGTGAGATCTACAAGAAGAGAGCATAGAGCACTGCTGCTATGGCCACTGCTGAGGCGAGGGAGCTAACTTGAGCTTGCACATGCCTAGCAGTGGTGTTGTGTATACAGGTATATTATCTATCTATCTATCTATCTATCTATCTATCTATCTATCTATATTATATTCCATCCAATCTCTATGGATTTCCATCTATGCAGAAACAAAGAGCTAATGGTGAGAGCAAAGAGCTAACTAGCAATCCAGCAACTCATATTTCCAGCATAGGATAAAACTCTAAACTGGAAATATGAGTTGCCTGATCACTGTTTCACAACTCTATGGAATTAAACTAGCAGGAAATGCTTCAGGAAACCAAACACGAATCCTTTTAATTACATCTCTACACCTCTGTCCTTGTTACTCCCCCAGCCATAATGACTGCTATATAGACCCCACAGGTGCATTGTATGAAAGCAGATAATGTTTCCCTCTCAGCATGAACTGCTGTATGCCTGTTATCCTGAGAAGTTAAAAGCTCAAATTGAAAATCATGCCTCTGTATTGAAGCTTCTGATTTGCATAATAATATGCCCTTGGGCTGTTGCTTGGGTCTGTGTATAACTGCTCTGGGGTTTACCAAAGTGCAGTCTCATATTTTTTTGTTTGCTGTTTATCATTTACTTGTGTTTACAATGTGTTCTACTACAAGGAAACATGAGGACATAAGCACAATCCTGTGAGTATGATTTTATCCTATAATACACATTAAAAACACTATTCGTCATCTAGGGCCCACTAACTCATCTTGCCTTTACATGTGTTAATCAAAAATAAAGATGGAACACTGAGATTGGTTATTTAAATAGCTTCAACATTTATCATGTTATTTTCCTTAAAAGAAAAATGCATTGATATATAGCATTTAAAACCATTTATGTATGATGTAGATTGTTGAAAAAACACAACATACCACCTAAAACATATGCAATCCTCACATTGCTGTGTTTTAGTTCCCAACATGTTTCACCTCCTTAAAATTACTTGTACTACAAATTAACTATGTGTAGCGTCATGCACAGAGCATGCATGCCTACTTGGTGAATACTTCAACCGAGTGGAAAATGTCAAAATTGAGTTGGAGGAAGGCTCATGTGTGGCTCATGTTTTTACTGGAGGATCCAATTAATGTGGTTTTATCCTACTCAGGTTTGAGTATTGGTCTCACTGCTAGCAAGGTGGGGAACAGTAGGCTACTACAAAGAACTCAGGACTTAACCTGTCAGCCCTTAATCTAAGGGGAATCCCTGGCACTAGAGCCCACCGCAAAGGATAGGCTGGGCTGCATGAGAAGCCCTAAGTCATTCAAGATGGTTTGCTGGAATGCATGTGCACACTCGTTTCGCATAGCTAAAGCCAAATTAGGACAAAGATTAAAAGCCCCCCCCCCCCCTTCTTCCCAGTCCTCAGTATTTTAGCAGGTTAAGGGAAACAAAAGCACCAAATTGAATTTGGGAGGGTAGCTAGGGTCTTCTTGAAGGACTTTTGAATACTGTTACCGTTAGGACTAACAGGGATTTTCTCCCTTCGTCCTTCCCGACGGCCACAGAGGATAAGCAAGTAATTTCATTCTTCAAGGGTGGGATGCCAAATTTAGAACTGATTGTTGAGAATCAGACAAAAGGTCAAGCCTATAATGTTTAAGAAACATAGGAGGGAGAAGACCAAGTATCCACCTTGCAGATCTCTTCTAAGGAAGCACCAGATCTGAGCCAGTGTATCCACACCTAGGGCCCTGTCCCTCCGACTGAGGCTGTGGCAAATAGATCTATTTGGAAGGACCCCCATTTTAGGGTTATTTGCCGAAAAATTTCCTGATTTAGAGTCCACACGGATTGAGAGATTTCTGTTCAGGTCTGCAACTATATTCAGGGATCCCTTTTGGTTTACCGCTGAAAGTGACCTTTCCTGATGTTGAAGAGGTACTACTGGGGAATTGTCTGATCATATCTGAACCTCTTTTCCGATCACAACGTCATAGAAAAAATGCAGAGCCTGTTCCACCTCCTTCAACTCCCTGAAGTTTGATGATCTTTCCTGTGCCAGGAGTCTAGGTGTGCCACCCAGCCCCAGGTATTACCATCTGTCGTAATGACTACTGGCTGTGTCTGTCTCCAAACCCTGCCCTCCTGCAGATTTTGAGGATTCAGCCACCAAGCCGGACTGTGTATGACTGTCTGGGAAGGATTTACTTTTGCGTTTAGGGACTTCAAATCTGCAAAAGGAATGTGTAGAGATTCCTGGAGTGAGCTGAGCCCAGGTGAAAGCTGGAATTGCTGACGTCATTGAACCCAGAATTTGCATCATTTCCCTTATAGCGATAGTCTCCTTTTGGGTCAGTTTGCTGAATTGGGTCAGAAGCTTCTTTTGCTTGTATTGCTGCATATAAATCTTTTGTTCTACTGTGTCTATCGAGAAACCTGCATCTTCTGGAAGGAATCAGACTCGATTTTTCCAGATTTACAATCATCCCAAATTTTGCAGCAAAGCTAAAGTCACTGCACAGCTGTTCCAGAGAGATGTCTCCATAGTTCCTGTCAATAGAAGTTGGTCCAGGTATGGAAAAAAAACGGAGATTCCCTGGAGTCTCAGTGCACTCATGGCTTCCTCAAGATCTTTGTGAAGACCCTGGGAGCCGAGGAGATTCCCTGTACTGAAAGTGAAGTACTACTGAAATTAGGAGGATTGCAAATCTCAGATAACAGTGGGGTGTCTGAAATATGGGTAAGTAAGTAAGCATCCTGTAAATAAATGTTCACCATATAATCCCCTGCCGAAATGAGGTTACCTAAGGTGAAGATTGATTCCATCCTTAACTTTTTGTAGATAATGAAACGGTTGAGGGTTTTTAAGTTCAAAATTAGTTTGAATGTGCCTGATGGTTTTTGTACATTGAATACACGAGAGAAAAAACTTTTTCCCTGCAGATGCTGGGAACTGGTTTGATTACTCTCTTGTTGACTAATTCCTGAATGACCTGGGGATACTCTACTCTTTTCTTAGGATCCCATGGCAGATGTGTAATCAGGAACTTCTCTTGAGGCTTGGACCAATGAAATACTTGTGCAATAATTTTTAGCACAAAAAAGTTTGAATTTACCAACTGCCATGCTTTCAAGAAAATGGTAAGTCTTTCCCTAACCTGATGCTCTGCTTCAAGAGTGAGGTTTATCTGCGGGGGTTTACAAACCTAACTTGGTTTATGCCCACCCTGGTGTTGACAATGATTCTTGGGTTTTCTGACCTGATGTAAAAATTGTTGCCTTTGCCTAAAGGGAGTCTTACCTCTAGATTTTATGGGTTTGACTAGGAATCTTTGTTCTGAGGCTCTGGAGAGCCCCTAATTCAATAGCTATGGCACTGACTGCCTCAGCTGGGGCATCCTCTAAGAAAGAGACTGCATAAAACATGCTTGGTGAGTCCCCAATAAAGCCTGTTTTGGGGTGTCATTTTCTATACATCCCTTTAAGTTTTGAAGCCCAACCCCTACATTTCTGGCAATACAATCGGTTGCTAATGTCAGCCTAAATGAAAAGGAAACCGCATCCTAAGCCCTTTTGAGGATGCTGTCTGTGTGTCTGTCCATGGGGTCCCTTAAGGTACCAGATTCCTCGAAACTCAAGTCGGAGGACCCGGAGACCTTTACCAGAGAGGCATCCAGCTTGGGACACTTTGTTCAAGGTGTACATGCTGAGTCATCAAAAGGAAATTTACTTTTGACTGCGTTTGAAAGGAAGAATTTTCTCTCAGGGAATTTCCATTATCTTTTAATTAATTGAGTCCCCAATAAAGCCTGTTTTGGGGTGTCATTTTCTATACATCCCTTTAAGTTTTGAAGCCCAACCCCTACATTTCTGGCAATACAATCGGTTGCTAATGTCAGCCTAAATGAAAAGGAAACCGCATCCTAAGCCCTTTTGAGGATGCTGTCTGTGTGTCTGTCCATGGGGTCCCTTAAGGTACCAGATTCCTCGAAACTCAAGTCGGAGGACCCGGAGACCTGTACCAGAGGCATCCAGCTTGGGACACTTTGTTCAAGGTGTACATGCTGAGTCATCAAAAGGAAATTTACTTTTGACTGCGTTTGAAAGGAAGAATTTTCTCTCAGGGAATTTCCATTATCTTTTAATTAAATTGCATAAGAAACAATTTCTCCTTACGTGACCTCAGCTTATGATAAAACGTGACAGGACTTGATGATCTGTTGTGATTTTCCTAGTGTCATAAATATCCAGAAGAAGAGCCGAAGTTTCTTTGGAAATCCTCTTTTGTGATCCCTTAGAGGTCCCTTCATGCTCTGACCCCTCTCCCCTAAAACCTTAATTTAAAAAATCCTCCACTGGGGAGACTAAACCCTCCCTCTCATGCACTGACTAGTGGCAGGATGAGGCTGAGAGGGAACTGTCTGCGAGGGTACTGGGGAAAAAACAGGCAGAGGATGTCTGGGGTTAACCCATGGGTACAGTCCTTGCCAGTAGAGCTACTTTGCAGATCTCAAGGGTAGAGTTAATTTCCATTTTCATGGAGACTAGTGTTTCCTGTAAAGAGGAAGCTGCCTCTTATCCCAGCTTGTCGTCAATACAAGTCTGACAAAAAAGTCTATTCGAAGGCTCAGAATTGCCTGGCAACCTAGGCATAATTTAACCAATCTTGGCTCCTGAGTTTTAGCTCTGGAGTCTACTTCCTTGTCTTTCTCCTTCTCTTTAGGCTTAGTAGAGTAGAGTAGAAGAGAAAGGCTAAAAAAGGAGGTAAAAAAATATGTTACTTAACATCCCTGCAGTCACTAAAGGGTTAACAAGCACAATCAGGCCACATAAATAGCGGAAAACTATATCTCATGAGGCATGTTGCAGCCCTCCCCGCTGCTACACCGCTGCTGCTCGGGCCCAAAGCAAAAAGAACTGTTGCCTACCTTGTCTTATCTTTTGGGTTTGGCCCATAAATGTCCTCTGAAGTAGGTGGGTGGAATTGAAGGATCAGCTCGGCCTCCTAGGAAGCACAATCAGGCCACATAAATAGCGGAAAACTATATCTCATGAGGCATGTTGCAGCCCTCCCCGCTGCTGCACCGCTGCTGCTCGGGCCCAAAGCAAAAAGAACTGCTGCCTACCTTGTCTTATCTTTTGGGTTTGGCCCATAAATGTCCTCTGAAGTAGGTGGGTGGAATTGAAGGATCAGCTCGGCCTCCTCCTGACCCCACCAGTAGTGACACCATGCCTACTCACCCATCCTTTGTCACCCAGAAGTACCAGCAGCTGTCCCTTCCCCAGGAGTGGGCTTTTAATCTTTAATCTGTCCTAGTTTGTGTTTCCTCTTTAGAGGGAGGAGCCACCTCTCAAGTGGCTGTCCTGAAGGGACAAAGGGAGCAAAACTCCTTACCTCACCTGTGGTCCAGCACCATTCTCCCTGTGCTCTGGATCCTAAGTGCCCCCATCTTGGGCAAAAAGTACATGGGCAGGTAGGAGTATGCACATAGTGGATGCAGCTTTGTGTCTTTCTCCTTGGCAACCGCCCAAGAGAACAGCGCTGGACCAATGTTTTTTTTTTCTTTCTAACCCGCCTGTTCTGCCTCAGGGCCAGGGGAGGGTGGCAGGGCAGGGCTACCCAAGGACTGGACATCTATTTTGGATGCGAAAATGCATTATTTCACAAGAAATTTTGCATAAGCCAATCAGCTGCTTGCTTTCAAATCAGATTTTGTTGCTCTGTGCCCAGAACAGAAGAAAAGCTGAATGGAGCATGTGCCCCATCTAGATCCCAGCTCACATCTCCTGTTGGGCATGCCAGGCATTTCTAAATGTACCTAGGCTAAAGGCTAGGCTAATATGTGGCCAAAAGGGATAGCCACAGTTTGTGAACATGTGAGTGTCATATACGTCTAATATATGTTTTTTCTTTATTTTAGTGCATATAATACACACATGAGGTTTGTGTTGCAATCTGTGGTCCATATACATACATAGGAAACCCTCTTCACAGAATCCAATACATCACACTTGTGTTGGCCCCAATGCTCCTTGGGTTCTTGTCTGACCTGTTGTGAAAACTGTTGCCTTTGCCTAAAGGAGGCCTATAGATTTTATGGGTTTGACTAGGAATTTTTATTCTAAAGGACCTGTAGAGCTGAGCCTCAAATTCAGGGCCAAACATTAAATTCCCTTAAAAGAGAATTCCACACAGATATGCCTTGGACGGAAGGTCACCAAATCTTCAGCCAAATAGCTCTTCAGCTGAGCTAAGAAAGAGACGCATGAGGATAGCAATGTATGCTACATTACACTAGTAGGCTCATGACTACTTTACAATGTAAACCACAGCTGATTCCAATAGAAACAATTAAGATCAATCAGCTGCTTCCTAGCTGTAACAATGTAAAACAATGTAACTCAAACCAGGGAGCTGGCAGGATTTTCAGGATGACCCATCCTGTTTGTTATAGTCTCAGCAAGAGGGAAAAATAGCCCATCCCAATATTTTAACTTTTCATCCCAATATATGGCTCTCTGAGATATGTCACCTCTTTAGGTATAGCAGGGATGTGTCAAGGTTTCACAGGCAAGGTGAGTGTAGTGGGTGATTCCTGGGTAAACACACAGCAGGACATACAATTTGGAATGCCCTATAAAGAAAGTCCATCTCTGGGGAGGTGGGTGCTTCTTTTTAGTCCAATGTAATCAGCTACATTTTAAATGAGTTTAACTTTAACTTGAATCCAATGGCATAAAATACATTATTGCCAGTATATTGTAGCATACAGAATACCATTCCCCATCCAAGGTAATTTATAGAAACTGTTTACAGATATGTGACCTGCTACAAATACAAATGATATGTCTAGGCGTATCAAATATTTCAAAACATTTTCTGAATTATCAGAATAAATAATTAGTTCAGCTTGTTTATAAAAATCATGTGGTGTCAGTACATTTTAGAACTTTTAATTGGCAATAGACTTCTCTGCGGTTTGTTAAACCTAATAAAGAGAGTGGAATCAGCAGACTAGAATATCATAAAATATTGTTTTGAGCAACTTACTTGTCTGTTCTGTTCTAGTTCTCCTCCAGCCTCTTCTTTCCTCGCAGGCACGCTGAGCATTAGGAGCAGTCAGTGTACTGTTTCTGCTTACTCTTAGGAACGCTCCACCTTTTATATGTAACTATTTTCTCAATGAGGCAGGAGTAATCTGTAGAGGCTGCCAAGGTTGTATTTCACAAGCTAAACTTTAAATTGAATCAATGCTCTGTTAAGCAACAGCAGTATTAAACTTAAATGTGATAGCTACAGTACTTTCCTTATATACAGGAATGATCTCACCTTCAAGCGGAACTAAACCCAAGATTCCAGGGCCAGCCACTGGCCTTCCCCCTGGGTCATCCCAAATCGGGATTCCCTGCTGTGTGAACACTTACCCCTTCGGGATTCTACCAAAACTTACCTCCATAAATATCGACATCCTCATTCCCAGCGTCTTTGGGCTGTGAGCGTGTGGAGAGAGAGATACACTTTGCTGCATTTCCCCCTGAAAGTAGATCTGTTATACAGGGACTTGTATTACTTTGGTCTTATCATACATTGGACTTGCTAAACTGATGAGGAAACCACAGTTTATGTTGTATATGCTGTACCCTTTTTTGTCCTATGCAGAACTAAATAGACTTTATGTTGGACCTTATACTACTTCAACTTACATGGTCTACAGAGTTTGTTATTGCCATTAGCAACCCTGATCCTGACACCAGCCACCAAACAGGTAACATGGGTGGCATAAGTGTAATATCCAGCTGATCAGCAGCCTTTGTTCAGATACCAACCCCCACTGCCGTCTTCACCTATAATCAAGCCCCTATTTGCTGGGAAAAATTACACGTCTGCCCGAACACAGTTGCCCCCAGAACTTAAGGACACAAAGGATGGCATCTAAGGCCACAAAGGCTGATGTACAACAGGGCTAAATTGTCACAAATACACAGGGGATGTCAAAGATAGCTGGGTCTGCAACAGATTATCAGTGTCTTGACAAAACAAGTAAACAAAACCAAAGTTCAGGGAAACCAAAGGCCAAAGCCATAAATCAAGAGAATTGCAGAATCCAAAGTGTCAGCCAAAAGCTTAATCGGGAGGCAGAGCAAATGAATCAGGTCAGCAGGATATAAACAAACCGACAATGCACATTAACAGGAAGTCCAGCAGCACTTCCTGTTTGCAGGTGGCCTGGAAATGTATAAGCTGCAATTTTAGTTTTAAAATTTACTACACCGTGAGTTGGAAAAAGGTAAATAATTTTTATGTGCAGCAATTTAAATTGTTTGTTGTCTTGATCTGGTTTAAGTCATTTTCGAACGTTGGTCAACTTTAACCCTTAACTGGCCCTTAATCTTTGCTGACCACAACGAGCAGTAATACACTGCTGCAAGGCATATAAAGAGTGGGTCCCTAAGCGTGTCAACCTGTGTTTCCTGCAATGATATTAATGCTGGCACAAATTTAAACCAAAGAAAAAAAAGTGCCTAATTGAGGCCTAATTGAAGCAGGTGTGTTATAAGGCAACACACAGCTCTTGTAGCTTGCTCTTGAGGCAGACTCTGTAAGTGGCTGCTTGGAAGTGGTGAGTTAAAGCAGGATCTCCTGTGGTAAGCTTTGGGAAACTGAGCTCATTTGGTAAGTAAAATATAGTAAACTGTGTTTGTTTTATTTTTGTGAATCAGTGTGTTAATGCTGGCACAAATTTAAACCAAAGAAAAAAAAAAGTTTTTTTTTTTTTCACTTTCTCTCTCCTGGATTCCTGCTGAGGCCTAATTGAGGCCTAATTGGAGCAGGTGTGTTATAAGGCAACACACAGCTCTTGTAGCTTGCTCTTGAGACTGACTCTGTAAGTGGCTGCTTGGAAGTGGTGAGTTAAAGCAGGAGTTAAAAGAAGAAGTTACAAGCAGAAGTGCTGAAGCTGTAAGTATCTGCCTTTGATTTCATATTGTTATTTTAAGTGTTGTAAATTCTACACTTGGTGTTCCCACAAATTGATACAATGGGTTCCATGCCTAACAATGCTGTCCAGTGTACATCTTGTGCTATGTATGCACTTCTTGATCAATCGGTCGATGGTGGATATATATGCCCCGGATGTCTGCGAATCGCTGATTTGGAAGCCGTGATTCATGATCTAAATAAGCGATTGGCAACACTGAGAGAAATTGTTATCATGCAAAAGAGTCTGGATCTCACTGATCTGGCACTACATGGGTCAGGGGAGGGGGAGGGTGGTAGTATGGGGGGAGAGGAAAAACAGGAAAATGAGGCAGCTAGCTGGATAACAGTTAGAAGGCGGGGTAGGGGTAAAAGTTACAGGGAGGCTAGCCCTGAACAGGCACCTCCAAACAAGTTTGCCCGGTTGGCAGATGAGGAGGATGTTAGCTCAGGGATGGCACAGCTGCAGCAAGACACATCTGTCAGCTCCAGTAAGATAGGGAGGGGAAATGGGAGAACAGGGCAGGCAAGACAGGTGCTGGTAGTGGGTGACTCTATTATTAGGGGAACAGACAGGGCAATCTGTCACAAAGACCGGGATTGCCGAACAGTGTGCTGCCTTCCTGGGGCAAGAGTACGGCATGTAGCGGAGCGGGCTGACAGATTGTTGGGAGGGGCTGGCGTGAACCCAGCGGTCATGGTGCATATTGGCACAAATGACATAGGAAGAAGTAGGTGGAAGGTCCTAAAAAATGATTTCAGGGACTTAGGCCGTAAGCTTAAGGCAAGGACCTCAACTGTAGTATTCTCAGAAATACTACCAGTACCAAGAGCCACACCAGAGAGGCAGCGGGAGATTAGAGATGTAAACAGGTGGCTCAAAAATTGGAGTAAAAAGGGGGGGGGGGGGGGGGGGTTGGGTTCTTAGAGAACTGGGTCGACTTCACAGCGGGCTACAGGTTCTTTGGCAGGGATGGGTTGCACCTCAATGGGGAGGGTGCATCTGTTCTGGGGGAGAGGATGGCTAAAAGGTTAGAGGAGTGTTTAAACTGAGCACTGGGGGGAGGGTAAAAGCAGTTACAAAGGGGAAGTTAGGAAAGAAAGTGACAGTGGGTGTAGACATGAAACTGGGGGTAGAGAGGGGGGAGGGGTTAGCATATCTAGCAGGAATAAGTGCAATATACAAAATTATCAAAATTGTCCTAAGCATTTGAAATGCATGCTGACATGGATGAACTAGAATTGATAATAACAGAAGAGCAATATGACATAGTGGGGGTAACAGAGACCTGGCTGGATGAAAGCTATGACTGGGACTGTGTGTTTAGGAGGGACCGTAACAAACGCAAAGGGGGTAGAGTCTGCTTAATTGTAAAATCCTCTCTACAGCCTGCTCTGCGGGAGGATATATGTGGATATATAGAAATACATGGAGGGAGAAACAAAAATAAAATACTGATGGGGGTTTGCTATAAACCTCCAGATATATCCGAATCCATAGAAAATATGATGCTAAGGCAAATAGATATAGCCGCTAAACTAAATGAGGTAGTGATTATGGGGGACTTTAACTACCCAGATATATGGGTTGATTCAAAGAAACATGTAACAGCTTGGATTTGGGTCACGATCATCCTATTTTTCACGTCCGCTCGTGCGTTCGTATGAACTTGCGAGTGATTCAATAAGCAAATACGTTTCTATCCTAAAAGATACGTCCGTTCGTATGATATCTCCCGAACTTGCCTCAGTCAGTTGGCAATCGTAAAAATCACGTTCATGTGCTCACCTGTTGCGGCGGCAGCCTGTTTTTTCGGCTGCTTCCATCGTCCACCTCTTCCAATTACTTGCGTTTGCCTCTGGTTTTCATTGGTTTTTGGCCTCTTAGATTCGTGCGTTCGTATGTTTATAAGATCTTGCGCATGCGCACCCTCAACCAGAAACTTACCTAAACCTCTTAGCGCTTGCATCCAACTTCATTTCTCTGTCCCTCAAACTTACCTAAACCTCTTAGCGCTTGCATCCAACTTCATTTCTCTGTCCCTCAAACTTACCTAAACCCCTTAGCGGCTGCATCCAACTTCATTTATCGGTCCATAAAACTTACCTAAACCTCTTAGCGGCTGCATCCAACTTCATTTATCGGTCCATAAAACTTACCTAAACCTCTTAGCGGCTGCATCCAACTTCATTTCTCGGTCCATAAAACTTACCTAAACCTCTTAGCGGCTGCATCCAACTTCATTTATCGGTCCATAAAACTTACCTAAACCCCTTAGCGCCTGCATCCTTCTTCATTTCTCGGTCCCTCAAACTTACCTAAACCCCTTGGCGCTTGCATCCTTCTTCATTTCTCGGTCCCTCAAACTTACCTAAACCCCTTGGCGCTTGCATCCTTCTTCATTTCTCGGTCCCTCAAACTTACCTAAGCCCCTTAGCGCCTGCATCCAACTTCATTTCTCGGTCCCTCAAACTTACCTAAACCTCTTAGCGCCTGCATCCAACTTCATTTCTCGGTCCCTAAAACTTACCTAAACCCCTTAGCGGCTGCATCCAACTTCATTTATCGGTCCATAAAACTTACCTAAACCCCTTAGCGCCTGCATCCTTCTTCATTTCTCGGTCCCTCAAACTTACCTAAACCCCTTGGCGCTTGCATCCTTCTTCATTTCTCGGTCCCTCAAACTTACCTAAACCCCTTGGCGCTTGCATCCTTCTTCATTTCTCGGTCCCTCAAACTTACCTAAACCCCTTAGCGCCTGCATCCAACTTCATTTCTCGGTCCCTCAAACTTACCTAAACCTCTTAGCGCCTGCATCCAACTTCATTTCTCGGTCCCTCAAACTTACCTAAACCTCTTAGCGCCTGCATCCAACTTCATTTCTCGGTCCCTAAAACTTACCTAAACCCCTTAGCGGCTGCATCCAACTTCATTTATCGGTCCATAAAACTTACCTAAACCTCTTAGCGGCTGCATCCAACTTCATTTCTCGGTCCATAAAACTTACCTAAACCTCTTAGCGGCTGCATCCAACTTCATTTATCGGTCCATAAAACTTACCTAAACCTCTTAGCGGCTGCATCCAACTTCATTTATCGGTCCATAAAACTTACCTAAACCCCTTAGCGCCTGCATCCTTCTTCATTTCTCGGTCCCTCAAACTTACCTAAACCCCTTAGCGGCTGCATCCAACTTCATTTCTCGGTCCATAAAACTTACCTAAACCTCTTAGCGCCTGCATCCAACTTCATTTCTCGGTCCCTAAAACTTACCTAAACCCCTTGGCGCTTGCATCCTTCTTCATGTTGACGACCCTAAAACTTACCCAAACCACATAATGTACATATGTCTATATGTTTATAAGCGTGTTTTTTCTGGTTTGTGTAATTGTTTTTGGGTGCGCATATTATAAAAGACACATTTATGAAGGCTTAAAATATAATTTATTTAAATTATTTTGTTTGTTTTTTTTTTTTGGTATTTTAAAACATCGTAAAATTTTTTATTTGTTTTTACAAACATAGTAAAATTTTTGTTTTGTTTTTTTACAAACATAGTAAAATATTTTTTTGGTTTTTTTACAAACATAGTAAAATTTTTGTTTTGTTTTTTTACAAACATAGTAAAATTTTTGTTTTGTTTTTTTACAAACATAGTAACATTTTTGTTTTGTTTTTTTACAAACATAGTAAAATTTTTTTTTTTTTTTTTTACAAACATAGTAAAATATTTTTTTTTGTTTTTTACAAACATCGTAAAATTTTTTTTTTTTTTTTTTACAAACATAGTAAAATATTTTTTTGGTTTTTTTACAAACATAGTAAAATTTTTGTTTTGTTTTTTTACAAACATAGTAAAATTTTTGTTTTGTTTTTTTACAAACATAGTAAAATTTTTGTTTTGTTGATTCTTTTTTTTTTTTCCTGCACGGTTTTTGGGATAATCCCTGTAAGCAATAGAGAAATAAAGATAAATAGGAGTCCCAGACCGGTTTGTATGCTGGAAATAGATTTGGGGTTAATCAAATACATGTAAATGCATGACATATGTCATTCTTCCAAGGGATAAAGTTAATGCATTTCCCACAGGTAAGTCTTTAAACTCCTTAAACCGGACCTTCAACATTATTTAATGAAAACCAATAACTAGTCCCAAATGATTCGGCACCAGATCAAAGTACATTTGGGAGGTTTTTGGATTACAGCGCCGCCATCTGGACTCTGAAGCATAACACTTAATGAGGAGTGGAGAGTTGGATAAAGTACAGGGGAGTAGGTTACAGTGGTGCGTTGGGAATCCAGAGCATAGCTGGGTTGAGGGAAAGGTCATCAGTCCCACAATGCATGGCAGCACCTTACTTTTTACAATCTGTATCCCATGCTGCCTGTAAATATTGCGCATTCCATATTCCGCAATATTGGTTTTTTTCAGTCTAATAACATGCATTAGATGGCTGAAGGCTGTTTTTCAATGTTTCAAATCTGTAGGTACAGTGTGTTGGCTAATTATTATGTTCTTAATACAAGTTAGGGTCCGCTTTAAGCTAACGAAGTGCCCACATGAAAGTGTGAACTACACCTTGGCTACGCCTTTAGTTATGTGTGTGTTATTAGCTAACAAAACATTAATATGAATAATGGCATGGAGACTTACGGAGTTGGTGGCCGACAGATGGCTGGTTGGGGCCAACAGGCTGCCCTTGGTCCTGGCTATGCTGTGAAGAAGTCCCTGGAGAAACATGTGACATTTGGTTAGTACTTGTATAGAGTCACTATTCCCAACATATCTGGCTCCCAGTCTGGCTGACATCACTCACCTTCGCCAGGATCGACTTCCAGCATCTCTGCTGCCTCCTCCTCCACTATTTCACCCGCACCAGAAGCTTCTACAAATACATAATAAAGGATAACTTAGTTTTTGGCCTGCCATGTATATCTTTGTGCCTATACATGAAGAGTGACATACCAGAGCCTTCCCCATGCCTGGCCAGGTATGACTCCACGCCCACGCGGTTGGGCCCCTCCTCTGTGGTAAGGTCCAGGGGCTGGTCTGAGGAGGCCACAGAGGAGGGGTAGGTCCGTCGCCCGGGAGATCCACCACCTTCACTCACAGATGCAGACTCATGCAGCACTGGTCGGCCTGTACGCCTCCGGGTGCGGCGAATTCTGAAATCCATTTCCAACACTAACAAAGAAAAGTCATTATAAATAAAGGCATAACTTATACATTTGGAACATATACCATGCAATTGCTTGGTACTTACTTGGGAAATGGATTCCAAAAAACCTCCTCACCCGGGGCATGTGCAGACGTTTCAGGTCCGACCAATGCTGCATTATCTGGGTGTGAGTGAAGGTGGTGCTGGTGACACGGTGTATCTCCGCGATGATCTCCCGGGCGATGTCCCTTTTCTCGCACACATTGGGCGCGAAGTCATACCGGCGCTGAAGCATGATCTGAAAAACATAATGGACACCGAGCTTTTACTTTTACACACAGACCCATATGTGTTGCATCACAAGTTGAGAATTTCATGTCATTAACACACACATTTAGAGTGGCAGCCATTTTTGGGGAGTGCCTTAAAGAGGACGTTGACTGTGAATGAGAGTCTGGTCTTATGTTATATGTATCACACACCATGTACATACAGATAATAGGCAACATCAACAATCAGGCCACCTGCATCTATGGCATGTTAGGATGGTTTAAACATCCAAGATGTAGGCTTATGCTTAGGCTTTTGGACCACGTGTGTGGCTTCCCGTTGTGTTTTTATGGCTTAGGAAAACAGTGTTCCTCAAACATCCGCATCAAGGTCCGAGACAGGCCAGGTTTGCCAGCTAGCCCCGCTACTCCACAGGTTAATTAACTGTTGCTAAGCCCGAGCAATTGCCCGAATTAGGACATCAGCATAGACAGGTGAAAACGTGGCCAGGCTCGGCCCTTGAGGATGAAGTGTGAGGAGCCAGTTATTAAACATTAAGAGACCCCAAACTAGTTCCAAACGCATCATTTACATTTAGGCCATCATTGACTATTAGATTAAAATGCACAGGCAGCCACTTACCAGCATGAGGATCTCTTCCTGTTGACGGGTGAAGATAGTGGGCGCCATCTTTATGCTTCTTCAAGGCAGCAGATAAGTGAAACCCCAGCGGTTTCCTGGTTCCGCTCGAACGTACGTTCGTACGAGCGCGTAGTCGTGCGCATAGGCGTCACACGCTGGGCTCATTATTTAAAGGTCCCTGCACCCAAAGCTCATTCTCTTTGAGCATTTCTGGAAGATGGCACCTAAAAAGCCTATGACCAAGCGACCCCAGCAAAGCCAGACCGCGGAGGGCCCAACAACAAGGTCCCAGCAAGGTAGGAGAAAGCTGAGAGGCAAGACTACTACCTCTGCCCCACCAAGGGACACTGGACCCTCAGGAACCCAAAAAAGGGGCCCCAAGCCACGTGCCCCTGCAGCCAAAAAGCAGCCAACTGCAGCACCCACCACCTCTGCCCCCAGAAGAGGCCGCACAAGGGAGCCCACACCGGCCATGGGTTCAAGTAGGGCAGTTCGGCAACCCAGGCCCCGCAGCAGGGCCCGAACCCCATCCAGGGCCAGAAGCCCAGCCAGGGCCCGAACCCCATCCAGGGCCAGAAGCCCAGCCAGGGCCCGAACCCCATCCAGGGCCAGAAGCCCAGCCAGGGCCCGAACCCCATCCAGGGCCAGAAGCCCAGCCAGGGCCCGAACCCCATCCAGGGCCAGAAGCCCAGCCAGGGCCCGAAGAACACCATCCAGGGCCAGAAGCCCAGCCAGGGCCCGAAGAACACCATCCAGGGCCAGAAGCCCAGCCAGGGCCCGCCGAACCCCATCCAGGGCCAGAAGCCCAGCCAGGGCCCGAACCCCATCCAGGGCCAGAAGCCCAGCCAGGGCCCGAACCCCATCCAGGGCCAGAAGCCCAGCCAGGGCCCGAACCCCATCCAGGGCCAGAAGCCCAGCCAGGGCCCGAAGAACACCATCCAGGGCCAGAAGCCCAGCCAGGGCCCGAACCCCATCCAGGGCCAGAAGCCCAGCCAGGGCCCGAAGAACACCATCCAGGGCCAGAAGCCCAGCCAGGGCCCGAAGAACACCATCCAGGGCCAGAAGCCCAGCCAGGGCCCGCCGAACCCCATCCAGGGCCAGAAGCCCAGCCAGGGCCCGAACCCCATCCAGGGCCAGAAGCCCAGCCAGGGCCCGAACCCCATCCAGGGCCAGAAGCCCAGCCAGGGCCCGAACCCCATCCAGGGCCAGAAGCCCAGCCAGGGCCCGAAGAACACCATCCAGGGCCAGAAGCCCAGCCAGGGCCCGAAGAACACCATCCAGGGCCAGAAGCCCAGCCAGGGCCCGCCGAACCCCATCCAGGGCCAGAAGCCCAGCCAGGGCCCGCCGAACACCATCCAGGGCCAGAAGCCCAGCCAGGGCCCGCCGAACACCATCCAGGGCCAGAAGCCCAGCCAGGGCCCGAAGAACACCATCCAGGGCCAGAAGCCCCTACAGGGCCCGAAGAACCCCATCCAGGGCCAGAAGCCCCTACAGGGCCCGCAGAACACCATCCAGGGCCAGAAGCCCAGCCAGGGCCCGCCGAACCCCATCCAGGGCCAGAAGCCCCTACAGGGCCCGCAGAACCCCATCCAGGGCCAGAAGCCCCTACAGGGCCCGCAGAACACCATCCAGGGCCAGAAGCCCAGCCAGGGCCCGCCGAACCCCATCCAGGGCCAGAAGCCCCTACAGGGCCCGCAGAACCCCATCCAGGGCCAGAAGCCCCTACAGGGCCCGAAGAACCCCATCCAGGGCCAGAAGCCCCTACAGGGCCCGAAGAACCCCATCCAGGGCCAGAAGCCCCCGACCTGGCACCAGCCGGGAACAGAGCCCCCGACCTGGCACCAGCCGGGAACATAGCCCCCCAAGAGGGCCCAGAATTTCAACCATGACCACATCTACACCTGGAAGTTCGGTGGCCAGCCACGCAAGAACACCCAGTCCCTTGGCCAGTCCAGTCCAGTCATTGGGAAGCCAACAATCCGGCCATTCCCCTACCCAGCCCCAGGCCATAATGTCACCACATGTGTCTGCACACATGGAGGAGCAGCCAAGCCAACCATCTGGCCGCACATTGCGCCGCGGCCAGTTGAGTGGGAGATTCTCCCATGACCAAAATATGGCATTGGCTAGTGGCCTTACATTATACTATGACGAGCTCTATGGGAGCAAATCAAAACACACCACAAAGCAGCGCAAGATGGAATTGTTTGAAACCATCCTACGACAAGTAAATGCAGCGGGGGAAGAGAGGAAAGATGTGTCCCAAATTCAGAAGAAAATCTCTGATCTGAAGTATGCTGTACGGCAAAAAGAAATTAAAAGGCATAATTACAGGTAAATAAATGTTTGCTCCAAATATAATGTTTCGGATGTACTGTATGCACCTTTTCTGAGTACCAAACGATTTTCTGTTTTCAGCCTGAAAACTGGAGGTGGCTTTCCTTCTAAATTGGAGTTTACCCCTGCTGAGGAGATTGTGCTGGGACTTCTCCATCCGGTCGCGGTCGGTGGACATGCTGGTCTAAGGGACACAGACTCACCGACCCGTACCCACGGTGAGTACTCTTAAATCTGCATGTTTGCCTGTTTGCTAAATAATCTAAAGTTCACTAGTAACAAGATAACGGGATGCCCCTATGGTTTGCCTTGCTTGGCCTCGCACTACTGTGCCTGTTTGTGTCCTCTTTTGGTCCCTGTGAATCACACATTTAGGACCACATCCATTATGGCAAAGATCAAATTTCCAATTGTATTGGTAAAGTCATGAAGTTTCTCCTGAAAAGTGATATATTTTGAATCAATCACAAAACACACATCATTATGGATGGGTTGCCTATTTGTTGTGTGAGTTGTGTTTGAGTTAACAATTTAATTAGCCACCCCCAAACATATCTGACCTAGAGCAGCGAGACTCAACTGGCGGGCCGGGGTACCAATGCGGACCTTGGCACCAGATTCCAGGACCCCTGCCCAGACAGCCCTGCACTCAGTTACTTCTGTGTTGACGTGCTCAGAGCTGCCCCCTTGATCGGCGATGTAGTGGTTGTTCTCCTGCCCAATGTCATGGCTCCCTGAAACATAGCATTGCAATATGAAGTACTGCACAGGAAGTGGCATTGCAAGGTACACAGTAACTTGGTACCTCTTTCTCTTGGCACAATCGTGTCCCGCTGCCCCTGCTCTGCCCCATCTGCCACAGTCCCCCCATGCCCCCCCCCCCACATAAGCCCCATACATTTGTAACAGATTTGCTCCATCCATCCCATCACCATCAATTCGTTAACTCCCCCCTTTAGCCATCCAATCCCTGTCCCCTCAGCTCTGCCCCATCCAGCCCAGCAAGGGCAAGCAGCCTTTATTAGTTTGCACTTTGAAATCTCAAGCCCCTCCACCAGTGTGTTTATTTCTAACTAGACACCCCCTGCGTCAGCCCCATGGCCAGACATTCACCTCTCACCACATACCTTTAAATGGACCTTTACAACAATTGTTTGAGTACCCCGGACCTAGCGAATGGTAGGCTAAATCCAAAAATGTGCGTTGCAAGTTGTATGCTGACTGGGTACACTTCCTGACTTAGAACTGAGGTCAGTTAGCAGTTTTCGCGAGCCATTGCACCTATCTAAACTTGCGTGTCTTTTAACAAATGTCCCCATTGCTCTAGAGTTGCTTAATATTACAAATAGAGGTTTATTTGATTACCTATCCCAAAAATGGTTATGTGTGTGTTTACGTGGTTTGTTTTTCTCTTCTTCAGCCCAGCATGATCCCTCAGCAAGGGTAAACTCACCCCCCAGTTTGGTTATGCCTACCAGGTCCGTACAGCATAGGAGCCCAGATCCGAGATTTCCGGTAAGTTAATTTAGTACCATAAATACTACCAAGTGCTTAAGAATGTGTTAAACTGTGGGAATCCCAAATTTGGACGCCAACTTACACTTTTTTTTTTATATGTCCCTACAGACCCGCACACTCATGGACGAGATCCAGGAAATGGAGGAAGATGATGATGTCTCCATGCAGGGCACGTCGGATGACCTCCCCCTGGGTCCCAATTTGGAACTGCTCCATAATGTTTCTCTGGCCAATCCTCAGCAGCAGAGTGAATCTCCATCCATTGTGCATGCACATGGGGAGACTGACACAACAGTCCCCAGTGTTCACTCTGCTGCTGAGGATTTGCAAAGCAGGCCTGTTGCTGTTGAGGGGACAACACCACGCGGCAGGGCACGCCCAAGAGCCAGGGTAATTGTGCGGCGGACTCCATTACGCCGCCCCACAATTTCCCAGGGGAGGCAGAGTGCCCTGTTTCAATTATGGACCCAAGAAAGGGACTCTTATGAGGCACAGCTCGTTACAGAGCGTGAGGAAAGGCATGCCGACATGGTCACCATCAATACCAGTCTACAGGGCATCCTCGCGGAGTTGCGTACCCTCAACAGCAACGTGGTCACTGCAAGTAATGGCATCCAGTCAGCCATGGCTGAGATGACCAATATGCAGAGAAACATTGTGGAGCAGTTTCAAATTCACAATGCTGCCATGGCCCAGGCTAGGTCCCATTCACATGGACCTCCACCTGGACCTCCACCTGGGTATTATGGGCAGCCACCCTATTAAGCCATGGGTGTGTGGGACATCTTTTCTCTTAACCCCCACTGTATTTACTTGTCCTTTGAGGTTTCAAACAATCCATTTTGTGTTGCTCATGCAGGTTGTGTTTTGTATTTGCTCCCATATAGCTCCTTAGAGTAATGCTTAAGGCCACTAGCCAATGCCATAGGTCTATGTGGAGTGTATCTGGCCACTTATGGCTTTAAATATGTATTTGGTTGGTGCTCCTCCTGTTTGCAGACATGTTTGTGTGACATTATGGCCATGCCCAAATATCCCTGGGCACAGGCAATATTAATGACTGGACTAGGCTGGCCTTTGGACTGGGTGTCCTTGTTTGGTTGTGCCACTCACTTCCAGGTGTAGATGTGCTCGATGTTTTTTTTGTTATGTCATCCATTTGTAACCACAGATGTATGTGGAATGTTTTCTGTTAAGCACAATAATTTTTACTTTTCTAAGTAAAAAAATATTCTCACTTACAATACTTGTGGCGTTTTTAGTGGGAACACATTTTAAACAGCTTGGGCTAAACCAGATAATTTTGGTTTGAAGAGGTGTAACAATGCAAATCTAAAGCTAAGGAAACTACATGAAATACATTAGGCAACAATTAAGGTAAAAATGTTTTACTTTGAGGTAATGCCACATTACGGCAAAACAACATATTTAACAAAAAGGATAACACAGACACACAGAATGTTGAGACACGAAATAAAATTAACTAAAATGCTGCAAGATCAAGTTGGCTCTAACTGATTGGGCAGACTCACTGGGTGGCCCAACAAAATTCTCTACATCATCCTCTAGGGCTGGAGAGGGCAGGCTATCCACATAACGTGGGACACGTTCCAGGATCGCAAAATTGTGCAAAACAGCACATGCCATGATTATGTCGATCACTTTCTTGGGATCATATTGCAGGGCGCCCCCAGTATGGTCCAAGCAACGAAAACGGGTCTTCAACAGCCCAAAGGCCCTCTCCACAACAGCCCTGGTCTTGCGGTGCGCACGGTTGTACGCTTCCTGAGAGGCATCCTGGGGCCGCAGCACAGGCGTCATGAGCCGGGGTAGAAGTGGGTACCCGGAATCACCTTAAACAGACAATTAAATGTAATCAAAATTAAAAAGGCAACACAACAAACACAAAGAATTGAACATATATCATAATGATGTAAGGTAAAGGGCCAAAAAAAACACCCAGGGCACATTAGCAAAATAAATATTGCCACTAATGTAGTACATAATTAAAAATGGCACTTCAATATACCAATTAATTAACAAACATCTGCACGGCCAAGGGTAGTTGGAATTTAAATATATTTTTAGTTTTCAGACATGTTACAATTAGGATGCTGCTGAGGGGCTATCCACATTTAGATGAAAACTACAATGTATGCAGTTTAAGTCCACTTTGACATTTAAAGACCAATACTACAAAAGGAGCCAAAGCTCACAGATCCTTGGGTATAAACTTCCAACAAATATATTTAGGGACATGGAACTTACAGACATCCTAACTAAAGGGAAAACATTCTGAAGGACAAAGCGAGGCAAGCATTTTTTTTGGAAGATCATAATATATGACCCAACAAAAAGGCAGTTTCTGGCTTATGGAAAGAATTCAAAGACAAACATATCAACAAATACAATATTAATCCCACATTTAATAGCACACAAATAGGACACACTTACCAAGCAGCCATGCCCCCGAAAATTCACCTGCCTCAAATCTCCGAAACAACCCAGATCGCCTGAGGATATATGAGTCGTGGGACGATCCTGGGTAGCCGGCAAGGACACTCATAAAACGCATGTCCGGACCAACCACGGCCTGGACATTAAGGGAGTGTCCCATTTTTCGATTCCTTAAGGCAAAAACATACAAAAAGGGTAATTGATATTTGACCCAAAAAAAAAAAAAAATACAAAAAATGTATGCACTCTATTGGGAAAGACTAATGAAAAGCCTAGATAAAGCAGCTACACAAATGAGGGATAAACAAATATGCTGCCGCAAAGGAAAACAGGTTACATTACACGTTGGCCAACATAATAACCAATCTCAATACCTATATATATACTCGTCGGCAGCCCTAGGTACGAGTGCCACATGTGTGCAGTCAATAGCACCAATAACGTTGGGCATGTCGGCCACATTATAAAACCCAAGCTTAATGGCGTTTCTGGCTGCCATATCATCCGGAAAATAAATATATTTTGGAGTTATGGCAGCCATGCCTTCCAAAAATTTAGATAGTGCGCGGCTCAGCGTAGGCTGTGACATCCCCACGGAGAGGGCACCCAGCCTCTGGAACGAGCCGTTCGCCAAAAATTGCAGGCAGCCAAGCATCTTGGTCATACCTGAAATTGCATGCCCCTTCCTTGTGGTGCGGGCTAACCATGGCCGCAGCTCACTATATAATTTATGGAGGGAAGCGCGATTAAGCCTGGTCAGCTCGAACAGCTCAACATCATTCATGCTATCGATGTTCATGCGACGACGCAGGGGCAATCTGCTCTCAGACATCTCGATCAACTCAATGCCAAAAAGCATAAGCCCTTGATGTGCCACAAACTCGCTCCGCTCCATCCTACTCCCGAGGCCAAATAGCTGCCGGCAAACATTTCGTAAAGCAGCTCTTTAATGGGCTTCAAAACAATTAGCAATCACCTCTCTGAATTGGTCGCAAGCCCATGTGAAGGACGTAAAAAATAGGATCGGACGCAAATAATACGATTTGGACGGGAAAAACACACGAACTAACGCAAATTATACGATTCACGTACGAAATGCGTATGTTCATATACGTCTATGCGCGAACGATCGTGCGAATACGAAATGGGCAAAAAAACAAGAAAAAATGACAAACACCCACCCAAACTTACGATTCTCGATACGAAATCAATTAACTTTTGCTCTTTGAATCGAGGGGATGGACTGGGATGCTGAAACATGTGTTTCACATAAAAGTAATAGTTTTTTATCTAAAACAAAAGATGGCTACCTTTCCCAACAAGTACAAGCTCCAACAAGGGGGAAAGCCATATTGGACCTAATACTAACCAATGTACCAGACAAAGTAATAAAGGTACAGGTTGGGGGACACCTTGGAAGCAGTGATCATAATATCATTAATTTCCAATTAGCAGTCACTAGGGTGCCTTATCAAAGAGCCACAAAAACGCGGGACTTCAAAAAGGCAAAGTTTGACCAACTTAGAGATGCCCTACACTGCATTGACTGGGAAAATACCCTTAAAAACAAAAGCATGGACGCTAAATGGGATACTTTCAAAGGAATACTTAATTTTCATTGTGACAGATATATACCTTACAGGAATAAAACTATTAGACACACATGTAACCCGATGTGGCTAAATAAAAAAGTTAAGGGGGCAATAAACAACAAAAAAAAGGAATTTAAACGTTTAAAGCAGGAAGGGACAGCGGAAGCGTTAAAAAAATATAAAGAAGAAAATAAACAATGCAAACAACAGATAAGGGCAGCTAAGCTGGAGACAGAAAGACTGGTCGCGAAAGAGAGTAAAACTAACCCCAAATTATTATTTAGCTACATAAACCGTAAAAGGTACAAACCTGAGGGTGTGGGCCCCCTGAAAAGCAAGGAGGGGACTCCTATAGAGGGAAATGAGGAGAAAGCTAATTTGCTTAACAACTTCTTTGCTTCTATATTCACAAAAGAATTTGACATGCCGAGTGAAATGCAGGGGAATAACCAAAACCCTCCATTAAATGTCACTGGTCTAACCGAGGAAGAAGTCCAGCACCGTCTTCTATCGATAAAAATCGATAAATCACCGGGACCAGATGACATACATCCTCGTGTTTTAAGAGAGTTATGTACAGTAATTGACAAGCCGTTATTTCTAATATTTGTGGATTCCATAACTACAGGATCTGTTCCGATGGATTGGCGCTTGGCAAATGTGGTGCCAATATTCAAAAAGGGATCTAGGGGGGAACCTGGGAACTACAGACCGGTAAGCTTAACATCTGTGGTGGGCAAGCTGTTTGAAGGTTTCTTAAAGGATACTATCCTGGAGCACCTTGGGGAAAATGACCTTATTACTCCATATCAGCATGGATTTATGAGGAATCGCTCCTGTCAGACAAATCTAATCAGCTTTTATGAGGAGGTAAGTTCAAGATTGGATCAGGGGGAGTCATTGGATATCATATATCTTGACTTTTCTAAAGCATTTGATACTGTGCCACATAAAAGGCTGGTACAAAAGATGAGAATGCTTGGACTGGGGGAAAACGTGTGCAGATGGGTGGGAAATTGGCTTAATGATCGGAAGCAGAGGGTGGTTATCAATGGTACACACTCAGATTGGGTCACTGTTACTAGTGGAGTACCACAAGGGTCAGTTCTGGGACCAATTCTCTTCAATATATATATAAATGACATTGGGTATGGATTAAACAGTAAACTCTCAATCTTTGCAGATGATACTAAGCTGAGTAAAGTAATTAAAACAAAAGAGGACAACAGGCAGCTACAAACAGTTTTAGATAAATTGGAAGCATGGGCAGTTAAATGGCAAATGAAGTTTAACACAGATAAATGTAAGGTTATGCACATGGGAAGGAGAAATCTGTGTCATGATTACACACTAAATAAAGAAACACTTGGTAAAACAACAATGGAAAAGGACCTAGGGGTTTTAGTTGACAATAAGCTCAACTGTAGAAATCAATGCCAGGCAGCTGCTGCCAAGGCAAATAGGATCATGGGGTGCATCAGGATGGGCATAGGGGCTCATGACCAGAGCATCATTTTACCCCTGTACAAGTCACTGGTCAGACCCCATATGGAATACTGTGTACAGTTCTGGGCACCTGTGCTTAAGAAGGACATATCAGAACTGGAGAGCGTTCAAAGAAGGGCAACAAAGTTAATAAAAGGAGTGCGGGGGCTAGAGTACCCTGAAAGATTGTCCAAGTTAGGTTTATTTAGTCTAGAAAAAAGACGATTGAGGGGTGGTTTAATAACTATGTATAAATATATTCGGGGTCAATACAAGGATCTGTCCCACAATCTATTTATACCCCGGAGTGTAACCATAACCCGGGGGCATCCACTAAGTTTAGAGGAAAGGTGCTTTCTCCACCGACATAGGAGGGGATTCTTCTCTGTAAGAGCAGTGAGACTATGGAACTCGCTGCCAGAGGAGGTAGTAAAGATGGATACAGTAAAAACGTTCAAAAGTGGCCTTGATGCCTTCCTGGCATGTAATAACATTTCCAGCTATGGCTACTAGACCACTGGAAGGAGTTAAACAGGCTGAACTGGATGGACTAAAGTCTTTATTCAGCCTTACATACTATGTTACTATTTTACTATGATATTTGGATGCTGTGAACAGCATCTGAGACAGATAAACGCGTGGATCAAACAATAAGTCAATAGTTATAAAAGGAAAACTTTCTTTGAAATCTTTAAACACATATTAAAATGAAATGTTATTACTGTACATGACAGGTTATGAAATACCTAATACTAATATACTCCTTTAAAAAAAAAATTTCCTATCATAAGTTTCAGTTATGAGCCTATGTCCTTACACACAAAAATACCTGTGGCAGGTATTTAGGAAATGACAGGAACTAGTATTTTATGATGGATCAGAGCTTGTGATTTTAGTGTCGATAGACACAGCACTATAACCGAAACCTCTGTGAGCAAACCCATTACACCCACTGGTGAGGCTGCTCAGCCTTGTCACTTTCTGCTGAATCATTCTGAAAATTCAAGTAAATAACTCACTTGTTGGGTGCTGGATACCCAATCCCACTGCACAAGTAGGGCACTGGAGTCTGTCTTCTCTGCGGCGACCACATTTACCCAGCGGCAGCAGTGGCCCCACTGTTGGAGTCATTGACTAATTATAGAGCCATTTATGCTCCCCTCCCAGTTGCTGGAAGATGAAAGCCGCTTTACTCCTTAATCTATGCTCACATCTGGCTATCTTGTTTAAAGCCCCTTCTTTGATCCTTATTACCTTGCTAAATGCAGCCTTTGCTCTTGAACTACTTCTACACTCTCCTCTAAAGGGGGCCTTAACTTTTCCCTTTCTTTGCCTCGGATGACTGGCAAAGCCCCCTAGTCAAGACTCTTCTCACCTCTTATGTAAGACGGTGCTTCTAACCCAATGCAGAATAGAGGGCTGTTCAAACAGCAATTGCTACATCCCCTGTAGCTCCATGTTCATGCATCCCTTGCCATAGTCAGTGTTGATTTCCTATTTATTTCCTGCCCCCCCCAGTACCAGCCTCACTGTACTCACCTAGACCAAGACACCCTAGCCATGTTCTGCCCCTGCAATGGTATAACCTCAGCATTGTGGCTAAAAGCGATACTACATACCTTAGTATCTGCCCCTACAACAGTCAAACCTCAACACCATACCTTCAGTAGCCATATCCGCCCCTGCCCATACCCTGCTTCAGTTTTCGAGCCCATTCGTTTACTGAAATCACTGTGTGGAGGGGGTTAACAGGGATGTCATTGGCCATTCATGGGCTGGCCAGGGGACAGTAAAATCCCAGGCTGATTTTTGGTTTCAGTCCACCACTTATTTTGGCTAAATTCCACCCTGTAAATTACTTTGGAGTATGTGCATGCATGGGAGTGCATGCATGGGAGTGTGCACATGGGGGAGCACGCATGGCTCTTTGGGAGTGCGCACATGGCTCTTTGGGAGTGCATGCTTAGACATTTTGGAGTGCGCGCATGGAAGTTTGGGAGCGTGCTTATGCACTTTGGGAGTGTGTCTGGAAGTGCTGGGCTAGTCTCCAATGTTGCCTAGCAACAGTGGGAGAGGGGAGAAGCACATTTCTGAGAATCTTACAGACCCCACCCATTATGCTGATTATTATGGCGTATCACAGATCCAAGGGCCACGCCCAGAAGAGAAATCATGAATTGAAGCTGTAAACGGCGATATCTTCTTCAGTGTAGAAAAACGGTTTAGGACAGTGCCAAATATAGCCCAACGCAATGGTGTAACAATTACGCTTGCCTGCTGTAGTACTTTAATTCCAGGAAAGGAAACGATAAGGCTTTGCTTAAGATATGCTTTTATAATTTATATTTTGAGTTTATTAACATACACATATTTGGTAATTACAGCACATTTCTGCCAACTTTCTTCACTTCACTACAACAGAGAGTGGGGTTTAATATCATGCTGACATATTTTTGCCTTCAAGGAGCAACAGCAAAGGTTATCTCATACCTCTCAACTCCTGAAAACACTAAAGAGGGACATATAAAGCAGTGCACCATGGAATTTTTTACATTTAACCACGTCCCCAAGCACACCCTTAAAGGGAAACACCACGTAAGAATAACATAATGATAGTAATAATAATAATACAGGCAAGCCCCCCACACACATATAGGCAAGCCCCCACACACATAAACACATGTGGCCAAGCCCCCAACTATGGACAGGCAGGGGTTAAAAAAAGGCCTGGGGACGTTTTGGGGCACACCAGCCGTCTGTGCTGTTCCTGTCCCAGTACAGTATCTAAATGTCACATCGTAAATATGCTTATACTGTATTTTTTGATCCATAAGATGCCCCCGTAAGTCGCACCCAGGGTTTAGAGTAGGGATGAGCGAATCGATCCGGACGAACCCGGATTCGATCCGAATTTCAGGAAAAATTCGATTCGGATCGAATCCGAATTTCCCCGCGATTCGATCGCTCGAAGTTTTCCTTTAACATCCATTCATTTACATTACAGGCATTCTAAGATGGCGGACGGGACATGTCCAGACATCAACCCCGCGCCAGTGCAAGCTGGGACAGTCACATGCAGCCTATCAGCAGCCAGCAAGCCCGGTGACGTCACAGCGATATTTAAGGCCGGCCATCTTGCTTTCCAGCATCATTTCTCTATTGCATTCGTGACAGACAGAACGCTGTGTAGCTGAGGGAGAGACAGACAGTTAGACAGGCAGGGACAGACAGGGACAGGCTGGAGACAGGCAGGAGACAGACAGGAGACAGACAGAAAGTAAGCGAAAAACAGGGAAAGGAAGGGAAAATCGGAGGCTGTCAGTTTTTTTTTTTTTTTCATCCAGCCTGCTTTGTTAGCGTTTTCAGGCTGCTTACACTAACTAACAGTGCATATATACTGAACTGATCTTAAGTCTGCTGTGAGGCATCCCATTCTGTGACTACACCAGCCTCTATTTAATAGCATAATAACCATTTGCACTTATTCTCATAGAAATCAGGCCTGATAAAGACACTTTTGCTGGGCATGCTCTCTGGTTTTTGTGGCATCCCATTCTGTGACAACACCAGCCTCTATTTAATAGCATAATAACCATTTGCACTTATTCTCATAGAAATCAGGCCTGATAAAGACACTTTTGCTGGGCATGCTCTCTGGTTTTTGTGGCATCCCATTCTGTGACAACACCAGCCTCTATTTAATAGCATAATAACCATTTGCACTTATTCTCATAGAAATCAGGCCTGATAAAGACACTTTTGCTGGGCATAGCACTACTGGTTTTTGTGGCATCCCATTCTGTGACAACACCAGCCTCTATTTAATAGCATAATAACCATTTGCACTTATTCTCATAGAAATCAGGCCTGATAAAGACACTTTTGCTGGGCATAGCACTACTGGTTTTTGTGGCATCCCATTCTGTGACAACACCAGCCTCTATTTAATAGCATAATAACCATTTGCACTTATTCTCATAGAAATCAGGCCTGATAAAGACACTTTTGCTGTGCATGCTCTCTGGTTTTTGTGGCATCCCATTCTGTGACAACACCAGCCTCTATTTAATAGCATAATAACCATTTGCACTTATTCTCATAGAAATCAGGCCTGATAAAGACACTTTTGCTGGGCATGCTCTCTGGTTTTTGTGGCATCCCATTCTGTGACAACACCAGCCTCTATTTAATAGCATAATAACCATTTGCACTTATTCTCATAGAAATCAGGCCTGATAAAGACACTTTTGCTGGGCATAGCACTACTGGTTTTTGTGGCATCCCATTCTGTGACAACACCAGCCTCTATTTAATAGCATAAAAACCATTTGCACTTATTCTCATAGAAATTAGGCCTGATAAAGACACTTTTGCTGGGCATAGTACTACTGGATCTTTTTTGGGGGCATCCCATTCTGTGACTAAAGCAGCCTCTGTTTAAGACCATATAAGCATTTGCTCTTATCATATTTGAAATTAGCCTGATAAAGACACTTTTGCTGGGCATAGTACTACTGGATCTTTTTTGGGGGCATCCCATTCTGTGACTAAAGCAGCCTCTGTTTAAGACCATATAAGCATTTGCTCTTATCATATTTGAAATTAGGCCTGATAAAGACACTTTTGCTGTGCATGCTCTCTGGTTTTTGTGGCATCCCATTCTGTGACAACACCAGCCTCTATTTAATAGCATAATAACCATTTGCACTTATTCTCATAGAAATCAGGCCTGATAAAGACACTTTTGCTGGGCATAGCACTACTGGTTTTTGTGGCATCCCATTCTGTGACAACACCCGCCTCTATTTAATAGCATAATAACCATTTGCACTTATTCTCATAGAAATCAGGCCTGATAAAGACACTTTTGCTGGGCATAGTACTACTGGATCTTTTTTGGGGGCATCCTATTCTGTGACAACACCAGCCTCTATTTAATAGCATAATAACCATTTGCACTTATTCTCATAGAAATCAGGCCTGATAAAGACACTTTTGCTGTGCATGCTCTCTGGTTTTTGTGGCATCCCATTCTGTGACAACACCAGCCTCTATTTAATAGCATAATAACCATTTGCACTTATTCTCATAGAAATCAGGCCTGATAAAGACACTTTTGCTGGGCATGCTCTCTGGTTTTTGTGGCATCCCATTCTGTGACAACACCAGCCTCTATTTAATAGCATAATAACCATTTGCACTTATTCTCATAGAAATCAGGCCTGATAAAGACACTTTTGCTGGGCATGCTCTCTGGTTTTTGTGGCATCCCATTCTGTGACAACACCAGCCTCTATTTAATAGCATAATAACCATTTGCACTTATTCTCATAGAAATCAGGCCTGATAAAGACACTTTTGCTGGGCATAGCACTACTGGTTTTTGTGGCATCCCATTCTGTGACAACACCAGCCTCTATTTAATAGCATAATAACCATTTGCACTTATTCTCATAGAAATTAGGCCTGATAAAGACACTTTTGCTGGGCATAGTACTACTTGATCTTTTTTGGGGGCATCCCATTCTGTGACAACACCAGCCTCTATTTAATAGCATAATAACCATTTGCACTTATTCTCATAGAAATCAGGCCTGATAAAGACACTTTTGCTGGGCATAGTACTACTGGATCTTTTTTGGGGGCATCCCATTCTGTGACTAAAGCAGCCTCTGTTTAAGACCATATAAGCATTTGCTCTTATCATATTTGAAATTAGCCTGATAAAGACACTTTTGCTGGGCATAGTACTACTGGATCTTTTTTGGGGGCATCCCATTCTGTGACTAAAGCAGCCTCTGTTTAAGACCATATAAGCATTTGCTCTTATCATATTTGAAATTAGGCCTGATAAAGACACTTTTGCTGTGCATGCTCTCTGGTTTTTGTGGCATCCCATTCTGTGACTAAAGCAGCCTCTGTTTAAGACCATATAAGCATTTGCTCTTATCATATTTGAAATTAGGCCTGATAAAGACACTTTTGCTGTGCATGCTCTCTGGTTTTTGTGGCATCCCATTCTGTGACAACACCAGCCTCTATTTAATAGCATAATAACCATTTGCACTTATTCTCATAGAAATTAGGCCTGATAAAGACACTTTTGCTGGGCATAGTACTACTGGATCTTTTTTGGGGGCATCCCATTCTGTGACTAAAGCAGCCTCTGTTTAAGACCATATAAGCATTTGCTCTTATCATATTTGAAATTAGGCCTGATAAAGACACTTTTGCTGTGCATGCTCTCTGGTTTTTGTGGCATCCCATTCTGTGACTAAAGCAGCCTCTGTTTAAGACCATATAAGCATTTGCTCTTATCATATTTGAAATTAGGCCTGATAAAGACACTTTTGCTGTGCATGCTCTCTGGTTTTTGTGGCATCCCATTCTGTGACAACACCAGCCTCTATTTAATAGCATAATAACCATTTGCACTTATTCTCATAGAAATCAGGCCTGATAAAGACACTTTTGCTGGGCATGCTCTCTGGTTTTTGTGGCATCCCATTCTGTGACAACACCAGCCTCTATTTAATAGCATAATAACCATTTGCACTTATTCTCATAGAAATCAGGCCTGATAAAGACACTTTTGCTGGGCATGCTCTCTGGTTTTTGTGGCATCCCATTCTGTGACAACACCAGCCTCTATTTAATAGCATAATAACCATTTGCACTTATTCTCATAGAAATCAGGCCTGATAAAGACACTTTTGCTGGGCATAGCACTACTGGTTTTTGTGGCATCCCATTCTGTGACAACACCAGCCTCTATTTAATAGCATAATAACCATTTGCACTTATTCTCATAGAAATTAGGCCTGATAAAGACACTTTTGCTGGGCATAGTACTACTGGATCTTTTTTGGGGGCATCCCATTCTGTGACAACACCAGCCTCTATTTAATAGCATAATAACCATTTGCACTTATTCTCATAGAAATCAGGCCTGATAAAGACACTTTTGCTGGGCATAGTACTACTGGATCTTTTTTGGGGGCATCCCATTCTGTGACTAAAGCAGCCTCTGTTTAAGACCATATAAGCATTTGCTCTTATCATATTTGAAATTAGCCTGATAAAGACACTTTTGCTGGGCATAGTACTACTGGATCTTTTTTGGGGGCATCCCATTCTGTGACTAAAGCAGCCTCTGTTTAAGACCATATAAGCATTTGCTCTTATCATATTTGAAATTAGGCCTGATAAAGACACTTTTGCTGTGCATGCTCTCTGGTTTTTGTGGCATCCCATTCTGTGACTAAAGCAGCCTCTGTTTAAGACCATATAAGCATTTGCTCTTATCATATTTGAAATTAGGCCTGATAAAGACACTTTTGCTGTGCATGCTCTCTGGTTTTTGTGGCATCCCATTCTGTGACAACACCAGCCTCTATTTAATAGCATAATAACCATTTGCACTTATTCTCATAGAAATTAGGCCTGATAAAGACACTTTTGCTGGGCATAGTACTACTGGATCTTTTTTGGGGGCATCCCATTCTGTGACTAAAGCAGCCTCTGTTTAAGACCATGTAAGCATTTGCTCTTATCATATTTGAAATTAGCCTGATAAAGACACTTTTGCTGGGCATAGAACTACTGGATCTTTTTTGGGGGCATCCCATTCTGTGACTAAAGCAGCCTCTGTTTAAGACCATATAAGCATTTGCTCTTATCATATTTGAAATTAGCCTGATAAAGACACTTTTGCTGGGCATAGTACTACTGGATCTTTTTTGGGGGCATCCCATTCTGTGACTAAAGCAGCCTCTGTTTAAGACCATATAAGCATTTGCTCTTATCATATTTGAAATTAGCCTGATAAAGACACTTTTGCTGGGCATAGTACTACTGGATCTTTTTTGGGGGCATCCCATTCTGTGACTAAAGCAGCCTCTGTTTAAGACCATATAAGCATTTGCTCTTATCATATTTGAAATTAGCCTGATAAAGACACTTTTGCTGGGCATAGTACTACTGGATCTTTTTTGGGGGCATCCCATTCTGTGACTAAAGCAGCCTCTGTTTAAGACCATATAAGCATTTGCTCTTATCATAGGCCTGATAAAGACACTTTTGCTGTGCATGCTCTCTGGTTTTTGTGGCATCCCATTCTGTGACAACACCAGCCTCTATTTAATAGCATAATAACCATTTGCACTTATTCTCATAGAAATCAGGCCTGATAAAGACACTTTTGCTGTGCATGCTCTCTGGTTTTTGTGGCATCCCATTCTGTGACAACACCAGCCTCTATTTAATAGCATAATAACCATTTGCACTTATTCTCATAGAAATTAGGCCTGATAAAGACACTTTTGCTGGGCATGCTCTCTGGTTTTTGTGGCATCCCATTCTGTGACAACACCAGCCTCTATTTAATAGCATAATAACCATTTGCACTTATCCTCATAGAAATTAGGCCTGATAAAGACACTTTTGCTGGGCATAGTACTACTGGATCTTTTTTGGGGGCATCCCATTCTGTGACTAAAGCAGCCTCTGTTTAAGACCATATAAGCATTTGCTCTTATCATATTTGAAATTAGGCCTGATAAAGACACTTTTGCTGTGCATGCTCTCTGGTTTTTGTGGCATCCCATTCTGTGACAACACCAGCCTCTATTTAATAGCATAATAACCATTTGCACTTATTCTCATAGAAATCAGGCCTGATAAAGACACTTTTGCTGGGCATGCTCTCTGGTTTTTGTGGCATCCCATTCTGTGACAACACCAGCCTCTATTTAATAGCATAATAACCATTTGCACTTATTCTCATAGAAATCAGGCCTGATAAAGACACTTTTGCTGGGCATGCTCTCTGGTTTTTGTGGCATCCCATTCTGTGACAACACCAGCCTCTATTTAATAGCATAATAACCATTTGCACTTATTCTCATAGAAATCAGGCCTGATAAAGACACTTTTGCTGGGCATAGCACTACTGGTTTTTGTGGCATCCCATTCTGTGACAACACCAGCCTCTATTTAATAGCATAATAACCATTTGCACTTATTCTCATAGAAATTAGGCCTGATAAAGACACTTTTGCTGGGCATAGTACTACTGGATCTTTTTTGGGGGCATCCCATTCTGTGACAACACCAGCCTCTATTTAATAGCATAATAACCATTTGCACTTATTCTCATAGAAATCAGGCCTGATAAAGACACTTTTGCTGGGCATAGTACTACTGGATCTTTTTTGGGGGCATCCCATTCTGTGACTAAAGCAGCCTCTGTTTAAGACCATATAAGCATTTGCTCTTATCATATTTGAAATTAGCCTGATAAAGACACTTTTGCTGGGCATAGTACTACTGGATCTTTTTTGGGGGCATCCCATTCTGTGACTAAAGCAGCCTCTGTTTAAGACCATATAAGCATTTGCTCTTATCATATTTGAAATTAGGCCTGATAAAGACACTTTTGCTGTGCATGCTCTCTGGTTTTTGTGGCATCCCATTCTGTGACTAAAGCAGCCTCTGTTTAAGACCATATAAGCATTTGCTCTTATCATATTTGAAATTAGGCCTGATAAAGACACTTTTGCTGTGCATGCTCTCTGGTTTTTGTGGCATCCCATTCTGTGACAACACCAGCCTCTATTTAATAGCATAATAACCATTTGCACTTATTCTCATAGAAATTAGGCCTGATAAAGACACTTTTGCTGGGCATAGTACTACTGGATCTTTTTTGGGGGCATCCCATTCTGTGACTAAAGCAGCCTCTGTTTAAGACCATATAAGCATTTGCTCTTATCATATTTGAAATTAGGCCTGATAAAGACACTTTTGCTGTGCATGCTCTCTGGTTTTTGTGGCATCCCATTCTGTGACTAAAGCAGCCTCTGTTTAAGACCATATAAGCATTTGCTCTTATCATATTTGAAATTAGGCCTGATAAAGACACTTTTGCTGTGCATGCTCTCTGGTTTTTGTGGCATCCCATTCTGTGACAACACCAGCCTCTATTTAATAGCATAATAACCATTTGCACTTATTCTCATAGAAATCAGGCCTGATAAAGACACTTTTGCTGGGCATGCTCTCTGGTTTTTGTGGCATCCCATTCTGTGACAACACCAGCCTCTATTTAATAGCATAATAACCATTTGCACTTATTCTCATAGAAATCAGGCCTGATAAAGACACTTTTGCTGGGCATGCTCTCTGGTTTTTGTGGCATCCCATTCTGTGACAACACCAGCCTCTATTTAATAGCATAATAACCATTTGCACTTATTCTCATAGAAATCAGGCCTGATAAAGACACTTTTGCTGGGCATAGCACTACTGGTTTTTGTGGCATCCCATTCTGTGACAACACCAGCCTCTATTTAATAGCATAATAACCATTTGCACTTATTCTCATAGAAATTAGGCCTGATAAAGACACTTTTGCTGGGCATAGTACTACTGGATCTTTTTTGGGGGCATCCCATTCTGTGACAACACCAGCCTCTATTTAATAGCATAATAACCATTTGCACTTATTCTCATAGAAATCAGGCCTGATAAAGACACTTTTGCTGGGCATAGTACTACTGGATCTTTTTTGGGGGCATCCCATTCTGTGACTAAAGCAGCCTCTGTTTAAGACCATATAAGCATTTGCTCTTATCATATTTGAAATTAGCCTGATAAAGACACTTTTGCTGGGCATAGTACTACTGGATCTTTTTTGGGGGCATCCCATTCTGTGACTAAAGCAGCCTCTGTTTAAGACCATATAAGCATTTGCTCTTATCATATTTGAAATTAGGCCTGATAAAGACACTTTTGCTGTGCATGCTCTCTGGTTTTTGTGGCATCCCATTCTGTGACTAAAGCAGCCTCTGTTTAAGACCATATAAGCATTTGCTCTTATCATATTTGAAATTAGGCCTGATAAAGACACTTTTGCTGTGCATGCTCTCTGGTTTTTGTGGCATCCCATTCTGTGACAACACCAGCCTCTATTTAATAGCATAATAACCATTTGCACTTATTCTCATAGAAATTAGGCCTGATAAAGACACTTTTGCTGGGCATAGTACTACTGGATCTTTTTTGGGGGCATCCCATTCTGTGACTAAAGCAGCCTCTGTTTAAGACCATGTAAGCATTTGCTCTTATCATATTTGAAATTAGCCTGATAAAGACACTTTTGCTGGGCATAGAACTACTGGATCTTTTTTGGGGGCATCCCATTCTGTGACTAAAGCAGCCTCTGTTTAAGACCATATAAGCATTTGCTCTTATCATATTTGAAATTAGCCTGATAAAGACACTTTTGCTGGGCATAGTACTACTGGATCTTTTTTGGGGGCATCCCATTCTGTGACTAAAGCAGCCTCTGTTTAAGACCATATAAGCATTTGCTCTTATCATATTTGAAATTAGCCTGATAAAGACACTTTTGCTGGGCATAGTACTACTGGATCTTTTTTGGGGGCATCCCATTCTGTGACTAAAGCAGCCTCTGTTTAAGACCATATAAGCATTTGCTCTTATCATATTTGAAATTAGCCTGATAAAGACACTTTTGCTGGGCATAGTACTACTGGATCTTTTTTGGGGGCATCCCATTCTGTGACTAAAGCAGCCTCTGTTTAAGACCATATAAGCATTTGCTCTTATCATAGGCCTGATAAAGACACTTTTGCTGTGCATGCTCTCTGGTTTTTGTGGCATCCCATTCTGTGACAACACCAGCCTCTATTTAATAGCATAATAACCATTTGCACTTATTCTCATAGAAATCAGGCCTGATAAAGACACTTTTGCTGTGCATGCTCTCTGGTTTTTGTGGCATCCCATTCTGTGACAACACCAGCCTCTATTTAATAGCATAATAACCATTTGCACTTATTCTCATAGAAATTAGGCCTGATAAAGACACTTTTGCTGGGCATGCTCTCTGGTTTTTGTGGCATCCCATTCTGTGACAACACCAGCCTCTATTTAATAGCATAATAACCATTTGCACTTATCCTCATAGAAATTAGGCCTGATAAAGACACTTTTGCTGGGCATAGTACTACTGGATCTTTTTTGGGGGCATCCCATTCTGTGACTAAAGCAGCCTCTGTTTAAGACCATATAAGCATTTGCTCTTATCATATTTGAAATTAGCCTGATAAAGACACTTTTGCTGGGCATAGTACTACTGGATCTTTTTTGGGGGCATCCCATTCTGTGACTAAAGCAGCCTCTGTTTAAGACCATATAAGCATTTGCTCTTATCATATTTGAAATTAGCCTGATAAAGACACTTTTGCTGGGCATAGTACTACTGGATCTTTTTTGGGGGCATCCCATTCTGTGACTAAAGCAGCCTCTGTTTAAGACCATATAAGCATTTGCTCTTATCATATTTGAAATTAGCCTGATAAAGACACTTTTGCTGGGCATAGTACTACTGGATCTTTTTTGGGGGCATCCCATTCTGTGACTAAAGCAGCCTCTGTTTAAGACCATATAAGCATTTGCTCTTATCATATTTGAAATTAGGCCTGATAAAGACACTTTTGCTGGGCATGCTCTCTGGTTTTTGTGGCATCCCATTCTGTGACAACACCAGCCTCTATTTAATAGCATAATAACCATTTGCACTTATTCTCATAGAAATCAGGCCTGATAAAGACACTTTTGCTGGGCATGCTCTCTGGTTTTTGTGGCATCCCATTCTGTGACAACACCAGCCTCTATTTAATAGCATAATAACCATTTGCACTTATTCTCATAGAAATCAGGCCTGATAAAGACACTTTTGCTGGGCATAGCACTACTGGTTTTTGTGGCATCCCATTCTGTGACAACACCAGCCTCTATTTAATAGCATAAAAACCATTTGCACTTATTCTCATAGAAATTAGGCCTGATAAAGACACTTTTGCTGGGCATAGTACTACTGGATCTTTTTTGGGGGCATCCCATTCTGTGACTAAAGCAGCCTCTGTTTAAGACCATATAAGCATTTGCTCTTATCATATTTGAAATTAGCCTGATAAAGACACTTTTGCTGGGCATAGTACTACTGGATCTTTTTTGGGGGCATCCCATTCTGTGACTAAAGCAGCCTCTGTTTAAGACCATATAAGCATTTGCTCTTATCATATTTGAAATTAGGCCTGATAAAGACACTTTTGCTGTGCATGCTCTCTGGTTTTTGTGGCATCCCATTCTGTGACAACACCAGCCTCTATTTAATAGCATAATAACCATTTGCACTTATTCTCATAGAAATCAGGCCTGATAAAGACACTTTTGCTGGGCATAGCACTACTGGTTTTTGTGGCATCCCATTCTGTGACAACACCAGCCTCTATTTAATAGCATAATAACCATTTGCACTTATTCTCATAGAAATTAGGCCTGATAAAGACACTTTTGCTGGGCATAGTACTACTGGATCTTTTTTGGGGGCATCCTATTCTGTGACAACACCAGCCTCTATTTAATAGCATAATAACCATTTGCACTTATTCTCATAGAAATCAGGCCTGATAAAGACACTTTTGCTGTGCATGCTCTCTGGTTTTTGTGGCATCCCATTCTGTGACAACACCAGCCTCTATTTAATAGCATAATAACCATTTGCACTTATTCTCATAGAAATCAGGCCTGATAAAGACACTTTTGCTGGGCATGCTCTCTGGTTTTTGTGGCATCCCATTCTGTGACAACACCAGCCTCTATTTAATAGCATAATAACCATTTGCACTTATTCTCATAGAAATCAGGCCTGATAAAGACACTTTTGCTGGGCATGCTCTCTGGTTTTTGTGGCATCCCATTCTGTGACAACACCAGCCTCTATTTAATAGCATAATAACCATTTGCACTTATTCTCATAGAAATCAGGCCTGATAAAGACACTTTTGCTGGGCATGCTCTCTGGTTTTTGTGGCATCCCATTCTGTGACAACACCAGCCTCTATTTAATAGCATAATAACCATTTGCACTTATTCTCATAGAAATCAGGCCTGATAAAGACACTTTTGCTGGGCATAGTACTACTGGATCTTTTTTGGGGGCATCCCATTCTGTGACAACACCAGCCTCTATTTAATAGCATAATAACCATTTGCACTTATTCTCATAGAAATCAGGTCTGATAAAGACACTTTTGCTGGGCATAGTACTACTGGATCTTTTTTGGGGGCATCCCATTCTGTGACTAAAGCAGCCTCTGTTTAAGACCATATAAGCATTTGCTCTTATCATATTTGAAATTAGCCTGATAAAGACACTTTTGCTGGGCATAGTACTACTGGATCTTTTTTGGGGGCATCCCATTCTGTGACTAAAGCAGCCTCTGTTTAAGACCATATAAGCATTTGCTCTTATCATATTTGAAATTAGGCCTGATAAAGACACTTTTGCTGTGCATGCTCTCTGGTTTTTGTGGCATCCCATTCTGTGACTAAAGCAGCCTCTGTTTAAGACCATATAAGCATTTGCTCTTATCATATTTGAAATTAGGCCTGATAAAGACACTTTTGCTGTGCATGCTCTCTGGTTTTTGTGGCATCCCATTCTGTGACAACACCAGCCTCTATTTAATAGCATAATAACCATTTGCACTTATTCTCATAGAAATTAGGCCTGATAAAGACACTTTTGCTGGGCATAGTACTACTGGATCTTTTTTGGGGGCATCCCATTCTGTGACTAAAGCAGCCTCTGTTTAAGACCATATAAGCATTTGCTCTTATCATATTTGAAATTAGGCCTGATAAAGACACTTTTGCTGTGCATGCTCTCTGGTTTTTGTGGCATCCCATTCTGTGACTAAAGCAGCCTCTGTTTAAGACCATATAAGCATTTGCTCTTATCATATTTGAAATTAGGCCTGATAAAGACACTTTTGCTGTGCATGCTCTCTGGTTTTTGTGGCATCCCATTCTGTGACAACACCAGCCTCTATTTAATAGCATAATAACCATTTGCACTTATTCTCATAGAAATCAGGCCTGATAAAGACACTTTTGCTGGGCATGCTCTCTGGTTTTTGTGGCATCCCATTCTGTGACAACACCAGCCTCTATTTAATAGCATAATAACCATTTGCACTTATTCTCATAGAAATCAGGCCTGATAAAGACACTTTTGCTGGGCATGCTCTCTGGTTTTTGTGGCATCCCATTCTGTGACAACACCAGCCTCTATTTAATAGCATAATAACCATTTGCACTTATTCTCATAGAAATCAGGCCTGATAAAGACACTTTTGCTGGGCATAGCACTACTGGTTTTTGTGGCATCCCATTCTGTGACAACACCAGCCTCTATTTAATAGCATAATAACCATTTGCACTTATTCTCATAGAAATTAGGCCTGATAAAGACACTTTTGCTGGGCATAGTACTACTGGATCTTTTTTGGGGGCATCCCATTCTGTGACAACACCAGCCTCTATTTAATAGCATAATAACCATTTGCACTTATTCTCATAGAAATCAGGCCTGATAAAGACACTTTTGCTGGGCATAGTACTACTGGATCTTTTTTGGGGGCATCCCATTCTGTGACTAAAGCAGCCTCTGTTTAAGACCATATAAGCATTTGCTCTTATCATATTTGAAATTAGCCTGATAAAGACACTTTTGCTGGGCATAGTACTACTGGATCTTTTTTGGGGGCATCCCATTCTGTGACTAAAGCAGCCTCTGTTTAAGACCATGTAAGCATTTGCTCTTATCATATTTGAAATTAGCCTGATAAAGACACTTTTGCTGGGCATAGAACTACTGGATCTTTTTTGGGGGCATCCCATTCTGTGACTAAAGCAGCCTCTGTTTAAGACCATATAAGCATTTGCTCTTATCATATTTGAAATTAGCCTGATAAAGACACTTTTGCTGGGCATAGTACTACTGGATCTTTTTTGGGGGCATCCCATTCTGTGACTAAAGCAGCCTCTGTTTAAGACCATATAAGCATTTGCTCTTATCATATTTGAAATTAGCCTGATAAAGACACTTTTGCTGGGCATAGTACTACTGGATCTTTTTTGGGGGCATCCCATTCTGTGACTAAAGCAGCCTCTGTTTAAGACCATATAAGCATTTGCTCTTATCATAGGCCTGATAAAGACACTTTTGCTGTGCATGCTCTCTGGTTTTTGTGGCATCCCATTCTGTGACAACACCAGCCTCTATTTAATAGCATAATAACCATTTGCACTTATTCTCATAGAAATCAGGCCTGATAAAGACACTTTTGCTGTGCATGCTCTCTGGTTTTTGTGGCATCCCATTCTGTGACAACACCAGCCTCTATTTAATAGCATAATAACCATTTGCACTTATTCTCATAGAAATTAGGCCTGATAAAGACACTTTTGCTGGGCATGCTCTCTGGTTTTTGTGGCATCCCATTCTGTGACAACACCAGCCTCTATTTAATAGCATAATAACCATTTGCACTTATCCTCATAGAAATTAGGCCTGATAAAGACACTTTTGCTGGGCATAGTACTACTGGATCTTTTTTGGGGGCATCCCATTCTGTGACTAAAGCAGCCTCTGTTTAAGACCATATAAGCATTTGCTCTTATCATATTTGAAATTAGCCTGATAAAGACACTTTTGCTGGGCATAGTACTACTGGATCTTTTTTGGGGGCATCCCATTCTGTGACTAAAGCAGCCTCTGTTTAAGACCATATAAGCATTTGCTCTTATCATATTTGAAATTAGCCTGATAAAGACACTTTTGCTGGGCATAGTACTACTGGATCTTTTTTGGGGGCATCCCATTCTGTGACTAAAGCAGCCTCTGTTTAAGACCATATAAGCATTTGCTCTTATCATATTTGAAATTAGCCTGATAAAGACACTTTTGCTGGGCATAGTACTACTGGATCTTTTTTGGGGGCATCCCATTCTGTGACTAAAGCAGCCTCTGTTTAAGACCATATAAGCATTTGCTCTTATCATATTTGAAATTAGCCTGATAAAGACACTTTTGCTGGGCATAGTACTACTGGATCTTTTTTGGGGGCATCCCATTCTGTGACTAAAGCAGCCTCTGTTTAAGACCATATAAGCATTTGCTCTTATCATATTTGAAATTAGGCCTGATAAAGACACTTTTGCTGGGCATGCTCTCTGGTTTTTGTGGCATCCCATTCTGTGACAACACCAGCCTCTATTTAATAGCATAATAACCATTTGCACTTATTCTCATAGAAATCAGGCCTGATAAAGACACTTTTGCTGGGCATGCTCTCTGGTTTTTGTGGCATCCCATTCTGTGACAACACCAGCCTCTATTTAATAGCATAATAACCATTTGCACTTATTCTCATAGAAATCAGGCCTGATAAAGACACTTTTGCTGGGCATAGCACTACTGGTTTTTGTGGCATCCCATTCTGTGACAACACCAGCCTCTATTTAATAGCATAATAACCATTTGCACTTATTCTCATAGAAATCAGGCCTGATAAAGACACTTTTGCTGGGCATAGCACTACTGGTTTTTGTGGCATCCCATTCTGTGACAACACCAGCCTCTATTTAATAGCATAATAACCATTTGCACTTATTCTCATAGAAATCAGGCCTGATAAAGACACTTTTGCTGTGCATGCTCTCTGGTTTTTGTGGCATCCCATTCTGTGACAACACCAGCCTCTATTTAATAGCATAATAACCATTTGCACTTATTCTAATAGAAATCAGGCCTGATAAAGACACTTTTGCTGGGCATGCTCTCTGGTTTTTGTGGCATCCCATTCTGTGACAACACCAGCCTCTATTTAATAGCATAATAACCATTTGCACTTATTCTCATAGAAATCAGGCCTGATAAAGACACTTTTGCTGTGCATGCTCTCTGGTTTTTGTGGCATCCCATTCTGTGACAACACCAGCCTCTATTTAATAGCATAATAACCATTTGCACTTATTCTCATAGAAATTAGGCCTGATAAAGACACTTTTGCTGGGCATAGTACTACTGGATCTTTTTTGGGGGCATCCCATTCTGTGACTAAAGCAGCCTCTGTTTAAGACCAAATAAGCATTTGCTCTTATCATATTTGAAATTAGCCTGATAAAGACACTTTTGCTGGGCATAGTACTACTGGATCTTTTTTGGGGGCATCCCATTCTGTGACTAAAGCAGCCTCTGTTTAAGACCATATAAGCATTTGCTCTTATCATATTTGAAATTAGGCCTGATAAAGACACTTTTGCTGTGCATGCTCTCTGGTTTTTGTGGCATCCCATTCTGTGACAACACCAGCCTCTATTTAATAGCATAATAACCATTTGCACTTATTCTCATAGAAATCAGGCCTGATAAAGACACTTTTGCTGTGCATGCTCTCTGGTTTTTGTGGCATCCCATTCTGTGACAACACCAGCCTCTATTTAATAGCATAATAACCATTTGCACTTATTCTCATAGAAATTAGGCCTGATAAAGACACTTTTGCTGGGCATGCTCTCTGGTTTTTGTGGCATCCCATTCTGTGACAACACCAGCCTCTATTTAATAGCATAATAACCATTTGCACTTATTCTCATAGAAATTAGGCCTGATAAAGACACTTTTGCTGGGCATAGTACTACTGGATCTTTTTTGGGGGCATCCCATTCTGTGACTAAAGCAGCCTCTGTTTAAGACCATATAACCATTTGCTCTTATTATATTTGAAATTAGCCTGATAAAGACACTTTTGACGGGCATAGCACTACTGGATCCTGCCAGGGCATCCCATTCTGTGACTATAGCAGCCTCTGTTTAAGATCATATAACCATTTGCTCTTATTATATTTGAAACTAGGCCTGATAAAGACACTTTTGCTGGGCATAGCACTACTTGTCCCTGCCAGGTGTACTTACTGCTGGTTTTTAGGGCATCCCATTCTGTGACTACACCAGCCTCTATTTAAGAACCTAACCATTTGCACCTATTCTAATTGAAATTAGGCATGATAAAGACACTTTTGCTGTGCATAGTCTTACTGCTGCCTGCCAGGTGTTCTCTGGTTTTTGGGACATCCAATTCTGTAACATACCATTAGCCTCTGCATTAACTGTAAGCTGCACGGTTATTTAAAGAAATTTGGCCTGTATGAGCCTGCTAACACACTGCTGCTGTGTGCATATATACTGATCTCAAGTCTGCTTGGGGCATCCCATTCTGTAACATACCATTAGCCTCTGCATTAACTGTAAACTTCACAGTTATTTAAAGAAATTTGCCCTGTATGAGCCTGCTAACACACTGCTGCTGTGTGCATATATACTGATCTCAAGTCTGCTTGGGGCATCCCATTCTGTAACATACCATTAGCCTCTGCATTAACTGTAAGCTGCACAGTTATTTAAAGAAATTTGCCCTGTATGAGCCTGCTAACACACTGCTGCTGTGTGCATATATACTGATCTCAAGTCTGCTTGGGGCATCCCATTCTGTAACATACCATTAGCCTCTGCGTTAACTGTAAGCTGCACAGTTATTTAAAGAAATTTGGCCTGTATGAGCCTGCTAACACACTGCTGCTGTGTGCATATATACTGATCTCAAGTCAGCTTTGGGGCATCCCATTCTGTAACATACCATTAGCCTCTGTATTTACTGTAAGCTGCACAGTTATTTAAAGAAATTTGGCCTGTATGAGCCTGCTAACACACTGCTGCTGTGTGCATATATACTGATCTCAAGTCAGCTTTGGGGCATCCCATTCTGTAACATAACATAACCTACCTACCATACTAAGCAGCTCTCTTATTTAAACTAAGCAGGCCTCTTGGAGGCTGATTGTCCACTTTTGGGTGTGCATTTATATTCGGTTTCATATACAGTGGGGTATCCCAATTTGTAAGATAACCTACCCCAACCATGTAAACTAAATAGGCCTGTTGCAGCCTGAGTTTCTCTGCTTGCGTATGTCCTGCATTACAATCTGTCTCTTTCAATGACACTGCTGCCTGGGGTATCCCAATTTGTAAGATAACCTACCCCAACCATGTAAACTAAAGGTTATGTCCTTCCAGAAGGAAAACTTATGCCGAACACTATTTTTGTTAGGGGCATTGACCTTTGGATTGATCGGCATGAAATTAAGGTTTTTTTTTCAAAGTATGGCGCTGTAAAGAAGGTCAAAATTATGTCTCATACTTGGATTATTGTTACTTTTTGTTCAGCTTGAAATATACCAGGCCACACGGGCATCCCAAGGCACATGCTATTTTAACCCTATCTGGTATACAACTTAAGCGTTGATCAGGATCAGCTTCATTAAGCTACTTCAGTTTGCACTTCCTTTTGGACTGCTTTCATTTAACCAGGCCGCAGGGCACCCCAAAGCTGCACCTTGCACCCTACCTGTTTATACTAAATAAGCATCTACAGCCTCAGCTTTATTAAGTTATTGCATTTTGAATTGGTTTTGGACTGCTTTAAATACACCAGGCCGCAGGGCATCCCAAACCTGCATGTTGCACCCCATCTGTTATACTAAATAAGCGTTGATCAGCATCAGCTTTATTAAGCTATTGCATTTTGCATTGGTTTTTGTACTGCTGCCAAAACACTAGCCCATATGGGCATCCCAAACCAGCACATGTCACCCTATCTGTTATACAAAATAAGCTTCTACAGGCCCTTTTTTTATTTATTTATTTTTATTTATATAGAGCTGTAATAGCTTATATTAATTTGTGAGGTAAATTTGCCATTTTGCAGCATAATATAGAGCAGCCCCTGTGTAAATCTGAGGGGCAATAGCTTATATAGTGAGGTAAATTTGCCATTTTGCTTCGTTATATAGAGCAGGCCCTGTGTAAATCTGAGGGGCAATAGCTTATATTGTGAGGTAAATTTGCCATTTTGCAGCATAATATAGAGCAGCCCCTGTGTAAATCTGAGGGGCAATAGTTTATATTATGAGGTAAATTCATGGTTTTGCACCATTATATGGAGCAGGCCCTGTGTAAATCTGAGGGGCAATAGCTTATATTGTGAGGTTAATTTGCCATTTTGCTTCATTATATAGAGCAGCCCAGTTGCCATCGAAATCAACTACTGTCCGGCCAGTACAGCTTTTCCAGGGCAAACTCTGCTAGTTGCGGACATAAGTCAAGTTTGGCTTCCCAGCAAATCCAGTGGATCCTGAAGGTGTGTTGGCATGGTCATGTCAAGGTATGACATGACCTGCTGTTTGAGGTCCAGCTCCAGGTCTTCCTGCTGCTCATGAGTAGACTAACTATGCGGGTGTAGAAAGCTACTCACTAGCGACTGAAGACTGAGGCTGCTGCTGATGGAGCTGCTGCTGCTGCTGCTCCTTCCACCCCCCCCAGCAGCCATGGCAGTGGAAGGTGATCGCAGAGGTCCCCCCGAGTCAGACCTGCGGGAGTATGGGCCATGGCACAGATAGACATCGCCCAACTGACTACGTGGGATGTCTCTGTAGTAGGTCAGTTTTTCCTCCCTCTCAGTGGGCGTAAAAAATGCCCCCATTTTGTGCCGGAAGCGAGGGTCCAATAAGTTGGAGAGCCAGAAGTCTTCCCGCTGACAAATGGAGACAATTCTGCGCTCACTAGTACGCAAGCATGTGAGCATGCATCGTGCCATTTGTGCAAGTGACTCGGAGGGACTACCTGTCTCCATCTCCACTGTAAACTGCCACGGTGTGTCTGGGTCCTCTGTCTCGCCTTCCTCACAACCCTCTAGCTCCTGTGGCTGCACCTCCTCTCCTGTCAGATGACTAGATAAAATGGTCATTTTGTGAAACCTAAACTGTGGTTTGCTGTGCCCCACCCCCTCCTCCTCCTCCACTTCAGCCCCCACAGGCTTCATGTGGCTGTGAAATGTATGTGCCATGTCTCCAGTGCCCTGACCAGCCATGCTTTCCAACATGTGTTGTAGTACATGAAGCAGTGGAATCTCATCGTTCATCTCATAGTCCTGGCAACTGACTAATAATGTAGCTTCCTCAAAGGGCCTGAGCAAACGGTCGGTGTCACGTATGAGCTGCCAATGGTTTACATTGAATTTACACAGGGGTGTCCCCCTATCCGTTTGGATCATCCAGAAATCCGTGATGGCTTTTCTCTGTTCCTATAGTGCAGTGGTCCTCAACCCTGTCCTCAAGGCCCACCAACATGTCATGTTTTTTGGATCTCCAAATAGCCAGCTCTATTGCTCTGCAGCTGCACTAATTACTCCACCTGAGCATCTTTGTGGAGATCTGCAAAGCCTGGCCTGTTGGTGGGCCTTGAGGACAGGGTTGGGGACCACTGCTATAGTGGATCCTGCATATGGAGGGTGGAATTCCAACGGGTGGAAACATCGCAAATCAGACTATGGTGGGGTACACCGTTGTGACGCTGAGGCTCAATAAGGTTGTGCTTGGTGGTGTAGGAGTGCCAGAAGTGCATGCTAACTTTCTTTCCTGTTGTTCGGATGTCTTTCAGATGGGGGCAAGACTTCAAAACTAGACTGAACACGTGTGCCATGTCAGGACGCATGACTCTGGCTTCCTTGTCGCAGCGCAAACAAGATGTTCTTCCAAGTGTCAGTCACCATGGGTCCAAATTTGCAGTTTTCGTGGATTAAGCAATGCTTTCATGGATTGAGTTCTCATTTTTAGTAGTTCCTCCCATGTGTGACTCTGATGGTCAAGGAAAACCATGTGAAGAACAGCGTGAAACCACAATCACCAAGGGGGCCTAAAAGGATATATATTGTCCACCATGAGTCTATAGTTACAGCTCCAGGCGTAGACAACACTGTGCACTTTGGTACACACTGACAGGCTAAAGGACTGGCCCACCTTCTGTTCAACAACCATGCCATGTGACTCTCCACCTCGGCTCGGCACAAGCCATCAGTTCTCTGAAAGGTCCACCACTGGGTAATGCAGCAGGCTGGACTTATGGTGACGCTGTCTGAGAGGAGAAATCCCTCAGACATCAAGATTAAAAATTCCAAGAATTTTTGAGGGCTAATTATTCAGAGGCAAATGATAGCTAGTTGTTTCTGATTTAATTGCAAGGTGGAAACACACCCTCAAACAAAACTTCACTTTCGCAATACTATTGCATTTGTCTATTCATAATTTTATGTATATACACTAACTAACCTACTTTTTCTCCACAGGATGCTGCATGGAACACTGCCACATCGCTGAGTAGCTGATTTTTCCTACCAACAGTCCGCAATAATTCGCTGCTGCTGCCGCCGCCACCGCCGCAGACTCCAGGGACCCTCTTCCACTACCTCGGCTTGCAACACCTCCTCCCACGACACTCTCCTCATCACTAATTGCCGGATAGTGGAAGAAGAGGCGAGTGTCTCCTCCACTTCTTGGCTGGGCAGTAGCTGCTGAATTTTATGATTATCAGATCTTGGATATCAGATCAATGGATAGTGGAGCTGAACCCAAAGCATAACAGACAGACAGTTGACTGGGGGTGTCAGATGCCACTTGTGATGCAGTGGACTGCTTTTGCAGCACTTCGAGACAAAGTTGCTTCATTGGCTGACACAATGACTGGTAAAGCTGTGGAACATATAGTTGAAAAGCAAGAATAACCATTTGTTTTTATATGAAAAAGACCCTAGTTTATACAGACTTTTTTTTTCCAGAGACTGCCCTGCGTGGAAATGAATGGCGCATGGATCAGCCAAGCTTTCCTCCCAACAATGCCTGATGTATTCCAGTAGATTGATGACGGGGCCAGACCAAGAAAGATGGATCGTGCAAAACAGATTTAAGGCGCTGCTCTCCAGTTACAGACATTCCTCCGCATCGGACCACAAGTAAGTATTGATAAAAAATCCTTTACGTTACTCTTACTTTTTATTAATATTCTTCGGATAAGACGGATCAGACATGATTCCAGATTAAAAATTCCAAGAATTTTTGAGGGCTAATTAGTCAGAGGCAATGATACCTTCTTGTTTCTGATTTAATTAAAAGGTGGAAACACACCCTCAAACAAAACTTCACTTTGGCAAACTTTTGCATTTGTTTATTCATAATTTTATGTAGATATTACTAACTAAGCTACTTTTTCTCCACATGACTCTCCACAGGGTGTGATTCATCCAATTTTTGGGCTCCTGAAGCCAACTCCAGTGTCTCTTTAAAGTAATATTTGGGCTCCTGCTGCTGCTGCTGCCAACTCCAGGGTGTGATTCATCCAATTTTTGGGCTCCTGAAGCCAACTCCAGTGTATATTTGGGCTCCTGCTGCTGCTGCTGCCAACTCCAGGGTGTGATTCATCCAATTTTTGGGCTCCTGAAGCCAACTCCAGTGTATATTTGGGCTCCTGCTGCTGCTGCTGCCAACTCCTGCCAACTCCAGGGTGTGATTCATCCAATTTTTGGGCTCCTGAAGCCAACTCCAGTGTATATTTGGGCTCCTGCTGCTGCTGCTGCCAACTCCAGGGTGTGATTCATCCAATTTTTGGGCTCCTGAAGCCAACTCCAGTGTATATTTGGGCTCCTGCTGCTGCTACTGTCAACTCCTGCCAACTCCAGGGTGTGATTCATCCAATTTTTGGGCTCCTGAAGCCAACTCCAGTGTATATTTGGGCTCCTGCTGCTGCTGCTGCCAACTTCTGCCAACTCCAGGGTGTGATTCATCCAATTTTTGGGCTCCTGAAGCCAACTCCAGTGTATATTTGGGCTCCTGCTGCTGCTGCTGCCAACTTCTGCCAACTCCAGGGTGTGATTCATCCAATTTTTGGGCTCCTGAAGCCAACTCCAGTGTATATTTGGGCTCCTGCTGCTGCTGCTGCCAACTCCAGGGTGTGATTCATCCAATTTTTGGGCTCCTGAAGCCAACTCCAGTGTATATTTGGGCTCCTGCTGCTGCTGCTGCCAACTCCAGGATGTGATTCATCCAATTTTTGGGCTCCTGAAGCCAACTCCAGTGTATATTTGGGCTCCTGCTGCTGCTGCTGCCAACTCCTGCCAACTCCAGGGTGTGATTCATCCAATTTTTGGGCTCCTGAAGCCAACTCCAGTGTATATTTGGGCTCCTGCTGCTGCTGCTGCCAACTCCTGCCAACTCCAGGGTGTGATTCATCCAATTTTTGGGCTCCTGAAGCCAACTCCAGTGTATATTTGGGCTCCTGCTGCTGCTGCTGCCAACTCCAGGGTGTGATTCATCCAATTTTTGGGCTCCTGAAGCCAACTCCAGTGTATATTTGGGCTCCTGCTGCTGCTGCTGCCAACTCCTGCCAACTCCAGGGTGTGATTCATCCAATTTTTGGGCTCCTGAAGCCAACTCCAGTGTATATTTGGGCTCCTGCTGCTGCTGCTGCCAACTCCAGGGTGTGATTCATCCAATTTTTGGGCTCCTGAAGCCAACTCCAGTGTATATTTGGGCTCCTGCTGCTGCTACTGTCAACTCCTGCCAACTCCAGGGTGTGATTCATCCAATTTTTGGGCTCCTGAAGCCAACTCCAGTGTATATTTGGGCTCCTGCTGCTGCTGCTGCCAACTTCTGCCAACTCCAGGGTGTGATTCATCCAATTTTTGGGCTCCTGAAGCCAACTCCAGTGTATATTTGGGCTCCTGCTGCTGCTGCTGCCAACTCCTGCCAACTCCAGGGTGTGATTCATCCAATTTTTGGGCTCCTGAAGCCAACTCCAGTGTATATTTGGGCTCCTGCTGCTGCTGCTGCCAACTCCAGGGTGTGATTCATCCAATTTTTGGGCTCCTGAAGCCAACTCCAGTGTATATTTGGGCTCCTGCTGCTGCTGCTGCCAACTCCAGGGTGTGATTCATCCAATTTTTGGGCTCCTGAAGCCAACTCCAGTGTATATTTGGGCTCCTGCTGCTGCTGCCAACTCCTGCCAACTGCAGGGTGTGATTCATCCAATTTTTGGGCTCCTGAAGCCAACTCCAGTGTATATTTGGGCTCCTGCTGCTGCTGCCAACTCCAGGGTGTGATTCATCCAATTTTTGGGCTCCTGAAGCCAACTCCAGTGTATATTTGGGCTCCTGCTGCTGCTGCTGCCAACTCCTGCCAACTCCAGGGTGTGATTCATCCAATTTTTGGGCTCCTGAAGCCAACTCCAGTGTATATTTGGGCTCCTGCTGCTGCTGCTGCCAACTCCAGGGTGTGATTCATCCAATTTTTGGGCTCCTGAAGCCAACTCCAGTGTATATTTGGGCTCCTGCTGCTGCTACTGTCAACTCCTGCCAACTCCAGGGTGTGATTCATCCAATTTTTGGGCTCCTGAAGCCAACTCCAGTGTATATTTGGGCTCCTGCTGCTGCTGCTGCCAACTCCAGGGTGTGATTCATCCAATTTTTGGGCTCCTGAAGCCAACTCCAGTGTATATTTGGGCTCCTGCTGCTGCTGCTGCCAACTCCAGGGTGTGATTCATCCAATTTTTGGGCTCCTGAAGCCAACTCCAGTGTATATTTGGGCTCCTGCTGCTGCTGCTGCCAACTCCAGGGTGTGATTCATCCAATTTTTGGGCTCCTGAGGCCAACCCCAGGGTCTCTTTAATGTAATATTTGGGCTCCTGCTGCTGCTGCTGCTGTCAACTCCTGCCAACTCCAGGGTGTGATTCATCCAATTTTTGGGCTCCTGAAGCCAACCCCAGTGTCTCTTTAAAGTAATATTTGGGCTCCTGCTGCTGCTGCTGCCAACTCCAGGGTGTGATTCATCCAATTTTTGGGCTCCTGAAGCCAACCCCAGGGTCTCTTTAAAGTAATATTTGGGCTCCTGCTGCTGCTGCCAACTCCAGGGTGTGATTCATCCAATTTTTGGGCTCCTGAAGCCAACTCCAGTGTCTCTTTAAAGTAATATTTGGGCTCCTGCTGCTGCTGCTGCCAACTCCAGGGTGTGATTCATCCAATTTTTGGGCTCCTGAAGCCAACCCCAGGGTCTCTTTAAAGTAATATTTGGGCTCCTGCTGCTGCTGCCAACTCCAGGGTGTGATTCAGCCAATTTTTGGGCTCCTGAAGCCAACTCCAGTGTCTCTTTAAAGTAATATTTGGGCTCCTGCTGCTGCTGCTGCCAACTCCAGGGTGTGATTCATCCAATTTTTGGGCTCCTGAAGCCAACTCCAGTGTATATTTGGGCTCCTGCTGCTGCTGCTGCCAACTCCAGGGTGTGATTCATCCAATTTTTGGGCTCCTGAAGCCAACTCCAGTGTATATTTGGGCTCCTGCTGCTGCTGCTGTCAACTCCTGCCAACTCCAGGGTGTGATTCATCCAATTTTTGGGCTCCTGAAGCCAACTCCAGTGTATATTTGGGCTCCTGCTGCTGCTGCTGCCAACTCCTGCCAACTCCAGGGTGTGATTCATCCAATTTTTGGGCTCCTGAAGCCAACTCCAGTGTATATTTGGGCTCCTGCTGCTGCTGCTGCCAACTCCAGGGTGTGATTCATCCAATATTTGGGCTCCTGAAGCCAACTCCAGTGTATATTTGGGCTCCTGCTGCTGCTGCTGCCAACTCCTGCCAACTCCAGGCTGTGATTCATCCAATTTTTGGGCTCCTGAAGCCAACTCCAGTGTATATTTGGGCTCCTGCTGCTGCTACTGCCAACTTCTGCCAACTCCAGGGTGTGATTCATCCAATTTTTGGGCTCCTGAAGCCAACTCCAGTGTATATTTGGGCTCCTGCTGCTGCTGCTGCCAACTCCAGGGTGTGATTCATCCAGTTTTTGGGCTCCTGAAGCCAACTCCAGTGTATATTTGGGCTCCTGCTGCTGCTGCTGCCAACTCCAGGGTGTGATTCATCCAATTTTTGGGCTCCTGAAGCCAACTCCAGTGTATATTTGGGCTCCTGCTGCTGCTACTGTCAACTCCTGCCAACTCCAGGGTGTGATTCATCCAATTTTTGGGCTCCTGAAGCCAACTCCAGTGTATATTTGGGCTCCTGCTGCTGCTGCTGCCAACTCCTGCCAACTCCAGGGTGTGATTCATCCAATTTTTGGGCTCCTGAAGCCAACTCCAGTGTATATTTGGGCTCCTGCTGCTGCTGCTGCCAACTCCAGGGTGTGATTCATCCAATTTTTGGGCTCCTGAAGCCAACTCCAGTGTATATTTGGGCTCCTGCTGCTGCTGCTGCCAACTCCAGGGTGTGATTCATCCAATTTTTGGGCTCCTGAAGCCAACTCCAGTGTATATTTGGGCTCCTGCTGCTGCTGCTGCCAACTCCTGCCAACTGCAGGGTGTGATTCATCCAATTTTTGGGCTCCTGAAGCCAACTCCAGTGTATATTTGGGCTCCTGCTGCTGCTGCTGCCAACTCCAGGGTGTGATTCATCCAATTTTTGGGCTCCTGAAGCCAACTCCAGTGTATATTTGGGCTCCTGCTGCTGCTGCTGCCATCTCCTGCCAACTCCAGGGTGTGATTCATCCAATTTTTGGGCTCCTGAAGCCAACTCCAGTGTATATTTGGGCTCCTGCTGCTGCTGCTGCCAACTCCAGGGTGTGATTCATCCAATTTTTGGGCTCCTGAAGCCAACTCCAGTGTATATTTGGGCTCCTGCTGCTGCTACTGTCAACTCCTGCCAACTCCAGGGTGTGATTCATCCAATTTTTGGGCTCCTGAAGCCAACTCCAGTGTATATTTGGGCTCCTGCTGCTGCTGCTGCCAACTCCAGGGTGTGATTCATCCAATTTTTGGGCTCCTGAAGCCAACTCCAGTGTATATTTGGGCTCCTGCTGCTGCTGCTGCCAACTCCAGGGTGTGATTCATCCAATTTTTGGGCTCCTGAAGCCAACTCCAGTGTATATTTGGGCTCCTGCTGCTGCTGCTGCCAACTCCAGGGTGTGATTCATCCAATTTTTGGGCTCCTGAGGCCAACCCCAGGGTCTCTTTAATGTAATATTTGGGCTCCTGCTGCTGCTGCTGCTGTCAACTCCTGCCAACTCCAGGGTGTGATTCATCCAATTTTTGGGCTCCTGAAGCCAACCCCAGTGTCTCTTTAAAGTAATATTTGGGCTCCTGCTGCTGCTGCTGCCAACTCCAGGGTGTGATTCATCCAATTTTTGGGCTCCTGAAGCCAACCCCAGGGTCTCTTTAAAGTAATATTTGGGCTCCTGCTGCTGCTGCCAACTCCAGGGTGTGATTCATCCAATTTTTGGGCTCCTGAAGCCAACTCCAGTGTCTCTTTAAAGTAATATTTGGGCTCCTGCTGCTGCTGCTGCCAACTCCAGGGTGTGATTCATCCAATTTTTGGGCTCCTGAAGCCAACTCCAGTGTATATTTGGGCTCCTGCTGCTGCTGCTGCCAACTCCAGGGTGTGATTCATCCAATTTTTGGGCTCCTGAAGCCAACTCCAGTGTATATTTGGGCTCCTGCTGCTGCTGCTGTCAACTCCTGCCAACTCCAGGGTGTAATTCATCCAATTTTTGGGCTCCTGAAGCCAACTCCAGTGTATATTTGGGCTCCTGCTGCTGCTGCTGCCAACTCCTGCCAACTCCAGGGTGTGATTCATCCAATTTTTGGGCTCCTGAAGCCAACTCCAGTGTATATTTGGGCTCCTGCTGCTGCTGCTGCCAACTCCAGGGTGTGATTCATCCAATATTTGGGCTCCTGAAGCCAACTCCAGTGTATATTTGGGCTCCTGCTGCTGCTGCTGCCAACTCCAGTGTATATTTGGGCTCCTGCTGCTGCTACTGCCAACTTCTGCCAACTCCAGGGTGTGATTCATCCAATTTTTGGGCTCCTGAAGCCAACTCCAGTGTATATTTGGGCTCCTGCTGCTGCTGCTGCCAACTCCAGGGTGTGATTCATCCAGTTTTTGGGCTCCTGAAGCCAACTCCAGTGTATATTTGGGCTCCTGCTGCTGCCAACTCCTGCCAACTCCAGGGTGTGATTCATCCAATTTTTGGGCTCCTGAAGCCAACTCCAGTGTATATTTGGGCTCCTGCTGCTGCTGCTGCCAACTCCAGGGTGTGATTCATCCAATTTTTGGGCTCCTGAGGCCAACCCCAGGGTCTCTTTAATGTAATATTTGGGCTCCTGCTGCTGCTGCTGCTGTCAACTCCTGCCAACTCCAGGGTGTGATTCATCCAATTTTTGGGCTCCTGCTGCTGCCAACTCCAGTGTCTCTTTAAAGCAATGTTTGGGCTCCTTCTGCCCCTCATAGTGATGCCACTTCAACTCTCTGCAATTGTGCCGCTCTGCGATTCTATTAGCGATGCCTCTGATCTGCATGTGATATTTATTCAAAGTATTATTTAACTAACCCAGCACGCATCCTGTGCGTGTTACAGCAAGGCAGAATGGTTTACAACCCTATTGAGGCTCTAGGAGGCTCAGAAATAGCTGTTTTTAATAGCGATTCGTCGCGAATTTATTCGGGTCGAAACGATTTTTGTCGGAAAATTCGGCGAATCAGTCGAATCGAATTTTTCAAAAGTTCGCTCATCTCTAGTTTAGAGGATAAAAATGAGAAGAAAAAAAAAAAAATTAACCATATTGTGTGGTAAAATCCCCCTCCCAGTCACCCCATAGCGGTCATTTTGTGTATATATCTACTATTTTTTGTGCTTAATACTTTATATGCTACTAGATGTGTTTCACAATATTAAATCACAATATTAAATATTAAATGTTTAATGCATAGTTATTATCATGGGTGTTCATTTATCCTACTATTCCATTGTATCTATATTGTATTCAATGCGCAGTGAGTGGACGCATTTTAGGAACTACTGAATCCCAGCTAGACTTACTATTAATTTTCTATTTCATTAGCTAATATCTTATAAATTGCGTGCTACAACTTTCTTTATTAATACAATATTAGTACCTCTAAGAAAGTCTTGTATGGTCTCTTCAGGTTTATCATATGCATCACATGCCGATCACTGGTAAAGGTTTTGGACCAGGTGGAAAATGTTTGTAGGTTTTCTGTTTTGAGCCATAACTAGCCATTATAACAATACACAACAGAACCAGAAAAAGAGTAGTAATTGGGTCAATTAGAAAAATCATGCCACAGTTCCTATAAGAAAAAAGAAGGGAACAGTAATGTTTTTACCATTTTCTTTTAAAAGTGTCTACACTGTAGGTTAAAGCGGACCAAGACCCACATTTTTACTAGCATGTCCAGAATTGCTCCCCCCATGAAGAGCACCTTTTGCCAATTTATAGTGCTTCTGTTTCACTCTAATCCCAGATAATGACCCTTGGTTTAGCTGTAAAGTCCCGCCTCCTCCCTTCATTGCAATTGTTGTGTGTGGCAATGATGTCATTGCCATACCTAAGCAATGACTAATCTCATGCCGTCTCACAGAGAGGGACAGCAAAAAAAAAATACAGTGTTCCAGGACTATTGGAAAAACTAAAATATCCATTTCTAGTTCTAAGAGGGGAATATTGGTAGGGGCTATGGCCAAATGTATTTCACAAGTTCGGTGGGTTTTGGTCCGCTTTAGTACAGGTATGTCTAATAAAACATACTTGCACTGTTAGATTTTATCCCGTAAAATAGACCCTTGAATTTCAGCACTGGTTTATCATATCATGCCACAGTCCCTATAATGAAAAGGAGAGAATAGTCTTTTTTTTTTTTTAATCAGCCTTTGAATTTCAAAACTGGTAGAACTGGTTCCAGGAGTGTATGTTAGCATTGATATTTTCAGACCAAATAGATTAGCTTAGGGCTACATCATAGGACGTAATGTAATTCAGGTTAAAGATTACATTATGGGCTAGATTACATTATATACAGTTTCGGGCAAGCCCAAACGGCAAAGTTCGGGTTCATACCAAAATTTGTGAGTTTGGGTTCCCAAACCTGAACAGGGCCTTCAGACAGAAGTCCATGTTCAAGTTTGGCTTTTGGCAGAACCCAGAAAAGCAGCTTAACCTAATGCAGAGTGTGCAGCAGCAGGAAGTAGCTGTATGTGCCTCTAGATCATCAGTCGGTGTTCTTTCCTGACAAAATGTCTACATTGGGGTCTCAAAAAGATGGCTGTCCACATGTGTCAGAACACTGGCAGCAGCTTACAATGTAAAGTGTCTTCACTCATGAGGATGGCAATCTTTCTAAAGCCCTGGCTGTGGACATTTTGTTCTTTTGAGGAAAGAACCTCAACAGGATCTTGGGGCTCGGGTAAGTTGTACTGCCGTTCTTGCTGAACTTTTGTTCGGCCGAATTTGCTGAACCTGGACTTATAGGGGTTCACACAACACTAGTTCTATAGTAAGGTAAATATTCATGTTTAAAGGTTGGGTTTAAATTAGATACAAGAACAGAAAAATGTTGAGATTTGATGTTATTTAAAGGGTTAGTGAACGTAAATTGGACAGTCTGAGCAATGACAATATTAAAACAAGTTCATGTTCATTTCGATGGAATTTATGCACCTAAATAATATCTCCAAGTAGCTGAGCTGATCTAGTATTTTCTTATTTTTTAGAAATGTGTGTTTTATGGAAGCAGTTTTCACTACCTCCAATCTGTTGCTATTGGCAAAGGGAGTCCTGTACACACTCACACTACTGCTAGGCATGTGTAAGGTAGCTCCCTTACCTTGACAGTGGCCATAGCAGCAGTAACAGTCTTCTGTGTGCGCAGGGATCACGTCTCTTCTTGTAGATCTTCATGTACATCCTTGGTATACATTTGACAATAGCAACAAATTGAAAAACTGCTTTCATAAAACACACATTTGCTAACATAACACAATATAAAATATATGAGCTCAGCAACTTGAGGACATCCTTTTGGCACAAAAAAAAAAACACTTTCAAAAATACCACCGAAAGTTACCGTATTTTTCGTCCTATAAGACACACTTATTTTTTCCCAAAAGTGGGGGAGAAATATCAGTGCGCCTTATCGGGCAAATGTAAAAAAAAAAAAAAAAGTAAACTCACGTTACTGGCGCTTCCACGTTGCCTGCCACACTGTGATAGGCCAGAAGAAGACAGAGGAGTGGCGGGCTCTGTCCCCGTCCCCGCCGCCGCTATTGCTGCGGCAGCGATAGCAACGGCAAGGACAGAGGCAGCGCCTGTCGCTCCACCATCATCTCCTGCCCTCCAGCTTCTACCTCTTCCAGCCGAGGCACACGTGAGCACCCCAGTCCGTGCAGCAGGTGGGCGTGGCCTGCACCAAGTAGGTGCAGCCAAGTAGGCAGAGAAGAAGAAAGAGGGCTGTCCCTGCGGTGCAAGCCCCGCCCACCCGATTCACGGGGCCAGGTGCCTTCTTCTGGCGTCCAAGTGCGGCAGTCCGGCCAGCAACGCAGGAGTGTCAGTAACATGTGAGTTGATTTTCATTTTGTTATCTTTGTGTGCCTATGGGGACTGGGGGGGTGGGGGGGGGGTGCCACACTGCTTCTATGGGGAATAGGAGGGGGGATGCCACACTGCCTATATGGGGAATGGGAGGGGGTGCCACATTGCCTATATGGGGAATGGGAGGAGGGTGCCACATTGCCTATATGGGGAATGGGAGGGGGGTGCTACACTGCCTATATGGGGAATGGGAGGGGGGTGCTACACTGCCTATATGGGGATTGGGAGGGGGTGCCACATTGCCTATATGGGGAATGGGAGGGGGTGCCACACTGCCTATATGGGGAATGGGAGGGGGGATGCCAGACTGCCTATAGGAGGGGGAATGCCACGCTGCTTGTGGAAATGGGAGGGGGGATGCCACACTGCTCATGAAAATAGGAGGGGAGGAATGCCACACTGCCTATATGGAGAATAGGAGGGGGGATGCCACACTGCCTATATGGGGAATGGGAGGGGGGAATGCCACACTGCCTATGGGAATTGGATGGGGGGAATGCCACACTGCCTATGGGAATGGGATGGGGGAATGCCACACTGCCTATGGGAATGGGATGGAGGGAATGCCACTCTGCCTATGGGAAGGGGGAATGACACACTGCCTTTTGGGAATGGGAGGGGGGATGCCACTCTGCCTGTAATTGGAGGATTCTGTACTTTGCCTATAATTTGGTTAAAAATATATTTTTTTTTATTTTCCTTCCCAAAATCCTAGATGCGTCTTATGAGCAGGTGCGTCTTATGTGGTGTTAAAAAAATATGGTACTTTCCCTTGAAGATGGGAAGGAGCACACCCGAAGCCTGTCCCATGTACCTCATCTGTATTCACTGCAGTTTGCCCTAATGAGGGTGCAGACCAGAAGGTCAGAGGGGCTGCCTCATTGTTGCTCCTCCACCTTATTTATCATGTTTGTGCTCACTTGGCATCATTTAAAGAAAATCACTATTTGTCTCTCTTTTCAGTCTTTAGTTGTCTAGCCGCATCCAATTAAAGTGGACCAACACCCAGGATTTTGACTATCCTGGGTCTTGGTCCACGATCGGGGGTGCCCCACCGTGTGAAACCCCCCCGATCACCCCAAAAACTCACCTCTCCCCGCTCCCAGCGCCGACGGACAAGAGATTTGACAGGCGCGGACAAGCGGCTCCTCCGCCGCCACCTCCCGCGCGTCACTCTTGACGCGCGCGCGCCGGCCATTCACAGACGGCCGGCGCGGGCGCGCGCACGTCTAGAGGGGCGCGAGGGAGGCGGCGGCGGCCGGCCGCCGTCGAAGACAAGGTAAGGGGATTTGGGGTGTTTGGGGGGGTTTCACCCCGCGGGACATCCCGGAGGGTGATGGTCCATTTTAAGTTAAAAGACAACCTTGACAGGGCGCCATTTACTATTCACATGAGGGACCGTCACAGTTAGCTACATCACTAGAGCTACCCCTGTCCCTCAGCACTCCCAACATAAGTGAGCCGGGCCAGTGTGACCACTGTGGTGTGCTGCAGGAAATAAAGAAGAGGCACAAGGGACAGATTTCAGGTCAGCTCCTTGGTGCCATTGCCTGGATTGTCCCGTTAAGTGTTATATAGGGGCTACATTTCAAAGTTAATGCAACCCCCCTTCTCCAATTTGGGATTCTCCTGTAGAAAGCCTTAAAAAAAAATTGCTGGATGTGCTCCTGTGCCACTCTTAATGGCAGCCAATGGGGTTTGCCTATGCATGACACAAGCAACCCAGTATGGTGAACCTGATTGGTTGCTTACAGAAAAGGGCCAAAGTTGGAAGGGTGAAAATTAAAGGGTAAGTCGACTTTCTATTGAATTTTTGAAAGTGTACATTTTTGTGTGGAAAAATAATGTCTTAAAGATGCTGAGATGATCTAGTATTTTACATTTTTTCTCTAATGTTAGCAAATGTGTGTTTTATGGAAGCAGTTTTCACTATCTGTAATCTGTTACTATTAGCAAAGTTCAACAAGCGCACACTTGGTGTACGTTGCCAATAGCAACATATTGCAGATAGTTGCACAGAACACTGCTGCTAGGCAAATGTAAGGTTGAGTTGTGCTTTGGCATAAAAAATATACACTTTCAAAAATTCAGTCGAAAGTGGACTTACCCTATAAGCTTATAGTGGACCAACGGTGTCTTATGGAAGGTTACATTTTCTTAAAAATAACCAGTGCATCAACTCCTTTTAGTGCCCTAGTAATAAACTGAATAAAAATGCTCACAAACAATATTTTGGCTTTAAAGTGGACCAAAATCCACCCTGGAGTCTATGATACTCCAGGGCAGGCATGCTCGCTCCCCCTGGGGGACATCCAGATTCAGGATGCCCGCTGTGTCAAACTCCCCAGGTCGCCCGAAAACTCACCTTATTTCCCGGTCCCGGTCTGGTCCGATGGCGCACGCTTGAGCAGTGGCCGCATCCCTGCTATCCCTTTAGCAGGGCACTTACCCTCGCCAAACATTTGTGAATGGCTCGCACAGACACTCGCTCTGTTAAAAGGTAGCGGGGAAGCGGCCGCCAGTGCGGTCAGATCCACTCGCTTGGAAGAAGGGTCGAGGGCGCATCCGGGAATGCTGACTGGACGAGAGGCTACCCATGCGCCGTAGGACCGGTGAAGGATGAGTGAAATCGGGCGACCTGGGGAGCTTCACACAGCAGGGCATCCCTGATATGTTTTCCCTTACAAACGTACGTTAAACTGGTCTTCAGATTTATTATAACAGGAATGCCAAGCAGTGTTAAGGCCAGAAAATATCTAAACCGCAATGTACCAGGGGTGGGGGAGCAAAACAGATTGAGTTGTCTTTTGAGGTTTTGGTCCGCTAAGCTTGAGAAAACTCCCCTCTTGCACATTAGACTTCCTCTTGCACAAACTCCCCTGGTGCCCCTACTGTAGGTTCATCATGATGGGGGCCTGTATGTACCTCCTGAAAACCTGAAGCTGCCTACACAGCTACAAGCTGCTCATGTGGAGCTGGCAAATTTTCTTCTGCATTTTCTGTATATATAGAGTTGACCCTCCCTTCTCCTAAAGGCTTACTACTTGCAAAGCACAGCTCAAAGATGTGAAAGATTTGTTTTATGTGTCTTTGATCGTCCATTCACACTGGACCTGCTGCCACCAGACAGACAGTGAAGTAGCTGCCTCTTTGGCTCCTTCAACAGCTGGCTCGAGGCTTATATGGCCCCTTGGGCAGCATGGTCTCAGTGGGCCCCAGTGGGAACTGGGGGGCGGGTAGATGGGCAGAGCTGGAAGAAGGATGGATAGATTGACAAAGCTGAAAAGAAGAGGTGTATATGGTTAAGCCTATGTGGAAGAGGGATACATTGGCAAAGCTGGGAGGACAGCGATGGATCAGCGTAGATCTGAGGTTAGAGAGGTGGATGGGACGGAACTGAGGGGACAGGGCTGTGGGGCAGTGCTGATAGGAATCGATGGGGTAGAGCTGAGGGGACAGGGATTAATGGGGCAGAACTGCGGGGACATGGATAATTGGAGCATAGCTGGAGGGATAAGGATGAATGGGTCAGGGCTGAGGGGACAAGGACCGATGGGTCAGGGCTGAGGGGACATGGATGGATGTGGCAGAGCTGGGGGGACATGGATGGATGAGTCAGGGCTGAGGGGACAGGGATGGATGGATGGATAAGGGCTGAAAGGACAGGGATGGATGGGGCAGAACTGGGGTGACATGGATAGATGGATAGATGGGGAAGACCTGAGGGGACATGGATGTATGCAGCAGAACCGGGGGAGCCATGGACGGATGGGGCAGAGCTGAGGGGTCAGGCATGAATGAGGCTGAACTGGGGAGGCATGGATGCGGCAGAGCTGAAGGGACAGGAGGAATGGGTCATGGCTGAGGGGACAGGGAAGGATGGGTCAGGGCTGAGAGGACAGGGATGGATGGGGCAGATCTGAGGGAACATGAATGGATGGGGCAGAGCTGGGGGGACAAGGATGGATTGGTCAGGGCTAAGTGGATAGGCACAGATGGGTCAGGGCTGAGGGGATAAGGGATAGGGATGGATGGGGCAGAGGTGATCATAGATCAACACACAAGCAGGTTCAAGGCAGAGGTTAAGTGGCGCGGGAACTGCACCGCCAATGAAAGGGCGTGCAGATCAGCCTCACTACAAGATTAGTGATGACCCGGCTCGCTAGGGTGAAGCGCCACAGGGGCCGGATTCCATGTTATGGGCCTAAAGAACGCTGACACTGATCGGGTAAGGAGGGAAATGTAGAAAAAGGGAAGAGAGAGAAGAATGTAAGAAAGGGGAAAAATAGAATGAACATTAAGGAAGAAATGAGGATGGAAGGAAATGGAAAACGTAAAAAAGGAAGGTATAAGGAAGTAAAGGAAGAAAGGAATAAAGGAGTATGGACGAAAGGAAACAGATGCAAGGAAGAAAAAGGGAAAGAAGAAAGGAGGGAAGAAAGCATGAACAACTGAAAAAAAAGAGAGAGATAGGAGGGTGTAAGAAAAAAAGAGAAGAATAACTAGTAATGGAAGGAACAGAGAAAGGAAGGACAGAAAGCGAGAGAGAGGAAAGGAAGGAAGAATAAAAGGAAAAAAAGAACAAAACGAATGAATGAATAAAGTAAGGCAAGAAAGACGGAAGGATGGAACTGAAGAAAAGAAAGGTAGTGAGGAAGAACAGAAAAAAGAAGGAAGGAAAGGCCAGAATAGAAAAGGAAGGGAGTGAGGGAAGACGTAAAGGAAGGAAAGGATAAAAGAGAAAGGAGGAGGGATGAAAAAAAATGAAAAAAATAAGGAAGAAGTGCAGGAAGAAAAGAAAGAAGGAAGGGAGGAAGGAACGAGAAGACAAGTAGGAAGGAAAGAAAAAAAGGAGGAGGAAAATAAAGGAAGAAAAGTATGCATGCAGACAGATACATACAAGTGCTGCATAAGTTTAAAGGCCAGCTAAAGAGCTGCCTCCTGGAACATGGTAGCTTCCCTAATGGTGACAGGAGCTGTACCATGTGCTGTGCCCCCCAACCCTTTGGCCACAGTGCAGTCTGCTTGTGCCTGCTCAGCTGGCAATGTCCTCAGTAATGGGCAAAGCCATCTTGGCATAGCCCCTGCTGCTGTATATTGTTTAGGCATCCACCTAAGCAGAGTTCACCTGTCAACCCCTGCTCAGCATTGAGCACAGCACCCCTTGTGGTCACTGGTATTACTGTGCTCCCTGCAGTTACTTGAGCCGTCTCGTGCTGGAAAGCTCACTGATTACACCCATAGAGCATACTCAATGGAAGCCAGTCACCATCTGTGAATGTCTCTGCAAGCCAATAGTGTCTCCAGAAAATAAGTAAGCATTGCTGTGCTTCTCCTGGGTTACAATATACAGCTTGGCAAGGCAGCTGCAAGGACCACTCAGCGGTAGCAGGAACTTCTAGGCCGCTCAGCAATAGCAGCTCATTTCCAGAGACAGATACATTTTGCTTTAGACCAACTCCAGGTAAAGCATAGCGCACCGTAAAGGGGACCACTAAGACTCCATAAACACAAGGGCCCAAAAAAACCTGGAGCCAGCCTTGCCTCCTGGTTTGGCCCCATGCTGATAGTCAACATACTCTTCTGCACCACTATGCCCAGTAAGGGAGTGTAGGTAATTAGGAGAAAACATTAACATGGCTCAACTTGGGCACTAGGATCTGGAGGCTGATGCTGGAGAACCACAAGAAAGATGTGGGCAGAGGCCCCAACCAGGCTGCAGCCCTATGAAAATGGACACCACTGGGGATCGCAGTAAAGATAATAGCAGCTACTATGGTGGTTGTGCTTGCTGGACTTGATCATGCTGGGAGCCCTGAAGGACTGTGGCGGCTGTGTAACCATATTTCTGTGTGTTTTTGGAATAATAGAAAGGAAGGAGGGGCAAATGTTGGAGACCTATTACATCATCTACAATGTGCTGCAGGAAATGGAGGAGAAAACATTGAGACAGGCTTCAATTGCTGCCTTTTTATTGCCCTAGTCTGGACTGTCCCTTCAATTAAAGAAACAAGACAGCATGTACTACAGCCAGCTGCTGAGGATGCATGAGAGGAAAGAAAGTCTAAAAATGGTGATTTTATTTTTACAGCATTGTGCTGAACCATATGCCAGTGAGATAAAATATGTATATATTGTTTACAGTATATGTTTTAAAAAATGTTTATTTACAGTTCAGATATTACATTATAGTAGATACTGGTGATAATGTTGTGCAGAGATCTGCATATTCTATGTAATACATACAGACATTTTAAATGTTTTTACACATTTTTAAACAGCACATACATCAATTTTCTAATGCACAGATAATACTTTTGCTTGTATTCTATTCAAATGAGACACCACCCCCTGGTAAATTAGCATGCCCCACCCAAAAGTAAAATTTGCTGATTGATTTCATTGATCTACCTTTTGTCCCATGCACTGTACACTTCATATGCCACTGGGTGGACAGTAATCCTTTTATTCAGTGTCGGACTGCCTGGGGCCCACCAGTAGAAGTTACTCTGGGCGACCACTCCACATTTAGATGCAAGTATTACAGGCTTACATTCAGGGCCCATGCACAGAAACATTATGCCAGGCTGTATTGTCTGTGCACTTGGGATGCCACAAATAAGCTATAGGTAGTTCAGGTTTGGTGATGAAGGCCCCTGGGACCAGGGGCTTACTGTTTTTTTTTCAGGTAACCGCATGGGACAGTCTGAGCCTGCTTTTATTTTCCCTTTTCCCCTGGGCACTCTTTGTGTCCCGTTCATTTAGATTACAATCAGAGAGATGCCTATTTCTAGCTGCCACCTTTTGCTTTAGGCTCACCGATTACTTAATCAGTATAGTCAGGATACTATGCTAATTACCTGCAATATGACATCTATACTGATTCCAAAGGCATCCAATCAAGTCCAATCGATATATAAATATATAATATGTGTTTTTGTTTATTTTAAAAATGTACAATTAATTATTTTGCTGGAAACTAGACATTTCATGCCTTTAATATATTATTTGGGTTTAATGTATTAGGTGTGTATAATAGGAGGATTAAAATAGAAACATAAAATATTGTATGTCCAAAGGGCATCCCATGCCAGTATCTCACATGCTCTTAATAATTAAAAGTGTGGAGGGGGCTACATAATCCTTTTTGAAGAAGAGAACTTCCCTGAGCGTCCCACGTCTTGAGAAAGTCCACCCATGGATGAAACGCATTGACATGAGGAGCAGAGAGGCAACACTTTGGAATGAGGCTTGGTTTGGTTTTGAGAGAGCCCACACACATTGATAGTTTGAACGGTGGCAAACCAAAGCAAGAGGAAATACCAGATGGACCACCGTTGTTCTCAACTTTTTGCTCTTTGCCTTGCTACTATGGAATGTTTGTGAGTGTCCATTTTTTATGTTATAGACTGCATTACACCATTAGCAGTGTTTTTCCTACTATATGGAGACCTGCTTGGTGGGATATTTTCAATCTATTAATGTGAGGAGCCTAATAAGATCTGGAATTGGAATATTTTTGAAGGCGCATTGTCCTTCCTAAGAAAGTTTGGCTTTCTAATGGGAACTAATGGGGAACTCCCACCGGTGGTGGGATCTTCACACCACATCACGTCCTGATTTGTTATATTTTGCACAGAGGTGGAATCCTGTTGTATAAAAGAGGACTTTCTTATTAAAATCTTACTAGCTCCTCTATTTTTATATAGTTATTTGAGAACTCTTTCTGGCATTGAGCTTTGTCGAAGATCATTTTATCAGAGCTGAGTGCAGGTCATTTTTATTTGCTAGTTTTAAAAATCAAGTTTGTAGGTGTAGTATAAAAATTCACTTGTTTCTTAAAGATTAGTCAAATTTAAAAACGAGGTGAAGCACAAGTGGGGTGCTGCTTGGGCATATTAGTAAATCCAACTCCCGGTGTTAAATCCCAAGCATTTATCCCAGGTGGGAAATGAAAAGTGAACTTTTGTAACATGGATGTAAAGAAAATAAACAACTCCATTCGAGCCAGAGTTTCTCCAATACAGACTCTTTGTCCTGAAAGAGCAAACAGATGTATTGTATAAGCACTAAATAAAGTCACAATTGTTTAAGTAGTTTATCGAAAAAATACAATTGTAAAAAATATGTTGTGCATGGTTATGAGTTAAAGGAGCACTATCACATAAAATGGCCCAATGATACCAATGCATAAAAATATGCCGGATGGCAGGAGGAGGGATCACTTATACACCGGCATCAAGAAATATCCAGCCAGACTTGTTTATTTTACAGGAAGGAAGAAACAATCAGGGGTGACAGGCACTGTCACTAACCTTGTCACCCCTGGATTTTATTCCTACCAGGAGAAAACAAGCCACAAGCTTGGCGGGAGCTTTATTCAGTTCGTCTGTATAAGTGATCCCTTCTCTCATTAGCTGATGTGTTTATATGGATTTTTAATATTACACAATTTCAGTGTACTGCAGACCCATAAGCATCCGTGGGCATCCAGGAGGGGGGTATCAGCAAGTCACGGATCAGATGATAATGGATAACGTGTTCGACTCCCACACTCTTTCCAGTGTACAAGTCGATCATTAAAAAATGTAGATAATAAAAAAAACTAATATAGTTTTGACACTTGATGCCATCCTCCTTGCAGGTCCATCGCTGGCTCCTCTTCTTTTGCACCCAGTGCCCCTCACCTATACCAAAGCACATTGGGGATGGGCAGTTAGTAGGGCCAGAGGGCCCATGGTTCCCAGCCTTTATGTCTGGTGATCTGGGCTGGTAGTTTATTGGGAATGGGGAATATTAGGTAAAATCTGGTAAATTATTTGGCTGGTTTTCCTGCATGGACTTTAATGTGTTTATCTCTGGGCTAACCCTGAATAGCCTGGCACAGTAGGCCAAGTAGTCTCCAAACTTAGTAGGAAGCTGTTTGACTCATCATTAAAGTTTGGGTTTTATTCTCTAAAAGTTAAATGATGAGCTATATCCTAGTTCTCTCTGAACCGTGATGGCTGACCATATAAGATGCCTACACTTAAAGGAGCACTATCATGAAAAAATGGCCCATTTATAAAAATCCTTATAAATATGCTGAATGGCGAGTGGAGGGGGGACTTATACATCCGGCATCAGGAAATATCCAGCCATGCTTGTTTTTTTTTAATTTTAATGATAGAAAGAGGAAATCCCGGGTGACAGGCACTGTCACCCCTCATAGACTAAACCTGTCACTCCTGGATTTTATTCCTACCAGGAGAAGAAAACCACAAGTTTGGGAGGAGTTTTATTCAGTTCAGGTGTATAAGTGACCCCTCCTCTCATTAGCCAAGGTGTTTATATGGATTTTTGATATTACACAATTTCGCGATAGTGCTTCTTTAAACGTTTTTGGGCAGCTCACTCTTTTGAGTAGATAAAGCCAGAGTTTGTGGGAAATGGTTTAGTTTCAATAAATAATCAAGACTGAGATAAACTAAAGGGATTATCCGAAGGATTTTAAGAGCCTCTGAAATGAGAAACCTCCCTTACCCCCTATACAATGAGGTGAAAATGTTTTTATTTAAAGTGGACCAAAAACCAGGATTTTGCCTTTCTCAGATTAGGGTCTGTGCCCCATTGAGTGAAACCTGCAGGATCACCAGTATTCTTATCTCACTGGCGTCCCACCACAGATACATAGGATCTCTTCCACTTAGGGTTCCCAGCCACAATTATGAATGAGCAGCTAGGAAACCTTAAAGGAGCACTATCACGAAAAATGGCCCAATGAAAAAAATCCATATAAATAAGCTGGATGGTGCAAGGAGTGGTCACTTATACACCCAGCATCAAGAAATATCCAGCCAAGTTTGTTTTTTTTATTTTTATCAATCAAATCAGGGAGGGGCAGGTTCAGTCGCCCCTGATACACTAAAACTGTCACTCCTGGATTTTATTCCTACCAGGAGAGAATAAACCACAAGCTTGGTGGGAGTTTTATTTATTTCAAGTGTATAAGTGGCTACTCTTCTCCTTAGCCAACGTGTTTATATGGCACCTTGAAAAAGTGGTTCTCCACGGAACGCGTGGGTGAAGGGCTACCAGCATTGTTTGTTAAATAGGTGGTTTCTTAATTTCTTGATGGCACAGAAATATTGGCACATTGCACTTTATTATAGCACTATTCACTTTATTGGACATTGGAAGATTTTTTATTAGATATTTGATACTACTAAATTCATGGAGTATGTGATTAGATGTTGCACGATTGTGGTGGGGATACCCCTGCTGTGGACTTGATTTTAATTATTTGTTGTGTGTTACGTTTTTTTAATAATATTATGTACAATATTATGTTTTTTTAATAAATTGATGAGGACTATTTAATTTGATTACTATTTGATTGATGTTTCTGGGGTGATTAAAATCCTTAAAAGTGTTTCCGTTGCAATAAGACAGGCTGGGGGAGGGGGGCATCCAGGATGCTGGAGCCCACTGCATATAACCCCTAAAACGCCCAATATTCTTACCCACGATCCTTGCTGGGAACACAGTGCCGTGATTGGCCACCTGCGCTCACGTTGGCGGGGCTTTCCGGCAGCCGGAACAATGACCAATCATGTGCTGTATTCCCAGCTTGTCTTTTTGCGATGGGACCAACACCTGCACCAATGGTGTTGGTCTACTTTAATGGCAGACTATCTGTGCCCCTCCTGCTGGCATCTACCCTCCAGCTGTCTGTACCACTGACACAGCTGACACATTTGTCTGTACCCATTCACATAGGCCTGGCACAGGAGGGTACAGGGGCAAGAGGGATACTGGGGATTCTGCTGGTGGCCTGAACATGTGAAGTCATTAAACACAGTGGTCATGGGGGTTTCAAATATTGGGGCATCCAAAACAGAAATCCTATAGAATCTAAATACAGTTTTGGCCTACTTGAAAAAAATAAAAAAATAAAACAATAATTAGTAACCTTGAAAAAGGGACCTTTAAAAATTGGATTCTCTATAGTTTGCTGTTATTAATTTAAATATCTACCTCATTAGTAATACCCTCCTCATCCTCACCATTTTGTACTCCATCTTCGCCCACCTACTCCATTAATCTGCCCCTCTCTAAATATTTGAAACAGCAGTGTCTGCATGTTCAATAGCCCTGCTTCATTGATTCACAATACATTTCGATGCAGGGAATGATATCTGTTTGTCATTCCTAATTTTTTTTTTTTTTTGTATTTCACTTTCTGTCAAAATATTTGCATTTCCAAACAGTTTTTAAATAGTTTATTAAAATGTGACTCTCTATCTTATTATATTTGTTGATTTTCATTTGCTTATTTCTAGAGTCAAAAGGAACACTATAGAAATGTAGCAAAACAAAAAAATATATATATTTACCTGCTGAGAATGGCATGAAGGCATCTTTCTTCACAAAGTTACCTTCAGAATCCAAAAAATGATTTGGGTCAAATTCATCCGGTTTTTTAAACTGTGTCTTGTCCTTCAGTACAGATGATAACAGAGGGATTATATAGGTCTCCTAGAATAAACATAAACATAAACTATTTTTAGAACAGGTCTCAGACGATTGATTACATAAGTGGAATTGGTAAAGAAATGGTCAGTTTTTTTATTTTTTATTTAAGATTGGCCTGTTGTGTGGTTCAAATCAAAAATTGTAGGGGGCTGAGAAATCTATGGCATATGCACTTCCAAATTGTCTTTCACCTAAACAGGTTTGTGTGAGAAATAAATGCCTTTAGGCAGCATCTGTTGGCCTGTGGTGAGACAAATCAGTAGTTAACATGTTTACCTTGCCTTGAATCTGATTAAAGACTCCTGTCTAATTATCAGAGGTGCCCGAAGGTTTATAAGAGGAAAATAATAAAGAAAAAATATTCTGAACCAAATGGTGTGCTAAAATCTCCCTCCCAATCATCCTATACCAGGCAGTGTGCAAAATCCCCCTAATCACCCCATTATACCCAGTGTGTGGCATCCCCCATTACAGGCAGTGTGCGACATTCCCCTTATTACAGGCAGTAAGTGGCATCCCGCATTATAGCCAATGATTGAAATCCCTCATTACAGCCAGTGAGCGGCATCCATCATTGCAGGCAGTGTGCGGCATCCCCCCATTACAGCCAATGAGTGGCAACCCTCATTACAGCCAGTGTGTGGCACTCCCCATTACAGGCAGTGTGCGGAATTTCTCATTACAGCCAGTGAGAGCAATTCCCCCCCAATCTCGTATGTGAGGAGGGAGTGCAATGGAGGACCAGTAGGCAGGATGCAAAAAAACTTGCACTTGCTGCCTGCCAGTCCTCCAATGCCCCCGCACAAACACACAGACCTACACACATTCACAGAGACAGTGACACATGTACACATGCTCGCACACACAGAAACAAACACACACACAGTCACACAGATAGAAAGAGAGACACACACAGACATACATGCACAGACTCAGAGATAGACACACACACACAAACAGAAACACAAAGGCCGATAGGATGATTTCCTTGCTTAGGTGGGTGTCCATGGCCCATTTATGGGCTACGCCTGTGACTGGACACAGCTGTTCATAGGCCATGTCCACTCGCACGTAGGCCATGCCCACCAACCGAAGTGTCTCTGCTGTCTTCAGCAGGATAGAGGATACAAATCCTTTGTCCTGCTCTTGGCTTCCATTGCTCAGTTCAGCCACAGAGAGGGGCTATTTATCGGGGAGGAGGGAGTCAGCAGCTCTCTCCTCACCTATAAATAGCCCCTCCCTGTGGCATGAAGCAAGATGCCAAGAACCCAGCAGGGGACAGATAAAGCACATTTTTTGTTTTAGGAACGAAAATTAGTTTCAGACCAACCCGTTTGCTCATCTCTAGTCACAACATAACATACCAGATAGAAAAGCTGAGGGAGAACACATATTTATTTGTATAAATTCTATATCTATTGGCAATGTGAAGAACACATTTTTATGTGTATCATTTATGTTGCTCGTGGCAATGCGAGTGCTTCCTCCCCTGGCCCAGACTGCTATATTTAGCCCAGAGGATTCAATGGGGGTAATCCAAAAGATTTAGATAGACAATATTCAACTGGGAACATATACACCAAGTTTTGTGAGCCTTTCTAAGTCAATATGGAACAAAAACAATATCAGAAATTCTTCTACACCTATTGAATGTTGTGGTAGAGCAGTTCTACATTTGAATTTTTCAGTAAGGTAAAGCTTTTTTTTTTATTTTTGCAATTAACTGCACCTTGTAGGGTATCCAATAACTTTTATAATAGTGAGAGCCTCAAAGTCACTATAGGAACAATTTTGCACCTTATCTGTAAAGCTTCTCCATTACGACATCAAATCAGGTGCAGGCATGTTTTGTTGTATTTTGAAGTGCGTTGAGTGAGAAAGACTCCCCAAACTTAGGGCACAGGTGTTCAAAATATATCATGGAAGCAATATCAAAATGAGCCAGCAGATCTTTTGGATTGTCCCTAGTGAACTCACCGTATTATACCTAATGATGACCACTAATTTGCATACTACCTTTGGAATAAAATATCCTCTGAACGTGATATCTTTGGTTGTCTCATGAGGTATACTGAGGGGAACAATGTCTGCAAATCTCTGAATTTCATGTACAACAGCATTTGTATATGGCATCTGTGTCCGGTGGCTGTATAGAGGCTGAGCTGATCCAATGACTCTGGAAATCTCTTCCTGGACTTTTTCTGGAATCAATAGGTACACATAAGAAAGGGAGATAAAGACAATATACATTTTAAGCAAGGTTAAAAAAAGCTGACCAAAGCTAAAACTTTGGTCAGTCAGGTAATTGATATTCAATCGGATTTTATGAAGTAAAAGGTCATATAATGAATGTATTTGTATGAATGTATTTGTTTGACTGTGTCTGCAGTAGATATACATTTTACATTTCTCCATTTTCTACTGTTTCGCTTATTGGATTTTATGGAAGTTCCCCAGAAACTGCAGTGGAGTGTGCAGACAGAATGTGACAAAGTAGAGTCAAATTGTCCCTCTCCCAACTTAAAATAAACTCACTCCTGTTATTTTTATATTTTAATCATTATAGTTGTCTCAACCACACCTGCGGCCATACATTTAGGACACCTGGGTATTAAGGAACTGATTTACGAACCACGTTGTCGTTGATTACAGGCATTCATGTGTATATTCATTCTCTTTAAGTCTTAAAAAGTGACTGGCAAGTCAAAAGTTAAAAAATGAATATCAGTAACTTATTGTATCAGTCATTGAGTGGCTTGAGCATTGTGCTTTCTCTTCTGTCTGTCTCCATAGCTAAGAAAATCACTACCTCATTCAGCTTTCAGTCCCCACCCCACTGACCTGGTCCATCAATTGTCACGGACCGGGTGGAGCGGACTCAGGTGTGGATCCGCTTTAACTGTGGGACCGATGGCGGATACCGTGTCAGGGGAGCGGAGTCTAAGGGGCCACCGGTATTCACCAGAGCCCACCGCAAGGCAGGTTGGTCTTGTGCGGCGAGTGACCCCCAGGTCGCTACCCCCCAACAGCGGCCCAGTCCCACAGTCAGCCGAGGTTCAGCGAGGTACACAAGTGGCAGGCAAAAGGTGTAGTAAGTACAGGCAGAGATCGGGGCTGGCAGCACAGGTTCACGGTAAAGGTGAGTAGCCGAGGTCGGGGCAGGCAGCAAAGGTTCAGAGTTGGGGACAGGCAGAGGTTGGTAACACGGGTGAGCAATCCAAGAATGTCTGACTTTCAACAAGCATGGAGAGACCAAGATCCGGCACTGAAGGAAGGAAGTGCCTCTTTAAATAGGAGAAGTGGATGCAGGATTGGATGACCAGGCAACAATCAGTGCTGTACAGGCCCTTTAAATCTCAGGTATCTAGTGCACTCGCCCTCTAGTGGACGGAGATGTGCGCGCACCTGAGCATGTGAGAAGGAAGCATTGGGAGAAGGGAGACAGCTGGGAACAGCCATGAGGGAAGTGCTGCAAAATGGATGACGGCTGGATGCAGCCATGGAGGTAAGTGAAGTGCTGCTAGATGCGCAGCGCTCGTCCTAACATCAATCAACCTTCTGGGGGCCAAGAACGGAAACACCCCCCACTCCCTGCCCAGAGGCCCTAATTGGCTGCCTTTCTCTGCAGCTCTAAAACCCCACCCTCCTCTCACACTTATCACAGTGTGCTTACATCACATTGCTGTTGCCACACCTACTGTTTCTCTTCATTTTTTCTATGAGTTTCCAATGCTCTAATACGTTTAAAGAAAACTTAGGATCTACAGGGTGTTTTTTTGAAACCGGATTGTAGGTTAGGACAGTGCATCATGTAGCCCGAGACTAATCGGGCTTACCTTAAGTATAATTTTAAATTATTGACTTTAAATGTTCACGATATTCAAGATAAGGTATATCTATAGTATTAAATCAATGCAAATGGATGCATTCTTTTTGAAGACATTCTTACATTCTGACATACTTTCTTAGTTCCAAATTTCTAAATTGAGAAAGCCAGTCAGATCAGTAGCAAAATGCCTTTAGGAAAAATATTGAGCATTATCTATTAAACCGGACCTTCACCATGATTTATTGAAAATCCCAAACCCTTAAAAAACGATTCCCCAGCATCTAAAGTTAATATATTTTACGTTTTTGTCACTTACTTATTATTATTTTCCCCACTGGGCTGCAACTCTGTTCAGGACTTTAGGATACGGGTGCTGCCATCTTAACTCAGAAGCATCACATACTGAGGAGAGGAGAGTGGGATAAAGTACAGGGGGCAGGTTATAGCTGTGCTTTGCTCAGACAGAGCAGAGCTGGGGGTCAGGAAAAGGTCAGCAATCCCAGAATACAGAGCATCACAGTCAGAAGGCACTTCCTGTTTGCAGGCTGCCTAATGTTCCATGAGCCGCCATCTTGGATTTTTAAAGGCTCATAACATGCAGTAGATGCAGGTAGGATGATTTTTAATGTGAGCAATCTGTATGTACAGGAAGTGGGAAACATATAAGATAGACTCTTATTCAGAGAGAAGGACGGCTTTAAGCGCCAGCGCCTCAGCAGCACTCAGCGTTCAATTTAAGAATGAAAAAAATGGCAACACTGATGCAGCCACCAGCTAGCATCTTACTTAATACTAGCATCCAAAAGCTCACAGCGCCGAGCACTCTGGTTGATGCAGCGCCACATAAAACCTGGTGCTGTAGGTGAAGATTTTTATGCTTAAAAATCATATTGCACACATTTATTTGTGCAGAACTTGCATTGTGACTTGTCAGTAATGAAAACTCAAGACCTATATGTTGTGAAATACTTTTTTTTAAAACATTTTTCTAGATAGATAGAAATATATTTGACATCTGGTGCCAAAAAATAGGCTATGCCACAAAATGACAAAATTGGTAGTGCTGATATATATACTGTATGAACTTTAACTTTAGACTGTAAGCTCGCAAGGGCAGGGCACTCCTCCCTATTGTCTCCTGTGCTCACAACACTTGGTTTTAACCTGTGGCATCTAATTTTGTATTGTTCTCTGTGCTATATGTTTTACCTTGTCTGTATTCTTACCTTGTAAAGCGCTACGGAAGTTGATTGCGCTATATAAATAAACAATAATAATAATAATAACTTTATGCTTAGCTTTCCAAATACCTTGGATATCTGGATAGGTCATCATCAGCAGAAGACCCCACTGCAGTGTGCTTGTTGTTGTCTCGATTCCCGCAGAGAACAGATTTCTTGCCAACCTTGTCAGATTTCCATTGTGAAAGTATGAATTAGGATTCCCTGCTTCCTGCAATAAAAAAGCACAAACGTGTCTGTTTTCTGAAAACGTAAATGTGCTAATAGTTGTAATGGGGAGGGTTGTCCAAACGAGTCTGGATTTTCCTGGCTAAGTTTAGACAGGCTAGACACTAGTACTTACTGGACAGTTCAGGTTGCTTGCTGGCAGAGGCGGATTGGCTATAGAGAGACCCAGGACAATGCCCGGTGGGCCGCACTGCTTTGGGGCCAGTAGGGCTGCTGAATTTAACATCCACATTAAACTCCTGTGCCTTTAGTCTCCCCTTCTGCCCACTGTGCCCAGCCCTACTGTATCAACAACCCGCAGCCCCCAGTGCTAAAGCCGAGCATCATGGTTGGGGGCCTCAGAAAATATGTCTCGGGCCGGCCAGGGGCTGGTAAAGTCCATGGCTGTTTTTTGGCCCCAGTCCACCACTGGTAGGGTTGCACAATAAAAAATTACCAGTAAAAAAAGATTACTGACACCTCCAGGCCAGTGGCCAGTAAAGTAAAAAAAAAAACCTAGGCCCTTATTTAACATGGGATAGTGCCAGGTAGCGAATGGTGAGCGAACGGTAATGACGCTCACCGCCACGAGAACGCCGGCTCCCCTCCTCAAACACACATTTATCAAGCCGATCCTGCTTAGCGACTGACAGAGCGCCATATAGCGAATCATTCATCATTATTCCAGCCTCACCCCACAGCGCCAGCGAGCGACCTTGAACAGCGACAGGTATGACCTCTCGCTACCTGGCGCTCTCCAATGCATTTCAATGGAGCAATCTTTAAATATTCTTAATTAATTGCTATTAATGTTTTTTTTTTTTTAATTGTCAAAAATTCTGTGACCACTTTTGCAATGTTAGATATTTTTTTTAAGGTAAAAAAAAAAAAAAAAAATTTGTGCAGAATTGATATTACAGGTCTTAGAGATGAGCGAACTTTTGAAAAGTTCGATTCGGCCGATTCGCCGAATTTCACAAAGAAATTCGGGTTCGGCCGAATCGAACTTTTACGAAGTTCCCCATCAAAAATGCCGGCATGGTGGGAGCGGGCCGGCCCGCTCCCACCATGCCGGCATTTAAAAAAAAAAAAAAAAAAAGCATTTTTGCCGGCATGGTGGGAGCGGAACCGGCCGGCCCGCTCCCACCATGCCGGCATTTAAAAAAAAAGCAAACACTTACCTGCAGGTCTGGAGCGTGGAGGCCGGCGCCGCTCTCAGCTGTCATCAGCTGTCATCTGAGGGCGCGTCATCAGGGCGCTGACAGCGGAACCGGCCGGCCCGCTCCCACCATGCCGGCATTTTTTTTTTGTAATTTCAGGAAAAATTCGATCGGCACGAACCACAAAATATTCGGTCGTCCGAACCGGTTCGCTCATCTCTAACAGGTCTGATATTAATGTATTCATATTACAAAATATTTAGAAAAACATGTTTTTTTTTTTTTAAATATGGTTGTTTGGGGGTTAAAAAACTACTTTTAACCCATCGCCGCCAGCGCTCTGGGGTTTAACCCTTTTGTTGCCAAGCACGTAACACCTACGTGCTGGCTTGGCTGGGCCTTAAGTGCCAAGCCCGTAGGTGTTACGTGCTTGAGTTTCCTCGCTTGTAGTTTAAAAAGTAAAAATAAAAAATACTCACCTGACCCCTTGTTGGATCCGGCCGGGTCTCCTCTTTAATTTGGTGCCATCCGATCCCCCGTGGGGGGTCGGATGGCTCCAGGAGAGCCCCCGGAATAGGCCGCCCCCCCCCCGCTTCTGCAGCAGCAGCTTCTAACTGTAAAAAAAATAAAAAATAAAAATGACATTCACTTACCTGTGTGTGCGCTGGCTCCCGCTGTCCCTCCTCTTCACCTGGGGGGCCTCCGATCCCCCCCCAGGACTTACCGATCTTCAGGAGAGAGCCTGGGAGGCTCTCTCCTCTCTTCTTCTCGACCATCATGCCCTTGGGGGCGGGGCTTATGAAGTCATCCCGGCCCCGAACGGGCTTCAGCTTTCTCAGCTTCTCAGATGCCGGTGATCGGCGCTGGGGAAGGAGGTGACAGGAGATCCTCTGATCTCCTGCCTCCTCCTTCTCCTGTACCGATCACCGGCATCTGTCAGCACAGCATCGAGGGACAAGAGCTTGCAATCGAAGGTAAGTACAGTAAAAAAAAATTTTTTTTTTCTAATAAAATACTTTTTATTATTGTGTCGTGGTTTTTTTTTTAACAGTTAACCCTTTGTGAGCTGGTAAGGGGTCCATGAGACCCCTTATACCAGTTCACAAGGCTGGGGGGGTGGCAAGTCACCTGCCCTAGCGGGTGGCTTGCCATTAACCCCCGCACCCCGATTACCTGCCTCCCCAAAGGCCAGGGGGGGGCAGAAGAGCCCGGGCCCACATAGGCTATGTGGGCTCGTAGGCTGCAGGGTGGGGGGGGCCACCAAAGCTGGCCCCCCCACTCTGTGCCTACAAGCCCCCATAGCTGGTCCCGGGCTGGTTACTTTGGGTAAGGGGGACCCCACGTCATTTTTTTTTTTGGATTTTGAAGGGTTTTTAACCCTTCAAAATCCAAAAAAAAATGGGGTCCCCCTCCCCGGGAAGGGGGACCCTATGTCATTTTTTTTTTTAATTAACCATTTGTCATCCAGCAGCTATAAAAGGCTTCTGGGCAGGAAAGGGTGTCTACCTATACATATGTGGTATCGCTGTAACCGGGAGAAATTGGGGTTTCTCACGCAATAAGATTTTATTGACAAACTTACATTTTTTATTACAAAAAAACTCTACAAATTGTAAAAAAATATTTTTTTTTATTTTTTTTCACACATTTCACCCAAAAAAATTGAGAATACACCTAAAAAATACAAACAAGACATTTCATGTTAAAGCCCAGACTCTGTTGAAAAAAACAATATATAATTTTCCTGGGAAATCCCTGGAAATCCTTTCAAAAATGACAGTTGAATATGTGTAGCGCAAAATAGTGAAACATCGTCTGGCAACAGGGAGTGGCAAATGCTGCAGGTAGGCTGGCAGCGAAAGGGTTAAACAAGCATTTCACAGCGCGAGAATTTTTTGAGCGTGATTTGTTAATGAATATGCTGGGAGCCGTTCGCTATGGCCATTCGCTGTCATGCGCTCCCATACAGCGCGGAACCTGTCAAACAGCGACTCCTAACCCCGTATTCAACATTACTGCACACCAACGGGGTCGCTGTCAACAGCCGAACAACGGCCAAGCACAGCGAATACTAGCGTGCGCTGTGAAAATAACGCTACTGTCGCTCATCTGTCGCTACCTGGCACTATTAATGAATCGGCCTCCCCGTTGCTGGGTAACAAGGTCAGCTATTGTGCAAAGGAGGCTAGTAACTGGCTTGTGAGACCAAGCTAGTCCCTTAGTGAGTGACTGTGGCTGGCTTTGTTCTTATTTAATTGTTTATATAAATGGTAAAGCAATTTGTAAATTCACAACTGGCATAATGAAAGTGGCACAATATTTAGTTTAGTTTAGTGATTTCCTGCCATTGAATGTTTGTGATCATTTTCATTTTTTTTTACATTTCTTAATTCATAGGAGGATGGCCTTGCTGGAAACTGTTGTTATCATTCATCTCTCCTCCAACTGTGTAAATGGGTCATACCAGCATCACCTCGATTGGTCTGATTTGTAGATCAGTCTTTGGACAGGCAAGAATAAAATGTCCACTGTCTCTATACAGCCAAGTAAAAAGTTGTTGCTTTGTACAGCTAAGGAATTAAAGCATATTAGGAAATGGTCAGACACAGGGCCACCTCCCCTATGTGCTACCCGCTTAGTTATCTTTTGTAATATATGTTGAAAAAGAACCCATGTTTATACCAAGGAACTGGATAGTATTCAGAGAGGTCAATGCATGATTTCTGTATCACATATATAATCACACTACTCTAGCACCTTCATTTTATTATACAAGGATACTGACAAATAGGAAAGAAAATCATTTACAGATAAGCTCTGCACCTTGAGGACATTTTTTTTTAAAACCTCCCCCAAACCTCACCGGACTGTTCCCCCCTCTGGTTTCACAATTGGGCACTATTTACTAACCTCGCCAGGAGATCCATCTTCTGGGTCCCTTCCAGGCGACCTCCCGATGGGTGGTGCCATCTTGCATCCCATCAGACAGCTGACTGAAATCCCGCAAGACTTTGCGGAGCTGCGAGAATGCCGTGGTACATTGAAAAGCGCTGCTAAAGTTATGCTTGTCAGTTAAAGACAGGGTGAGGATCGGGCCCTGAAGCAGAAGCAGCAACATCCTAAAGGTAAGTAGTGGCCGATGGGGAGGGGGGGTTGGAGGGATGTTCCTCTTTAAAATAGGTGAGCTAGTAAAGTTTTCAATTGGTATACTTTGTAAAAATCATGTACCTTTTTTTGTTGAACAAGAAATGCATCAATGAGGCCTTTTTGGTCATTCTCATCCAAATTCTTTAGTGGTTCTACAAATGATTCTGAAATAAAGTTGCAGATTTCTTCCACATTCTTAATGAAGGTTTTGTGGCTACCCGGTAGAAACCCCAAGAATGGAAATATATTGTATATCTGAATAGAATAAAAATATATACAAACATTTAAAACATTTTCTGATATTTTACAATGGGACATTTTCACTCTTAATGCTTGAATTGAAACCTGATTTAGAATTTGTGGGGAAGATCTGCAGAAGTAGGTGCTACGCGCTGATCCAGTGAGGTCCCGGAAACTGTCCCCCACTTCCAACCTGCTCCCACATTATGTTTTTAAACTTACTGCCTACTTTTGGTCTCCATTCATAAGGGAACAGCTGCCTTATCAAAGACAGTGTTACACCCCTCTGATACTAGATAGCACAGTGTTCTCTGTTGGCTGTCAGTAATATCGTCGTTGGATGGAGTTGTGGAGGACAAGTGATTATAGTTTCTTGTTTTCTTGCTAGGAAAGTCCCTTAACCCTTTAAGTGCCAAGCACGTAACACCTACGTGCTGGCTTGGCTGGGCCTTAAGTGCCAAGCCCGTAGGTGCTACGTGCTGGACTTTCCCCGCTGCAAGTTAAAAAAATAAAAATAAAAAATACTCACCCGACCCCTCGTTATCGTAAATGACATTTACTTACCTGTGGCCGCGCTGCCTCCCGCTGGGTCTGCTCTTCAGCTTCAGGGGAGAGCCTGAAAGGGCTCTCCCCTTCCTCTCCCGATGGGTGCCGCCATCTTGCCATTAACCCTTTAAGTGCCAGCCTACCTGCAGCTTTTGTCACCCCTTGTTGCCAGACCACGTTTCACTATTTTGCGCTACATATGTTCAACCTGGATTTTTGAAGGAATTTCCAGGGATTTTCCAGGGAAATTATATATTGTTTTTTTCAGCAGAGTCTGAGCTTCAACATGTGATGTCTTGTTTGGCCTTTTTTTAGTGTATTCTCAATACTTTTGGGTGAAATATGTGCAAAAAAAAAAAAAAAAATTTGGAATGCCTCTGCTACTGCAGCCAGCATGATTGCATCTGTCATCACATTGAGGGACAAAGGAGCTGATGATCGGAGGTAAGTAAAGTAAAAAAAGTTTTTATTTTTTAATAAAACTCTTTTTTCTTATGTGTCATTTTTTTTTATTTTTTTTTTACTGTTAACCCCTTGTGAACTGGTAAGGGGTCCATGAGACCAGTTCACAAGGCTGGGGGCTGGCAAGTCACCTGCTAGCTGCAGGTGACTTACCATTAACCCCCGGCACCCCCTATTACCTGCCTCCCCAAAGCCCAGGAGGGGGGCAGAAGAGTCCGGGCCCACATAGGCTATGTGGGCTCGTAGGCTGCAGGGTGGGGGGGGGCACAAAAGCTGGCCCCCCCACTCTGTGCCCCCATAGCTGGTCCCGGGCTGGTAATGCTGGGTAAGGGGGACCCCATTTAATTTTTTGGGGGGATTTTTAAGGGTTTTTAACCCTTAAGGGAGGTGGGGCCCTATGTAATTTTTTTTTTTTTTAAATTAACCCCTTATGCTTTGTCACCCAGCAGCTATAAAAGGCTTCCAGCTGCAGCAGGAGATCAGAAGCCAGATTGATCAGCTTGGGACACAGGGATGGATGGGAGGTAAGTATATAAAAAAAAAATATATATTTTTTTTCTCTCTGTCTCTGTTTTTTACATTTAACCCTTTGTGAACTGGTAAGGGGTCCATGAGACCCCTTATACCAGTTCACAAGGCTGGGGGCTGGCAAGTCACCTGCTAGCTGCAGGTGACTTACCATTAACCCCCGGCACCCCCTATTACCTGCCTCCCCAAAGCCCAGGAGGGGGGCAGAAGAGTCCGGGCCCACATAGGCTATGTGGGCTCGTAGGCTGCAGGGTGGGGGGGGCACAAAAGCTGGCCCCCCCACTCTGTGCCCCCATAGCTGGTCCCGGGCTGGTAATGCTGGGTAAGGGGGACCCCATTTAATTTTTTGGGGGGATTTTTAAGGGTTTTTAACCCTTAAGGGAGGTGGGGCCCTATGTAATTTTTTTTTTTAAAATTAACCCCTTATGCTTTGTCACCCAGCAGCTATAAAAGGCTTCCAGCTGCAGCAGGAGATCAGAAGCCAGATTGATCAGCTTGGGACACAGGGATGGATGGGAGGTAAGTATATAAAAAAAAAATATTTTTTTTTTCTCTCTGTCCCTGTTTTTTACATTTAACCCTTTGTGAACTGGTAAGGGGTCCATGAGACCCCTTATACCAGTTCACAAGGCTGGGGGCTGGCAAGTCACCTGCAACTAGCAGGGGACTTGCCATTAAAAGGCTAGAAAGCCTGAGGTGTGTACTTTCAGGGAATATATAGTTTGTGGGGGGTATTTCAAATGTAAAGGGTTGTTTTTCTTGAAAAACTGCAAGGTGCGCCTATCGCTTAGCATATTTGTATTTTATCTGAAAATCTCCTAAAGCGCTGTTTCAGTTTGGGGGAGTCTCCTGGGCAGGAAAGGGTGTCTACCTATACATATGTGGTATCGCTGTGACCGGGAGAAATTAGGATTTCACATGCAATAAGATTTTATTGACTAAATTACTTTTTTTATTACAAAAAACAGTACAAATTGTAAAAAAATAGATTTTTTTTTTTTTTGCACATATTTCACCCCAAAATATTGAGAATACACCTAAAAAATTACATGTTAAAACCCAGATTCTGCTGAAAAAAATAATATATAATTCCCTGGGAAATCCCTGGAAATCTCTTAAAAAATCACAGTTGAACATGTGGAGCGCAAAATAGTGCAAAATGGTCTGGCAACAAAGGGTGACAAAAACTCCAGGTAGCCTGGCAGCGTTAAAGAACCCAGAAATGAGCCCAGATTATATTATCTTTTAGTCTGTGAGTTTGTTTCCAAGTATCAACAGCTCTCTTACATAGGGGTTAATTCATCAAGGGATAGCGGCAGGTGGTGCCTCATAGCGACCCTTAGCGAGCGGTGAGCGCCGGGCGCTGTACGCAATACCACATTTATCAAAGTGATTCCGGTGAGCAACTCTAACAGCGCCATGTAGCGTCCGATTCATTAACGTATGCGGCTCAGCGTATACCACCGGCGCTCTTGCTTCCAGAGCACCTGGTATTACCTGTCGCTACATGTCGCTCTGTCGCAGTCCACATTTTAGTGGACGTTACCTTTCTTCTCTTTAAACAGGGTTTTCTTTTATTTATTTTTTTTTCATCAAATCATTGTGTGACCTCTCCTGACCTATTTAAAGTAATTTTTTAAATATTTTTTGATTTTTTACATTTTTATGCAGATTTTTCATTACAGGTCTGGTATTAAAGCGTTAATGTCAAAATGTAATAACAATGTAATTCCATATGTAACGCTTTGTTACTAGTGGATATGTGTTCAAAAACTGACTTTAATCACGCAGCTTCTGGCGCTCTGGGCTACAGCCACCCTATTTTGAGCGCCGTTTGAGGCTGTTTTTTTGATGAATATGGTTTGAGTTGCTCACACTGACCAGTCGCTACTGTTCACTCCCATATTGCTCTGTACTGGTGATATAGCGACTCACACATCAAATTCATCAATGCCAGCCAGCGAGTGAGGCACTCTTTAACAGTGACCCATAGCCCACTACAGCGACTACTAGTGGTCGCTCTGAGCGCCTTGCAACAGATGCTCATCTGCCGGTACCTGGTGCTAGTAATGAATCAGCCTGATAGTTACATAATTAATACCGTTGAAAAGAGACTTATGTCTATCAAGTTCAACCAAGGGTGTTGTGGGAGGGGAAGTTATTTTTGTTTTGTTTTTTGCTGATAACAGCTAATAGTAACTGTTAATGTTATTTTCTTCTAAATTAACATCTAATCCTTTTTTGAAGCTGCCAGCGGTTGATGCTGTAGCAAGCTTCTGCGGAAGGCTATTCCACAGATTTAAAGTTTTAATGGTAGAAAAAAAGATTGTCATCACAGATCCTTTAAGGTTAACATTCTCTGTTGCATTTTTTCACCGACTACTTTTCCTGCTCAGGTCCTGCTCCAATTTTCCATTCCCTGAGTTCAAATTGACATTGTTCCCATAAACATTTTTTACATTTAAGATACTATTTAGTATACCCCTAGTCATTTAGTGCATGGTAATCTGCAAAGCTGCAATTTTTCATTAAATGGTGCCACCTTTACTGTGTTGTGTTACATCTAATTACAGCAAAGTACCATGATATTTGCTACAATCAACATGCTGTATCCTTGAGATATCAATCTAAATGTATCCAACATGTTTTGGTAAGATCTACTACCTTATCCATAATGTTCAACATGCTTGTTCCACTTCTGAAATTAAAATTTACTTCCAGAAAGACATGCTGAACATGACAAGAAAAGCAAATATAACATGTTGCCAAAGGAGCTATTCCCTCCAGCCAAAGGTACAGCCAAAGGTACAAGTTTACTCAAAGCAAGAAAATGTAAGCTTTACGACATATCTTAAAATAGTAGGGGAACTTCATCCAGAGTTTGTTTCTTTTGAATTTGTGCAAGCACATGGGGTATGGGGGCTAGGCTGTATTGCAAGGTCTTCGACCCTTCCATGGCTTGCACTTGAAGTTTAGGGCAACCTCAGGTAAGCCTGCTCCCAATTTATCTATTGCACTGTATGTCCCAAACGGGGCTCTCAGAGATTAGAGTTAGGACTGCACCCCACAGAGACACCTTGGCGCTGGTGGTGCAGCTTAAGCAGACTTCTGCAGATGTGTGTGACCGAGCCCTCTGTTTTTAACCAAGTTTAGAGACAGATTGTAGGTTGGTCTGCAGACTTCATCCAGGGTGGGTCATCCTAAATATTTGGTGACGACATTGAAACCTGCATCCTGGTGAGCTTTTTAGTGTTTAGACAAAAAAAGGTGCTTTCTAACTTTTCCCCCAAAAATCACCTAAACCTGTAATTGGACATTTTACAGGTTACGTACATCAATTTTCCAATGAGATACGTCTTTACGTTTGGAAACAACAGAACCCTATGTGCTATGCAGAAAAAAATTGGTGAAATCTTTACCATAGTCCATAGGGTGCTGTTGTTTCCAAACTTTAAAAATATATTCTTACATCACTTGAAAAATAATGTACCTATTCTGTAAAAATGTGCCATCACATGTACAGGTGATTTTGGGGGGAAAAATGTAGGACAACGACTTTTTTTGCACTTTTTTGCTTGTTATCGCTAGAAAGCAGATTGCAATCCACACTGCAATGCACTCATGAACCCCATTGTGTGACATTGAGCAGTCAACTGTTAGTAGAAGTTAGATTTTAATTGATAGCCCTGTTGTGTAGGCTGTGCCAACGCCTTGGTTATCAACCCTGAATATATCCTGACCCTAACAGATGTAGCAGAATTAGCAGATCTTGCTTTTGAAATGGTTCAAAAACACATTACCCCAACCATCCGATGACTGACAATTCGTATGTTTTCTTTTATAAGACTCATCATCCTTCTAAATGTTAAGTCTTCATAATCTATTCGATGTCCAAGTAATATGGCCAAAATGATATTAGCCACTGCAACATTCAAGATTTCAACAGATTCAAATGGTTTATCTATAATGAAATGAAAGTTAAATTCTGAAAACAAAAATAAGAATTAGCTGTTCTGGTCAGTGGCATAAGCATGAAATTATGTATAATCCTGTTCTTGAAATTCCATAGGAAACGCGGAGGCTGATTTATTACTAACGCCAGGTATCTGCAGATGAGCGTCTGTATAGCAGCGCCTAGAGCGACCGCTAATAGACACTGTAAGCGGGTATCAGGCGCTATAACAGTCCCTCAGTCACTGTGGTAACCTGGCTTACATTGATGAATGTGATGTATGTTGGGCGCTCTAACACCAGTACAGCGCTGCAGGGAACTTCAGCATAGGTAGTGGGAGCAGCAACATCCATGGTCTGCAGCACACTCCCACGCCCAGCCTATCTAAATAGCTAGCTGGGTTAAAGCAATACGCTGCTGATGGTCACAAGAGCAGCTGGTTCTCAAGCTGTCATGGGGATGAGCACCAGTCTGTTGTGATTGGAGGTATAGGTATTGTGTGGACAAAAAGTGCCTAAATTCTAAATACGTTTTTGGATAGGTTAAGGGGTGCTTACCTGTTCAAAGAGTGGTCTCAGTTGAAAATACTTTCTCCTATCTATGCTTGTCAAGGTGGAGGATTAACACAACATCCAGAGACCTTGGGTGGATGACTTTAGATGTATCATGAATATTGTAACACAGGCCAGTAAAGCGAAGGGTTTGTTTGCACTGCTGGGATGTTTCTGATAACTGATCTTGGGCACTTGATCAGGTAAAGCCCTAGTTTCTGCGGTTAATTTATTGTAATGTACCTCAAAGACAGAACAGCTCTGTCAAATGTCTAGTGCTCTTAGTCTTGGGCATAACCCAAATTTTTCAGGAGTACAGATCTCTCCATAACAGAGAGTAATATTGTTAAAAATATAAATAATCTAAAATATAATATAAACTATACCATATTTCACTAGCAATGTCAGAATATGGCAGTGGGGTTTGTTAAAGTGGACAAAAATCCAACCAGGAGTCTATGAGACTCCAGAGCAGGCGTACTTGTTCCCCCCGGGCATCCTGAACTGATGTGTGAAATTCCTCAGGGCACCCCAAAGTCTTTCCCCCAAGCCCACAACGCATGGCATCACTCGCATCCCATCTCGCTGTGCGCGCCCACTCCCGCTGCAACTGAATGGCTGCGCGGGGCTGCACACAGCTGAAGGGAGCCAGAGATGCCACCAGAATGAGGTAGAAGTGCACAATGTGAAAGGGGCCTAAAACTGAGAGATATACCATTAAAGCAGAAAGAAAACCAACCAGCAGCCGGCCTGCAATCCCGAATCAAGATGCTCCATTTTGTGAAATCCCTCATGTTGCCGGGAGTCTCTTACTTTACCCTGGTCCAGCAGCGCTTGTGTAGGCTCTCATCCAGTGAGGATCACCTGCTATGGCTACGTCATTCAGCATATGGCTCTCATTGTTTTAAATGGGGAGCGCGCACTGCTTTATCCTCTGCATCCCCAGCGCATTCAGATAGGCTGGGGTGGGAGTGTGCACGAGGCCGGGCATATGGGGGATGTGGCAGCATGCGCTCCCCATTAAAGTCAATGGGAGCCCCTTGCCAAAAGAGCTAAATACAGCAAAAAGCTCTCATTTGGGTGAGTGCCCACGTATGCACTATTGGAACACTTAAGAGGTGAGTAGTTTGGGGTTTTCTGTGGGGTTTCACACTGCCGGGCATACCCAATTGAGTTGCCCCCAGGGAACGGAACAAAACTCTTAAAGTCAAAATACCGGTTTTGTTCTGCTTTAAGCACATACAGTATAGTATTACCTTTAAAAGATTCAACTTTTTTATTCAAGTAACCACATTCTTCAATGATCTTTTCTTCGATAGAGCTTTTCCCCATTCCAAAATCACGTAAAGTCGTCAATGCAAATCTTCTCATCACCTTCCAGTTTTCACCACGTGAGTGAATGATTCCTGAATAATTAAACAATGGTTAATATTAGGTAACCTTTAAAATTAGGTAAACAGGTGGACACCTTAGTCTCTAAAAAAATGGGTGGGTGCTTGTGTTTCTCTTCCTGTCTGCCTTTTTTAGTTTCTGATCATCACACAGGCAGCAAAAGAGTCTTTGACAGGAATCATGTTTTCACTTACAGTTGTATTTGCAATACACTAAAAGTAACAGACAGGTAGATGAAGCTGAGGCTGGACAAATGGGAAGAAAAGGGGAAGGAGAGAGGAGAGGAAGAAGAGGAAGGAAAACCTTGCCGCTAGCTTCTGTGGTTACAGTGTAATTAGTGATCTACACCCGTTGCACTGTAATTAGTGATCTAAAAATCTACGGAAGCGTAAAGAGAGGGCCTACAAAAATGACAACTTAACTGAATTCAGGAAGCTGAGGAACTTTCTAATGAAAAAAAATCAAGGCAGAAAGATAAATTATGCAAAGAATCTGGGAGGATAGATTTTCCTCGGGCAACCTCAGATCGGCGTCGCAATGTTTAAAAGGGATTAGTTCACCTACACATCTAGTATACAACTAGCTGAATAGCTAAATGGGTTATACTGCAGGTTTGAGAAGAAGGTCCCCACCCAGAACCTGTACATCACAGAAGCAGGAAATCCATCCACTCTGTACAAGTATTATCTCCCTAAGAGATAAAACACCAACTGCTGAGCCTAAACACCAGGAAGACATCTGGTCCTGATGGAGAATCCCCATTTATGTCTAAAAGTTTGTGCTGAACAACTTGCTCTAGTTATGGCAAACATCTACAAAAGGTCAGTGGACACCAGCTCATTCCCCAACTGTCTAAAGAAGTCAATAATTATATCCATCCCAAAAAAGTCTGCAGTCTCCGCAAAGACTTCAGACCTGTCGCTTTAAATTTAATAGTGATAAAGCTCTTTGAAAACCCGATGATATCCTTTTTTAAAGTTGATAACTAAGGGGAATGGGATGCATATCAGTTTGCATATCGATCAAACAGATTTGCAGAGGTTGCCATCAAGATGGCACTTAAATACACCTAGGAACACACCGATCAGCCAAATTCCTGTCAAGGAATGTCAAGATGTTGTTTGTTGACTTTACGTCTGCATTCAATATGATCAGACTAGACATTGTTCATGGTAAACTGGGAGCATTACACATTCCCTCTAGTATCTTTGAATGGATCTACTTCCTAACATTAGGTCCAAATGGTGCTAACAATATTGGTGCTTTCCAAGATTGTGTTCTGTCACCTTTTCGATTCTCACTGTACACAAATGACTGAATCTCATCTGTGAAGTCAGTCCTGAAAAATGCAAATTAAACCATTGTAGGACTGGTCAGTGCTGATAATCTAGACTCGATATGAAGTCCATAAACTGAGTCTGTGGTGCAAGAACAACAACCTGCTTCTCAACACATCCAAAAAAAGTGGAGATTGATTGTTTTATTTTAAGAGAGCACCCGCTAAATTATTGCCTCTACATATAAGGGTTGATGCAGAGCCAGGTGAGAATACTCACTCCTTTATTAGGAGAGAAAACTGCCATTCACTTTCTTTGTCTACCTTGGGGCTAATTCAGAGCTAGGTGAAAATGTACATCCGCTATACAATGAAAGGGAATGGCAGTATTCTCTCCTATAAAATGATCGAGAATTCTCACCTCACTCTGAATGAACCCTATAGAGGGTACAGAGTTGGAGAGAGTGGCAGATTCCTTGGCATTACCATCACCCAGGATCTGAAATGGGGTAATCGAATTGACGGGTTAGTGAAGAAAGTTATGTGCGCCACCTTTATTATGTGGTACAGAGGAGCAGTAAAGAAGGACAAACTTTGCCTGCAGAGAACTCAACCTGCTACCTTTAGGCAGGCGTCTAAAAGTCCTATTAATAAATACAACCAAACACAAAAACAGTTTTTATCCCCTTGCACGTTATTTTCTCTTCTACTGTATCAGTGTTTTCAGCACTGTTAGTAATAGTTAGGTTGCCCTAGCACTCAGTTTAACCATAATATATTTTTAAAATATCATATAGTGATCTTGGAATTTGTGTTGTTTCACCATTTAAATTGGACCATATTGATTTACCACATTAATAATTTTTCACCCTCGCCCCCCTTTTTTAACCATTTGTCTGTGTGTTTCAGTTCCTTAAAGAGGAACATTGGACAGTCTGGGGAGTACTCAAAAACTTACATAGGACATTCGGCAAGATAATATACAGGTCATCCTATGAGGTTTCACATAGTGGGGTATCCTGATTAGGACAGGGACACGGACCAGAACCTGGCATGGTAAAAATTAAGGGTCTACTTTGGTAGAGAAGTATCGCAAAATTGAGTAATATTAAAAATACATATACTTTAAACACATCAACTAATTAGAGGAGGGGTCACTTATACACCCAAAAAGAATAAAACTCTTACTCCCTTAAAGTAATAAATCATGCCCTTCTTCCAAAAAATGTAAAATCTCTACTATTATTTGAACACAAACCATAGAACATCTACTTGTTTTATTCATTCATTTTATGAAATACATCTAATACAATTGAAACTTTAAATTTGTACACAAAGCTAACCTTCAGGAAGATTTGTTAAATAATTGACTTACCTAATCCCCTGTCCATGTCCTGGAATATTCTAGTTCTTCCTCTTCCTCCAAACGCTTCTGCATGATTGACAAGAGCGTCTTTAACGACCTCATATCCGACTAGTACCACAACTTTCGTTGCACCGACCTGAACGCTAAACACTGGTCCATATTTCTTTGTTAGCTTTAAAAGAACAGAATTAAAATTTACAGTTAATTTGGAATAATAAACACATTTTTTAAGCAAAAGTTCAGTTTCCAGGTGGCCCCCTCCTTGCCTCCCTTCCCTGGCGATGAGGCAGGATGGGGAGGGTTAAAAAAAATTAAAATAGTTACCTCACCAGGAATCCAGCACCATTTCCCCAATATTTCCATGCAGGAATTCAGGGTGCAGCCATCCTGCAAAAGAAGCATGGAAGAATTCCCAGTGGGCCACATTGGTTTGGGACCTCGTTGGACTGCTGCTTCTTACACCCTCACCAATTCCTGGATCCATAATTTACCTCCCAGCACCCCTGGATCTGGCCCCACCTTACTCTCCCAGTCAAGAAAACCCAGCTCATGTTTTGCCCACATTGCTTTAGCCTGGGAATCAAGTGCTGAGAGTGGGCCATACCCAACCCTGTCACATTATCTGCCCCTACAATACAAAAGCTTCAATACCACCATCTTGGCCATATCCACCGCTGCACTTGATTGGTCCCTGCAATGATATAAACATAAGCAAACAATAACCAGCTCACCCTCAGACCCAAACAGCATGGACCTCAGGATCTCCTGAAAAAACTCCCCCAATCGTTTCCAGTTGCAATGTCCAGCTTGAGAATGGTTAAAACTTAGCTTTTACTTCATAGCAGAAAGTGTTCCCCTCCACCTGGTCCCAATGGTGCACTTTCTGACATACAAGACTTTCGATGGCTGTGTGTTTACAATTTGAATTATCCTCATTTTAAGCTATGAAGTTAAAGCTAAGTTTTAACCATTCTCAAGCTGGACATTGCACCTGCAATGATATAGCCTCAGCTTTTGAGGACACTCAGACTTGGTAGAAATGTAATGGGCTTGTCACTGGCTGGCAGGAAAAGTAAAATGCCGGGCTGAATTTTGGCCTCAAACTGCCACGACCATCATGGAAAAACCTTGGAAGAGGTGAGTATGCGCTGCATAGTAAAGAGAGATTCCAGTCATTTCAAGCCACGTCCAAATATTATTAGAGAAAGAGAGAAAGAGCAATCCCTATTAATGCCTAATAAAGCAATTAAGAAAGCCTGCTTTCTGTAAAGGGAACTCATTATTAAGGTTGCTATGTAAAAAAAATCTCAAATTTGCTGATGACACCACACATGTGGGCCTCATCATTGATGATGATGAATCTGCATTCAGAGCTCAGGTTTAAAATCTAAAAAATCTAATAAATCTAGGCTCCTTGTACAAAAAAAATAACTTAATTCTAAAAAAGGGTTGAGATTGTAATTGATTCCCGTTGTTCTCATCCAGAACCACTTCTCATCGAAATAGTGTCTGACATCAAATTTCTGGGCACAAACATCACCCATGGGCTGAAATGGGACAAATATGCAAAATATATTAAACTGGACCTTCACCATGATTTAGTGAAAAGCCCATACCCTTATAAAACTATTCCCCAGCATCTAAAATGTATATGTTTTAAGTTTTTATTCACTTACTTATTATTCTTTCCCCCACTGGGCTGCAACTCTGTTCAGGACTTTAGGATATGAGCGCCGCCATCTTGACTCAGAAGCATCACACTTACTGAGGAGAGTGGGATTAAATACCAGGGGGCGGGGTATAGCTGTGCTTTGCTCAGACAGAGCGGAGCTGGGGGCCAGGAAAAGGTCAGCAATCCCAGAATGCAGAGCAGCACAGTCAGAAGGCACTACTGTTTGCAGGCTGCCTGATGTTCCGTGAGCCGCCATCTTGGATGTTTAAAGGCTCATAACATGCAGTAGATGCAGGTAGGATGATTTTTAATGTGAGCAATCTGTATGTACAGGGTGGGGGAAACATATAAGATAGACTCTTATTCAGAGTGAAGGACTGCTTTAAGGAAAGCTCAACAGAGACTAGTCTCCTTATATCCGCTAATGAAGTATGAAATGGCAGCTAACATCCTATGTATAGTTTACATTGTGGCCCCTGAGTCTGTTCTGGCCTTATCCTGCATTGTCCGGTGCGGTGGAGCTAAAGCATAAGTCAAACAACGTTTAAGCAGGATAACCAGAATCGCAGAGAGAATTATTGGTGTTCCACTTCCCTCACTGGAAAGCAGGCTTGCTACCCACCCTAAGAACATTGCAGATGATCCCTCCCACCCATCCCATCATTTCTTCAAACTTTTGCCCTCTGGCTGGAGATACAGAGTTCCATCATGGAAAACCATCCAGACACTCAAATGTTTTCTTCTCTCTAACTTCTAAGATCCTGAATTTAAACTTGAAATGTTAAGTACAGGGTCTTGAACGCACATGTTTCATTCTCTTTTTATGTGAACTGTATTGTATTAAATTGTACTTATACTGCTAAAAATGCTAGAAGTCTCTATTCCAAAAATAAAATATAAATATAAAATATAAAAATAAAAAAATAAAACGTTGTATGTACTCTTAATATACTTGGTAAATAAACAAAATCTGAAAATGAATATGTAGAGTCAGGAACGGACTAGTCATAGGGAGGGCAGACAGAACAGGACCACACTGTTTTGGGGCTAACAAAGCTGGTATCTCATCCATACCCTGTGCCAGAATTAATTTTGACATTGTACTAACTTAAGCCCCCTCCGGATTACCAACCATATCTTGGACATCTTGGACACAGGACCTGGACAGCTCTGCATAGTCTGTTTGCCTTATGGAAATAATCACAAAAGAACAAATGTCCATCTTTCATGGACTTTCCCACAGATCACAGGTTAAGAATGCCAGAGGGCACAACACTCCCCACTCACAGAGGTGGCACCAGTGTGCCCAAAATTGCACTGTCCTGTTTTAAATGCACACCTGTGATTGCATGTGCACTTTGAAATCACTCCGGAATTTTTGAACACTTAACAATGCTGGCTTTGTACCCGTCTCCTGCTCCCGCCCTGCTCATCTCTCACCCGCAGTAATTGTGTGAGTATTTGGGATGGTGGATGGGTGTGGTCTATATATTCTGACTCCAATTCAGAACAATTTATGTCTCTATACACAGAAGTTCCTGAGTATGAAGGTGCACATTGATCTCAATAGGGGCATGAGTACACAGACCAAGTCAGACCTTATAATAATATTATAATATTTAGTGTACTTATGTTAGGCAGCCTACCACACCTTGTTACAGTACTTGCAGTTGCTTCCACAAAACAGTTTGCCATACACCTTTAAAGTAATGTAGGTGTTGGCCGGTGTGACACTTGGTTCTGGCTGCACTATTTAAAAATAATGGGAAGCCAGGACCAAGCATCTGACGTTTGTAGCCTACCATCATAACCTCTCAGAGGAGGCACAACAACTACATTGTAGTACATTAAAGGTAAAGGGGGGGCATGTAAACAGACTGGCACAAACCAGTATCCAATCTTGCTGGCTCCTAAATTAGTTCACTTCTTATGTAAGAACCCGCTGTGATACTGCCTTTGTTCACATTCATGCACCGCCTTGTTTCTTGTTGGCTCCTGACAAGTGTTATGGTCTAACCCTAAACTTATCTAGTAAACAGTGATAAGCCGGAGAGTAGAATCAGTTTGGGAGCCCTATACTAGTACACAGGGCAGGGTGGTTGGCATGCCACCTACTAGTAAATCTTTATTTGACTTTGTGCTCTTTTTCAGCCTCCTCCACTATTTGTTCTTTATAAGCCTGTTTTTGCTTTCCCTACTTATCTTGTTCTAGTTTTCTGCACTAGTTCTTACTTCTGTGGTGTTCGTAAGCTGCACATGCCCTCTGAGATAAAGTGCCTAAACCTGTTGAGGACAGTGGGAGGTGGGCAACAGTAAGGTTACATTAGGTTCACACCTATTTGTTGTGCTAATGCATTATAACAGATTATGTGCTGCATTTGGGTTGCATTTGTTTAGCATTTTTGAATAAGAACAAGTCTGTGTCACTGCAAACACAATACAATACAAGCACAACACTGGTACACTGCATTCTACCTGCAATGCACTTGCATTGCTATAGATGTTCATAGGCCTGTTCTAGTGTTACATTGCATTAAAAGTGCTGCGCAACATAGCTCATATATGTGAATTGGACTATTTAAAATAATAGAGCCATTTGCACCTAACTGTTGCTTTTCAGCACTGTTTTTAGCTGTGAAAATATTGTTTTTCCTATTGAGTTTGCACATGCTTATTCGTGTTGACAAATCTATCCTGCATGCAAAAATTCTCAAACAAATATTCAACAAATCACCAAGGTGTGCAGATGTGTGTGAAAAGACATACAACTGTACCAATTCACAAACACACAAGGTCTTGATGCAATAACATTTCTTTAAAACTTTGGAATATCGCACATTTGGATTGCATGTGTGAAAAATGCAACCAAAGTAACGGTTCAGTAATCCAAGTGATTACAAAATTGCAGTGTGATCAGTGACATTAAATTAATTTTCTCTAACATGCATTGTGGAAAGCATTAACAGACTAAAGTACCTTTATGTGTGAATGCATGCTTTAACCCTTTAACCGCCAGCCTACCTGGAGTTTTTGTTACGCTTTGTTGCCAGACCATTTTTCACTATTTTGCACTATGCATGTTCAACTGTGATTTTTGAAGGGATTTCCAGGGATTTCCCAGAAAAATTATATATTGTAGTATTGTAGTATGTAGTATATATTGTATTACTTTGGGGTGAGATATGTGCAATAAAATAAAAAAAATCGATTTTTTACAATTTGTAGTGTTTTTTTGTAATAAAAAATGTAAGTTTGTCAATAAAATCTTATTGCGTGTGAAATCCCAATTTCTCCCGGTTACAACGGTACCACATATGTATTGATAGATGCCCTTTCCTGCCCAGCAGACTTCCCCAAACTGAAACAGCGCTTTAAGAGATTTTCAGATCAAATACAGCTATGCTATGCGCTATGCGCACCTTGCAGTTTTTCAATAAAAACAACCCTTTACATTTGAAATACCCCCAACAAACTATATATTCTCTTGAGATACACACCTCAAGCTTTTTAGGCATACCAGGTTTGTTGATGTTGCCACAGTTTTCTGGAAGTTCTCCCTCAATGTATTCTTTGGTTACACAGAGCTCCCCTAAAAAAAGGATAAAAAGCAGCATCAAAGCCACATTTTTCTAAAGAAAACTAGATACAAACAAGAAAAAACAAGTTAATCTAAAAGCAACATCCCCCGAACAAAACGATACCCAACAGGCATTGCTACTGTCAAGGGAAGAGTTGCCAAACACCCCAAAGTAAAGCTTGTGCACAACGGTAATTTTGCTTGAAAATTTCAGCTCTGCAGACAAAGTGGCACCTTGCGCTTTTTCTACCAAAACAACTCCTTACATTTGGAATACCCACCACAAACCATACATTCCCTGAAAGTACACATGATAAGCTTTCTAAGCGTACCCAGCTTGTTGTAGTGGGCCCATCTTTCTGGAAGTAATCCCTCAAAGAATTCTTTGGTCGCACAGGGTTTCCTTAAAAAATGTATAATAAAGCAGAATAAAAAAATAGTTTTCCTAAAATATCAATATGCAAACAAGAAAAAACAAGCTAAATCTGAAAGCGCAAAATCCCCCGAGCAGAACAATACCCAACATGCATAGGTACTACTAACCCTTTTAACTGGCAGTCTACTTGAGGCTTTTGCGCTATGCTTAACTGTGATTTTTGCAGGAATTTCCAGGAAAATCATATATTGTATTTTTGTGGCAGAGTTTAGGTTTTAACATGAAATGTCTTGTTTGTAATTTTTTTACTGTTTTTTTAAATATTTTTGAGTAAATTAAACAAAACAAAATAAAAAAAATATTTTTTAGAAAATTGTCTCCTTTATTTCAAATAAAACATTTGTTTTATTAAAGAAAACCATATTGCATGTGATAGCCCCATTTCTCCCGATTACAACGGTACCACATATGTATCGGTAGCTCCCGTTACTGTTCAGAAGACCCCCCCAAACTGAAAAAACACTTTATAACATGTAAAAATAAAATACAACTACAATCCACACTATAAAGGGTTAAATCAAGAAAAAAATTGGCGTGGGGTTCCCCGCCCTGCCAAGTACAAGCCCGCACCACCTAAATCAGCCCGGGCCCTTCTGCCCCCCCTGGGCTTCGGGGAGGCAGGTAATAGGGGGGCCAGGGTTAATGGCAAGTCACCCGCTAGCCGCAGCCCCCGAGCCTTGTGAACTGGTATAGGGGTTTCATGGACTCCTTACAAGTTCACAATGGGTTAAAGTGGACCAACACCCAGGGCTGTTCGGCCCGGGAATCTATAAGATTCCTGGACCGTTCTATTCCCTCCCCCTGGGGCATCCAAAATCGGGATGCCCCTCTGTGTGAAACCCCCCGGAACACCCGCTACCACTTACTTGAATCCCAGTCCTACGGCGCATGCGCGGGCCGCATCCCCACTATCCCTCTAGCAGAGCGCGTGCCCGCGCTGGCTATTTATGAATGGCCGGCGCGGGCACGCTCCCTGTTAGAGGCGCTCTGCCAGTGCGCTCAGAGTGGCTGAGCTTAGACGTCTCTTAGACGTCCATAACTCTGGACGCGCTGATTGGACGAGCGGCCGCGCATGTGCTGTAGGACCCGGGTGAGGTGAGTTATTGTGGGTGATCGGGGGTGTTTCACACAATGGGGCATCCCGATCGGGATGCCCCGGGGGAAAGGACCAATACCCAGGATAGTCAAAATCCTGGGTGTCAGTCCACTTTAAATGTAAAAAACAAAACACACCACACCACACCACAAAATGCTGGAGCCGGTGATCGGGGCCGGGATGACGTCATCAGCCCCGCCCCCAAGGGGGTGGGGCTTAGCGGCAAGATGGCGGCCGCCATCAAGGAGGAAAGGGGAGAGAGCTTCCCGGGCTCTCTCCTGAAGATCGGTAAGTCCTGGGGGGCATCGGAGGCCCCCCTGACGAAGAGGAGGGTCGGAGGGAGCCAGCGCACATGCAGGTAAGTAAATGTCATTTTAATTTTTTTATTTTTTTACAGGAAACCCAGTGGCAGCTGAAATGGGGGGGCACCCTATTCCAGGCCCTCCCCTGCTGCCGGAGGAAGTCCGACCGATAATCGGAGCCCACCATCTTAAAGAGGAGACCCGGCCGAATCAAACGAGGGGTCAGTTAAGTGACTTTTTTTTTACTTTTTATGCTATTAGTGGGGAAATTCGGGCACGTAAAATTTACGTGGCTGGCGGTTAACTGCAGGGGAGGCAGCCACGTAAATTTTACGTGGCTGGCGTTTAAAGGGTTAAATGTAGTGATTTGGAGGCTCATAGGATCTGGAGAAGCATGGATGTCTTCATACAGGCATGACGAGAGGATGGTAATGATATGAATACAGGGCCTGGATTAAGTGTGGTGAAGGCCTCTGGACACAAAATCCGGTGGAGGTCCCAAATACAGTGATTTTTCCTTTAAAATATTTGTCCAGCCAAGTAACTGATTGGTGGTTATCTGGCACCCGCCTATTTACTGGAACATCAGATCAAATCCTTTGTGCCACCCTTGTGCGGGTGCGTGCTGCTCGGGAACTCCTGCTTTGCCATTCTGGGTGGGGGGTAGTGTAGTCACCCGGCTGGTCCAGCAGAAAACAATGCCCTGCATTGAGCTGCCAGTGGCTGTGCTTGGTGGCCTATGTACAGTGAGCGACTGCTAATTGACAGCTCTGCACGCACCCATCACTGGGTGCTGATGGCAGATCTGTCCTGCCCTGTATTGGCTTTGGCTGCAGGTGTGCAAAAACAAAATAAAAGCTTGCCCAGGTGCGGGGGGCCCCACTGGCGCCGATAGCTTTGTTGCTTACCCTGCGGCCCGTAAAACAAAAGATTGAAAAGCAGCCTGGACCAGAGTATAACCCAAAGCTTGGCTGAGGCCCCCTTTGCAGGGCAAGTGGTGGGGCCCCTGGGCATGCCCCCCTTGCACCTCCCTCATAATCCAGCCCTGTATGAATGCATCATGCTCAAGCTGGCATAAATGATAATATGGGCAATAGTTTACACCTGGTGCCGAATTGATTCCTAGATAGACAACAAAGGAGAATGGCCCTTTGAAAATAAAGTGGTGCACTTTTTGTAATTGCTACTTGTAAAGTACTGCTGCAAAGCATGATCATACACAGACCTGACCTCAGATAACCTTTTCAATCTCTGGAATAAATGTAGGCATTCTCCATGTTTTTATTCTTATTATATAAAATGTGTGAGTAACCATTGTAAGCAGTCAGCATAGTTGGTCCTGGATGATAGATATGTGCCACTGAGGCTGAGGCTTTCAGTGACATAGGTCCCGGGTAAAGCTATTAGCTGGAGCATGTTATCAAGCAGTTTGTTTAAATTAGACTGGGTCAGGGATTTACAAGTGGCTGTAGAGTCTGGGTGGGATGGTCACTACCGTACTGCAGTCGGGCAGGCTGATTCATTATTAGCGGCAGGTAGCGACAGATGAGCGTCTGTAGCAGGCATTTTCAGAGCGCCCGCTAGTAGTCACTGTGCTCAGACGTGGGTCGCTAGTTCATAGCGACTCAGTCGCTGTGCAGTAATGTTAAATACATTGTGAGGAGTCGCTATTTGACCAGTACAGCGCTGTATGGGAGCGCATGTTAGCGACTGCTCATAGCGACCAACTCACACCATATTCAGCAAAAAAACAGCCTTACAAATCTCTGGCACTGAAAAATGCTTGTTTGAAGCCCAGAGCGCAGGAGGCTGTGTGTTTAAAGTGTGTTTTCCAGCATTTATCCACTAGTAACAAAGCGAAAACATATGGAATTACATTGTAACAACATTGTAACACTTTAATGGCAGACCTGTAATGTCATTTCTGAAGAAATATATAAAAAATTGAAAAAATTGTGGAAAAACTGCTTTTTCAATACCAGAAGAGGTCACAGAATTATTTGTGATTTTTGGAAAAAAAATACCCCGTTTAAAGAAAAGAAAAGGTTCGTTCATTGAAATGTATGGGAGAGCGACAGGTAGCAAGAGGTCATACCTGGCGCTGTGCAAGGCTGAACGCCGGCGCTGTGAGCTGAGGCTGTGAAAATGATGAATCAGACGCTACATGGAGCTATCCCAGTCGCTAAACAGATTCTGCTTGATAAATGTGTAATTGCGTGCCGTGTCCGGCGTTCACCAATCGCTACCTGTCACTACCTCTCATTAACCAGCCACTACCTGACGCTATCCCTTCTTAAATAAGGGCCAAAGATTCACAATCTACTGGCTGAACACCCAGGTGTGCACCTGAGTCGATATTTAGCAAAAAGCTGCTGGATGTCAGGGAGAAGTGGGAACTGGGCAGCAAAAGGGAGCTAATCCCGCTGCTCTGCTGGAAGCTGGAGAGAGCCAGTGTCTGCCTGAAGCCTGTTACTGGGTGAGCTCAGGAATTGTATGTGCTTGAGGAAAGCATTATTTGTTTGATAGACTTTTGATGCAATGCTGAACTGGAACTGAGAATAAAAATACTGTGTTTGCACAAGAACCGCATTTTTAAGTATTTAAACCGTTATTATTATGATATAATAATACGAATAAAAATAATAAAAATAATAAAAATAAAAAATAATAGTAATAGTAAAATAGTAATATAGTGAAATAGTAATATAGTAAAATAGTAATAGTAATAGTAAAATTGTAATAGTAAAGTAATAATGGTAATAGCAAAATAGTAATAATAATATAGTAAAATAGTAACAAAAAAAAAAAAAAAAAAAATATATATATATATATATAGAGAGAGAGAGAGAGAGAGAGAGAGAGAGAGAGAGAGAGAGATCTTGTTCCGTAGCGCTGTACTAGGTTACAGACACAGTAATACATGTCGTAATAGGAATATAACAAATTAGATGCAACAGGTTCAAAACAAAGGTTATGAAAACATGAGACAGACACAAGAGCCCTGTCCTTGTTTTCTTTGCAATTGCTGTTTTGAATGCACTAATGCAAAACAGATGGGTGACCATATTAAAAATTACAATTACTATAGCTTGACTTACCTCTAAATAAGTGAGTTGTGGTTTCTTTAAATTTATAATATGCAGGTTTCCGATGAGTGGCAATGCAAGGGGGCCAGGGGGAAAATTGTTGACCTTGCTGTTATTCCAGCCGTTTAGGATAGTCAGTATGTAGAAAAAGGTTAGTGCTAGTACAATGTATGTAGCTACAGAAAATCCCAGCTCCATTGTCTAGGATCCACGTAAGTGAGGAGAGTGCTGGTTACGCTGCCAGTTTTCTATTTGAAAAACATTTTGTGTGCCAGGAACATTAAGACACACCTAATGAAACAATCTGCAAGTGAATACAATTTTAAAGGCGACTCTGACTTTAAAAGTATTAGTTGTATAGGTGGAAATTGTGCAGTTACTAGCCATTTATAAAGAAACATTCTGATTTGTATGTGAAAGTGCAAAACCTGTGATTTTTAGTGTCCATACCTTTGGAGCATCATGATTTGGATGTCCCTGCTGTGTTAAACCTCGCTGGTTGCCTGATACACCTCTATGGCATTTCCACAGTGCAGAAGAAGCTCAGCTCCAATCAGCGTTTTTGGCTGTGCATATTTATTTGCAGGTAAAGAAACTGAATAGAAACCCCGCCACACGGGGAGGCCGACTCATTAATAGCGCCAGGTAGCGACAGATGAGCGACTGAAGTATGGCGCTATGAGCGCCGCTAGCGTACGCCGCGGGCGGTAGCGATTCGCTATAGCAGGCCTCCTCAGTCGCTACCTGGCGTTGTTGGGAACAACGCCTACATTGCTGAATATGATGTTTCAGATCAGCTTTGTAGGCGCTGTCAGTCAGTTTGACCACGCTATTCAACACAGCGCCTGCGCTTTGCTTTGCTGTGGGCTGGAAATCAAGTACCTTCAGAATTAAACACATTGCAACATGTTTCTTTAGTTTTTTTTTATTTTGTGGTGAAAAGGAAATAAATTAAACAGAAATTTGAAGGAAAATGGCCGTCAGGGTGCATCTCGGGGTGCCTGAAAAAGATTAAAAAGTGCAGTTAGTATATATATTTAAATTGGCTTTTTCGCTGTAAAAAAATATTGCATTCATTGGTAACCAACATTTGGGTCAAACTTGCACACCAACCCTAATTGTTATGTTGTTCAGCTTCCACCCCCCCTTAGAGTGGTTTTGGTCATCTTACACCCCCCTTAGAGTGGTTTGGGTCATCTTACACCCCCCTTAGAGTGGTTTTGGTCATCTTACACACCCCCTTAGAGTGGTTTGGGTCATCTTACACCCCCCTTAGAGTGGTTTGGGTCATCTTACACACCCCCTTAGAGTGGTTTGGGTCATCTTACACACCCCCTTAGAGTGGTTTGGGTCATCTTACACCCCCCCTTAGAGTGGTTTGGGTCATCTTACACCCCCCTTAGAGTGGTTTGGGTCATCTTACACACCCCTTAGAGTGGTTTGGGTCATCTTACACCCCCCTTAGAGTGGTTTGTGTCATGTTACACCCCCCTTAGAGTGGTTTGGGTCATCTTACACCCCCCTTAGAGTGGTTTGTGTCATGTTACACCCCCCTTAGAGTGGTTTGGGTCATCTTACACACCCCCTTAGAGTGGTTTGGGTCATGTTACACACCCCCTTAGAGTGGTTTGTGTCATCTTACACCCCCCTTAGAGTGGTTTGGGTCATCTTACACCCCCCTTAGAGTGGTTTGGGTCATCTTACACACCCCCTTAGAGTGGTTTGGGTCATCTTACACCCCCCTTAGAGTGGTTTGGGTCATCTTACACCCCCCTTAGAGTGGTTTGGGTCATCTTACACACCCCCTTAGAGTGGTTTGGGTCATCTTACACCCCCCTTAGAGTGGTTTGTGTCATGTTACACCCCCCTTAGAGTGGTTTGGGTCATCTTACACACCCCCTTAAAGTGGTTTGTGTCATGTTACACCCCCCTTAGAGTGGTTTGGGTCATCTTACACACCCCCTTAGAGTGGTTTGGGTCATGTTACACACCCCCTTAGAGTGGTTTGTGTCATGTTACACCCCCCTTAGAGTGGTTTGGGTCATCTTACACCCCCCTTAGAGTGGTTTGTGTCATGTTACACCCCCCTTAGAGTGGTTTGTGTCATGTTACACCCCCCTTAGAGTGGTTTGTGTCATGTTACACCCCCCTTAGAGTGGTTTGGGTCATCTTACACACCCCTTAGAGTGGTTTTGGTCATCTTACACCCCCCTTAGAGTGGTTTTAGCAAAATTATGATGGGAGGTCAAATAAATTTACCCGGTAGTGCAGTACTTGGATTAGAGTGAAGGGTAGTTAGCTTACCGCAAAAAAGGAAGTGATCATCCTTTCCCTTAGCTCATCGCCAGTCTGGGTGTCCTCACTTCTTTCTGCGGGCAAGTTGGGGATTTCGGGCACCAGTGCTGTCTCCTCAGGGGATTGAATTCGGTGACATATACAGATATTGTGGAGCACACAGCAGGCGAGGATGATCTTGGAGACCTTCTGTGGGCTGTATAGCATCTCTCCTCCTGGGCGTGCCAAACATAGAAAGCGTGCTTTCAGCAGGCCGATGGTTCTTTCCACAATGCTTCTGGTCTTGTGGTGTGCTGCATTGTAGCGTTCATGGGCAGAGGTCTGTGGGCTCCTGACCGGAGTCAGCACCCACGTTCTCTGCCCATATCCCTTATCCGCTGTTGAAAAAACACAAGGAGAGAGACAGCAATTAGTACTAGTACATGTATTGGTTTTCATTTTTTAGAATTTGGCTTACTAGGCCACATATTTGAGTCCAAATACTTTGACATGGTTAATTATTTACCCAGTAGCCAGCCAGCTGGCATTTCGTTGTTCTCAAACTTCCGGTACAGGACTGTCCGCTGCAAGACGTAAGAATCGTGGCATGAGCCGGGGAACCCCGATCTCACCGCCCGCAGCTTCATCTCATGGTCACAGACCACCATAACGTTAAAAGAATGAAATTGTTTTCGGTTTCTGTAATACAGCTCCTGTGCACGGGGAGGGCGGAAAGGGATATGTGTACCATCAACGCACCCTAGCACAATCGGGATCCCTCCCATTAGATAGAAAGCATGTTTTATTTTGGCAACCTCCTCCTCATCCTCAGGAAACTTGATGTAAATTGGGATTAAATCACAAATCGCCAGAACTACCTGGATTAATATGCGGCTCATAGTAGCCTGGCTTATCCCGCTGAGGAGGGCAGAGGTTGCCTGGAAGGTCCCTCGTGCCAAAATATTAAGAGTGGCACACAGGCGTACTATGCCTGGAATGGATTGAGTGCGTTTGGTGGATGGCTCGATTTTGTGCTTAATCTGATCATATAGGGACTGTAGTGCAGCACGATTCAGACGGAAGCGGCTCCTGATCTGCTCGTCACTTAAGTCCCATACTGAAAGGTGGATTCCAAAGGAGCGGGGTGCCCTAAGCCTCACAACACCCCGCTCCCTGGCCTCCTGCTCTTCCAGCATACGCATACATCCATCCACCCAGACACCATACATCACCCTCTTATCCATCACACACACTCATCAGATATACAAAATCAAACAAACAAAAACCACAAACACACCACACACCCAAACAATCACACTCCTCACACACTCACTACAATGCAGCTCACCACAAAACCAGAAGTATAGTGGTCTAAACCACCAGCCTGCTGAAAAGCAGCTTTCTAAGTTAGGCACAACCAAGAGGGGAGTTGCTGCACAGCCCACAAAAGGCCCCAAAATCAAGCCTCACTTGCTGTATGCTCCACAATATTTGCATATGCCACCAAAATCAATCTCCTAAAGAAACAGCACTGATGTCAGAAATCACCCAACAAGCCACAGAGAGTGAGGACAAAACCCAGACAGAGACTCAAATGAGCTAAGGGAAACAAGCACCACACCACAGCCTTTGCCACAGTGTAACAATACCAGAAGCTTTCAAATTCCTTCCATTTATACTTCACTTTGAAAAAGGACAGGTCCGCTTTGCCGCCTTTTGCGTTGCTCTGCTATTTCCGGCCGCCAATTAGCTGACCCAGGTGTGCGTGAAACGGAGTGCGCACGCGCACGCTAGTAGCGCTACTAGCGTACGTGAGCTGAAACTTGCGTGCATTAACGGACATGGCAGAAAATTCAGTGGTGGGCCAATGAAAGGTAAGCTGCTGTTTATTTAAATAGCCGTTAGGATAGCCACATGTCACAAGGGTTTCATATACATGAGTCCATTGTTGTATTTGGTTAATGAGGTCTGTAATTAGTTAATTGGCTAACACACATGCTTCAGTCAGTGCAGTGGAGGTGTGGCTACAAGGACCTGGGCAGTATGTGTGAATCTATGAAGTGGCCTGGTTTGTGATTGGCTGTTAGAGCACATAAAACCTGGCCAACCCAAAGAGAGTGCGATGCCATTCTGTAGTCTGCATGCATGCTTGTTGGTTGTGTATTGGTGTGTGTGTGCAGCTACAGGATGGAGCCAAATTCAGGACATCTGCCGGCCACAGCAGGCCCAAGTAGGAGTGTGGTGGGTGCTGTGCGCAGACCTCCCTTACGGAAAAGGGCCCAGCCTGAAGGTGGTGCAGCACCCCAGGCTAAGCACCCAGGTGCCAAGAGGGAGCCTGAATTTAATTTGGCGGAGAATAATCATCTTGTGCGCCTTACCCTTGCTAAATGGGAGCTGATCTTTGGCTCCCAAAGCAAGTCAATAGGCAAACAAGAAAGAAGCAAACCGTGGGATGCCATTGGTGTTGAGCTTAGTAGCACTGCTCAACACCCACGTAGTGGCCCATCCTGCAGGAAACGCTTCTACACTTTGAGAGGGGCCCTTATCAAAAAGATGAATCACGATCTTGATGTGGACAGTGGGACCATCCAGGCTCCAAAGAGTACCTACAGGCCGTATGAGGAGATGCTGAAGGCCAAAATTCCACTGGCTCGGCTGCAGGGTGTGGATCCTGGGGATGACACTACAGGTTGGACTGAAGGTACATATTTTCTGCATTTTTTTAAAAGCTAATGTTAATGTATGTGATTTGCATTTTCTCTTTCTGCCCAACTAACAGTAGGACCTGTGAAGTAGTACATTATACCTCATACATTTTTTTACTTTCCTGTCTGTTGCTTTCTGCATAGGTGCACATGGTGCTGTCCAGGATTTGCCTCAGGACACACAAACTCCTGCCCTTCAACCAACCTCAAGCCTAACCCAGTCTGCCATTGAAGGTATTTACCACTAATTTAGGTGCTGGTTGTTTGGGGACCAAATGGGTGTGGGAGCAGCTCCAACAATCGAGTGGGGCACTGTTGAGTATTAATTATATGGACCTGTGGCCTAATTTCACGCCCACTTTAACCCTCACAGCAACTAACTAACAAGGCCCTAACATATGTAGCTATGTTGGAAGGCAGAGATGTGTGGCCATATATCTGCATATACATGTGTAAGCCACACTGGGCTTGATTAGTGAATATTAGTGAATGAGCTGCTCACACACACCTTAATGCATGTTTGATTTTTGACCGCACATTACCAATGGCTCAATGTTTGCTTGGTTTTTGCCTAGCTGCCCCGCCATTGGCCCCAGCATCTCCTCAGGAGCCAAGCTACTCTTTGGATGTCGGTAAGTGCATGTGTCAACCTTGCTTTATCCGCTTTAACCCAAGTGCATGTGTCTCATTCCTCTTTTTTATTTGTAGGCCAAGTGACTGGTTCATCTTTGGACCCCACTTCCGATGTTGCAGGTCAACAGGACCCTGTTGGTGTGTATAGCAATACATAATGTATCCTTTATGCTGTTTATGTTACACTGGTTCTATTTGGTTAGTCTAATAATCTACATGTTTGCTCTGTCAACTTGAAGTTGCCTCTTTTGAGTGCTTATTCCCTCCCCAGGGTCAGTCTAATAGTTTTTGGAGTGATTGCAATGCATTTTGTTTGAAATATTTTTGGACAAACATTCACCCTAGTAGTTTGAGGAATCTTTTGAGCCATTAATTGTGTTTTTTAGTTGGCCAGAATATCGGAAGTGGCTGTCCGGAAAGGGCCCTTCACGTTCAGGCTGCCAGAGATGAGGGTAAGTTGTTTTGGCTTGATCTAGTATGTATTTTGGCTCTACTTTTGTGGCACTTTCTTCAGGCAACTTGTGTTTCCACATGTATTTTCAAGGTCCAAGCTCGAGTGAGGGCCCCACTCCAGACATCTGGGAGATTGCGGGTATGTGTAATTTTAGCAATGTGTCTGATCTTATTTGGCCCAATTATTGCCTCTTATTCCTCTAACATACATGTTATCAATCTGAGTTTAACAGATACCTTTTGGCTAGTGTGTAATTTTGTACTTTGTGGAGGTATGGCCTCGATAGGCTATCCATGTTACATTTGAGTTTTGTCCACTGACCTACTAACCTGACTTTCCTGTTTAGCATATGCCAACTTGCCGGAGATCTCGGATGTTGATTTGCCCCTCTCTGGCAGCGATACCCCGCTCCTACCTGTGCCGGACGACACGGAGGTAACATGGCTGATTTAGAGGACCAATAACCACATTGCCATGTTCGTGGGTAGTGGATGAAGCAACATGTCACATTTCCTTTCTTGGTCGTTTTTGCAGGAGGCGGAACCAGAACCCCAAGCTGGGACCTCTTCCCAAGTCCCATGTGGCCAAGCTTCCGAGGCTCAAACAAGGGTAAGTTGTATTGTGACAGTTTTGGCAAATGATTTGGAGGGGCATACCTGCATTGGTTCGGTTTGACTAAAATGTTGTTTTCTATTTTGTTAGCCTCAAACCACAGCAAGAGGAGGTGTGGCACCAACCAGTGCAGATTTTTATGAGCTAGGGGTCCGGATGCTGGAGGACTACAGTCGCCAACAGCCGGGTGATGGAACTAATGAGCGCATTGCGGCGTTGGAACATCAGGTGCTGATGTGTCAGCAACAAAATGAGGCCCAGCAGCGCCAGATCGACCAGTTGCTCCTAAACCAACAGCAGAACCAGGAACTTGGTCGCCTGGGCAATCTAATGGAGCAATCTCTCCAGCGCCAGGAACAATCTCTCCAGCGCCAGGAAGAATCTATACAGCGCCAGGAAGAATCTATACAGCGGCAGGACCAAACTTTGTTGTTGATACAACAGCTCATACAACAGCAGTCTATATTTTTTACTGCACTGTTGTCCCCCAACACTGCCCCTAGCAATGACTCCCAACCTCCCCGGCCACCCAGCCAAGAATATTAATTTGTTTGTGTTTTTTTTTTTTCTGTAAATATATTTGATTAACCCACCTCTAAATTGTGTTTTTCCTAAGACATAGCTAATAACACAGTCAGGGATGAGTATCTTGATCTACATATGTAAATGTATTTCTAAATTTATGCCACACATTTGTGACCTTAGCTTACTATGGTTTACACATTAAATGGATCCAAAGGTATGGCAAAATTTACACACAAATGGGTTTGGAGACAGTTAAACTACGCTTGACAAGGCACAACACTGTAATTATGAAAATATAAAATGTTTTATTCTAAAGGTGGCCAACAGGGCCAACATTGCCCCACAAAGGGCCTCAAACAAGGGGCCAGTCATCCCCCCACCCTAACGATGCCGCTGCCGCCTCTTCTTGGCCAGCAGCATAAGCTTCAGACGCCTGATCTCCCGCCACAGTCTGCGATGCTGGTTTTCACAAGCTGTAGAGATGTAGAAAAAAAAACAGATTTAATAAATGGAATGTGACCTTAACAGACACAGATGTAGCAATGTAATGTCAGTGTGTCCAATTAGCTGACACTCACATTAACATTGTTGCCCACTGTGCCCTTAGTTGTTAACATTATATGAGTACTATTGGCTGGCTGAAATTTGGCCACCACATCCAAAGCATACATTTACTCTTAACTCTTGGGAATCAAAGAAGGTATAAGTCCCAGTGTGGACATTTATGTGTTTAGTCACAGCCAAACATCAGGGCCTAAGTCCTAACGAGTAAACTAGTTTTGACAAGAATCTTAGAGGCCACGACCTAAGCAGCCCCATTTGGTTGTGTCAAAACCACAAATTGTCTCTATGTGGCAAACTCAAGAATGTGAGGCAACAATCAAGCATGCAGACAGGCATGTAGGATTGTTGACCAAACACATGTAACCTAGATGTGTGTTAAATTAACACATAGGTACATTGTAAATGTCTGCAGATTTGACTAGAAGTCATAGGGTTCACAAGTGCATATGAAGTGGGATGTACTCACCATCGCAGCTGTGGCGGTGGCCCATGCTGCTGGCCGTCCCTGGAGCTGGGGTGGGGAGGATGGTCACTGGCTCCGTCTGCGTAGCAACATCTGTCAGGAGAAAGCAAAAGAGAAAAGCAAAATTAGTGGGCCAATGACACCTGACTATTTGACATCCATCTGGTTAGGGAGTCTGAAAAATCAAATGCTTGCATGGTTACATACGTGTTGTCCAACATTAGCATATTTCCTGGACCATGAGTTCATGTAAATTATTTATGGTTGCAACATGGACACATAAAGATAATGTGCCAATAACCTTGACAGTGCAATGTTAAGGACTAATTTGCAGTTGATTGTCGAATGTTACTAGTGTGCAACATGTGTTAGCCGGAACAACTTAACCAAATAACACATTTGCTAGCCCCCATCATGGTGTAGGCAGAAACATAGGGGTGGTTGCCAGTTGGCTAGCACTGTAGTGGGGTTTGTGATGTTAATGTACATTATCAAACCACCTTGTACTATGGACCAGGAAACATGTGTCTCTTAAAAGTGGGCCAAGACCCAGGATTGATACTATTCTGTGTTTTGGTCCACTTTGGCAGAGCACCACCATTTGAGTGAGACACCGTCCGCCGCCGCTGCCTTCCGCACATCACTCCTCCAGTGTGTGCGCAGGCCATTAGGAAACAGAGAGCGCAGGCGCACACACATCTAGAGGGGCACGCAGGAGGCTGCGCCGGTGGCTTCTGCCACCCCCAATGAGGTAAGAAGTTTGTGGGGTTTTTTTGGGGGGGGGCCCTGGGTGAGGGAGGTGATTGGGCAGGGAAGCTTCGAGATTCCAAGCACAATCAACAATGGGTGTTGGTCCACTTTAAGGAATGTCATAACATAGGGAATGTGATGGATAACAACAAACACTTACCATGACTATGCCCGTGGAGAAGGCGTCGCCAAAAGGCCATGGAGGTGCCGCCTATATGATGCCCTGCAAATTAGAGAGGAATGGCAAGGGCTAAGTACAAATGGGCAGATGAAACCTGTCACAGACTAACAATGACAAAATGTGCACTCACCAGGGGATGATCCGCCACTTGAAGCCCAGGGAGGGCTTTGAGGAGGAGGCGGGGAGCCTCGGCTCCTCACACTCTGCTCGGAAGATCCCCCAGCCAAAGGGCCACCCTCCTCCCTCTCACTCCCTGCTCCTTCAGGGAGTGTGGGAGAGTCCATTCCTTCCACCCCACTTGGACTCCCCACTTGAGAGTGGCCCCTTGGCTGGTGAGACTCCTCAGAGTCAGAGTGTGAGGAGCTGAGGCTTGATCCTGCCAGCCCCCCAGCAGCACACTCCTCTGGGGCGTCATCCCCTTCCTCCCCTGGGTCCTCCAAATAGGATCCGCGAGAGGGACCCTCCCCCGATGACTCCCCCGAGTCCGCCTGCCTGGTTCGGGGGAGGAATCCCTTCCCACGTTTACCCAGGGGAGGACGCTTATCTGTGTTGAGGGGGTGAAAGAAAATAATTAATATTACGACCACAAATGGACACAGCTTAGCAGATGATTTTAACTAAAGTATAAACATAGCATAAGCTTAAACTTACCTGATGCGTAGGCATCATATAGGCGGTACACGCCTTCAGGGTCCCGGCGCTTGAAGTCAGACCATTTCTGTTGTATTGCTCGGATGGAGAGCTGGGTGTTGAAGCGCCGGGACACTGTGGCCTTCACCTCCATGGCTATTCGTTTTTTGCCCCCTCGGGCATAGTCGTATTGCATCACGCAGAAGTCCTATGAGAAATGAAAAACAAACACAAATCAATACATGACATCAGAACAATGGCATAAACAGTTATACTGAGACCAGAGTAAAGTGGACCCACACCCCGGATTATCACTATTCTGGGTTTGGGTCCACTTTGGTGGGGCACACCAATCGGGGGTGGGCCGCTGTCTGAAACCCCCTTGGAAGGCCAGAAAAACACCACTGACCACACTCCCACGTGACTGCGCCAGGCTAGCACAGCGCTCTGCGCCGCTGTGTTATGCGCATCCAAGGCCATTTGGACGTGCATACCAGCTCAGCTGCCTCTGAGCGCCAAAGGACGCGTGTGGCGTTTGACTCTAACAGGGAGTGCGCCTGCGCAGGCCATGAACAAATGTCTGGTGCAGGGGACCACCCTGCTAGAGGGAAGCGCAAGACGCATCCGCAGCTCACGCATGCACAGATGGGACGGGGCTGAGGTAAGGTTTATGGCCCTCCAGGGGGGTTCATCCCCGCAGGACATCCAGATTGGGGATGCCCCGCGGGGAGTGATCAGATTGGTCCTGAAAACTAATAGATTTCAGGGCCAATCCCCCCTGGGTGTTGGTCCACTTTAAACATAAAATGCAAGAAAAACATACTCACTTTGACCACCTGGCCATTAACGCGGCTATCCACTCGAAATCGTTTCTTTTTTGCATGCCCAGGAGGGGAAGGGGTGGGAGGGGTGCTAGGTGGGGGAGGTGAGGTAGGTGGGGGAGGTGGGGGAGGGGTGGTGGGGTCTGATTCGGAGGAGGAGCTGGGGAGGCGCTGGATCCGTCTCCTGGGCAGCATGGTGGAAACGCTAAGGAGGAAACAGGAACCGGATATGACCCAAGCGACAGGGACACTAAAAAATAAAAAATAAAAAAACGCTCCACGCACCAGGAACAAGCTAATATCAGCTATGTGCAAGCTAAGTGGCGGAAAAAGTTAATTGACGCATTACAACAAGCTATTGGTCTAAGTGCTAGTCATTTTTTTGCTTTAGGTGGCTTTGAAACGCAAAGGAGGAAACCGGAACCGGATATGACAAAAGCAACTGTGAAATAAATTAAAAAAAAAAACGCTCCGCGCACCAGGCACAAGCTAATATCAGGTATGTGCAAGCTAAGTGGCGGAAACAGTTAATTGACGCATTACAACAAGCTATTGGCAAAGACGCCATTATTTATTAGCTTGATTTAGCTGGGGGTTCAAGATACTGTAATGCATAGGTCCTTGAAAACCAAAAAACTTGGTGCTGAAAAAGACAAATCTTATTCCTTCATAAAATCATCACACAATAAAACTATCCAACTACATGATAATGTGGCACACATGAGAATGCATAACGGGTTGTTATGAGCTTGTACGCCTGAATAAATCCTGCATAATGTGGACATGCACGCTCACAACTACAGTGTATTCATTAAGAATGACTGGGGTCGCGGGAAGTGAATTCCTTGCAAATGGCAGAAGGGCACATGTATGAACAGCACAGCGCCGCACAACGCAGCACAGCGAAGCACAGCGACGCTCGCGCCGCCACATAGCGAATCAAAACAGCGACTGCACAAACTCTGACCACCACAGATTCATCAAGGACAGGGCTGCCGAATAGCTTGGGCGCTGACAATTTCGCAGAGCGAACGTGACCGCCAAACAGGACTGGCTAAAAAGTAGCTTTACAAGCCCCGTGTGTGGTGAAAACAAGCGATTTAGAGCCCAATGAGTTTGGTGGGAGGAGATGCATTTTAGATGTCACTCACAACATTACAGTGTAAAAATTACTACTTTCTCCAAAAAAAGAAAAATAACAAGCCAGATTAATAAAACATATCCCAATAAACATGTCTTGAATTTTGTGCCAAAGACAAGAACACAAAAACCACTTAAAAAAATCATTGCAGCGTCTGCCATTGAAATGTATGGGAGAGCGGCAGGTAGCGCCAGGTCATACCTGTCGCTGTGATGGGATTAGCAGCGGCGCTGTTCGTTGCAGTCGGCTACATGATGAATCCCGCGCTAGCCGTCGCTCTCGCCGGCGCTAGCCTCATTTAGCTTGATAAATGCGTCATTGTGGCCGACGCCGGGCGTACTTGAGTCGCTAGCCGCCGTTAGCTGGCGGTACATGGCGCTCGTCAGACACTACCTGGCGCTAGCCCATGATAAATAATGCCCTAAGAGTGGGTGCACAGCATAACCTCCATCCCCCTAGGGCTGTGAGTGACCACACCAGCCATTCAGTCAGACCTAAAGGGATGCAAGAGATGTCGCCATAGGCTGTTCGGAAAGCACTAATGCAAAACAGATAGGTGACCGAATTAAAAATAATTACTATAACTTGACTTACCTCTAAATAAGTGAGTTGTGGTTTCTTTAAATTTATAATATGCAGGTTTCCGATGAGTGGCAATGCAAGGGGGCCAGGGGGAAAATTGTTAACCTTTGTTAACGTTTAGGAGTTTAGGAGAGTCAGTATGTAGAAAAAGGTTAGTGCTAGTACAATGTACAGTATGTAGCTACAGAGAATCCCAGCTCCATTGTCCAGCTGTTCGCTGGCGAAGTAAGAATATCAGCCTGGTGGGGATTCACACAGTGGGGCATCCAAAATCAGGATCTAGGGGCATAGGGGTTTAAAGATGCTAGGTCCAGATTTGGTCCACTTTAAAGTTTTTCCTGGAAGGTAAAAAAATTAGCACTTACTAGTCAACCCATAGACTTCATCCCATGAAGTCATGCACGCTCCTGTGCTCTGGTTTCTGGGCAGATGGTGCAGATGACAGCACGCTTCTCTTCAGACCTTGACTTGGCACACTACCATGCCCGCATGGAATTGCCTGTTTCCATTTCTTGGGACAAGGCCATCATATAAGCCAATGAAGGTTTCTAGTAATAGAAGTTGTGAAGAAACCAGTTAGAGGTGGAGGTATCAATAGGAAGCTTCTGCAACATGAGCTTTATCTGATTTTCAAGTTACAGACCAAATGTCTCTCTGGTCTGAATGAGGAAATCGATTATTCAGTGTACTACTAATTAGAATGTGACTGTCCCTTTAAATTACATAATATGTGATTATTTATTTGAACAATTCCCCGCGGCACGCATGTTCCGGACATCCATTTCCATTCATTCTTTACGAATGCTATCTCCATCATAAGGGTAGGTCAGTAGCTACCTTTAGTTTTCTATAGACTTACCTGAGCCCTAGTTTGAGTATTGTGCAATGACTCCAGTGTTCAGCTTGCCATATTGACAGACTGTATCCACTCTTTATATATCTTTTCACATATTTTTATATTTTTTCATGTATCTTTTTATTTTATTTTATTTTTCTTAGCAGTAGCACATATTCATTATGTGCAGTATGCGCCAGCAACTCCAGCCACTACTCTCTCAATAACACTGAGTGCTAATCAGCAATACAGCAGAAGTGTCATCCTCTTTGTGGCTGCCACCACACTCAACCTTAAAGCAGACCAAAACCCACATTTTTATCTAGCATCCCCTGAATTGCTCCCCTCATGAAAATTACCATTTGCCAATTCTCACTGCTCCTGCTTCACTCTAATCCCAGATAATGGCGCCTGTTTTAGCTGTAAAGCCCCGTCTCCTCTATTCATTGCCACTGTTGTGTGTGGCAATGATGTCATTACCACACCTATGCAATGACTGATCCTCTGCCATCTTACAGAGAGGGACAGCAAAAAAAATGTGTTCAGGACAATTCGAAAAGCGATAATATCTATTTCTAGTTCTACACCCGAAGAAGAGAGTATAGGCAGGGGCTTTGGCTAGATTTATTTCACAAGTTCAATGGGTTTTGGTCCGCTTTAAATGTCCTCCTTGGTTGTTTTGTCTTCTACCACTGTGGCCGCTATTATTCTGGTTAGAACAAGGACTACTTCCGGCCTCGCATCTCGGCACAACGTCATTTCCTACCAATGAAGGACTGTGTGTCCAACACTTCCGTCGCCCACCAGATGGTTGCCACCTCTTTGGCTCCTCTCCTAAGGTTATACAACTTCCTGCAGACTTCTATATACTTCCGTCGCTCATCTGGCGGCGACCATCTTTTTGGTTATATTAACTATGGGCCTTATTTATCACGGGCTAGCGCCAGGTAGTGTCTGACGAGCGTCAGGTACCGCCAACTAACGGCGGCTACCGACTCAAGTACAACGGCGGCGGTCACAATGACGCATTTATCAAGCTAAATGAGGCTAGCGCCGGCGAGAGCGGCGGCAAGCGCGGGATTCATCATGTAGCCGCCTGGAACGAACAGCGCCGCTGCTAATCCCATCACAGCGCCAGGTATGACCTGTTGCTCCCTGGCGTTGACCAATGCATTTCAATGGAGCAATCTTTAATTAATCATAATTAATTGCTCTTAATTTTTTTTTTTTTTTTTTAATGTCAAAAATTCTGAGACCACTTCTGCAATGTTAGGTTTTTTTTTAAAGGTAAAAAAAAAAAATTGTGCAGAATTGATATTACAGGTCTGATATTAATGTATTCATATTACAAAATGATTCAAAAAACTTGTATAATTTTACACTCAAAAAATATGGTTGTTTAGGGGTTAAAAACTATTTTACACCCATCGCCGCCAGCGCTCTGGGGTTTAAACAAGGAATTGACAGCGCAAGCAAATTCGGAGCGTGATTTGTTAATGAATATGCAGCAAGCCGTTCGCTCTGGCCATTCGTTGTCAGGCGCTCACATACAACGCTGAACCTGTGAAACAGCGACCCCTAAGCCCGTATTCAACATTACCGCACACCGACTGAGTCGCTGTCAACAAGCTAACGCCGGCCAAGCACAGCGAATACTAGCTGGCGCTTTGAAAATCACGCTACAGTCGCTCATCTGTCGCTACCTGGCGTTATTAATGAATCGGCCTCTATATCTCCTGACGCCGCTATTGCGCCCGCTTCTCTCTGCAATTTTACTTTCACATACTTGGACTACCCTTTGAGCGTTGCCTGCCAGATGCCCTGTGCCATGCCTGAGCCTGATGGCAATATTGCCATCGGGACTCTGGGCCAGCCGGGATCCGACAGCGAGACTGCTGATTACGTCATCATCCGGAGCCGCTGATTGGCGCCATCTTGCTGGAGCACTGCACTTCTTTTTCCCTATTTAAGGCTGCCTGTTAGCAGCACAGATACCGCTCTCCCTCTTGATGAAGGTTCATACACTGAAACGCTGAGGGTTTTTGGTGTTATTTTCACTAGGTACATTGCTTTACAGCTTGCTTTTTCTCTGTATTATATCTTACAAATTGTTTTTGCATTACTAATGTCTATGCATTTTGTTCTTGCTCACAATGTAGGGAATCCCTGTGCCATTCTGTATTACATACTTCTGGTCTGCCAAAAGTGTGCAGTCAGAGTTTTTTCTGCTATTTAGCTTAATTTACCTAATCCATCACAGTGTCTCCCCACACTGTACCCTAGTGCCACCTAGCGGTCGATATTAATATTCGCTTTGCGTATCATGCTTATGTTTCCCTATGTATACTACTATTTCACTTTACATATGGCATCTTATCACCAGCCTTTTGTTACTTTTGCATAGTCTTGTGTCTAGGTGTTCATATTATGTAGCTTTTTCGACTCTTACACAATTTAGTGGTCTCGCAATGTGCCCCCTACTGCCAATCAGTGGTGATGCTCAATACTACATGACCAGCACTAGGGCACACAGAGAGGAATGGCTAGTACTGTCAGCATTGTAGCTGGAATCTGATGGACTTCAGAGCCTCTGGGCTATCAGGTGCCATTTGTTTTTATTGGGCAGCTTGGACAGGGAGTTTAAAAAAAGCCTATACTTATTTTTCTCTAGAAATAATGTGACATTTCAGATCTAGAATTCCTAAAAAAATCAAAAAGATATTTATGGTAAAACTGACCGACTTGTGTGGACTTTCCCTGTAGACCTAAAATCAGATCAGAAGTATCATTGAGGCATTAGGCTTCCCTGTTTATATTCACCTGGTTCTCTAGTGATAATCACACTCCTGCAGCCCCAGTACCTGATGCCAGGTGCCGCAATTTCAACTTTTCAGCTCACCAGTGTGCAATGTACGAAGCTCAGACAATCTCATAGAGAACAAAGGGGAACCTTGATCTTGTACACCACACATCTTATGGGCCAAACCATGGAAAGTAAAGGCGTGGCACCCAGGTTTAAATATCAGGGAGCAGGTTAAAATGAAGCAGTGGAGCCTTGAGATGATATTGTGCCCCTGAACTGAAGTGTGTGGATTCCCCCCACTGGGCAAGTCATTGGTTGTAACAGCCTCTTTGTTCTTTTTTGCTTGCCTAGCAGACAACCACCTGGATGCTGCTGGCAGCCACAGTTACACAGCCAGCTAATAGAGGAACATTTGTTTCTACTCAATGCCCAGCCATAAAACTTGAAGATCATTTTACTGGGTTATGGGTGTGACATGGGTGTCATCTTTTGTTGTAAGGTCTTTCTATTCATAGGTCTTCATATGCTGGCATCCCATTCTCTGCTCTTTCACTGTCTGTGCGGTAGGAGGAAACTAACATAGGAATATAAACAGGAAGACCTAACAACAAAAAGAAAAAATATAACAAAGCCCGTTCCCTATACTGACTGTTAAGAGAAATGACATATTTACATAATTATTAAGACAATTTAGACATTTCCTTGAAGCTCACTTACAAAAGTAGATGTAAAAGTGTACAGGAAATTCTAGCTGGACTTATTCTTCCCTGAGGAAGCCAACTTGTGTAAAAAGCATTGGAGGAGTCCAAAACATCAGTTAAATAAGATGCCAGCTATGTTCTATAATGCTATTTTTGGAAACTATGGGGGTTATTCATGAAGGTCTAGCGCCAGGTAGTGCCTCGTAGCGGCAGGCAGCGTCTGATGAACTCTGGGCGCTGTAGTTAAAACCACATTTATGAAAGCGAATTTGGTGAGCGACTCTAACAGCGCCATGTAGTGTCACATATATTATTACAGGTGGCTCAACATATAGCTTCCAGAGCGCCAGGTGTTACCCTTTTGTGAACTGGTCTTTAAGACCTCTATACTCGTGAACAGGGCAGGAGAAGCTGGCAAGTCCCCTAACAGCAAGCGGGTGACTTGCCCGCTGGTGCCCAGACTTGTTTTACTTGAGAGCGGGGTACCCACATTGTTTAAAATAAAGTTTTAAGGGTTAAAATAATCAACATAGGGTCCTTTTCCCCCGGGGGAGGGGGGGGTATGTCTTTTTTCGGTACATTTTAAGGGTTAAACCCTTGCAAATTAATAAAAATGGTGTGGAGTCCCCCCCCTTCTCCAGGAAAACCACCCTGGGCACCAGTTTTAGGGGCTGGTAGACCAGGACCCGGAGGCTGAGTGGCCATCCCAGCCCTAAAAGCTACCAGCCGTCATAACCCGCATAGGCGTTGGGCTCTTCTGCACCCCTCTGGGCTTTGGGCATGCAGGTAATGGGGTGGGGGGCTATGGCAAGTCAACCACTTGCTAGCAGGTGACTTGCCAGCCCCACCTGCCTTGTGAAGTGTCTCAAGGACCTCATACCAGTTCACAAAAGGTTAAATGTAAAAAAAAACACACACAAAGAAAAGTCCCTCATTTTTTTCTTTCCTCCTTACATCACAGATCACTGTTGTCCCGCGTAGTCCGCTGCTGCTTCAGGTAGCCCGAATGATAGGCAGAAGCTGAGAGCAAGGCAGAGGATTGGTGTCCCCTGTCCAGCACCCAGCTTCCGTCGATGACTCTGGCTTCTGACATCTCGCTCCTGTGGCAGGGAGTTCTTGGGGAAATTCGGCAAATCCCCCGAATTGAGCTTTTAAAAAGTTTGCTCATCTCTAATTAACACTATATACAAAAAAACAAGCTCTTTTAGAACCTGCAGCTACAATGCATGTCACTGGGTAGATCACTGGAAGAATAATAGAAGCATTTTAGTGCAGATTAGCATTTAAAAATGTTGTGCCTCAATATTTTATACTGAAATACCCACTTTTCACAAAATGGAGGGAGGCATCATGATTGCTAATGCAATATCCTCAGTCTCTCCAGAAAAATTGAGCCAGCAGCTGGCAACCAAGTGGCCAATCATAGCCCTACATTTTTCAGAGGGCTCCTATTTCTCCTATTTACCTACTTTAATGCACAAGGGGCAGTGGCAATCAGAATGCCTACCTGCACCTGGGAACAACACCAATTTTTTGAAAAATGGGTGTTGTTCCAGTTTAAGGAACAACTGGACAACACATGAGGGTGGTATAATGGCATCAGTATTTCTTTGGCACCATTTACAGTTTATCAAGCATTTATAATGTACGCACTGGGTCTATGCTCCCTCTTTATCAAATATGTAATTAACGATTAATAACCCAAAATACAGTGCTGAGTGCAAGCAGCGTGCCATACGCCATGTGCCAGTAAGCTTCTAAACAAAGTGCATGTGCTAACAAGGGGTCACCACCCCTGGAGAAGCTGCGTTGGGCAGCAGAATGCATGGGGCTGGTCACCCAACCAATCTTGCAATTGCTTATTCATTGTTTGATTTTTAGGTATTTAATAGTAATAGCATATGCACTTTTAGTGGTGGGATGAATTGAATGCTATGGATACTATAGCAGCTTGCATATCATAATGAATTAGCTCACTATGTTGTATAATGTATCATGTTTATTGAGTATGTTTTGTTAGCATATGCACTTTGTTTAGAGGCTTACTAGCACATGGCGGATGGCATGCTGATTGCACTCAACACTTTATGTATTTTCGGTTATTGTGGATTGTGCAATAAGTTGTGTAGCTGGGGGGTACGGGAGCACGCCCCCCTTTGTCGCTATCTTTTGAGCTGTGCCTACTCTTGTGATATGGTTTTTAAGGCATTTATAATGTACCTTAATTCATTACAGACATGTTCCTATCCATAAGTTCCATACATTCCTTGTACCAGTAATTGAACAAGTTAAAAAAACAACTCCGGCATCATTATGAAATACTGACATATTTGTTTATTTCATGTCAATGTTAGAAGGACCTTTCAAGTAAAGCCGTGGATCCTTTACACTCAGTTGGGATTTTGCTTTCTTCAAATGTTACATCATTCATACAAGAATGGCAATAACCGATCATATAGCAAAACATTTATGTAGTTGGATGCAGTTTGCAGCTGTCTAAAAAATGTGTGGTTTTGTTTTTGTGGGACTAAGACAGAACTTGTTGATAAACTCTTTATTTCAAAGTGTCTCCAGTGTTCGGCATGTTTACCATTAGGGCCTTCAAAGAATGGTGAGATGATGTCCATTGTTAAATATCAAGCTCCCATTTTTCAACCTTTCAGGACAGCAGATGTTGACAGTCATGTTTTCAGGCTTGTTATAGTTAAGCAGCTAAAGTATAATTTAGTTCTAACCACGAGGGACCATGCAGACAGTGGTCTGCTTTGGAATATTGGTATACCCACTGGCAGGTGTTAAATCTGAAGTTGTTACTCCAGGAGGGTAGCGGATAGTAAATTTCTGTAACAGGCTTGTGAAAAAGATGAACAACTCCATTCTAGCCAGAGTTTCTCCTACGCAGACTCTACGTCCTGAAATTAGACAAAGAGGCATCACAGGGTCATGAATTCAAGTCAGAGTAATATATTTAGCAATTTAATCTAGGCCAATATAATTAGTAGGTCATTTACTATGTACCCTATGGTTTGCTGCTTCACACAAAAGTATGTTTGCCAGACGGGCGAGTAAGCAAAACATATTGCAACGAACACCAGTGAACACAGACTTTTGCCACAATTAGCTGTTGAAAGTCACAGGTGAACTGACGGCTAACTGCTGTAGCAGAATTATTTAGAAAAAAACATGAAAACTTGCTGAAAGCACACTTTTCTAGCATATTTCGGCATTGGAGGGATCCCATAATATATGTGGGGTATCTTGGGAGTGTCTGGGTTGTTTGAAAAAATTAAGAATAATTGTTTATTTGAAAATATAAAATTCATGTAAAAACATTATTATTAGTTGTTTTTCACATACTGCGTAACATTCTAATGCATACTCTCAAAAAATAAGTTAAAGATGCTAAAAAACCTAAAGTGACAATCTCTCGCTAAATAACATTGATTTCTATGGGATTAGTCACTAAAAGTTGGTGGAGGCAAAAGTGCTCGCCAGCATTAGCTGAGCCAAAATGAAGTAGAGGTAAATCCAAAAAACATGGACATCGGCAGTGGAACATGCAAAATTTAACTTTGTAAAATTAACCCCTTAATATGTGAATTGCACATGTTAGGATTTAAATAAATATTTTAACTATGTGAAGCTTTTAAACGTAAAAAGCCAGGAAGCTAAACAAAATAGAGTCCGGAGGTCAGACCGTGAATAAGAAATACAAGTCGAAGGAAAAAAAACAAGATCAAGGGGAAGCCATGTCAAAATGATAAATCCTATATGAGGGTCACAGGAAGCAAAGGTGAGAAAAATCTGGAGATATTTCAGAATTAGTTGACTGCCATGGTGCTTCTTTTATTCTCAATTGTGTGTGTTGATTTACAGTATGTGTACGTATTGCTTCTCTTCTGTCTGGTCGCTAGAAAATACATCAATATGTAAGGGTTGATTGGCCATAAGGAGTGCTGAGAGGGTTCCTGGTGGGCTGCATAGCTTTGGAGCTGGCTAGGCTGCTGTTTCCACTTTCCTACACCCAGCTCACCTTGAACCTTGCCCCACTTTATCCCCTCGACCAAAAAATCCCTAGCCTATTTTCCAACACTGCAATATTACAGCCTCAGTGTTGTGCAAACGCCCACAGTTCGGGTTCGGCAAGTTTGGATGAACTTTGATTAAAAGTTTGGTTCAGGAACCAAACCTGGTCTCACTGAAATCAATGGGAATCCAACATGTGGGGGGATGGTTCTGCCTCTGGGAGCTCCTCCCCCTCACTTTTCACCCCAAGGCCCCCAGTAGCAGAATTAGGGCTATAAAAAAAATACTGTTATGGCGGGTGTGGGGTGTGCAGAATGTACAGCCGGAAGTGGCTGTAATTCACCTGAGTCCCGCATTCCAGTGCATGGTCGGTGGTTGACATCACAACATTCCTTGTCATTCTGCTTAGCAGCCCATCAACCAGCTTTTCCGTGTTCGGGCCACATGTCAAACTCAAACACAGACTTCTGGCGGAAGTCCTTGTTCGGGAACCTAAACTCGCAAACTCGGTACAAACCCAAACTTTATGGTTCTGGTTCGCACAACACTACTCAGCATCATTGTTGTGAGGGGTCATACACACCACAGCCACGTTAACTACCTTATAACTCTAAACAGTCAGGGACTATATATTTGTTATAACTTTCCATTGTGTCTAAATAGATATTTAACTTCTGTTAGGGAATGCCAAGCTATAGCAATGAAGCAAGCAAGAATACTGTACATATAGTACCTATAGAAAAGGGGATGAAAGCATCCTTTTTAACAAAATTGCCTTTGGCATCCAGAAAATGATTTGGATTGAATTTCTCTGGAGTCTCAAACTGCGTCTTGTCCCACAATACAGATGATAACAGAGGAATTATAGTTGTGCCCTAGAATAAAATAACTGGTTTAATTCCAATATGCTTAGTACATACTGTATGGTATAATTCTCATTTTACAGGATATTAACAATCTACCTTTGGAAGAAAAAATCCTCTGAATTTCACATCTTTGGTTGTCTCATGAGATATATTAAGTGGAACAATGTCAGCAAACCTCTGGACTTCATGTATGACGGCATTGGTGTACGGCATCTGTGTCCGGTGGTTGTACAAAGGCTGTGCAGAGCCAATGACCCTGGAAATTTCTTCTTGGACTTTTTCTGTTAGTAATGAGTAAAGAGGAGTAATAGAATTTAATCTTTTGTAATAGAAAAAAAGATACGACTTCAATCCCTAAGAGAGTTTCTGTGCTCTCAGCCCAAAGCTGTCCACGTACTCGTAAGCAAGCCCATGCATGTATTTCATGAATCACAGCCTATAGCATATAAACAGTGGGTGCTCACATGATTCACCTTCTGCTGCCAATATTTGAAGGGATCGCACTTGTCAGCACTTAACTGACAGTGTGGGGTCTACTCTGTGTTTTGTATGGCTTGGAATAGCCTTTAATTGCCCCCCTTATTGGCAATAATTAATAGACATGCTAGCAAATTAATGTACTTGTTATGCAAACTTTCAGTTGTGTTCTGGTGTATTATATAGAGCCTTGAAAAAGTATTAATATCCATTGAACTTTTCCACATTTTTAAATCATACAGCTACAAACCTATTGAGATTTTATGTGACAGAGCAACATAAGCGCAATTCAGCATGGGTCAGAATTTTTTGGGGGCCCATGCGCAACCCATGTCCCATGCGGAAATGTTCTCTTTGCCACATGATATAGCAATCGAGCATGTGCGTGAAGCATTTGCCAAAGCCATAAGTGAATTTTCACTTCATCTGACATTTTACAACTCAATTGACAGTGTACTAAATCATTGTATGCGAGTTGTCAATTATTTAATCAATAAATCTATTGCAAATATTTTTTTTCACTGAAAATGACTGGCATTGTTTATTTCTTACCAAATGTAATTACATTACAGCTGCAGCTCTTACCGTCGCATTCATGTCCTATGCTACCAGGCCCGATCACTCGGCTCTTCGATGTTCTCCGATAGGGAGAGTAGAGTGATCGGCCTGGGTGGCACGAGACATGGATGCAGCGACCAGGAAAGAGCTGCGGCCCCAGACTAGGAGCGCTGGTCTACGTGGGAAAAAGGTGAGTATAGCATTTTTTTATTTTTGCCTTAAAATTTTCTTTTAACAAAATGTGTACCCCTCCCTTGAGGGTCTAAGTGGAGCTTTTATACCTCAAAGAGGAGCCTCTAAGGATTCACTCCCATGTGACTTCATACGTCACAAGAGGGAAGGATGGTGGGGTTTATATTCTGGGGAAAACCACTCCAACCCCCCTCCCATCCAGTGATGTGTAAGCCTGAGAAAGATTGCAGAGACAAATGGTAACGAGGGCATCATATCTTGATGCCCATTGCTGCCTGAAGAAGATGACGGAGGAGTAACAAAGAGCCCTGAACTCCCTGCCAGACCAGATGAGGATGTTGCTCGGTGGTGGACAAATAAATTGCATCAAAAAAGTTTGCTGAGTCCGAAATGAGGGGAAATGTGAGAAAATGTGTTTTACTCATGAAAAAATGAGTGCAAATACTTTCACGTGTGGTGCTGAATCTACCTTTAGGTAGCAAGTATATGTGTAGTGTAAAGTAAAAATACTTTTCCAAACTTTAAAAAAACATTAAAAGTGTGCTAATTAAAGAAGTGACCATGTACCCCATAAATCTACCTGTGTGTTAGTTTAAAGAAACAAGACATTGAAAGGTCCATTTGCAGTTTGCCTCATGCTATGTAGGAGACACACTAAGCATGTGAAGAAGGTGCTCTGGTCAGATGAGACCAGCATTTAACCTTTTGGTTTCAATGCCAAATGCTATGTGTGGAGGAAAGCTAACATTGTACATAACCCCAAACACACTATTCCCACTGTGAAACATGGTGGTGGCAGCATAATGCTTTGGATATGCTTCTTTTCAGCAGGGATGGAGGTAAATACTGGGAAATCCTGCAGGAAAACCTGTTAGAGCCTGCAAAAGACAGGTTCAAATTTCAGCAGGACAATGGCCCTAAACAGTAAAAGCTGCAATGTAATGGTTTAAATCAAACCATATTCATGTATTGGAGTGATCCAGTCAAAATCCAGACCTAAAATGCATTGAGAATCTGTAACTTGAAAATTGCTGCTCACTAATGCTCTTCATCCAGTATGGCTGAGCTAAAGTTATCTTGCAAAAAAGAATGGACAAAAATATCAGCCACTAGTGAAAAGCTTGTAGAGACTTAAGGGTCCTGCACCAAAATATTTGTGCAAACTTTTCATGCACAAATCTACTTCCAAGAGTAAATTTGCATGCGATTTAGGATTTGTTTTGAAGAGTGAGAAGTGTACGCAAATGTATTTATTTCATTCACCATTTTCCTCCAGCAAAAAGCAGGAGGAAAATGCAGACTTCACTTACTGATTTGCTTGATTCATGCATTAAACACATGTCAACAATAGACAACATGTTTATTATGAATGAAAGTGTAATCTCCAAGTTTTTGCCATTTTTTTTCTGGAGCAGCACAGGCATCTGGAATTGACACCAGTACCATCATTTGTATCAATCCTCTGCCTTCTGCCATTCTCTCTATCCAGTGAGGGCCTGGGGGTCTAGTGACGTAGGACAGATTACATGAAGGCCCGGTCTCCTAGTATAAAAGGCGGCCCTGGTCCTCATATCAGATTCTTGCTAAATAGCGAGGATGGCAGAAGGTCCCCCAATCTATGCCCCCCTTGATCCAAGTGGCAAAACTGGCATCAAGTACTGATGCCCGTACCAAGAAGAAGGTGGAGGGGGCAAAGAAGAGCCCTGAAATTCATCCAGAACCCAGTGTGGGGCACAACAACGGGGAAGCTGAAGGATGTGGCACATTTCTGTACTGAAGAAAGAAGGGGGGGGGCCGGTGAGTAGTTAAATTGAGACCAATAAAGATGTTTCTGTGGTGTCTTTGTTTACCACTTGGGCTGAACTGTTAAGGGTTCCAGTATAAGGGCTCCCTATACTAGTTCACCAGGGTCAGGAGCAGCCATGGCACCTGCCAGACTCAGCGGGTGACATGCAAGAAACCCAACATATTACCCAAACCCTCATTTGGGGCATCAGGGGTGCAGAAGAGTGCGGTGCCCATTGGTCTGTCCACTGGGTTCATTCAGGGCTGACCATGGAACAACCCCGAGCCCATACCAAAGAGCAGTACGGCTTGTAAAGTGCAGGGCCACAGGACCCCCCAGGCATGGCTTCTATGCCCTGGGTTACATGCCTGGGCTGGTTTCCTATTATGGGGACCCCACACAAAGAAACAAAAAAGCCCACTGTCCCACATTAAATACCAAGAGAAGAGCCTGAGGGGGATCGGAGGCCCCCCTGAGTGAGGAGAAGATCAGGCCGGATGGATAGCACGTGGAGTCCAGATTTTTTAAACTTTTTTTTATAAAGGGAAATGCCAAATACATGAGACTCATGTACCTGGCACTAGAGGGGTTATAAGTAAAAACCTATCCAAGATTGCAATCTTGGGCGGCTCTGAATCAACCCCATACGCCAACAGACTTAGTTGTAATTGCAGCTAAAGGCAATCCTACAAATTATTAGGGAGCTAAATATGCCTTATCATTTTTTTTGCACTTCACAAAAACTTGCTACGATATGTTGCTTCATTTTATAATATCGCAATAAAACACATTTAAGTTTTTGGCTGTAACATTTATTAAATGTAAATACTTTTCAAGGCACAAAATGTTATGTGAAGCTGTTTATTGCTTGACATACATTTTATTGTATGAGGATCTCATACACAAATGCTTTTATGGAGTTAAGCGGGGCTTAATAAAATTACTGGCATATATAGCTGTCTGAATTCTGGTGGAGGGTGTAACATTTTTTTTTGTATAATCTGTTTTTTTTAAACATACAAGCAGTACAATACATAGGGAACAGTCCCTGGTTCGGTACAGTGTTAGATCCTAGACAAGATAATCCAGAGAGCATTTTAACAGAAAAGGGTTCAAAACAACAACCATAGGAGTCATATCACATATCAGAAGCATGCAAGGCCACCACTCTAGTGCTCCACCGGGTGCCGGGGTGATGAGGATAAGAGAGACTCCAATACAATGTAAATCCTATTGTACCTAACAGGGATAGAAGAAGGAGAGAAAAGTAGAGGGAAAGAGGGAAGGAAAGAGGGAAGGGTAGTTTTTACTCCACAAAATCCATTGCCCGACCCTTCTGCGACCTTGACATACCTCCACACCCGCTCCCACAAATGCCTAGCCCCCCAGACTGTCATTCCGAACATGCCTATCCTTAAACCCATCCGAGTCCCGCAGCACCTTCCAACAGGTCCAGGTCAGCGCATATTTGTCCCTAAGCCCCTTATCTCCCAGGATCAGTTCCTCTGCTCGCCTAATCCGTTCCAGCTCTGTTAACCATTCCCATAGACAGGGAATCTCTTGTGATTTCCAGTGTCTGGGGAACACTCCTCTTGCAGCCGATAAGAAGTGCCGGAGTATATCTGTCCTGTATCGTGATGCAGGCCCCTCCCATAAGGAGAGAAGTGTCAACTGGGGGGAATTCCTGATTGACTCTCCGGTGGTGTCTGTATAAACGCTCAGCACCCTATCCCAGAAGGAGCGTATGGCCGGGCAACCCCACCAGATGTCATATCGCCCACCCCATTAAAGCATCTTCAGCACAGGTCCGAGGAGTGGGGGGCAAATCTCTTGATGTCTGATGGGCACCTATAACATCTGGAGACAATCTTGTAGTTCCTCTCCTGCGCAGCCCCCTCCACTGCCGCTTTATGCGCCAGGTTAAACATTTTAGCTTGATCCTCTTCTGAGAGGGACATACCCAGCTCACTTTCCCATCTCGGGATAAAACCCAACGGCCCCGTATGAATATTGTTCACTAGGGCGGAATAAATACGGGAGAGGGAATGGGGTGTGGGGGACGCAGAGGAGAGGAGCCCCTCCATCTCCGACAATGGGCCATCAAAGTTACACTTCACCTTTAACGACGACATGAAAGCCGCCAACTGTCTGTGTAAGAACCAGGACAGATGAACCCCGGGATTCAGCTCCTTCAACTTGCCCAAGGATGGGAGGCCCTCCCCACTCAACAACTGACCCAATCTCGGGGCAGTTTCAGCCTTCCAGCCCAGGAAAGATTCCCCACCCACACGGGTCCAAAATCCGGATTCCCCAGGATTGGCGTTAGAGGGCCCAGGCGTCTCACTAGCTGGCCTTTAACTGTCATGCGGCCCCAAATCGTGATCAAATGCTGAGTCAAAAACGGCAAAGACCTGCACCATCTTCTTGGCTGGGGCCCTGTCCAAGGCAGATAGACCAGCGGCCAGGGGGAGAGCTCCTTCTCAATGGTGACCCAGGTTTTATTTGTGTCCTGATGGGCCCAGTCTAGTATTCTCATCAGGACCGCTGATGCGTGGTAGAGTTTAAGGTCTGGCATGCCAAGACCTCCTTTCGTTTTATGCCGGGACAAGGTACCATAACGGATCCGTGGTTTTGAGACCCCCCATACGAGTTTGAGGAAAGCAGATTTTAGAATCTTGAAAAAGCAGCTGGGGGGAACTATAGGGGCAGTTTGAAAAATATATAAAAAGCGAGGTAGGATGTCCATCTTAATCACATTTATCCTACCGCACCACAATATAGGTTTTCTGTTGTATTGCTTAAGATCACTGATTGTTTTGTTCATCAGTGCTGCATAGTTCAGCTCGTAGATTTTTGCTAAATCATTTGGGATCTGGACGCCTAAGTATTTAATACTCACTGATCGCCATTTGAAGGAGAAGCTATTTCTGAGACCAGCCACCACTGAAGTAGATAAGATGAGGTTAAGGGCCTCTGATTTCCCATAATTGATTTTAAAATTACTCGCCTTCCCAAATAGCTCAAATTCCTTTAAAACAAGGGGGAGGGACGTCACAGGGGCGGTTAAATGCAGTAGCAGATCATCTGCATATAGGGATAATTTGTGCTGTCTACCTCCCACCTCTATTCCCTTTATGTATGGCTTGTTTCTCAGGGCCGTCGCCAGATGTTCCATCATGATGATGTACAAAAGTGGTGACAAGGGGCATCCCTGGCAAGTGCCATTGCCAATGGAAAAGGGGGCTGACATAATGCCGTTTGTCCTGACTGAGGCCGTGGGATTCTTATATAGCGCCATAATTTTACCCAGTAAAGACGGGCCGATTCTAATCTGTTGAAGCGAAGCCTGAAGAAAATCCCATCCCACACGATCAAAAGCCTTCTCTGCATCACATGAAGGCAAGCAGGCGGGGATTCCCCTGGTCTTCACATCAGTGTGAGATCAGTGTGAGAAGCTTGTTCGTATTGTTGCGTGCCTCTCTGCCAGGGACAAACCCCACCTGATCTGGGTGAATGATGTTAGGGATCTGTGCTTGTAGATGACCAGCTATTAATTTGGCAAAAAGCTTAACATCATTATTAACGAAATGGGGCGGTAACTGCCGCACACCGTGGGGTCGGGTGTAACATTTTATCAGTTGTTACTGGTTTCTAAAAATATATATGGATACCTTGGATATCGGGATAAGTCATCATTAGCAGCATAGCCCAGCGAAGTGTGGTTGATGTGGTCTCCATTCCAGCACTAAACAGATTTCTGATGAGACCTTTGAGATTTTCTTTATGGAAGTATGTATTAGGATCTCCTGCTTCCTGAAAGGATGTTTAAAACACAAATCTTGCACTAAGTACAGTACTTAGATTTTCTTTTAGCTGTTTTCATTAGTGTTATATATATACTGTTATATATATTACTGTTATATATTTGCATGTCAGTTGAGATAATGCTATTAAAGAAACTTTTTTTTGTTTTACATGTTGCTCCCCATCATACAGAGCTCCAGAAATGCCATAGGCTGGTCATAGGCTAGCAACAAGCCTATAAAAAATAACATAACTTCTGGCCCCAGTTTGTAACTACATCAAACTATAACAATTGTATAAGATTTCCTTTATTCACAACTCTATTGCAGTACACAATAGACATATACTAGCCAAAATACCAAACAGAAGGAAAATGCAAACATGAAAACTCCTGAAATAATATGTTGCAATAGCACCTTACAATAGAATAAATGACTTAGCTCAGGTTTTATATTGTTTAACCCATACCTACTGTAACAACAGGTGCAACAAAAAGTGAACCCTCTGGAATTACTTGCAATTCTGCATTGATTACTTATAACATTGTTCCCCCAACCTGTAGCTCGGGAGCCCCACGTGGTTTACAGACCATAGCTGTAAGGCTCATGGTCTGTCGGGGGTCGTGTTGTGCTGAAAGCTGCAGGTAAGCTCACACACTTCTCTGTTCACAATTTAATAGCCCTGTCTGCTATTGGAGATCAAGGGTTTGCTTCTGAAGGGGTATTTTATGGGGTGGGAGCCGATTTACTCAGTGGTCAATTACTTCATATCTGGCTTATAAAACAAGTCCAAATAGTAATAATAATAATAATAATAATAGTCCAGTTTACAATTATAGACAATCAAAAATAATAACACTATAATTGGCATTTTATGTTTTATATTGAGCAACTTTAGCACATCATTGAGCCACCTTGTTATTGTTCTGTGTCTGTCTCATTTTATTAAAGTGATCCTATACCCAGAAAGGAAGTTTATGTTGTCACCTTCTATCCCCAGCCCAGTGCCCCCAAAAAGCCTTTGCCCAATATTTATAAAAACACTAAAATAAAGCATCATGATGTTCGAGTGGCAGCCATATGCTAATTCATTCAGTTACAAGGTAAACTTTCATATAATGGCAGTTAGTTTGCAGTGCTTTCAGATTTACTGCAGTTATTATAACTGATAAGGCTGACCCCCAATACTGAGCTGTATGTACTGTAACTGAATATATAATCGCTGGAAAGCACCAGGGGGGGGGCTGCTCGGCCAGGGTGCAATATAGAAAATTGCATCCAGTTCATGTTTTCACATTTAAAAGTATCGGGGTTGTGTATAATCACTTCAAATGTTGTCTACACCCTCACTCCTCACTGGTCTACTGCTGGTGGGGAGCTATTGGTGGTTTTGCAAAATCATGGGGAATCTCCCAGCATGCCTTTTGGTCCTGCAGTGATGTCATTAGTCAAATGGAGGAATTCCACATAGGCTTTGTGTTATAAAACCCTCTTCATGGGATGCAAGCTAGCGGCTGCAATAGTGGCTCTCAACCAGCAGCAGTGGGCCAGGCCAGGAGGGAGCCCCCAACCCGTCGGGCCTGTTTTGAGGACACCGCCCTGTGGGGGACAAATAAAGGAAGATGCCCAGGCAAGTCCTCAAAATCATTTTTCAGGTGAGACCCACCCACCAGACTGATCAGACAGGTGCCCCGTGTGCAGACCTGCTTACAGCTTTTCAGTATATTGTTTTGTGTGTTATTACGATGATTACAGTAGTTTGCATTCATGACTTAATAACAATTTACAGTACTAATGAAAAATGCAGCAATTCCTTGGCATTCCAGTATTGTATTCTTCAGTGTTTAATTTTGAAACATCATTTACCTCTTTTTGTTTAACAAGATATGTTTCAACGAAGCTCCTTTGGTCATTTTCATCTAAGTTTTCCAGAGATTTTAAAAATGTTTTCACAGTAAACTCATGGAATTCATTTATGTTTCTAATAATTTTCTTGTGACTACCGGGAAGAAACCCCAAGAATGGGAAACTATTAAATACCTGTTAAAAGGCAAAAATACATAATGATCAGCTGTATCTCTTGTATTACTTTAATACTATACCAATAAATACTACTATTTATTATACTTAAAAATTATCAGTGTTTTGAAAATGTGAAATGTCAATTTTTTCATTGGTAGTCGTGATGGGCTGCAAGTGGACAAACTGGTTCGAAAGCCCTCTGGTTAGATAGTCCCCATTTGGTACTTCTGAATGTTGGATACAACTTGTGAATTGATATATGGGTCCATCAGACTCCTTACCAGTTCAAAAACAGTGAAAAAAAGATTTAAAAAATACAGCTGTTGGTGAATTTGTAAAATCATGGGGAATCTCCAACCATGCCCCTTTCCCCAGTAATGTCATCAGTCACATGGGGGGATTTCACCGAGGTTTTGTGTTATAAAACCCGCTTCATGGGATTCCAAGCTGGCAGCTGCATTATTGGCTCCCAGACAGCAGCAGTTCAGTGTGGTCGGGAGGGAGCCCCTAACCCAGCAGACTTGCTTTTTTATTTTAAAATTGTATTTTTTTAACTGTTTGAGAATTGAGAAGGGGTCCAAGGAACCCCTACACATTTACACAGTAGTGATGGCTAGCATACAACCTGCCAGCACTGACGGGTGATAATTTTCACCAGATCTTACAGGTATCTGGGATGGGGCAAACCAGAGCAAAGTGCCTAGACTTGAGCCACATCTAGCTTCAGGCTGGATCTGAAGCCCATCAATAATCATGAGGTATAAGGGAAAAACATTACTTTTCAGTTATTCTTAACATTGTAGATCTGGTTCACACACCTCAGGTGAAAATATTCATTTAAAATATTATTTTATAAAAGACAATAGTGCATTCTATCTCCCTAAAACCAGATAATTTAAAAAAAAAGTGTATAATCCCTTTACTCTCTCCATCTGTATTTTGTTGTGTTCACTTGTTTTCATTGTGAATTCTGAATTCTGAGATCTAATCTTTGTCCTTACTTTACCCACAGTAAATGGCAGCATTTCTTTCAATGGATATAAGCTATGATTAGGGACCACACCCAAAAGTTTGTGGGCTGCTTTCATAGCATCATTGGGAAGCATGTCCAAATACAGGTCATATTCATGCCTCCAACACCTCTCACTCAGCTCCACTTTCATGTGGTGGCTGCAATTTTAAAGCGTACCATCACTTGTTTCAATTAAAATTGGTTTGCTTGCTAGTATAGTCAGTGCAGAGGATTGTTCCCCATATTTACTCCAATTGCTGAAGCCTTATTTCTCCTAAGGAAGTTTGTAGGAAATGGAAAATGGGCTTTGCAATTGTGTTGGCACCTATGCTTTGTACATTGCTGACCCACACACATTTTGTGAAAAAATATCGTCAGGTGATTTGCCCAAAATGATTGACTAGAGGATGTGGTGCTATCCCAAAATGTATGCAATTTTGGACAAATGAATGGATCTCTACTTGAGTGGACATCAGTGGTATCATATCTTTTGTGCATCAATAGGGGGAGGTACTGTGGTAAAAGAGGACAACTATTAGCATCAGTCGCTGTAGGTAGGGATGAGTGAATCAATCCGGACGAACCCGGATTCGTTCCGAATTTCATTAAAAATTTGATTCTGGGACGTGGCTTCGGCATGAGAGAGTGAGGCACGTTTTAGGAGAGCTCCTGACTAGCCCTGGTCTTTTTAGTTGATTTAGCACCCTATTGTTCGCTCCATTCAGCCAGGTGAAGGGCAATAAGAGGAAGAGGGGGGGCAGCGCCAAGAGACCCCCTAAGCCCGCCATCGGCAGTTTTTTCTTGCCCAAAGCCCAGCCAGGGCCAACTGACCGCCGAAACAAGATGGCGCCGGACCCACCACAGGCTTCCTATGATGGCCAGCAGGAGAGTGGAGAGAGCAAGGCGTCGGGCATGTCCCCCGCCGAGCCCCGGGGAGTGACCCACGCAGGGAGTGACCCACGCGGGGAGAGAGCCAGGACCCACCTTTAATGTGACCAGAGAAGTTGTCGGCGGGGTGGTCCGGAGCGCCGCCGAAGCAGGAGGGCTGCCTCCCGGCGCGGTACGGGGAGACGGTGGCGAGGAGCAGAGGAGCGGTGGAGTGCGGAGGCGTCCGCCCGCTGCCGTGTCTCGAGGCGGCTCTGAGGAGGGAGCATCGGGGAGCGACGTCAGCGGCAGCTCGGAGGTGAGCTGCGGGAGCGGAGGGAGGGGCCGCGGTGGAGAGGGAGAGACAGCGACAGCCGTGCTGCAAGGACGGAGGGCAATCGGCTGCTTGTCTCCCTATGATGCCTGGCACACTCATGAGGCCAGAGGCGGGGGCGGACTGGGAAAACGTGTGGCTGAACCCCTGGTGGGCCCTTGCTCAGTGAAAGGAGGTGGTGGGGGTAATGGGCAGCTGACATCCCCACATGATCCCCATAGATCATTACCAGACTTGAGGGGGAACTCCCCAAGTCACTTAAGGGAGCCAATGACCCTGAAATGGAGGCGGCTACCCCAGCGAGGAGAATGGTTTATGCGGACGTCCACTCTATCCCGGCCAACACCTGTATTATCAGCAGTGCCCATCCAGGGCGCTTGCAAAGCTTTAAAGCCATTGATCTGGAAGGGTCGTATGGGTCTAATGTTGATTCCGCGAGTGGCTTCACTCCTGGGCAAAGAAGGGGCGGAGTCCCAAGGGATGTCGACTTGAGCCCCCCCCCGACATGTGCATGTTTCCGTTGCCAGCTCTTCCCCGGGGTCACCTTTAGGATACCTTTGCGCTGATCAACAGCCAGCAACTCCAGCCATTGATCCCAACCTCCATGCTATTCTACAATACCTGCCGACAAAATCAGAGCTTAAAGCGGACCTGGAGGCGGTAGTTACCAGAATTTAGAGAGCGTTGCGCAGGGAAATTGAAGATATACAGCAGAAATCGTCTGCCTTAGAAACCAAAGTTGCCTTGAGGACTTTCGGGGGGACCACGAGGCTAGGGTGTCAAACATAGAAAGAATGCAAGAAATGCACCACCAACAAATGACTGAGCTTCGGCTTCAAGTGGACGATCAGGAAAATAGAAATAGACGCAACAACTTAAAGATTCGTGGCATTCCTGAATCGGTCCGAGCGGAGGCATTGCGTTCTTCAGCAACAGAATTATTTAATTCCCTGTAGGGAGACCATTAGAGTGGTGGGCCGCCCAGCTGGAGACCCACAGGCCCCCAGAGACGTCCTGTGTAAGATCCATTTTTTCTGTGTCAAGGAGGACATCCTGCGTGGGGCCTGGGAAAGAGGCAGATTGGAATGGAGGGGCTACTTGATCACGATATTACCTGATGTATCGCGCCGCGCTCTGCAGATGAGAAGAATACTTCGACCTCTGCTTGATAAGTTGCGAGAAATGGGGGCCTCCTACAAATGGGGTCACCTATTCCACCTCATAATCCGCAAGGATAATTCTGTTTTTGCTCTGCGTAGTAAGGCGGACCTGTCCAGCATGTTTATCTTTTTGGGTCTGGAGGCCTTCCCGATCCCGGATTGTTTGGACTTCAGCATACCGCCCCCGCTGCCACAGAGGGCTCCTAGACGTCCTCGGTGGGTCCGGGAACGGGGTGGGGACGCACCCGGGAGGAATTTGGAGCAACATCGTGTGCGGGGTGGACGCGGGCCCCGGAGACCCCCGGATCACTAGACGTGGTCTGGGCCCCGTCCTTCATCTTCCTACCTTACTAGTGGACATTGTATACTCATGGACTCCCTTGGCTGCGGAGACTTATGTGTGTTATGTATGTTAAGTTCTGTTGAGTCACACTTGCTTTGTGTCCCACATCCTGTGCCTTGGTTGCTCCTCCCTCCGGGGTGGGGGATCCGTCCTCTCTCTTCGCGCCGTTTATTAATGGGTCGAGGGTGGAGGGGGGTGGTCCGCCATCCCCGGTTGGGGGGACTGGGAACACACGGGCTTGTGTGTGTTGTTTGATAATTCCTTTAAGTCTATTTGTATGTTAAATAACAGTTGTTTTTGCACTATGGGTTAACGTGGTCTGGAGGGGGGTGGGGGGCGGATGGTAGAAGCTGTGCCATACAGAAGTCTGGGCCGATGTAGATCATAAATGCTTGCCTGTTTGGCCGGAGGGGGAGGGGTCGGATACATATCTAAATTCAGTGATGGGCTTATGGGAGCACGCTCTGTCCTGAGGCTACTTCCCCCAATAGGTTGCCGCGCCATCCTGTAGGGTTTAGGCCTGTCAGGATCTGCAAAGGCAAGGGATCTTAGGCCCCGTTAGCACTATTTGCCTCCCCTATAGGGAGAGCTTTCTAAGGTTTCTAAAGTTCAGGTCTCTCCTGGCTTAGGCCGGGAGAGACAAGTTATTCCTTTTCATTTGTCTCTCTGTCACTTCTTTTTCTCTTTTCTTCTTTCCACTTTCCCCTTTCTCTTGTTGGAAGACCCGACCCCGCCCCCCGTCCCTAGGACACTGGTCACCATAGTACTGCCTGGAGAGCCATCGTCCCATATAGTGGAGTGACCGCTCCGTGAGCCGCCTGACCCAGATGGCTGACCTAAAAATATGTACGTTCAATGCGAAGGGGCTCAATATACCTGAGAAGAGGGCAAAAATTATGTATGGTTTCCATAAAGAGAGGGTAGATGTGGTAATGCTTCAGGAGACGCACTTCTGCCTAGGGAAGGTGCCGGAGATTAAAAACAGATACTACGACAGATGGTTTCACAGTCCCAACCCCGAAAAGAAGTCCAAGGGAGTATCTATAGCCGTGCATAAGAACGTCCCCCTGGAGCAATTAGAGGTTAAATTAGACCCGAAGGGTAGATTCCTGTTTCTTAAATTTGTGCTGTGTGAAGCTAAATACACCCTGGCCAATCTATATCTGCCCAATCAGGGGCAGGTGGAGGCAGGTCTGAGGATTTTACGAGCACTGGAAGTGTTCGCTGAAGGTACCTTGATTGTGGGGGGGGACCTCAACCTGGCAATTGACCCGAGGGTGGACTCCTCCCAGGGCAGATCGGGGATCTCCCACTCTGCACTTAACAAGCTCCGCAGAGCCCTCCAGGCCCTGCAGGAGGTTGATGCTTGGAGAGTGCTGCATGGAGGAGAAAAGGATTATACATTTTATTCCCATACCCACAACACGTATATCTTTTCCTCAGTCACCATGCCCTCGCACGGGACCCCGGGACCTCGATTGGACAGATTCTTTGGTCCGATCATGCACCTGTCTTCCTGACCCTCCCGATCCTGAATGCGACCCCAAGACAGAACACTTGGCGCCCCAATGACAACCTACTAAAGGATGTCGCCTGCTTGACAGAAATTAAAGCCACTATGACCGGTTTTCATCTTGACCACTGTAGCGACAATACCCCATTGCCGCTGCAGTGGGAGGCGCTTAAGTGTGTGTTGCGTGGGATCTTTATTAAGCATGGAGCTAGGCTCAAGAGGGAACGGGCGCAGCAGATCAAGGTTACACTGGATAGGATAAACGAATTGGAGAGTGCTCACAAGTCCTCATCTAATCGCGCAGAGCTGAAAGAACTACTGGAGGCCAGGCAGAAGTTAAGAGGCTTGTACGACCGGTGTTACCTCAGATTTCGTGATAGATGTAGGGCACATTTCTATGAGCACTCGGATAAATGTGGGAGGACGTTGGCTCGGTCTCTACACCCAAGGCAGGGCTGTACATTCATTCCCACCATTAGAACTGTGGGAGGTGCAGAGGTACATAAAACCCCGTTAATCGCCAGTGAGTTTCAGACCTTCTACTCTGATCTATACAATATTAGAGGACCGGCCGGCTGTGGGCTGCAGCAGGACTCCACCTTTCTAATTGACAAATATATTGAGGAAACTGCCTTACCAACTATACCTTTGGAAGAAAGCGAGGCCCTGGAGGACTCCATTAAACGGGAGGAGGTGACGGAGGCCATAGGAAAGACCCCAGCAGGGAAAAGTCCCGGCCCTGATGGGTTTACCCCCCGGTTTTACAAGGTCATGGGTCCCCTGCTTGCCCCCTTCCTGGTGAAAGTGTTTAACTCCGTCTCTGGCTGTAATCCCTTCCCGAGACAGGCTCTGGAAGCACATATTGCGGTTATCCCGAAGCCAGGCAAGGATGTAACCCTACCTAGCAACTATAGGCCGATCTCATTAATTAATATAGATGTCAAACTGTACGCCAAAATTATTGCCAATAGGATCCAGCCCTTACTCCCCTCATTGGTTAACAATGATCAGGTGGGGTTTGTCACAGGTAGGGAGGCTAGGGATAATGTTATTAAGACTATCTCTCTGATGCACTATGCTCAGTCGCGAAAGATCCCTGCCTGTCTGTTGGCGATAGACGCGGAAAAAGCGTTCGACAGGGTGCATTGGGGGTTCCTGAAGGCCTCCCTAATCCAGGCAGGGATAGGTCCGGTAATGGTGGGGAGAATTATGGCCCTCTATCAGGACCCTAGCGCTAGGGTAAAAATTAATGGAACCCTTTTGGGATCGTTCAAGATCAGAAATGGCACACGGCAGGGCTGCCCTTTGTCCCCTCTACTATATGTCTTATTAATGGAACATCTTGCTAATGCACTAAGGGCTAACTCATCTATTAAGGGAATAACCTGTGGTGAAAAGGAATATAAGCTCTCCCTCTTTGCTGATGACCTGCTCTTATATATCACTTCCCCTCACATCTCCCTACCCTCTATTATGGCAGAGTTTGATTGCTTTAGTCGATTTAGTAACTTCAAAGTGAACCTGTCTAAAACGGAGGTGTTAAATATTTCTCTGGCGCAAACTCAGCAATTAATGGAGGCGAACTTTCCCTTTAAATGGCAGACAGAATAAATAAAATACCTAGGGGTCAGGCTGCCTACAGATTTAGGGAGGTTATATAGACTAAATTACGCCCCACTCCTGAATGCCACACTAAGTAACCTTCAAGCTTATGGGAAGAGACAGCACTCATGGCTGGGACGAATTAATATTTTGAAAATGGATGTGTTACCTCGTTTCTTGTACGTGTTTCAGGCCCTACCGATTGCCCCGGAACGAGGGTTTTTTAAGATGTTACAGGAGGCCTTCTTTAAGTTTATTTGGAGCAGCAAGAAACCCAGGGTGAAGAGGGATACGTTGTGTAGACCCAAGTCTGAGGGGGGCTGGGAGTCCCGGACCTCAAACTGTATCACGCGGCGGCGATCCTGGTGCGGCTCACGGATTGGTTTCACCATAAAGAGAGCAAGCGATGGGTGGTTCTTGAGAAGGACATTTCCCCACTTGGTCTGACAGCCTTGTCTTGGGTGGAGCCATCCTGTCGCCCTAAGAAGCAGGAGCTCCCATATCTGGTTGGCCCTCTGCTGGCCCTGTGGGATAGGATTATAAAACGGAACAGCATTTCACATAGAATGGGCCCCCTTACGCCTCTATTTGATAATCCGGCATTTCCTGCAGGGATGGGCACCTCAACGTTTCTCATTTGGAATGCTTCCCAGGATGTAGGATTGGGGGACGTGGTTTCTGGGTCTGGCCTTCCCACCCTTCCAGACCTCCAGGAGCGTGGGGTGGGTGGGCGGCGATTGTCCTGGTTCCTGCATGCCCAGCTGGAGGCCTTTGTTAACTCATTTACCCCCAGGCTAGTGTTGTCTCGCCTCCTTACGGCGCTGGAGAGGATTCTTAAGGACCCAACCCCCCCACACATGTAATCTCTGGTCTGTATAAGATCCTCCGAGAGGGGGGAGAGCTTCCTCAGTTCTGTAGGAGGTGGGAGGAGGAATTGGGACAGTCATTTGAGGCAGGTGAGTGGGAGAAATCCTTCGCCCTAACTCACAAATTCTTTATGGCATGCAGGGCCCAGGAGAAAAATTACAAAATCTTGTCCAGATGGTATAAATGCCCAGTGGACCTGATACGGTTTGGGGGGGGGGGGGCGGAATCAGGGGATTGCTGGAGGAGTAATAAAGCCCCGGGGACGCTTACTCATATTTGGTGGGAGTGTCCAGTGGTCAGGAATTTTTGGGAAAAGGTGTTGGGAATCTTTAAATATTTGACGCTTGAGAGCATTCCCAATCTTCCTCAGGTGACTCTTCTGTCAATGCTCCCAGGATCAGTGGCAGCAGGGGGGAGGGGACTACTAAGACACCTGCTCACAGCAGCCAGGACTGTGATCCCTCGCCATTGGCGGACTAATGTCACCCCTCCTTATTGGAGTGGTACGGAGAGGTGGAAAACATAAGAAGGATGGAGGAATTGGGGCTGGAGAAAACGGACGGGGAGACTCAGAGGTACCTGGCTGCTTTGGGAAGTTTCTAAAGGAGCTCCAGACTTTCAGGATCTCTTGAAGGATACTTAGCGGTCGGTGGGTAAAGAACGGGGGGGTATGGGGGTAGCTTACGGAAATATGGGTGGATGGGGTGGGGTACGTGGGTCGGAAATGGGGAACAAGTTTCCTGTCCTCTTAGTTTCTTTGTCTTCTTAGTTTCTTTGTCTTCTTTCTCTATCCCTGACTCTGAAGCGTTTTGGGGCAAGTTTGCCCTTCTTCCTCTATTCTTTTTCCGGGAGGCGGATGGGGTGGCTGTGGCACTACAGATCCGGAGTACCCCAGGGGGGGCCGACTAGCGTCAGGTGAGGTCCATATCACCCCTGATTGAGACATAGGCCTGGTATCATCTGGTACTGACATCCTTATTTCGATGAGCCATCTATATGTCTCTATCATTGGGCCACTGGATAGCGGACCCCGGACCCTTGGATAATAAGCATGGACATAAAGTGTCTTGTACTGTTGCTATGTATGCCCTGTTTGCATCCCATTATCTGTATGTTTTTTTTCCTCTCTGTAAAATTCCTGTGAATACATGAAAATCTAATAAAAAATATATTGGAAAAAAAAATTTCCCCACGATTCGATCGATCGAAGTTTTCCTTTAAACTCCATTTACTTCAATTACAGGCATTGAAAAATGGTGGATGGAAATGTCTGGACATATCCCCTGGGGCAAGTTATCATGGGAAGGTCACATGCAGCCTATCAGCAGCCAAGAGCCCCGGTGACGTCACAGCGCTATATAAAGGGAAAGAAAGCTTTTTTTTATTTTCATTTCACTTCATTTGCCAGATCAGTTTTAAATTGCTGTGTTTTGTGCTGTAAAAATTCCTGGCCACTGTGCATCCATGTTGGCAGTGGCACATTTAACATTTCTTATAGCTCGATTAGTTTTAATTTTTTTGGTCTGCTGTAAAAACCCCAGCCCACATGGGCATTCCATTTCAGCATGTGACCCTATCTTTTATACAAAATCCCACACCTGCACCTAGCACCCTATCTGTTATACAAAATAAGCGTGTTTCAGCCTCAGCTGTACTAAGTTATTTAATTTTGCATTGGTTTCTGTCTGCTGTCATTACACCAGGCCGCAGGGTATCCCAAACTTGCACCTAGCACCCTATCTGTTATACAAAATAAGCGTGCTTCTGCCTCAGCTTTACTAAGTTATTTAATTTTGCATTGGTTTCTGTCTGCTGTCATTATACCAGGCCACAGGGTATCCCAAACTTGCAGCTAGCACCCTATCTGTTATAAAAATAAGCGTGCTTCTGCCTCAGCTTTACTAAGTTATTTAATTTTGCATTGGTTTCTGTCTGCTGTCATTACACCAGGCCGCAGGGTATCCCAAACTGCCACCTAGCACCCTATCTGTTATACAAAATATGTGTGCTTCTGCCTCAGCTTTACTAAGATATTTAATTTTGCATTGGTTTCTGTCTGCTGTCATTACACCAGGCCGCAGGGTATCCCAAACTTGCACCCAGCACCCTATCTGTTATACAAAATAAGCGTGCTTCTGCCTCAGCTGTACTAAGTTATTTAATTTTGCATTGGTTTCTGTCTGCTGTCATTACACCAGGCCGCAGGGTATCCCAAACTTGCACCTAGCACCCTATCTGTTATACAAAATAAGTGTGCTTCTGCCTCAGCTGTACTAAGTTATTTAATTTTGCATTGGTTTCTGTCTGCTGTCATTACAACAGGCCGCAGGGTATCCCAACACACCACGTTGCACCCTATCTGTTATACTAAAAAGGCGTCTACAGCCTCAACTTTATTAAGTTATTGCATTTTGAATTGGTTTTGGTCTGAGTTAAATACACCAGGCCGCAGGGTATCCCAAACCACCACGTTGCACCCTATCTGTTATACTAAATAAGCGTCTACAGCCTCAGCTTTATTAAGTTATTGCATTTTGAATTGGTTTTTGTCCTGCTGTCAATACACCAGGCCACAGGGTATCCCAAACGACCATGTTTCACCCTATCTGTTATACTAAATTAGCATCTACAGCCTCAGCTTTATTAAGTTATTGCATTTTGAATTGGTTTTTGTCCTGCTGTCAATACACCAGGCCGCAGGGTATCCCAAAACACCACGTGGCACCCTATCTGTTATACTAAATAAGCGTCTACAGCCTCAGATTTATTAAGTTATTGCATTTTGAATTGGTTTCGGTCTGCTTTAAATACACCAGGCCGCAGGGTATCCCAAACCACCACGTTGCACATAATCTGTTATACTAAATAAGCGTCTACAGCCTCATCTTTTTTAAGTTATTGCATTTTGAATTGGTTTTTGTCTTACTGTCAATACACCAGGCCGCAGGGTATCCTAAACCACCACGTTGCACCCTATCTGTTATACTAAATAAGCGTCTACAGCCTCAGCTTTATTAAGCTATTGCATTTTGAATTGGTTTTTGTCCTGCTATCAATACACAAGGCCGCAGGGTATCCCAAACCACCATGTTGCACCCTATCTGTTATACTAAATAAGCGTCTACAGCCTCAGCTTTATTAAGTTATTGCATTTTTAATTGGTTGTTGTCCTGCTGTCAATACACCAGGTCGCAGGGTATCCCAAACCACCACGTTGCACCCTATCTGTTATACTAAATAAGCATCTACAGCCTCAGCTTTATTAAGTTATTGCATTTTGAATTGTTTTTTGTCCTGCTGTCAATACACCAGGCCACAGGGTATCCCAAACTACCACGTGGCAGCCTATCTGTTATACTAAATAAACGTCTACAGCCTCAGCTTTATTAAGTTATTGCATTTTGAATTGGTTTTTGTCCTGCTGTCAATACACAAGGCCGCAGGGTATCCCAAACCACCACGTTGCACCCTATCTGTTATACTAAATAAGCGTCTACAGCCTCAGCTTTTTTAAGCTATTGTATTTTGAATTGGTTTTTGTCCTGCTGTCAATACACCAGGCCGCAGGGTATCCCAAACCACCACGTGGCACCCTATCTGTTATACTAAATAAGCGTCTACAGCCTCAGCTTATTAGGTTATTGCAGTTTGAATTGTTTTTTGTCCTGCTGTCAATACACCAGGCCGCAGGGTATCCCAAACCACCACGTTGCACCCTATAGGGTCGATTCAAAGAAACATGTAACAGCTTGGATTTTGGTGCCGATCATCCTATTTCTCCCGTCCGTTCGTGCGTTCGTATGAACTTGCGAGTGATTCTATAAGCAAATACGTTTCTATCCTAAAATTTACGTCCGTTCGTATGGCAGTTCGGGAATCAGACCTATGTCAGTTTCCATCCTGAATTTTCCGTTTCATTTCTCAGGTTGCAACATTGGTTTTGCCCTTTTTCCTTTTTTGTCTGGACGTAAATCCTTCTGATCTTGCGGCTGCGCACTACAAACTTACCTCATTAAAGTGCATTCTAAATATTTGGTCTTATTTTTCTTTATTTCATTCATTTTGTAGTAACCAACCATTAATGAATGCATTTGCATAAGTAAATCTTACTTTGTTTAATTTTTAGTTAACTTGCATTTTTTACTTGTGGATGTAATTTTAATATTTTGGCTTCAAATGGTACAACTTTAAATTTTGTGTGTGGTTACCCACACCCTCTCCATACAGATTGCTCTCAAATATAAAAAAACACCCAGCAACTTCTGCATGTTATGAGTCTAGAAACAGCCAAGATGGCGGCTCAGGTATTATCGGGCAGCCTGCAAACAGAAAGGGCCTTGTGACTGTGTTGCTCTGCATTCTTTGATTTCTGACCTTTCCGTGCCCCCAGCTCTGCTGTGTCTGTGCAAAATACAGCAGTAACCCACATCCTGCACTTTATCCCGCTCTCCTCTCCTCAGTAAGTGTGATGCATCTGACCAAAGATGTGCTTAAATAATTAAACAAAGCAAAGGTAAACAACTACACCAATAAATGCAATCTAAAAATATTATTCTAGTACATCAATTTAAAAATAAATACCAAAGGACATAAATTTCTTTAATTAACGCAAATATATTGCAAAATAAAGGTTTACATGCAAAGGACTAATTAAGGTCCACATTAAAATGCTTTTATAAGGCATACATTAATCAGGTATGCATTGCCATACAATTTATGGCCTCGGCCATGCTGATACATGCAGTTCATTGGAGCTCAAGACGCGCAGACTCCTCCACATAGCCAAAAAACCTGTTCAAGAACAGCAATACGACTGCTAAAAGGTGTCGGCAGTGGCTTTCTTTTAAAACGTATTTAGAGGTTTGAAAACTGTTCTCTGAATCACACCTAAACACATTCGATTATCCTAAGTTTTACGTTTTGATCCTAAGTTTTAGGATTTGATCCTAAGTTTTACGTTTTGATCCTAAAATTTAGGAACGAACTTGCGATGATCGTAAGAGCATATACGCATTCGTACGTAGGCTCGTGCGAGTCGGAAATGGCCAAAAAAACAGGAAAAAATGACTAACACCCACCCAAACTTACGATTCTCGATCCGAAATCAATTAACTTTTGCTCTTTGAATCGAGGGGTATGTGTTATACTAAATAAGCATCTACAGCCTCAGCTTTATTAAGTTATTGCATTTTGAATTGGTTTTGGTCTGCTTTAAATACACCAGGCCGCAGGGTATCCCAAACGACCACGTTGCACCCTATCTGTTATACTAAATTAGCATCTACAGCCTCAGCTTTATTAAGTTATTGCATTTTGAATTGGTTTTTGTCCTGCTGTCAATACACCAGGCCGCAGGGTATCCCAAACCACCACGTGGCACCCTATCTGTTATACTAAATAAGCGTCTACAGCCTCAGATTTATTAAGTTATTGCATTTTGAATTGGTTTCGGTCTGCTTTAAATACACCAGGCCGCAGGGTATCCCAAACCACCACGTTGCACATAATCTGTTATACTAAATAAGCGTCTACAGCCTCATCTTTTTTAAGTTATTGCATTTTGAATTGGTTTTTGTCTTGCTGTCAATACACCAGGCCGCAGGGTATCCCAAACCACCACGTTGCACCCTATCTGTTATACTAAATAAGCGTCTACAGCCTCAGCTTTATTAAGCTATTGCATTTTGAATTGGTTTTTGTCCTGCTATCAATACACAAGGCTGCAGGGTATCCCAAACCACCATGTTGCACCCTATCTGTTATACTAAATAAGCGTCTACAGCCTCAGCTTTATTAAGTTATTGCATTTTAAATTGGTTGTTGTCCTGCTGTCAATACACCAGGTCGCAGGGTATCCCAAACCACCACGTTGCACCCTATCTGTTATACTAAATAAGCGTCTACAGCCTCAGCTTTATTAAGTTATTGCATTTTGAATTGTTTTTTGTCCTGCTGTCAATACACCAGGCCACAGGGTATCCCAAACTACCACGTGGCAGCCTATCTGTTATACTAAATAAGCGTCTACAGCCTCAGCTTTTTTAAGCTATTGTATTTTGAATTGGTTTTTGTCCTGCTGTCAATACACCAGGCCGCAGGGTATCCCAAACCACCACGTTGCACCCTATCTGTTATACTAAATAAGCGTCTACAGCCTCAGCTTATTAGGTTATTGCAGTTTGAATTGTTTTTTGTCCTGCTGTCAATACACCAGGCCGCAGGGTATCCCAAACCACCACGTTGCACCCTATCTGTTATACTAAATAAGCATCTACAGCCTCAGCTTTATTAAGTTATTGCATTTTGAATTGGTTTTGGTCTGCTTTAAATACACCAGGCCGCAGGGTATCCCAAACGACCACGTTGCACCCTATCTGTTATACTAAATAAGCGTCTACAGTCTCAGCTTTATTAAGCTATTGCATTTTGAATTGGTTTTTGTCCTGCTGTTAATACACCAGGCCGCAGGGTATCCCAAACCATCACGTTGCACCCTATCTGTTATACTAAATAAGCGTCTACAGCCTCAGCTTTATTAAGTTATTGCATTTTGAATTGTTTTTTGTCCTGCTGTCAATACACCAGGCCGCAGGGTATCCCAAACCACCACGTTGCACCCTATCTGTTATACTAAATAAGCGTCTACAGCCTCAGCTTTATTAAGTTATTGCATTTTGAATTGGTTTTTGTCCTGCTGTCAATACACCAGGCCGCAGGGTATCCCAAACCACCACCTTGCACCCTATCTGTTATACTAAATATGCGTCTACAGCCTCAGCTTTATTAAGTTATTGCATTTTGAATTGTTTTTTGTCCTGCTGTCAATACACCAGGCCACAGGGTATCCCAAACTACCACGTGGCAGCCTATCTGTTATACTAAATAAGCGTCTACAGCCTCAGCTTTTTTAAGCTATTGTATTTTGAATTGGTTTTTGTCCTGCTGTCAATACACCAGGCCGCAGGGTATCCCAAACCACCACGTTGCACCCTATCTGTTATACTAAATAAGCGTCTACAGCCTCAGCTTATTAGGTTATTGCAGTTTGAATTGTTTTTTGTCCTGCTGTCAATACACCAGGCCGCAGGGTATCCCAAACCACCACGTTGCACCCTATCTGTTATACTAAATAAGCATCTACAGCCTCAGCTTTATTAAGTTATTGCATTTTGAATTGGTTTTGGTCTGCTTTAAATACACCAGGCCGCAGGGTATCCCAAACGACCACGTTGCACCCTATCTGTTATACTAAATAAGCGTCTACAGTCTCAGCTTTATTAAGCTATTGCATTTTGAATTGGTTTTTGTCCTGCTGTTAATACACCAGGCCGCAGGGTATCCCAAACCATCACGTTGCACCCTATCTGTTATACTAAATAAGCGTCTACAGCCTCAGCTTTATTAAGTTATTGCATTTTGAATTGTTTTTTGTCCTGCTGTCAATACACCAGGCCGCAGGGTATCCCAAACCACCACGTTGCACCCTATCTGTTATACTAAATAAGCGTCTACAGCCTCAGCTTTATTAAGTTATTGCATTTTGAATTGGTTTTTGTCCTGCTGTCAATACACCAGGCCGCAGGGTATCCCAAACCACCACCTTGCACCCTATCTGTTATACTAAATATGCGTCTACAGCCTCAGCTTTATTAAGTTATTGCATTTTGAATTGTTTTTTGTCCTGCTGTCAATACACCAGGCCGCAGGGTATCCCAAACCACCACGTTGAACCCTATCTGTTATACTAAATAAGCGTCTACAGCCTCAGCTTTTTTAAGCTATTGCATTTTGAATTGGTTTTTGTCCCGCTGTCAATACACCAGGCCGCAGGGTATCCCAAACCACCACGTTGCACCCTATCTGTTATACTAAATAAGCGTCTACAGCCTCAGCTTTATTAAGTTATTGCATTTTAAATTGGTTTTTGTCCTGCTGTCAATACACCAGGTCGCAGGGTATCCCAAACCACCACGTTGCACCCTATCTGTTATACTAAATAAGCGTCTACAGCCTCAGCTTTATTAAGTTATTGCATTTTGAATTGGTTTTGGTCTGCTTTAAATACACCAGGCCGCAGGGTATCCCAAACAACCACGTTGCACTCTCTCTGTTATACTAAATAAGCGTCTACAGTCTCAGCTTTATTAAGCTATTGCATTTTGAATTGGTTTTTGTCCTGCTGTTAATACACCAGGCCGCAGGGTATCCCAAACCACCACATTGCACCCTATCTGTTATACTAAATAAGCGTCTACAGCCTCAGCTTTATTAAGTTATTGCATTTTGAATTGTTTTTTGTCCTGCTGTCAATACACCAGGCCGCAGGGTATCCCAAACCACCACATTGCACCCTATCTGTTATACTAAATAAGCGTCTACAGCCTCAGCTTTATTAAGTTATTGCATTTTGAATTGTTTTTTGTCCTGCTGTCAATACACCAGGCCGCAGGGTATCCCAAACCACCACGTTGCAACCTATCTGTTATACTAAATAAGTGTCTACAGCCTCAGCTTTATTAAGTTATTGCATTTTGAATAGGTTTTTTGTCCTGCTGTCAATACACCAGGCCGCAGGGTATCCCAAACCACCACGTGGCACCCTATCTGTTATACTAAATAAGCGTCTACAGCCTCAGCTTTATTAAGTTATTGCATTTTGAATTGGTTTTTGTCCTGCTGTCAATACACCAGGCCGCAGGGTATCCCAAACCACCACATTGCACCCTATCTGTTATACTAAATAAGCGTCTACAGCCTTAGCTTTATTAAGTTATTGCATTTTGAATTGTTTTTTGTCCTGCTGTCAATACACCAGGCCGCAGGGTATCCCAAACCACCATGTTGCACCCTATCTGTTATACTAAATAAGCGTCTACAGCCTTAGCTTTTTTAAGCTATTGCATTTTGAATTGGTTTTTTTTCCTGCTGTCAATACACCAGGCCGCAGGGTATCCCAAACCACCACGTGGCACCCTATCTGTTATACTAAAAAAGCATCTACAGCCTCAGCTTTATTAAGTTATTGCATATTGAATTGGTTTTTGTCCTGCTGTCAATACACCAGGCCGCAGGGTATCCCAAACCACCACGTGGAACCCTATCTGTTATACTAAATAAGCGTCTACAGCCTCAGCTTTATTAAGTTATTGCATTTTGAATTGGTTTTTGTCCTGCTGTCAATACACCAGGTCGCAGGGTATTCCAAACCACCACGTTGCACCCTATCTGTTATACTAAATAAGCGTCTACAGCCTCAGCTTTATTAAGTTATTGCATTTTAAATTGTTTTTTGTCCTGCTGTCAATACACCAGGTCGCAGTGTATTCCAAACCACAACGTTGCACCCTATCTGTTATACTAAATAAGCGTCTACAGCCTCAGCTTTATTAAGTTATTGCATTTTGAATTCGTTTTTGTCCTGCTGTCAATACACCAGGCCGCAGGGTATCCCAAACCACCACGTGGCACCCTATCTGTTATACTAAATAAGCGTCTACAGCCTCAGCTTTATTAAGTTATTGCATTTTGATTTGATTTTGGTCCTGCTTTCAATACACCAGGCCACAGGGTATCCCAAACCACCACGTTGCACCCTATCTGTTATACTAAATAAGCGTCTACAGCCTCAGCTTTATTAAGTTATTGAATTTTGAATAGGTTTTTGTCCTGCTGTCAATACACCAGGCCACAGGGTATCTCAAACCACCACGTGACACCCTATCTGTTATACTAAATAAGCGTCTACAGCCTAAGCTTTATTAAGTTATTGCATTTTGAATTGGTTTTGGTCTGCTTTAAATACACCAGGCCGCAGGGTATACCAAACCACCACGTTGCACCCTATTTGTTATACTAAAGAAGCATCTACAGCCTCAGCTTTATTAAGTTATTGCATTTTTAATTGTTTTTTGTCCTGCTGTCAATACACCAGGCCGCAGGGTATCCCAAACCACCACGTGGCACCCTATCTGTTATACTAAATAAGCGTCTACAGCCTCAGCTTTTTTAAGCTATTGCATTTTGAATTGGTTTTTGTCCCGCTGTCAATACACCAGGCCGCAGGGTATCCCAAACCACCACGTTGCACATAATCTGTTATACTAAATAAGCGTCTACAGCCTCAGCTTTATTAAGTTATTGCATTTTGAATTGGTTTTTGTCCTGCTATCAATACACAAGGCCGCAGGGTATCCCAAACCACCACGTTGCACCCTATCTGTTATACTAAATAAGCGTCTACAGCCTCAGCTTTATTAAGTTATTGCATTTTAAATTGGTTGTTGTCCTGCTGTCAATACACCAGGTCGCAGGGTATCCCAAACCACCACTTTGCACCCTATCTGTTATACTAAATAAGCGTCTACAGCCTCAGCTTTATTAAGTTATTGCATTTTGAATTGTTTTTTGTCCTGCTGTCAATACACCAGGCCACAGGGTATCCCAAACCACCACGTGGCAGCCTATCTGTTATACTAAATAAACGTCTACAGCCTCAGCTTTATTAAGTTATTGCATTTTGAATTGGTTTTTGTCCTGCTGTCAATACACAAGGCCGCAGGGTATCCCAAACCACCATGTTGCACCCTATCTGTTATACTAAATAAGCGTCTACAGCCTCAGCTATTTTAAGCTATTGTATTTTGAATTGGTTTTTGTCCTGCTGTCAATACACCAGGCCGCAGGGTATCCCAAACCACCACGTGGCACCCTATCTGTTATACTAAATAAGCGTCTACAGCCTCAGCTTATTAGGTTATTGCAGTTTGAATTGTTTTTTGTCCTGCTGTCAATACACCAGGCCGCAGGGTATCCCAAACCACCACGTTGCACCCTATCTGTTATACTAAATAAGCATCTACAGCCTCAGCTTTATTAAGTTATTGCATTTTGAATTGGTTTTGGTCTGCTTTAAATACACCAGGCCGCAGGGTATCCCAAACGACCACGTTGCACCCTATCTGTTATACTAAATAAGCGTCTACAGTCTCAGCTTTATTAAGCTATTGCATTTTGAATTGGTTTTTGTCCTGCTGTTAATACACAAGGCCGCAGGGTATCCCAAACCACCACGTTGCACCCTATCTGTTATACTAAATAAGCATCTACAGCCTCAGCTTTATTAAGTTATTGCATTTTGAATTGGTTTTTGTCCTGCTGTCAATACACCAGGCCACAGGGTATCCCAAACCACCACTTGCACCCTATCTGTTATACTAAATAAGCGTCTACAGCCTCAGCTTTATTAAGTTATTGCATTTTGAATTGGTTTTTGTCCTGCTGTCAATACACCATGCCGCAGGGTATCCCAAACCACCACATTGCACCCTATCTGTTATACTAAATAAGCGTCTACAGCCTCAGCTTTATTAAGTTATTGCATTTTTAATTGTTTTTTGTCCTGCTGTCAATACACCAGGCCGCAGGGTATCCCAACCAACCACGTTGCACCCTATCTGTTATACTAAATAAGCGTCTACAGCCTCAGCTTTTTTAAGCTATTGCATTTTGAATTGGTTTTTGTCCCGCTGTCAATACACCAGGCCGCAGGGTATCCCAAACCACCACGTTGCACCCTATCTGTTATACTAAATAAGCGTCTACAGCCTCAGCTTTATTAAGTTATTGCATTTTAAATTGGTTTTTGTCCTGCTGTCAATACACCAGGTTGCAGGGTATCCCAAACCACCACGTTGCACCCTATCTGTTATACTAAATAAGCGTCTACAGCCTCAGCTTTATTAAGCTATTGCATTTTGAATTGGTTTTTGTCCTGCTGTTAATACACCAGGCCGCAGGGTATCCCAAACCACCACATTGCACCCTATCTGTTATACTAAATAAGCGTCTACAGCCTCAGCTTTATTAAGTTATTGCATTTTGAATTGTTTTTTGTCCTGCTGTCAATACACCAGGCCGCAGGGTATCCCAAACCACCACATTGCACCCTATCTGTTATACTAAATAAGCGTCTACAGCCTTAGCTTTTTTAAGCTATTGCATTTTGAATTGTTTTTTTTCCTGCTGTCAATACACCAGGCCGCAGGGTATCCCAAACCACCACGTGGCACCCTATCTGTTATACTAAATAAACGTCTACAGCCTCAGCTTTATTAAGTTATTGCATTTTGAATTGGTTTTTGTCCTGCTGTCAATACACCAGGCCGCAGGGTATCCCAAACCACCACGTGGAACTCTATCTGTTATAGTAAATAAGCGTCTACAGCCTCAGCTTTATTAAGTTAATGCATTTTAAATTGTTTTTTGTCCTGCTGTCAATACACCAGGTCGCAGTATATTCCAAACCACAACCTTGCACCCTATCTGTTATACTAAATAAGCGTCTACAGCCTCAGCTTTATTAAGTTATTGCATTTTGAATTGGTTTTGGTCTGCTTTAAATACACCAGGCTGCAGGGTATCCCAAATGACCACGTTGCACTCTATCTGTTATACTAAATAAGCGTCTACAGTCTCAGCTTTATTAAGCTATTGCATTTTGAATTGGTTTTTATCCTGCTGTTAATACACCAGGCCGCAGGTATCCCAAACCACCACGTTGCACCCTATCTGTTATACTAAATAAGCGTCTACAGCCTCAGCTTTATTAAGTTATTGCATTTTGAATTGGTTGTTGTCCTGTTCTCAATACACAAGGCCGCAGGGTATCCCAAACCACCACGTTGCACCCTATCTGTTATACTAAATAAGTGTCTACAGCGTCAGCTTTATTAAGTTATTGCATTTTGAATTGGTTTTTGTCCTGCTGTCAATACACCAGGCCGCAGGGTATCCCAAACCACCACGTGGCACCCTATCTGTTATACTAAATAAGCGTCTACAGCCTCAGCTTTATTAAGTTATTGCATTTTGATTTGATTTTGGTCCTGCTTTCAATACACCAGGCCACAGGGTATCCCAAACCACCACGTTGCACCCTATCTGTTATACTAAATAAGCGTCTACAGCCTCAGCTTTATTAAGTTATTGAATTTTGAATAGGTTTTTGTCCTGCTGTCAATACACCAGGCCGCAGGGTATCTGAAACCACCATGTGACACCCTATCTGTTATACTAAATAAGCGTCTACAGCCTCAGTTTTATTAAGTTATTGCATTTTGAATTGGTTTTGGTCTGCTTTAAATACACCAGGCCGCAGGGTATACCAAACCACCACGTTGCACCCTATTTGTTATACTAAAGAAGCATCTACAGCCTCAGCTTTATTAAGTTATTGCATTTTGAATTGTTTTTTGTCCTGCTGTCAATACACCAGGCCACAGGGTATCCCAAACCACCACGTGGCACCCTATCTGTTATACTAAATAAGCGTCTACAGCCTCAGCTTTATTAAGTTATTGCATTTTGAATTGGTTTTGGTCTGCTTTAAATACACCAGGCCGCAGGGTATACCAAACCACCACGTTGCACCCTATTTGTTATACTAAAGAAGCATCTACAGCCTCAGCTTTATTAAGTTATTAAGTTATTGCATTTTGAATTGTTTTTTGTCCTGCTGTCAATACACCAGGCCACAGGGTATCCCAAACCACCATGTGGCACCCTATCTGTTATACTAAATAAGCGTCTACAGCCTCAGCTTTATTAAAGTGGACCAACACCCAGGATTTTGACTATCCTGGGTCTTGGTCCACTTCGGTGGGGCACCCCCGATCGGGGTGCCCCGCTGTGTGAAACCCCCCCTAACCCCCCGAAAAACTCACCTCTCCCCGCTCCCAGCGCCGACGTACAAGCGAGGATCAGGAACGTCTAAGCGGCAGCCGCCGCCGCCGCCTCCCTCGCGTCACTTTCGGCGCGCGCGCGCCCCCGCCGGCCATTCGCAGACGGCCGGCGCGGGCGCGAGCACGCCTACAGGAGCGCGAGGGAGGCGGCGGCGGCCGGCCGCCGCCGAAGATAAGGTAAGGAGTTTGGGGTGTTTGGGGGGGGGTTTCACCCCGCGGGACATCCCGATCTCGGATGTCCCGCGGGGTGGGGGGTGATCGGCCCGGGAATCTTATAGATTCCCGGACCGATCACCCGTGGGTGTTGGTCCACTTTAAGTTATTGCATTTTGAATTGGTTTTGGTCTGCTTTAAATACACCAGGCCGCAGGGTATCCCAAACCACCACGTTGCACCCTATCTGTTATACTAAATAAGCATCTACAGCCTCAGCTTTATTAAGTTATTGCATTTTGAATTGGTTTTGGTCTGCTTTAAATACACCAGGCCGCAGGGTATCGTGATAGCATTCTTCTGCTCCTCCTCCTCCAAGTCATGCATCCCGCCAGCAATCCATCAGCGAAGCCATGTCCAAGAGACAGCAGTATACGCCCACTCATCCTACAGTGCAGAAGCTGAATGTGCTCCTGTCCAAGTTGCTGGTGCTGCAGTCGCTCCCTTTTCAGGTGGTGGACTCGGCACCTTTCAGAGAACTGATGGCTTGTGCCGAGCCGAGGTGGAGAGTCCCAAGCCGTCATTTCTTTGCCAAGAAGGCAGTACCAGCGCTGCACACTTTTGTTGAACAGAAGGTGGGCCAGTCCTTGAGCCTGTCCATGTGTAGCAAAGTGCATGGCAGCACCGATGTCTGGAGCTGTAATTACGGTCAGGGACAGTACATGTCATTTACGGCCCACTGGGTGAATGCGGCCCCTTTGCAGAAGCAGCAGCAACATGGACAGGTCACGCCGCTTCGGCCTCCGTGCTCCCTGCCCGTTGGGCCTGTGACACCATGCGACTCGGCCTCCTCATCCTCCGCCATCTCCTCACCCTCCACTGTAGGCTCAAGTCTCAGTGCCCCTCCAGTCTACCATGTGTGCAGGGCACGGAGGTGTCACGCTGTGCTTCACATGGTTTGTCTTGGCGAACTGAGTCACACAGGGGAGGAACTGCTTAAATTTATTCATCAGGAAATCCAAACATGGCTTACTCCAAGAAAACTTAAAATGGGAATCATGGTTACCGACAATGGGAAGAACATTTTGTCTGCGCTGCGCCAAGGAAGGCTGACCCATGCCCCCTGCATGGCTCACGTCTTCAATCTGATTGTCAAGCAGTTTCTGAAGTGTTCCCCCCATCTGCAAGACATCCTAACAACTTCAAGGAAACTTTGCATGCACTTCAGCCACTCATACACCGCCAAACACACGCTTCTTGAGCTACAGCGTCAGAACGGTAGCCCCCAATATAGTCTGATTTGCGATGTTTCCACCCGTTGGAATTCCACCCTTCACATGTTGGACCGATTATATGAACAGAGAAAAGCCATCACGGATTTCCTGATGATCCAAGCGGATAGGGGGACTCCCCTGTGTAACCTCAATGTCAACCAGTGGCAGCTCATACGTGACACCTGCCGTTTGCTCAGGCCCTTTGAGGAAGCCACTTTATCTGTCAGTCGGCAGGATTACGGGATGAACGATGTGATTCCACTGCTTCATGTACTACAGCACATGTTGGAAACCATGGCTGGTCAGGGCACTGGAGACATGGCCTCTACATCTTACGGCCACATGAACCCCGTTGGAGCTGAACTGGAGGAGGAAGAGGAGGAGTGGCCCAGTGAAGCACAGTTTAGGCTTGGCGAAATGGCTGGTTTATCTAGTCAGCGGACAGGAGAGGAGGAGCAGGAGCAGCCAGAGGAGCTAGAGGGTTTTGAGGAAGGCGAGACAGAGGACCCGGACACACCGTGGCAGTATGCAGTGGAGATGGAGACAGGTAGTCCCTCCGAGTCACTTGCGCAAATGGCAGGAAGCATGCTCACGTGCTTGCGTAGTGACCCCAGAATTGTTTCCATTTGCCGGCGGGATGACTTCTGGCTGTCCACCTTATTGGACCCTCGCTTCCGGCACAAAATGGGGGCATTTTTTAAACCCGCCGAGAGGGAGGACAAACTGAACTACTTCAAAGACATTCTACGTAGTCAGTGGCCGATGCCTATCTGTGCCATGGTCCATACTCTCGCAGGTCTGACTCGGGGGGGACCTCTGCGCTCACCTTCCACTGCCATGGCTGCTGGGGGGGTTGGCAGTAGCAGCAGCAGCAGCTCCATCAGCAACAGCCTCAGTCATCAGTCGCTAATGAGTAGCTTTCTACACCCACATAGTGAGGCTACTCATGAGCAGCAGGAAGACCTGGAGCAGGACCTGAACCAGCAGGTCATGTCATACCTTGACATGACCATGCCAACACACCTTGAGGATCCGCTGGACTTCTGGGCAGCCAAACTTGGCTTGTGGCCGCAACTAGCAGAGTTTGCCCTGGAAAAGCTGTCCTGCCCGGAAGATAGCGTGCCATCTGAGCGGGTGTTTAATGCGGCGGGGCCATAGTTACGGCGAGGAGTACTCGTCTGTCAACTAAAAAGGTGGAGAGACTCACCTTTGTCAAAATGAATCAAGGATGGATCAGCCAGGATTTCCACCCACCAATGGCTGATGCATGCGACTAGATTCAGCATGGTGCCACGTTTTACACTTTCCAAATGCTGCAAAACATAGTTATGTCTTTAGACCAATTTTTGGGCTGATGCCAACTTCAGGGTGTGCCTTCCAGCCAATTTTTGGGTTCCTGCTGCTGCTGCTGCCAACTCCAGGGTGTCTTTCAAGCAATGTTTGGGCTCCTGCTTATGCTGCTGCCAACTCCAGGGTGTGCCTTCCAGCTAATGTATGTGCTCCTGCTGCTGCCAACTTCAGGGTGCCTTCCAGCCAATTTCTAGGTTTCTGCTGCTGCTGCCAACTCCAGGGTGTGTCAGTGAATTTTTGGGCTCCTGCTGCGGCTGCTGCCAACTCCAGTGTCTCTTTCAAGCTATGTTTGGGCTGCTGCTTGCAACTCCAGGGTGTAATTCAGCTAATTTTTGGGCTCCTGCTGACAACTCCAGTGTCTCTTTAAAGTAATGTTGGTCTCCTGCTGCTGCTTGCAACTCCAGGGTGTGATTCATCCAATTTTTGGGCTCCTGCTGCCAACTCCAGTGTCTCTTTCAAGCTATGTTTTGGTTGCTGCTGCTGCTTGCAACTCCAGGGTGTGATTCATCCAGTTTTGGGCTCCTGAAGACAACTCCAGTGTCTCTTTAAAGTAATGCTTGGGCTGCTGCTGCTGCTTGCAACTCCAGGGTGTGATTCATCCAATTTTTGGGCTCCTGCTGCCAACTCCAGTGTGTCTTTCAAGCTATGTTTGGGCTCCTGCTGCAGCTGTTGCTGCTTGCAACTCCAGGGTGTGATTCATCCAATTTTTGGGCTCCTTCTGCTAACTCCAGTGTCTCTTTCAAGCTATGTTTGGGCTGCTGCTGCTGCTGCTTCCAACTCCAGGGTGTGATTCATCCAATTTTTGGGCTCCTGCTGCCAACTCCAGTGTGTCTTTCAAGCTATGTTTGGGCTCCTGCTGCTGCTTGCAACTCCAGGGTGCCATTCAAGCTATGCTTGGGCTCCTGCTGCTGCTGCTGCTTGCAACTCCAGGGTGTGGTTCATCCAATTTTTGGGCTCCTGCTGCAAACTCCAGTGTCTCTTTCAAGCAATGTTTGGGCTCCTGCTGCTGCTTGCAACTCCAGGGTGTGATTCATCCAATTGTTTGGGCTCCTGCTGCCAGCTCCAGTATCTCTTTCAAGCTATGTTTGCGTTGATGCTGCTGCTGCTTGCAACTCCAGGGTGTGATTCATCCAATTTTTGGGCTCCTGCTGCCAACTCCAGTGTCTCTTTCAAGCTATGTTTGGGCTCCTGCTGCTGCTGCTTGCAACTCCAGGGTGTGATTCATTCAATTTTTGGCCTCCTGCAGCCAACTCCAGTGTCTCTTTCAAGCTATGTTTGGGCTCCTGCTGCTGCTGCTGCTGCTTGCAACTCCAGGGTGTGATTCATCCAATTTTTGGGCTCCTGCTGTCAACTCCAGTGTCTCTTTCAAGCTATGTTTGGGCTGCTGCTGCTGCTGCTGCTTGCAGCTTCAGGGTGTGATTCATCCAATTTTTGGGCTCCTGCTGCCAACTCCAGTGTCTCTTTCAAGCTATGTTTGGGCTCCTGCTGCTGCTGCTGCAACTCCAGGGTGTGATTCATCCAATTTTTGGGCTCCTGCTGCCAACTCCAGTGTCTCTTTAAAGCTATGTTTGGGCTCCTGCTGCTGCTGTTTGCAACTCCAGGGTGTGATTCATCCAATTTTTGGGATCCTGCTGCCAACTCCAGTGTCTCTTTCAAGCTATGTTTGTGCTCCTGCTGCTGCCAACTTCAAGGTGTGATTCATCCAATTTTTGGGCTCCTGCTGCCAACTCCAGTGTCTCTTTCAAGCTATGTTTGGGCTGCTGCTGCTGCTTGCAACTCCAGGGTGTGATTCATCCAATTTTTGGCCTCCTGCAGCCAACTCCAGTGTCTCTTTCAAGCTATGTTTGGGCTCCTGCTGCTGCTTACAACTCCAGGGTGTGATTCATCCAATTTTTGGGCTCCTGCTGCCAACTCCAGTGTCTCTTTCAAGCTATGTTTGGGCTCCTGCTGCTGCTTGCAACTCCAGGGTGTGATTCATTCAATTTTTGGGCTCCTGCTGCTAACTTCAGTGTCTCTCTCAAGCTATGTTTGGGCTGCTGCTGCTGCTTGCAACTCCAGGGTGTGGTTCATCCAATTTTTGGGCTCCTGCTGCCAACTCCAGTGTCTCTTTAAAGCAATGTTTGGGCTCCTGCTGCTGCTTGCAAATCCAGGGTGTGATTCATCCAATTTTTGGCCTCCTGCAGCAAACTCCAGTGTCTCTTTCAAGCTATGTTTGGGCTCCTACTGCTGCTGCTTGCAACTCCAGGGTGTGATTCATCCAATTTTTGGGCTCCGGCTGCCAACTCCAGTGTCTCTTTCAAGCTATGTTTGGGCTGCTGCTGCTGCTTGCAACTCCAGGGTGTGATTCATCCAATTTTTGGGCTCCTGAAGCCAACTCCAATGTCTCTTTAAAATAATGTTTGGGCTCCTGCTGCTGCTTGCAACTCCAGGGTTTGATTCATCCAATTTTTGGGCTCCTGCTGCCAACTCCAGTGTGTCTATCAAGCTATGTTTGGGCTCCTGCTGCTGCTGCTTGCAACTCCAGGGTGTGATTCATCCAATTTTTGGGCTCCTGCTGCCAACTCCAGTGTCTCTTTAAAGCAATGCTTGGGCTCCTGCTGCTGCTGCTGCCAACTCCAGGGTGTGATTCATCCAATTTTGGGGCTCCTGAAGAAAACTCCAGTGTTTCTTTAAAGTAATGTTTTGGCACCTGCTGCTGCTTGCAACTCCAGGGTGTGATTCATCCAATTTTTGGGCTCCTGCTGCCAACTCCAGTGTCTCTTTCAAGCTATGCTTGGGTTGCTGCTGCTGCTTGCAACTCCAGGGTGTGATTCATCCAATTTTTGGGCTCCTGCTGCCAACTCCAGTGTGTCTTTCAAGCTATTTTTGGGCTCCTGCTGCAGCTGTTGCTGCTTGCAACTCCAGGGTGTGATTCATCCAATTTTTGGGCTCCTTCTGCCAGCTCCAGTGTCTCTTTCAAGCTATGTTTGGGCTGCTGCTGCTTGCAACTCCAGGGTGTGATTCATCCAATTTTTGGGCTCCTGCTGCCAACTCCAGTGTGTCTTTCAAGCTATGTTTGGGCTGCTGCTGCTGCTTGCAACTCCAGGGTGTGATTCATCCAATTTTTGGCCTCCTGCAGCCAACTCCAGTGTCTCTTTCAAGCTATGTTTGGGCTCCTGCTGCTGCTTACAACTCCAGGGTGTGATTCATCCAATTTTTGGGCTCCTGCTGCCAACTCCAGTGTCTCTTTCAAGCTATGTTTGGGCTCCTGCTGCTGCTTGCAACTCCAGGGTGTGATTCATTCAATTTTTGGGCTCCTGCTGCTAACTTCAGTGTCTCTCTCAAGCTATGTTTGGGCTGCTGCTGCTGCTTGCAACTCCAGGGTGTGGTTCATCCAATTTTTGGGCTCCTGCTGCCAACTCCAGTGTCTCTTTAAAGCAATGTTTGGGCTCCTGCTGCTGCTTGCAAATCCAGGGTGTGATTCATCCAATTTTTGGCCTCCTGCAGCAAACTCCAGTGTCTCTTTCAAGCTATGTTTGGGCTCCTACTGCTGCTGCTTGCAACTCCAGGGTGTGATTCATCCAATTTTTGGGCTCCGGCTGCCAACTCCAGTGTCTCTTTCAAGCTATGTTTGGGCTGCTGCTGCTGCTTGCAACTCCAGGGTGTGATTCATCCAATTTTTGGGCTCCTGAAGCCAACTCCAATGTCTCTTTAAAATAATGTTTGGGCTCCTGCTGCTGCTTGCAACTCCAGGGTTTGATTCATCCAATTTTTGGGCTCCTGCTGCCAACTCCAGTGTGTCTATCAAGCTATGTTTGGGCTCCTGCTGCTGCTGCTTGCAACTCCAGGGTGTGATTCATCCAATTTTTGGGCTCCTGCTGCCAACTCCAGTGTCTCTTTAAAGCAATGCTTGGGCTCCTGCTGCTGCTGCTGCCAACTCCAGGGTGTGATTCATCCAATTTTGGGGCTCCTGAAGAAAACTCCAGTGTTTCTTTAAAGTAATGTTTTGGCACCTGCTGCTGCTTGCAACTCCAGGGTGTGATTCATCCAATTTTTGGGCTCCTGCTGCCAACTCCAGTGTCTCTTTCAAGCTATGCTTGGGTTGCTGCTGCTGCTTGCAACTCCAGGGTGTGATTCATCCAATTTTTGGGCTCCTGCTGCCAACTCCAGTGTGTCTTTCAAGCTATTTTTGGGCTCCTGCTGCAGCTGTTGCTGCTTGCAACTCCAGGGTGTGATTCATCCAATTTTTGGGCTCCTTCTGCCAGCTCCAGTGTCTCTTTCAAGCTATGTTTGGGCTGCTGCTGCTTGCAACTCCAGGGTGTGATTCATCCAATTTTTGGGCTCCTGCTGCCAACTCCAGTGTGTCTTTCAAGCTATGTTTGGGCTCCTGCTGCTGCTTGCAACTCCAGGGTGTCATTCAAGCTATGCTTGGGCTCCTGCTGCTGCTGCTGCTTGCAACTCCAGGGTGTGATTCATTCAATTTTTGGGCTCCTGCTGCCAACTCCAGTGTCTCTTTCAAGCTATGTTTGTGCTCCTGCTGCTGCCAACTTCAGGGTGTGATTCATCCAATTTTTGGGCTCCTGCTGCCAACTCCAGTGTCTCTTTCAAGCTATGTTTGGGCTGCTGCTGCTGCTTGCAACTCCAGGGTGTGATTCATTCAATTTTTGGCCTCCTGCAGCCAACTCCAGTGTCTCTTTCAAGCTATGTTTGGGCTCCTGCTGCTGCTTACAACTCCAGGGTGTAATTCATCTAATTTTTGGGCTCCTGCTGCCCACTCCAGTGTCTCTTTCAAGCTATGTTTGGGCTCCTGCTGCTGCTGCTGCTGCTTGCAACTCCAGGGTGTGATTCATTCAATTTTTGGGCTCCTGCTGCTAACTGCAGTGTCTCTCTCAAGCTATGTTTGGGCTGCTGCTGCTGCTTGCAACTCCAGGGTGTGATTCATCCAATTTTTGGGCTCCTGCTGCCAACTCCAGTGTCTCTTTCAAGCTATGTTTGGACTCCTACTGCTGCTGCTTGCAACTCCAGGGTGTGATTCATCCAATTTTTGGGCTCCTGCTGCCAACTCCAGTGTTTCTTTCAAGCTATGTTTGGGATCCTGCTGCTGCTGCTTACAACTCCAGGCTGTGATTCATCCAATTTTTTGGCTCCTGCTGCCAACTCCAGTGTCTCTTTCAAGCTATGTTTGGGCTGCTGCTGCTGCTGCTTGCAACTCCAGGGTGTGATTCATCCAATTTTTGGGCTCCTGAAGCCAACTCCAGTGTCTCTTTAAAATAATTTTTGGGCTCCTGCTGCTGCTTGCAACTCCAGGGTTTGATTCATCCAATTTTTGGGCTCCTGCTGCCAACTCCAGTGTGTCTTTCAAGCTATGTTTGGGCTCCTGCTGCTGCTGCTTGCAACTCCAGGGTGTGATTCATCCAATTTTTGGGCTCCTGCTGCCAACTCCAGTGTCTCTTTAAAGCAATGCTTGGGCTGCTGCTGCTGCTGCTGCCAACTCCAGCGTGTGATTCATCCAATTTTGGGGCTCCTGAAGAAAACTCCAGTGTTTCTTTAAAGTAATGTTTGGGCACCTGCTGCTGCTTGCAACTCCAGGGTGTGATTCATCCAATTTTTGGGCTCCTGCAGCCAACTCCAGTGTCTCTTTCAAGCTATGTTTGGGTTGCTGCTGCTGCTTGCAACTCCAGGGTGTGATTCATCCAGTTTTGGGCTCCTGAAGCCAACTCCAGTGTTTCTTTAAAGTAATGCTTGGGCTGCTGCTGCTGCTTGCAACTCCAGGGTGTGATTCATTCAATTTTTGGGCTCCTTCTGCTAACTCCAGTGTCTCTTTCAAGCTATGTTTGGGCTGCTGCTGCTGCTGCTGCTTCCAACTCCAGGGTGTGATTCATCCAATTTTTGGGCTCCTGCTGCCAGCTCCAGTGTGTCTTTCAAGCTATGTTTGGGCTCCTGCTGCTGCTTGCATCTCCAGGGTGTCATTCAAGCTATGCTTGGGCTCCTGCTGCTGCTTGCAACTCCAGGGTGTGATTCATCCAATTTTTGGGCTCCAGCTGCCAACTCCAGTGTTTCTTTAAAGCAATGTTTGGGCTCCTGCTGCTGCTGCTTGCAACTCCAGGGTGTAATTCATCCAATTTTTTGGTCTCCTGCTGCCAGCTCCAGTTTCTCTTTCAAGCTATGTTTGCGCTGCTGCTGCTGCTGCTTGCAACTCCAGGGTGTGATTCATCCAATTTTTGGGCTCCTGCTGCCTACTCCAGTGTCTCTTTCAAGCTATGTTTGGGCTCCTGCTGCTGCTGCTTGCAACTCCAGGGTGTGATTCATTCAATTTTTGGCCTCCTGCAGCCAACTCCAGTGTCTCTTTCAAGCTATGTTTGGGCTCCTGCTGCTGCTGCTGCTGCTTGCAACTCCAGGGTGTGATTCTTCCAATTTTTGGGCTCCTGCTGCCAACTCCAGTGTGTCTTTCAAGCTATGTTTGGGCTCCTGCTGCTGCTGCTTGCAACTCCAGGGTGTGATTCATCCAATTTTTGGGCTCCTGCTGCCAACTCCAGTGTCTCTTTAAAGCAATGCTTGGGCTGCTGCTGCTGCTGCTGCCAACTCCAGCGTGTGATTCATCCAATTTTGGGGCTCCTGAAGAAAACTCCAGTGTTTCTTTAAAGTAATGTTTGGGCACCTGCTGCTGCTTGCAACTCCAGGGTGTGATTCATCCAATTTTTGGGCTCCTGCAGCCAACTCCAGTGTCTCTTTCAAGCTATGTTTGGGTTGCTGCTGCTGCTTGCAACTCCAGGGTGTGATTCATCCAGTTTTGGGCTCCTGAAGCCAACTCCAGTGTTTCTTTAAAGTAATGCTTGGGCTGCTGCTGCTGCTTGCAACTCCAGGGTGTGATTCATTCAATTTTTGGGCTCCTTCTGCTAACTCCAGTGTCTCTTTCAAGCTATGTTTGGGCTGCTGCTGCTGCTGCTTCCGACTCCAGGGTGTGATTCATCCAATTTTTGGGCTCCTGCTGCCAGCTCCAGTGTGTCTTTCAAGCTATGTTTGGGCTCCTGCTGCTGCTTGCATCTCCAGGGTGTCATTCAAGCTATGCTTGGGCTCCTGCTGCTGCTTTCAACTCCAGGGTGTGATTCATCCAATTTTTGGGCTCCAGCTGCCAACTCCAGTGTCTCTTTCAAGCTATGTTTGCGCTGATGCTGCTGCTGCTTGCAACTCCAGGGTGTGATTCAAGCTATGCTTGGGCTCCTGCTGCTGCTTGCAACTCCAGGGTGTAATTCATCCAATTTTTTGGGCTCCTGCTGCCAGCTCCAGTGTCTCTTTCAAGCTATGTTTGCGCTGATGCTGCTGCTGCTTGCAACTCCAGGGTGTGATTCATCCAATTTTTGGGCTCCAGCTGCCAACTCCAGTGTCTCTTTCAAGCTATGTTTGGGCTCCTACTGCTGCTGCTTGCAACTCCAGGGTGTGATTCATCTAATTTTTGGGCTCCTGCTGCCAACTCCAGTGCGTCTTTCAAGCTATGTTTGGGCTCCTGCTGCTGCTGCTGCTTACAACTCCAGGCTGTGATTCATCCAATTTTTTGGCTCCTGCTGCCAACTCCAGTGTCTCTTTCAAGCTATGTTTGGGCTGCTGCTGCTGCTTGCAACTCCAGGGTGTGATTCATCCAAATTTTGGGCTCCTGAAGCCAACTCCAGTGTCTCTTTAAAATAATGTTTGAGCTCCTGCTGCTGCTTGCAACTCCAGGGTGTGATTCATCCAATTTTTGGGCTCCTGCTGCCAACTCCAGTGTGTCTTTCAAGCTATGTTTGGGCTCCTGCTGCTGCTGCTTGCAACTCCAGGGTGTGATTCATCCAATTTTTGGGCTCCTGCTGCCAACTCCAGTGTCTCTTTAAAGCAATGCTTGGGCTGCTGCTACTGCTGCCAACTCCAGCGTGTGATTCATCCAATTTTGGGGCTCCTGAAGAAAACTCCAGTGTTTCTTTAAAGTAATGTTTGGGCACCTGCTGCTGCTTGCAACTCCAGGGTGTGATTCATCCAATTTTTGGGCTCCTGCAGCCAACTCCAGTGTCTCTTTCAAGCTATGTTTGGGTTGCTGCTGCTGCTTGCAACTCCAGGGTGTGATTCATCCAGTTTTGGGCTCCTGAAGCCAACTCCAGTGTTTCTTTAAAGTAATGATTGGGCTGCTGCTGCTGCTTGCAACTCCAGGGTGTGATTCATCCAATTTTTGGGCTCCTGCTGCCAACTCCAGTGTGTCTTTCAAGCTATGTTTGGGCTCCTGCTGCAGCTGTTGCTGCTTGCAACTCCAGGGTGTGATTCATCCAATTTTTGGGCTCCTGCTGCCAACTCCAGTGTCTCTTTCAAGCTATGTTTGGGCTCCTGCTGCTGCTGCTTGCAACTCCAGGGTGTGATTCATTCAATTTTTGGCCTCCTGCAGCCAACTCCAGTGTCTCTTTCAAGCTATGTTTGGGCTCCTGCTGCTGCTGCTATTGCTTGCAACTCCAGGGTGTGATTCTTCCAATTTTTGGGCTCCTGCTGCCAACTCCAGGGTCTCTTTAAAGCAATGTTTGGGCTCCTGCTGCTGCTTGCAACTCCAGGGTGTCATTCATCCAATTTTTGGTCTCCTGCTGCCAACTCCAGTGTCTCTTTCAAGCTATGTTTGTGCTCCTGCTGCTGCCAACTTCAGGGTGTGATTCATCCAATTTTTGGGCTCCTGCTGCCAACTCCAGTGTCTCTTTCAAGCTATGTTTGGGCTGCTGCTGCTGCTTGCAACTCCAGGGTGTGATTCATTCAATTTTTGGGCTCCTGCTGCCAACTCCAGTGTCTCTTTCAAGCTATGTTTGGGCTCCTGCTGCTGCTGCTGCTGCTGCTTGCAACTCCAGGGTGTGATTCATTCAATTTTTGGGCTCCTGCTGCTAACTTCAGTGTCTCTCTCAAGCTATGTTTGGGCTGCTGCTGCTGCTGCTTGCAACTCCAGGGTGTGATTCATCCAATTTTTGGGCTCCTGCTGCCAACTCCAGTGTCTCTTTAAAGCAATGTTTGGGCTCCTGCTGCTGCTTGCAACTCCAGGGTGTGATTCATTCAATTTTTGGCCTCCTGCAGCCAACTCCAGTGTCTCTTTCAAGCTATGTTTGGGCTCCTACTGCTGCTGCTTGCAACTCCAGGGTGTGATTCATCTAATTTTTGGGCTCCTGCTGCCAACTCCAGTATGTCTTTCAAGCTATGTTTGGGCTCCTGCTGCTGCTGCTGCTGCTTACAACTCCAGGCTGTGATTCATCCAATTTTTTGGCTCCTGCTGCCAACTCCAGTGTCTCTTTCAAGCTATGTTTGGGCTGCTGCTGCTGCTGCTTGCAACTCCAGGGTGTGATTCATCCAATTTTTGGGCCCCTGAAGCCAACTCCAGTGTCTCTTTAAAATAATGTTTGGGCTCCTGCTGCTGCTTGCAACTCCAGGGTTTGATTCATCCAATTTTTGGGCTCCTGCTGCCAACTCCAGTGTGTATTTCAAGCTATGTTTGGGCTCCTGCTGCTGCTGCTTGCAACTCCAGGGTCTGATTCATCCAATTTTTGGGCTCCTGCTGCCAACTCCAGTGTCTCTTTAAAGCAATGCTTGGGCTCCTGCTGCTGCTGCTGCCAACTCCAGGGTGTGATTCATCCAATTTTTGGGCCCCTGAAGCCAACTCCAGTGTCTCTTTAAAATAATGTTTGGGCTCCTGCTGCTGCTTGCAACCCCAGGGTTTGATTCATCCAATTTTTGGGCTCCTGCTGCCAACTCCAGTGTGTATTTCAAGCTATGTTTCGGCTCCTGCTGCTGCTGCTTGCAACTCCAGGGTGTGATTCATCCAATTTTTGGGCTCCTGCTGCCAACTCCATTGTCTCTTTAAAGCAATGCTTGGGCTCCTGCTGCTGCTGCTGCCAACTCCAGGGTGTGATTCATCCAATGTTTGGGCTCCTGCTGCCAACTCCAGTGTCTCTCTCAAGCTATGTTTGGACTCCTGCTGCTGCTTGCAACTCCAGGGTGTGATTCATCCAATGTTTGGGCTCCTGCTGCCAACTCCAGTGTCTCTTTCAAGCTATGTTTGGGCTCCTGCTGCTGCTGCTTGCAACTCCAGGGTGTGATTCATCCAATTTTTGGGCTCCTGCTGCCAACTCCAGTGTCTCTTTCAAGCTATGTTTGGGCTCCTGCTGCTTGCAACTCCAGGGTGTGATTCATCCAATTTTTGGGCTCCTGCTGCCAACTCCAGTGTCTCTTTCAAGCTATGTTTGTGCTCCTGCTGCTGCCAACTTCAAGGTGTGATTCATCCAATTTTTGGGCTCCTGCTGCCAACTCCAGTGTCTCTTTCAAGCTATGTTTGGGCTGCTGCTGCTGCTTGCAACTCCAGGGTGTGATTCATCCAATTTTTGGCCTCCTGCAGCCAACTCCAGTGTCTCTTTCAAGCTATGTTTGGGCTCCTGCTGCTGCTTACAACTCCAGGGTGTGATTCATCCAATTTTTGGGCTCCTGCTGCCAACTCCAGTGTCTCTTTCAAGCTATGTTTGGGCTCCTGCTGCTGCTGCTGCTTGCAACTCCAGGGTGTGATTCATTCAATTTTTGGGCTCCTGCTGCTAACTTCAGTGTCTCTCTCAAGCTATGTTTGGGCTGCTGCTGCTGCTTGCAACTCCAGGGTGTGGTTCATCCAATTTTTGGGCTCCTGCTGCCAACTCTAGTGTCTCTTTAAAGCAATATTTGGGCTCCTGCTGCTGCTTGCAACTCCAGGGTGTGATTCATCCAATTGTTGGCCTCCTGCAGCAAACTCCAGTGTCTCTTTCAAGCTATGTTTGGGCTACTACTGCTGCTGCTTGCAACTCCAGGGTGTGATTCATCTAATTTTTGGGCTCCTGCTGCCAACTCCAGTGTGTCTTTCAAGTTATGTTTGGGCTTCTGCTGCTGCTTACAACTCCAGGCTGTGATTCATCCAATTTTTTGGCTCCTGCTGCCAACTCCAGTGTCTCTTTCAAGCTATGTTTGGGCTGCTGCTGCTGCTGCTTGCAACTTCAGGGTGTGATTCATCCAATTTTTGGGCTCCTGAAGCCAACTCCAGTGTCTCTTTAAAATAATGTTTGGGCTCCTGCTGCTGCTGCTTGCAACTCCAGGGTGTGATTCATCCAATTTTTGGGCTCCTGCTGCCAACTCCAGTGTCTCTTTAAAGCAATGCTTGGGCTCCTGCTGCTGCTGCTGCCAACTTCAGGGTGTGATTCATCCAATTTTGGGGCTCCTGAAGAAAACTCCAGTGTTTCTTTAAAGTAATGTTTGGGCACCTGCTGCTGCTTGCAACTCCAGGGTGTGATTCATTCAATTTTTGGGCTCCTGCTGCCAACTCCAGTGTCTCTTTCAAGCTATGCTTGGGTTGCTGCTGCTGCTTGCAACTCCAGGGTGTGATTCATCCAGTTTTGGGCTCCTGAAGCCAACTCCAGTGTCTCTTTAAAGTAATGCTTGGGCTGCTGCTGCTGCTTGCACCTCCAGGGTGTGATTCATCCAATTTTTGGGCTCCTGCTGCCAACTCCAGTGTGTCTTTCAAGCTATATTTGGGCTCCTGCTTCAGCTGTTGCTGCTTGCAACTCCAGGGTGTGATTCATCCAATTTTTGGGCTCCTTCTGCTAACTCCAGTGTCTCTTTTAAGCTATGTTTGGGCTGCTGCTGCTTGCAACTCCAGGGTGTGATTCATCCAATTTTTGGGCTCCTGCTGCCAACTCCAGTGTGTCTTTCAAGCTATGTTTGGGCTCCTGCTGCTGCTTGCAACTCCAGGGTGTCATTCAAGCTATGCTTGGGCTCCTGCTGCTGCTGCTTGCAACTCCAGGGTGTGATTCATTCAATTTTTGGGCTCCTGCTGCCAACTCCAGAGTCTCTTTCAAGCTATGTTTGTGCTCCTGCTGCTGCCAACGTCAGGGTGTGATTCATCCAATTTTTGGCCTCCTGCAGCCAACTCCAGTGTCTCTTTCAAGCTATGTTTGGGCTCCTGCTGCTGCTTACAACTCCAGGATGTAATTCATCCAATTTTTGGGCTCCTGCTGCCAACTCCAGTGTCTCTTTCAAGCTATGTTTGGGCTCCTGCTGCTGCTTGCAACTCCAGGGTGTGATTCATTCAATTTTTGGGCTCCTGCTGCCAACTCCAGTGTCTCTTTCAAGCTATGTTTGGGCTCCTGCTGCTGCTTGCAGCTCCGGGGTGTGATTCATTCAATTTTTGGGCTCCTGCTGCTAACTTCAGTGTCTCTCTCAAGCTATGTTTGGGCTGCTGCTGCTGCTTGCAACTCCAGGGTGTGATTCATACAATTTTTGGGCTCCTTCTGCCAACTCCAGTGTCTCTTTAAAGCAATGTTTGGGCTCCTGCTGCTGCATGCAACTCCAGGGTGTGATTCATCCAATTTTTGGCCTCCTGCAGCCAACTCCAGTGTCTCTTTCAAGCTATGTTTGGGCTCCTACTGCTGCTGCTTGCAACTCTAGGGTGTGATTCATCTAATTTTTGGGCTCCTGTTGCCAACTCCAGTGTTTCTTTCAAGCTATGTTTGGGCTCCTGCTGCTGCTGCTGCTGCTTAGAACTCCAGGCTGTGATTCATCCAATTTTTTGGCTCCTGCTGCCAACTCCAGTGTCTCTTTCAAGCTATGTTTGGGCTGCTGCTGCTGCTGCTGCTTGCAACTCCAGGGTGTGATTCATCCAATTTTTGGGCTCCTGAAGCCAACTGCAGTGTCTCTTTAAAATAATGTTTGGGCTCCTGCTGCTGCTTGCAACTCCAGGGTTTGATTCATCCAATTTTTGGGCTCCTGCTGCCAACTCCAGTGTGTCTTTCAAGCTATGTTTGGGCTCCTGCTGCTGCTGCTTGCAACTCCAGGGTGTGATTCATCCAATTTTTGGGCTCCTGCTGCCAACTCCAGTGTCTCTTTAAAGCAATGCTTGGGCTGCTGCTGCTGCTGCTGCCAAATCCAGCGTGTGATTCTTCCAATTTTGGGGCTCCTGAAGAAAACTCCAGTGTTTCTTTAAAGTAATGTTTGGGCACCTGCTGCTGCTTGCAACTCCAGGGTGTGATTCATCCAATTTTTGGGCTCCTGCTGCCAACTCCAGTGTCTCTTTCAAGCTATGTTTGGGTTGCTGCTGCTGCTTGCAACTCCAGGGTGTGATTCATCAAGTTTTGGGCTCCTGAAGCCAACTCCAGTGTCCCTTTAAAGTAATGCTTGGGCTGCTGCTGCTGCTTGCAACTCCAGGGTGTGATTCATCCACTTTTTGGGCTCCTGCTGCCAACTCCAGTGTGTCTTTCAAGCTATGTTTGGGCTCCTGCTGCAGCTGTTGCTGCTTGCAACTCCAGGGTGTGATTCATCCAATTTTTGGGCTCCTTCTGCTAACTCCAGTGTCTCTTTCAAGCTATGTTTGGGCTGCTGCTGCTGCTGCTTCCAACTCCAGGGTGTGATTCATCCAATTTTTGGGCTCCTGCTGCCAGCTCCAGTGTGTCTTTCAAGCTATGTTTGGGCTCCTGCTGCTGCTTGCAACTCCAGTGTGTCATTCAAGCTATGCTTGGGCTCCTGCTGCTGCTGCTGCTGCTTGCAACTCCAGGGTGTGATTCATCCAATTTTTGGTCTCCTGCTGCCAACTCCAGTGTCTCTTCAAAGCAATGTTTGGGCTCCTGCTGCTGCTTGCAACTCCAGGGTGTGATTCATCCAATTTTTTGGGCTCCTGCTGCCAGCTCCAGTGTCTCTTTCAAGCTATGTTTGCGCTGATGCTGCTGCTGCTTGCAACTCCAGGATGTGATTCATCCAATTTTTGGGCTCCTGCTGCCAACTCCAGTGTCTCTTTCAAGCTATGTTTGGGCTCCTGCTGCTGCTTGCAACTCCAGGGTGTGATTCATTCAATTTTTGGTCTCCTGCAGCCAACTCCAGTGTCTCTTTCAAGCTATGTTTGGGCTCCTGCTGCTGCTGCTGCTTGCAACTCCAGGGTGTGATTCATCCAATTTTTGGGCTCCTGCTGCCAACTCCAGTGTCTCTTTAAAGCAATGTTTGGGCTCCTGCTGCTTCTTGCAACTCCAGGGTGTCATTCATCCAATTTTTGGTCTCCTGCTGCCAACTCCAGTGTCTCTTTCAAGCTATGTTCGGGCTCCTGCTGCTGCTGCTTGCAACTCCAGGGTGTGATTCATCCAATTTTTGGTCTCCTACTGCCAACTCCAGTGTCTCTTTCAAGCTATGTTTGTGCTCCTGCTGCTGCCAACTTCAGGGTGTGATTCATCCAATTTTTGGACTCCTGCTTCCAACTCCAGTGTCTCTTTCAAGCTATGTTTGGGCTGCTGCTGCTGCTTGCAACTCCAGGGTGTGATTCATCCAATTTTTGGCCTCCTGCAGCCAACTCCAGTGTCTCTTTCAAGCTATGTTTGGGCTCCTGCTGCTGCTTACAACTCCAGGGTGTGATTCAGCCAATTTTTGGGCTCCTGCTGCCAACTCCAGTGTCTCTTTCAAGCTATGTTTGGGCTCCTGCTGCTGCTGCTGCTTGCAACTCCAGGGTGTGATTCATTCAATTTTTGGGCTCCTGCTGCTAACTTCAGTGTCTCTCTCAAGCTATGTTTGGGCTGCTGCTGCTGCTTGCAACTCCAGGGTGTGATTCATCCAATTTTTGGTCTCCTGCTGCCAACTCCAGTGTCTCTTTCAAGCTATGTTTGGGCTCCTGCTGCTGCTGCTTGCAACTCCAGGGTGTGATTCATCCAATTTTTGGTCTCCTACTGCCAACTCCAGTGTCTCTTTCAAGCTATGTTTGTGCTCCTGCTGCTGCCAACTTCAGGGTGTGATTCATCCAATTTTTGGACTCCTGCTTCCAACTCCAGTGTCTCTTTCAAGCTATGTTTGGGCTGCTGCTGCTGCTTGCAACTCCAGGGTGTGATTCATCCAATTTTTGGCCTCCTGCAGCCAACTCCAGTGTCTCTTTCAAGCTATGTTTGGGCTCCTGCTGCTGCTTACAACTCCAGGGTGTGATTCAGCCAATTTTTGGGCTCCTGCTGCCAACTCCAGTGTCTCTTTCAAGCTATGTTTGGGCTCCTGCTGCTGCTGCTGCTTGCAACTCCAGGGTGTGATTCATTCAATTTTTGGGCTCCTGCTGCTAACTTCAGTGTCTCTCTCAAGCTATGTTTGGGCTGCTGCTGCTGCTTGCAACTCCAGGGTGTGATTCATCCAATTATTGGGCTCCTGCTGCCAACTCCAGTGTCTCTTTAAAGCAATGTTTGGGCTCCTGCTGCTGCTTGCAACTCCAGGGTGTGATTCATTCAATTTTTGGCCTCCTGCTGCCAACTCCAGTGTCTCTTTCAAGCTATGTTTGGGCTCCTACTGCTGCTGCTTGCAACTCCAGGGTGTGATTCATCTAATTTTTGGGCTCCTGCTGCCAACTCCAGTGCGTCTTTCAAGCTATGTTTGGGCTCCTGCTGCTGCTGCTGCTGCTTACAACTCCAGGCTGTGATTCATCCAATTTTTTGGCTCCTGCTGCCAACTCCAGTGTCTCTTTCAAGCTATGTTTGGGCTGCTGCTGCTGCTTGCAACTCCAGGGTGTGATTCATCCAATTTTTGGGCTCCTGAAGCCAACTCCAGTGTCTCTTTAAAATAATGTTTGAGCTCCTGCTGCTGCTTGCAACTCCAGGGTGTGATTCATCCAATTTTTGGGCTCCTGCTGCCAACTCCAGTGTGTCTTTCAAGCTATGCTTGGGCTCCTGCTGCTGCTGCTTGCAACTCCAGGGTGTGATTCATCCAATGTTTGGGCTCCTGCTGCCAACTCCAGTGTCTCTTTAAAGCAATGCTTGGGCTCCTGCTGCTGCTGCTGCCAACTCCAGGGTGTGATTCATCCAATTTTGGGGCTCCTGAAGAAAACTCCAGTGTTTCTTTAAAGTAATGTTTGGGCACCTGCTGCTGCTTGCAACTCCAGGGTGTGATTCATCCAATTTTTGGGCTCCTGCTGCCAACTCCAGTGTCTCTTTCAAGCTATGTTTGGGCTGCTGCTGCTTGCAACTCCAGGGTGTAATTCATCCAATTTTTGGGCTCCTGCTGCCAACTCCAGTGTCTCTTTCAAGGTATGTCCTGGCTGCTGCTGCTGCTTGCAACTCCAGGGTGTGATTCATCCAATATTTGGCCTCCTGCAGCCAACTCCAGTGTCTCTTTCAAGCTATGTTTGGGCTCCTGCTGCTGCTTGCAACTCCAGGGTGTGATTCATCCAATGTTTGGGCTCCTGCTGCCAACTCCAGTGTCTCTTTCAAGCTATGTTTGGGCTCCTGCTGCTGCTGCTTGCAACTCCAGGGTGTGATTCATCCAATTTTTGGGCTCCTGCTGCCAACTCCAGTGTCTCTTTCAAGCTATGTTTGGGCTGCTGCTGCTTGCAACTCCAGGGTGTGATTCATCCAATTTTTGGGCTTCTGCTGACAACTCCAGTGTCTCTTTCAACCAATGTTTGGGCTCCTGCTGCTGCTTGCAACTCCAGGGTGTGATTCATCTAATTTTTGGGCTCCTGCTGCTGCCAGCTCCAGGGTGTGTTTTTCAGGCACTATAGGGGCCCCTCATAGTGATGCCACCTCAACTCTCTGCAATTTTGCCGCTTTGCGAGTCTATTAGCGATGCCTCTGATCTGCATGTCATAATTATTTACAGCATTATTTCACTAACCCAGCACGCGTCCTATGTGTGTTCCAGCAAGGCAGAATGGTTTACAACCCTATTGAGGCTCTAGGAGGCTCAGAAATAGCCATTTTTAATAGCGATTCGTCGCAAATAAATTCGGGTCGAAACGATTTTTGTCGGAAAATTCAGCGAATCAATTCATCAAAATCATATTATGGGCAGCTATTCACAGGTGGATGCGGGATGCTTGCCCCAAAAGTGCTGACAGCGCAGCCGGCCTGCCTGCTCCCACCATGCTGGCATTTTTTTTTATGCAAAAATGCCGGCATGGTGGGAGCGGGCAGGCCGGCTACGCTGTCAGCGGGCGGCGGAAGCAAACACTTACCTGCATGGTCGGAGCGTGGAGGCCGGCGCCGCTCTCAGGCGCCCTCTGATGACGCGCCCTCTGATGACGCATCCTCTGATGACAGCTGAGAGCGGTGCCGGCCTCCACGCTCCGGCGCCACTCTCAGCTGTCATCAGAGGACGCGTCATCAGAGGGCGCGTCATCAGAGGGCGCCTGAGAGCGGCGCCGGCCTCCACGCTCCGACCATGCAGTTAAGTGTTTGCTTTTTAAACAAATGCCGGCATGGTGGGAGCGGGCAGGCCGGCTGCGCTGTTAGCGGGCCGGCTTCCGCCGCCCGCTGACAGCGTAGCCGGCCTGCCCGCTCCCACCATGTCAGCATTTTTTTTTTATTTCAGGGAAAATTTGATCGGCACGAACCAAAAAAAATTCGGGTTCGTGCCGAATCGAATTTTCCCTGAAATTCTGAGCGAATTCCGGTTCGTCCGAACCGGTTCGCTCGTCCCTAGTAATCAGTAGTGGGGCCTTTGTAACCATCATATTTATGTTGTATTAAATATTTCAACACCACAAAGCCTGCGTGACATTTTTTCATAACATGGCGCATGTCAAAAAAGTTCAGCATTGAATAGTTTTAGGGCACATCAGCAAAATTCAGCACAGCTTGCATGAAGTCAGATGTTATATAGGTTAAGAGGGGAGATCCAGGAGGATTAGTACAGTCAAGTTCCACTTTCAAAAACTGTAGAATTTAAAAATACTGTCTTTCTGTCAAATAAAATAACATAAGGTAAATTAAATAGGTTCATATTACCCCAACCATCCGATCTCCTAAAAGTTTAATATATTCATTCATTAGAGTCAACAGTCTTAGAAATTGTGCGTCTTCAAAGTCCATTCGATATCCAAGTAATATTGAAACTATAATATTAGCCACTGCAGCATTCATGATCAGAGAATTATCAAATGGCTTTCCTGAAATAAACAAACAAAGGAGGGGTTTAGAAATAGATGTGCCAATGCTGCCCAAATAATTAATCAAGCTCTTTGTTCACATCAAGGAGATCCAATGAACTCTTTAAATACTACCTTTTACTTACTACCTACTACTTTTCACCTGTACATTAGTAATTGCATGTCACCTATTTAACGCCCTCATTGTGACTTCAATGCCAATGGTGAACTCCTCTGTTCAATTGTGCATGGCAACAGCTACCACTTTGTACAGCTCCCTGTTAATTGCTTCTTTTAATTCTCATGCCATCTATTTAGCTGCTCAAGAAATCCAAACCATCTTGTTTAGAGTTAATTTCAGATGTCCCAAGTGACAACAAGATGCAGTCTACATATACCAGTAACCTATATGAGCCCACCAAAGGTAGAGAAGATCATTACATAAGGGGGGCACTAATTGTTTGGTGAAGCCAGTATGAGTTACAGTGTGCATTGCAGTGTGGGTTGCAACCTGCATCTCAGTGAGATTTTTAGAATTTAGACACAAAAATGTGCAAAAAAATGTTTGTTATTGTACCTGTGATGGGGCATTTTTACAGGTTAGGTAAATAATTTTTCCTATCATTTTTAAAGTTTGGAAATAACAGCACCCTATGGGCTGTGCTAAAGAATTTGCCAGTTTGCCAGACTTAAACTTTTAGCACTTTCTTGTGTCTAAACACTAAAAAGTTCACGTAGATGCAGGTTGCAATCCACACCACAATGCTCAGTGAAAGACAAACTGGCTTCACCAAATAATTTGCATGACCCCCAGAGTGTGAGGATGGGAGATAGGGAGGAAGGTTATTGAAGAGCTTTATGGGCTCCATGTTACTATAGTACTTCTAAATAAAAACACTTTCTGTATTATATAAAATTACCTGGGCAGGCTGATTAATTTCTAGCGCCAGGTACCGGCAGATGAGCGTCTGTAGCGAGGCGCTCAGAACGACCACTAGTCGCTGTGATCGGCTATGGGCTGCTGTTACCGAGCGCCTCAGACGCTGGCCGGCATTGATGAATTTGATGTGTGAGTTGCTATAACACCAGTACAGCGCTATATGGGAGCGAACGGTAGAGACTAGTCAGTGTGAGCGACTCAAACCATATTCATAAAAAAAACAGCCTCACACAGCGCTGGCGCTCAAAATTGTGTTGCTGTAGCCCAGAGCACCAGAAGCTGTGTGATTAAAGTCCGTTTTTGAACACATATTCACTAGTAACAAAGCGAAAACATATGGAATTACATTGTTATTACATTGTGACATTAACACTTTAATACCAGACCTGTAATGACAATTCTGCATAAAAATTAAAAAAAAAATCAAAAAAGTTTGTAAAAATTACTTTAAATTGGCCAGGAGAGGTGACACAATGATTTAAAAAAAAGTTAAAAGAAAACCCTGTTTAAAGAGAAGGAAGGCAACGTCCATTCAAATATATGGGAGAGCGACAGGTAGCCACAGGGAATATCAGACGCTCTGGAAGCCAGAGTGCCGGCGGTGCTGTTAGAGTCGCTCACCGGAATAGCTTTGATAAATGTGGTATTGTGTATACCGCCCGGAGTTCACCGTTCGCTACCTGTTGCTACGAGGCACTACCTGCCGCTATACCTTGATGAATAAACCCCTATGTATAATTAACGGTATAAGTTAATGCTACTTTATGTTGTTAAGTTATGTTATGAAAATATAATATGTGTCCCTTGTAATATACAAGTCCCTTGTTAAAAACACTGTAACATTTTTTGGGACCTGTACAGCCCAATTTGGTACCTATTATGCACATTTTAAAAGGGGCCTCCCACCAAAGACCCCCCCTCCCCCTAGCAATGTCTTGATTTTGGATGTTTATTTGCCACTTGACCAGTCACGGTTAACATTGTTTTCTAAGTGAGCAAGCCTGTATGTCCAGGTAACTTGATTGTTTTCTGTCAGAGAAGGTTGGTACAAGGATATGCAGAATTATCACCTGATCAGGGTGATAATCCATATAAACTTTTCTTGTAACTGTAGCTCTAAAGGGGTACTTCCCTTCCAAAGGGGTACCTCCCTTTCAAGAAGCATTCCTTGTATGTATCCTGTACTTACTTGGCGGTCAATAAAATATTTGTATATTCGTAAGTAAAGGATGCAGGCACAGAAGAATGTCCCCTTTTGTAGCAGAAGAGGGAGGAGGAGGCCTTGGCTGGTAATATTTCCATATCAGATACCGGGAACTGCGAGACCTCTCTGCACTCAGGCCACATAAAGGTAAAGGGTGGGCAGACAAGAGCTCTGTAGTGTTGGGCAAACCCAAAATGCAAAGTTGGGGCTCCCAAAGCTGAACACAGACTTCAGACAGAAGTCTGTGTTTGAGTTCTGCATTCCGTTCGACCCTGGAAAAGGTTGTTCATGGGCTGCTGAGCAGTTCATCAACCAGCTTAACCTAAAGTGTGCATCAGCAGAAAGCTGCTGTGCAACTTATCTGAAACCCGCAATCTCGCTCCTGTCAGCATTCTGCTATCAAATAGGCTACAGAAAGGTGGCCGCCACTCCCATGAGTGAGAACACTGGCAGCTGGCACTAGTCTATTCAGTCTCCTGGACTGCCTTGATAAAAGCAGTTTTCAATGGGCACCCAAGGAGATGAAAACCTCTTCACTTGCCCTGATTTGCTTTGTTCTGACGGCAAGCATGCCCTTGCCTAGAAGTTCCGCTGATGATTTTTATACATAAAGATTCATATTGCAAACCTTTAAATGCTTCAATATATTTAACTGCGTAACCACTTTCTTCAATAATTTTCTCTTCAATAGAACTTTTTCCCATTCCAAAATCCCGCAATGTCGTCAGTGTAAATCTTCTCATCACCTTCCAATTTTCCCCACGTGCATGTACAACTCCTGCAACGTATAACATTATGAATTCAGCATGCTTCTGGGCACTAAAGGCATGGTAACTTGTAATGCAATATAATTTTTATTGTTAACCATTGTTCTATACCGGTGTGTGTGTGTATATATATATATATATATATATATATATATTACTATGTTAATATATAACTAGTAATTTGAATCCATTTATGGATCGGATACACCATCTTGAACCTGAGCTTAGTAGTCAAGCTAAGGATTATCAGTTTAGGGGAGAGGGATCTGGGAAGCCTAATTTATGAAGCGTCAGTACCTGGTAATACCATTCAGTGGCCTCAGCAGCACCAGTGTGCAAACATTAGCAGCAAAAAGGTTGCAGCGGCGGCTGCTATGGTGGCGCCGGCTTATTGTGGTGCTGTAGGTCAAGATCCCATAGAGCACAATGGGCAGTACTGTATTAAAGTGTTTTATACCTCTAATTATTATTACACCCATTTTTAGGAACAGAACTTTCATTGTAACTTGTCAATAATGTAAACTAGATGTCGCCAAATGTATTTTTATTTTCTTGTAAAATCGTTTTTCATGGCTTATTTTGCTTACTAATGTGTAAAAGACAACTAAAGCACAGCCTAAACGCACTGTAAAGTTTGCCCCCTTTGTCCCGAGCAGTGATATCTTGTAACGCTTGAAAAAATACCCAATCAAATGCCATCAGCACACACACACACACACACACTATGAGTAATACTGCAGACTCCAATTAACCTCAACTAACCGCTTTAATTAACCGCTGACAGCGTAGCCGGCCTGCCCGCTCCCACCATGCCGGCATTTTTTTTTTTCAGATGAGCGATTCGTGAAAGTTCGATTCGGGCGAACCCGAATTTCTTGGGGAAATTCGGCGAATCGCCCGAATCGAACTTTCAAGAAGTTTGCTCCTCTCTAGATATAACTAAACAAAAGATTTATGATGAGAGAAACAAAAATATTAAAGCAACAATAAATTAAATTAGAAAGAATAATTAAATGGAAATTGTTTACAAAATAGGGGTTGTTCCCTGAGCAGGGAAGATATTCCAATTGCCAGTGCCCCCTGTGCATTAATTCCCAGAAAATAATTAAATCTTGCCTCTTTCCTTGCTCAACGTGAAATTGATATGCTCAAAGGATGCAAACTGCGTTACTGCCACGGTCCAATCACGGGGCTAATGTGGCCCCTGCACAGAGAACAATGCAGTTTTGTAAAAATTATGTTTTGTTCCACTTTAAAGTGTTATATCCTTCTGGTTTTGGTGGAAAAATATTCCTCATTCAGTTCAGCTGACAGATGTCTAAGGATAGCTGATAGGGCAAGCATGTGCCTGACCTTGTTAATTTAGTTCTAGGGGTGTGTGTGTGCCCTTAACGTCTTCATTGAGAAGCTCTGGAAGGGATGTGTTCTGCACAATCCCTAGCACAGTGCTGTGCTTCTGGGCCCAGTCTGTATTTCAGTTACAGTACCTTGGGCCCTAAGAGCCATTATGACTAGGTTTGTACTGAATCCTGCAATTTCGGGTTCCCATACACGGCCTTCAGCCAGAAGTCCGTGTTTGAATTTGGCATTCGAGCTAAGCACTGGGCTGAGCAGCCGATCAATCAGCTTCACCTAAAGGGTGCAGCAGTAAGAAGGGGCTGTACAACTTACCTGAGTCCCAATCCAGTCCCTGGTCGTGGCCGGCATCCCTGTTAAATAGTCTATGGCTGGGGCCACACAAAAATGGCCACTTCTTTCTTAAGTGAGGACACTCTTAGTGCCAGTACAGCCAGCTGGCACTAGGAGTGTCCTTACTCATGGGTGTGGTGGCCTTCTTTCTGTGTTCCCAGCCATAGACCATTTGAAAGGAACGCCACCGACGATTAGGGACCAGATCTGTGCTCATGGTCAGTTGTTTCTCCATGATACTGCCTCTGCCTGGGTGGGTGAGGAGTGGGGTGCAGAGAGACCCCCAGAGGCAAAATTGCCCCCAAAGTTTCCAAATTATTCAAAGTGCTTCCGAACTTGCTGAACCTGAATTTTTAATCATAACTCTGGGTCATGCAAACACTGTGAAGTGAATGCATCACTGAAGAGACTTGAAGGGAAATCAAAAATCTGTGCCTTGAAGGAAAGTGTACTTTTCTATTTAATTGCCCTGTTTAGGTTGATCACTGGGGAGGGGTGGTAGGGGGAGGTGTCTGCTGTGATCTACAAATTTGTAAATATAATTCTCCTTGTTGAAGAAATTTTTAGTGCATAGTTATATGGTTAAAGGTTTGATAGTCGCTCGAAACACAATTGAATAACTCCTACTGTTCAAAATTGGAAAAAATTAATTCACTAGTTCAAGAGTTACTTTTTGTTCTCTAAGGTAGTTTTTTGTTTATGACTGTTAAACATGTGATGCAAATTATATATTTAAGATAAATCCCAAACTATTAAAAGGTCTGTTGATTATCTGACTTACCCATATTCTTGTCTATCTCTTGGAATATTTTAGTTTTTCCTCTTTCTCCGAACTCTTCGGCATGATTGAAGAGAGCATCTTTCACCACCTCATACCCAGTCAATACTACAATTTTTTTCATACCAGTTTGAATGCTAAATATTGGGCCATATTTCTTTGCAAGCTAAAAATAACAGAAAGCATAATAAGAATAATAGCATATGTAGTCTCTTATGTACTGACAAATAAAAATGTTTTGATTGGATATTTATGTAGAAAAGCATGTGTTTTTTTCTCTTCTTGTTTGAACTCAAGCGTTTGTATGGCATTTTATCAATGGTGTGATGGGAGATGAAAGAGAGGCCCACTCTTATCACCTATGGACATGGTGCATCCTTTTAGACCCTAAGAGGAGTAAAGACCACAACTAACCTAAGCATTGACACTCTTGGAGGAAAGTCTGTTGCTGTGGGGAAAATTTGCCTTCACCAAACCCTTGCCACCCCTTTTCAGCAGTCCCAGCCTATCAGAGTTTAGGTTACTGAGGGGAAGCTTGTACCCACTGGACATTAACCAAGGTCCAATTCACTGTTCATACTTTCTGGGCTTATGTTTAGAATTGTTGCCCCAGTTCACGTTACCAGAAAGTTAAAGGGTAATTCCATTTCCAATGGCCTCTTTAAAAGTGTCCATTTTTGTTTGCCAAAATGATGTCCTCAAGATGCTTCTTTTTCATTTCTCTTTGTTTGCAACTATGTGATGTAAAGGAAAACCATTTTTGTAGCCACAATCTGTTTTCCTAAGCTATGTACACCAACTGGTGTGTTTGGTTCACCTGGCAGAGACTTCCTGATTGACCAATAGAGAGAATGCTCCACATTCTTTGACATGGCATCAAGAAATATCAAGAAATATCCAGCTCGGCTTGTTTCTTACTTTTAATGAAAGTAAAAGGTCTCTGTCACCCCTGATACACTTAAACCTGTCACCCCTGAATGTTATTCCTACCAGCAGAGGAAACCACAAGCTTGGCGGAAGTTTAATTTAGTTTGGGTGTATAAGTGACCCCTCCTCTCATTAGCCGATGTGTTTATATAGATTTCAAATATTACACAATTTTGCAATACATCTCCTTTGAGCAACAGGTATCACTGGCAAAAAAACATATTTTTGTTTGCTGACTATCTGTTCTCTATTAACCTAAGCAGGACATAAATCACATAAAGTTGGATAAAATCCTTTCAAACACTCATTGTACTGTAGCTGGCCACTGAAAACACAATAATAATCTAGCTAAAGGGACTCATTAGGGGTATATGTATGCTAAAAAAATATGCTATACTTACCTTACTCCCCCAGCATGGTACTTTTTCTGATTCAGGAGGTCTGGCCCTGGTGATGATGAGGTATAGTGAGCACCCTCTTAATACTTATCTATCCAGACCTTGTTCTGCTGCAATTGGAGCAATAGTCTGAATACTGCCCTATAGGTCCAGCATATGATTTTTATGCAAATGATGCCTTATAGGGCATTTTATGATATTGCATTGAAAGAATGCTATGAGAAATTTAGACTTTTATCCAAACTAGAGGTAAAGTATTTGGGGACACATCTGTACTGTGTGTTTTTTTAATATACAACACATTTTTGCATTAACTTTTAGCATTTCTTCACTTTTATTTTTAACCCCTTTAACACCAATGTACCTTCCTTATAGGTTTGACCATGAATAAATATATACAACTATGATATCCTCCTGAACTAGTATGCATATTTGTTTTTCCCTTCAATTAAAAAATAACAAAATGTGCCTACAACTACTAACATTTGGTGCAAAATAGACTAAATACAAAATAGAAGCCTATGGAAAATCCAAACACATTTGGAGAGGCTTATTGGGGGCCATACTAATTATGTGGTGAAGCCAGTATTACTTGCAGTGTGCATTGCAGTGTGGATTGCATCCTGCATCTCAGTGAGTATTTAGCATTTTGACACAAAAAGTGCACATAAAAAAGTGCACATGAAATGTCTACCTTTTATCCCCAAAAATGACCTGTACCTGTGATGGTGTATTTTTACAGGTTAGGTGCATCATTTTGATACCATTTATCTATCTTTGTGTAAAAACATTATCTACATTCCAATAAAAACAAATATTAAAACAAACAACAAAGCAAAGTATAAAATCAACCTAAAATATATTAAGCAAGACTTAGAAAAAAATATTTAGATTTTAATGTACTTTTTGTATTGATTTGTAAGTTGGCTTACCTCTAGATAAGTGAATTGAGGGTTCCCTGGGTTTATGATATGTAAGTTTCCAATGATTGGCAAAGGTGGAGGTCCAGGAGGAAAATTTGGGATACTGTTTTTTTTATTCGTCAAAAGATGTAGGATGTATAAAACAGTCAGAGCCAGCACAATGTACGTAGCTAGTGAGAACCCCAGCTCCATTGCTATGGTCAGCAGGTGGACAATATGAAACACTTTCAATAATACAACAGTTGTTTTATACGCTACCAGATTCACCTTTGCCCTGTAATCTAATCTGCTCTGCACAGGTTAAAAATCAAACATATTAAGAAATAATCTATTATTTAATCTACTGCTAAATACGGTATACTGCATAATACTCCTCTCAATAAAAATGTAATTAATGATTTTTAAGATTTACATAATCTTATTCAAGATACTAATATGTCACGTGCTCTCCCTAAATAATGAGTTTCTGAAATGTCCAAAATCTACATAATTACATACAGGCTAAATACAATAAAATATATTGGGGGTTTCAAAGGTGCTGTATCTAAAAATTGTGTAATATTTCTACTCCCGACAGGAATAAAATCCAAGCTTGACATTCCATTTTTACAGGGTCATCTCCTACATTCTAATGCCTGTCTCCTTTAACTTTTGTTAGATTCAAGATAGGAGTTGCACAGGGCCTAGGTGTTTCAGTGTATTTTCTCAGGTCCTTCATCTGTTTTATATGCTCCACTCTCCTGATCTGTTATCTTGAGGGGTGGGGGCAAGATTTTGATCTGGCTGGTATGCAGGAACGTACAGCATTAATAGAGATTGCCTATATACTCACTGGTGAATCTGATAAGTGAAGTAGGAATGTTGAAGGGGAGAAAGACAGGCCCATCCTTGTTATTTCCCTAATAAGTTTGGCTATTCCCCACCAGAAACTCTTAATCCTTTTCGCTGCCAGTCTACCTGGAAATTTTGTCACCCTCTTTGCCAGACCATTTTTCAATATTTTGTGCTATACATGTACAACTGTGATTTTTGAAGGGATTTGCAGGCACCGTATTTTTCGCCCTATAAGATGCAAAAAAAGTAAACTCACCTGTTACCGGCGCTCCCCCATTGCCTGCCACACTGTGGGGAGCCCAGAAGAAGACAGAGGAGCGGTGGGCGTCTCTAGCCCCGCTGCTGCTATCGCTGCCGGAAAAGACAGCGATAGCAGCGGCTGGGAAAGGGACAGAGCCCACTGCTGCATCTTACTGGCTGGCTCTGTGGATCGGGTGGGCGTGGCCTGCGCCAACGATGTGGTGCTTTTTTCAGCTGTCTGAGGTAGAGAGCTTAATCTTGAAATGTGTTGTTGGACTTGTTTTAGTGTATTCTCAATATTTTTGGGTGAAATATGTGCAAACGAATATAAAAAAAATATATTTTACAATTTGTAGTGTTTTTTGTAATAAAAATGTTTTAATAAAACCATATTTCCTGTAAAAGCCCTATTTCCCCTAGTTACAATGGTACCACATATGTATTGATGTATTGATAGACACCCTTTCCTGCCCAGGAGCCCCCCCCCCAAACTGAGATTTTCAGATAAAATACAACTGCTATGCACACCTTGCAGTTTTTTGAGAGAAACAACCCTTTACATTTGAAATACCCCCCCCCCCACAAACTATATATAATTTTTCTGGAAGTAATCCCTCAATGAATTCTTTGGTTGCACATAGTTTCCCATAAAAAAGGATAAAAATGCAGAATCAAAGCCACATTTAACTAAAAAAAACAAATGCAAACAAGAAAAAACAAGGTAAATATGAAAAAGCAAGGTCCCCCGAACAAAACAATACCCAACATACATAGGTACTGTAAGGGACAGAGTTGCCAAACACCCCAAAGTAAAGCAAGTGCGTAATTTTAACTTTACTTGAAAATGTCAGCTCTGCAGACAAAGGGCACACCTTGCGCTTTTTTAACCAAACGACCTTTACATTTGGAATACCTCCCACAAACCATAGCCTCGATTCAGAGACACATTCATCCGGACTTCCGTAGCTGTCTGAAAGTTTTGGTGGGTGTTTGTCATTTTTTTGCTTTTTTTCGTTCATTTTTCATTCGTACGAACGTTCGGGAATGCGTTTCTGATGAACGGAAGCAAATTGGAACATTTCCGTTAGTTCGGATCATTTTCCAAACCAAATCGGAAATTTTCCGTTCGTTCAGATAACTTCCGTTGTTGGGATGGGTTTCCGTCTGATTCAGAGAGCTGATTTCCGACGGACCACCACCCTATAAATCCGTTTCATTTCCGATCCACTTACGGGACCTTTGAGGGCTTGGATTGCTATTGTTGAACATGTTTTGCGGCTATGTGGAAGAGTCTGCGCGCCTTTAGCACCAAGGCACTGCATGTATCAGCATCAGCATCAGCATAAATTGTATAGCAATGCATACCTGAATCAATACATTTCATGTATGCCTTATAGATGCATTTTAATGGTGACCTTAATTATTTCTTAATTATTAACATTTATTTTTCCACACATCCATATAATTGCTATATTTTTTTAGACTTATGTCCTTTGTGAATTATATTTGGATTGTTGAACTTGAATCTTAATTTGTTGTAGGAGTTCTTGTTTTAGTTGGTTACCTTTGCTTTGTGTAATTATTTTCTTTTATAAAGGTTTTATTAAGGTTTTCAAGTACAAAAAACAGCATATCAAAAATCACATGCTATGACATTGTCTAACAGATGTGTCTTAAACTGTTGTCAACTGAAATAAAGCTTATAGTCTCTCTGCTGACTATTATGGATCTCGTTGTCTGATTTCGTGCGCTAGTGTCCTGGATTTGACGGATAAAAGGATATAAAAGAATATTTAACTTAAATTTAGTTGAACTGGTTGCTGATAAACCTTCTAAGGTAAACCTTGATCTTAGTCTTTGCTTTGGTCCAAAGTGCTGTCTTTGCTGATATCAAACATTATAGACATAGATTTTAAGAATAACACAAACAAATTAGAGTTGGAAGAAATAGGTTTGGAGCGGGTGGGGGTGGGGAGGAGGGCTTGAGTAAGATTACCAGGGATGGTGTATTGGTGTTCTTCAGGATAGTCCAGAGGGGGGGAATTAATTACACCGGGAAGACCGGGTCAACCCGGGAGTTCTGCAGGCCTATATATTCCACCCATGGGTCCCACACTTTCCTGAACATATAGTAATCATTTACTATTGCCGTTATTTTTTCATTGCAAAGGGTGTCAGATATTCTATTTTGTATCTCTGACCAAGGGATGGAGGGCATTTTCCGAAACCTGGCTATCGTGGCTTTCACTGCTGCGAAAATATGGAGGGCTAAATGCCATCCTGCTTTGGAGAATGTGCCCATTTTCAGAGACAGAAGGGCTTCCCAGGGGTCTTTGTTCAATGGTGTATGGAGGACTTCTGATATAACTTTATAGGCCCTATCCCATATGTCTCTAGTTACCGGGCAGTCTCACCAGACATGCATCATGTCACCTCTGACGTTACAGCCTCTGAAGCAGCAAGGATTCTGAAGGGGAGAATTTATTGATCCGATCAGGGGTGTAGTACCATCTGAACATCACTTTGTATGCGTTTTCCAGCACTAGAGCGTTACTGGATACTTTCTTAGTTTGGCCCCAAATGCCTTGCCAAGCTTCTGGGGGCTTTGTATCTCCCAATTCTGACTCCCATTTTGCCATATAGGCGTGCCTGATCGGGTTTGGTGGGGTGGCCAGAACTGAGTATATACCAGAGATGAGTCCGCCACTGAAGTGATCGCGTATGCATCTAAGTTCAAAGTCTGTTCTCCTATAAGGAGGGGAGGATTGTTTTAGTAAGCATTTAATAAAGTGTTGTATTTGAAATAGTATGAACATCTCATGTGGCGGGAATGGATCTCTGGGTGACAGCTCTTGCATAGATTTCATTCTTGTCGGTATACATAAATTGTCCACTATCATAAGATTTTTCTGTGTCCACCAGTTAAAGCTGGTTGGATGTGTGATTCCCGGAGGAAACATAGGGTTGCCTAACAACGGAGCAGCTGGTGTGTGGGGTGAAGTGAACTGGTGCTAAATTTTGTCCCATATTGATAAAGAGAATGAGAGTATGGAGGGGAGAAGTTTGGGCCTCCGTGCTTTGGGTGTCCATAATAGAGCAGCTGGCGACGTCGTACCACATTGCATTCTGTCAATGGAGACCCAAGTGGGAGCATAGTTAGAGGTGTGCAGTAGAACTAGTGGAGCTATTTGGGCAGCAAGGAAATACTTATGTAGGGATGGGAAGGCAAGGCCGCCGTGTTCCTTTTTGCAGAACAGTGTGGCTTTTTTAACCCTATGTTTAGCTTTGTTCCAGGTGTATGCTAGAATTTTCCGTTGTGCTATATCTAGCGCCTTTTTCGGGACTAGTATTGGGAGGACCCTGAATAAGTACAAGATCTTAGGAAGGAATACCATTTTCAACGCCGCTATTCGTCCTAGCCAGGATAGCCTCACCATTTGCCATGATGTTAGTAATTTATCAAGAGTTTTGAAAAGTTCTGGGTAGTTTGCATTGTAGAGCTTATCATAGCTGTTTGTAAGTTTGATTCCTAAATAGGGTAGTTTCTGGGTCCAGGTCCAGGCAAAGTTATTAGTTAATGTTTGTCTGGTATTGCTTGTTAAGGAGATATCTAAGGCTGTTGATTTTGAAGCATTTAGTTTTAGGCCTGAGATGTGTCCGAAGTCTGAGAGGAGTTTAATGGCATTGGGTGCTGAGATGTGGGGGGATGTCAACATGAGGAGCATGTCATCCGCAAATAGAGATATCTTATGGTCTTGATTAGCTAGTGGTATTCCTTTAATGGAGGGGTTTTGCCTCATTTTCATTGCTAGAGGCTCCAAGGCTAAAATAAATAATATGGGAGATAGGGGGCAGCCCTGCCTGGTGCCTCGCTGTATGGGAAAATTTGAGGAGTTAAAGCCAGCATATTTAATGTGGGCGGATGGTTGGATGTAGATGGCTGAGATCCAGGAGAGGAAGCCAGGGCCAAACCCCCATTTTTCCAAAGTGAAGTGGAGGTATTGCCAGGAGAGGGAGTCAAAGGCTTTTTCTACGTCGAGAGAGTAGCATGGCTTCAAGGTTAAGACCCTTTACGCCTTCTATTAGTTGTAATATTCTCCAGCTTGTCTCCTGGGCACAAAGCCTACTTGGTCCCTGTGTATTATGTCCCCAAGAAACTCATTAATTCTATTAGCTAATATTTTAGTTAGTATTTTTAAATCTATATTCAGTAGTGATATTGGCCTAAAGTTTGTCCAATTTTGATGGTCCTTGCCCGGTTTGGGTATCATGACTATTGCTGCTCTCAGCATATCTGGGTCCATGTGATGGCCTTGTTTTATATAATTGTACACTTTAGCCAAACGTGGGGCTATGATGGGGGACAGTTTTTTATAGAAGAGAGCTGAGAATCCATCAGGCCCAGGCCTTTTATTGGTTTTTAATGTTTTAATTGCTTTTAGTACCTCTTCAACTTTAATATTATCATCCACCATTTCCTCTTGGGTTGTGGTGAGAGAGGGTACTTTGAGGTCTTCAAAAAAGGCCTGAGCTTTAGGGATGTCCAGTTGAGAGGGGGCGTCATATAGTTCAGAGAGGCCCAAGGAGAATTCTTCTAGGACTTTCTCGGGGTTACTAGTGATTAGCCCTGAGCGGGTTTTGAGCTTTACAGGCTTTTTTACTTGGTCTTGGCATTTGAGCTGGGAAGCTAAAAGTGTCCCAGGTTTATTTGCGGAGATGTAGTACCTTTGTTTGGCCCTCCTGTATCTTCCCTCTGCTTCCTCTGTTTGTAGGAGGTTGAGCTTGGTTCTAGAGCGCTCCATTTTATTCTGGTGCTCTGGGGAGGGGTTAGTTTTAAAACTAAAAAAACTAAAACTAAAATATTGCGCCTGTAATTTGTTTGCAAGGGCTATTCTTTCTTTCTTCTTTCTGGAAGCCAGGCCCAAGAAGTACCCTCTCATGACTCCCCACAGCATCGTTGGGGGAGTTTCTTGATTTTCGTTGGAGGTAAAGTAATTCATAGCAGCCTGGCTTGCCTCCTCCACTAGGTATGTTGAGGATAGGAGGGAGTCATTTAAAGTCCAGGAGGAGGGTTTGGGCTTTATCATTAGAGAATTGCATGAGATGGCCACCAGGTCGTGATCTGACCAGGGGATTGATTGGGTGTATCCTGGCTTGCTCAACTCGTGGTAAGAAGGAGGAGGGGATAAGGATATGGTCAATTCTTGTGGAAAGTTTATGTGGGGCAGAATAATGTGTATAGTCTTTCCTGTGGGGGTGTAGGTCTCTCCACGGGTCTGACAGCCCGTAGTTTCCTAACAGGTCTGCGAACCGCTTACTGTCTTGGGTCACTTGGGCATTTGGGGGCAGGGACCTGTCCATGCAGGGGTGAAGGGTCAAATTAGAGTCTCCGCATAAAAATACTGCACCTTTTCTATGTTTCTGTACTAAAGAGCACATATGCTCTAAGAAGGGGATTTGCTTTGTGTTAGGGGCGTAATATGTAAGGAAGGTTACCTCGGAGTCCTGGAGAGTACCCTGTAAGAGAAGGTATCTCCCATCAGGATCCGCAATCTGTTTATGACATATAAATTGTGTGCTGTTGCGGAAAGCTATTAGGACTCCTTTTTTCTTCTTTTGACTGTTAGCCTGAAAGAATAAGGAGAACTTGTGGTTTAAGTGTTTTGGGGAGGAGTTAGATGAAAAGTGTGTTTCTTGGAGGCAGACTACATCTGCATGGATTGAGTTGAGGTACTTAAAGGCTCTGGAGCGTTTATTGGGCGAATTAAGGCCCTGGACATTTAGTGATACAATGTTAGTCACCATGGTGTGTTTTGGGGGCGTCTATGTGCTGAGGATATACTATCCCTGGGGTTGGATATATATGTAGGAGGGAGGGAGGAGGAGGAGAGGGGATGGGTAGGTGGGGGGATGCAGAAAGAGAAACAAAACATATATATATGCAACAGAAAACATTATGAACAAGTGATCTTTGCACACCTCTGTGTGTGCCTATTCCAGATGCTCGGAAAGAAAATAACAAGGTATTTCCGTGCACTGGAAAGTGGGGTGAGCTCGTTTAAGATCGGGAGGCTATTCTGTAACATTACATAAAAATACAACTATAACATTTTCAAGTTATGAGTATATGAACCTCAGAGCGGTCCTCCGCCGGGTCCGGCCCCGCCACCAGCAGGAGAGACCCACCGAGGCGGACACCAGGCCAGGCAGAGTCCTGCCCCACAGCCCAATTTCACATTTTGTCCCACCACTAGGCCAGCGACCCGCATCTATGGGATGCCCCGCCAAGGTTCATGCCCACCAGTGAGCCGTGGCCCAGCGGCGGGAGCAGACCGGACTAACATTTTGTAGATATAGGATCAGTAAGAGATTACCAAAACTAATAATAAGCAACTGTTGGTTAAGATAGAAAAATATATGTAACGCTGAAGGAGTAGATCCCACGGACCCCAGAGGTACAAGTCCTCAAGGGCAGCACACGTGTCCCCCAAGGGGAGTTCAAGGCGCCTGCCGCTTGTAAGGGTGGACAATGTCCGACAACAGTAGCCGGACTGCCGGGGTTTTCCAGAGGGCCCGGCCCCAGGCGGCTGGCTACTTGGGGTCTCTCAGGCTATTTTCCAGCAATTGTGCATATCGCATATTTAAGTCTCAGTCCTATTAAACAGGGTGAAACTTCTGGGAGAGTAATCTTTTCATTGCTAAGGATTTCTGTGGTTGGGTATACTGCTTGGGGGATGGGGTGACTTGGTTGTTGCAGCTATGAATGGATCTTGGTGTTCTGGGCGTCGAGGGGAGAGACGGGGCTGCTCTGTCTGCCTCCGGCAGTCTGATGTCCAGGCTTTTGAATTTTTCTATGATTTCTGGTAAAGAGGAGGCTTGCACCTGTTTTCCCTGGAAGGAAAAGGAGAGCTTAAAAGGAAAGCCCCACCTGTAACGCACTCCTTGGGCTTGTAATGCTTGGAGATAGGGTCTGAAGGACCGTCTCTTCATGATGGTGGTTTGCGAGATGTCGGTGTAAACTTGGTAGTTATGGTTTTGGAACGTCAGGGGTGCCTTTTCCCTAGATGCTTTTAGCACTGCTTCCTTGGTTTGATAGTAATGAAATTTAACTATAATGTCCCGTGGAGGGCCGTCTGCTGGTCTTTTGGTCAGGGCTCTGTGTGCTCTATCGAGCTCCAGTCTTTCGACTGGTATTTCTGGGACCAGCTCTTGTAGGAGTGCTGTGATTGTGCCCACAGAGTCCTCCATTGCTTCTGGGAGCCCCCGGAATCTCAAATTGGACCTGCGGTTACGGTTTTCTAATTCTTCGTTCTGGCCCTTTAAGAGAGATATTTCATCCTGAAGCTGTTCCGGCATAGCTCCCTGGCTCTCTAGGACTGTAGTAGTGTCATCCATTCGGGATTCCAGGGCTTCTGTCCTCCCTCCCAGGTCCCTGATTTCCTTTAACACTGTCTCAGTGTGTTTTACTGTTACAGCAGTGATCTCTTCTCTAACAATAGATCTGAGGTGTGACAGGATGTCACTGCTGACATGAGGGATCTGAGGCTTAGGCTGGGAGGTTGGGGAAGGGGGTGGCCAGCTATCAGCAGAGTCTAGGGAGAGGTCTTCTGCACTCACCACTTCTGTATCTTGCTCTAGCAGTGTGTTGCCTGAGGGAGCCTCCTTGCATGTCCTCCCCTCTGCAGCCACCATCTTGGATCCAGGGGCTGCTGATCTGCGAGTCTCCCTGGGGCCCTTCTTCCTGCTGCTGGCTGGGAGCATGGTCTGTGAGGGGTCCTGTCGCCTCCTGGATGTCTGCTGAGGCTGTGGGTGAGTTTGTGGAGCTGCAGCTGTGCTATTTATGGCTCAGGGCCTCCCAATCTATCAGAGCTGTGTCAGCAAGCAGCCATTACTCTCGGCTGCCAAGCCACGCCCCTTTGTGTAATTATTTTATATTTGGTTGCAGGAACCGCAAGATGTGCCACTCGCCCTTGCTCCTGATGCCCGTTCTTTGCCTGCAGAATGCGGGCCAGGGGTTCTCGAATCGGGCACTATCCAAAACCCGGCCCGTGGCGAGGGCCCTCTGGCTTTTGAAGTCCAGATTTAGGTGTTTGGACCATACGGGGGGGGGGGGGGGGCACTGCAGTATGACCCCAACAAGGTTATACCAATATTTTAATTTACCTTTTTTTAACTGGGACCACACGTGCCAGAGTGGCACAACTGAGTGTCATGGTCCTTCAGTTGGTGGGCGAGATGCAGGAGCTGCGCAACTCGTTGGGGACCACAGATGAAGAATAATGTTCAGTGGCCTGCCATTGCTATGTATTTTGTTTTTTATTGTTGTAAAACTTTGAAATTTTTTGGAATAAAAAAAAATGTTACATTGTCATTTCATTTACAAAATACATTAACACAAAACTAATGGGCCCAGAAATATTTAAAGATGAATATTCACATGACCGAGAAGTGATTTGGGTACGTTTTAGGGGGATAAAATGGAAGAAGAACCTAACCGAGAAGTGGTTTGGGTGAGCTTTAAGGGTCCAAAAGGGAAGATGGAGGACAGTGCTAAGTGGTTTGGCTAAACATTAGTAGAAGTGAGGGTGGCAAATATGTAGGCGAGCACTTTAATGAATTAAGTTTGTAGTGCGCAGGCGCAAGATCGTAAGGATTTCCGTCTGGACGATTATTTATTGAAAAAGGGAAACAAAATCGAACGGGAAACATAAAGGATTCGTTGGAGGATACTATGGGAAAAGGGCAAAAACGAAAGCCTACGTTGTAACATGTGAAAATGAAATGGAAAAGTCTGGATGGAAAATGACATCCTCATATTCGTAATCTGCCGTACGAACGGACGGAAACTTTACAGAAGGTTTTCAATGCATGCACAGAATCGCTCGTACGCTCATACGAGAACGGAAACATTTCCAAAAAAACGGATCGGAACTAAAATGGAAGTTTTTTTTTGTCTCTCTGAATCGAGCCTCATATGTTCCCTGAAAGTACACACATTAGGATTTCTAGGCGTACCCAGCGTGTTGTAGTGGGCTTGTCTTTCTGGGAGTAATCCCTCAAAGTATTATATGGTTGCACAGGGTTTTCCTGAAAAACGTATAATAAGCAGCATACAAAACACATTTTCCCAAAATAAAAATATGTAAACATGACAAAAAAAGCAGGCAGGCTGATTCATCACTAACGCTAGGTAGCAACAGATGATCGTCTGTAGCAGGCATTTCAGAGCGCCCGCTAGTAGTCGCTGTGTTCGGCCGTGGGTCGCTAGTTCAGAGCGACTCAGTCGCTGTGCAGTAATGATGAATACATTGTGAGGAGTCGCTATTTGACCAGCACAGCGCTGTATGTGAGCGCATGTTAGTGACTAGTCAGTGCGACCGACTCACAACATATTCATTAAAAAAACATCCTCACAAAACTCCGGCGCTGAAAAAAGCTTCTCTAAAGCCCAGAGCGCCGGAAGCTGTGTGGTTAATGTCTGTTTTTCAGCATGTATCCAACAGTAACAAAGCGAAAACATATGGAATTACATTGTAATAACATTGTAACATGAACACTTTAATGCCAGACCTGTAATGTCAATTCGGCAGAAATATATTAAACATGAAACAATTTGGAATAAATGGCTTTTTCTATGCCAGAAGAGGTCACAACATTATTTGAGATTTAAAAAAAAAATTAACAAAAACCCTGTTTAAAAAGAAATAAAAGAACGTCTATTGAAATGTATGGGAGAGCGACAGGTAGCGAGAGGTCATAACTGGCGCTGTGCAAGGCTGAACGCCGGCGCTGTTCGCTGAGGCTGAGATAATGATGAATCGGACACTACATGGCGTTATCCCAGTCGCTCAACAGATTCTGCTTGATAAATGTGTAATTGCGTGCTGTGTCCGGTGTTAACCTGTCACTACCTGTCGCTACCTCTCATTAACAAGGCACTACCTGACGCTATCCCTTCATGAATAGGGCCTAAATCTGAAAGCGCAGAACAATACCCAACATGCATAGGTACTATTCTCAGTGTGCCACACACCCCGCTTACCCTTTAATTCTTACGGTCGGGTTACTCCACCAGCAGGTGGCGACGTTGACGTCTTGAAAACGAGCCCCTTCCAGCCTATATATACCTGGGACCTCCCACTTAACACCAGTATTTTCTCTCTGCATGAGGCGACAAGACAGAAGAAAGAAGTCTCCTGCTTGCAGGTAGCCGGGGTCAAACCCGGCATCCCCTTTTGGTCTATTTCTGCCCAGTTCTATTGTGTTGTTTATGCCTAGTTAAACGGAAGCCTCCCAGCCTAGGCTGCTGGCTGGGCAAAGGTAGATGGCACTTTAGGTGCCTAGGAGCTTATCTCCTCCGCTCGACCCCACTTGTGGGGCAATGCAGCTATCCGGCATGGTGATCCGGATTTGGGATGCCCCTGTCCCGATGTTCCCTTTGGCCACCTTCTCCCGCTCGGCCCCTTCTCCCTTCGCTAAATGGGGGGGGGGGGGTGCGTGTTGCATGAGGTTCTTTACTTAGTGTTATGTGTGGAAGTGCTTTGGCAGGGTCAGCGCTGCGGTGGCAGCGCGTGGTTTGGGCTGCTGGGGCCTTTGTTTGTGTTGCACTTTCAAATTTCCCCCCTTTTTTGCTTGCGGTCTCGCCATTGGGCGAGCCGCGTCACTGGGGGGCGGGGCCACGCTCTCTGCGGCCTCGCTCGATGATCAAGGGGGCGTGGCCGTGGCGCGCTGTGTCCGGGCTCGCCCTTCACTTCCCCTTTCTCATTAGAGACAGGTGTGCTGAAGCCGGTGGGGGAAGAGGTCCAGTGCGGCTTGAGCTGTAGAGGTAAACGGTCCCCACCATCGCACACGTGGGGCCGTCCTTGTAATTTGTTATTGCCTGCCATGTATAGCGTTTTTTTCCTGGGGCACTTCTGCTTATGTATGGGCAGAGGGGCTTCCCTTCCCGTTACCGGGGGTGTAGGTTGGTCCCGGGGAAGAGGTCGTGGCCATCCCGGTCAGTCCTGGGGCGCCAAGCCCAAACCTACTGCTAAGCCCGCTCAGCAATGAGGGGCTGCCCTCACCCGTGCGGGTGGGGGGACGATTGCGATTTAAGGGGTGTCGCCCGGTTACAAACCAGAGTTCGAGTCTCGCCCTCCGTCACGGTTTTTCCTGGAAATAGCGGGCATCCGGCCGGTGCCGCGCTTAGAGGTGGGCCTCGGTTTTTACTCCATTCTCTTCGCAGCCCCCAAGAAGGACGGGTCGGCTTGCCCCGTCCTGCATCTGAAGTTTTTCAACCTTCCCAGGTCCTCCCTTGCTCCGGCCAGGGTGGTGTCCTTTCTGGGAATGCGGCCGGATTCCGGTCAACACAGGGTGTTTCTCACTCAGTCCAAAATTTGTCTGATTCAGGAGTTGGCTTGGGTCCTTCTTTCCAACACTCGGCCGTCTGTTCTGGAGCTGAGAGCCTTCCGTCTGGTTCTTGCTCTTTTGTCTCATCAGGGTCTGGGCCTTCTGGTTCAGCTTCGCTCGGACAATCAAACAGCGGTTGCTTACATCAATCATCAGGGAGGGACTTGCAGTCTGGGTGCCCTCAGAGTGGTGTCCCTGATCCTGACCTGGGCGAAGGCACATGTTCCTTGTCTCTCGGCAGTCTGCAGTCCGCTCCGGTGGGGGACACCGGAGGTGGTCCTGTTTCCCTTTCGTCACAATTGCAGGCTCCCGATCTTTGTGTCGCTCTCCCAGGATCCTCTGGCTCTGGCGGTGGAAGCCATATCCCTGAGCTGGGGGGACCCGGGGTTTCTGTACCTGTTTCCTCCGATACCCATGCTAGGCTGGGTGGTACGGAAGCTGGTTCTGGAAAGGGTGTCCGCCATTCTTGTGGCCCCAAGATGGCCAAGACGAGTATGGTGCGCAGACATCGTTTGGCTGACAGTGAATCAGCTCATTCTGCCTCTTCGGCCCGATCTGCTCACTTAGGGTCGGCTGTCTTACCCCAATTTACCAACGCTGGTTTTGATGGCTTGGCCGCTGAGAGGGTCTTTCTGACTCGGTTATTAAGACTCTGATCGGTGCCCGAAAGAGGTCTTCTTCTATCACCTACTATAGGACTTGGAAAGCCTATATTGCTTGGTGTGAGGTTAGGTCCTTGCCTTGCATGTTTTTTTCGGTCTCCAGGATTCTGGAGTTTTTACAATCAGGGCTGGACTCCGGTCTTCAGCTGAGTACTTTGAAAGGGCAGGTTTCTGCCTTATCTATCTTTTTTCAGAAGCGTTTTTGCGCTTCTTCCTTTAGTTAAAACTTTTTTCCAGGGGGTTACGCATGTGCGGCCTCCCAGGAAACCATTACTCCCTGTTTGGGACTTGAATTTGGTTCTTTCTGCTCTTCAGGCTCCTCCCTTTGAGCCTTTGCCAGATATTGCCTTGTCTACCCTGACTCAGAACATTGTCTTCTTGGTAGCTATCACTGCGGTTCGGCGTGTCTCGGAGTTGGCGGCCTTGTCTATTCAGGCGCCCTACTTTGAGAGGCATCAGGACAAAGTGGTCTTTCGGTTCAAACCGGACTTTCTTCCTAAGGTTGTTTCTGCTTTTCATTTGAATCAGGATATTGTTCTTCCCTTCCTGTGTCCTAAGCCTAAGAATGACAAGGGTTTTGCATTGTTTGGATGTAGTACGCTGTGTTAAGTACTATTTGATTATTACTTCTCCTTTTTGTAAAACTGATGCCTTTTTTGTTGTGCCCTGTGGGCCTAGGAAAGGTTTGGCGCCGGCCAAATCTTCCATTAGCAAATGGATACATCAGGCCATTATTGCGGCCTATTCTGCTAAGGGGAAAGTTCCCCCTTTTCGTATCACTGCTCATTCTACTCGCGCAGTTGGAGCGTCTTGGGCTTTTCAGCACCAAGCTTCTGTTGAACAAGTTTGTAAGGCTGCTACTTGGTCTTCTGTTCATACTTTTTCTAAGTTTTACAAGGTTGATGTGCAGGCCTCAGCGGATGCTGTGTTTGGCCGCAAAGTTCTGCAGACTGCAGTCATTTAAGTTATGCTTCACTTTGCCTTCGGATACCCATCCCTTGTGGACACTGCTTTTGGATGTCCCGATCGTAAGAATTAAAGGGGAAGCAGGGTGTGTGGCACACTGAGAATAATACCATTTTGTGAGTACTCACCTGAAAAATGGATATTGTCAGTGTGCCACACACCCCGCTTCACCCGCCCTTTTTGGTATCCTGGATCCTTTATATGGTGAAGCTTTTCTTTATTTTGAGGTTACCATTGGATTTCCTGGTACCTTGTCTTTCTGCTTTTTAAATCACTGGTGTTAAGTGGGAGGTCCCAGGTATATATAGGCCGGAAGGGGCTCGTTTTCAAGACTTCTCCCTGCAATGTCACCACCTGCTGGTGGAGTAACCCGATCGTAAAAGAATTAAAGGGGAAGCGGGGTGTGTGGCACACTGACAATATCCATTTTTTTTTTTTTTTTTTCTTTCAATGATTTTTATTGAAATTCGCAAAAGTATCAAAGACAAAATGGTACTTACAAGACTTTGCTAGTATACAACAAGGACTTTAAACATTTCAAGGTATCGCCACATAAGTAGCTATAATAAAGGCTATGAAAATAACTCAGAGCATCTTCTTTCGCGTACAATAAACATCACATCAGAACTGATAGACAAGAAGCGACCCGGCCAGCATTGCAAGGCTCGCACCAAAACCAAAGCTACTCACTAGCCTGAGCGTTTCCCGAATATATTGACTGAAATACATCGAGTATAGATCAAATCACAGAGCCCCAGAGAGAGCTCGGCTGAAAGGTGAGGGGAAGGGGGAGGGAGAAAAAGGGGAAGGATAGAAGGAGAGGAGGGAAGGGTAAGGATCTGAATATTTTGAAATAAACCGGTACCTAAACACTTAAAAGGTCCCAGTCGAACGTGTTAGGAAAAACTTCCCTGATCCAAGGAGCCCACACCTCTCGGAACTCCTCCAGACTGCCTTCATGGATAGCTGATAATTTTTCCATAGTTAGTGTGCTATTGACCCTGTTTTTAAATTCCTCGAAGCTTAGCGAGGGAGTTTTCCATGCCTTAGCGATGACTGACTTAGCACAGGTAAGGACATGGTACAGCAATCGTCTCTGCCTAATCGAGGTTCCTGCTAGAGGTTCGTTTAATAATGCCACCCAGGGGTCTAAGGTAATATTTATACCAAAAACCTTACATAGTAGAATTTGGATCTTATCCCAGTATTTCCTGGAAACCTCGCAATTCCACCAAATATGGCTATTCGAGCCTGGCATATCGCAGCCGCGAAAGCATTTATTCTGCGCCCCCACCGATACGTGCACTAGTTGCGTAGGGACCAAATACCAGCGCAGAGCTACCTTTACGTTAACTTCTATTGCTTGTACTGAGGCTCTTTTGCCAAATGATGCCCGCCACATCCTATCCCATACTTCGGGGGCCCTTTCTCCTCCCAATTCAGATTCCCATTTTTTCCTGTATGTTGGGGTGGCACCGTCTAAGTTCCTGCAGAGTGAGTGGTATAAGCTAGCGATAGCTCCTTTGTCCCTCGGATTGCGTATACATCGGCGTTCAAAACAAGAATAGTCTTCTAGGTTTGGGGTGTTCTTCACTATAGACTTTACGAAATGATGCACTTGGAGATATCCAAAGAAATCTTTTGGCGAGAGACCAAACTTATCTCTAAGATGTTGGAAGGAGGCTATTTCGGAGCCATGACAGCAGTCAAGCACGCGTAAGATTCCCGAGTTACGCCACCTGCTAAACCTAAGTGGATCAGTAATTCCGGGGGTAAATAATGGGTTTCCTCAAAGTGGCATTAGAGGCAGATGTGGAGAGGCCAGCCCGCCTGAGAATTTAATGTCGTCCCACAACCGAAGAGAGTGAGCCATAATCAGATTATTCCCTAGGTTTCTAGCCTTCGGTGTGAGCCATAAAAGGTCACTAATCGGTGAGGGCATGGACATGACCGATTCGATACGGACCCAACCTGGTGCATCAACGGTAGCGTGGTATGAGAGAAGCTGCGAGGCTTGTGCAGCCTGATAGTATTTCTCGAATCTTGGCACCCCCATGCCACCCGCCGATTTTGACCGCAGCATAATTTTCCGCGCTATCCTTTGACGTTTCCCATTCCAAATAAATCTAAAAACCTGACCTTGAATCTCCTTAAGAAACTTAGATGGGAGCCTCACTGGAAGAGTTCTAGATAGGTACAAAATTTGGGTAACAAGGACATCTTGACCGCTGCCATTCTGCCCAGCCACGATAGATTGCATTCCTGCCATTGTGTCATTAAAGTATGAAATTTCCTGCGTAAGGGTAAGTAATTAGCCGCATAGAGAGATTCGTATGTGTTAGTCAGAGCTATCCCTAGATATTTAATTGCCTTAGTTTCCCAGCTAAAGTCGTAACTGGCTTGTAACTGACGCCAAAGTCCTTCTGGGAGGTTAATATTTAACGCTTTGGATTTTGCGGTGTTGACCCGTAGGCCGGATATTTCCGCGAATCGACTCAGGATTTGTAATAAATTAGGTATGGATATAATAGGATTGGAAACACTTAACAGAACGTCGTCTGCAAACAGACTGAGTTTATGTTGTTCACCCCCAATTTCCACTCCTAGAACATCTGGGGAGCTTCTTATCATCTGAGCTAAAGGCTCCATCGCCATGGCAAATAGTAAGGGGGACAATGGGCACCCCTGTCTCGTCCCTCTGGCCAGCGGGAAGGGATCCGACTTGAATCCGCAATATTTCACAAAGGCTATTGGTGCTTTGTAGACTGCTTTTAGTATATTCAGAAACTGGGGGCCGAAGCCCCATTTTTCCAATAGGTAGAAAAGGTATTCCCAAGACACCGAATCGAAAGCTTTTTTGATGTCCAGCGAGAGCATCAAAATGGGCAGATCCCTTTCCCTGGCCACATTCGAGATCAGTAGCATTCGTCTAATATTATCTCCCGCTTGCCTCCCTGGTATAAAGCCTGTCTGATCATTATGGATTAAAAGTGGCAGATATCCAGATAATCTATCTGCTAGGACTTTTGTAAATATCTTAACGTCCAGGTTAATTAAAGATATTGGTCTGAAATTAGACCAAGTCGTGTGATCCGAGTCTGGCTTCGGGATCATGCTTATCGAGGCAGTGAGTGATTCCTGCGAGAAGGACTCACCGCCTCGAATCGCATTGAAGACCGCCGTCAGCCTCGGAGCCAATATAGAAGTAAAACATTTATAGTATGCGGCAGGGAATCCGTCAGGTCCTGGCCTTTTATTAGGTTGTAGTCCGGCTATTACTTTTTGGATTTCTGCAACGTTAAAATCAGAGTCCATAAGGGTTCTCAACGTATCCGGTATGTCGGGCAGGGAAAGTCTCTCCAAAAAGGCCGAGATCTCTTCCACTTTTGGCGGACAGGGGTTAGAGTATAACTTAGAAAGTTGGTCTCTGAAAATCTTTACTATTTTAACCGGGTTACTAGAGACAATCCCTCTATCGCTTTTCAATTTAATAGGACGATAAGTCTGATCAGGGGTTTTCAGCCTTTTTGCCAGTAGGGAGTCAGGCTTATTTGCTTTGCAATAATATTTATGTGTAAGGCGCCTTAAGACATTTTCCGCTTTACCCGCTAGAGCAAGGTTAAGTTCGTCAGACACTCTATTTAGTTTAGACCTGATATCTGTCGTCATTTGTCGTTTGGCTTTGTCTGCTAGTTCTAGGTATTCCTTTTCCAGTTTGTCTATATGGGCATTCCTTTCCCTTTTTTTCTTCGAGGCTAATTGGATTAACTTACCCCTAATGGTTGGCTTATGTGCTTCCCAGCATATCGTGGTAGAGACCTCTCCCGTATCATTTAATGTAAAGTATTCAGTCAGTGTGTCAGTGATGGATTGGGTTAGCACCGGGTCTGAGAGAAGAGATTCATTAAGGGACCACAACGAGCTCAGCGGTCTGCTAAGTAGGGAATGCAATCTGAGTAACTGGCCATCGTGGTCGGACCAAGAGATCGGAATTATGTCTATAGCCGTCAATAACGCCAGAGTAGGTATGGATAGTAGGATATGATCTATTCTGGTATATACCGAGTGGGGATGGGAGTAGTGCGTAAAATTCTGGGTTCCAGGGTGAGCTTCTCTCCAACAATCTACTACTGAACAGGAGTCTAATAGATTCCTAAAGGCTTTTGAGGTCGCAATCAACTGGGATCCTGCTAAGGATCCTTTCGTGGACTGTCTATCCAGAAGGGGGTTTAGAACTAAATTTGAGTCTCCGCATATTATAATTGTCCCTTTGGCTACAGCCGTCACCTCTTTTAGGAAGCGAGACAAAAAAGGTAGCTGATTGACGTTGGGGGCATAGTATGTAGCAAACGTTACTTCAGCGTCATGCATTTCACCAATAAGGATAAGATATCTGCCTCCTTCATCTGAGATTTCCTTGGAACAATGGAATTGGGTTCCCCTTTTAAAGCCAATAAGGACTCCTTTCTGTTTAGTGTCCGCGCAGGACATAAAAATTTGTGGGTATTTAGCGTTAAGGAATTTAGGTCTGGAGGAGCCCGAGAAGTGTGTCTCCTGGAGGCATATGACATCCGGGTGCAGTGTGTTTATTTTACGGAAGGCCATACTCCTCTTGTTAGGGGAGTTAAATCCCTGAACGTTCAACGAGAATATTGTAGCCATGGTGATTACTTGTAAACGGGAAGAGGGGTGAGGGTGGGAGAGGGTAAAGGGGGAGAGGAAGAAAAGAAGAAAAGAAAAAAAGTCCTCGTTCAGGCCGCTACCTATTGATGCAGCCACTGAAGGAAATTACCAGTTAAGATTATGAAAGAAAGTCGTCTAGTCGATTCTGCAGAGGGGGGCGGCCCACCAATTTGCTTTGCGCACAGTACCTAAGGGTAAATTTAGGCGGACAACCTCTCCCCACAGGATCAACCAGGCGAGCTGTGCACCGTCAGACCCTCCTAAGTATTAGGCTGAGGGCGCACTAGATCTGAAGCTGGATAAAAAGCAGAACAAGAATAAAAAGAAAGTTATTTACTAAAACAATGGTAATAGTCACTTAACGTGAAAATAGGAACCTCAAAGGATAAACAAATCAAGGGGTATTCTACCCCTGATTTAACGTGAGTGCGGCATGTAGATGCCACCGAGCACATGGGGTTATGTAAATCTAACACCACATTACTGAGGCAGGCTGTGTCTTTTAACCGAACAACAGGTATACCCAACAAATAACATGACTTTATGCTTTTGGGGAGCGGGGGGATGAGAAGAAGGAAACAAGAACAAGAAAATAACGGTATATTGGCGTTGGTAGCATAAATGTACATTTTTTGTATAAAAAAAAAACAAATATAAAGATTAATAACTTTAAAGATAACTAAGTTACCCTACACCGAGCGTGGGCATATGGGGGCATGGGTGGTCGTTAGCCTATGGATTGTATCCTGGAGAAAAAGAAAAGGAAGCATTGTCGCACCCAGACTCTCATGATTCCTCATAAATTAAGCGAGTCCCTCGCCCAGTTGCAGATGTCCAACGTTTCTGCCGCTTCCCGGCGCGTTGTGATCTAGGGGAGTCATCGACAGATCGGGACGATTTAGAACCCAGGGCTTTTGAAAGTTGCATAGCTGAGATGTGTTGCTGTAGTTCTTCTGGAGATGTCGCCGTGTAAGACTCGCCTTTGTACATAAAGGACACTCGGAAAGGGAAGCCCCATTTATATTTGACGCCGTGTTCCCGTAAAGTAAGTAATAACGGTCTAAGTTCCTTCCTTCTGGCCATTGTAGCGGCCGAGAGATCGGAGAAAACTTGGAAAGCGCAACCTTGGTAGCAGAGGTTTGTCGCTTCCCGGGCTGCCTTTTGGATTATTTCTTTGCTTGTGTAATAGTGAAATTTGGCGATAATATCGCGCGGGGGTTCTTCGGGCGTTCGTCTTGGGCCTAGGGCTCTATGCACCCTATCTAGTTCCAGCTTTTCCACTGATAGATTTGGGGCTAGTTCCTGGCATAGTTCTAATACAACAGCTTTTGCATCTTCCATGTGTTCCGGAAAGCCTCTGAAACGTAAATTCGCTCTGCGATCTCTGTTTTCAAGGTCCTCCATTTTTGTGCTCAGAATATAGTTATCTCTTTTCAGCTGTGTAACCTCTGTCTCCAGAGCTACCTGTGCTGTGGATACGTCATTAATTTTCTTATCAAGAGTGATCAAGCCACAGGATACTTTTTCAATTTCTTTCGTCAAATGCTCCATTATAAGCTGTGTGTTTGAGGCTAAGGCCGTTTGGAGCAAGTTATCTATTATAAGTCCAAAGCCATGTTATTTTTGCACATACCCAGAGCTTCTTCCGACTCACTAGCCAAAAAGGAAGCTTCACTACCTTCCACTTCCTCCATCTCTATTATAGATAGGCCCTCTATTGTTTCCCTGGCCTTTGCCATAACAGCAACTTCTCACAAAATAGAATTGGGATATGGTTAAGCTTCTATTTACAGGAGTATCACAAATTGCAGCTGGCTCAAGTACAGCTATTCTTTATGGCTGAGATGGGTATTGCTCACCTCTTTGGAGCTTGTGGTGTGTGGTTCTCAGGAGTCTGCTGGCTGGGGCTGCTGGAAGTTATCTCTCTTCAGCGTTTGAGGGCTCCTCTGGTGTTCCTGCTGAACGCCTGCGCTGCTGAAGGGGCTCACCTCAAGCTGCGTCTGCAGTCACTGTCATCCACAGCTCTTTCCCCGAGCTGCTGAGGTCACCGCCGCCTGTCTTGTGTTGGGCCCGCCACCCGCCTGGCTCTCAGCGGCCGCCGCTCGCAGGGCGCCTCTCGTGACTCAGACCTCGCCTGCACAGCTCACACCGGCCTCTCTCTCAGCCGCTGACGTCACCGCCGCCTCTCCTGTGCTAGACAATATCCATTTTTCAGGTGAGTACTCACAAAATGGTATTTTTAACTCTTCTAACTGCCAGCCAACTTGATGTTGTTACCCTCTTTTGACAGGTCATTTTCACTAGGTTTAAAAAAATATATGTTTTTCTAAATGTGTCTTGTTTATTTTAAATACAAAAAATGATTGTATTCAAGAACACCATATTGCTTGTGAAAGTGGTAGCTGTGCCCCTTGTTCCTGCCCAGCAACTATAACACTATAGATCCTGCCCACACTTTAAAGGGTTACATTTAAAAACAATTGTGTGGGATTCCTCTCCCCATCAGAAAAAAATATTTTATTTTTTTAATACTTACCTCCGATCGATCTATCATTGAAAACTCCCACAATGATCACTCTGGTTTCTGCTCTCCTGCTGCTGCTGGAAGTCTTTTAACCTACTGAGTGTTGGGACATAAAGGGTTAATAAAAAAAGACATAAGGTCCCCCTTCCTGGGGAAAAGGGCATGGGGTCCCCCTTACCCAGCATAAGTAGCTCAGGGACCAGCTATGGAGGCGTGTAGTACAGGGCACAAGCACCAACGTTTGTGGCCCGTGCCCTGCAAGGCTACAAACCTCCACAGCCTTGTGGACCTGGACTCTTCTGCCCCCTGGGCTTTGGGGAGGCAGATAATGGGGGGCTGGGGGTTAATGGCAAGTCTCCCGCTAGCTGCAAGTGACCCCAAGCCTTGTGAACTGGTATAGGAGTCTCATGGATCCCTTAACAGTTCATAAAGGATTCAATGTGAATAAAGACACTGATACACATAAAAAAAAATATTTTATTAATTTATTTTTTAAAACTTACCTCCCATGCACCCTGAGCACTGTGTCCCACATCATCATTCTGGCTTCTGCATGCCTGCTGCTGCTGGAAGCCTTTTATACCTGCTAAACAATGGGACTTAAAATGACATAGGATCCCGTCTTCTAAAATGGGGGAATATTTATGGGTTAAAAACCCTTAAAAATCCCCCCAAAAATGGTGTTCCCAGCCTGGGAACCATCTATTGGGGCTTGTAGAACAGGGCGCAGGGCCCAGCTTTGGTGGCCCCCCCGCCATGCAGGTCACAAGCCTGAAAGCCTAGTGGCCCTGTGCTTTTCTGCCCCGTCTGGTCTTTGGGGAGGCAGGTAATAGGGGGGCTGGGGGTTAATGGCAAGCTAGCTGCAGGTGACTTGCCAGACCCCCAAGCCTTGTGAACTGGTATAGGGGTCTCATGGATCCCTTACCAGTTCACAAAGGGTTTATTGTAAAAAAAAGACACAACACAACTTAGTTAAAAAAATAAAGGTTTTCTTTATTTACTTCCGATCGTCAGCTCCTGTGTCCCTTGAGGATCCGATGACATATGAGAGGATATATGCGAGGAGACCCAGAGAAAGGGATCACAGCTGCAGGTTAGTAAATGTCATTTTCTTTTGTATGCGGCTGCGACCGGAAACCAGCTTCTGTGCAAGAGGGCCTTTTGGGGCTCTCCTGAAGCCGGAAGAGCTTCGGGGGGATTAGAGCCCCTCCCAGTTGAACAGAAGACCTGGCCGGATTGTACGGGGGGTCAGTTGAGTGTTTTTTTTTACTTATTTTTTTACTGTACCCGGGGAAAAAAACAAAAACAACCTTTTGTATTGCACTCTTGTATGTTAAAACGTAAAAAGTTCACTGAGATGCAGGTTGCAATTTACAATGTAATGCACACCAGAACACCTTGGTTTACCTATTAATTACCATAATCCTCATTGATTAAATCACTTTGAGGGTTATGCAAATGATTTTGGAAGCTTCTGAAGAGGCAGAGTGTTAAGAGGCAGTGGGAGATTTACTTACACAGAAATAAAAAATAGTTTTAAAATAGCCTAAATATCAAATATGTACTGCACATGCAATAGGTCAGTTCTACTGTTGAGGGGCAGAATGTTTTTCTGTTGAAGATTTTTTTTATTCAAAGTTCATCATTAGAGATGAGCGAGTAGTGAAATATTCGAAATTTCGAATTTCGATTCGAATAGACCGCGTTACTCGACTACTCGACCGAATATCGAATCCCATTATAGTCTATGGGAAAAAAATGCTCGACACTTGGAAATCTCAATTCGACCACTTGGAGGTCACCAAGTCCACCCTGAAACATCAGAAAATGATGCCAACACTGCTGGAATGCAACTGGGACAGCAGGGGAAGCATGTCTGGGTGCATATAACGCGCCCAAGTCGCACTATTACGCCACTATCACAGCCTCTCAACAATACACTCCAAACACAATATTACTTCTACGTAAAGTGAGACAAGACAAGGAAACCTTCTTTCCTCTACATTGCCATGGACCCCAAGCCAAACTGTACAAAAAAAAAAAAATTCTGCACCCCTTAAAATCACGTTGCCTAATGACAACCACAGATGGCATAGGCAAGGGGGAAAATAAATATACCCCACCCCTAATTGTCATTGTGTGTGTGTGTGTGTGAGATGTGGTCAGACATGTCCTCTTGTGTCATTGTGTCACCCCAGCAGTAAGGGAAGCTTAAAGGAGGAGGTTTGTTACAGTGTGTTACCCCAGCAGTAGGGGAAGCTTACAGGAGGAGGTTTGTTACAGTGTGTCACCCCAGCAGTCAGGAAAGCTTACAGGAGGAGGTTTGTTACAGTGTGGCACCCCAGCAGTAAGGGAAGCTTACAGGAGGAGGTTTGTTACAGTGTGTCACCCCAGCAGTCAGGGAAGCTTACAGGAGGAGGTTTGTTACAGTGTGTTACCCCAGCAGTAGGGGAAGCTTACAGAAGGAGGTTTGTTACAGTGTGTCACCCCAGCAGTCAGGGAAGCTTACAGGAGGAGGTTTGTTACAGTGTGGCACCCCAGCAGTAAGGGAAGCTTACAGGAGGAGGTTTGTTACAGTGTGTCACCCCAGCAGTCAGGGAAGCTTACAGGAGGAGGTTTGTTACAGTGTGTTACCCCAGCAGTAAGGGAAGCTTACAGGAGGAGGTTTGTTACAGTGTGTCACCCCTGCAGTCAGGGAAGCTTACAGGAGGAGGTTTGTTACAGTGTGTCACCCCAGCAGTAAGGGAAGCTTACAGGAGGAGGTTTGTTACAGTGTGTCACCCCAGCAGTCAGGGAAGCTTACAGGAGGAGGTTTGTTACAGTGTGGCACCCCTGCAGTCAGGGAAGCTTACAGGAGGAGGTTTGTTACAGTGTGTCACCCCAGCAGTAGGGGAAGCTTACAGGAGGAGGTTTGTTACAGTGTGTCACCCCAGCAGTCAGGGAAGCTTACAGGAGGAGGTTTGTTACAGTGTGTTACCCCAGCAGTAAGGGAAGCTTACAGGAGGAGGTTTGTTACAGTGTGTCACCCCAGCAGTCAGGGAAGCTTACAGGAGGAGGTTTGTTACAGTGTGGCACCCCTGCAGTCAGGGAAGCTTACAGGAGGAGGTTTGTTACAGTGTGTCACCCCAGCAGTAGGGGAAGCTTACAGGAGGAGGTTTGTTACAGTGTGTCACCCCAGCAGTCAGGGAAGCTTACAGGAGGAGGTTTGTTACAGTGTGTTACCCCAGCAGTAAGGGAAGCTTACAGGAGGAGGTTTGTTACAGTGTGTCACCCCAGCAGTCAGGGAAGCTTACAGGAGGAGGTTTGTTACAGTGTGTCACCCCAGCAGTCAGGGAAGCTTACAGGAGGAGGTTTGTTACAGTGTGTCACCCCAGCAGTAGGGGAGGCCCAAGAGCTGAGACCTTTTAAAAATTGTGTGGAGGCCCAAGAGCTGAGACCTTTTAAAAATTGTGTGGAGGCCCAAGAGCTGAGACCTTTTAAAAATTGTGTGGAGGCCCAAGAGCTGAGACCTCTCAAACATTGTGTGGAGTCCCAAGAGCTGAGACCTTTTAAAAATTGTGTGGAGGCCCAAGAGCTGAGACCTCTCAAACATTGTGTGGAGTCCCAAGAGCTGAGACCTTTTAAAAATTGTGTGGAGGCCCAAGAGCTGAGACCTCTCAAACATTGTGTGGAGTCCCGCGAGCTGAGACCTCTTAAAAATTGTGTGGAGTCCCACGAGCTGAGACCTCTTAAAAATTGTGTGGAGGCCCAAGAGCTGAGACCTTTTAAAAATTGTGTGGAGGCCCAAGAGCTGAGACCTTTTAAAAATTGTGTGGAGGCCCAAGAGCTGAGACCTCTTAAAAATTGATTGTATTAAGCCCAAGAGGTGAGCCATAATGTTTTTTTATTAATACAGCAATTCTACGGCGGTTAAGGAGGAGGAGGAGGAGGAGGAGGAGGAGGAGGAGGAAATGGCACTTCATACAGATGGCACTTCACTCTTGGCTGCTTTCCACTGTTGTACAAGCAAAGTCTGGGTCAATCCACTTGCTGTTCATTTTGATTAGCGTCAGCCTGTCGGCACTGTCGGTTGACAGGCGGCTGCGCTTATCGGTTATAATGCCCCCGGCTGCGCTGAACACCCTTTCTGATAGCACGCTGGCGGCAGGGCAGGCAAGCACCTCCAAGGCGTACAGGGACAGTTCCAGCCACGTGTCCAACTTGGAGACCCAGTAAGTGTAGGTCGCCGAGGGATCGGGGAGGACAGGGGTGTGGTCTGCCAGGTAGTCCCGCAACATCCGCCGATACTTGTCCCTCCTGCTGATAGCGGGCCCCGCAGTGATGGAAGTTGCACGAGGGGGTGACATGAACGTGTCCCACACCTTGGAGAGTGTTCCCCTGGTGGCTGTGGGCCTGATCGATGTTGTCAGACTCTGGGAGACACTCTCCTCTCTGCCGCCAGCGATGCTGGGTGGGAAAATCTGCATCATGTTCTGCAAGAGTTCCCTCTGGTATTCCAGTAATCGATTCGTCCTCTCCTCTACCGGAATAAAAGAGGAGAAGTTATCTTTATACCGGGGGTCCAGGAGTGCGAAGACCCAGTATAGTTTGTTCTCCAATATCCGGACAACACGTATGTCCCGGGAAAAGCAGCCCAGCATGAAGTCAGCCATGTGTGCCAGACTCTGAGTAGGCATGACGTCACTGCCCCCACCAGAAGGATCATTTTCCATTTCCTCCTCTTCCTCCTCCTCTCCGCCCCATCCGCGCTGAACCAATGGGACGCACACAGCCTGACTGCTACCCTCGCCGCCAGCATCCTCTTCCACAGCCACCTCCACGTTGTCCTCCTCCTCCTCATCCTCCTCCTCCTGCAACTGCCACCGAGCAGCAGACAAAAGTGTGGTCTGACTGTCTACCTGCGTTGCGTCTCCTCCTACCCCCGTCTCCTCTGTGTGCAATGCGTTCTCCCTTATTGCGATGAGCGATTCTTTAAGGACGCATAGGAGCGGGATGGTTACGCTCACTATAGCGTCCTCGCTGCTGACCTTCTTAGTGGACTCCTCAAAGATACGCAATACATCGCATATGTCTGCCATCCATGGCCACTCGTGGTTGGCAAACTGAGGGAGCTGAGTTGGAGGCACGCGTGGATGCATCATCTGGTACTCCATCAATGCTTTCTGCTGCTCACACACCCTGGCCAACATGCAATAGGTGGAATTCCAGCGAGTGGGCAGGTCGCACAACAGCCGATGTTGAGGCAAATGGAGGCGTTGCTGGATTTTTTTTAAGCTAGCAGCAGCTACAGTTGACTTCCGAAAGTGAGCGCACAAGCGCCGCACTTTGACCAGTAGCTCTGCCAGGTTGGGGTAAGTCTTTAGAAACTTTTGTACTACCAAATTAAAAACGTGGGCCAGGCATGGTACGTGATTGAGTTCTGCAAGCTCCAGAGCCGCCACCAGGTTACGGCCGTTATCGCACACGACCATGCCTGGTCCTAGCTGCAGCGGCGACAGCCACATCTCTGTCTGCTGCAATATGGCGTGCCTCACCTCTGCGGCGCTGTGCTTCCTGTCGACCTTAAGCACCGCCTGCTGACGTCTCCCCGCGCCAGTGCTGCAACGCTTCCAGCTAGGGGCTGAGGGCGATGTTAAGGCAGAGGAGGAGGAGGAAGAGGAGGGGGGTCTATCAGAACCCGTGCTGGCAATCTTGGGCGGGGGTGGTATGTAGGCCGTCCCTGTTTGCGACCCCGTCCCCGCTTCCACAACATTCACCCAGTGTGCCGTCAAAGAGATGTAGCGTCCTTGGCCGCAAGCGCTTGTCCACGAGTCGGTGGTCAAGTGGACCTTTGCGCTGACTGCGTACCTCAGGGCCCGCCTGATGTTACGCGACACGTGCTGGTGCAGGGCGGGGACTCCACACCGGGAAAAATAGTGGCGGCTAGGGACGGAATAGCGAGGTGCGGCAGCCGCCATCAGGTCGCGGAAGGCCTGCGTCTCCACAAGCCTAAACGGCAACATCTCCAGGGCCAGCAGTTTGGAGATGAGGCAGGTTAAGGCTTGGGCTTGGGGGTGACTGGAGGCGTACTTCCGCCTGCGGTTGAACGCCTGCGAGATGGACAGTTGATGGGACGAGGAGATGGAAGGTGCAGACGAAGATGCGGGGGAAGGGGGGGCTGAAGGAGAAGGCCCCAAAGTAGCCGAGGCAGAGGCAGATGTGGAGGTGTCCTGGCTGGAGGTCTGGACCGCAGTGGCAGCACACAACAAAGGGGAAGAGGCAGTGGCAGCAAGACGGGGCGCAGGTTGTATTGCGTTTGCTCTCTCCCACTCAGCCCAGTGCTTGAATTCCAAGTGACGGCGCATGCCTGAGGTGGTCAGATTGCTCTTCTCAGAGCCCCTACTCAGTTTTGAGTGGCAGATTGCGCAAACCGCGCTCAGTTTGTCATCCGCGCAAACATTAAAAAATCTCCACACCACAGAAGTACGAGGCCTCGATGGGGGAGCTTCGCGCGACTGCCTGCTGCCGGGAAGAGCTTCGGCCCTGCTGGCTGTGGCCTGCCTTCTCTGTCTGGACTGTCCTCTGCCTCTGGACTGTCCTCTGCCTCTTGCTGCCTTATTCGGTGATGCGCAGACCGCATCTCCACTGCTTTCCCCGCTGGACATCACCCCTGTCCAAGTGGGGTCGGTCATTTCGTCGTCCACCACCTCCTCTTCCACTTCCTCTCTCTGCTCCTCCTCCTGCCCACTGGACATTCCAACAGCCTCCCTTGATGGCAACTGCGTCTCATCATCATCGCTCATGATAGCAGATGCTGGTTCCGGGTCCACATCACTAGCAGATGGCGGATACTCAAGTGTTTGGGCATCACTACAAACAAATTCCTCTGCTAGCTCCTGGGATTCTTGCAGCACATCTGGAAAAGGACCCGAAAAGAGGTCCTGGGAGGGGTCAAGGTTGGGCTGACTCTGTTGGCCAGGTTGGGAGGAAGGAGGGTCAGAGTGAGACTGTGTGGATGACTGGGTGGTGGACAAGTGACTGGAAGCGTTATCGGCCATCCATTGCACCACCTGTTCACGCTGCTCAGGCCTTAACAGAGGTGTACCCCGCCCCCCGCATAACTGTCCCATAAAGGCAGGGAAGCTGGATGAGCGTAATGCTGGCTGCCCCTCACCAGCACGCATTGTATCCCCACTGGCTTCAACGCGGTTTGTGCCCCCACCAGCATTTCCGCGCCCCCGTCCTCGTCCACGTCCCTTTGCGCTAGCCCTCCGCATTTCAGACGTTTTACTTTTTTGGCCACGCGTTATGCCAAATATAAAAATATTTTTAAGAAGAACACCTGGCTATACAGCCGTATACTGCCAGAAGGTGAAATGGTGCCTATACGCACCGTGTATAAAACAGTGTTTTGTTGGCACAGAGGACACAAAACAGTAGTGCCAAATATAAATATATTTTTAAGAACACCTGGCTATACAGCCGTATACTGCCAGAAGGTGAAATGGTGCCTATATACGCACCGGGTATATAACAAGGTTTTGTTGGTAAAGAGGACACAAAACAGTAGTGCCAAATATAAAAATATTTTTAAGAAAAACACCTGGCTATACAGCCGTATACTGCCAGAAGGTGAAATGGTGCCTATACGCACCGGGTATATAACAAGGTTTTGTTGGTAAAGAGAACACAAAACAATAGTGCCAAATATAAAAATATTTTTAAGAAAAACACCTGGCTATACAGCCGTATACTGCCAGAAGGTGAAATGGTGCCTATACGCACCGGGTATATAACAAGGTTTTGTTGGTAAAGAGGACACAAAACAGTAGTGCCAAATATAAAAATATTTTTAAGAAAAACACCTGGCTATACAGCCGTATACTGCCAGAAGGTGAAATGGTGCCTATATACGCACCGGGTATATAACAAGGTTTTGTTGGTAAAGAGGACACAAAACAGTAGTGCCAAATATAAAAATATTTTTAAGAAAAACACCTGGCTATACAGCCGTATACTGCCAGAAGGTGAAATGGTGCCTATATACGCACCGGGTATATAACAAGGTTTTGTTGGTAAAGAGGACACAAAACAGTAGTGCCAAATATAAAAATATTTTTAAGAAAAACACCTGGCTATACAGCTGTATACTGCCAGAAAGTGAAATGGTGCCTATACGCACCGGGTATATAACAAGGTTTTGTTGGCACAGAGGACACAAAACAGTAGTGCAAAATATAGTTTTGTATATAGGTGCTAATACACCACTGAAGTCTTTCTGTCCCTATTCCAGCATCAGCAGCTACCCCTCACTAAAGCAGCCGTTTTGAGCAGAGAGTATATAGTTTTGTATATAGGTGGTAACTAATAAGGGCTCTTAAGGACTCTCTTGTCTTCTGGTAGCTGGTATATATGGTGGTAAAAGCTATATTCTGAGCTTCTGGGGCCCTGCCTGACTACATAGGATATGAGCTATATACTGTTCAACGTAGCAGCACTAATAAGGGCTCTTAAGGACTCTCTTGTCTTCTGGTAGCTGGTATATATGGTGGTAAAAGCTATATTCTGAGCTTCTGGGGCCCTGCCTGACTACATAGGATATGAGCTATATACTGTTCAGCGTAGTAGCCCTAATAAGGGCTCTTAAGGACTCTCTTGTCTTCTGGTAGCTGGTATATATGGTGGTAAAAGCTATATTCTGAGCTTCTGGGGCCCTGCCTGACTACATAGGATATGAGCTATATACTGTTCAACGTAGCAGCCCTAATAAGGGCTCTTAAGGACTCTCTTGTCTTCTGGTAGCTGGTATATATGGTGGTAAAAGCTATATTCTGAGCTTCTGGGGCCCTGCCTGACTACATAGAATATGAGCTATATACTGTTCAGCGTAGTAGCCCTAATAAGGGCTCTTAAGGACTCTCTTGTCTTCTGGTAGCTGGTATATATGGTGGTAAAAGCTATATTCTGAGCTTCTGGGGCCCTGCCTGACTACATAGAATATGAGCTATATACTGTTCAGCGTAGTAGCCCTAATAAGGGCTCTTAAGGACTCTCTTGTCTTCTGGTAGCTGGTATATATGGTGGTAAAAGCTATATTCTGAGCTTCTGGGGCCCTGCCTGACTACATAGGATATGAGCTATATACTGTTCAACGTAGCAGCACTAATAAGGGCTCTTAAGGACTCTCTTGTCTTCTGGTAGCTGGTATATATGGTGGTAAAAGCTATATTCTGAGCTTCTGGGGCCCTGCCTGACTACATAGAATATGAGCTATATACTGTTCAGCGTAGTAGCCCTAATAAGGGCTCTTAAGGACTCTCTTGTCTTCTGGTAGCTGGTATATATGGTGGTAAAAGCTATATTCTGAGCTTCTGGGGCCCTGCCTGCCTACATAGGATATGAGCTATATAATGTTCAGCGTAGTAGCCCTAATAAGGGCTCTTAAGGACTCTCTTGTCTTCTGGTAGCTGGTATATATGGTGGTAAAAGCTATATTCTGAACTTCTGGGGCCCTGCCTGACTACATAGGATATGAGCTATATACTGTTCAACGTAGCAGCCCTAATAAGGGCTCTTAAGGACTCTCTTGTCTTCTGGTAGCTGGTATATATGGTGGTAAAAGCTATATTCTGAGCTTCTGGGGCCCTGCCTGACTACATAGGATATGAGCTATATACTGTTCAACGTAGCAGCACTAATAAGGGCACTTAAGGACTCTCTTGTCTTCTGGTAGCTGGTATATATGGTGGTAAAAGCTCTATTCTGAGCTTCTGGGGCCCTGCCTGACTACATAGAATATGAGCTATATACTGTTCAGCGTAGTAGCCCTAATAAGGGCTCTTAAGGACTCTCTTGTCTTCTGGTAGCTGGTATATATGGTGGTAAAAGCTATATTCTGAGCTTCTGGGGCCCTGCCTGACTACATAGGATATGAGCTATATACTGTTCAACGTAGCAGCACTAATAAGGGCTCTTAAGGACTCTCTTGTCTTCTGGTAGCTGGTATATATGGTGGTAAAAGCTATATTCTGAGCTTCTGGGGCCCTGCCTGACTACATAGGATATGAGCTATATACTGTTCAACGTAGCAGCCCTAATAAGGGCTCTTAAGGACTCTCTTGTCTTCTGGTAGCTGGTATATATGGTGGTAAAAGCTATATTCTGAGCTTCTGGGGCCCTGCCTGACTACATAGAATATGAGCTATATACTGTTCGGCGTAGTAGCCCTAATAAGGGCTCTTAAGGACTCTCTTGTCTTCTGGTAGCTGGTATATATGGTGGTAAAAGCTATATTCTGAGCTTCTGGGGCCCTGCCTGACTACATAGAATATGAGCTATATACTGTTCAGCGTAGTAGCCCTAATAAGGGCTCTTAAGGACTCTCTTGTCTTCTGGTAGCTGGTATATATGGTGGTAAAAGCTATATTCTGAGCTTCTGGGGCCCTGCCTGCCTACATAGGATATGAGCTATATAATGTTCAGCGTAGTAGCCCTAATAAGGGCTCTTAAGGACTCTCTTGTCTTCTGGTAGCTGGTATATATGGTGGTAAAAGCTATATTCTGAGCTTCTGGGGCCCTGCCTGACTACATAGAATATGAGCTATATACTGTTCAGCGTAGTAGCCCTAATAAGGGCTCTTAAGGACTCTCTTGTCTTCTGGTAGCTGGTATATATGGTGGTAAAAGCTATATTCTGAGCTTCTGGGGCCCTGCCTGACTACATAGGATATGAGCTATATACTGTTCAACGTAGCAGCACTAATAAGGGCACTTAAGGACTCTCTTGTCTTCTGGTAGCTGGTATATATGGTGGTAAAAGCTATATTCTGAGCTTCTGGGGCCCTGCCTGACTACATAGAATATGAGCTATATACTGTTCAGCGTAGTAGCCCTAATAAGGGCTCTTAAGGACTCTCTTGTCTTCTGGTAGCTGGTATATATGGTGGTAAAAGCTATATTCTGAGCTTCTGGGGCCCTGCCTGACTACATAGGATATGAGCTATATACTGTTCAACGTAGCAGCACTAATAAGGGCTCTTAAGGACTCTCTTGTCTTCTGGTAGCTGGTATATATGGTGGTAAAAGCTATATTCTGAGCTTCTGGGGCCCTGCCTGACTACATAGGATATGAGCTATATACTGTTCAACGTAGCAGCACTAATAAGGGCTCTTAAGGACTCTCTTGTCTTCTGGTAGCTGGTATATATGGTGGTAAAAGCTATATTCTGAGCTTCTGGGGCCCTGCCTGACTACATAGGATATGAGCTATATACTGTTCAACGTAGCAGCACTAATAAGGGCTCTTAAGGACTCTCTTGTCTTCTGGTAGCTGGTATATATGGTGGTAAAAGCTATATTCTGAGCTTCTGGGGCCCTGCCTGACTACATAGAATATGAGCTATATACTGTTCAGCGTAGTAGCCCTAATAAGGGCTCTTAAGGACTCTCTTGTCTTCTGGTAGCTGGTATATATGGTGGTAAAAGCTATATTCTGAGCTTCTGGGGCCCTGCCTGACTACATAGAATATGAGCTATATACTGTTCGGCGTAGTAGCCCTAATAAGGGCTCTTAAGGACTCTCTTGTCTTCTGGTAGCTGGTATATATGGTGGTAAAAGCTATATTCTGAGCTTCTGGGGCCCTGCCTGACTACATAGGATATGAGCTATATACTGTTCAACGTAGCAGCACTAATAAGGGCTCTTAAGGACTCTCTTGTCTTCTGGTAGCTGGTATATATGGTGGTAAAAGCTATATTCTGAGCTTCTGGGGCCCTGCCTGACTACATAGAATATGAGCTATATACTGTTCAGCGTAGTAGCCCTAATAAGGGCTCTTAAGGACTCTCTTGTCTTCTGGTAGCTGGTATATATGGTGGTAAAAGCTATATTCTGAGCTTCTGGGGCCCTGCCTGCCTACATAGGATATGAGCTATATAATGTTCAGCGTAGTAGCCCTAATAAGGGCTCTTAAGGACTATCTTGTCTTCTGGTAGCTGGTATATATGGTGGTAAAAGCTATATTCTGAGCTTCTGGGGCCCTGCCTGACTACATAGGATATGAGCTATATACTGTTCAACGTAGCAGCCCTAATAAGGGCTCTTAAGGACTCTCTTGTCTTCTGGTAGCTGGTATATATGGTGGTAAAAGCTATATTCTGAGCTTCTGGGGCCCTGCCTGACTACATAGAATATGAGCTATATACTGTTCGGCGTAGTAGCCCTAATAAGGGCTCTTAAGGACTCTCTTGTCTTCTGGTAGCTGGTATATATGGTGGTAAAAGCTATATTCTGAGCTTCTGGGGCCCTGCCTGACTACATAGAATATGAGCTATATACTGTTCAGCGTAGTAGCCCTAATAAGGGCTCTTAAGGACTCTCTTGTCTTCTGGTAGCTGGTATATATGGTGGTAAAAGCTATATTCTGAGCTTCTGGGGCCCTGCCTGCCTACAGAGGATATGAGCTATATAATGTTCAGCGTAGTAGCCCTAATAAGGGCTCTTAAGGACTCTCTTGTCTTCTGGTAGCTGGTATATATGGTGGTAAAAGCTATATTCTGAGCTTCTGGGGCCCTGCCTGACTACATAGAATATGAGCTATATACTGTTCAGCGTAGTAGCCCTAATAAGGGCTCTTAAGGACTCTCTTGTCTTCTGGTAGCTGGTATATATGGTGGTAAAAGCTATATTCTGAGCTCCTGGGGCCCTGCCTGACTACATAGGATATGAGCTATATACTGTTCAACGTAGCAGCACTAATAAGGGCTCTTAAGGACTCTCTTGTCTTCTGGTAGCTGGTATATATGGTGGTAAAAGCTATATTCTGAGCTTCTGGGGCCCTGCCTGACTACATAGGATATGAGCTATATACTGTTCAACGTAGCAGCCCTAATAAGGGCTCTTAAGGACTCTCTTGTCTTCTGGTAGCTGGTATATATGGTGGTAAAAGCTATATTCTGAGCTTCTGGGGCCCTGCCTGACTACATAGAATATGAGCTATATACTGTTCGGCGTAGTAGCCCTAATAAGGGCTCTTAAGGACTCTCTTGTCTTCTGGTAGCTGGTATATATGGTGGTAAAAGCTATATTCTGAGCTTCTGGGGCCCTGCCTGACTACATAGAATATGAGCTATATACTGTTCAGCGTAGTAGCCCTAATAAGGGCTCTTAAGGACTCTCTTGTCTTCTGGTAGCTGGTATATATGGTGGTAAAAGCTATATTCTGAGCTTCTGGGGCCCTGCCTGACTACATAGAATATGAGCTATATAATGTTCAGCGTAGTAGCCCTAATAAGGGCTCTTAAGGACTCTCTTGTCTTCTGGTAGCTGGTATATATGGTGGTAAAAGCTATATTCTGAGCTTCTGGGGCCCTGCCTGACTACATAGGATATAAGCTATATACTGTTCAACGTAGCAGCCCTAATAAGGGCTCTTAAGGACTCTCTTGTCTTCTGGTAGCTGGTATATATGGTGGTAAAAGCTATATTCTGAGCTTCTGGGGCCCTGCCTGACTACATAGAATATGAGCTATATATTGTTCGGCGTAGTAGCCCTAATAAGGGCTCTTAAGGACTCTCTTGTCTTCTGGTAGCTGGTATATATGGTGGTAAAAGCTATATTCTGAGCTTCTGGGGCCCTGCCTGACTACATAGAATATGAGCTATATACTGTTCAGCGTAGTAGCCCTAATAAGGGCACTTAAGGACTCTCTTGTCTTCTGGTAGCTGGTATATATGGTGGTAAAAGCTATATTCTGAGCTTCTGGGGCCCTGCCTGACTACATAGGATATGAGCTATATACTGTTCAACGTAGCAGCCCTAATAAGGGCTCTTAAGGACTCTCTTGTCTTCTGGTAGCTGGTATATATGGTGGTAAAAGCTATATTCTGAGCTTCTGGGGCCCTGCCTGACTACATAGAATATGAGCTATATACTGTTCGGCGTAGTAGCCCTAATAAGGGCTCTTAAGGACTCTCTTGTCTTCTGGTAGCTGGTATATATGGTGGTAAAAGCTATATTCTGAGCTTCTGGGGCCCTGCCTGACTACATAGAATATGAGCTATATACTGTTCAGCGTAGTAGCCCTAATAAGGGCTCTTAAGGACTCTCTTGTCTTCTGGTAGCTGGTATATATGGTGGTAAAAGCTATATTCTGAGCTTCTGGGGCCCTGCCTGACTACATAGGATATGAGCTATATACTGTTCAACATAGCAGCACTAATAAGGGATTAAGGACTCTCTTGTCTTCTGGTAGCTGGTATATATGGTGGTAAAAGCTATATTCTGAGCTTCTGGGGCCCTGCCTGACTACATAGAATATGAGCTATATACTGTTCAGCGTAGTAGCCCTAATAAGGGCTCTTAAGGACTCTCTTGTCTTCTGGTAGCTGGTATATATGGTGGTAAAAGCTATATTCTGAGCTTCTGGGGCCCTGCCTGACTACATAGGATATGATGAGCTATATACTGTTCAGCGTAGTAGCCCTAATAAGGGCTCTTAAGGACTCTCTTGTCTTCTGGTAGCTGGTATATATGGTGGTAAAAGCTATATTCTGAGCTTCTGGGGCCCTGCCTGACTACATAGGATATGAGCTATATACTGTTCAACGTAGCAGCACTAATAAGGGCACTTAAGGACTCTCTTGTCTTCTGGTAGCTGGTATATATGGTGGTAAAAGCTATATTCTGAGCTTCTGGGGCCCTGCCTGACTACATAGAATATGAGCTATATACTGTTCAGCGTAGTAGCCCTAATAAGGGCTCTTAAGGACTCTCTTGTCTTCTGGTAGCTGGTATATATGGTGGTAAAAGCTATATTCTGAGCTTCTGGGGCCCTGCCTGACTACATAGGATATGAGCTATATACTGTTCAACGTAGCAGCACTAATAAGGGCTCTTAAGGACTCTCTTGTCTTCTGGTAGCTGGTATATATGGTGGTAAAAGCTATATTCTGAGCTTCTGGGGCCCTGCCTGACTACATAGGATATGAGCTATATACTGTTCAACGTAGCAGCACTAATAAGGGCTCTTAAGGACTCTCTTGTCTTCTGGTAGCTGGTATATATGGTGGTAAAAGCTATATTCTGAGCTTCTGGGGCCCTGCCTGACTATATAGGATATGAGCTATATACTGTTCAACGTAGCAGCACTAATAAGGGCTCTTAAGGACTCTCTTGTCTTCTGGTAGCTGGTATATATGGTGGTAAAAGCTATATTCTGAGCTTCTGTGGCCCTGCCTGACTACATAGAATATGAGCTATATACTGTTCAGCGTAGTAGCCCTAATAAGGGCTCTTAAGGACTCTCTTGTCTTCTGGTAGCTGGTATATATGGTGGTAAAAGCTATATTCTGAGCTTCTGGGGCCCTGCCTGCCTACATAGGATATGAGCTATATAATGTTCAGCGTAGTAGCCCTAATAAGGGCTCTTAAGGACTCTCTTGTCTTCTGGTAGCTGGTATATATGGTGGTAAAAGCTATATTCTGAGCTTCTGGGGCCCTGCCTGACTACATAGGATATGAGCTATATACTGTTCAATGTAGCAGCCCTAATAAGGGCTGTTAAGGACTCTCTTATCTTCTGGTAGCTGGTATATATGGTGGTAAAAGCTATATTCTGAGCTTCTGGGGCCCTGCCTGACTACATAGAATATGAGCTATATACTGTTCGGCGTAGTAGCCCTAATAAGGGCTCTTAAGGACTCTCTTGTCTTCTGGTAGCTAGTATATATGGTGGTAAAAGCTATATTCTGAGCTTCTGGGGCCCTGCCTGACTACATAGAATATGAGCTATATACTGTTCAGCGTAGTAGCCCTAATAAGGGCTCTTAAGGACTCTCTTGTCTTCTGGTAGCTGGTATATATGGTGGTAAAAGCTATATTCTGAGCTTCTGGGGCCCTGCCTGACTACATAGGATATGAGCTATATACTGTTCAACGTAGCAGCACTAATAAGGGCTCTTAAGGACTCTCTTGTCTTCTGGTAGCTGGTATATATGGTGGTAAAAGCTATATTCTGAGCTTCTGGGGCCCTGCCTGACTACATAGAATATGAGCTATATACTGTTCAGCGTAGTAGCCCTAATAAGGGCTCTTAAGGACTCTCTTGTCTTCTGGTAGCTGGTATATATGGTGGTAAAAGCTATATTCTGAGCTTCTGGGGCCCTGCCTGACTACATAGGATATGAGCTATATACTGTTCAACGTAGCAGCCCTAATAAGGGCTCTTAAGGACTCTCTTGTCTTCTGGTAGCTGGTATATATGGTGGTAAAAGCTATATTCTGAGCTTCTGGGGCCCTGCCTGACTACATAGAATATGAGCTATATACTGTTCGGCGTAGTAGCCCTAATAAGGGCTCTTAAGGACTCTCTTGTCTTCTGGTAGCTGGTATATATGGTGGTAAAAGCTATATTCTGAGCTTCTGGGGCCCTGCCTGACTACATAGAATATGAGCTATATACTGTTCAGCGTAGTAGCCCTAATAAGGGCACTTAAGGACTCTCTTGTCTTCTGGTAGCTGGTATATATGGTGGTAAAAGCTATATTCTGAGCTTCTGGGGCCCTGCCTGACTACATAGGATATGAGCTATATACTGTTCAACGTAGCAGCCCTAATAAGGGCTCTTAAGGACTCTCTTGTCTTCTGGTAGCTGGTATATATGGTGGTAAAAGCTATATTCTGAGCTTCTGGGGCCCTGCCTGACTACATAGAATATGAGCTATATACTGTTCGGCGTAGTAGCCCTAATAAGGGCTCTTAAGGACTCTCTTGTCTTCTGGTAGCTGGTATATATGGTGGTAAAAGCTATATTCTGAGCTTCTGTGGCCCTGCCTGACTACATAGAATATGAGCTATATACTGTTCAGCGTAGTAGCCCTAATAAGGGCTCATAAGGACTCTCTTGTCTTCTGGTAGCTGGTATATATGGTGGTAAAAGCTATATTCTGAGCTTCTGGGGCCCTGCCTGCCTACATAGGATATGAGCTATATAATGTTCAGCGTAGTAGCCCTAATAAGGGCTCTTAAGGACTCTCTTGTCTTCTGGTAGCTGGTATATATGGTGGTAAAAGCTATATTCTGAGCTTCTGGGGCCCTGCCTGACTACATAGGATATGAGCTATATACTGTTCAATGTAGCAGCCCTAATAAGGGCTGTTAAGGACTCTCTTATCTTCTGGTAGCTGGTATATATGGTGGTAAAAGCTATATTCTGAGCTTCTGGGGCCCTGCCTGACTACATAGAATATGAGCTATATACTGTTCGGCGTAGTAGCCCTAATAAGGGCTCTTAAGGACTCTCTTGTCTTCTGGTAGCTGGTATATATGGTGGTAAAAGCTATATTCTGAGCTTCTGGGGCCCTGCCTGACTACATAGAATATGAGCTATATACTGTTCAGCGTAGTAGCCCTAATAAGGGCTCTTAAGGACTCTCTTGTCTTCTGGTAGCTGGTATATATGGTGGTAAAAGCTATATTCTGAGCTTCTGGGGCCCTGCCTGACTACATAGGATATGAGCTATATACTGTTCAACGTAGCAGCACTAATAAGGGCTCTTAAGGACTCTCTTGTCTTCTGGTAGCTGGTATATATGGTGGTAAAAGCTATATTCTGAGCTTCTGGGGCCCTGCCTGACTACATAGAATATGAGCTATATACTGTTCAGCGTAGTAGCCCTAATAAGGGCTCTTAAGGACTCTCTTGTCTTCTGGTAGCTGGTATATATGGTGGTAAAAGCTATATTCTGAGCTTCTGGGGCCCTGCCTGACTACATAGGATATGAGCTATATACTGTTCAACGTAGCAGCCCTAATAAGGGCTCTTAAGGACTCTCTTGTCTTCTGGTAGCTGGTATATATGGTGGTAAAAGCTATATTCTGAGCTTCTGGGGCCCTGCCTGACTACATAGAATATGAGCTATATACTGTTCGGCGTAGTAGCCCTAATAAGGGCTCTTAAGGACTCTCTTGTCTTCTGGTAGCTGGTATATATGGTGGTAAAAGCTATATTCTGAGCTTCTGGGGCCCTGCCTGACTACATAGAATATGAGCTATATACTGTTCAGCGTAGTAGCCCTAATAAGGGCACTTAAGGACTCTCTTGTCTTCTGGTAGCTGGTATATATGGTGGTAAAAGCTATATTCTGAGCTTCTGGGGCCCTGCCTGACTACATAGGATATGAGCTATATACTGTTCAACGTAGCAGCCCTAATAAGGGCTCTTAAGGACTCTCTTGTCTTCTGGTAGCTGGTATATATGGTGGTAAAAGCTATATTCTGAGCTTCTGGGGCCCTGCCTGACTACATAGAATATGAGCTATATACTGTTCGGCGTAGTAGCCCTAATAAGGGCTCTTAAGGACTCTCTTGTCTTCTGGTTGCTGGTATATATGGTGGTAAAAGCTATATTCTGAGCTTCTGGGGCCCTGCCTGACTACATAGAATATGAGCTATATACTGTTCAGCGTAGTAGCCCTAATAAGGGCTCTTAAGGACTCTCTTGTCTTCTGGTAGCTGGTATATATGGTGGTAAAAGCTATATTCTGAGCTTCTGGGGCCCTGCCTGACTACATAGGATATGAGCTATATACTGTTCAACATAGCAGCACTAATAAGGGATTAAGGACTCTCTTGTCTTCTGGTAGCTGGTATATATGGTGGTAAAAGCTATATTCTGAGCTTCTGGGGCCCTGCCTGACTACATAGAATATGAGCTATATACTGTTCAGCGTAGTAGCCCTAATAAGGGCTCTTAAGGACTCTCTTGTCTTCTGGTAGCTGGTATATATGGTGGTAAAAGCTATATTCTGAGCTTCTGGGGCCCTGCCTGACTACATAGGATATGATGAGCTATATACTGTTCAGCGTAGTAGCCCTAATAAGGGCTCTTAAGGACTCTCTTGTCTTCTGGTAGCTGGTATATATGGTGGTAAAAGCTATATTCTGAGCTTCTGGGGCCCTGCCTGACTACATAGGATATGATGAGCTATATACTGTTCAGCGTAGTAGCCCTAATAAGGGCTCTTAAGGACTGTCTTGTCTTCTGGTAGCTGGTATATATGGTGGTAAAAGCTATATTCTGAGCTTCTGGGGCCCTGCCTGCCTACATATGAGCCATATACCGTTCAGCGTAGTAGCCCTAATAAGGGCTCTTAATGACTCTCTTGTCTTCTGGTAGCTGGTATAGATGGTGGTAAAAGCGATATTCCGAGCTTCTGGGGCCCTGCCAGCGACAGCCTGTCTTTCCCTGCTGTGAGCGTCTGTCCCTCACTAAGTTCAAGCTGCTAATGCTGACGAAGAGGAAGTGCTGAGTTTTGTATATTCGAGGTCACATGGTTTTTCCAGCCAATGCGTGTAGACGCCGTTTTCGCGATGCCAGCGTCCTCCCAGGACCTGTCCCACCCCCCCCTGCATGGTGATTGGTGTAAAAAACGCGCCAGGGAAGGTGGGAGGGGAAACGAATTGTGAGTGCGCCATCGCCGCTGTACTCGATCGAAATCGAGTATGACGAACAGCGTAGTATTCAATCGAATACCGGCTCGGTCGAATACTACTCGCTCATCACTATTCATCATTCCTTATTGGACCATTTATATCAGGTCACCGATAGTGTAGCTGTTTGGATTTTGTTTAGTAAGTTAAGTTCAAACAGTATTTTGCTGATTCACTCTGATCAGAGCTTATATTTCACTGAAGTTCAGCCAGTTCAGTGAAGCTCATTTGCTTTTTTTTGCTCATTTTTCATTTGTACGAACGTTCGGGAATGCGTTTCCGATGAACGGAAGCAAATCGGAACATTTCCGTTAGTTCGGATCATTTTCCAAACAAAATCGGAAATTTTCCGTTCGTTCAGATAACTTCCGTTGTTGGGATGGGTTTCCGTCTGATTCAGAGAGCTGATTTCCGACGGACCACCACCCTATAAATCCGTTTCATTTCCGATCCACTTACGGGACCTTTGAGGGCTCGGATTGCTATTGTTGAACATATTTTGTGGCTATGTGGAGGAGTCTGCGCGCCTTTAGCACCAAGGCACTGCATGTATCAGCATGGCCGAGGCCATAAATTGTATAGCAATGCATACCTGAATCAATACATGTATGCCTTATAGATGCCTTTTAATGCTGACCTAAATTATTCCTTAGCATGTAAACATTTATTTTTCCACACATCCATATAATGGCTAAATTTTTTTAGACTTATGTCCTTTGTGAATTATATTTGGATTGTTGAACTTGAATCTTAATTTGTTGTAGGAGTTCTTGTTTTAGTTGGTTACTTTTGCTTTGTGTAATTATTTTATATTTGGTTGCAGGAACCGCAAGATGTGCCACTCGCCCTTGCTCCTGATGCCCGTTCTTTGCCTGCAGAATGCGGGCCAGGGGTTCTCTAATTGGGCACTATGCAAAACCCGGCCCGTGGTGGCGAGGGCCCTCTGGCTTTTGAAGTCCAGATTTAGGTGTTTGGACCATACGGGGGGGCACTGCAGTATGACCCCAGCAAGGTTATACCAATATTTTAATTTACCTTTTTTTAACAGGGACCACATGTGCCAGAGTGGCACAACTGAGTGTCAGGGTCCTTCAGATGGTGGGTGAGATGCAGGAGCTGCGCAACTCATTGGGGACCACAGATGAAGAATAATGTTCAGTGGCCTGCCATTGCTATGTATTTTGTTTTTTATAGTTGTAAAATTTGAAATTTTCAAAATTTTAATTTTTTTTATATTTTATGATGGAATAAAAAAAAAATATATTACATTGTCATTTCATTTACAAAATACATTAACACAGAACTAATGGGCCCAGAAATATTTAAAGATGAATATTCACATGACCAAGAAGTGATTTGGGTAAGTTTTAGGGGGCTAAAATGGAAGAAGAACCTAACCGAGAAGTGGTATGGGTGAGCTTTAAGGGTCCAAAAGGGAAGATGGAGGACAGTGCTAAGTGGTTTGGGTGAGCTTTAAGGGTCCAAAAGGGAAGATGGAGGATAGTGCTAAGTGATTTAGCTAAACATTGTAGTAGAAGTGAGGGTGGCAAATATGTAGGCGAGCACTTTAATGAGTTAAGTTTGTAGTGCGCAGGCACACGATCGTAAGGATTTCCGTCTGGACGATTATTTATTGAAAAAGGGAAACAGAATTGAACGGGAAACGTAAAGGATTTGTTGGAGGATACGATGGGAAAAGGGCAAAAACGAAAGCCTACATTGTAACATGTGAAAATGAAACGGAAAAGTCTGGATGGAAAATGACATCCTCGTATTCGTAATCTGCCGTACGAACGGACGGAAACTTTACAGAAGGTTTTCAATGCATGCACAGAATCGCTCGCACGCTCATACGAGAACGGAAACATTTCCAAAAAAAAACAGATCAGAACTAAAACGGAAGATTTTTTTTGTCTCTCTGAATCGAGCCTCATATGTTCCCTGAAAGTACACACATTAGGATTTCTAGGCGTACCCAGCGTGTTGTAGTGGGCTTGTCTTTCTGGAAGTAATCCCTCAAAGTATTATATGGTTGCACAGGGTTTTCCTGAAAAACGTATAATAAGCAGCATACAAAACAAATTTTCCTAAAATAAAAATATGTCAACAAGACAAAAAAAGCGGGCAGGCTGATTCATCACTAACGCCAGGTAGCAACAGATGATTGTCTGTAGCAGGCATTTCAGAGCGCCCGCTAGTAGTCGCTGTGTTCGGCCGTGGGTCGCTAGTTCAGAGCGACTCAGTCGCTGTGCAGTAATGATGAATACATTGTGAGGAGTCGCTATTTGACCAGTACAGCGCTGTATGTGAGCGCATGTTAGTGACTAGTCAGTGCGACCGACTCACAACATATTCATTAAAAAAACATCCTCACAAAACTCCGGCGCTGAAAAAAGCTTCTCTAAAGCCCAGAGCGCCGGAAACTGTGTGGTCAATGCCTGTTTTTCAGCATGTATCCAACAGTAACAAAGCGAAAACATATGGAATTACATTGTAATAACATTGTAACATGAACACTTTAATGCCAGACCTGTAATGTCAATTCTGCAGAAATATATTAAACATGAAAAATTTTGGAATAAATGGCTTTTTCTATGCCAGAAGAGGTCACAACATTATTTGAGATTTTAAAAAAAAATTAACAAAAACCCTGTTTAAAAAGAAATAAATGAACGTCTATTGAAATGTATGGGAGAGCGATAGGTAGCGAGAGGTCATAACTGGCGCTGTGCAAGGCTGAACGCCGGCACTGTTCGCTGAGGCTGGGATAATGATGAATCGGACACTACATGGCGTTATTCCAGTCGCTCAACAGATTCTGCTTGATAAATGTGTAATTGCGTGCTGCGTCCGGTGTTAACCTGTCGCTACCTCTCATTAACAAGGCACTACCTGACGCTATCCCTTCATGAATAAGGGCCTAAATCTGAAAGCGCAGAACAATACCCAACATGCATAGGTACTTTTAACTCTTCTAACTGCCAGCCAACTTGATGTTGTTACCCTCTTTTGACAGGTCATTTTCACTAGGTTTAAAAAAATATATGTTTTTTAAATGTGTCTTGTTTATTTTAAATACAAAAAATTATTGTATTCAAGAACACCATATTGCTTGTGAAAGCGGTAGCTGTGGCCCCTTGTTCCTGCCCAGCAACTATAACACTATAGATCCTGCCCACACTATAAAGGGTTACATTAAAAAAAAAATTGTGTGGGATTCCTCTCCCCATCAGAAAAAAATATTTTATTTTTTTAACCCTTTAAATGCCAGCCACGTAAAATTTACGTGGTTGCCTCTCCGTCTCTTAGGTGCCAGCCACGTAAAATTTACGTGCCTGGCATTTACCCCTGCTAGCGGGCAAAAAAAAATACTCACCTGACCCCTTGTTGGATCCGGACGGGTCTCCTCTTTAATTTAGTGCCATCCGATCCCCCGTGGGGGCTCGGATGGCTCCAGGAGAGCCCCCGGAATAGGCCCCCCCTGCTTCTGCAGCAGCAGCTGCTAACTGTAAAAAAATAAAAATGACATTCACTTACCTCCGTGTGCGCTGGCTCCTGCTGTCCCTCCTCTTCACCTGGGGGGGCCTCCGATCCCCCCCAGGACTCACGGATCTTCAGGAGAGAGCCCGGGAGGCTCTCTCCCCTCTCCTCCTCGATGGCGGCCGTCATCTTGCCGCTAAGCCCTGCCCCCTTGGGCTAATGATGTCATCACGGCCCCGATCACCGGCTTCTCAGCTGTCAGATGCCGGTGATCGGTGCCCAGGAAGGAGGTGGCAGGAGATCCTCTGATCTCCTGCCTCCCCCTTCTCTGGATGCCGATCACCGGCATCTGTCATCAGAGCGACGAGGGACAAGAGCTTACAATCGGAGGTAAGTACAGTAAAAAAAAATGTATTAACTTATGTTTTTTTTTTTAACAGTTAACCCTTTGTGAGCTGGTAAGGGGTCCATGAGACCCCTTATACCAGTTCACAAGGCTCTGGGTCTGGCAAGTCACTTGCGGCTAGCGTTTGACTTGCCATTAACCCCCAGCCCCCATTACCTGCCTCCCCAATGGCCGGGGGGGGCAGAAGGGCCCGGGCGGGGGGACCCTATGTCATTTTTTTTTTAATTAACCCTTTTGTGTTCTGTCATCCAGCAGCTATAAAAGGCTTCTAGCAACTGAGCAGAAGCCAGTGATCGCCGAGGGACAGAGTGCTCCAGTATGGATGGGAGGTAAGTATTAAAAAAAAAAATAATAATAATAAAATATTTTTTCTCTGTGTGGTGTGTTTTTTTTACATTTAACCCCTTGTGAACTGGTAAGGGGTCCAAGAGACCCCTATACCAGTTCTCAAGGCTGGGGGGATGGCAAGTCACCTACGCTAGCCGGTGACTTGCCATTAACCCCCGGCACCCCCATTACCTGCCTCCCCAAAGGCCAGGGGGGGCAGAAGAGCCCGTGGCCATGGGCTATGCGGGTTTGTAGCCTGCAGGGCCAGGAGCCACAAAAGCTGGCCCCTGCGCCCTGTTCCTAGAAGCCCTGCATAGCTGGTCCCGGGCTGGTTACTTTGGGTAAGGGGGGCCCCATTTAATTTTTTGGGGGGGATTTTTAAGGGTTTTTTTTTCTCGATTTAACCCTTTGTAGTGTGGATGGTAGTTGTATTTTATTTGTAAATGTTAAAAATTACTTGTTTCAGTTAGGGGGGTCTCCTGGGCAGGAACAGGGGGCTACCGATAAATATGTGGTACCATTCTAATCAGTAGAAATGGGGCTTTCACATGCAATATGGTTTTCCCTAATAAAATACATTTTTTATTTAAAATAAAGGAGGCAATTTTCTAAAAAAAGATGTTATTTATTTTTTTTACTTAATAATAAATATAATTTACAAACAAGACATTTCATGTTAAAGCCTAAACTCTGCTGCAAAAAAAAAAAATATATATATAATTTTCCTGAAAATTCCAGCAAAAATGTCGCAAAACATGGCGCAAAATGGGGAAAAATGACCTGTCAACAGAGGGTGACAAAATCTCAAGTAGGCTGGCAATTAAAAGGGTTAATAGTACCTATGCATGTTGGGTATTGTTCTGTTCGGGGGACCTTGCGCTTTCAGACTTAGCTTGTTTTTTCTTGTTTGCATATTTATATTTTAGGAAAAGGTGTTTTTTATTCAGCTTTTTTATACATTTTTTAGGGAAACCCTGCGCAAACAAAGAATTCTTTGAGGGATCAATTCCAGAAAGATGAGCCCACTACAACAAGCTCAGTACGCTTAGAAAGCTTAACATGTGTACTTTCAGGGAATATATGGTTTATGGGGGATATTCCAAATGTAAAGGGTTGTTTTGGTTGAAAAATCGCAAGGTGCGCACTTTGTCTGCAGAGCTGAAATTTTCAAGAAAAATTACCGTTATGCTCATGCTTTACTTTGGGGTGTTTGGCAACTCTTCCCTTGACAGTAACTATGCATGTTGGGTATCGTTCTGTTCGAGGGATGTTGCTTTTTCAGATTATACTTCTTGTTTGTATATAGTTTTTTTAGGAAAATGTGGCTTTGATTCTGCTTTTTTATTGTCAGGACTGTACCGAACACCTGTCTGTCTTGAGCTGGTAACCCCCAATCTCCACCGCCTCTTCTGCCTATAGACAAGCCCCCGCTTGTAGGAGACACGGGTAATGCCTCTCCCAGTCGGTTGCCCCCAGGACTTATAGGGCGCAAAGGATACCAGCTTAAGGTGGAGACTGATGAATGGCAGGGAGTCCCGAATGAGGATGCCGGATGGCAGAAGTCCAAATACAGGCCGAGGTCAAACCAGGAGGTCACAGGGCGAGGTATCCGAAGGAGGTAACAAAGAGTAGTCAAACGAGCCGAGGTCAAATCCAGGAGGTCACGGTGCGAGGTATCAGAGGGGTCAGGCAGAATCGTGGTCAGGCAAGCGAAAGGTCAGGGCAGGCAGCAAGCAAGGGAAGTCGAGGTCCAAAAGCCGAATAATAACAGGAGACACTGTAACACACATCCAGAACCCAGAGGCTATAACGGGCACTGGGATCCAAAAGCAGAATAGCTTCATAGAAGATACTGGCCATTGGGGAAAAGGGACAATGGAGGGAATCAAGGTGATTGGTGCATACAATAATAATGGGATCAGTCCCAGGAGCTGGACGGCCCAGGCCAGACAGGCCGACCAGTCCCTGGGTCCGATTCCAGGACCCAGCCGCAGATTGGCCACTTTAAACTCGCCCCCGGCGGGCGCCTTGGGGAAAGCGCCGCCGGGAGGCATAAAGGAGACGTGCTCGCGCGCGCGCGCGAGCACGAAGCGAGTCAGGCGTGCCCCCGCCTGGAGGAGGCAGCACCACGCCACCAGGAAGAGCAGCAGGCCGGCGCAGCCGCGCGGAGCGGGCTGCGACGCGGCCACCAACAGCGTCCTGCGCCGCCAGCCCCTGGACCCCACGGCGGTGCCCAGGGGGCGGGAGACCCGGGGACCGCCGGGCAGCAGCCCGCTGAAGCCCACCCGACAGCGCGCCGCGGGACCCGGAACGGCGACAGGGTAAGTGTGTAACATTACCCCCCCCCTGAGGAGGGGCCACTGGACCCTCCAAGCTGGGTTTCAAAGGATTCTCCCTGTGAAATCTCTTTACCAAATTCTGCGCATGAACCTCTCTGGCCGGAACCCAAGATCTATCTTCTGGGCCGTACCCCTTCCAGTCAATTAAATACTGAAGAGAGTTCCTAAAAAGGCGGGAGTCAAGAATCCGGGCAATTTCAAATTCCTGATGCCCATCGACTAACACAGGACTAGGGGGACTATTGGGTTCATGGTTTCTAGCAGGCTTAAGAAGAGAAACGTGAAAAGATCTACAAATTTTCATGGACGAAGGGAGGGCTAACTGATACGTAACCTGATTGATTTTCCGTGCTATGGGGAAGGGGCCAATAAATTTAGGCCCTAACTTAGCGGAGGGTTGGCGTAAGGCCAAGTTCTTAGTTGAAAGCCAAACCCAGTTTCCCACCTTATAACCAGGGTTAGAGGAACGTTTGCGATCTGAAAATTTTTTCTGTTGAAGAGCGGCCTTAGTCAGATGCTGTTGGATCTTATTCCATTCCTCTGGCCATTTGGAAACCCATTCATCCACGGAGGGAACTCTAGAGGGTTGGTCCGGAAGGGCAGAAAACTTCAGGTCTTTGCCATAGACACAATGGAAGGGAGAAACCCCCGTGGAAGAATGTGAAGCGTTGTTAAATGCAAATTCAGCAAATGGTAAGAAGAAGGCCCAGTCAGTCTGGGTATCAGCCGTAAAACAACGCAAATACTGTTCTAAAGATTGGTTTGTTCTCTCGGTTTGTCCATTCGACTGAGGATGGAAAGCCGAGGAAAGAGAGACGGTGAAACCCAGCTTCGTACAGAAAGCCCTCCAAAACCGGGAGACAAATTGGACCCCCCTATCCGAAACAATGTCTACTGGAATACCGTGGATTCTAAAAATGTGAGTGATGAAGAGTTGAGCTAATATTTGAGCTGAGGGAAGTTTTTTTAAAGGAATGAAATGAGCCATCTTGCTAAAGCGGTCCACAACTACCCAAATAACAGTATATCCCTGGGAAGGGGGAAGATCTGTAACAAAGTCCATGGCCAGATGGGTCCATGGAGAGGCAGGAATGGGTAATGGTAGGAGTGGGCCTTCAGGAGAATGTCTTAAAGATTTACTTCGAGCACAGACTTTACAGGCTAAGACAAATTTTTGAGCGTCCCTCCTAATAGATGGCCACCAAACTTGGCGCGTCAATAAGGCAATGGTTTTCTTGACCCCCGGATGACCCGCTGTTTTAGTATCGTGAAAATGGGACAAAAAGGCAGTACGGTAAGTAAAAGGCACAAACTGGGCCGACTCAGGTTTTTCAGGTGGAGCTTCGGCCTGGAACTGAGCTAGATCAGGAAGTTGGGGTTGGATAGCGGCTACCACTAGGGAGTGGGGTAAGATGGGAGTATCCAACCTTTCAGGTAAGTCAGGGAAAGAAAAACTCCGAGACAGGGCATCCGCTTTAACGTTCTTGGATCCAGGCTTATAGGTTATAGAAAAGTTAAACCGGGAAAAGAACAAGGACCAGCGGGCCTGTCTTGGAGTTAGTCTTTTTGCAGATTGAATGTATTCTAGATTTTTATGATCCGTAAAGACTGTGACTGGGTACTGAGCCCCCTCCAGCCAATGTCTCCATTCCTGAAAGGCTAACTTGATGGCCAATAATTCTCTGTTGCCGATATCGTAATTTCTTTCGGCCCCCGAGAATTTCTTGGAAAAGAAAGCACATGGATGAAGGCGTTCAGGTGATCCGCGATATTGTGACAAAACCGCCCCTACTGCAATTTCAGAAGCATCTACCTCCACAAAGAAGGGCAATTGCTCGTCCGGATGAACTAGGACCGGAGCGGAACTAAACACCCCTTTAAGATTCTCGAAGGCCTGGACCGCTTGAACAGGCCAAACTGAGGGATACCCGCTTTTCTTGGTAAGATTGGTCAATGGTGTTACTAGGGCAGAAAAATTCTTAATCAACCTCCTATAAAAATTAGCGAAGCCCAGAAACCTTTGCAGGCCCTTCAGATCCCTGGGCTGCTCCCATTCTAAGACTGCCTTCACTTTAGACTGATCCATGGATAGACCAGATTTAGAAATAATGTAACCGAGAAATGGAACCTCTGATACTTCAAATTGACACTTCTTTAACTTAGCATATAAACAGTTTTCCCTGAGTTTTTGCAAGACCATACACACATGTTTGCGATGTTCGTCAAGGGACGAAGAAAAAATCAGAATGTCGTCTAAATAAACGACCACAAAACGGCCAAGATAGTCCCTAAAAATTTCGTTAACGAAACTTTGACCGCGGGGGCATTGCACAAGCCAAAAGGCATTACCAAATACTCATAATGCCCCTCAAGGGTATTGAAGGCCGTCTTCCACTCGTCCCCCTGCCTAATTCTAATGAGGTTATAGGCTCCCCGGAGGTCGAGTTTGGAAAAAACCTGCGCCCCAACCACCTGTGTAAATAATCCCTCAATAAGTGGTAGGGGATACTTATTTTTTATAGTGATGTTATTTAAACCCCGATAATCAATACAGGGGCGGAGTCCCCCATCTTTCTTTTCTACAAAAAAAAACCCTGCTCCTGCCGGGGAAGATGATGGTCGAATAAACCCCTTCTCTAGGTTTTCCGCAATATATTCCCGCATGGCAAGGGTTTCAGTTCGGGTTAAATTAAATATTCTCCCTCTGGGAGGCATGGTACCGGGGAGAAGTTCAATAGGGCAATCCCACGGTCTATGGGGAGGAAGTTTGTCTGCCGCCCTTTCAGAAAAGACATCAGCAAATTCTAAGTACGGAGTGGGGACTCCAGCTGGAGCTAGATGCGCAACCCTGACCGGAAGTTCCAAACAACTCTGAAAACATTGGTGCCCCCACTTTATGATTTGCCCTGAGACCCAGTCAATTTGGGGATTGTGCTCCCGTAACCATGGCAATCCCAAAATTAGAGGGGTACTAGGCATACTCAAGACCAAAAAACTGATTACTTCAGAGTGATTGGCTCCCACATTATACTGTACAGGAGGGGTTCTGAACCGGACTAAACCCCCGGCCACCGGTGTGCCATCAATGACAGAGACCCGGATGGGAGTCGGCAAGGGCTGGATCATAATTCCTAAACTCTGCGCTAACTCAGAGTCTAGGAAGTTCCCGGCTGCTCCGGAGTCTAGGAGAGCCTTCAAATTCAGAAATTTAAAATTAATTTTTATCTGAACTGGAATAAGAACTGGAGACGATACTTGAGGTGATACCTTACAGCCTAGGAGGGCCCCCTCGAAACCCCCTAGGCTCTGGAGTTTCCCGACGGCTTCTTTGGGCATAGTCTGACCATATGGCCGGTTCCACCACAGTACAGACATAGCCCCTCGGATAAGCGTCGTCGTCTCTCGACTTCGGTGAGCCTTGTGGCACCCAGTTGCATGGGCTCTTCCGAAGGTTGTGCTACTGGGGCCTCAGATCTTGAAGCTGTCTCAGCATGCGACCCTTTTTCTTGGCGTCTTACCCGAAGCCGGCGGTCAATGCGAATGGCGAGGTGCATTAACTCGTCTAGGGTCTGAGGTTCCGGATAATTCACCAAGGTGTCCTTGACGGAATCAGCCAATCCAAGCCGGAATTGACCGCAGAGGGCAGGATTGTTCCAGCGGGAGTCTACTGCCCAGCGACGGAATTCCGAGCAATAATCTTCGGCTGGACGGCGTCCCTGGTGAAGAGTACGCAACTTAGCATCAGCTGTGGCCCCTTTGTCGGGATCATCATAAAGAACCTCCATCGCGGAGAAGAAACTGTCCACAGAGAGACGAACTGGATCCTGGGATGACAAACTAAAGGCCCAGGATTGAGGATCTCCTTGAAGGAGGGAGATAATCAACCCGACCCGCTGCTCTTGTGACCCTGAAGAGACAGGACGGAGCTGGAAGTACAATTTGCAAGAGTCCCGGAAGTTGGCAAATTTTGCCCTGTCGCCGTGAAATTTTTCTGGGAGTGGAATTTTTGGTTCCACAAACATTGCGGCCGGAGTCCCCTGAGGACTGGGGACGTTAGGAGCAGGACGGTTCTCCTGGGCCGCAACCCGATGAGCCAGGTGCTCTACCGCCGCTGTTAAGGCTTGCACCTGTTCCAGGATTTGGTCCATTCTTCTGGCCCGTTATACTGTCAGGACTGTACCGAACACCTGTCTGTCTTGAGCTGGTAACCCCCAATCTCCACCGCCTCTTCTGCCTATAGACAAGCCCCCGCTTGTAGGAGACACGGGTAATGCCTCTCCCAGTCGGTTGCCCCCAGGACTTATAGGGCGCAAAGGATACCAGCTTAAGGTGGAGACTGATGAACGGCAGGGAGTCCCGAATGAGGATGCCGGATGGCAGAAGTCCAAATACAGGCCGAGGTCAAACCAGGAGGTCACAGGGCGAGGTATCCGAAGGAGGTAACAAAGAGTAGTCAAATGAGCCGAGGTCAAATCCAGGAGGTCACGGTGCGAGGTATCAGAGGGGTCAGGCAGAATCGTGGTCAGGCAAGCGAAAGGTCAGGGCAGGCAGCAAGCAAGGGAAGTCGAGGTCCAAAAGCCGAATAATAACAGGAGACACTGTAACACACATCCAGAACCCAGAGGCTATAACGGGCACTGGGATCCAAAAGCAGAATAGCTTTATAGAAGATACTGGCCATTGGGGAAAAGGGACAATGGAGGGAATCAAGGTGATTGGTGCATACAATAATAATGGGATCGGTCCCAGGAGCTGGACGGCCCAGGCCAGACAGGCCGACCAGTCCCTGGGTCCGATTCCAGGACCCAGCCGCAGATTGGCCACTTTAAACTCGCCCCCGGCGGGCGCGCTGGGGAAAGCGCCGCCGGGAGGCATAAAGGAGACGTGCTCGCACGCGCGCGCGAGCACGAAGCGAGTCAGGCGCGCCCCCGCCTGGAGGAGGCAGCACCACGCCACCAGGAAGAGCAGCAGGCCGGCGCAGCCGCGCAGAGCGGGCTGCGACGCGGCCACCAACAGCGTCCTGCGCCGCCAGCCCCTGGACCCCACGGCGGTGCCGAGGGGACGGGAGACCCGGGGACCGCCGGGCAGCAGCCCGCTGAAGCCCACCCGACAGCGCGCCGCGGGACCCGGAACGGCGACAGGGTAAGTGTCTAACATTTATCCTTTTTTTAGGGAAACTCTTTGCAACCAAAGAATACATTCAGGGATTACTTCTAGAAAACGGTGGCCACATCAACAAGCCTGGTACAAATAGAAAGCCTGAGGTGTGTACTTCCAGAGAATATATAGTTTGTGGGGGGTATTTCAAATGTAAAGGGTTGTTTTTCTGGAAAAACCGCAATTGGCGCATAGCGCATATCACAGTTGTATTTTTCAGAAAATCTCCTAAAGCTCTGTTTCAGTTTGGGGGAGTCTCCTGGGCAGGAAAGGGTGTCTACCTATACTTATGTGGTACCGCTGTAACCGGGAGAAATTGGGATTTCACACGCAATAAGATTTTATTGACAAACTTACATTTTTTTATTACAAAAAAACACTACAAATTGTAAAAAATCGATTTTTTTTATTTTTTTGCACATATTTCGCCAAAAAATATTGAGAATATACCTAAAAATTACAAACAAGACATTTCATGTTAAAGCATTGAAAACTCCCACAATGATCACTCTGGTTTCTGCTCTCCTGCTGCTGCTGGAAGTCTTTTAACCTACTGAGTGTTGGGACATAAAGGGTTAATAAAAAGAGACATAAGGTCCTCCTTCCTGGGGAAAAGGGCATGGGGTCCCCCTTATCCAGCATAAGTAGCTTGGGGACCAGCTATGGAGGCGTGTAGTACAGGGCGCAAGCGCCAACTTTTGTGGCCCGCGCCCCGCAAGGCTACAAACCTCCACAGCCTTGTGGACCTGGACTCTTCTGCCCCCTGGGCTTTGGGGAGGCAGATAATGGGGGGCTGGGGGTTAATGGCAAGTCTCCCGCTAGCTGCAAGTGACCCCAAGCCTTGTGAACTGGTATAGGAGTCTCATGGATTCCTTAACAGTTCATAAAGGATTCACTGTGAATAAAGACACTGATACACATAAAAAAAAAAATTTTATTAATTTATTTTTTAAAACTTACCTCCCATGCACCCTGAGCACTGTGTCCCACATCATCATTCTGGCTTCTGCATGCCTGCTGCTGCTGGAAGCCTTTTATACCTGCTAAACAATGGGACTTAAAATGACATAGGATCCCGTCTTCTAAAATGGGGGAATATTTATGGGTTAAAAACCCTTAAAAATCCCCCCAAAAATGGCGTTCCCAGCCTGGGAAACATCTATTGGGGCTTGTAGAACAGGGCGCAGGGCCCAGCTTTGGTGGCCCCCCTGCCATGCAGGTCACAAGCCTGAAAGCCTAGTGGCCCTGTGCTTTTCTGCCCCGTCTGGTCTTTGGGGAGGCAGGTAATAGGGGGGCTGGGGGTTAATGGCAAGCTAGCTGCAGATGACTTGCCAGACCCCCAAGCCTTGTGAACTGGTATAGGGGTCTCATGGATCCCTTACCAGTTCACAAAGGGTTTATTGTAAAAAAAAGACACAACACAACTTAGTTAAAAAAATAAAGGTTTTCTTTATTTACTTCCGATCGTCAGCTCCTGTGTCCCTTGAGGATCCGATGACATATGAGAGGATATATGCGAGGAGACCCAGAGAAAGGGATCACAGCTGCAGGTTAGTAAATGTCATTTTCTTTTGTATGCGGCTGCGACCGGAAACCAGCTTCTGTGCAAGAGGGCCTTTTGGGGCTCTCCTGAAGCCGGAAGAGCTCCGGGGGAATTAGAGCCCCTCCCAGTTGAACAGAAGACCTGGCCGGATTGTACGGGGGGTCAGTTGAGTGTTTTTTTTTACTTATTTTTTTACTGTACCCGGCGAAAAAAACAAAAACAACCTTTTGTATTGCACTCTTGTATGTTAAAACGTAAAAAGTTCACTGAGATGCAGGTTGCAATTTACAATGTAATGCACACCAGAACACCTTGTTTTTACCTATTAATTACCATAATCCTCATTGATTAAATCACTTTGAGGGTTATGCAAATGATTTTGGAAGCTTCTGAAGAGGCAGAGTGTTAAGAGGCAGTGGGAGATTTACTTACACAGAAATAAAAAATAGTTTTAAAAAAGCCTAAATATCAAATATGTCCTGCACATGCAATAGGTCAGTTCTACTGTTGAGGGGCAGAATGTTTCTGTTGAAGATTTTTTTTATTCAAAGTTCATCATTCCTTATTGGACCATTTATATCAGGTCACCGATAGTGTAGCTGTTTGGATTTTGTTTAGTAAGTTAAGTTCAAACAGTATTTTTCTGATTCACTCTGATCAGAGCTTATATTTCACTGAAGTTCAGCCAGTTCAGTGAAGCTCATTTGCTTTTTTTCGTTCATTTTTCATTTGTACGAACGTTCGGGAATGCGTTTCCGATGAACGGAAGCAAATCGGAACATTTCCGTTAGTTCGGATCATTTTCCAAACAAAATCGGAAATTTTCCGTTCGTTCAGATAACTTCCGTTGTTGGGATGGGTTTCCGTCTGATTCAGAGAGCTGATTTCCGACGGACCACCACCCTATAAATCCGTTTCATTTCCGATCCACTTACGGGACCTTTGAGGGCTCGGATTGCTATTGTTGAACATGTTTTGTGGCTATGTGGAGGAGTCTGCGCGCCTTTAGCACCAAGGCACTGCATGTATCAGCATGGCCGAGGCCATAAATTGTATAGCAATGCATACCTGAATCAATACATGTATGCCTTATAGATGCATTTTAATGCTGACCTAAATTATTCCTTAGCATGTAAACATTTATTTTTCCACACATCCATATAATGGCTAAATTTTTTTAGACTTATGTCCTTTGTGAATTATATTTGGATTGTTGAACTTGAATCTTAATTTGTTGTAGGAGTTCTTGTTTTAGTTGGTTACCTTTGCTTTGTGTAATTATTTTATATTTGGTTGCAGGAACCGCAAGATGTGCCACTCGCCCTTGCTCCTGATGCCCGTTCTTTGCCTGCAGAATGCGGGCCAGGGGTTCTCTAATTGGGCACTATGCAAAACCCGGCCCGTGGCGAGGGCCCTCTGGCTTTTGAAGTCCAGATTTAGGTGTTTGGACCATACGGGGGGCACTGCAGTATGACCCCAACAAGGTTATACCAATATTTTAATTTACCTTTTTTTAACAGGGACCGCACGTGCCACAGTGGCACAACTGAGTGTCAGGGTCCTTCAGATGGTGGGCGAGATGCAGGAGCTGCGCAACTCATTGGGGACCACAGATGAAGAATAATGTTCAGTGGCCTGCCATTGCTATGTATTTTGTTTTTTATAGTTGTAAAATTTGAAATTTTCAAAATTTAAAAATTTTTTATATTTTATGATGGAATAAAAAAAAAAAAAAGTTACATTGTCATTTCATTTACAAAATACATTAACACAGAACTAATGGGCCCAGAAATATTTAAAGATGAATATTCACATGACCAAGAAGTGATTTGGGTAAGTTTTAGGGGGCTAAAATGGAAGAAGAACCTAACCGAGAAGTGGTATGGATGAGCTTTAAGGGTCCAAAAGGGAAGATGGAGGACAGTGCTAAGTGGTTTGGGTGAGCTTTAAGGGTCCAAAAGGGAAGATGGAGGATAGGGCTTAGCTAAAGTGAAGTGATTTAGCTAAACATTGTAGTAGAAGTGAGGGTGGCAAATATGTAGGCGAGCACTTTAATGAGTTAAGTTTGTAGTGCGCAGGCACAAGATCGTAAGGATTTCCGTCTGGACGATTATTTATTGAAAAAGGGAAACAGAATTGAACGGGAAACGTAAAGGATTTGTTGGAGGATACGATGGGAAAAGGGCAAAAACGAAAGCCTACATTGTAACATGTGAAAATGAAACGGAAAAGTCTGGATGGAAAATGACATCCTCGTATTCGTAATCTGCCGTACGAACGGACGGAAACTTTACAGAAGGTTTTCAATGCATGCACAGAATCGCTCGCACGCTCATACGAGAACGGAAACATTTCCAAAAAAAAACAGATCGGAACTAAAACGGAAGATTTTTTTTGTCTCTCTGAATCGAGCCTCATATGTTCCCTGAAAGTACACACATTAGGATTTCTAGGCGTACCCAGCGTGTTGTAGTGGGCTTGTCTTTCTGGAAGTAATCCCTCAAAGTATTATATGGTTGCACAGGGTTTTCCTGAAAAACGTATAATAAGCAGCATACAAAACAAATTTTCCTAAAATAAAAATATGTCAACAAGACAAAAAAAGCGGGCAGGCTGATTCATCACTAACGCTAGGTAGCAACAGATGATTGTCTGTAGCAGGCATTTCAGAGCGCCCGCTAGTAGTCGCTGTGTTCGGCCGTGGGTCGCTAGTTCAGAGCGACTCAGTCGCTGTGCAGTAATGATGAATACATTGTGAGGAGTCGCTATTTGACCAGTACAGCGCTGTATGTGAGCGCATGTTAGTGACTAGTCAGTGCGACCGACTCACAACATATTCATTAAAAAAACATCCTCACAAAACTCCGGTGCTGAAAAAAGCTTCTCTAAAGCCCAGAGCGCCGGAAACTGTGTGGTTAATGCCTGTTTTTCAGCATGTATCCAACAGTAACAAAGCGAAAACATATGGAATTACATTGTAATAACATTGTAACATGAACGCTTTAATGCCAGACCTGTAATGTCAATTCTGCAGAAATATATTAAACATGAAAAATTTTGGAATAAATGGCTTTTTCTATGCAAGAAGAGGTCACAACATTATTTGAGATTTAAAAAAAAAATTAACAAAAACCCTGTTTAAAAAGAAATAAAAGAACGTCTATTGAAATGTATGGGAGAGCGATAGGTAGCGAGAGGTCATAACTGGCGCTGTGCAAGGCTGAACGCCGGCGCTGTTCGCTGAGGCTGGGATAATGATGAATCGGACACTACATGGCGTTATTCCAGTCGCTCAACAGATTCTGCTTGATAAATGTGTAATTGCGTGCTGTGTCCGGTGTTAACCTGTCGCTACCTCTCATTAACAAGGCACTACCTGACGCTATCCCTTCATGAATAAGGGCCTAAATCTGAAAGCGCAGAACAATACCCAACATGCATAGGTACTTTTAACTCTTCTAACTGCCAGCCAACTTGATGTTGTTACCCTCTTTTGACAGGTCATTTTCACTAGGTTTAAAAAAATATATGTTTTTTAAATGTGTCTTGTTTATTTTAAATACAAAAAATTATTGTATTCAAGAACACCATATTGCTTGTGAAAGCGGTAGCTGTGGCCCCTTGTTCCTGCCCAGCAACTATAACACTATAGATCCTGCCCACACTATAAAGGGTTACATTAAAAAAAAAATTGTGTGGGATTCCTCTCCCCATCAGAAAAAAATATTTTATTTTTTTAACCCTTTAAATGCCAGCCACGTAAAATTTACGTGGTTGCCTCTCCGTCACTTAGGTGCCAGCCACGTAAAATTTACGTGCCTGGCATTTACCCCTGCTAGCGGGCAAAAAAAAAATACTCACCTGACCCCTTGTTGGATCCGGACGGGTCTCCTCTTTAATTTAGTGCCATCCGATCTCCTGTGGGGGCTCGGATGGCTCCAGGAGAGCCCCCGGAATAGGCCCACCCCTGCTTCTGCAGCAGCAGCTGCTAACTGTAAAAAAATAAAAATGACATTCACTTACCTCCGTGTGCACTGGCTCCTGCTGTCCCTCCTCTTCACCTGGGGGGCCTCCGATCCCCCCCAGGACTTACGGATCTTCAGGAGAGAGCCCGGGAGGCTCTCTCCCCTCTCCTCCTCGATGGCGGCCGTCATCTTGCCGCTAAGCCCTGCCCCCTTGGAGGCGGGGCTAATGACGTCATCACGGCCCCGATCACCGGCTTTAGCGTTCTCAGCTGTCAGATGCCGGTGATCGGTGCCCAGGAAGGAGGTGGCAGGAGATCCTCTGATCTCCTGCCTCCCCCTTCTCTGGATGCCGATCACCGGCATCTGTCATCAGAGCGACGAGGGACAAGAGCTTACAATCGGAGGTAAGTACAGTAAAAAAAAAATGTATTAACGTGTGTTTTTTTTTTTAACAGTTAACCCTTTGTGAGCTGGTAAGGGGTCCATGAGACCCCTTATACCAGTTCACAAGGCTCTGGGTCTGGCAAGTCACCTGCGGCTAGCGTTTGACTTGCCATTAACCCCCAGCCCCCATTACCTGCCTCCCCAACGGCCAGGGGGGGGCAGAAGGGCCCGGGCCACTTAGTGGCTATGGGGGCTAGTAGCCTGCAGGGCCAGGGGCCACCAACGCTGGCCCCTGCGCCCTGTTCTACAAGCCCCCATAGCTGGCCCGGGTCGGTAATGCTGGGTAGGGGGGGACCCTACGTTTTTTTTGGGGGGGATTTTTAAGGGTTTTTAACCCTTAAAATTCCAAAAAAATGGGGTCCCCCCTGGGAGGGGGGACCCTATGTCATTTTTTTTTTTAATTAACCCTTTTGTGTTCTGTCATCAGGCAGCTATAAAAGGCTTCTAGCAAGTGAGCAGAAGCCAGTGATCGCCAAGGGACAGAGTGCTCCAGTATGGATGGGAGGTAAGTATTAAAAAAAAAAATAATAATAATAAAATATTTTTTTTCTGTGTGGTGTGTTTTTTTTTACATTTAACCCCTTGTGAACTGGTAAGGGGTCCAAGAGACCCCTATACCAGTTCTCAAGGCTGGGGGGATGGCAAGTCACCTGTGCTAGCCGGTGACTTGCCATTTACCCCCAGCACCCCTATTACCTGCCTCCCCAAAGGCCAGGGGAGGCAGAAGAGCCCGTGGCCATGGGCTATGCGGGCTTGTAGCCTGCAGGGCCAGGAGCCACAAAAGCTGGCCCCTGCGCCTTGTTCCTACAAGCCCTGCATAGCTGGTCCCGGGCTGGTTACTTTGGGTAAGGGGGGCCCCATTTAATTTTTTGGGGGGGATTTTTAAGGGTTTTTTTTTCTCGATTTAACCCTTTGTAGTGTGGATGGTAGTTGTATTTTATTTGTAAATGTTAAAAATTACTTGTTTCAGTTAGGGGGGGTTTCCTGGGCAGGAACAGGGGGCTACCGATAAATATGTGGTACCATTCTAATCAGTAGAAATGGGGCTTTCACATGCAATATGGTTTTCCCTAATAAAATACATTTTTTATTTAAAATAAAGGAGGCAATTTTCTAAAAAAAAATGTTATTTATTTTTTTTACTTAATAATAAATAAAATTTACAAACAAGACATTTCATGTTAAAGCCTAAACTCTGCTGCAAAAAAAATATATATATATATAATTTTCCTGAAAATTCCAGCAAAAATGTTGCAAAACATGGCGCAAAATGGGGAAAAATGACCTGTCAACAGAGGGTGACAAAATCTCAAGTAGGCTGGCAATTAAAAGGGTTAATAGTACCTATGCATGTTGGGTATTGTTCTGTTCGGGGGACCTTACGCTTTCAGACTTAGCTTGTTTTTTCTTGTTTGCATATTTATATTTTAGGAAAAGGTGTTTTTTATTCTGCTTTTTTATACATTTTTTAGGGAAACCCTGCGCAAACAAAGAATTCTTTGAGGGATCAATTCCAGAAAGATGGGCCCACTACAACAAGCTCAGTACGCGTAGAAAGCTTAACATGTATACTTTCAGGGAATATATGGTTTATGGGGGATATTCCAAATGTAAAGGGTTGTTTTGGTTGAAAAATCGCAAGGTGCGCACTTTGTCTGCAGAGCTGAAATTTTCAAGAAAAATTACCGTTATGCTCATGCTTTACTTTGGGGTGTTTGGCAACTCTTCCCTTGACAGTAACTATGCATGTTGGGTATCGTTCTGTTCGAGGGATGTTGCTTTTTCAGATTATACTTGTTTTTTCTTGTTTGTATCTAGTTTTTTTAGGAAAATGTGGCTTTGATTCTGCTTTTTTATCCCTTTTTTAGGGAAACTCTTTGCAACCAAAGAATACATTCAGGGATTACTTCTAGAAAACGGTGGCCACATCAACAAGCCTGGTACAAATAGAAAGCCTGAGGTGTGTACTTCCAGAGAATATATAGTTTGTGGGGGGTATTTCAAATGTAAAGGGTTGTTTATCTGGAAAAAATGCAATTGGCGCATAGCGCATATCACAGTTGTATTTTTCTGAAAATCCCCTAAAGCTCTGTTTCAGTTTGGGGGAGTCTCCTGGGCAGGAAAGGGTGTCTACCTATACATATGTGGTACCGCTGTAACCGGGAGAAATTGGGATTTCACACACAATAACATTTTATTGACAAACTTACATTTTTTATTACAAAAAAACACTACAAATTGTAAAAAATCTATTTTTTTTATTTTTTTGCACATATTTCGCCAAAAAATATTGAGAATACACCTAAAAATTACAAACAAGACATTTCATGTTAAAGCTCAGACTCAGACAGGCTGAAAAAAAACAATATATCATTTTCCTGGGAAATCCCTGGAAATCCCTTCAAAAATCACATTTGAACATGGGGAGCGCAAAATAGTGCAAAATGGTCTGGCAACAAAGGGTGACAAAAACTCCAGGTAGGCTGGCACCTAAAGGGTTAATACTTACCTCCGATCGATCTATCATTGAAAACTCCCACAATGATCACTCTGGTTTCTGCTCTCCTGCTGCTGCTGGAAGTCTTTTAACCTACTGAGTGTTGGGACATAAAGGGTTAATAAAAAGAGACATAAGGTCCCCCTTCCTGGGGAAAAGGGCATGGGGTCCCCCTTATACAGCATAAGTAGCTTGGGGACCAGCTATGGAGGCGTGTAGTACAGGGCGCAAGCGCCAACTTTTGTGGCCCGCGCCCCGCAAGGCTACAAACCTTCACAGTCTTGTGGACCTGGACTCTTCTGCCCCCTGGGCTTTGGGGAGGCAGATAATGGGGGGCTGGGGGTTAATGGCAAGTCTCCTGCTAGCTGCAAGTGACCCCAAGCCTTGTGAACTGGTATAGGAGTCTCATGGATCCCTTAACAGTTCATAAAGGATTCAATGTGAATAAAGACACTGATACACATAAAAAAATATATTTTATTAATTTATTTTTTTAAACTTACCTCCCATGCACCCCGAGCACTGTGTCCCACATCATCATTCTGGCTTCTGCATGCCTGCTGCTGCTGGAAGCCTTTTATACCTGCTAAACAATGTGACTTAAAATGACATAGGATCCCGTCTTCTAAAATGGGGGAATATTTATGGGTTAAAAACCGTTAAAAATCCCTCCAAAAATGGCGTTCCCAGCCTGGGAACCATCAATTGGGGCTTGTAGAACAGGGCGCAGGGCCCAGCTTTGGTGGCCCCCCCGCCATGCAGGTCACAAGCCTGAAAGCCTAGTGGCCCTGGGCTCTTCTGCCCCGTCTGGTCTTTGGGGAGGCAGGTAATAGGGGGGCTGGGGGTTAATGGCAAGCTAGCTGCAGGTGACTTGCCAGACCCCCAAGCCTTGTGAACTGGTATAGGGGTCTCATGGATCCCTTACCAGTTCACAAAGGGTTTATTGTAAAAAAAAGACACAACACAACTTAGTTAAAAAAATAAAGGTTTTCTTTATTTACTTCCGATCGTCAGCTCCTGTGTCCCTTGAGGATCCAATGACATATGAGAGGATATATGCAAAGAGACCCAGAGAAAGGGATCACAGCTGCAGGTTAGTAAATGTCATTTTCTTTTGTATGCGGCTGCGACCGGAGACCAGCTTCTGTGCAAGAGGGCCTTTTGGGGCTCTCCTGAAGCCGGAAGAGCTCCGGGGGGATTAGAGCCCCTCCCAGTTGAACAGAAGACCTGGCCGGATTGTACGGGGGGTCAGTTGAGTGTTTTTTTACTTATTTTTTACTGTACCGGGGGAAAAAAACAAAAACAACCTTTTGTATTGCACTCTTGTATGTTAAAACGTAAAAAGTTCACTGAGATGCAGGCTGCAATTTACAATGTAATGCACACCAGAACTCCTTGGTTTACTTATTAATTACCATAATCCTCATTGATTAAATCACTTTGAGGGTTATGCAAATGATTTTGGAAGCTTCTGAAGAGGCAGAGTGTTAAGAGGCAGTGGGAGATTTACTTACACAGAAATAAAAAATAGTTTTAAAATAGTCTAAATATCAAATATGTCCTGCACATGCAATAGGTCAGTTCTACTGTTGAGGGGCAGAATGCAGAATGCATGTTTCTGTTGAAGATTTTTTTTATTCAAAGTTCATCATTCCTTATTGGACCATTTATATCAGGTCACCGATAGTGTAGCTGTTTGGATTTTGTTTAGTAAGTTAAGTTCAAACAGTATTTTGCTGATTCACTCTGATCAGAGCTTATATTTCACTGAAGTTCAGCCAGTTCAGTGAAGCTCATTTTCTGCATAAAAACCCCCTTCAATTCCAGATAATAGAAGATAACAGTAAATGTATTTTAAATCTACAGTAAGTAAACAACATGAGGGAGTTCACCTACAGTAATACATTAATGAAATAGAACTTTACTTACATATATTATACATTTATTTATTTATACCACAAATTTACTACTGGGGGTCTAATACACAGCAGGCCACATTTGATTCTGTGGGACTAAAGCTGGGAGTTTTTTGTTGACTACTGGTAGACCACTGGCAAAATAACAGTATGCAATGCCAAGCAGTTACTTCCAAGGCTACCAAGATAATATCATAAATATCATAAATAGATAATATACCTCATCTAGAATATGTGGTCCAGTTCTGGGCACCAGTTCATAGAAAGAATGCCTTGATTTTGGAAGGGATACAGAGGAGAGCTACCAAACTGATAAACTTGTAGCATACGGGTCCCTGGGGGGTTTAGTTCCTTAGGGTGTATGGGGAGTGGGTTCTTTGTTAACGGGCTTGGGGGACCTCCTGACGTGGGCTTACTTCCAAAAACTCCAATGAGACCGACTTTATGAAAAGGGCACTTACTTTATTAGCAGGACTTCAGGTACACTTTACCGTTCACAGCAGGTCATACAGTCTTTCCACAACAGTTTGTTTAGCAGCTTCCATAGCACAACATTACATCCAAATGTACTCCAACAGGTGGTCACTCATTCTGATCCCATGGCAGAATACTGCGGCCTTAAGCTTCCTCCTCAGCATCTTGGGTGGAATGGTTCCAATGTGTGTCTCCTCTGCTCTCTCCTTCTCTCTCTGCGACTGCTACCTGTTGACCCTGCTGGTACCTTCCTCTCACTCCCAGTTACTACAATAGAGAACTAGACTCCACACTAGACTCCCTCTAGTGGCCTCTAGAACCTTCTCTAACTTTCTACTCACCTTAGCCAATAGCAGTTAAGCTGTACTCCTATGTGGTTAGGTTTTACGTTTGGTAGACCTGTAATGTCACAGTTAATTTCATATCCAACAGTGCCATCTTGTGATGATGTAGTGCAACTGCAGAACAGATATGAACCATTACATTAAAAGACCAACAACGATAATGGCTGAATACCTTCCGCCGGCTACATCTCTCCCCCCCTTGGAAAAATGTCGTCCTCGACATTATGTTCCTTACCTATGTAAAGGTTCTATTTCACCCTTGTTGTAGACGATATTCAGACTTCTGGGAGCGTACCTCTGTCAAACAACCTTCATCACCGTAGCGGGATTTACATTGCTCTTTGGTACTTTTGGCTTCCAATATTGCCTTATTCCCTTCCATCCTCCTACACATCCAACAACCTCTCTACACTACTCTCAACCTCTACTATAACCTACTTCCCTTGTTTAACTAACATGGGGCCTACATTTGCCTATTTGTAGGTGGCTATTAACTTCTTATAACCTAGTTATCTCCAGCGTCTTATGGACGTGGGGTGCACTAGTTTAATAATTCCTACAACAACCAGTCTTTTCAAGATACTTACCAGTTTCTGGGTTTAGGTGTTCAACTATTCCCATTCCCTGAACCTATCTCTTTCTTCTACCTTACAATTCTTGACGACTCTGGATCATCCTGGTACTCACCAAGTTCCAGCGATATGTACTAAGTACCACAGTATTTACTGCTTTAGGATACAGAATAGTATTTGTGAGTATGGGGCTAAGCACCCATAGTCAGCAAGGGGTTTACCTTGAGACCACCATCTCTTAAACATAATCATGTTATTTACTATTTGCATCATATGTTATTACCATTTTTGGGATCTCATCCTTGATCTTGAACCTTTGGATCTGGTGTATACATCACTCAGACTCCTTTATCACATTTCTCTGCTTCAGCTTCTTCCTCAGGCGAGACACTGTGAATTCCCATATCAGTTAAGTTTATGGGGTATTCTGTGAAATCTCCCTGGTACCTTTGGAACATTGCATGCGTGTCCCAGTTTCTATGGAAACGAGGGCCCACCACCAACTTCCACCGTAGGACATGCACACATCTAGTTCCATAGCTATGGCAATGAAGACAGTTGCACACTCCGCTGTGATTGTGTGTACCATGGCTCTTCTTATCATCACACAATTAATTCACCATTACACTTTACACTCTGGTTATGCACCTGTGTTGTATGCACAGTGCCTCTACTTGTGGTGCTCACACAAACTAGGAGAAGGTCTGTTCCCACTGCCATTTAAGTGCTAGCTGGGTAACCACCACTCTTAACTTGAGCTTCAATGCGTGTCTACTGGTCCTGGTTAAGGTACCATAGCGTACACATAAGCTACTTATTAGGGAAAGACCCGAGCCACCCTAGCCCAATTAAGTTGCATAGGGCTAGTCAGTTACCCTAACCCAGTTCACCACTTCCAATTTCGGTTCTCTATGTGAACCCAACTTAAACATTACACTTAAACCAGATCCACCTCTTGTCATTGACAGAGAATAGAATCAGGTTAAGCGAACCAGCTTAATCTCTTGTCATTGTTCCAGACAGAAAATTAAATCAGGTTAGACAAACACCTTCTGAAGACTCTCCTTAGTCTCTTTCCAAAACACACTACACTTAGACCAGATCCATCTCTTGTCATTGTTCCAGACAGAAAACAGGATCAGGTTAAGTGAACCAGTTCAATCTCTTGTCATTGTTCCAGACAGAAAATTGAAACAGGTTATGCAAAAAAAACACTTTTCCCACTGTACCCTTCCTCTAACTATGTCTGGATTGGAGGTCTCCTGCTGGAAGCATATGATGGAGAACAATTAGACCATTCATAGCATGGACATCTTCAAGTAAGAGATTCCATTATGAGGTAGTTTAGGTCTGCTTGAAGGAACATGCACTCAACAATAAACATTAACCTTCAACACTGTGGTTCCTTCTCTTCTTCCTCCTGGAAGGCAAAAACTGATTAAACACCAAACTCTCTTTTTATTTAACACACTTAAACCAGATAAATCTCTTATCATTGTTCCAGAAAGAAAATAAAATCAGGTTAAAGTGGACCAACACCCAGGGGGGATCGGCCCGGGAATCTTATAGATCAGATCAGATCCCTCCCCGCGGGGCATCCGAAATCGGGATGTCCCGCGGGGAGGAACCCCCCAGGAGGCCCACAATCCTTACCTTACCGGCGTTCCAACGGCGCATGCGCGAGACGCGGCCGCGTCTCTCGCTTCCCTCTATTAGGGTGCGCTCCCGCGCCGGCCGTTTTGTGAATGGCCGGCGCAGGCGCGCTCCCTGTTAGAGGGAAGCGAGAGACGCAGCCAATGACAGCGCTCTGGTATGCGCGTCCAAGCGGCTTTGGACGCGCATACCAGAGCGGCTCTGAGCGCTGTTATTGGCCGGACGAGGTCACGTGGGAGCGGGGAGAGGTGAGTTTTTGCGGCGATCGGGGGGGTTCTACACAGCGGGGCACCCCCGATCGTGGTGCCCCACCTAAGTGGACCAACACCCTGGATAGTCAAAATCCTGGGTGTTGGTCCACTTTAAGCAACCGGTTCAATCTCTTGTCATTTTTCCAGACAGAAAATTAAAGCAGGTTAGGAAAACATTTTAGTGCAATATCCACACAACTGTAAACTATAACTGATTCTCAGTTCAGCTATTGGCTCCACCAGGCAGTATGGAGTTAATACTCCTGGGAGTCCTCTTTAACTTTCAAGCACTGTAGTAGTCGGGATCAGGCAGCTTGATGGCTTGACCTTCCGGACCTACAGCGTTGATCTGCTTAGTAATATCCAAATGACGTGGACCACAAATCACAACACGATCCATGTAGATGTGCCTTCCCCAGCGCCATGTCTCGTAGCAGGACTGGTACCGACAGTGCATGGCTGGGGGCAACTCCGCAATGTCCATCTCTTCTGGGATCAGCAAGTACTCCTTTATGGCTTCTTCAATCCACTGACCTCGCTGAGTCTCAACAAATTCCATTCCTGTCTTACACAGGTATGGGTACTCCAACTTTAGCTCACGGCGCAGCGTTTTTGCACAATGCGCTGCCAGCGGGCAAATTCAGGAAATTCTTTAATGTTGCCTCTCCCTGGTCTCACATGGGGACGGCTGGCCCGTTTGGTCAACCAGAAAATAGAGTCTTTCTCGGCCACTATGCGGACTGGACTCACAACGGGGGCTGGTTTCAGCTTGTTTGCGCCCCTAGTGGTGAGGCTCGGCACAACATTCTCACTGATGCGCACTTGATTCACTGTAGGTAGCGGTCTGAGCACGGCCGCGCTTCCATTGCTAGGGCTCGGCACGCCTGCTTCCTCTGACACAGTCTCTGTAGCTGGGCCTAACACTGCTGAAACAGCGGGCGTAACACTTTTCACAGGGCTCGCAGTTATGAACGGCACTCTAGGCTTCAAGTTCATCTCCTCCTGCACTGCTCACAGGGCTTCTGTCAGCATGTCCATAGTAACTTTACTAGGGGTGACTGCCTCAGGGATGACAGCAGCGATCGCCTTTACAGCTGATGGGTTAAACGGTGGGTGATGGGGTGGGCACTCCTCCCAAGTTACTTCAGTTAAGGGGTTGTAACAAAGGTTTCTTCCTTTCCCCATGGCACTACTGCCGTGGAACAGTTCCCAACCGCAATCGGCACATGCGTTGGGGGCTCGGCGTCCCACAGCCACTTTAGAACAGTTCGGACACACAGGCTGCATGATCAGTTCTTCCCCCCACACACACTCAGCAAGGGGTCCCTCAGTCACAAACCTGCGTCCGGTGTCAACCAAGCGAACTACTCCAGTTGAGTATTTTGCTCCATAAGCAGATGGGCAAGTTTCCCCAACAGCGCTGATTACTCTTCTTCCGCTTCTGCGGCTTCTACTACTGCATCGCAGCTGCGCTGGCTCCTCCAGCTCGTCACGACGCTTGTGGCGGTAATGTGTAATGACAGTCTCCCACGGTGCTGGAGACTCCTCGGCATCACTGCTAGGAGCAGGGGTGGCGTTCCCGCTGCTCTCACTCTCACTGGACTCGCGAGCGGCTGTTCTGCGCATGTTGTCTCTCGCGAAAATGGCGCTTAGCTCCGCCTCCTTCTTCCCACAAGGCACTGCTTCCCGCCCCAGCATTCCCTGCTCTTTGCGCGCTTTTGCTGTTTCGGTGCGAAAAGGGCTGGGGGCGTTCCCAACGTGAGGAGAGCGAGGGCACAGTTAACCCTTCCTCGGCCACACAGGCACAAACTGCGCACTTTGAATTACTGACTCTTAGCGATTCCCAATGCGCGGCGGCAACCCGGTAATATATTCTGATTGGAAGAGAGCCTGTGCATGCACCATGGAGAGGTAAGACTACTAGTGAAGCAGGGGGTTTCACATACATGGGCATCCCTACATGGGTGAATGAGGGTGAATGTCTAGTCTCATGTCAGCCCCCTTTACCTAAGAATTTGTGCTTACTGTTTCTGTTCCAGTTAAAAATCAGTTAGGGAATCCAAACAGGTGTGAAGGTTGCCAAACTGGAACAGAAACAGCAGCGCTTAGGTGTGAAAGGGGAATTCAGCAATGATCTGGCAGCAGCTGTACAAAGGCTACATAGAGTGGAGGATGCCACACTGCAAGGCTTTGCCAATATGGCTGTGCCCGGGATCAGAAATGCTGGGAAAATCCTTATATTCTGGGCTAAGTTAAGGGGTTTCTCTTTTGTAACCACCCCATCCTGCCTCGGTGTGACGGGGCGGCCAGGTTAGGGGTTACATGACTACTGTATTTCCACTTTAAAGAGGAGCAATCATCGGCCTATAGCATTCCCCCCAAGTCTCCAGATTTTCTCGTGACAATCCCGCTTTAAGACCCTTGTCCCATTGTCCTGCACCGGTATTCTTTTTCCCATGCTGTCATCCCACCGGCGCTGGTCCTGCACTGTCATCTCACCTGCGCTAGCCCAGAGTATGTGGTCCGGTGCACACACGTTTACCCGGGGGAGGCACTGGGTGCTGTTTTTTTCTCACATCAGTTCATTGGTGGATCAGGGTGGGGCACTTGAACCGACGCCATGCCATTGGCTGAGTCTGGCACCACTTCTGTGATAAGAAGGAGACAGCTTGTGTGCAGGGGGATGGGGGCTACAAAACATCAGGTGGCTGCATGGCTCTACTGACAGAGGGGATCTGTTCAGGATGAGAGGTAAGAGAGGTGTGTGTCAGCATGTGGGGGAGCTTGACAGCATGTGTGTAGGGGAGCTTGGCTGCATGTGATAGGCTTGGCTGCATGCGAGGGGCTTGACTGCATGTGTGGGGGGGGTTTCCTGCATGTGTGATTGTGGGGGTTATATTTATGTGTGTTTGAGGGGGCTTGTATGTATGTGTGTGTTGGGGGCTTGCCTACTGGTGGGGGGCTTTCCTGCATGTTGGGGGGCTGTGAATGTGTGTGGAGGGCTTGCCTGTATTATTATGTAATTCTTAGGTGGTGGTTCTACTTGAGGGTGTGGATGGGGGCACGGATGGGGATGTGGCTGAATTGAATCAACAATTATGCAATGCACTACGCTTGCCGCTGCACGTGTCTCTGTGATTTTCCAAAGTTGGGAGGTATGCTATAGTGTATAAAACTCTAGGGTCTCACTCCCCCAATGTGTGAAACCCAAGAAAAAACTCACCTTACTGCCAATCCCACAGTTTATGCGCACACCTCGGGCATATCTCTGAGCACCTGTATTCTTGCATACCCACACCAGTCAGTCAGAAAGACCTGGTACAGGTGTGTTCTGAGGAGTGGGGGGTGTAAACTTTGCTTGACACTCTGAGCTCAGAGCAAAAAAGCAAAAGCTGAAGAGAATGCACAATAGTGAAGGAAAGATGAGTTTGTGGGGAATCTAGGGGGTAAACAAGGCAGGGCTTAAACAAGGCAGGAGAAATGATATCTAGAATAGTGAAAATCCTGGATTACATTCCATTTTTAAGCGTGGCTGCTAGGAAGGTCAGGAGTTTAACCCTTTCGCTGCCAGCCTACCTGGAGTTTTTGTCACCCTTGGTGCCAGACCATTTTGAACTATTTTGCGCTCCCCATGTTCAAATGTGATTTTTGAAGGGATTTCCAGGGATTTCCCAGGAAAGTGATATATTGTTTTTTTTCAGAAGCCTGGGCTTCAACATGCGATGTCTTGTTTGGCCTTTTTTTGTGTATTCTTAATACTTTTGGGTGAAATATGTGCAAAAAAATAAAAAAAATCTATTTTTTGCAATTTGTAGTGTTTTTTTGTAATAAAAAATGTAAGTTTGTCAATAAAATCTTATTGCGTGTGAAACCCCAATTTCTCCCGGTTACAGCGGTTCCACATATTTATAGGTAGACACCCTTTCCTGCCCAGGAGACTCCCCCAAACTGAAACAGCGCTTTAGGGGATTTTCAGAAAAAAATACAACTGTGATATGCGCTATGTGCACCTTGCAGTTTTTCCAGAAAAACAACCCTTTACATTTGAAATACCCCCAACAAACTATATATTCTCTGGAAGTACACACCTCAAGCTTTCTAGGTGTACCAGGCTTGTTGATGTGGCCACAGTTTTCTGGAAGTAATCCCTCAATGTATTCTTTGGTTGCAAAGAGTTTCCCTAAAAAAAGGATAAAAAAGCAGAATCAAAGCAACATTTTCCTAAAAAAACTATATACAAACAAGAAAAAACAAGTATAATCTGAAAAAGCAACCTCCCCGAACAGAACGATACCCAACATGCATAGCTACTGTCAAGGGAAGAGTTGCCAAACACCCCAAAGTAAAGCATGCGCATAACGGTAATTTTTCTTGAAAATTTCAGCTCTGCAGACAAGGTGCACACCTTGCGATTTTTCAACCAAAACAACCCTTTACGTTTGGAATATCCCCCATAAACCATATATTCCCTAAAAGTACACATGTTAAGCTTTCTAAGCGTACCCAGCTTGTTGTAGTGGGCTCATCTTTCTGGAATTGATCCCTCAAAGGATTCTTTGGTTGCGCAGGGTTTCCCTAAAAAAATTATAAAAAAGCTGAATAAAAAACACCTTTTCCTAAAATATAAATATGCAAACCAGAAAAAACAAGCTAAGTCTGAAAGCGCAAGGTCCCCCGAACAGAACAATACCCAACATGCATAGCTACTTTTAATCCTTTTAATTGCCAGCCTACTTGAGATTTTGTCACCCTCTGTTGACAGGTCATTTTTCCCCATTTTGCGCCATGTTTTGCGACATTTTTGCTGGAATTTTCAGGAAAATTATATATATATATTTTTTGCAGCAGAGTTTAGGCTTTAACATGTAAATGTAAATTTTATTCTGTTTTTTTACAATATTATTGATATTAAAAAAAAGTAAATAAATAAAAATTTTTTTTAGAAAATTGCCTCCTTTATTTTAAATAAAAAATTTATTTTATTAAAGAAAACCGTATTGCATGTGAAAGCCCCATTTCTACAGATTAGAACGGTACCACATATTTATCGGTAGCCCCCCGTTCCTGCCCAGGAGACCCCCCTAACTGAAACAAGTACTTTATAACATTTACAAATAGAATAAAATATAACTACCATCCACACTACAAAGGGTTAAATCGGGGAAAAAAATGACATAGGGTCCCCTTACCCAAAGTAACCAGCCCGGGACCAGCTATGCAGGGCTTGTAGGAACAGGGCACAGGGGCCAGCTTTTGTGGCCCCTGGCCCTGCAGGCTACAAAGCCCGCATAGCCCATGGGCCCGGGCTCTTCTGCCCCCCCATGGCCTTTGGGGAGGCAGGTAATGGGGGTGCCAAGGGTTAATGGCAAGTCACTCGCTAGTGCAGGTGACTTGCCATCCCCCAGCCTTGTGAACTGATATAGGGGTCTTGTGGACCCCTTACCAGTTCACAAGGGGTTAAATGTAAAAAAAAAAACACCACACAGACGCAGAAAAAAATATTTTATTATTATTATTTTTTTTTTTTAATACTTAACTCCCATCCATCTTCCCCTCCCAATCACTGGCTTCTGCTCATCTGCTGGAAGCCTTTTATAGCTGCTGGGTGACAGAACATAAGGGGTTAATTAAAAAAAAAAAAAAGACATTAAAGACGTTAAAAACCCTTAAAAATCAAAAAAAAAATGACGTGGGGTCCCCCTTACCCAGCATTACCAGCCCGGGACCAGCTGTGGGGGCTTGTAGGCACAGAGTGGGGGGGCCAGCTTATGTGGCCCCCCCACCCTGCAGCCTACGAGCCCACATACCCTATGTGGGCCCGGGCTCTTCTGCCCCCCCCTGGCCTTTGGGGAGGCAGGTAATGGGGGTGCCAAGGGTTAATGGCAAGCCACCCGCTAGCGCAGGTGGCTTGCCATCCCCCCAGGCTTGTGAACAGATATAGGGGTCATGGACCCCTTACCAGTTCACAAGGGGTTAACAGTAATAAAAAAAAAACACCACACAGATTAAAAAATAACTTTATTAAAAAATAAAAACTTTTTTTTACTTTACTCACCTCTGATCCTCAGCTTCTGTGTCCCTCGCAGCTCTGATGACAGTTATTGTCATCGCTGGCCAGTGGAGGAGGGAGGCAGGTGATCAGATCACATCACCAAAGGGGCGGGGCTTATCGGCAAAATGGCGGCGCCCGTCGAGCAGGACAGGGAGAGGGCCTTTCAGGCCCTCTCCTGAAGCTGGAGAGCCAGGGGGGGGGCGATCGGAGGCCCCCCTGGTGAAGAGGAGACCCGGCGGGAGCAATCGATCACTAAGGTAAGTAAATGTCATTTTTATATATTTTTTTTTTTAACATGTATTTCGGCGGCTGCTGAAGGGGGGGGTGGCTATTCCGGGCTCTCCCCTGCACCCGGGGGGGCCTGGGTGGGGGATCGAAGCCCCCCCGGATGAAGAGGAGACCCGGCCGGATAGAACAAGGGGTCAGGTGAGTGTTTTTTTTTTTTTACTTTTACTGTAGCAGGGGGGAAAGTCAAGCCCGTAGTTTCTATGGGCTTGGCACTTAAGTGGAGTGGAAGCAAGCACGTAGAAACTACGGGCTTGGCACTGAAAGGGTTAAATGGACAATGGGGGATGTAAGTATGGCTGTAGGGGGGAAATGAGGGTGTAGCTGTGGCTACGAAGCAGATCAGGGGGTGTGAGCATGGCATTAGGGGGAGTGGGGGTGTAGGTGTAGCTGCTGGGGGGATCGAGGTTGTAAAAGTGGTTGCTGGGGGGATTGGAGGTGTAGGTGTGGCTGCTGGGTGGATCAGTGGGTTTAGGTGTGGTTTCTGAGGGGATCCGGGGGTGTAGGTGTAGCTCCTGGGGTATCTCAGGCAAAGCAAGACCAAGAACTGGAGACAGCGTGGCTGATGCAAGGATCGACATAAGGAGGATTCCACAGATATATTTCCTGTATACAAGTAAGACTGTTCTTATATATAAAAGAGAGCGAATGGAAAGCAGCTCAGTACATAAACTCTCAGTGGCCAAGCTGAACAATGACAATTATCAGCTATGGAAGTTTAAAGTGGAAATGCTATTATCCAGAGATTACTTATGGGAGGTTATCACTACAGAGAGGCCACAAGATAATTAGCAGGACTGCGACAGGAAAAACAGACAGACATGGTTCACCATAAGCTTACTAGTGGAAGACATCTTACAGTAAGAAGTCATCTTATTCACATATGCAGTGAGTAGAGATGAGCGAACCGGTTCGGACGAACCGGAATTCGCTCCGAATTTCAGGAAATATTCGATTAGGCACGAACCCGAATATTTTGTGGTTCGTGCAGATCGACTTTTTCCTGAAATTAAAAAAAAAAAATGCCGGCATGGTGGGAGCGGAGCCGGCCGGCGGGCCGGTAAAGCCGGCCGACCCGCTCCCACCATGCCGGCATTTAAAAAACAAAAAAAAAAAGCATTTTTGCCGGCATGGTGGGAGCGGGCCGGCCGCCCTCAGATGACAGCTGAGAGCGGCGCCGGCCTCCACGCTCCGGACCTGCAGGTAAGTGTTTGCCTTTTTTCTCAAATGCCGGCATGGTGGGAGCGGGCCGGCCGGTTCCGCTGACAGCGGAGCCGGCCGGCCCGCTCCCACCATGCCGGCAAAAATGCTTTTTTTTGTTTTTTTTTTGTTTTTTAAATGCCGGCATGGTGGGAGCGGGCCGGCCGGCTCCGCTGACAGCGGAACCGGCCAGCCCGCTCCCACCATGCCGGCATTTTTGATGGGGAACTTCGTAAAAGTTCGATTCGGCCGAACCCGAATTTCTTTGTGAAATTCGGCGAATCGGCCGAATCGAACTTTTCAAAAGTTCGCTCATCTCTAGCAGTGAGACTACAGCGAAAGGCATGTGGGATGTACTGAAAAGACTGCATGAGAGATACAGTTTAAACAGCAAGTTGTTTCTGCTGAGGAAACTTTACAAAATTAGTCTTAGCAGAGAGCAGGACATACGAGGCCACATAAATGCTATGCTGGAGGTGATCACACGACTCAGATCATTTGGCGGGAATATAAAAGACAGTCATGCAGCAGCCATTTTGTTGTACCGCTTGCCCGAGACATACACTGCATTGATCAATGTGCTGGAGGCATGGCCTGAAACAGATCTGACACTAGCATTTGTAAAGATCAGGCTCAGAAAGGAGTTTGTGCATGACTCCACAGAAACCGACACCAGAACTGCTCTTAAAGCTACAGACACATGAAGAAGGAAGCCAGGGTGTGTTTTAGGTGCCGCAAACAGGGACACCTAGGGAGAGACCGTACTATATGGAAAGCAGAGCAAATGAGATAGCGTCCCTATTATACTAACAAGAAGGTCAAAGCCATAATCTCTGATCCATGTGAAGGGAACTGGAATGCCACATTTAAAGTGACAAGCAATCATACATTTCAAGGCTGGTGCATTGACTCGGAAGCAACCAGTCACATGACAAGTGATAGAAGCTTCTTCACAGAATTTGATCTGAATGACAAAGAGACTATTTACCTTGCATATGGAAGTAAAATACATGCAGATGGATATAGGCATGGAACCCTCATTTGCCTCAATGTTGAGGGACACAATTTAGCCATACTAGTAAAGGATGTGCTTTATGTTCCTGATCTAGAAGGAGGACTCTTATCTGTGAAGCATATGACAGCCAAAGGACTCGCTGTAAAGTTCCAAGGTTAAAAGTGTTCTATCCTGGACTGCAAGCAGACCATAGTGAGTGCCAAGCTGGATGACCATCTATATTACCTCAACACAGTAAAAGAAAGGGTGAGACTATGCACTCATAAACACAATGACTGTATACACATATGGCACAGGCATTTAGGTCACAGACATCCAGAATGCATACAAGAACTGATCTGACAATATCCCCTTGTACAGTTACTGTTAAGTGTGGATGCTGCATCAAATCCAAAGCTACAAGAGCAATACTTCCTAAAGTTAGTCAGAATAGAGATTCAAGACCTAGTTCACAGTGATGCATGTGGTCCCCTAAACCCACCTAGACCTGGAGCAACAGGTACATAGTGACTTGATTAGAGATGCACAGTCACTTACACAATACAACACAACATTACAGGACTATGTAGTAAAGACAAGTAACAAATTTCAGAGGAAAACTCTTATACTTTGAAGTGATAATGGTGGTACATTCACAGGACAAAAAGTATATGAGTACTTAAAGATGAACATCAAAAAACAGTCCCATACACCACCAGAGCAAAATGGGGTAGCTGAAAGAAAGAACAGATCTGCCTGAAATAATCAGATGTACAGACTCTAGACTACCACAAAAATAATGGGTTAAGGCAGCAATGAGAGCCACCTATTTGCAGAACATACTTTTTCTAGAACAGTGAAGAAAACTACCTATGAACTGTGGCACAATTAGAAACCAAGTGTAAAACACCAACATTTTGAATGTTAAGCATTCACCTACATTCCAGAGGAAGAATGCACCAAACTCCAAAACAGAGCATTTGATGGAATCCTTGTTGAATATAGTGAAAATGTTAAAAAGTTACAAAATCCTAAATCCCAAAACAGACATGGTTACTAGAGATGAGCGAACTTTTGAAAAATTCGATTTGACTGATTCACCGAATTTTCCGTCAAAAATCGTTTCGACCCGAATTTATTCGCGACGAATCACTTTTAAAAACAGCTATTTCTGAGCCTCCTAGAGCCTCAATAGGGTTGTAAACCATTCTGCCTTGCTGTATCACGCATAGGATGCGTGCTGGGTTAGTGAAATAATACTGTAAATAATTATTACATGCAGATCAGAGGCATCGCTCATAGAATCGCAGAGCAGCACAATTGCAGAGAGTTGAAGTGGCATCACTATGAGGGGCTCCTATAGTGCCTGAAAAACACACCCTGGAGCTGGCAGAAGCAGGAGCCCAAAAATTAGCTGAATCACACCCTGGAGTTAGAAGCTGCTGCAGTAGCCCAAACATTGCTTTAAAAAGACACTGGAGTTGGCTGCAGGAGCCCAAAAATTGGATGAATCACACCCTGGAGTTGCAAGCAGCAGCAGCAGCAGCAGGAGCCCAAACATTGCTTGAAAGAGACACTGGAGTTGGCTGCAGGAGCCCAAAAATTGTCTGAATCACACCCTGGAGTTGCAAGCAGCAGCAGGAGCCCAAGCATAGCTTGAAATAGACACTGGAGTTGGCTGCAGGAGGCCAAAAATTGGATGAATCACGCCCTGGAGTTGCAAGCAGCAACAGGAGCCCAAACATAGCTTGAAAAAGACACTGGAGTTGGCTGTAGGAGGCCAAAGATTGGATGAATCACACCCTGGAGTTGCAAGCAGCAGCAGCAGCAGGAGCCCAAACATTGCGTGAAAGAGACACTGGAGTTGGCTGCAGGAGCCCAAAAATTGGATGAATCACACCCTGAAGTTGGCAGCAGCAGGAGCACAAACATAGCTTGAAAGAGACACTGGAGTTGGCTGCAGGAGGCCAAAAATTGGATGAATCACACCCTGGAGTTGCAGGCAGCAGCATGAGCCCAAACATTGCTTTAAAGAGACACTGGAGTTGGCAACAGGAGCCCAAAAATTGGATGAATCACACCCTGGAGTTGCAAGCAGCAACAGAAGCACAAACATTACTATAAAGAGACACCGGAGTTGGCTGCAGGAACCCAAAAATTGGATGAATCACACCCTGGAGTTGCAAGCAGCAACAGAAGCACAAACATTACTTTAAAGAGACACCGGAGTTGGCTGCAGGAACCCAAAAATTGGATGAATCACACCCTGGAGTTGCAAGCAGCAGCAGCAGCAGGAGCCCAAACATAGCTTGAAAGAGACACTGGAGTTGGCTGCCGGAGGCCAAAAAATTGGATGAATCACACCCTGGAGTTGCAAGCAGCAGCAGCAGAAGCCCAAACATAGCTTGAAAGAGACACTGGAGTTGGCTGCAGGAGGCCAAAAATTGGATGAATCACACCCTGGAGTTGCAAGCAGCAGCAGCAGGAGCAGGAGCACAAACATTGCTTGAAAGAGACACTGGAGTTGGCAGCAGGAGCCCAAAAATTAGCTGAATGACACCCTGGAGTTGCAAGCAGCAGCAGCAGGAGCAGGAGCCCAAACATTGCTTGAAAGACACACTGGAGTTGGCAGCAGGTGCCCAAAAATTGCCCTAAAGACACACTGGAGTAGCAAGCAGCAGCAGCAGGAGCCCAAAATTGCCAGAAAAACAAACCCTGGAGTTGGCAGCAGCATGAAGGGAACATATACAGATTTTCGGCACATATATCTTATCCGAAGAATATTAATAAAAAGTAAGAGTAACGTAAAGCATTTTCTCAATAATTACTTGTGGTCTGATGCGGAGGAATGTCTGCAACTGGAGAGCAGCGCCTTAAATCTGTTTTGCACGATCCATATTTCTTTAGTGTTGGTCTGGCCCCATCATCAATCTACTCTAATCAGGCATGCATCAGGCATTGGTGGGTGGAAATCTTGGCTGATCCATGCCCGATTCCTTTTCCACGCAGACCAGTCTCTCAAAAAAGAACATGGAGAGTGACAGATTAGTAACATATTAGTAACATAGTAACATATTAGTAACATAGTAACATATAAGGCCTCATTTCATCAAGCAGAGGTCTCTGCAGAATAGGGGTGGGTGGCAGCAGGAGTCTCAGTGAGAGGCCTGATCTCCTGGGATCAGCTAGCGGTCGTGTCTTGACCAGCAACCCATCTGCCATCATCCATTGGTTAACACGATCATCCACTGCATTACAAGTGACATCTGACACCCCTAGTCAACTGTTGTATGTTATGTTTTGGGTTCAGCTCCACTATTCAGTGAGGACGATCTGATAATCAGAAAAATCAGCAGCTACTGCCCAGCCAAGAAGTGGAGGAGACACTCGCCGCTTCTTCCACTAGGCGGGCAAGTAGTGATGAGGAGAATGTCGTGGGAGGAGGTGTTGCAAGCGTTTTGGCTCCTTAAGCAGACACTGTTGAGGAACCTGAGGAGGACATCATTGAGTTTTGAGAGCACTTTTAAAGGCTTGGAGTGATAGAGAGAGTGACAGATTTAGCGGCCAGCATGGTGGCAGAAGGGGAAAGTATGGAGGCAAATGTGCTCGGGGGGTTCTTCCCAGGAGGTAGTGGAAGAGGGTCCCTGGAGTTGGCGGCGGTGGCGGCGGCAGCAGCAGTGATTTATTGCGGACTGTTGGTAGGAAAAATCAGCTACTTGGCGATGTGGCAGTTTTTCATCAAGCATCCACAGGAGGTTAACATGACTATATGAAAGATGTGTAGGCAGAAGGTGAAGTGTGGCCAGGGTCCCAATGTTGGACCCACAGCCCTGCGTCAACATTTGCAGCGTCACCATCAAGCGGCCTGGGAGAGTTGGCTCCAAAGTGGTGGTCCAGCCTGCTGCATTACCCAGTGGCACAACGCTCTCTGTTCCAGCCAGCCAAGGCTCCACCACCTCCTGTGTGTCATACCCATCCTCTGTCGCTCCAGATGCTCCTCATCTTAATCCGAGTCAGTCATTCCGCCAGCAATCCTTTGGCCAAGCATGTCCAAGAGACAACAGTATGTGCCCACTCATCCAACGCGCAGAAGCTAAATGTGCTCCTGTATAAGTTGCTGGTGCTGCAGTCCCTCCATTTTGAGTTGGTGGACCTTTCAGAGGACTGATGGCTTGTGCCGAGCCGAGGTGGAGAGTCACATGCTGTCATTTCTTTGCGAAGAAGGCATTACCAGCCCTGTACAATTTTGTTGAACAGAAGGTGGGCCAGTCCTTTATCCTGTCAGTGTGTACCAAAGTGCACAGCAGTGCCTACGTCTGGAGCTGTAACTATGGTCATGGACAATACATATCCTTTTAGGCCCACTGGGTGATTGTGGTTCCTGCACAACCACAACAGCAACTTGGACAGGTCCCTCCACTGTGGCCTTCACGCTCCTAGGCTTTGTGCCTGTGACAGTGCACTTGCACTTAGCAATGGTGTCACAGAAGAAAGTGGCTAATTGTCAATTACATATTAATAGTTAACATTTATCTTATTTGAACATATTTATAATAATAACATATAATAACATATAACATAGCAACAATAACATATAACATAACATAATATAACATAATAACAGTAACATATAAAAAAATATTTTTTTTTATATTTTGTATTTTTTAAAACATATTTATATTTTATTTTTATTTTTTTTTATATATTTTTTTTCCATTGCCTTTTAATATTTTGTGAATTTTTGTACAATTTTTTTTTATTTTGTTATTTTTTTTTTACTTTGTTTTTTCTAAATATTTATTTTTTATCTTTTTTTTTCCCCAGTGCCTTTCCAGCCTACCATGTGTGCAGGATACGACGGTTTCACGCTGTTCTTCACATGGTTTGCCTTGAGCCACATGGGAGGAACTGCTAAAAATGAGAACTCAATACATGAAATCCTGGCTTTCTCCACGAAAACTGCAAATGGGACCCATGGTGTCATCTGAAAGATATCCTAACAACAGGAAGGAAACTTTGCATGCACTTCAGGCACTCCTACACCGCCAAGCACACCCTTCTTGAGCTTCAGCATCAGAACGGTATCCCCCAAGATAGTCTGATTTGCGATGTTTCCACCCATTGGAATTCCACCCTCCATATGCAGGATCGACTATAGGAACCGAGAAAAGCCATCACGGATTTCTTGATGATCCAAATGGATAGGGGGGCTCCCCTGTGTAACTTCATTTTAAACCAGTGGCAGCTTATACGTGACACCTGCCGTTTGCTCAGGCCCTTTGAGGAAGCTACTTTATTAGTCAGTCGCCAGGACAATGAGATGAACGATGATATTCCACTGCTTCATGTGCTACAACACATGTTGGAAACCATGGCTGGTCAGGGCACTGGAGACATGGCGCATACATTTCACAGCCACATGAAGCCTGTGGGGGCTGAAGTGGAGGAGGAGGAGTGGGTGGGACACAGCGAAGCACAGTTTAGGTTTGACAAAATGACCATTTTATCTAGTCATCTGACAGGAGAGGAGGAGCAGGAGCAGCCACAGGAGCTAGAGGGTTGTGAGGAAGGCGAGACAGAGGACCTAGACACACCGTGGCAGTTTACAGTGGAGATGGAGACAGGTAGTACCTCCGAGTCACTTGCACAAATGGCACGATGCATGCTCACATGCTTGCGTAGTGACCGCAGAATTGTCTCCATTTGTCAGCGGGATGACTTCTGGCTCTCCACCTTATTGGACCCTCGCTTCTGGCACTAAATGGGGGCATTTTTTATACCCAATGAGATGGAGGACAAACTGAACTACTACAGAGACATCCTACGTAGTCAGTTGGCCGATGTCTATCTGCGCCATGGTCCATACTGTGATGCCCAGCGGGAAACCAGCCTTCTGTAAGCAGGCAACCCCCAATCTCCACCGCCACTTCTGCCTATATTCAAGCCCCTGTTTGCCGGGAAGCTAGGTACGCCTCACCGTACACGGTTGCCCCCAGGTCTTAATAGGCGCAAAGTATGGCTGCTTACGGTGAAGGCCGATGAACCACGAGGGTATCCCGAAGCCGAGCTCCTTCACAGGTAGTCAATCCGGAGGGTGCGTCAGAGTACAGGGATGAGACAGGTGTGTAGTCAGGAGTAGCCAAAGGGTCAAGCCAGGAGGTCAGAGATTGCGGGGTATCCAGAGAGGCAGGCAGCTTCGTGGTCAGACAAAGCAGAGGTCAGTACAGGCAGCAGACAGGAATGGTCGATCAAGCCGTGTCGGAACTGAACCGGCACAAAATGGGGGCATTTTTTAAAACCGCCGAGAGGGAGGACAAACTGACCTCCTACAAAGACATTTTACGTAGTCAGTTTGCCGATGCATATCTGCGCCATGGTCCATACTCCTGCAGCTCTCACTCGGGGGGACCTCTGCGATCACCTTCCACTGCCATGGCTGCTGGAGGGTGGAAGGAGCAGCAGCAGCTCCATCAGCAGCAGCCTCATTCTTCAGTCGCTAATGAGTAGCTTTCTACACCCGCATAGCGAGTCTACTCATGAGCAGCAGGAAGACCTGGAGCAGGACCTGAACCAGCAGGTCGTGTCATACCTTGACATGACCATGCCAACACACCTTGAGGATCTGCTGGACTTGGGAAGACTGGGAAGCCAAACTTGACTTGTGGCCGCAACTAACAGAATTTACCCTGGAAAAGCTGCCCTGCCCGGCCAGGAGTTGATTTAGATGGCAACTGGCCTGCTCTATATAATGCTGAAAAAATGGCAAATTTACCTCACTATATAAGCTATTGCCCCTCAGATTTACACAGGGGCTGCTCTATATTATGCTGCAAAATGGCAAATTTTCCTCACTATATAAGCTATTGCCCCTCAGATTTACACAGGGCCTGCTCTATATAATGCTGCAAAATGGCAAATTTACTTCACTATATAAGCTATTGCCCCTCAGATTTACACAGGGGCTGCTCTATATAATGCTGCAAAATGGCAAATTTACCTCACTATATAAGCTATTGCCCCTTAGATTTACACAGGGGCTGCTCTATATTATGCTGCAAAATGGCAAATTTACCTCACTATATAAGCTATTGCCCCTCAGATTTACACAGGGTCTGCTCTATATTATGCTGCAAAATGGCAAATTTACCTCACTATATGATCTATTGGTGCTCTATATAGAAAAAAAATGTAAATATAAAAAGATCCTGTAGAAGCTGATTTAGTATAACAGATAGGGTGCAACGTGCTTGTTTGGGATACCCTGCGGCCTGGTGTTTTGACAGCAGGACAAAAAACAATTCAAAATGCAATAGCTTGATTAAGATGAGGATGAATAACGCTTATTTAGTATAACAGATAGGGTGACATGTGCTGGTTTGGGATGCCCATGTGGGCTGGTGTTTTTAAACCAGACAAAAAACTATTTAAAATGCAATAGGTTGATTAAGCTGAGGATGAACAACGCTTATTTAGTATAACAGATAGGGTGCTACGTACAGGTTTGGGATACCCTGCGGCCTAGTGTTTTGGCAGCAGACCAAAAAACAATTCAAAATGCAATAGCTTGATTAAGCTGAGGATGAACAACGCTTATTTAGTATAACAGATAGGGTGCTACGTGCAGGTTTGGGATACCCTGCGGCCTAGTGTTTTGGCGGCAGACCAAAAACCAATTCAAAATGCAATAGCTTGATCAAGCTGAGGATGAACAACGCTTATTTAGTATAACAGATAGGGTGTTACGTGCAGGTTTGGGATACCCTGCGGCCTAGTGTTTTGGCAGCAGACCAAAAACCAATTCAAAATGCAATAGCTTGATTAAGCTGAGGATGAACAACCCTTATTTAGTATAACAGATAGGGTGCTACGTGCAGGTTTGGGATACCCTGCGGCCTAGTGTTTTGGCAGCAGACCAAAAACCAATTCAAAATGCAATAGCTTGATTAAGCTGAGGATGAACAACGCTTATTTAGTATAACAGATAGGGTGCTACGTGCAGGTTTGGGATACCCTGCGGCCTAGTGTTTTGGCGGCAGACCAAAATCTAATTCAAAATGCAATAGCTTGATTAAGCTGAGGATGAACAACCCTTATTTAGTATAACAGATAGGGTGCTACGTGCAGGTTTGGGATACCCTGCGGCCTAGTGTTTTGGCGGCAGACCAAAATCCAATTCAAAATGCAATAGCTTGATCAAGCTGAGGATGAACAACGCTTATTTAGTATAACAGATAGGGTGCTACGTGCAGGTTTGGGATACCCTGCGACCTAGTGTTTTGGCAGCAGACCAAAAACCAATTCAAAATGCAATAGCTTGATTAAGCTGAGGATGAACAACGATTATTTAGTATAAATGATAGGGTGCTACGTGCAGGTTTGGGATACCCTGCGGCCTAGTGTTTTGGCAGCAGACCAAAAACCAATTCAAAATGCAATGGCTTGATAAAGCTGAGGATGAACAACGCTTATTTAGTATAACAGATAGGGTGCTACGTGCAGGTTTGGGATACCCTGCGGCCTAGTGTTTTGGCAGCAGACCAAAAACCAATTCAAAATACAATAGCTTGATTAAGCTGAGGATGAACAACGCTTATTTAGTATAACAGATAGGTTGACATGTGCTGGTTTGGGATGCCCATGTGGGCTGGTGTATTGGCAGCAGACAAAAAAACAATTCAAAATGCAATAGCTTGATTAAGCTGAGGATGAACAACGCTTATTTAGTATAACAGATAGGGTGCTACGTGCAGGTTTGGGATACCCTGCGGCCTAGTGTTTTGTTCAGCAGACCAAAAACCAATTCAAAATGCAATGGCTTGATTAAGCTGAGGATGAACAACGCTTATTTAGTATAAAAGATAGGGTGCTACGTGCAGGTTTGGGATACCCTGCGGCCTAGTGTTTTGGCAGCAGACCAAAAGCCAATTCAAAATGCAATGGCTTGATTAAGCTGAGGATGAACAACGCTTATTTAGTATAACAGATAGGGTGCTACGTGCAGGTTTGAGATACCCTGCGGCCTAGTGTTTTGGCGGCAGACCAAAAACCAATTCAAAATGCAATAGCTTGATTAAGCTGAGGATGAACAATGCTTATTTAGTATAACAGATAGGGTGCTATGTGCAGGTTTGGGATACCCTGCGGCCTAGTGTTTTGGCAGCAGACCAAAAACCAATTCAAAATGCAATAGCTTGATTAAGCTGAGGATGAACAACCCTTATTTAGTATACCAGATAGGGTGCTACGTGCAGGTTTGGGATACCCTGCGGCCTAGTGTTTTGGCGGCAGACCAAAAACCAATTCAAAATGCAATAGCTTGATCAAGCTGAGGATGAACAACGCTTATTTAGTATAACAGATAGGGTGCTACGTGCAGGTTTGGGATACCCTGCGACCTAGTGTTTTGGCAGCAGACCAAAAACCAATTCAAAATGCAATAGCTTGATTAAGCTGAGGATGAACAACGATTATTTAGTATAAAAGATAGGGTGCTACGTGCAGGTTTGGGATACCCTGCGGCCTAGTGTTTTGGCAGCAGACCAAAAACCAATTCAAAATGCAATGGCTTGATTAATCTGAGGATGAACAACGCTTATTTAGTATAACAGATAGGGTGCTACGTGCAGGTGTGGGATACCCTGCGGCCTAGTGTTTTGGCAGCAGACCAAAAACCAATTCAAAATGCAATAGCTTGATTAAGCTGAGGATGAACAACGCTTATTTGGTATAACAGATAGGTTGACATGTGCTGGTTTGGGATGCCCATGTGGGCTGGTGTATTGGCAGCAGACAATAAAACAATTCAAAATGCAATAGCTTGATTAAGCTGAGGATGAACAACGCTTATTTAGTATAACAGATAGGGTGCTACGTGCAGGTTTGGGATACCCTGCGGCCTAGTATTTTGTTCAGCAGACCAAAAACCAATTCAAAATGCAATGGCTTGATTAAGCTGAGGATGAACAACGCTTATTTAGTATAAAAGATAGGGTGCTACGTGCAGGTTTGGGATACCCTGCGGCCTAGTGTTTTGGCAGCAGACCAAAAGCCAATTCAAAATGCAATGGCTTGATTAAGCTGAGGATGAACAACGCTTATTTAGTATAACAGATAGGGTGCTATGTGCAGGTTTGGGATACCCTGCGGCCTAGTGTTTTGGCAGCAGACCAAAAACCAATTCAAAATGCAATAGCTTGATTAAGCTGAGGATGAACAACGCTTATTTAGTATAACAGATAGGGTGCTACGTGCAGGTTTGGGATACCCTGCGGCCTAGTGTTTTGGCGGCAGACCAAAAACCAATTCAAAATGCAATAGCTTGATCAAGCTGAGGATGAACAACGCTTATTTAGTATAACAGATAGGGTGTTACGTGCAGGTTTGGGATACCCTGCGGCCTAGTGTTTTGGCAGCAGACCAAAAACCAATTCAAAATGCAATAGCTTGATTACGCTGAGGATGAACAACCCTTATTTAGTATAACAGATAGGGTGCTACGTGCAGGTTTGGGATACCCTGCGGCCTAGTGTTTTGGCAGCAGACCAAAAACCAATTCAAAATGCAATAGCTTGATTAAGCTGAGGATGAACAACGCTTATTTAGTATAACAGATAGGGTGCTACGTGCAGGTTTGGGATACCCTGCGGCCTAGTGTTTTGGCGGCAGACCAAAATCTAATTCAAAATGCAATAGCTTGATTAAGCTGAGGATGAACAACCCTTATTTAGTATAACAGATAGGGTGCTACGTGCAGGTTTGGGATACCCTGCGGCCTAGTGTTTTGGCGGCAGACCAAAATCCAATTCAAAATGCAATAGCTTGATCAAGCTGAGGATGAACAACGCTTATTTAGTATAACAGATAGGGTGCTACGTGCAGGTTTGGGATACCCTGCGACCTAGTGTTTTGGCAGCAGACCAAAAACCAATTCAAAATGCAATAGCTTGATTAAGCTGAGGATGAACAACGATTATTTAGTATAAATGATAGGGTGCTACGTGCAGGTTTGGGATACCCTGCGGCCTAGTGTTTTGGCAGCAGACCAAAAACCAATTCAAAATGCAATGGCTTGATAAAGCTGAGGATGAACAACGCTTATTTAGTATAACAGATAGGGTGCTACGTGCAGGTTTGGGATACCCTGCGGCCTAGTGTTTTGGCAGCAGACCAAAAACCAATTCAAAATACAATAGCTTGATTAAGCTGAGGATGAACAACGCTTATTTAGTATAACAGATAGGTTGACATGTGCTGGTTTGGGATGCCCATGTGGGCTGGTGTATTGGCAGCAGACAAAAAAACAATTCAAAATGCAATAGCTTGATTAAGCTGAGGATGAACAACGCTTATTTAGTATAACAGATAGGGTGCTACGTGCAGGTTTGGGATACCCTGCGGCCTAGTGTTTTGTTCAGCAGACCAAAAACCAATTCAAAATGCAATGGCTTGATTAAGCTGAGGATGAACAACGCTTATTTAGTATAAAAGATAGGGTGCTACGTGCAGGTTTGGGATACCCTGCGGCCTAGTGTTTTGGCAGCAGACCAAAAGCCAATTCAAAATGCAATGGCTTGATTAAGCTGAGGATGAACAACGCTTATTTAGTATAACAGATAGGGTGCTACGTGCAGGTTTGAGATACCCTGCGGCCTAGTGTTTTGGCGGCAGACCAAAAACCAATTCAAAATGCAATAGCTTGATTAAGCTGAGGATGAACAATGCTTATTTAGTATAACAGATAGGGTGCTATGTGCAGGTTTGGGATACCCTGCGGCCTAGTGTTTTGGCAGCAGACCAAAAACCAATTCAAAATGCAATAGCTTGATTAAGCTGAGGATGAACAACCCTTATTTAGTATACCAGATAGGGTGCTACGTGCAGGTTTGGGATACCCTGCGGCCTAGTGTTTTGGCGGCAGACCAAAAACCAATTCAAAATGCAATAGCTTGATCAAGCTGAGGATGAACAACGCTTATTTAGTATAACAGATAGGGTGCTACGTGCAGGTTTGGGATACCCTGCGACCTAGTGTTTTGGCAGCAGACCAAAAACCAATTCAAAATGCAATAGCTTGATTAAGCTGAGGATGAACAACGATTATTTAGTATAAAAGATAGGGTGCTACGTGCAGGTTTGGGATACCCTGCGGCCTAGTGTTTTGGCAGCAGACCAAAAACCAATTCAAAATGCAATGGCTTGATTAATCTGAGGATGAACAACGCTTATTTAGTATAACAGATAGGGTGCTACGTGCAGGTGTGGGATACCCTGCGGCCTAGTGTTTTGGCAGCAGACCAAAAACCAATTCAAAATGCAATAGCTTGATTAAGCTGAGGATGAACAACGCTTATTTGGTATAACAGATAGGTTGACATGTGCTGGTTTGGGATGCCCATGTGGGCTGGTGTATTGGCAGCAGACAATAAAACAATTCAAAATGCAATAGCTTGATTAAGCTGAGGATGAACAACGCTTATTTAGTATAACAGATAGGGTGCTACGTGCAGGTTTGGGATACCCTGCGGCCTAGTATTTTGTTCAGCAGACCAAAAACCAATTCAAAATGCAATGGCTTGATTAAGCTGAGGATGAACAACGCTTATTTAGTATAAAAGATAGGGTGCTACGTGCAGGTTTGGGATACCCTGCGGCCTAGTGTTTTGGCAGCAGACCAAAAGCCAATTCAAAATGCAATGGCTTGATTAAGCTGAGGATGAACAACGCTTATTTAGTATAACAGATAGGGTGCTATGTGCAGGTTTGGGATACCCTGCGGCCTAGTGTTTTGGCAGCAGACCAAAAACCAATTCAAAATGCAATAGCTTGATTAAGCTGAGGATGAACAACGCTTATTTAGTATAACAGATAGGGTGACATGTGCTGGTTTGGGATGCCCATGTGGGCTGGTGTATTTAAACTAGACAAAAACCAATTCAAAATTCAATAGCTGAATTAAAATGAGGCTGAACAACGCTTATTTAGATAGGGTTCTACGTGCAGGTTTGGGATACCCTGCTGCCTAGTGTTTTGGCAGCAGACCAAAAATCAATTTAAAATGCAATAGCTTAATAAAGCTGAGGATGAACAACGCTTATTTAGTATAAAAGATAGGGTGCTACGTGCAGGTTTGGGATACCCTGCGGCCTAGTGTTTTGGCAGCAGACCAAAAACCAATTCAAAATGCAATAGCTTGATTAAGCTGAGGATGAACAACGCTTAATTAATATAACAGATAGGGTGCTACGTGCAGGTTTGGGATACCCTGCGGCCTAGTGTTTTGGCGGCAGACCAAAAACCAATTCAAAATGCAATAGCTTGATTAAGCTGAGGATGAACAACGCTTATTTAGTATAACAGATAGGGTGCTACGTGCAGGTTTGGGATACCCTGCGGCCTATTGTTTTGGTAGCAGACCAAAAACCAATTCAAAATGCAATAGCTTGATTAAGCTGAGGATGAACAACGCTTATTTAGTATAACAGATAGGGTGCTACGTGCAGGTTTGGGATACCCTGCGGCCTAGTGTTTTGGCAGCAGACCAAAAACCAATTCAAAATGCAATGGCTTGATTAAGCTGAGGATGAACAACGCTTATTTAGTATAACAGATAGGGTGCTACGTGCAGGTTTGGGATACCCTGCGGCCTAGTGTTTTGGCAGCAGACCAAAAACCAATTCAAAATGCAATGGCTTGATTAAGCTGAGGATGAACAACGCTTATTTAGTATAACAGATAGGGTGCTACGTGCAGGTTTGGGATACCCTGCGGCCTAGTGTTTTGGCAGCAGACCAAAAACCAATTCAAAATGCAATAGCTTGATTAAGCTGAAGATGAACAACTCTTATTTAGTATAACAGATAGGGTGACATGTGCTGGTTTGGAATGCCCATGGGGGCTGGTGTATTTAAACCAGACAAAAACCAATTCAAAATGCAATAGCTGAATTAAAATGAGGCTGAACAACGCTCATTTAGATAGGGTTTTACGTGCAGGTTTGGGATACCCTGCGGCCTAGTGTTTTGGCGGCAGATCAAAAACCAATTCAAAATGCAATAGCTTGATTAAGCTGAGGATGAACAACGCTTATTTATTATAACAGATAGGGTGCTACGTGCAGGTTTGGGATACCCTGCGGCCTAGTGTTTTGGCGGCAGACCAAAAACCAATTCAAAATGCAATAGCTTGATTAAGCTGAGGATGAACAACGCTTATTTAGTACAACAGATAGGGTGACATGTGCTGGTTTGGGATGCCCATGTGGGCTGGTGTATTTAAACCAGACAAAAAACAATTCAAAATGCAATAGCTGAATTAAAATGAGGCTGAACAATGCTTATTTAGTATAACAGATAGGGTGCTACGTGCTGGTTTGGGATACCCTGCGGCCTAGTGTTTTGGCAGCAGACCAAAAACCAATTCAAAATGCAATAGCTTGATTAAGCTGAGGATGAACAACGCTTATTTAGTATAACAGATAGGGTGCTACGTGCAGGTTTGGGATACCCTGCGGCCCAGTGTTTTGGCAGCAGACCAAAAACCAATTCAAAATGCAATAGCTTGATTAAGCTGAGGATGAACAACGCTTATTTAGTATAACAGATAGGGTGACATGTGCTGGTTTGGGATGCCCATGTGGGCTGGTGTATTTAAACTAGACAAAAACCAATTCAAAATTCAATAGCTGAATTAAAATGAGGCTGAACAACGCTTATTTAGATAGGGTTCTACGTGCAGGTTTGGGATACCCTGCTGCCTAGTGTTTTGGCAGCAGACCAAAAATCAATTTAAAATGCAATAGCTTAATTAAGCTGAGGATGAACAACGCTTATTTAGTATAAAAGATAGGGTGCTACGTGCAGGTTTGGGATACCCTGCGGCCTAGTGTTTTGGCAGCAGACCAAAAACCAATTCAAAATGCAATAGCTTGATTAAGCTGAGGATGAACAACGCTTAATTAATATAACAGATAGGGTGCTACGTGCAGGTTTGGGATACCCTGCGGCCTAGTGTTTTGGCGGCAGACCAAAAACCAATTCAAAATGCAATAGCTTGATTAAGCTGAGGATGAACAACGCTTATTTAGTATAACAGATAGGGTGCTACGTGCAGGTTTGGGATACCCTGCGGCCTAGTGTTTTGGTAGCAGACCAAAAACCAATTCAAAATGCAATAGCTTGATTAAGCTGAGGATGAACAACGCTTATTTAGTATAACAGATAGGGTGCTACGTGCAGGTTTGGGATACCCTGCGGCCTAGTGTTTTGGCAGCAGACCAAAAACCAATTCAAAATGCAATGGATTGATTAAGCTGAGGATGAACAACGCTTATTTAGTATAACAGATAGGGTGCTACGTGCAGGTTTGGGATACCCTGCGGCCTAGTGTTTTGGCAGCAGACCAAAAACCAATTCAAAATGCAATGGCTTGATTAAGCTGAGGATGAACAACGCTTATTTAGTATAACAGATAGGGTGCTACGTGCAGGTTTGGGATACCCTGCGGCCTAGTGTTTTGGCAGCAGACCAAAAACCAATTCAAAATGCAATAGCTTGATTAAGCTGAAGATGAACAACTCTTATTTAGTATAACAGATAGGGTGACATGTGCTGGTTTGGAATGCCCATGGGGGCTGGTGTATTTAAACCAGACAAAAACCAATTCAAAATGCAATAGCTGAATTAAAATGAGGCTGAACAACGCTCATTTAGATAGGGTTTTACGTGCAGGTTTGGGATACCCTGCGGCCTAGTGTTTTGGCGGCAGATCAAAAACCAATTCAAAATGCAATAGCTTGATTAAGCTGAGGATGAACAACGCTTATTTATTATAACAGATAGGGTGCTACGTGCAGGTTTGGGATACCCTGCGGCCTAGTGTTTTGGCGGCAGACCAAAAACCAATTCAAAATGCAATAGCTTGATTAAGCTGAGGATGAACAACGCTTATTTAGTACAACAGATAGGGTGACATGTGCTGGTTTGGGATGCCCATGTGGGCTGGTGTATTTAAACCAGACAAAAAACAATTCAAAATGCAATAGCTGAATTAAAATGAGGCTGAACAATGCTTATTTAGTATAACAGATAGGGTGCTACGTGCTGGTTTGGGATACCCTGCGGCCTAGTGTTTTGGCAGCAGACCAAAAACCAATTCAAAATGCAATAGCTTGATTAAGCTAAGGATGAACAACGCTTATTTAGTATAACAGATAGGGTGCTACGTGCAGGTTTGGGATACCCTGCGGCCCAGTGTTTTGGCAGCAGACCAAAAACCAATTCAAAATGCAATAGCTTGATTAAGCTGAGGATGAACAACGCTTATTTAGTATAACAGATAGGGTGCTACGTGCAGGTTTGGGATACCCTGCGGCCCAGTGTCTTGGCAGCAGACCAAAAACCAATTCAAAATGCAATAGCTTAATTAAGCTGAGGATGAACAACGCTTATTTAGTATAACAGATAGGGTGCTACGTGCAGGTTTGGGATACCCTGCGGCCTAGTGTTTTGGCAGAAGACCAAAAACCAATTCAAAATGCAATAGCTTGATTAAGCTGAGGATGAACAACGCTTATTTAGTATAGCAGATAGGGTGACATGTGCTGGTTTGGGATGCCCATGTGGGCTGGGGTTTTTACAGCAGACACAAAAATAATTTAAACTAATCGAGTTATAAGAAATGCTTGTGTGTAACAGATAGGGTTAAATATGCCACTGCTAACATGGCATGCACAGTGGCAAGGAATTTTTACAGCACAAACAAAAGCAATTTAAAACTGATCTGGCAAATGAAGTGAAATGAAAATAAAAAAAAGCTTTCCCTGTCACTTTCCCTGCTGTCCCTGCCTCGGTCTTTCCCAATTTTTCCCTATCTTTCCCTGGTTCTGTCTGGCACTCTGTGGGTCTCCCTGACTCTCCCTGACTCTCACTTAGTCTCTCCCTGTCTCCAAACAGCTCCGCAATACAAGGCTGAAATGTGCACCAGCAAGATGGCCGGATATGTTCAGACATGTCCATCCACCATTTTTCAATGCCTGTAATTGAAGTAAATGGAATTTAAAGGAAAACTTCAATAAATCGAATCGCGGGGAAATTCGGATTCGTTTAGAATCGAATATTTCCTGAAATTCGGAACGAATTCGGGTTCGTCCGGATCGATTTGCTCATCCCTAATGGTTACCATTAACAGCATAGTTTTTGTTGAAGATCTAAGAGACAATGTGATGACAACTGAGGAATTAAGAACAGAAGAGAAAACTGACGTTGATCAGCCATTATCTGTAACTTCTGAACAAACAGTTGAAGTGAGCACAGAACCTACCATAACTGAAGAGCAGAAAAGCAAACTCAGAAACAGAACCGAGACGCTCAATTAGTGAAAAAAGAGGTAAACCACCGTCTTTCACACAAAGCAAGCACTGCCAGTACCAATGAACCTGCAACCTGGGAAGACATATCTCAGCTTTCAGAAGGAGAGCCAGTAAATAGATAAAGGCTGCAAAAGAAGAGATAAAATCCATGCATGACACTAAAAGACAGACACTTACAGAAATACCACCCAGAAGAAAAGCCATAGGTTGTAAATGGACTTTTAAATTGAAGTACAAAGCAAATGGCACAGTGAAGTGATTCAAAGCAAGACTCGTAGCCAAGGTATAGTCTCAAAAATATGGAGAGGACAATGATGAGACTTTTGCTCCAGTAGTTAAATAGTTCAATAAGGACTTTGCTGACAGTAGCCGCCTCAAGGAAAATGCAAGTGAAACACTTTGATGTGAAAAAGTGTTTCTACATGGCGAGATAATGGAAGACATCTACATGGAACAACCACCTGGATTCAAAGATGAACAAACACCAGACTTACTATGTAAACTTCAGTAGAGTATATATGGTCTAAATCAATATGAAAATACACGAAGAGCTTACACATGAGGACTTTAAGAGGAGTAAAGCGAACCCCTGCTTATACACAAAAAAATTAGAAAACAGACGAATCTATGTGTTAATTTATGTGGACGATATCCTGATTTGTTTTGAGCAAGAAGTGGATGAAGCAGAAATACTACAAAGCCAACACTTTAAGACCAAGGAACTTCCAAAACAGGGACTTCTTGAGTTACTTTATTGCCCTAATGAAGATATGATAGCAGATATCCTTACTAACCCCCTGACCACTGAAAGACACTCAAGGCTTACAAAGAAGATGGGTTCTACTAAAAGGGGATAGACTAAGCCTCAGCTGTTGAGAAGGGGTGTTGGTGATATAATACTTTGCAACAGCTTACAGCTTGTCTTTAAATCTTTTTGCTAGATTTACTGCAGTTTACAGCTATGAAACGTTATGACACTAGATGGTGCTGTGACCATAGCTCAACTGTAGAGATTGGGCTACTTCTACTTTGTTCTTCAAATGTGAATAAGTGGCATCCCTGAACTAAACCCCCCTCACACACATCACCTGCAAACTGGTTTAAGCTGTGCCTGAACAATTGTCAGTTAAGTAAGCACCCAAACGTTAAAGTAAGTTTGCAACTTCAAGAACAAAAGAGCACAAGTGTGCATGTCTGTGACTGCTTTCACAACAATTGTATCTGCTGCTGAACATGCAGTAGGTACATCCACTCGGCGCTGCGAACACCTTACCTTACCTGAATTTAGTTAAGCACCAAGTGGCTAAAATTCCTCAGTTTCTCTTTTTTTCATTCAGTCATGAGAAATGTAATTAAAAAAAAATAAATAAATAAAAAAAAAAAATAAATAAAAAAAAAATATATATATATATATATATATATATATATATATATATATATATCATATTCTATTTGTCATAATTTAGAAAATTCTGTATCCTTATATCTTTTTACGTAGTAGATGTTTTGGAGCGTCAATAAGATTTCCTCTCTAAAAGAGAAAAATATGTGCCAAAGCTTTCATCAGGATTGTGCCTAGGGATCTTTGACCATCATATGCCTACGTCAATGAGGTTTGATTGTTTTAGCTTCCACAACTATGTGCTAACACATTTAGCAGTAATCGCAAAAAAAAAAAGGAACTTGGTCCTAGGCTTTTCTTGATGATTACCAACTGTTTTGAAATCTGGCAGTGTTTTCTATATTCCAGTTTACAGATCTTGGGTCAAATGTCTCCCATGTTAACAACGTTGGTGTGTCAGCGATTCCTACTTGATTCCTGCTTGAATAATATGCTTGGGAGCAAGTTAGTTCAAAATATTCAGGATTTGAGACTCCTAATAGAAGGTACCAACATTTAGAATGCCTTTTCGGGCCTTTGGAAAGCAACTGAAGTAGCCAAATGCACCCAGCTTGCATGGGAATGTAAATGCCTAAAAGACATTTTGCTGATTATAAATGTGGAAAATATCTAAAGTGGTTTGGGTCCCATTGGTAGTGATGAGCAGGAGCAGGGAGTATCTAGTCTAGAAGCCCTCAGGTTGGATAGTCCCCAGTATCTGGCATTCAGTACAAAAGCTCTAGCCACGACAACGTGTGAACTGTCTCCTATGTTGGAGATATAATATTTTGCTGTCAGGCCGGAGAGTTCTCCTATATAAACTATTCGCCAGGGGAGCAGATTGTTTGGCCAGAGCAAAGACACAACAAAGAAAATGTTCTAACAAGGGTTTATTATTTAAGGAAAAGGAAACAAAAAGATCTGATTCAGATACAAAAATAAGGGACAAAAAACAAGGCTAACTAACAAAATAACTAATAACAAAAACAACAGAAAACTTGCTGGCGCACTCACCCAAGGGCCTAGGATAGATGCCAGCAGTCTCCAGACTCCGGTAGGTACAGGTACAGATTCAGGTTCAGCCACAACAGATTCCAAACAAAGCACACATGCAAAACAAACAAAATCCTGCTGCCCCAGGTGGAGGGCGGATCCAAATAGCCCTCACACCAGGTACAGCAGAAGATGGGGGGAGAGAGAGCAACCAGGACTCTGCTGACACCCGCTGGTGGATTATGGAACTGCAGATTGGATGATAATTAATGCCAGCCACGAGTCGGGCATCAGCGAACCCGGGGTTCTTACATTTGCAAGATCTTCTGCTTGTCTCTGAATGTTATTTTGGGGACTTTTGCCAGACCGACTGCAGTTTACAGTTATGACAATTTATGACAGTAAATGGTGTTGTTACCAATGCCTGTAGTCTCTCTATTTTGTTGTTGTGTTGTATTTCCTGTACATTTAGCTCTGCTCTGTATCATCTTTTTCCTGTATATGTTAGCCACCATGTTCAGGTGACATTCTCATACTGCATGCATATTTCAGTAAAGCCAGTTCCTGTTACAACACAAATGTCTATCTGGATTTGACTGCACCCACCACCAAGTATTTTGCTACAGTATTTAAACATGCTACAATATGGACTTTGCTGACAGTAGCCACCACATGGAAAATGCAAGTGAAACACTTTGATGTTAAAACAGCATTTATACATGGCGAGTTAATGGAAGACATCTACATGGAACAACCACCAGGGTTCAAAGATGAAGTGTTTTTTATGTAATAAAAAATGTAAGTTTTCAATAAAATCTTTTTGCGTGTGAAACCCCAATTTCTCCCGGTCACAGCGGTACCGCATATGTATTGGTAGACACCCTTTCCTGCCCAGAAGCCGAGTTTTAGGAGATTTTCAGATAAAATACAACTATGCTACGCACTAAGCGCACCTTGCAGTTTTTCCAGAAAAACAACCCTTTACATTTGATATACGCCCCACAAACTATATATTCTCTGGAAGTACACGCCCCAAGCTTTCTAGGCATACCAGGCTTGTTTATGTGGGTGTAGATTTGTGGGAGTAATCCCTCAATCAATTCTTTGGTTGCACAGAGTTTCCCGAAAAAAGAAGAAAAAAGAAGAATCAAGCCAAAAAAACTTTATGCAAACAAGAAAAAACAAGTAAAATCGGAACACCCCAAAGTAAAGCATGCGCAAAACGGTAATTTTACTTGTAAATTTCAGCTCTGCAGACAAAGTGCGCATGTTGCAATTTTTCAACCAAAACAACCCTTTACATTTGGAATATCCCCCATAAATCATATATTCCCTGAAAGTACACGTTAAGCTTTCTAGGCGTACCCAGCTTGTTGTAGTGGGCTCATCTTTCTGGAAGTAATCCCTTGAAGAATTCTTAGGTTGCACCGGGTTTCCCTAAAAAATTATAAAAAAGCAGAATAAAAAACATGTTTTCCTAAAATATCAATATGCAAACAAGAAAAAACAAGCTAAATCTGAAAGCGCAAGGTCTCTCGAGCAGAACAAAACCCAACATGCATAGGTACTACTAACTCTTTTAATTGCCAGCCTACTTGAAGTTTTGTCACCCTCTGTGACAGGTAATTTTTCCCTATTTTGCGCCAAGTTTAACCGTGATTTTTGCCGTAATTTCCAGGAAAATTATATATATATTTTTTGCAGCAGAGTTTAGGCTTTAACATGAAATGTCTTGTTTGTATTTTTTTTTACTGTTTTTTTTAATAATTTTGCGTAAAAAAACAAAAAATAAATAAAATAATTTTTAGACAATTTTCTCCTTTATTTTAAATAAAACATTTGTTTTGTTAATGAAAACCATATTGCATGTAAAAGCCCCATTTCTCCTGATTACAACGATATCACATATGTATCGGTAGCCCCCCCATTCTTGCCCAGGACACCCCCCAAACTGACCACACTATAAACATAAGGGGTTAATTTAAAAAAAAATTACATAGGGTCCCCCCTCCTGGGGGGGGGGGGGGGCATTTTTATTTGGAATTTTAAGGGTTAAATCCCTTAAAAAAAAATGACACCAGCTATGGGGGCTTGTAGGAACAGGGCGCAGGGGCCAGCTTTTGTGGCCCCCCACTCTGCAGCCTACAAGCCCATATACCCTCTGTGGGCCCGGGCTCTTTTGCCCCCCCTGGGCTTTGGGGAGGCAGGTAATCGGGGGTGCGGGGGTTAATGGCAAGTCACCCCCTAGCTGCAGGTGACTTGCCAGCCCCCAGCCTTGTGAATTGGTACAGGGGTCTCATGGACCCCTTACCAGTTCTCCTGGAGCCATCCGAGCCCCCAGGGGGATCCCTTCCTCCACCAGTTCTCCTCTTCACTGGGGGGATTTCTGTCCGTTCCCATCACCACTATCCCTACTTTTGGGGGCGAGGCAGATGAGGTCACCCTGTGACATTATCCCGCTCCTGGCACTGAACTGTCAGATGCTGGAGCGATCACTGGAGGGAGGTAGAATGGGCAATGGAGTCCCTTGCCTCTCCAGCCACCCTCTACAGATCAGCCCGGCAGCAGATCAGCAAGAGACGTGATCGACGAGGGACAGCGGATGATCAGAGGTGAATAAATAAGTCATTTTTTTCTCTCTGTGTCTTTTTTTTACAGTTAACCCTTTGTGAACTGGCAAGGGATCCCTGAGACTCCTATACCAATACCAGCCCCATCATTACCTGCCTTCCCAAAGCCCAAGGGAGGGCAAAAGAGCCCTCCGGGACGTGACGGCTCTGCTGGCAGCCTGCAGGACGGGGGGGGGGGCACCGAGACTGGCCACTGTGCTCTGTTCTACAATCCCTGCACAACTGGTCCCTGGGTTGGTTATGCTGTGTACGCCCCCTGTGATATTTTTGTTATAGTTTTTAAACTTTAAAAGTCCCAAAAATGGATTCCCCCTTATGTCCTGTCTCCCAGCAGGTATAAAAGGCTTCCAGCAGCAGCAAGCCAAAGTGATCAGCGTGGGATGCAGTGCTCGGGGATGGATGGGAGGTAAGTATTAGTAAAATAGGTTAGTAATTAAAGGGAGGTTAGTAAGTACAAAATAAATAAATAAAATATTTTTCTCTTTGCCTGTAACATTGTTATTCCAACTTCAGCAGCCAAGTTTTTTGAAGGTACACCTTTTTCTTTTGCTTGCCCGTGTAATTCTGGGTGTGCACTGCTTTGAAAAATATTGTATTATAATATTTATTTATTTATTTTATTAATTTAATTTAAAATGTCTGGAAAAGAAAAAGGTGGGAAAGGACGGTGTAGAGGAAAAGACATCCCTGCCATTAAGGATGTTGGTTCGAGTACCAACACTGAGGGCAGCAGCCATGTGCCAAGGCCCAGTAATAGTAGCACCAACCATTTGCCCAGGCTAAGCCATAGTTATGGCAATATCCATGTGCCCAGTGTTAGTACTAGAAGTAGTAGCAGCAGCAGTGATGCATGTGGTAGTATTTGAGAACCAGGCAACAAAGAGGCTGCTTCATCAAAGCAGGGGGGTAGTTGTGGAAATGGCAGCGATAAAGAGCCGAGTCAAGGTAGGGCCAGATTATCCACAAAATGTCACAGGACTAGGCCTGCTGGTATGGTCCACTTAGGAACAGGTTACAGCGACACAGCTGCTCTTTTTGCAGATGCCAGAAAAAAGCCTGCCATAGGAGGAGCAAAGTTGGGTGGTGGTGGAAATGCCAGATCTCCTTTACTCTACCGTGTGGCAATTCATTTGTACTTTCCCAGAGGAACAAAACCCGGCACAGTGCCATATCTGCAAGCAGAAAGTTAGCTGTGGCCCGGGCGCAAATCTAGAACTAGGAACTATGGCTTTACATAGGCACCCGGAGAGGAATTACAAGGCTGCATGGGGCAATCAAAATGCCCTTCTTCATTTTCCAGGAAGCCAATCCCGTTGCTACCCCCACAAAAATGCCATAATTTTTTTAGGTCTTGCCACCACAACCACCCCAGGTCTCCTGTCCCCCAGCCTAGTCTTTCTTCAGCAGCTGTGCGTCCGCTGCCATCCTCTGCTACTACTAGGCCTACACAACCTCAGTTTAACCCTGTGATGCCCAAAATGGCCAACATTTTCAACGCTTGAAAGAGCAATCGCTTCTTCTTCAAATAGATTTTCTGGATGCCAATCCTGGTGCTACCCTTGTACAAATAGGATCATTTTTTCAGGGCTTGCCTGCTACTGCCCATCCTACAGAACCACCACAGGTCTCCTTTCCCATGGCCTAATCTTTCTTCAACCAGCTGTGCCTCTGCTAATGCTACTACTACTACCACCAATAGCACTTCCGCTGCCACTCTCGGCTACTACTAGGCCTACACAATCACAGTTTAACACTGTGATACTCAAAAGGGTCACAGGGTATTGTCTTTACATGTTTTTATGAGTGTGGTGCCTTTATATGTGTTATTTAAATAAAGCATTGGTTTTCAGAATAATAGGTTGTAGTGCCCTTTATGTGGCTCCATTTTGTATTTAGTGTTGCTTGCTTGTTAAGGAGCTAACTGGTGCACTCCATTTCTTTGTTCATTATATGGGTGATGCTTATCCCTCTTCTCAAAATCCATTACAAAGGGGATACATTTTGAGTGCTTGCAGCTTTCACAGCTATGTTTTCCATGCATTTTAATTAAAAGTTCATCCCAAACTAGCTAACATAGGCCAGCCAATAACTAGTACAACAAGTCACAATTACAGTTAATTAGTTAGCATTCTGCACAGCGACTGCTAGTGCCAGTGTAATCCACAGCACAGTGCCAGATAAGACAAAAATGCAGATGCTCCGGAACTGGCGCTATAACCACAAATAAGATGCTAAATGGCGCACATTATAAATAGTGCCCTGAATTAAGAGCAAGAAACACTTCAGTTGTGATCTATGAGATCTAAACCTACAGTTATAAATAGAGATGAGCGAACTTTTGAAAAGGTTCGATTCGGCCGATTCGCCGAATTTCACAAAGAAAGTTCCCCATCAAAAATGCCGGCATGGTGGGAGCGGGCCGGCCGGTTCCGCTGTCAGCGGGCCGGCGGGCCGGTAAAGCCGGCCAGCCTGCTCCCACCATGCCGGCATTTAAAAAACAAAAAAAAAAAAAAAAAAAAAGCATTTTTGCCGGCATGGTGGGAGCGGGCCGGCCGGCTCTGCTGTCAGCGGAACCGGCCGGCCCGCTCCCACCATGCCGGCATTTAAAAAAAAAGCAAACACTTACCTGCAGGTCCGGAGCGTGGAGGCCGGCGCCGCTCTCAGCTGTCATCTGAGGGCGCGTCATCAGAGGGCGCCTTCGCCGGCCCGCTGACAGCGGAACCGGCCGGCCCGCTCCCACCATGCTGGCTTTTTTTTTTTTTTTATTTCAGGAAAAATTCGATCGGCACGAACCACAAAATATTCGGGTTCGTGCCGAATCGAATATTTCCTGAAATTCGGAGCGAATTCCGGTTCGTCCGAACCGGTTCGCTCATCTCTAGTTATAAACTGGCACTGCTTTGAGAAGAGCAGCGGTCACTGTGAACTATACAAGGCCTGAGATAAATTAGATGCAGACTGGCAGATGCATCGATGATGACTGTTTTTTAGTTTATTATATCACACACTAAGTGCCGCTGAGTCTAAAATGTTGCTGCTGAGTGACACTAACTGGTGCTGGCGCTTAATAATTGAGACTCCCAATCTCACTTGAACGGAGCAAAATAATAATAATATGTTATTTATATAGCACCGTTTTTTCTTCAGTAGCCCTTTACAATGTAGCCATTAGCCTCTGTGGCCGAGGGCATCAGGAAGAAGGCAAGTTCTGCGGCAGCCTTGGAGGGTATCGGACAGTGAAGCATCGCAATTGCCAGATGCCCCGTGGCATGGAATAGTTGGAACCTGGTATAGTCAAAATCCTGTTTTTTTTTTCTACTTTGAATACCATCAACATTTGTCTATCCACATGCTTGGTTATGCTGTTGGAGCACAAACAGTGCTCATTTTCCTTTTACCTATCCCTCTGCCACACTAATTGCAAAGCCAACCATTGCAGTCTTCCATCTATGCGCCAGATCATCCTCCAAGACTTGGATTCCCTCACAGTGGCCAACATTAGCCTAGGCATACTTAATCGCACTCATACATAGGAATCGCCATGTGGCTAGCTGGACTAGAGCCCCATGCTATGGCCAGACCAAAACCCAACAGTGATGCAAACCACATTAGCCATTCTCCACCAGCAGATAGTCCTTTCCCTGGAAAAAAATGTTTTTTCACTGACCATAACATTTTTCAAACCTCATTTTTGGCATTCCATTTCAAGGCTCCTTCATCATCAGATAATAGTGCATAGCAGGCTCGGTGTTTAATCTAGGAATCTATGCATTTCCTCATTCTCCATTTCTTTCTTTCCTCAAATCCCAAACACTGGGTCATGATGCAATCTGTCAATCACTGATCCTGTCACTCAAACCCTCAGCAATCTGCCAGGTGTATGGGACTTTGTTGGATTCTACTGAAGCAATCCAAAAAGTACTGCCTGTAGAGTGATGGATGTGAATGAGGATTAGTAAAAAAAAGGTTTTGGTCCACTTTAGAGTTACTTTGCACCACTACAACTGCAGCTAACACTGGTGTTTTGCTACAGGTTTTGTGTGCCCATGCTTGTCTTTACAGGACATGCTGTGGAGAGGAACTCCACAAGAATCAAGAGGACACACAGGCATGTTAGGATATTCATCTTGAATGTGAATTTCCATAACATTTGTTGCGATTAGTTTCTCATGCTGTACCTTGGTTGGGGCTCAAAGGAGAACACCCAATGGTGAAAAATTGCTGGCTGCTAGAGTGTAGGCAGGTCTTACCCCATTCAAAGAACCAGGAGTTAAAGGAAGTGAGGGTACTTCAGTGGTTGAGAAGATGTTTTTATGTCCAATGACTAGGATAAAATTAGTAATAAGTACTATTATTTGTCACATTTACTACTCAGTAGTAATAATTTTGTTTCAATCCAGATAATTCAAGATAGTATATGAGTAGAATAATGCTAACTTACTGTTCTTATACAGCTATTGGTTTAATGATAGAGAAATCCTTTAAGATCGGTAAGCATCCATCATGTTCCCTAAAGATAACTGCTAATATTACGGACAATAACAAAAGAGATCGTAAAAGAAACTAATGCCCTGCTATTACTAACCCCATTTTATTTTCTTTGAATGGAAAGATCTCTAAAGAGTTTTCTTTCGACTATGGGATAGTCTTGAAACACTTACTGCACACTGACTATCTCCATTAGACTAAGCTGCCATCTTGAGGCCTAATTGGAAAATGTTGTGTGATTTGTTTGCAACTAGGGATGAGCGAATCGATCCGGACGAACCCGGATTCGATCCGAATTTCAGGAAAAATTCGATTCGGATCGAATCCGAATTTCCCCGCGATTCGATCACTCGAAGTTTTCCTTTAACATCCATTCATTTACATTACAGGCATTCTAAGATGGCGGACGGGACATGTCTGGACATGTATCCCGCGCCAGTGCAAGCTGGGGCAGTCACATGCAGCCTATCAGCAGCCAGCAAGCCCGGTGACGTCACACAGCGGTATTTAACGGCGGCCATCTTGCTTTTCCTCATTTCTCTATTGCATTCGTGACAGACAGAACGCTGTGTAGCTGAGGCAGTTAGACAGGCTGGGACAGACAGGGACAGACAGGGACAGGCTGGAGACAGGCAGGAGACAGGCAGGAGACAGACAGGAGACAGACAGAAAGCCAGGGAAAGGTAGGAAAAACGGAGCTGGATGACAGGGAGATTTTTTTTTTTTCATCCAGCCTTTGTTAGCGTTTTCAGGCTGCTTATAGTAACTAACTGTGCATATATACTGAACTGATCTTAAGTCTGCTGTGAGGCATCCCATTCTGTGACTAAAGCAGCCTCTATTTAATAGCATAATAAACATTTGCACTTATTCTCATAGAAATCAGGCCTGATAAAGACACTTTTGCTGTGCATGCTCTCTGCTTTTTGTGCCACTGGCATCCCATTCTGTGACTAAAGCAGCCTCTATTTAATAGCATAATAAACATTTGCACTTATTCTCATAGAAATCAGGCCTGATAAAGACACTTTTGCTGTGCATGCTCTCTGCTTTTTGTGCCACTGGCATCCCATTCTGTGACTAAAGCAGCCTCTATTTAATAGCATAATAAACATTTGCACTTATTCTCATAGAAATCAGGCCTGAGTGATAAAGACACTTTTGCTGTGCATGCTCTCTGGTTTTTGTGCCACTGGCATCCCATTCTGTGACTAAAGCAGCCTCTATTTAATAGCATAATAAACATTTGCACTTATTCTCATAGAAATCAGGCCTGAGTGATAAAGACACTTTTGCTGTGCATGCTCTCTGGTTTTTGTGCCACTGGCATCCCATTCTGTGACTAAAGCAGCCTCTATTTAATAGCATAATAAACATTTGCACTTATTCTCATAGAAATCAGGCCTGAGTGATAAAGACACTTTTGCTGTGCATGCTCTCTGGTTTTTGTGGCCCCGGCATCCCATTCTGTGACTAAAGCAGCCTCTATTTAATAGCATAATAAACATTTGCACTTATTCTCATAGAAATCAGGCCTGAGTGATAAAGACACTTTTGCTGTGCATGCTCTCTGCTTTTTGTGCCACTGGCATCCCATTCTGTGACTAAAGCAGCCTCTATTTAATAGCATAATAAACATTTGCACTTATTCTCATAGAAATCAGGCCTGATAAAGACACTTTTGCTGTGCATGCTCTCTGGTTTTTGTGCCACTGGCATCCCATTCTGTGACTAAAGCAGCCTCTATTTAATAGCATAATAAACATTTGCACTTATTCTCATAGAAATCAGGCCTGAGTGATAAAGACACTTTTGCTGTGCATGCTCTCTGGTTTTTGTGGCCCCGGCATCCCATTCTGTGACTAAAGCAGCCTCTATTTAATAGCATAATAAACATTTGCACTTATTCTCATAGAAATCAGGCCTGAGTGATAAAGACACTTTTGCTGTGCATGCTCTCTGCTTTTTGTGCCACTGGCATCCCATTCTGTGACTAAAGCAGCCTCTATTTAATAGCATAATAAACATTTGCACTTATTCTCATAGAAATCAGGCCTGATAAAGACACTTTTGCTGTGCATGCTCTCTGGTTTTTGTGCCACTGGCATCCCATTCTGTGACTAAAGCAGCCTCTATTTAATAGCATAATAAACATTTGCACTTATTCTCATAGAAATCAGGCCTGAGTGATAAAGACACTTTTGCTGTGCATGCTCTCTGGTTTTTGTGGCCCCGGCATCCCATTCTGTGACTAAAGCAGCCTCTATTTAATAGCATAATAAACATTTGCACTTATTCTCATAGAAATCAGGCCTGAGTGATAAAGACACTTTTGCTGTGCATGCTCTCTGGTTTTTGTGGCCCCGGCATCCCATTCTGTGACTAAAGCAGCCTCTATTTAATAGCATAATAAACATTTGCACTTATTCTCATAGAAATCAGGCCTGAGTGATAAAGACACTTTTGCTGTGCATGCTCTCTGGTTTTTGTGCCACTGGCATCCCATTCTGTGACTAAAGCAGCCTCTATTTAATAGCATAATAAACATTTGCACTTATTCTCATAGAAATCAGGCCTGAGTGATAAAGACACTTTTGCTGTGCATGCTCTCTGGTTTTTGTGCCACTGGCATCCCATTCTGTGACTAAAGCAGCCTCTATTTAATAGCATAATAAACATTTGCACTTATTCTCATAGAAATCAGGCCTGAGTGATAAAGACACTTTTGCTGTGCATGCTCTCTGGTTTTTGTGCCACTGGCATCCCATTCTGTGACTAAAGCAGCCTCTATTTAATAGCATAATAAACATTTGCACTTATTCTCATAGAAATCAGGCCTGAGTGATAAAGACACTTTTGCTGTGCATGCTCTCTGGTTTTTGTGCCACTGGCATCCCATTCTGTGACTAAAGCAGCCTCTATTTAATAGCATAATAAACATTTGCACTTATTCTCATAGAAATCAGGCCTGAGTGATAAAGACACTTTTGCTGTGCATGCTCTCTGCTTTTTGTGCCACTGGCATCCCATTCTGTGACTAAAGCAGCCTCTATTTAATAGCATAATAAACATTTGCACTTATTCTCATAGAAATCAGGCCTGAGTGATAAAGACACTTTTGCTGTGCATGCTCTCTGGTTTTTGTGCCACTGGCATCCCATTCTGTGACTAAAGCAGCCTCTATTTAATAGCATAATAAACATTTGCACTTATTCTCATAGAAATCAGGCCTGAGTGATAAAGACACTTTTGCTGTGCATGCTCTCTGGTTTTTGTGCCACTGGCATCCCATTCTGTGACTAAAGCAGCCTCTATTTAATAGCATAATAAACATTTGCACTTATTCTCATAGAAATCAGGCCTGAGTGATAAAGACACTTTTGCTGTGCATGCTCTCTGGTTTTTGTGCCACTGGCATCCCATTCTGTGACTAAAGCAGCCTCTATTTAATAGCATAATAAACATTTGCACTTATTCTCATAGAAATCAGGCCTGAGTGATAAAGACACTTTTGCTGTGCATGCTCTCTGCTTTTTGTGCCACTGGCATCCCATTCTGTGACTAAAGCAGCCTCTATTTAATAGCATAATAAACATTTGCACTTATTCTCATAGAAATCAGGCCTGAGTGATAAAGACACTTTTGCTGTGCATGCTCTCTGGTTTTTGTGCCACTGGCATCCCATTCTGTGACTAAAGCAGCCTCTATTTAATAGCATAATAAACATTTGCACTTATTCTCATAGAAATCAGGCCTGAGTGATAAAGACACTTTTGCTGTGCATGCTCTCTGGTTTTTGTGGCCCCGGCATCCCATTCTGTGACTAAAGCAGCCTCTATTTAATAGCATAATAAACATTTGCACTTATTCTCATAGAAATCAGGCCTGAGTGATAAAGACACTTTTGCTGTGCATGCTCTCTGCTTTTTGTGCCACTGGCATCCCATTCTGTGACTAAAGCAGCCTCTATTTAATAGCATAATAAACATTTGCACTTATTCTCATAGAAATCAGGCCTGATAAAGACACTTTTGCTGTGCATGCTCTCTGGTTTTTGTGCCACTGGCATCCCATTCTGTGACTAAAGCAGCCTCTATTTAATAGCATAATAAACATTTGCACTTATTCTCATAGAAATCAGGCCTGAGTGATAAAGACACTTTTGCTGTGCATGCTCTCTGGTTTTTGTGCCACTGGCATCCCATTCTGTGACTAAAGCAGCCTCTATTTAATAGCATAATAAACATTTGCACTTATTCTCATAGAAATCAGGCCTGAGTGATAAAGACACTTTTGCTGTGCATGCTCTCTGCTTTTTGTGCCACTGGCATCCCATTCTGTGACTAAAGCAGCCTCTATTTAATAGCATAATAAACATTTGCACTTATTCTCATAGAAATCAGGCCTGATAAAGACACTTTTGCTGTGCATGCTCTCTGGTTTTTGTGCCACTGGCATCCCATTCTGTGACTAAAGCAGCCTCTATTTAATAGCATAATAAACATTTGCACTTATTCTCATAGAAATCAGGCCTGAGTGATAAAGACACTTTTGCTGTGCATGCTCTCTGGTTTTTGTGCCACTGGCATCCCATTCTGTGACTAAAGCAGCCTCTATTTAATAGCATAATAAACATTTGCACTTATTCTCATAGAAATCAGGCCTGAGTGATAAAGACACTTTTGCTGTGCATGCTCTCTGGTTTTTGTGGCCCCGGCATCCCATTCTGTGACTAAAGCAGCCTCTATTTAATAGCATAATAAACATTTGCACTTATTCTCATAGAAATCAGGCCTGAGTGATAAAGACACTTTTGCTGTGCATGCTCTCTGGTTTTTGTGCCACTGGCATCCCATTCTGTGACTAAAGCAGCCTCTATTTAATAGCATAATAAACATTTGCACTTATTCTCATAGAAATCAGGCCTGATAAAGACACTTTTGCTGTGCATGCTCTCTGCTTTTTGTGCCACTGGCATCCCATTCTGTGACTAAAGCAGCCTCTATTTAATAGCATAATAAACATTTGCACTTATTCTCATAGAAATCAGGCCTGAGTGATAAAGACACTTTTGCTGTGCATGCTCTCTGGTTTTTGTGCCACTGGCATCCCATTCTGTGACTAAAGCAGCCTCTATTTAATAGCATAATAAACATTTGCACTTATTCTCATAGAAATCAGGCCTGAGTGATAAAGACACTTTTGCTGTGCATGCTCTCTGGTTTTTGTGCCACTGGCATCCCATTCTGTGACTAAAGCAGCCTCTATTTAATAGCATAATAAACATTTGCACTTATTCTCATAGAAATCAGGCCTGAGTGATAAAGACACTTTTGCTGTGCATGCTCTCTGGTTTTTGTGCCACTGGCATCCCATTCTGTGACTAAAGCAGCCTCTATTTAATAGCATAATAAACATTTGCACTTATTCTCATAGAAATCAGGCCTGAGTGATAAAGACACTTTTGCTGTGCATGCTCTCTGGTTTTTGTGCCACTGGCATCCCATTCTGTGACTAAAGCAGCCTCTATTTAATAGCATAATAAACATTTGCACTTATTCTCATAGAAATCAGGCCTGAGTGATAAAGACACTTTTGCTGTGCATGCTCTCTGGTTTTTGTGCCACTGGCATCCCATTCTGTGACTAAAGCAGCCTCTATTTAATAGCATAATAAACATTTGCACTTATTCTCATAGAAATCAGGCCTGAGTGATAAAGACACTTTTGCTGTGCATGCTCTCTGGTTTTTGTGCCACTGGCATCCCATTCTGTGACTAAAGCAGCCTCTATTTAATAGCATAATAAACATTTGCACTTATTCTCATAGAAATCAGGCCTGATAAAGACACTTTTGCTGTGCATGCTCTCTGGTTTTTGTGCCACTGGCATCCCATTCTGTGACTAAAGCAGCCTCTATTTAATAGCATAATAAACATTTGCACTTATTCTCATAGAAATCAGGCCTGATAAAGACACTTTTGCTGTGCATGCTCTCTGGTTTTTGTGGCCCCGGCATCCCATTCTGTGACTAAAGCAGCCTCTGTTTAAGACCATATAAGCATTTGCTCTTATCATATTTGAAATTAGCCTGATAAAGACACTTTTGCTGGGCATAGCACTACTTGTCCCTGCCAGGGCATCCCATTCTGTGACTAAAGCAGCCTCTGTTTAAGACCATATAAGCATTTGCTCTTATCATATTTGAAATTAGCCTGATAAAGACACTTTTGCTGGGCATAGTACTACTGGATCTTTTTTGGGGGCATCCCATTCTGTGACTAAAGCAGCCTCTGTTTAAGACCATATAACCATTTGCTCTTATTATATTTGAAATTAGCCTGATAAAGACATTTTTGGGCATAGCACTACTTGTCCCTGCCAGGTGTACTTACTGCTGGTTTTTAGGGCATCCCATTCTGTGACTACACCAGCCTTTATTTAAGAACCTAACCATTTGCACCTATTCTAATTGAAATTAGGCATGATAAAGACACTTTTGCTGTGCATAGTCTTACTGCTGCCTGCCAGGTGCTCTCTGGTTTTTGGGACATCCCATTCTGTAACATACCATTAGCCTCTGCATTAACTGTAAGCTGCACAGTTATTTAAAGAAATTTGGCCTGTATGAGCCTGCTAACACACTGCTGCTGTGTGCATATATACTGATCTCAAGTCAGCTTTGGGGCATCCCATTCTGTAACATACCATTAGCCTCTGCATTTACTGTAAGCTGCACATTTATTTAAAGAAATTTGGCCTGTATGAGCCTGCTAACACACTGCTGCTGTGTGCATATATACTGATCTCAAGTCTGCTTGGGGCATCCCATTCTGTAACATACCATTAGCCTCTGCATTAACTGTAAGCTGCACAGTTATTTAAAGAAATTTGGCCTGTATGAGCCTGCTAACACACTGCTGCTGTGTGCATATATACTGATCTCAAGTCAGCTTTGGGGCATCCCATTCTGTAACATACCATTAGCCTCTGCATTTACTGTAAGCTGCACATTTATTTAAAGAAATTTGGCCTGTATGAGCCTGCTAACACACTGCTGCTGTGTGCATATATACTGATCTCAAGTCTGCTTGGGGCATCCCATTCTGTAACATACCATTAGCCTCTGCATTAACTGTAAGCTGCACAGTTATTTAAAGAAATTTGGCCTGTATGAGCCTGCTAACACACTGCTGCTGTGTGCATATATACTGATCTCAAGTCTGCTTGGGGCATCCCATTCTGTAACATACCATTAGCCTCTGCATTTACTGTAAGCTGCACAGTTATTTAAAGAAATTTGGCCTGTATGAGCCTGCTAACACACTGCTGCTGTGTGCATATATACTGATCTCAAGTCTGCTTGGGGCATCCCATTCTGTAACATACCATTAGCCTCTGCATTTACTGTAAGCTGCACAGTTATTTAAAGAAATTTGGCCTGTATGAGCCTGCTAACACACTGCTGCTGTGTGCATATATACTGATCTCAAGTCAGCTTTGGGGCATCCCATTCTGTAACATAACATAACCTACCTACCATACTAAGCAGCTCTCTTATTTAAACTAAGCAGGCCTCTTGGAGGCTGAGTGTCCACTTTTGGGTGTGCATTTATATTCGGTTTCATATACAGTGGGGTATCCCAATTTGTAAGATAACCTACCCCAACCATGTAAACTAAATAGGCCTGTTGCAGCCTGAGTTTCTCTGCTTGCGTATGGCCTGCATTACAATCTGTCTCTTTCAATGACACTGCTGCCTGGGGTATCCCAATTTGTAAGATAACCTACCCCAACCATGTAAACTAAAGGTTACGTCCTTCCAGAAGGAAAACTTATGCCGAACACTATTTTTGTTAGGGGCATTGACCTTTGGATTGATCGGCATGAAATTAATTTTTTTTTTTCAAAGTATGGCGCTGTGAAGAAGGTCAAAATGATGTCTCATACTTGGATTATTGTTACTTTTTGTTCAGCTTGAAATATAACAGGCCACACGGGCATCCCAAGGCACATGCTATTTTAAACCTATCTGTTATACAACATAAGCGTTGATCAGGCTACTTCAGTTTGCACTTGTTTTTGACTGATTTTAATAAACCAGGCCGCAGGGCACCCCAATGCTGCACCTTGCACCCTATCTGGTATACAACATAAGCGTTGATCAGCATCAGCTTCATTAAGCTACTTCAGTTTGCACTTCCTTTTTGACTGCTTTCATTTAACCAGGCCGCAGGGCACCCCAAAGCTGCACCTTGCACCCTACCTGTTTATACTAAATAAGCATCTACAGCCTCAGCTTTATTAAGTTATTGCATTTTGAATTGGTTTTGGTCTGCTTTAAATACACCAGGCCGCAGGGCATCCCAAACCTGCATGTTGCACCCCATCTGTTATACTAAATAAGCGTTGATCAGCATCAGCTTTATTAAGCTATTGCATTTTGCATTGGTTTTTGTACTGCTGCCAAAACACTAGCCCATATGGGCATCCCAAACCAGCACATGTCACCCTATCTGTTATACTAAATAAGCTTCTACAGGCCCTTTTTTTATTTATTTATTTTTATTTATATAGAGCTGCAATAGCTTATATTGTGAGGTTAATTTGCCATTTTGCAGCATAATATAGAGCAGCCCCTGTGTAAATCTGAGGGGCAATAGCTTATATAGTGAGGTAAATTTGCCATTTTGCTTCGTTATATAGAGCAGCCCAGTTGCCATCTAAATCAACTACTGTCCGGCCAGTACAGCTTTTCCAGGGCAAACTCTGCTAGTTGCGGGCACAAGTCAAGTTTGGCTTCCCAGCAAATCCAGTGGATCTTGAAGGTGTGTTGGCATGGTCATGTCAAGGTATGACATGACCTGCTGTTTGAGGTCCAGCTCCAGGTCTTCCTGCTTCTCATGAGTAGACTCACTATGCGGGTGTAGAAAGCTACTCACTAGCGACTGAAGACTGAGGTTGCTGCTGATGGAGCTGCTGCTGCTCCTTCCACCCCCCCAGCAGCCATGGCAGTGGAAGGTGATCGCAAAGTTCCCCTAGAGTCAGACCTGCGGGAGTATGGGCCATGGCGCAAATAGACATCGCCCAACTGACTACGTGGGATGTCTCTGTAGTAGGTCAGTTTTTCCTCCCTCTCAGTGGGCGTAAAAAATGCCCCCATTTTGTGCCGGAAGCGAGGGTCCAATAAGTTGGAGAGCCAGAAGTCTTCCCGCTGACAAATGGAGACAATTCTGCGCTCACTAGTACGCATGCATGTGAGCATGCATCGTGCCATTTGTGCAAGTGACTCGGAGGGACTACCTGTCTCCATCTCCACTGTAAACTGCCATGGTGTGTCTGGGTCCTCTGTCTCGCCTTACTCACAACCCTCTAGCTCCTGTGGCTGCACCTCCTCTCCTGTCAGATGACTAGATAAAATGGTCATTTTGTGAAACCTAAACTGTGGTTTGCTGTGCCCCACCCCCTCCTCCTCCTCCACTTCAGCCCCCACAGGCTTCATGTGGCTGTGAAATGTATGTGCCATGTCTCCAGTGCCCTGACCAGCCATGCTTTCCAACATGTGTTGTAGTACATGAAGCAGTGGAATCTCATCGTTCATCTCATAGTCCTGGCAACTGACTAATAATGTAGCTTCCTCAAAGGGCCTAAACAAACGGTCGGTGTCACGTATGAGCTGCCAATGGTTTACATTGAATTTACACAGGGGTGTCCCCCTATCCGTTTGGATCATCCAGAAATCCGTGATGGCTTTTCTCTGTTCCTATAGTGCAGTGGTCCTCAACCCTGTCCTCAAGGCCCACCAACATGTCATGTTTTTTGGATCTCCAAATAGCCAGCTCTATTGCTCTGCAGCTGCACTAATTACTCCACCTGAGCATCTTTGTGGAGATCTGCAAAGCCTGGCCTGTTGGTGGGCCTTGAGGACAGGGTTGGGGACCACTGCTATAGTGGATCCTGCATATGGAGGGTGGAATTCCAACGGGTGGAAACATCGCAAATCAGACTATGGTGGGGTACACCTTTGTGACGCTGAGGCTCAATAAGGTTGTGCTTGGTGGTGTAGGAGTGCCAGAAGTGCATGCTAACTTTCTTTCCTGTTGTTCGGATGTCTTTCAGATGGGGGCAAGACTTCAAAACTAGACTGAACACGTGTGCCATGTCAGGACGCATGACTCTGGCTTCCTTGTCGCAGCGCAAACAAGATGTTCTTCCAAGTGTCAGTCACCATGGGTCCAAATTTGCAGTTTTCGTGGATTAAGCAATGCTTTCATGGATTGAGTTCTCATTTTTAGTAGTTCCTCCCATGTGTGACTCTGATGGTCAAGGAAAACCATGTGAAGAACAGCGTGAAACAACAATCACCAAGGGGGCCTAAAAGGATATATATTGTCCACCATGAGTCTATAGTTACAGCTCCAGGCGTAGACAACACTGTGCACTTTGGTACACACTGACAGGCTAAAGGACTGGCCCACCTTCTGTTCAACAACCATGCCATGTGACTCTCCACCTCGGCTCGGCACAAGCCATCAGTTCTCTGAAAGGTCCACCACTGGGTAATGCAGCAGGCTGGACTTATGGTGACGCTGTCTGAGAGGAGAAATCCCTCAGACATCAAGATTAAAAATTCCAAGAATTTTTGAGGGCTAATTATTCAGAGGCAAATGATAGCTAGTTGTTTCTGATTTAATTGCAAGGTGGAAACACACCCTCAAACAAAACTTCACTTTCGCAATACTATTGCATTTGTCTATTCATAATTTTATGTATATACACTAACTAACCTACTTTTTCTCCACAGGATGCTGCATGGAACACTGCCACATCGCTGAGTAGCTGATTTTTCCTACCAACAGTCCGCAATAATTCGCTGCTGCTGCCGCCGCCACCGCCGCAGACTCCAGGGACCCTCTTCCACTACCTCGGCTTGCAACACCTCCTCCCACGACACTCTCCTCATCACTAGTTGCCGGATAGTGGAAGAAGAGGCGAGTGTCTCCTCCACTTCTTGGCTGGGCAGTAGCTGCTGAATTTTATGATTATCAGATCTTGGATATCAGATCAATGGATAGTGGAGCTGAACCCAAAGCATAACAGGCAGACAGTTGACTGGGGGTGTCAGATGCCACTTGTGATGCAGTGGACTGCTTTTGCAGCACTTCCAGACAAAGTTGCTTCATTGGCTGACACAATGACTGGTAAAGCTGTGGAACATATGGTTGAAAAGCAAGAATAACCATTTGTTTTTATATGAAAAAGACCCTGGTTTATACAGACTTTTTTTTTCCAGAGACTGCCCTGCGTGGAAATGAATGGCGCATGGATCAGCCAAGCTTTCCTCCCAACAATGCCTGATGTATTCCAGTAGATTGATGACGGGGCCAGACCAAGAAAGATGGATCGTGCAAAACAGATTTAAGGCGCTGCTCTCAAGTTACAGACATTCCTCCGCATCGGACCACAAGTAAGTATTGATAAAAAATCCTTTACGTTACTCTTACTTTTTATTAATATTCTTCGGATAAGACGGATCAGACATGATTCCAGATTAAAAATTCCAAGAATTTTTGAGGGCTAATTAGTCAGAGGCAATGACACCTTCTTGTTTCTGATTTAATTAAAAGGTGGAAACACACCCTCAAACAAAACTTCACTTTGGCAAACTTTTGCATTTGTTTATTCATAATTTTATGTAGATATTACTAACTAAGCTACTTTTTCTCCACATGACTCTCCACAGGGTGTGATTCATCCAATTTTTGGGCTCCTGAGGCCAACCCCAGGGTCTGTTTAAAGTAATGTTTGGGCTCCTGCTGCTGCTGCTGCCAACTTCTGCCAACTCCAGGGTGTGATTCATCCAATTTTTGGGCTCCTGAAGCCAACTCCAGTGTATATTTGGGCTCCTGCTGCTGCTACTGTCAACTCCTGCCAACTCCAGGGTGTGATTCATCCAATTTTTGGGCTCCTGAGGCCAACTCCAGTGTATATTTGGGCTCCTGCTGCTGCTACTGTCAACTCCTGCCAACTCCAGGGTGTGATTCATCCAATTTTTGGGCTCCTGAAGCCAACTCCAGTGTATATTTGGGCTCCTGCTGCTGCTACTGTCAACTCCTGCCAACTCCAGGGTGTGATTCATCCAATTTTTGGGCTCCTGAGGCCAACTCCAGTGTATATTTGGGCTCCTGCTGCTGCTACTGTCAACTCCTGCCAACTCCAGGGTGTGATTCATCCAATTTTTGGGCTCCTGAGGCCAACTCCAGTGTATATTTGGGCTCCTGCTGCTGCTACTGTCAACTCCTGCCAACTCCAGGGTGTGATTCATCCAATTTTTGGGCTCCTGAGGCCAACTCCAGTGTATATTTGGGCCCCTGCTGCTGCTACTGTCAACTCCTGCCAACTCCAGGGTGTGATTCATCCAATTTTTGGGCTCCTGAAGCCAACTCCAGTGTATATTTGGGCTCCTGCTGCTGCTGCTGTCAACTCCTGCCAACTCCAGGGTGTGATTCATCCAATTTTTGGGCTCCTGAAGCCAACTCCAGTGTATATTTGGGCTCCTGCTGCTGCTACTGTCAACTCCTGCCAACTCCAGGGTGTGATTCATCCAATTTTTGGGCTCCTGAGGCCAACTCCAGTGTATATTTGGGCTCCTTCTGCCCCTCATAGTGATGCCACTTCAACTCTCTGCAATTGTGCCGCTCTGCGATTCTATTAGCGATGCCTCTGATCTGCATGTGATATTTCTTCAAAGTATTATTTAACAAACCCAGCACGCATCCTGTGCGTGTTACAGCAAGGCTGAATGGTTTACAACCCTATTGAGGCTGTAGGAGGCTCAGAAATAGCCGTTTTTAATAGCGATTCGTCGCGAATTTATTCGGGTCGAAACGATTTTTGTCGGAAAATTCGGCGAATCAGTCGAATCGAATTTTTCAAAAGTTCGCTCATCTCTATTTGCAACTTAACAGTATTTATAGCTTTATTAGCATGTTTTTGATCATATTGTTGAGGGATATGAGGTCAAGAACCTCATTATGTATCAATAAATGCCTGCTGGGATTGGTATATGTGTTTTCGCCTACTAATATATACGTTGTAGCTCAGTTGTAGCACAGTAGTTTTTATAAGCCTACACAATAAGCATGTGATTTTTTTTATGAGGCTTCCAGCAAAAGGACCTCCCAAATTGGAATGACCATGGAATTCTGAAAGGCAGCAGTTCTGAGGTGCTTCTTGTGGCTCCCCACAGTAGAGAGAGCCAGAAAGGGTAGATAGAAGGTCAGAAGGGTGTCCCAATATAGGAGCCTTCCTCCGAGGTGTACATACCATAGAGGCAGCTTCCACTAGGCCCATGGCAAAAGGGGGGCCCATGAAATCTGTCTCTGCTTGTGGGCCATCTGGTGTGGTTTGTTTCTTGTCTTGCAGAGAGATAACTTGGATTGATCAGCCCCACCGGTGAGTATCCAATGCCTTTGGATGCAGAGATCATAGGACAAGGCACGGCCGCGAGTGCTCAGCTCACATGCATAAATAGATCAATCAGGAAACGCCAGCCTTAATCCATTTGAAAGGATAAAATATCCACGTTTATTGTTCCATACAAAATTCTTTAAAAGCATTCCATCCGTAAACCATTGTCATGATTAAGGGCTGTGCCCAAAACACGTTGGCATCTAAACTGCTCCCTCATGCTTTACTCTGACCCACATTTACGGATGGAATGCTTTTAAAGAATTTTGTATGGAACAATAAACGTGGATATTTTATCCTTTCAAATGGATTAAGGCTGGCGTTTCCTGATTGGTTTGTTTCTTGTCCTCTGTGCATGGAGCTCTGGGGGAAAAAAGGTGCTTGCTTGTTAGATCTGTCCTGTGCAATCTCTGAGCCTAGGCACTTACTGCAGGCAGCACATTGATACTGCATACTGTGACCTCACTCCAGGCCCCACTAACGCAGACCTGGGCCCTACAGCAGTCTGCAGTAAGTACAGTATATCTGCTTTTTTTAGGAGGAAGGCCTGCTATTACTTTTACTTTTCGGGATCAAGATTATCAAGGATCTGAAAAGCGTCTAGTTCAGGTTTAGTTTTGCTCACACATGACAGACACGGCCACTGAGGTTGATGAAGGTCTGATATATATATATATATATATATATATAATGTTATAATATATAATGCTGCTGCATTATGCAGTAGTTCCATCATGGACTGGACTGGTCAATTACAAGCATGTGTATAGGCATCAATAATCATTTTACCTTTATCAATAAAATTTGCCCCATGGAATGTTAATTATTTATATGGATCACAGATTGAATATGTTTGCTTTTCTATTACAGGTATATCTGAAATAATATTACTAAGCAAGTACTGTATGCAGGGCCAGTTTATGACAAAGGGTTGCCGTAGGCAAAATTAAAAGTGGGGGCCAAGAAATTTAACAACCATATACCCAGTGGCCATAATCCTATCCCACAGGCCCAGTCTCTATACAGCTTCCCTGTGCACAGTCCCTGCTTTTATCCCCCATGTAACCAGTCACAGTCCTATTAAAGAGGTACAAAAGCCAGCGCTGGCATTTAAAAGATGTCCTTCTTTATCTGGGATTAAGGCTGCTTGAAGGTCAGTATCTAGCAAACCAAAAGGAAAAAAAGAATGTTCTTCCCCCTTGGGCACTGAGCAGTGTCTCTCACCCAATGCCACTAAAGGCAGGCACCATTATTAAGACATCCACTCCAGTGATCTCCGTCCTTCATGTTTGGCAAGAGAGCTATGTGTCTGGCTAGCAGCATGGACCCTAACTGGCTAACAGTTAGAGGCCAGCACCAGTACATACAGCCAAGGAGGGTGCAGTTCACAGAAGCAAATTACCCGAATAACCCTGACTCCAGTAGCAGCGATAGCAAGATAAATATATAAAGAAAGAAAAAATCAGGGGCCTGAGTTGGGAGGGCAGTGTGGTCTGTTTTCTGTTTGCAAAGCCGGGAGCCAGGGCAGTACCTGTGAAAACAAGGTACTTACATTTTAGTTCCATCCAGAGGAAATTTTTTTACTGTGCTGTGGGCAAAACAACTGAGGTCATCGGGCCCCAATGTCGATGTTGTGAGGCCCACCATTGCTATTTGCATCTGTTCCATAAGTCCGACAATGATCTTCCCAACCAAGGCAGGTGCTAAAATAAGATGGCCAAGTCATTGAGGTGTAGATCAGGAAATGCATGGTCTTGGACGTTGTTGTGAAGGGGCAGCAGGACCTGTGCTTAATACATATATATGGACCCCAAACTAAGTGGGACAGGAAATACCTTTACAAAGATCAAGCAGGTTCATTTTACAGCCCAGCCAGTAGTCTTTGGAGGTGATTTTAACACCGTGAATAGACACATGGACAGGAGAGGCTTCGGGAGTCAAGCTGGGCTGCAATAGTCTCTTTTTATACTGTATGGTTAGAGAGGCAGGTTTGAAGGGTCCTCTGGATCTCACAAGCTTCCCTTTTCAGCGGGGTAGCTGTCAAAGTAGGATAGACAGGTTATTTTTTCAGGAGGACTCGGCTTCTTAGCCTCCGTGGCTGCAGGGCGGTCGAGTTCTCTGATCACCTTTCACTATCTATGGTCTTAATTGCCTCTGATACACCCCCAATGCGAAGGGGCATCTGAAGGATGAATTTGTCTCTCCTCGAGGAGGAGAGGGTAATTCAATCTGTGAGGAGTTTTTTCAGGCCCAGGTGTCCATTAAGGATTTTTTCTGCTGCAGGGAGCTGACCAAAATGAGAATTGCTGGGCTTTTCAGAGGCCTAGGAAAAAGGAAACAGCTTGATAAGTACCAGTGCTTGCAGAGGACCTCCTTGTTTAGAATGGTGGAGATCAGTGGCAATCTCTGAAGTCAAGCTTCTCCTCAGGAAGTGTCAGTATGACCGGCATGCTTCTGGTTCTGGAGAGGGATTATGGGAAATACCACTCATCCGATCCCTATCAGAATTGCAGACAGGCTGCAGCTCTAAAGACTGCCCTTGGCCTAAAGCATAGCACAGATTCCCTGGTAAGATCCAAATCTGGGATGCTGGAGATTATTAGGTCCTTTTATGCTGACCTCTTGGGCAGAAAAGTTTTGGACCGGGCAAGGATGGTAAGTTTCCCTCTACTCCAGGAAGAGAGCTTCCCTCTTGTTTATGGTTGGGTTGGAAGGCGTTTCGAAGTTGGCTCTGGTGTGCGCCAGGGATGCTCCCTGAGTCCCCTATTGTATGTGTTTTTGATTGAACCCTTTATAAAGAGGGTCAAAAGCAGCATGTTATGTGGGGTTCCTCTGGGTATGGCTGGTGAGCCTCCTTTGAAGGTCATTGCCTACACTGATGATGTATCTGTTATTGGTCTCTGGAACAAATGAAGCAGAGGAAGTTGCTTCACTGATAGCACAGTATATAGAAATGTTGGGCTCCAAGGTCAATCATGAGAAAAGTGACGTTTTCTGGATAGGTAGGGATGGTGAGGGCTTTGAACTTCTGGACAGTTTCCCAGTGCCCCAGCAGAAAATGAAAATTCTTGGCATTCATTTCAGCCCAGGCGATTATGGCCACAAAAACTTGGAACGCAGGCTGGAAATTGCCAAGGCCATGGTTGCAGTCTGGAATAGCTGGAAAATGTCTTTCAGAGAAAGGGTTGACCTTATCGAGACCGACCTGATTCCGATCTTTTTATTTGTCAGCTTTGTCTGTGTTTTGCCAGTATCTTTACACCAGGGTCTACAGCAGACATTTTTCTAGATGTTATTGGGAAAAACACATGAACCTGTTGAAAAGTAATGCCACCTACCTATCCAGACAGGAGGGTGGCCTTAAGATGGTCAAAGCGGTTGTGTTTTTCTCTCTCCTGTTTATGAAATATAATTTTGATAGCATGTTGGCAGAGAGCCCGTCTGGCTGGATGAGTATTTTCCAGTCCTGACTCAAGCTTTTCCCTCCGAGACTGGGAGAATGGTGGCCGGGTGAAAAGCCCTCAAGTTCCTCAGGGTCAGCTCTCGGCCTATGTTACCTCGTGCTTGAAAATACTTTGGCAATGGAAATTGACAGCAGAGGATATGATATCTACTCTGAGGAAGCTCATGGTGAGTGGGGTCCTGGGTCTGGCCTTTCATGAGCCATTGTCCCTCAGGGATTTCCCAGGCTCCATCTTGAGGGAGGGTTTGAGGATTATTAACTCCTCAAGGATTTTGTAGAAATTCTGGGATATAGCCTGGCTTTCCGTCCAAGCCCTAGGGGCATCCGGAAGCGTTGCAGCCTGCCAGAGATAATTTGTCTGAGGAGTGCCAGGATGAGGTGGAGACTATGGACCACTTCCTGCTCTGGTGTCCCTTTTAATGTAGAGGTGTATAAACAGGTGGGGTTGGCCCTCTGTGCCACTTTCTTCTCCCAGATTTCCTATGCTGAGTGGGTGTATGGGCATTCAAGAACAGAGGGGATTTTTGTTTGGACACTCTATATCTAGTTAGTCTAGTGATCCGCTATTTGACATGGGTGCCCAGTCTGCATTAGTAAGAAAGTCCTCCCGGTCCCAGTGGTGGTGCATGACATCCTGCATGAGGTGGGGAAGAACCAGGTGCTGGAGAATGCAGGTGGAAATGGGGGGCCTGGATGAAGACCTGAAGGAACATCAAGTCTCCTTAATCCTCATGACTTCCCTCTGGGTGGGCTTTTCTCTCTCTTCTCACCTGTAGAAGTTTGGTAACAATGACAGATTTTTGAAGAACAGCTGCGTGCACAGGTGACGGAGTCTCTTAGTCTTCCTGCTGAATTCTGACTTTATAGTGTAGTGTTATGTTGTATATAGGATTGTATATAGAGTTTTTATTGTAATGCTGAATTGTCAGGCCTGTTTCCTTTTGTTTAGTTATTATTTTATTTATTTATCTATTTATTGTAACGCTGTATACATTGTGTATGATTGATTGATATTACTCAATAAAAAAAAGTTACAATAAGATGGCCATATCCATGAGTTAATACACTGGCAGCTGACAGGGACACAGTGTCCACACTTATGGGGGCAGCCATCTTAGTAGAGCCCCTGCCCTGGCCCATTCTGACAGATATGCCATCGTGGGAACGGCAGCAAAAATACGCCGGTAAGCTTACAGCCAGTTGGCAAAACTATCACCAGTTAGGTGCCAATCCTAGTGCTGGCCAGGGGTCCTCTAGTGTGCTGGGGCCCTAGGCAGTTGCCTGGTTTGCCTGCCCCAAATGCCGACCCTGACGGTAAAGAAAGAGAAAGTACACCAGTAAGCATACGGCCAGGTGGCAGATCTAGTACCAGCCAGGTGCCAACCCTAGTGCCGGCCAGGGGCCCTTCCGGATGCCTGGTTCGCCTGCTCTGACTGTATGTCTGTGGTTGCACTACAAATGGCTCACAAAATAAATTCAATACAGTAGAAAGTTAACAACGCAACAAAGTTTATTACATTTAGCATGACTCCGTTTCTGCATAGGGCCCTGCTAATATATATGTTCACTACATTCTGGAATAATGGGTCCACCATTTTTATTGTGGATGTTATTGGCCTAGATGTACTTGAAGCTATTATTGCTCATGTCTGTGTCTTGACTTGATAATGTACTTTCGTAGCAGTGCCTAATATAGGTTTATGGTGGCGGTTCTAATGACACATTGTAATTGTTCAGTGCCCAGTCACCTTGCATAGGTTAATTAAAGGTGCATGATTTACATCCAGAACTGTAGGTCTTTATAAATGTGTCCAGTTACCTCCAATTTGGAGAAAGCATACAATTTTCAATTCTTTCAACACAATATCATCCATTCTTTTAACAAAATGTCATGATATGCCTATTGTCATTTCAGTGCCAGCCTACCTAGAGTTTTTCTCACCCTCTTTTGCCAGACCATTTTTCATTATTTTGCATTACACATGTTCAACTGTGATTTTTGAAGGGATTTTTCCAGGAAAATTATATATTGAGTCTGGGCTTTAACATGAAGAATTACTGTTTAGTTGGGCATAGGCTAGCCTCAACAAATGCAAATAGACCTCTGAGTTCAACCCCGCCTCCACACAAATAGTAACACAAATTAATTCATTATATAAAGAACATCATCAATTTATTTGGATTTACATTAAAATAAAGGTTTGAAAAAATGGCCTTCCATTACAGCAGCTTGCTGTTTTTGGGCCATTAATACATCATTGTAACAGCATAATTATCACCATCACCAGGTACACAGTACATCCATCATAATACTGTATTTAAAATGATTGTGAAGATATACATAAGGCAGCTGATCAATACTTTTTTACAGCGCTTGACATTCGGTGAAAGCAACTAGTTTCGCCCTTTCTATGGGCTTCTTCATAGCTATAAATCACCCACTATTACAGCCTGGATAATTGATCAGATTCACAGCACATCTGGGATAGCCAAGCACAGGAAAGCACACACAAGAAGACAAAAGAGGAAAGCACATACACATAAATGCATTAGTATATAGATGAGAACATTGAGAATTTTATATGCATATTAGCTAAAGCCTAATAAGGGTACCTGTTAGCAGTTATACACAAAAGAGTAGTACTTAAGCTTCAGGTGCTGGACGCATAGCTCAGCTCCAAGTGCTGGACAATTGTGACATCATATCTGTGTGGTACAATAAACAACACAAATATTTCTGATTAATTGTGGGCCAGGGGGGACTCCCAGCTAGGTCCGGCATACAAAAGATAAGCAAAAATGTAAGACTTACTTTTAATCCCTGCATGATGTTGAGATGGTGAGGCATCAATAAAATAAATCCAGCTGATCTATAAAGGGTGATTTGATGACCATATAAATGTGCGGTATCCTAATGCGCGCTTTTATATGCACTTATCCATCCCCACGGTGACGTTGCTTCCGGGAGGTTGTGCGCGTCTCGCACTGTCACAAAACCGGAAGTGCGTCACCCGTCACTAGGAGACGAGGGCGCTGGGTTCGAGGAGGGGAGGGGGGCGGGAGGGGAGCCAGGCACGGAGCTAATAATAGCGTGGGCAGGCCGCGCACATGCATCGCGCGCGGCGCCCCACGCTGAGCTCCATAACAGGGGCAACCTCCAGAGGACGTGGAGCGCAAATGCGTCCAAGTGCCCGGAAGTAACATGGCAGCCGCTCCGGGCCAGATTACTGTGTCCAGCGCCCTTACATGTATCGGCCCTGCTAAAGTGCCGCCCCCTCAAGCCCCCCCCCCCCCATAGACCGGGCCTGAAGTTCAGTCTCGTTCTCAGCTGACCCAGATTAAATAGTGCCTTGCCTCCAATTGGCGGTGGTCTATGCGCCTTAAGTTTGCTAATCCAACGCGTTTCCCGTTGGAGAGTAATTTTCTCGATATCTCCACCTCTACGATGAGGGTGGATATGGTCCAAACCCTGGAATTGTAACCCTTTAGGGTCCTGTTTATGTTAGTAAAAAAAATGTCGCCCTACTTTCCAACGGGAAACGCGTTGGATTAGCAAACTTATGGCGCATAGACCACCAGGTCTCAATGAGACTCTGAGTTTCCTTCCCTTTGTATAGAATCCTTTCTCTCAACAACGGCCATGACCCCTAGACGTAGGGTAGCCCTTGATTTTGATTTTGATTCTGTTTCCTTTTATTTTCTATTCTCTTTCCTCCCTTTTATTTTTTTGTTTCTAATTAATGGGAATTACACTAAAATGATGGTTGTTCTAAAGTACTGTACATGGTCTGCTCATCATTTAAATGGACAATGTGTAATCGGCGGGGCCGGGGGCATCCCATCTAGTTCTGGACTATACATTTATTTATTTTTTAATGGGGCTTTGGCCCTCCTGTTGTGTTTTACAGCCCCCACTATATCCCAGCTGTAATTGGGATTTAACTTATGAAGGTCCCCAAAACTAGATTGGCCAATTGGAGGCGAGGTACTATTTAATCTGGGTTAGCTGAGAACGAGACTGAACTTCAGGCCCGGTCTATGGGAGGGGGGGGCTGGAGGGGGCAGCACTTTAGCAGGGCCGATACATGTACGGGCGCTGGACACAGTAATCTGGCCTGGAGCGGCTGCCATGTTACTTCCGGGCACGTGGAGCGCATTTGCAACCCTGTTCACCCCTGTTATGGAGTGCAGCGTGGGGCGCCGCGCACGACGCATGTGCGCGGCCCGCCCATGCTATTATTCAGCTCCATGCCTGGCTCCCCTCCCGCCCCCCTCCCCTCCTCGAACCCAGCGCCCTCGTCTCCTAGTGACGAGTGATGCACTTCCGGTTTTGTGAAGGCGCGAGTCGCGCATAACCTCCCGGGAGCAACGTCACCGTGGGGATGGATAAGCGCATATAAAAACGCGCATTAGGATACCGCACATTTATATGGCGGTCATCAAACCGCCCTTTATAGATCAGCTGGATTAATTTTATCGATGCCTCACCATCTCAACACCATGCAGGGATTAAAAGTAAGTCTTATATTTTTGCTTATCTTTTGTATGCCGGACCTAGCTGGGAGTCCCCCCGGCCCACAATTAATCAGAAATGTTTGTGTTGTTTATTGTACCACACTGATATGATGTCACAATTGTCCAGCACTTGGAACTGAACTATGCGCCCAGCACCTGGAGCTTAAGTACTGTTCTTTTGTGTATAACTGCTAACAGGTACCCTTATTAGGCTTTAGCTAATATGAATATAAGATTCTCAATGTTCTCATCTGTATGCTAATGCATTTATGTGTAGGTGCTTTCCTCTTTTGTCTTCTTGTGTGTGTTTTCCTGTGCTTGGCTATCCCAGATGTGCTGTGAATCTGATCAATTATCCAGGCTGTAATAGTGGGTGAAACTAGTTGCTTTCACCGAATGTCAAGCGCTGTAAAAAAGTATTGATCAGCTGTCTTATGTATATCTTCACAATCAATTTAAATACAGTATTATGATGGATGTACTGTGTACCTGGTGATGGTAATAATTATGCTGTTACAATGATGTATTAATGTATGTATGATATGTATGAATAGATTGTTGAATTATGTGTATATTCTTTAAAAGTGTTCATTTTATCTAAAAACGTGACACAGCACAAATGGTGTGCTGTTTTGGTGCTTTAACAAATCCGGGTCCTGGTTGCAAATCAAAGGAACTGACTCCAGGTGGAAAGTGGATGGTGAATTTCTGTAGAAGGCTTGTAAAAAAGATGAACAACTCCATTCTAGCAAGAGTTTCTCCAACACAGGCTCTACGTCCTGAAAAATAAGGGAAGTCAATATAATTATTTTAGCAGCTGTTCTTGTGATTTACCAGCTTAAACTGATCTGTACTGTTGCAATGGTAAAGCAGTTTGCAGCATGCTAACATACTGGACATATACCTCCCAAGTGTCCCTCATTTGGAGGGATTTGGTCCCTCTATTGAGTCCCACTGTCCTTCTGAGTTCTCCATTGCCCCTCTTTGAGGCTTAACATGCAGACCTGAATCAATAAGGGATTCTTTCGCAATTTTAAAGTCTTATATTGTTTTCACTGTTATTTAATCACCTACCAATCCCCAATGAGGAGATGTGGTCTATTTTAACAAATGTCCCTCTTTTCCACCCTGAAAAGATGGCAGGTATGTGGACATACTTTTGAACATACAATGACACCTCACAGAATATTTCCTTTAGTTGTTATACCCATTGTCGCAAACCACCTTGCAAGGTTTCAGGTGCAACAGCAGCAGCCACTCATCTGTCTGCTCCTTAATGCCAGTCCACAGCTCCAGGGCGGTGTGGGGTCTTTCACCCAGATATATGAGTTTTAGCATCGAATTCTGTCATTTCCCAATCTCAGTGCTAAAAATGGTGGTGCAGGAGCTGCGCTCATTGCTTGAGGAGGAAACAGAGTAGGAGGAGGAGGCAACAGAAGGAACCAACTGATTTCCAGCATTCCTGGGTGATGAAAGTTACTGTCGCTACATTTACCCAGTGGGCAGTTTGAGAGATGTAATGCCCCTGCCATGCTTACTTGTCCACCTGTTGGTGGTGAGTTGGACACTGGAACTGGTGGCATTGTCCAGTGCAAGGTGTTTCTGCCACTGCAGCTCATGTTTGGATTGCAGGTGTCTGATCACGGAGGTGGTGCTGAGAGTATTAAGATTTTTTCTTCGTTATAGGCACTGGTGGCACAGCTTGCAAATGACCTGTTTCTCTGTGGACTGCTTGAGAAAATGCCATGCTGATGACATCCTTTGGAGTGTCATCATAGAGCATTATTGACTCTGTGACTTGTGTCTGGGGCAGCCTTGCTGATTTTAAGTGGGGTGAGGTGGAGGGCTCTGCACTCCTGGCAGAAGTGGTGTTTGCGGAAGGCAATCCCAGGAAACTGGTATCACTGCATGCCATATAATCTACGACTGCCCGACCTTGCTCTGACCCCACCACTCTGTCAACAGTATTGGGGCTTACAAAAATACACTCCAAACCCTGGCACCTGCTTGCACAAGAGGAAGGTGCAGCTCCCTTACCAGCAGCAGCACGTCCCTGTAGTACCCTGAACCAGTGGATACTCCACTAACGATTGTTATAAATGGACACTAACAAAGAGGTGCCCTGAACTATTGGTATAAAAGAGCATTAACACAGAGGTGCCTTGAACTATTGGTATAAATGAGCACTAACACACAAGTGTCTTGTACTATTGGAATAAAAGGGCAATAACAGAAAGATACATTGAACTAGTGCTATAAAAGGGCACTAACACACAGTTGTCTTCAACTATTGGTATAAAAGTGCACTAACACGGAGTTGTCTTCAACTATTGGTATAAAAGTGCACTAACACGGAGGGTCCTTTAACTATTGGTATAAAAGTGCACTAACACGCAGATATGTCTTGAACTATTAGTATAACTAAAGTCACAAAGGTGACTTAAACGACAGGTATTAAAGCGTACTGACACTGCAGTGCTTTCAGAGTGCTATCAGAGTACTGACAGTGAAGTGCTGTTACAGAGTGCTGACACTGCTGCAGTGCTATCAGAGTAATAACACTGCTGTGCTATCATGGTACTGACACTGAAATGCTATTACAGAGTACTCACACTGCTGCAGTACTATCAGAGTATTGACACTGAAATGTTATTACATACACCCAACCTACCATGCCCTCACTCCAGCATCTTTAAATGTTCGCCCTGACAAATAAGCTTTCCCTAAATAAATGTCCTAAAAAGGACAGTTGTTTTAAAAAATAAAGCCTTATCTGTTCCTCAGCAGCAGCACCTCTCCCTAATGTCCAGAGCGAGCAGCGGAAGTACAGTGTGCTGCAGACCCTGACTTTTAAATGGCGAGGTTGCGTGTCCCACTGGGCCAATGGTGGGGAGAGAAGGAAGACGGTATAGCAGCCAATCAGCCTTCTTTCGAGTTCGGGGCGAATACACGGATTTCTATTTGAAATTGGGGAATCGAGCCCATTTTTCTGTTTGGGTTCGTCCAACCCTAGTTATTTCCTTTGCTAGAAGGGTAAGTGACCCGGAAGCACTATGCATTAGGAATTGCTATTGTGCTTTCCTTCCAGATAGGGCTATCCTTAGATCTAACCCTCCTTATCTTACCAAGATTTCATTCAGTACTCAGGATATAGTTCTTTCATCCTTACTTCCAAATCCTGATTTAGAGGCGGATGTTTCACATCTGCTAAATATATGTTTAAACACCTTTTTGGAACACACTCCTGCTTTCCAAAAATGTGATCATTTATTTATTTCCTTTAGTGGGCAAAAAACTAGGGGCTCCCTGCAACTAGACATAGACTTGGATATGGATACACCTCCACCATACATTGCAGCCCATTCCACTAAAAATGGTGCCACATTATGGGCAGAAAGAAGGGGGCCTTTAACTGATAAAATCTGTAAGGCATCCATCTGGTCTTCACCGGATAGCTTTAGAAAACATTACATCCTAGACCCCCTATATGATAAGTATCAGTTCTTTGGTAGGAAAGTCCTACAGGCCATGTTCCACCCTTAATGATAAATTTTTTGTTCCTCCTTGTGTGGGGATCATGAAGGCTGAAGGAAAAAAATCCCTGTTAGGCTTACCAGTTAGTAAGCCCCCTATGGACGGCCCTTACGACATTCCCTAGAATAGTCCTGTGGTTAATAGTAAACCATGACTCATGAGGGCTCCCTTAGAAGTGAATTTAGTGAAGGGACCAATAATTCAGCATGAGAGAGCAAGATTAAATGGGGTTTATCGGGAAATGTAAAGTGCTTATGAATTAAAGATGCAGCCCCTGCCAGTCAGCATGGGGCAATAATTTCCTGCACTAGGGTCCAAACCCGCCATTGCCTGTGCTGCAGCCCAGATCCTCAATTGTTTGCACTGGGGCCCAGAACCTCCATTGTTTGTACTAGGGCCCAAACCCTCCATTGCCTGTACTGTGGCTCAAATCCTAAAACATTTGCACTGTGGGCCCAAACCCTCCTTTGCCTGCACTAGGCCTAGACCATCTATTGTCTGTCTTGCTGTGTACGTCTGCCCTGTGTTTTCCCTTCCCAAGTCTGCAACCACCACAGGACTACCCAGGGTCTGTGTACTTTCATCCTTCTTGGACGCTGCTGAAGTTGAGGGTAGTTTACGGGCTCTCCATTAATTACCGTACCATCTATAAACCTGGGTGGTCCTTGGTTTGCCTCTCTGATGGTGCAGAGGGGTTATATTGTCATGTGCCTTCATGTTTCAGCAGTTACTTTGCTCTCCCATCCCCAACCGGTGCCCTGACTCCCTCACAGGGAGTTCCCAACCCCCTGAAATGCCTGGTGATTTTGTTTGCTTGGGCATGACCCTAGAGATGTCCCTGCACTGAGGAGAAAGAGTAAATACTTTTTTCCAATGTCCCTTAGTGACTCTAATAGAAATTTCAGTTCCCTAGAACTTGACCCCACATATTTTTTTATAGGCTCTTATTGCTAATATACTTCTGAATACTCCTGCCATGTGTCATGGGTGGGCATACTTTAAATTTAGGGTGGTAGTGTAAGTGTTTACAATGTTGTGAATGTGTTATTAAATTGTTGTACCTCTAAATCTTTGACACTATTCTGTTGCATTGCACTTTGTCCTGCCCCAAATCTGAAAAAAAGTTTACAAACCTGCTGAGAACGGCATAAAGGCATCTTTCTTCAAGAAATTTCCCTCTGAATCCAGAAAATGATTTGGATAGAACTCTTCTGGTCTCTCAAACTGTGTCTTGTCCCGCAATACAGAGGATAACAAAGGGATAATATAGGTTTCCTAAATAAGAGCATAGATCTGTTATGCATAATTGCCATACATATTTCTCTTTGATTAACCATGACCTATTATATACTACCTATTTCCTGGACCAGAAACCTCTCCAGTTGGTGCCCTAGTAAACATGAGGGAAGATCAACACGCAACATGTGCCCATGGAGTAGGAACACCAATCACAAACGAATTTCAGAGAAAAGTGTGATTTTTACAATAACGTTAGAATGTTATTACAAAGGCAAATAAAAACACAAGAATCCCCAGGACAATTAAGACCCAAAAAGAGAAAGTGTACACCCCATCCTCCAGTCAATTAAGAGGTGAGTATATTGGGCAGTACTAAGTATTGTAGACACTGTATATAAATATAGGGTAGTAAATAAATATAAATAAATATAGCAGCAAATATAAATAAATAGGGCAGCAGGAATATATATATATATATATATATATATATATATATATATACAGAAGCCAGAACAGAACAGGATAAATATAGGATTTGAAGGAGGAAAATAAGAAAGATAAATATTCTAAACCAAATATGGTGCTAGCACCCCATTAGAGGCAGTGTTATTATTATTATTATTGTTTATATATATAGTACCATCATCTCTTGTAGTGCTTGACAAGGTATGTGGCATTCCCCCCATCCCATTCCCATATAGGCCCTATAGGCAATGTGACATTACCCTCGCCCCATTTCTATATGCAGTGTGGCATTCTTCCATTCCATTCACATATGCAATGTGGCATTCCCCCCCTTCCCATCCCCATATTTAGTGTGGCATTTACGCCGTCCCATCCCCATATGTAGTGTGTGGCATTTCCCCCGTCCCATCCCCATATGTAGTGTGGCATTCCCCCATCCCATTCCCATAGGCAGTGTGGCAAACCTCCCCCCCCCCATCCCATTCTCATAGGCCAAAAAAACAGCTGCCAACCACCATCAAGATCAGTGGAACAAGATAACATCTACCACTGTATAATACACATACCTTTGGAAGAAAATATCCTTTGAAGGTTACATCTTTGGTTGTCTCACGAGGCAAACCAAGGGGGACAATATCAGCAAATCTCTGAATTTCATGTATGACGGCATATGTGTATGGCATCTGAGTCCGGTGGCTGTACATGGGCTGCGCAAATCCAATGACCCTGGAGATTTCTTCCTGAATCTTTCCTGGAAAAAAAAATTAACACGCATTATCAGAATAAGAATATTAGAATTACAGTAAAACATGGTCGAAAGCCATGTTAGGTCATATAGAAGCATTAAAGGAACAAGGCGAAAAATGCTTCAAGTATTTCGAGTATATGGTGCATACAGGTCAAGGATAACATGATCTCGCCCATAATTCTTTGCAGTAGGCAGAGCCATGCTTAATATCTCTTTACTTCTCTCAGGCTATTTAGGAAGGAGGTAAATGGCTGTATGGGGTCTGAGACCTGGGAGAGCCAAAAACAGTCAAAAAAGTTTTGCAAGTGGATCAGAAACTCTCTGTTGATCTAGTACAAGGAGCCATGAACATGGGCGCTCCACAAGCATGCGTGCTTTCTCCATTATTGTTTGCGATGTACACCAATGAATTTAACCTCATCTAACAATTTGACCAATGTAATAGAATTTGCAGATGACCCCATTCCCACATTGTAAAAAGACAGAGATGAAGACTGACTTCAGGAGGAAGCAAACTGAAGTCATGCCAATCAAAATACACAGTAGTTAGGTGGACTGAATGAATGAGTATTTCTGAGCACACCCATCACCAAATACTTAAAGGGTAAGTCCACTTTCAATTGAATTGTTCAAAGTCTCTATTTTTTGGGGCCTAAATTATGTGCTCGGCTGATCTAGCATGTGTTTAATTTTGAGTGAATTTTTCACTGCTACAATCTGTTGCTATTGGCAATGTACACTGAGAAGAGAGGAGTGAGTCCTGTACACACAGAATACTGCTGCTATTGCCACTGCTAAAGTGAGGAAGGTCACTCAACCTTAAGCATGCCCAGTAACAATGTTCTGGCAACTATCTGCAATCTTTTGCTATTGGCAATGTACACCTGTTGGGGTGCCACCAAAAGGGACAGAGCTTGTCTCCTTTTTTTAAATATAAATAATTAATCTTTTAAATGAGTGGTCACGACCCTCTCTGGGCCAACTAGCCCAGCGCATCTCGAGACAGATAAGCACAGAGCCTTGTCCTGCCAGTTTACCAGATGCTATGCCCTTCAGCACAGGCCTGATGGGAACCAGACTCATCTGCAACCCTGGTGCTCAAGAGATGGTGCAAGTAATTGTGCAGCAGTACTGGCTTAGAACCCATTGGTACTGGCAGGTGACATATCAGAGAGGTCTCTTGGACCCCTTACCAGTTCCGAAACAGGTAAAAAAAATAAGATGCGACAAAAAATCTTTAAAGTTCTAAATTTAACAGTACTCGCCCATCTGCATCTTTTTTATTCTGTGCCCCACCGGGTGTTGTCCTGTTGGTTGGTCAGCTAGGTGGGGAGCTCTCCTCTGGTGCGGTGGCTGGGGTCTCCCAATGACAGTGATAGCAGCTTTAGGTGTTCCCACCCAGCCGTCCCACCAGCATATTTCTACTCTGGCATCCAGCCAGTGATAATGGTGGGATGAGGCAGAAGCTTTTATAGTACCGAGGTAGAGCCTATGTGGAATCCCCCCCTTGTGACGATTTACATCATGGAGGGAAGGGACATGTAGGGTATTTCAGAATCAGTTTTTTTCCCACTAAGTATATATAGACATACACATAAGGAATTTCTTTTTGCAAGAGCCAAAGGGGTGAATGGTGGAGGTAGCGTAAATATCACATACCATACAGGTCATAACAGTATGTAGTATATATTGTTGCCACTTAAGGGCTCTCGCAAGCATCGTACCACTCTTATTCCCGTGCTCATAATATCTACGTTTACATTTTTGGATCACAAACTTTGCCTTTTGTCTTAGTAGAGCATTGAGGGCCTCCCGAGCCTGGGTCAGCTCTCCGAGGACTCTCGCTGCCTCCAATTGTTTATGGGACGACTCCAGGTGCCTGACCTGCTCCGTAAGGCGTTCTAGCTGGGAAATCCTTTCCCTCTTCAGTCTGGATGCCTGACTAATTAGTACCCCTCTAATCACGCTTTTATGTGCCTCCCACAGCATTAATGGGGACACCTCTCTGTTATCGTTATTGTTAAAATACACCTCTATACTCTCTGACCGCCTGAGCGACCACCTCATCTTGTAAGAGGGACTCATTGAGCCTCCACATCAATGGGGGAGGGGGTCTATCTGATAGGTTCAGGTCCAAGTAGATAGGGGCATGATCTGAAAAGGAGGTCGGAAGCATCCCACTGTCTGAAGACAGGCCTAGAAGACTGTGTGAGATCCAGAGGTAGTCAATCCTGGAGTACGTCCCATGAACCTTTGAATAGAAGGAGTAGTCCCTGTCTGCAGGATTCTGGACACGACACGCGTCCACCAGCTGCATACTGTGTAACTTCTTCTTAAGGGATCTCAATGCTAAGTGGGACACCGCCGATCTGCCCGCGGAAGAATCTATAAGAGGTTCGATGGCCAAATTAAAGTCGCCCCCCAGGATTATTTCCCCTTCTGCAAATTCTTCGATCTTCCATTAGTGATTGCCTGAGGAATTGTACCTACCCCTGGTTGGGAGCATATACGGATACCAGGGTATAGGTTTTTTGGCCGATAAGGCCTTTCACCATTACTATCCTCCCAGATTCCTCCCCCCAGGACTCCCGTAGGGTGAATGGGACCCCCCTTGCTATCACAATCGCTACACCTTTTCTTTTAGCGTCTACTGCTTAGCTGGTGAACACATGCAGGAACAATCTGTTATTCAGCCTGGGTGTTGCGGACCTTTTGAAATGAGTCTCTTGAATAAAAGCAATTTTTGTCTTGTGTCTCCTCAGCTCCTGCCAGAGAATCGTCCTCTTCTCTGGGGAGTTGAGGCCATTTACATTCACTGATTTCAACTTCATCGGATTCATGGCACAATAATTACAGCAAGGCTACGGATTAGTGTTCCATACTGTATCCCCGATGCCACACACCCCCCAGTATCCAAGTGAGGGGTTGGAGCGAAGGACAGAGGACGGGAAGGGAGGATGGGGTAGGGACACGAAACAGAGGGTTGGGGTGATTTAACGTGGGATTTGGGAAAGGACAAGAGGGGGGGAAAACACAGAAAAAACGGTTTAACTGTGTAGAACTACAAGACTACTTAAGTAGTCAACCGGAGGTCACCTTTAAAGGGACCTTCGTAACTGGTGCTGTTTAACTATCCTTCACGCCTCCTCCGAGCCTCCTATGTGCCGAGTCAGCCTAGTACTACACTCTCGCTGCACCAAATATTCAGGGGGGAGTGGAGGATCTGAAACAGGGACAGCAAAAAGGGAGACAATGCAATGCAGCTTGGTCAATACTCAGGTTGCATGCACTGTGTCAGCCCCGGGGAAGGCAGACCCCCCCGTCCAGTGGCCCAGACAACAGGAAACACTCAACTTGCACAACTGAAACTCAGTGACTGGGTCAGACCAGTGGGACGCGCCCCCACTCCCCCCAGAATGCCTCTCCCCTTAGTTTGACTACGAGAGGGGGGGGGTCGACCGTCGCCCCAAGTAGGGCAAGATGTGCCCTCAAAGTGTAGGACGGGGGGGGGTAAATGAGCGGGACGTGTCCCCCCGGACACCCAGATCCAACCACAACACATAGCTGTGCAATGTCCCAGTACAGCATTTGCAATACTGTTCTATATGTGTCCCCTCGACCTTCGGCTGTCCCTGTGACTTTGGGGTCTGTTATATTGCATAGCTAATATGGTATAATATATCTGTGCTCATACAGTATATATATATATATATATATATATATATATATATATATATATATATATATCCGGTTCCTGTATAATAACCTTTTATATCCTGTTTTCATGTAATGACATGTTTCCTATGTGAATTTATGTAGTTTGCATTCAAAGAGTTAATGTTTTCACATTGTACAGCTTCACAAACTTAATAACTCCCTAATGCTGTAACTAACTTGCTAGGGAAGGGTCACGTGACAAGTGGTGAGCCTATCAGGACTGCTGAGCCTCTAAGCCTGGCCTCTCCTCCATTTTCTAGTCAGAATAGCTGGGACATCTGAAGGGAGCAGATCTGTGCTTGTGCTGCTGGCTGTTCTCATGTGGCTAGTGTGGAAAAAGAATCCAAAACAGCACCTGGACAAAGAAGTAATGCTTTTCAGGTCTGCTGATGAATCTACTGTATCATCTCTCATATTCCAGGTCACAGAGCCTGTCCTGAATTCAGCTCTAATCTCCAAGGCTGCAGAATCTTCAATCTTGCAAGTAAGCTATTCAGTCTAAAAGGCACTATAAGCCTCAGCAAGTCCTCTAGTCTTCCACACCACAGGATCGCTCCTGATCTGTATGGTCACTGTACCATCTAGACTGCCAGTAAAAGTTCCATTGATCCTAATCTGGCCTCTGCCTGTTATTGCTACCCAGCACCTAGCAAGGGATCTTCTTGGACCCCCGGTTGGTAGGGTAACCGGTGCCACCAAACCCTCCTGGCGTCACGACACAGGGCCCTCATACCATCTGGGGCTACCGACTCAACTACCTGTCCGGAACCTAGGCTTCGGCCTGCCACCCCAAAAGCCGGTGACCCACAGCTGCCTCCCAGCTTCCCTAACCTGGTCACCACATAGCTTTATTTGGCGTCACGAACAGGATTCGAAGTGTGTGCCCACAAGCCACCGTGTATTATTAAGTCCTTCCCCAGCTATCGGACTAAGTTGATATTTGCACAAAAAAAAAAATTTACAATTCGCTGTACTGGACTTTTCTATACAATTGCGGGGAAGGTGAAGTAAGGGTCACCAGTGCGATCACTAAAACTGTTAAGGAGTACCTGAAGGGGTTAATTCCTGGTGCAGATTTTCCACGCGTGCGAGCGGTCGCAGCTCCGCCCAGCCAGACGCCAGCGGTAACGCCTCTTCCCCTTCAGCGCCAGCCGGAACTAAAGATCCGCCCTGTGTTGCACAGGGGAAGATATTCAACCCTGGACCAAACAGGAAGTTCCTGGGCACCGCCATCTGTGAAATTCCCCCGGCTCTCCGAGACTTCACCGGATCGACAGCGCTCTCAAGGACAACGTACCCAATAGACGACGCACTCAACTTCTTAAAGGGCCAGCGCACCCTGATTTTCCTGCCAATAGCACATTGCCATTCAGCAGCAACATGTCTGATCCGAATTCACCAGAGTCTGCTGATGAGGGGGCCCCTCCAGTTCCGGCAGCTGGACCATCTTCTCCAAGGGGAGATCGGAGAAGATTGCCATCATCACTGCCGATGCCACGCAATCCTATAAGAGCCCCCGCTGTCTCCCCCGTCTTCATAGGGAACCCCGTTCTGCCCACTTATAATGGAGACTTCAAGGAGAGGATCCAGGGTCTCTTTCTCTTTTATTCTTTTTCCCCTGATCAACAGGTGCAGTTGCTGGTGGGACAACTTCAGGGATCAGCCTTAGATGAGGTCCGTACCTGGCCCTCCACTGAGAAGGCGACGGTGGAGCAGATCTTTGAGGGACTCCTTTTGAGGTACGTCTCCGGCTCTATGAAAAGACGCCAGAAGCCAGGTGAGAGCCTGAGGGCTTACGCTGTTGCATTACAGAGTGCTCTGGAAGCAGTACAAGATGGGATCTCTCCCGAACAGGGCAACAAAGTCCTGATGGACCGGTTCATAGATGGGGCCCATAACAAATGGGATAAGGCCCAATTACGTATGTTAGCCGCCCAGAAACCAAACCTGCCCTTCTCGGCCTTTAAGAGACTTGCTGTTCAGGTCATAGAACCCAACACTGACTCAGCAGATATTTGTAAACCCTCTCCAGAAACCGTCAGTGCCATCGCTACACCTGCCACGCCACAGGTGCAGCCTAATAATCCGCCCCCTGTTGCTATACCCAGTTTGTCTGAGTTCCAAAGTGTCAAGCAAGACATAGAACAGCTGACCCGAGCCGTAAGGGAACTTACTACCCAATCTGCCCAAGTTTGCCGCCAAGCTCCTGTGGGACAAAATCCCATAGCGGCTTCCGCTCCACATTCTGCTAATACCCGTCAGGGCCCTAACGCTAAACCTCCTGGGACTCAAAGGCCCTATTGTACTTATTGTAGTAAACCAGGACACTGGGAAATGTCATGCTGGGCTTTAAACGGGTATCCCCTGAGGTCGAGGGCCGGCCCTCAGGAAAGTCATTCTCAGGCCAGTCTGGAGAACAGTCCACATCAGGACACTCATTATATGTCGCCTCATGTCCCTATGTAAGAGTAATTGTAGAGGGTGTTCAGCTGGAGGCCCTAGTTGACAAGGGCTCTCAGGTGTCCACCATCTCCAACTACCTCTTTTACCAGTATTGGAGTACAGAATGTGTGAACCTAACAATGTTAATTTCAGTGTGATGGCCGGTAACGGGAAACCAGTCCCCAGACATGGATACTGGGAGCCCACCATGCAGGTTGGGGAATGTGTATTAAGGGGACAAGGGATAATAGTCACAGAAGTTTCAGATAAGGGTTCTGCTGCTTTTATTCTGGGAATTAATATTATGCGACATTGCTTCCCAGAGATTGTTGAGGCATTGCACATTTCTCTCCCTTATCTCTCCCCGTCAGACCAGAGGGTTGCGCAACATCACTTAAAGGTGCTACAAGCTGAACAGAGGTTCGTTAACCGACGAGGAGAAGTTTGTAAAGTGAGAGTCCAGGACATCCGATGTGTGACCATCCCTCCTAACTCGGAGATCTTCTTATGGTGCAGGGCCCGGCCAGGAGTGAGAAACCAAGATTATTGCACTGCTATCTGCACTGCTGGAACCTATACAAATGGAGAATTACCCGCTAATCCGAGCTGCTAGGAGCCTAGTCACGGTAATGAATGGAAAGGTACCCGTCCGGCTGGTGAATCTATCAGGAGTGCCCACGGTACTGCCAAAGTATACGCCTGTAGCCCAGCTATCCTTGCTCATGCCAGAAGACCTGTTGTCAGAGCATGACGTGGCTTGCCAGAACGTGGCCTACCTAACTTCTGATGCCACCGATAAACCATCACCACCCTGGTGGACACAGCTCCAAATAGGCGGAGAAGATACCTCAAAGGATCAAATCGAAGGGGTAATGCAAGTGGCTAAGGACCATCAAGCTGCCTTCAGTAAGCACCCCACTGACTTCGGCCGAACCACTATGATACAGCATCGGATAGAGACTGGAACTCACCCCCCTATCAAAGAGAGGCATCGGCCTGTGGCTCCGGGCATGTATCAGACAGTGAAGAAACTATTGGGCGACATGAAGGATACAGATGTCATTCAAGAGAGTCAAAGCCCGTGGGCCGCCCCTGTGGTTCTCGTTAAGAAAAAAGATGGCACCGTCCGATTCTGTGTGGATTACAGAAGATTGAACAATGTCACCCACAAGGACGCGTATCCACTTTAGGATCCGCAGCCTATTTCTCCACTCTGGATCTTACCAGTGGGTACTGGCAAGTATCAGTGGCTCCAGAAGATAGAGAAAAGACTGCCTTTGTGACTCCGATGGGACTATTCGAGTTCAAGAGCATGCCCTTCGGCCTCTGTAATGCACCGGCCACCTTCCAGCGCCTGATGGAATGCTGTTTGGGTAATCTTAATTTCCAGAGTGTCCTTCTCTACCTAGATGATGTTATTGTCTACTCCCAATCCTATCAGGAACATTTGACCCACCTCTCTGAAGTATTCCAGGTACTTATCCGACACGGCCTCAAGATCAAACCGTCAAAGTGTCACCTTTTGAAGCCTCAAGTGCATTATCTGGGACATGTCGTCGGTGCAGAGGGCATTCAACCTGATCCAGCAAAAGTGGAGATAGTGAAGAATTGGCCCGCTCTGCGCACAGTCAAGGATGTCCGGAGCTTCCTAGGATTCGCTGGGTACTACCGGCGGTTCGTACCACATTTCGCCCAAATTGCTGAACCTCTTACATCCCTTCTCCGAGGGACAGCTAAAGAGAACTACAATGGAAGGCTGACCGTGGATTGGGGTGAAGAACAAGAAGTGGCCTTCCAGGCCCTGAAACGCCTTCTAACAGGGCCTCCCATACTAGCTTATCCGGATTATTCCCAACCTTTCCGCCTGTACACAGATGCCAGTTTTGAGGGACTTGGTGCCATCCTGTTGCAGGTCCAAGAAGGAAAAGAGCGTGTTATCGCCTACGCTAGCCGAAACCTGCGAGGAGCGGAGAGGAATGATGCCAATTATAGCTCTTTTAAGTTGGAGCTCCTGGCACTTGTCTGGGCTGTGACTGAGAAGTTCAAAGATTACCTGGCTGCTACGCCCTTCGTTGTCTATACGGATAACAACCCGTTGGCTCACTTGAATACAGCAAAGTTGGGTGCTCTGGAACAGCGCTGGGCCTCCAGATTGGCGAACTATGACTTCTCTATCAAGTATCGCAGTGAAAAGTCTAATGTGAATGCGGATGCGCTGTCCCAGTTGGCACCTGGTGAAGCTCCACCCATCGTGGATGAATGGGAGGATGTGGAGATGCCTCCCTTCTACCAACGGTTTGTGGCTCAAAATGCTGTGGCTCAAAAGAGGTCGAACCCCAGGTCCAAAAGATCCAGGAAAATCTCTATACTTGGAGGACCCTGCAAGAGGAGAGTCGAGTAATGGGGGAGCTGTTGGATTACCTACTCAGGCGAAGGGTGCCGACCCGTCTACGCCAAAACCAGAGTGACTATGAGTTGAAGCGGTTGTGGCGTCAGCGGAATCTGTTGTTCATTCACAAAGGGCAGTTGTACAGAAATTCCCTGGATCCAGTCTCAGGCAAAAGAATTCATCAGATTCTGATTCCTCGAAAAGATGCTGCAATGGTCCTCAATGCTTATCACGATCAGTCAGGACACTTTGGTGTTCACAAGACAGAAGCCACTATCCGCCAGAGATTCTATTGGATAGGAATGAGAAGTGATATTGAGAAGTGGTGTGGTGAATGTGCCGTATGTAATGTCACCAAGAACAACAGGCGAGATGTCCGAGCCCCCCTTCATTCCCTTCAGACCGAGAGACCGAATCAAATGGTTGCCTTGGACCATGTCAAGCTGGCTCCTACCCGATCAGGGTACTCATATGCTCTTACCATGGTGGACCATTACTCCAAGTGGGTCGTGGTGGTGCCTGTGAAGGATCTGACTGCCAAAACCACTGCCCAACTGTTCTATTCCCACTGGGTCCAAGTTCTCGGATGTCCAGAGACTGTCCTCACTGATAGAGGGGCTGCCTTTGAAGCTCATCTGTTCCAGGAGTTGTGCCATTTCCACGACTGTAAGAAATTGAGGACTACTGCCTATCATCCCCAGGGAAATGGGCTCTGTGAGAAGATAAATCAAGTCTTTCTCCAAATGTTAAGGGTGGCGGCAGTCTCCAAACACGAAGAGTGGCCCAAACTTCTACCAGAACTCTTAGAAGTGTACAACAACACAGTACACTGTTCTACCGGGTATACACCCTTCTATCTGATGATGGGCCGACATGGACAGCTGCCCAAGGACAGGATCTTTGGACTACAAGCTCCAATCAATAATTTCCCCCAAGTGCCTCTAGAGTGGGTCTCAGATCATCAACGGAGAATTCAGGAGGCCAAAGAGATCGTCGGCAAAAATATGGGAGAAGCTCAAGCCAGACAACAACAAGAGTACAACCAGAAGGCGACTGCCCAACCTCTTCAAGTTGGTGATCGGGTTTGGATGAGGAAATTTCCGAGGACACACAAGTTAGACTCCTTGTGGGAGACCGAGCCTTATGAAGTACTTGAGGTGCCCTATCCAGACTCTGCTGTCTATAAAGTCTGGAAACCAGGATTTGAACCCCAGGTGGTTCATTGAAATTGTCTGAAGCTCTGCCGGAAAGAGGATCTGCCTGTATTTTCCACTGTTCCTGTGGCTCCTCTAGTGACTAACAGGCCAACCCGGGAATATGTACCTGGAGAATGCATCCTTCCCTCTATGGATATTCCAATGTTTTCTCCTGGTCAAGTGACCTTCTTAGGATTGGTCCCAAATACTGCAGTTCTACAGCCTTCCCTGGTGACCCCTCCTGCTCAAGCACTCTCACCAACTGCTCCTGAGTACATCCCTGCACCACGTTCACCTGCCTTGCCGGAGCCAGGAAATCCCCCAATTCACAATGAGGAACCTCCTGCCATGGTTCCTGAAGTAGCACCTGAAGTGCCGTCATCAGAGGAAGAAGTAAGAGTTCCTGAAACTGAAAATGTCTCTGAAGCTGAAGACTCTTTGAGAGCTCCTGAAGTGGTGTTGCGTAGGTCTCAACGGTCCACACAAGGCCAAATACCTATTCGTTATCAGGATGTACAACTTTGCTACTGGCATCCTCAATACAATGCCTTTATACCAGTCAACATCCCAACATTACATGTTACTAGCATCCTGAGCGGTGCATCACATAATATTAATTAATACTACTTCACATCTCAAATAAGTACTACACCTAGTGTGCATACAACCCAAAAATTTCCTAGCACACTTCCTCAATACTTACAATCTATATTTATCCCTGTTCATCTCAACACTAATAGCTTAAAACCTAATGATAATACTACCATGTTAAATAATATACCTAGAGTATTATATTTGTTTTGTTTAAAAGTTAACAATCACAAACCCTGTTTTGCCTGGATATAATGGACATTTGCCTACTAATGCCCCAGGATTGTTCAGACGACTCCTACAGCCACAAGTCCATCCTCATGACTCAAGGACTTACGTCGAGGACGACTTCTCTTAAGTGCGGGGGTTTGCAATGTCCCAGTACAGCATTTGCAATACTGTTCTATATGTGTCCCCTCGACCTTCGGCTGTCCCTGTGACTTTGGGGTCTGTTATATTGCATAGCTAATATGGTATAATATATCTGTGCTCATACAGTGTATATATATATATATATATATATATATATATATATATATATATATACCCTGTTCCTGTATAATTACCTTTTATATCCTGTTTTCATGTAATGACATGTTTCCTATGTGAATTTATGTAGTTTGCATTCAAAGAGTTAATTTTTTCACATTGTGCAACTTCACAAACTTAATAACTCCCTAATGCTGTAACTAACTTGCTAGGGAAGGGTCACGTGACAAGTGGTGAGCCTATCAGGACTGCTGAGCCTCTAAGCCTGGCCTCTCCTATATTTTCTAGTCAGAATAGCTGGGACATCTGAAGGGAGCAGATCTGTGCTTGTGCTGCTGGCTGTTCTCATGTGGCTAGTGTGGAAAAAGAATCCAAAACAGCACCTGGACAAAGAAGTAATGCTTTTCAGGTCTGCTGATGAATCTACTGTATCATCTCTCATATTCCAGGTCACAGAGCCTGTCCTGAATTCAGCTCTAATCTCCAAGGCTGCAGAATCTTCAATCTTGCAAGTAAGCTATTCAGCCTAAAAGGCACTATAAGTCTCAGCAAGTCCTCTAGTCTATACAAAAGTGTGATACCGCGCTGCTCAAGGCTATATTAGATTTTAAGAAAGTACAGCTCAACGTGTGATGTGTAGGATTCCACTTCCTACTAAAATCTACAAGTTATATATATCCAATTTTACACAGAGCTATTAGAAAGTCCACAGTGATGCAAATCAATCCACACGTGTTCTTCTTAGGCTAGATAATCCACCACAAATTACTCAAGCCTCTTACCAGACGGCCAATACAGATAGGCTAAAACACATGTAATGTTTCGAATTATATCTTGGTCCGTCAATCCGTTGAAAGCATTGTTGGGAATGAGCTGGAGTGAATATGAGGAGGACCAGGATATAAGTCCTCTAGTCTCCCACACCACAGGATCGCTCCTGATCTGTACGGTCACTGTACCATCTAGACTGCCAGTAAAAGTTCCATTGATCCTAATCTGGCCTCTGCCTGTTATTGCTACCCAGCACCTAGCAAGGGATCTTCTGGGACCCCCGGTTGGTAGGGTAACCGGTGCCACCAAACCCTCCTGGCGTCATGACACAGGGCCCTCATACCATCTGGGCCTACAGACTCAACTACCTGTCCGGAACCTAGGCTTCGGCCTGCCACCCCAAAAGCTGGTGACCCACAGCTGCCTCCCAGCTTCCCTAACCTGGTCACCACAGCTGCTACATAAAACATATGTCAAACTTCAAACAAGGATTAGGCCGTCAGCCCACCGGTCGTGCAATGGCGGCCAGGGAGGCCAGCAACCGAGGTAATAACTTCAACAGGGACACTGAAATTGTAAGGGTTGCCCAACCGGTGCACCCCGACCGCCACCCACCGAAAGCAGCAGAAAGACAGCTCAGGGTGAATGGCACTGGGGGGCAGCGCGGCGCAGCCGAGATGTCCTGTGTCTACTGGCAGGCGTCCTCACGCTCCTCTCTCGACCCCCCGGGGGGCCCCTCCGACACGCCAGGGTAGCTGCCAGTCGGAGACGGCCAGGTCGGGCGCAGTCCAGTCCGGGACATCTACCGAGGCGGCCTCTAAGAAGCTGAACAGATCCAGTAGCTGGCCAGGTGATCTGAGGACGAAGACCCTCCCGTTCCTCCGGACCAAAAGCTGGAAAGGATGGCCCCAACGATATGAGGCTCCCTGCCTCTGGATGGTCTCCAGCAATGGTTTTAAGAGCCTCCGCATGTGCAATGTCCTCTGCGAGAGATCTTGAAGGATGATGATCTGGGCCCCTTTGGACTGTATTGGGCCTCTCTCCCAAGCCTTCCGGAGCACCTCCTCCTTGATCTTGAAGAAATGGACTCTACAGACAGATGTCCCTTGGCCTTCCTGCGTCGGAGGGGCGGGGTCCCAGAGCTCTATGCACCCGGTCCAGCTCTATATGGTTTGTATCCGGTAGGCCAAGAAGCTCATTGAAGATGGAGGAGATCGTCGCTGGCAGATCTTTTGGTTCCACAGACTCCGGGACCCCTCTAAGTCGAAGATTATTCCTGCGGCTGCGATTTTCGACGTCGTCTTGGGCTAAAAACAGATCCGACAGGAGGCGCTTGTTCTCTTCTTGTTGTCGCTCGTGATTCTAGAGATCTGTGTGTTGCCTCCATTCCATCCACTCTCTGTGTGACATCTGCAACCGCCCCCTGCAATGCCGCCAGCTCTCTCTTTATGGTGCCTTTCATCCTAGTGACGTATCCGTCAAAATCACCATGCGTTGGCAGGCCCCGCAGGGCTTCACTGATATTGATTTTCACTGCTTCGGCTATGGTGCGTGACAGTAGATCTATGGGTACAGTTGCAGAGGCATCCTGCTGTGACGTGGGCCCTCCGAAGCACTGTGTAAGACCCATTAACTCCTGGGGTGGCACAGTGCTCAGCTTTTCTCCCGAAGGGCTCCATCCCGGGTGAGACTGGGCTGGGGCCGTTTCTCCATGCACACTCCACCGCCACTCAAGGATCTCCTCGTGAGTTAGCGACTCATCCATCGGGCTGCTGAGGGGGGGATCTCCCTGGCTTTTTCAACAGGGGTCAGGGCTCACTGGTGGTGGTGGGGTGTATGCCATGCTGCCGGGAGATGGTGTGCGGTGCAATGCTCCATCCGGGGATTTAGCAGGATGACTCTGCTGAGGGGGGGGATCCCCTGAGCCGCCCATGCATCTCCCCTGGAGCCTCTCGGGGAGCCGGGACTCCTCACCCCCTCCCCCCCCCCCTTTCGGGTACATGTGGTGCTGTGGCAGGGTCTCTACTCCCTCTATTTCCAGCGATGATCCCTCTGCGCTGGTTTGTGCTGCGGGATGAGTGCCTTTACACTTAGCCTTATTCTGGGGCCCGCCGGGTGTTCTCCCCTGCCCGCCTGCCACCTGGTGTACCTCCGCAGCGATGATGCGTGACATTTCCGGCACCCCATATATTTTCCTTAGATAAAAATTGTGTCTATGCCCACATTAAAAATTTAATGTTAAATGGGATGCCTTTAAAACTGCATTTAGTAAAACAGTTAAAACCTGAAAAAATACAATTGAAAAAAAGTCGGGCAAAAATGCCAAAGAAATTACCAAAAAAAATAAAAAAACAAAGCCCCAGGCAGTTTCTATGTTAAATGGGATACTTTAAAAAATTGTTTAACATAACAGTAAAACATTTAGCAAAACAATTAAAACCTGAAAAAATTAAACTGAAAAATAAAAAGTCAGGCTATTGTTCATTAGATAGAAATTCTATCTAATGCCCAAAAAATTACCCAAAAATATATAAAAAAAAAAAACCTGCAGACAGTTACCTGCAGCGAGAACAAATTAAATATAGAAAAACGCTTTATTTTTATATATTTATGTATTTAATTCATTTAATTACTTTTTGTGCATATTCAGAGTACTTTCTCTAGCCCATTTTGTGCAGGGCAATCGCCCAGGTGATACCCCCCAAACTAGACCTCCAACACCCGTAAAAATAATTTATTTATTGGTGTATTTCTTTAATTTTTTAGATTTCTGTGATTATTTTTAGTACTTTTCTTAGCCCATTTTGTGCAGGGTAATCGCTCAGGTGTTACCCTCCAAATTGGGCCTCCAACACCTGTAAAAAAAATGAATATTTTATTTTTTTTCCCTTATTGGTGTATTCCTTTAATTTTTTAGCTTTTTGTGAATATTTTGAGTACTTTCCCTAGCTCATTTTGTGTATGGCACTCATCCAGGTGTTACCCCTAAAATAGTCCTCCAACACCCATAAAAAACTCATATTACTAATGTTAGTAACATTGTTCTTTACTGGTGTATTTCTTTAATTCTTTAATTATTTTGAATACTTTCCCTAGTCCATTTTGTGTGGGGCAATCACCCAGGTGTTACCCTTGATTTTCTATCCCTGTAGCCCTTGATAGCCCCATTTTACAGCCATTTTATTTCGGGTAGATATTCGTGGCACACTCTCATATGTTGCACAGTTAGCTTAAACCTAAATCACATTAATGCTGCTGATGAGGGTGCTACCTGAAGGGCGACTCTCAATACAACATTTATATATACATCAAGCCCACACCAATTTGTCCATTGTAAAAAAAAAAAAAACGTTTAGTGGAAATATGGGTGTGTGCAGTATATGCAGATACTCGGCCCCTCTATTTTGGACAAACAGTGTTACCCTGTATGTAGTAAGTAAGCATAAAAAGAATCAAGGCTATAATAGTAGAAAAAAACTAAAGCTGCCACAGTGTTTGTCCATATAATTCATATAAAGGTTCTAAGCTCCCTATACAAGCTCACAATACATCAATCCATACCAAAAGCGCATAAACAGAATAAACAGCACACACAATACAATATATAAAACATTTATACATATAGCGGAACCAGCATATATAGGTATAAAGCAATATTAACCCAAACTCATAAGGTAATAATAGGGTGTACCTCCCATGTCTCACGCCCCCTTTCTCAAGAAAAAAAAGCCCCTGCCCGAGTATGCCCCCCCCCCACCCACAAATGACCCTCACAAATGTGACTTAATTGACTGCTCAATTCAAAGTTATATCCACTCATTTCACCTCATTTTAAATACACTACTTCATTTAGGAGCCCTTACTCTTCTTTCTATTCTTACCTTTGGTTTTGTATTACCTACGCTATTCCTCATTTCCTTGGTCCAGGCCCATCCAGGAATAAATGAAATGCTTGCCTATGAAAGGAGAATTCTAGTTCATCACCTCCCTATTCACGTCTTCCCTTCCTGTGACTGGGACCCCCTCCATTTGCCTACTGACCAAACTAACTGTAAGGAACTTACCTGCCTCGGGGGTCCCGCGACCAGCGCCTGCCGGCCGGCGCGGCTTTCCCGGTTGTCTGTAGCAGGGCACGCCCTGCCTGCCTCCCTCGCTCCCCTGCAGTCGTACGGGCGCGCGCACGCAGCTCGCAGCAGCTGCCTCGCTGTCTAGTTTTTAGCTCACACCTCTGGGTCTCAGGGGCTGGACAGCCTGACTGATCAGGCCAGTCCAGCCCCTGGGATCAGTTCCAATCACAGGTTGTATCACAGTTGCACCAATCACTAAACTATTTCCCTGTATTCCTGATTAGCTAGTCATCCTTTTAAATAAAGTCCAGCCCTGACCCCTTTGCCCGTTATAGCCAGTACTGCTCAGGGTGTGACTTTACTCATGATTCACCCGGCTTCGTCTGACCATCCCAGTTTGCTGCCCAAACCGAACCTTTGCCTGCCCGACCTCGAACTCCGTCTGACCCTTTGGATACCGTATACCTCTGATCACCTGGCCTGACCCTCAGCTAGATTCTGACCATTCTTCTGCCTTATGCTTGTGAGTAGACGCACCTTCGGATTGCCTACCTTTGTTTCACATTGGCTTTGGGATACCCCTTGTGGTTCATCTGGCTTCACCGTAAGCTGACATCCTTTGTGCCTTTTAAGTCCTGGGGGAAACGACGTCCAGCGAGGCGCATCGCTCATCCCGCCAAGCGTGGGTTTGTCTGTAGGTGGAAGCAGCGGCGGAGATTGGGGGCTGTCAGCTTACAGAAGGCAGGAGTCCCGCTGGGCATCACACTAACCCTCACAAATTCCTGTTCACAGAGTGTGTTAAAAATGCACCACAACTGCACGATCCTGAGGCTTACATTCATAGTAGCATGGAATAGTAGTTACAGATATACTGTAGTCTGTTCATAAAATACCTAGCAATCATTTCATGGCAGTTACTTTCAGTTATGTATAGTCAGGGCATTTCACCACCTATACTTATATTTATTTGAATGTTTATATTATTTTGGGGGGGGCAGTTTGGGGAGTTGATGCCATAAACCGTGTCATGTTTGAAATAATATGTTGCAATGTTCTTTTTCATTTTTTGTTTTTAGTTTAGAGTAGAGTTTAGAGAACAAAATACCTTGGATATCTGGGTAGTTCATCATGAGCAGAAGCCCCCATCGTAATGTGGTTGATGTTGACTCGATGCCAGCAATAAACAAACCTCTCACAAGACTTACGAGATTCTCTTGATGGAAAAGGGAATTGGGGTTGTTTGCCTCCTGCAATTAAGAGGCCACACTTTACCTGTAAAGAACCAGCATCACTATGCATATATGGAAGACACAAGCTATAAGACCATACTATGATGGGCATTGAGCAAAAGGAAATTAGTCCTACTGTACCACATTAAAGGTGTTTACATTTAAGGAGGAAATATTGCTAAGAAGGATATGAGCATCCAGGATTTAATTTTGTAAGAGTATAGAATATAATGGAATACCAGTGACCTGGGGAATAACTACAGATAGCGACCAAACCATGAAGACAGGGGCCTTATTATTGTCACCTCTCCCACCTTTGTATTAAAGATGTACTCACATGGCATCATGTACAAAAAGAAAGCCTCAATTTTAATTGCTGCTTCAGTGTAGGATAGTAGTATAGTTGTAACTAATTCAGTTTAAATTTGGCATCCTATGGGCTAAATGTGACAGGAAGCAACCTTGAGGCACCTATTTCAAGTCTACAAAAGGGGATATTCACATTTAGTTACACCTATGCCAGCAAGGACTGTTTTTTAATTTTTCAGGCAATGGGCTGTGGAAATATACACGTAGGACACATGTCCTGGGACAACCTGCTTTTTCAAACATTGCAAAACTCTAAATATATTAAAAGCTAAGCATCCAGCATGATAAACAAATATTCAAATTTCCCAATCTCTTGATTTAGCAAGCTGTTCTCTGTTGAGCTAAAACCAATTGCTATCAACTACATTTCCTCTATAATAGCATTTCCTTAACATAATAGCACAACTTAAGGTAGCATCAAATTACTTAAGGGACAACTATTACCGTATGTTTTGTCCTATAAGACACTTTTTTTTTCAAAAGTGCAGGGAAAATGTCAGTGCATTTTACTGGGCAAATGTAAAAAAAAAACTTACATTCCAGGAGGTTCCATGCTGCAGCAGCCGGCTCCCGCCAACCTGAACCCATAGAGATATGGACACACACTCACGCAAACACATTACCGAGGTCTGCCCTCTGCCTCTGCTGCCCTCACTATCACCCATCACCACCGCTCGCCACCTCCTCACAAACAAGTTCCTAGGATGGCAGTTCTGGGCATGACCTGTGACGGATGCAAGCTTCATTGGACATCATAAGCCACATCCACCCTGGTGCCCTAGGAACTTGTTTGTGCGGAGGCGGTGGGCAGCGGGGACCATGGCGAGGACAGCAGGGGCAGTGAGCGGCATCTGACTTTGAAGTTTGGCAGGCAGCTTTCATTGACTGAAATGTCGCGCACACGTTGCCATATGCCGGGCCGAATGGCTAGAGTGGGTGTGAGCACACAATGGCAAAGATGCAGGGCTTGCTTCAATGCGCACTCTCCATTGTAAAAAATGGGAGCCATCTGCTTAATGACACAGTCATTTAACTGTTTTTTATAGTTTGCATATTGTTAGGAAAATGTGTTTTTATTCTGCTTTTTTATTCTTTTTTTAGGAAAACTCTGTGCAACCAATTCATCGGGAGATTACTTCCAGAAAACTGAGCCCACAACAACAAGCTGGGTACGCCTAAAAAGCTTGAGGTGTGTTCTTCAAGAATATAGAATATAGTTTGTGGGGGAATTTCAAATGTAAAGAGTTGTTTTTTTGCAAGTTTTGTATAGTAGTTGTATTTTATCTGAAAATCTCCTAAAGCACTGTTTTAGTTTGGTGCCTACAAATAAACATCAATATGATTTTCTTGAAAAACTTACATGTTTATTTTTTAAAAAGCTACAAATGTAAAAAATTCACATATTTCACCCAAAGAAAGCACTGGTAAAATTACAAACAAGACATTTCATGTTAAAGCCCAAACTCTGCCTACTAAATATATAATTTTCCTAAGAAATCCCTGGACATTACTTCAAAAGTCAAAATAGTGAAAAATGGTCTAGCAACAAAAGGTGGCAACATCTCTAGGTAGGCTGGAAGTTAAAGAGTTAAATGACAGCTATGGGAATTGCCTATAGCTGCCTCTGCCCTAGTAAAAGAAAAAAAAAACAAGCTTAGCTTCATGCAGGAGCCGCAGGGTGGATTTTCTCTTCACACAGGATTCCTCTGATTCCCCCCTCCCAGGACTTTACATGAAGAGAGGGATGACTTCATCACGCTCTTGTGGTATAAAAGTCACTTCTGGCATGGGCAGGGCTGTTAGAGTCCATGGCCAGTGATCGGTGAAGGGCAAGTAAGAAGACATGAGATACCGGGTTTTACGAACTGTCAGTGCCAGCGGTAATTGGTGCAGGACAGAGAGTGGGAGGTAAGTGTTAAAGGATGCTGTCCTTCAATTTAACATTTAAATAGGGGTCCCACATCCTGCCATGACTATAAGAAAACAGACCATGACAATAGACACCTATCACACCTAGCTGGCAACAAGCTGTACTTGAAAAAGGAATCTTTTGAATTCCTAATGAGGTCTCCAGACTCCAGACATTCAATACACATTGGGCATATGGGCATTGGCTGTTATTTCTGGGAAGTTTAGTAATTCTTGTAATATGTCAGTTATGGCTATATTAATGAGAGGGTCTTATTCGGGACTATAAGACCTTTCATTTGATATCAAACATAACATGTATATGTTGTTCAGAACCTGGTAATCCACATAGTAACGGACCCTGGATGATATATATGGGGTGTTTGGGTTCATTTAACTAAGAAATTAATGGGGATTATGCATTTCTTGGTTACAATATGATAACATGCATATTGTGGGAGTTACACCCTTTATGAAATATATTTCTGATCTCAGAGACTTGATGTGGGCTGATCCCACAAGACGGGGATTGCTTGCCACTCCCCCTATTGTTTCAATACATTAAGCTGTGTGCGGGGGGGGGGGGGGGGCAGGCAGTCGATGAATGGACAGACGCCTTACCTGAATGACCATGAAACAAATAGCCTCAGCGGTTGGTATTTGCAATATTTATCATATTAATCTCTAGTAGAAATATTGGAGATTAATGTGCAGCAAATATTAATTTGAAATCATATTATCCCTTTTTCAGTAAGTAAAGGAGAAGCAAAACAAATTACATTGCCTCCTTAAAGCCCCTTGGGTGGCTGAAGCACCCACAGCCTGTGAGGGCTATGGGAGCATGTAGTCTTCAAGGCTAGGGGCCTCCCAGGCTGGTCTCTGCATCCTGGTCTACAAGCCCCCATAGCTGGAGTCTGGGCTGACTGCTTGGAGGGGGGGCCCACACAGTACAGTATTTGTATTTCATTTGATAATGTAATAAAGCACTATTGATACATATGTGGTACCGTTGTAATTTAGAGGAATGGGCTTTCACACACAATATGGTTGTATTAAAAAAATATTTTTTATTAAAAAGGTGACAAGATATATATATATATATATATATATATATATATATATATATATTTTTTTTTTTTTTTTTTAATTTTTATAAAACATTATTATGAAAGTATGTAAAAATACAAACAAGACATTCAATGTTAACCCTTTCACTGCCAACCTATCTCGAGATTTTGTCAGACCATTTTGCATGAAATTAACATGAAATTTGGTGTATTCTCAATATTTCTGGGTGAAATATGTGCAAAAAAATAAAAGAAATCTTTTTTTTTACAATTTGTAGTGTTTTGTTGTAATAAAATATGTAAGTTTGTCAATATAATCTTATTGCGTATAAAAGCCCCATTTCTCGGGGGGCTACAACTGTACCACATGTGTATTGGTAGACACCATTTCCTGCACAGGAGACTCCCCCAAACTGAAAAAATACAATTATGCTATGCGCACCTTGCAGTTTTCAAGAAAAACAACCCTTTACATTTGATGACCCCCCCCCCCCCAACAAACTATATATTCTCTGGAAGTACACACCTCAAGCTTTCTAGGTGTACCAGGCTTGTTGACATGGGTGCAGTTTTCTGGAAGTAATCCCTCAATTAATGATTTGGTTGCACAGGGTTTCCCTGAAAAAAAAAAATAAATAAACTGAATCAAAGCCACATTTTTCTAAAAAAAACAATATGCAAACAAGACAAAGCAAAACAAGTTAAATCTGAAAAAGCAACATCCCCCTAACAGAACAATACCCAACATGCATACCTACTGTCCAGGGAAGAGTTGGCAAACACCCCAAAGTTAAGCATGTGCGTAAGGCAAATTTTACTTGAAAATGTTAGCTCTGAAGACAAAGTGCACACCTTGCACCTTTTCTACCAAAACAACCCTTTACATTTGGAATACCCCCCATAAACCATATATTCCCTGAAAGTACACATAACCATTGGCCATGGGCTCTTCTGCCCCCCCCGGGCTTTGGGGAGGCAGGTAATGGGGGGCTCGGGGTTAATGGCAAGTTACCCTCTAGCTGCAGGTGACTTGCCAGACCCAGAGCCTTCTGAACTGGTATAGGGGACTTGTCAGCTCCTGTGTCCCTCGCCGATCCGATGACAGATGCCGGTGGTCGCCAGCCAGAGGAGGGGGGCAGGGGATCAGAGCATCCCCCTACCCCTGTACTGCTCTGCCCAGCGACCTCTGGGCATCTGACAGATGAGCCACGGGGAGCCAGGCCAAGATGGCGGCGTCCATCAGGAAGCAGGGGGAGAGGGCATGTTGAGCCTTCTCCTGAAGATTGAGAAGCCCGGGGGGGGGGGGGTGTGATCGAAGGCCCCCCAGAATAAGAGAAGAGCCTGTGGGAGCGATCGCAGCCGCAGGTGAGTAAATGTCATTTTTATTTAAACAGGAATTGCCAGCTGCTGAAGTGGCGGGGGGCACTCTATTCCGGGCACTCTCCTGCAGCCGGAGGAGCCCGGGGGGGGGGGGGGGGGAGATCGGAGGCCCCCAGGATGAAGAGAAGACTTGGCTGGATCGAAAAAGGGGTCAAGTGAGTGTTTTTTTTTAGCAGGGGAAAAGTCGGGCACGTAGATTACACATGTTTGGCACTTAAAAGGAGTGGAAGCGAGCACGTAGAATCTATGTGCTTGGCACTGAAAGGGTTAAGGACCAAACTCTGCTAAAAAATAAATGTCCCTTTTCCTTGTACATCAGCAGTGTACTTGGCAAAGTGATTCAATTTTATTCCTATCTATGTGATACCTAAGGCACCAACCACACTGAAAGACTTTAACTTTAAATCTGACCTTCAGCATCATTTACCAAAAAGCCAAAACCCTTAAAAAACTATTCCCCAGGATCTAAAATTAATATATATATATATAAGTTAATATAAGTATTATAAGTTTTTAGTCGCTTAATTATTATTCTTTCCCCCCACTGGGCTTCAACTGTTCAGGACTCTAGGATGTGGGCGCCTCAATCTTGCCTCAGAAGCATTACATATTAACCTCCCTGGCGTTGTGAAATAGACAAATACAATGGCAACGAAAGCGTTACCATTGCATTTGTCTCTGACACACGGCTCCGCCCCCATGAGCCTCTGCGGCTCACAGAGACGGAACCCGGAAGCGGAGACGGACGCCGCAGCCGCGGCTCTCACCTGCGATCGCGGCGGAGACATCGCTGGATCGCAAGGAGAAGGTAAGGAGGCTGCGCCGCCCGCTCTTGCTCCCAGATCGATCCCGAGCGTGACTCGGGGTTACCGCCACTTACAGCGCAAATTAACCCCGAGTCACGCTCGGGATCGCCGCCAAGGGGGTTAAGAAGAAGAGAGGCATGAAAAATGCAGGAGAGGGCAGGTTATAGCTGTGCTTTGCACAGACAGAGAAAAGCTGGGGTCAGGAAAAGGACAGCAATCCCAAAATGCAGACTAGCATAGTCAAAAGACACTTTCTGTCTGCAGGCAGCCTGAGACTCCACTGGCCACCATCTTGGATGTTAAAAGTCTCAAAAAACGCAATAGGTGCAGGTGGGATGATTTTTAATGTGGTCAGTCTGTATGTACGGGGTGAGGGAAACATACAAGATAGGCTCTTATTCAGGGTGAAGGTCTGGTTTAAGTGGAAATGACATGGAATAACTTTCAATCCATAATCATAATCAGAACAATCAGAGTCATTTCTGGTGGAACACTATAAACAAAGTGATGCAAACCTTGTAACAATAAAGACATAAACACTGTGTGAACTAACTACACCTACTTCTGATTTTGCTGGTTGTGTTGGGTTCATGAGATAGGTTCTGCTAAAACTGCTAAGAATTCAAAGAAAGTGACATAGTATCCCTCAAGCATCCAATGAACAACAAGCACCTCAATAACAAGAGATCTATAAAGTAAAATGTACCTCTTGTTGTTTGATAAGATATGCATCGATGAAGCTTCTTTGGTCATTCTCATCCAAATTTCTCAGATGCTTTACAAATGTTTTTCTAATAAATTTGTGAAGCACATCTACATGTTTAAAGGCAGTTTTGTGGTCACCAGGTAAAAACCCCAATAAAGGAAATATGTTATATATCTGGTAAAAGCAATTAAAAATAAATAGCACCAAACAATCAAATCAAATGATTGAAATATACGTTCAATAGCAGTTTTACATTTGAAACAGGTTTTAGAACAGGTTTGGAACACAAACAACAATAGTTCAATAAAGGAGCACTGTCACAAAATTGTGTACTATTAAAAATCCATATAGACACATCAGCTAATGAGAGGAGGGGACCGGAACTGAATAAACCCCCACCCCCCAAGCTTGTGGTTTATTCTGTCATGGTAGGAATAAAACCCATGGGTGACAGGTTTAGTCTGTCGTGGGTGACACGTGTCCTTTTCTTTCCATTAAAAGAAAGAAAAACAAGGCTGGCTGGATATTTCTTGATGCCGGGTGTATAAGTGAGCTCATCACCCACCATCCAGCATATTTATATGGATTTTTATCATTGGGCCATTAAAACATAACAGAAAACCTAATGTAAAGCTCTAGCTGGCAATAGCAATAGTATAAGGTTACCTTATGATATGTCCCCAGTTAGCCTTGGGAGACACAATACAACTAGTAAATAAACTATATAGCCTACTTAATGGATTACTGAATTTGGACTCAGCAGTTTAAGATCCAGCATCAGCATACGACCTGAATTCTTCTTCTCTTCCCTTCACTAGTTTACCATCACTAAAATTGGAGCACCCAGGAATTTTATCCTGGGGAGGTGGGTAAGTTAGGGGGCTTAGCACAAATGGGACATGGCTTCTGCATTCCCCAGCTGCTGAAGTAGAAAACATGAGGATGTGACTGCTGCTGGGATGTCCATTGTAATGTTGCATGACTTCCCAGGTGCCCCTGCTCCTGAACTGCTGCTGAAATGTGGCCAGTGCTGTGGCCAAGCCCTCATTCCCCACACCTCTTAAATCATGCCAGACAACTTCTCCACCTGAGATGTGTCCTAAGCTCTATTAACTTATGGCTCCCAAGCCCCTTCTTTGTCATCACTGCTTTCCTTTTGGTGCTGTTGGTGCTGTTTGGTGCAATTCCTCACTCAAGAGTGCCACAAAAGACAGCTACAAAGGCAGCATCAAAGTACGCACTGAATATTAGGCTGGGAGGTTTTCACCTTGCGCAGCAGCATCTTTCCCTTCTGCTTTGTAATTGAGCTACACCTGGTGTGATACATTGTATATCCACCATGAACTTGCCATTTCTGCATTGTGTGTTTCCTGTGATTTTGGGTCTACAATGAAAAAAGTTGCATTTGTACATTGGAGCTGTGTTCAAAATGTCTGGGGGGAGTCAGACTCCTGGACCACCTACGTGGGGACTTCCCTGGATACTTTGGGCAGCGCAACCCTCAGAACTATAAAAAGTAAAATAAAGTTGAACAAAAAATGCATTACCACAGTTGCGCGACTTCCTACACATCTAACTAGGTCTGTCACCAAGTTCAGCAACCTTGTTAATTTTGGGTCTTCATAGTCCATTCGATGTCCAAGTAATATCGATACAATTATATTAGCTACTGCAGCTTTCATGAAAATATGGTCATCAAATGGCATTCCTGTAATATAAATGGCCAATGGCAACTTAAATTTTGCACTACTGTACATCATGTGTGCTGCGAAGTGTACTGGAATTGATACATGGGTTGTGGAATGGCAATCAGGATTTGGAGCAAAAAATAATGCTGAGAATCTGGTGTCTGCCTGGTCTGTGGAAGCAGCCAACATATCTTTTCCTGATGTGGGCTGAGTATTCCTGAACAAGGACTAAAGGACTAAACTGGTCATGAGTAGCTCCTGGGACCTCATTTTGGCCCAAGTAATGCACAGATCCGTTTTGGAGCAGTCCTTTCAAATAGTTGGAAAACTCTAATTCTGCATCATCAAATCGGAATCCCATTAGGTTTCAGCTTTCTGTGATGTGTAACTGTGTTTTCTGTGATTTTGAGTTAACACTGAAAATGCCAAGCAACATGTCTCCTTTTACAAATAGCCTACTGTGACATTTAGCATTATTTTGATGGCATACTTGTACGCCTTTGGCATGACTGTGACCTTTTATATTTGTCTGCTGTTATATTTCCAGAATGTGCCACAAGTCAAAATGCCTGGTATGTAATCAGTTTGATTGGGGGCACTAGGTTTTGGCCAGTCTGTGTCTGTTGGACCCTTATGCTGATTATGACAGTGAATGCCACTCTGTACAACAAACTTTTAGGCACTGCATACAGCATTTACTAATTTTTAACACACCAAAAAGATTGATGCTGTATTTAATAGACGCTGGTCAGCGTTTCTACATTCTAGTCACCACAGGATATAACTGCTGTGAAAAAACTGTAAACAAACTTTAGAGTACATTTAAGCTGTGTTTTAGTTGTTGTACTCCACAATACACATTGGAAAAATAATCCATAAAAAAAAATGACATGTGTTTACATTAGTCAAGTCACCAAAGCAATTTATGTACAAATAATTGTATATATATATATATATATATATATATATATATATATATATATATAGAGAGAGAGAGATTGAAAATAAAAAAACTTTACGGTACAGTTCTGCCCATTGTGGTCTATGGGATCTTAACCTAGAGCGTCACTGTAAACCGGTACAGCTTTTGCAAAAGCGCTGGTCAAAGCAAACGTTATGGTGCCAGTGATCAATGGATGGCAGACATCAGCGCTGACTTTTTTACATTTCTTAAATCATTTACTAAGGGTGCTGAGGTGGGCATTTAGCACTTAGAATATTGGCACTTATTGGTATTAACAGATGTTGTGCTTGATAAATGCGGCTCTAAATTTTATCTCATGCTTTATTTGAAGGCAAAGCTAAGCATCAAACAAAGCATGAAATAGCCCTTTTTAAGGAAAGTTTAGTGCATATAGGCCTTGAGTTAGTAAATGTTCCTTTAAACACCAACCCTTTAAATGCCAAGCCCATAGAATCTACTGGGTTGTCTGGGGCCCCACAAGTATAATTGATTCTGGGGCCGGCCCCATATTTAGACGCAAGTATTACTGGCTTACATTCAGGGCCCATGCACATAAATATGTTAAACTGTATTGTCTCTATATGTGCACTGGGGATGCTACAAATAAGCTAGACCTCAGGTTTTGGTGATGGAGACCCTCAAAAAGGCCCCTGGACCCAGATCCCCCCAGGGGGCCAGTCCGAGCCTGCCTAGAAATAAATGTTAAATCAATGTGAAATGGCATTTAGTACCTAAATGAAGCCATAAAGATGGGGAGCTTTATTTATCAAGTGTCAGTCAATGCCAAAATGTTAGCTTCAGAGATTTAACAAACAAAAAACATTCAGGGCCGATGTGTTCGCCTTTGTGCGTCTAATTTACCACTGTTGCCATATAGTTTGTGGTGACCTGCGCTTTTCTCAAAGCTGCGCCAGTTTATAGTTGCGCTGTTTAGATCCCATAGAACAGGGACTGAGCATGAAAACAAGGGGCAAACCTTGCCAACATTAGTTCTTACTTATTTCAGACAGTTTAGCCAGATCATAGCAATCATTTCTATCTTGAGAAATGATCCAGGCCTGGCTGAGTTTATAAAAGGGGGAATACGTGAAGTAACGCGTTGCGCACCCACATTGTCCAACAAGTTATCCCCTTCATGTTTACCTAGAAAACTGTGCAAACTGAAACATGGCTAAATTTCAAATTGCCAATATGTTCAAACTAGTCCTGAAGTATGATCGTGTGCAAATAACAAGGGACATAACATCAAAGGATTATATAACTGTAACTTGTCGGGGGCGGTATATATAATTATGTGCCCACTGTGCAAGATTCAATACATAGGCTGTACCAGCAGGATATTGAAGCGTCGGGTACGAAACAATCTCCCACGTGCTAATGTAACAGACACTGTTGACTTTTTCTTTGCAATGAAATTGCCAGCATTAAAGTTAGCATTCTTGAAAGAGTAGATTTGGGTCCACGTGGTGGTAAAAAAATTACTTTCAAGATAAGCACGATAGATTTTTAATTTTCAGACATGCATGTCAGATAGTATGAATAATCGAAGGGGTTGATCTGCAAGACCACCCATTGAGTATACATAGCAATCAATGTCTTATGGTATGGGTGTGTAGTGCACACTGTATCTGCTTTTGGATCGAGCCTCAGCCAATGTCCATCCAATTTTACATTTGGCAGGGTAATACTTTAAACCATCTGTGCTCTGTAAATGATTTTCTGGCACAGTGGTGTGTATTCAAATTGTAATATAATTGTAATTGTAAACCCAGTTCAGTTTGTTCCTTGCTTTCCTTCGCACTCCTCTTAGGTATAAGGTTTTTAACAATTCCCATTGGTTTTAACTTCACTTCACCCTATATTTAAGCTCCGTTACTAAAGCTATCTTGCCATACATAACCACCATTTATTCTTGCCATATATGACTGCCACTAATTTGTTATATATTAGAGTGACATAGGATTGTCACCATTGTGCATTGAAGGTGTCAGTTATTTTTTGTGCATGCCTCTCAGCCTCAACATAGGGTGCTTTATGAATAAGAGGTGTCAGTCATTTCCTTCCCCTTTTTTACATATGCCTCTCTGCTTACTGCCAGTTCGAGTTTGAGTTTGTTACTGCGGCAGTTCACTGTATTGTACTGTGCCCACATTGGCTCCATGATATGTCAGTTTTGTCCTCTTGCTGTTTATCGGCCATACAACTATCTCGTCGAGCATCGTTCATTGGTTAGGATGTATAATCCCTTTCTATTGTTTATTTACCCAGTCAGACATGCTTCCCATAGAATTATGCCAGATGATTATTTATACTACACAGCACTAAGGTAAGACAGCAGCAGCTTGATAAAGGGGTTTTCCCGAAACGCGTTGTGCTGACAGGATTGGGGGACAGGTTGCTTGTCCATATGTAAGCACAACCGATGTCTAAGAATTTTAATACTTTTCAGTAAAAGTTAATTTTAATGATTGTTGGAGAGGACAATGCTGGACTTTTGAACTTTTTACTTGTGGGATTAGGACCTAGCAGCGGACTTGCATTTGGTCTGTCTCCTTGTTTTGCTCAAGCTGGTGGAGCTGCATTTAACCCCTTTTTTCAGATACTTGTTTATATCCCATAAACCACAATGGGCAGAATTGTGCTGTTTAATGCCTATAATTATTGTACTTGCATTGGTGCAGAACCTGGATGTCGCCAAATGTCATTTTATTACTTTCCTGTGAATAGTTTTTCAAGGCTTATTTTTCTTGCCAATGTGTACTTTAGAGTATAAGAACTAAAACTCAGCCAAAAATGTGCTGTAATGTTTGTCTCATTTACCAATGCCTGTTACAGTGCCAATTTTTCAGAGTCCCAAAACATTGTTAAATACAGTGTGCAGCCCCTAAAAATTGGCAGTGTGCAGCCCCTAAAAATTGGCAGGACAGAGGGGCGCTTACTGGCACTGTTATAATGGGCAAAGGGGCTATCAGGCTCTGACTGACCAATCCTTAATGCACCAGGCCAAAATTATTTTTTTAACCTCAGGCGTTTGAACTTGCAATTTCCTTCTGAAAAAATAGCAGCACCAAAAAATAAATAGATGTGGGCGCTTCAAAGCGGACCTGTATGCCTGTAAAAAAACGTGCACTTCATAAATAAGGCTCTTTGCTTCTTTCTCCCTGCTGTCTTTCAGGGGTTGATCAGTGATAGGATCTCAAGTACACATATGGTGAGAGTTCAGAAAAGTAAAACAATTTTGGGGTATTTTGTATAATTAACAATGTGGTGTAAATATAGACAGTATAGTCTTACAATGGAAAAAAGCATTGAATCCTTCTGGCGAGTTTATCCCCCATGGTTAATGCTTTTTGAAAAAGTAATGGCGTCTTTGAAAGATGCTTCATGATACATAATTATGCCAGCACTAGGAGTGTTCTCACACATGGGAGCCGGCGGCCATCTTTTTGTAGCCCGGGCTGGTGATGATTTCAAATGCCACTGCCAAGAAGATGATCGCAGGCCCAGGTGAATTACAGAAGCTTCCTGCTGCAACCTTAGGTGAAGCAGGTTGATGAGTTGCTCAGCAGCCCATCAACCAGCTTTTGTCGAACTGGCTGAATTGCCTGTTAATCTTACCTTTAAAAGACTGAAAAGATTGAATTATGTAAGCACATTCTTCAATAACCTTCTGTTCAGCAGAGCTTTTCCCCATTCCCAAATCACGTAAAGTTGTCAGTGTAAATCTTCTCATCACCTTCCAGTTCTTACCATGTGAGAATGCAAGTCCTAAAATTTAAATATAATATTTTTAAATATCCTTACTTGTGTGTGTTTATATATATATATTCCTTTAAGTGAGGGGTTCTCAACCTTTTAATATGAAGTATCACTTTCCATTTTCTGTTTATCCTAGGTACCATCTGGGTGTACATATGGCACCCCTGAAAAAAGCATCAGACCTGTGCAAATATCATTTAATATCTGCAAAACAGAAGGCAATCCACAAGCCCAAGTCTGCACAGCAAGCCCAGAACCTTCACAGCATCTTCATTTGCCTAGGTGATAACATTATCTGGCTTCCTAGACTTTAGGCTTTCTAGACCTCACTATAAAATCTGCCTAAACTGGGGGCTCCTACCATATGGAAATAATCACACAGATTTCCAAAACATGACTACAATTGTATTTCATATCTCCAATAATAACATCAGAGACAGAAGGGAGCCCAAGGCTGGTTGCATGTCACTTCGCAATTTATATCAGCGCCTGAAGCTACTTGATGCCAGCATTAATGCAGCCCCTCTTTCTGCCTCCTCCCCTTCTCTGAAAGCCCTGTGACCATGCATTACAATTCTAAGGCCCCAGTGGGACACTGTGGACAGCGTTCTGCTGACCATAACCATGCTTATTAACTTTCTGCCTACTACAGGAACCTACCCCTCAACCCTCGGCTGCTACAGGAGCATATTATTTTGTCTCAACCTACCAGCTCAATTCACCTACTTCCACCTTCCTAGCTCCACATCGCCCATCCAGCTCTAGTCAGTCTCCCCCCCCCCCCCGTCCAGCACCAGCTCCCTTCATCTACTCCTATTCATTTCTCACCTAGATGCACTCATTCACACTCCCAACCCAGCCCATGATGGGGGCCCCATTTAATGTTCCCCATCACATTTAGTTACGCCACTGGCTCCAATCATCTGTATCACAACTTGACCATTAGCAGCCTGGAAAGTGCATACTCTAACCCACCCAATCCCACCACCAGTAAACTCTGAGACAATTAACTTTTCCTCTCAGGGGGCCCATAAACAGTTGCACACATGTCAGACTGGAGCACCTGGGACCCACCGGAGGAAATCATACTTAAGGGCCACCCATTAGCTACAAGACAATTCAATTGCGATAATATACAATCTGATGTGTATTGTCCATATAACAAAGGTAACTTAGGCCCTTATTTATCAAGGGATAGCGGCAGGTAGTGTCTCACTAGCGCCAGCTATCGGCAGCTACCGACTCCAGAACGCCAGGCTGCGAACACAATCACGCATTTATCACGCTAAATGAGGCTAGCGCCGGCGAGAGCGTCAGCTAGCGTGGGATTCATCATGTTGCAGACTTCAGCGAACAGCGCCGCTGCTAATCCCATCACAGCGCCAGGTATGACCTCTCGCTACCTGGCGCTCTCCAATGCATTTCAATGGAGCAATCTTTAAATATTCATAATTAATTGATATTAATGTTTTTTTTTTTTGTTTGTTTTTTTTTTAAATGTCAAAAAATCGGTGACCACTTCTGCAATGTTATATCTTTTTTTTAAGGTAAAAAAAAAAAAAATTTGTGCAGAATTTATATTACAGGTCTGATATTAATGTATTCATATTACAAAATGTTTATAAAAACTTGTTTATTATTTTTTTCAAAAAATAAGGTTGTTTGGGGGTTAAAAATCTACTTTTAACACATCGCCGCCAGCGCTCAGGGGTTTAAACAAGCATTTTACAGCGCGAGAATTATTTGAGCGTGATTTGTTAATGAATATGCTGGGAGCCGTTCGCTATGGCCATTCGTTGTCATGCGCTCCCATACAGCGCGGAACCTGTCAAACAGCGACTCCTAACCCCGTATTCAACATTACCGCACACCGACTGAGTCGCTGTCAACAACCGAACAACGGCCAAGCACAGCGAATACTAGCCGGCGCTGTGAAAATAATGCTACTGGCGCTCATCTGTCGCTACCTGGCGCTATTAATAAATCGGCCTCTTACTAAAGGAATAAACTCAGAGGGCAATTCGGGCAATTCAGAAACACAGTTTTAGTCTTGAATCTCTTGCACAGCCCTGATGGTTGCCCTTGGTCAGTGTCTGGGACCCACCAGAGAATCATCTGGTGCTCTGGTAGACCAGTCTGACATTGTAGCATCTCAGATGCTAGTTGTGAAGCCAGCAGAGCTCTTTTTCGTGAGGAAGCCTGAGGGCGATTAAACAGTAATAAAACAATAGCATAGTATTATGCCTCTCACATGACGCAGGCCCTTTCTCAGGGGATTCCCTCCCTCCTGAGCTATTAAGCATGCACAATGGAATTCACAGCCACCAGGCCCCTCCTTCACATTCAGAGGGCCAGTACTCAAGTCCAGGACATCCCCCCCTGATGGCGGCCGTGGGAACAAACCCCTCCCAGCACAAGCAGAGACTTCCTTACTGTGTACTTTGGGCTTTATTCATCGAGCCAGAGCGACAGGTAACGTCTGGCAGCGACAGGTTACGGCAGGTAGCGAACTGTGACCGTTGGGCGCTGTACGCAATACCACATTTATCAAAGCGAATCTGGTGAGCGACACTTAGCGCCCGATTAATCATCACCTTATACCGCCGGCGCTCTGGCTTCTGGTATTACCTGTCGCTACCTGTCGCTCTCCCATACATTTTAATGGACAATCCTTTTATTCTCTTTAAACAGGGTTTTATTTTATTTATTTTTTTAAATTATCAAATAATTGTGTCACCTATCCTGGCCAATTTAAAGTCATTTTTGAAAACTTATATTTATAATATTTTTATGCAGAATTGTTCTTACATGTCTGGTATTAAAATGTTCATGTTACAATGTAATAACAATGTAATTCCATATGTTTTCGCTTTGTTACTGGTGGATACATGCTAAAAAAACAGACTTTAATCACACAGGCTCTGGCTCTCTGGGCTACAATGACCCAAGCGTTGGCGCTGTGTGAGGCTATTTTTTGGTGTGAGTCGGTCGCACTGAGCTGGCGCTACCGTTCGCTCCCATACAGCGCTGTACTGCTGTTAGAGCAACTCACACAATATATTAATCAATGCCGGCCAGCGACTGAGACGCTCTGAAACAGCAAACCATGGCCGAGCACAGCGACTACTAGCGGTCGCTCTCAATGCCTCGCTACAGACGCTCATCTATCGGTACCTGGGGCCTGTTTGTAGAATCATTCATTGGTGACTCAGCGCCCTGTGATGTCCTGGGGGCAAGGAATAAAATCAGAGAAAGTCAAATTCCTGGCTATTATTCCTCTTTGATTGTTAACCAAGAAAAAAACACAGCATTAAAACCATGGCCGGCTCGGGGTCACGGCAAAGTTGAGCAGGCGCCGAGGGCCCGCCTCCTTGTGGGGCCCACTGAGAGCTGTTGTTATGTGTGTCATTGTCAGGGCTGCCATCAATGGAGGAGAGCTAGGAGCAGTGTATTGGGCGCTGGCATAAAGCATTACCCCAACAGTCAAAGATTCTTGTATTCATAGCGGCAGGGGAGATTAACATGGGTTAAAACAAAGCCTGCTGTTTGGAAGCAGCTGTATTTACTGCCACAGCCCGGGCCGCTATCCAGCCCAAGCCTCTATGTTTCCCCGGCCTCCCCCCTGCATCTAGCATATGGTCATGTGACAGGAGAGGGCAGACAGAGATATGTGATAGGCAGTAGCAGCAACGTAAGTAATCATGTCTCCTATCCCTCCTACCAGTAATAAGAGTTCTTTTTATTTGTTTCATGGCTCACAAGCCCCTTGAAAAGATGCTGCTCCCTTCCAAGGTGCTGCTGGTTAGTAAGGTCACTTAGGTCACTAATTACTTTCTCTAACAAATCAAGATGCCCTGCTATGATTAACAAGGGGGTTAAATACTCACTTAGACCTAAGTGCCTGCAGCTGGTGAAGGTGTCATCTCTTGCTCATTTTACTCTGTTTGCTGGTAGAGGCACGCAAGGGGGGAGCAAATATGCCGCTTCTTCACAATGCACCCAATGCTAGCACCCAGGACGGTATTTAGCTTGATTTCTGGCTTTTTCCTTTACTTAAAAGTGAGGGACATCCCAAGTTTGGATGCCCCTAGGGAAAATACTAAGTGAACCCAAATTTTTTCTTTTGAACTTTATGATAGTCTGTACACTAGTGATGAGCTGGATAGTAGACAATCATGTTCAGAAGCTCTCTTATTTCACTACAAGTAGTAAAAAAAAGAAAATTAAAAGGCACACAGAAGTCTTTATTAAGATAAATTTAACAGTACTCACCTCTCCAGTTCCTTCTTTTGTCCCCTGCCTGGTCTCTGAGCTGAGCCTGCAACTCCCTCCAGGTCGGCGTACATCTTTTTCATGCTATGGTTAAAGTGGACCAACACCCATGGCACGGCCCGTGAATCTCTCGCGCTTCCCTCTAGCAGGGCGCGCACCCGCGCTGGCCATTTGTGAATGGGCGCGTTAGAAGTAAGCGCGAGAGGCGGCCTCCAGCGCGCTCAGAGCTGCTGTGGTTGTCCGTCGCTTGTCCATCCATACCACAGCGGCTCTGAGCGCTCTGATTGGACCAGCGCTCGCGATCGGGGTGCCCGCAGAAGTGGACCAAAACCCAGGATAGTGAAAATCCTGGGTGTTGGTCCACTTTAACCCTTTAAGTGCCAGCCTACCTGGAGTTTTTGTCACACTCTGTTGCCAGACCATTTTGCACTATTTTGCGCTCCCCATGTTCAAATGTGATTTTTGAAGGGATTTCCAGGGATTTCCCAGGAAAATGATATATTGTTTTTTTCAGCAGAGTCTGAGCTTTAACATGAAATGTCTTGTTTGTCATTTTTAGGTGATTTTTCAATATTTTTTGGCAAAATATGTGCAAAAAAATGAAAAAAAATCTATTTTTTACAATTTGTAGTGTTTTTTTTGTAATAAAAAATTTAAGTTTGTCAATAAAATCTTATTGTGTGTGAAATCCCAATTTCTCCCGGTTACGGCGGTACCACATATGTATTGGTAGACACCCTTTTTGCCCAGGAGACTCCCCCAAACTGAAACAGAGCTTTAGGGGATTTTCAGAAAAAATACAACTGTGATATGCGCTATGCGCACCTTGCAGTTTTTCCAGAAAAACAACCCTTTACATTTGAAATACCCCCCACAAACTATATATTCTCTGGAAGTACACACCTCAGGCTTTCTATTTGTACCAGGCTTGTTGATGTGACCACAGTTTTCTGGAAGTAATCCCTCAATGTATTCTTTGGTTGCAAAGAGTTTCCCTAAAAAAAGGATAAAAAAGCAGAATCAAAGCCACATTTTCCTAAAAAAACTATATACAAACAAGAAAAAACAAGTATAATCTGAAAAAGCAACATCCCTCGAACAGAACGATACCCAACATGCATTGCTACTGTCAAGGGAAGAGTTGCCAAACACCCCAAAGCATGAGCATAACGGTAATTTTTCTTGAAAATTTCAGCTCTGCAGACAAAGTGCGCACCTTGTGATTTTTCAACCAAAACAACCCTTTACATTTGGAATATCCCCCATAAACCATATATTCCCTGAAAGTACACATGTCAAGCTTTCTAGGCGTACCCAGCTTGTTGTAGTGGGCTCATCTCTCTGGAATTGATCCCTCAAAGAATTCTTTGGTTGCGCAGGGTTTCCCTAGAAAATGTATAAAAAAGCTGAATAAAAAACACCTTTTCCTAAAATATAAATATGCAAACAAGAAAAAACAAGCTAAGTCTGAAAGTGCAAGGTCCCCCGAACAGAACAATACCCAACATGCATAGGTACTATTAACCCTTTTAATTGCCAGCCTACTTGAGATTTTGTCACCCTCTGTTGACAGGTCATTTTTCCCCATTTTGCGCCATGTTTTGCAAAATTTTTGCTGGAATTTTCAGGAAAATTATATATATATTTTTTGCAGCACAGTTTAGGCTTTAACATGAAGTGTCTTGTTTGTAAATTTTATTTATTATTAAGTAAAAAAAAAAAATAAATAAAAATTTTTTTTAGAAAATTGCCTCATTTATTTTAAATAAAAAATGTATTTTATTAGGGAAAACCATATTGCACGTGAAAGCCCCATTTCTACCGATTAGAACGGTACCAAATATTTATCGGTAGCCCCCTGTTCCTGCCCAGGAGACCCCCCTAATTTTTAACATTTACAAATAAAATACAACTACCATCCACACTACAAAGGGTTAAATCGAGAAAAAAAATGACATAGGGTCCCCCCTTACCCAAAGTAACCAGCCCGGGACCAGCTATGCAGGGCTTGTAGGAACTTTTGTTGCCCCTGGCCCTGCAGGCTACAAGCCCGCATAGCCCATAGCCACGGGCTCTTCTGCCCCCCCCTGGCCTTTTGGGAGGCAGGTAATGGGGGTGCCGGGGGTTAATGGCAACCGGCTAGCACCGGCTAGCGCAGGTGACTTGCCATCCCCCCAGCCTTGAGAACTGGTATAGGGGTCTCTTGGACCCCTTACCAGTTCACAAGGGGTTAAATGTAAAAAAAACACACCACACAGAGAAAAAATACTTACCTCCCATCCATACTGGAGCACTCTGTCCCTCGGCGATCACTGGCTTCTGCTCACTTGCTAGAAGCCTTTTATAGCTGCTGCATGACAGAACACAAAAGGGTTGATTAAAAGAAAAATGACATAGGATCCCCCCTCCCGGGGGGGGGACCCCATTTTTTTTGGAATTTTAAGGGTTAAAAACCCTTAAAATTCCCCCCAAAAAATGACGTAGGGTCCCCCCTACCCAGCATTACCGACCTGGGCCAGCTATGGGGGCTTGTAGAACAGGGTGCAGGGACCAGCGTTGGTGGCCCCTGGCCCTGCAGGCTACTAGCCCACATAGCCACTAAGTGGCCCGGGCCCTTCTGCCCCCCCCCGGCCATTGGGGAGGCAGGTAATGGGGGGCTGGGGGTTAATGGCAAGTCACCCACTAGCCGCAGGTGACTTGCCAGACCCAGAGCCTTGTAAACTGGTATAAGGGGTCTCATGGACCCCTTACCAGCTCACAAAGGGTTAACTGTGAAAAAAAAAAAAAAACATCACACAAGTAATAAAAGTATTTTATTAAAAAAAAAAATTTTTTTTTTACTGTACTTACCTCCGATTGCAACCTCTTGTCCCTCGCCGCTGTGCTGACAGATGCCGGTGATCGGCATCCAGAGAAGGGGGAGGCAGGAGATCAGAGTATCTCCTGCCACCTCCTTCCCCGGGCACCGATCACCGGCATCTGACAGCTGAGAAGGCTGAAGCCGGAGATCGGGGCAGGGATGGCGTCATTAGCCCCGCCCCCAAAGCAAGATGGCGGCCGCCATCGAGGAGGAAAGAGGAGAGAGCCTCCCGGGCTCTCTCCTGAAGATCCGTATGTCCTGGGGGGGGATCAGAGGCCCCCCAGGTAAAGAGGAAGGACAGCGGGAGCCAGCGCACATGAAGGTAAGTGAATGTCATTTTTATTTACTTACAGTTAGCAGCTGCTGCTGCAGAAGCGGGGGGCGGCCTATTCCGGGGGCTCTCCTGGAGCCATCCAAGCCCCCACAGGGGATCGGATGACACCAAATTAAAGAGGAGACCCGGCCGGATCTAACGAGGGGTCAGGTGAGTATTTTTTTTTTTTTTTTTGCCCGCTAGCAGGGGTAAATGCCAGGCACGTAAATTTTACGTGGCTGGCACTTAAGTGACGGGGGGGGGGGGAACAACGTAAATTTTACGTGGCTGGCATTTAAAGAGTTAAGTGTGGGACTTAGGTACCATTGCATCATGAATCCACACAATGGCAGTGTTGCCTAAGGAATGAGAGTATACAAAGAGGGGTTCCCACACTCCCCAATTCACACCCGGAAAGCCAAACGTGGCACTACCACTATTTAAAACAGTATCAAAAGTATTTATTATGAAGCCAATTACACATATACAACAATATCAGACAATCTAAAAAACATTGCAGATAAGACACACCGGGGGGCGCCAGTGCTCTGCCATAATGCCTGCATATTTACATAATATAAAGCTGCCCAGGTTAATATTGTGAATTCATATAACAAACTGCGTAAACTACATCCAATAAATTGTAAACTATACACTCTTAATAAAGTGCTAACCCAATTCCTAATCTACTATAAAGTGCCAGTGCAAAGACTATATTTATAAGGACAGCCGGGGCAGATAGACAAACAAAGTCAATCAATTCATGTATACAATATAAAGGACAGAGACAAACCAACTGGTGGCCCCCGACCAAGTCGGCGGATCATCTGTCCGGGGGCCACCCATCAAGGCTGCAGACCTACTTGTACCACCAACCAAATCTGATGTTATCTATACTTCACTCAAGTGTGGTTTTCACCATAAATAATGTAAACAACTGCCCCATTGTTGTGTGATTCATTCACTTTAAATGGCTGTTTTGATTATGGTTTTAGGTGATTGATGAGGCTTACGCACCACCCAGGTGGTACTTGATATAATCAGAAAATGGTGGTACTTGATGAAGTACCATGGTATATACAAAAGAATTTTAAGTCCATTTTCAGGCAAAAAAATAAAAAGCTATGCGCACCTTTTCCCCCACGAAGTCCATCACTCCTAGTTGGAGGCTGCAAGGCTGCAGTGAGCTGCCACGCCCCCTCTATTGCAGTAAATGGTAGTGCATGATAGCTCACTGTAACTAATGGCAGGAGCATCGCCACATCGGAGGTAGACAGGGAGAAAAACCTGATGAGAGAGTGGCGCTGCTCATGGTGCTGGTGCAGCGAGGGACCTTGATGAATCCTTTCAGGTAAGAGCTGCAGCCCCGGATTAGGAGAGATGGTCTATATATTTTTTGCCAGAAAATGTACTTTAACTGTTTTTTCACATACCCCATAAGGTGCAGTAGTTTCCAAACTTTAAAAAATGTCCTTACCTCATTGGAAAAATTATGTACTGAACCACATGTATGGGTTTTTGAAAGTTTTTTAATGTGCTTTTTGTGTTTTGTGTTAATTGCAAGCATGACAAAAAGAAAATTGGGTGGATAAACTGATAATTTGTACTACCAATGACCTACCCTTTAAAGGGCTGGCCGGGCAAGTCGCATTCAATGTACACTTCTGTTTTAATTGTTTTAATTACATGGAACCACAAGTGAAAGTTAAGGGGAATACTGCAAAAAAGTGCTCAGTATTAGTTAATCAGACTCATCAGTCATTAAAGTCACAATAACATAACAGCACTTTTTTTTTTTTTTTTTTTTTATATTTTTAAAATTCAAAGGGTTATTAATAAATGCCTTACCTAAATTATTGTCGATGTCTTCAAATATTCTGTCTTTTCCACGTTCTCCAAACTCTTCAGCAAAATTTACAAGAGCATCTTTTACCGTCTCTTATCCAGCTAAAACAACTTTTTTGGGACCCATTTGAACACGAAACACTGGACCATATTTTTTTGCAAGCTTAAATGTAATAAAAAAGTGACAAAATGAAACACTAAAAGTGACTTATCTTATACAAAAAGAGATAAGAACACACAAGAAGCCATACAGAAACTTTACAACATCCCGATAGAAATAAAAGAAGAAAACTACAAAGGGTTCAACAGGCATATAAAACTATGGGCAATAACCCAACAGAGATCTTCCACAAGAAACTTAAGCCGTAATTATCAGAGCTCCATAGAATCATCATCATCCCAAGATTGAAAGAGGGGTGAAAAGAACTACAAAATACACAAAAGTTTACAATCTAGAAGGGACATTAGGGTTGATTCAGAGGCAAATACGTCTGGACTTTCGCAGCTGTCTGTGTATGTTTTTGTGTCTGTTTGGCATGTTTTTTGTTTTTTACGTTACTTTTTCCATGCCTTGGTTCGTTCCCGCTAATGCATATATGCGCTTTCGATAGACGGAACGAAAACTGATAATTTGCGTTAGTTCGGATAATTTACGTTATTGGGATGGGCTTGCGTCTGATTGCCGATGATCCACCGCCCTATAAAACGGTTTTATTTCCGCTCCACTTACGGGACCATTTTTGCCTCGGATTGCTATTGTTGAACATGTTTTGCTGCTATGTGGAGGAGTACGAGCGCCTTCAGCTCCAAGGCATTGCATGTATCACACACACATTCTAAGTGTCATTTGCTTACTGTTGAATCAGGCATTAGAAGTGAGCCTATTTTAAATGTCTCTACAGCCTCACATTCCCAGCAGTGGCGGGCCCCAGACCGTAGGGTATAGGGTAGAGTATGTGTAAATTAACATCATCACCAATCAACCTAAATCCATTGTCAATGTCCCTAGCATAATGACATATGGCCTCATGAGTTAGCTTGCAACCTAATAATCATTCCATCCACAGCTGTAAACATGCATTTGCAGAACAATAATTTATTTTTCTTTTTTTTACAGACACCGCACATGCGAGATTGGCACAAATCAGTGCCACAGTGTTTCGGTTGGTGAGGGAGATGCAGGAGCTGCGCGATTCATTGGGGACCACAGATGAAGATTAATTATCCGGAGCCTGCCATTGATTTGTATTTAGTTTTATAATTTTAATGTTTTAAAAATGTTGATAATATTTTGATAATTTTAAATAAAAAAAAAAAGTTTGTACTTGGCCAAATGTTAAAATTTGTATACAAAAAAAAGCACACAAATGCCATTTGTTAGTAAAAAAGGAAAAAAAAAACTATTTTCTGTGTCATTTTCTTTACAAAATACATTCATTAAGGGTTGGTTACAACAAAACGAAGTCAAAACCCAAAATTTCTATATGAAGAATCGCCAGGCCGCGATGTGATTAAGGTAAGCTTTAGGTGTGGGAAATGGAAGAAGAATGAGACTGCGGTGTGATTTAGGTAAGCATTGTAGCAGAAGTGAGTGAACAAAATATGTAGACAAGCACATTAATGAGTTAATTTTGTAGTGCGCAGGCGTAAGGTCATAACGATTTTCATCTGGGCATTTATAGAAACAGGCATTCAGAATGTAACGGAAAACTTAAATGATTTGTTCGAGGCGACGTAGGAAAAAGGCCAAAAACTAAAGCCTACCTTGTTTCATGAGTAACATAAACGGAAAACAAAAGCTGAAAAATGACATTCTCGTTGGCATACGAAAGGACGAAAACTTTACTGAAGGCTTGCTATGCATGCTTAGAATGCTTATGCCCTATCCAAGGTACTTAATCACTCATGTCACCACCTGGGAGGCGCAATGTACACGCATACGATATATATATATATATATATATATATATATATATATATATATATATATATATTTATATATTTATTTATAAATAAAAAAAAAAAACAGATCACCACACAAAAACGAAAGTCTTTTTTTGTCTCTCTGAATCAACCCGATTGAGTTGACATGGAATTGAGGTTGGAGTCCAGCCCCCCGAAAAGGCCCCACAGGACAACATCTGGTCACACACAGGGAGGGCTCAGAGAAACGAGTTCCACAGAGTTCCACAGAGATACAGATGAACCAAGCTTGAGTTCAGACACAGATAGCGAAACTCAACAAAGTATTAAGTCAAAAACAAAATATAAGGAAAGATGAGGGAAGAAAACAGGGCCCGCCTAACCCAACAAGAAATTCTCAATATTCACCAGGGAACTAAACCCCCAAGAGTAGATTCAAGCGTGGGAAAAAACAGAAACTTACCATACAAGAAGAAATATTGGAATAATGTAGTGAATCTGTCCAATGTTATTTTAACAGACAATTGACAACTCAAAAACCTGATACATTTCAATTAGCAAAGGACATACATTTGTTCATGTAAGTACCAATTTTGCTACAAAAGCAACAATATCCAAGTCACATATACATATATACATCACACCAGAGAGCACACCAGAAAACACAGGAGTAGGAGTGGATAGAACCATAGGCACCCCAAGAGAAGTAATAAACACCAGAAAATATATATACTTTCCCCCATTAAACCTCAACTCTCATATAGCAACCTTGTTAATCTTGTTACAAAAGAAATAGAAAATACCTTAGAGCTAGAGAGAGCTGAATCAAACCTGAGCAAAAAACAAATAACTGCAATTAAACAACTTGAGGTCAATAAGGACATTGGCTTTAAACCGGCTGATAAATGGGGGAACATAATAATTATGAGTACCCAACAGTACAAGACAATGTGTCTTAAAATTATCTAAAACAAAGAATGATATAGGACGGCCTCCATGTCCATGACCAGTAGCTAATTTTTATGCCCTATCCAAGGTACTTAATCACTCATGTCACCACCTGGGAGGCCCAATGTATAGGGTATGGGGTCTCTCATGGACAATACCAGTAAATATGCTCACCACTTCCTGCAGCCTCTGATCCAACAATTACCACTGTATGTTAAGCAGACGGGCCACATGCTACACATCCTTGAAGGAATGTGGGTCCCTCCGGAGGTGTTGATGGTCACCCTGGACCTGGAGGCTCGGTAATCCAGAAAACCACACCAAAAAGGTATTCGAGCAGTTGAGTATTTTCTGAATGAACTGTATTTGGAGCATCATAATCACAACCTGTTTCTGTTGTGCCTGCTGTATTTTGTCCTCACCCACAGAATCTTCCTCTATATAGGACAACTCTACCAACAGATACAGGGGGCAGCGATGGGGATGATTTGTGCCTCATAGTTTGCGAACCTGTATCTGTGTTGGGAGGGGGACACCCTGTTGAGATACCTGTGCCATGTAGCCATGTGGCACAGATACATTTTTGTCATCTGGACAGGTGCAGCAGAACAGCTACCATGCATTATACTCCATCGAGTTTAACTTAAAATTCACAATACAATACAGCAATAATCAAGCATCATTCCTAGATATGGAGATATTATCATTATCCCATATAGGGAATATATTAGGGCAAAAATATATTGTTCAATCAATCAAGATTTTGAAACTACAGCAGCTGGCATCAAAAAGAGGATACACCAACAAATCCTAAAAAAGCTTATAAAAAAGCATGTAAAAGAGATAGAGAAGAACTATTATACAAAAACTGAAATAGGCTGCAAGGTCAACTTACATATACTAGTTCACATAACAAAATTAAACAGATTTTGTGTAAATATTGGCACATTCTGTTAGGGGACAGAACACTGTAGGTCACTTTCAGAAGATCGAGAAACTAAAAAGACAGACTAGTCCACAGCCGCTACAATGAAACTCAGAAAAATGAATGCGCTCTTAGTTTAAGCAAGCATGGAAAGCCATAGTGGTCTCAAAGGCTCAGCTACATCCCAAAAATCAAAGCAAAAAAAGGGTTCAATTGGGAGATGTTGGAGACACTGTGCAGCTTACATCTTGTCATCTGCATCTTTATTGTTGCTAGGTTAATGCAGTTTATATATATATATATATATATATATATATATATATATATATATATATATAGTCACTGTTGTATATTCTCTACTGCATGTTGTGTTTCCTGTACATTGAGGGGATCTCTATGACTTTTGTTCTGGTCTATGTTATCCACCATGTAAGGTGACCTTCTCTTAATGCACTTATTCTCCAGTAAAGCCAGTTCCTGTTACATTACAAATGTCTATCTGGATTTGACTATATTGCATTCCAATGACCGAATGAAGCCCAGAGACTGGAAAAACAAGCAATTCCGGGGATGCTAGTCGTAAAGACTGAAATACTATAACCCCTCAGGAACACAGCACACAAAACACAACATAGAATAAATGGTGACTATACCATATATACAACAAAAAAACAAGAGCACACAAACAACAGTCTCCATCAAAATGGCGACTGGCATAATCTTTAGGGTGACCAAAAAGTGCCCCATTCTAATATAGCTAATTTAAGCAATGCCTAGGTGTACACCAGTGCGGGATCAAGTATCAAAAGTCACACCAGTTAATTATCTTAACTTTGAACTGGACCGGTTGCTATCAGCATCAAAGCTGAAACCGGAAGTGGCTGCCAAATCCTGGGACTGTAGAGCACGTAGATGCACCACCCTGGAACGCAACCGGAAGTAGGTCAGCTGAATGACACTCCGTCTTGATAAACCCAGAAGCAGAATCCAGTAGCTGCAGAGGAATGCATATTGCCTCTGACCTCCAGGCAGATATTCTGATCCTGATCCATCTACCAACTCAGCTCACTGCGGCAGACCTCGGCAGGCCCTAAAGAGGTAGGAAAGACACTTTGGACCAATTAGATATCCTATTTTAATTCAGCACCTTCATTAATTAGCGCTATCATCATTCTCACACAGGGATTTCTATATGGACCACCATATACTGTGGATCTTGGATCTTGTGTGTGTAACCATTGTGTGTCTATAAGATTTTCTAGATAACAGGTGTGTTTATTCTGATTCTACATCCTTTATAAATACTGTATTTGACCTTTTGTAAATACTTGAAATCAGCTTATATTATTTCATTTTCTGTACATTGTGCTCCCAATTTTGGAATTCCAGATGAGAAGGGATGCAGACAAAGTGCCATTCAAGATTGAAACATGTCCATCGACTAAAAAAACTGGAATCCAGCAAAACAACTGGGAACATTTGTAATTGGAAGTCAAATATCAAGCACTTTATTTAATATATATATATATATATATATATATATATATATATATATATATATGAAATATCTACTGCCCATTGTATATTGTATATTGTGAAGTGTGGTCACCAAGAAGGGGTCTTATTTTCAAGAAGGGGGTTCAGGTATACCAGGCTTAAAGTTTCACTCACTGTAATTATCTAAATGCTCAAAGCTTCAGTACAGTGTCACTAACTCCAGTGGAAAATTGAATTATAGTGCCCACAGTATCTTAATACAATTCTGTATATTATATTTACCTGCAATTCTATATTCTTACAGTGAAGCAGTACCATGTAACTATGTGCCTTTTCAACTATTAATACACTCCTTTTGACACTTAATTAGCAAATCAGATGTATTGGCTGTTATCTTTTTTAAAATAGATGGATGGTTCCCCAACCCAACCAAGTGTATCTTTATACCCCTCTGTATAACTACCATTGTTCTTAACCAGATTTAGGTAGGTTCTTAAAGAATTTTTGCCATTTTTAGAAGGGAGCTCCTTTTGTATTCCTGAGCTTTGTCAGGTATCTATCGCCATAATGTTAATAAAAAAGTTAACGGACACCATCATATTTATATAGTGTAAAGAAAACAAGATATAGTAGTCACCCATTTATAACATTCTATCTACCCTCTCCTTTGTTGTGTCCTCCTTCACTAATCTCTTACTGCCTCAAAAAACAACATCCCCTTAAACATCCAAAATCATTTGGATAACCCCCCATTTAAGCCACTCCACAATTTGTTTGAATTCCGCATAAAAGTTATGAGCCTCTTCAAATAAGTCTTAATTTCTTATTGGCTACATATTCATCAATTATTATTTCATATTTTGCATTAATTTATTCATAATAAATACATTCTTACTGGAGAAAAACGTGCATTGCAGACACAGAACATTTTAATAAAAAATTAAAATGAGACGATTGTTTTTTTACTTTATTAGTTTCACTTGTGCAGAGTTGAAATGTCTCAAAACTCAGCCTTAAAAATGGCAGAGGATAGCAAAATCATTTTGATAAGCCTCCGTTTATTTGATTAAAATTAAATGTTACCTTTATATTTTATGCTATTTTGAATAATAAAATCATCAGTAAAACAATTGTAAATTAAGAAAATATAGGAAACACAAGTTCATCCGTTAGAAAACAAGTGAAGCATTAAACAAGTACTGTAAACCATTTATACTTAGTTACCTCCAGGTAAGTAAAGTTTGGCTTTGTCAGGTTCATAATATGCATGTTTCCAATGAATGGCAATGTTTGGGGACCAGGGGGATATTTTTTGCCATTGTTAGAAATCCAAGTCCCGAGAAGATTCACAATATATATATAAAAGTCAGAGCCAACACAGTGTATGTTGCTACAGAGAATCCGACCTCCATTGCTGAGCTTAGCCGATAAATGTGGAATAAATCCAACAATTAGTAAATGTCTGTTTGTCTGTGTTTTATAAGCTGGAAAATTCACCTTTGCCTTAAAACATGAAGAATGTTTTGCTTAATGGAAAATAATGCTGACTAATGATGTGCTTTTGGCTTTTGTGTCATTGTTACCTTCTACCAAAAAAACGACTATCGGTTCAACTTGGCCAAAGTAGAATAGTCAAACTTTGTGGGGAATTTTCTTTATTTTCATAGCGCCCTGCAAGCAAGTTAGAGGATGCCAGATATCTTCAAGCAAGCTGCCAGGGACTGGGGGGAAGGCACCAGTAATAGTAAGACCCCCCCATAGCAGTTTAAAGGGTAGGGGGTCAGAAAGCCCCTTTCCTAGAATGAGGTAGGTGGTTAGCCCATAGCCCCATCAGACAACCCTCACGCTGTGGCTGTGGTCTTCTTGACATCCCTGGAAGTACACTGGACCTATGTCAAAGGGAATTGCATGTTGTTATGCAACCAAGGCTGAAAGCCAGGCAGAGGCCTCAAAGCCTTGGAATACTATGCCTAATGTCCCACTAAGTAACCCTGTGGCATGACTATGCTTTGTTTTTAAACAATAAAAAAGGGGCAAAACTGGGAAAATTGTTCATCCATACCCCCCTCCCCCCACAAAGGCTTTAAACAGTTACACACCTTTTGTTAAGCAGCTTCCGAGACCTGTTTGTTTCTTTACTATGGCTGACCATAAGTGTTGCAAGCTTTTCAATCTGACTCTGCTCAGACATTCCTTATCTCACATCCAGTGGTATACAGGCTGCATTAATAGTCTCCTGCAGCTCCAAGCAGTTGATTTACAATGCTTTTGTAGTCGGGTAGAATAAAACTTACAGTTCAGGAAATGGCAAGAATAAGGTGTCAAAAAGCTCACCTGCTGCCTATTCCAAGCGCCTCTCCTTCATTTCCTGCACTGGGTAGAGGCAGTAGTAGGGCTCCAAAGTTCCCCTTCCTTTCAATTCAATTTCTGCAGAACCACTTAAAAGAGTGGTCTAACAGCAGCTTTGTCCCTTGGCGATCTTAGTGTAAGCAAGCACGGCAAGCCACAACAGCAGAGCATGCTCACAACCCATGCTGAGCAGTAACATGCCCTTCCCAGCTCAGTTATGACCCAGAAATTAAAGCGAAAAAGTGGCTTCACTTGGAATACATAAGGCATATACATATAATCAGAGATTTAGAGATTTTACACTGTCCTATAATGTGAGAAATGTTGGAGACACTTTGCAACAGCTTACAGCCTTTCTCTGTATGTGATCTGCATCTATATTGCTAAGTTAATGCAGGTTACATTTATGACGGTAGAAATTGGGGGGGGGGGGCTCTATCACAGTCTGCTGCAGAAGATGATGAGGTTCTCTGTCACAGTCTGTTATGAAAGATGATGGGGGGCTCTCCCAAAGTCTGCTATGGAAGATCATGGGGGACTCTGTCACAGTCTGCTGTAGAAGATGGTGGTTGTTGTTCAGCCACACAGTCTTCTATAGGGATGATGGGGGTTGTTCTGCAGCACAGTCTGCTAGGGGGATGGTGGGGGTTGTTCTGTCTCACATTCTGCTATAGGGATAATGAGGGTTGTTCTGTCATACATTCTGATATAAGGATGATGGAGGTTGTTCTGCAACACAGTCTGCTATAGGGATGATGGGGGCTGTTCTACTGCACATTTTGATATAGGTATGATTGGGGCTGTTCTGCAACACAGTCTGCTAAGGGCCTGATGGGGGTTGTTCTGCCACAAAGGCTGCTATGGGTATTGTTTTGCCACACATTCTGCTATAGGGATGATGGGGGTTGTTCTGCAGCCCAGTCTGCTAAGGAGATGATGAGGGTTATTCTGCCTCTCATCCTGCTTTAGGGATGATGAGGGCTGTTCTGTCACACAGCATGCTATAGGCGTGATGGGGGTTGTTCTGCCACACAGTCTGCTATAGGGATGATGGGGGGCTCCACCACACAGTCTGCTATAAAGGGTGATTCAGACCCCTCATGTAATGGCTCATTTTTTATCAGCATGCAAGCTTATATAGCGTGAATTCCTGAATGCATGTGATTCATAGTCACCCGTGAGATTAGTTAGCGAAAGGGCTTGGTGCAAGCTTCTATTCAATATGAGCCTTTATATTTTTTGCCTGTGAGAGTGCATCTTAAGATTTCCCAAGTTTAATTTGTTCCAATTGTCCTCTTTAGTTTTCTCTCTTTTATCTCATTGTCCTCACAATTTATTCTAATCTTAAATTCCTCAGAAAGATGTTCTTTCAATTTTTACATGGTTCTAAAATATCCTTAATAGCATCAATCTGTGCATTCATTTCCTTCATTTGTTTCCTTTTTTTATTTATCAACTTGTCTAAAAGCCTTAGCCCACAATTCCAAAGCCCAAAATATTCAAATTAATAATTTTTTGATTCTTTTGTATCATCACTAGAGATGAGCGAGTAGTGAAATATTCGAAATTTCGAATTTCGATTCGAATAGACCGCGTTACTCGACCGATTATCGAATCCCATTATAGTCTATGGGAAAAAAATGCTCGCCACTTGGAAATCTCAATTCGACCACTTGGAGGTCACCAAGTCCACCCTGAAACATCAGAAAATGATGCCAACACTGCTGGAATGCAACTGGGACAGCAGGGGAAGCATGTCTGGGTGCATATAACGCGCCCAAGTCGCACTATTAAGCCACTATCACAGCCACTCAACAATACACTCCAAACACAATATAACTTCTACGTAAAGTGAGACAAGACAAGGAAACCTTCTTTCCTCTACATTGCCATGGACCCCAAGCCAAACTGTACAAAAAAGAAGAACAAAATTCTGCACCCCTTTAAATCACGTTGCCTAATGACGACCACAGATGGCATAGGCAAGGTGGAAAATAAATAGACCCCACCCCTAATTGTCATTGTGTGTGTGTGTGTGTGTGTGTGTGTGTGTGTGTGTGTGTGTGTGTGAGATGTGGTCAGACATGTCCTCTTGTGTCATTGTGTCACCCCAGCAGTAAGGGAAGCTTAAAGGAGGAGGTTTGTTACAGTGTGTTACCCCAGCAGTCAGGGAAGCTTACAGGAGGAGGTTTGTTACAGTGTGTTACCCCAGCAGTAAGGGAAGCTTACAGGAGGAGGTTTGTTACATTGTGTCACCCCAGCAGTAAGGGACGCTTACAGGAGGAGGTTTGTTACATTGTGTCACCCCAGCAGTCAGGGAAGCTTACAGGAGGAGGTTTGTTACAGTGTGTCACCCCAGCAGTAAGGGAAGCTTACAGGAGGAGGTTTGTTACAGTGTGTCACCCCAGCAGTCAGGGAAGCTTACAGGAGGAGGTTTGTTACAGTGTGTTACCCCAGGAGTAAGGGAAGCTTACAGGAGGAGGTTTGTTACAGTGTGTCACCCCAGCAGTCAGGGAAGCTTACAGGAGGAGGTTTGTTACAGTGTGTTACCCCAGCAGTAAGGGAAGCTTACAGGAGGAGGTTTGTTACATTGTGTCACCCCAGTAGTAAGGGAAGCTTACAGGAGGAGGTTTGTTACATTGTGTCACCCCAGCAGTCAGGGAAGCTTACAGGAGGAGGTTTGTTACAGTGTGTCACCCCAGCAGTAAGGGAAGCCTACAGGAGGAGGTTTGTTACATTGTGTCACCCCAGCAGTAAGGGAAGCTTACAGGAGGAGGTTTGTTACAGTGTGTCACCCCAGCAGTCGGGGAAGCTTACAGGAGGAGGTTTGTTACAGTGTGTCACTCCAGCAGTAAGGGAAGCTTACAGGAGGAGGTGTGTTACAGTGTGTTACCCCAGCAGTAAGGGAAGCTTAAAGGAGGAGGTTTGTTACATTGTGTCACCCCAGCAGTAAGGGAAGCTTACAGGAGGAGGTTTGTTACAGTGTGTCACCCCAGCAGTCGGGGAAGCTTACAGGAGGAGGTTTGTTACAGTGTGTCACCCCAGCAGTCGGGGAAGCTTACAGGAGGAGGTTTGTTACAGTGTGTCACTCCAGCAGTAAGGGAAGCTTACAGGAGGAGGTTTGTTACAGTGTGTTACCCCAGCAGTAAGGGAAGCTTAAAGGAGGAGGTTTGTTACATTGTGTCACCCCAGCAGTCAGGGAAGCTTACAGGAGGAGGTTTGTTACATTGTGTCACCCCAGCAGTCAGGGAAGCTTACAGGAGGAGGTTTGTTACAGTGTGTCACCCCAAGGGCTCTCAATGACTCTCTTGTCTTCTGGTAGCTGGTATATATGGTGGTAAATGCGATATTCTGAGCTTCTGGGGCCCTGCCTGCCTACATATGGGCTATATACTGTTCAACATAGTAGCCCTAATAAGGGCTCTCAATGACTCTCTTGTCTTCTGGTAGCTGGTATATATGGTGGAAAAAGCGATATTCTGAGCTTCTGGGGCCCTGCCTGCCTACATAGGAGCTATATACCGTTCAGCATAGTAGCCCTAATAAGGGCTCTTAATGACTCTCTTGTCTTCTGGTAGCTGGTATATATGGTGGTAAATGCGATATTCTGAGCTTCTGGGGCCCTGCCTGCCTACATATGGGCTATATACTGTTCAGCATAGTAGCCCTAATAATAAGGACTCTCAATGACTCTCTTGTCTTCTGGTAGCTGGTATATATGGTGGTAAATGCGATATTCTGAGCTTCTGGGGCCCTGCCTGCCTACATATGGGATATATACTGTTCAGCATAGTAGCCCTAATAAGGGCTCTCAATGACTCTCTTGTCTTCTGGTAGCTGGTATATATGGTGGTAAATGCGATATTCTGAGCTTCTGGGGCCCTGCCTGCCTACATATGAGCTACAGTCAGGGCCAGAAATATTTGGACAGTGACACAAGTTTTGTTATTTTAGCTGTTTACAAAAACATGTTCAGAAATACAATTATATATATAATATGGGCTGAAAGTGCACACTCCCAGCTGCAATATGAGAGTTTCCACATCCAAATCGGAGAAAGGGTTTAGAAATCATAGCTCTGTAATGCATAGCCTCCTCTTTTTCAAGGGACCAATAGTAATTGGACAATGGACTCTAAGGGCTGCAATTAACTCTGAAGGCGTCTCCCTCGTTAACCTGTAATCAATGAAGTAGTTAAAAGGTCTGGGGTTGATTCCAGGTGTGTGGTTTTGCATTTGGAAGCTGTTGCTGTGACCAGACAACATGCGGTCAAAGGAACTCTCAATTGAGGTGAAGCAGAACATCCTGAGGCTGAAAAAAAAGAAAAAATCCATCAGAGAGATAGCAGACATGCTTGGATTAGCAAAATCAACAGTCGGGTACATTCTGAGAAAAAAGGAATTGACTGGTGAGCTTGGGAACTCAAAAAGGCCTGGGCGTCCACGGAAGACAACAGTGGTGGATGATCGCCGCATACTTTCTTTGGTGAAGAAGAACCCGTTCACAACATTAACTGAAGTCCAGAACACTCTCAGGGAAGTAGGTGTATCTGTCTCTAAGTCAACAGTAAAGAGAAGACTCCATGAAAGTAAATACAAAGGGTTCACATCTAGATGCAAACCATTCATCAATTCCAAAAATAGACAGGCCAGAGTTAAATTTGCCCAAAAACACCTCAACAAGCCAGCTCAGTTCTGGAAAAGTATTCTATGGACAGATGAGACAAAGATCAACCTGTACCAGAATGATGGGAAGAAAAAAGTTTGGAGAAGAAAGGGAACGGCACATGATCCAAGACACACCACATCCTCTGTAAAACATGGTGGAGGCAACGTGATGGCATGGGCATGCATGGCTTTCAATGGCACTGGGTCACTTGTGTTTATTGATGACATAACAGCAGACAAGAGTAGCCGGATGAATTCTGAAGTGTACCGGGATATACTTTCAGCCCAGATTCAGCCAAATGCTGCAAAGTTGATCGGACGGCGCTTCATAGTACAGATGGACAATGACCCCAAGCATACAGCCAAAGCTACCCAGGAGTTCATGAGTGCAAAAAAGTGGAACATTCTGCAATGGCCAAGTCAATCACCAGATCTTAACCCAATTGAGCATGCATTTCACTTGCTCAAATCCGGACTTAAGACGGAAAGACCCACAAACAAGCAAGACCTGAAGGCTGCGGCTGGAAAGGCCTGGCAAAGCATTAAGAAGGAGGAAACCCAGCGTTTGGTGATGTCCATGGGTTCCAGACTTAAGGCAGTGATTGCCTCCAAAGGATTTGCAACAAAATATTGAGAAAATAAATATTTTGTTTGGGTTATGTTTATTTGTCCAATTACTTTTGAGCTCCTAAAATGTGGAGTGTTTGTAAAGAAATGTGTACAATTCCTACATTTTCTATCAGGTATTTTTGTTCAATCCTTCAAATTAAACGTTACAATCTGCACTTGAATTCTGTTGTAGAGGTTTCATTTCAAATCCAATGCGGTGGCATGCAGAGCCCAACTTGCGAAAATTGTGTCACTGTCCAAATATTTCTGGCCCTGACTGTATATACTGTTCAGCATAGTAGCCCTAATAAGGGCTCTCAATGACTCTCTTGTCTTCTGGTAGCTGGTATATATGGTGGTAAAAGCGATATTCTGAGCTTCTGGGGCCCTGCCTGCCTACATATGAGCTATATACTGTTCAGCATAGTAGCCCTAATAAGGGCTCTCAATGACTCTCTTGTCTTCTGGTAGCTGGTATATATGGTGGTAAATGCGATATTCTGAGCTTCTGGGGCCCTGCCTGCCTAGATATGGGCTATATACTGTTCAGCATAGTAGCCCTAATAATAAGGACTCTCAATGACTCTCTTGTCTTCTGGTAGCTGGTATATATGGTGGTAAATGCGATATTCTGAGCTTCTGGGGCCCTGCCTGCCTACATATGAGCTATATTCCGTTCAGCATAGTAGCCCTAATAAGGGCTCTTAATGACTCTCTTGTCTTCTGGTAGCTGGTATATATGGTGGTAAATGCGATATTCTGAGCTTCTGGGGCCCTGCCTGCCTACATAAGAGCTATATACCGTTCAGCATAGTAGCCCTAATAAGGGCTCTTAATGACTCTCTTGTCTTCTGGTAGCTGGTATATATGGTGGTAAATGCGATATTCTGAGCTTCTGGGGCCCTGCCTGCCTACATATGGGCTATATACTGTTCAGCATAGTAGCCCTAATAATAAGGACTCTCAATGACTCTCTTGTCTTCTGGTAGCTGGTATATATGGTGGTAAATGCGATATTCTGAGCTTCTGGAGCCCTGCCTGCCTACATATGGGATATATACTGTTCAGCATAGTAGCCCTAATAAGGGCTCTCAATGACTCTCTTGTCTTCTGGTAGCTGGTATATATGGTGGTAAATGCGATATTCTGAGCTTCTGGGGCCCTGCCTGCCTACATATGAGCTATATACTGTTCAGCATAGTAGCCCTAATAAGGGCTCTCAATGACTCTCTTGTCTTCTGGTAGCTGGTATATATGGTGGTAAAAGCGATATTCTGAGCTTCTGGGGCCCTGCCTGCCTACATATGAGCTATATACTGTTCAGCATAGTAGCCCTAATAAGGGCTCTCAATGACTCTCTTGTCTTCTGGTAGCTGGTATATATGGTGGTAAATGCGATATTCTGAGCTTCTGGGGCCCTGCCTGCCTACATATGGGCTATATACTGTTCAGCATAGTAGCCCCAATAATAAGGACTCTCAATGACTCTCTTGTCTTCTGGTAGCTGGTATATATGGTGGTAAATGCGATATTCTGAGCTTCTGGGGCCCTGCCTGCCTACATATGAGCTATATACTGTTCAACATAGTAGCCCTAATAAGGGCTCTTAATGACTCTCTTGTCTTCTGGTAGCTGGTATATATGGTGGTAAAAGCGATATTCTGAGCTTCTGGGGCCCTGCCTGCCTACCTATGAGCTATATACTGTTCAGCATAGTAGCCCTAATATGGGCTCTCAATGACTCTCTTGTCTTCTGGTAGCTGGTATATATGGTGGTAAATGCGATATTCTGAGCTTCTGGGGCCCTGCCTGCCTAGATATGGGCTATATACTGTTCAGCATAGTAGCCCTAATAATAAGGACTCTCAATGACTCTCTTGTCTTCTGGTAGCTGGTATATATGGTGGTAAATGCGATATTCTGAGCTTCTGGGGCCCTGCCTGCCTACATAGGAGCTATATACCGTTCAGCATAGTAGCCCTAATAAGGGCTCTTAATGACTCTTTTGTCTTCTGGTAGCTGGTATATATGGTGGTAAAAGCGATATTCTGAGCTTCTGGGGCCCTGCCTGCCTACATAGGAGCTATATACCGTTCAGCATAGTAGCCCTAATAAGGGCTCTTAATGACTCTCTTGTCTTCTGGTAGCTGGTATATATGGTGGTAAAAGCGATATTCTGAGCTTCTGGGGCCCTGCCTGCCTACATATGAGCTATATACTGTTCAGCATAGTAGCCCTAATAAGGGCTCTCAATGACTCTCTTGTCTTCTGGTAGCTGGTATATATGGTGGTAAATGCGATATTCTGAGCTTCTGGGGCCCTGCCTGCCTACATATGGGCTATATACTGTTCAGCATAGTAGCCCTAATAATAAGGACTCTCAATGACTCTCTTGTCTTCTGGTAGCTGGTATATATGGTGGTAAATGCGATATTCTGAGCTTCTGGGGCCCTGCCTGCCTACATATGAGCTATATACTGTTCAACATAGTAGCCCTAATAAGGGCTCTTAATGACTCTCTTGTCTTCTGCTAGCTGGTATATATGGTGGTAAAAGCGATATTCTGAGCTTCTCGGGCCCTGCCTGCCTACATATGGGCTATATACTGTTCAGGATAGTAGCCCTAATAATAAGGACTCTCTTGTCTTCTGGTAGCTGGTATATATGGTGGTAAATGCGATATTCTGAGCTTCTGGGGCCCTGCCTGCCTACATATGAGCTAGATACTGTTCAGCATAGTAGCCCTAATAAGGGCTCTCAATGACTCTCTTGTCTTCTGGTAGCTGGTATATATGGTGGTAAATGCGATATTCTGAGCTTCTGGGGCCCTGCCTGCCTACATAGGAGCTATATACCGTTCAGCATAGTAGCCCTAATAAGGGCTCTTAATGACTCTCTTGTCTTCTGGTAGCTGGTATATATGGTGGTAAAAGCGATATTCTGAGCTTCTGGGGCCCTGCCTGCCTACATAGGAGCTGTATACCGTTCAGCATAGTAGCCCTAATAAGGGCTCTTAATGACTCTCTTGTCTTCTGGTAGCTGGTATATATGGTGGTAAATGCGATATTCCGAGCTTATGGGGCCCTGCCTGCCTACATAGGAGCTATATACCGTTCAGCATAGTAGCCCTAATAAGGGCTCTTAATGACTCTCTTGTCTTCTGGTAGCTGGTATATATGGTGGTAAATGCGATCTTCCGAGCTTCTGGGGCCCTGCCAGCTACAGCCTGTCTTTCCCTGCTGTGAGCGTCTATCCCTCACTAAGTTCAAGCTGCTAATGCTGACGAAGAGGAAGTGCAGAGTTTTGTAGATTCGAGGTCACATGGTTTTTCCAGCCAATGCGTGTAGACGCCGTTCTCGCGATGCCAGCGTCCTCCCAGGACCTGTCCCACCCCCCCTGCATGGTGATTGGTGTAAAAAACGCGCCAGGGAAGGTGTGAGGGGAAACGAATTGTGAGTGCGCCATCGCCGCTGTACTCGATCGAAATCGAGTATGACGAATAGCGTAGTATTCGATCGAATACCGACTCGGTCGAATACTACTCGCTCATCTCTAATCATCACTACCATAAACCCAGTCCCAACTTAAACAATGTGGGACCATTTTCTGTTAAACATATACCTCAAGGGTTGGAGAGATAGAAGCTTAGAAGTTTGAAAATAATGCCCCTAAATTTTTATATATATAAAAACATTGACAGAACAGTTGCCTTAATCTATTAGTAAGGAACTGGAAATTAGGGAGTTTGAGAAGAATGTCGTCGGCAAATAAAGGGTTACAGTTCTACTTTTTGTAAACTTAAGAGGGGGTGCATGGATGGACTCCATAGACCCAAGTTCAAGTTGATGGGTGTGCACCTGATGTGGTGTCATATAAATTTAAGGATACCTCTGTAAGCGCGTATCAGGTGATGTAACAGAGCGCCTCAGTTGCTGTAGTAACCTAGCTGACATTGATGAATGTGATGTATGTTGGGCGCTCTGACATCAGTACATCGCTGAAGAGCAAAGGTAGTGCCAGCTTGCCAGTTTGTAGAAAGAAGTAACTGAAATTAAATATGGAAAACACTAGAACTTTTTGACTGGAAATAAACAATAAACCTGAGTTCTACCACAGGCAGGGTCACACAGTTCCAGAGGAAAAGACCTTTACAGTGAGTACTAAACTCCTTTTCTTCTGGAACATGTGGAGGATGTGGCCTTGATTGTATTCATCATCATTGGGATGCCCCAAGCATTAATTTACCGGGTGTGAGAACAGCAACTCACTATAACCCTGACTTCCAATTAAGTAATAACAACCATATCCAGTAACCAAGGACATAACAAAATAATTAAACATAATTCAGAAATCAGAATTTTATTGCCCAGTGCTGCATTCACAGATTCACTATATTTATGTAGCTTCCTTATGTACCAGTTCCACAGGCCTGTTGATGGGAGGCCCAGAATGGACCAGCCATGTAGGACAATGAGCTACAGAATAATCTTAACAGGCATTTATTTTCCCTTTGCCTTGTAAAATTTGACAAAATTCATCCTAATCTGTTCACAAATGGTCTTAGGAAGAGCTGGTTCTCCATATTTTTGACTATCCAGAGTAATGACGAAAGAATCTGTTTTTCTTCTTTTAATCTATGGACATAGAATTATAAAATTCTAACTACATCAAGTTGATGTAGCAATATTTCCTAAGCCTTTGAAGGATTTAAACAAAGAGAATGAATACAAATTCTTCATTATTGTGAAAATGTGTAAAAAAAAAACTTCTAATTAATGGTAATCTAATTACCACTATGTCTATATGAAAAACATTAAGTGAGGTTCATTGATAATGAGGCTTAATCCGAAAACATTTCTTATGGATGACATGGCAATCAAGAAAGGTTACTATTTTGAGAAAAGTAGATAAGTGGATCCAAATGTAATGGTTTAAAAAGATGATGTTAAATATCCGATAGTACCATATTTAGTTTTCATGACTCATGTAGGTACAGAGAAAATAAGGGGACAAAGTATGTGTAGCCCCTTAAAAAGGAGTCTTGACAGATTCTCTTTATCAACCAGTGTTTGAAAACAAGGAAGTATAAACCAATACTTTCCCCTTAAGAGTACTAACCAATAATCCTTTTTCAAATCCTGATTGTAAAAGGCATCGTATAGTGGAGATGGAAACTCAGTCTCAAAATATCCATGTGAATATAGTATACCTTAATAGAGGAAGGTAATCTTGCCTTTAAAAGTGTGTCAATGACTGAGGACGAGAAACCTATATGTTTTATGATTGACTTTTTAGTAGCTAAGATGAGAGGTTCAGTCAGCAAAGGTAGAGGATTAAGGATGGGATGAAGTGGAGGCCCCTATGATGGCTGCTCCAGCCACCATCACAGACACCATGAACACAGAACATGCTTGCATTTTCATATGATTTTTTTTTTCTACTGGGAGAAAGAAATGTTTGCCTACAGAATATTTGAATCAACAGTATTAGATCAAATATATTTATTTTGATAGATTTATTTTAAAACAAAATGCATTCTTACTTAAAAACATTTTATTGTTCAGGCTAGACATGTAAGGAATTGTGCATTATTCTCAACTTCCCCCCAATCATAGCATAAATATCAGACAACCAGGGATACCTGGATATTGTAATTTTATTTACCATATTTTATGCCCCATAAGACACACAGGATTTGGAGGAGGAAAATAAGAAAAAAATATTCCGAACCAAATGGTGTGGTAAAATCACCCCATTACAGACAGTGTGCAGAATCCTCCCATCACCCCATAACAGAAACCACACTGCAGACAGTGAGCGGTATCCAACATTACAGCCAATGAGGGATATCCTTCGTTACAGGCAGTGTGCGGCATCTGCCAAAGCTGATGCCACACACACACAGGGTCCGGATGCTCCAGTTTCAGCCTGGGGGGGGGGGGGGGGGTCGGGACATGACCTGTGACTTGGGCCAGCAGGGCCTATACAGGCCTGCCAACAGCAGCAAACCAGCGCACAATGAACAAACATGTGTCACTACGGGCAAATGCAACATATACCGGTAAGATATGTGTGTGTGTGTGTGTGTGTGTGTGTGTGTGTGTGCCGCTGCACGAGCATCAGGCCAGTGGGTGGGGGGCACAGAAAATGCATGTTTTTTTTACCATTGGCCCCTAAGACACACCCCACTGGTGGAAAGAGTGTGTTTTGTGTGGCGTAAAATAAGGTATATATTGGGTTTAATTGTACCCTGAGCAACAGACTACCTAGTGCTGCAGTAGCTGAGCACAGGTTGGGGTAGTTTGGCTGTCAAAATTCAGGGCAGCAGACTGGCTGTAGCTGTGGGGCCTGACCATCATTAAAACAGCAATGTCAGCAAAATCAGAGAAGCACCACAGAACAGATGGATAGAACATAATGGATAGGAAAGATATAAACAACTGCGCAGGGGACAGTAGTAGTGGCAGCAAAAGTACTGTATAGAACATGATAGGCAGGAAGGGGATATCTAACTGTGCAGAGTTATTAGTACCAGTAGCAGTAAAGTTTGGCTTATGGTAGACAGCAATGTGTATTGAGGTTATAGTAGGAATAGGATAGAATTGTGATAGTTGAATCTGGAATAGAAGAGAGACCAACAGGCTTGGTGTGGTCATAAATGCTGGGTTGGTGTTGGGCCCCTTCAAGTAGGCAGCACCATTCTTCAAGAGCAAGAAAAAAAGCAGTTGGGTAGAATTCCCCTTTAGTCCCAACATGCTGTGAAAGTACTGCTCCAACAGCTTTTTCAGATGCATCGACTTCAAGGACCTATGGGAGTTATTATTTATGTATTAAGCGCCATCATCTATAGCGTTGTACAAAGTAGTGAATACAGACAGAAAAGAAAATACAGTACATAGACTATTACAATTGCAGTGTTACCAAGTTCACAATGATTATTCTGACTACATGATACAATAATAGAGAGATCCCTACCCTTGTGAGCTTACAGTCTAAAGGATAAAGGGTGCAGATTAAGGGAAAGGATCACAAACAGTCAGTATTGAGCTTCCTGGAATGTGTCCTTTAGAGAACTGCTTAAGCCAAATTGTATGCTTGTCTGAACAAGTGGATTTTTAGGGCAGCTTTGAAAGCTTGGAGGGTTGTGGAGTGGCATATTGAGTGGGGGAGGGCATTGCCAAAGATTTGAGTGGTACCTGAGAAGTCTTGGAGGTGAGCATGAGAGGAGGTGACCAGAATGGAGGACAGGAGAATGTTGGCTGCATCTGCATCTCTGGCTACAAGAGCAGAGGCTGTGTCTAGGTTGAAATTGTTGGATCAGAGCTGAGATGTAGTGAGGAACCTGGCTGAAGAGAGCTTTGAAAGTTGAGTTAGAGTTCAAAATAGATCAGAAAAGATCGGAGGGGTCCCAGTCTGTCAGTTAATAAATCACAAAGAAGAACACTGTATTAGTCCAGGGTGTGCACTAGCCTTTAAGTGGTGTCAGGTGAGAGGAAGGGACAGATGTGGAAGATGTTTTCAAATTGGAGACAACAGGGGGTGCCTAGGTAGGGAATGTGAGGTGTAAATGAAAGGACAGAGTCCAGAATGACTCCTGGCCATCGAGCTTGAGGAGTTGCAGATATTGAATTATTGTTAACAGAGATAGACATGTTACAGAGGGGAGGGGAGTTAGAGTTAGTGGGCAAATGACCAGTCTTATCTATGTTTAGCTTGAGGAAGCGAGCAACATCATTGAAAGTAAGACTGTAAGGCAGTTGGAAATGCTAGATAACAAATAGAATTGGTATTGAAAGCCTAGTGCAAGACCCTGAACCCAAGAATTTTGAGAAACACGCAATGGTCAGCAATGTCAAAGGCTGAGTATAGATCAAGAAGGAGGGTGGAATAGTGACCTTTGGTTGTTATTAGATAAATAGTTTGTTGTTCAAGAAGTTTAGAGCAGAAGGGGAGTATGGCAATAGGGCGGTAGGGGAAGTGGGCAGAGGGATTAAGAGAGGATTTCTTGATTAATGGAATAATAACTGGTGAGTGGAGCATGGAGCTGAGGTGGAGCATGGAGCTGAAAGTGTTAAATAGATGTTGGGGAACCCGGACTTGTGCCGCAATATGTAAAGACAAATATGCTTGCTTAGCAGATGAAAGGGCAGTCCTGAGTTCCTAAAGAGCTTGTTTATAGAACAGAAAGTCATGACTAATTTTCCTCCATTGCCATTCAGCAGCTTAAGATTGTTGTTTCAGTCTGGCTGTGCTTGCATTTAGCCAGGGTTGTCATTTTTTAGGGCTATAAGTGAGGTAGGTGGCAGAGTCTAAAGCTAAAGTAAGTGTACGGTTGTATGAGGCTACAGGTCAGTGTCAGTGAATGAGATCAAGATCTAAAGAGGTTGAATTGAGATGGACAGAGACTAAAGATCTAGGTTTCTTAAATCCCTGTGTTGAATTGTAGGTTTGTGTGTAGGGGAGAGCAGAGAACGGTTACATTTTAGCAGATTATGGCCAGAGGGGGGAAGCAGAGAGGACGAGAGGTTAGATACAGAGCAGAGGTTAGTGAACAGATCAATCATATGGCTGTCTTTGTGTGTAGGGGTGGCAGATCATTATTTGAGCCCAAAAAAGGAGGTTAGTAAGAAGAATCTGGTGGCAGCAGGGTTGTTAGTGTCAACAGGTATGTTAAAGTAACCCATGTTAATTTCATATTTGTCTGTGGACAGAAAGTCCACAGACAAATACAGGACAGGAGTGGCTGAATTGTAGTTCCTCATGTGAGAGGGCAGCAGGTGAGGCTGTGCCATAAACCTAAAAGAGTTAGACAGAGACAGTCCATGGACTTGGCTAGTTTGTTGCACACTGATCATTAATTGGGATAGAAACAGAGGGTAGAGTGATGGGTCAGGAGGAGCAGATAAGTAGCTGGGTAAATGTAGATAGAGGGAGTAGAAAGGGAACACAGAAAAGGAAGGCCATACCTGGGTCTGTGCACCCTAGCAAAATTGCCAAGTTGGGTAATGATGCAAGAATGCCAGTCTCAGAAATGGCAGCCCTAGTGGATACTGCTCTCCCTAATAGGGAGAAGAGCCCAGCTAGTGAGTACAAAAACATAGGAGGGACACTCTGGTATGTCCCATACATACACCAACAGAAATCCGCACTCACCCTAAATAATCTGTACAAACCAATGTAAGAAAATTGTTACAATTTTCTTACATTGGTTTGTACAGATTATTTAGGGTGAGTGCGGATTTCTGTTGGTGTATGTATGGGACATACCAGAGTGTCCCTCCTATGTTTTTTAATTGACTGAGCCACATACACACCGCAGTATCCGGCACCCCCTTATTTGATTGTTTCTAGGCTGTGCTTATCCATTTTTTGTGTACCCAGCTAGTGAGTAGGTGGTTGGGACTGCATAACTAGACAGTTATGAGGCAGACTGATTAATTTGACCGCCTCAACCAAATGGTTTGCTGTCTCCCTGCTACCAGGGTTCGCATGTGGTGAAAAGGGTGGATGAATTACTAGTAGGTGCTGGGGATGACCCATCTGTCATAGTCCACGTAGGGACCAATAGCAGAATTAATGGTAGATGGAGGATCCTTAAAAATGAATTTAAGGAATTAGGCACTAAGTTGAGGAAAAGGACCTCCAAGGTTGAGTTAAACGCATGGCTCAAGTCCTGGAGCAGGACAGAAGGATTTGGGTTCCTAGAGCAATGAGCTGACTTTTTGTTGGGGTAAAAACTGTATTCTACAGATAATTTGCACCTGAATTGAAGGGGGGCTGCTGTGCTGGGCATACTAGAAGGGGTGGAGGGGTATTTTAACTAGAGATGAGGGGGAGGGCAAGAGAGAAAACAAAGGGGAAGACAGGTTACTTAAGGGACAGAATATGATGGTGGGTGGAGAATTAGAAGGGGGGAGGACTGCTATGATGGATAAGGAGAGCCATGTGTTGCAAACCAGCAGTGAAAAATTAGGTGGATGATTTACTGCAGAAGCTATTACTAAAGCTCAATGAGTCAAACTAGATATGAACTTAAAGTGTATGTTAACAAATGACAGAAATCTAGCAAGTAAAGTAGGGGAGCTTGAGGCTCTGTCATTGGAAGAAAATATTTATGTTGTTGGTGTGTCTGAGACATGGCTGGATTCCACACATGACTTGACTTTCAATCTTCAAGGTTTTGCTCAATTCTGGAAAGACAGAGCAAACAGGAAATGGGGCGGATTGTGTCTCTATGTAAAGCAATAATTCAAAGCATATATTAATGAGGGGATACTAGCAGAAGATTGTGAGTATGTAGAATTCTTGTGGATCGAAGTGCAGGGCGATGTAAACAATATTAAAATACAATTAAAGAGTTAAAATCTCTGAATTTTATGTATCACGGCATTTGTATATGGCATCTGTGTCCGATGGCTGTACAAGGGCTGCGCAAATCCAATAGCTCTGGAGATTTCTTCATGAATCTTTGCTGGAAACAATGAACATGAATTATCAGATTTAGGATTTATGAACATTAGAAATATGATTTAAATAAAATAATGTTTTACAATGTATTGTGTTTATCAAGCAATAAAATCTAGCCCTTCAAAGAGCTGTATTATGAACTTGTCTAATGTAAAAAATATATAATTTAGGAACTTGGGACCTTTTGGCACTACTACAGAAAAGATTTTCACAAGGGGGCCCAGTTCAAACGGTTTATTTAACTTCATAGACATTAACATAAATGGTTCTTTTCTGCATGGGTCCTCCAAACAGAGGGCTTTGAACCCAAAAGTCTCTTCAAACATTAAGAAGCCTCTAGCCACTCAGGCTTACTCATTTTAGAGTGTCAAACTTTTCCCAGCCCACAGCGATGCCTCCAAGGACTATAGCTTTAAGCCCGACGCGGCACTGCCTTCCTGTAGACCCCAACACAGCCCGACACTGTGTACCTCCTGCACTCCCACAGCTTTCTGGCTGTGGGCTTTCCTCAGTCAATCACATCAGCAGCCTGTTCAGGGCACCACCGCCTGTGGTCCCTGTAGCATACCCTACAGGCCCGTGCATCACACCCAACAGCCTTCTCGGTGTAGCCTGCAGCTCGTTCTGCAGGCTTAATGGCACATCACTACAAGTGTACCAAATAGTGAAATATAGAGTCACACCCCAGGTTAAAAAATGCCAGCCTTTTGTTTTTCTTCTACTGATTGGAAAAAAGCCCATGGGTGACACAGCTTTGAATGTACCATCCTACTTTAAAGGGAGGAAAAATGCTCGCTTGTCTTCTTAGTCAACCTGCAGGGTACAGCAGCATTAACCACTTTAACAGATAGCCAAAGTATTGCATGTTGGGTAAAAGGATCCAAGCATATAATAAAAATTGCAATAAGTTTTTATTTCTGCCACACCCAACTTTCCTTTAAACAAAGAAACCCCCCCCCCCCCCCCCCACACTCATATTCCCAATTACATGCAACACAAAGATAGGCACAACAATGGTAGAGGTCATTGCTGTCTAATGGGAGACAGCAATTTCCACTTATCCTGGTTTATGTGTGTTGTGGCCCATTCTGCTAGCTAGAATTAATTCAGACAAAATTAATTCAGGTCCTAAATTGTTAACAGCCTGTTTTCAAAATATGTTTGAAATGATAAACAAATCACATCATCATTGAAAACCATGGTGGCAGGATCATAATATGTGATGCCTTATACCTCTTTGGTATCCCATTTAACCTTTTTGATACCATTGGGAAGACGGAAGTGTTGACCTGAGGTGGTGGCTGAAACTGTGGAGCTAAGGCCACCCTGTGAACCTCCCTCCCACTTACCATGTTTCCCCAAAAATAAGACAGGTCTTATGTTAACACAAACCCCTAACTATTTCCACCTTATCCTCCTTGAGGTTATGCGTCAGGGGGCGCTAACTGAAGCTGGGTAAAAGTTTTTATAAAAAACCACAACCACCATTGGGTCAGGGGCAGGTGCGGAATGCACAGCTGATTCATTGTGTAAGATGAAGCCTTTTAAACATATAAGCAGCATGGAGCGGCTGCATTCACATTAGGGCCAGTTCCTGCCCCTGTACCTCCACTGTCCCTCTCAGTCTCTCCCCTGTTGTCCAGTCATGTGACAGGGGAAAAGAGATGAGCACGGAAGTTCAGGCATCGGCATACTGAGTCTGTGTGTGTTTACTTTAGCCAGGAAGCTATTGTAATGAATGCTGTTGGTGCCTTATAAAGAGCACACAGCGTGGCAGGTTCCCACCTCTCCCTCCCTCAGTGTGAGGTGCAGTAACAGGAAGAGGGACAGAGCTCTTTATCGGAATCGCATTGGCAGGAGACAGAAGCAACGTGAGTATAGCAAACTCCAGCTCTCCCTAGATGCTATAATTCACCTGCCATTAGGACGACCATTCACCAATGTCTGGCATGGCCATGTGCTAGAGGGATGTGGCGGCGGCTCGTGCATATGCCGTTGGACTGGAAAAGGTGAGTTTATTGATGACCAGCGGGGCACAGCCAATCAGGGTGCCCCAGGAGGAGGAAATCGATCGGCCAAGGGATCTTCCAGATTCCTGGGCAGATCTCTGTGAGTTTTGGTCCACATTAAAGTCCAGAATGGCCGCCAGGTATGCGTGTTTCCCGCACCCAGTGGCCATCCTGGACTTCAACTAGATGGCAGTGAGCATAGGACGGATGAACTGGAGAAGTGGACGAATTGGCACACATTCCCCAACTTCACCACTGGATTCAGCTGCAAGTAGGTGTCTTTACTTTATTTTACCCCTCGCCCTGCTTCAGCGCTAGGGAAGGGTGGTAGGATGGGGAGACTTTAAAAATTGGCAATCCTGGGCTGGAATGGCCCTTTAAAGTGGACCTATCACCAGAATTTTCACTATCCTGGTGATTGGTCTGCTTTTCTGGGGCATTTTGATTTGGGACTCCCCGCTGTGTGAAACCCCCATTATCACCCATTCAACTCACCTTTCGGCCATTCCTACGGCAAATGTGCGAGCTCTCATCCAATCTTACTAACGCACAGCATAAAGCTGTTTTGGAGACAGCATCGGCATAGCGAGTGGTGGTGGCCACAGTGCATGCCCCCCGTGCCCGTCCTATCTGAAAGGCTGGGTGCAGGAGCATGCACAGCTTTGCCGCAGATAGGTCCACTTTAACTGATTGCAGTAGCGTGGCAAAAAGGTGCGGTATCAAATAAATTGAAACTGGAGCCTTTTTTTAAAATAAATTAAAACATTTAAAAAAGCCACAACGCCACTACATATCTGCAGGATACGTGCAGGAAAGCCTAGCTACGCCTCTGGACTCCAGACTGGGTTTTGGTCCACTTTAAGGCAGTGACCATGAACGCTAAATATTTTTTCTCTTTAAACACATACTCTGCCCAATAAACTGGGAGCCAGTTTATTGCTGGGTCCTCTAGGAAAAGTGAAAGATTGGTCTTCCAGGTCAGTCTTGAGAAACAATTTCTTAGTTCTTTTGCAGCCTAAAATGAACCCATCAACAAACTCCAGATTAATCACCTTAGATTTTATCTTAACTTCTGTCAGATCAATGAGACAGAAAAGCGTTGCTGGTGAAAACAGAGGTATTATGCATCTATAACAAAAATGGGTCATTCTTCACTAAACAACTCAGTTTCCAGCAACTTCCTAAGGCCTCAATCTCTTTTAAAACCAGATGCACCCCCTTGACCAGCAATCCAGTTAAGATCTTCTAGGAATTCAGATTCAGGCTGGCACAACTTTACTCTAGCCCCACGGGGCATCCCAAATTGAGTTGCCTGCTGTGTGGAACCCCCCATATCTCCAATATCAGCTTACACTCCCCTGGTCAAATGGTCAATGGATGGGCTCTTGTACAATTAGAGTCATTTGCCATTCCTGCACGAGCCATTCAAATGGGCTGGGAGCATGCACACCGCTTGGGATTCGGCTGCAGCCACTTCTACTTCCCATTGAAATCAGAGCCATTGGCCAAATGACATAGTCACAGAAAACTGGATTTGATTGGACGAGAGCCCACGCATGTGCCATTGGACCAGGAAGAGGTGAGTTTTTCTGGGTTCTAGTGGGCTTCACACAGAGGGGCATCCCAATTCCCTGGGGCATGGAACAACACCCAGGATAGTCAAAATCCCAGGTTTGTCCCACTTTTACAAACCTGGGGTCAAAAAAGTCCTTCGAGACCTCAATATGGATAGCCTTACCCAGGATATGGTAGATATAGTATGGTAGAAATATCAGCGGTGGAAAAGACCATTAGGTTACTTAAAGTGGACCAAAAGTAAAAATAAAAAAATCCAGAGGACAAACTCACCCTCCCGGTGCAGGTCTGGATCCTCCCATAGCACAAAGCCGACAACTGTCGGCTGTGCTGCTGCTTTTGCTAGCCGCTTCCAAGGTTCATGTAATGCGCAGCTCCTGCTCACCTTGCCACTGGCGCTGCTGCTCGATGTTGGAGAATATCTGAACGCTCTCTGTGAGGGACTGGTGTGAGGTGAAAAGCTGCACCAAGGAGGATTGTGGGATACATACTCCCGGGTGTATCAACATGGCGGCACAGGAGTGAGATGATCGGTAGCCAGCTGTCTGGTAAAGTGAGTAGGTAATTACTAAGCATGCCGAGGCAATCCTTTCCAATATCTATTATCCCCAAACCAGAGAAATTCCAGCAAAACTATCGACCAATATACCTGCTCGGCATCAAGATTCTCTCCAAAATCTTGGCATACAGAAACGTGGACCACAAAAGTGTGGCAAAACAGAAAAAAACATGTCCGCAAAAACGTGCCCACAAAAAGCCCTGCCTGCTGCATCCGGGCTCCTTTTAACGTCTATGGTGCTGTATATGTGAACGCATGTTCATGTCACATGCAGTAACACATGCGTTTTACACTTGCAGCACATGGTGATGTCTTGAGGTGTCCTGAGGATGTTCTTAAAGAGCCAATCCCTGGCAGTCAATCTGGCAGGGCAAGGATCTGTGTACTCTTCTGGGCTGCAGCAGGAACAACCATGATATGGTATGACAAGGGGAGTTTGAGCAAATTACGATTCGTCCAAATCGGTTCACGAATCTCTAATATATATATATATATATATATATATATATATATATATATATATATTTATATATGTTCATTCATATTCATATATAGAGTGCCAGTGGAACAATATTAACTTAGATATAGCGCATAAACTACCCAGCAATCACCGTGTGTTTTTTAACCTTCAATTATGTACTGTTGAAGCACATGGCCAAGTATACTTGACATGGTTCTGTTCTGCGAGTTTTGCATTGATTTTGGCCATACAGTTTGGGAAGTTGAGGTATGTTTTGAAAACACTGGCAAGTACAATGTTTTCTTTTTAATTTTTCTTACAGAAGAAATATCATGGATATTTCTGGGTAGTTCATCGTGAGCAGAAGATCCTATTGCAGTGTGTAATCAAGCAAAAGGATTTGGATATACAGTATGTTACCATTGCCTTAATGAGCCAGGTGGATGAAGCCAGATAGAAAGTGAAGCACAACAAAAAATTTCCAGCTGGACCATAAGTGATGACTAAAAAAATACCTTGACTGGGTATACCGTATTAGACCACTGGGCGTATAAGACGACCCCCCAACATTTCCACTCAAAATATAGAGTTTGTTATATACTCGCCGTATAAGACTACTGCCTCTTCCGCACACCAAATAAAATGTAAAAGAACATCAGATTACACTGCAGCCGCATCCCTGCTCGCCTTTAGTTTGGGATGTGCCCACACTGGCTATTCAGAATGCGTCCCAGCATAGTAGGGATGCAGCTGCAGTATAATGTGGTTTGGGCTCTGGGAAAAGGGCCAGATGGGGGGTTTCACACAGTGGAGGATCACAATTTGGGATACCCCTGGAGTAGGGAACAAAACCCAGTGGGGCCTCCCAAATTTGGAAGCCCCACTGTGTGAAATACCCACGACTGGCCTTTTTCCCAGAGCGCACATCAGATTACACTGCAGCTGCATCCCTGCTCGCCTTTAGTTTGGGATGTGCCCACACTGGCTATTCAGAATGCGTCCCAGCTAAAGGCATAGTAGGGATGCAGCTGCAGGGTAATGTGGTGTTGGCTCTGGGAATAGGGCCAATGGGGAGGGTTTTACAGTGGGGCATCCCGAATTGGAATGCCCCAGTGGGTTTGTTCCCTACTCCAGGGGCATGCCAAATTGGGTTTCCTCTACTGTGTGAAACCCCCCAACTGGCCCTTTTCCCAGAGCCAAAACCACATTACACTGCAGCCACATCCCTACTATACCTTTAGATGGGACGCATTCTGAATAGCCAGCACAGGCCCCAACTAAAGGCGAGCAGGAATGTGGCTGCAGTGTAATGTGGTGTGGAGTCTGGGAAAAAGGCCAAACGGGGGATTCAGACAGGGGGGCATTCCATTTTGCTGCCCCTGATGCATGGAACAAAACCCAGTAGGTGCCCCCTGTGTAAACTCCCCCAAGTTGGGATGCCCCCTGTGTAAACTCCCCCAAGTTGGGATGCCCCCTGTGAAAACTTCCCCAATGACCCCGTTTCCCAGAGTCCACACCACATTACACTACGGCCACATCCCTGCTCGCCTATAGCTGGGGACATGCCTGGTTTGTTTAGAATTTGTCTCATCTAATAGCGTAGTGTGTAATGTGTGGGGTCTGGGAAAGAGGCCAGTTGGGGGTTTTACACTGGGGGATGCCCCATAGAAACTTTTTTTTTTTTTTAATAAATCTTAAATAAATCACACCTCAGATCAGATGCTGAAGAGTCCCCTTCAAAGTGGAGAGCAGCGAGGGCAATGTCAGGAGTGCGTGCCAGGAGCCAGCCCCCTGCCTGCCCACACAGTGCCTGAGAGCAGGAAAGCTGATCTGCTCGGCGCTCACCCTGCTGGCCTGCTCAGTCTCTCCCTGCTCTGATCAACTAGTGCTGCCTGAGCAAGAGCATCGCTCTGCAGGAGGAGGCGGCGGAAGAGGAGGACGACGATCATGCTGCCCAGCCTGGTGAAGGTAAGTACATTTACTGCGACGGCGTGGGACATGACAGCGCGGGACAACTGCACGCGGGACAACAGATTAAGAATCGGGGCAGTCCCGGGAAAATCGGGACAGTTGGGGGGTATGTATGAGACCCAGGTGCACCCGGCGTATAAGACGACCCCCCCACTTGGAGGCATTTTTTACAGGGGGAAAAAGTCGTCTTATACGCCGGCAAATACGGTACATTAAAAGCAAGTGGTTTACAACAATGATGACATCCCAATTGTGACACATTTCAGGTCTCCTACATCTTGTGTCGCGTCAGAAATTAGGCTGTATTTGCTACTATTCAGCTGCATTCAATTCAGGCCAGCGATGCAGCCGCATATTATGTTAGAAAGTTAAAAAGTTATTTAAGTGATTATGGTGGGAAAGCTCAACGTTAATGGCATGTAGTAAAGTGAAGGCAATGGAGTGCATTTAGGACAATGCTATTCACTCACCACTCAACCCTCCTCATGTGCCGGAATAGATCAAGAATGTAGGAGCAGCCAAGTGCAAAGCTATACAACCTCCACCAATACTTTCATCAATAATGTCCACAATGGAGTACATTCAGGACTATGCCAATCACCAATCACCCACCACCCAAACACCCTCATCCACCAGGAGGGATCAAGAATGCAGGAGCAGCAAAGTGCAATGTTACACAACCCCCACCGCTCCCCCTAATAATTTAACCAATGTGCACACTGGCTCCGGCGAAGCCTGATTGTGGAACCCACCCCCAACCCCCTCATCCTCCAGCTTGTATCAGAAGGGCAGGATCAGCCAAGTGCTATGCTATGCAACCCCCACCCCCTCCCCTCATCAATAATGTCCCCAATTGAGCGCATCCAGGACTGCAGTAGGTCAATGCAGGCTAATAGACCTGACATGAGCATGTCCTGGTCAGGCCAGAGAAACAGCTGTGTTTGTGAGTGCAGGCGCTAAGTTTCCTACAGTGCAAGATAGGACCTGTTGCTCAACTAGCACTGTGTGGCCGTATCCCATACATTTCAATAGGCTGGGATGAATACAGTTATTTAAACCTTTTATTAGAATTTTGTAAAAAAAAAAAATTGGTCTGGTGCATGTGCCATGGGATTCTTTTTATGTGCATTCTTAACACTATTTTTGTGCTGCAAACTTGTGATTTGGGTTTTGAGAGAGCTATGTCATGTTTGTCTAATGTCCTTTATGCAATTCCCATTTTAAATTAAAAAAAAACTGTTCTGTATGCCTGAATTCCTTTTTTTGAGCACCTCTTGGAGCACCTGCAAATTTTTTGATAAATTGTGCTTGTGGCGCTCTCGGCTGGAGCTAGGAGTCACTGGTGCACAAGCTCTTATAAGCAGTGCGCTACGAATGTTGTCTGGCCGGGAGCGCTACAGCTGACAGCACTGCCAGCCAGAAGCCGAGACTGTGGTGTGGGCACTGCTGAAAGTCTCGGACGAGGCACTTATGTGGCGCCCACACCAATAATAATAAATAAGCCTCCACATGAAAATGTATGTATATATAAATATATCTCCATCTAACTCAAATATCAATACATTATGTATTGCATTGTTTCATAGGAGGAAGGGATCTCTCTATAACTGGGGACACATAAGGGTTGATTCATGATCGGTGCACAAAAATGCTAAGGCGGAGTGCAACCGATTCTGCATGTGCCTAGGTGCATGATTCATGGCTGCATGCGCATGCCAGGTGCGAATGGCATCTTCTGCAAGGAAAATTTTCTGTTTTAAAGTGCAAATGGCTCTGCCCCATGTGCATTTGGCCAGCTAAGCACTTAACTGCTTCCGATGGTCCCCCATGTTTCTTTCATTTACTGTTTCTCCATAGTGATGCAGCTTTTGTCCTCTCTACGAAGCTCTATTCGCTATTTTGGTGTGTATTCTCTGGAGAACCTGTGTTCTCCATTTTTTCGTGGGGATATTTTGATTCCAGTTAACCTTATGCCTTATGCCCTAACTTTTGAAAACAATTTCTTATTAAACATTTTTATAAGAACTGCAATTTTGATAAGAGTCCCTTCTCCTATGCTTTGGACCATTACAGCTTCACAGGAGCGCTGGACGTTGAGAAAGCCCTATATTTATATCTCAAGGGCCAAAGCTGGTTCAGAACAAAATAGACCAATCAGCTCCATTTCGAAGCCTATAGAATATTTGATTCAATTCAGCACCATATCAAGAGACATGTATATAAATTATTGTACACATACAGTAATGAATTTTAATGTATAAGCAATAAGATGTATTTTATATCAGAATGAAACAGCATGGTAGTGGGAATATCTGAGGCAAGGGATCAGTGTGGGTCCCATCATCTTTTTGTTTGTAAGTATTTTCTATACCCAGCCACTGACCAGCCCAATCATCTAACTTTAACGATTTAAGGTGGTAACTAGAACAGCGGGAGAAAATGAATCATATTCTATTCCACCAAGTATAAAATATTTTTTTTTGTTTTAAGTTTGAAAACAACACCACCTTATGGGGGTCATGATAATTAGGGCCTTATTTATCAAGGAATAGCGACAGATAGCGACAGATAGCGACTGGGGAGCCGGCCAGTAAAGCCAGGTACCGCAACTAGAACGCCGGCTCCCCTCCACAATCACACATTTATCAAGCCGATACTGCTTAGCGACTGAGATAGCGCCACCTAGCAACTCATTCATCATTATCCCAGCCTCAACCCACAGCGCCAGCGAACATCCTTGAACAGCGACAGGTATGACCTCTCGCTACCTGGCGCTCTCCAATGCATTTCAATGGCAGAATGTATTTTAATTAATAATTATTTTTTAATATATTTTTTTTTTTTACATTTCAAAAAAAAAAATCTGTGAACACTTCTTCCTTTGAAAATGTATTTTTTGGGGATTTAAAAAAATTTTTTTTTTTTTTGCAGAATTGATATTACAGGTCTGATTTTAAACTATTCAGGTTTGAATATTATTTCAAAATCATTTTTTTTTTGGGTGGTTAGGGGGTTAAAAAACTACTTTTAACACATCGCCTACTGCGCTCTGGGATTTAAACATGCATTTCACAGCGCTAGGAATCTTTAAGGCTGATTTTTTAATGAATATGGTGGGTGCCGGTCGCTATGTCCAGTCGCTATCATGCGCTCCCATACAACAGCGAACCTGTCAAATAGCGACTCAGCATCTTGTATTCAACATTACGGCACACCGTCTGAGTCGCTATCATCCACCGAACAATGGGCAAGCACAGCGACTACTAGCGGTCGCTGTCAAAATACCGCTACAGTCGCTCAACAGTCGCTATCTGTCGCTATTAATGAATCAGCCTCTTATTTGGTGAAATCAGTGTGACTTGCAGTGTGCATTGCAGTGTAGATAGCAAACTTCCTCTTGGTGAGCTTTTTAGTGTTTAGACACAAATAAAGTGCAAAAATGTTTTTGCTTCCCTTTTCCCCCCTAAATTACCTATACCTGTGATGGGCTATTTTTTACAAGTTAGTTTCATCATATTTTCAAAAAAAGTAAGGATATTTGTTTTCAAGTTCATAAAACAATAGAATGTTATGGGCTATACAGAAAAAATGGTGAAATCTTTAGCCTAGCCCATAGGGTGCTTTAATTTCCAAACTTCTAAATGTATCTTTACATCACAAGAACAATAATGTACCTAAACTGTAAAAATCCCGCATCAGATGTACAAATGATTTTTGTGGGGAAAATATAGGACAGACCTTTTTTTGCACTTTTTGTGCGTTATCGATAAAAAGCTCACTGGGGTATAGGTTGCAATCCACACCACAATGCACACGGGAAGTCACACTGGCTTCAACAAGTAATTAGCATGACCCTCAAAATTAGGTATCTGCAAACAGAATAGTGGAAAAACAATGCATGTCTGCTGTTATAAAAAGATTGCCTTTTCAGAATGACATTGATTTGTATGAATAGATTGTTGTAATATTTGTGTATTCTTTTGAAGTGTGCATTTTATCTAAAAACGTGGCACAGCACAAATGGTGTGCTTTTTTGGCATTTTCACAAATCCGGCTCCTGGCTTCAAATCAAAGGAGCTGACTCCAGGTGGACAGTGGATGGTGAATTTTTGTAGCAGGCTTGTAAAATAGATGAACAACTCCATTCTAGCCAGAGTTTCTCCAACACAGACTCTACGTCCTGAAAAACATGAGGGAAGTCAATATAATTATTTTAGTAGTTTATCTTATGTTATTCACCTGCTTAAAATTGATTGTCACTGTTGTTGAATAGTTCATTTATTTGCTTTATGTCTACAGCATTTGACTTACTACCTTCCAATGTTCCTAGTCTGTGTGGGCTTAGATCATACAACCACTCAGAGCATTAAAAGGCATTCTACCCAGGGCCGGATTATAAGGGGGCGCAAGGGGCTCGTGCCCCTGGGCCTCCACCACTTGCACTGCAAAAGGGGCCTCCACCAACCGTTGGGTTTGGTCTGGTCTGGGTTTTGCAGTCTGACAGGCGGCAGGCCAGCAATGACGCTATTGGCAGTGGTGGGGGCCCCCGCCCGCACAGGAAAGTTTGTTTTTGAAAATCTGCAACTGCAAAAAAGGCCTGGACAGCACAGGGGACTTGATCTGACATATAAGTGATTAGGCAAGTGCCAGACTACCACTGATCGGTTACTTGGCTGCACTATTACTTTAAAGGAGAAAATCATACTCTACTGCGGGCCTCCACCAAATTCTGTGCCCAGGGGCCTCCACCACTCTTAATCCCTTAATCCGGCCCTGCTTCTACCCCCCCCCCCCCATGCTGACTGTGAGGAGCTGCATCTGTCCCTCTGGGCCTCCTCAACAGAAGAACATGACTCACAGAAAGCAAAGTGAATAAAAGATGCAGCTCCGACAGCCAGCATGACACAAGTAGAAAGCAGGAGAAGTTTATTCTTTGCTTGATATGTTACTTTTACATTGTAAAAGGCCGGTCGAACAGCTCACAGCTGATTGTGATCGACCAATAGTCCAACCCTATTGAGGAGATGGTACATCTGTATTTATGCTTTATCAATGCTAGGAATGTGTCATTCAGTTGTCGTAACCCTAAACCATGTTGATTGCAGTGCCGTGACGTTGCTCTTTGTTCTGCCTCAAATCTGAAAAAGATTGGTACGAACCTGCTGAGAACGGCATAAAGGCATCTTTCTTCAAGAAATTTCCTTCTGAATCAAGAAAATGATTCGGATAGAATTCATCTGGTCTCTCAAACTGTGTCTTGTCCCGCAATACAGAGGTTAACAAAGGGATAATGTAGGTCCCCTAAAAAGAATAAATCTGTTATACATGCTGTGCTTGCCACATTTTTTTTTTTTTTTTATAGATTAGGCAAGGCATGTAAAGAACTGTGCATTATGCCCCCCCCCCCCCCAATCATTTGGGGAAAAGGTGTGTCTTTTGGGGCATGAAATAAGGTATATATTGGGTCCAACTACACCCTGGGAAAGCAGCTGAGCACAGGTCGCTGGCAGATTGGCTGTCAGAATTCATGGCAGCAGAATGGCTGTTGCTGTGGGGCCTGACCAGAATTTAAACAGCATTGCCAGCAAAAGCAGAGATGCACCACAAGCAACTAGGGACTATTTCTACTGCTTTGGGCCTATATCCTACTATTTTGAGTTAGCAGTAGTGGCAGCAGCAGCAGCCGCACAGTATAGAACATGATGGATAGGAAAGATATAAACAACTGCACAAGGCCAGTAGTAGTGGCAGCATAGCAGTACAGTACAGTAGAAACACAATGGATAAAAACAGAAAATGTTCAGCCATATAAGCAAAGTATGGAACATGGACAGACATAAGAAGTCAATCTGTGTAAGGCATCAGTTTTGCAAGAGGTTGTGTGAGAGGGCATCATCTTTTGCGTTCTTGTGCCCTGGATAGGAAAGAATTGTTATAGTTGAATCTGGAAAAGAAGAGAGACCAACGGGCTTGATGTGGTCATAAATGCTTGGCACTCCAAAGATTTTCCAGATTTTTATGGTCAGTCAAGATGATAATTTTGGCCCCTTTAAGTAGGTAGTACCATTCTTGAAGAGCAAGTTTAATTGCAAGGCATTCCCTGCCACTGACATCACAGTTTTGTTCAGAGCACGGCAATTTCTTGGAGAAAAAAAGCAATTGGGTAGAATTTCCTTTTAGATCCAATGTGCTGTGAAAGTACTGCTACAACAGCTTTCTCAGATGCATCAACCTCAAGGGCCTATGGGAGTGAATTATTTATAAAGCACTATCATCTTCCGTAGCGCTGTACAAAGTAGTGAGTACAGACAGGAAAGAACATACAGTTTTACAATTGCAGTGTTACTAAGTTCACAATGACTACATGATACAATAATAGAGAGAGCCTTGCCCTTGCGAGCTTACAGTCTAAAGGATAAAGGGTGCGGATGAAGGATCACAAACAGTCAGAATTGAGCTTTATGGAATGTGTCCTTTAGAGAACTGCTTAAGCCAAACTGTATGCTTGTCTACATAAGTGGATTTTGAGGGCACCTTTGAAAGCTTGGAGGGTTGTGGAGTGGCAAATTGAGTGGAGGAGGGCAATTCCGAAGATTGGAGTGGTACATGAAAAGTCTTGGAGGCGAGCGCCAGAGGAGGTGGCCAGGGTGGAGGACAGGAGAAGGTTGACGGCAGAGCGGAGGCTGTTTCTAGATTGATATTGTTGGATTAGAGCTGCAATGTAGGGGGCCCAGCTGAAGATAGCTTTGTAGGTTGAGCTAGAGTTTTAAACAGGATTCGCTGTGGGACTGATAGCCAGTGGAGGGACTAACAGAGGGGTGCAGAACTGGATGAGTGAGAGGAGAGGTGGATGGAACTAACAGAGAGAGGTGGATGAAACTAACAGAGGTGAGCAGCGGAGTTGATAATAGATTGGTGGGGTCCCAGTCTGTTAGTTGATAAAACAAAAAGAAGGATGTTGTATTAGTCCAGTCGGGAAATTACCAGGGCGTGCACTAGCCTTTTAGTGGTGTCAGGCAAGATGAAGGGACAGAATGACTCCTAGGCATCAAGCTTGGGGAGTTGCAGATATTGTATAATTATTAACAGAGATAGACGTGTTAGAGAGGGGAGGGGATTTAGGGGAAAATGACTAGTCCTATCTTATACCATGTTTAGCTTGAGGAAGCTAGCAACATAATTGAAGATATGACTGTAGGCAGTTGGAAATGCAAGTTAACACATAGAAGTGGTATTGAAAGCCAGGTGAAGTTCTAAGCTTGCCAAAACAAAACCATAGGTGTAGATTGAGAAAAGTAGGGGACCTAGGACAGAACCTTCGTGTGGCACACTGACTGAAAGAGAACAGAAAGAAGAAGTTTTAAAGTAGGATACGCTGAAATATCTGAGATGAGCAAAGAGAGTGCAAGCTCTTGAACCCAAGAGAAAAGAGAATTTCAAGAAACAGGGAATGGTCAACAGTGTCAAAAGCTGAGTATAGAGCAAGAAGGCGTAGGATGAAGTAGCGACCTTTGGTTTTAGCAGTGAGCAGATTGCTAGTGGATTGGTTAGAGTGGAATCCAGATTGTAGGGGATCAAGTAAGTTGTTATTAGATAAATAGTAAGTTGTTCAAGAAGTTTGGAGGAGAAGGGGAGTAGGGAGACTGGAGTGGGTTTCTTGATTAGAGGAATAATAACTGCATGATTGTAAGAAGAAGGAAAGGGTTAAGGCTGGAGTGAGGGATAAAGACACTTGAGGAATAAGGTGGGGTACATTAGGATCACGAGAGCAAGTAGTCAGATGTGCCCTAGAAATGAGAGAGGATAGTTCTAGTTCAATTATTGGAAGTGAAGTAAGGTGGTGGGGTGATGAGGGAAGCAGGTGAGGCTGTGTCTAATGGATTAAGGCCCTTATTCATCAAGCGATAGCGCCAGGTAGTGTCTGCAGAGCGCCAGGTAGCGGCAGCTAACGGCGACTACCGACTCCAGTACGCCCGGCGGCGGTCACAATGACGCATTTATCACGCAAAATGAGGCTAGCGCCGGCGAGAGCGACAGCAAGCGCGGGATTCATCATGAAGCCGCCTGGAACGAACAGCGCCGCAGCAAATTCCTTCACAGCGACACGTATTACCTGGCGCTACCTGCCGCTCTCCCATACATTTCAATGGCAGACGCTGCAATGATTGATTTTAGTTGTTTTTGGGTTGTTTTTGTTGGGACAAAATTCCACACATGTTTATATTGATATGTTTTATGAATGTGGCTGGTTATTGTTAATTTTTTTTTTTTTTTTTTTGTTTCACAATGTAATGTTGTGAGTGACATGGGAATTGCGTCTCCTCCACCCAAACTCATTGGCATCAAATTCCCTGGTTTTACACACAAACGGGCCTTGTAAAGCTATTTTGTAGCCTGTCAGGTTGGTCGGTCACGTTCGCTCTTAGAAAGTGTCAGCGCCCAAGCTATTCGGCAGCCCTGTCATTGATGAATCTGTGTTGGTCGGTGTTTGTGCAGTCGCTGTTTTAATTCGCTATCTGGCGGCGCGAGCGTCGCTGTGCCTCGCTGCGCTGCGTTGTGCGTCGCTGTGCTGTTCATACATGTGTCCTTCTGCCAGTTTCAAGGAATTCACTTTCCGCGACCCCAGTCGTTGTTAATGAATACACTGTAGTTGTGAGCGTGCCTGGCCACATATAGCAGAATTTACATTCAGTCGTACCAGCTCATAACAACCCGTTATGCATTCTCATGTGTGCTACATTTTCAGGTATTAGTCTAGTTTGATTGTGTGTTGAATTTTTGAAGGAATTAGATTTTTATATTTAAGCACAACGGTGTATGCTTTAGAAGGACCTATGCATTACAGTATGTAGATTTCCCTGCTAAATGCAGCTAATAAATCGTTGCGCCTTTGGCCCTAGCTTGTTTTGCAGCGTATTTTTTTGTTTTGTCCGCCACTTAGCGTGCCTAGAGCTGATATTAGCTTGTCCCTGTTGCGCGCATGTTTGTGTTCGAATTTAGAAGCACATTTGCTAGCGTCATATCCGGTTCCGGGATCCTCCTTTGCGTTTCAACGCCACCTTAAGGTAAAACTGTCTAGCGCTTAGGCCAATAGCTTGTTTAGCAGCGTATATTTTTGTTTTGTCCGCCACTTAGCGTGCCTAGAGCTTATATTAGCTTGTCCCTGTTGCGCGCATGTTTGTGTTCGAATTTAGAAGCACATTTGCTAGCGTCATATCCGGTTCCGGGATCCTCCTTTGCGTTTCAACGCCACCTTAAGGTAAAACTGTCTCGCGCTTAGGCCAATAGCTTGTTTTAAATAGTAATTTTAGTTTTTCCGCCACTTAGCTTGCACATAGCTGAGAATAGCTTGTTGCTGGGGCGCGGAGCGTATTTTTTTTTTTTAATTTTTTTTTTGGGTCTAATGTCGCTAGCGTCATTTCCGGTTCCTGTTTCCTCCTTAGCGTTTCCAATATGGCTCCAAAGCGAAGACTGATGCGCCTCCCCAGCTCCTCCTCTGATTCCGGCCCCACCACCCCTCCCCCACCTCCCCCACCTACCTCACCTTCCCCAAATAGCCCCCCTCCCACCCCTTCCCCTCCGGGGCCCAGTAAGAAAAGGCGCACAAGGGTGGATAGCCGCGTAAATGGCCAGGTGGTCAAAGTGAGTTTTTTTTTTTTTTTTTTTATGTTTAAAGTTGCTGAACACACAGGGGGGATAGGGTCTGAAATTTATTTGTTGTCAGACCAAATTTTAACAATCCCCGTGGGGCATCCCCATTGTGGATGTCCTGCTGGGATGCCCCCCCCCTGGAGGGGCCTAAAAATTACCTCTGCCCCGTCACATCTGTGCATGCGTGAGCTGCGCATGCCTATTGCGTTTACCTCTAGCAGGGTGTACCCCGGCGCCAGACATATTTGCATTTTGTGTGCAGGCGCACTCCCTGTTAGAGTCAAACGCCACATGCGTACTTTGCCGTGCAGACACAGCTGAGCTTGTAGGCACCTCCCAACGGCCTTGGATGCGCATACAACACCGGCTTGGAGCACTGTGTTTGGCTTGCGGAGTGACGTGGGACTGTCCTCAGCGGTGTATTTGTGGCCTTCCAAGGGGGTTGCAGACAGTGGTCCACCCACAATATTTGTGGCACACCAAAGTGCACCCAAACCCAGATTAATGTTAATCCTGGGTGTGGGTCCACTTAGATCTTTTCTCTGTTTAACTGTTTATGACATTGTTCTGATGTCATGTATTAATTTTCCTTTTTTGTTTTTGTTTTTTTTTTCATAGGACTTCTGCAAGTCAGAATACGACTATGCCCGAGGAGCTAAGAAACGCCTTGCCATGGAGGTGAAGGCCACTGTGTCCCGGCGCTTCCAGACCGACCTGACCATCCGGGCTATTCAGCAAAAATGGTCAGATTTCAAGCGCCGGGACCCAGAAGGCGTGTACCGCCTATATGATGCCTACGCATCAGGTAAGTTAAAGCTTAAGTTCTTTTTTGCCTTTGTGCATAATCATCTGCTAAGCTGTGTCCTTTTTTGCTCTTTAGATTAATTATTTCCTTTCACCTCCTCCACACAGATAAGCGTCCTCCCCTGGGGAAACGTGGGAAGGGATTCCTCCCCCGAACCAGGCAGGCGGACTCGGGGGAGTCATCGGGGGAGGGTCCCTCCCGCGGGTCCTATTTAGAGGACCCAGGGGAGGAAGGGGATGACGCCCCAGAGGAGTGTGCTGCTGGGGGGCAGGCTGGATCAAGCCTCAGCTCCTCACACTCTGCGTCTGAGGACTCTCACCAGGCAAGGGCCCCCTCTCAAGCAGGGAGTGAGAGGGAGGAGGGTGGTCCTTTGCCTGGTGGATCTTCGGAGCAGAGTGTGAGGAGCCGAGGCTCCCCGCCTCCTCCTCAGAGCCCTCCCTGGGATTCAAGTGGCGCTTCATCCCCTGGTGAGTGCACATGTTTTAATTGTTAGTCTGTGACAGGTTTCATCTGACCAATTTTGCTTAGCCCTTGCCATTCCTCTCTAATTTGCAGGGCATCATATAGGCGGCACCTCCATGGAGTTTTGGCGAAGCATTCTCCTCGGGCATAGTCGTGGTAAGTGTATGTTGTTAGCCATCTCAATTTGGAATTTATGTCATTCTTTAAAGTGGACCAACAAACATTGATGAGATTGCTTGGATTCTCCCGCCTTCCCTGCCCAATCACATCCCTCACCCTGGGCCACCCCCAAACCAAAAACCACAAACTACTTAACTCTTTGGGGTTGCCAGAAGCCATCGTCCCTGCCTCCTGTGTGGCACTCTAGATGTGTGTGCGCCTGCGCTATGTTTCATACTGGCATGCGCGTGCGCACACACTGGAGGAGTGATGTGCGGAAGGCAGGGGTGGTTGAAGCTTAAAATTTTGTTGCTCTGCCAAAGTAGACTAACACACTGAATATTAACAATCCTGGGTCTTGGACCACTTTTATCAGACACGTTTCCTGGTCCATTGTGTCAGCTGGTTTGCTAATGTACATTAACATCACAAACCCCACTACAGTGCTAGCCAACTGTCAACCACCCCTATGTTTCTGCCAACACCATGATGGGTGTTTGCATTTCTTTTCTTGGGTTAAGTTGTTCCCGCTCCAACATGTGGCCCACTATTAACATTAGCCAAACAACTGCAAATGATTCCTTTAAATAGCACTGTCTATGTTATTTGCACATTCTCTTTAGGGATACATGTGTGAAGCCTTACAAATTGACATTAACTCATGGTCCAGGAAATATGCTAATTTAGGTCAACCTGTATGTAACCATGCAAGCCTTTGCATTTTCAGACTCAATAACCAGATGGATGTCAAATAGTCATGTGTCATTTGCCCACTAATTGTGTTTTTGCCTTTTGCTTTATGTTGACAGATGTTGCGACGCAGACGGAGCCAGAGACCCTCCTCCCCACCCCAGCTCCAGGGACGGCCAGCAGCATGGGCCCCCGCCACAGCTGCGATGGTGAGTACATCCCACTTCATATGCCTAAAGACTTGTGAAACCTATGTCTTCTAGTCACATCAGCAGCCAAGTTAAATTTACCTATGTGTTAATTTCACACACATCTCTATTCAATGTGTTGGCACAATAATCCAACATGCCTGTTTGCATGCTTGATTGTTGGCTCACATCCTTCATTAGGCCCCATAGAGACTATTTTTGCGTTAGACACAACCAAATGGGCCCGATTAGGTCTGGACCTGTAACATTATAGGGTAAACTCGTGGACTCGTTCGGACTTAGGCCCTGATGTTTGGCTGTTACTAAACACAAAAATGGACACACAGGGAATTAGACCTTCTTTGCTTCCCAAGAGTTAAACTGGAACAACAACCAGGATTTTGACTTTCCTGGGTGTTGTTCCACTACGGTGGGGCACCCCTGATCGGCACCGCTGTGTGACAACCCCCTGAACTCACGTTGCTACATCTGTGTCTGTTGAGGTCACTGCCAAATTATTAATAAATTGTTGTTTCTACATTTCTACAGCTTGTGAAAACCAGCATCGCAGACTGTGGCGGGAGATCCGGCTCCTGAAGCTGATGCTGCTGGCCAGGAAGAGGCGCCGACGGCGTCGTTAGGGTGGGGGGGAAGGCTGGTCTCTTGATGGCCGTTGTTGGCCAAGGTTGGCCGTGTTGGCCATTGTTTATATTAAAAAATTTTTGATTCACATCATTACAGTGTGTTGCATTGCAAAGCCTAGTTTAGCTGTCTCCCAAAACATTTGTGGGTCAATGTAGCCATACCTTTTGAGCCATTTCAGGTGTTAACCATAGTAAGCTATGGGCTCCAATGTGTGGGCTACATTGACCAATACATTGACATATGTAGATCCAGATACTCATCCCTGACTGTGTTATTAGCGAGGTCTTAGGAAACACACAATTTAGAGGTGGGTGAAGCAAATATATTTACATAACCAAAAAGATACAAAATTAATATTCTTGGCTGGGTGGCCGGGGAGGTTGGGAGTCATTGCTAGGGGCGGTGTTGGGGGACAACAGTGCAGTAAAAAATATAGACTGCTGTTGTATGAGCTGTTGTAGCAACAACAAAGTTTGGTCCTGCCGCTGTATTGCTTCTGCCTGGCGCTGTATTGCTTCTTCCTGGCGCTGTACCGATTGCTCGATAACATTTGCAAGGCGACCAAGGTCCTGGTTCTGTTGTAGGTTTTGCCTTAACTGGTCCACCTGGCGCTGCAGGCCCTCATTTTGTTGCTGACACATCAGCACCTGATTTTCCAACGCCGCAATGCGCTCATTAGTTCCATCACGCGGCTGTTGGCGACTGTAGTCCTCCAGCATCCGGACCCCTAGTTGGTAGAAATCGGCACTGGTTGGTGCCACACCTCCTCTTGCTGTGGTTGGAGGCTAAACAAATAGTAAACCACATTTTAGTCAAACGGAACAAATGCAGTTATGCCCCTCCCAAAAGTTACCATAAACACTCACTAGACAACTTACCCTTGTCTGAGCCTCTGAAGCTTGGCCACATGGGACTTGGGAAGAGGTCCCAGCTTGGGGTTCTGGTTCCGCCTCCTGCCAAAACAACAATGAAAGGAAATGTTACATGTTGCTTCTTCCACTACCCACGAATATGCCAATGGGTTTCGAGGTCGTCTACATCAGCCATGTTACCTGCGTGTCCTCCGGCCCAGGTAGGCTCGAGGTCTCGCTGCCAGAGAGTCGCAATTCAACATCCGAGATGTCGGGCAAGTTGGCATATGCTAAACAGGAAAATCAGGTTAGTAGGTCTGTGGGCCAAACTCTAATGTAACCTGGTTAGGCTAGCGAGGCCATACCTCTAAAAAGTTTAAAAATACACACTAGACCAAAGGTCTATGTTAAACTCAGATTGTTAACATGTATGTTACAGGACTAAGACGCACTAATTTCTGCAAATCTCATCATAAACATTGCTTAAATTAAACATACCCGCAATATCCCAGATGTCTGGAGTGGGGTCCTCACTCGAGCTTGGACCTTGAAAATACATGTGGACACACAAGTTGCCAGAAGCAAGTGGCACAACATTAGAGCCAAAATACAGACTAGAGCAAGGCAAAACCACTTACCCTCATCTCTGGCAGCTGGAACTTGAGGGGCCCTTTCTGGACAGCCACTTCCGATATTCGGGTCAACTAAAAAAAACAAAAAAATGTGTCTAAATAATCAGCAAACTACTACAGGGAATGTTTGGCTAAAAATATGTCCGCAAAGATACATTGCTATCACTCAAATAACTAAGAGACTGACCCTGGGGAGGCAACCAGCACTCCCAAGAGGCATCTTCAAGTTTACCAAGCAAACATGTAGCTTAGTAGACTAACAAAATTGAACCAGTGTAACCTAAACAGCAGAAAGGATACATTATGTATTGCTGTACACACCAACAGGGTCCTGTTGACCGGCAACATCGGAAGTGGGGTCCAAAGATGAACCAGTCACTTGGCCTACCAAGAAAAAAGACAAATGAGACACATGCACTTGAGTCAAAGTGGATCAAGCAAGGTGAACACATGCACTTACCGACATCCAAAGAGTAGGTGGGATCCGGAGGAGATGCTGGGGCCAAGGGCATGGGAGCTAGGCCAAAATAAAACCAACATTGAGCCATAGCTAATGTGCGTGCCAAAATACAACATGCATTAAGGTGTGTGAGCAGCTCTTTCACTAATATTGACTAATCAAGCCAAGTGTGGCTCACACATTGATATGCCGATATATGGCTACACATCTCTGGCATCCTACATATCTACACATGTTAGGGCCTTGTTAGTTACTGCCTGTGAGTGTTACAGTGGGCGTGCAATTAGGCCGCACGCACATATTATTAATAGTCAACAGGGCAAACCTTTATTGCTTGAGCTGCTCCCACACCCATTTGTTTAGAAAAAAACCAGCAAACAAATAATGGGTAAATACCTTCAATGGCAGACTGGGGTAGCCTTGAGGTTGCTGGAAGGGCAGGAGCTTGGGTGTCCGGAGCCACATCCCGGACAGCAGCATGTGCACCTATGCATAAAGCAACAGACAGAAAAGTTACAAATGTTTGAGCTATAATGTAATACTTCACAGGTCCTACAGTTAGTTGGTCAGAATGTAAAAATGCTAATCACAGACATTAACATTAGGTTATTGTAAAAGCCAGAAAATATGTACCTTCAGCCCAACCGGTGGTGTCATCCCCAGGATCCACACCCTGCAGCCGAGCCAGTGGGATTTTGGCCTTCAGCATCTCCTCATACGGCCTGTAGGTACTCTTTGGAGCCTGGATGAACCCACTGTCCACATCAAGATCGTGATTCATCTTTTTCATAAGGGCCCCTCGCAAAGTGTAGAAGCGTTTCCTGCAGGATGGGCCACTACGTGGGTGTTGAGCTGTGCTACTAAGCTCCACACCAATGGCATCCCACAGTTTGCTTCTTTCTTGTTTGCCTATGGACTTGCTTTGGGAGCCAAATAGCAGCTCCCATTTCGCAAGTGTCAGGCGCACAAGATGATTATTCTCAGCCAAATTAAATTCAGGCTCCCTCTTGGCACCTGGGCGCTTAGCCTGGGGTGCTGCCCCACCTTCAGGCTGTGCCCTTTTCCGTAAGGGAGGTCTGCGCACAGCACCCACCAAACTCCTACTCGGGCCTGCTGTGGCCGGCAGATGTCCTGTATTTGGCTCCATCCTGTAGCTGCACACACACACAAATCAACACCCCACAAGCACGCATGCACACTACAGAATGGCATCGCAATCTCTTAGGCTTGGGCAGGTTTTATGTGCTCTAACAGCCAATCCAAAAGCAGCCCACTTAATTGATTCACACATACAGCCCAGTTCCTTCTAGGCACACCTCCACTGCACTGACAGAAGCATGTGTGTTAGCCAATTAACTCATTACAGACCTCATTAAACAAACAACACACACCCAAATCCAACAATGGACTGATGTATCTGCAACCCTTGTGACATGTGCTTAGCCTAACGGCTATATAAAAAAACAACAGCTTCACTTTCATTGGTCCCCACCTGATTTTTGGCCCATGTCCGTTAATGCACGCACGTTACGGCTCAAGTACGCTAGTAGCGCTACTAGCGTGCGCGTGCGCACTCTGTTTTACGCACACCTGGGTCGGCTAATTGGCGCCCGGAAATAGCAGAGCGACGCAAAAGGCGGCAAAGCGGACCTATCACTTTTGAAAATGAAGTATAAAAGGAAGGAATGAACTAGGTTCTGCTATTCTTACACTGTGGCAAAGGCTGTGGTGTGGTGCTGTGCTCGCTTCCCTTAGCTCATTTGAGCCTCTGTCTGGTTTCTGTCCTCACTCTCTGTGGCTTGTTGGGTGATTTCTGACATCAGTGCTGTTTCTTTAGGAGCTTGGTTTGGGTGGCATCTGCAAATATTGTGTAGCATACAGCAAGTGAGGTTTGATTTTGGGGCCTTTTGTGGGCTGTGCAGCCACTCCCCTCTTGGTTGTGCTTAACTTAGAAAGCTGGTTTTCAGCAGGCTGGTGGTTTGGACCACTATAGTTCTGGTTTTGTGGTGAGCTGCATTGTAGCGGGTGTGTGTGTAGTGTGATTGTTTGTGTGTGTGTTGTGTGTTAGTGTTTTTTTTTGTTTATTTTTGTTTTTGTATATATCTTTAGTGTGTGTGATGGATAAGAGGGTGATGTATGGTGTCTGGGTGGATGGATGTATGTGTATGCTGAAAGAGCAGGAGGAAAGGGAGCGGGGTGTTGTGAGGCTTAGGGCACCCCGCTCCTTTGCAATCCGCCTTTCAGTATGGGACTTAAGTGACGAGCAGATCAGGAGCCGCTTCCGTCTGAATCGTGCTGCACTACAGTCCCTATATGATCAGATTAAGACCAAAATCGAGCCATCCACCAAACGCACTCACTCCATTCCAGGCATAGTACGCCTGTGTGCCACTCTTAATGTGTTGGCACGAGGGACCTTCCAGGCAACCTCAGCCCTCCTCAGCGGGATAAGCCAGGCTACTATGAGCCGCATCCTAATCCAGGTAGTTCTGGCAATTTGTGATTTAATCCCAATTTACATCAAGTTTCCTGAGGATGAGGAAGAGGTTGCCAAAATAAAACATGCTTTCTATCTGATGGGAGGGATCCCGAATGTGCTAGGGTGCGTTGATGGTACACATATCCCTTTCCGCCCTCCCCGTGCACAGGAGCTGTCCTACAGAAACAGGAAGCAGTTCCATTCATTTAATATCATGGTGGTCTGTGACCATGAGATGAAGCTGCGGGCGGTGAGATCGGGGTTCCCCGGCTCATGCCACGATTCTTACGTCTTGCAGCGGACAGTCCTGTGCCGGAAGTTTGATAACAACGAAATGCCAGCTGGCTGGCTACTGGGTAATAAATTAACCATGTCTATGTATTTTGCTAATATGTGGCCTAGTAAGGCAATTTTAAACAAACTACCACCCAAAAACATGTACTAGTACTAATTGCTGTCTCTCTCCTTGTGTTTTTTCTACAGCGGACAAGGGATATGGGCAGAGAACGTGGGTCATGACTCCGGTCAGGAACCCACGGACCTCTGCCCATGAACGCTACAATGCAGCGCATCGCAAGACCAGAAGCATTGTGGAAAGAACCATCGGCCTGCTGAAAGCACGCTTTCTCTGTTTGGCACGGCCAGGAGGAGAGATGCTCTACAGCCCACAGAAGGTTTCCAAAATCATCCTTGCCTGCTGTGTGTTACACAATATCTGTATATGTCACCGAATCCAAGCCCCCGAGGAGACAGCACTGGTGCCAGAAATCCCCAACCTGCCCGCAGATAGAAGTGAGGACACCCAGACTGGCGATGAGCTAAGGGAAAGGCTGATCACTTCTTATTTTGCGGTAAGCTAACTACCCTTCACTCTAATGCAAGTACTGCACTCCTGTTTAAATGTCTTTGACCTCCCATCCAAAAGAGCAAACAAACGCACTAAGGGGGGGTTAAGATGACCCAAACCACTCTAAGGGGGGTTTAAGATGACCCAAACCACTCTAAGGGGGGTGTAAGATGACCCAAACCACTCTAAGGGGGGTTTAAGATGACCCAAACCACTCTAAGGGGGGGTGTAAGATGACCCAAACCACTCTAAGGGGGGGTGTAAGATGACCCAAACCACTCTAAGGGGGGTGTAAGATGACCCAAACCACTCTAAGGGGGGTGTAAGATGACCCAAACCACTCTAAGGGGGGGTGTAAGATGACCCAAACCACTCTAAGGGGGGTTTAAGATGACCCAAACCACTCTAAGGGGGGGTGTAAGATGACCCAAACCACTCTAAGGGGGGTGTAAGATGACCCAAACCACTCTAAGGGGGGTGTAAGATGACCCAAACCACTCTAAGGGGGGTGTAAGATGACCCAAACCACTCTAAGGGGGGTGTAAGATGACCCAAACCACTCTAAGGGGGGTGTAAGACGCCAATGTTGGTTATCAAGTTATGCATTTTTTTAAAAGAAAACACAAAACAACTATAAAGATATATACTAACTGCACTTTTCTTAATTTTTCAGGCACAAAGAGATGCACCATGATCTCTACATTCCTTTCACAACCCTTTCCTGGACTTTACTTTTCTTTTGCATTTCTGCTGGACTTTTCATTTTCTATTTCATTTATGTTTTATTATTAATTTTTTGTTAGAGAAAAAAATTAAAAAAAATATAGATATATACATGTGGCTATGTGTTTAATTCTGTTGTAAGTTTCCTTTTCATTCTAATTCCTATTTTCATTTTCCTTTTCTTTCTCTGTTCTGTTTTTATTTTCCTTTTCTTTCTCTGTTCTGTTTTTATTTTCCTTTTCTTTCTCTGTTCTGTTTTTATTTTCCTTTTCTTTCTCTGTTCTGTTTTTATTTTCCTTTTCTTTCTCTGTTCTGTTTTTATTTTCCTTTTCTTTCTCTGTTCTGTTTTTATTTTCCTTTTCTTTCTCTGTCCTGTTTTTATTTTCCTTTTCTTTCTCTGTTCTGTTTTTATTTTCCTTTTCTTTCTCTGTTCTGTTTTTATTTTCCTTTTCTTTCTCTGTTCTGTTTTTATTTTCCTTTTCTTTCTCTGTTCTGTTTTTATTTTCCTTTTCTTTCCCTGTTCTGTTTTTATTTTCCTTTTCTTTCTCTGTTCTGTTTTTATTTTCCTTTTCTTTCTCTGTTCTGTTTTTATTTTCCTTTTCTTTCTCTGTTCTGTTTTTATTTTCCTTTTCTTTCTCTGTTCTGTTTTTATTTTCCTTTTCTTTCTCTGTTCTGTTTTTATTTTCCTTTTCTTTCTCTGTTCTGTTTTTATTTTCCTTTTCTTTCTCTGTCCTGTTTTTATTTTCCTTTTCTTTCTCTGTTCTGTTTTTATTTTCCTTTTCTTTCTCTGTTCTGTTTTTATTTTCCTTTTCTTTCTCTGTTCTGTTTTTATTTTCCTTTTCTTTCTCTGTTCTGTTTTTATTTTCCTTTTCTTTCTCTGTTCTGTTTTTATTTTCCTTTTCTTTCTCTGTTCTGTTTTTATTTTCCTTTTCTTTCTCTGTCCTGTTTTTATTTTCCTTTTCTTTCTCTGTTCTGTTTTTATTTTCCTTTTCTTTCTCATTGGTGATTTAATTGTATTTCCTTTTTAGGTAACAAATAAAAAAAAAAAAAAATTGTGGCTATGTGTTTAATTATGTTTTATTTTCCATTTATATTCGAAGATCTGGTAGAATTTAATTTCCTTTTCAACACAAAATAAAAAAATGTTTACATTTTAAAACAAATGTGGCAATGTGTTTTATTCAGAAGGTACTGGATGGCCAGGACACAGCAAAGCTAACAGGCGCTGTGTAGAATAGCGTGGTCACACTGACTGACAGCGCCAACAAAGCTGAGGGCCAACATCATATTCAGCAATGTAGGCGTTGTTCGCAACAACGCCAGGTAGCGACTGAGGAGGCCTGCTATAGCGAATCGCTAACGCCCGCGGCTGACGCTAGCGGCGCTCATAGCGCCATACTTCAGTCGCTCATCTGTCGCTACCTGGCGCTATTGATGAATCGGCCTCCCCGCCTTGTTTCAGTGAATCTGGCTGTTTGCCAGACTAGCCAGAGACTGACACTGGTGAAGATAAGTATTGTTATGCTATTAAAAAGATTGTATTAAAGCGAGTTTAGGAGTTTTTGCGAGTTTTGATTGTATTTTTAAATGAGGTTTTATTATAAGTGAGGGGACTTTTTATAAAGGCCTTTATATTGTTTGACTTTAAGTGTTTAAGTGTTTATTGCCGAAGTGTTATAGAGCTAAAATAAGAAGTTAAAGGCCAAAGTTGCTGCAACTGTAAGCACTAAAATTGCGTTTTCACTGTTGTTTTTGTAACTGCGATAATGGGCAGCAACATTGGAGGTCTACTTCAGTGCACAATTTGTCATATGTATAAACTTCAAAAGCAGCAGTTCCAGAATGAGTACTCGCTATGTTAAATGTGAGGATATTGTCACCTTGGAAGGCCAGGTTAGTGATCTGGAGGTGCAAAATGCAACACTAAGGGAGATTGACAATATGGAAAAGGGCATTCTGCTCACTGAGCAGGCAATAAGTGGGGTAGATACAGCGGGTGCAGTAATGGGTCAGGAGGAGGAGCAGATAAGTAGCTGGGTAAATGTAGACAGAGGGAGTGGAAAGGGTGCACAAAAAAGGAAGGCCATACCTGTGTCTGTACACCCTATCAGAATTGCCAAGTTGGGTAATGATGCAAGAATGTCAATCTGAGAAATGGCAGCCCTAGAGGATACTGCTCTCCCTAACAGCTGGGAGGACAGCCTAGCTAGTGAGCAGGTGGTTGGGACAGCAGGTAGGACTAGACATTTAGTGATAATAGGGGATTCTATTATCAGGCTGGTTCCAGGGTTTGGCATCTGGAAAGGGGAGATAAATTACTGGGAGGGGCTGGGGATGACCCAGCTGTCACAAGCCCTGTGGGGACCTATGAAAGAATTAATGGTAGATGGAGGATCCTTAAAAATGCATTTAAGGAATTAGGCACCAAGCTGAAGAGAAGAAACTCCAAGGTTTTCCTCTTTTTCAGAAAGACAGAACAAATAGGAAAGGGAGCGGAGTGTGTCTCTATGTAAAGCAAGAATTCAAAGCACATATTAATGAGGGGATACTAGCAGAAGATTGTGAGGATGTAGAATCCTTGTGGGTAGAAGTGTGGTGCGATGTAAACAATGTTAAAATAACATTTTGTGTAATCTATAGACCCTCAAACATAACTGAGGAAATAGAGGGTCAGCTACATAAACAGACAAAGTGGGTGTCACAGGCTGGTACAGTGGTGGTGATGGGGGACTTTAACTAGCCAGGTATCTACTGGAGAAATGGTTCTGCTTCTACTACAAGGGGGAGAGCATTTCTCAGCTTGCTACAAGAAAAATATATGAATCAGTTTGAGGAGGCACCTACTAGGGGGATGCTCGTTTCGATCTGGTAATATCAAATAATGATGACCTGATAGGGATGGTAAGAGTGACCACAATATAGTTGTACTAAACATACTTAAAACTGTAAGAGAGATTTTCTATCTGGAAGGGAAAAAACACTGAATTTTAGGTAGGCCAACTTCCCCAGGCCGCATTCCTGGACATAGACTGGGAGGAATACAGATGCCAAATGGGAGTGCTTTAAATCAATTGTGAGTACCAACGTTGCAGCATTTATTCCTTGGGGTAACAAATATAAGCGGCTAAAATGAAACCCCTCATGGCTGATACCTGTGTTAAAAGGGCAATAAGGAACAAGAAAATGGCATGTAAAAATAATAAGTCTGAGCTTTCAGCTGTAACCCTTGAAATATAAAAATTAGAAAGAAATACATTTGGCAAAAGCACAAAATGAAAGAGATTTGGCCAAAGAAAGGAAAACCTAAATGTTTTTTTAATATATAAATTCAAAGAAAAGTAAATTAGAACAAGTGGGTGCCCTAATTAAGGATAATGGGGAAATAGTCACTGTGGATGAAGAGAAGAGCTGTTAAATGGATTATTTAGCTATGTGTACACAAGAAAGGAGTAAGGACTGATAGCTATAGCCCAAGTATAATACTCAACAAGCTAAACATGGATATCATCTAAGATAGACTAAATCATTGAAATGTGGAAAAGACTGCAGGACCAGATGGTTTTCACATAAGAGTTCTTAAAGGACTTAACTTATCACCCCTGTTCTTCATCTTTAAAGAATCACTAACAATTGGAATTGTGCCAAAGGATTGGCGCAAGGCAAATGTGGTGCCTATTTTTAAAAAGAATCTAGGTCTTCTCCGGGGCAATTACAGACCTTTAAGATTAACATTCATTGTGAGAAAATTGCTTGGGGGCTATTAAGGGATGCATAATATTATGCGGCAACCAGCAACGTTTTACTAAGGACAGAAGCAGTCATACTAACCTGATTGGTTTTATGAGGAGGTGAGTAGAAGCCTGGACAGAGGGGCGGCTGTAGATAAAGTTTTTTTGGATTTTGCAAAAGCATTTGACACTGTCCCCTATAGATGCTTATTGGATCCCTTAGAAAATACAGTTTGTAATTGGATTTAAAACTGGCTGATCGTGTACTCTGACTGGTTACCGGTTGTAAGCAGTGTACCCCAGGGTTCAGTGCTGGGCCCGCTATTATTCAACTTGTTTATCAATGACATAGAAGATGGAATTGAATGCTCTGTTGCTATTTTTGCAGATGACACCAAGGATTACAAGAGGTAAATCTGTTTATTCTTGAGAGGATACGACTTAGGGGGGACATGATTAACTTGTCTAAATATATAAAAAATATGGGGAAACACTATTTCAGGTAAAATCCTCTCTAAAAAAAAGGGGGGCGCTCCTTTCGACTGTGAAAAAAAATCATTCTCAAGAGGTGACAATCATTTTTTAACATAAGAACTATAATTCTGTGAAATAGCCTTCCCCCAGAAGTTGCTACAGCATCAGCCACTGATAGGTTTGAAAAAGAAATAGATGCTTATTTAGAAGAAAATAACATTAACAGTTACTATTAGTTGGTATCAGTAAAAAAAAACAAAAAATAAAATAGAAATTAGCTTTCCCTACCCCAACACACTTGGTTGAACTTGATGGACATATGTCTTTTTTCAACCGTATTAACTATGTATGTAACTATGTAACTATGACACTAGCTGGGACATGTGGGAGGGAGTTAATTTTATTAGATTGGATAGGTTGTGCATGTTAGCAGGTTAAATACTGCTGCAAATCTTTGGCTTCGATGAAGAGGAAGACATGCAGGATGAAATAAGTGAGGAGGATGATCCTGGGTGAGGTGACATGTCACCACCGGCAGGTAAGAGTAAATAGAGGAAGAAGAGATAGTTGTGGGATTTGAAGGTGGCATAGTGCCTCTTGTGGTTGGATATTGAGGAGGTGAGTTTTTGCCAGTGAGAGGAGTTTATAAGCGGAGATGTATGGGAATGATAGCAGAAATGGAGAGATAGAAATGAGCTTACCAGAAGCAGTGGGATGCTATGTAGCTAGGATTGTGACTGAGAGGGAGAGGAAGCAGAATGATGAGGTAGAAGGTAATCATTGCACATTTTACTGTTTTTTCAGACAAGATGAGTCTGGTGAAGGTTCACTTCAGGTTTAATTCAGGTTCAATTTGTTGCAGACTTAGAAAAATTCTAGGCTTTAAAATGAATCCTGAATTTGAAGGGGTTCTAGGCATAGCAGCCAAAGTGGCTTGCAGCCACACGATCTTAATATAAACTGATTCTGAGTACCATTGATTAGCTTGTACCAGGCAGCTATGGGTGGGGTGGATCCCTGGTCAGTCATACATTTTTGGTCTAGATGGGCAAGAAGGGAAGATTAGGTAATAAAACACCAAGTGGAATAAAACCCAGTGCTCTGAGTCGATGAACAGACAGAGACCAAGATAGGCCAAAAGCAGTGTAAAAAATATTACCAGACAATCGTTAAAAAATAAAGTCTGGGGGGACAAGAGTTAATCAAAGAATGCATACCAAAGACACAGAGCAGAATATGCATGGGCAGGAAAGGGTTAATGATGGTCACAGTTCGAGTTGATCGATGCATGCATATCTGTGAATGAGACGACAAATATGCTAAATAAAGTTGAGGAACAATAAATATAGGACTCCCCCGACGATGATAAATAATCCCAGAAAGCCACGAAATGATGGAAAGCAGCTGAGGCTTTTCACAGGCCAAAGATATTCAAAATGGGAGCACCAGATTTTAGTCCCTTCTCAGATAAAGTGAAAACCCGAGCATGTCCCAAAAGCTGATTTTTTTTTTAAAACATAGCAGTTTTTCACAGTTGTTTTGTTTAACTCTCTGTAATCAATGCAAGTAACCACCCTTCTTCTGTACAAAAAAGATTCCTGCAATAGCTGGAGATGTAGAACGTCTTATGAAGCCTTAAGCAAGATTCTTATCAATGCAATCCTTGAGGGAGTTGTATGGTTCATGGAGAGGAAGTTTGTCTGACTTTTTTATCAAGTACATTTGCAAAATCTCAATACATTGGATGAATGACAGTCTAAGAGGACACAGCAGCTATACAAATTGTCATAGCAATGGATTAATGCAGAACTGATGACTGGGACAACTGTACTCGATGACCAATATATGGCAGGCTCTGTAGCCAAGGAACTAAGAATGATGTGGAAAAGCGGGGAGTTCATTAGATCAAACCGATCAAATAAAATTCTGACCAAAAATGATAAAAAGGGACATTGTACTCTTTTTCCATGCAGCCGGAAGGACACAGGAACAGAGATATGAGAAAGGGAAGGACGTATGACCCTGATGTTCCGAGGAGTGAAGATCAGGCAGAGCAAGAACGGGCAAATTAGAAAAGTCCATGCAGGGGAATCCACCCATGAAGATCTCTGTTGATACAGGTGACATTTAATCTGAATGGTGAGGGCTTCAGGAAGGCTGATGTGAGTGAGTTTGTCTTTGAGTTCTTCATACAACCCCAAGACATTCTTTGCTGGGTTGCGGCTTCGGTAGAGATTTCACAGGGAAGTCTCTGTGGAGGATATTTGATTTGGATTATGATAAATAGTTCCAAGAGTTGATAGAAAGGTATCCACTTACAAAATGAGAGGGCTATCCAACTAAAGAAGGTAGTGTACCCAGGACTGGTAGTGTACCCAGGAATATCTTGAACCTGACATTGGACATTGGCTGAATTTAAAAAAAAGAGTAAACAACTATTGCAGAATGCCCTTAAAATCTGACAAAGTCCAATGAACTGAACTGGAAGAGGAACACAAGGATCTGGAGAAGGCATTTCAATTGGCATGGAAGGACCTAGAGTAGCTGACTCCATACAAGGGATTGTTATGAATCCCTGGAGGTTGTCTAAGGGACTCTCCAGCTGGGCGTAACTTCTACAAAGATCTTGTAAAAGTCATCAGAGCTAGTTGTTGAAGCAAAGTATCAAATAGTAAGGGTTCACCACTGGAGCTTATGATCATGGCTCTTTAGCATTGTCAGGAAAAGAACCAGCACTTATGCAGGTGGAGCCAAATCCACTGAGGCTGATACGTGAGAGTCCAGGCTCCTAGTTACACCACTGGAATATCACTTCTGCAGCCTGGGACCAGGAAGTTTGTTGAAGCACCGGGCGGGGCGTAAGGCAGACAGGAGCACAGAGATGTGAGAAGTCCATAAACCTAAATCAAGGTTGGAGAAAGTAGCAAAGATCCAGGTTAAAACCTGAATATCAGTCAGTGGGCATACCAAAGTCACAACAAGGAATCCAGAGAAAAATAGCCTAGTTAGGTTGAGCCAATGTCACAGCACTATCACAATGTTCAGACCAAGAAGTGGGTTCAGGGAAGCTGACCAAACAACAATGGCAGGAGAATTTATAGTAGAAAATGTCACCTAAAGCATAAGAACATGCTTGAGCTAGTTCCTGCGCTTGCACAGATTTTTGCCCATGCGTACCTGCATTAAGTTCTGTTGTAAACAATGGGCCTTTATGGAAAATGAATATTGTTAAAATATTTTGTAATATTTTAATCTATTTCTATTCAATTGCATTTGACCAGTTATACATAGGTCAGGTCATTTCGGCAGGCCAATGTCCCGCTCAGGGCCAGAGCCTGGTCAGCCGACAATCCATTCCCCACCAAAAGAAAAACAGGTTTTCAGATCAAGTTTGGGACGGCAGGTGCTGGGAAATTCTGATACTTACCCTCCTAGAGTCCAGGAAAACAGGTTCACAAGTTTCAGGGTCTGGGGAAAAGCCCAAGATTTCTCTGCAAAGCGCGTTTCCACAAGTTTCTGGCTAGCGAAACTGGCAGGACAAGACTGGACATCAAAGGAAGATCAGGGTATAACTGAGAGAGAAAAGCCTGAGGAAGGGGTATCAGGAAAGCGATATATATACCCGAGGAGAGACCAGCAAATGAGAGAGCTGAGAGGAACTGCAGATAAAGGCTAGAGTAGTGACCCAGGGATGTAACTGAGAGGTATCTGCTACTGATGTTGTGTCATAAATAACACCGGTTAGTGCTGCCAAGGGGGTATCACTGTGTGGCAAACAATAACCATCAATTTTAGCATTGTTTCGGTGCCACTATATTAACTTTTCTTTTCTGCTTGGTTTTAACTTTACATTCCCTGGGTGATTTTTGGCTCAGAATGTGGTTCATTATGTAAATCCACCCTTTTATATGTGATGTTGCATGTAGGTGAAATTGTATTTATTTTCTTTTGGCATTTTTTCAACAATATTTCTCAATATTTTCCTTTTGACTCAATGTCCTTTGATTTACCAGATGTCTAAAGATCCTACAGTCTTTTGCGTGTGTATATTTTTCACAAACGTGTATTTGCACTAACTTCAGTGATGAAGGCTTCCCTATGGCACACCTTTTTTCCCTTCTCCCTCTTTTTCCCATTTTTCCTCCTTCTGAAAACCTTAAACTTCCCTGGAGCAGGCCATAGACTCAAGAGGATCCTGGGGAGCAGCATCAGTGAGCTGAGGAGTGCCATGGGAAGTGGATAGCATGTGCAGTATACAGTACCTGTGTGCCTGGAAGTAGCTGTTTTGCCAGAGGAGTATATGCTGTGGCTGAATTTGAGCACTGGTTGTAAAAGCTTTTACTGCCTGCAGCTGGCTCCTGCATAGTGGGGTTGATTCAGAGCCTGTTGAGAAATCACACTCCTTTTTTTAGAAGAGAAAACTGCCATTCACTTTCATTGTCTACCTTTGGGCTGAATCAGAGCCTGGTGAAAATGTACACTTGTTAGTGTAAGAAAGTAAATGACGGTTTTGTCTCCTAAAAAAGAAGTGAGCTTTCTCACCAGCTGATCCACACATGGCCTCAGCGGATCAGCATTAATTCTGTCTTTTAAACCTGGACTCTGGAACTCTGTAACCTGAACTCTGTACCCAGGACTCCTGCCTTAGCCTTAGCCACAGCCTCAGCCATTGTTGGACTTTGGACTCCTAAGCACGTACAGTATGTTTTCTGACTTCACAGCAATATGAGTGTGTTCAATGCTTCCTTGTTAATCTATGTGTATATATGTATATAGCAGCTTGGTTGGTGTGTACTCACTGTTTGTTATTATTAAACACGGTTTGCCGCATATCCGCCTCTGTCTCTCAGTCTAATTCTGGTCATTTACTACTATTGGGTTTCTCATATGAGAAATCCATGACAGATACAGTGCATTACAAAGATCATACCATATACAGCTAAATCTAGCATAGCATTAGATGGCTTAACTGCCAGAATCCCCCAGCATTCAAAGTCCAAGCGTTCTGTGGCTTATTGCCACTGCTTCAGGGAATCATGGCTAACTGGTATAGACAGTGTGTTTTTATTGATCATGATTTGAACTTAACTAGGCACATTTAGCACATTATTGTGCAGGTAAATCTACCATAATTTTGTCTCATAAATTCCTACTCTCAATGGGATGCCCTCTTGAACCCCCCAGCCTTCTCCTTTATGTATATTTTAGGAATTCAATGTGACATCAAGCTTACTTCCGCTGCCCTCTATCAGTCTCCTCACCCCTATCTATGTGTGTTAGGAGTTTATATAAGTCCCTCCACATAATCCTCCTAGATAAACCTACAGAGGCAGTAATGCTGAGAGACTGGGACTTTTTAAACTTGCACTACTGCCTTGCTCGGTGCAATGTAAAAAACAGTCATGGTCCCACATTGTAAAATGACAACTAGCTCTCTGTTACATTGGAAACTACCAGGCTTGTGGCTCCTATACATTATAACAAGAGTAGCAGCCTGGTTTGATGCATTGTATAGCAGCCAAAAGCCATCAGTTGTAAAAATGTAAACAGTTCACAGGTGACTCACAGCGTGCTGTGATGCATAATGTAATATTTCCATCATGCTGGTGGAATGAAAAGAGCACTCCTCATATTACTACTACCTATTTCCTGGAACAGAAAATTCTCCAGAGAGTTCCCTGGAATAGCTCCTGAGATGATGGATCCTCTCAGGTGTTTTCCTTAACAGTTCCCCTGAAAAACTTACCCTACCTTTGCCCTGATTTTCCCCTTCCTTGTTGTTCTTAAACTATACCAAAAGTTACATGAGCTATTCATTATTACCCACAGAAAGTGTGTACAACAGCAGCCCATGCTCTTCTGCAGTGTACTCTCCCACTCAGCAAACTGTCAGACAGATTATGGAGAGCATGCACAGCAGGAGTAGAAATGCTTGCCACAAGCACTTCCTTTGCCGCATAGAACCTTTGTGGTAGATCGTGGCTAGGTGAGATTGTTCTTTCGGTGGGGGATAGCAAGTGACTTCAACTGTGGGGTATTCCAAATCAGGATGCCCACTATGCATCATAAAACCTGGACAAGAAGTCAAGTCAGAAACACATAGGTAGCAAGACCACTGGAGGGAACCTTAACAACTATAGCTTCACAGAACAGAAAAAAAAATTATAAAGCTGCGGCTCCAACAAACTAAAAAAAAGATATTGTTAAAGCAACTGTGATTGTGCAACACCCAACTATAACCAAGATTACTGGAAATAATAATAATAAAGAATAAAAAACATCTATCACTGTATAATACACATACCTTTGGAAGAAAATATCCTTTAAATGTTACATCTTTGGTTGTCTCATGAGGCAAACCAAGAGGGACAATATCAGCAAATCTCTGAATTTCATGTATGACGGCATTTGTATATGGCATCTGTGTCCGATGGCTGTACATGGGCTGTGAAAACCCAATAACACTGGAGATTTCTTCCTGAATCTTTGCTGGAAAAAATGAACATGAGCCATCAGATTAAGAATCAGATTCAGAAATACAATTTAAAAATAATGCTTTACAATACAAGGTGTTTATCAAGCAATAAAATGTAGTCCTTCAAAGAGCTGTATTATGAACTTGTCTAATGTAAAAAAATATATATTATAGTCTATTTGACTTCATAAACATTTAACATAAATGTGAAAAAAATAGAACATAAAAATTCTCTAAACCGCGCTTAAACCTTTAAATCAGTTTTGTACAATAATTATGCAAAACAATATTTAAAATATTTTTTAATAGTCCAGCTACGAGCCTTAGACTGTTGTCACACCAGTTTCCTCAATACAGTTCATCCAATAGTTATGTAGCACTATGACTATATATAAAGGCTCAGCGTGACAATGGCAACTTTCCACCACAGTGCTCTTATGTGTTATCTTCGTGTCATATTTGTGAATCGGTTCGGAGGAAGCGGTGAGCGGAGACTCGTCTCCTTATTGCTACGTTCTGAAGCGAGAGCGCACCTTGGGAAAGGCCCTTGGTGACGTCTAACTTTTTTGTTTCATACTTCATGCTTTGTTTATTCGAGAGTCTGGTAAGCAGCTTTTTAAAGGGCCGGTGGCCAATATTTTGAAGATGATTTTTGGAAACGTATTACGCTATTGGAGCACTTTTGTTTTTATCTCTTGCATGTTATGAATAAACTTGGAGAGGTTTTATCCTATATATTGGAATTGGTCCCTTATTGAATCTGGGGACCAAGTGTTTCTAAAGGGAAGACTATCTGAGTAAATTAACCACAAGGATCCTGCAAATATAATAACAGCTGATTGACAGGATATTAAAGTGGAGCCAAATGATGAATTTAGATGAGCCCATTTTCTAAGTAAATCTGTTATTTTGCATATATAAAGGTGGTGGATTGACACGAAGATAACACATAAGAGCACTGTGGTGGAAAGTTGCCTTTGTCACGCTGAGCCATTCAACATAAATGGTTCTTTTCAGCATGAGTCCTCAAAGCAGATTGTTTTGAACCCAACAGCCTCTTCCAACATTAAACAGTCTCTAGCCACTCAGGCTTACTTAGCGTGTCGACCTTTTTCTAGCCTAGGAACCAGAACCAAACTTCTGAGATCCTTGCTCACTGGACACAAGAAAGAACCAGCACTCCAAATCGATTCACAAGATCAAAGTTATATTCTATGATTCTATCCATAGCAGTGATAAGTCGACATTTCGGGGGTGCATGTGCCCCCTTCATCAGGACAATATAGCAACAACAAGAAGAACAATAACAGAGCTCCTTTAAATAAGGAAGAAATGCAAAAATTCGCACCTGACGTCACTAATGACGTCACTGGCGCTGTGTAAACACATTAAGGTGACCATAAACAAGCTAAAAAATAAGTGTATAGAAAATGTGCGATCGCAGTTAATAACATAAGGTAATCAAGAGCGGACCCTCCCCACACAAAGAAGCCCCTGTTGAACAAATATGGGGCAGCCGTCACATCCATCGTGTGGCTGGTTGCTTGGCAACCAGGCCATCTCAATCTCCAATAAAGGAGAGGGGGGAAAGTGGCACCACCTGGCTGGGCAAATCTGCCCGGCAACAAGTGATCCGCTCATCTTCTGTGATAAACCCTCAGTGGGGGTGCCGATGCGAGGGTACCATCGAACTGTAAAATGTCCTGATGTTTGCATGGTATCCATTTGATCTGTGGTGATATATGGCAATAGGTTTGTGCGAATGGAATCTGCGCCTCCCTTTTTGCCCCAGGGACTTTGTTTTAAAACAACAGGGTATCTCTGCTCCCTAAATTTCTCATATATTAATTGCATTTGGTGGCTTCTAGTGGGAGCATCCGAGTTATTTCGTAAGACCCTCAAAAATTGCGAGATCAGTAGGGTGTCTAGGATGGGCACTCTCATAACTTAGCAAGGTATTTCTATCTGTTGGTTTACTGAACAACCCCATAGACACGCACCTGTCCTCATCCTTACGCAGGGCCACATCAAGGTAAGTAACATATCCCCCTGAAACCTCTGGGTAAAATTTAATGGTTGGAAAGATTGAATTTATATGTGCAATGAAAGACTCCAGTGAGACATCATTCCCTCGCCAAAGCAACATAATATCATCAATGTAGCGCCCCAGAAAATGGCCCCTTGCTAGTATAGAGGTGAAAGGTAAATATATCTCTCCTCCAAATATCTCATGAATAATTTTGCAAAAAATGGTGCAACAGCGCTCCCCCAATTGTTCGTTAACACCAAGTTCAGACCCTCTAAAATATATTCCGTGGGAATGTCCGTAGGGTTTTGTGATAGAAAACATTTAACTGGCCTGATGCCCTCTGCATTTAGAACATATGAGGGCAGTTGTCTAACATATGGTTGTAGAAAGTTGTATGGTTATAGGAAGTAATCAAGGGTCAGGGGTTGGGTGGCAGAATCAGTACCAGCTACAATTGGTCTGAGTCAAGACCTTTGTGGATTTTAGGTAAGCCATATATAACTTGCATTATAGGGTGTTGCATTACCAAAAAGTCTACAGTTTCTTTTGTGATCCATCTGTTTGACATCCCTAAGTCAACATAATTATGCACCCTGGAATCTATCAATAGGGTGGGGTTGCCGCCTATTTTTGGTAGCTAGTCTCATCTGCGAACATCTCCTGGATACCACTCCTATATTCACTGTAGTCCATGACCACTATTGCACTGCCTTTACCGGCTGCTTTCACGATAATCTTGGTATCAGTCCTTAGGGAGTCTAATACCTTGATCTCCCCCTTAGATAGGTTTCTGTAGGAGCGTCTTTGAAATGCCATCTGGACAGTATCTGCCTGGATGGTCCTAATATAACTTTCTATGGAACCAAAGTTCCACTGGGGCAAAATTTGGCTTTTAAGTTTAAATGTCTCGCTCATTGTTTCAGGTAATTCCTGTGGGGCCTCTGTTTTAAAGAATTGTTTCAGTTTGAGTCTCCTCTCAAACTTGAACAGTTCCACATCAAACTTGAAAAGATCAAATTTTGAGGTCGGACAAAATGATCGACCACAAGCTTACCTCGTCTGATGTTTGTGGTCTCGATGCCAAGTTCATCACAGGGTTTTCTTGGTTGCTCGATGGGTTATACGCTGTGTGTTTCTGTATACTGGAAGTGTGGAGGTGTTTCCAGCCGCCCCTCCTGGGTCGTTTTGGTCTGAAGCTGACCGAAAAATTACATCAGGCGTGAATTTGTGCATTTCCCCCTTTTTTTAAAGGAGCCATGTTATTGTTTTTCTTGTTGTTGCTATATTGTCCTGATGAAGGGGGCACATGCACCCCCGAAGCGTCGACTTATCACTACTATGGATGGAATATAACTTTGATCGTGTGAATCGATTTGGAGTGCTGGTTCCTTCTTGTGTTTGGAACTGTCGTGTCTCTGCGGACCGTGCACCCACTTAATACATTGTAGAACTCAGGATAAGAGTGCGGCGGTTACCAACCTTTACCTTGCTTGCTGGAAGCACTTTCCTGGACCCTGTAGACCCCCACACAGCCCAACCCCATGTGCCTCCTGCACTCCCATGGCTTTCTGTGGGCTTTCCTCAGCCAATCACATTAGTAGCCTGTTCAGGGCACCGACTATGGTCCCTGTAGGCCTGTGCAACACACCCAACAGCCTTCTCAGTGCAGCCTGCAGTTCCGTCTGCAGGTTTAATGGCCATTCCTACACCAGCTGTGTGTGATTATTCAATTGGATAGTGAAGATTCCTGGCCCTGATCACTCAAATTTAACCCACTTGTCTGCCATTTTGGCAGTCACACCACTAAAAGATTCTAGGCCCAGCTACTAGCCTGCCCCTAGGGCATCCTACATCGGATGCCCCGCTGTTTGAAACCCCCCGGTGCACTGGTAATCTTACCTAATTACAGAGGGTCCCTTGACGTGTTCTCCGCCAGCGGCCCCAAAAGCAGCACACCAGGGATGCGCCCAGCCAACTGCACCTCGTTGCTGTGACACCTTTAAGATTAGCCAACCGGCTAATATTTTTTAAAATATTTTGCAGGGTTTGAAATTGAACAAAATGGCATCAGGTGATGTCCTGGGGTGTGTGTGTGGGGGGGGGGGGGGGGGGGCGTACCAAGCAGCTCACTCCTTAAATAGCCACTCCCTGGCAGTCGAGCTGGCAGGGCATCTGTGTCCTCTGCCAGGCTGGAGAGCGGAGAACAGCATGGACAACCATGCCAGGCTATAACAAGGGAGGATGGGAGTTTGTTGGCTTGCTTTTTTGGCTATTTCACAAAATGTAATTAGCAGGAATCACAAGAACATTCACTTTCCTGTCAAAACGATTTTCCCTAAAATTATGAGCAAATTACGTTTCGTCCAAATCGGGTATATATATATATATATATATATATATATATATATATATATATACACCGGGGGGTCATGCTGCTTGGCCATTTGTGACATGTAAGATTATCTTTGTGTATCAGTCTGGTTTTTCTTTCCCTGGCTGTCCACTTTGTTAGGTATTGTGGGCACTTTAGCACATAGCACTTTAATGATTATATAAATAGAACACATCATATATTTATTATAGGATTTATTATAAGTTAATGTATTTAGCACAGGATAGATATTAATCAGCCGGGTTAAGAGGAGCAGAAATGTTGTTTTATTATAATCAATTATTGGCCCGAAAGCTATTTGACATCTTTGTGGGTTTTTTCCCCCCTTCACCCCCCCCCCCCTTTTGCAGGTTGTATATATATATATATATATATATATATATATATATATATATATATGTATTTTAATTGGTTTTAAGGTGTCTACATTCATGTATATAGACTTTGGATTAATAAAGAAAAGTGTATTTATCCTTTATGACTGAGTGGTGCCATTGTTTTGAGGGATAGACTGGGGAGTTGTGGGACTCCTTATTTTCTTTGTTGATATATGGGTACACAATTGTGTCTCTATCCCCTTATGTGCACACTCTCATATTGAATAGCTGGTGCAGTCTGGGTTCTGTAAAATTATATATATATATATATATATATATATATATATATATATTGCCAGTGGCATAATATTTACTTAGATATAGTGCATAAACTACCCAGCAATCACTGTGTGTTTCTCAACCTTCAATTATGTACTGTTGAAGCACATGGACACTTGACATCTGGCTTCTGTTTCATAATGTAGTGTTAGCTTTGATTTTGGGCATGCAGTTTGGGAAGTTGAGGCATGTTTAGGAAGCACTGGCAAGTACAATGTTTCCTTTTTCATTTTTCTTACAGAAAAAATGCATTGGATATCTGGGTAGTTCAATGATGACATCTCAACTGTGACGCATTTCGGGTCTATCTGCATCTATTCAGCTGCATTCAAGTTAAGCCAGCAAAGCAGCCGCATATTATGTTAAAAAGATAAAAAGTTATTACAGTGATTATGGTGGGGAACTCAAGGTTGATGGCATGTGGTAAAGTGAAGGCAATGGAGTGCAAATAGGAGTAGGCCGACACAGTCCAATGGAACTGACAGGCCCGGGGGCCACATGGCAGCTTTGCTGGAGCCAGCAAGCACGTCCCAGTCTGGCCGGCGATGCAGCTGCCTTTGTGATGCCTTTGCCATCCCAGGATCTCCCCATTCACAGGATATGTCAAAAATATATATTTTTATATTCAGCTGCAGGTCAGGCCGACGGTACAGCTGTACATTATGTTAGGAAGTGAAACAGTTATTTCAGTGATTATGGTAGGAAAGCTCAGAGTTAATGGCATGTGGTAAAGTGAAGGCAATGACATGCATTTAGGACAATGCTATTCACCCAACCCTCCGCATGTGCAAGAAGGGATCAGGAATGAAGGAGCAGCCAAGTGCATAGCTATACAAACCCCACCCCTCCTCTCATCAACAATGTTCACAATGGAGTACATTCAGCACTATGCCAATCACCGACGACCCAAACACCCTCATCCACCAGCAGGCATCAGGAATGCAGGAGCACCCAAGTGCAATGTTATACAACCCCTACCCCTCCCCTTTTGTCAATATTTTAACTTATTTGCACACCGACTCTGGCGAAGCATGATTGTGGAACCCTCCACCCAACCCCCTCACCCTCCAGCTTGGATCAGAAGCGCAGGATCAGCCAAGTGCAATGCTATACAACCCCCACCCCTCCTCCCAATAATGTCCACAATGGAGCGCATTCAGAACTACAGTAGTTCAATACAGGCCAACAGACATGACGTGAGCATGTCCTGGTCAGGCCGGAGAAGAAGCTGCATTTGTAATTGCTTTGCCATCCCAGAATTCCCTCCCATTCATGGTATTATGTAGAGTAGAATGTAGAATATTGATTTTGCCTAGAATCAATATTTGTCATGTTTTAAAAAAGCTGTTGTCGCTACTATTCGGCATTAAGGTCAGGTCGACAATGCAGCCACATATTATGTTAGAAAGTTAAAAAGTTGTTTAAGTGATTACGATGGAAAATCTCAAGGTTTATGGCATGTGGCAAAGTGAAAGCAATGGAGTGAATTTAGGACAATGCTTTTCACCCACCACCCAACCCCCCTTATATGCCATCGGGGATCAGGAATGAAGTGGTTGATGTCTATATATTACAAGACTTATGAGCTTCTCAAGTGGAACTTCTCCAGTGGAACAATAGTTAAAATATATATATATATATATATATATATATATATATATATATATAGTGCATAAACTGCCCAACAATCACCCAATCTACCCACAATCAATCAATCTTCAATTATGTAATGCTGAATCACATGGTCACATATAGTACTTGACATGATTTTGTTACATAATGCCGTGTTAGCCTTGATTTTTGGCAGTTAAGTGAGTTAAGGCACTGAACTGTGTCATGATGAGTAACAATGGCAAATGCAATGTTTTCTTTTTCATTTTTCTTACAGAAAAGGATACCTTGGATATCTGGATAGTTCATCATGAGCAGGAGACCCCATTGCAGCGTGACTGATGTTGTCTCTACACCAGCAGTAAACAGACTTCTTATAAGACATATGAGATTTTCTTGGTGGAAAAAGGAATCTGGGTGGTTTGCCTCCTGCAAATGAAGGAGAAAACAATGAGGCAACACTTTACTGGTTGAATAAAACAGCAGTGACTATGCAGATACATAAATAATAAGCATAAGCTATGGGCATACATTTAAGGAAGAAATAAATGCTAAAAAAGTACAGGCTGGGTAAAGAGGGTACCGTAATTATGCCAGTGATGGTAAAACATATAATAAAGGACATAATTTCAGTGAAGATGGTAATAACTATAGGGAGTGCTATTGTCCCCCCTTTACCTTGTACCTTGTAATTGTATTTAAGTTGTATTAAATTTGTACTCACATGGCCTCATGTACAAAAAGAAAACCCAATTTTTACTTGCTGTGTTAGTGTTTAGTAGTCTAATTTTATCTGATTCAATTTGGGTGATGCAGAACCAGAATATTGAGCACAATTCGGCACAACTGCACCAGAACAGAATAAAGGCAGATTCAGCATCAGTAATTATTATTAATAGTATTATTATTATAATATGTGTATACGAAAACACAGTAAAAGAAAAGTGCCAAGATCCTAATGTGCAATGATGACAACAAACTAACTAAACAAAATAAACGAATAAAAACATCAAGAACCAAAAAAAAAAGGACAAATCGAGTCCCTATTCTATCGATTCTCTGTGTTTGGGGGGTGGGGTGGGGGGTGCAGGCATGCCCTAGAGGTTAAGGATTCGTTCTTGTGTCCAAAGGGTTTCAAATTCAAATCCTTGATTTGGTACTGTCAGGATTGTCATGGACCGGGTTTTGAACCGGCGATCTGCCATGAACGCCCTGCTGCTCTTACTACTTTGCTATTTTATGTGGTATGCACCTGCTAGATTGGTGTCGTTCTCCCTGGGTCCTAAAGCTCTTTTGTTTTCCCTCACTTGGCCATCATCATCCGTACCTGGCCTTGCCCCCGGGTTGGATCATTGCGTCTCTCTAGTGTATAGCTGTGCTCTCCAACCCTCTGAGTTCTATCTTGTCTTGAATCCTGTATTAGGGTTCTTGCTGTTCTTGAATCCTGCCCATGGTCCTTAATTGTCTTTGCTGGGCACCATGGTCCATGGCCCTCCATCATCATTGTCTCTACTGGGGCTCAAACCCTCCATTGTTTGCTCTGGAACCCAAAAGCCTATTGCCTAGGACCCAGACCCTCCATTGTCTGCAACATCAACCATATCCTCCGTTTTCCACACCCAGGCCCAAACACACTATTGTTTGTCTTGTTGTGAATGTCTGCCCTGTGTTTCATCTCCCCAAGTCTGCAACCATTACAGAGATACCTGCTGTATGTGTAGTCTCCTGGGGTGCTGCTGACCTGTGTAGGTTATCGACTCTCGGTGGAGAGTTCATGCCCTGGGAGGTTGGGATCTTGCCTCTTTGATGATGCAGACAGGTTTTATTGTCACTTGTATTCATGTTTCTAGTTATTTACTCCACTCTCTGGTTTGCCAGAGCCTGGTTTGACCCCTGTGCCAGATAATTCCTAAACCTCCTTGAATTCCCAGCAACTTAGTTTGCCTGGGCATGACAGATACTTAAATCGGACCTTCAGCGTGATTTAATGAAAAGCCCAAACTCTTAAAAAACGGTTCCCCAGCATCTAAAATTAATATATTTTATGTTTTTAGTCACTAACTTATTATTCTTTCCCCCACTGGGCTGCAACTCTGTTCAGGAATTTAGGATACGGGCGCCGCCATCTTGACTCAGAAGCATCACACTTACTGAGGAGAGGAGAGTGGGATAAGGTACAGGGGGGCGGGTTATAGCTGTGCTTTGCTCAGACAGAGCAGAGCTGGGGTCAGGTAAAGGTCAGCAGTCCCAGAATGCAGAGCAGCACAGTCAGGAGGCACTTCCTGTTTGCAGGCTGCCTGATAAAATGGCGGCTTCCATAAGCCGCCATCTTGGATGTTTAAAGGCTCATAACATGCAGTAGATGCAGGTAGGATGATTTTTAATGTGGCCAATCTGTATGTATAGGGTGTGGGAAACATATAAGATAGACTCTTATTCAGAGTGAAGGTCCGCTTTAACCCCCAACTGTTCCTGGGGCACAGTGATATGGGCAGCCCACTGCTCTAGGCACTTGTGCACTCACTGGCTCTTAGCGTGGTTCACTGCTGTGTTTCACTAGTTTGTGGTATTTTCACAGCATAGATGGGATAATTGAAGAGACTGAATTCCTACATGAGTGCAAGTATTCAATGGTCATATAAGCACATTATCATTATAATCTTGGTCTAGACCACTTCTGCAAGGATTTGCTCATTAAATAAGATTTATATGTGAGTAATATGGGAATTATCAAGTTTCAAACAGATTTATTACTAGCTGGAAATCTGAAGAAGCAGGATTGCAACATATCTTTTTTGGCTTATGAGTGGGGATGGGCAAACACCCCAAAGTTCGGGTTCAGCAAGTTCGGTTGAACTTTGAATAAATGTTCAGGTTCAGGGCCGCGAACTGTCAGCGCAGCAAGGTGGCATCGGCAGCATTTGAAACAGGCCCCAGCCGGGGCTACAAAAAGATGGCTGTCAGCTCCCAAGAGTGAGGACACTTCTAGTGCTAGCATTAGGCGTTTCCACACTTATGGGACCATGGGACCAGTTTCAAATGCTGCTGCCACCGCCATCACTACTCTGCAGCTACTGACAGAAGAGGATAGGTGAGAGGGGAAGCCAAACTCGCAATGTTCGAGTTCGCCCCTTTTCTACTCGTGAGACTCGTTTATTAGACATATTCACTGGTGTACTGATTTAACCTACTAGGGCTACTGTAGACAGATAAGCAAAAAGGGATCCCCAAGAGTGCAAAGACTACAAATGAAAGAACAAAAACATTTTCATAAACATATAGACATTGTAGACATTTATAGTGTTAGCTATAACCCATACCGGTAATATTGCACTGTAAGTTGTAAAGAAAACTTTGTTTACCTATACTATTTTGGAAAAGATTACCAATTTGCTGGAAATCAGGCCAGCCAAGGTTTATCTACAAAAATTAACTACTGTATGTACTTTAGGGGGGGCGTTTGGAAGGGACTCCAGCAAATTACCAATTTTAAGTGATCCTCCATTATTTGCACATCAAGGGAGCAAGGGATGCCTCTACATAAACTTCTTGTACCACAAATCATAGAACTACAATGGTGATACATTTTCTGGTGGGGCAGGGGGGGTTAGACAGTAATGCTGACTCTGAGTCATCCCAAAATTGGACCCTATGAATCCCTATGAATTATGAAATTAAAGGAATAGAAGAAACCACAAACTTGACAGGAGTTTTATTCAGTTCGGATTTTATGGGTGGATTCGGATTTTATGCGTGGATGTTTTATACAAGTTCCTCTCATTAGCCGACATCTTTATATGGATTTTTAATATTACACAATTTTGCGATAGTGCTTCTTTGTATCAATAGTTTTTATTGAAAGAATGAAGAACATACGCCAAAAAACAACATCCAATATTTTTGTCCATAAAAAAAGCACAGTCATTGAGGCATATAAGGCTTACATGATCAAAAATCCTCTGAAAATTAAACCTGACATACAAACAAGTAAGAACCCACCCCGACCACCAACCCCCTCCCTCACTCTACACACAAGTCCCCCCGCCCCGTCCGGGCTCGAGGGCCAGTCCCCGAGACCCGGAGAGGGGGGAAGAGGGCAAGTTCCCAAACATTCACTTAATAATGAGTGGGGGGGATATGCGACCACGGAGCGAAGGGCAGGATAAAAGAAATTGAAGAGAAAAATAAATTAAAGCAGAAGAGAAGAAGAAAAGGAAAAAGAAGAAAGGGGATGGATTCCAGGCCTGCCCTAAAAAGCAGTTGGATTAGCACTCTAAATTATAAGAAGATCTCGGTCGAAATGCCCCGGCTGGAAATGGGCTACCCATCCCTCCCAAGTGGCTAGGAAGGAGGCGAAATTTCCCTGCATGGAGGCCGCCATCTTTTCAAAAAATATAACTTTGTTGACTTGAGCAACCAAGCTCCCACTAGCTATGCTTGCCTTCTTCCAGGAATGCGCAATGATTAACCTGGCCGCTGTAACAATATGTCTAAGGAGTTCGAACTGGGCCTTTAAGCAGCCTTGAGGTTTCAAGTTAAAAAGGGCCAATTGTGGTGAGGGTGTTCCCCTCACACTCTTTCGAATGCCGAAAGCTCGGGTGGGGCAGCACCTGCTTTAAGTTTGGATCTCGCATAATGGGAGATTTGTAGGAAGCGGAGAAACCCACTATTGGGGATATTCAGTTGACCTCAGGTCGAAAAAGGTGATCAACCCTCGAGACGTAGTTAAATCTTTAATCCTAATTAAATATTATCAAAATATCATCGGTAAACAATGATACATTATGCTCGTATTCCCCCACAGCGTTTCCAGCTACATTACTATTGTTTTGCAGCAACCTGGACAGGGGTTCAATTGCTAGTGCAAATAGTAGCGGAGACAGGGGACAACCCTGCCTCGTACCTCTGCCCAGAATGAAACGGTCAGAGGTATAGCCAGAGTATCTAACAAACGCTCCCGGGCTTAAATATAAGGAGGATACCCAATTAGACCCAATGCCACATTTTCTCAAAATAAAAAGCAGATAGTCCCAAGCCACTGTGTCAAACGCCTTACGCATATCCAGCGCTAGTAGCATAGACTGCCGCCCCTCAGCCTTTGCATGATGGATTAGATTCACAACCTTACGGATATTGTCTCCCGCCTGGTGCTGGGATATAAATCCGACCTGCTCTTTAGATACCAGAGTTTTAATATACCTATTAAGGCGAGCCGCTAGGACCTTTGCCAAGATTTTTACATCAATAATAAACAGGGAGATGAGAGGCTCCATCTCTCAAAGCATTCAAAGACGGGGGGGGGGGGGGGGGACAGTGTCTGACTAAACTTTTTATAGTATAACGCGAAAAAGCCATCAGGGCCAGGCTGATTATTGACCTTTAGGGCTCAAACTCAATGGGCCTATCTGTAAAGGGTTTGGCCCCAGGGAGGAGAAGGGTCAGATTTAGCTGGTCAAGTAAATCTTCTGCCACCCTCACATTCAGAGCCTGTATTGGACCTGTATAAATCTTCAAGATGCTTACGGAAGGTCTCAACCACCTTTGCTGGGTAACTAGAAAGGGTACCCTCCGTAGTCTTTATGCGAACAGATTTGGACCTCTACTCAATCCCTCTAAGCCTCCTAGCCAGGGAGGTATTTGGTTTATTGCTAAGGCGATACCACCTAAACCTGGACCCAGTTTATTTGACGTTCAGCCTCCCCTGATAAGCAAAGATTGAGCTGATCACACGCCTGATTGAGTAGAACCCTATTCCACTTTGTCAGAGGCCAGCTGGTATGCGACTGTAAGAACTAGAAGATTTCTCCTATAATTAACCTTTCGCCGGGCAGCTTCTTGGATTAGTAGCCCCCTAATAACTATCTTATGGGCTTCCCAGAGAGTAACATTTGAGCCTACCGACCCCGCGTTATGCAAAAAGAAATCTTTCATCCCTTTGCGGACTCGTTCTATCAAGGCCTCATCAGACAACATTGGATCATATAATTTCCATGTCTTCTGAGGGGGTCTCTGCAGCAATGTTTGGCCTCTTTAGTTGCCCCTCCAGAGGCTTGCCTGTCCAAAGTAGGGTATAAAATCTGCTTCGAGTCTTCAACAATGATAAGGAGCCCCTTCTCTGTTTGGTGCAAGACCCTAAAGAACTCCTCAAGGAAAGCGTTTTGATTTTGGTTCGGAGCATAATAAGTTGCTATTGTGACCAGCAGGTCCTGATTAGCACCCACTAGGATGAGGTATCAGCCCAGAGTGTCAGGCACCACCTGCTCTAGAGAGAAAGGAACCGAGCGTTTGAAGGCAATTAGGACCCCCTTTTGTTTAGTGTCTGCCGAGGCTGTATAAAACAAGGGATAGTCTGCACTAAGATATTTCGGGGTACATTTTTTAGTAAAGTGTGTCTACTGGAAGCACACTATGTCAGCGTGTAGCACTCGCATCTGCCTGAATGCCTTCACCCTCTTCTGGGTGACATTCAGAACCTGGACATTCAAAGAGACCAACTTAACTGCCATTCCCTGACCACCACCAAGCTAGCACACAGAGAGGCCTGGAGACCCAACTAGAGGTTAATAGAGGAAAGAGGAAAAGATAGGAGAGACATTTAGCAAAAAACACTAAAACTAAACAGAAAACCTGAACAGAACCTTCCCCACTCTAACTTCCCACAGAGAGGATACAAACCACTACCCAGATGAGATGAACTCACCCACAAAGAGGAGCCTTGCACTAAAGGCCCCGTATCAATGTCTCTTGAAAACTGATCCCCCTTAGGGGGCGAGAGAACTGTGCTTCCTTTCCCACTGAGTATCCAGCGGAGAAGGAAGCGTGAAGAGAGTATGCTTCAAATACACCTATACCATAAACACAGTATTAAACATCAGTTTCAAAACAATAATATAAAAACCCGAACTTTACCGAGCCTTAGCCAGGGAAGAGTGAAGGACAAGACCCCTGAAAATAAACTTTCCCATCATTCCTCCTCCGCAACCAGTTTACCAAACCTGGGGACCAGGGCCGTCGCAGATTTTTTATTCATTGGGGTACTTCTCCGAACTTCACGCTTGTCCTTTGTTGCGGGGGAAAAGGAGAGTGCTCTTTTCTTTTGCGGTGGTGCCGCTGGAGCGGCTGCAGGGGTTTTTAGGCCAGCCATGCTTAGCGCGAGCTCCAATTCCTGTGGTGTAGAGGCCTCAAAGCGCTTGTCCACATGACTAAACAAACCTTAAAAGGGAACCCCCATTTATATCTGACATCGTTTGCCCGCAGAACTTCAAGTGAGGGCTTTATGGCCCACCTTCTAGCGATGGTTTGAGGAGAGATGTTGGCATATAGTTGATAGCTAACGTTCTGGAACTTGAGGTTGTTGCGGTCTCACGCCGCAGCCATGAGTTGCTCCTTGGTGCGATTAAATGCAGCTTCACTAAGACATCTCTCTGGAGGCCATCCATTCTCTTTTTTTGCAGTGCCCTATGGATTCTGTCGAACTCCAATCTCTCAATGAGAATAGACGGGACAAACTCCTGGAACAAAGCCATAGCCATGTATTGTAAGTCCAGTACAGACTCGGGAATCCCTTTAATCCTGATGTTGGCCCTCCGAGACCTATTTTCGACCTCCTCAAGCTTGCGGTGCAGAAAGAGGTTCTCATCCCTCAGCGCTTCCAGGTCTGCACTTAGAGAGGTTAGGTCTGCCACCTGAACCAAGGATTGTTGTTCCAGATCTCCAAGCCTTTGGCCAAGCTCTTTAATTTCCATTGAAGGATTGCTGGTGGGCTGCATCGTGATATTTTGGGCCCAATTTCCAATGCCCTCTCAAGCATTGCTTTGTATCTGTCCAACGGCGGGGGCTGAGATTTGGATGGCGATCCATGTAGCGACTCAGAAGCAGGTCTGAGATGTTTTGAGGTTCGCTTTGGGGGGTAGCAGGGTCATCCATAGCCTGGGTCGTTCAAAACCTAGGCCCACAAGCCTACCACTAAGAGTCACGGAGGTGGGAAGTAGAGAGGGAGAAGAGATGACCGGAGTCAACAATGTGAAGCCCGATGAGATGGCTTGGGACACCAGGGTTGGGCAAGAGACTTAGCAGCGTATGGATAACGGCCACTCACCCTGTTCCACTGCACCTTAAGACACCCACATTACAGCCACAGTGTTGCACTGTCCCTTTCAAGAGGGTGCTGTGTCACTTTCCTAGACACCAAACTGGGGTTAAATATAAAGCAGAGGGGCTGATTGACACACGGCTGGGCCCCCTTCCTTCAGCAGCTGCGCCCCAGGGAGGGAACGGGCCAGGACACTGTGACGTGGCCGGAGAAAGTGACAGTTAGCAGCGGCCCTCCAGCCTTCTCCTGCTCTAGCGGTCTCCGCCACCGCCAATGCTCCTGAAACTTGATGGGGGGACAGGCCAGTGCCCGACCCTCGGGGGGCAAAAATTGCCGCACCTGCAGATGCTAAAGGGTTGGGATGCCCGAGGATTCACAGAGCCACGGAACAAAACTTCGCACATGCGCACTCCACGAAAGTGCTTCTTCAGGTAAACTATGAATTTTGATCTAGTATAAGTTATAGAAATCAGTGGGTAAAGCTTGGCCCTCATTTTGCCCATCAAGTTCACAAATTACTTCTTATCCTTGATGGACTGGGTTCAAAATCTTAAAGTTCTCTGATGATGATACCACAGTTATCTACCTGATCAGGGATGAGAATGAGGATGAAGTGGACAGGAAAGAAGAAAAGGTTGTTTCCATCCAAGCCAATGCAATCAACACCTCCCCTCCCTACTATTTATGGTAAACAGATGTTGTGGATTGGCGTCACCATGTATTTCTGTACATTCTTGTACAAGTCACTCTGAAATGGGAAAGCCAAATGGATGACTAGCAGAACATTTTAGAAAAATAAAATAGCATGGTCAGTTGATTTAATCCTACAGAAATACCATGACCTGGATGAATGAGAACCTTCACAGGCATCTAGACTTAGAAGCGTTCAAGATCCATGGTCATTCCAACTGCAATGAAGAAATGTAAGAGTTAAGCAAACTAAATTTCTTGGGGTTACCATATCCTACATCCTCTCGCCAACTAAGGGAAGCCGAAAGTGCACTGATTAAAGTGTGCCAAAAGCGACTACGGGGTCTATAAAATGCTGCCGGCAATGCAATCAGCTCCATTTGGCCCTAAGCTGACGAGACCTCTGACTGGCTGCACATGTCCCCTAATGGAACACTCGCTCTCTGTATGGGGCTCAGTCAGATATTCTGCCTCTTTGATGTCCCCCCACGCCCCCCCTAAGTTTTCCCCCTGGCGAGCAAAACAAATCGGCCTTTAAATGGTGGCAAGATCACGGCATAAATAAGATACTACACCTACTCACGAAGGAGGGTTTTAGCTCCTTTAACGACCTCTAGTAGAGGTACAATATCCCCCAAAAAGAATATTTTCGCTACCTCCAGTTAAGGCATTGGGTATTGCCCTTAACTAAACTGAGCACCCCCTTCCAGACAACGACCCCTTTTGAAGATGTATGCGGCGGAAACCCATTCCGAAGGGGACTAATCTCCCTAGTATACTCTGCTCTGAATGACTCTAGGCCAGAAACTCATGGCTATGTGGGAAACTGGGAGAGGGACTTGGGCCCCTGCCAGGGGAAGAGGGGGTGGGCAGAGGTCTGAACAAATGCCTCGAAATGCTCTATTAACGTACTAACAATTGAAACAGCTTACAAGGTGTTGTTTCACTGGTACCTGGTGCCAAGCCATTTGGGTAAGATGTTTCCGGGACAGGTCAACACATGCTTCAGGGACTGCAGTGCGGAAGGTGACTTTATGCATACTTGGTGGACTTGCCCTATGCTGGCCCGCTTCTGGAGCCAAGTGTACAGTATGGCTAATGGTATCTTCCAAACCAATATGAGAAAGGATCCATTGGTTGCCCTTCTGCACTGTAGGCCTCCAGAACTCACAAAGAAGCAAAATAAACTGTTTGTATACCGGCTCCTTGCCGCCAAGCAGACCATTGCTAAAGCATGGAAAAAGCAATTTACCGCCATTTCGGAGGTGTCGGCCAGGATGAACGAGTTTTTTATAAATTAAAGTTTACCTAGCATCCTGACCGACTCCCACGAAAAATTTCTCACAACATGGGAACCCTGGAGACGATATGCCTGGTCCAGTGAGCTATTGCAAGCGTTGATCTAATTGTGTGTGGTGGGGGTGGAGCGCGGGTATAGTAAAAAACTCCCTCAGCCCCTTCTCCCCTTTTATCCCCCTCCCTTCCTTCCCCCATTCCCTAACCTTCCTTTCCTCTGACGACTCTCATCTCTAACTTCTATAATGTTTCCATCTTGACTTCAGAAACAACTCACAGTCTAAAAACACACCTCGAGTCGCAAATAATAAAGGATACGTAACAAGGGTGTGAAGATTCAGGGCAACTTACATGAGCCGATAGGTACACAACCTAGACGGCCAATAGCAACTGAAACTATGCCAATTGCACTTGTTGTGCTTGTTATATTTTATTACTCATCCTTTCATGATATGTTACTATACACATGCACCTACTAACTAACCTGAACTACTATCTTGCTTAATAAGTTTGTCAGCTTTTATACTTCCCCTGCGTGGGATGGTTATATGAACCAAGAGATCTGTATATTTGTATTGTTTAAATTACACAATTAAAAAAAATATTGGAAAAAAAAATCACTTAAATTACACAGAGTCTGGCGCTCTATGCTACAGTGAGCCAAATATGAGCGCCGACGCTCTGTGAGTGTGATTTTTTTTGAATATGGTGGGTAGCACCAAGGGCCAGTCACTCTGAGCAGTCGCTACCTGTCGCTAACTCTTGCGCTGTACTGTTGATAGATGTATGCTTTACTGCTATTGTTTGTAACAACGCCTTGCGTAGGTATTAGAAAATACGCAGTCAATAGTTTAGGTAGGAGCGTATTTTTGCAGTAACTGTAAAAAATTGTTAAAGTTAATTTTTTTAAATTATTTGATACTCAATGTTACACATTGTACGTACGTACATACATAAACCAATGTGTAGTTGTATTTGTTAACTATTGTTGATGTTAAGTAAACTATACATACATACACATATCTATAGCTATACACATGTATACACATGTATCTTGTTTTGATTTGTAAAAGTAGACAAAACACACATATATATATATATATATATATATATATATATATATATATTTACTACTAAAAATAAATTAAAATAGTCATAATGTGACTTTAAAATTAACAATATTGGTATAAAAAAATTACATTAAATAAAATAATAAATGAGTCCTCTTGCCGGGGCTCAGAGGGGTCAGTCCTAGGGACCTGGTTGGGGGCCAACAGTGCTGCAAAAAAAAAAATTCTGCTGTTGTATAAGCTGATGCAACAACAACAAGGTCTGGTCCTGCCGGTCAATTGAGAGGTTTATTGCTTGTAAAAGCTCAATATGTTGTTGTTGGCTTTGTTGGTGTTGTTGTTGCCTTTCTTCCTGTTGTTGCAACACCAGCAAATGTGATTCCATCGCCGCCATGTGCTCCTCAAGTCTTGCATGCGGCTGATGGTGACTGTAGGCCTCCAACATGCGGGTCCCTAAATCGAATAACTCCACACTTGTTGGGACTGTGCATGTGGTTTGTTGCGTAGTGCTCTATAAAAGTAATACAAGAAAATGTTAACAAATGTGTTATTAATTTAGACATATGCTAACAAAAACATAATTTACTACTTCAACACGTACCGTTTGTGCTGTTTCAGTTTGTTGAGCACATGGCACTTGTGAGGAGTCCACATCCAAATCCCCAAAAAAGGATGACTGTTATGAATAAACAGGGGTGTATGTTAAAGGCTAATTTGTTGGCTCCTAAAAACAAGTAAATTGTAACATTTTCAGATACGTTACAAAGCATTTCTATCATACCTGTGTGTGGTCCTCCACAGAAAGGTCTGGAGTCTGGCTGCCAGGAGTAGGGAAATCATCATTTGATAATGACGGCAAATTCACATATGCTAAATTAAGAATATTATATGAAATTTAGGTAGTTATTGCACTTGTTCAAGTTAGCATGAAATTGTCACAAAAGTATAACCTTGATTGTTAATTGTGAATCACATACATTCGCAATGTTGTCATTTTCAAACATTAGTAATGTTAAAATTTGGGACACACATTGTCTGTTCAAATACAATTACAACATTATTATACACCCATACCCGCCATATCGGAGATGTCCTGATTCAATGCATCATAGGAAAGTTGCCCTACAAACACATTTCAAAAACATTATGCTATTCATACCTTATATATAGGCCTCAGGCATCAAGGGCATACAACATCATGTAAAATTATGTAAAATATTTACCAACATCCATAGCAGCCTCTCTTTGAAGAGCCCTTTCAGGACCAGCACTTCCTGTATTCAGGCATATTTAAAGCAGCAATAACTAAAATTAATTTAATGTGTCCAAGGGGTTTTTGCATAAAGAATGTTAAAAAAGTACACAATAAATAACACCTGTTAAAGTAATAAACATTGAATAAACATTTGCACATGGAAGTCATGTTTTACATCCACAAATTATACCACCCTGCTGTTAAGAATATATGGCATATGCAAACTCCTACCCTTTTTTGGTTTAAAATGTGTTTACATTTTCAGTAAAGGATACAGTAAGATTATTTCTACATACCAACTGACTCCTGGAGACCACACAGGAAATGGGGTCCAAAGATGGGAGTGGGAGTTGGTCTACAAATATAACAAATACAACCTACAACTAAATTAAAAAAAAGCAATAACAATAGATACAATAATGCATATACTTACAGGCTTCCAAAGAGCATGTGGATTCTTGAGGAGAAGTTGAGTCCATGCTGGGGGTTTCTGTCAAAAAATTCCCAAAAAAATTTAACCTTTGCAATCTAAAACCCTAATAAAAAGCATCAAAAAAATGTAACGCACAATGCATTATAAACTGCTTCTTTACCATCTACATCTGGCTGCCTTGAAGTGGTGGCTGGGGGAAGGGCAGTGCTGCCCGAGGCCTCAGGCTCAGAATCCTCAGATGCACCTGGTGCCTCTGAAAACCAAAAAGAAATAAAGGTAACACAACATGTTTTATATGAAGCTTTACCTGAGGGATAAATACAGGTTATTTTTTTTTTTTATTTATATTAAAACAATAAATAAAATAAAGTTAAAAATTACCTCCACCCCAGGCTGTGGTGTCATCCCCAGCATGCACACCCTGCAGCCGACAAAGTGGGATCTTGCTCCTCAGCATCTCCTCATATGGGCAATATTTGCTCTTTGGAGCCTGCTTTTTCCCACTATCCACCGTAAGGCCAGACTCCATCTTTTTCATAAGGGCCCTTCTCAATGTGTAGAAGTGTTTTTTGCAGGCTATGCCAGTGCATGGATATTGAGCTGAGCTGGTAAGCTCCTCCGCAATGGCATCCCACAATTTGCTCCTTTCTTGTTTTCCCAAGCCCCAACTTTGTGACGCAAATAACAAAGACCACTTAGCCAGGGTCAGCGTCACAAGAGTATTATTATTCGCCAAATTAAATTATGGCTCCCTCTTAGCATAAGGACACTTAGCCTGTTGTGCTGCACCATCAACAGGCTGCATCCTCTCCCTTGAAGGAGGTCTGTGGGCACCACGCAGCCCGCTGGTACTGGGGGCCCCAGGGGACCCACCAGTGCCAGTCAGATTTCCAGAATTTGGCTCCATCCTGTAGCTGCAAACACCACCAACAACAACACACACAAGGACGCATGCAAACTACAGAATGGCAAGAATTACTGTATGTGTGGTGTAGTTTTAAGTGCTAGGTGAACCAATCACAAACAGCCCATGTTAATTGAAGCTCACATTCTATACAGGTGTGTGTGCATAGATTGGTTATTTTCTTTTGTGAGTGTATGAGCTATGACGAGTGGTGGTGATGCTGAGTTTGGTGTTATGTTTGGTGTGTGGATGTGTAGTTGTGCCAACGCAGAGGAAGGGCAGGAGCCAAGGGAAGCAATGCTGTGAGGCTACAGACACCAAGATCCTTTGGTATCCGACTCTCTGTATGGGATTTAAGTGACAAGCAGATCAGAAGCAGATTTCATCTGAATCGTGCAGCACTTCGCTCCCTATCTGAACAGATAGAGGCTAAAATCCAGCCCACCACTAGACGCACCCAGTCCATCCCTGCCATTGTTAGGCTCTGTGCATCACTTAATATCTTGGCACGGGCACTTTCCAGGCAACAGCAGCCCTCCTCAGCGGGATCAGCCAGGCTACAATGAGCCGCATTTTCAACCAGGCAGTGCTGGCTATTTGTGATCTCATACCTGTGTAAATAACCTTTCCTGAGGAGGAGGTCGCTAAAATCAAGCGGGCATTTTACCTCATGGCAGGGATCCCTAATGTGCTAGGGTGCCTGGATGGTACACATATCCATTTCCGCCCACACCGTGCACAGGAACTGCACTATCGCAATAGAAAGCAGTTTTAATCTATGAATGTGATGGTGGTGTGCGACCCAGAGATAAAGCTGCGGGCCGTGAGGTCTGGTTTCCCTGGCTCGTGCCATGATTCTTATGTTCTCCACCAGTCAGCCCTGTGCAGAAAGTTTGAAAACAATGAAATGCAGCCAGGATAGCTACTAGGTATTTAATGGCAAACACGTTTTAAAAATCATCTTAGCCTGCTGTGTCCTACACAGCCTTTGTATTTGCCAAAGAATTGAAGCCCCTGAAGAAACAGTACTGGTGCCAAAAGTCCCCAACATGCCCGCAGGCAGTAGTGAAGATACACAGACTGGCTTTGCCCGACGGAAACACATGATTTCATCATTCTTTTAGATAAGTGAGCTAAGCAGAGATATACTACAAAAAAGATTAGAAAAGGGGTACAATTTTATTACATTACAGCATCCCTTAAAGAGCTGCATGAAATAAAACCTGTAATCAGATATACAAACTAGATTAAACTCATTATCAACTGTAGTTAATTTACAAATAACTAATAATTAACCTATTAAAATAGACACAGGCACGTATGGGCAAAAATGAATACTACGCTCAAAAATAGCATAACACTTTTGTCTCCCTTACAGGCACCATGAAAATAATATTAATAATAATTATAGGTATAAAACACTTTTCAGCTCTACCCATTGTGATCTATGGGATCTTGACCTACAGTGCCACTATAAACGGGTGCTGTTTTTGATTTCTTAAACTGCCTCTGAGAAAAAAAGCTCTGAGTGATGCTGACATTTCATAAATCAGGTTCTATGTTTATAAGTAGAAAGGACATGAAGAGCCTGATTTACCGTATTAAAAACTGCACACTCGTTTTTTTGTCCCAGGTGTGGTGAAAGTGCCTCTGTGTGAAATAAAGTGACATAGTAATAAATGCAGTTTGCATGCAAAACTGGCGCCCCATGGGGTTGATTCAGAGCCAGGTAAGGATTCTCATTTCCTTTTTAGAAGAGAAAATTGTCATTGACTTTCATGGTCTACCTTGTGGCTGATTCAGAGCCAAGTATAGGTTTACACTCAGTAGATAATAAAAGTCAATGGCAGTTTCCTCCCCTAAAAGAGAATTGAGAATTCTCACCTGGCTCTGAATCGACCCCTCATGTGCAAAAACTGGCATAAAAGCATCCCAATGCTTTCATGAATTAGGCCCTAAATGGCTTTTAATACATTGCCATCATGAGAATCATAATAATGAGAGTAATTTATTTGTCATAAAGTGTATGCAGTATTTAGAGTACCTGGATTAAAAGGAGATTTTCTAGAAAGTTAGTGGTGGAATACTTTGTACACAGTGATACAACCTCAATAATACAGGAATAAACACTGAATGAAAGAATTAAAGAACTACTTTTGGATATTTGACTATTTACACATTCCACACTTATTGCTGTTCATGTTCTGTTGAGACTCTGTTGAGAACTTGCAATTGAAGAAAGTGACAAAGCATCCCTAAAGAAAACATCTAATGTACAGCAAGCATCTCAAGCTACGACTATGGTCATTGTTAATAACTGTATAAAGAAGTACCTCTTTTTGTTTGACAAGATATGCGTCAATGAAGCTTCTTTGGTCATTTTCATCCAAGTTCCTCATATGCTTTACAAATGTTTTCATAATAAATTCCTTTAGCTCATTAATATGTTTAAGGACAGTTTTGTGGGCACCAGGTAAAAACCTCAAGCAAGGGAACATGTTATATACCTGGTAAGAAAAATAGTACTAAACAATCAAATAATATTATGCATAAATAAATAAATATAAATATATATATATATATATATATATATATATATATATATATATATAATTATAGTTTAGGGACACACACAGATATAGAGAAAAAAAAAAGGATGTTCCAAGCAAGGGGTTAAATTAGTCTGCTTTCTTCTGGCTGTCAGGGGCTGCATCTTCCATTCACAAACACTCTGCATTCTCTGATAAAGCCCATATAACATTCTCCCTTCCTCTAAAATGAAAGTCCCTAAAATGAATTCACTTCTGAGGGAACTGATTCATTTAGATATACCAGTTCGGGATGCCCTATAAAGAGGGGGAGGGGGTCTTGCTCCTTTTTAATACTATCTTTTCATGGCCCCCATCATCCCATACTGTCTGCATCAATTCCCCCCCCTTATTGATGTATCCCACACCTGTGTCATACCTCCATGGGAAAGTGGTGCAGGCAGCAGAAGGTGCCACCCCTGCTGCACGTGCCAGTGGTTACATACCTCACCGGCATTCTTTATATAGCGTGGAAGTGCTTGCTTGCATAATGCGGGCTGAGAAGCCTCGAGGGGACATGGCACTAGTGGCTCGAGGCAGTGCAGCACTGTACAAGGCTTCTGTATTCCCCAGCTGCTGAATTAGTGAAAACATGGATATGACTGCTACTGGGATGTCAATGGGGATCTCTGGTCAGGCTCCCAGTCCCCAAACCCCCTAAACCATAACAGCCCACTCCTTCTCGTCAGATACTGCTTTTCTCTTTTGTCACTGCATTGAGTGCTGCTAATTATCCTCTAATGCAAATAGTGACCATGTTGCACTCAAGGGTACCACAATAGGCAGCTGCAGTGGCACTGTGCTCCCCATGTCTGGGGAGGACCAGACCCTGGAACCCCCCCTTTGGCTGCTGCCCTGGACACTATGGCCAGAACAACCCTCAGACCTATACAAATTAAAATAAAGTGGAAAAAAATGAATGTACCACAATTGTGGGACTTCCTATACATCTATTTATGTTTGTCACAAAGTTCAACAGCCTTGGTAATTGTGGGTCTTCATAGTCTATTCGATGTCCAAGTAATATGGATACAATTATATTAGCCACTGCAGATTTCAAGAAAATATGGTCATCAAATGGTTTTCCTGTAATGAAAAAAACGGGGATAACATTCATACAGGGGCCAGAAAAATAATAACCAACCCAGCACATTGAAATCTAGGGGATAAGGCCACAGAGTGCATGGTGTGTGTCTGGTCTTATATGGCCCTGTAGGGAACACTGGCACTCATTTACTTGCCAGCGCTGTTAATAGAAGGGACACTACCTGTCACTATCTGAGGCGCTCTGGATTTTGAACTTCATAAATATACCTTTTCACTGGGAACTGACATTCACCCCTAGCGCTTCTTAAATAAACTTCTAAAAATAAGTATTCGGAGCGAAGGGATAGTGGTCTGCTCAGGTAGGGTTATATAATCCTGAATTGAAGGAGAGGGTTATTCCTATATTCTTTTTTTTTGTACCTTAATTCCCTTATGGCAGGGGTGCACAACCTTTATTGGTCCAAGGGCCACAATGTCTTATTGTGGTACTTCAAGGGGCCTGTAAGTAGCAAAAATGCAAACAGTTTACTGCAGCTGTAACCTAAAAGTGGACCAAAACCGGGACTTTGACTATCTCAGGTTTTGGTGCTCCTGATTTGGGATGCCCTGCTGTGTGAAACCCTCCAGGTCACCCATAAAAACTCATCTTTCCATAAAAGCTCCATTTGTCAATTTCGGCTAAGAATCGGCTAAGGGTCAAACAGAGCTGACTAGAGTGCAGCCAAACATGCCGACACCACATCCCTGCTAGCCTTCAGCTGGGGCGTTCCCTTGTGGCCATTCACAAATGCCTGGCTAAAGGTGGAACGTAGCGCAGCCTGCACATGCGCCGTTGGATCAAATATCAGGTAGGTTTTACTGGGGTCTCAGGTGATTTCACTCAGTGGGGTATTCCGAATTGGCATACCCTGGGGAGAAGGAATCAGACGGCCCTGGAGTCTTATAGATTGGAGAGAGTTTTGGTACACTTTAACAATACATAATCACCAATAGTCCCATGCAGCTGATCGCCCTATTCCGAGAGTTTAAAATTTACCTCCACCGGGGATCCAGACCACGCCATCCCTGCTCACGACCATAGCCCATAGTCACCTGGCTCATGGCAACTGGCCATCCCTGCTCCATTTATTCGAATGGAGGGGTGTCCCTTCACTGTAGTGAATGGAGCGGGCGGAGCCAGTCACCGTTACTAATGGAAGGGGACAGCCACATGGCTCTGGCCCACGGGGATGGTGAGGACGAGATTGCCAATGCTGGGAACTTTCAAATTACTGGTATCAGGTGAATTAGCTGTAAAGAACTATATAGTAGGCAGAGTAGGAGTATTGGTGGTTCATTATTTTTGCCCAGACAAGGACATTAGTAATATATATATATATATATATATATATATATATATATATATATATACATGCGATAAGTTAAGGCAAGCACAAGCGTGCCAGGGGCCGAAACTGAGGGGGGTGTGGGCCACACCTTGTCCCTGGGCCGCAATCTTCTATGAAGTCCTTTAAAACATCAGTATGTTAAGTGAGAGTATTTTTTTTACAGTGGAAGAATTGACATTTTATTTTTAGTACAAGACCTGTATATAAAACTGGAGCTCTACATAAAATGAAAATAAAAAAACAATCCCCAAATAACCTATTTTAGCTTGAAAAGTGGTGAACCTTGGTAACTTTCACCTTATTTAATCGTAAAAGGCTTCTATGATGACACAATGCCATCGGTGAACAATAAAATAACACTTAGGCCTTGATTTAGAAAACCTTCCTTTTGTGAGAGACATAGCAGGAAAGAGAGCGCTGGTGGGTCTCAATGTAAGGTAAGCTACTAATATTTATTTTTTAACTTTTGACTTGATCATCACTTTAAACTTCAGTTTGGACCAGTAAAAAGAGATCCCCCGACTGGCTGTGAAAAGTTTACAAAGTAAATTATGCAAGTTGTCACACTGTTCTAGTGAAAGTTTTTTGGTGCAAATCTTGTTCTAATATTCTCCCTTTACTGAATCACACCTTATTCTAATAAGACAAGTTTACTGAATCAAGGTACAGGTGTGTCAATCGTTACACCAACACATCCCAGCTCAGCCCATTGTGATATCTCACAAAGAAGCCATTGAAAGCATTGTATCTATGGCTTTAGAGACTGTACAGATACTATTAGAGATTAGTTAACCGATTCATCTGAATGTGTCAGGATTTGCTCCAAATATCAGGGAACAATAGATTTGGCACAAATCTAATTCATGATGATCGAAAACCCCCCTGCTGCCTCACTATCCAGCTACAGGGCTTACCCTCACAATTAAATTGTAAGGGTCCCATTCGTCACTGCTTCATGTAGTGATGAAGCCCAAAGAAATGCTTGCCATTCTCTGGGTGACATAATTTCTGGTCGGCCATTTCTGCCATGACTAGCATCGAGCTCCGCTTTACACACATTGCGTTGCACCCACTGAACAGCCAGCCAGACACACCGGCCAAAAAGGCAGCAAAAATTCTGTCTGCCATCCCCCTTGCTGTCCGAGGAGCCATCCAGAGCTGACCAAAGCCCACCTGCTTCTTGCGCATAACAGGATCCTGGCTAGCCAGATTCTGTCTGTCCAGCCACCAAAAAACGCTCAAGCCTGCAGGTGAATTTTTTAATGCAGTTCACACTCTGAAAAGATTATTTGGATGAGTCCAAATTTATTGGGGAAATTTCGTTTTTCTTTTTACAAAAAATAGAGATGGCTAAATTTGACCCAAATGTTGCCAAAATTCTGTTTTTAGCTGAACTGACTGGCAATATAGCTTTGATCTAAATCTGAAGCCCAACACTAGTGATAATTAGTTGATCATTAATGAAACATTCTCATGTGTGCCCTTGCATATAAGCTACCATTTAGATAAAAAAAATAAAAAAGCCCTGTTAATGTTACCTTTAAAAGACTGAAAAGATTGAATTATGTATGCACATTCGTCAATAACTTTCTGTTCAACAGAGCTTTTCCCCATTCCAAAATCACGTAAAGCTGTCAGTGTAAATCTTCTCATGACCCTCCAGTTTTTACCACTTGAGAAACTAAGTCCTGAAATGTAAATATATTATTTGTAAATAGCTTTATGCATTCATTTTTCATGATATTCCTTTTAATAAAGGGGTCCCCAACCATTCTATCTCAAGTATCATTTTCCTGGGTGGTACATATGGCACCCCTGGAAGAGCACCAGACTGAATATGGAGATTTTGGCCTTATCACTATTTAAGATATTTGCCAAGACCCCAGTGTGTGGCAACAGAAAAAAAGTTCAATTGTAGTAATTTGGGTGGTCATCTTTGGCCTGTCAAAAATCATCCAATAAATGTAAAACAAGTGCGCCTTTGCTCCTCTGTTCTGTTGCTGTGTTTTTGCTAGATGCACATAAGCCAATCATAATTGACAACCTTTCCTTTAAATATAACCTTATTAAGACTCTTCCCAAGTTTATTTTATGGGACTTGCATGGATCTTGGTTCTGGGTTGGTGCCCACACAGTGCATCCAACTGTCTTTGCCATGCACCAGTGAAGCACCCTCAGGCAGAAGATGGCTTGACATATTGTGGATACGCACTTGTTGCACTTTTTCTAGGTCAGATCACAGTCACAGTAATACATTAAAGTTGTGTCCTTTTGTTCACAGCAGTGAAATCCTAGGAATGTACTGTAATGAAATGAAATGAAAGCAATCAGCTCCAATAGTATCGACCGCCAACATTTGCCGTGTCTTCAAGTTGACATAACTGAGTAGCGTACATTTGTCCTTTCCAGGCTTGTATTGCCTGCCACTCTCAGGCTTCCCTAGACTCAGTTAGATGCTAGGAGCCTAATTTACTATTTTCGTGGCTATTCACCAGTTTAGCTCTGGTCAGGTGTGCCATGTGTGCCGCGAGCGTGTAATACTGCAGGGATCTGGGCTATATTGTGGCAGCGCAGACAGGGAACAATTGACTATCTTCCGGCATTTTGCTGTGTCTTTGCTCTAGTGTGCCAGTCAAAATTTGTGGTATTTATGAGGGGGTGTGCTTGACAGCTAGCAAACTGCGGCGGCACATTTTGCTTTGACAAATTCAGAAATCCTGCTGAAAACACATTTAACAGCTTTTGGCAGCATGGAATTTGTCTCCGAATGTATGTGTGGTGTCTGGAGTGTCTGGGGTGTTTGGGAAGCCTCAAACAAATAGTTATATACAAAAAAAAAACATGCAAAATCCGTTTTTAAGTTGTTTCCCCAATACCAGTTAGCTATCTGACCTTTATGCTCAATGTAATAGTGAAAGATGTAAAAATTATATAAAAATACATTCTCAACAAAAATAACATTTCTATGGGGTTTGCCGCTGAAACCTGACGCACTGAAAAGCTGTTCCCCAGCATTCGCCTGACGAAAACAACGGGATGTAAATACAGCAAACAAGGCCTTCGCCTGGCAAACTTTTCCATTAGTAAATGCGGCAAACTAGCGAAAGTGCGACAAACGCTTAGTAAATAAGCCTCTAAATATAAAGGGAAAAAAATTACATTAAAGGTGCTCCCGCGCCACTAATCAGGCACCCGCGGCCCTGGTTTCAGTCAGTGGTCATGGCCTATGTACAGGCCATGCCCACCAGCTACCTGTAGTGAGGGGGGGGTTCTGCACATTGACTGTAATGCCTACCTGCCTACATGTAATGGGGGGATTCTGCTTGCTGCCTGTAATGGGGGGCCGTTGCACACTTACTGTAATGGGGATTGTTCTGCACGCTGCCTGCCATGCTCATGTGGTGTGCTTTGGCTTTCCCAGTTAATACCAGGATGCTAGTGTCAGATGCTTGGCTTCTGGGTAAGCAATTAGCCATTGTATCCATGTGATTCTTGAGTTTGATACCAACCAATTTCACAAATCCTAGCAACCCAAGGAGACAGTGCAGCTAAGTGGAAATTAATAATATCATGATCACTGTTTTCAAGGTACCCCCTGACCCGTACCTTTATAACTTTGTACATTGATTAGTATTAAGTCCAAGATAGCCCTCTCCCTAGTTGGATCTTTCAACTACTGAGGAAGGTAGCCATATTTTATTATTGAAAGAATTTTTTTACCATTCTGAGATCCACAGGTTTCAGCTTCCCAATCTATATCTGGGTAGCTGAAGTTAAACTACAGATGTAGCAATCGTTATCTGACACATTACAGTTCAGCCCATTGTGATATATCACAAAGAAGCCATTAAAAAACATTTAAGATTTCAAGATAGCATGAAGCACCAGTGCACCAAGTGGAGATGTAAAGAAAGCTGCACCTGTACCTCAGTTAAATTAGCCACTTTATCTACTTGCTTTAGCAGCAGGCTTTCTATGGGTTCTGTTAAATTTGGTTTGCCCTGTCTGTTCCCCTAATAATTTACCCCCCCCACCAGCACTTGTCTTGCCTGCCCTGTACTCCCATTTCCCTCCACCTCCATTTCATAGCAGACTGGTAATGGTTACCTAGCTACCTGACTAATTTTTGTGTTTTTCCTATTCCCCATGCTACCATCCTCTCTGTCCCCTTAACCAGAGGGTGCCTGTTATGTGAGAAGAAGACTCTTTGCTATTTTATCAATGAATCTCAGGCTTGCCAGTTGCTTATTGAGAGCCAAAATCTGGGCTTCCAAATGTGCAATGCACATATATCCTACACAGCAGTATGCTCTTGCAAATTGCTGTTTAACCCTTCTAATGCCAGCTGCGTAAATTGTATGTAACTAGCTTTCCCCCCTGCTAGCGGGCAAAAAAATAAAAGCCACTCACCAGACCAATTGATCGATACGGCTGGGTCTCCTCTTGCCCTACGATTACTTTACCTGGGGAGCCTTAGATTCCCCCCCGGGGCTCTTTCGGCTTTAAGAGAGCCCCCCCCCCCCCCACGCGTTAGCTGCAGCCCCTATTTACTGTAAAAAAAATGTTGCTTACCTCTGTGCATGATCCTTCCCTTCTTCTGTCCATGGGCTGGGGGGGCTCCGACCCCCCCGAGCTTTTCCACCCCCCCCCCCGAGCTCTTCCACCATGAGTAGAGGGTCTGAAATTGTCCTTCTCTCCCAATTCCATCTTAGCTAGCCCCATTGGTGGGGTGGTTGACATCATCCCGCACCCACCTGAAGATCATCAGCATTGCAGGGTGATCGTGGTGAGAAGGTTGGAGGGACATGGGAGTGCGATCCCCTGCCTCCCCGTCCCCACGCCAGCGATAACCCCTGCACCTGTAATCTGAATGCCCGGGGACCACAGGATCTGAAGTGAGTAAAGAAAAAATATTTATTTGTGTCTGTGTGTGTATGTTTTTTTTACAGTTAACCCTTTGTGAACTGGTAAGGGATCCATAAGACCCCGATTCCAGTTCACAAGGCTTAGGGGGCTAGCAAGTCACCTATGGTTAGCGGGTGACTTGTCATTAACCCCAGGTGGGGAACAGAAGAAACCAGGGGCACAGAGGCTATGCAGACAGGGCGAGGGGGCTACAGAAGCTGGCACCCATTCTCTGTTCTACAAGCCCGGCATAGCTGGTCCCCGGGCTGGTTATGCTGGAAAGGGGGGACCCTACACCATTTTTTGGGGATTTCTAAAGAGGGGAGAACCTGTGTCATTTATTTGAATTAACCACTTATGTCCTGTCACCGAGCAGTTATAAAAGGCTTCCAGCAGGAAAGCAGAAGCCAGAGTAATTGGTGTGGGACACAGTACTTGGGGATGGATGGGAGATAAGTATTAAAAAAAAACAAATAAAATATTTTTATGTGTGTGTGTGTGTGTGTGTGTGTTTGCTTTACATATAACCTCTTTGTGAACTGGTAGACCAGTTCACAAGGCTAAGGGGGCTGAGAAGTCACCTGCGGCTAGTGGGTGACTTGCCATCAACCCGCAGCCCCCCATTACCTGCCTCCCCAAATCTCATGTAGGCTGGACATTTTTCTGCTCAGGAAACCTTGCGCTTTAACCCTTTGTGAACTGGTAAGGGGTCCATGAGACCCCTAGACAAGCTCACAAGGCTTAAGGGGCTGGCAAGTCACCTGCAGCTAGTGGGTGACTTGCCATTAACCCCCGTCGGAGGGCAGAAGATCCCGGGGGCACAGAGGCTATACAGGCTTGTAGCCTGCAGGGTGGGGGGCCATAGGAGCTGGCCCCTGCGCTATGTTCTACAAGCTCTGTATAGCTGAAACTTCCAAGTAACATTTACCCTTATACGCTCACTTTCCTTGACGCTCACCTCTTCCCTTGACAGTACCTATGCATGTTGGGTATTGTTCTGTTCAGGGGACCTTGCTTTTTCAGATTTAACTTGTTTTTTTTTAGTTTTCATATTGTTTTTTTTTTTAAATGTGGTTTTGACTGCTTTTTTATTGTTTTTTTACAGAAACCCTGCGCACTCAACAAATTCATTAAGTGATTATTTCCAGAAAACTCAAATCAACAAACTCGGTACACCTAGAAAGCTTGAGGTATGTGCTTCCATAGAATATATAGTTTGTGGGGGGTATGTCAAATATATATCTGTTTGGGAAAGTCTCCAAGACAGGAAAAAGTGTCTTCCAATACATATGCGGTACTGATGTAATGTGAAGAATTACACATTACAACAGTACCAACAGTAGAAATGTGAACTTTACATGCAATAAGAATTTATTGAAAATTTTAAATTTTGTATACAATAAACACTACAAATCATATACAATCAGCCACTGACATCACGCCATCTAACACAGGGTCTAAGTCCACAGGGTCCAAGTGTGCTGACGGCCGCATCTTCTGCTTCCCTCTAACAGGGAGCGTGCCCGCGTTGGCCATTCGCAAATGGCTGCCGCGGGCACGCGCCCTGCTAGAGGGATAGCAAGGATGCGGCCGCGGCCCATGCATGTGCAGATGGACCGGGAAGTAAGGTAAGTGAACGGGGCCCCCGGGGGTTTCTCACAGTGGGACATCCCGATTTTGGATGCCCCGGGGGGAGGGAATCGATTGGCCCAGGAATCTTATAGATTCCCGGGCCAATTGAGCTGGGTTTTGGTCCACTTTAAACACGTTTAGCACACAATATTGAAAAATGGTCTGGAAAAAGAGGGTGACAAAAACTCTAGGTAAGCTGGCAGTTAAAGTGTTAGTGCAGTGCATACATGTATACTGGACAATATTCTTAAGCATGGAGCACATTTTTCCTAGTTTGGAGAACACAAATACCTCTGTAAGCTTTATAAGCAGTTAAATATAGAATCAGCAAACAGTTCAGAAAAAATAAAAAAAACGCACTAAAACAGACTCAAAGTCTCCCAATGTAAAGTCCCTATATGTCAAATCCAATCACTTATAATACAACATTCACATTGGATTACAACTAGAGATGAGAAAACTTTTTAAAACTTCGGGTAGGGGCAATTTGCAGGATTTACGCAAGAAATTCAGGTTCGTCCGAACCTAACTTACTCGCTTAAAAAAAGCAAAAACAAATAAGCTTACCTCCGTCCTCATTCCATTCCAGCACCAGCCGATGTTTTCAGCCCCAGGCCCTGTCCCGCACTAGCTTTTGCAGTAGCCCACATCCACAGCTGGGCTCTCTGTATCTCACTCCTCGACGCACCAAAGGGATTTTATATTGGGAGTGAACTGTGACATAACTTTTCCCTCCCTACGGCAGGGAGTGAGCTGTCACTGAGAGCCGGAATGACCGGCGGACGTCTGGCACGTGCCCGCCAATCTCTCAGGCTGTCAGTGAAAGCAAATGGCTGATGGCACGTTACACCCTTGGGATCTTTAGTCTACTAGATAGGGGGGACTCCACACAGTTTTTTTTTTTTTTTAAGGTTATACATTTAAAATAAAAAAAAAAAACAATATAGGGTCCCCCTTCCCCTCTGCAAGGGTTAAACACTTAAAATTGTAAAAAAATTATATGGAGCCCCCCCATTCCGTAAACCAGCCCGCCACCAGCTTTAAACCTTTAAACCATGGGCCACATGCTCTTCTACCCCCCCCCCCCAGGCTTTGAGGAGGCAGGTAATTGGGCCAGGGGTTAATAGCAAGTCATCTGCTTGCCACAGGCAAGCCCCTTGTGCTTTGTGAACTGTTATGGAGGTCTCATGGACCCCTAAAGAGTTACATTTAAAAAGACACCTACACAAAAGAAAAAAAATACTTACCTCTAATTCTCCTCCGGTCTCCGTAGAGATCCAAAGATTAATGTTCGTGGGTCTCACCAGCTCTCAGTGACAGCTTTCTCCCCTACGCAGGGAGAGGCTATTTATACTGGTAATTTTTCATATATATATATATATATATATATATATATATATATATATATATAGTGTCCAGCACTCAGGTATTTAAAATGTTCCAATCAATAAAAACACAAGTAAATTGATACACACTCACATGTTCTTACACTGATGCGATATGACTTAGGGTGCAACATTCTAGCAGCCTGAAACGCATCAGAGTCAGACTATGTGGGTGCGTATTTACTTTAAGTGCAATTTACTTTACTTGTGTTTTTATGGGTTGGAATTAATAAACATAAGATTTTAAATACCTTAGTGCTGGACACTGTATATATATGGATTATTGCCTTGCAAGCCTGTCCTAAGCCTCTGTATCTGTAAGCCTAAGAATCGGATTGAGATGACCACTAAAAGTTCTTCATATTTATTCTGGTAGTGATCTGTGATGTCACATGTCACTCCCTATATAAAAGCTGCTTCCTGCGCCGGGGAATGAGATGCCGGTAGGACGCGTGGATGTTGCTGAGACCGCCATGGGACAGCGGAGAGTGGCGGTGGGACAGACGGGGGCTGCAAACTTCAAGGAAAATCAGGACCGCAGCAGACCAAACTTTCCCAGAACTTCGATCTGAACTCTTGTTTAAAAAGTTTGGTTCACTAATCTCTAATTACAACCACTCACCAAAGCTCTTTAGCACTTACTTTATACAATCTTATTTATAGCAATACTTCCCTATCCTTCCACCAGTAGCAGCAGGTTTTCAGGCAAAATAAAATGTAGTTTGTTTTCAAAAAAAAAAAATTCAATCAATTTCCTCCTTGGGCACCCCTGGAAGAACCACGTGCCCACACAAATGGGTAATGGGTTCTTCCGCACTGCCAATGCCCCAAATGGGGTCGCGGGTAATGTGTCACTTTACTGGTAGGGTACCCACCAAGCCCGACAGAGGCCATGCCAGCTCCTGACCATGTTAAACTGGTATAGGGGTCTCCAGAGCCCCTTACCAGTTCACCCAAAGTGAAAAAGAAATAAGAAACCACACAAAAAAAGTTTTATTGCTCTTAATTTAACTTATACTCATCCATCCCAGTCTTCCATCTTCTGTCCGCTGCCGGGTGCTGTCTTCCTCTAGTCCAATGGATCTTCTTTGTCCCGTGCAATCTCCTCTTACTTCTTCAGGGCTCTTGGAGGCCCCCTTCAGCATTTAGATGTAGCAGTACAGCCATCAGAAGTTGACAGCTGTGCTACCATTTGGATCAAGAGGGAACATAGGTTCCCCCTCACTACCCAGTGAGAGCCGGGGGAGCCGGCCTTTCTACGTGGAGGCGTAGCCTCCATGTAATCTGGCCTAGAGGGGATTTCCACTTGCCACCCCCTCTAGGCCTCTTCCCTTTGTGATGATCATAAACATCAGGGATATTCTAGAGAGGCCCCGTCCTTTAACATAAAAGCGGCTCCCCAGCAGCTCATCTTGGAGTCCCCTGGCCACAAGCCCCTCCTTGCTAAATGCTGCCAGAGCATCCTTTGATGCCCCATGGCATGCATTTAAAGGAGTCTGCAGCAGAGCCTGGAGAAAGAAGGTAAGTATAAGTAAAGTGGACCAACACCCAGGGGGGATAGGATCTGATCAGATCCCTCCCCGCGGGGCATCTGAAATCGAATGTCTCGCCGGGTGAAACCCCCCAGGAAGCCCACAATCCTACCTCCTCCCCGTTCCAGCGGCGCATGCGCGTCCCCGCCGCAGCCTCCCGCGTGTCCCTCTAGCAGGGCGCGCTCCCGCGCTGGCCGCTTGTGAATGGCCGGCGCGGGTGCGCTCCCTGTAAGAGGGACGCGCGGGAGGCGGCGGCGGACGCGCTCTGCTTGTCCGTCGCTGCCACCCGCTTGTACGTCGGCGGGGATTGGATGCAGCTGTCACGTGGGAGCAGGGTGAGGTGAGTTTTCGGGGCTTTCTGGGGGTTTTCACACAGCGGGGCACCCCCGATCGGGGTGCCCCACCGAAGTGGAACAAAATCCATGATAGTCAAAATCCTGGGTGTTGGTCCACTTTAAGGAGGCACGTATGCACACTATGCAGGTACTGTGTGGCTGTGGACAGTGGTGGGCTCAATTTTGTGGTGGATTTGGTGGTTCAGTGCCAAAAGTGCAGCATGATTCCAATGGAAGAGGCTCTGGTTTTGTTCTTCACTCAAATCTACCACAGCCAAAAGTCACACCACTGTGGCTTTCTCAGTCTCCTTATCCTCCTCAGCAGCAGCCACACAATTCATCTGCACACCAAACATCACACGAAAATCTGTCTCTGCACTGCACTGCAGTGCCACTGCAACCACAAATGCACAAACTCAAACACAAGCGCTAGACAGCCCAGATAAGGTGTCCAATACAATCCTGTCTTGCAGTGTGCTACATAAGGAAACACAAGTGATGTCACAAAGCACAGACTTGCCCACAGACAATGCACCCCAAATACAGACTGCCTCTGTCTGGGGCACAACAGTAGCAGGGATCACTCCCCCCACACAATGCTACTGCAATACACACAGTGTTTCTTTTATACCTAGCTGTTCAGATGTTTGGAGTGCAGCCTCATGTTCACCATCTTTCTCCTCACGCTAGCTCACCAAGGTAAAACCCTTTGCAGGCGTAGGGAGGAGGTCAGCACTGGTAGCTGCGCGTTTCCTGATCAAGAAACATCTGCCACCTCCATGCTTTCAACCAATGAGAAACGCTAATCATTTTTTGAAAACCGTTACATGCTGGCCTGCACTAGTGGCTTAGAGTGAGGGCACATCTGCTTGTTGGTCTTTTGTCCATTTAATGCAAGAATGGCACCTATTAGGCGTCACACATGTCCACTTGTTCATTCCTCTGTGGGGCACAGCCCCAGAGTTTTTGCTTGTGGCCGTGGCCTTGCTAATACTCGTGATCATGTAGTGGTTTGAGAGCATGGTGGACACACAACATGGCTTTATTGAGTTCTGTTGCTGGTGCAAATGTATCTCCAACTGGTACCAGCCAACCTAGTGTTGTTGCCTGGCATGGCAAGCACCCCACAGTTACTGAGCATGAGCCACATATGTCTGCCACTCCTGATGTTGCCACAGGTGTGTTTGAGGGGTGCAAGAATCTGGCAGCCAAGTGTGAGCCAGAGTTCAGTCTTGCAGATATCATCAAGCTGGTCATGCTCACCCTTACCAAATGGTCACTCTTGTATGAGCCACAGAGTCGTGGCCTCAGCAAGACTAAGCAGACCAAGATCTGGGCTGAGATTGCTGAGACCCTCAATTGCACAGCTGCATATCAGAAGACCACTGCAGCAACCAATAAAAGATTCAACATGCTGTGCAGGGCCTTCACAAAAAAATGAGAAGGGCCTGCTCATCAAGTGTGGCAAACAGGAAGGCCAGATGAATAGCTACCATGAATATGAGGTCATGTTGAAGCCCAAAATCCCTTTATGTCGGCTGCGGCATGTGGATGTGGGGAGTGACACAACAGCCTTGGTTGAAGGTAAATGCTTTGTTTGTGTTTCACAAGTTTCTCAGTCCTTGTTTAATGTTACTGCTAAAATGGTTGCCTTGTTGTCCGGCCTAGCTGTAGATGCAGGATCAGAATGGGAGGGGCCAGATGATCCAGACTCACAACTGGCAACAGCCAACAGCTGGAAGTCAATGTTGGAGCCAGCACTAGTCACCAAGTCAACAAATCTACAGCCAGCTGTTCCTCAAGTCAGCCTGAGCCTGCCTGTAAATGGCCTATTCACTCATTCTGGTCCCCTTTTTTCAGGAGTTGTCTTGTTCCATGTTTTTATCTGTTGCCATGTATTTGTGTTTGCATTGTTTGCCTCTACTCTGGTTATTAGGCCACAATATTCCACGCGCCACACCCACAGACAGCTCTTTCTCCTGCCAACTGGAGCCTGTCGGTAAGAGCCCTCTTCATTGTCTAAACGAAAATAGTATGCTTATGTGGCCTGGTAACATGCCTGCTGAATGCTTCAGTTGTTTTTCCTGATAATGATGCTTAGGCCTTGTGATTTGTGGACACACTGGTCCATGCTTAACTCGCGGCCCTAGCTTCTGGTTCTGTCATCCTGACCCTGGTTGTGGTAGCCTTATTGTGTTGATGGTGTCTTTTTTAATTGTTGCTTATGGCTGGATATTTGCTTTTTATTTGTCCATGTTGCGCAAACTGCTTGTATGTGTGTTTGTAGGCAGCATTGGTGGCCGCAACACCAATGGCTGTTTGGAATCCTCCATCCAAGATCAACATGAGACACCTGTCTGTAAGTGCTACTTTGGCAGCTGTCTTATATAGGCCAATGTCAACATGCTGGTTATTGGTCGTCTACTTGTTCACTTCATGTCATCTTTCTTTCTAAATAAGAATGGAGGAGATGGCTGGTATGTGAGTAAGCACACCTGTCTTGCGCATTATGGCGCTAACCTGTTGGTAACAAAAAGAGGCTGAACCTTCGCTAAGTGGAAGAGTGGGTTACATGTTTTGTGTGCTGGTGCCTCCACCCATAATAGGGCCCTTGCAACTGACAGGGAACACCTTTCTGGGAAATAGATCAAGTAGTCTAAGCAAAACAATACATTTGGAGCAGAGGGACTACTGCTCCCAGCAACCATTTACTTAAGTCACTCACTGACAGTCAGGTGTAACAGTACTATGAACTTTATGTGTTAAAAGTTAACTTGACAATAAAACATAGATCATAAACAGTATAACACATGCAGAAACGCTAAGCACAATGATAAGACATCTGTATTTGCAAAAAAACCCTATGGTGCAAGCAAAAAATGCTACACATGCAGAAGAAGTCTATAATAAAGTAAATGGGGCCACACGGAAAGATTACATGTGGTTAAAACACTGACAAAACTGGCATAAAGAGACATCAGAAACAAGCTGAGAAGAAGGGAGCAGAAGAAAAGACACACCCACACAGAATTTGTGCAACAAACACACAAAAAAACACTTACCTTATTTATCTGGCTATTTGCATGGGGGCCCACATGTTGGCAGGTGGTCTTGCAGGGAAGCAAGCCTAAAAACTATAATGAAGGTAAAATAATACATCCCAAGCAGGCAGGAATCCCGTCAGTTGATTGTGACCAAAAAATGGGAAAAACGCTAAGCAGAAGTTGTATAGATAACATTACTAGAAAACTCAATGGAAGTGTATGGGACAATGACACTTGGCATCTCATATGATGGGGCGGTGCAGGACAGACAGCGCCGGCACTCTACAAACACCAGGCCCTATTGATACATGGAATGCTAACTGACGCTATAAGAGGCGCTAACCATTTTGACAGTCATACATATGGCTTTCTTGAGGAGTGCTAGAAATACACCTGTGTGGTCCTATTTGGCACTAGCGTTTCTTAAATAAACCCCTAAATAGGATGCCTTTAATTAAAACAGTTAAAACATGAAAAAAATACAAATAAAAAAATAAAAATCAGGCTATTGTTCATTAGATAAAAATTATATCTAACAAAAATTGGCCAAAAAATTGCCAAATATAAAACAATAAACCCACAGGCAGTTTCCATGTTAGATGGGATCTTTTAAAAATCTGCATTTAGTAAAACAGTTAAAACCTGAACAAATACAAATTAAAAAATAAAATGTCAGGATTTTGTTCGTTAGATAACAATTGAACCTAATCAGAGATGCCAAAAATTACCCAAAATTTTTTTTTATAAAAACCCCATGCAGTTACCTGCAGCGGGAATGTATTTAAGCATGGAAAAACTCTCTATTTTTCATTTATATAATTTTCTTGTTTTCAGTGATTATTTGGAGCACTTTCCCTAGCCCATTTTGTACAGGGCAATCACCCAGGTGTTACCCTCAATTTTCAGCCCTCTAGCCCTTCCTAGCCCCCTTTTACAGCCAGTTTTGGGGTATAATGGATTAGGACTAATGCACACCAATTTTGTATGCAATTAAAATGTATTTAGAGAAATAATAAACATTACAAGGTTCATCATACAGCAAAAAAAGGATACAGTGCAGATTTCTAAGTAAGATCTGTCCAATCAGTCTCCAGGATCGTGAGCCACCTCATAGAAAGAAAGAGTGATATAGTAACCTTAAACTGTAACCATACATATGAAGACTATATACAGAAAAATGACAATTACCAGACTAATAGTTGAGGGGTTATTCAAACGGTCCTGAAGAGTGTAAATGGCTGTTATATGATCTGTTATATTCCGTTAAGGAAGCACAATGGAACAACAGGCAATATGGTAATCTGACCCCACTCTGGTCAGATAGTACATTGTAACATCATTCCAGAAATAACAACACAGAGTTAAACATAATACACAGTATAATCATGACGCGCATCATAACAGTAAACAGGCAATATAAGATGTAGGAACAGGTTTACCAATAGCAAGTGCAAGGCAAGGCAGCCTTGAGAAAGAGGCCGGCGGCCTCGAAACGTGGGCTCTGTTAGCGATCACGGTGCACTTGCTATTGGTAAACCTATTCCTACATCTTATATTGCCTGTTTACTGTTATGATGCGCGTCATGATTATACTGTGTATTATGTTTAACTCTATGTTGTTATTTCTGGAATGATGTTACAATGTACTATCTGACCAGAGTGGGGTCAGATTACCATATTGCCTGTTGTTCCATTGTGCTTCCTTAACGGAATATAACAGATCATATAACAGTCATTTACCCTCTTCAGGACCGTTTGAATAACCCCTCAACTATTAGTCTGGTAATTGCCATTTTTCTGTATATAGTCTTCATATGTATGGTTACAGTTTAAGGTTACTATATCACTCTTTCTTTCTATGAGGTGGCTCATGATCCTGGAGACTGATTGGACAGATCTTACTTAGAAATCTTCACTGTATCCTTTTTTTGCTGTATGATGAACCTTGTAATGTTTATTATTTCTCTAAATACATTTTAATTGCATACAAAATTGGTGTGGTGTGCATTAGTCCTAATCCATTATACTCTAGTGTTACACAAGGCACTGTTGGAGAGATGCCTTATGGGTTAATTGCACCTACTTCTGTGAATTTAAATGTACATAATCTCTAACCGGTGTGCCGACACCTAAAACCTTTAACAGCCAGTTTTGGGCCCAAAGTTTGGGTCCCTTTTGACTTTAATGGAGTTTGGGTTTGGATTTGGGGCCCTGGACCGGATCTTTGATCGCTGATTTCAGTGAACCCAAATTTTTGACCGATAGGCTGCTGTTATTTCCAAGCTTTAACATTAATATCCTTACCTCATAGAAACAATTATAAAGTTCAGTAGTAGAAATACCCCATCGCATGTACAGATGATTTTTTGAGAAAAAGTAGAACATTTTTTATAGCAGGTAGCAGTTCACACTGCAAAGCACACTGAAATGCACCTCTCCTCATCAAATAATTAGCATGACTACTCTTGTGCATCTCACTTCGGATTGCTACAGCAACCTGTACTGAATTGTAAGCTGCAATGCACACCTGAGTCTACACCGAGGGAAAAGCAGATGGCCCTTTAGACATGCTAATTGGTTGTGGTCCTGGGTGTATTGACATACAGATGGTCCACATTGCAGCGCATATAAAGATGATAACGCTGACTTCAGTGATTAAGGGTGCATTGTGATGCCTGAAACGTGTGTATGGGTTTTCGATGATTTTATTGGGACCTGTCTGGACTACTATATATTAAACATGACACAATAAATGTTGGATTTTATGGGACACCTATGTGGTCGATTTGGGCTTGTGAGTCATTTGCACAAACTTTCCATGATTAAAAATGGTTTACTCGGGGGGCGTGTCCTAGGTATGGAGCCGTGAGGAAGTGTTGTCCTCGAGCTCCCACATCGGCGGCCTTATAGCCCACTTTGCAAGCAGCAAACCTACCCTAAAAAGACATGGCCAAGAAGAAGACCCCTCGGGGAAGTGGAGGGGGACAGCGGAGGGGCCCCCAGCACCCCCCGATTGCAGATTTCCGGAGGGAAAGGGCTGAGGACCGGAGGTCCAAGATGGCGCGGAACATGCTGGGAGTGGGAGAGACGGTGGTTCCCACAGTGACAGCGGACCCCCCGCGGGCCACCGGAGCAGGAGGCGGGCCTGAGCCCCAGCGACCGCCCGGGACCGAGAGGACAGCTGGATGCACCAGCGGTTTGCCATCAGAGATCGTCGAGCGGAACCTGGCGGGGATCGGAGGCGAGCGCGGCGGGGAGAGGAATCGCTCACCGTGCAGAGGAGAGAAGTCTGCGGAGCTGAGTGAGGAGGAAGCGCCGGGTGTCTCTCTGCTGGAGGAAGCGGCGGCGGTGGCGGAGATGCGGTCTGTGTGCACCGGTGGGTGTACCAAGATGGCGGACGGAGGAGCTGTTGCTGGGAGTCCCAAGATGGCGCCCGCCGGCGCAAGGAACTCTGGGGCGGTGACGCTGAGGGGAGGGGCTACAGACGCCGGCCGGGATTCCCCAGACCAGACGCGGGGGCAGAAAGAGCCCAGCCAGCGCTGCACTGCACAAAAGGTGGGTCTGCAGCGGGGGACAGGCGGGGAGCCCGGTCAGACAGCCAGCGCATCTGGAGACCAGGCGTGTCACACCCTGCGAGATCCGCCTGCGCCCCCCCCCGGCCCTCCTGCTCTGAGACAGGTGCTCTCCCTGCCCACCGCAGACAAGCACATGCCCCCCGTGATCTGGGCATGGAGATACCACACACTGACACGATGGGTGCACAGGGGGACAAACCAGGGACAGTGACGCAGCCGACTCTGGCCAGATTCGCTTTCTTGCCCCGGCGTGGGACGAGCGGTGACGGGGTGTCGCTGGCGGGGGGACGGCTAGGAGCTGACGCGTGCTCCCCTTTGATTCTTCCGCAGAGAACCCCAGAGCATCGGAACCCCCCCCCCCTAGAGCCTGAGATCCTGGTTCAGCGGCGGGGGCCTGCACCCCTGAGTCCGGGTTCACCTCCGCTGCAGCCCTCGCCGGAGGCTTCGTGGCCCGCCGGTCAGCACAGCCCGACCCCGATGTCCCCGCATCAGCCTTGCTTCTCCCCCGAGCCCAGACCGGAGCCTTGGGTCCCATGGACGCCGGACCCCGCCGAGAGCAAGCTGCAGCCGCACCCTACTCCCCGATCGTCTGCAGAGTCTGGAGATCCCGGGCCCTCCCGCGGCGCAGATATTCATAAGGAAACGATCTCGCTCTTGCGGAATCTGCCCTCCAGAGCCGACATCGAGGGTCTCATTGCAAAGTACGAAGAGGCGCATAGGCGGGAGTTGGGAGAGGTCAAGCAGCAAGTCTCCGCAGTGGAGGAGAGGGTGGCGGTGCTAGAGTCGGAGGGCCCTTCAACTGCAAATCGCCTCAGAATATTAGAGGAGAGATGTGACCGTCAGGAATCTTTACTCCAGGCCCAGATGCTGCACATTGACGATATTGAAAATCGTAGCCGTAGAAATAATCTTCGGCTGCGGGGCATCCCAGAAGCTTCGTCGGGGGAAGACCTTAAACGCATCGTCACAGTCATTTTCAACATGGTGCTGGATAGGGATCCGGACACCCCGATTGAATTGGACAGAGTTCACAGAGCGCTTGGTCCCCCCAGCTCAGATCCGTCCAGACCACGGGATGTCGTCTGCCGGGTGCATCGCTACGCGCTGAAAGAGGATGTCGCCCGCGCCGCATGGCGGAGGGGGGACGTCAGCTTTGACGGAGCCAACATCCAGATTCTGCAGGACCTCTCACGCAGAACATTGCTCATGCGCAGAGCCCTGAAGCCAGTGCTGGAAACAGTGACGCGCGCAGGAGCGACATATAGGTGGGGATATCCTTTCCACCTCATCGTTAGGAGGAACCATGACACTTTCTTATTGAAGTCGCCGGGAGACTTGTCGGACTTGTTTCTCTTCCTTCGGTGTGACCCGGTGGAGGTCCCGGACTGGCTGGCGGCGAGGGTGGCGCTCCCCCCCGCTCAGCCTGTGGGGGCTTCTGGGAGGGGTCGGGGAGGCCCTGGAGGCCCTGGCAGACGGCGCCGCGTGAGGAGGCAGTCTAGGCCATACAACATCGAGACGTGAGCTTGCCGGCGGGGTGGGGTGGCCCGGCCGCTTCCATTCCCCCGGGGGGAGCCTACTCGCCCTTGGACGACTCGGGTGCTGGGCGGCGCGTGCCGTCGTGGGCCTGCGGTTTGGGTGACGTGCTTGCCTCCGCCTTTGGTGGTGGGGTTCCTCCTGGGGGGGGGGGTGGCCGGGCGCCTCACGTCAAATGAAGCTGTGGCCGAAATGGCTTTGACATGTCTTATTAATGCTGTTAATGTTACTATTATTACTTGCTTAATTGTTGTTATAGGTTTGCTGCTCATTGCTTATTTTTTCACGTTGATCTGCTGGCTGGCCCGATGTGGGAGGGACTGGTTAGACTTGCGGTGAGTACCGACAGGCACCCTACCCCACATTAGGGCCGACCCGCAGGTTTACCTGACCTGTTGGGTTTTGATTTTCTCCTTAGTGGATAGAGTAAAAGTTTTGTGTTTATTGTTTATTGTTCCTGTGTTCTGACCCCCGTTAAGCCCCTCTAGGAGGAGGCGAACCCCCACTTGTCTAGAGTTCTCCCTCCTTACCCCCCCCCCTAGTTGTCTTTTGGGAAGGGAGTGCTTATCTCCCGCCACTTCCCCCCCACCTAACCCCCCCTCCCCCCCCCCCCCTAGTGGGCTACCTAGAATGGCGGGTACCAAAATCGTCTCATTGAACGCCAAGGGGCTTAATAGCCCTGAAAAGCGCTCCATGATTCTACGAAACTTGAGAGGTCTTAGAGCCCAAGTGGGCTTTCTGCAGGAGACGCACTTTAGGGCTTCAAACCCTCCATCGCTGGGCGACAGGTTCTATTCTAGGTCATACAACAGCTACTCTCCTGACTCCAGGTCCAGAGGGGTCAGTATTGTGATAGCGAAATCCCTCATGTGGGAGCTTGAGGACTACAAGACGGACGCTGAGGGTAGATGGGTGTTTGTCAAGGGGAAGATAGCCTCTGAAAGGGTCACGTTGGTGAATGTGTACGCCCCGAACGCTGGACAGGTTTCTTTTATGGAGAACCTTCTAGAGGCTCTGGTGGGCTTTCGGGAGGGAGATCTGATAATTGGTGGAGATTTTAACTTGGCGTTAGAACCTCTGCTGGATACTTCCAGAGGGGGGCCCCATATTGCATACGCTAAAATAAAACAAGTCAGGAAGATCCTTCATTCACACCAGCTGGTTGACCCTTGGAGAATACTGCACCCGGAGACAAGGGATTACACCTTCTTCTCTCACCCCCATAATTCCTATTCCAGAATCGATCTGTTCTTGGTCCCGCACGCGCTGCTGCCCCGCGTGGAAGACTCAACGATAGGCAACATTACCCTGTCTGACCATGCCCCCATTACCCTCACCTTTAGGGGACGTTCCGTGGCCCCTAGGAGCTGGTCCTGGCGCCTTAATGACTCACTGTTGGACGACCAGAGGGTGCTGGAGGATGTCCAGAAGGAATTAAAAAGCTTCTTTGAAATAAACTCCACCCCGGGGGTGTCACCCGGGACCCTATGGGAGACGCATAAGTGCTTTGTCAGGGGGCTGTTCATAGGACATGGAGCTAGGATGAAAAAGGAAAGGATGGAATGTACTATGAACCTACTTAGAGAGATTGGTAAGCTGGAGGCGCTACATAAGAAGTCCCTGTCTGCCGCTCACTTGCCCACCCTGACTTCGCTGCGAGAGAAGCTGAAGACGGTCTGTTGCGACAAGATCAAAGCGCAGCTAGTGCAATGCCGGCGCGCATTTTACGAGTCCGGGGACAAGTGCGGCAGACTGCTAGCTAACGCCTTGCGGGCCGAAAGGGCTAGGACCTTTGTACCCAGGGTGGTAGACCAGGGGGGCAGGGTCACACACCTTACGGAGGAAATAGCAGAGGCGTTCCGAGTATTCTACCGAGACCTGTATAACTTGCCAGAGGCTCGGGAGCCTGCGCTGGAGCAGAGATGTGTGGACTACATTAGGCTTTCAGGGATGCCGACCCTCCCGGAACAGGTGATAGCGGAGCTAGAGGCACCGATCTCCCTGTTGGAGCTGCAGGGAGCGTTGGCTAGCTCGGCAAGGGGGAAGGCCCCTGGCCCGGATGGGTTCCATCTGCAGTACTACAAAAAATTTTTCCCGATCCTAGGTCCTAAACTCCTATCCGTGATGAATGCCATAATAGAGGGGGCCCCGCTCCCCAGAGACACGCTCAGGGCTCACATTGCGGTGATACCCAAGGAGGGAAAAGACCCCACCCTCTGTGCTAATTACAGGCCCATCTCTCTCCTGAACGCAGACATTAAGCTTTTTGCCAAGATTTTGGCGTCAAGGGTTGCCCCTCACCTGCACTTAGTGATTGGCCCCGACCAGGTGGGCTTTATGCCTATGAGGGAGGCTCGGGACAACACTACTAAAGTGTTGAATGTGATCCATCTGGCCCAGAAACAAAAGACGCCTGCCCTGCTGCTCTCTACCGACGCCGAGAAAGCGTTCGACAGGGTCAATTGGCAGTTCATGGACTCGGTCCTAAGACATATTGGCCTGGGCCCGAACATGCTGAACTGGATCGGGAGCCTGTATAGGGGACCCTCGGCGTCGGTGAGAGTAAACGGGCACTCGTCTGGATCCTTTGGGATCGCTAATGGGACAAGACAGGGATGCCCGTTGTCTCCGTTAATTTTCATATTAGTATTGGAGCCTCTCCTGTGCAGGGTGAGGGGGAACCCGGATGTTAGGGGAATTGAGAATGCGTCGGGGCACTATAAGGTCGCGGCCTATGCCGACGATTTAATCTTCTTCTTGTCTTGTCCAGAGGTGACCCTGCCAAATCTCATGCGGGATCTGAGAGAGTATGGGAACTTGTCAGGGTACAAGATAAATTATCAGAAATCGGAGGCCTTAAATGTTGGTATCCCTGCCACGCGGTTGGGGAAGCTGCGGGATTCCTTTATGTTTAAATGGGCTGAGGGTTGCGTGGGCTATTTAGGAACTAAGATCAGTAGCGATCTCACCAAAGTATTTGCCCTCAACTTCCCCCCACTATTGAAGCATTTTGAGGAAGAAACCAATAGGTGGGCAAAGGGGAAGCTCTCTTGGTTCGGGAAATGCAACGCGGTCAAGATGACCCTCTTGCCCCGCTTGCTTTACCTTATGCAGGCTCTGCCAGTACTGATCCCACGCTCCTACCTTCAGAAGGTGCGAGCTGTTTTTATTAAATTTATATGGGCTGGGAGGAGGCCAAGGGTGAGCGGGAGCCTACTGATGAGGACGAAGGAGAAGGGGGGTGTGGGTGTCCCTGACCCGGCAATGTACCATCTCTCTGTGCACCTGAATAGGGTGGTCGATTGGTGCATTCATGGACGGCACAAGCGATGGGTCGGCCTAGAGCAGAGCTTCTTGACATATCCAATTGGGGGTGCGCCCTGGCTGCTCCGAGAGGGGGGGACACAGGCGCTGCAACACCCTACTATTGGCCCGACACTGAGGGCGTGTAAGGCGGCGCTGCATCGTGAGGGGATTTCACCTTTCCCGTCCCCCATGTATCCTATCTTGGGAAATCCGAGTTTTAGGCCGGGATGTAGTGGCCCAACAGCCATGGCATGGTCTAGAGCGAATGTGTACAGGGCAGGTCATTTCAGGGTGCAGGAGGGGTGGGCCCCGCTAGCGGAGCTGGCACAGAGACATGGGGTCCCTGAGTGGTCTCCTTGGCAGGGTATGCAGATAGGCCACTTCATGGCTTCCTTACAGGATTTTAGAGAGGGTAGGCGGAACAACACGGCCTTTGAGACAATGTGCCAGAGTAAGGAGGTAGAGAGACACACCCTCTCCAGGATATATAAGCTGCTTATTGACCCCCCAGACGACGAAGTCCCCTCTTATTTAGTGAAATGGGAAAGGGATCTCAACGAAACATGGACACCCGAGCAGCGCCGAAAACTCTTAAAACTCCCTCACAAATCGTCAATATGCACCAGATACCAGGAAGGAGGCTACAAGCTACTATCTAGGTGGTACAGGGTCCCGGCGACCCTAAACAAGTGGTCGCCAGAGACGCCCGCGGAGTGTTGGAGGTGCGGAGTCGGGAGAGGGGACCTGTTGCATGTGTTCTGGTCCTGCCCAGGTTTGAGGGAATTCTGGGATAGGGTGAGATTAGTGGCAGAAAAGGTCTCGGGCTCGGAGGTCCCTGACGACCCCGCTCTGTGTCTCCTCCATAGAACGGAGATTCCAATAAAAAGGTACTGTAAATCTATCACGTGCCGTCTGTTGAATGCAGCAAAGGCCTGCATTCCACAGATATGGAAGAGCAAGGATCCCCCGAGCATACTTACTTGGCTTAAACGGGTGAATGACATGATGAGGTTCGAGAATATGATGGCTTCCCGAGATGGCACCTACGAGAAGTTTGCTACCACATGGCGCGGATGGATGGCCTTTACTGAGTCTGATGAGGGGAAGAGCCTATTAGGCCTGGCATAGGAACTCTTATTATCAAGCCCACCCCGCTTCTGTTCTTCTCCCTCCCCCCCCCCACCCCACCCCATCCCACCCCGTTGTAATAAGACCACAGTTGCACCTGTTGATTGGGCAGTTACTTTCTTGACCTACAATGCTGGAAACATTGGGTACATTCATTATGTATGTTCTCTTTCTACGTACGGAACATTAGGACAGAGTGCAATGTGTATGTCATTTTTGTCTTGCTGGTCTTATGTTTGTTTATTTGTGAAAAATCTTTAATAAATAAAGAATATATAAAAAAAAAAAAAAAATGGTTTACTCACGTTTTTTTTCCCTTCCCGATTCAGCAAAGAAATTTCTTTCTGCGCAATATTTTGCAAGTACATTTTCACATGAAGTAGGATCTCATGAGCAAATTTACAAAAGAGTAAATATGCATGTCATTTAGGGATAATTTTGAGGGGTGAACAAATTTGTTTTTTTCATGCACCATTTTAGTCCAGTGAAAAGCAGGAGAAAAATGCAGACTTCACTAACTGACATGCTTATTTTATTCATTAAACACATGCTGGCAATATCCATGGGCATGTATAGGCATGTTTATTATGAATTAAAGTGGCATCTGCAAGTTATTTTTCAGAATTTTAAACTATTTTTTACAATTTTCTTAAAAAAACAATTTGGTAAATAGTCTGAAAAGTTTACAAATATCGTTTTAAGCTAAAGAAAAAAAAAAAAAAAAGAAACAATACGTTAATAGCTAAATTATTAAGCACTAGGACACTAAAAAAACAAAGAGGGCTATAGGAAACATCTGGAAGCAAACATGGGGAGGCCGATTCATTAATAGCGGCAGGTAGCGACAGTTGAGCGACTGTAGCAGTATTTTCACAGCACCCGCTAGTAGTCGCTGTGCTTGGCCATTCTTCGGTTGTTGATAGCGACTGAGTCGGTGTGCAGTAATGTTGAATACGGGGTGACGAGTCGCTATTTGACAGGTTCCGCAATGTATGGGTGCGCATGATAGCGACTGGTCAGAGCGACCGGCTCCCACCACATTCATCAAAAAATCACGCTCCAAAAATTCTCGCGCTGTGAAGTGCATGTTTAAACCCCAGAGCGCTGGCGGCGATGTGTTAAAAGTAGTTTTTTAACCCCTAAACCACCATATTTTTGGAAACCCCCCCCAAAAAAAAAAAATATAAAGAATTTAGTAATATGAATACAATAATATCAGACCTGTAATATCAATTCTGCACAAATTTTTTATTTTTTTTTTTACCTTAAAAAAATTAACTAACATGGCAGAAGTGGTCACAGAATTTTGCACATTAAAAAAAAAACAAAAAACAAAAAAACATTAATAATTAATTATGAATATTTAAAGATTGTTCCACTGAAATGCATTGGAGAGCGCCAGGTAGCGAGAGGTCATACCTGTCGCTGTTCAAGGTCGGACGCTGGCGCTGTGGGCTGAGGCTGGAATAATGATGAATGAGTGGCTATATGGCGCTATCTCAGTCGCTAAGCAGGATCAGCTTGATAAATGTGTGATTGTGGTGGGGAGCCGGCGTTCTCGTGGCGGTGCCCGTCATTAACGGTCGCTCACCAGTCGCTACCTGTCGCTATTCTTCCATAAATAAGGGCCTTAGAAACACAACGCTGTAGGTCAACAAGAATCAAATCAAACACCGCACATAAAAACAAGAAAAACACAGCACCCTCAGGGAATCCACTACAGTAAAGATTGGGGAGAAACATGGGGACCAGTGACTGCCTTAGCCTCCACAAAGCGCATAGAGCTTGTCCATTTCCTCATAAAAATAACTGAATTTCATGCCCAATGCGCAAGTTTGCATATAAATTGGAAACTTGTGATTGCACTTCACGCATGGCATTTGATGCAATGTGCATGTGCATGAATTGTGCACCAATCCGTATTCACTTGCGCATAGTTTTGCTGTTTTTGGTGCACGAGCATGAATTGACTGACCCTTTTTGTGTACTGTACTTATCACAGAAAAAGTCAGCCTTCCACAAGTAAACTAAAAAAAATTTAGTTTTTTTTGCAATGCTGTACAAAAAAATATATGGCAATGGTTTTTTTTTTGCAAAAAGTGTTATCAGTTTTGATATGTGATTTTTACACTTGTAGAAATACTGTATGAGAAGTAAAAGCAAGGCACACACACAGCTAAACTTGCTTCATCAAATAAATAGTATGACCTCCCATAGCACACTCAAAGTGCACCTTGATTTTCAAAATAATTAGCATGTACCACAATAAAGTACAAAGAAACAGCTTAAAGTGTTTTCCTGAGACATTCCTGAGATTTGTTCCGCGCCCGGGGGCACCCCAAAGTGGGACGTCCTGCTGTGTCAAACCCTTCAGGAAGCCAGAAAAAACTCACCTCTCCAGGCTCCAGCGGTGCATGCCTGAGCTCTTATCCAGTGAGAGCTGCAAGCAATGACTACATCATTCGACAGCGGCATCCCCCACATCCCTGGGCGTGTGCAAACTCCCGTGCAGGGTATGCAGCAGCACGTGCTCTCCAATGTAAACAATGAGAGCCACCTACTGAATGACATAGTCATAGCAGGTGGCTCTCATTAGATTAGAACCCGCACATGCACCATTGGAGCATGAAAATGTATGTACTTATGGGCACCCGGGGGGGTTTCACACAGTAGGGCCATCTTTTAGGTTCTAGGCTGGCCACTGCTGGGTTTTGTTCTGCTTTAACTACACATGACACAGGAAGATCTTTAATATTGGGCTTTCAGCAGTGTCAATCTTCCTTTCTCGCACAGAAAACTCTGGACAACCTGTTGACCGGAGGCAAATCCCCAAATCTCCTTATTTTCATCCCTTTTACAGGTCAACACAAGCGACGCAATACAAACTGTGTCAGGACACAAGGTCAAAGCGACCTTTTTAACGAAGGCTAATCGTGACATGGCCTAATAAGCAAAAGCCAACTCTCTCATGCATAAAGGGGCATCCCCACTGGCCCAGGTGGGATGAAGTCTCCAGTTCTTTGCAGAAGTGTGACTGGCCCATACTTTACAGATGATTTGACTGGCCCATACTTTAGTTATCTGGGGCAAAGAGGCAGTCTCGTCAGGACAAAAGACAAGGCCACCAAGCAGGCTTTTTCCATCAAACTGCTCTCACCTGCTTCTCAAAGGAGTGGCATATCCAGAAGAGCAATGCTTCCATTTGTACCAGACGTTTTCAAATGGAATTCATTTGGATGGTAGTAGCATCCCTAGATGATGTGTATACAAAAGGCAGCACTCCAAAGCAGATCCATCAAAAAGCCAATGTTTTGAAGGCGTAGCAGACCCCATGTTTGTGCTGACTTTTGTATACACTTACTGTCATTACTAGTAAAAAGATGATATTTACTCACCTACACCCGTGATCCCTCCCACTGGGTTTTCACTTTACCCGGGGGGCCTTCAAACCCCCCCCCCCCCCGGGGTTCCTCGGCCTTTAGGAGAGGGCCCGGAATAGGGTACCTCTCCACCACTTCAGATGGTAAAGGAGTGGGATGACGTTCCCCGCTCCTCGTAGTTTCTGACCTGGCGATGTCAGATGCCGATAGTACCGGTGCAGAGAAAGTGGAAGGGCAGAGGACTCTGATCCCCTGCTCCTCCACACTCCCTGCACAGATTACTAACGGTATCTGTCATAGTCAGCCGGGGACAGGATTGCCGCAGGACAGAGGATCAGAGGTGAGTAAAGATAAAATAATTGAATAAAAGTAATTTTACTCTGCGGTGTATTGTGTATTTTTTTACTTTTAACCCTTTGTGAACTGCTTAGGGATCCATGAGTCCCCTATACCAGTTCACAAGGTATGGGGGGGCTGACAAATGACCTGTGACTAGTGGGTGACTTGCTATAAACCCACAGCTCCCCTTTTTACCTGCCTCCCCAAAGTTTAGGAGGAGGAACAGAAGAGCCTGGGGGCTGGGAAGATTTCAAGTTCGAAGCCACCGAAGCTGGCCTCCGCACCCTGGTCTACAAGCCATGCATAGCTGGTCCCCGGGCTGGTTATACTGGGAAAGGGGGCACCCCACACCATTTTTTTAACCCTTTAAATACCAAACAAAACTAGGGTCCCCCCAAGAGGCGGAATCCTGTTTAATTTTTTTATGAACCTTTTATGTCCTATCACCCAGCAGGTATAAAATGCTTCCAGCAGCGGGAGAGAAGAAGCCAGAGTGATAGGTGTGGAACAGTATTCAGGGATAGATGGGAGGTGAATTTAAAAAATATATATACTATTTTATTTTGTGTGTGTGTGTGTTTTACATCAAACCCTTTGTGAACTACTAAGGGATCCATGAGACCCCTATACCAGTTCACAAGGCTTTCGGGCTGGCAAGTCACCTGCTGCTAGTGGATGACTTGACATTAACCCTCAGCCCCCCATTACCTGCCCCCCAAATCCCGGGGGGGGGGGGGGGGCGGAAGATTTTGGGGGACATGAAGGCTATGCGGGTTTGTAGCTTCCAGGGTGGAGATCACAAGCCCCCATATCTGGTGACCAGGCTGGGTATGCTTGAAAGTAGAGACCCCATGCAATTTTTTTTATTTAACCCTTTCTAGTGTGGATAGTGGTTGTATTTTATTTACAGGGGGCTACCAATGAATATGTGTTACCGTTGCAAGTGGGAAAAATGGGACTTTCACATACAATATGGTTTTCTTATATAAAATACATGTTTGATTAAAATAGACAAGACAATTTTAAAAAATATTCCTGTCAAAAATCACAGTTAAACATAGCACAAAATGGTGAAAAATGACCTGTCAATATAGGGTGACCGAATCTCAAGTAGGCTGGCAGTTAAAAGGGTTAAAAGTACCTAAGTATGTTGGGTATTGTGCTGTTCAGGGGACTTTGCACTTTCAAATTTAGCTTGTTTTTTCTTGTTTACATATTGACATTTTAGGAAAATTTGTTTTTTATTCTGCCTTTTTATACATTGTTTAGGGAAAGCCTGTGCAACCAAAGAATTCCTTGAGGGATTACTTCCAGAAAAATGAGCCCACTACAACAAACTGGGTACACCTTGAAAGCTTAACATGTGTATTTTAAGAGAAGATTTGTGGGGGATATTTCAAATGTAAAGGGTTGTTTTGGTTGAAAATGTGCAAGGTGAGCACAAGGTGTCGGGTAAAATTACCTTTATGCGCATGCTTTACTTTGGGGAAAATGGCAACTCTTCCCTTGATAGTACCTATGCATGTTGGGTATTGTTCTGTTGGGGAGAACTTGCTTTTTCAGATTTAGCTTGTTTTTTCTTGTTTGCATATTGTTTTTTTTTGGAAAATGTGGCTTTGGTTATGCTTTTTTATTCTTTTTTTATGGAAACCCTGTGCAACCAAAGGACTGATCGAGTGATTGCTTCCAGAAAACTGCTCCCACGTCAACAAGTCTGGTACGCCTAGAAAGCTTGAGTTACATACTTACAGAAAATATATATTTTGTGGGGGGTATATCCCCCATATAATGTAAAGGGTTGTTTTTCTTGAAAACCTGCAAGGTGAGCATAGCAGTTGTGTTTTATTTGAAAATCTGCTGAAGCGCTGTTTCAGCTGACAGGAGTCTCCTGGGCAGGAAAGGGTGCAATACATATGTGATACTGTTGTAACTGGAAGAAATGGTGCTTTTGCATGCAATATGGTTTTATTGAAAACTTAAATTTTATATTACAAAAAAACCACTACAAATCTTAAAAAATAGATTTCTTGCAATTTTGTTGCACATGAGTAGAATACTCTAAAAAATGACAAACAAGACATTTCATTTTAAAGCACAGACTCTCGCAAAAAATATATATATAATTTTCCTGGGAAAACCCTGAAAATCCCTTCAAAATTACAGTTGAACACGTATAGTGTAAAAAAATGGTCTGACAACAGAGGGTGACAACATTTCTAGGTAGGCTGGCAGTGCACTTAAAGGTTTAAAGGGGTTATATTCATAAAGGTAAGCAGTTTGTCTGTTACAACAAATATCCCTAGATCAAGGGGATATTCTGGCCTACTTGGATATTACTTGGATATTCAGGATGCATACTTTCACATCCCTTTCTTTTCGCCCGACCAAAGATTTCTCAGATTTCCCATAGGGGAATTAGCAACTTGTTTGCCTGTGTCATGATCCTGTGCATCCAGCTGGTTCGATGCAGGTCCAGGTACAATCTTCTGCACATGTAGTTAGTCAGGTAATAGTTAAGAGACAGAGGCCTCTGCCAGCTGACGTCAGTTTCGTCAGTTTCCAACTTCCTTGTCAGCTGATGCATCTGCTAGGTCAGCTGATGTGAGTATCCACCTGCCTTGTTACCTGATGCATCTGCCATGACAGTTCATTCACCACTCTTGTTCTCCAGCTGATGCATGGATCATCTTCAGAGAGAAGGATGGTTTCCTATGACCCTGCATCGACTACCTGGACCTTTTAATAACTCTGCTTTCGCTCACTCTCAAAGCCCTAAGCTCACAGCAGCCCCCTGCTCCTGATAAGTCTATCTAAATCTCTCCATCACTGCTTTCATCATTTTACTTGGCCTCACATGAGATGCTGCAAAATAATTAGCACTAACAGCAATATGATGAATTTGGAGGGGATGGCGGAGGAGGAGCAGGAGAGGGGAAGGACCAGCAGTCCTCTCTTCCTCTGCTGAGCTGAATGGGGAATGGGATAAAAAAGATAATGCCATTGTCTGAACCTGTAAACCCTGATATGTCTGCCATTTCTGCATCAATTTAAAAATGGAACACAGTTTAGGACAGTGCCAAATGTAGCCTGATGCAATGGTGTAACAATTACCTTTGACTGATGTATCACTTTAACATCAATGATGAGGGTCCATATGGAGCTGAGGTGGATAGACTGTGTCAATGAACAACAATCTCATTTTGAACATCAGTAAAACAGTAGAGATGATATGTGACTTCAGGAAGGCACCACCAAACTCTATCTCAATTGAGTTTGAAGGTAAAGCAGTGGACAGGGTAAACAAAACAAAGTTCCTGGGCACTATCATCGCCCAAGACCTTAAATCGAATGTGAACATTGTGGCAGTGCAGAAGACAACACAACAGCGCCTTCATTTCTTGGGTGTACTTAAAAGATATAGCTTGCCAAAGAAGCTTCTCTTTCAGCCTTACAGGATTTATATAACAGCAGATCCAGATCCCGTGTACCCAAAATAATACTGGATCCAATGCACCCAGGACACAGTTTTTCAGGAACCTCCATCAGGTCAACGCTGTAGGGTTCCAAAAGTGAAAAACTCTCACCACAAAAAAAAGCTTCTTTCCTACTGCCATACAGCTGAACTCTTGAGACAATCCTGTTTAAAGTAGTCATTATCAATCCTGCATAAACATGCACTGTTACATTACAGTTATGTTCTACTGCTACAATATAATCTCCTGTTGTTTCTATTGTTCCCCCTAATTACACCTCCATTTAACTACAATGTAAAAAGGAGTAAAAAGTTTTCTACTTTTTTTAGGAGTAAAAAGTGCATTGTTTTCCTGGCTGGTGATCCAGCAACAATGAAATTCTCATGCTTTTTTCTTGAAGTGAATTTTTTACTACCATGAGACTTTTTTTCAACTCTTATTGAATCAAGGCCAATAAATCTGATTCTTATTCTCAGAAAAATCATTCCCTCCCCACATACTCCTGCCACTTTCACCTGTGCACTGTGGAATGCACTTTTAGTGTACAACAAACTTGCATACATCCATGAGAAGCCCTTCAGGAACTCAGAACTGCTCTTTCATCTGCAAAACAGCTATTCAACACCTTCAACTCTCTCCTCCACCCACCACCCACCCCTCCATCCTCCAAGTTAACAGCTGGGCAATTTACTACATAAAATAGACAATATTTGAGGTGGCTTCCCTCCTTCCAACCTCCCCCCTCTGCCCCACTCAACTCATTCCACTCAGCTCATTCTCGCTGCTCCCTTTTATCCAAGCTTCTTGAACAATGTCCACTCAGAACTGGCACACTATCTGTCTACAAACTCCCTTCTTAATCTCCTCCAGTCTGATTTCTGCTCAAGTCATTCCACTGAAACTGCCCTCACCAAAGTCAGCAATGATGTCTTAACTGCCAAATCCAATGGCCACTATTCCTTTTTTCATTCCTCTCGACCTATCCTCTGCGCTTGACTCAGTCGACCAAGCCCTGCTTCTCAATATTCTTTCTTCTTTTGGAATCCAAGGTCTCACATTCTCTTTGTTCTCCTTCTCTCTCTCTGATTGCAATTCTGGTGTATCTTACTCAAACACAATTACCTCTCCCCGTCCTCTATCTGTGTACCACAAGGCTTAGTCCTAGGACCCCTACTTTTTTCAATAAACACTTATAGTCCTGGCCAACTAAGAACCCCTCTGGGCTTCCAATATCACTTTTATGTAGATGGCTCTCTGGCCCAAATCTCTTTTCCCTCCTCTCTCTCTCTCTCCTTCCCGACTAACATCCATATCTTCATTTATGACATCTCACTTCCTTACTGAACATGGACATTGGACAGAACAGAACTGGTCATTTTCCCATCCATCTGTGTCCCACATCTGTCCCTTCTTTGCACTTGATACCACTAAAATGTTAGTGTATGCCCTGGTCATATCCTGACTGGACTACTGCAACACACTCCTTTGTGGTTTACCAACAAACAGACTGGCACCTCTCCTAACTTTTCTGGACTCTGCTGCTTGCCTCATCCACCTCTCCTCAAGCTTCTCCAGTGCGGCTCCCCTGTGGCAATCCCTCCAGTGGTTACCTGTTTCTCAGAGAGTTCGTTCAAACTTCTAACACTCACTTACAAAACTCTCTACAACCAGTCCCCTCCCTATATTTCATCTCTAATCCAGAGATACCAACGCAAGCGCAACATCCGCTCTGCCTCTGACATTCTCCTATCCTTCTCCTTGGTCAACTCCCACATTCAAGACATCTACCGTGCCTCTCCACGTCTTTGGAATAAACTCCCCCACTTAATCCATCAATTTCTAATGCTCCAAGCTTTTATACGTGGCCTCAAAACTCACCTCTTCAGACAAGCATATAACCTGATTTAAGCAACTTCTATAACCTACACTGGGGGCATGCCACCAAATTCAAGTGCTATTACTTGTGATCCCATTCATTTTGTCTCCATCCCAATTCTTAAGACTTTAAGCTCACAAGGGCAGGGCTCTCTTTCCTAGTGTCTCTTGTTGTCACATTTGAGTCAAAAAATAATCTTTCCAAGCATTTCTATTTAATTTAATGGAAGGAAAAATAATCAGGATTCACAGGTTTTAAATGTACCATTCTGCTTTTGCAGGGAGGTCTGCTCAATTCACTGCATGCAGGCTCAAGAGAAAATCATTGGAATGGGAGAGGTGGAAGAATGGAATGAAGAAAAGCTTTGGGGAAATTATTTTAGGTGGGGTTGTTTGAGATGCTCTTCCTCTTACTATTTAGCCTGTTTGAATTGATTTTTAACATTAGGTGCTGCTGTCCAAGGAATCAATGATGATTTACAGCTACTACATAAGCCACAATACAACTAATTAACTTAACAACCTGGACGCATTGGCTACTGGAGAATGACCCTGACATTGCATGAACTACCACACAGCCTAATTAAATATTATTTTGCTGGATTCATATGCCAATGTTAAATATTAAATAAGACAAAAAAAGAGCACAAGAGCACTGAATCATGACATTTATTTTTAAACTATATTAACACTCAAAGTAAAAGTCTACTTTCTTGGAATTTCTATACAAAGATCAGTGCTGCCAGAGGGGCAAACAACTCCCTTGCTTACCTTTAAGACCTTAATTCCTTAATAAATCTATACTGTTTTTTGGTTGTCTAAAACTGCTCTATCAACAGATTTTAACCAAAATCTGTTGTACTCCTTAAATTAACACATAAGGCAAGGAGGGGAAGACCTCAATCTGAATTTCTAAATAATGGGTTGCAACAACTCAAGTAGAAAAATAACAGTGGACTTTGTTGAAACTTCTCAAGACATAAATACACAAGACCAGTTAAAGTGATTCTATACCCAGCAAGGAAGTTTGTTGTTACCTTTTATCCCCAGCCCAGTGGCCCAAAACAGCCTGTGTTCCCTTTTTTACGAAAGCCTATGCCCAATATAGGGGCATATTTGCCCAACACAACATGACCCACATACCTAACACTCACTCCCACACTGCACAACGCTCGCCCGCCTTGCAGTTATGGGAAGCTGGCCTGGCTGGTGGGCGATGTCTCAGTCTGACTCTAAGTAAAGCGGACAAAAGTATCTTGAATGAAAAAAGCCATTTTAGTCATTTAATTCACATGTAAACATGAGTGAAAATTAAAGTCAAACTTTAAAATCAATTGCCTGGCAGCTTACCTGATGCTGTATCAGTCCCACACTATCCCTTTACAATGGTCAACAAAAGGAACAGGCATTTCTTTTTTCTCTTTGCTGCCCCCCCCCAATCCTGACTACAAATTGAATCCTGAGGCTTATTTCAGGTTGACAGCCCTCTGTTAGTGGTAAGCTGAAATGGAGCCCTCAACACTGTAACTTGAACTGGACCAGTTGGAAAAGAAAGGTAGCGGCCATTTTGGAGCTTCCTCTCCCAACTGACAAAACTGTCAGCACTTCCTGTTTGCAGGTGGCCTGCAAATGCATGGGTCGCCATCTTGTTTTGAAAATGCATCACAGCAAGAGTTAAAAAAGGGTAAATGAATTTTTATGTGCAGCAACCTAATTTGTCCCGGGGAGGGGTGAATATGAGCACTGTTTGTTGTGTTGGTCTGGTTTAAGCCATTTTTGACTGTTGGTCTGCTTTAAGTCAAACTCACTCCAATACAACAGCACAACAGGGTCCCTCAATAAAACAGGACATTTGTAACTAACATTTTACATATTAAAGTATTAAAATAAGTATCTAACTAAAAAGGTAATTGGTTATAAATGCCTTACCCAAATTATTGTCTATGTCTTCAAATATTTTGTCCATTCCTCGTCCTTCAAATTCCTCAGCATAATTTACAAGAGCATCTTTCACCGCCTCGTATCCAGCTAAAACAACAACTTTTTTTGGACCCATTTGAACACGAAACACTGGACCATATTTTTTTGCAAGCTTAAATATAACAAAACATGTATAAATATAAATTATAAAAAAGAGTAAAGTAGCACCATAACATTTATATATTATAAAGGAAACAAGTTAGATAATTGTAGTTGACCATATATGACATCCCACCAACACTCTCTTATTTTAGCTCAGTTAGCTATTCTTATCTCAGTTTATATTTGCCTTTTAAAATTTTCTTACTCCCAAAAAAAGTACCCACTTAAGTGGTACCCCCTTATTTTATGCATTTGCAACCTCTCTGGAAAGATATCTGTATGTACCCCACCCAACTCCACTGCCATACCACTGCCAACATAAAGACTGTTTTTTTTCCTTGGTAATTCACACAGTAGTAAGAGTGCACAGAAGAGTCTTGTCCATACTTGACCTCATGGCTGCTATATGGGCTGCTATGGCTATTATCGGGCAAAGATGTATATACAGAGATGGTACTGACATAATTATACTGCAACTGTCTATGAGTTTGCAGGCTTGAAGTGCATTTATAATGCATATGTTAGAAGGAACATTAAAACCTAAAGCAAAAACAATTGTCACTCCTTTGTAGTTTTCTGTATAAATCCGTGTCTAAGTTACAGACCTGTATTATGCCTGAAGAAGAAGCTTGAACCGCTTTCGAAAGCTTGCATTTTTAATCTTATAGAGTTAGCCAATAAATGGTATTACCTTAACCTTGGATTTCCAAGGTTCACAATTGTTCTAACAGTAACAATAATGAAAACTAAACTTGGTCAAGCTCATTTGTTAGAAAACAAGTAACATGTATATTTAGTTACCTCCATGAAAGTAAATTGAGGCTTTGTCAGGTTCACAATATGAATGTTTCCAATAAGTGGCAATGCTCGGGGACCAGGGAGATATTTTTCGCCATTTTTCCATGTCCTGATAAGATTCAGAATATATAGAAAAGTCAAAGCCACCACAATGTATGTAGCTGCAGATAATCCGAGCTCCATTGTTGAGTTTAGCTGGGGAATGTGGAACTAATCCAACACATCAAGTCAATGTCTGGTAGTCTGTTAGTCTGTGCTTTATAAGCTGCCAGCTTCACCTTTGCCTTTATACATGAAGAATAGTAGAGATGTGTGGTAAATACTGCTGACTAATAACAACCTTTCATCTCACAAATTGGCAGAACACCAAAATGGATAATTTCCGGCAACCACAACTGTGAACGAACCATAATCCTATATACCGTACCTGACTATAAGATACACCTAGGGCTTTTAGCAAATGGTGTGCTAAAATCCACCCCAATCTAATAATCAGTGTGGCAACCCCCACCCCATAAAAGGCAGTGCAATAGAATCCCCTTTGAACATCATATAAGGGGAAATGTGTCAGATCCCCCACCAATCAACTCATAGCAGGCAGTGTGCAGAATCCCCCTCAATAACCCCATAGCAGGCAGTGTGCAGAATCCCCCTCAATAACCCCATAGCAGGCAGTGTGCAGAATCCCCCTCAATAATGTGTGTGCACATGTGTGTGTTAGTGCCCATTTCATACCAATAGTTCAAGGCACCTGTGTGTTACTGCCCATGTTATACCACTAGCTTATTCAATGCACCTATAATGCTGGCAGAGTGGTGAGGCCAGAAAAAGTTGAGGCAGTCATAGATTATATGGCATGCAGTGCTACCAGTTTTATGGGATTGTCTTTCATCCACCTCATTTCTGCCTGAACCGACCCCTTCACCCGCCTTAAAATTAGCAAGGCCATCCCAGCCACAAGTCACGAATCAATAATGCTCTATGAGGACACTCCTAGCTGGCATACTAAGGGACGTCCATTATTTTGAGTAATTTTCCTAGAGCATTTTATGCATGGCCATTGCCCAGTTGCCACCCACCCCCAATTTGGCATCCAACACCCTTGAAAAAACAAATATTTAGTTTTCTTAATGTTAGTATATATGTATATTCCAAGTGTGACATACACTCCGCTTCAATAAGTCTTTACAGTTGGGTTATTCTCCAGTAGAGGGCGAACTTCTGCAATGCAAAAAAAAGAAGCCCCTCCCGGTCCATAACTACCTGGGACCTCCAACCAATTCCCAAGTTCCTTCTCTGCAGGGAAGGCGAGCAAGACAGAAGATGAAGACTTCTCTTACTTGCAGGTAAGCCGGGCTCGCGCCCGGCCCCTTTTTTGTCCCTATTGCTGCCAGGACTCATTCTACCCTGTTGAGCCTCCCAGCTTAGGCTGCTGGCCCTGGCAAGGGTAGGAGCACCCTGTGGGTGCAGTAGGAGCCGCGCTCCACCGCGAGACCTCATTATGGGGCAGGCGGTAAAACCAGGTTGTGGTGATCCTGGTACGGGATGCCCCCGTCCCTGCTGGCATGCGGCCTTATTATTGGCCGGATTTTCCCTTTTCCCTCCGGGTCCCTTACTCCCTCGGGGGGGGGGGGGGGCTGGCGCATCTTAACTGGCCTCTCCTTGCATTTATTTATAATTATTATTTTATGGAATTTTATGGTGTGTGTCTGTTGGGTGCTTCACACTGGGTATATATGCCTGTGTGGTCCGCCTGACAGTAATCCCTGATGAATCGTTTGCAAGATGGCTCCCTGTCAGCCTGAGTGAAATTCACTCATGCTGTGTGTGTGTGAAAGGGGGCGGGCCGGGCGCTCGGCGCGGCCACGGTAGCCCCGCCCACTCGTCGGCGCGTTTTTTGCAGGGCCTTCCTCTGGCCAGATCCGTGCTGCAGGGAGGGGGGCGTTGCCTGGAAAGCGCGCCTTTGGCGCTGGCACGCCCTCCTTCTTCTTCCTGGGTCCTGTTACCTCAAGGCCAGGGGCCATCTTGGTGCTACCTGCGTGGATGTGTCTGCTCTTAGGGGTCAGGTAGGGGCCTGATGGCCGTTTTTTCCTTGTATTGGGGGTCACTCTCTGGTGGGGTGGGCCCCTGGTGTGTGTGTTTTTTACAATTTTTTTGCTGTATATATCTGTATATATGTTTAGATATTTAGGTGTGGTATGGTTGTACTTTTATTAAGGCAGATGCTATTATTAGTAACTGATATGCCTATTGTGTGTTGCAGATTGCTTCATATTGTGCATATTAAGGGGTTCCTCCTGGTCCTGGGGACCCTAGTTTAAATTTGATATCCTCCAAATCCTCCCACCGGGACATTTAAGGGGCATCCCGGGTTGCTTAAGCGTAATTCCCTGCGGTCTTGCGACTGACCACTAAAAAATCACCATATGGAGGCTCCGCAGGATACTGGGCTCGGGCTCACCTTGGGGCCAGCCCGTCCATGTGTGGGGTGTGGGGCATCCCTTACGGGAGAGGATGTACCGATCTGTACTCCATGCGCTCATAAGGCCATAACGCGGAAGTCCTGGTCCCAGCCTTCTGGGTCGGCTCCTCCCGCTTCATCGCCTTCCCCTCCCCGCTTGATCCGTACCCCGAGTGACATTGGTGCCAGCGGGGATTCGCAGTCGGATGTTGGTGCCAGGTTGGCCAGCATTGAAAAGTTTATTGGTAGCATGGTGGGCAAGAAGGCCCAAGCTAAAAAGAGACACTTGTCGTCGGCCCAGCCTGTGTGGGACGCGGACGATGATTTGTCTGATTATTCCCCTTTAGAGGAGGGGAAGTGTTTGAGGAGACAGAGTCTGATTTTGTACAGTCTGGTGTTGCTTTTGTTGGGCAGGCGCCTGGGGATGCCGTAGATACGGCTGCTGTTTTGTCACATATGTTGAAGGTGTTGGATATTGATCCCCCGGTGGCGCCTCCCCTAAAGAAGGGGGGAGTTTTTTAGGGTCCGCAAGCCCCATCTAGAATTCCCTACGCAGGATAATTTTGACGCAGTGATCCAGAAAGAGTGGGAGAGGCCCTGTCGGCTTCCTGGTGCTCCCCAGGGATGGGACAAGAAGTATCCTTTCCCGGTTTGGGCGGTCAGGCGATGTACCTCTCCTCCTGAGGTCGATGCGTCTGTTTTGGGCTTGACCAATTCTTCTGTGCTTAACACCCCTGACGCTACCTCCCTTAAGGATGGCGAGGATAAGCGCCTTAATCAGCTGGCTTGTCATGCGTTTCCCTGCGGCCGGCGTGTTCATCTGCTCTAGTGTCTGCTACCAGGTCCCTGATCAGGGACTGGCTGAATGATGGTCAGTTTGATCCAGATAGCGCTGAGTTCTCTACACTTAAGAGGTGTGAATTGTTCATGGATTTTGTTTTGTCTGCTATGGAAGATTCTATCGTCATGTGTAGCAGAACTTCGGCCTTATTGGTGGCCATGCGCAGATTGGTCTGGCTGCATCAGTGGACGGCGGATTTTGGGGCCAAGAAGTCGCTTACGGCCCTTCCCTTCATGGGTACGCGGCTGTTTGGAGATAAATTGGATGCTGTTGCTAAGGGAGGTAGGTTACCTCAGCGGAAGAAGCAGCACCGTCCCTTTCGGGGGGCTGGTTCCTTCACCCCTTCTTTTTGTGGAGCTAGAGAGACTAGGGGTCTGCCCGTCTCTGGTGTCAGGGGCTCGTCCTGGATTAGGGGCAGAGGTCGGGCGCACCCGACGGCTGCCTGGGGTTCCAAGCCTAAGCCCGCCGGTAAGCCGGCTCAGCAATGAAGGGGCGCCCTTACCCGAACGGGTGGGAGGACGGCTGCGGCTCTTCTTCCAGGTCTGGGCCCGGGAGGTCACAGACAATTGGATCCTGGAAGTGGTCTCGTCCGGGTACAAACTGGAGTCCGAGTACTGGCCGCCTCCAAGGTTCTTAAGGTCTCGGGTGCCCTCGGACCATCAGGCTGCACAGGGGCTCCTGTTAGCAGTAAGAAACCTTCTGGACATGGGAGTTATTTGCCCGGTGCCTCAGTCAGAGAGAGGCAGGGGTTACTACTCCAACCTTTTCACGGTACCCAAAAAGGAGGGTTCGGTGAGACCCATTCTAGATCTCAAGGTTCTAAACAGGTTTATCAGAGCCAAAAAGTTCCCCACGGAGACTCTGCGCTCCGCTATCATTTTTCTTCACCAGGGGAATTTCATGACATCCATAGACATCAAGGATGCGTATCTGCATGTTCTGATCTTTTAGGCGTATCAGAGATTCCTCCGGTTTGCGATAGAGGATCAACATTATCAATTCGTAGCTCTTCCCTTCGGTCAGACCTCGGCACCGACGGTCTTCACCAAGGTTTTGGCGGGTGTAATGGCTCTGCTCAGATCGCAGGGCATTCACATTGTGCCTTTTCTGGACGATCTGTTGATTTCAGCTTCTTCCCTTTCAGCAGGCAGAGCTGGAAACCCATCTGGTGGTGTCGACCCTGGAGAGGTTCGGGTGGGTGATCAACCGCACCAAGTCTTCTCTCTCCCTGTCTCGAGTGATTTCATTTCTGGGCATGAATCTGGATACCAGTCTGGCCAGAGTGTTTCTGCCCCAGGCCAAGGTGCAGGGGATTCAGGACCTGATCCGTCTTCTTCTGGACAGTCCTTGTCCCTCTATCCGACAGGGGATGAAACTGGTGGGTCTGATGGTGTCCTCCTTCGAGGTGGTGCCGTTTGCACAGTTTCACATGAGATCTCTTCAACTTCTCCTATTGACGTATTGGGACAGGAGCCCACTGTCATTGGATCAACCTTTCAAGGTGTCTCCCAGGGTTCGGCAGTCATTTCGGTGGTGGCTGGACTCGAGCAATCTTGTGAAGGGCAGTTCTTTTCTGGCCCCTTGTTGGGAGACGGTTACCACGGATGCCAGCCTGTCGGGCTGGGGAGGTTATTGGAAGAGTCATCAGTTCAGCGGGGGGTGGGGTCCCCAGGAGGCTCACACCCCCATCAATGTATTGGAGCTCAGAGCCATTCATCTGGTTCTGGCTCGGTTGACCCCACAGTTACGGGTTCTTCCGGTTCAGGTGCTTTCGGACAACCGAACGGCAGTGGCCTACATAAATCACCAAGGAGGGACTCGCAGCAGGAGTGCCCTCAGGGAAGTCTCTCTGATCCTGCACTGGGCGGAGAGCAATGTTCCTTGCCTTTCGGCAGTCTACATTCCGGGAGTGGAGAATTCGGAGGCAGATTCTCTGAGCAGGGGATCCTCTCGCCACGGAGAGTGGTCTCTCAACCCCGAGGTTTTTCTGGATCTTTGCCGCAGGTGGGGGACTCCGGAGGTGGATCTCTTTGCCTCAAGGCACAATCACAAACTTCCGGCCTTTGTGTCTCTTTCTCAGGATCCCCTGGCCTTGGCAGTGGATGCCTTGTCGCTGGCTTGGAAGGACCTGGGCTTTCTGTACCTGTTTCCACCTGTCTCCATGCTGGGCAAGGTAGTTCGCAAACTGGTTCTAGAAGGGGCACCAGCGATTCTGGTGGCTCCAAGGTGGCCAAGAAGAGTTTGGTATGCAGACATTGTAAGGCTGGCCGTGGACCAGTACCGGCTTCCCTTGCTGCTGGACCTGCTATCTCAGGGTCATCTGTTTTACCCCAATTTACAAACGCTGGCTTTGACGGCTTGGCTGCTGAAGCCTTCATCTTGAAAGGTTGTTCAGACCCTGATTAGGGCTAGGAAGCGGTCCTCTTCTGTCATTTACTATTGGACCTGGAGGTCCTATATTGATTGGTGTGAGGCTAGGGCCTTGCCTAGCAGGATTTTTTTTCTGTACCCAGAATTTTGGAGTTTCTACAGCATAATCTGGACCTGGGGTTCCAACTTAGGACTTTGAAAGGACAGGTTCCTGTTTGGGATTTGAATTTGGTTCTTTCGGCTCTGCAGGGTCCACCTTTTGAGCCGTTACATGATATTGCTCTTTCGGTTCTCGCTCAGAAGGTTGCCTTCTTTGTTGCGATTACCTCGGTTCGGCGTGTCTCTGAGTTGGCGGCTCTGTTGATTCAGGCCCCTTACTTTGAGAGACACCAGGATAAGGTGGTTTTTCATTTTAAACCGGATTTCATTCCTAAGGTGGTGTCTGCTTTCCACCTCAATCAGGCTATTGTTCTCCCTTCCTTGTGTCCTAAGCCTAACAATGACAAGGAGAGGGTTCTGCACAATTTGGATGTTGTTCGCTGTGTGAAGTACTATCCTCCCGCAAGACGGACGCTTTTTTCTTGGTGCCCTGCGGGCCCAGGAAAGGTTTGGCACCTGCTAAGTCTACGATTAGCAAATGGATTCGTCAGGCCATTGTTGGGGCCTATTCTGCTAAGGGGAGAACTCCCCCGTTTAGGGTCGCTGCGCACTCTACTCGTGCTGTGTGTGCATCCTGGGCTTTTCAGCACCAGGCTTCTGTTGAACAAGTTTGTAAGGCTGCTACTTGGTCTTCTGTTCATACTTTTTCCAAGTTTTACAAGGTTGATGTGCGGGCTTCAGCAAATGCTGTTTTTGGCCGCAAGGTTCTGCAAGCTGCAGTGGTTTGAGTTGGTGCATTCTTTACTGTTTATGGTTCCCACCCTTGACGGACACTGCTTTTGGATGTCCCAACTGTCAAGACTTATTGAAGCGAAGTGTATGTCACACTTGGAATAATACCGTTTTGTGATTACTCACCTTTAAAACTGATATTATAAGTGTGACATACACCGCTTCACCCACCCTGTTTGGTATTCTGGATCCTTTATATGGTGAACCATTGGTTTTTTGTTAATATTGTTATATTTGGTTCTTCCTGGTCCCTTTACTGCTATCTTACACTGGGAAATTGGTGGGAAGTCCCAGGTAGTTATGGACCGGGAGGGGCTTCTTTTTTTGCATTCATCTCTGCAGAAGTTCACCCTCTACTGGAGAATAGCCCAACTGTCAAGACTTATTGAAGCGGAGTGTATGTCACACTTATAATATCCGTTTTAAAGGTGAGTAATCACAAAACGGTATTTTCTGATTTCTTATTTAATATTTTAGTTTTCTGTTATTCATTTGAGCACTTTTCCCATCCCATTTTGTGTGAGGCTATCGCCCAGGTGCCTGCCGCCCCCAAATTGACCTCTAACCCCTGTAAAAAAAAGTCATATCTTCTGTTTTTTATTAATGTAAGTATGTATTTATTTCATATTTTAGTTTGCTGTTAATATTTTGAGTACTTTCCCTAGCCCATTTTGTGTGGGGGCTAACGTCCAGGTGCCCCTCACCCCCAATTTGGCCTCCAACCCCCCCCCCCGTAAAAAAACAAATATTTAGATTTTTTACATTTATTGATGTATTTATTTAATTTTATTAAGTTTTCTGTTATTATTTCAGTACTTTCCCTAGCACATTTTGTGCAGGGCAATCACCCTGGTGTTACCCTCGATTTCCAGCCCTCTAACCTTTGCTACCCCTGTTTTACAGTAATTTTTAGTCCCCATTGACTTCAATGAGACTCAAGCTCGGGTCGAGTCTGGGGACCCGAACTGGACATAAGCGGCAAGTTTAGCTCAAATCGTCAAACCTGAATTTCAGCGGGTGTGCTCATCCCTAATACTATCATCTTAAACTTGCCTAACTGTTCACAATAACAGTATACAAGTATAAACAGCTCTTAGCCCTTCATAATCATACACTCAGTGCACAGTTTAGGCCAGCACGGAAGTTGAAGTCAACATGAAAGGAAATCCGGCTCACAAGGTTGTCCCGTAAAATCAACGTTTTATTCCAGTATGATAAAAAGCATTCCAAGCCAGGCAATCCCTATAAAAGCAATCAAAACACATAAGATAATTTAACACATACAAAAAAAAGTTCTTTATTTACCAATCTTTTCTTTAGTGCAATATAGTAATTTCTTAAAGCTTGGTGAATAAACAACAATTGATAATGATTGCGGAGACTAATTTTAAAATTCAATGATTTATTGCATTTTTTGGTCTAGTATATGGTAAAGATGCATTCTGTATGGTCTAGTCCCCTTTATAATTTGTTGTAGATAACAGTATTGAAGATATATGTTTACATTTTTATTGTGTGTCACGATCTGCGTCACACTTCTGCCCTGGCCGGTCCTAGGCTATTCCCTTCCTGCCGCTGCTAGGCATGTGGCCGCTACATGAGCACTTGGTTTGGCTGCCCCATGCAGCTGTCAGTGAGAGTTAGACACTGCACATGCACAATGTCCATTCGTGTCTTCTGCTTTTCTTGTGCATTCCATCTGTCTACTTCCTGTGGGCGTAGTCACAGGATGGTGCGAGTGAGGAGGGTGTGATGCATTTCCTGTCCCGGCTGGGCAGTGGCGGTTATTGGAGGCCACTTGAACAGACCCATTCAAAAGAGTAAGCCATTACAATTTATATTTTTTATTGACTTGTTTTTATGGGGATCACCTGGCTTGAAATGCTTGTGAAATGCTTATTGTGAACAATTAGGCAAGTTGAAGATGATGTTATTAGGGATGGACACACCCGCTGAAATTCGGGTTTGCCAAGCTTGGAATGCTTTTTATGATATTGGAATAAAACCCTGATTTTACGGGACAAACTCGTGAGCTGGATTTCCTTTCATATTCACAGTAACTAGGCTGTGCCAAAATGTTTGCATCCAACAGTATATAGTAGTCTTATTTTAATCATTTTCATTCTATATAATACAATTAAATACAATGCATCTCATGAAAGAGTGGCTCACCAAAACCCTTGTCCAAGTCTTGAAATAGTCTAGAATTCTTTCTTTCTCCAAACTCTTCAGCATTATTTACAAGAGCAGATTTCACCGCCTGATATCCCGCCAAGACAATCATTTTTGTAGTACCCATTCGGACACTAAACACTGGGCCATAAACCTTTGCAAGCTTAAAAACAACACACAAGGGAAGACATATTATATTTTAACACACCCTCTGTTGTATGAGCTCTGTTGAAACTAATGCATACAAAATAGTATAATAACACATGTAATGTACAGTAGCATTAATAGCTACAATTCACCAACCTTGATCTGTAAGATTTATAGGAGCTATGAAAAGTATAAAAAGTCAACCAATGTAATTAATCCATGAATATTGACCTGGATTTGTATGGCCTATTTCCGTGGAACCATAAACAAATGCATAAAAGATAAAACAAATGCTGTATGATGATACTTAATCTGTAAAAATACCCCCTCTGCATTTGGTCAGGCATCACAATATTTTTTCTGACATAAAATATATTGTTTATCACTTTAATGTCGGCATGTAGAAACAGAAGTCGACTATAAATAGGACTATAATTATGATCGTTTTAACAAATATTAGGTGAAAAATCTTCCACAAGTCGTCCGATTATGTATGACTCACATGCTTTAGCAATTTTTTCGTTCGCTAATCATACCTTGTAAATGTACCATTAGTCTGCTACTATCCAGCTTTACGAAGATACATTCAACTGGAACAAAGCCCAAATCGCTTAATTTCTCCAGGGACTGAGAAGAAAGGTAAGAATTCTCCCATTTAATGCCGTTAATGTGCCGGGGGTCATTGGCAAACAGGACGCCTCCCTTCACTTGGAACAACACGTAATTTGTGAAAAATGGGTGTTATTCTGGTTTAAGGGAGATGTATCAGAAAAATAGTCTAATATTAAAAATCTATCTAAGTAATATTTACTAACACAATACTATTCACCCACATCTACATCCAAATATTAACTCCACTCCCATTCCTAGCCAGCATCCATTTACATAAACCATGGCCTCTCAAGCGATGGCCATCTGGTGGGCCTATTGACTCTCCCTTCCATTTCCCTCATACCCATGATACATACTTTTTGATGACTCCGTGGATGCTCCCTTTGATTACAATTTGCTTGCTGGATTAGTATAATCAGCTTATTATATTATTCTTTTTTCTTATTACTTGTGATTTTTTAGGTGTTTCATCAATTTTGGGGTCATTCATAGGATAGACATTTCACTGTCATATTGATTGTATTGGCATCAATACATAGACTTAGGAGTTAATTTAAAGCCACTAAAATTTTTGTTTGATTCAGGGGGTGTTCTTTGTGGGGAAAATTGGGTGAGAACCTTTTTTACTCACCGACAGCTCACACAACTGGTGAGAGCTTTCGGGTTTAATCAGGCAAATTTGTTAAAAATCATGCAGCTTGAGATAGCATGATTTGTAACAATTAAAATGACATCAGATGTTAATAATTTTGGCACTTTTTATTAGATACAATTTTTATCTAACGTAAAATGCCTGACTGATTTAAAAAAAATATTTTTACCATTTTTTCGATGATAAAATCACTGCCGCTATAGGCTGAGTGCTCTTTTTTTTTTTTTCTAGCCCCAAGCCAATACCAAAGGGAACCAGGCTCTTCCATACCCCCGATACCCCAAACGCCGGTAATATGGCAGGTTACCGGTATGTCACCCACCAAGCTCCCTACCCCTGGATCTCTTACCAGATCACACTAGGTTTTAAAAAAGACACCACACAAACACCTTTATTGGTCTCAATTTAACTACTCACTGGTCCCGTCTTCTTTCTTCCATCCAGCACAGGACGACATCCTCCTTCAGTTCCACAAGCAGTTGGCAATCTTTGGGTCTCTTCTCAGCCCCCTCCGCATCCTCTTGGAGTGGTGCAAGGTATAAGGACTGACGCTAGGCCTCCATGGAATCTCCCCCACATCAATAATGATGTCACAGTAGGGAAGGGGTTTAGAGGGGATTTCGAGGGGATTTCCGAATGTTTTGGCTCGCATGACTCTGGGTGCCCGGAATCTCAGAAGCACAAGCTCCACCCTTTTGCTTAAGTCAAAGTTATGGAGGCTGATGCATGCCATAATAATCTGAACAACCTTCTCTGGCTTGTACTGAAGGGTGCCCCCTGTGTGGTCTAGACAGCAAAATCTGGCCTTCAACAGCCTGAAGGCACACTTTACTACAGCCCATTTGTGGCAGTGGACCCCATTATATGCCTCCTGGCCAGGTGTCTAGGGCCTTAAGAAGGGTGTCGGGAGTCAGGGCAGCAAGTGATAATCTGAATCACCTAAAAAGCAAATGAAAATGGAAACAAAATTACTAACAGGAAACACTACATCAAAACAGCCTAGACCAAATAGTAAGTATCACAAAAGAGTTGGGCAAAACAAGCAAAAGGTAAGGCAGGACTAAGCATTTATAACTGCAACATGGAGAAGGGGACATTCAAAAATGAACACAGAACACAGTTGTAGTGATGGAGGGCAGGGAGAGCAATTAGCTAAAACAAGAAACTTGAGCCAAATACAAAAAGGGGGCACATACCAGAAATGAAAAACACATTGCACATTGCAGACTTACCCACAAGCCAGCCGCTAACCAGCTTACCACTCTCAAAACGGGTGTATAAACGGGAACTCCTCAATATAAAAGTATCATGGGAGGACCCAAGGAAGCCACCCAAAACACTCAAAAAGCGAAGATCTGATCCCACGATGCATTGGACATTAACCCATCTTGAGGTTTCTGAAAAGAAGGCACAAATAAAAAAGGGTCACTAGTCTGGCAACAACAAATGAACAGCAAAAATAGAGTGAATCAAAGGCCAAATTGGACAAAGGAAAGCTGTTTGGGGCAAGGGGTATCTAGGCTAGCCTCAAGAGAGGAGAGTTGGCTACAAGAAGGAGCTGGGGGAACCAGGGCCACATGCGTACAATCTATGGCAACCATGACACTTGGCATAGTCGCAATGTTGAAAAAAAAGCAACCTCACCATGTTTTAGACTGCCATTCTGTCAGGGAAAGAGATGTATTTCTCCTGCAGGACAGCCATGCCATCGAGAAATTTAGTAAGGGCATGGCTGAGCGGAGGCTGGGACATGCCAACTGACAGTTCCCCTAGCCTCTGGAAGGAGCCATTCGCTAAGAAAAGGAGGTAGGCAAGCAATTTGGTCATACCTCCAGTTGCATACCCCTTTCTTATGGTGGAGGCCAACCATAGCCAGAACTCTGAGTAAAGCTTTTCAAGAGAAAGGCGGTTCAGTCAGGTCAATTTGAACACCTGTTGATCGGTCATCTGATCAATATCTACGGGTATGCCTAAGCTCTGGAAGGCACATGGTTAACCGGCCACGCTACTGAACTCATCACAGAACTTGTCAAGGAGCTCCATCTTAGGTGCAGAGGATGTAGGTAGGGATGAGCGAATCTATCCGGACGAACCCGAATTCGTTCCGAATTTCAGGAAAAATTAGATTCTGAACGAATCCGAATTTCCCTGCAATTCAAACGATCGAAGTTTTCCTTTAAGCTCCATTTATTTTAATTACAGCCATTGTAAAATAGTGGATGGACATGTCCGGACATGTCCCCTGGGGCAACTTATTATGGGAAGGTCACATGCAGCCTATCAGCAGGCAGGAAGCCCAGTGACGGTGGCCATCTTGCTTATGCGCATTTCAGCCTTGCATTGCAGACAGAACGGAGGTTGCTGCACACAGAGAGAGACTAACAGACAGGCAGGGAGAGTCAGGGAGACCTACAGAGACCCACACAGTGCCAGGGAGAGCCAGGGAAAGATAGGGAAAGATAGGAAAAAATCGGGGACGAACCAGGCAGGGACAGCAGAGAAAGTGACAGGGAAACTTTTTTTTTATTTTCACTTCACTTCATTTGCCAGATCAGTTTTATATTGCTTTTTTTGTGCTGTAAATATTCCTGGCCACTGTGCATCCCATTTTGGCAGTGGCATATTTAACCCTATCTGTTACACACAAGCATTTCTTATAACTCTATTTGTTTTTATTTTTTTTGTATGCTGTAAAAACCCCAGCCCACATGGGCATACTATTTCAGCACATTTCACCCTATCTGTTATACTAAATCAGCTTCTAAAGGCTCTGTTTTATTAATATATTGCATTTTGAATTGGTTTTGTGTATCCTGTAAAAACACCAGGCCACATGGGCATCCCAAACCAGCACATTTCACCCTATCTGTTATACTAAATCAGCTTCTAAAGGCTCTGTTTTATTAATATATTGCATTTTGAATTGGTTTTGTGCGTCCTTTAACCCTTTAACTGCCAGCCTACCTGGAGATTTTGTCACCCTTTGTTGCCAGACCATTTTGCGCTATTTTGCGCTCCCCATGTTCAACTGTGATTTTTGAAAGGATTTCCAGGGATTTCCCAGGAAAGTGATATATTGTTTTTTTCAGAGTCTGGGCTTTAACATGAAATGTCTTGTTTGTCATTTTTTAGGTGTATTCTCAATATTTTTGGATGAAATATGTGCAAAAAAAACTATTTTTCACAATTTGTAGTGTTTTTTGTATTAAAAAATGTAAGTTTGTCAATAAAATCTTATTTCGTGTGAAACCCGAATTTCTCCCGGTTACAGCGGTACCACATATGTATTGGTAGACACCCTTTCCTGCCCAGAAGACTCCCCCAAACTGAAACAGCGCTTTAGGGGATTTTCATTAAAAATACAACTATGCTATGCAATATGCGCACCTTGCAGTTTTTCAAGAAAAACAACTCTTTACATTTGAAATACCCCCAGCAAACTATATATTCTCTGGAAGTACACACCTCAAGCTTTCTAGACTTACCAGGCTTGTTGACATGGGTGCAGTTTTCTGGAAGAAATCCCTCAATGTATTCTTTGGTTGCACAGGGTTTCCCTAAAAAAAGAATAAAAAAGCAGAATCAAAACCACATTTTCCTAAAAAAAACTATACAAACAAGAAAAAAACTGAAAATCTGAAAAAGCAACATGCCCCGAACAGAACAATACCCAGCATGCTGGTAAGTCAACTACTGTCAAGGGAAGAGTTGCCAAACACACCAAAGTAAAGCATGTGCGTAACGTTAATTTTATTTCAAAATTTCAGCTCTGTAGACAAAGTGCGCACCTTGTGCCTTTTCTACCAAAACAACCCTTTACATTTGGAATATCCCCCATAAACCATATATTCCCTGAAAGTACACATTTTAAGCTTTCCAAGCATACCCAGCTTGTTGTAGTGGACTTATCTCTCTGGGAGTAACCCCTTGAAGAATTCTTAGGTTGCACAGGGTTTCACAAAAAAATGTTTTAAAAAGCAGAATAAAAAAGACCTTTTCCTAAAATAGCAATATGCAAATATTGCAAAAAATAAGAAAAAAACAAGCTAAATCTGAAAGCGCAAGGTCCCCCGAGTAGAACAATACCCAACATGCATATATACTATTAACCCTTTCAATTGCCAGCCTACTTGAAGTTTTGTCACTCTCTGTTGACAGGTCATTTTTTCCCCATTTTGCGCCATGTTTAACCGTGATTTTTGCCGGAATTTCCAGGAAAATATATATATATTTATTTTTTGCAGCAGCGTTTAAGCTTTAACATGAAATGTCTTGTTTGTAATTTTCTACAGTTTTTTTAAATATTTTTGCGTAAAAAAACAAAAAAAAAAAAATAATATTTTTTAGACAATTGTCCCCTAACCCTAACCCTTAAAATAAAAAAAAAAAAATGACATAGGGTCCCCGTCATAACCAGCCCGGGACCAGCTATGGCGGCTTGTAGGAACAGAGTGGAGGGGCCAGCTCTGGTGGCCACCCACCCTGCAGCCTACAAGCCCACATAGTCTATGTGGGCCCTGCTCTTCTGCCCCCCCTGGGCTTTGGGGAGGCAGGTAATTGGGGTGTGGGGGTGAATGGCAAGTCACCCGCTAGTTGCAGGTGACTTGCCAGCCCCCAGCCTTGTGAACTGGTACAGGGGTCTCATGGACTCTGCTTTATTAATATATTGCATTTTGAATTGGTTTTGTGCGTCCTGTAAAAACACCAGGCTGCATGGGCATCCCAAACCAGCACATTTCACCCTATCTGTTATACTAAATCAGCTTCTAAAGGCTCTGTTTTATTAATATATTGCATTTTGAATTGGTTTTGTGCATCCTGTAAAAACACCAGGCCACATGGGCATCCCAAACCAGCACATTTCACCCTATCTGTTATATTAAATCAGCTTCTAAAGGCTCTGTTTTATCAATATATTGCATTTTGAATTGGTTTTGTGCGTCCTGTAAAAACACCAGGCCACATGGGCATCCCAACCCAGCACATGTCACCCTATCTGTTATACTAAACCAGCTTCTAAAGGCTCTGTTTTATTAATTGCATTTTGAATTGTTTTTTTGCGTCCTGTAAAAACACCAGGCCACATGGGCATCCCAAACCAGCACATTTCACCCTATCTGTTATACTAAATCAGCTTCTACAGGCTCTGTTTTATTAATATATTGCATTTTGAATTGGTTTTGTGTGTCCTTTAAAAACACCAGGCCGCAGGGTATCCCAAACCGGCACATTTCACCCTATCTGTTATACTAAATCAGCTTCTACAGGCTCTGTTTTGTTAATATATTGCATTTTGAATTGTTTTTTTGCGTCTTGTAAAAACACCAGCCCGCAGGGTATCCCATATTGCCAATTTTCATAGTGTCTGGTGCAGAGAAGCAGTATCTCACTTTATTTAGCTTCTACTTTTTAAAGTAAACACATTTTTTAAGTGCCTATTGCGCATTTCAAATACATAAAAATGTCAGGCAGACAAGTGGTAGGATGTTCAAAGAGGAGTGGCAGAGGCCAAGATTCTGCAGGCAGAGGTCGCAGCAGACATTAGAGGCGAGTGGCAGCAGGAGTCGCGGTGAGAGAACTGATCTGCCAGTATCTGCTAGCGGTCGTGTCCCCACCAGTAACGCATCTGCCGTGGTAAATTGGTTAACGCGGTCATCCACATCATCACAAGTTACATCTGACACCCCCAGTCTAGGGTCGGTAGGTTCCTCTGACACAACCCTGAGTTGGCATGGCCCAAGAGCAGTCCCTGTCCTCCTATTGCCTCTGTCCTACGCCGTTCCCTCCCCCAGCGACGTATCCTATGCTTTGGGTTCAGCTCCACACTTTAGTTAGGAGGACGATCAGATAGAGGACAGTATGCAGCTACTGCCCAGCCAAGAAATGGAGGTGGCTTCCTTCGCTAGGCAGACAAATAGTGATGAGGAGAGTGGCGTGGGTGTTGTTGCGAGCATTCCAGCTCCTGCACCAGACACTGTTGAGGAAACCGAGAACATCAGTGACGTGCAGCCACAACTCGATGATGATGAAGCCGATCGCACTTGGGAACCGGGTGCAGAAGGGGCTTCATCCTCATCATCAGGAGAAGAGGGTCGCAGGTTTCCCCGGAGTCAGCAGTTGAGGCAGCAAGGTGTTAGCAGCATGGTTGGCAGTCAGCATGGGGGCAGAATTGTAAAGCCTGGAGCCAAACGGGGCCTGGGCCGGGGTAGAGCACCTGCTGCGCAGCAGGCTACCTTTTCGGGAGGTAGTGAAGCAGGGGTTCCTGGAGTTGGCGACAGTAGCAGTGAATCAGTGCGGGCTGTTGGTGGGAAAAGTAGCTACTCGGCAGTGTGGCAGTTTTTCCTCAAGCATCCGCAGGAGGGTAACATGGCCATATGCAAGATATGTAGGCAGAAGGTGAAGCGTGGCCAGGGCCCAAATGTTGGCACCATGGCCCTGCGTCAACATATGATGCGTCACCATAAAGCGGCCTGGGAGAACCGAGGCTCCAAAGAGGTGGTCCAGGCTGCTTCCTCACCAAGTGGCACGCCGCTCCCAATTTCTGCCAGTCAAGGCTCCAGCACCTGAGCCGAAGGCAGCTGTGCATCATACCCATCCTCTGTCGCTCCAGATGCTCCTGCTCCTCCTCCTCTAAGTCATGCATCCCGCCAGCAATCCATCAGCAAAGCCATGTCCAAGAGACAGCAGTATGCGCCCACTCATCCTATGGAAGCAGAAGCTGAATGTGCTCCTGTCCAAGTTTCTGGTGCTGCAGTGGCTCCCTTTTCAGGTGGTGAACTCTGCACCTTTCAGAGAACTGATGGCTTGTGCTGAGCAGAGGTGGAGAGTCATTTCTTTGCCAAGAAGGCAGTACCAGCGCTGCACACTTTTGTTGAACAGAAGGTGGGTCAGTCCTTGAGCCTGTTGGTGTGTAGCAAAGTGCATGGCAGCGCCGACGTCTGGAGCTGTAACTATGGTCAGGGACAGTACATGTCGTTTATGACCCACCGGGTGAATGTGGTCCCTTTGCAGCAGCAGCAGCAGCAACTTGGACGGGTCACTGGGCGCTCCCTGGCCGTTGTGCCTGTGACACCGTGCGACTCGGCCTCCTCATCCTCCGCCATCTCCTCACCCACCACTGTAGGCTCAAGTCTCAGTGCCCCTCCAGCCTACCATGTGTGCAGGGCACAGAGGTGTCACGCTGTGCTTCACATGGTTTGTCTTGGCAAACAGAGTCACACAGGGGATGAACTACTTAAATTTATTCATCAAGAAACCCAAACATGGCTTACTCCAAGAAAACTGAAAATGGGAACCATGGTTACCGACAATGGGAAGAACATTTTGTCTGCGCTGCGACAAGGAAGGCTGACCCATGCGCCCTGCTTGGCTCACGTCTTCAATCTGGTTGTGAAGCGGTTTCTGAAGTCTTCCCCCCATCTGCAAGACATCCTAACAACTTCAAGGAAACGTTGCATGCACTTCAGCCACTCATACACCGCCAAGCACACCCTTCTTGAGCTACAGCGTCAGAACGGTATCCCCCAACATAGTCTGATTTGCGATGTTTCCACCAGTTGGAATTCCACCCTGCATATGTTGGACAGACTATACGAACAGAGAAAAGCCATCACAGATTTCTTGATGATCCAAGCAGATAGGGGGACTCCCCTGTGTAACTTTAATGTCAAACAGTGGCAGCTCATACGTGACACCTGCTGTTTGCTCAGGCCCTTTGAGGAAGCCACTTTATTTGTGAGTCGCCAGGATTACGGGATGAACGACGTGATTCCACTGCTTTATGTACTACAGCACATGTTGGAAACCATGGCTGGTCAGGGCACTGGAGACATGGCGTCTACATCTAACAGCCACATGAACCCCGTTGGAGCTGAACTGGAGGAGGAGGAGGAAGAGGAGGAGGAGTGGCACAGTGCACAGTGCACAGTTTAGGCTTGGCGAAAAGGCTGGTTTATCTAGTCAGCGGACAGGAGAGGAGGAGCAGGAGCAGCCAGAGGAGCTAGAGGGTTGTGAGGAAGGCGAGACAGAAGACCCAGACACACCGTGGCAGTATGCAGTGGAGATGGAGACAGGTAGTCCCTCCGAGTCACTTGCGCAAATGGCAGGAAGCATGCTCACGTGCTTGCGTAGTGACCCCAGAATTGTTTCCATTTGTCAGCGGAATGACTTCTGGCTCTCCACCTTATTGGACCCTTGCTTCCGGCACAAAATGGGGGCATTTTTTAAACCTGCCAAGAGGGAGGATAAACTGACCTACTACAAAGACATTCTACGTAGTCAGTTGGCCGATGCCTATCTGCACCATGGTCCATACTCTCGCAGGTCTGACTCGGGGGGACCTCTGTGCTCACCTTCCACTGCCATGGCTGCTGGGGGGGTTGGCAGGAGCAGCAGCAGCAGCTCCATTAGCAGCAGCCTCAGTCTTCAGTCGCTAATGAGTAGCTTTCTACACCCGCATAGTGAGTCTACTCATGAGCAGCAGGAAGACCTGGAGCAGGACCTGAACCAGCAGATCATGTCATACCTTGACATGACCATGCCAACACACCTTGAGAATCCGCTGGACTTCTGGGTAGCAAATCTTGACTTGTGGCCGCAGCTAGCTGAGTTTGCCCTGGAAAAGCTGTCCTGCCCGGCAAGTAGCGTGCCATCTGAGCAGGGGTTTAGTGCGGCGGGGGACATAGTTATGGCGAGGAGAACTCGTCTGTCAACTAAAAATGTGGAGAGACTCAATCAGGGATGGATCAGCCAGGATTTCCACCCACCAATGGCTGATGCATGCGACTAGATTCAGCATGGTGCCACGTTTTACACTTTCCAAATGGTGCAAAACATATTTATGCCTTTAGGCCAATTTTTGGGCTCCTGCTGATGCCAACTTCAGGGTGTGCCTTTCAGCCAAATTTTGGCCTCCTGCTGCTGCTGCCAACTGCAGTGTGTCTTTAGGCCAATTTTTGGGCTCCTGCTGCCAACTCCAGTGTCTCTTTCAAGCTATGCTTGGGCTCCTGCTGCTGCTGCTTGCAACTCCAGGGTGTCATTCAGTCAATTTTTGGGCTCCTGCTGCCAACTCCAGTGTCTCTTTCAGCCAATGTTTGGGCTCCTGCTGCTGCTGCTTGCAACTCCAGGGTGTCATTCAGCCAATTTTTGGGCTCCTGCAGCCAACTCCAGTGTCTTTTTCAAGCTATGTTTGGGTTCCTGCTGCTGCTGCTTGCAACTCCAGGGTGTCATTCAGCCAATTTTTGGGCTCCTGCTGCCAACTCCAGTGTCTCTTTCAGCCAATGATTGGGCTCCTGCTGCTGCTGCTTGCAACTCCAGGTTTTAATTAAGCCAATTTTTGGGCTCCTGCTGCCAACTCCAGTGTCTCTTTCAAGCTATGTTTGGGCTCCTGCTGCTGCTGCTTGCAATTCCAGGGTGTCATTCAGCCAATTTTTGGGCTTCTGCAGCCAACTCCAGTGTCTCTTTCAAGCTATGTTTGGGTTCCTGCTGCTGCTGCTTGCAACTCCAGGGTGTCATTCAGCCAATTTTTGGGCTCCTGCTGCCAACTCCAGTGTCTCTTTCAAGCTATGTTTGGGCTCCTGCTGCTAACTCCAGTGTCTCTTTCAAGCTATGTTTGGGCTGCTGCTGCTGCTTGCAACTCCAGGGTGTCATTCAGCCAATTTTTGGGCTCCTGCTGCCAACTCCAGTGTCTCTTTCAAGCTATGCTTGGGCTCCTGCTGCTGCTGCTGCTGCTGCTGCTTCCAACTCCAGGGTGTCATTCAGCCAATTTTTGGGCTCCTGCTGCCAACTCCAGGATGTCTTTCAGCCAATATTTGGGCTCCTGCTGCCAACTCTAGTGTCTCTTTCAGCCAATGTTTGGGCTCCTGCTGCTGCTGCTTGCAACTCCAGGGTGTCATTCAGCCAATTTTTGGGCTCCTGCAGCCAACTCCAGTGTCTTTTTCAAGCTATGTTTGGGTTCCTGCTGCTGCTGCTTGCAACTCCAGGGTGTCATTCAGCCAATTTTTGGGCTCCTGCTGCCAACTCCAGTGTCTCTTTCAGCCAATGATTGGGCTCCTGCTGCTGCTGCTTGCAACTCCAGGTTTTAATTAAGCCAATTTTTGGGCTCCTGCTGCCAACTCCAGTGTCTCTTTCAAGCTATGTTTGGGCTCCTGCTGCTGCTGCTTGCAATTCCAGGGTGTCATTCAGCCAATTTTTGGGCTTCTGCAGCCAACTCCAGTGTCTCTTTCAAGCTATGTTTGGGTTCCTGCTGCTGCTGCTTGCAACTCCGGGGTGTCATTCAGCCAATTTTTGGGCTCCTGCTGCCAACTCCAGTGTCTCTTTCAAGCTATGTTTGGGCTCCTGCTGCTAACTCCAGTGTCTCTTTCAAGCTATGTTTGGGCTGCTGCTGCTGCTTGCAACTCCAGGGTGTCATTCAGCCAATTTTTGGGCTCCTGCTGCCAACTCCAGTGTCTCTTTCAAGCTATGCTTGGGCTCCTGCTGCTGCTGCTGCTTCCAACTCCAGGGTGTCATTCAGCCAATTTTTGGGCTCCTGCTGCCAACTCCAGGATGTCTTTCAGCCAATTTTTGGGCTCCTGCTGCTGCCAGCTCTAGGGTGTGTTTTTCAGGCAATATAGGGGCCCCTCATAGTGATGCTACCTCAACTCTCTGCAATTGTGCCGCTCTGCAATTCTAATAGCGATGCCTCTGATCTACATGTCATAATTATTTACAGTGTTATTTCACTAACCCAGCACGCATCCTATGCGTGTTACAGCAAGGCAGAATGGTTTACAACCCTATTGAGGCTCTAGGAAGCTCAGAAATAGCCGTTTTTAATAGCGATTCGTCGCAAATTAATTCGGACCGAATTCGATTCGGCGACTCAGCCGTATCAAATTTTTCAAAAGTTCGCTCATCCCTAGATGTAGGCTGTGCTTACACAAGCAACAAAAGACCGTCCAATGTTTTACACAAGCAAAAGTGGTGTAAGTTTTAACCACAAACCTACAGCTTTTATGGGTCTGAAAACCCACAAATCGGGGCTCTGAATCCTGACCCAAGTAAAATTACAGACGCATGGACACATTGATCCCTATTTAGGCGACGAACACTTTGGCGTACGCATACCGTAATTTGCCACAAAAAAAATCGGCCAAAAAAATAAGGCTCTGAGTCACTCAGAGACCGGTTACGTTCCATTGGTGTCATTTCCCGCAGGAATGTGTGTGAGAGAGGCTCTGTATCAGGCACATTGATTAGGCATCTAATGTGACCCCAGGGTAAGTGTTTAGGTGGTCAAAGTGTACTTGGAATTTGGTATGCTTTTCAAGATTAAGAATGTGGTGAAAAGTCAAGTTATTTTACATAAATAAACTTTTGATATTTTTTATTCAGTTCGTTGTATATTAATATTGAGAGGGTTAATCATTAAGCTTGAATATCTCTTCAGGAGTATTTATTAAACAAACTGTGAAAATGTTTCATTTGAACACCTTTTTCACCTCAAACTCCCATCAGTTGAGCAGAAGAGGTCAAATATAATTTGTTTCTGCCTTTTTTTTTAAACTCCCTGTCCAGACTATTAACCACAGTAAGTGAGGTTTGTGTTTTTATTTGCCTGGACAGTTCCTATAAAATATGGCAACAGTATCATATTTTGTAAATTATTATTGTATGTATTTTTTAAATGTTGAATTGATAAAAACTCTAGCAACTGGTATTTGCACTTTGATATTATATTTAATTATTTTGATTTAGTATTGTAAATAATGATACACAGATATTTTACTGATGTCCCCTTGAAATGTACCAGCACTAATTTTTAACAAAATGGGGGGTGGTACATGCAAAAGGGGGGCATCCCTTTGGCAATGCCTCCTCCCCAACATATACACTATCCACAACCCCCTTTCCGCTTACCTTCAACTAGGGATGAGCGAATCGATCTGAACGAACCCGAATTCGTTCCGAATTTCAGGAAAAATTTGATTCTGAACGAATCCGAATTTCCCCACCATTTGATCGATCAAAGTTTTCCTTTAAACGCCATTTATTTCAATTACAGGCATTCTAAAATGGTGGATGAACATGTCCAGACATATCCCCTGGGGCAAGGTATCATGGGAAAGTCACATGCAGCCTATCAGCAGCCAGGAAGCCCGGTGACGTCACCTTGCTATATAAACCGGCAGCCATTTTCCTTGTGCGCAGTTCAGTGTTGTATTGCGGCCAGAGCAGAGCTGGTTACAGACAGGGACAGAGTTAGAGATAGGTAGGGAGAGTCAGAGAGACCGACAGAGAGGCAGAAAGAGAGGTAGACAGAGCCAGGGAAAGATAGTGAAAGATAGGGAAAAACCGGAACGATCCAGGCAGGGACAGCATTGAAGTGACAGGGATTTTTTTTTTTTTTAATTTTCATTAGCCAGATCAGTTTTCAATTCAATTTCAGTTATTTGTGCTGTAAACCTGCCTTGCCACTGTGCATCCTATCAATGCAGTGGCATATTTAACCCTATCTGTTACACACAGGCATTTCTCATAACTGGATTAGTTTTAATATTTTTTTGTCTGGTTTAAATACACCAGCCCACATGGGCATCCCAAACCAGCACATGTCACCCTATCTGTTATACTAAATAAGCGTTGTTCAGCCTCATTTTAATTAAGCTATTGCATTGTGAATTGTTTTTGTCTGCTTTAAATACACCAGCCCACATGGGCATCCCAAACCAGCACATGTCACCCTATCTGTTATACTAAATTAGCGTTGTTCAGCCTCATTTTAATTAAGCTATTGCATTTTGAATTGGGTTTTGTCTGCTTTAAATACACCAGCCCACATGGGCATCCCAAATCAGCACGTGTTACCCTATCTGTTATACTAAAGAAGCGCTGTTCAGCCTCATTTTAATTAAGCTATTGCATTTTGAATTGTTTTTGTCTGGTTTAAATACACCAGCCCACATGGGCATCCCAAACTAGCACATGTCACCCTATCTGTTATACTAAATAAGCTTTGTTCAGCCTCATTTTAATTAAGCTATTGCATTTTGAATTGGGTTTTGTCTGCTTTAAATACACCAGCCCACATGGGCATCCCAAATCAGCACGTGTTACCCTATCTGTTATACTAAAGAAGCGCTGTTCAGCCTCATTTTAATTAAGCTATTGCATTTTGAATTGTTTTTGTCTGGTTTAAATACACCAGCCCACATGGTCATCCCAAACTAGCACATGTCACCCTATCTGTTATACTAAATAAGCTTTGTTCAGCCTCATTTTAATTAAGCTATTGCATTTTGAATTGTTTTTGTCTGGTTTAAATACACCAGCCCACATGGGCATCCCAAACCAGCACATGTCACCCTATCTGTTATAGCTTTGTTCAGCCTCATTTTAATTAAGCTATTGCATTTTGAATTGGTTTTTGTCTGCTTTAAATACACCAGCCCACATGGGCATCCCAAATCAGCACGTGTTACCCTATCTGTTATACTAAAGAAGCGCTGTTCAGCCTCATTTTAATTAAGCTATTGCATTTTGAATTGTTTTTGTCTGGTTTAAATACACCAGCCCACATGGGCATCCCAAACTAGCACATGTCACCCTATCTGTTATACTAAATAAGCTTTGTTCAGCCTCATTTTAATTAAGCTATTGCATTTTGAATTGAGTTTTGTCTGCTTTAAATACACCAACCCAACATGGGCATCCCAAAACAGCACATGTCACCCTATCTGTTATACTAAATAAGCGTTGTTCAGCCTCATTTTAATTAAGCTATTGCATTTTGAATTGGGTTTTTGTCTGCTTTAAATACACCACCCCAACATGGGCATCCCAAACCAGCACATGTCACCCTATCTGTTATACTAAATAAGCGTTGTTCAGCCCGATTTTAATTAAGCTATTGCATTTTGAATTGGTTTTTGTCTGCTTTAAACATACCAGCCCACATGGGCATCGCAAACCAGCACATGTCACCCTATCTGTTATACTAAATAAGCGCTGTTCAGCCTCATTTTAATTAAGCTATTGCATTTTGAATTGGTTTTTGTCTGCTTTAAATACACCAGCCCACATGGGCAGACCAAACCAGCACGTGTCACCCTATCTGTTATACTAAATAAGCATTGTTCAGCCTCATTTTAATTAAGCTATTGCATTTTGAATTGGTTTTTGTCTGGTTTAAATACACCAGCCCACATGGGCATCCCAAACCAGCACATGTCACCCTATCTGTTATACTAAATAAGCGTTGTTCAGCCCCATTTTAATTAAGCTATTGCATTTTGAATTGGGTTTTGTCTGCTTTAAATACACCAGCCCACATGGGCATCCCAAACCAGCACATGTCACCCTATCTGTTATACTAAATAAGCATTGTTCACCTCATTTTAATTAAGCTATTGCATTTTGAATTGGGTTTTGTCTGCTTTAAATACACCAGCCCACATGGGCATCCCAAACCAGCACATGTCACCCTATCTGTTATACTAAATAAGCGTTGTTCAGCCTCATTTTAATTAAGCTATTGCATTTTAAATAGTTTTTTGTCTGCTTTAAATACACCAGCCCACATGGGCATCCCAAACCAGCACATGTCACCCTATCTGTTATACTAAATTAGCGTTGTTCAGCCTCATTTTAATTAAGCTATTGCATTTTAAAATGGTTTTTTGTCTGCTGCCAAAACACTAGGCCGCAGGGTATCCCAAACCTGCACGTAGCACCTTATCTGTTATACTAAGTAAGCTTGTTCATCCTCAGCTTAATCAAGCTATTGCATTTTGAATAGTTTTTTGTCCTGCTGTCAAAAAAACACCAGGCCGCAGGGTATCCCAAACCTGCACGTAGCACCCTATCTGTTATACTAAATACGCTTGTTCATCCTCAGCTTAATCAAGCTATTGTATTTTGAATTGGTTTGTGTCCTGCTGCCAAAACACTAGGCCGCAGGGTATCCCAAACCTGCACATAGCACCCTATCTGTTATACTAAGTACGCTTGTTCATCCTCAGCTTAATCAAGCTATTGCATTTTTAATTGGTTTTTGTCTGGTTTAAATACACCAGCCCACATGGGCATCCCAAGCCAGCACATGTCACCCTATCTGTTATACTAAATAAGCGTAGTTCACCTCATTTTAATTAAGCTATTGCATTTTGAATTGGCTTTAAATACACCAGCCCACATGGGCATCCCAAACCGGCACATGTCACCCTATCTTTTATACTAAATAAGCGTTGTTCAGCCTCATTTTAATTAAGCTATTGCATTTTAAATTGTTTTTTGTCTGCTTTAAATACACCAGCCCACATGGGCATCCCAAACCAGCACATTTCACTCTATCTGTTATACTAAATTAGCGTTGTTCAGCCTCATTTTAATTAAGCTATTGCATTTTGAATTGGTTTTTGGTCTGCTGCCAAAACACTAGGCCGCAGGGTATCCCAAACCTGCACGTAGCACCCTATCTGTTATACTAAGTACGCTTGTTCATCCTCAGCTTAATCAAGCTATTGCATTTTGAATTGGTTTTTGATCTGCTGCCAAAACACTAGGCCGCAGGGTATCCCATACCTGCACGTTGCACCCTATCTGTTATACTAATTACGCTTGTTCATCCTCAGCTTAATCAAGCTATTGCATTTTGAATAGTTTTTTGTCCTGCTGTCAAAAAAACACCAGGCCGCAGGGTATCCCAAACCTGCACGTAGCACCCTATCTGTTATACTAAATACGCTTGTTCATCCTCAGCTTAATCAAGCTATTGTATTTTGAATTGGTTTGTGTCCTGCTGCCAAAACACTAGGCCGCAGGGTATCCCAAACCTGCACATAGCACCCTATCTGTTATACTAAGTACGCTTGTTCATCCTCAGCTTAATCAAGCTATTGCATTTTTAATTGGTTTTTGTCCTGCTGTCAAAACACTAGGCCGCAGGTTATCCCATATTGCCAATTTTCATAATATCTGGTGCAGAGAAGCAGTTCCTCACTTTATTTAGCTTCTGCTTTTTAAAGCAAACACATTTTTTAACGTACCTATTGCGCATTTCAAATACATAAAAATCTCAGGCAGACAAGTGCCAGGATGTTCAAAGAGGAGTGGCAGAGGCCAAGATTCAGCAGGCAGAGGTCGCAGACTAGGGGCGAGTGGCAGCAGGAGTAACGGTGAGAGACCTGATCTGCCAGTATCTGCTAGCGGTCGTGTCTCCACCAGTAACGCATCTGCCATGGTAGATTGGTTAACGCGGTCATCCACATCATGACAAGTTACATCTGACACCCCCAGTCTAGGGTCGGTAGGTTCCTCTGACACAACCCTGAGTTAGCATGCCCCGAGAGCAGTCCCTGTCCTCCTATTGCCTCTGTCCTATGCTGTTCCCTCCCCCAGCGACGTATCCTATGCTTTGGGTTCAGCTCCACTCTTTAGTGAGGAGGACGATCAGATAGAAGACAGTCAGCAGCTACTGCCCAGCCAAGAAATGGAGGTGGCTTTTTTAGCTAGGCAGGCAAATAGTGATGTGGAGAGTGTCGTGTGTGTTGCGAGCATTCCAGCTCCTGTGCCAGACACTGCTGAGAAAACCGAGAACAGTCCTGCCGAGAACAGTCCAGCCCTGGAAAAGCTGTCCTGCCCGGCCAGTAGCGTGCCATCTGAGCGGGTGTTTAGTGCAGCGGGGGACATAGTTACAGCGAGGAGAACTCATCTGTCAAATAAAAATGTGGAGAGACTCACCTTTGTCAAAATGAATCAGGGATGGATCAGCCAGGATTTCCACCCACCAATGGCTGATGCATGCGATTAGATTCAGCATGGTGCCACGTTTTACACTTTCCAAATGGTGCAAAACATATTTATGTCTTTAGGCCAATTTTTGGGCTCCTGCTGATGCCAACTTCGGGTGTGCCTTTTAGCCAATTTTTGGCCTCCTGCTGATGCCAACTTCAGGGTGTGCCTTTCAGCCAATTTTTGGCCTCCTGCTGCTGCTGCCAACTCCAGGGTGTCTTTCAAGCAATGTTTGGACTCCTGCTTCTGCTGCTGCAAACTCCAGGGTGTGCCTTCCAGCTAATGTTTGGGCTCCTGCTGCTTGCAACTCCAGGGTGTGATTCATCCAATTTTTGGGCTCCTGCAGCTAACTCCAGTGTCTCTTTCAAGCAATGTTTGGGCTCCTGCTGCTGCTGCTTGCAACTTCAGGGTGTGATTCATCCAATTTTTGGCTTTCTGCAGCCAACTCCAGTGTCTCTTTCACGCAATGTTTGTGCTCCTGCTGCTGCCAACTTCAGGGTGTGATTCATCCAATTTTTGGGCTCCTGCGGCCAACTCCAGTGTCTCTTTCACGCAATGTTTGGGCTCCTGCTGCTGCTGTTGCTGCTTGCAACTCCAGGGTGTGATTCATCCAATTGTTGGCCTCCTGCAGCCAACTCCAGTGTCTCTTTCACGCAATGTTTGGGCTCCTGCTGCTGCTGCTTGCAACTCCAGGGTGTGATTCATCCAATGTTTGGTCTCCTGCAGCCAACTCCAGTGTCTCTTTCACGCAATGTTTGGGCTCCTGCTGCTGCTGTTTGCAACTCCAGGGTGTGATTCATCCAATTTTTGGGCTCCTGCAGCTAACTCCAGTGTCTCTTTCAAGCAATGTTTGGGCTCCTGCTGCTGCTGCTTGCAACTTCAGGGTGTGATTCATCCAATTTTTGGCTTTCTGCAGCCAACTCCAGTGTCTCTTTCACGCAATGTTTGTGCTCCTGCTGCTGCCAACTTCAGGGTGTGATTCATCCAATTTTTGGGCTCCTGCGGCCAACTCCAGTGTCTCTTTCACGCAATGTTTGGGCTCCTGCTGCTGCTGTTGCTGCTTGCAACTCCAGGGTGTGATTCATCCAATTGTTGGCCTCCTGCAGCCAACTCCAGTGTCTCTTTCACGCAATGTTTGGGCTCCTGCTGCTGCTGCTTGCAACTCCAGGGTGTGATTCATCCAATGTTTGGTCTCCTGCAGCCAACTCCAGTGTCTCTTTCACGCAATGTTTGGGCTCCTGCTGCTGCTGTTTGCAACTCCAGGGTGTGATTCATCCAATTTTTGGCCTCCTGCAGCCAACTCCAGTGTCTATTTCAAGCTATGCTTGGGCTCCTGCTGCTGTTGCTTGCAACTCCAGGGTGTGATTCATCCAATTTTTGGGCTCCTGCAGCAAACTCCAGTGTCTCTTTCAAGCAATGTTTGGGCTCCTGCTGCTGCTGCTTGCAACTCCAGGGTGTGATTCATCCAATTTTTGGCCTCCTGCAGCCAACTCCAGTGTCTCTTTCAAGCTATGTCTGGGCTCCTGCTGCTTCTTGCAACTCCAGGGTGTGATTTATCCAATTTTTGGGCTCCTGCCACCAACTCCAATGTCTTTTTCAAGCTATGTTTGTGCTCCTGCTGCTGCCAACTTCAGGGTGTGATTCATCCAATTTTTGGGCTCCTGCAGCCAACTCCAGTGTCTCTTTCATGCAATGTTTGGGCCCCTGCTGCTGCTGCTTGCAACTCCAGGGTGTGATTCATCCAATTTTTGGGCTCCTGCAGCCAACTCCAGTGTCTCTTTCAAGCTATGTTTGGGCTCCTGCTGCTGCTTGCAACTCCAGGGTGTGCTTCATGCAAATTTTGGGCTCCTGCAGCCAACTTCAGTGTCTCTTTCACGCAATGCTTGGGCTCCTGCTGCTGCTGCTTGCAACTCCAGGGTGTGATTCATCCAATTTTTGGCCTACTGCAGCCAACTCCAGTGTCTATTTCAAGCTACGTTTGGGCTTCTGCTGCTGTTTGCAACTCCAGGGTGTGATTCATCCAATTTTTGGCCTCCTGCAGCCCAATCCAGTGTCTCTTTCAAGCTATATTTGGGCTCCTGCTGCTTGCAACTCCAGGGTGTGATTCATTCAATTTTTGGGCTCCTGCAGCCAACTCCAGTGTCTCTTTAAAGCAATGTTTGGGCTCCTGCTGCTGCTGCTTGCCACTCCAGGGTGTGATTCAGATAATTTTTGGGCTCCTGCTGCTGCCAGCTCCAGGGTGTTTTTCAGGCACTATATAGTGATGCCACTTCAACTCTCTGCAATTGTGCCGCTCTGCGATTCTATTAGCGATGCCTCTGATCTGCATGTGATAATTATTTACAGTATTATTTCACTAACTCAGCACGCATTCTATGCGTGTTACAGCAAGGAAGAATGGTTTACAACCCTATTGAGGCTCTAGGAGGCTCAGAAATAGCCGTTTTTAATAGCGATTCATTGCGAATAAATTCGGGTCGAAACGACTTTTGTCGGAAAATTCGGCAAATCAGTCGAATCGAATTTTTCAAAAGTTCGCTCATCTCTAGTGAGTACATACCAGTTCCACTGATGACTGTTGATTGGAGGCACAGAATGAACAAACCATCTACTAGAATGAGCTACAGAAAAACCTTAACAGACATCCATTTCGATTTGCACTGTCAAATTCGACAATAGCCAAATAGCAGGTTTACAAATGGGCTCACAAAGAACTGTACTCCATTTTTTATGACTATCCAGAGTCATGAACAAAGAATCTGTTTTTCTTATATCCTTGGTTGCCCTTTGAATATAGAATTTTAACATTCTACAAAAAACTACATCAAGTCGATGAAGCAATATTTCCTAAGACAATTAAAAATGTTAACAAAGAGAATTAAAATATTAAAGCGGACCAAAGCCCCATTTGGCCAAAGCCCCTGCCGATTCTCGCTTCTCAGGGTGTAGAACTAGAAATGGATACTTTCACTTTTCGAATAGACCTCCAACACTGCTGTCCCTCTCTGTAAGATGGCAGGCGATCAGTCATTGCATAGGTATGGTAATGACCTCATTGCTCATACAACAATGGCAATGAATAGAGAAGAAGGAGCTTTAGAGCTGAAACAGGGGAATTATGTGGGATTAGAGTAAAGCATAAGCAACGACAACTGGCAAAAGGTACTTTTCAGGGGGGGAGCAATTCAGGAGATGCTAGTTAAAAATGTGGGTTTTGGTCCGATTTAGATAAGGTTTAATGGAAATTGTGGATTAATCAGAAACTCTTCTTATGGATGATATGGCAATCAAGAAAGGTGAGTTTTTTGAGAAAAGTGGATAAGTGGAACCGAATCTAATGGTTTAAAAATATGATGTTAAATATCCTATAGTCCTATATTAAGATTTCATGATTCTGTTAGCACAGCGAAAAAAAGCAGATGAAGTATGTATAGCCCTTTGGAAAGGAGTCTTGACAGTGTAATCTTCATCAACTGTTGTTTAAAAACAAGGATAGGTCGATACTTGGCCCTTAGGGGTACTAACCAATAATCTTTTTTCCATTACTCATTTTAAAAGGCTCTGTATATTGGGTATGGAAACGCAGTGACAGAATATCCATGTAATAAACAACATCTCATGAAGTATCTCCCATATAGATAGTATACGTAACTAGAGGAATCTATTCTTGCTTCAAAAGGATGTCAACTACAGAGGATGAGAAAGATTGACTTTTCAGTAGCCTTGCTAGCAAATGTTTCAGTATGAGATGGGGTAGAGGCCCCTATGATAGCAGGTTCTGTCAAGGAGAGAGTGTTACTGGATCATCTATTGAGAGATTCAGCATATCTGCATACCGGGTTTTTCATGATCAATTTTGATCCATTAGAATCATAGTTATCTACTCTGACCTCAGACGACATAGAAGGAGATGCATCAACGTAAGTGGAGGAAAGGTTCTGAGACTGAGGTGTCACTAGGGAATCCACTCCTAGGGCAAGAGGATCCCTACTGGAAAGAACAGATTCAAATCCAGAGTGCCCCAATGATCACAAGTGATTATCTGTTGGTTCAGAACCCACTTCTCCTGATGTAACTCTTGATGGCTGAAGAAAGTCTGCAGATGAATGAAAAAAAAAGTTTCTGTATCCGAGAGACCCACAGCCTCAGGAAAGGAAGACTCTGTTCTATGTTTATTTAACAACAATCTATGTTTATTTAGCAACAATTTCCTTTTTTATCTGATACGTCTGATAATGAATAATATCTTTGAAAGGTTTTACTACTTACTAGTAGCTTTATTAGTACCCTCAGTAGAAACGGGAATCATGGCTATCAGACACTATGCCTGACCCATACCACTCAAAGCAGAATCATAAAGATGCATATGTAAATTCATCAAGAATTGGCCAGATTTTAAGATAAAATACAACTGCTGTGCTCATCTTGCAGTTTTGTATCTCCTTAATCACAAAGAGTGATTCAGTGTTCACAAGTTCAGGTCAGTTGACTGTCACTGCAGTTTGAGTGCTTAGACCACTCTTTGTTAGTGTCATTACCCTTTAATACCTCTTGCTCAAACCACTTGGATGTCACTACTCTTTAATACCACTTGTGTGAATCATTTAGGCGTCACTACTCTATAAAACCAATTGTTGGTGGAAAATCCACTGGTTCAGGGCACTTAAGGCTCTTTTGAAAAAAAATGTATAGTGTGCACTGGTTCAGGACGCTTGTGTGTCACTACTGTTTGTTACCAATTGTTCAGGACACTTGAGGGTCACTGCTCTTTATTACCAATTGTTAGTGGAGTATCCACTCGCTCAAACCCCTTGGGTGTCACTACTACTTAATACCAATTGTTAGTGGAGTATCCACTAGGTCAGGGCACTTGTGTGCCACTACTGTTTAATACCACTTGCTTAAAATACTTGGGTGTCACAACTCTTTAGTACCAACTGTTCAGGCCACTTGGGGGTCACTGCTCTTTAATACCAATTGTTGGAGGATGGTTCAATTGCTTGAACCAATTGGGTGTCACGTTAAATCAAAATTCATATGCTGGATGAGCTGTATAAGATCTTAAAATGTCCAATACAGAGTATCTGAATAGTAGGCACGCTTATGTGTCAGTATGTCTGAGGACTGGGATAGCCTTTTGCAACACTATTGTGCAATGACTATAAATCCTTGAAATAGCATTTTCTAGGCTGGTCTGGTGTGTTTAAAGCTCCCCTCAGCCACACAAATTCAAATAAGCGTACCCTTAGATAACATTGATATCTCTAAGTAAATGTAAATGTCAGGACTATACCAAACACCCGTCTGTCTTAAGCCGATATCCCCCAATCTCCACCGCCACTTCCGCCTATAGACAAGCCCCCGCTTGTAGGAGACACGGGTAATGCCTCTCCCAGTCGGTTGCCCCCAGGACTTAACAGGCGCAAAGGATAACAGCTTAAGGTGCAGATTGGTGTTTGGCAGGGAATCCCGAATGAGGATGCCGGGTGCGAAAGTCCGTAATTCAGGCCGAGGTCAAACCAGGAGGTCACAGGCGAGGTATCCAAGGGAGATAACAAAGAATGGTCAAGGGTAGCCGAGGTCAGGTCCGGGAGGTCACAGGCGAGGTACAGGAGGGTCAGGCAAGAGAGTGGTCGGGCAAAGCAGAAGGTCAGGGCAGGCAGCTAGCAAGAATAGTCGAAGTCCAAATCCAAATCCAAATTCTTCACTAAGACACAGCAACGCACATCCAGAACCCAGAGGCTATAACGGGCACTGGGAAACTGGAGTAGTGCAGACTTATAGGAATATCTGACCAATGGGGAACAGGGAAAAAGGAGGGAACGAAGGTGCTTGGTGCAACAATAAAAACGGGAGTGGTCCCAGGAACTGGACGGCCCAGGCCAGACAGGCCGACCAGTCCCTGGGCTCCCTCTATGAGCAGGGCCAGGGTTGGATGAAACAAACTCGCCCCCGGCGGGCGCGCTGGGGAAAGCACCGCCGGGAGGCATAAAGGTGACGTGCTCGCGCGCGCGAGCACGTTGATGATCGAGCGCGCCCCCGCCGGGAGGCGGAAGCGCCGAACAGCGAGGGAGCCCGACGGGCCCGCGCAGAGCGGGCTGCGGCGCGGCCGCCGACACTACCCCGCGCCGCCGACCCCTGACCGCCGCCACCACGCTGGGGAGCCAGGACACCCGGGGAGCGCCGGGCAGCAACCAGCCGGGGACCGCCCGACAGCGCGCCGCGGGACCAGGGACGGCGACGAGGTAAGTGCCTAACATTACCCCCCCCCCTGAGGAGGGGCCACTGGACCCTCCAAACTAGGTTTCAAAGGATTCTCTCTGTGAAACCTCTTTACCAAATTCTGCGCATGAACCTCTCTGGCAGGAACCCAAGATCTCTCTTCCGGACCGTATCCCTTCCAGTCAATAAGATATTGAAGAGAGTTCCGAAAGAAGCGAGAATCAAGAACCCGGGCAACCTCAAACTCCTGATGCCCATCAACTAACACAGGACTAGGAGGACTATTAGGTTCATGGTTTTCTGCAGACTTAAGAAGTGACACATGAAAGGATTTACAGATTTTCATGGACGAGGGGAGGGCCAACTGGTACGTAACCTGATTAACTTTTTGTGTTATGGGGAAGGGGCCAATAAACTTAGGTCCTAACTTAGCGGAGGGCTGGCGTAGCGCCAAATTCTTGGTTGAAAGCCAAACCCAGTCACCCACTTTAAAGTTAGAATTAGACGATCGCTTGCGATCAGAAAATTTTTTCTGCTGAAGAGCGGCCCTAGCTAGATGTTGCTGGATTTTATTCCATTCCCCTGGCCATTTGGAAACCCATTCATCCACGGAGGGAACTCTAGAGGGTTGGTCCGAAAGAGCAGAAAACTTCAGGTCCTTGCCATAAACACAATGGAAAGGAGAAACCCCCGTGGACGAATGTGTGGCGTTGTTAAGAGCAAATTCCGCAAATGGTAAGAAGAAGGCCCAATCAGTCTGAGTATCCGCCGTAAAACAGCGCAAATATTGTTCCAGGGACTGGTTCGTTCTCTCGGTTTGACCATTCGACTGCGGATGGAAGGCCGAGGAAAGGGAGACGGTGAAACCCAACTTGGCACAGAAAGCCCTCCAAAACCGGGAGACAAACTGGACCCCCCTATCCGAAACAATATCCATGGGAATACCATGAATCCTAAAGACATGAGTAATGAAGAGTTGAGCAAGAGTTTGAGCTGAGGGGAGTTTCTTTAAAGGGACGAAATGGGCCATCTTGCTAAAGCGGTCCACAATTACCCAAATAACCGTATGTCCCTGAGATGGAGGAAGGTCAGTAACAAAATCCATGGCCAGATGGGTCCACGGGGAGGCAGGAATGGACAATGGAAGGAGTGGGCCTTCCGGCGAACTCCTCAAGGACTTACTTTGGGCACAGACTTTGCAAGCGGAGACAAACCTTTGAACGTCCTTCCTAAGAGAAGGCCACCAAACTTGGCGTAATAATAAAGCTATGGTTTTCTTAATCCCTGGATGACCGGTTGTTTTGGTATCGTGAAAATGGGACAAGAACTCAGACCGGTAAATAGAGGGCACAAACAGGGCTGAAGCGGGTTTCCCAGGAGGAGCTTGGGCCTGGAACTGAGTAAGATCAGGAAGTTGGGGTTGGATGGCGGCCACCACTAGGGAGCGAGGCAAGATGGGAGACACCACCCTTTCCGGTAAGTCAGGGGGAGAGAAACTCCGAGACAGGGCGTCCGCTTTTATATTTTTGGACCCGGGCTTATAAATTATAGAAAAATTAAACCGAGAAAAGAATAAGGACCAGCGAGCCTGTCTAGGAGTTAATCTCTTGGCGGACTGGATGTATTCTAGATTTTTATGGTCCGTAAAGACCGTAACTGGATACTGAGCCCCCTCCAGCCAGTGTCTCCATTCCTGGAAGGCAAGTTTGATGGCCAGTAATTCTCTGTTGCCGATATCATAATTTCTTTCGGCCGCTGAGAATTTCTTGGAAAAGAAGGCACATGGATGGAGGCGTGCAGGTGAGCCGTAGTACTGAGACAAGACCGCTCCGACCGCTATTTCAGAAGCATCCACCTCCACAAGGAAAGGTCGTTGCTCATCAGGATGGACTAGGACGGGAGCAGCACTAAATACCCTCTTAAGATTCCCGAAGGCCTGGACAGCTTGAGCCGGCCAAACCGGGGGGTACCCGCTTTTCTTAGTTAGGTTAGTTAGTGGTGTAACCAGGGCAGAGAAATTCTTAATGAACCTTCTATAAAAATTGGCAAAACCCAAAAACCTTTGCAGGCCCTTCAGATCTCTGGGCTGCTCCCATTCTAAAACAGCCTTCACCTTAGATTGGTCCATAGACAGACCAGATTTGGAGATAATGTAACCGAGAAACGGAACCTCAGATACCTCAAATTGGCATTTCTTTAACTTGGCATATAAACAATTCTCCCTAAGTTTCTGCAAAACTAGGCACACATGTTTACGATGTTCGTCAATGGATGAAGAAAAAATTAAAATGTCATCTAGGTAAACAACCATAAACCGGCCAAGATAATCCCTGAAAATTTCATTGACAAAACTTTGAAAGACCGCAGGGGCATTACACAGGCCGAAAGGCATTACCAAATACTCATAATGCCCTTCAAGGGTATTGAAGGCCGTTTTCCACTCGTCCCCCTGCCTGATTCTTATGAGGTTATAGGCCCCTCGGAGATCCAGTTTAGAGAAGACCTGCGCCCCAACCACCTGAGTAAAGAGTCCCTCAATAAGCGGTAGGGGATACTTATTTTTTACCGTGATGTTATTTAAGCCCCGGTAATCGATACAGGGGCGAAGTCCCCCATCCTTTTTCTCCACAAAAAAAAACCCTGCCCCTGCTGGGGAAGATGAAGGCCGAATGAACCCTTTTTCTAAGTTCTCGGCGATATATTCCCGCATGGCAAGGGTTTCAGCTCGGGTTAAATTAAATATTCTCCCTCTGGGAGGCATCGTACCAGGGAGCAGTTCTATTGGGCAGTCCCAAGGTCTATGGGGAGGAAGTTTGTCTGCCGCCTTTTCTGAAAAGACATCAGCAAACTCCAAATATGGAGTTGGAACCCCAATAGGGGCTAGGCGCGTGACCCTGAGAGGAAATTCTAGGCAGTTCCGAAAACACTGGTGTCCCCACTTGGTAATTTGCCCCGAAACCCAATCAATTTGAGGATTATGCTCCTGCAGCCATGGCAAACCTAAAATCAAAGGAGTACCAGGCATACTCAAAATCAAGAACCTGATAACCTCAGAATGACTGGCTCCCACTTTGATTTGCATAGGAGGGGATTGGAACCGAACTAACCCCCCGGCCACTGGGGTGCCATCAATGGCTGAAACCCGGATAGGAGTTGGCAAGGTCTGTACCAAAATTCCTAAAGTCTGCGCTAGTTCAGAGTCTAGGAAATTCCCAGCTGCTCCAGAATCTAGAAGAGCCTTTAGATTAACACATTTAGCACCACTCATAAACTGGACTGGGATGAAAACTGGAGACGATACTTGAGGAGATACCTTACAGCCTAGGAGGGCCCCCTCGAAACCCCCTAGGCTCTGAAGTTTCCCGACGGTTTCTTTGGGCAAAGTCTAACCATGTGGCCGGTTCCACCACAGTAAAGACAGAGCCCCTCAGACAGACGTCGTCGTCTCTCGCCTTCGGTGAGCCTGGTGGCACCTAGCTGCATGGGCTCTTCTGAAGGTTGAGCGACTAGAGCCTCAGACTTTGAAGCCAATTCAGGATGTGATCCTTTCTCTAGGCGCCTTTCCCGGAGTCGACGATCAATGCGGATGGCCAAATGCATCAATTCATCCAGAGTTTGGGGTTCCGGGTAGTTCACCAGGGTGTCCTTGATAGAGTCAGCCAGACCTAGTCGGAATTGGCCGCAGAGGGCAGGATTGTTCCAACGTGAGTCAACTGCCCAACGCCGGAATTCGGAACAGTAGTCTTCGGCTGGACGGCGTCCCTGGCGGAGGGTACGTAATTTGGCATCAGCTGAGGCCCCTTTGTCAGGATCATCATAGAGGACCTCCATTGCAGCGAAGAAACTATCCACCGATAGGCGGATTGGGTCCTGAGCTGATAAGCTGAAGGCCCAGGACTGAGGGTCTCCATGCAGCAGGGAAATAATCAAGCCTCCTTTTGCTCCTGTGACCCTGAGGAAACCGGACGAAGCTGGAAGTACAGTTTACAAGAGTCCCGGAAATTGGCAAATTTTGCCCTGTCGCCCAAAAACTTTTCAGGGAGTGGGATCTTGGGTTCCACAGACATTACGGCCGGAGTCCCCTGAGAAGTGGGGACGATGGGAGTAGGACGGTTCTCCTGGGCCGCAACTCGATGAGCCAGGTGCTCCACCGCCGCTGTCAAGGCTTGCACCTGCTCCAGGATTTGGTCCATTCTTCTTTTGGCCCGTTATAATGTCAGGACTATACCAAACACCCGTCTGTCTTAAGCCGATATCCCCCAATCTCCACCGCCACTTCCGCCTATAGACAAGCCCCCGCTTGTAGGAGACACGGGTAATGCCTCTCCCAGTCGGTTGCCCCCAGGACTTAACAGGCGCAAAGGATAACAGCTTAAGGTGCAGATTGGTGTTTGGCAGGGAATCCCGAATGAGGATGCCGGGTGCGAAAGTCCGTAATTCAGGCCGAGGTCAAACCAGGAGGTCACAGGCGAGGTATCCAAGGGAGATAACAAAGAATGGTCAAGGGTAGCCGAGGTCAGGTCCGGGAGGTCACAGGCGAGGTACAGGAGGGTCAGGCAAGAGAGTGGTCGGGCAAAGCAGAAGGTCAGGGCAGGCAGCTAGCAAGAATAGTCGAAGTCCAAATCCAAATCCAAATTCTTCACTAAGACACAGCAACGCACATCCAGAACCCAGAGGCTATAACGGGCACTGGGAAACTGGAGTAGTGCAGACTTATAGGAATATCTGACCAATGGGGAACAGGGAAAAAGGAGGGAACGAAGGTGCTTGGTGCAACAATAAAAACGGGAGTGGTCCCAGGAACTGGACGGCCCAGGCCAGACAGGCCGACCAGTCCCTGGGCTCCCTCTATGAGCAGGGCCAGGGTTGGATGAAACAAACTCGCCCCCGGCGGGCGCGCTGGGGAAAGCGCCGCCGGGAGGCATAAAGGTGACGTGCTCGCGCGCGCGCGCGAGCACGTTGATGATCGAGCGCGCCTCCGCCGGGAGGCGGAAGCGCCGAACAGCGAGGGAGCCCGACGGGCCCGCGCAGCCGCGCAGAGCGGGCTGCGGCGCGGCCGCCGACACTACCCCGCGCCGCCGACCCCTGACCGCCGCCACCACGCTGGGGAGCCAGGACACCCGGGGAGCGCCGGGCAGCAACCAGCCGGGGACCGCCCGACAGCGCGCCGCGGGACCAGGGACGGCGACGAGGTAAGTGCCTAACAGTAAATGCTTGATTTGGGTACTTATCGCCGCGGCCCAGGGGGTTCTTAAACCTACCCAGGGCTTCTGAGATTTAATTGTGCCTTGTAGTTTCTCGGGTAGTCCCGTTACTTCTTTTCTGTGCCATTTTTCCAGACGGAAATTGTCCATTATGGCAAGTGATATTGTCCAATATGGCAAGCATTTATATTTACTTAGATATATCAATGTTATCTACCGTAAGTGTACACGTATTTCAACTTGTGTGGCTGAGGGGGAGTTTTAAACATACCGGACCAGCCTACAAAATGCCTAGAATATGTTATTCCCAGGGTTTAAAGCCATAGCACAATAGTGTTGCAAAAGGCTATCCCAGTCCTCAGACATATTGATCCATAAGCGTGCCTACTATTCAAATACTGTGTGTTGGACATTTTAGGATCTTATCCAGCTCATCTAGCATTTGAACCTTTATTTATTGTGAAATTTTGAAACTGGTCGCTCTCGCATCTCCTAAGGTGTCATTTTACTTTTTTTTCTCAGTTGGGTGTCACTACTCTTTAATACCAATTGTTAGTGGAATATCCAATTAAGGGCACATGTGTGTCACTACTGTTTAATACCACTTGCTCATATTAATTAGGTGTCACTACTCTTTAATACCAACTTTTAGTGAAGTATCCACTTGCTCAAACAACTTAGGTGTCACTACTATTTATTACCACTTGCTCAAACCATGCCTGTGTCACTTATCCCTAATACCAAATGTTTGGGTCTCTTTGGGGTCACTGCTCTTTAATACTAATTGTAAAAAGGAATAACAATTACACTGTACTCATTTGTTTTTGCTGCTAGCAGTGGGGAAGGGCAGGCATGTAAAATCTAAGTGGCGGCCATTTAATGGTAGGAGAGGCAGTCACATAAATTTTATGTGGCTGGTATTAAAAAGGTTACAAAAATAAAAATAAAATGTGTTATAGAAAAATGGGAATTTGTCATAAGGAATAGTAATCATTTGATACACAAGGTATAGCAGACTATCTAAAGAAATTATTTATAATATATATATATATATATATATATATATATATATATATATATATATTTCAATCTACTTTATTGACAAGATTGTCTATCTCCCATGGATACCCCTACAACCCAGAAGTGATGAATTCAATCAAGGCCGTCCTCCGCATGTTCCAGGAGAAAGCACACAAAATGTGCTATAGGGTGCTTCGAAACCTATGTAAACCCCTGCAAGTGATCCAGATCCTCCTTTTCATGAATTTCACTGTTGCTGATTCACCATATAGGAAGACAATGAAAGTCAATGGCAATTTTTACTACAGTGTAAAAAGGAACAAAAAGTGCTTTTCTTAGGAGTAAAAAAGTACCACTGATTTCTGGTGATTCAGCAACACTGACATTCTCATGCTTTTTTACTACCATGAGAATTTCTTTTTACTACCATGAGAATTTTTTTTAACTTGTACCACTCTTACCAAGCTCACCAGGCTTCACGTGAGCTGATTGCTGCCTTATTATTGTCATTGGCTTAATTGCCCCCTCTGCAATAATTATTTGTCAAAAGGACTTTATTTTCTTAGGAGTAGGACAGGTCTGAAAAATCTGTATGCTCACCCATTCCATTATCTAGTTTATTGAATATTGGGACAAAAGCTCTTTCTCCAAACTCATTGGCATGATTGACAAGAGCATCCTTCACCGTGTTGTAACCCTTCGGCACCACCATTCTCTTCATGCCCATATGAATGCTGAATACTGAGCCATAGACTTTTGAGAGCTGAAATGGAAAGGAAAATGCACAGCATTGTGAGAGGGCGTCACTACTTCACCCCTGAGAATAAACTTGACATCAGGTATCAAAGTAATATAATGCTGCTCAGTATAGAAGCCATTAGGCCCAGCTAGTCACGTCTTCCCTAGTCCAGTGAAGGGGTGCAGGGCTGGCCGCATAGTAGTAGGCTCGGGGGGGAATCCAGGTTGCTGGAGCCCCCCCACACACACAACACCTTCGCAACAGGCTGTAATCCTTACTTGAACCTCATTCCTCAGCCAAAATGAGCTCCTCTCATTGGCCGCAGGACGCCCACGTACCGACCAGGACCAATCAGGGGAGCGCATTTCAGCAGAGGAATGAGGCTCAGGTAAGGATTACGGGTTGTTGTGGGGGTATTGTGTGGGCTCTAGCAGGCTCTAGATCTGTCCCCGAGCCTGTCACTATATGGTTCCGGTCCCATTCGCTGGAGCGGGTATAGGACCACTTTAAGCCGAATCCCATTAAAGGGCCAGTGTAGCCAGACTGCCCGAATTGAAACCACCCCTCACCCTGCCACCCTTACCTAGCACTAAAGCAAGGAAAAGGAGTTACATAAAAAACACTTACCCCAGCTGTAACTCAGCGGTGCCCGGTGCCCATGCATGGTCACCTGCCTATTCACTTCACCTGCCCAAATTCAATTAAAGGTGGACTTCCCCTTTTTAAAGTGGACCAAAAACAGAATTTTGTGGCCGCACCCTTCACTTCTCTTGAACTGGGAGCCGGCCTGCTCCGGCTATTCACAAATGCCTGGCGCAGGCACTTGACCTGCTAAAGGGATAGCGTGGAAGTGGCCGGGATCAAAGTGAGTTTTCAGTCGACCTGGGGGGTTTTACACAGGCGGGCACTCTTGATCGGGGAGCGAGTATGCCTGCCCTGGAGTCTCATAGACTTCAGGATGGGTTTTGGTCCACTTTAAGGGCTTAAATTGGACCAACAGTCAAAAATGACTTAAACCAACAAACAGTGCTCATATGCATCCCTCCCCAGGGCAATTTAGATTGCTGCACATAAAAGTTAATTTACCCTTTTCTAACTCCTGCTGTAGTAAATTTTAGAAACAAAATGGCGGCTCATGCATTTGCAGGCCACCTGCAAACAGGAAGTGCTACTGGGCTATCAGTGGAGACTGGAGCACAGAAATAAACAGAGTAAAGGCCAAGGAATGTCACAGACCTCCTAGCAACAAAGCTGAAGCCACAGACTGCGGGCAGAAGATGCCCTAGTAGGAATAAACAATTGCAAAAACTCAGTATGCTGCATTATACCTCCAGATCACCCTACTTAAAGGTAAAGCTTTTTTTTTTTTAAATGATGCTGTGTACCATAGATTATTTATAGAACTAATTAAGGAAGATAGCCTTCTGCTCGCATGGTTGCCAAATAATTACTGTCTCTGTATCTTTGCATCCCAAGTTTATGGAGGATGGCTGCCTGGGGAATACCACTCTTTCTCCAGAGTTGGAGGGGGAGTACAGGGTACCCCAATGATATTTCATGCAAAAAAAAAAAACAGCTCTTTTTGGATCCAGTGGTTTCTTATTCTGGCGAACATAGGTTCCCACACCTTCATCTCTAGGATTTTACCAGAGAAATTAAGATGCTGCCTCAGGGAGTTGCCTTTATGCCATGTAGGCATGGCTAACTTTGGGTTCCCCTGGGGTACACACAGTACACAGTACATCAAAGTGATGCTAGGGGAATCACAGGAAGCCACATCTCAGTATAAAACCATCAACCTGAGCGGTAGCATCATTTCTTTGGCTAGGGACAAAAGATGAATGAGAAAGAACCCGAAGAGAAATTTTTAGCAATCAGCAGAGAGTGTTATGTTGCAATCAAAAAGAAGCTGCCTTATACTTAGCAACACAGTCGGATGGGGAGAGATCTTGCGAATGTAAAACAAGATCCAGGATCTTGACTATTCGGGGTTTTCATCCGTGTCCAGGGGGCATCCCTTGCTGTGTGAACCCCCCAGAACATCCTGTAAAACTCACTTCTTCTTGGTGTGCGGGCTCTTGCGAGCTCTTGAGATCTTTTTTCCAATCAGAGCTGTTGACTATCTGAATAGCTGGGACGGGAGTGCGCTCACAGCCGAAGATGCAGGGGATGTGAGTGCTCTGGCTTCCCACAGTAAACAATCAGAACCATTTGCAGAATGATATAGTCGCAGCAAACAGCTCTGATTGGACAAGAGACTGTGCATGTGCTGTTGGACTGGGGAAAAAGTTGAGGGCCTTATTCATGAAGGGATAGCGTCAGGTAGTGCCTTGTAAATGACAGGTAGCTACAGCTAGCGGCAAGTGAACGCCGGACACAGCACGCAATTACACATTTATCAAGCAGAATCTGTTGAGCGACTGGGATAACGCCATGTAGCGTCCGATTCATCATTATCCCAGCCTCAGTGTACAGCGCCGGCGTTCTGCCTTGCAGAGCCCCACCTATTACCTCTCGCTACCTGTCGCTCTCCCATACATTTCAATGGACGTTCTTTTATTTATCTTTAAACAGGGTTTTTAATTTTTTTTTTTTAATCTCAAATAATGTGACCTCTCCTGGCATAGAAAAAGCCATTTTTGAAAATATTTTCCATGTTTTATATATTTTTTCAGAATTGACATTACAGGTCTGCCATTAAAGTGTTCATGTTACAATGTTTTCGCTTTGTTACTGTGGATACATGTTAAAAAACAACCTTTAATTACACAGCCTCCGACACTCTGGGCTGCAGCGAAGCATTTTTGAGCGCCGGAGGTGTGTGAGGCTGTTTTTTTGATGAATATGTTGTGAGTCGGTCGCACTGTCCAGTCGCTAACATGCGCACCAATACAGCTCTGTACTGGTCATATAGCGACTCCTCACAATATATTCATCATTTCTGCACAGCGACTGCTATGAACTAGCGACCCACGGCCGGGCACAGCGACTACTAGCGGGCGCTCTGAAATTCCTGCTACAGACGCTCATCTGTCGCTACCTGGCGTTAGTGATGAATCAGCCTGTAAGTTGATATTGGCGATCTGGGGGATTTTCACAAAGTGGGGCATTGCAAATCTTTTATATTTCAGGGCTGGCCATCCTTGGTTTTGTTCTGCTTTAAGCAACAGGCCAAACAAGCAAAAATAAGCAAGAGGTAGGTCAAATCAAGATGCTTGTGGTGAATATATTATATATATATTTTTTTTTTACCAAGGGGAAAGATCCCTTGGAGGGGGGGGGGGGGATTAACATAGTTTAGGCAGGTTTTCCCCCGCAGACCTAAATGATGTTTGGAAGGTCAATAATCAACAACAGTTTAACACGTTTGTGCCCTGTGACTCATAATGTTTCAGAGGGATCAGTGATGGTCCTGGTTAGATTGGATGAGGTTCATGTTGATAATACAATTCTGTGAGTACTCACCTGTAGAATTGTTTTTGGTAGTGTCCTGTTCAGGTCGCTCCATTTCTGACATGTGGGTAATCCGCCACAAGGTGGCGCAGTGACTGCAAGATGAAAATTGAAGCTCCTCCCGGCTCATATAAGGCAGCTGTCTCTCAAAATCCCCCAGTGGTTCAAAAGCAGTAAACAGAGACACGCTGGGAGGCATGACTTGTGGTAATTGATCACCCAGCCGAAATCCTCGAGAGTGGACAACAACGTCTGGGTGTCGCTCTTAGCCTATTGAAGAGATTGAGCAGCAATCAGTCGCCCAGGTAAGGAAGAACACGGATGCCCTGACTCCTCAGAAAGGCCATAACGCCCGCCAGAACCTTGGTAAACACCCGGGGGGCTGAGAAAATCCCAAATGGCAACGCCACAAACTGGTAGTGCTGATCCTCCAGCGTGAACCTCAGGAACTTCTGATGTCCCTGGAATATAAGGATGTGCAGGTAAGCATCCCTGATGTCCACCGTGGTCATGAAGTCGCCTGGCCGAAACAAGCTCATCGCGAACCGTAAGGTCTCCATGCGAAAGTGTCTGAATCTGACAAACTTGTTGAGACCCTACAGGTCCAGGATAGGCCTCAGAGTACCGTCCTTCTTGGGTACCGTGAAAAGATTGGAATAGACCCCTCGACCTCGCTCCAGGTGCGGTACCGGACAAATCACCCCGGACAGCAAAAGGCGTTGAACAGCCATTCTTAGACCCTGTGCTGTCAATGGGCTCTGGGATATCTGACTGAAGAAATCTTGGGGGCGGCCAAGCTGCCATCTGCCATCTCTGTGTCCACCTGAAAAGGAAGAGTCTCTTCCTCCTCGAAAGGAGCGAAAAGTAGACGAGCCCCGTAAGGCCCGCACAGGCTTCCGTTACTGAGAGAGTCTCCCATCCTTAGCCAGGAGATCCAGATGCTCCCTGAATAACCGAAGCCCCAAAAAGGGGATACCAGTGATCGCTTTCTTGGCCGCGGCGTCGGCTGCCCACTGCCGCAGCCAGATAGATAGTCGAAGCCCTGCTGCCAAGCCGGACGCTATCGTCCATGGCCGAGGCTATAAAAGCAATAAAGTCCGCGCAGGCTAGGAGATCCTTATACTCCTCCGCCCGCTTGCGCGATCTGGCGATATCAACAAGACGTTTCACCTTCTTCTTGATGGCTAGGGAAACAATGGCCGCGGCACAAACCGGGTGAAAGCCAGCACCCACAATGGTGAAGGCATGGCAAGCCAGCTGATCCATGTGCCGGTCAGCAGGGTCGCGCAAGGAAGCAGTTCGGGTGACGGCATAACCGTAGTATTGGAGAGCCCCAGAACAGGAGCATCCACCTCCGGGGGACGGGAACAAAGGCGAATCAACTCCTCAGAGAAAGGATAACGTCTGTCCAGGCCCTTAGGCACCGACGGCAATTAATTAGGCCTTACCCATTCCTTAAAAACCATCAGGAAATACAAGACGCTGTCTCTCAGGCCGAAAAAAATCCCCCTGCTTCTTCTTGGCCGCCTTCGGGGGTACAATGTGCAAGGTCTCAAATACCACAGATAACAACTTCTCTGTGTCATCAGGGAGCCACAAATCTTCGCCCGAGGAAGACCCAGGCTTGCTGTCATAGCCACCCGGTCGATCCCCTGAAGAGTCGGAGTCATGAAACAACTCACCCTCATCCATGGAGTCCCGACCACCAAAAACCTCATAAACATCATCATCATCAGCAGCAAAAAGCCTGCTCAATATGCCGCTTCTTACTCGCGGCCTTGCCGGCAACCGAGCGCGATAATTGTCTCTCTATGCTGGCCAATCGGAGCACCAAATCCGCCTGAGACCCCCTGCTGGCCTCCCCCTCGCTGGGAGCTAAATGCAGGCACGGGGGTGTCGGCGAGGCCGTAGGCACAATAGGGCTGGGGACAGAGGCACCCGGCCTATCCTGTTCCATAAGAATGCTCTTGGCGCAAGGCACACAAATTGTGCTGAGACCGCTCAGAGGGCATGTACCACACATGAGACAGAGCACCCGCCCTGAGGGGGCTCCTAGCTCGGTATGCCCAGAAGCCTCCATTATGGTGATTATAGCGAAAATAACTCGGGTCACAAGGCACTAACGGCTCAAACCCAAACAGTCCCCAATTTGATCCCTCTAAAGATCCCTGCAAAAATAGATACTGCAGAGAGGGGGGAGGGGAGGTGACTGAGACCAGGAGGGACCACAATTCTGAGTAAAAAGGGACCAGTCTGGAAGACACAAGGGAAAAAAAAAACATGAGCATCCCACAGCGCATGCACAATAGAAAAGACAAGAAAAAAGGATGGTGACTCACGGACCGCAGCGTGGATAGGCGAGCCGGGTGAAGCGACCGATCCAGGAAGGGCAGCGGCAGCAGCTCCGGTGACAGGCAGGAGGGAGAGGTCAATGCGCTGCAGCACACACGCAGCAGGAAGCAATGGCGCCGATCAGACCGTGAGCTGGGACCTCGAGGGGCGGGCTGTGCAGCGTTGACGCGGAACGCGTCATCGCGCGGCCCCCCTCCCCTGCAGCGCAACAGTGATGCTTTCTGGCGCGAACTCCGGGTGCCAGAGAGGCAAAATGGTGCCCGGCCAGCAGAGGAGGACAGGCAGGGGAAGTCCACCCCTCCCCGCCGCGGAGCACAATCTCGCGTTGTCGCCCCCGCCCCCCCTCACAGAATGGACGGGAGGAGAGGGGAAGATAAGACGGAAGGAGGTGAATACAAGAAGTAAAAAATAGTATGCAAAAACACACACACAAAAACAAAAAGAAAGCTTGTGGGAGACATGCGGAAAAGAAAAGTCCCTAGATGGTTCCTCCCCCCCATATAGGCTTACCAGTGCCTATGGCCGGCTACCCTTCGGGATTCACAAATGGCCGGCACAGGCACGCACCCTGCTAAAAGGATGCCAGGGATGCGGCCGCAGCCTGTGCATGCGCCGTTGGACCAGAATTCAGGTAAGTGTAGCCAGCGACCTGAGGGGTTTCACACAGCGGGGCATCATGATTTTGGATGCCCCACGGGGAGGGGATAGATCGGCCCAGGAATCTATAAGATCCAGCAGGGTTTTTTTCCACTTTAAATATGTTTCACAAGTCATCCATTAGGAAATGTTGAATTCACACACATATCCAGTGGGATGAATAACAAAACATGTGGTGCAAAAGAAAACAACAAGTCTAGTTGCCTTAATCTACTACTCAATATATCCCTACATCAATACATTAGTTAATTATTTTTTTTTTCACTGTTTTAATTAAAAAAAAAAACAAGACCCCAGTGCTAAACCTTGGCCATGAGGCTGGTAAGTTGCCAGGGCCAGGGGCAGGCTGTTCGACTTATTAAACTTGGGATTACTATGCCAGGTGCACCAGTCTGGTAATCTGGAGGAAGGGCCGTGATTTGTTTTTCATTTTATTTGAAACAGTAAAAAAAAAATAGTTAACTCCTGCAAAGTAGGAATAACTCTAGGCAACTACAATAGCTGTTTTTCTTTTACTTCAACACGTTTTACAAGTCATCCAGCTGTGTGTTTCCCAATCGTGGTATAAATAAAAAAACGTGAAGCAAAAGAAAACAGCATGTCAAGTTGCCTTGATCTATTGCTAAATACATGTTTAGCATTACATGGATGAATGTGATCCTTCGTAACAGAGTCACTAATTGCACAAGTGTATTAAAAAATAATTGTCACTAATTCAAAATGATATATTACATGGGGAGTCACCTGATCATTCTGAAGCTGTGTGAAATGTAGAAACAAAAGCACCATTTGGGGTAAAGGCTTCTCAGCACCAAAGATGCTTTCAGAGATTTATGATTTTCAGCTGTAAAATTTGAGACGATTTTCCATGAGAATTTTCTTTCTATTTTAACTTAAAGTGGACCTGAAGTGCCGTAGGTGAATATATTAGAGGGGCTGTGCTCAGAGTTTTCTATGTAACTTTTTGATAAATGACAAATGTGTTTGACTACAATAATACATAGCACACCTGTCAGAGCTGAGGTGGGGCCACGTTAATTGCAGAACACTGAAACAGAACATTTGCTTGAACTGTTCTGTGTGCCTTAGAAACCCTTGTGACACATTGACCACTCAGTTACAAACATAAGATATGCTTATGTAGTTAGCAGTTAAATAATGCAAATGAAATCACTATACATTCTTGATTTAAAATGCTGGCTGATTTTTTTTTACCTCCATCAGGGACAAATATGTTTTTTTCAGGTCCAGGTTCCCGATCAATGGCAGGGGCCTTGGTCCCGGGGGAAAGTTCCTCGGTGTCGTAATATCAATACACCATAAGTAAATATAGCGTATTACTGCTGATAGAACAAGTGTCAGTAGTGCAGAGAATAGAAGCTCCATGCTCGGTGATCTGCTGGGATCTGATGCCTTCAGAAGCTCTTGTCATGTATACAGAAAGAGTTGTGTATGTTCTCCCAGTTGCACTTGTTTTTCCAGTTGCGCTACATTAATCTATATATACACTCATGCATGTTTCCCTTTTCTCATCAAAATATTAAGGTGGACCAAAACCCAGGATTTTAACACTCCCGGGATTTTGTCCTTGCCCCCGGGACACTTCAGTGTCTGAAACTTCGTCTAAGGGTTGTCTAAGACTCAGCTTCAGCCGAGTGGAGCTGAGCGCAACTAAACATGGGTGATTGCATCCCTGCTGCCCTCTGACAGGGTGCATGCCCACGTCAGCTATTCACAAATGCTTGGTGCGGGCCCTGCCAAAGTATAGGGCTGCAGCCACTGCTCACGAATGTGGCGCTAGATCGCAAGGAGGGTGAGTTATACTGTGGGGTTTCACAGAGAGGGGCATCCTGAACACACCCAAACAAACCCACAGGCATGCATTGCAACACACCCCCAGAGGTGTATTGCAACACACCCACAGGCGTGCAATGCAACACACCTACGGGCGTGCCATGCAACACACCCACAGATGTGTATTGCAACACACCCACAGATGTGTATTGCAACACACCCACAGATGTGTATTGCAACACACCCACAGATGTGTATTGCAACACATCCACAGATGTGTATTGCAACACACCCACAGACGTACATTGCAACACACCCACAGACATACATTGCAACACACCCACTGATGTGCATTGCAACACACCTGCAGGTCTTTTCACCATAGATTCACATGCGCACACCTACAGATGTACATGTGCACACTGGAAGACGCACATGCGCACCCCTGCAGGTGCATATGTTCACACACTCAAGCATGTTCATACATCCCAGATGTCAGAGCAGCCTGTTGAATAACATGTCATAGCAGGTGGCTCTCATTGCATGTTTTGTCCCGCTTGAAGGTAAATGGTCATTGTGAAGTGAGGGACTGAAGAAAATCATTCTAATGAATGGGTCAGTTTGATATCCCTGCTGTATATGTACATGCACACAAACCAATATAGCTACAGGCACACATGAGCCCCAACAGGCCTGCACACTGACGTGCATACCACTAAACATAGCGACAGAGCTCCTGGCTCTGGAGGGGGGGTGCCATATTCTTTTGGCATTAATCAAATTGTTTTGTGTATGTTATCTTTCTACATTGTAAGGTAATATTGTTTTTTATACTTATTTTCAGTGCATCTGTCCTGGAAATAAGTTTTCCATGATTACAGAATCAGCTGTGCATTTTGTTTTGTTGTTTGAGTAATGCTCATTGACTTGCATTCAGTTTTATAAGCTCAATAGAGTTCCATTGTAGATGTTGCCATCTAGCGACCCTTCACTGAACCCAGCCATGGATCATATTATTCATCATAGCTTGTCTTATCTTCTGTTGTCCTGTGGGCCTGCCTTTCTTCTCTGCCGCAGCAGACCATAGCCTCGATTCAGAGACACATTCGTCCGGACTTCCGTAGCTGTCTGTGAAAGTTTTGGTGGGTGTTTGTCATTTTTTTGTTTTTTTTTCGTCCATTTTCTACTCGCACGAACGTTCGGGAATGCGCTTCCGATGAACGGAAGCAAATCGGGACATTTCCGTTAGTTCGGATCATTTTCCAAACAAAATCGGAAATTTTCTGTTCGTTCAGAAAACTTCCGTTACTGGGATGGGTTTCTGTCTGATTCAGAGAGCTGATTTCCGACGGATCACCACCCTATAAATCCGTTTCATTTCAGAACCACTTACGAGACCTTTGAGGGCTCGGATTGCTATTGTTGAACTTGTTTTGCGGCTATGTGGAGGAGTCTGCGCGCCTTTAGCACCAAGGCATTGCATGTATCAGCATGGCCGAGGCCATAAATTGTATAGCAATGCATGCCTGAATCAATACATTTCATTTTGTTTTTTATAGTTGTAAAAAAGTGTAATTTTACAAATTTTTCTAAATTTTTATATTTTATGATGGTCTAAAAAAATAAAGGTTACATTGTCATTTCATTTACAACATACATTAACACAAAACTAATGGGTCCAGAAATATTTAAAGATGAATATTCACATGATCGATTTTCTTTTTTTTTTTGCTTTTTTGGCTGGCATTTTGCATGGACTCTCAAAGAGAATGAGCTGTGTGTGCAGGGACCTTTAAATTAGGTATCCGCCGTGTGACGCCTACGCGTTCGCTTATGTGCACGTCCGGCCGTTCGCACGGCCGTGCTGAACCCGGAACCCGCTGGGGCATTGCTAATATGCTGTCGAGAAGAGGAAGAAAGATGGCGCCCACTATCTTCACCCGCCAACAAGAAGAGATCATCATGCTCGTAAGTGTATTTGTAGGCCTTTCAAGTGACATCTAAATGCTGCTCGACATGTTAAGGATGCGCACGAAGTAATAGATTGTTTAAAAATTTGGTTAAGCTACATGCACACCCAAACGCACGCCACACACGTGCTAAACAACAGTGCGGCCAGATTAGAAAGTTGACTTAGGCTAGAAGTGTGTGTGGGTATGTTTTAATGTGATTGACCCTAAAAATGTATAGTTTCCAATTCTTTCTAGGCATGTTTAATTTCTTGCTATGTTTGATTTGTGTTTTGTAGACCATGCTGGAGCGCAGGTACGACTACCTGCCCAACTCCTTTGAGAAGCGAAACGTCGCCCTGGAGATCATCGCCGAGATCCAACACCAGACCGACACCACCTTCACCCACACACAGATCATGCAGCATTGGTCGGACCTGAAAAGACTGCACATGCTCCGGGTGCGGAGGTTTTTCGGGATCCATTTCCCAAGTAAGTACATAGCGATCACATGCAAGATGTAACTACGACAGAAGTTAGGCCTTTTATTTATAATGCCTTTTCTTTGGTAGTGTTGGAAATGGATTACCGTATTTGCCGCACCCGGAGGCGCACAGGCCGACCAGTGCTGCATGATTTTGCAGCTGGGAGTGAAGGTGGTGGATCTCCAGGGCGACGGGCCTACCCCTCCTCTGTGGGGTCCTCAGACCAGCCCCTGGACCTTACAACAGAGGAGGGGCGGCACAATTAGCTTAATGACCTGTGGCCACTTCATTAGCTTAATGACCCGTGGCCACTTCATTAGCTTAATGACCTGTGGCCACTTCATTAGCTTAATTCCTTGCAAGAATGACATATGTGGCTTATAGTTAATTTGTTTAATAAAATACATTAACCCTTTAAGTGCCAGCCCACCTGGAGATTTTGTCACGCTCTGTTGCCAGAGCAATTTTCACTATTTTGAGCTACACATGTTCAACTGTAATTTTTGAAGGGATTTCTGGGACTTCCCATAAAAATTACATATTGTTTTTTTCAGCAGAATCTGGGCTTTAAAAGCATATGTCTTGTTTATCAATTTTGTAGTCTTATCCTAATTATTTTGGGCAAAATATGTGAAAGAAAATTAAAAATACACACGTTTTTACATTTTGCAGTGTTTTCTTTAATCAAAAATAAAGGTTTTACAAAAAAACATATTGAGGGTAAAAGCCCCATTTCTCCAGGTTACAACGGTACCACACATGTATTAGTAGACACCCTTTCCTGCCCAGGAGACCCCAGAAACTGCAAAGAGCGCTAGAGGAGATTTTCAGATAAAATACAAATACTATGCGCTCCTCGCAGTTTTTCAAAAGGTTTTCAAGGTTTCTAAGCATACTAGGCTTGTTGGCGTGGGTGCATTGGTTTGGACTCTATTCATTGGCAGAATCTCTGGTTCCAAAGGATTTCCCTAAAAAAATAAGCAAAAAGCAGATTCAAAACCATAATTTCCTATAAAAACAATAAGCAAGCAAGAACTAACACAGTAAATCTGAAAGCACAACGTCTGCTGAACAAAATAATACCCAACATGCATAGGTACTTTGAAGGGTAGAGTTGCCAAACACCCCAAAGTCAAGCATGCGTTTGAGGGTCATTTTACTGGCAAAAATCAGCTGCGCACACAAAGTGCGCACCTTGCAGTTTCTCCAAATTTACAACCCTTTACATTTCAAATACCCCCCACAAACTATATATTTTTGGAAAGTACATACCTCAAGGTTTCTAAGCCTACTGGGCTGTTGGCGTGGGTGCATTCGTTTGGACTCTATTCATTGGCAAAACCTCTGGTTCCAAAGGATTTCCCTAAAAAATAAGCAAAAAGCAGATTCAAAACCATATTTTCCTATAAAAACAATAAGCAAGCAAGAAATAACACAGTAAATCTGAAAGCACAGCGTCTGCTGAACAAAACAATACCCCACATGCATAGGTACTTTGAAGGGTAGAGTTGCCAAACACCCCAAAGTCAAGCATGCGTTTGAGGGTCTGTTTACTGGAAAAAATCAGCTGCGCACACAAAGTGCGCACCTTGCAGTTTTTCCAAATTTGCAACCCATTACATTTGAACTACCCCCCACAAACTATATATTTTTGGAAAGTACATACCTCAAGGTTTCTAATCCTACTGGGCTTGTTGGCGTGGGTGCATTCGTTTGGACTCTATTCATTGGCAGAACCTCTGGTTCCAAAGGATTTCCCTAAAAAAATAAGCAAAAAGCAGATTCAAAACCATATTTTCCTATAAAAACAATAAGCAAGCAAGAACTAACACCATAAATCTGAAAGCACAGCGTCTGCTGAACAAAACAATACCCCACATGCATAGGTACTTTGAAGGGTAGAGTTGCCAAACACCCCAAAGTCAAGCATGCGTTTGAGGGTCTGTTTACTGGAAAAAATCAGCTGCGCACACAAAGTGCGCACCTTGCAGTTTTTCCAAATTTGCAACCCATTACATTTGAAATACCCCCCACAAACTATATATTTTTGGAAAGTACATACCTCAAGGTTTCTAAACCTACTGGGCTTGTTGGCGTGGGTGCATTCGTTTGGACTCTATTTATTGGCAAAACCTCTGGTTCCAAAGGATTTCCCTAAAAAAATAAGCAAAAAGCAGATTCAAAACCATATTTTCCTATAAAAACAATAAGCAAGCAAGAACTAACACAGTAAATCTGAAAGCACAGCGTCTGCTGAACAAAACAATACCCCACATGCATAGGTACTTTGAAGGGTAGAGTTGCCAAACACCCCAAAGTCAAGCATGCGTTTGAGGGTCTGTTTACTGGAAAAAATCAGCTGCGCACACAAAGTGCGCACCTTGCAGTTTTTCCAAATTTGCAACCCATTACATTTGAACTACCCCCCACAAACTATATATTTTTGGAAAGTACATACCTCAAGGTTTCTAATCCTACTGGGCTTGTTGGCGTGGGTGCATTCGTTTGGACTCTATTCATTGGCAGAACCTCTGGTTCCAAAGGATTTCCCTAAAAAAATAAGCAAAAAGCAGATTCAAAACCATATTTTCCTATAAAAGCAATAAGCAAGCAAGAACTAACACAGTAAATCTGAAAGCACAGCATCTGCTGAACAAAACAATACCCCACATGCATAGGTACTTTGAAGGGTAGAGTTGCCAAACACCCCAAAGTCAAGCATGCGTTTGAGGGTCTGTTTACTGGAAAAAATCAGCTGCGCACACAAAGTGCGCACCTTGCAGTTTTTCCAAATTTGCAACCCATTACATTTGAACTACCCCCCACAAACTATATATTTTTAGAAAGTACATACCTCAAGGTTTCTAGGCGTGCTGGGTTTTTTGTTGTGGGAACCTTTTTATGGATGAAAAACCTTGAGGTGTTCACAGTTTGCAACGGATTTCCCTAAAAAATATTAATAAATATGCAGCATACAAGAAAGTTTTCCTAATATATCAATATGCAAACAAGAAAAACCTCAATTAATCTGAAACCGCAGGGTCCCTGGAACAGAACAATACATAACATGTATATGTGGACACAGACCGCTAGACAAATAGCACAAAACATCTGAAAAAGCAATGCAAAATAAACTCAATAATGGTACTAATAGGTTCTGCTAGGATTAGTCATGGGAGGATTAGCCTTGTGCTGATAGATTGTGAACGACAGTAAACACTGAAATCCTAATGAAGGGCCCCATGTTTTCATCATTTCATCATCTATCACAAGTATCCAGCGGCTCCTCCTTCACCATTTCCTCCATCATCTTTTGGCTTCGCAAGTACCAAAAATAAAAAAAAAACACAGGGACAAGAAAATGCAATTATCTAACTGAATTTTTAACTAGAGAAAGTATATGCAAATAGCCTAAAAGATTCCAGGTATGGCCACTTACCTTCACCCAGATGTGGAAATGTATTCTGTTACTATAGATCTGGGGGTTTTTGCAGAGCAGGGTATTCCAAACCAGGATGACCCTAGGGCACGGAACAAAACCTAACCTAACCTAACCTACATACAGTCTAAAAATCCAGAAAAAAACAATTAACCAGAATAAAACAACTAAAAATCGAATTTAGTATGGTATGCTTCAAAGCAACCTTCCAAACACAAACCAGGTTGGCTGGGACATGTCGGGCAGTAGTAGCGCACATCTCTCCTAAAGCCACGCCTACTACAAACCCTACAAGGCTTCTGGGGATACCTCTTCCTATTGATGGAGGGGATGCACTTTATGAAATGCTTCCCCACTAATCTAGCCTCGTCATCATTACCAGCCATCTCTGGTGCCTGCTCTGTATCCCCAAATAACAGAGCAGGGAGTATCTGCAGCTGATATTTTACAAACGACAAATTGGAGCCTGGTACTGCTGCCTTGAAGACAACAAAGGAGTTATAAGTTGCTAATTGGACCAAATGGATAGCAACTTTTTAATACCAGGCTCTGGATTTTCTGGTGGCGTTGTAATATGTTAAAATTTGGTCTGTTTTATCAACGCCACCCATGAATTTATTATAATCTTTGATACAACGTGGCTTTTGAGAAGGGGCTCGGGGACCACGTTGCCGTAATCTCACGACTGACTCATCGTGGATTGTAGACAGCATGAAAACATTTTTTTTGTCCATGTATTTCACTGCCAGGAGCTCATCGCTTCTTACAGCATACGACTCTCCACGATTTATTTTTTGTTTCAGCAATGACCTGGGCAAGCCTTTTCGATTACGGTTGATGGTGCCGCAGGCCAGTGTGTCCAATGAGTAGAGGGCTCAAAATAGGGGGATGCTGGTATAAAAGTTATCCACATATAAGTGGTAACCTTTCCCCAGTAGAGGAGTCATGACAGACAAATCAAGGGGACAACCAGGGGGGTCCAGATGTGTGTCCCTTCCTTCGTAAAGACGAAAAAATTTGGTGTAGCCGGTCGAGCTTTCACACAATTTGTAAAATGTTATCCCATAGCGGGCACGCTTACTAGGGATATACTGACGAAATACAATGCGCCCTTTATAAAGCAGAAGCGATTCGTCAATACTTAAATTTTGGGAGGGGGTGTACACTTCTGCAAAGCACTCAGACAGACTATCGATCAGGGGACGTACTTTGTGAAGTCTGTCGTGACAGGGCTCACCACGGGGAATTGCAGTGGCATTGTCATTAAAATGTAGAAACCGCAGTAAAATTTGGTAGCGGTTTCTGGTCATTATGGCCGAAAATAATGGTGTTGCCAAAAGGGTTCGGGTATCCCAGTAGGAGGCGATACTAAATTTTTTGCAGATACCCATGGCTAAAGTGAGCCCCCAAAATTTTTTTAACTCACTTATGTTTGTGGGCTGCCATGCATGAGCGCGGGCGTGCCTTTGTGGGGGATTTTGTGCTAGGACCCACTCAGCATAGCAGTTTGTATGGTAGACCATGTCCTGTAGGATGGCCTCTGTGATGAACAATTTGAAAAAGTCAACAGGACGGAAGTTTGTTGTGTCAACGTTGACTCCGGGGACCGAATCGAAAGGGGGAATTTCGGGGGAATAATTATTAGGAGGCCTCCACGTAGGCACTCCATCACCAGCTGCAGCACTCTCCATCTGATCTACACTCTCCTCCAGCGTGGCTTCTCCTTGTGCGCTACCATCCCTCCTAGGATGCCTAGCACTACCAATGGTACTACTGCACGGCTGTGTCTCTTCAGTAGAGGAGACACTGTCAGACTCACTATCTGAGGGCAAATAATCTGACGCTGAATTAGTATACTCTTCCGAGTCTGCCGCTGCTTCCTGGGCAGAGTACCTTTTCCCAGCCATCCTGAAATCTGCTAAACAAAGGCTAAAACCAAATGAAAACAATAAAAATACTACACTAAAGGGGAGGAACTAGGGGGAAGTTTACAGTAACTAAAAGCTAAACTAAAGCCTAGAACTAAAGTTGGGGAACAAAACAGCCAAAATGCAAATACTCAAAAGTAAACGTCAGCAAGCTTGCAGAACCAAGAATCTTCGAGAGCAATCGCAATCTAAAAGGAAGTTAAAGTAACAGAACATTACAATTAAGAAGGATGGTTGAAACCACCTGCAGCTGTAGTGCCCATGTACAGAGAGGCTGCGGGAGGAGCAGGTGTGTACACAATATGTATATGCTGGAGTTGTACCTCTCTGTTCATGGGCCCCTCCAAGATAGAAACAATGAATGGACAATTGCAGCGGCGCAACATGGTAGGAAGGAGCTGGTCAGGTGATCAGTGATCGCTTACACACCGAGCAGTGGAGGGAGGTGAGGATGGGGTGGCTCCTTGTGTTCCCCCCACTCAACGGAGGGGAGAGATTTGCGCTGATCATTGACAGGTCAGGGCAGCAGCGTAGGTAAGGGGGGGATTACATGTAGGGAGAGGGGCAATGCTAGCAGTTCAAAGCTTAGTGTGCCCAGGTCAGTGACAGGTCTGGGCAGTGGCATCACTCCCTGCATGTGATTGCCGCTGCCGTCGGAGGGGAGAGATGTTCATGCTGATCAGTGACAGGTTGGGGCAGCGTGATCGCCCCTAGCCCAAGACCTAACCTAGGGTTCGGGCTAGGGTTAGGGGTGTCTCTCCAACGCTCGCTCTTTCCATTCCCCCTCATCCCATCCCATATGCAGCGTGGCATTCCCCCCACCTCATTCCCCTATGCAGTGTGGCATTCCTCCCACCCCATTCCCATATCCCATTCCCATATGCAGCGTGGCATCCCCCCCACCTCATTCCCATATGCAGCGTGGCATTCCCCCCACCTCATTCCCCTATGCAGCGTGGCATCCCCCCACCTCATCCCGATATGCAGTGTGGCATTCCCCCCACCCCATTCCCATATGCAGTGTGGCATTCCTCCCACCCCATTCCCATATGCAGTGTGGCATTCCTCCCACCCCATTCCCATATGCAGCGTGGCATTCCCCCCACCTCATTCCCATATGCAGCGTGGCATCCCCCCCCACCTCATTCCCATATGCAGCGTGGCATCCCCCCCCACCTCATTCCCATATGCAGCGTGGCATTCCCCCCACCTCATTCCCATATGCAGCGTGGCACCCCCCCACCTCATTCCCATATGCAGCGTGGCATTCCCCCCACCCCATTCCCATATGCAGCGTGGCATTCCCCCCACCTCATTCCCATATGCAGCGTGGCATCCCCCCCACCTCATTCCCATATGCAGCGTGGCATCCCCCCACCCCATTCCCATATGCAGCGTGGCATTCCCCCCACCCCATTCCCATATGCAGTATGGCATTCCCCCCACCTCATTCCCATATGCAGTGTGGCATTCCCCCCCACCTCATTCCCATATGCAGCGTGGCATCCCCCCACCTCATCCCGATATGCAGTGTGGCATTCCCCCCACCCCATTCCCATATGCAGCGTGGCATTCCCCACACCCCATTCCCATATGCAGCGTGGCATTCCCCCCACCTCATTCCCATATGCAGCGTGGCATCCCCCCCACCTCATTCCCATATGCAGCGTGGCATCCCCCCCACCTTATTCCCATATGCAGTGTGGCATTCCCCCCACCCCATTCCCATATGCAGCGTGGCATCCCCCCACCTCATTCCTATATGCAGCGTGGCATTCCCCCCACCTCATTCCCATATGCAGCGTGGCATCCCCCCCACCTCATTCCCATATGCAGCGTGGCATTCCCCCCACCCCATTCCCATATGCAGCGTGGCATTCCCCCCACCTCATTCCCATATGCAGCGTGGCATCCCCCCCACCTCATTCCCATATGCAGCGTGGCATCCCCCCACTCCATTCCCATATGCAGCATGGCATTCCCCCCACCCCATTCCCATATGCAGCGTGGCATTCCCCCCACCTCATTCCCATATGCAGCGTGGCATCCCCCCCACCTCATTCCCATATGCAGTGTGGCATTCCCCCCACCCCATTCCCATATGCAGCGTGGCATTCCCCCCACCTCATTCCCATATGCAGCGTGGCATCCCCCCCACCTCATTCCCATATGCAGTGTGGCATTCCCCCCACCCCATTCCCATATGCAGCGTGGCATTCCCCCCACCTCATTACTATATGCAGCGTGGCATTCCCCGCACCTCATTCCCATATGCAGCGTGGCATTCCCCCCACCACATTCCCATATGCAGCGTGGCATCCCCCCCACCTCATTCCCATATGCAGCGTGGCATTCCCCCCCACCTCATTCCCATATGCAGCGTGGCATCCCCCCCAACCTATTCCCATATGCAGCGTGGCATTCCCCACACCCCATTCCCATATGCAGCGTGGCATTCCCCCCACCTCATTCCCATATGCAGCGTGGCATCCCCCCACCTCATTCCCATATGCAGCGTGGCATCCCCCCCACCTCATTCCCATATGCAGTGTGGCATTCCCCACACCCCATTCCCATATGCAGCGTGACATCCCCCCCACCTCATTCCCATATGCAGCGTGGCATTCCCCCCACCTCATTCCCATATGCAGCGTGGCATCCCCCCCACCTTATTCCCATATGTAGCGTGGCATTCCCCCCACCCCATTCCCATATGCAGCGTGGCATCCCCCCCACCTCATTCCCATATGCAGCATGGCATCCCCCCACTCCATTCCCATATGCAGCGTGGCATCCCCCCCACCTCATTCCCATATGCAGCGTGGCATTCCCCCCACCCCATTCCCATATGCAGCGTGGCATTCCCCCCACCTCATTCCCATATGCAGCGTGGCATCCCCCCCACCTCATTCCCATATGCAGCGTGGCATCCCCCCACCCCATTCCCATATGCAGCGTGGCATTCCCCCCACCCCATTCCCATATGCAGTATGGCATTCCCCCCACCTCATTCCCATATGCAGTGTGGCATTCCCCCCCACCTCATTCCCATATGCAGCGTGGCATCCCCCCACCTCATCCCGATATGCAGTGTGGCATTCCCCCCACCCCATTCCCATATGCAGCGTGGCATTCCCCACACCCCATTCCCATATGCAGCGTGGCATTCCCCCCACCTCATTCCCATATGCAGCGTGGCATCCCCCCCACCTCATTCCCATATGCAGCGTGGCATCCCCCCCACCTTATTCCCATATGCAGTGTGGCATTCCCCCCACCCCATTCCCATATGCAGCGTGGCATCCCCCCACCTCATTCCTATATGCAGCGTGGCATTCCCCCCACCTCATTCCCATATGCAGCGTGGCATCCCCCCCACCTCATTCCCATATGCAGCGTGGCATTCCCCCCACCCCATTCCCATATGCAGCGTGGCATTCCCCCCACCTCATTCCCATATGCAGCGTGGCATCCCCCCCACCTCATTCCCATATGCAGCGTGGCATCCCCCCACTCCATTCCCATATGCAGCATGGCATTCCCCCCACCCCATTCCCATATGCAGCGTGGCATTCCCCCCACCTCATTCCCATATGCAGCGTGGCATCCCCCCCACCTCATTCCCATATGCAGTGTGGCATTCCCCCCACCCCATTCCCATATGCAGCGTGGCATTCCCCCCACCTCATTCCCATATGCAGCGTGGCATCCCCCCCACCTCATTCCCATATGCAGTGTGGCATTCCCCCCACCCCATTCCCATATGCAGCGTGGCATTCCCCCCACCTCATTACTATATGCAGCGTGGCATTCCCCGCACCTCATTCCCATATGCAGCGTGGCATTCCCCCCACCACATTCCCATATGCAGCGTGGCATCCCCCCCACCTCATTCCCATATGCAGCGTGGCATTCCCCCCCACCTCATTCCCATATGCAGCGTGGCATCCCCCCCAACCTATTCCCATATGCAGCGTGGCATTCCCCACACCCCATTCCCATATGCAGCGTGGCATTCCCCCCACCTCATTCCCATATGCAGCGTGGCATCCCCCCACCTCATTCCCATATGCAGCGTGGCATCCCCCCCACCTCATTCCCATATGCAGTGTGGCATTCCCCACACCCCATTCCCATATGCAGCGTGACATCCCCCCCACCTCATTCCCATATGCAGCGTGGCATTCCCCCCACCTCATTCCCATATGCAGCGTGGCATCCCCCCCACCTTATTCCCATATGTAGCGTGGCATTCCCCCCACCCCATTCCCATATGCAGCGTGGCATCCCCCCCACCTCATTCCCATATGCAGCATGGCATCCCCCCACTCCATTCCCATATGCAGCGTGGCATCCCCCCCACCTCATTCCCATATGCAGCATGGCATCCCCCCACTCCATTCCCATATGCAGCGTGGCATTCCCCCCACCTCATTCCCATATGCAGCGTGGCATCCCCCCCACCTCATTCCCATATGCAGCGTGGCATCCCCCCACTCCATTCCCATATGCAGCGTGGCATTCCCCCCACCCCATTCCCATATGCAGTGTGGCATTCCCCACACCCCATTCCCATATGCAGCGTGGCATTCCCCCCACCTCATTCCCATATGCAGTGTGGCATTCCCCCCACCCCATTCCCATATGCAGCGTGGCATTCCCCCCACCTCATTCCCATATGCAGCGTGGCATCCCCCCCACCTCATTCCCATATGCAGTGTGGCATTCCCCCCACCCAATTCCCATATGCAGCGTGGCATTCCCCCCACCTCATTCCCATATGCAGCGTGGCATTCCCCCCACCTCATTCCCATATGCAGCGTGGCATCCCCCCCACCCCATTCCCATATGCAGCGTGGCATTCCCACCACCTCATTCCCATATGCAGTGTGGCATTCCCCCCACCTCATTCCCATATGCAGCGTGGCATTCCCCCCACCCCATTCCCATATGCAGCGTGGCATCCCCCCACCCCATTCCCACATGCAGCGTGGCATCCCCCCCACCCCATTCCCATATGCAGCGTGGCATCCCCCCACCCCATATGCAGCGTGGCATCCCCCCCACCCCATTCCCATATGCAGCGTGGCATTCCCCCCCACCCCATATGCAGTGTGGCATCCCCCCACCCCATTCCCATATGCAGTGTGGCATTCCCCCCACCTCATTCCCATATGCAGCGTGGCATTCCCCCCACCCCATTCCCATATGCAGCGTGGCATCCCCCCACCCCATTCCCACATGCAGCGTGGCATCCCCCCCACCCCATTCCCATATGCAGCGTGGCATCCCCCCCACCCCATATGCAGCGTGGCATCCCCCCCACCCCATATGCAGCGTGGCATTCCCCCCACCCCATTCCCATATGCAGCGTGGCATTCCCCCCCACCTCATTCCCATATGCAGCGTGGCATTCCCCCCACCCCATTCCCATATGCAGCGTGGCATCCCCCCCCCACCTCATTCCCATATGCAGCGTGGCATTCCCCCCACCTCATTCCCATATGCAGCGCGGCATCCCCCCCACCTCATTCCCATATGCAGTGTGGCATTCCCCCCACCCCATTCCCATATGCAGCGTGGCATTCCCCACACCCCATTCCCATATGCAGCGTGGCATTCCCCCCACCTCATTCCCATATGCAGCGTGGCATTCCCCCCACCTCATTCCCATATGCAGCGTGGCATTCCCCCTACCTCATTCCCATATGCAGCGTGGCATTCCCCCCACCTCATTCCCATATGCAGCGTGGCATCCCCCCCACCCCATTCCCATATGCAGCGTGGCATTCCCCCCACCCCATTCCCATATGCAGCGTGGCATTCCCCCCACCTCATTCCCATATGCAGCGTGGCATCCCCCCACCTCATTCCCATATGCAGCGTGGCATTCCCCCCACCCCATTCCCATATGCAGCGTGGCATTCCCCCCACCCCATTCCCATATGCAGCGTGGCATCCCCCCCACCCCATTCCCATATGCAGCGTGGCATTCCCCCCACCTCATTCCCATATGCAGTGTGGCATTCCCCCCACCTCATTCCCATATGCAGCGTGGCATTCCCCCCACCCCATTCCCATATGCAGCGTGGCATCCCCCCACCCCATTCCCACATGCAGCGTGGCATCCCCCCCACCCCATTCCCATATGCAGCGTGGCATCCCCCCACCCCATATGCAGCGTGGCATCCCCCCCACCCCATTCTCATATGCAGCGTGGCATTCCCCCCCAACCCATATGCAGTGTGGCATCCCCCCACCCCATTCCCATATGCAGTGTGGCATTCCCCCCACCCCATTCCCATATGCAGTGTGGCATTCCCTCCCATCCCATATGCAATGTGGCATCCCCCCACCCCATAGACAGTGTGGCATACCCCATCCCAATTCCATGGGCAGTGTGGCATCCCCCCCACGTGCCAATGACCCCCCCATCCCCCCCACCCCATTCCCATATGCAGTGTGGCATTCCCTCCCATCCCATATGCAATGTGGCATCCCCCCACCCCATAGACAGTGTGGCATACCCCATTCCAATTCCATGGGCAGTGTGGCATCCCCCCCCACGTGCCATTGACCCCCCCATCCCCCTCCAGACAGCCAGCACAGATCGGGAGGAATGATGGGAGAGGGAGGCAGTGGGGGAGGAACGAGGGATGGGGGCAGCATGAGCGCGGCAGCCCCGATCAGAGATCGGGCAGAAGGATGGGGGAGGGAGGCTGTGCGTGAGCCAGGAGGAAAGGGAGGGGGGACAACACATGTGGCCAGTGACAAGGACAGATCGGGGGAGTGTGATCGCTGCTGCTGCCGACCTGTCAGATCATCATGAATCTCTCTCCCCTCCGCCCATCGGCAGAGGGGAGAGAGATTTATGATGATCAATGACAGGTCGGCGCAAAGCAGCGATCACGCTCCCCCGATCTGTCCCTTGTCAGTGCAGGTCGGCAGCGTGATGGGAGGGGGGACAACACATGTGGCCAGTGACAAGGACAGATCGGGGGAGCGTGATCGCTGCGCCGACCTGTCATAGATCATCATGAATCTCTCTCCCCTCCGCCGATGGGCGGAGGGGAGAGAGAATTATGATGATCAATGACAGATCGGCGCAAAGCAGCGATCACGCTCCCCCGATCTGTCCCTTGTCAGTGCAGGTCGGCAGCGTGATGGGAGGGGGGACAACACAAGGGACACAGACAACCACTCACCTCAGATCCAGGCAGCAAAAGCCCGGATGCCATGTGATCTGGCCTTTTTATAGCAGTGCGGCGCCGGATGATGACACCAGCAGAAGCCGCACTTTGATTGGCTCCTGCAGCGATCGGGTCACAGCTACTGCCCTCAACTCACCTCTGGATGACCCCCCAAGCCTCGTCTTCAAGAAGAATCCAGAACTGAGGTGCTGCGACCTTCCAATCAAGTTTAAGGTAAGAAAATGTCAGCTACGTGACTCTCACGTAGCTGGCACTAGAAGGGTTAAATCCACAGGTGAGAAAATAGCCACCAAAAATGGCAGTTGAATAGTTATTAAAAAAAAAAAAAAAAAAAAAATGGTGTTCCATTTATTTGCACAAATACATTTACACAAAACAAAGGGACAATGACATATTTCTAAATCAAGATTGTGATGTCCGCTAAGTGATTTGGGTAAGTTTTAGGGACCCAAAATGGACGAAGAACCTAAGCGCTAAGTGATTTGGGTACGTTTTAGGGACCGAAAATGTAAGCAGAACCTAACCGCTAAGTGATTTGGGTAAGTTTTAGGGACCCAAAATGGAAGAAGAACCTAAGCGCTAAGTGATTCGGGTAAGTTTTAGGGACTGAAAATGGAAGAAGAACCTAAGCGCTAAGTGATTTGGGTAAGTTTTAGGGACCCAAAATGGAAGAAGAACCTAACCGCTAAGTGATTTGGGTAAGTTTTAGGGACCGAAAATGGACGAAGAACCTAAGCGCTAAGTGATTTGGGTACGTTTTAGGGACCCAAAATGGAAGAAGAACCTAAGCGCTAAGTGATTCGGGTAAGTTTTAGGGACTGAAAATGGAAGAAGAACCTAAGCGCTAAGTGATTTGGGTAAGTTTTAGGGACCCAAAATGGAAGAAGAACCTAACCGCTAAGTGATTTGGGTAAGTTTTAGGGACCCAAAATGGAAGAAGAACCTAACCGCTAAGTGATTTGGGTAAGTTTTAGGGACCCAAAATGGAAGAAGAACCTAACCGCTAAGTGATTTGGGTAAGTTTTAGGGACCCAAAATGGAAGAAGAACCTAACCGCTAAGTGATTTGGGTAAGTTTTAGGGACCCAAAATGGAAGAAGAACCTAACCGCTAAGTGATTTGGGTAAGTTTTAGGGACCCAAAATGGAAGAAGAACCTAACCGCTAAGTGATTTGGGTAAGTTTTAGGGACCCAAAATGGAAGAAGAACCTAACCGCTAAGTGGTTAGGGTGAGCTTTAAGGGCTCCAAAGGGAAGAGGCAGGATAGCGCTAAGTGGTTAGGGTGAGCTTTAAGGGCTCCAAAGGGAAGAGGCAGGATAGCGCTAAGTGGTTAGGGTGAGCTTTAAGTGCTCCAAAGGGAAGAGGCAGGATAGCGCTAAGTGGTTAGGGTGAGCTTTAAGGGCTACATAGGGAAGAGGCAGGATAGCGCTAAGTGGTTAGGGTGAGCTTTAAGGGCTCCAAAGGGAAGAGGCAGGATAGCGCTAAGTGGTTAGGGTGAGCTTTAAGGGCTCCAAAGGGAAGAGGCAGGATAGCGCTAAGTGGTTAGGGTGAGCTTTAAGGGCTCCAAAGGGAAGCTGCAGGATAGCGCTAAGTGGTTAGGGTGAGCTTTAAGGGCTCAAAAGGGAAGCTGCAGGATAGCGCTAAGTGGTTAGGGTGAGCTTTTTTGTAGTAGAAGTGATGGGAGTGAAATTATATATGCGAGCACTTTAATGAGTTACGTTTGTAGTGCGCAGGCGCAAGATCGTAAGGATTCCGTCTGGGCGAGACCTGAGAAATCTGAAAAAGTCTCGATGGAAAATGACATCCTCGTACTCGTACTCTGGCATATGAGCGGACGGAAACTTTAGAGAAGGTTTACAATGCATGCTTGGAATCGCTCGCACATTCATACGAGAGCGGGAACTTGATACGACAACGGCACTAAGACGGAAGTTTTTTTGTGTCTCTCTGAATCGAGGCTCATGTGTCCCAAGGCTATTTTTTCCCTAATGTCCTATCACCCTTCGCTCAGCACAGCACAGTCCAGGGCCCTCTTTATATCATTCCCCACTGGTTAGAGTGTATTTGTTGCTGCACATACCTGTGCAGCGCTTTGGACTTATGTTAGGGCCTGTCCCTCCATGCTCCATTTGTTCATGGTGTGTTTCCTGTCCCCCATTATTGTTATATGCAGCTTCTCATTATCTCATAAGGTGTCTATATAAAGAAATGTAATGTATTTGGAAGCATATTAAGTGCTTTTATCTATTTAGTCCATAGTTTTACCCTAACTCTTGTATAAAAGGCGAGGCTACCCAGAGTCATTTAAAGTGAAACGGATGCATTTAAAGTTGTGTGTCCCGGGGGCATTTCGAATTGAAATGTCCCGCTGTGGGGAACCCCCGAGATCACCCATTACATTTGTCTCTTCCCGGTCCAACAGAACATGCACTAGCTCTCATCCAATCGGAAATATTTGCCATGACATTCGGCAAATGGCCCTGTTAGGCTTTAATGGGGAGCAAAAGTGGCTGCAGCCCTGGAATCCAGCCGCCCTAGGTTTTGTTATGAACCCCACCGTATTAAGCGTCAAATACATTAATACAGGTAATTGTTACAAATTGTTACACCATTGCATCTGGTTATATTTGCTACAGTCCTAAACTGTTTTTCATTTTTAAGTTGAAGCAGAAATGAAATATCAGGGTTTACAGCTTCAGCCAATGACACTCTCTTTCTTATCCCATCTCCCAATCAGCTCAGCAGAGCGGGACAGGATTTCTGTTCTCTCCTTCCTCCGGCACCTCCCTCCGCCTCCTCCTCCAGATTTATCACATTACTGATTATTATATAGCATCACAGCCCACTTTTTTCAGAAGAGAAATCATGAGGTGAAACTGTAAACCTCTGACATTTAGTCTTCAATTAAAAAATGCAAAACAGTATGGGACAGTGCCAAATGTAGGCCAGTGCAAGACCCACATTGGGGTTTCCTTGATTACAGCAGAGAAATACCTGGTAATTTATAAGTGAACATGACTTTCTTGGAAAACCTTCTTGGAAATCCCAAATGTGCCCCAGAATTGTTTTTTGTAGAATGTACCAAGGGATATTAACTGGGAAGAACCATAAAAAGTATATAACCTTAGCCAGAATTGACATCTTGTCCAAGGTTATTCTGCCAAGCTACAGTACGACATGTCATACTTGCATCTGGAAGCCATTAAGCTTTAAATCTTTCTGAAAAAGTGGTAGATTGAAAACCTCTATGTTCTAATCCCAAATGTAACCCCACATTTTTCTTTGGAGAAAGTTGAGAATTTATATCGGCATATTGAAGTAGACTGATAGTCTACAGAAGACCGAAGTAGACCGTGATTTTTACAATCCTGGGCTTTGGTCCGTTGCCCTCTGTCATCCCGATTTTGGATGCCTGCTGGATGACACCCCAGTTGTAATTTATACTTTGCAGACATTCCCATGGTGCAGGTCCGGCTCTTGGACATATTAATGTGCGGCTGGGGAAAGCTGAATGGAATCATATCTGCACTTCCACTCAGCTAGCAACACCCCCTGCATCCCTAGGCTGTGTGCTGCCATGCTAGCCATTTAGTTACAGGGGCACGGCCATTCACAGCCAGAAAAAGATGTGAGAAATGCTCCTGCCGGCTTTACATGTGCCTTAACCTTATTGGCCAGGTAAGAATTACTGATGACAAAATTGGGATGCCCCAGGGGTGAATGTCAAACTGGACCTAGCGTGTTATAGATTTACTGTATAAATTGTAGAAAAACTATACAATTTTAGGCAGAATTATCATCTTGACCAAGGGTATTCTTTCAAGAAGCACATTTAGACATGAATTTGCAGCAGTGTGTGGTTCTACAAAATAGGGTAAGTACTCAAAATAATGTCACAAAATGAAAAGCTATACATACATATATATATATATATATATATATATATATATAATCATATACACAAAAATAAATAAATATATACATATATACATACATAAATACATATTAACATCAATAATTATATACATGAATAAATACATATTAAAATAATAAACATAAATATATACATATATACATGAATAAATACATTTATTAAAATATAAAATTTTTTACAGGTGTCAGATGTCCAGGGGGAAGGGGGAGGACATAGTGGAGGTGGACATGGAGGTTTAAGCAGTGGAGTAGGAGGCGGTAGCAAACACTTTAACCACTCACTCCGGTTCCCAGTTCCGTGGGATCCATGCCTGGTCCATCTTAAGGAATGTAAGCATGTCCACATTGGCTATGGATAGGCGGATCCTCCTGTCGGTGATAACACTTCCTGTGGTACTGAACACATGTTCTGATAGGACACTTACAGCAGGGCAGGCTAGCACCTCCAAGGCATAGATCGCAAGCTTTGGCTACGTGTCCAGTTTACCAACTCAGAAGTTGATCGGGGAGGACCCATCACTCAGTACCAGATGACCGGTGGACAGGTAGCCATCCACCATGTCAAAGTCTGCCTCCTTGTACTACGGGCTGTATCCGATGGTGGTGAATGTGTGGACAATGGAATAAGGTGTTACACATTGTGGGCATGCTCGCCCTCCTCTATGAGGTGCCCCTGCTGCACTGGCGACTTGCTCCTCCTCAGCCTCATGCTGTCACTGAGCCCTCAAAGTCAGCTGGGAACTGTGGCAATAGTGCATCTACCAGAGTGTGTTTATACTCCCTCATCTCAATCAAGGAATCAAGGAGGTAATGTTGCCCTTATAGTGGGGATACAGCAGGGTGGCCACCCAGTAATCGGCACTGGAAACTATGCGGGAAACTCTGCAGTCATTGGGCAGGCATTGGAGCATGTATTGGCTCATGTGAGAAAGGCTGCCCTGAGTCAAGGAGAAGCTGTCCTCAGTGATTCCTCCTGCTCCAGCCACGCTCCAGTGATGACCGCAAACTGCGCTCATCAACGCCCAAGAGGATCTAATGCAAATTGTGCCAAGTAACTGGTTTATCAACAAACAAGAGGGTCTAATGCAAGGCATTCCCACATGTACTTTAACTAGTTTATAAAAGACCAAGAGGATCTAATGCAAGGTGTGCCCACAAGTTACTGGCTTATCAAACCCCAAGAGAGTTGAATAAACTAGCTACTTGTGGGCACACCTTGCATTAAACTCTCTTGGTCTTTGATAAACTAGTTACTTGTGGGCACACCTTGAATTAAAGACCAATAGGGTCCAAAGCAAAATGTGACAAGTAACTGGTTTATCAAAGCCCACAAGGGTGTAATGCAAGGCGTGCCAGGTAACTGGTTTATCAAAGCCCGCAAGGGTGTAATGTGAGGTGTGCCAAACAACTGGTTTATTAAAGCCCAATAGGGTGGAATAAAAGGTGTGTCAAGTAACTGGTTTATCATAGCCCAAGAGAGTCCAATGCAAGCTGTGCAAAGTAACTGGTTTATCAAAGAACAAGAGGGTCTAAAGCAAGGTGTTCCCACAAGTACTGTAACAAGCTTATGAAAAGACCAAGAGGGTGTAATGCAAGGTGTGCCAAGTAACTGGTTTATCAAAGCACAAGAGGGTCTAATGCAAGGTGTGCCCACAATTAAATGATTTTTCAAAGCCCAGTAGCGTTTAATAAACTAGTTGATTGAGGGCACACCGTGCATTAAAGACCCGGTGGGTCTAATGCGAGGTGTGCCAAGTAACTGGTTTATGAAAGCCCAAAGGGTATAATGCAAGGTACACCAAGTAACTGGTTTATCAAAGCCCACTAGGGTGTAATGAAAGGTGTGCCAAGTAACTGTTTTATGAAAGCCCACAAGGACGGAATTAAAGGTGTGTCAAGTAACTGGTTTATCAAAGCCCAAGAGCGTGTGCAAAGTAACTAATTTATCAAAGCCCAAGAGGGTCTAAAGCAGTGGTTCTCAACCTTTCTAATGTCGTGACCCCGCAATACAGTTCCTCATGTTGCGGTGACCCCAAACCAAAAAATAATTTGGTGGCTACTTCAAAACTGTAATTTTGCTACAGTTATAGTTCGGAATGTAAATACCTGATATGCATTATGTATTCTCATTGCTACAAATCAAACATAATTTAAACATAGTGATTAATCACAAAAACAATATTTAATTATATGTTGAGAAATATTTATCACTAATTCTAATAAATAACATTTCACCATGGCAGAGCATGTGTTGGAAACTGTCATTTCTCCGCCTCTTATTGAAATTAATAGGAGGCTGCGGCGGATTGTGTGGTAACTCGAGATTTTCGGGAGCTCTCTTCCACAAAATCCGCCGCACTCACAATGAAATCAAGGAGGCAGATTCAATGGCGGAAACCGCTGATTTCTTCATTCAGAATATGGGAAAATAGTGGGAGATATGGGAGATAATTATACATTGGGGAACAGTGTGAACTACATCTTGTGGTCTCTTATAGTATAAAACCGATGTAGTTCACACTGTGTAAATGTATGGTGCTTTGTGTAAGTGTAAGCTGCTTTGTGTACTGTGTAATGATTACACACAAAGCACCTTACACTTACACAGTATTGTGCAAATGGTGTGTGTACTGTTTTTACATTATTAACCTTTTTTACACCTTTTTTAGGCTTCTGTCCTCCGGCGCTTGCTGTGTCGGACCACTGATGACGTCAGCAAGTGGCGGACACACTTAATGCGCTGCAATGGACTGTGGAGTGTTCCCCCCGCTTCCCCCGCCCCTTAGGCCCCGGACGGATGATGATGTAATCACTCCTGCACATGTGCGCAGTCATTCAGTTCGGAACGCGCATCCATAGCGCTGCTGCAGATGGTAGCGTGACTTCTCAGCGGCTAAAGCCATCGGAAATATGTATTTTGCGATGGCTTTAGGCGACCCCTGTGTTTTGGTCGTTCGACCCCCACCGGGGTCCCGACCCACAGGTTGAGAACCAGTGGTCTAAAGCAAGGTGTGTCAGGTAGCTGGTTTATGAAAGCCCACAAAGGTCTAAGGCTAATTGTGCCACAATGTATTAGTTTATCAAAGCACAAGAGGGTCTAATGCTAGGTGTGCCCATAATTAAATTGTTTATCAAAGCACAAGAGTGTCTAATGTCAGGTGTGCCCACAATGAAATTGTTTATCAAATCCAAAAATGTATAATGCAAGGTGTTTCCACAGAGGAGCTGTACTACATGCCCAGAATGTGCACCAGCAGTTGCTCGTCCTCAGGGTGCAATGAGAGCAGGCAGATGTCCCTCTCCCTATCTGGCCCTCACTGACAAAGTCCACTTTCCCTAGATACTAATAATGACAGTTTGAGATGCAGCCAGCCTAATCTCCCCTCCTATGTGTCCTAAAAATAACAATAAATGCTCCTTTTTGTAGCCCTATCTGTCCCAGACATATCAGCAGTACCTCTCACTATCTAAACAGTGCTGGAATGACATGGTATGTTGTGCGACTGAGCTTTTTATAGGGCAAGATCAGGTGTCCAGTCTGGCCAATCACAGCTATACCTACCATGTGCATGGTTGTGGTTTTAAGTTAGAAAAAGAGCAGCCAATCAACCAGCGTCTTGGTTTTTAGGTTCGGCTGAGTGCTGAATTGAAGAATTGAAGTCAGCTGCCAGTTATTTTTCTTTTTTTAACTATTTTTTTTTTTACAATCTATGAAAAAAAATTGTAAATAGTTTTAAAAGTTTACATATTTAATATCGTTTTAAGCTACAGACCCCAAAAAGGTGGACATTTGGCCTCAAATGTATGAATAAAAAAACTATTAAGAAATACATTAGTAACTCAATTATTAAACACTATTACACTAAACACCTATAACACAGTAGCTGGAGAGACAAATTGACCACTGCTAAAGAGTAAAGACGGGGAGAAACATGAAGGCCATTGGATGATTGACTGCCTTGTCTGCACAATGTGCACAGTGAATGGTCCATCACACATTAAAAGAGCTATATTTGATGCACAATGTAAAAGTTTGCAATGTACATGTGCGGGAACCTTGAGCATGATTCCCTGAATCGTGAACCAAATTGCAAATTTCCCCATGTAGATGCTGTTGTGCATGGTTTGCTGGTTTTGGCGTATGGTCTTGAATACACCCTATTATGTAATTTCACTCTTATCCTGAGAGTCAAAACCAATTATTTTAAGTCATGAGAAAGAGTAAAGGTGGACACATCTGCAATAGCTTGTAATAGTCACAGGTATTTAATGATACTTATTCTTTAGTCAATCAGTAGAATGCTTCTGAGAAATACATTTTCAGGACCGCCGAAAACAGCAAATCTTTTCTACTACAGGTGGATTTGTGAGACCTGTTCCAGGCTTGACATGAAAGTTATTTACACCAGGGGCAGCTTGAAATGTAAACTTCTGCATGGCACTGGTGAAGAAAAGAAACAGCTCCATTTTCGCAAGGGTTTCTCCAACACAAATCCGGCGACCTGTAAAATATACAAACAAGTGTCTATAAAGGCTCTCATTATTGGTTCGGATCAGCACCGTGATAACATTTAATTGAAATCTTTTGCATGATTCAGGGGACACATTCGAAACAACCTCACATTTGTGATGGCATGTGAGAAAATTGTGCAAGTATCATGCAAGTTTTTCTGGCCTGAGTTTTTCATTTGATTCTTGCATCTTCAAAGAACTCTCACAAATGTGGTTTTTCAAAGAAAATATTCACTTTTCAAAAAAGTTTCACTTTTCAAGTGTTTTTCATGTGCCAATTTCCTGGATTTGCAGAGGTTTCCTGCATGACAGAAATGAAATCAAGGAAATAACCATTTCCGCCAAAAAATGTGCCCTTGCTGTGCTGAACTAACCCCTATGTTTAAAATAAATTGCAGTTACAGGTGAATTTTGTAAAAAGTTGGAAAAAAAACCTTGTTGCACATTTTTGTGTGCTCATTCATATGCAGTTACAATCTACAACCAAAATTACCCAAAGTTGGACTAACGTCACCAAATAATTAGTACAGCCCCCTAGCGGTTGATTTAGCACCACCTATAAAATGTTATGTTCCGCTGAAATTGCACTTTTAACCCCAAAGTCAACCACTAATTAAGTACATGAACTAATCCATATGATTAGTTCATGTACAGTATTAATTTAACTTACTACATACAATATATGTAAAAGATTTCCATGTAGTAAATTCAGATTATCTAAAAGAACACATATACCATTCTTTTGCTTTTATCATTTTCAAAAATATTACCTGCTGAAAAAGGCATGAAAGCGGCCCTCTTTACAAATACCCCCTTTGAATCAAGGAAACGTTCTGGTTTAAATGATTCTGCATTCTCAAACTGAGTTTCATCATACAGCACAGATTCTAATAGCGGAATGACATAAGTACCCTAGAGAAAGTAAAAATGTTAAAAATAGTGATAAAACATTTTACATTATTACTTTCCAATGTTATTGGGAGTTGCTGCGCCCACAGAACTTGGCAAGATAACATATTAACGCCTGGAGTGTTGTTGTCCCGCTACACACATGGCACATTTATGCCTTCACCAACAGAGGCATTCACCACTGCAATGTGCAGCTGTTTCCTTGTATCCGTTGATACAAATTTCTTGACAAAAAGCTATCTCCTAAAATTGGGGATAATGGGCATTGGGGGAGTTGGGTCAGTGTCACCAGAGATTCTTCAGCAATAAGAAGGAGACCATTTTGAAATGTTAAAGTTTACTTCTGGACTCTGACCTTTGAAGTTTTAAAGATAACAATGAATGTCCTTGCTGTTTATAATATTTTGTTGTGACTTTGCTAAATGTTTGAACACAATGTGTGTTTTGCTGTTGTGTGTGACTTTTAGGGCCTTATTTATCAAGGGCTAGCGCCAGGTAGTGTCTGACGAGCGCCAGGTACCGCCAGCTAACGGCGGCTACCGACTCTAGTACGCCCGGCGGCGGTCACAATGACGCATTTATCACGCTAAATGAGGCTAGCGCCGGCGAGAGCGTCAGCTAGCGTGGGATTCATCATGTAGCCGACTGCAACGAACAGCGCCGCTACTAATCCCATCACAGCGCCAAGTATGACCTGTCGCTCCCTGGCGCTCTCCAATGCATTTCAATGGAGCAATCTTTAAATATTCATAATTAATTGAGTTTATGTTTTTTTTTTTTTTTTAACTGTCAAAAATTCTGTGACCACTACGGCAATGTTAGATAAAAAAAGTAAAAAAAAAAAAAAAAAAAATATGTGCAGAATTGATATTACAGGTCTGATATTAATGTATTCATATTACTAAATGTTTAGAAAAACTTGTATAATTTTTACATTAAAAAAAATGGTTGTTTGGGGGTTAAAAACTACTTTACACACATCGCCGCCAGCGCTCTGGGGTTTAAACAAGGAATTCACAGCGCGAGAAATTTTTGAGCGTGATTTGTTAATGAATCTGCAGCAAGCCGTTCGCTCTGGCCATTCGCTGTCAGGCGCACCCATATAACGCAGAACCTGTGAAACATCGACCCCAACCCCGTATTCAACATTACCGCACACCGACTGAGTCGCTGTCAACAAGCAAACCCCGGCCAAGCACAGCGAATACTAGCTGGCGCTGTGAAAATCACGCTACTGGCGCTCATCTGTCGCTACCTGGCGCTATTAATGAATCGGCCTCTTATTCTCTGGTCCAATGGAACGAGTGCGAGCAGCGACCGCATCCCTGCTATCCATTTAGCAGGGCACATGCTCCACCCAGATGTCTTTCTACCTCCCGCTGTACTAAACATGACCTGTTGGCAGCTCCCAAGAAGAAGGCTGGGGAAATTTGCTTTAAAGGAAAGTCTACATTCAATGGGTATTTTTAAAAATGTATAATATTCTGTTGCAAAATGATCCTATGATGATTCCTATGTTAGTAAAAGTGTGCTTTATGCTTTATGGAATAGGTTTTCACTCTGCAATTTGTTGCTACTGGCAACCGTATACCATGTCTGGACATCAAGAACTGAGATGTAAGTCCTGTACACATGGAACGCTGCGGGTGGGCATATGTATGGTCAAGTGAACTCTTTCACATTGGCAGTGGCCATAGCAGCATGCTATGCATATACATGCTATAGTGTTTAATATCAATCATTGCGCAATACACATACATGAAAAAAGGAAGAACATTTTTTATCCAACCAGAGGTAAGTAGGGATGAACCCAATTCAAGTGACAAGTTTGTAGCAATCACTAGGCTTAAAATGAGGTTGTGCCAGAAGACCATATGTCTGCCCCACCATTTTGGACCTGTATAGGTCCTTTCTCAAGGGGTATTGTACCCAATCTACTATACCCCTTGAGAAAGAACCTTTGAAGGTCTGGGAACATACATTCTGGTTTGGGATTTACAGATGCAGTCGCCTTTACGCTTACTCTTGGCTGAAAACAATTGGTTATGTAAAACTAGTTTAGATATCTTATCTGACTATTGCATTGAAATTGGATATGTGCCAAATTGGTATCGGCTTTTATACAGTGTTGCAGACACTGGGTGGAGCATGACATATCATAATTACAACAGACACCTTGTGTTCATTTAATTCCTTCAATCTTCTTTTAAGCGGATGTGTATTGTTTCTTATGTTAGTAAATGTGTGTTTTATGGAAGCAGTTTTCACTATACGCAATCTGCGTTTTTGCTATTTTCAACTGTACACCAAGTCTGTACACCAAGATTTACAATAAGAGATTTGAGCTCTGTACACACAGAACACTGCTTCTAGGCATGTGTAAGATTGAGTGAGCTCTCTCACCTCAGCAGCAGTATTGTGTGTGTGCAGGGCTCACCTCCCTCTTCTTGTATATCTTGGTGGAAACAGTTGCCAAATACAAAGTTGGAGGTAGTGAACACTGCTTCCAGAGAACACATTTGCTAAAATCAGAAAAAATGCAATACACAAAAAATATACACTTTAAAAAATGCCACCAAAAGTGGACTTTCCCCCTTAAAGCACTATGATGGATTGAAACACTTCCCAAGTGATAGAATCTTGTAAAGGCAGGTCTGTCTGACAATAAGGTATTTTGAGTGCAGGGGTGCACCCAAAAGTGGGGAGAGGGGGGTTCCCTGGAAATGCAGATCAGTTTTGTTATCGTTTTTAATAAATAATTTGCTTTCCATGCACACCATGAGTACAATAGTTAGATAAACTTTCTGTGTTTAGCTTCTCAGTGTGCATCTGTTTCCTAACCATGTACAGTTGGCTAGAAAAGCTACTGTATGAATGTGCAACAGCAGATATGCAGCACGCCAGTGTGCATCTCTTTCCTGACCCTGTAAATTCGGCTAGAGAAGCTACTGTATGAATAGCAGATGTGCAGCACTGCCGTGTGCATGTGTTTCCTGATCAGGTACAGGGTGCTAGAAAAGCTACTGTATGAATGTTCAATAGCAGACATTCAGATATGCAGCACTGTACAGTTGGGAGGAGAATCTTGCGGCTGAGTAGTAGTTCCATGTGCCCTCCAGTTTAACAGTTCCCTCTGTTAAAAGATGGTATTTTATTGCATCACAGTCAATAGCAGTGCAGATTGGACAGTTAGATGATCACACCAAATCAGAGACTAAAATCAAGAGTTGTATGGCAATAAAAAGTTAATTTCCTGTACAAATTGGAGCAGGTGGTCAGGTGAACATGATAAATTAGAGACATAACTGCTCTGCAGTTTGGACTACCTGAGACATGTTCAGCAAAAACTAACCCTCACAATGGTGACCAAAGGGAAGTGGTATGCTTTTTTATTCTAAAGCAAAATGTTTCTAATAAAATAATAAAAATGTGATATATATATATATATATATATATATATATATATATATATATATATCTTCATAACAGCAATTACCTAGCGAATATTTTACTCTATAAAAAGCCTAGAAAGATTGAAGGAGGAAGCAGGAGATACCAAAAAGGGAAAAGCCTGGTTAAATGGGCTATGCAGAGTGCTCACCAAGTTTTTGAACGAAACATTGATGCAGTTACATTTTAATCTGGTCTAGCTATAGATACAATCAAACTGTGAAAATTACCTTCGGAAAATGATAACCCTGAAAAATCACATCTTTGGTTGTGGCTCTGGGAAGATTGGCAGGCACAATGTTGGCACAACGCTGTGTCTCATGTACAACAGCATTTGTGTAGGGCATGTCTTTACGATGTTCGATCCGCGGTTTAGCCGAGCCAACGACTTTATCAATTTCTTCATGTACACGTTCTAATAAGATTTAGATATTAGAATGTTTAGGTTGTTCAATGCATCTAAGAGTACTTTCTGTTGCCAGCTTACTGTTATTTATCTATGGCCAGTAAAGAAAAACCTTACTCATCTAACAACCCCAGACAAAAGATTTAGTACAGCGATGGCTTTTCCCTTTTTGCCATTTTTATTTGCTTTTATGATGCTTGATCTGTCCTTTAGTATTTGTTTTACACAGTCTGTGGGTTAATTCTCTTCAATTGGTCCACCTTGGTCCGCATTCAGAGCGGAACGCCGATTTTTAACTGGAACACGACCGGACATGGAAGAACTCTGCAGAACTGGCTGCACCGTTATAGCAGAACTAGCTCTAAAGGCTGGGGTGAGTATGTGCCCCCATATATCACACTGGACACTGGAATGAGAGTGTCCCCTTATACCAAGCCTATTTCTAATGACTGTTGTTAGAGTTTCTTCTTATACCAAACCTATCTGTATTCACTGGGTGAGAGTGTTCCCTTATACCAAATATATCTATACTGTGGTGAGACTGTCCCCTTATACCAAACCTATTTGTATTCACTGGGATGAGAGTGTCCCCTTATACTAAACCTATCTGTAAAGACTGGGGTGAGAGTGTCCCTTTATACCAAACCTATCTGTAAAGACTGGGATGAGAGTGTCCCCTTATACCAAACCTATCTGTAAAGACTGGGTTCAGAGTGTTCCCATATACCGTATTACCATAATTAATGGGGTGACTGTGTAACCTTATAGCAGACCTATCTGTAATGACTGGGTGATTGTTACCCTTATATCACAACTAGCTTTGAGCCATGGGGTAAGTGTGTACTGTGATCCCACCTCCCTCTCTAATCCCCGGGGTGTACCCCCTTATCCTACAAGAAGCTCTAAGCACTGGGATTATTAATGCCACCTTAATCCACCTTTTCATTTAAGCACTAGGTTTTTGTGTTCTGTGACTCCACAACATCCTCTAAGCATTGGGGTGAGTGTACCTTGTTATACTACAACTTGCTCTAAGCACTAGCACTAGTGTGTCAGTACTTCAATTTAATACTACTTGCTTAAAAAAAAGCTCCCTTTTTGTCAGTTTTTTTGGTGTCCTGCCTGTTTTACTCTTCTGGAATGTAAAATAAACATTTATGTTTTACTTATCAGCATGCTGTTTCCAAGTTTGCTATATTCCTGTGTGTCTCAGATTCTAAGATGGGTGTGTATTTTATGTACCAGACTGCTTCTTTTGAATTCACCAATCACCATAAAACTTTGCCTGAATAAACTTCGCCTGGGTATGGTTATCCACCTCAGTTTGTTTTGATATCCAAAGATCTCCTTATCAATTGATCAATCTCCCAACCTATTTCATCTACTGTATAGAATGCCTCTGTGGGCTCAAGTATGTCGGTCGTACCTCCCGTTGTTTAAAGACTCGCATACCTGAGCAGCCCATACTCGCAGCCCATAAAGAATTCCATCAGAGTAATCCGGTGGGTCTGAAGTTTTTGGGAATTGATTGTTTAGAACCACACTGGAGGGGAGAGGATATTATCAAGAGTCTATCAAAGAAAGAGTCTAGATGGATATTTGATTTAGAAACTATGGTCCCAAAGGGATTTAATATTGATATTAATTGCTTTATATAAAGCAATTATTATACTTTGTTTTAGGTATAAGTTGCTTTTATTAATGCTGCTGTGTTGTATTGTGTTTGATAATTTTTTTATATTTTTTTTGTATCTGTTGAGCTGCTATATGAAATTATTTGTTATAATTAAATTGCCCTCTTGTTATTAATATCAATGAATCTTTCATATATTTTATTTTTTGTATGTGTTGAGCTGCAATATGAATCTATAAAATTTGTTATAATTAAATTGGCCCTCTTTTCTATAATAATAATGAATTGTTGGTGTATATGTAATGCATACTTAGTGATACTCAATACATTTTTATAAATGATTGCAAATAAACATTCTATTTGCAAATAATAATTTATGTGTAACAGAAAAAGAAACTGCTTCTTATGATCAATTATCAGAAAAGCCCTTTAATGATGATGATAAACTCGACTGTTAAACAAATCAATTAAATAGTTTTAATATTTTTCATAATAAAAAATATAAATATAAAAAATATGCTCCCATGAAAATGGAGCATTTTACACCCTGCTGTGTGGAAAAGTCCTACTCAAAAGCCCCCAAAACCATCCCTCAGCTGGCTGCTAACGGTCCAGCAACCCACCCTGCGAGCAACGCATGGAGTGGCCAGAAACCTGGGAAAATGGACCTTCCTGCTATTTATAATTTACATTTTTTATTCATTTTTACTTTTTAATTATACTATTTATGTATTTTTTTTTGCTTTGCAGGTGCCTGACAATGGACATGGAACAGAGAACACAGGCACACATGGTTTTATATATAATATTAAAAAGACCTTTTATACACCTTTCAGCTTTTTGATGACTTTAAAGAAGGAGATCTTCATATCGTGCCTGACTCTAATGATTCTCCTCCAGCGGAAAGAGAGCCAGAATATGCTGTGGACCACCTAGTTGTGAAGCAAGTGGAATATTATAAAGAAGATGGCTCAAAAGGACTGGCATGGTAATTTATCAAGTGGAAGTCATTAAGCTTGACGATAATTTCCATATTTATGTCTATGATTTGGTGAAAGCCTATGAGAACCCTGGCGCATGATTGCACCAGAGAAAAAAGTGTGGGGGGGGGGGTCGAACTCAGTGATCCAGAACTTAAATGGATCACTCTCCATCTCTCCAAGCCTTTAAAGGTGCCCTCAAAACTCACCTAATCAGACAAGCATATAACCTGGCTTAAGCAACTCCTACAACCTTCACCGGGCACATGCTGCCAAACTCAAGCTCCACTCGTGATCCCTCCTTGTGATTCTTCCCCTTTTTTTCCACTTCACCCCTATCCTTTTGACTGTGAGTTCACAAGGACAGGACTCTCTTTCCTATTATCTCCTGTGCTCACATTTGGTTTAAACCTTGTAGCATCTTGTTTGTATTGGTTCCTCTACTATATGTTTGACCTGGTCTGTAATAATACATTGTTAAGCGCTGCAGTAGAACATGACGCAACATATATATATATATATATATATATATATATATATATATACAATAATAATGTATTTATTTATTGGTGTATTTCTTTAATTTTTTTTTTTCTGTGATTAGCCCTATAATAAGGGGGCTTTAGGGGAGAAATTAACTAAACTTCCTATTTTTTTATTTTTTTTTTACTTTTGGTCTTCTTTAAGCTTGCTGTTGGTAATAAATGTTGCTGTTTATCTACTGAACCGTTTTGGCTGGGTGATTGCACTTTTGGAAACTGATACTGCAGATTGCCTCCCAGATGCTGATAGGTTAACCAAGTCAACCACTTGTTGTCGGTGTGAGTTCCTAGCAGTAAGCCACCAATTCAAAGAGCCTGAGCTCAGGTCAACAAGTGGTCATTGTGTGATCCTTTCCTTCCAAGCACATTCAAATCTGTAACATCATTGTCGTAATAATTTTTGTTTGCACATCCATATATCATCATCTGGATCTTGTTACAAATCCAGCTCTAGAGCTGTCCATTGCAAAAGGCCCCCCACCCCATAAATCTTAACAATGCTAAAGAATCAAATCTTACTCTGAATATCAGGGTGCTGTACCATGAATGAGATGGCCCAGCGAATCGTTGAGGAAGTGGTATCTGTTCCTGCCATAAATAAAGCTGTTACAGCAGTCAGCAGATTCAATTCATGGAAATGTGTATTAGGATTAGATTTTTCCTAAATAAGAAATACATTACAAAAAATATAAAAAACAGGCAGATTTAAAGGGGATTTTTCAAACCAAAAATATCCCTGCCCATTATCTTCATAACCTTCTACAGCTATCACATTAATGACACCCTTTATTTTTGTTTTTTCAACCTTTTTCCCCAAAAATGACCTGTACCTGTGACGGGGCATTTTTACAGGTTAGATACATCATTTTTCCTATGAGGTGAGGATATTCTTTTATAATGCTTAGAAATAACAGCACCCTATGAATGAAAAATAATGCCCCATCACAGGTACAGGTCATTTTTGGGGAAAAAAATAGACATTTTTTGGAGTCTAAACGCTAAATAGCTTACCGTGTGGCAGGTTGCATTCCATACAGTAATGTACCCTGCATGTCACACTGGCTTCACCAAATAATTAGCATGGCCCCCACAGATTTAGCATCATGCATGAAGATGTGGCCTGTGAGTTTTTCGTTTTTAACTGCAAGCCTGTTGGCCGGGTTTAAGTTTGAGGTGGTAACATTCAAAATTTGTAAAAAGTTCAAGGGGTATAAATACTTTTTTGAAGGCACTGTATCTATAAATTAAGCACAGAGCCAAATGTGGATTCCATAACCACCTGCAAACGATTAGCAAAGATGACTTTGCAATGCAATTAGTGCAATGATTTTTTAAATGTAATCAACAAGGGCTGCCACTGAGATATAATAATGCTGAAATCATGTTTTGCTGGAGAATATACTCATCAATGTATTAACAGTAATAGTAGTAATCTAAGACATCTGAGATTTTTCACTACCAGTAGTTAGTGGATTTTATAGCGAGTTTATACTGGCACAACAGTTAATTAAAAGGGCATTTTGTCACAGCAAACGCATCACCTAGTCTGTGGTTTTCTGGTTTAAAAAATGTCCAGTAAATATCAAATAATGTAGGAAAGATAATGTAATCTACAAAGACTTTAAGGCATTGACCACCTATCATATTTGTGGATAGTTTATTACCTCCTGTTGCTTGATGAGGAAAGCATCAATATATCCCCTTGGGTCATCTTTATCCAGTTTTTGGAGCCGCTCCGCAAACAATATTTTGAAAAATGCTTGTATGTTGTCTATGTTCTGCATAACTTTTCTCCGTCCGCTTGACAAGTAGTAGTAGAATAGAGGAAAAGCATTGTAAATCTAAATAAAGACAGCATAATACATAAGCTGATGGTGGCTCGGAATTATCCTATATGAAGTCATAGAGGGATTAGGGGGAAGAGCATTGTGAATGGGGAAGCCTTAGGGGTTACTTGCTCATTACGTTAATGGTGGCGAGTTACAAAATATGCTTTCTCTAGGTGGTTGCATTGAGATTTGCCAAAGCTTGCCCCCCTCCCCCCATGTTTTAGGACTTAGTATGATAGGGAATATGCATCATTTCTGGTGACCTTGCCCCTCATAGTTAGAGCTTTTTGGGTTAAAGTTTTTGATTTAGTAGAGTACTTTAGTCGGATCTCCCAAACAGAAAATTAGTAAGGTCTTTTGTCAGGGATAGGGCAAATATTATATTATATTTTATAGGAATATTTATTCCTGATGCCTGGTCTCTTTTCCAGCTGATACGCTGGAAAGCAAAATGTACCTTTGTCAAAGCCATCTTCTTGCATAGGTGACATTTCTCACCCAATGCAAGCCTCGCACCCTGGGGTGGGGGGCTGGCTGCAAAAGACAATCCTTGTGTATTTCACACTTCTAGCCTATGATGGAGCCAAAAAGTCTCGAGCCCTAAACCACCCCATGCAGAGAACTGTCTCCTTCCCACACAATCTAAAGATTCTGAGAGTCCCGACACAAAACTGATCATAACTGGTCCACTGTGTATCCCAGCACCAAGTCAGATACAGAATCGGAACCAGCCCAAAATATTGCACACAGACAGAAGGTCGATTCACAGCCTTTCTCTAATGAACTTACGCATCAAAAAGTGTGAGATTGCTTATTATGTCTGTATTTTTTGGCCTATCTGATGTAGATTCTGGTGTATTTGTGTTGGTGTAAGTGCATTTTAGCCTTTTCGTGCAGAAGTCTACTGCACGTTTTCCCCACGTTGTTTGCACATTTTAGCATATAATATTTGAATAGTATGGGCTTGCGCATGACTCACAGCCCTGATTAGCCCTGAATTGCCCTTCCGTACATGCCAATATAATGACCTGTTTTACACTCCAATTACAGAATAATTTTCCTGGCGAGAGTGCAGTGGCTTGATGCACGGGAACGTTTGACGATGGAGACCTCCGATGAAGCCCTGGCAGAGTATGTGCTTTTTCTTATTCACCCAAAGACAGGCAGTCTTACCAGTGGTTGTCCCTTTCTGCTTAGCATGTATTCTGTGAGTGTAGGTGTGCTTGAATGTTGCTCTGCTCTTGAACTGTGTGTTTGGTGTCTTATGCGCAGGAACCATAAGATGGGCCATTCCATCAGTGTGCAGTGTGTGGCGATCCTGACCTGCGGTTCCTGAGCATGATGGCTGGCTTTCCAGGCTCCACCCATGATGCCTACATACTGCGTAATTCCAGCCTGTATGCGTGATTTGAGTCTGACGAGCTGTCTGGTGGATGGCTGCTGGTGAATTACTGTCATTATGAGTCCTTTCTTGCTGATGTTTATATTCGCATTTTGAACTGTTGTATTTGTGGATTCTTCCCATTTTTCCCCTTTCATTGTTTTTTTGCAGGTGATATTGTGTTATGATATTTGCATACACAATACACCCTTTCAAGCACAACCCCAAGAATACACAGGGAAATTAGAGAGTGCCAATACCGGCATCCCAAATTGAGACAACAATACACCAAAGAACTCTGCGGTTCTAGCAATCCGCAGAAAAGGGACTAATACCAAGAAGGCATCACTCTCACCCTAATAATAATTCAATAACACCATTAGAACTTGATATTCATATATTTAATTCATCCAAAAAATGTTTTTCTTAAAAACACATTAAGGACAATACAACATTATCAATCCCCATTATCCACATTATACCTAAATCATTCCTCCTATTCAACATATATATAGCCTATCAAAAATTATTAAAGTGCCAATGTGCAAAGTGTCATAAGTGCAAAGCGGATCAATGAATATACATAAAAAAAATACATGAAAAAACACAAACTACCTAGGATGACTTCACCTCCGTGTAAGATATGATCCCCTCCTGCTGAGCAAAGTATGAAATTCACCCACGTGTTCCGTGACCGACTGTCACTTTCTCAAGGTGCCACAGCTAGCGCAGCCAGTGCCCCTGCCTTTATAGTCCTGTAGAAAAGCGCGCCACCACACGCCCACACCCCCCCCCCGAGCGTGCGGCGGCCGCACTCACGCCGGAAGAGGAGCGGCGCAGGTACACGCTCCATTCTCCTCCCTCCACAGATAGACAAAGCGTGAAAGCCGTGCCCCCACACGCCCCCCAGACCACACCCCCGACACACCCCACACAGGTGCGGCGCTGCGGTGATACAGCGAGCAGTAACATACCGCTCGCTGGGAGAAGCACTGGCTGCGCTGCAAGCATCTCCATATGAATAACCCCACATAAACAAAGAACAATATATACAACCGACAAATCATCTATACAAATATTTGAAGCAATTAAGAATATTCATTTCTATATTGTATCAAAATATAATCAATGCAATTCAAATCGACAAACACATGGCTCCATGATAATTAACACAATAGAATATATTGAAGTTAATTCAACACACAAAATGTATAAAAATGTATTCAAAAGATATATAGTGTTAGTGATCATAGAGGTACATATTTAACTAACAGTGATGATCTCATTTCTATATAGAGCAGATAAATACCTCAATCCACATAAAACCCCAAACCATATCCACATAAATAAAACAAAATAAATTGATAAGCCGATAAATAAATAATCAATAATTAATTAATCAATAAATTCATACAGTATATCAGTGCACTTCCAACTAATTAATTAAATGCAATATTCTAGTGATTCCAAATAATGCACTGTTCAAATGTGCCCCTCCCCCCCTAAAAAATGATATGTTATGTTATGATATTTGTATATATGTATATGCCAAATTCTTCTCTCTTTTTAGTAGGTGATTCTGGCTACCCTCTTTTTCCGTGGCTTATGACCTCCATTCCGCGGCCTCACATGCGGCCTACAACCAGGCTCATAGCAAGACAAGGGCAGTGGTAGAGCGAGTCTTTGGCTTGCTGAAGACCTGGTTCTGGTGCCTGGACCATACTGGAGGGTCCCAGAAAGTTATCAAAATCATTGTGGTGTGCATAGTAATGCACAATTTTGCCCTCCTGGAGAAGGTCCCACTATATTGGGATGTGTCCCCCTCTGCAGCTCTTCTGAATGTTCCAGTAGACCTATATCAGGGCACACAGAGTGCCTTTGGGCAGTCTGTCCGGAACCGCCTTGTCTCATCTCAATGTAGGTAATTTGTTTGTTTAGTTTGTTTCCCAGTTGTATGTTTGTGTTGTGTCTATGTCTATATTTCTATATGAAAATTTGGATTTGAGGCAAGCCTTGGCCTTTTTTTTGGTTCTGAAAGCTTTGCCCCCTCTTTTCATGTATTCAGTTAGATTAAACTGAATTACCAAATAAGTTATAAGTTCTTTTGTTTATTTTAGTCACAAAACTCTGACAACTTTTTTAAACAGTGTGGGTCCATATTCTTAGGCTACTGAAATTACCAAACAAAAACCCAACCAGAAAATCTCTACCAAATGTGTTTTTTTATGATGGGTAGCCTGCAATGTCTGGTGGGTGTCTGGCTTCTTGGAGTGCCAGGTTGTCATTTATCCACTTCCACTGTGCTATCAGTGCCTCCCGGTGCCAGTTGCTGTTCTGTTGCTCTCTCACCATTGCTTGGAGGTCATGGTGGATCAGCATTATGTGTCTCCGCATTCTTTGGTGGAACCGGGCTGTTCTTTGGCGAAGGCTCTGCTATCTGCTGGCCAATCCGCTTCCACCAACTGCACCCACCTCAACAGGGGAATATGGAGATGTGCCTGAGGCCATTGTCCTCTTCCCCAGGTAGGGACACTTGCAGCTGAAGCTGTGCTTGACCTTTCCAGATGTGTTGTGATTGATGGGGGAGATGGGAAATCAATTTCAAGTACAATTACCGTTATGCGCACGCTTTACTTTGGGGTGTTTGGCAACTCTTCCCTTGACAGTAGCTATGCATGTTGGGTATCGTTCTGTTCGGGCGATGTTGCTTTTTCAGATTTTACTTGTTTTTTCTTGTTTGCATATAGTTTTTTTTTTTAGGAAAATGTGGCTTTGATTCTTCTTTTTTATTCTTTTTTAGGGAAACTCTGTGCAACCAAAGAATTGATTGAGGGATTACTTCCAGAAAACTGCACCCATGTCAACAAACCTGGTACGCCTAGAAAGCTTGAGGTGTGTACTTCCAGAGAATATATCATTTGTGAGGGGTATTTCAAATTTAAAGGGTTGTTTTTCTGGAAAAACTGCAAGGTGCGCTTAGCACGTAGCATAGTTGTATTTTATATGAAAATCTCCTAAAGCGCTGTTTCAGTTTGGGGGAGTCTCCTGGGCAGGAAAGGGTGTCTACTAATAAACATGTGGTACCGCTGTGAATGGGAGAAATTGGGGTTTCGCACGCAATAAAATTTTATTGACAAACTTACATTTTTATTACAAAAAACACTACAAATTGCAAAAAATAGGCCAAACAAGATATTGCATGTGGAAGCTCAGACTCTGCTGAAAAAAACAATATATCATTTTCCTGGAAAATCCCTGGAAATCAAGGTTGAACATATGTAGCGCAAAATAGTGAAACTTGGTCTGGCAACAAAGGGTGACAAAAATTCTAGGAAGGCTGGCACTTAAAGGGTTAAAGGGTTAAACACAGGTGTCAGCCAAGAGGGGTTTAGTTTTAGCTGCTTATATTTGTTACACATAGGAATGCATTTTGCAACGTTGGTACTCACAATTTATTTAAAGCATTCCCATTTGGCATCTGTATCCTTATTCCTCAACAGATGCACCCAGTCTATATTCCAGAGTGCAGCTCTGAGCCTGTGGAAGTCAGCCTTCTTAAAATTCAGTGTTTTTGCCATCCCTGGCAGAAATCTTTCTTACAGTTTATGTTATATACAACTATATTGTAGTCACTGTTATCAAGACATCATTATTTGATATTACCAGATCCAAAAGAGCATCACCCCTAGTAGGTGCCTCCAAGGAGTGTTGAATGGCCGCTTTAGATGCCTGGATCCGACCGGTGGTGCCCTGCAGTACCAGCCGAGCAAGGTGGTGAAAATGACCATCTCCTGCATCAGTCTCCACAATTTCACCTTGATGCAGTGGATTACCTTGACCTGGACACCTGTGCAGCTACGGCTCAGGAGGTTCCTGGGCATCTGAACTCTGGGTCCCAGAGCACTGCTGGCCAGTCTGTCCAGCATCTGGTGGAGACTAGTTTCCATTGATTTTTTTTTTTTGTATGGAGTTTTTTTGTTGCCTTTTTTGGGCCTTTTACTTTTGGTTTGTGCCCTAATTTTGTGTTTTTTGACACTTTCATTTTTTTTTTGTTTTGTTTTTTTTTTATTTTTTATATATTTATTTTTTTCACTTTTTTTGTGTCATTGGATTTTTTTAATTTTGCATTTGTCCCCCCTGTTAGTTTGGTGTGAGTCTAAACATCCAAATACAGTTGTCTGTTCTGGGGAGCAACAACACTGGTCCACAAAAGGTTGTGCACAATTGTAAACAATACATTGGTCTGACCACGCCAAAAAAAAAAACATAAATCAAGGTAATTAAATGTATGCCAGGCTATGGGTATTTGCCTTACTCATGACTGTTGGTGGGATGGCTTTGTGCTAGAAGGGCCAACAATCTCTCCAGGTTTGTGTTAAACCATTCCCAATGCGCATTCTGCCCCTCCAGAGCTGTGAGCATTATTTGTTGCTCAGCCACACCTGCAGCCAGGTCCTCATGGAGGCAGTTTATGCAAGAAATGGTGAAAGGTTGTGGTGTTTCTTCTGTCAGCCAGGCTTCCTCCATGGTCTGGATGCGCTGAGCAACTGATTGGTGGCGCCATGTCATGGGCAGGGGTTGCCTGGCTTCTGGACTCTCACTCGAATCTGGAAATGTGACTTCCAGGAACTGGCCATGGGGTGTGGCAGGCTGAGCCCCTGTGTGGGGGGGAGTGTGTGTAGTTGTTTGCAGCAGAATAGGGGTCTGGCGTGAAGGTGTTTGGGGATGCTACTGGGTGTGCTCTATTATTGGTGTTGTCTGTGTGGAGGAATACACACATCATTCAGTTGATGTCAAGTTTTAAGGACATCCCCTGTGGGAGTATTAAGATCCAGGCTTGCATATTAGGGGGGTTAAACGGTTTTAGGCGGGAATTGGTCATAAAAATATAAAAATGTGTTGTAATTATATAGGAGTGTACAATAAATGTAGAGGGAATGTCATTTATTCTGTTGGAATCTAGGTGTAGGACTCCTTTAGTCATTAACCAGGGGGGCATAAGATACATTTGGAGAAAAACAGGAAACTGCTTGGATGGGTTGGGAGGTTTTTGGAGGGAAACTGATGGCAACATTGTAAGAAAATAAAAGTTTTATAAAGAGAAACCAGAGGGAGATACAGAGAGATCATACATAACCAACCTAAGGGGAATACTGGTGTAGCCTCCCTGTGTAACACAGCTGCTGGGGCTACTACAGAGATGAGGATGCCTGGGTGCAGTTAGAGGCGAGTAGGAGGACATGGCTGTAGTAAAGTAGAGCTGTGCTGAGTTGCTAAGAGAAGACTGAGGTGCTGGGAATCCATGCAGAGATTGGAGGACCCTGGCTTGAAGTAGCCAGGGGGGTCCTGGCATGGATGTGACAGAGGAGGCGCCCTTTAGGAGTAGAGAGGTTCCAAAGGGACCGCCAGGCTGCAATAAGGAAGCCAATGTGCCTGTGCCTGCAGTGACTGTAAAGGGAAGTTCTCCTTAATGCTGAAATGTTCTAAAAAGTAAATGTGTTCTATTCTGATGGGCACAAACCTGATTAACTATTTCACTGAAACGTCCTTATGAATCAAGTGCATCTGTGTTTGTTTTCTACCTGAGGTGCAAGTTTAATCGCCTGTAACCTGTGAATCTGACCATGATGTGGATTGAAGCATTAAACATTTTTTTTCATGACCCTGCACTAAAAACAAAAACAACCGGATGCTTTCACTGATCCTGCTTGCCTTTGAGTGTCTATTTGTAAATTTGCTTGAGAGGGTTGACATTGTGACATGCGTTTGATTGCAGCTAAGGTAACCACTACTACTACTGCTGTAACAATTAAAGCTGACCCTAATACTACTTTTACACCACTTCCTTACTGATGCCTGCTTAAACCCGTCTACCATGCCCCTTGCCAGCAGCCCAGCAGTGTTGCTTACACATCTGCCATACTAGGGTCCCCTTACAATGGGCCCTGCTTTCAATGCACATGCTGATTTGGTACTCCAGTTGGCTCTCTCTAATCATTGTCCCTCCCAACTGACATCCTGTTCCCCCTCATTTACCTAATTCAATGTATGTGTCCCATCACTCGGGGTTGGGCTTACTGCACGTAAATTGGGAGAAGTTGGGGAGGCCTGGGTTCAGGATGTTGTCGTGCTACAAAAAAAGGTACACCCTTACTTAGCTGCACTCCTTAATCGATTCCACATGGTGTACACTTTGGCAATCTAAGCTACAGGGGTCATGCTCACATTTTTGTCCAAATTTTCAATGAGTGGTTCATTATGTTAAAAGCATCTGGGCCCTTGCTTGACAAACCTGTGTTTCCCTGGCCAGATCTTGGGGGTACACATGTAAGTGACAAATGGGCTTGGTGTGCGGCCACAGCCCCCCACCCAAACAATCAAGGTTTCCACTGGTGGAGGTGTGATGTCGATCTGTATCAATGTTTCCCAGCACACTCTGGTAGGTGTGTGGATGCCACATTCCATACACATGTACCTCCTCTGCAGTGAACTCTACTGTTTTCAAGTTGGACAAATACTGAAGATCTGAGCAAATATTTGCTGTGGTGTCACCCCTTATGTGGCATCCTCACTTGCTTGTGCTGGGGTGAGCCAAGCGAATCTTTATACACAGGAAGTTAATTAGTGAGCAATTGGCCTTTAATTTAAACACAAGAACTGGTGTTTGCTATAGGCTACACCAACCAGTGGTTCATGAAGAGAAGGCATACGAAGCAAGGCACATGGCATGGGGCACAGTAATGGCGTAGGCCTTGGTAGACTAGACTAGACACTAATGTGCACCCCCACCTGGACCTAGTTCAAAGGCCGGCAGGCAGAAGCCACTGGAATCTGTCCCACCATTTCATGTCACCTGGGTTGGGTTACAGACGTCAGGGTGCAGAGGGGTGAGTAGCAGTTATCTTGCAATCCGTCAGGAATAGCGGACTAGCAGGATCTGTTTGCCAGTTGGGCCAGTTGTCTAAATGAATCTGCGCAACAGCATGAAGTGAGGTAGGCATGCCTGGGCCATGATGGCATGTGCTGAATCAGTTGTGCTTATGCACACACTCGCAAGGACAGAAACCACACAGCATAAGATAATACATGCATTGGGATGGGGCACATGGCTGAGCTAGTGGGTCAAAGGTGAACCTTTTGATGTGAGACTGAGATCTTTTGATTTTTTGAGTTTACCCGCAGACCACAACACCCATTCCAAGAGGACGGTGGCAGACGCAATCGCGGCATATTTGAATCTAATCCAATCTATTCAATCTAAAAACACCAGCTTTACGCACACCCAGGTCCTCCAGCTGTGGTCAGACCTGCAGAGAAGGCAGATGCTCCGGGTGAGTGATTTTTTTTCTGCCTACACTTCCCAGGTAAGTGGCTGGTACATAGAATACTTGCACCCTAATGCAGAGCTGTGTGTACTAATTGTTGGTCTTTTGAAGAAGCAGAGTTTGGGCAGAGAGTCAAACCCACCCAGAGCTAAAGGGGCCAACTACAGCGGTGAACAACTCATGGTGTGCGTGTAAGGCAGTGCTGCATCCCACTGCCACCGTCCCTCTCCTTCTTTGGTGAACATGCTGCCCAGCAACTGGCAGACCTTTAGGCAGCCCAGGAGGAGGCAGGGGTGTTGGGCCAAGAACTCAAGTAAGACAGACGACAAAAAACACACCAGAAGACACACAAATTAAGAGACAGCTGTGCTAAGTGCTGTTTTTGTGCATCTTTTTCCCTGCAAACTTCTCAGAACCAGGGGAATACATAGCAATAATGCCACCCCAGACAAAAGGTGAGTCAACTGAAATAGTAGTTGAATGCGCCACAAGCACAGCGCACATCACCCCTGCTGCATTATGTTAAATGTTTTGTTTCCAACACAGAAGCTTTGGAAGGCACTTCAGGTCACAGAGCCAGAAGGTGGCACTATAATAAACACCCCATCAACAACGTAAGTAATGAGCATTGAGGGCAATTGGTAGGGAGAACTTGGACACATGTTGGAAGCAGATGCTGACCTGCCTTTCTATGGAGGGATGAAGTGACGTGAGTGACACTGCATGCAGCATTCACCACATGGGATGCCTCAAAGGAGGAGTGCAAGGAGGGATAAGGTGAGCGACACTGCATGGAGGATTCACAAACATGGGATAACCCAAAAGAGGCGCGCAGCAATGACAAAAATTAACACCCGCATGCATATGACTGCATGAAGTCACCCAGCAGTGAGAACAAAAGACAATGTGGCAACATACATGTGGATCAGGGGTGTAGCTAGGAGGATGCATGGGGGGCATGTGCCCCAGGTGCAGCAGGTCAGGGGGGCGCCATATGGGAGCCAGAGCACAGGTGGGTGGCGCCATTTTTAATTTTTGCCCTGGGTGGCAGAAAGCCTAGCTACTCCTCTGATGTGGATAAATCGTAAATGCTCGCCTTAATATGCACTTTTGCACACCAAAACCGGAAATGCTCGGCTAAATCAAGAGCTTCCAAAAACCACTTACTGTTGAGTACACCTGAGCTAACTCAGCTCGGACGTGGCTCTGAATCAGATGAACGAGCGGAACTGGCATACGCACCAAAATAAGCTTTAACGCGGAGGCTCTGAACCAGGCCCATTATTTAGCATACCCCATAGGGTCCAAACTTTCAAACAATTATCCTTCTCTCATTGGAAAAATGATGCACCTCACCTGTAAAATTGCCCTATCACACGTGCAAGGAAAAATTACAACATTTTTTATTGCACTTGTGTGTTAAAGTTAAATGGCTTGATGCAGAGCCTCCCCGTTCAGCTATCCCGTGCGTTTTCCCGTTGATTTTGGGCTTTGATCGGGTCAGGAAAGGGTGCTACGTTGATTTTAGTGTGCGGTTATGCGCTCAGGTGTGCGTTCAGCCGCCTTTCCGATTGTCGGCTCACACAAGGCTGTTTCCCGGGAAAACGGACGCCTCGTTCATTGGTCCGTTTTTTTCAGTGATGCAGAGCCTTGATTTCCGATTGAAATCACCCTAATAAAACGGGGCCGCCGAGCCTTCACTTACGGGCAGTCAGAGCAGCCGTATTTGCACTCGGGCAATAATATGCAGTCCTCTGTTGGAGCACATCAGCGGCGCCAGCTCCGCGGTCTTGTCCTGCTGAGTATGGCAGAAACCAGGCTGCACCGCACGCCTTTGGACATCGATGGCATGAGTATTTGTTATATTTTTGGGGGTTTTTTTTGGGGGGGGGTCCTTTTTACAGGGTCTACCTAATTTTTTTTTTTATTGCCTGTGTGCAGGAACTGGAAGATGGGACATTGCACAAATGTGCAGGCACTGGCTGGCCCTGAATTGGTTTTTGGGAGTCGTTTTGCTGGCTTTCCATGCTCGACGCATGATGCGCACATCTTGAGGAATTCCTGCCTAGATGAGCGATTCAAATCTGGCGATATTTTTGGTGGCTGGCTACTGGGTATGTGTATGAAACTTGTATTGGTTGCCCACCCTGTCTGACTGTGTTTTTTTCCCTTAACACACTATTTTGTAACTATTTTCGTAGTATATTTTGAGCCTAATTATTGAGCTACAAATTAAATGGGTTAAGTGATGTACCCTATTGCGTCATGTTCTTGCCCTCTTATGTAAGTAGTATTCCCCATACTTTTTTAATGCGTGTACAGGTTGGATGTGCATGTAGTCTCATTAGAAATGTCCTTTCCTCCCACCCTACCCCGCTCACCTATTTGTCCCTCTTTTCTATTGTTGCAATGCACACCTTTTTTTTAATTTATTTATTTTTTTTAATTTTTTTTTGGTTTAGCAGGAGACTCTGGCTATCCTTTGCTCCCCTGGCTGATGACCCCCATCCTGCACCCATCTTCACAGGCAGAGGAGTGCTACAATACTGCCCCCAGGAGGACTCGCTCTGTGGTGGAGCGAGGCTTTGGTCTCTTGAAGATGAGGTTCCGTTGTCTTGATGAGACTGCAACGGTCCTAAAACTAATCATGGCTTGTGTGCTACTCCACAACCTTTAGTTTCAGACGTCCCCACCCCTCCTTTTTCTTGCACCCAAAGTGGCACCGCGCAAACCATCCGTGCACAACGATTGTTTAGTGTTTTTTCAGAGACCAAACTTTTTTTTTTGTTATTTTTTTTTTATTTTACCAACAAATTTTGGTGTGTCATTTGTTTTTTTGGGATAAAAAGAAAAATTACACATGGGGTCAGAAAATGTATTCCCCAAAAATTAGTGGTATGTTGGGGTGCATGGTGACGAGGAATGATGTTGTGCCTGCAAATTGGCTGCAATGTGGGCCAGGCTTTGATTAATCTCACCCATATGGCTGGTTAGGGCAGAGATATTTCTGTTTAATACCTCTAATTGGGCGTTGAGGTTTGTGAGTTGGGTGCACACAGTCTCATTGAATTGCTGTGTTGTCGCCGAAAAGGCTATATTTTCCTGCCTCCATGCTTCCTCCAAAATTTGAAGTTGCCTTCTTTGGGAAATATGGCGTCTGGACTGGGTTGGAGCAGTGGGACGTGTGGTTGGTTCTGGTTCAGAAGGTGGTTGTGGATGTGGTGGTTGTGCCGGGGTTGACTGCGTTGCTGCCACTGTTGCCGTAGTGGTTAGTGACATATGTGGGGTGTCCTCCTCCAAATCTCTTATATGGTCGATGATTGGTGGGCTTCCTGTGGTCTGTAAAGAAATATAGGTTCCTTTTAGTTTATTTCTGTCCACAAAAGCTCTCAAAGATCAATGTTAAAAGTACACACCAATGACCATTAACTTACCTCATCGCAATCCACAATTTGGGTTCGTGGTGTAGAATCCTGGTGTGCCCTTGGCCTCGGTGCTAATGCAGGGGTTTGGGGGCCTGGTGTGTCCTGTTGACTTGGTCCTTAGAATGTAGATAGGAAGATTAGCTAAATGGCCAAGTACAGTGTGTTGTGTAGCATAACACTGCCTTATTGAACTTTTTGTAATAGGTCATGGCAAATTCAGACTCACCTTGGGACCTTACATTCCGGTCTGTGTCTTGTGCCTCTGCCAGGCCTTGGATGCTGGCCGGGTGTATGTATGTATATACATGTTCCTCGGCGGGTGTAAGGATTATTTTAGTGGGTAAGCCACCCCCTGTCTGTTGGCTGGGGAAGATTAAATCACACCTAATAAGTGTTACATCCTGTTACCAATGCGACTACAAATGCATTTAATTTGCCCTTTACCTCTGCTCCACCCCCTGTCTGTTGGCTGGGGAAGATTAAATTACACCTAATAAGTGTTACATCCTGTTACCAATGCGACTAAAAATGCATTTAATTGGCCCTTTACCTCTGCTGACGGCGCATGTCCATTTTTTTTTTACTGTAATATTTCAGGTCCCCAAATTTCCTTTTGATTTGTTGAATATCTCGCCGGACAGATCCCACACTATTTACTTGGCGGCAAATATTCGTCCAGATCTCCAGCTTAGCCTGCTTAGTGGTTGATTTGGAGCTCCTGCCAAATAGGGCATCATAATGCTCACAAACTGCATTTGCCACAGCCATGCTTTGAGCATCGCAAAAACGTGCAGTTAGGGAGCCACGGCGTAGTTGACGGCCACATGGGTGTGTGGTGTCCCCTGCATCTGTGGAAATTGATGGTTGGCTATCTGGTGAGTCGTGTGTGGTTCTGGGGCTTATGGGGGAGGGTGATGTTGTGTGTGTGCTGCTATGGCTTAATGTCTGGGTTCCTGTTGAGCTATCAGATGTGGAGCGTGGGGAATGTGGAATGTGAGGTACTGGAATTGCGAGAACCAGAGGGTTGAGGTGGAGGGGTGGGTGACCTTGGTGGGGTGGTGGGTTTGGCAATCCGCTTTCCCTTGCTGATGTGTTTTGTTTTGTGGGTATGCTTGGTGTGTTGAGGCTGAGGATGCTGCAGGGTCTTACTCGATTTGGCACCCTTGTGTGTTCGTGCTTTTTTGGCAGGTGGTGGTGAATGGGTTAATGTCTCCTTGGTCCTGCGTTTTTTTGAATGTGCTTGTGTGTGTGGAGTATCCAGCGTTTTAGTTGGGGCATGTTCTGCCTGTGTCTGGTGCCTGCTCTTCTATCTTTTGGAGTATGAGGCATGTGTGCGGCTGCTATGTGCCTTGGGCCTTGGTTGCCTATTTTTGCTCCCTTTAGGTCTGCCCATATTGGTATCCAACACAGAGCTGAGTGCCTTGTGCTTTAAATATGTTTCCCGTGTGGGCGTGGTCAACAGCGGGTGCGCGCCTGCGCGCACGCACGCACGTCACCGCGGGGGAACGTCAGAGCTAGACCAGGAAAAGGCAGAAAATATGTCGCCCGCAATCTTTACCCAGGAGCAGGACGGCATCATCATGGATGTGAGTATGCGAGCGTGCGAGCGTGCGTTTATGTGCGCGCACACATTCCTTATAATAAAAAAAAAACAAAGCGCAAGAATAGTCTGAAACAACTTAGTTTGTCACGTTAAATACAACCCCACCTTAGTTTAACACATGTACGCAGCTACAAACTAGGCTAGATGCAGATAGAAGAACTAGGGCAATGTGAGGCAGCAAGAGGTTAATAAAGTGACTTTAGTTAGGCCAGGAAACTTGTTAATGTATTTGGTGGCTTAATGGTGGGTCCTTGTATCTTTTTTTTACAGATGATGCTGAGGAATCGCTACGACTTCCTGCCGTCAGATTATGACAAGCGCACGTTGGCCCTGGCGGTGGTGGACGCGATCGCACGCTGATCACAAACCACCTATACCTTCACCCAGATCGCCCAACACTGGTCTGATTTGAAGCGAAGGCATAAGCCCCGGGTGAGGCGGTACTTCGCCAAACATTTCCCATGTAAGTGTTGAAAATGTAAATGCACCTATAACCCTGGCCTCGCCTGGGCGTGGTTTTATGATTGTGTTTGTATTTCAGCACATGAATGGAATATGCGCTTCCACCCCACCCGGACCAGGACACGCAGCCCAGTGTTGGGCGAAACAGGTGAAGGTGTAGGTGGTCCACCGCCAGTGTCAATGGCCACCCCCTCCTCTGCCAGTGAGTATGAGGAGCCTCTGGACCTCAGCATGCAGGGGAGAGGGGAATCTGACGGCAGGGAGTCAAGCCTAAATGAGCCTCAACCTGACTCCGGTAAGGGAAATATAGTTAGAGATGTGCTAATACATGCATTAAATACATATACTCATGTGCAGTATTGTTAGTTGTAGATTCAGACGTCGCAGGGACATCCCAAGGGATGAGCGAGGAAGGGGGCGACGAGGAAGAGGTGGCTGGGGAAGGTGAGTAGATTGATACCTAGAAGCCTAACTTAATATGATATTCATGATACAACAACAGTCTCTAATATCAGTGTGTTTGTCATCCAAACAGATTCACAGCAGCAACCCAGGGAGGAAGAAAGGAGACGCCCCCGACGCAATGTGCGCCCCAAACATTGTAAGTGTTTTTTTATTTGGGCAAAGTAAATTAACTAACAATTCCATTGCCAAAAGCATCGCCCAAAGAAATTTTAATAAAAAATATTAAAACAAAAAGGCCTTAAAGCGGACCTTCACTCTGAATAAGAGTCTATCTTATATGTTTCCCACACCCTGTACATACAGATTGCCCACATTAAAATTCATCCTACCTGCACCTAGTGCATGTTATGAGCCTTTAAACATCCAAGATGGCTGATTATGGAAGCCGCCATCTTATCAGGCAGCCTGCAAAAAGGAAGTGCCTTGTAACTGTGCTGCTCTGCATTCTGGGATTGCTGACCTTTTCAAGAGCACAGCTCTGCTCTGTCTGAGCAAAGCACAGCTATAACCCACCCCCTGTACCTTATCCCACCCTCCTCTCCTCAGTAAGTGTGATGCTTCTGAGTCAAGATGGCGGCGCCCATATCCTAAATTCCAGAACAGAGTTGCAGGCCAGTGGGGGAAAGAATAATAAGTTAGTGACTAAAAACGTTTAAAATATTAGTTTCAAATGCTGCGGTCTCGTATTTGAAGAGTTTGGCCTTTTCATTAAATCACGCTGAAGGTCCGGTTTAAAAAGGGCCCCCAAAAAATCACGCAAAACCAAACCCTAAAAACAATGCTAAACTAATGTTGTTTTTCATTCACAGATCAAAGAAAACGACATGCTCCAGACCCCGAGGCCTAATTTGTGGGAATTGTCCTGAGAATTTGAATATTTTATTTTTTTAAAAATACCAAAATTTTAATCTTAAAAAACAAAAAAAAAAACAAAAAATGTAAACAACGTTTTAATAAAAAATAAAAATAAAAAAAAATAATGGGTGCATTGTCTTTTCTGCAAATGTACAATCACACAACATCATCACACATTTACATGACACAAAAGGTTTAGATATAGGCCAAAAAATAAGAAAAACTATCAAACAATTACGGTAAGCATTAAAGGCAAGGAAGAAGGAACACAAAGGAGATTAAGGTATGCATTAATGGCAAGGAAGAAGGAACACAAAGGAGATTAAGGTATGCATTAATGGCAAGGAAGAAGGGACACAAAGGAGATTAAGGTATGCATTAATGGCAAGGAAGAAGGGACACAAAGGAGATTAAGGTATGCATTAATGGCAAGGAAGAAGGAAGAAGGAACAACCAAAAATACATGTGACAATATATATATGTGTCAAATTGGCAGTTGGTGCCATATGTAAATTCCAATGGAAGTTTAGGGATGTGCGCTTGCGTGTAGCCAGATTGGCAACTGAAGAGCCATGGAGATGTAAGTATACTTGAAAAAACCAACAAAATGGAAGGTCAAATACGACGGAAGGCAAGCAGGTACGTTCAAAAACCAAGGAAAAAACAGGGAAAAACGGGCCGCCCGTGTGAACGGGAACGGAAGCCCCGATCAAATTGAAGGCACCCGAGAGGGCAAAAAAAACTTCACGAGTGAAGTCAAATTGACGGATCAGTTAGGGAGCCATTCCGACGGAGGCTCTGCATCACATTTGAGCCACGATTTGGGTGCTGCTGCTTTTGAGCTCCTTTTTTGTGACCAGACACTAACTTCACTCACTTCCTACACAGTGACAGCTTCTCTTCCACCTAAGATGTGTTTTGAACTTCACGAACTTGTGGCTCCTGTGCTCCCTCCACTTCCTCTCTATCCCCCATCACTGCTTTTTCTTTGAGTGCCGCTATCACTTGTTACATAGTCATTGCATGACTGCTCATTGCCGCTAAGCATCCCCTAATACAATAATTTTGTGGTACTACCCGTCCCCCCCCACTTTACCAAGGAAATCCACTCTTTGTGCCATGGACACCTGACCTATAAAGGCACAAATGTTGTTATGTGTATTCTTGCTACATGCATGTTCAGTATGATGACCTAGTCGAAGTCCTAGTACAATCTGCATGTCTAAACTGATCATTTTTTGGGGTACTCAAAGTGGGACAGTTTAAATCAGTTGGTGGATGATGGGCGTGGTTTAGTGTGTGGCTCAATTCCAAGTCACATGCTCTAGGAATATTTGGTCCATAAAAGAGGTTGGTGATTGAACCAATGCTTAGAAATCCATGCATTCCACTGCCACCATTCAACCAATGAGTCACATCAGTGGTAAACATCCAGCATTCTGTATTTGGTAGAACAGTCTTCTCGATGCCAGCAAAGTGGGACATTTAGGCTTCCCCATAGTTTTTGGGGAGACAATGGGCCTCTAAGTGGGACATCTGGTCAATTTATGCATGTCTGATGAGAAAAATGTTAGAAAACACAAATTACATATAATAAAAAAATGTACCTTTTGTAAAATAAAAAAATATTACCGCAACAGAAGGACTGATAACAAGCTTCATATTTTCATTGATAAGTCCCAACAGCTGGGAGAAAGTAGGATCCTGGTAATCAAAACGCTGTCCTAAAACAATGGACATAATTATATTCCCAACAGCAAAATTTGTTTTTAAAGTCAGGTCGGTTGGTTCACCTGTTAATGCATAAACAAAAAAAAAGTATTATATTTTAAACTGCTCTTCCATTCTGTATGCCCTCCCTGCCACATTGTGCAACATACATAGGCTATTCCTTCTTTGTGATGTTTTTCTCAGTTGCCAACACAAGTTAGTATTCAGTCTGGTACTGCAGCATTTTTTGTAGTTCTAGTTGTTTTTTTAGGCAGATCATTTTTTGGGGATAAAATGCATAAACTTTCCAATAAAGCCAAAATAACAACATAAAATTGCTTCTCAGCCATTTGTCCAAGAACAATGATTATCTGATCAAAGTTTCACAGACCATACAGAACAGGAAACGTATACAGTGTTATGAGACTGGTAGTACTTGGTGTTGCTGGGAAGAAAAGGGATTAGTGTCCTTTAAGAACAAAAGTTTTTAGTAATGGGACTGGAGGGAGTTGGCTCTGTTGATAAAAGATCAGTACTGCCATGATCTGGCATGGGTCTTGATGTCATCAGTGCTCATGCACCCAAGTAGCCTCTGCTGCAACATGTGCTGGACAGAATGTAAGCTTTTATAGTCATAGTCCAGGCATAGCCATTGGTTAGCACATTGTATAGGGCTACATCTGGCACTGTATTAACTGTTTGCGGTTTAAAAATTGAAGACAAATTGGCTTGGGGTTTGATGCTTTTACATAAGGAAAGGAATTATTTTCTCAAGCATTGTGGGTGTGGCTTGGGAGCTGTGATGCAAGCACATTGTGTGCTTAGGATCAGTCTCTAAGACTGGCCGTATGCAAATTATCAGCGTGTTCATCAAGATGGGCTATTACAATGCCCCAGATACTGCAGCCATGAAAACATTTAAAGGGCACTCAATTCTTCTTTTTAAAGATAATTAGTAAAATATATGTGGCAAGGGGGCGGGGTAATCTAGTGCAAAAACGGATGTTTAACCTTAGAAAACAAAAGTGAAACCCAACATCGACGATCCGAAGCACTGGAGCAATGCATAATGTAATCCATGATTTTCAATCCCCCTGTATCCGTCCCTCTTATGTGGCTGTACCTCTTTGTATAAAAGCAGTCTCTCCTGGGATCTGTCACTACTCTCGGATGGAAAGTGGGGAAGAATGGAGGAGACCTGTGTTCTCCCCCTCTTCAGACACTGACAGGGCGTCTATCGGATGCCCAGTGAGAGTCATTTTAACTGTGTCAACAGTGGTTGAGTTTTTTTTTTTTTACAGTTTCATTTTATTCTGAACTAGTAAGGGGTCTCATGGACACCTATACCAGTTCAATTATCATAACCTGCGCCATCAATGGCCAGGGTGGTGCAGATAAGCTTGGGGCCCATATCATGGGCACAGTGCTCAGCATTGAAACCCGTGCTATAAGGCATAAGAGCTGGTAATGACTAGGAGCAGGGGACAGCAGTTCAGCCCTTGAGCCCTGGAATTACCAGTCCAGATGCTTGGTTTGCCAGGATGGTAAGCTTTAGGGGGAGGGCACACATTCGTCTAAATTTATTTAAAGTAGTATGAGGGGGTCAATTTTAAAAAAAAAAAAACAGATGTAGCAAACATTAGCCATCACATACCAGCTCATCGCATTGTGATGTATCTCAAAGAAGACATTGAAAAGCATTTAATATTTCAAGATAGCACGATGCACCAGTGCAATAAATGGACCGTTAAGGAACACTGCATCTGTATTCCCACCCAAAAAATGTAACAACATTTCCAGTATTCACAAGGAAGCTCCACCTCCACCACTTGCCCCTGCAAAGGGCCCTCCACCAACCTTTGGGTTATGGTCTGGTCCAGGAGACTTTTCAGTCTTTGGTCTGATGGGCCGTGGGGCCAGCAAGAAAGCTATCGGCAGCAGTGGGGTGCCCTGTCCCATGCTTGGTCAAGCCCTTTTTTGTTTTTGAAAACTTGCAGCCAAAGCCACCACGGGGCCGGATGGAGAGTTTAGAGCAGCAAAGCCATCGCCAGCAGTCGCCGTGGCTGCTTACTGCACATAAGCCACCAAGCACAGCCGCTGGCAGCTCAATGCAGGGAACTGATTTCTGCTGGACCAGCTGGGCGACTACATTACCCCCTGCCCAGAATGGCAAAGCAGGAGTTCCCGAGCAGCACGCACCTGCACAAGGGTGACACAAGGGACTTGATCTGGCATCCCAGTAAGTAGGCGGGAGGCAGAAAACTACCCATCAGTTTCTTGGCTGGACTATTATTTAAAGGGAAAAAAATATTGTATCTAGGCACACCCCTATTGTGAAAGGGTATCTAATTATAATGATTGATTTTTCTAGGAAATCTAGAAAAAATATGTGTTTGTTTTATAATGTGATGTTTTATTCATCTCCCTGTATTTGTGCATTGATTTTGCATATTACTGTAGTTCAGAAGTAGATATTCTTTAGGCTGGGGCATCTGAGTGATCAGTTTAACTTTTACCTTCCAGGGGTTCAAGAACCTTGATAAAATATCCACACTCCTCAATAATTCGATCTTCTATAGTCCTTTTGCCCATGCCAAAATCCCGAAGTGTGGCAATTGTAAACCTTCTTATGGTTTTCCAGCTTTCACCATGGTTAAATGGTATACCTAAGGGAAAATTGAGGTTGCAAGACCAACATTAAACTTTATTATTAACAGAGAGCTGAAACTAAAGGCCTACCAAATGAATTTAGCATATCTGGTGGAGATATATTCCCAGTGTATCAAGAAATATTAGTTCAAATTCGTTGTGGAAAATTGAGAAATTTTAAAGATATTATGTAAAGAGTTTTCAGTGGTCAACATAGGCCAGAAATTGACCTGGCTAAACAATGCATTGGGTACATTAAACACAACATTAACAGAAACAGAAGCAAAACCAGACTTACAAACACCATCCAGCATGTCGGCACTCCCAGGCCTGAACAACATACTCTGTTGGGCCCCAGACAGAGGCAGACTGGACCAGGACTAATGATTGATAGTGGGAGGCTAGGTTAGTGTCAGCAGGGTCAGGATTGATGGCAGTAGGCCCAAACAGGGGCGTTTCTAGCCTGGCTGCTGTTGTGCTAGGGGGGCCAGGTTGGTGGCCAGTTCTCAAACAAAACATAACCTTAAAGAGGAACAAAACCTGGGATTTTGACTGATTTTCCCTGGTTTTGTTTCGTGCCCCAGGAGCATCCTGATTTTGGATGCCCTAATGTGTGAAACCCTCCCAGATTGGCAGTAGCAGCTTACCTTTTGCTGGTCCAATGGCACATGCTCAGGCTCTCATCCAATCATAGCCATTTCTCATGCTTATGCCATTGCACAAATGGCTCTGATAGTCGTACCCGTAGAGAACACGTAGAGAAAATGTAATCCAAAGATAAACACTCATTTGTTTCAGGGAGGGTTTTTTATGTATTTTTTGGCAAGTTCTGTTTTTTTTTTCGTTTGGCAGATCTTGCTAGCAAAAAGCTGGTTGACATGCTTATTTCCATTACTAAAAACCATGCTGCTAAAGCCGCCATGATTTTTATCAATGAAAATGACAGCCAGCACAATTTTCTTTTTCATTTGGTATGATTAAAAAAAAATAAAATCCCCCCCGTATAAAAAAGCTAACTAGCCTGGGTGCCAGGCATAAAGGCTGGTAACCCAGTGCTCATAGGGTGCATCGGACAGCCTTTGTCCCTGCCAGTTACCAGCCCTTATGCCCTTTGATATGGGTTTGAGGTTCTTCCCTGGAAGACCCCATGGGCTATTCTGCATCCCCAGTTTCCCAAATGAGGTTGTGGATCATAGGGTGGATCACGGCACATCACCCAACATATTAAAAAAAGTTAGAAAAAAATGTCTGAGGCCCCCCTTTAGGGCTCAACAACCAGGAAAACCAAGAACTGGTGTTGGTAATTCAAGGGCCAAATTGCTGGACCCTGGCCCTAGCCATTCCCAGCCCTTATGCCGTATAGCACAGGTCTGGTGCCCAGCACTAGCCCATGCTATGGGTCACTGGGCTCATCCGCATCACGATGCAGGTAATTGATATTGAACTGGTATAGGGGTGAATGGAACACCCTACCAGTTCAAAGATAAAGTGAAAATTACACAATATGGCACGCATATTAAACATATATTTTATTATTATTAATAAACATATATTTACCTTTCCCAGTCCTCTGTCCAGAGCTGCTGGGGGACCCCTTCCATGACCCTCCCCTCCTGGTATCTATGAAGTCACATGGGAAATCCCAGAGATGCTCCACCTCTCAGTATAAAAGGCAGCTTGCCCTGCCCAAGCTCAGTCCCCTCATTGGTAGCAAGAATGAAAGAAGGAGGGACCTTCTCTGGGTGGCTGTGGTGAGTGTCAGTACTGCCACCTTGTGTTGCTGAAAGAATATGCTGGAGGTGGCGGATAAGAGCTCCGAAGTTTGGCGAAACCCAGCACAGGACACTCAGCAGATCAGCAGATCAGAGTAGGAACTCCCCGTGACACAGAATAGAAGAAAGAAGACAGGACCAGTAATTAGTGAAATTAAGAATAATAATATTTATGTCTGGTGTTTTGGGAGTGGGGCAAACACATCTTTAACTCTAGCTGGAGTGACTACTAAGGCTTCACGATCCTTCCATGGCTTGATCAGGTTTATGTGGTAAATCTGTTAGCGTTTCCTTCTACCTGGTTGGTAAACCTTGTAGTTCACCTCGCTCACCTTCACTACAACCTCATAAGGACCCTGCCACTTTGCCAGAAATTTACTTTCAACCATGGGCACTAACACCAGAACCCGGTCCCCAGGATTAAAGGCCCTCACCCTGGGCGATCTATTATATATTCTGCTCTGGGCCACCTGAGCCCTTTGCATATGCTCCTTGACTATCGGCCTTACCTTTTCTATTCGGTCCTGCATCTGGGCCACATGTCCAATTATACTTTTGTATGGGTTGGCCTCAGTTTCCCAGGTTTCCTTGGCTATTTCTAACAAACCCCGTGGATGCCGACCATACACTAGTTCAAAGGGAGAAAACCCTGTAGACACCTGGGGTACCTCCCGGATAGAAAACATGAGATACGGCAACAAACAGTCCCAGTCACGGCCATCCCTTTCTATGACTTTCTTTAGCATGTGCTTAAAGGTTTTGTTAAATCTCTCTACTAACCCGTCTGTTTGGGGGTGGTACACTGAGGTTCGGAGATGAGTAATTTTAAACAGCTTGCACAGCTCCTTCATGACCTTTGACATAAAGAGCGTTCCCTGGTCAGTTAGGATTTTCTTTGGAATCCCTACATGTGAGAACATTAGAAACAGTTCCTTAGCAATACTCTTAGAGGCCATATTTCTTAATGGAACTGCTTCCGGGTAGCGGGTAGCATAGTCTAAGACCACTAATATGTATTGGTGTCCCCTTGCAGACTTCACAATGGGCCCCACCAAATCCATGGCAATTCTCTCAAAGGGGACCTCAATGATGGGAAGTGGCACCAAGGGACTCCAGAAATGTGATGTTGTTGTACTTAACTAGCACGTAGGGCAGGACTCGTAGTACCTTTTTATTTCCTTGTACACCCCAGGCCAAAAGAACCTTTGAAGAACTCTCTCTTGGGTCTTACTAGTCCCCAAATGCCCTCCAATTATGGGCGATCTCCAGCACCATGTGACGGTATGCTTTAGGTACCAGAAGTTGTTCCACAATTTCATTATTAATTTTGGAGACCTGATACACCAGATCCCCATTCATGGCAAAGTGTGGAAACTTCTGGTCAGCTTCTTGTTCCTGAGGTACACCATTCACTACCGTGACATTTGCCCTTGCGGTCCCCAGAGTGGGGTCTCCTAATTGTACAGACCCAAAATTACTCCGAGCCACATCTAGGTCTAAGACCCGCTGTTCAGGCAGGGAAGTATCGTCATCCTCGTCTGTAGTGGAAATCGGTCTTCGCTGCATAACTCAGAGGTACCCATATTTTCACTCAACTCTACAACAGGGAGGGTTACAGGTTCTGCCGTAGATTCTTCGCTGCCAGCAGAAGTGCTACCCCTTTCCTACAACTCCCAGAACAAGGGTAAATCACGACCGCCTATTACTTCATTCATAAGGCGTTTAACCACCCCGACTTCATAGTTCAGTGTTCCAGCGGGGCTCTCAAACTTACCCGTGGCTACAGGGTAAGCTACGATATCCCCGTGGATGCAAAGTACTCTAACGTTTTTATTTAGTACATAAGGGTCGATTCAAAGAAACATGTCAAAGCTTAGATTTTGTTGCCGATCATGGTATTATTTCTGAACGCTCGAGCACTCGTATGAACTTGCGACTGATTCTATAACGTAATGAGTTTCCTATTGTAAAGTGCCCGTCCGTTCGTATGCTATCTCCCGACCTTGGGCCAGTCATTTCCCAACTTAATTTTTAGGTTGAGTGATCTGTTGTTGAGACGGCAGCATGTTATTTTTCCCTTCTTCCATCGTCCACCTCTTCGTATTTCTTGCGTTTCCCGATGGTTTTTCCTGCTTTTTAACCTCTAACACTCATGCGCTCGTAAATGTGGAAGATCTTGCGCATGCGCAATACAAGCTACACTCAACTAATGTGGCCCATATCGTACACTACCTAGCTCAACCCAACTACTTTGCGACATTCTTACACGTACCTTTATTAACCCTAAAACTTACCCAAACCCCTTGTCGGTTTGATTTTTCTTGTTTTTGATGACCCTAAAACTGACCCAAACCCCTTGGCGGTTGGATTTTTCATCATTTCCCTGACCCTAAAACTTACCCAAACCCCTTGGCGGTTGGATTTTTCTTCATTTCCCTGACCCTAAAACTTACCCAAACCCCTTGGCGGTTGGATTTTTCTTCATTTTCCTGACCCTAAAACTTACCCAAACCCCTTGGCGGTTGGATTTTTCTTCATTTCCCTGACCCTAAAACTTACCCAAACCCCTTGGCGGTTGGATTTTTCTTCATTTCCCTGACCCTAAAACTTACCCAAACCCCTTGGCGGTTGGATTTTTCTTCATTTGGATGACCCTAAAACTTACCCAAACCCCTTGGCGGTTGGATTTTTCTTCATTTCCCTGACCCTAAAACTTACCCAAACCCCTTGGCTGTTGGATTTTTCTTCATTTGGATGACCCTAAAACTTACCCAAACCCCTTGGCGGTTGGATTTTTCTTCATTTCCCTGACCCTAAAACTTACCCAAACCCCTTGGCGGTTGGATTTTTCTTCATTTCCCTGACCCTAAAACTTACCCAAACCCCTTGGCGGTTGGATTTTTCTTCATTTGGATGACCCTAAAACTTACCCAAACCCCTTGGGGGTTGGATTGTTCTTATTTGTGTGGTTCATAAATATTACCCAAACCACTTAATGTACATCTGTATTTATTTATTAAAACATGCCTTTTCGTGTTTTGCTAAATGTAATGTATGTTATAAATAGAAATGAGTCATTTTAGAATGTAAAAATATTTATTTTTTTAACAATATATAGATGTTTGTAAAATTTTTTGTGCCAGTAAAATTTTTAAAATGTAATTAAAATTTTAAAAACTATTTACAATCTGGAGCCAGGACCAAGGGCACTAATCATCTTCTTCAGTTGGCCCCAACGTCGCCTGTATGGCCTGCAGCTCGGCCACCAACTCAAGGATCCTTTTTTTCTTTTCTTCCACTGTTTGCAGTGGGATCCCTGTAACCAATTGAGAATTAAACATAAATAGTAGTACCAGACCGGTTTGTAGGCTGCGGATTGATAGTTTGTTAGTCAAATCCAGCGGAATCCATCACATATGTCATTCTTCATAGTAATTAAGGTCAGGAATTTAGCACAGGTAACTATTCTAAGTGCTTAACCCAGATCTTCGACATGATTTTCTTTAAAGCAACAACTATTTCAAAAGGATTTGCCCCCATATCATATTTTTAATAGTTAAATTTAGTGCACATAAATTATTATTCTTTCCACCACTGTGCTGCAACTCTGTTCCTGAATTTGGGAGACGTGCGCCGCCATTTGGACTCAGAAGCCTAACACTTACTGAGTAGAGGAGAGTGGGATAAGGTCCAGGGGAGCAGGTTATAGTTGGGCTTTGCTAATACCGACCAGAGCTGGGGTCAGGGAAAGGTCAGCAGGCCCAGAATGCAGGGCAGCACATTCATAAGGCACTTCCTGTTTGCATGATGCCTGTAAAGATGCCGCCTTCCCTAAGCCGCCATCTTTGATTTTTAATGGCTCATAACATGCAGTAGATGCAGGTCGGATTATTGTGTATGTGAGAAATCTGTATGTACAGGGTGTGGGAAACATATAAACTAGGCTCTTATTCAGAGTGAAGGTCCGCTTTAAGCTAAGGAAGTGCCCACAGGAAAGTGTGAACTACCCATTGGGTACGCCTTTATTTATGTGTGTGTTATTGGCAACTAACACAGAAGTCACAATAATGGCATGCCTACTTACTTGGTTGGTGGCCGACAGATGGCTGGTTGGGGCCAACAGGATGTCCTTGGTCCTGGCTCTGGTGTGAAGAAGACCCTGGAGAAACATGGGAAATAGGGTTATTTTTATGGTCTGAGTCACTATTCCCCAAATATCTGGGTCCCACTCTGGCTGACATCACTCACCTTCGCCAGGGTCATCCTCAAGCATCTCTGCTGCCTCCTCTCCCACTACCTCACCCGCTCCCGAAGCATCTAGAAATACAGAATAAAGGACTAATTATTGTCTGATCTTGCATGTATATATTTGTGTATATACATGAAGAGTGACATACCAGAGGCTTCCGCATGCAAGGCAGGGTATGACTCCGTGCCCACGCGGTTCCGCCCCTCCTCTGTTGTAAGGTCCAGGGGCTGGTCTGATGAACCAACAGAGGAGGGGTCGCCCTGGAGACCCACCACCTTCACTACCAGCTGCAGATTCATGCAGCACTGGTCGGCCTCTGCGACCCGGGTGCGGCGAATGCGGGAATCCATTTCCAACACTAAGGCAGAAATGTAATTATAAATAAAGGCCTAACTTATGACTTTTTAACATATACCATGCAATCGCTATGTACTTACTTGAGAAATGGATCCCGCAAAACCTCCGCACCCGGGCCATGTGCAGCCGATTGAGGTCCGACCAATGCTGCATGATCTGCGTGTGGGTGAAGGTGGTGCTGGTGACACGCTGGATTTCTGTGATGATCTCCAGGGCGATGGCGCGTTTTTCAAAATAATTGGGCACGAAGTCATACCTGCGCGCAAGCATGGTCTGCAAAACATAATTTAAACACAGCATTTACTTTTCCACACCTAGGCATATGTGTTAAAGCAGAATTTGAAAAGTTAATGGCATTAACACACACATTTAGAGTCAATATTTGCTTTGGCCTTAAGAGTTGTTTGGCACGTGTGTGGCGTGCCTTTGCTTTAGAATGTATTTGGGAAACATTAAGATCATCCAAACTTGTTCAAAGCGCATCCTTAACATGTACTCCATCATTTAGTATTTGCTTAAAAGGCAGAGAAAGGCACTTACCAGCATGATGATCTCTTCTTGTTGACGGGTGAAGATAGTGGGCGCCATCTTTATGCTTCTTCAAGGCAGCAGATAAGTCAAACCCCAGCGGGTTCCTGGTTCCGCACGAACGTACGTTCGTAAGATCGCGTAGGCGAGCGCATAGGCGTCAGACGCTGTGCGCCTTATTTAAAGGTCCCTGCACCCAAACCTAATTTTTCTTTGTCTTTTGCACGAAAATGGCTCCCAAAAAGATCCCTGCTAAACGCACCAAGGCAAGCCAGGCCGCTGAGGGACCCAAAACCAGGTCCCAACAAGGAGCAAAGAAGGGTCGGCCCAGCAAGGTAATTAGCAGCTCGGCACCACCAAGGGACACTGTACCCGCAAGCTCCAAAAAAAGGGCCACAAAGGCACGTGCCCCTGCGGCCCCCAAAACAACTAAAAGGAGCCGCAGCCCATCCAGGCGCACAACCCCAGCACGGGCAAGCCCCAGGGCCCGCAGCCCAGCCAGCCACAGAACGCCAGCACGGGCAAGGCCAAGGAGCCGCAGCCCATCAAGGCGCCAAACCCCAGCACGGGCAAGCACCAGGGCCCGCAGCCCAGCCAGCCGCAGAACGCCAGCACGGGCCAGCACCAGGGCCCGCAGCCCTTCCTGGGACAGAAGTCCACGCCCAGGGCCAAGCCGGGCACTTAGCCCCCCAAGAGGGCCAAGAAAGGCCATCTTGCAACCGCATTTGGTTGCGACATCTACACCTGGAAGTTCTGTGGCCAGCCACGCAAGAACACCCAGCCCCTTGCCCAGTCCAGCCCAGTCATTAGTAAGCCAACAATCTATGCATTCCCCAACCCACCACGAGTCCATAATGTCCCCACATGTGTCTGCACACATGGAGGAGCCCCAAACCCAAACAGCTGGCCGCACATTGCGTCGCGGACAGTTGTGTGGGCGTTTCTCCCATAGCCAAAATATGGCATTGGCTAGTGGCCTAACATTAGTCTATGATGAGCTATATGGGAGCAAATCCAAATTCACAACCAAGCAGCGAAAAATGGAAATGTTGGAAGAACTCCAACGCCAAGTAAATGCAGCAGGGGAAGAGAAGAAAGATGTGGGCCAAATCCAACGGAAAATCTCAGATCTGAAATATGCTCTACGCCAAAAAGAAATCAAAAGGCATAATTATAGGTAAATAAATGATCTAGTAAAATGTCATTGTTAGGATGTATGCTAATTTTCAAATTGTAATATCCTACTTTGAATTTACAGCATGAAAACTGGAGGGGGGTATCCCACAAAATTGGAGTTCACACCTGCTGAGGAAATGGTGCTGGGCCTTCTCCATCCATTCGCGGTCGGTGGCCATGCAGCCCTAAGGGACACAGACTCACCGACCCGTACAGAAGGTGAGTAACCTTCATATGCATGTTTCCCTTGTGGGTTGCTTAATTAACTTGATAAAGGTAACAGTTGACGCTATGCCCCTCTGCTGTGGCTTGTTTTTGCTAGCGCTAATGTGCATGGTTGTGTCATATTTGTGTACATTTTGGCCAAACCGATTTGGCCCGATACATTATTTTAATTCTTCAAGACCAAAAATTATGCTTGGAAGCACGATTTAAATTAAGCCAAGTCATAAATGTAGACTCAAACACAAAACACACATCAATAGGGATGTGTGGGACATTGGGTGTGTGAGTTGTGTTTGAGGCCAAAGATAGAAATAAGAGGCCAAAACAGATCTGAACTAAAGAATGTTAGGGCAACTCGATTTGTGGCCAATGCTAGTTGGATGCTGACTGTGTCCACTTCCTAACTTGGAACTGAGGTCACTTAGCAGTTAAACCAATCCATTGCACAGATCTCCAACTGAGGGTAATGCAATAATTTTGCACGTTGCTGTAGAAATAATTAATATTAGCCAATGTATTTGTTTTACTTTGCTAAAGCAAACATTGCTTACGTGTGTGTTAACCTGGTTTCCCTTGTCTCTTCTTTAGCCCAGCATCAGATCACAGCAAGTGTGGATTCCCCCCCCCCCAGTTTGAATATGCCTTTGACTTCTGTACAGCATCGGAGTCCAGATCCGAGTTTTCTGGTAAGTTTCTTGTGTTTATTAACTGAAACAAAGTGAAGAAGCATGTTTTAAAATGTTTTGGATTAAATGAAGAACCCAAACTTATTTGTTGTTCTTTTTCTGCCCCTATAGACCCACACAATCATGGAAGAGATCCAGGACATGGAGGAAGATGGAACCATGCTGGGCCCATCCGAAGACCTCCCCCTGGGTCAGAATCTGCAAATGTCCCAAAATGTATCTCTGTCAATTCCGCAGCAGCAGAGTGAACCCGCATCCATTGAGCATGCATATGGGGCACAGCATGCTGAGACTGAGGCTACAGTCCCCAGGCTTCCCTCTGCTGTTGAAGAATTGCAAAGTATGCCTGTTGCTGTTGAGGGCCCCAGACCACGAGGCAGGGCCCACCCAAGAGCAAGGGTAATTGTGCGGCGCACTCCCTTGCGCCGCACAATTACCCTGGGGAGGCAGAATGCCCTGGTTGATTTATGGCACGAGGAGAGGAGAGCATTTGAGGCACGCCATCAATATCTGCATGAGGCAAGGCATGCCCAGATGGACACCCTCAATGCTACCTTACAGGCCATGCTGAGTGAGCTTAGGACCCACAACAGCAACATGGTCAATGCAACTAATGCAAGCCAGGCATCCATGGGTGAATTGCTCAATATGCAGAGAAACATTTTGGAGCAGTTGCAGATTACCAATGCAACCCTCGCCCAGGGTAGCTCCCAGCCACATGGCCCTCCACCCGGGATTTTTGGGTATCCACCTTATTAAGGCAACTTCTCCTTGATTGTGTGCCACATCTTTTAGATTTCCCCCCACTGTATTTACTTTGCGTTTGAGTTTTTCCAACATACTATTTGGGTTTGAGCTGCAGGTTGTGTTAAGGATTTGCTCACATATAGCTCATTAGATTTTGGAGTTAGGCCAGTAGACAATGCCATATTGGAATGGTGAGTGTAGGTGGCCTTTAACATGGACCACTTATGGCTTTACATTTATTTTGGGTTTTTTGACTTCTCCGGTTTGCAGACATGTTTGGCTGACATTATGGGCAGGCCAAATTAGCCATGGCCACAGGCACTATTAATGGCTGGACTGGGATGGGCATGGGACTGGCTGTCCTTGTTTGGGTGTGCCACAGAGTTCCAGGTGTAGATTTTTTTTATGGATACAAACCCGGTCTTGATTTGTTTATAACCACAATTGAATGCTGACTGTGTAATTTGTTGTTAAACATTTTGTTATGCTTTTTGTGGTCAGACTAAAAGAAATATTTTCAAACATTCAAAAAACTTGTTTGGTTTGATTAAAAATAACATTGTACCTCACCTTTGACTAAAAAAAACACAGTATACGTTAACATGGTTTACAAGGTGAATTAAAAGCAAAGGAAACATTAGGAACCACAGTAGAACTATTTCAAGGCATACAAATGAACATTTAATGGCACACAATTGACAACAAAGGCAAAAAAATAAAAAAAATATTAATGTTATTTAGGAAAAATGCTGCACAATCAAATTGGCACGCACAGATTGTCCAGATTCACTGGTTGTGCCCACATAATTCTCTGCTTCCTCTTCAATGGGTGTAGAGGGCAGAACATCAACATATCGGGGGACACGTTCTTGGAGGGCAAAATTATGCATTACTGCACACGCCATTATAATGTCAATAACCTTCTTAGTGTCATATTGAAGGGCGCCCCCGGTATGGTTGAAAAACCTAAAACGGGTCTTCAAAAGGCCAAAGGCCCTCTCGACCACAGCCCTGGTTTTGCGGTGTGCACGGTTGTAGGCTTCTTGAGCGGCATCCTGGGGCCGCAACACAGGCGTCATGAGCCAAGGTAGAAGCGGGTAACCTGAGTCCCCTTAAGAAGAGAAAGAAAATACAATTAAGCAATGAAAGTCAGAAAACAAAGCTAATTTAATTTAAAACAAAAATCCATTCAAAGAAAAATTAACAGGGCACATTATCCAAATAATTAGGGGAAGAGATGTGGTGAAAATAAACATAATATGCTTAAAGTCAACAAAGACTGGTAACACATCTGCTACGGTAGGTCAAGGGTGCTATTAAATATGGGTATATTTAAGGGCTCAGAAATGTGTCAATTATGATGCTGCTGAGGGGACACACACAAATAACAATAAACACGAGTATGTCAGTTACAGAATAATATTCCAAATGGAGCCGAAACTGGGATAAACTTTGGCACAATCTGGTAGAGCAGAGATTTTGAAACATGGGAGTTACACACATCGCAAAAAAAGATCCAACTACAAAATCAGGAAACCGCTTGTTTGTTTGGGCAAGAATAATGAAAGATGTTGCAACAGTTGCCAAATGTGGAGTCAGATCTCAAGAAAACGTTCAAGAGGAAAAACAAATATTATTAAAGTGGACCGTCACCCAGTGTTGATGGGCCCGGGAATCTATAATATTCCCGGACCGATCACCTCCCTCACCGCGGGACATCCGAGATCGGATGTCCCAAAACCCACACAAAAAAAACTCATCTGCGGCGTCAGCCGCCGCCTCCCGCGTGCACCTCTAGGTGTGCGCGCAGCCGTTTGTGAAGGGCCGGCGCGTGCACTGTCAGAGGGGCGCGCGGGAGGCGCCGGCGGACGCGCTGTGTTGTCCGCCGCTGTCACCCATTTGTGTCAAGGAAAAGTCAAAGAAAAGAGCAAGTGCCAAAAATGAAACACACTTACCAAGCAGCCATGCACCAGAAAATTCACCAGCCTCAAATCGCCGATACAAACAGATCGCCTAAGGATATAGGAATCGTGAGAAGAGCCAGGGTAGCCGTCAAGGACACTCAAAAAACGCATGTCAGGCCCAACCACTGCCTGGACATTAAGGGAGTGTCCCATTTTCCGATTCCTAAAGAGAAAACATAAAAAAAAGGGTCAACACATAACAGATCTAAATTGTACGGCCAAACAAACCACAAAAATAAAGAGGAATGAAACACTATTGTCATCAGTAATAGGAGGCAAACTTGAACCGAGGATAAAAACTATAAGGGGATCAATCCACATAGGGATTAGTATGAGAAGGGAAGATTGCACAGAGGGATATGTAAGCTAATGGAATAAGAAACATATGGATGAATAATCAGAGGGAATATTACACATTGGAATCAATAATAGGATGGTTTATGCTAAACAACTCTTAAACTAAAAAAGCGCCCCAAATATCTACCTGTATATGTACTCGTCGGCTGCACGAGAAACGAGGGCCACATGTGTACAATCAATTGCACCAATTACATTGGGCATGTCGGCAATATTAAAAAAACCAAGCTTAATGGCGTTTCTGGCTACCATATCATCAGGGAAATAAATATATTTCTGAGTTATGGCAGCCATGCCTTCCAAAAATTTGGATAGTGCGCGGCTGGGAAAACCCCACAGAGAGGGCACCCAGCCTCTGGAACGAGCCGTTCGCCAAAAATTGCAGGCAGCCAAGCATCTTGGTCATACCTGAAATTGCATGCCCCTTCCTTGTGGTGCGGGCTAACCATGGCCACAGCTCACTATACAATTTATGGAGGGAAGCGCGATTAAGCCTGGTCAGCTCGAACAGCTCAATGTCATTCATGCGATCGATGTGCATGCGACGACGCAGAGGCAATCTGCCCTCAGACATCCGGATCAAATCGATGCCAAAAAGCATTAGAGCTTGATGTTCCTCAAACTCACTCCTATCCATGCTACTCCCGAGGCCAAAAAGCTGCCGGATAAGATTTCGGGAATCAAACCTTAAATGTGCTTATAAACACTTGGCAATCAGCTCTCAATTGATCGCAAGCCCATGTCATTAACGAGAAAATTAGGACCGATCGCAAAAAATACGATTTGGACGGGAAATATACAATAACTAACGGAAATAGTACAATTGACGGCCGAAGATCGAAAGAGCATATACGTCTATGGCCGAACGTTCGTGCGAATACGAAATGGCCAAAAAAAAGGGAAAAAAATGACTAACACCCACCCAAACTTCCGATTCCCGATCCGAAATTAATTAACTTTTGCTTTTAGAATCGACCCTATAGTCCCCAATCACAAGGCTGGCCCGTACCAAGGTTACCAGGCTACCCAAGTCCAACAGGGCCTTCACTGAGTAGCCATTTACTCTCAACGGCAAAATATGTGGTTCAGTCTGTGACCGCGGAACGGCGGTACAAGCGGGTTCTGCGAACAGGGACCTTCGGCAGCCAGCGCCACATTCCATGGGCTCAGGGGAAAAAGGGCAATCAGCGGCTATTTGTCTCCACTCACGGCATCCTCCCTAGGATTAGGGGGCTTCTGGGGGTCAGGGTCAGTCTTTTGCCTTCGCTCAAAATCCAGAGCCCTGCCCCCTCTTACATCCTTCTACACACCCCCAGCGGGAACTCGCTTACTCACTGTAGTCACGGGCTTGATGGTCTTGGACGGTGCTGGCGCTGTAGGGGCATCCCGAAGGTAGTCCTCAGTCGCGATAAAAATTTCAACCAAGTTGACCAGTTGCTCAGTAGTCTGAGGGTATCCTTGTCCTACCCACCGTTGTAACTTTGGCAGCAGGGTCCGGAAGTAGTGGTCCACCACGACTTTTTCGACCATCTGCATGGGTGTAGAACACTCTGGATCCAGCCATTTTTGGACTAGATGAATTAAGTCATACATTTGCGACCGGGTAGGCTTATCAACGGCAAGTCCAACTGTGTACTCTCCTTGCACGCACCGCTAGCGTAACACCCAGGCGAGCAAGGATCTCCATTTTAAGTTTGGCAAAGTCCTGTACCTCTTGCTCCCTGAGGTCAAAATAGTTTTTTTGCGGCTCACCGGTCAGGAATGGTGCAATCACCTCTGCCCACTCAGCAACTGGCAGCTGTTCTCTATTAGCCACATGCTGGAATACAGTGAGGTAAGCCTCGACATCATCGTCAGGAGTCATCTTTTGCAAGACCCGCTGAACGGCTCTCCTCGCACCACCAGTCTCAGCCAGGCTTCTGTCCGGTTGTGAGATTTTGGCCATGACAGACTCTCTGAGCGCAGCATTATGCTCCATTAACAGGCAATTTGTCTCCTGCTGCTGGAAGCTAGCCTGGATTAACTGCTTTATTACCTCCTCCATTGTACTGGATGAGCTTTCAACTGTCCCCAATATTCCAATGCAGTGTTTCTTTGTCAATCCGTTGCCCCTAGCAACAGACTATGCCCACATCCTTCACCAATTTGTCTGGGTCTGGGGTGAACGGCAGTGACACGGACGACAGTTCTTCTTCAAATCAAAGTAATTTATTGAAAATAAAAGGTTCAACAGCCAAAAACTCTTAACATCAGAGAAAGTGGCAGCCAATACTACAGTACAGCAAGCGGTTACCTCACTAGCTCTAGTAACGTCCAGGGTGGGATAATGCAGCAAGCTGAAAGTCCTTGTTGTAATAGGTCCTGTTACAGGGCACACAAGCCCACGTTATTAATCCACAAGTCCCAGTTCGGGGAACACAAAAGGCTCGATTCAGAGACACATTCGTCCTGACTTCCGTAGCTGTCTGTGAAAGTTTTGGTGGGTGTTTGTCATTTTTTGGCTTTTTTTCGTATCTTTTTCACTCGCACGAACGTTCGAGAACATGCGTATATGCTCTTTCGATAATGGTGACAAAATCGGAAGATTTACGTTACTTCGGGAGCTTTTTCCCACCAAATCGGAAATGTTTCGTCCGTTCAGAATTTTTTCGTTATTGCAATGGGCTTGCGATTAATTCAGAGAGCTGATTGCCGATGGTCCCACACCTCATAAATTCGTTTCAGGGCAAAAACATTCCCGGCACCTTTTTGACTACGGGAGCGCGAGCCAGCCATGGACGAGGCTACTGCCTTTGAGGAGCATGAGGATCTGCAACTCATGGGCATTGAGATCGTCCGGAGGGCAGAGACCAGATTGCACCGGCGGAGACGCATGGACATCAATAGCATGCATGACACTGAGCTGTTCGAGCTGACCAGGCTTAATCGCGCTTCCCTCCATAAACTGTATAGTGAGCTGCGGCCATGGTTAGCCCGCACCACAAGGAAGGGGCAAGCAATTTCAGGTATGACCAAGATGCTTGGCTGCCTGCAATTTTTGGCGAACGGCTCGTTCCAGAGGCTGGGTGCCCTCTCCGTGGGGATTTCACAGCCTACGCTGAGCCGCGCGCTATCCCAATTTTTGGAAGGCATGGCTACCATAACTCGGAAATATATTTGTTTCCCTGAGGATATGGTAGCCAGAAACGCCATTAAGCTGGCATTTTTTAATATCGCCGACATGCCCAATGTCATGAGTGCTATTGACTGCACCCACGTTGCCCTCGTCCCTCCGTCAAGCGACGAGTATATATACAGGCAAGTTTTGGCTTCCATTGTCTCTAAATATTTGTGTGTCCCTCCTTTGCTCAATCACATTATTCGTTTGCTTCATTGGCAATAGTCCCTCCTTTACAGAAAAGCTTCCTTGTGACTAATCTCGCCATTTGTAGTAACTTTCATTGGCAATAGTCCCTCCTTTACAGAAAAGCTTCCTTGTGACTAATCTCGCCATTTGTAGTAACTTTCATTGGCAATAGTCCCTCCTTTACCGAAAAGCTTCCTTGTGACTAATCTCGCCATTTGTAGTAACTTTCATTGGCAATAGTCCCTCCTTTTGTTTAGTCCCTCTAGGTTAATATACTCTCTGATTTTACATCTTCCCTCATTGCAATCACTCCCTCCTTGCTAATGCTCCCTCCTTGCCAAGAGTGTATGTGCACCAACGGCCCTTATTTATAAATTAGTCCCAAAGTTAGTTATTTCAAAGTAAAACATTTGTAAGTGTCCTTTTAATAGAACAAGTAAGACTGTCAAGGCTTAAACATTGTTCTTCTTTTACATGTTACATTTTGACATAGGCTGTTTGAAGTGTGCGTTGGATTTGTTTACTAAACGTTATTTTTTTGTGGTTTCTGTTTCCTTTTTACCCAGAAATCGCAAAATGGGCCATTCGCTGAATGTGCAAGCGGTGGTGGCCCAGGACCTGCGCTTTCTGAGCGTCCTGGCAGGCTACCCTGGCTCAGCCCATGATGCGTATATCCTGCGCAGATCTGGATTATTCCGCCGGTTTGAGTCAGGGGAATTTGCGGGTGCATGGCTCCTTGGTAAGTTGGCTCAAATTATCGATTTGGATTGTATATGTATGGCAAAGTTTTAGGTTGGATTTACCTTTCATAAACGCTGCCTTGCCCCTCACCTTGTGAACATGTGTAAGCACACTGTAACCATTAGATTAGACAAACTCCATTGGCTGCAAAATTGTTTTGCCTGCATTGTTTTAATTAATAAGTGTAATGTGAGGCCAAGTCTGAAACAGCCTTCTAAACCATTTTCTTTACTAATCTGTTATTGACTTTACCAGAGAGTCAGCGCCATCTTTGCTTACATGCATTTAACTTACTGAGTAGAAGTGAGCGGGATAAAGTGCAGGGGCCGGCTTACACCGGTTTTTGAGTAAGCCAAGAATTATAAAGGGGCAGGTCAAGTTAGACCATACTACATTGTTCTGCAGCACAGGCAGGAAACAATAGCTGCTAACAGTCTGCCTGATTGCCCACCATCCCCAGTATTATTTGACTACTTTTGACCCACATCTATCACATATGTTTAATTCTTGGTTTAGCATCTGCAATCTGTATGCTCATGTTTGTGTGACAATGTCACATACCTCTTTTATTTTTATTGCAGTAGGAATGTTGCGTGGCAATGTATGATTTACTGTTATTAATTTTTTTTTTTTTTGGTGGTTATTTAGGAGATTTGGGGTATCCACTACTGCCGTGGCTCATGACTCCGGTCCTCCGGCCACAAACTCCAGCACAAGAGGCCTATAACCGTGCACATAGAAAGACCAGGGCAGTGGTGGAGAGGGCCTTTGGACTCCTCAAGACCCGGTTTCGGTGCTTGGACCACACTGGGGGCTCCCTGCAGTATGACCCGAAAAAGGTCATTGACATCATAATGGCATGTGCCGCGCTCCATAATTTAGCCATTATGCAAAGGGTCCCCCGATATCTGGATTGCCCACCCTCTCCACCCTCCGATGAGGCAGACGACGCCTATGTGGGCCAGCCAAGTGCGTCTGGGCAAGCCGTGCGAGCAAATTTAATAGCCACACATTTTTCCTAATTTAGTTTTTAGTTTAATTTGTGTTTTTTTTTTTTTTTTGTTTGTTTGGCTATGTTTAATTTCATTATGAAGTAAACAATAATGAATTTGTGCAACCCCCAAAAAAATCTATGTTTGAGTATTTATTTGTAGACCTTGGTTATAGTTTGTTTTGGTGCCAACTTGAACTCATATTTCTATATCAAAACACCACACACATGAGCTTGTTCAAACCAAAATGTTTACTACTTAGTAAAAGGTATATGTGAGACAAACAGAATCGGAGGTGAGTGCCCCTCACATACTTTGGGCCAACACCTGTACATGCAATTATGTTCCATACATTTGTACACAAAGTAAATAGCACAAAATTAATCCCTCTCCTGCTTGCCCACATTTTCCACCGACACAGGTTGAAAGCAAACCTAGCTATGCCACATCTACACCTGTAAGTCAGTGGGCCACCCAAACAAGAACACCCAGTCCCAATCCAAATCCAGTACAATCACAGCCAGGGTCCAAGGTCTTAGATGTTAAGGCCAGAATGTCACCCAATCATGCCGCCAAACATGAGGAGCCACCACAAATGTTATTGTGGCCATGGCAGCCGCGCAACACCTTAAGTGGCCGATTCAGTGAGTCTTGGACTCTGGCATTGGCTACTGGGCTACCTCAGGCCTTGAATGAGCTATATGGTGGATAATCAAAAACAACCGAGCAAGAACAGCGCAAAATCTGAGATTTTTAGGCCTCACCAGACAAGTCAATCCAGTGGGTAGGTTTCGCAAAGATATGGACCAGATTCATGCCTAACACACCTTAATATGTGTGATGCCCATAGAACCCAGGTTGGGGCCCTTGGTGGGGGGGGGGCATAACATGGGCCTGTGTGGCATTCAGAATCTGCAACTGTTCCAAAATGTGTCTTTGGTTAGTGTGCATTTCGGCCATGCCTGACCTTATTTCAGAAGTCAAGTTGGCCATGTGGCTGTTATGGGTCCTCAATTCAGTCAGCACGGCACTGAAGGTAGTATTTAGGGAATCTAATTGGCCCCTAATATGCTCCTGATTTTGTTGGTTTTGGCGGCGAAAAAGGCGCCTCTCATGGTGCCATGCTGACTCCATCATCTGCACGCCCCTCCCCTGGGAAACTGGGCGACGTTGCTGAGTACGCCGCCCAATTCCCCGGGTTGTGGGGCGTGCAGATGATGTTGCTCGAGGACCCCCAACAGCCACAGGTGTGCTCGCCAAATCCTCAGCAGCAGATGTGAAACTGGGGACTGGAGGGTCAGTCTCTGCATGCTGCCTACGATGTGCAGGCAGCATGCAGCCAGCTTCACTCTGCTGCTGTGGATTTGGCGGAGACACATTTTGGGACAGTTGCAGATTCTGTCCCAGGGGAAGATCTTCAGAATCTCCTATGAAGCTTCCATCTTCCTCCTGCTCCTGGATTTGCTCCATCAGTGTGTGGCTCTGTTGGGGACATGTAAAAAAAAAACAGGTTCAGTGTGTGGAATACCTATAAAAACCACACAAGCCAAACATGGCAAGCTACATGCATACACAACAGCCTCAAAATACACTTACCGTAGACATCGGATCCTGGGTCCTATGCAGCGCGGAAGAAGACGGACGCGGTAACATGGCAGAGGAGTCCCCACTAGCTGAGGGATGATGCTGGCCTGCTTTAGAAGAAAAAGAGCGATTAATACACACAACTATGCATAGTTTATGATTAAGAACACATATGGTAATCCAAGAAACGTGGCAAAGCAGTAAGGGCCCCTCCCACAACGTGGCCACTTGGCATTCCCTAGGAATCCCATTACATTAGTGCATGGATTGTTAAACCAGACTAGACACATCACGTGTCTCAAACCAAACATGCAAAGAATGGCTGATGTGTGAGTTGCAACATCCCTTTAAGGGGAGGAAGTTAACACACTAAGGTGGGAAAAAACACTTACAATATGATTCTGGTGGGGAACATTTGTATGGCATAAAACCTTCCTAGAAAACCATCTTAATCAGTTGTGCAACTAAACCAGCTCCAACCAAATTGACCAACAGGCAAAGATGTTATTGTGGCATGTGCTTGTCAATTAATACATAGCACCCATTCCTTTTCTACACTTCGAAGTGACATATTTTTCACAAATTTCATTAAACATCATGTATGTGGATGTCAATTTGCACATTACCAGGCCACACCCATGACACTCCCTAGTCAAAGTGAGCACTCCTAACAAACCCACCCCCTAGAGCCATGTGCTTAGCTAGCCCTTGCTCCCACCCCCTACAGCCATGTGCTTAGCTAGCCCTTGCTCCCACCCCCTAGAGCCATGTGCTTAGCTAGCCCTTGCTCCCACCCCCTAGAGCCACGTGCTTAGCTAGCCCTTGCTCCCACCCCCTACAGCCATGTGCTTAGCTAGCCCTTGCTCCCACCCCCTAGAGCCATGTGCTTAGCTAGCCCTTGCTCCCACCCCCTACAGCCATGTGCTTAGCTAGCCCTTGCTCCCACCCCCTAGAGCCATGTGCTTAGCTAGCCCTTGCTCCCACCCCCTACAGCCATGTGCTTAGCTAGCCCTTGCTCCCACCCCCTACAGCCATGTGCTTAGCTAGCCCTTGCTCCTACCCCCTAGAGCCATGTGCTTAGCTAGCCCTTGCTCCCACCCCCTACAGCCATGTGCTTAGCTAGCCCTTGCTCCCACCCCCTACAGCCATGTGCTTAGCTAGCCCGTGCTGCGTATGTGTATGTTTCAATACATTTGTGTGGTCATTCAGACATTACTAACCTGCAGGAATTGGTGGGTTGTCGGTGTCCTGCTGGCCCGAGTGTCCCTCTAAGGCCACGGGATGTAATAAGGACAGCACCATCTCCTCAGCCGGTGTAAATCGCATTTTGGTTGGGAAACCTCCGCCAGTTGTTTCGCTGAAAAACATAGTAAGCATAATTAAGCGCACTGATGGACAGACAAGAATAAGAAAAACCCAAACATTAGCTATGTACCTGTGCATCCGCCTTAGATTCTCTTTCTTCCGCACTGCATATTTCAGGTCCGAAATCTTCCGTTGAATCTGGTCCATATCTTTACGTTCCTCACCCGCTGCATTGACTTGCCTGGTGAGTTCTTCAAAAATCTCAGTTTTGCGCTGTTTACTGGTGTGTTTTGATCTTCTACCATATAGCTCATCAAAATGTAAGGTGAGCCCAGTAGCCAATGCCAGAGTTTGGGACTCAGCAAAACGGCCACCCAAGTGTCCTCTGCGCAAGTTGCGCCCTCTTCGGGGTGGTTGTGGCTCCTCACTGCTTGGTTGCAAATGGGGTGACATTCTGGCCTGGGGGGATGGAGGAGACCTCAAGGACTGGAGGCTGGCTGTTGATCTTACTGGACTTGGGAAGGGACTGGGTGTTCTTGGCTGGGTGGACCCTGAAGTTGCAGGTGTAGATGTGGCATAGGGTGAATGCATGCCAACCTGTGCCGGAGGATAATGTGGGCGAGCAAGAGAGGGTGTTGGCGAGCTTGAGCTGCTGCTGTGGGTCTGTGGGGCCTTGGAGGTGGTTGGCTGGCTCTGTGGGCCCTTGGAGGTGGTTGGCTGGGTCTGTGGGCCCTTGGAGGTGGTTGGCTGGGTCTGTGGGGCCTTGGAGGTGGTTTGCTTGGCCTTAGTTTTTGAGCCACGTGCGGGGGGGGAGGGGGCCGTTGGCCTTTGGCGGCTTTTCGGGCTTCTGGAGCGTGTTCTGGTTTGGCCCCTGCGGCGCCTTGGGCCCCTGCTGCGGCTTCTGGACCGGGAGGTGGTTCGGCCCCTGCTGCGCCTTGGGCCCCTGCTGCGGCTTCTGGACCGGGAGGTGGTTCGGCCCCTGCGGCGCCTTGGGCCCCTGCTGCGGCTTCTGGACCGGGAGGTGGTTCGGCCCCTGCTGCGCCTTGGGCCCCTGCTGCGGCTTCTGGACCGGGAGGTGGTTCGGCCCCTGCGGCGCCTTGGGCCCCTGCTGCGGCTTCTGGACCGGGAGGTGGTTCGGCCCCTGCGGCGCCTTGGGCCCCTGCTGCGGCTTCTGGACCGGGAGGTGGTTCGGCCCCTGCTGCGGATTCTGGCCCGGTGTTTTTGGCCTTTGCCTATGGCCTTGGTGCCACGTGGGGGGGATGATGTGGGGCAGGGTGGGGTTGGGCTTCGTCCCCTCTTACCCATCTGTGGGGCATGAGTTTTAGCAGGCTTGGTTACCTTGCTCCTTGGTTGTGGTGGTGCTGCAACCTCCTTTTTTGCCGCAGCCTTGGTGGTAGCCCTTAGTCGGGCTTTAGGCTCTTGAGACCTTGTTTGCGGACCCTCGCCCTGCTCAGCCTGCTTGCTCTGCTTCTTTGCTGGAAGTTTTCTTTTGGGTGCCATTTTGTGTGGACTCTCAAAGAGAATGAGCTGTGTGTGCAGGGACCTTTAAATAAGGTCTCCGGCGTGTGACGCCTACGCGTTCGCTTACGCGCACGTCCGGCCGTTCGCACGGCCGTGCGAAACCCGGAAACCGCTGGGGCCGTGCTTATCTGCTGCCTAGAAGAAGAAGAAAGATGGCGCCCACTATCTTCACCCGCCAACAAGAAGAGATAATCATGCTTGTAAGTGTCTTTTAACGACTTTGCTTGGATTGTTAATTGTTGCTCTACATGTTAAGGATGCGCATAAAGTAATATTTTTGTTAAAGCTTTGGTTCGACTACATGCACAACCAAGCGCACGCCACACACGTGCCAAACGACAGTGCTGCCATATTTGAAAGTTAACTTAGCCTAAAAGTGTGTGTGTGTATGTGTTCATGTGATTGAACCAAATAATGTATTGTTGCCTCTTCTACATATGCATTTCTGAGTTCTTGCTATGTTTGCTTTTTGTTTTGCAGACCATGCTGGAGCGCAGGTACGACTACCTGCCCAACTCGTTTGCCAAACGAAACGTCGCCCTGGAGATCATCTCGGAGATACAACACCAGACCGACACCACCTTCACCCACACACAGATCATGCAGCATTGGTCGGACCTGAAGCGACTGCACATGCCCCGGGTGCGGAGGTTTTTTGGAATCCATTTCCCAAGTAAGTACATAGCGCTTGCATGCAAGATGTAACTAGGACAGAATTTAGGCCTTTTATTTATAATGCCTTCTCTTTTGTAGTGTTGGAAATGGATTACAGAATTCGCCGCACCCGGAGGCGCACAGGCCGACCAGTGCTGCATGATTCTGCAGCTGGGAGTGAAGGTGGTGGATCTCCAGGGCGACGGGCCGACCCCTCCTCTGTGGCCTCCTCAGACCAGCCCCTGGACCTTACCACAGAGGAGGGGCGGCACAGCGTGGGCAGGCAGTCGTACCCTGCCACGCATGCGGGATCCTCTGGTATGTCACTCTTCATGTCTACACCCAAACATATAATTGCTAGCTCCTGATATCACCAAACTGAATCCTTTATTCTGTATTTGTAGATGTGTCGGTTGCGGGTGAAGTAGTGGGTGAGGAGGCAGCAGATAGGAGCCCACAAGACCCTGGAGAAGGTGAGTGATGTGACCCAGACTTAGCTAAAAACATTTGAGGACTGCGGAATCAGACATCCAAACTAACCATTTGGCCCATGTTTCTACAGGCACTTCTTCACAGCAGAGCCAGGAACCAGGACCTCAGGGTGTTGTCCCCAACGAGCCATCTCTCGGCCACCAACCAAGTAAGTAGTCATGGCATTATAGAGATTTCTGTCTAAATTCCCATGAACACCAAAACACATAATGCCCTAGTCAATGCCAATATAAGAGGGACCTGTGGCCACTGAATTAGCTTAATTAGTTGCCCAACTGTCCTGTGCCCACTGAATTAGCTTAATTAGTTGCCCAACTGTCCTGTGCCCACTGAATTAGCTTAATTAGTTGCCCAACTGTCCTGTGCCCACTGAATTAGCTTAATTAGTTGCCCAACTGTCCTGTGCCCACTGAATTAGCTTAATTAGTTGCCCAACTGTCCTGTGCCCACTGAATTAGCTTAATTAGTTGCCCAACTGTCCTGTGCCCACTGAATTAGCTTAATTAGTTGCCCAACTGTCCTGTGCCCACTGAATTAGCTTAATTAGTTGCCCAACTGTCCTGTGCCCACTGAATTAGCTTAATTAGTTGCCCAACTGTCCTGTGCCCACTGAATTAGCTTAATTAGTTGCCCAACTGTCCTGTGCCCACTGAATTAGCTTAATTAGTTGCCCAACTGTCCTGTGCCCACTGAATTAGCTTAATGACCTGTGGCCACTTCCTAACCTTAATTCCTGTCATTAATGACATCTGTGCATTATAGTTAATTTGTTTATTAAAATACATTAAATCCACAGGTGAGAAACATGTATTGTTCTCCGAATAATTTGTTTTTCTGATTTTTTGGCAGGGACCACAAGACAGCGACTTGCTGATATGAATCGGAGGGTCCTTGAGTTGGTGGCCGATCTGCAGGCGATGCGGGACACGTTGGGGACAACAGAAGAGGAAGACTAGTGTCCTGGTTCCTGGCCCTGTAGATTTGTAAATAGTTTGATTTGTACATAGTTTTATTGGTTAAACACCAAAGTTTTTTGTATATAGTTTTATTTTTTTTTTAAAAGTTTTTATTGTATATAGTTTTTAAAGTTTTTAAAAAAAAAATAGTGTATATATTTTTAATTACCAACAAACAATTTGTATATAGTTTTTAATTTTTTATGGCCAAAGTTGGGCCAAAAATTTAAAAAAATAATGGCAATTGACCAATAAATACAAAAAAACAAAAAAAACATGTTGTCCCATTTATTTGCACACATACATTTAACAAAAACAAGGGGACAATGACATATTTGAAAATCAAGATTGTGATGTCCGTGAAGTGATTTGGGTAAGTTTTAGGGTGTGAAAATGGAAGAAGAAACAAGGCGCTAAGTGATTTGGGTAAGTTTTAGGGTGTGAAAATGGAAGAAGAAACAAGGCGCTAAGTGATTTGGGTAAGTTTTAGGGACCTAAAATGGAAGAAGAAAGAAGGCGCTAAGTGATTTGGGTAAGTTTTAGGGTGTGAAAATGGAAGAAGAAACAAGGCGCTAAGTGATTTGGGTAAGTTTTAGGGTGTGAAAATGGAAGAAGAAAGAAGGCGCTAAGTGATTTGGGTAAGTTTTAGGGTGTGAAAATGGAAGAAGAAACAAGGCGCTAAGTGATTTGGGTAAGTTTTAGGGTGTGAAAATGGAAGAAGAAAGAAGGCGCTAAGTGATTTGGGTAAGTTTTAGGGTGTGAAAATGGAAGAAGAAACAAGGCGCTAAGTGATTTGGGTAAGTTTTAGGGTGTGAAAATGGAAGAAGAAACAAGGCGCTAAGTGATTTGGGTAAGTTTTAGGGACCTAAAATGGAAGAAGAAAGAAGGCGCTAAGTGATTTGGGTAAGTTTTAGGGTGTGAAAATGGAAGAAGAAACAAGGCGCTAAGTGATTTGGGTAAGTTTTAGGGTGTGAAAATGGAAGAAGAAACAAGGCGCTAAGTGATTTGGGTAAGTTTTAGGGTGTGAAAATGGAAGAAGAAACAAGGCGCTAAGTGATTTGGGTAAGTTTTAGGGTGTGAAAATGGAAGAAGAAACAAGGCGCTAAGTGATTTGGGTAAGTTTTAGGGACCTAAAATGGAAGAAGAAACAAGGCGCTAAGTGATTTGGGTAAGTTTTAGGGACCTAAAATGGAAGAAGAAACAAGGCGCTAAGTGATTTGGGTAAGTTTTAGGGTGTGAAAATGGAAGAAGAAACAAGGCGCTAAGTGATTTGGGTAAGTTTTAGGGACCTAAAATGGAAGAAGAAACAAGGCGCTAAGTGATTTGGGTAAGTTTTAGGGTGTGAAAATGGAAGAAGAAACAAGGCGCTAAGTGATTTGGGTAAGTTTTAGGGTGTGAAAATGGAAGAAGAAAGAAGGCGCTAAGTGATTTGGGTAAGTTTTAGGGACCTAAAATGGAAGAAGAAAGAAGGCGCTAAGTGATTTGGGTAAGTTTTAGGGTGTGAAAATGGAAGAAGAAACAAGGCGCTAAGTGATTTGGGTAAGTTTTAGGGTGTGAAAATGGAAGAAGAAACAAGGCGCTAAGTGATTTGGGTAAGTTTTAGGGACCTAAAATGGAAGAAGAAAGAAGGCGCTAAGTGATTTGGGTAAGTTTTAGGGTGTGAAAATGGAAGAGGAAACAAAGCGCGAAGTGGTTAGGGTGAGCTTTAAGGGACCTCAAGGGAAAAGGCAGGATAGCGCGAAGTGGTTAGGGTGAGTTTAGTGATGGAAGTGAAATTATGTAGGCGAGCACTTTAATGAGAGAAGTTTGTAGTGCGCAGGCGCAATATCGTAAGAATTTCGTCTGGACAGATATTTTAGGAAAAAATGAAGCAGGATGTAGCGGGAAAATGATAGGATTCGTGTGAGGATACGATGGGAAAAGGGCAAAAACGAAAGGCTACGTTGGTAGTTGTGAAAAATGAATCTGAACATTTTCGATGGAAAATGACAGCCTCGTCTGCGTACTCTGGCATACGAGCACACGGACGCGCTACGGAAGGTTTACGAAGCATGCATAGAATCGCTCGAACGTTCATGCGAGAGCGGGAAATTTTGAAAATCTTACGACGTCGGCACCAAACCGAAAGTTTTTGGGTGTCTCTCTGAATCGAGCCTAAAGTCCTTCGGCTCCATTCAGTTCTGTCATTCTCTGAGAGCAGTACGGCCTGGGCTCCACATCCCAGGCTGTTCACCAGCAAACTGAAAGCCTCATCGGCTCCTTTTATTTAGGCTTCCCCGCAATTAGCCTCATCACCTGTGTGAGACCTGGGATTAGGGAAAAAACCTGTAAAGGACTGGGGATGTGGACTGGGATCCTGTAAACCCGGCATGGATCATGCCTGATTGAGCAAAGCAGGGGAAAAATACACACCATTCAGGACTTTCCCATACACTTTACCACAGGGTATAAAGGATAAAAACTTACCACTTGCTTTGTGAATATCCTCAAACATTGGTATGTAGGGCCTCTCAGAAAAGTCATCAGCATAGTCTACTAGTGCACTCTTGACAGCTTCATATCCCGACAACACCACTATTTTCTCACTACCCAGTCTGATGCTAAACACTGAGCCATATTTCTTTGAGAGCTGACAAGAAAAATAAGTTTTATATTTCTGTTAATACATAAACCTTGTTAAAATGTAGCACACACATACAGTATAGCAGATGTTTTAGCATTGCTTTTAAATGTATTATTTAATTGGCAGATATGATACTAACCATATAGTGTTGTTCTCTATAACATGCCAATCCATTTAGAAAATTTAGTCCAATGTTCAACCCGAGACTGACTTTACTACGGACCATCTCCACTCCTTATTTGAAGATTAAACTATCTCCCCAACTCATCATCCTGAGACTTTTTCCACCACCCATTTATTGCTCTATGCAGGCAACATTTTTTTGTTAAGATAGTATACTTTGTTTCTGTATTGTTTCTTTTTTCCATTTATAGGGTGTTACTCATAATAAAGGAGACATGCATACATCTGTCATATCAACAAATCCATCTCTTGAGCTTTTATGGGTTCCAGGGGCAATAAAAACTCAGTGGGGTCCTTCTGGTGTGCAGGGATGCATGGGACCATGTGAGGAATCCACCTTAACCCCCTTGGCGGCGATCCCGAGCGTGACTCGGGGTCAATTTGCGCTGTAAGTGGCGGTGACCCCGAGTCACACTCGGGATCGATTTGGGAGCAAGAGCGGGCAGCGCAGCCTCCTTACCTTCTCCCTGCGATCCAGCGATGTCTCCGCCGCGATCGCAGGTGAGAGCCGCGGCTGCGGCGTCCGTCTCCGCTTCCGGGTTCCGTCTCTGTGAGCCGCAGAGGCTCATGGGGGCGGAGCCGTGCGTGAGAGACAAATGCAATGGCAACGCTTTAGTTGCCATTGCATTTGTCTGTTTCGCAACGCCATGAAGGTTAAGCAGCACAGCAAGGAGGGCAGGAATCACTGGACATTTTTTATCATTATCATTTTATATTTAAGTAGAGTGTCAGTGGAGAATGGGGCACCATTGCATTCTTTTACGGTCGATCATTGATGGCTCAGTAGCTGTGGCCCCTCCCCCTTGTCCCTGTAGTCAGAGGCACCATCATTTTTTACTTTCAGTGCTTCTGCCCCTGTACATAAAGTCACTGACCAGGCACACCCTAACTTCTTCTTCTTCCGAGTTTTCCCCTCGGAACGAGTGTAAAATTAGCTATTTTTCAAAGCACCCCAAAATCTCTGATTATAAGTAAATAATTTAGGTATTATATGCACGGACCATGTCTTCACTGTCATGTCTCTAGTATTTGTGTAAGCCATTCCATATCTATTGTTATATGACTAAGCACACAGGGTTCGAAACGCATAGTTTGCTTTATTGTAAGAACCTTGCATATCATTTTTATTGGCTGGACTTTGCTTTTAATGCATACTCAAATAAAGGAATGATTTTATACCTAACATTGGAGATGGACAACTTTTGCACAATACCTAAATCTTCCGTGGCACTGGACTCTAAACAAACTTAATCCACCGCTTCCACCTCACATGAGCCTAACATTCAGCAGAAAATTACTTTTCCCTTTTGTCTGAGTTCAGTCAAAAGTGAGAACTGGAAACATTTGCACAAAGACAGCAGACACACCTTTTGTAACCACTTCCCCCTCCCATTGTTAGGGCGAGCGCTGCACGCCCATCTCGCAGCACTTCACTTACCTCCATGGCTGCATCCAGCCGTCGTCCATCTCATAGCATTTCCCTCAACTCCATGGCTGCTCCCAGCCATTTCTCTTCCCCCCATGCTTCCTCCTTGCATGGTCAGGTGCGCGCACGTCCCCGTCCACTAGAGGGCGAGCGAACTGGATTCCTGAGATTTAAAGGGCCTGCACAGCACTGATTGGTGCCTGCTCATCCAATCCTGCATCCACTTACCCTATTTAAAGAGGCACTTCCTTTCCTTCAGTGCTGGATCTTGGTCTTTCCATGCCAGTTGTAAATCAGTTGCTTTTGGATTGCACTCCCGTGTACCGACCTCTGCCTGTCCCCGACGCTGAACCTTTGCCGCCTGCCCTGACCTTGGCTACTCACCTTTACTACGATCCTCTGCTGCCCGCCCTGACCTCTGCCTGTGTGTACTTCGCCTTTTGCCTGCCTCTTGTGTACCCCGCTGAGCCTCAGCTAGCCGTGGGACTGGGCCACGGTTGGGGGGTAGCGACCTGGGGGTCACTCGCCGCACAAGATCAACCTGCCTTGCGGTGGGCTCTGGTGAATGCGGGTGGCCTCTTAGACTCCACTCCCCTGACGCAGTACCTGCCATCTGTTCCACAGTTAAAGCGGATCCACACCCGAGTCCGCTCCACCCGGTCCGTGACAGTAAGATCCGGCCATGGATCCCACTGAGGTGCCGCTGCCTGATGCCACTGAATTGCCTGCTATTGTGGCTATGCAGTCCCGCCAAATTAATCAGCTCTCGGCTATGATGCAGCAGTTACTATCGATTCAGCAACAGCAAGTGCCACCACCGGCCCCAGCTTTGCCGCCACAGACTCATATAGCATCTACAGCTAGAATCCATCTCTCCTTGCTGGCTAAATATGACGGGGATGCCAAGTGATGCCGAGGCTTCCTTGCCCAGTGCTCTCTACATTTAGAGTTGTTGGCGGATCAATTCCCCACTGAACGAGCAAAGGTGGCCTTTGTCATTAGTATGCTTTCTGGAAAGGCCTTGGCCTGGACCACTCCTTTGTGGGATTGCAATGACCCTGTCACTTCTAGTATTCACACGTTTGTTTCATAATTTCGCCAGGTCCTTGAGGAGCCTGCCCGGGCTTCATCTGCTGAATCGGCTCTATTGAACTTGGTCCAGGGTGAATTGTCTGTTGGTGAATACGCCATCCGGTTCCGTATCTTAGCATCCGAACTGTCTTGGAATAATGAGGCCTTGTGTGCCTGCTTCAAGAAAGGACTTGCTAGTAAAATTAAAGATGCTCTAGCTGCACGTGACTTGCCTTCGTCTCTCACTGATCTCATCTATCTGGCCACACGCATTGATGTGCGTTTTATTGAAAGGCGTGAGGAATTCCGCCAAGAAAGAGATACTCAGTGCCCTAGGAGGGCATCCCGTCTGGCCCCTGTGTTTCAACACCCTTTGTCCGCGCATTTACCTCCCAGTGAGGAGGCCATGCAGGTCGACCGATCCCGCCTGACCCAGTTGGAGAGAACTCGTAGAAGGAACGAGAATCTTTGTTTGTACTGTGCTGGCTCTGATATTTTTTGAAAGACTGTACTCAAGAGAGTATTGAGTTCTACGTCCTCCCTAATTGTACATCTCAGATTCTTCTCGGCTTACCTTGGCTTCGACGTCATGATCCCACGCTTGATTGGAACACCGGCGACATCAAGACTTGGGGTCCGGCATGCTTTAAGAGGTGTTTGAGGTCCGTTCCTGTTCGATCTATTCCTGCTTCAGCTCCATTACTTGGCCTGCCTGAGGTCTATCGGTCCATTTCCGATGTATTCTGCAAAAAACAAGTGGAGATACTTCCGCCTCACCGCCCTTACGATTGCCCTATAGACCTCTTGCCGGGTACCAATCCACCTCGTGGTCGTATTTACCCCCTTTCGGCTCCGGAGACACAAGCTATGTCGGAGTATATTCAAGAAAATCTGCAAAGAGGGTTTATACGGAAGTCTTCCTCTCCAGCAGGCGCGAGTTTCTTCTTTGTGGCAAAAAAAGTTGGCTCTCTACGCCCCTGTATTACCATGACCTCAATAAGATTACCATCAAAAATCGTTACCCTTTGCCTTTGATTGCTGAATTATTTGACCGTCTGCGTGGGGCCAAGGTTTTCACCAAACTTGATCTGCGAGGGGCCTATAATTTTATACGTATACGCGAGGGCGATGAATGGATGACAGCCTTCAAATACCCGTGATGGCCACTTCGAATATTTAGTGATGCCCTTTGGTCTTTGCAATGCATCCGCTGTATTCCAGGAATACATAAATGACATTGTTTGGGACTTGCTTTACTCCTGTGTAGTTGTATATTTGGATGATATACTCATCTTTTAATCTAATCTGGAAGAACATCACCGTCACGTTCAGCAAGTTCTGTCTCGCCTCCGTCAACACCACCTTTACGCCAAGTTGGAGAAGTGTCTTTTTGATCAAACCACCTTACCCTTTCTTGGATATATTCCCCTCGATTCAAAGAGCAAAAGTTAATTGATTTCGTATCGAGAATCGTAAGTTTGGGTGGGTGTTTGTAATTTTTTCTTGTTTTTTTGCCCATTTCGTATTCGCACGATCGTTCGCGCATAGACGTATATGAACATACGCATTTCGTACGGGAATCGTATATTTTGCGTTAGTTCGTGTGTTTTTCCCGTCCAAATCGTATTATTTGCGTCAGATCCTATTTTTTACGTCCTTCACATGGGCTTGCGACCAATTCAGAGAGGTGATTGCTAATTGTTTGGAAGCCCATTAAAGAGCTGCTTTACGAAATGTTTGCCAGCAGCTATTTGGCCTCGGGAGTAGGATGGAGAGGAGCGAGTTTGTGGCACATCAAGGGCTTATGCTTTTTGGCATTGAGTTGATCCAGATGTCTGAGAGCAGATTGCCCCTGCGTCGTCGCATGAACATCGATAGCATGAATGATGTTGAGCTGTTCGAGCTGACCAGGCTTAATCGCGCTTCCCTGCATAAATTATATAGTGAGCTGCGGCCATGGTTAGCCCGCACCACAAGGAAGGGGCAAGCAATTTCAGGTATGACCAAGATGCTTGGCTGCCTGCAATTTTTGGCGAACGGCTCGTTCCAGAGGCTGGGTGCCCTCTCCGTGGGGATGTCACAGCCTACGCTGAGCCGCGCACTATCTAAATTTTTGGAAGGCATGGCTGCCATAACTCCAAAATATATTTATTTTCCGGATGATATGGCAGCCAGAAACGCCATTAAGCTTGGTTTTTATAATGTGGCCGACATGCCCAACGTTATTGGTGCTATTGACTGCACACATGTGGCACTCGTACCTAGGGCTGCCGACGAGTATATATATAGGTATTGAGATTGGTTATTATGTTGGCCAACGTGTAATGTAACCTGTTTTCCTTTGCGGCAGCATATTTTTTTATCCCTCATTTGTGTAGCTGCTTTATCTAGGCTTTTCATTAGTATTTCCCAATAGAGTGCAGACATGTTTTTTTTTTCATTTTTACAAATATCAATTACCCTTTTTGTATGTTTTTGCCTTAAGGAATCAAAAAATGGGACACTCCCTTAATGTCCAGGCCGTGGTTGGTCCGGACATGCGTTTTATGAGTGTCCTTGCCGGCTACCCCGGATCGTCGCACGACTCCTATATCCTCAGGCGATCTGGGTTGTTTAGGAGATTTGAGGCAGGTGAATTTTCGGGTGCATGGCTGCTTGGTAAGTGTGTCCTATTTGTGTGCTATTAAATGTGGGATTAATCTTGTATTTGTTGATATTTTTGTATTTGAATTCTTTACATAAGCCAGAAACTGCCTTTTTGTTGGGTCATATATTATGAACTCCAAACCAAAATGCTTGCCTCGCTTTGTCCTTCAGAATGTTTTCCCTTTAGTTAGGATGTCTGTAAGTTCCATGTCCCTAAATATATTGGTTGGGAGTTTATACCCAAGTATCTGTGAGCTTTTGCTCCTTTTGTAGTATTGGTCTTTAAATGTCAAAGTGGACTTAAACTGCATACATTGTAGTTTTCATATAAATGTTGATAGCCCCTCAGCAGCATCCTAATTGTAACATGTCAGAAAACTAAAATTATATTTAAATTCCAACTACCCTTGGCCGTGCAGATGTTTGTTAATTAATTGGTATATTGAAGTGCCATTTTTAATTATGTACTACATTAGTGGCAATAGTTATTTTGCTAATGTGCCCTGGGTGTTTTTTTTTGCCCTTTACCTTACATCATTATGATATATGTAAAATTCTTTGTGTTTGTTGTGTTGCCTTTTTAATTTTTATTACATTTAATTGTCTGTTTAAGGTGATTCCGGGTACCCACTTCTACCCTGGCTCATGACGCCTGTGCTGCGGCCCCAGGATGCCTCTCAGGAAGCGTACAACCGTGCGCACCGCAAGACCAGGGCTGTTGTGGAGAGGGCCTTTGGGCTGTTGAAGACCCGTTTTCGTTGCTTGGACCATACTGGGGGCGCCCTGCAATATGATCCCAAAAAAGTGATCGACATAATCATGGCATGTGCTGTTTTGCACAATTTTGCTATACTCGAACGTGTCCCACGTTATGTGGATAGCCTGCCCTCTACAGCCCTAGAGGATGATGGAGATAATTTTGTTGGGCCACCCAGTGAGTCTGCCCAATCAGTTAGAGCAAACTTGATATTGCAGCATTTTAGTTAATTTTATTTCGTGTATCCACATTCTGTGTGTCTGTGTTAGCCTTTTTGTTAAATATGTTGTTTTGCCGTAATGTGGCATTACCTCAAATTAAAACATTTTTCCCTTAATTGTTGCCTAATGTATTTCATGTAGTTTCCTTAGCTTGATATTTGCATTGTTACACCTCTTAAAACAAAAATTATCTGGTTTAGCCCAAGCTGTTTAAAATGTGTTCCCACTAAAAACGCCACAAGTATTGTAAGTGAGAATATTTTTTTACTTAGGAAAGTTAAAATTATTGTGCTTAACAGAAAACATTCCACATACATCTGTGGTTACAAATGGATGAGATAACAAAAAATACATCGAGCACATCTACACCTGGAAGTGAGTGGCACAACCAAACAAGGACACCCAGTCCAAAGGCCAGCCTAGTCCAGTCATTAATATTGCCTGTGCCCAGGGATATTTGGGCATGGCCATAATGTCACACAAACATGTCTGCAAACAGGAGGAGCACAAACCAAATACATATTTCAAGCCATAAGTGGCCAGATACACTCCACATAGACCTATGGCATTGGCTAGTGGCCTTAATCATTACTCTAAGGAGCTATATGGGAGCAAATACAAAACACAACCTGCATGAGCAACACAAAATGGATTGTTTGAAACCTCAAAGGACAAGTAAATACAGTGGGGGTTAAGAGAAAAGATGTCCCACACAACCATGGCTTAATAGGGTGGCTGCCCATAATACCCAGGTGGAGGTCCAGGTGGAGGTCCATGTGAATGGGACCTAGCCTGGGCCATGGCAGCATTGTGAATTTGAAACTGCTCCACAATGTTTCTCTGCATATTGGTCATCTCAGCCATGGCTGACTGGATGCCATTACTTGCAGTTACCATGTTGCTGTTGAGGGTACGCAACTCCGCGAGGATGCCCTGTAAGCTGGTATTGATGTTCACCATGTCGGCATGCCTTTCCTCACGCTCTGTAGCGAGCTGTGCCTCATAAGAGTCCCTTTCTTGGGTCCATAATTGAAGCAGGGCACTCTGCCTCCCCTGGGAAATTGTGGGGCGGCGTAATGGAGTCCGCCGCACAATTACCCTGGCTCTTGGGCGTGCCCTGCCGCGTGGTGTCGTCCCCTCAACAGCAACAGGCCTGCTTTGCAAATCCTCAGCAGCAGAGTGAACACTGGGGACTGTTGTGTCAGTCTCCCCATGTGCATGCACAATGGATGGAGATTCACTCTGCTGCTGAGGATTGGCCAGAGAAACATTATGGAGCAGTTCCAAATTGGGACCCAGGGGGAGGTCATCGGACGTGCCCTGCATGGAGACATCAGCTTCCTCCATTTCCTGGATCTCTTCCATGAGTGTGCGGGTCTGTAGGGACATATAAAAAAAAAAGTGTAAGTTGGCGTCCAAATTTGGGATTCCCACAGTTTAACACATGCTTAAGCACTTGGTAGTATTTATGGTACTAAATTAACTTACCGGAAATCTCGGATCTGGGCTCCTATGCTGTACGGACCTGGTAGGCATAAGCAAACTGGGGGGTGAGTTTACCCTTCAGCTGGGCTGAAGAAGAGAAAAACAAACAAGGTAAACACACACATAACCATTTTTTTTATAGGTAATCAAATAAACCACTATTTGTAATATTAAGCAACTCTACAGCAATGGGGACATTTGTTAAAAGACACGCAATTTTAGATAGGTGCAATGCCTCGAGAAAACTGCTAACTGACCTCAGTTCTAAGTCAGGAAGTGTACCCAGTCAGCATACAACTTGCCACGCAAATTTTTGGATTAAGACTACCATTCGCTAGGTCCGGGGTACTCAAACACTTCTTGTAAAGGTCCATTTAAAGGTATGTGGTGAGAGGTGAATGTCTGGCCATGGGGCTGACGCAGGGGGTGTCTAGTTAGAAATAAACACACTGGTGGAGGGGCTTGAGATTTCAAAGTGCAAACTAATAAAGGCTGCTTGCCCTTGCTGGGCTGGATGGGGCAGAGCTGAGGGGACAGGGATTGGATGGCTAAAGGGGGGAGTTCACGAATTGATGGTGATGGGATGGATGGAGCAAATCTGTTACAAATGTATGGGGCTTATGTGGGGGGGGGACATGGGGGGACTGTGGCAGATGGGGCAGAGCTGGGGCAGCGGGACACGATTGTGCCAAGAGAAAGATGTACCAAGTTAGTGTGTACCTTGCAATGCCACTTCCTGTGCAGTACTTCATATTGCAATGCTATGTTTCAGGGAGCCATGACATTGGGCAGGAGAGCAACCACTACATCGCCGATCAAGGGGGCAGCTCTGAGCACGTCAACACAGAAGTAACTGAGTGCAGGGCTGTCTGGCCAGGGGTCCTGGAATCTGGTGCCAAGGTCCGCATTGGGACCCCGGGCCGCCAGTTGAGTCTCGCTGCTCTAGGTCAGATATGTTTGGGGGTGGGTAATTAAATTGTTAACTCAAACACAACTCACACAACAAATAGCCAACCCATCCATAATGATGTGTGTTTTGTGATTGATTCCAAATATATCACTTTTCATGATAAACTTCATTACTTGACCAATAAAATTGGAAATTGGATCTTTGCCATAATGGATGTGGTCCTAAATGTGTGATTCACAGGGACCAAAAGAGGACACAAACAGGCACAGTAGTGCGAGGCCAAGCAAGCCAAACCATAGGGCCATCCCGTCATCTTGTTACTAGTGAACTTTAGATTATTTAGCAAACAGGCAAACATGCAGATTTAAGAGTACTCACCGTGGGTACGGGTCGGTGAGTCTGTGTCCCTTAGACCAGCATGTCCACCGACCGCGACCGGATGGAGAAGGCCCAGCACAATCTCCTCAGCAGGGGTAAACTCCAGTTTGGTAGGAAATCCACCTCCAGTTTGCATGCTGAAAAGAGAAAATCGTTTGGTACTCAGAAAATGTGCATACAGTACATCCTAATCCTTATATTTGGAGACATCATTTATTTACCTGTAATTATGCCTTTTAATTTCTTTTTGCCGTACAGCATATTTCAGATCCGAGATTTTCTTCTGAATTTGGGACACATCTTTCCTCTCTTCCCCCGCTGCATTTACTTGTCGTAGGATGGTTTCAAACAATTCCATCTTGCGCTGCTTTGTGGTGTGTTTTGATTTGCTCCCATAGAGCTCGTCATAGTATAATGTAAGGCCACTAGCCAATGCCATATTTTGGTCATGGGAGAATCTCCCACTCAACTGGCCGCGGCGCAATGTGCGGCCAGATGGTTGGCTTGGCTGCTCCTCCATGTGTGCAGACACATGTGGTGACATTATGGCCTGGGGCTGGGTAGGGGACTGGACGGATTGTTGGCTTCCCAATGACTGGACTGGACTGGCCAAGGGACTGGGTGTTCTTGCGTGGCTGGCCACCGAACTTCCAGGTGTAGATGTGGTCATGGTGGACATTCTGGGCCCTCTTGGGGGGCTATGTTCCCGGCTGGTGCCAGGTCGGGGGCTCTGTTCCCGGCTGGTGGCAGGTCGTGGGCTTCTGGCCCTGCTGCGGGGCCTGTAGGGGCTTCTGGCCCTGCTGCGGGCCTTTGCTGGGGTTCTTGTCCTCCGGCCTCGCCTTTCTGGGCTTCTGGCCCTGGATGGGGTTCGGGCCCTGGATGTTCTTCTGGCCCTGGATGGTGTTCGGGCCCTGTATGGGCTTCTGGCCCTGGATGGTGTTCGGGCCCTGTATGGGCTTCTGGCCCTGGATGGGGTTCGGGCCCTGGATGTTCTTCTGGCCCTGGATGGTGTTCGGGCCCTGGATGGGCTTCTGGCCCTGGATGGTGTTCGGGCCCTGTATGGGCTTCTGGCCCTGGATGGGGTTCGGGCCCTGGATGTTCTTCTGGCCCTGGATGGTGTTCGGGCCCTGTATGGGCTTCTGGCCCTGGATGGGGTTCGGGCCCTGGCTGGGCTTCTGGCCCTGGATGGGGTTCGGGCCCTGGCTGGGCTTCTGGCCCTGGATGGGGTTCGGGCCCTGGCTGGGCTTCTGGCCCTGGATGGGGTTCGGGCCCTGGCTGGGCTTCTGGCCCTGGATGGGGTTCGGGCCCTGTATGGGCTTCTGGCCCTGGATGGGGTTCGGGCCCTGGCTGGGCTTCGGGCCCTGGATGTTCTTCGGGCCCTGGCTGGGCTTCTGGCCCTGGATGGGGTTCGGGCCCTGGCTGGGCTTCTGGCCCTGGATGGGGTTCGGGCCCTGGATGTTCTTCTGGGCCTGGATGGGGTTCGGGCCCTGGATGTTCTTCGGGCCCTGGCTGGGCTTCTGGCCCTGGATGGGGTTCGGGCCCTGGCTGGGCTTCTGGCCCTGGATGGGGTTCGGGCCCTGGATGGGGTTCGGGCCCTGGATGGGGTTCGGGCCCTGGCTGGGCTTCTGGCCCTGCTGCGGGGCCTGGGTTGCCGAACTGCCCTACTTGAACCCATGGGCGGTGTGGGCTCCCTTGGGCGGCCTCTTCTGGGGGCAGAGGTGGTGGGTGCTGCTGTTGCCTGTTTTTTTGCGGCAGGGGCACGTGCCTTGGGGCCCCTTTTTTGGCTTCCAGAGGGTCCAGTGTCCCTTGGTGGGGCAGAGGTAGTAGTCTGGGATCGCAGCTTTTTCCTACCTTGCTGGGACCTGGTGGTTGGGCCCTCCGAGGTCTGGCTTTGCTGGGGTCGTTTGGAGATTGCCTTTTTAGGTGCCATCTTCCACAAATGCTCAAAGAGAATGAGCTTTGGGTGCAGGGACCTTTAAATAATGAGCCCAGCGTGTGACGCCTATGCGCACGACTACGCGCTCGTACGGACGTACGTTCGAGCGGAACCAGGAAACCGCTGGGGTTTCACTTATCTGCTGCCTTGAAGAAGCATAAAGATGGCGCCCACTATCTTCACCCGTCAACAGGAAGAGATCCTCATGCTGGTAAGTGCCTGCCTCTGCATTTTAATGTAATAGTCAATGATGGCCTAAATGTAAATGATGCGTTTGGAACTAGTTTGGGGTCTCTTAATGTTTAATAACTGGCTCCTCACACTTCATCCTCAAGGGCCGAGCCTGGCCACGTTTTCACCTGTCTATGCTGATGTCCTAATTAGGGAAATTGCTCAGGCTTAGCAACAGTTAATTAACCTGTGGAGTAGCGGGGCTAGCTGTCAAACCTGGCGTGTCTCGGACCTTGATGCGGATGTTTGAGGAACACTGTTTTCCTAAGCCATAAAAACACAACGGGAAGCCACACACGTGGTCCAAAAGCCTAAGCATAAGCCTACATCTTGGATGTTTAAACCATCCTAACATGCCATAGATGCAGGTGGCCTGATTTTTGATGTTGGCTATTATCTGTATGTACATGGTGTGTGATACATATAACATAAGTCCAGACTCTCATTCACAGTCAACGTCCGCTTTAAGGCACTCCCCAAAAATGGCTGCCACTCTAAATGTGTGTGTTAATGACATGAAATTCTCAACTTGTGATGCAACACATATGGGTCTGTGTGTAAAAGTAAAAGCTCTGTGTCCATTATGTTTTTCAGATCATGCTTCAGCGCCGGTATGACTTCGCGCCCAATGTGTGCGAAAAAAGGGACATCGCCCGGGAGATCATCGCGGAAATACACCGTGTGACTAGCACCACCTTCACTCACACCCAGATAATGCAGCATTGGTCGGACCTGAAACGTCTGCACATGCCCCGGGTGCGGAGGTTTTTTGAGATCCATTTCCCAAGTAAGTACAAAGCAATTGCATGGTATATGTTCCAAATGTATAAGTTATGCCTTTATTTATAATGACTTTTCTTTGGTAGTGTTGGAAATGGATTTCAGAATTCGCCGCACCCGGAGGCGTACAGGCCGACCAGTGCTGCATGAGTCTGCATCTGTGAGTGAAGGTGGTGGATCTCCCGGGCGACGGACCTACCCCTCCTCTGTGGCCTCCTCAGACCAGCCCCTGGACCTTACCACAGAGGAGGGGCCCAACCGCGTGGGCGTGGAGTCATACCTGGCTAGGCATGGGGAAGGCTCTGGTATGTCACTCTTCATGTATAGGCACAAAGATATACATGGCAGGCCAAAAACTAAGTTATCCTTTATTATGTATTTGTAGAAGCTTCTGGTGCGGGTGAGATAGTGGAGGAGGAGGCAGCAGAGATGCTGGAAGTCGATCCTGGCGAAGGTGAGTGATGTCAGCCAGACTGGGAGCCAGATATGTTGGGAATAGTGACTCTATACAAGTACTAACCAAATGTCACATGTTTCTCCAGGGACTTCTTCACAGCATAGCCAGGACCAAGGGCAGCCTGTTGGCCCCAACCAGCCATCTGTCGGCCACCAACTCCGTAAGTCTCCATGCCATTATTCATATTAATGTTTTGTTAGCTAATAACACACACATAACAAAAGGCGTAGCCAATGTGTAGTTAACACTTTCATGTGGGCACTTCGTTAGGTTAAAGCGGACCCTAACTTGTATTAAGAACATAGCTAATAATTAGGCAACACACTGTACCTACATATTTGAAACATTGAAAAACAGCCTTCAGCCATCTAATGCATGTTAGGAGCCTGAAAACATCCAATATTGCGGAATATGGAATGCGCAATATTTACAGGCAGCATGGGATACAGATTTTAAAAAGTAAGGTGCTGCCATGCATTGTGGGAGTGATGACCTTTCCCTCAACCCAGCTATGCTCTGGATTCCCAACGCACCACTGTAAGCTACTCCCCTGTACTTTAGCCAACTCTCCACTCCTCATTAAGTGTTATGCTTCAGAGTCCAGATGGCGGCGCTGTAATCAAAAAACCTCCAAAATGTACTTTGATCTGGTGCAGAATCATTTGGCAATAGTTATTGGTTTTCATTAAATAATGTTGAAGGTCCGGTTTAAGGAGTTTAAATACTTACCTGTGGGAAATGCATTAACTTTATCCCTTGGAAGAATGACATATGTCATGCATTTACATGTATTTGATTCACCACAAATCTATTTCCAGCATACAAACCGGTCTGGTACTCCTATTTATGTTTCTTTCTCTATTGCTTACAGGGATTATCCCAAAAACCGTGCAGGAAAAAAAAAAAAGAATAAAGGAGTTGGTGGCCGAGCTGCTGGCCATACAGGCGACGTTGGGGCCAACAGATGAAGAAGAGGAGGATGATTAGTGCCCTTGGTCCTGGCTACTTTTGTAAAATAGTTTTATAAAGTTTGTTATTGTAAATAATTTTTAAGGTTTTAAAAAACAAAAAAAAAAACAAAACCATTTTACTATGTTTAAAAAAACAAAAAAAAAACAAAAACATTTTACTATGTTTTAAAAAACAAAAAAAAAAACAAAAACATTTTACTATGTTTTAAAAAAAAAAAAAAAAAAAAATTTTTACTATGTTTTAAACAAAACCAAAAAAAAGTAAAAATTACTATGTTTAAACAAAAAAAAAAAAAAAAAAACAAACCAAATAATTTTAATAAATTATATTTTAAGCCTTCATAAATGTGTCTTTTCTAATATGCGCACCAAAAAACAATTACACAAACAAGAAAAAACACGCTTATAAACATATAGACATATGTACATTATGTGGTTTGGGTAAGTTTTAGGGTCGTCAACATGAAGAAGGATGCAGGCGCTAAGGGGTTTAGGTAAGTTTTAGGGACCGAGAAATGAAGTTGGATGCAGGCGCTAAGGGGTTTAGGTAAGTTTTAGGGACCGAGAAATGAAGAAGGATGCAAGCGCTAAGGGGTTTAGGTAAGTTTTAGGGACCGAGAAATGAAGTTGGATGCAAGCGCTAAGGGGTTTAGGTAAGTTTTAGGGACCGAGAAATGAAGAAGGATGCAAGCGCTAAGGGGTTTAGGTAAGTTTTAGGGACCGAGAAATGAAGTTGGATGCAGGCGCTAAGGGGTTTAGGTAAGTTTTAGGGACCGAGAAATGAAGAAGGATGCAAGCGCTAAGGGGTTTAGGTAAGTTTTAGGGACCGAGAAATGAAGTTGGATGCAGGCGCTAAGGGGTTTAGGTAAGTTTTAGGGACCGAGAAATGAAGAAGGATGCAAGCGCTAAGGGGTTTAGGTAAGTTTTAGGGACCGAGAAATGAAGTTGGATGCAGGCGCTAAGGGGTTTAGGTAAGTTTTAGGGACCGAGAAATGAAGTTGGATGCAGGCGCTAAGGGGTTTAGGTAAGTTTTAGGGACCGAGAAATGAAGAAGGATGCAAGCGCTAAGGGGTTTAGGTAAGTTTTAGGGACCGAGAAATGAAGTTGGATGCAAGCGCTAAGGGGTTTAGGTAAGTTTTAGGGACCGAGAAATGAAGAAGGATGCAAGCGCTAAGGGGTTTAGGTAAGTTTTAGGGACCGAGAAATGAAGAAGGATGCAAGCGCTAAGGGGTTTAGGTAAGTTTTAGGGACCGAGAAATGAAGTTGGATGCAGGCGCTAAGGGGTTTAGGTAAGTTTTAGGGACCGAGAAATGAAGTTGGATGCAGGCGCTAAGGGGTTTAGGTAAGTTTTAGGGACCGAGAAATGAAGAAGGATGCAAGCGCTAAGGGGTTTAGGTAAGTTTTAGGGACCGAGAAATGAAGTTGGATGCAAGCGCTAAGGGGTTTAGGTAAGTTTTAGGGACCGAGAAATGAAGAAGGATGCAAGCGCTAAGGGGTTTAGGTAAGTTTTAGGGACCAAGAAATGAAGTTGGATGCAGCCGCTAAGGGGTTTAGGTAAGTTTCTGGTTGAGGGTGCGCATGCGCAAGATCTTATAAACATACGAACGCACGAATCTAAGAGGCCAAAAACCAATGAAAACCAGAGGCAAACGCAAGTAATTGGAAGAGGTGGACGATGGAAGCAGCAGAAAAAACAGGCTGCCGCCGCAACAAGTGAGCACATGAACGTGAAATTTACGATTGTCAACTGACTGAGGCAAGTTCGGGAGATAACATACGAACGGACGTATATTTTAGGATAGAAACGTATTTGCTCATAGAATCACTTGCAAGTTCATACGTACGCACGAGCGTTCGGAAATAATAGGATGTTCGGCAACAAAATCAATGCTTTAACATGTTTCTTTGAATCAACCCAATTGTCTCTGCTCATGGTCTCCAGATGGATCCCAGCAAATTGAAAGCAGTTTTGGACTGGCCACGTCCTATTGCCTATGGGCTATTCAACGCTTCCTGGGCTTCGCCAATTACTATCTACAGTTTATTCCCCACTTTTCTACTGTAATGGCACCCATTGTGTCTCACGAAGAAGAACGCCAATTCTAAGTCTTGGCCTCCTCAGGCAGAAGAGGCCTTCATTGCCTTAAAAAAAGCCTTCTCCTCTGCTCCGGTGCTGTCTAGGCCAGATGCATCTAGGCCTTTCGCCCTTGAAGTAGATGCCTCCTCCATTGGAGCCGGAGCTGTGCTCACTCAAAAATCTTCTACTGGCAGAATTCTCACCTGCGGGTTCCTTTCGAAGACCTTTTCTCCGCCTGAAAGGAATTACTCTATTGGAGATGGGGAGTTACTCGCCATCAAGTTGGCATTGTAGGAGTGGAGACATCTCTTAGAAGGTTCCGCCCATCAGGTGTCCATCTATACTGATCATAAAAACCTGTCTAATTTAGAAACTGCCCAGCGACTGAACCCACGACAAGCTCGTTGGTCGCTGTTTTTCGCCCGTTTCAACTTTCAAATCCACTTCCGGCCAGCCGCCAAGAACATTAGGTCGGACGCCCTTTATCGCTCCTCAGACATCTCTGGTGTTGAATCCACTCCACAACATATTATCTCGCCTGAATGCCTTGTCCACTCCGCACCCGCTGCCTTTGTACAGGCACCTCCGGGAAAGACTTTCGTGCCAGCTCGCCAACGTCGCTAAATATTAAGAAGGGGTCATTCTTCACATGTAGCCGGCCATGCCGGCGTCAGAAAAACCTGTGCTATCATTTCTAGATACTATTGGTGGCCTTCCTTAGAAAAGGATGTGACGGAATTCATTCAGGCCTGTACCATCTGTGCACGTGACAAGACTCCTCGCCAAAGACCTGCTGGCCTACTCATCCCTCTGCCTATTCCAGATACCCCATGGACACACATTGCTATGGACTTTATTACTGACCTCCCTTCTTCGCATGGCAATGCTGTTATTTGGGTGGTAGTGGATAGGTTTTCTAAGATGGCGCATTTTGTTCCTTTGCCTGGCCTCCCGTCGGCTCCTCAGTTGGCGAAATACTTCATGATGCATATCTTTCGACTTCATGGGCTTCCTACACACATTGTGTCTGACAGAGGAGTGCAGTTTGTTTCTAAGTTCTGGAAAGCCCTTTGTAAACAAATGAAAATTAAACTGGATTTTTCCTCTGCTTATCACCCCCAGTCAAACGGCCAGGTGGAAAGAGTTAATCAGATTCATGGGCATTATCTTCGCCATTTTGTTTCTGCCCATCAAGACGATTGGGTCGATCCTCTGCCCTGGGCGGAATTCTCGTATAATTTCAAGGATTCTGAGTCTACGAGGAAATCCCCGTTCTTGGTGGTATACGGTCGGCATCTTCTTCCGCCTCTGCCCTTGTTCACGTCCTCTGGAGTACCCGCCGTGGATGACATCACACAGGATTTCTCTACCATCTGGCAAGAGACCCAACGTGCCCTTTGTCAAGCTTCCGCCCGTATGAAAGTTAGCGCTGATAAGAGGAGAAGAGCTCCGCCTGTCTATTCTCCAGGAGATAAGGTGTGGCTGTTGCCGAAATACATTCGCTTCAAAATTCCTAGCTACAAATTGGGCCCCCGTTACCTGGGTCCTTACAAGATCAAGCAACAGATCAATCCAGTTTGTTATAGGCTACACCTACCAACATCACTGTGAATTCCCAATTCTTTCCACGTTTCCCTGTTGAAGCCAGTAATTGTCAATCGGTTCTCTCCTAAAACCTTGGTGCCTGCTCCAATCTCTGGTACTGAGGATGCCTTTACGGTGAAAGAGATTCTGGCCTCTAAGCTCTCCAGAGGTAAAATATATTTTTTAGTCGACTCGGAAAGCTGTGAACCTGAAGAAAGATCTTGGGAAACCGAAGAGAACATTCTGGACCGTAGTCTCATCTCGGATTTTCTTGATCCCAAGAAGAGGGGGAGACCCAAGGGGGGGGGAGTACTGTTAGGGCGAGCGCTGCATGCCCATCTCGCAGCACTTCACTTACCTCCATGACTGCATCCAGCCGTCGTCCATCTCACAGCATTTCCCTCACCTCCATGGCTGCTCCCAGCCATTTCCCTTCCCCCCATACTTCCTCCTCGCGTGGTCAGGTGCACGCACGTCCCCGTCCACTAGAGGGCAAGCGCACTGGATTCCTGAGATTTAAAGGGCCTGTACAGCACTGATTGGTGCCTGCTCATACAATTCTGCATCCACTTCCCCTATTTAAAGAGGCACTTCCTTTCCTTTAGTGCCAGATCTTGGTCTTTCCATGCTAATTGTAAATCAGTTGATTTTGGATTGCTCACCCGTGTACCGACCTCTGCCTGTCCCCGACGCTGAACCTTTGCCGCCTGCCCTGACCTTGGCTACTCACCTTTACTACGATCCTCTGCTGCCCGCCCTGACCTCTGCCTGTGTGTACTACACCTTTTGCCTGCCTCTTGTGTACCCCGCTGAGCCTCAGCTAGCCGTGGGACTGGGCCGCTGTTGGGGGGTAGCGACCTGGGGGTCACTCGCCGCACAAGATCAACCTGCCTTGCAGTGGGCTCTTAGACTCCGCTCCCCTGACGCGGTACCTGCCATCTGTTCCACAGTTAAAGCGGATCCACACCCGAGTCCGCTCCACCCGGTCCGTGACACCCATCATCCATGGAAGGGAATGAGTTACGGCCCCTGCCAAACAAAACACTCTCTGGAAGAGTTGCCAGGGAGGGGGTTGGATCCACTTTAAAAAATTTTCATAATGCTTTCTTTCCTAACTATTTTAATGTGAGTTTTGGGTAATTGCAAACCTTAGACCCTTTTTATTTCATGTTTTTTGAATTATTGTATACTCTAATCAGCTGTATAATACACAGCAGTAAATGCACAACACAAACACTTAATCAAGTACAATATGTATCAGAGTGTGTGGTCATTTTACAGTTACCTTCATAAGACTTTCACTAGGCCGGCTGAGATTAATCATATGAAGATTTCCAATTACTGGCAGCGCTCTGGGTCCCCTGGGGAAATTCCTAGATGAAGCTGGTGAAGTCCATGATTTTAGTCTTTTTGTAATATAGAATAAAGCCAAAAATAATATTCCATATAAAGAAAATGTGGAAAAATATGTTTCCATGGCTTCTGTCCTGTATGATTTCCAATGATAAAGGGAATCAATCTTTTATATGCTCTCCGTACTGAAAGTTACAGTTGCAATAGTCTGTTCATTCTAAAATAAACAGGACGTAGTCCAAAAATGGTTAACATATAACCTGCGATTTGACATTTGCAAACACTTTTATGGGCTTGAAACTGTAATAAAAAAAACAGGTAAAAATAGGCAGTGAAAACTAGTGATGACCTGCCGATATGTGTCATTTTTAGATTTGCTCAAGGTATTGTCCATTCGATTTTACTTGCTCAAAGCTAAATAGCCAAACATGTTTGCTATTTCTTTTCTGTGTCTATTATTTTAAAAAAGCCTGCCACCCCTCCACCTTGGGCTAGTAACGTGGTGCATGAGGCATGGTGATCGGTATCCCCACAGCTCATAGGCCAATCAGCCAGGTGGCATACCATCTCTGATAAGCCCTTTAATATAGACTTGTGCAAAAATGGTAAATTTTTCAGAAAAGACACAAATCCTGAAAATGTTTAAATTGACCATGGAATACGTTAATACTCTATGTATTATTTGGGTGACTGCCACATGAAAATAACTATGATTTATTAATCATTACAAAAGGAAGTCTGCTTTTGACAAAATTAATGATTGATTGTACAAATGCAGACATTTTACTAACTTCTGTAGTAAAATAGTAACTAGCTTCTGGTGTAAGAGCAGAGCTGGGCATTGGAACATACATTAAATATTTGAATGTAGTCGCTGAAAGTTCATGCTCCTACAATACGCGAGCCAAGTGACCCACCAGCGACCAACAGGGTTCACCATATGGGACTGCCCAACTTATATGGCGCTGAGCATGTACTGCAGGTAGACCCACAGAGCACGTGGGCACCAAGAAATTGCGAGATCATGCAGAGATTAATGCTTTTTATGATTGTAGGCATTTCTAACTACTACTGGTTCACTCTGACTGTCTCACCGGGGCTGCTGCACACTAATTGGCTTGCTAGGCACTCAACCATGACTGGGGAGGTAGCTTTGATCTCCCTGACAGGGAAACAGGCATCCAGCATCAGTAAAGGTAGTTTACTGGGAGGGGGCTATGAACTGAGTCACTATATTTACATCTACACCTTAATACCACAGACAACAGTTTACCTTTTACCTGTATGTGCTTTCATTATAAATTCTTAGAAAAAAAAAAAAAAAAAATATATATATATATATATATATATATATATATATAGCAATTCTAATACCTTGGAACTATGCAAGTATATGATATATGACACCAGACAAGGATATCTTTTTTATTTTGTTATTATGTAAGCTGCTGTTTCAGTGGCTTCTCCCCATACATGAGTGCAGTAAATAGCCCTCTAGCCGGCATCTGGAGATGAGGACTGGATCCCTTTTCGAGGGGGGGCTACACAGTTTATCCAGCCCTCTGTTACCATCTGTTGCCATTATGGATGGCTTTTGAACACAGTGTGGAACACGACGTGGAATGCGATGCTGGCTGATGTCATACTCATATACATGGCGTCCTTTCAGAAGTTGCTGGGGAACACATTTCTGTGGATGTGTCCCTGTTGCCAGCCAGAACCGCACCTCGTTCTGGTTATGCTGAAACGCATTATGTACATCCTATGTATTGGGCAATGGATGTTTTAATAGACTGATTCTGGAAACTGGAAACATTTTTATTGTTACAGGCCACCATAATCTTACTAGTGGAAAATGATCAGCTTATTCACATATGTAATAAAAGTAAAGCGAAAGGCATGTGGGATGTAATGAAAATATTGAATGAAAGATCCCGTTTAAATAGCAAGCTGTTCTGTTGAGGACACAAAAAGAGACTTAGCATAGAAAAGGCCATGCAGGAGCATATACATTCCATGCTGGAAGTGATCTTACAACTCAGATCATAATAGACAGTCATATTGTAGCAATACTGCTGTGCAGTTTACCTGACACATACATTGCATGTATCAGCATGGCCGAGGCCATAAATTGTATAGCAATGCATACCTGAATCAATACATTTCATGTATGCCTTATAGAAGCATTTTAATGCTGACCTTAATTAGTCCTTAGCATGTGAACATTTATTTTCCCACACATCCATATAATTGCTATATTTTTTAGACTTATGTCTTATGATTATAGCAGCGATTATTTGATTATAACAGTGATTATTTGATTATAACAGCGATTATTTGATTATAACAGCGATTATTTGATTATAACAGCGATTATAACAGCGATTATTCGATTATAACAGCGCCAGTGAACACCGCTCTGTACTTTTAGGCGCTTTACAGCGTATTTATTCATTTTGAGCACGCTGAAAAGACAGGTGCTGGTCAGTGTTTCTTCATTGTAGTTACAGAATATCACTGCATGGGGAAAAGAAGACAATCTTCTGTGACATCACAAGTGATGTCAAGAAGATTACTTAGAGGCTCTGCCTTTTAATATAAAAAACGCTATCTGGCAGCTCATCATGAAGCCCCCTGGCCAGGAGCCAGGATGAACAGATGGCAGTAATGTGGATCCTGAAGACAGCTTCACTTTCTCTGTGTGTCTTTCTGTGATGGATGTGTTCTTACTCCATAAGGCTTGGCAGATAGCTTACTCAGCTGATGATAGTGCACGTGGATATGTTTCAGAAGCTTGATTTCAGTACAGAATCTTGCAATAAACACTTCTTACAGCAGGAATCTTGAAATGTTGCAGCAGGAAACTTGTGATGTAAACCTGTAACAGCAGCAAATAAAAAGTCTGTAGACTGCAAAAGGGGCAGCACGTGTGCACTGCTTGGATGCAAAGTAGAAATGGCTGAAGGAAGAGGACGAAGGGAGGAGCTGCATCACAGCTAGACTAAGGGAGCCATGAAGGGGCAAAAGCAGTTAAAGGCACACTGCTCAGTCTATGTAAAAAAAACACTATATTAAGCAGTTATCCTGGGAAAAATGAAACACACGTCATGGGATATGACAAACCTGTTTTCCACTCCTTGCTAAATGCCTCTGGAGAAGGTAGGTATGTTAATTAAGATTAGAAATGTCCTTTTTTTAAAAGTGTGCTTTTAAACTACATTTTCCCCTTTGAACTAGTAAGGGGTCCCATGGACCCCTATATCAGTCCATACTCCTTACCAGCACCACCAATGGGCATGGTGGTGCAGATCATCCCAGCGGCTCATAGCATGAGCCGGTGATGAGCACCGGATCTTTGCTATAGGGCATAAGGGCTTGTAATGGTCAGGGGCAAGGGCCAGCTGGGCAGCCCTTGAGTCTGGAATTACAAGCCCCTATACTTGGTTTGCCAGGTTGGTAAGCTTTTGCAGGAAACATGTTCAAACATGTTTTTTTTTTTTACACGCATGGGGTTCCCCCTCCAAGCATTGCCAATCCCAGTGAACCAAGCATAGGGTCTTGGAATTCCAGGGCTCAAGGGCTGCCCAACTGCCTCCTGGCCCTGACCATTAAAAGTCCTTATGCCCCATAGCAGAGGTCTGGTGTCTAGCAGCAGCCATGCTATGGGCTGGCGAGCTCATGTGCACCACCCTGGCCATTGGTGGTGCTGTTATTAGAATATGAACTGGTATAGGGGTTCATAGCACCCCCTACCAGTTCCAAGTAAAAGTTTACTTACCTTCTCCATTAGGACTCCCACACAGGCCTCTTTAAATGTATGCCGCTGGAGAGTCTAAGGACGCTCCAACTGCATTTAGCAGGGAGGGGAACACTGGAACCCTTCATGATGAGCCACCAGGGTGTCTCTTTTATTTTAAGAGATGGGGCCTCTCATTAATCTACCAAATGTCACTTATTATGTCACACAAGGGGAGGGGCCTAGAGGGGGTGGCAGGGAAAATATCCCCTCTAGTCCCCTCCCCTTCTCTGACATCAGCAATGACATGTGGGAGATTCCATGGTGGCCACGCCTCCAAATATGAAAGCTGGCTCCCCTGGCCCTCACTTCAGACGCTCGCTGGGTAGCGAGTATGAAAGAAGGTGGAACTTATGTACCCCATCATCCAAATGCTGGAGCAGCACAAAGCCCCCCTGGATGTCCCTGAGCCAACACCAAAGGGCATAGGGGCTTGTAAGTTGCAGGGACAGGGACCGCCAATAGTGCAGCCTCTGAGCACCTGGTTTACAAGCCCTTATGCTTGGTTCCCGGGGCTGGTAGCCTTTTTTTTAAATGTAAGAAACAAAAAAATAAGATCCCCTCTTTAATGAATGCCATTCAGTGGCATTTAATAAAATAAGGCAAGTGACAAAAAAAATGGAGAAACATTTGCCCAAAATTCCTCAAAATTACCAATTCTATGGGATGCATTTAAAAGCCTCATTTACTAAAACACCTTAAACTGAAATAATACTGTTAAAAAATAAAAAAAACTCAGCCTATTGTTGGTAAGATAGGAATTGTATCTAAACAAATATGCCAAGAAAGTTACGAAAAAAATATAAAAAAATAAACCTGCAGGCATTTCAATGTGAAATGGGATGCTTTTAAAAGCCAAATTTAAGAAGACACACAAAAATGAAAAAATACAATTAAAAGATAAAACGCTGGGCTATTATTCATTAGATAAAAATTGTATCTAACCAATACAAATACAAGGAAGAATTGGAGCATTTCAAAGGCCAGCAAAATGCTTGCATTCAGTGCCAGGGCTCGTGGGTGGCATTGGCCTAATTTCTGCTTTCTCTTTGCGTTTGCGGGATGAAAAGCTGAACGCTTCCCTGGGATGTTGTGGATTGGCTTAGTTATAGTAGTGGTGGTGCTGCTGGAGGTGCTGGTGGATTTGGCGGTGGCCCCACATCCTCCCTTTTGGGGAAATGGGTGGCATTGTCATTGGGGAGGTGGTGGTAGCGGCTGAGTCAATGGAAGCAGCAGAGGGAGCCTCAGGTGTTTCTATGTTTTTTAGGTGTTTCTGCCACTGCAGCTCATGTTTGCTCGCAGGTGCCTAATCATGTGGTGTTGAGATTATTAAGAATTTGCCCTTGTTTCAGGTATTTGTGGCACAGGTTGCAAATTACCTCTGTCTTGTCCACTGTGGACTGCTTGAAAAAAATGACACGCTGGTGAGATCTTGTGAGTCTGCCTTGGCGTGCTCAGTCCCTGGGCATAGTGGCCAGTGGTAGCAAAGGGCTGATTGCTGGCACCCTTCTCCCTCTTCTGCTGGCTGCCTGGGGCTTTATGACTACCACCTATTCCTCTGAACTCTGATGGCCCTTAGTCCATGTTGGGTCTAGGATCCCATCATTCCCCCTGGCTTCCTTTTCCACTCACTCCTCCCTGCTAGCCTCAACATTGCAGAAAGCTGCTGCCGTCATTACTCAGGTTTCATCATCATTGTGGGTTTCCTGTGATGGTCCACTGGCCACATCCTCATCCTCCAGCATACGTTGTTGGCCATCTGGGAACCCACCGTCTGCAACTGCAAGGGCCAGGTGGATGGCCCATGGTATCCCAGCATAGAGCATTAGTGACTACATAATTCCATAACTAGCTAGGACAGTCTTGCTGATTTTAAGGGGGGAGAGGTGAAAGATTGAGTTGGAGATTGAGCCATATAATCTAGGACTGCCTCAAAGTGTTCAGATCTAACCACTCTGAAAGCACTATAGGGGCCCACAAAAATACACTCCAAACCCTGGTGCCTGCTTGCACCAGAGGAAGGTGTAGCCAGCAAGGATAAAAGATGTCCTCTGCCTGCAGCACCAACTCCATCACCACCACCAGCAGCAGATCCACTGCCATGTCCCTGTCCCTTATTTGATTCTTCCTGAATTGTTAGACACCTGCAGTTACAGTGACCCAAAATGGAAAATTAAAAAAAAAAAAACAGGAAAATGACCATTGAGTGTCCTGTGCAAGTGGATACTCCACTAGCAATTGTTGTTAAACAGCAGTCACACTCAAGTGGCCTGAACAAGTGGACACACAATTACTATTTGTTATTAAACAAAAAAGAGCCTCACATGGCCTGAACCAATTTACACTACACTTTTTTTGTTCAAAAGAGCCTGACAATCCTGAACGAATGGACACTCTACTACCACTTGCTATAAAAAAGTAGTGACACCCACATGGCCTGAGCAAGTGAATACTCCACTAACAATTCATATTAAACAATTGTGACACCAAAGTGGCCTGAACTAGTGGACACTCAATTACTATTTGCTATTAAACAAAAAGGAGCATCATATGGCCTGAACAAATGGACACTCCACTAATACTTGTTATTAAACTGCAGTGGCCCTTAAGTGGCCTGTGCAAGTGGATACTCCATTAACAATTCTTATTAAACAATAGTGACACCCAAGTGGTTTGAACAAGTGGGTACTCCACTAACATTTGATAATAAACAGCAGTAACACACAAGTGGTCTGAACTAGTGAACACTCAATTTCTATTTGTTATTTAACAAAAAAGAGCCTCACGTGGCTTTAATCAGTGACCACTACACATTTTTTTCAAAAGAGCAAATGAAAATGTGGCCTATATAAGTGTATACTCCAGTAACAATTGTTATTAAACTGCAGTGACAGCCAATGGTCTGAACAAGGAGATACTCCACTAACTAGTGTTATTAAATTGTAGTGACAGCCAATGGTCTGAGCAAGGAGATACTCCACTAACAAGTGTTATTAAACTGTAGTGACAGCCAAGTGGTCTGAGCAAAGGTATACTGCACTATTACTTGATATTAAACAGCAGTGACACCAAAGTGGCCTGAACTAATGCACACTGAATTACTATTTGTTATTAAAGAAAAAAAGGGTCTGGCGTGCCCTGAACTACAATGACCCTCACTCCAGCCTCTGTACGTATGTACCTGGGTGTGTATTTTAGGCAATATTTGGTCTCCTCATTCTGCCAACTCCAGGGTGTCTTTCAATATATGGTCTTCTCATGCTGCTGGTAACTCCAGGGTGTGTGTTTCAGGCTTTCTATGGTCTGCTCATGCTGTTGCCAACTCCAGGGTGTGTATTTCAGGCAATATATTGGCTCCTCATGCTGCTGCCAACTCCAGGGTGTGTGTTTTAGGGTTTCTATGGTCTCCTCATGCTGCTGGCAACTCCAGGATGTGTATTTCAGGCGATATATGGGCTCCTCATGCTGATGCCAACTCCAGTGTGTATTTCAGGTGATATATGGGCTCCTCATGCGGCTGCGAACTCCAAGATGTGTCTTTCAGGCAATATATGGGCTCCTCATGCTAATGCCACTTCAAGGCTCAAGGCACGTCATTTTGCCGCTCTGCAACAGCGATTTTAATAGCGATGCCTCTGATCTGCATGTCATACACCTTTACCATATTATTTCACTAACCCAGCATGCATTCTATGTGCTTTACAGCAAGGCAAAATATTCTACAATCCCATTGAGGCTCTGGGTAGGCCAGAAATAGCTGTTTGTAATAGCTATTTGCTGCAAATAAATTTGGACCGAAACAAATTTTTCGCGAAAATGTGGCAAATCATCAGAATCTCTAGTAACGGACATTTTGGGGCTTCCTCTCCCAACTGACATAACTGAAATGCACAGTAACAGGAAGCCAAGAGGTACTTCCTGTTTGCAGTTGGCATACAAGCCTATGAGTGGCAATCTTGTTTTAAAAATGTATCCCAGCATGCGTTAAAATGTAAATTATTTTTTGTCTGCAGCAATCTAAATTTTCCAGGGGAGGGAGGCATATGAGCAGTGTTTGTTGTGTTGGTCTTATTTAATTTATTTTTGACTGTTGGTCCACTTTGAAATGTGTTTGAAAGTTGGCCAAAGGCAGGACATTGGCAGGAAGGTTCTGGCAGCAAAAAAGTTTAAAGACCTACCACATCCTTTGTAATCATCATCAATCATCTGTATGTGAAGCCTTTCAAAAAAATAATCAACATAGTCTACAAGAAGTGTGCTCTTCACAGTTTCGTACCCTGGCAAATTTCTCACTACCCAGGTTAAGGCTGAACACTTGGCCATCATTTTTAGAAAGCTAAAAAAAATTACATTTTTTTAATACTTAATACGTATAATGCTTTAGGGCACAAATATCGGATGTCAACCATTTTTTAGCATTGTTCCTCAATTTAAAGTGGATTAAAACCCAGGATCATGTCTATGCTAGCCTAGATCTTGCCTACTCCAACCCCGGGATATCCTGGTTTGGAATGCCTGGCTGTGTAAAACCCAGCAGTGAGGCGACAATTTTACCTCTTCTGTAATCTCATGATGCATGCTCCGTTTTGCCTTACACTTGGCAGCATCCCCCGCTGCCTGGCATAATGCAATGTCTGCTGGCCCATGTGCAGAAGGTGGGAGTAGCCGAGTTGCTGTCTGGTGCATAACAAAGCAGAGCGACATGAACTGTGATATCATGGAAGAGGTTAGAGATTCTGCTGAATGAAGGGTATAACCCAAATTGGGGTGCCCCATTAAAGCGACATGGATCTGCTGGCCAAGGATTGGATTTCAAGCATGGACCAGGTAAAATAATTTCATAACTCATTAGAGTAATCAAGGTTAGCATGGAGGAATTCTTTCATTGACGGTAAAGGTATGACAGTATATTGCTTTAACCACTAACTGGCATTTTCACTGATTCTATCAGCTTTCAAAATTCAGATTCAAAGTCACCACTTGCCTCATTTACTCCAATGGCAGCAAATGCCACTCGGCCAAACCTATAGGTTACCAGCAGTCACATGTTTGGCAGAAATAGTATGAATTAGGAAGTGGTATGCATTGACTGACGTGACTTCAGTTTGTTCACAATTTGGATTGAAGTTACCTAAAATATAGGTCCAAAAATGAGTTTGGAACTTTAGGAGTTTTATTTGAATGAATCTGTGCGATGAACAGGGCAATGTGCTAGTATGTATAAAGACCAAAATGGCAGCTTGTGTTTATAAAGCATAATGATGCATAATACACCACAAAGTTCCTATATATATATATATATATATATATATATTATATAGTATTGGCTAAGCAGTCTATTAAATAAAATATACACAATATAGACATTTTAGGCTCTACGATGCTACATTTTCTGATTCTAACAGATATGAATACTTAGTTCACAGTTAACTTTGGACAAATCAGCTAAAAACAATCATCTTCAGTTGAGCTTACCCCACCAAATGTATGAAGGACCCCACTATTTGTTACAGCCATTCCACATGGGCAGCCCCTGTCCTTGCTCACAGTTACACACCTGCACCAGCAGATGCATTCGTCCGCTACAGATGCAGCCATGTGTGCCCCCCACACAGCCACGTGCCCCCTAAAAACATGCCCCCCCTGTAAACATACATGCCCATTCCCAGAGGCACACATGTACACAAACCGTCAGTTGCAGACACGCACATGGGATGGCACACCCACATATGAACATGCCCCACTGAAGTGCCCCACACATGTGCAAACACTTGCAGTTCTTTTCATCCCAGATAATCTTCTAATCCTCATTAGATACCATTTAACTGTGCTATGAGAGGCTTAATACCAAATAGCAGAATTTTTTTAGGGTGTTCTTACACGCTCACTACTGTACCTAGACACAATTCATCATCCTCTAATGGCTCCAATGTAATAAACCGGGATATGAGAGATGAAAAAGAGTCTTTGTTCTGTTACCATGTACTGTGTAGGTGAGAATACAACAGACAGAGTGTATACAGTCTGTCATGGTATACAGCAGGGCACAGGAGGTAGCAAAGTGTACAATGTATTCGGGTACAAGGGAGGCTCCAAGTAGAGAAATGGCCAAACTATTGGGTTCTATTGCAGTATCTATACCACTAGTAAGGTTAAAGTTTTTCTATCCACTATGCCACTAACAAACTAGGACCTCTCGCCTTGTTCCTAACACTTGGGCTTCTATTGTCATAGTTGTTCCAATGTGCACTAAATGATAACACTATGAGGCCGATTCATCAATAGCGCCAGGTAGCGACAGATGAGCGACTGAAGTATGGCGCTATGAGCGCCGCTAGCGTCAGCCGCGGGCGGTAGCGATTCGCTATAGCAGGCCTCCTCAGTCGCTACCTGGCGTTGTTGGGAACAACGCCTACATTGCTGAATATGATGTTGGAGCTCAGCTTTGTAGGCGCTGTCAGTCAGTTTGACCACGCTATTCAACACAGCGCCTGCGCTTTGCTTTGCTGTGGGCTGGGAATCAAGTACCTTCAGAATAAAACACATTGCAACATGTTTCTTTACTTTTTTTAGTTTTTATTTTGTGTTGAAAAGGAAATTAAATTAAAACAGATATTAGAATGTAAATGCAAAATAAAACATAATTAAACACATAGCCACATGTATTTTTTTTTTTATTTTTTTTTTAAAGAAAAAGGAAATACAATTAAACCACCAATGAGAAAGAAAAGGAAAATAAAAACAGAAATGAGAAAAAAAAGGAAAATAAAAACAGAACTGAGAAAGAAAAGGAAAATAAAAACAGAACTGAGAAAGAAAAGGAAAATAAAAACAGAAATGAGAAAGAAAAGGAAAATAAAAACAGAACTGAGAAAGAAAAGGAAAATAAAAACAGAAATGAGAAAGAAAAGGAAAATAAAAACAGAAATAAGAAAGAAAAGGAAAATAAAAACAGAAATGAGAAAAAAAAGGAAAATAAAAACAGAAATGAGAAAGAAAAGGAAAATAAAAACAGAACTGAGAAAGAAAAGGAAAATAAAAACAGAAATGAGAAAGAAAAGGAAAATAAAAACAGAAATGAGAAAGAAAAGGAAAATAAAAACAGAAATGAGAAAAAAAAGGAAAATAAAAACAGAAATGAGAAAGAAAAGGAAAATAAAAACAGAACTGAGAAAGAAAAGGAAAATAAAAACAGAAATGAGAAAGAAAAGGAAAATAAAAACAGAAATGAGAAAGAAAAGGAAAATAAAAACAGAAATGAGAAAAAAAAGGAAAATAAAAACAGAAATGAGAAAGAAAAGGAAAATAAAAACAGAACTGAGAAAGAAAAGGAAAATAAAAACAGAAATGAGAAAGAAAAGGAAAATAAAAACAGAAATGAGAAAGAAAAGGAAAATAAAAACAGAAATGAGAAAGAAAAGGAAAATAAAAACAGAAATGAGAAAGAAAAGGTAAATAAAAACAGAAATGAGAAAGAAAAGGAAAATAAAAAGAGAAATGAGAAAGAAAAGGAAAATAAAAAGAGAAATGAGAAAGAAAAGGAAAATAAAAACAGAAATGAGAAAGAAAAGGAAAATAAAAACAGAAATGAGAAAGAAAAGGAAAATAAAAACAGAAATGAGAAAGAAAAGGAAAATAAAAACAGAAATGAGAAAGAAAAGGAAAATAAAAACAGAAATGAGAAAGAAAAGGAAAATAAAAACAGAAATGAGAAAGAAAAGGAAAATAAAAACAGAAATGAGAAAGAAAAGGAAAATAAAAACAGAAATGAGTAAGAAAAGGAAAATAAAAACAGAAATGAGAAAGAAAAGGAAAATAAAAACAGAAATGAGAAAGAAAAGGAAAATAAAAACAGAAATGAGAAAAAAAAGGTAAATAAAAACAGAACTGAGAAAGAAAAGGAAAATAAAAACAGAAATGAGAAAGAAAAGGAAAATAAAAACAGAAATGAGAAAGAAAAGGAAAATAAAAACAGAACTGAGAAAGAAAAGGAAAATAAAAACAGAAATGAGAAAGAAAAGGAAAATAAAAACAGAAATGAGAAAGAAAAGGAAAATAAAAACAGAAATGAGAAAGAAAAGGAAAATAAAAACAGGAATGAGAAAGAAAAGGTAAATAAAAACAGAAATGAGAAAGAAAAGGAAAATAAAAACAGAAATGAGAAAGAAAAGGAAAATAAAAACAGAAATGAGAAAGAAAAGGAAAATAAAAACAGAAATGAGAAAGAAAAGGAAAATAAAAACAGAAATGAGAAAGAAAAGGAAAATAAAAACAGAAATGAGAAAGAAAAGGAAAATAAAAACAGAAATGAGAAAGAAAAGGAAAATAAAAACAGAAATGAGAAAGAAAAGGAAAATAAAAACAGAAATGAGAAAGAAAAGGAAAATTAAAATAGGAATTAGAATGAAAAGGAAACTTACAACAGAATTAAACACATAGCCACATGTATATATATATATATATATTTTTTTTTATTTTTACACTAAAAATTAAATAAAAATAAAACAGAAATGAAATTGAAAATGAAAAGTCCAACAGAAATTATAAATCAAAGGAAAGTGCAGTAAAGTTTGTGAAAAGGAAATTATGGATCAGGGTGCATCTCTTGGTGCCTGAAAAAATAAGAAAAGTGCAGTTAGTATATATCTTTAAAGTTGTTTTGTCGTTGAAAAAAAAAATGCATTACTTGATAACCAACATTGGCGTCTTACACCCCCCCCTTAGAGTGGTTTGGGTCATCTTACACCCCCCCTTAGAGTGGTTTGGGTCATCTTACACCCCCCTTAGAATGGTTTGGGTCATCTTACACCCCCCCTTAGAGTGGTTTGGGTCATCTTACACCCCCCTTAGAATGGTTTGGGTCATCTTACACCCCCCCTTAGAGTGGTTTGGGTCATCTTACACCCCCCTTAGAATGGTTTGGGTCATCTTACACCCCCCTTAGAATGGTTTGGGTCATCTTACACCCCCCTTAGAGTGGTTTGGGTCATCTTACACCCCCCTTAGAATGGTTTGGGTCATCTTACACCCCCCTTAGAATGGTTTGGGTCATCTTACACCCCCCCTTAGAGTGGTTTGGGTCATCTTACACCCCCCTTAGAATGGTTTGGGTCATCTTACACCCCCCTTAGAATGGTTTGGGTCATCTTACACCCCCCTTAGAATGGTTTGGGTCATCTTACACCCCCCCTTAGAGTGGTTTGGGTCATCTTACACCCCCCTTAGAATGGTTTGGGTCATCTTACACCCCCCTTAGAGTGGTTTGGGTCATCTTACACCCCCCTTAGAGTGGTTTGGGTCATCTTACACCCCCCCTTAGAATGGTTTGGGTCATCTTACACCCCCCTTAGAATGGTTTGGGTCATCTTACACCCCCCTTAGAGTGGTTTGGGTCATCTTACACCCCCCTTAGAGTGGTTTGGGTCATCTTACACCCCCCCTTAGAATGGTTTGGGTCATCTTACACCCCCCTTAGAATGGTTTGGGTCATCTTACACCCCCCTTAGTGTGTTTTTTTTCTCATTTTGATGGGAGGTCAAATACATTTACCCAGTAGTGCAGTACTTGCATTAGAGTGAAGGGTAGTTAGCTTACCGCAAAAAAAGAAGTGATCATCCGTTCCCTTAGCTCATCGCCAGTCTGGGTGTCCTCACTTCTTTCTGCGGGCAGGTTGGGGATTTCTGGCACCAGTGCTGTCTCCTCGGGGGCTTGAATTCGGTGACAAATGCAAATGTTGTGTAGCACACAGCAGGCAAGGATGATCTTGGAGACCTTCTGTGGGCTGTAGAGCATCTCTCCTCCTGGCCGTGCCAAACAGAGAAAGCGTGCTTTCAGCAGGCCGATGGTTCTTTCCACAATGCTTCTGGTCTTGCGATGTGCTGCATTGTAGCGTTCATGGGCAGAGGTCCGTGGGCTCCTGACCGGAGTCATGACCCACGTTCTCTGCCCATATCCCTTATCCGCTGTAGAAAAAACACAAGGAGAGAGACAGCAATTAGTACTAGTCCTTTTTTTTTTTTTTTTTTTTTTTTTAAGAAATTGGCTTACTAGGCCACATATTATTTTCAAAATACATTGACATGGTTAATTTATTACCCAGTAGCCAGCCAGCTGGCATTTCGTTGTTATCAAACTTCCGGCACAGGACTGTCCGCTGCAAGACGTAAGAATCGTGGCATGAGCCGGGGAACCCCGATCTCACCGCCCGCAGCCTCATGTCTGGGTCACAGACAACCATGATATTCATAGAATGGAAATGCTTACGGTTTCTGTAATACAGCTCCTGTGCACGGGGAGGGCGGAAAGGGATATGTGTACCATCAACGCACCCTAGCACATTCGGGATCCCTCCCATCAGATAGAAAGCATGTTTTATTTTGGCAACCTCTTCCTCATCCTCAGGAAACTTGATGTAAATTGGGAATAAATCACAAATGGCCAGAACTACCTGGATTAATATGCGGCTCATAGTAGCCTGGCTTATCCCGCTGAGGAGGGCGGAGGTTGCCTGGAAGGTCCCTCGTGCCAAAATATTAAGAGTGGCACACAGGCGTACTATGCCTGGAATGGATTGAGTGCGTTTGGTGGATGGCTCGATTTTGTGCTTAATCTGATCATATAGGGACTGTAGTGCAGCACGATTCAGACGGAAGCGGCTCCTGATCTGCTCGTCACTTAAGTCCCATACTGAAAGGCGGATTGCAAAGGAGCGGGGTGCCCTAAGCCTCACAACACCCCGCTCCCTTTCCTCCTGCTCTTTCAGCATACACATACATCCATCCACCCAGACACCATACATCACCCTCTTATCCATCACACACACTCAAGATATATACAAAATAAAAAAAAAACAAAACAAAAACCACAAACACACCACACACACACAAACAATCACACTCCACACACACCCGCTACAATGCAGCTCACCACAAAACCAGAACTATAGTGGTCCAAACCACCAGCCTGCTGAAAAACAGCTTTCTAAGTTAGGCACAACCAAGAGGGGAGTTGCTGCACAGCCCACAAAAGGCCCCAAAATCAAGCCTCACTTGCTGTATGCTACACAATATTTGCATATGCCACCAAAAACAAGCTCCTAAAGAAACAGCACTGATGTCAGAAATCACCCAACAAGCCACAGAGAGTGAGGACAGAACCCAGACAGAGGCTCAAATGAGCTAAGGGAAGCAAGCGAGCACCGCACCACACCACAGCCTTTGCCACAGTGTAAGAATACCAGAAGCTTGCAAATTCCTTCCATTTATACTTCTCTTTCAAAAAGGACAGGTCCGCTTTGCCGCCTTTTGCGTTGCTCTGCTATTTCCGGGCGCCAATTAGCCGACCCAGGTGTGCGTAAAACGGAGTGCGCACGCGCACGCTAGTAGCGCTACTAGCGTACGTGAGCCGAAACTTGCGTGAATTAACGGACATGGGAGAAAATTCAGTGGTGGGCCAATGAAAGGTAAGCTGCTGTTTATTTAAATAGCCGTTAGGCTAGCCACATGTCACAAGGGGTTCAGATACATCAGTCCATTGTTGTATTTGGGTGTGTGCTGTTTGGTTAATGAGGTCTGTAATGAGTTAATTGGCTAACACACATGCTTCAGTCAGTGCAGTGGAGGTGTGGCTAGAAGGAACTGGGCTGTATGTGTGAATCAATTAAGTGGCCTGGTTTGTGATTGGCTGTTAGAGCACATAAAACCTGCCCAACCCAAACAGATTGCGATGCCATTCTGTAGTCTGCATGCGTGCTTGTTGGGTGTGTATTTGTGTGTGTGTGCAGCTACAGGATGGAGCCAAATTCAGGACATCTGCCGGCCACAGCAGGCCCAAGTAGGAGTTTGGTGGGTGCTGTGCGCAGGGTGCTGGGAAAAGGGCCCAGCCTGAAGGTGGGGCAGCACCCCAGGCTAAGCGCCCAGGTGCCAAGAGGGAGCCTGAATTTAATTTGGCTGAGAATAATCATCTTGTGCGCCTTACCCTTGCTAAATGGGAGCTACTCTTTGGCTCCCAAAGCAAGTCCATAGGCAAACAAGAAAGAAGCAAACTGTGGGATGCCATTGGTGTGGAGCTTAGTAGCACTGCTCAACACCCACGTAGTGGGCCATCCTGCAGGAAACGCTTCTACACTTTGAGAGGGGCCCTTATGAAAAAGATGAATCACGATCTTGATGTGGACAGTGGGACCATCCAGGCTCCAAAGAGTACCTACAGGCCGTATGAGGAGATGCTGAAGGCCAAAATTCCACTGGCTCGGCTGCAGGGTGTGGATCCTGGGGATGACACCACAGGTTGGACTGAAGGTACATATTTTCTGCCTTTTTAGAAAAGCTACTGTTAATGTATGTGATTAGCATTTTGTCTTTCTGACCAACTAACAGTAGGACCTGTGAAGTAGTACATTAGAGCTCATACATTTTTTACTTTCCTGTCTGTTGCTTTCTGCATAGGTGCACATGCTGCTGTCCGGGATGTGCCTCAGGACACCCAAACTCCTGCCCTTCCAGCAACCTCAAGGCTAACCCAGTCTGCCATTGAAGGTATTTACCACTAATTTTGGTGCTGGTTGTTTGGGGAACAAATGGGTGTGGGAGCAGCTCCAACAATCGAGTGTTGCACTGTGGAGTATTAATAATATGGGCCTGCGGCCTAATTTCACGCCCACTGTAACACTCACAGCAACTAACTAACAAGGCCCTAACATGTGTAGATATGTTTGAAGCCAGAGATGTGTGGCCATATATCTGCATATAAATGTGGAAGCCACACTGGCCTTGATTAGTGAATATTAGTGAATGAGCTGCTCACACACACCTTAATGCATGTTGTATTTTTCCACGCACATTAACAATGGCTCAATGTTTGCTTGATTTTTGCCTAGCTCCCACGCCATTGGCCCCAGCATCTCCTCCGGATCCAAGCTACTCTTTGGATGTCGGTAAGTGCATGTGTCCACCTTGCTTTATCCACTTTAACCCAAGTGCATGTGTCTCATTCCTCTTTTTTCTTGGTAGGCCAAGTGACTGGTTCATCTTTGGACCCCACTTCCGATGTTGCAGGTCAACAGGACCCTGTTGGTGTGTATAGCAATACATAATGTATCCTTTATGCTGTTTCTGTTACACTGGTTCAATTTGGTTAGTCTAATAATCTACATGTTTGCTTTGTCAACTTGAAGATGCCTCTTGGGAGTGCTTCTTTCCTCCCCAGGGTCAGTCTAATAGTTCTTGGAGTGATAGCAATGTATTTTGGAGGACATATTTTTGGACAAACATTCCCCGTAGTAGTTTGAGGAATATTTAGAGCCATTACTTGTGTTTTTTAGTTGACCCGAATATCGGAAGTGGCTGTCCAGAAAGGGCCCCTCAAGTTCAGGCTGCCAGAGATGAGGGTAAGTTGTTTTGCCTTGCTCTAGTCTGTATTTTGGCTCTACTTCTGTTGCACTTGCTTCTGGCAACTTGTGTGTCCACATGTATTTTAAAGGTCCAAGCTCGAGTGAGGGCCCCACTCCAGACATCTGGGAGATTGCGGGTATGTGTAATTTAAGCAATGTGTCTGATCTTATTTGCCAAAATTATTGCCTCTTAGTCCTCTAACATACATGTTAACAATCTGAGTTTAACAGATACCTTTGGTCTAGTGTGTAATTTTGCACTTTGTTGAGGTATGGCCTCGATAGCCTAGCCAGGTTACATTTGAGTTTGGTCCACTGACCTACTAACCTGACTTTCCTGTTTAGCATATGCCAACTTGCCGGACATCTCGGATGTGGAATTGCCACTCTCTGGCAGCGATACCTCGAGCCTACCTGTGCCGGAGGACACGCAGGTAACATGGCTGATGTAGACGACCTATAACCACATTGGCATGTTCGTGGGTAGTGGATGAAGCAACATGTCACATTTCCTTTCTTTGTTGTTTTTGCAGGAGGCGGAACCAGAACCCCAAGCTGGGACCTCTTCCCAAGTCCCATGTGGCCAAGCTTCCGAGGCTCAGACAAGGGTAAGTTGTATAGTGACTGTTTGGGCTAATTATTTTGAGGGGCATACCTGCATTGGTTCGGTTTGACTAAAATGTTGTTTTCTATTTTGTTAGGCTCAAACCACAGCAAGAGGAGGTGTGGCACCAACCAGTGCTGATTTTTATGAGCTAGGGGTCCGGATGCTGGAGGACTACAGTCGCCAACAGCCGCGTGATGGAACTAATGAGCGCATTGCGGCGTTGGAACAGCAGGTGCTGATGTGTCAGCAACAACATGAGGCCCAGCAGCGCCAGATCGACCTATTGATGCAGAACCTGCATCAAAACCAGCAACTTGGTCGGCTGGCCAATGCAATTGAAGATTCCATACACCAGCAGCAACAAGCGATCCAGCGGCAGGACCAAACGTTGTTGTTGATACAACAGCTCATACAACAGCAGTCTATATTTTTTACTGCACTGTTGTCCCCCAACACCGCCCCTAGCAATGACTCCCAACCTCCCCGGCCACCCAGCCAAGAATATTAATTTTGTTAGTTTTGGTTTGTGTAAATATATTTGCTTAACCCACCTCTAAATTGTGTTTTTCCTAAGACCTAGCTAATAACACAGTCAGGGATGAGTATCTTGATCTAGATATGTCAATGTATTTGTAAATTTAGGCCACACATTTGAGACCATAGCTTACTATGGTTAACACATGAAATGGCTCCAAAGGTATGGCTAAATTGACACACAAATGGGTTTTGAGACAGTTAAACTATGCTTTGCAAGGCACCACACTGTAATGATGTTCATCAAAAAATTTAATTAAAAAACAGGGCCAACAGGGCCAACATTGCCCAACAAAGGGCGTCAACAGGCCAGCCTTCCCCCCACCCTAACGACGCCGCCGGCGCCTCTTCTTGGCCAGCAGCATCAGCTTCAGGAGCCTGATCTCCCGCCACAGTCTGCGATGCTGGTTTTCACAAGCTGTAGAGATGTAGAAACAACAATTTATTAATAAATTGAATGTGACCTCAACAGACACAGATGTAGCAATGTAATGTCAGTGTGTCCAATTAGGTGACACTCACATTAACATTGTTGACCACTGTGCGCTTATTGGTTAACATGATATGAGTACTATTGACTGGCAGGAATGTGAACAACACATCCCAAGCATACATTTACTCTTAAAGTGTACCAACACCCACCGGTGATCGGCCCTGGAATCTATCAGATTCCCGGCCCGATCACCTCCCTCCCCGCGGGACATCCGAGATCGGGATGTCCCTCGGGGTGAAACCCCCCCAACACCCCAAAATCCCTACCTCAGTTTCGTTGGGGCACGGCCGCCGGGCCCTCCCTGGTGCCCCTCTAGACGTGTGCGTGCCTGCGCCGGCCGTCTGTGAATGGCCGGCGCAGGCACGCGCGCGTAAAAAGGGACGCGCGGGAGGCGGAGGAGGAGCCACTTTGCCGCGGCTTGTACGTTTGCTGGAGTAAAAGTGAGTTCAGGGGGTTGTCACACAGCGGTGACAATCAGGGGTGCCCCACCGTAGTGGACCAAGACCCAGGAAAGTCAAATTCCTGGTTGTTGTTCCACTTTAACTCTTGGGAAGCAAAGAAGGTATAAGTCCCAGTGTGTCCATTTTTGTGTTTAGTCACAGCCAAACATCAGGGCCTAAGTCCTAACGAGTACACGAGTTTGCCCTATAATGTTAGAGGTCCAGACCTAATACGGCCCATTTGGTTGTGTCTAAGGCAAAAATAGTCTCTATGTGACCAAATGAAGAATGTGAGGCAACAGTCAAGCATGCAGACAGGCATGTTGGATTATTGTACAAACACATGGAATCTAGATGTGTGTGAAATTAACACATAGGTACATTTTAAATGTCTGCAGATGTGACTAGAAGACATAGGTTTCACAAGTCTTTAGGCATATGAAGTGGGATGTACTCACCATCGCAGCTGTGGCGGGGGCCCATGCTGCTGGCCATCCCTGGAGCTGGGGTGGGGAGGAGGTTTTCTGGCTCCGTCTGCGTAGCAACATCTGTCAACAGAAAGCAAAAGACAAAAACACAATTAGTGGGCCAATGACACCTGACTATTTGACATCCATCTGGTTATTGAGTCTGAAAAATCAAAGGCTTGCATGGTTACATACAGGTTGTCCAAAATTAGCATATTTCCTGGTCCATGAGTTAATGTCAATTAGTTATGGTTGCAACATGTATCCCTAAAGATAATGTGCAAATAACATAGACAGTGCTATGTAAAGGACTCATTAGCAGTTGATTGGCTAATGTTACTAGTGTGCCACATGTTTTAGCGGGAACAACTTAACCCAAGAAAAGAAATGAGAACAACCATCATGGTGTGGGCAGAAACATAGGGGTGGTTGCCAGTTGGCTAGCACTGTAGTTGGGTTTGTGAGGTTAAGGTACATTATCAAACCAGCTGTGACAATGGACCAGGAAACATGTGTCTGTTAAAAGTGGGCCAATACACAGGATTGCAGCAATTCTGGGTTTTGGTCCGCTTTGGCAGAGCACCACAATTTGAGTGAGACAACGTACTCCGCCGCCGTTGCCTTCCACACATTACTCCTCCAGTGTGTGCGCACGCGCAGCCCATTAGGTAACAGAGCGCAGGCGCACACACATCTAGAGTGGCACACAGGAGGCTGGGACGGTGGCTTTTGCAACCCCCAAAGAGGTAAGGAGTTTGTGGGGTTCTTATTTGGGGGGGTGCCCTGGGTGAGGGATGTGATTTTTCAGGGAACCTTCGAGAATCCAAGCACTATCAATGTTTGTGGGTCCACTTTAATGAATGTCATAACATAGGGAATGTGATGGATAACAACAAACACTTACCACGACTATGCCCGTGGAGAATGCTTCTCCAAAAGGCCATGGAGGTGCCGCCTATATGATGCCCTGCAAATTAGAGAGGAATGGCAAGGGCTAAGTACAAATTGCAAGATGAAACCTGTCACAGACTAACAATGAAAAAAAGGACACTCACCAGGGGATGAACCGCCACTTGAAGCCCAGGGAGGGCTCTGAGGAGGAGGCGGGGAGCCTCGGCTCCTCACACTCTGGTCGGAAGATCCACCAGGCAAAGGGCCACCCTCCTCCCTCTCACTCCCTGCTCCTTCAGGGAGTGTGGGCGAGTCCATTTCTCCCACCCCACTTGGACTCCCCACTTGAGAGTGGCCCCTTGCCTGGTGAGAGTCCTCAGACTCAGAGTGTGAGGAGCTGAGGCTTGATCCTGCCAGCCCCCCAGCAGCACACTCCTCTGGGGCGTCATCCCCTTCCTCCCCTGGGTCCTCTAAATAGGACCCGCGGGAGGGACCCTCCCCCGATGACTCCCCCGAGTCCGCCTGCCTGGTTCGGGGGAGGAATCCCTTCCCACGTTTCCCCAGGGGAGGACGCTTATCTGTGTTGAGGGGGTGAAAGAAAATAATTAATATAAAGAGCACAAATGGACACAGCTTAGCAGATGATTCTGCAAAAAGTATAAACAGAACAACTTACCTGATGCGTAGGCATCATATAGGCGGTACACGCCTTCAGGGTCCCGGCGCTTAAAGTCCGACCACTTTTGCTGAATCGCTCTGATCGAGAGCTCGGTGTGGAAGCGCCGGGACACTGTGGCCTTCACCTCCATGGCAATTCGTTTTTTCCCCCACGGGCATAGTCGTACTGGGCCACGCAGAAGTCCTATGAAAAATGAAAAAAAAACACAAATCAATACATGACATCAGAACAATGGCATAAACAGTTATACAGAGACCAGAGCAAAGTGGACCCACACCCAGGATTATCACTATTCTGGGTTTGTGTGCACACCAATTGTGGGTGGTCCGCTGTCCGCTGTCTGAAACCCCCTTGGAAGGCCACAAATACACCACTGAGGACGCTCCCACGTGACTGCGCCAGCCGAGCACAGCGCTCTGCGCCGCTGTGGTATGCGCATACAAGGCCGTTTGGACGTGCATACCAGCTCAGCTGGGTCTGCACGTCAAAGTACGCATGTGGCGTTTGACTCTAACAGGGAGTGCGCCTGCACACAAAATTTAAAAATGTCTTGCGCAGGGGTACACCCTGCTAGAGGTAAGCGCAAGAGGCATCCGCAGCTCACGCATGCACAGATGGGACGGGGCTGAGGTAATTTTTAGGGCCCTCCAGGGGGGGGCATCCCCGCAGGACATCCAGAATGGGGATGCCCCACGGGGAGTGATCCAATTTGGCCAGAAAAATAAGAAATTTCAGGGCCAATCCCCCCTGTGTGTTCTGCAACTTTAAGGCAAAAAATACACAAACCAAATACTCACTTTGACCACCTGGCCATTAACGCGGCTATCCACACGGTTGCGCCTTTTCTTGGGCTGCCCAGGAGGGGAAGGGGTGGGAGGGGTGCTAGGTGGGGGAGGTGAGGTAGGTGGGGGAGGTGGGGGAGGGGTGGTGGGGTCGGAGTCGGAGTCGGAGCTGGGGAGGCGCATCACTCGCCGTCTGGGCAGCATTGTGGAAACGCTAAGGAGGAAACAGGAACCGGAAATGACCAAAGCGACATGGGAAAAATTAAAAAAAAAAAAAAACGCTCCGCGCACCAGGAACAAGCTATTATCAGCTATGTGCAAGCTAAGTGGCGGAAAAACTAAAATGACGCTTGAAAACAAGCTATTGGCATAAGCGCTAGACATTTTTAGCTTTAGGTGGCGTTGAAACGCAAAGGAGGATACCGGAACCGGATATGACGCAAGCAACTGTGATTAAAAATTCAAAAACAAACATGCGCGCAACAGGGACAAGCTAATATCAGCTATGTGCAAGCTAAGTGGCGGAAAAACTTAAATGACGCTTGAAAACAAGCTATTGGCATAAGCGCTAGACATTTTTAGCTTTAGGTGGCTTTGAAACGCAAAGGAGGATACCGGAACCGGATATGACGCAAGCAACTGTGATTAAAAATTCAAAAACAAAGATGCGCGCAACAGGGACAAGCTAATATCAGCTATGTGCAAGCTAAGTGGCGGAAAAAAATAAAATGACGCTTGAAAACAAGCTAGGGCCCAAGGCGCCACAAATTATTAGCTTGATTTAGCAGGGGGTTCTACATACTGTAATGCATAGGTCCTTATAAAGCATACCCCGTTGTGCTTAAATATACAAATCTTATTCCTTCCTAAAGTCATCACAAAATCAAACTAGACAACTACATGATAATGTGGCACACATGAGAATGCATAACGGGTTGTTATGAGCTGGTACGACTGAATGTTAATCCTGCAATATGTGGCCAGGCACGCTCACAACTACAGTGTATTCATTAACAACGACTGGGGTTGCGGGAAGTGAATTCCTTGCAAATGGCAGAAGGGCACATGTATGAACAGCACAGCGCCGCACAACGCAGCGCAGCGAGGCACAGCGACGCTCGCGCCGCCACATAGCGAATTAAAACAGCGACTGCACAAACTCTGACCAACACAGATTCATCAAGGACAGGGCTGCCGAATAGCTTGGGCGCTGACAATTTCGAAGAGCGAACGTGACCGCCCAACCTGACAGGCTACAAAATAGCTTTACAAGCCCCGTTTGTGGTGAAAACAAGCGATTTTGATGCCAATGAGTTTGGGTGGAGGAGATGCAATTCCCATGTCACTCACAACATTACATTGTCAAAAATAATAAAAACTTCAAAAACATAGAAATAACCAGCCAGATTAATAAAACATATCAATATAAACATGTGTTGAATTTTGTGCCAAAGAAAAGAACACAAAAACCACTAAAAACAATCATTGCAGCGTCTGCCATTGAAATGTATGGGAGAGCGGCAGGTAGCGCCAGGTCATACCTGTCGCTGTGATGGGATTAGCAGCGGCGCTGTTCGTTGCAGTCGGCTTCATGATGAATGCCGCGCTAGCCGTCGCTCTCGCCGGCGCTAGCCTCATTTTGCTTGATAAATGCGTCATTGTGACCGCCGCCGGGCGTACTGGAGTCGGTAGTCGCCGTTAGCTGCCGCTACCTGGCGCTCGTCGGACACTACCTGGCGCTATCGCTTGATGAATAAGGGCCTATGAATTAGTGGGGCTTGATACAACAGGTCTGTTAAAATACATTTATGATATTTCATATAAGAATAAGTATACAATGCATTTGAATGTTACCTTCATAAGTATTTCACTCAAACTACTGAGATCTAACAAGAAGATTCCGGATTATCGGCAAAGCTTTAGGTCCTGAAGGTACATTTTCAGAGGCAGTCCTTAAAGTCCATGATTTCATCTTTTCTATGATACAAAGTGAAGTGAAAAACATATGTCTATGACAGCTGTAAGACAAGTGATTGACAGACACAGAGGTACCAGACGACGGCCTTATGCCTTCTCCACCACTTCAAAATCCCAGTGTCTCGTTATAAGAAATCCCTCCGACATCTGCTGAATGCTGCGAAGGCTTGTATTCCATTACTATGGAAAGACCTTCCCCACTGAGTATCTCTTTGTGGGTGAGTAAAGTTATTGAACCAAAGAGCTCTGAAAGTCCCATTATTTCCCTACAAAATAGACTTGATACATTCACATGAACCTTGTATGAATCAATAAAATTCTCTGAACCTGCTGATTATAAAGACATCCTGGACTATGACAAGTGATGCCACCCCAACCCCCCCTTCCCTTCCCCTCCTTCACTATGTCCCTCCTATCCTGCCCCCATTCCGGTTGCAGTGCAAAGGAGCAGCCAAAGATGGGGATGTCCAAAGAGCATACATATGGAGTCAAGGTACAGAGGATCAGGCAAACACATGGACAGTGGAGGTTTAAAGGTCATAAATGATAATGCCAATGATTCAGAGGCTCTAGTGCACCTAAGCAACAGAGGTGAACCTAGCATTTCTGCTGCCTAAGACGAACTATAGAAAAACTCCTCAACAGACCAACACGGATGGAGCGGGGGAAGGGGCTAGGGAGTGGAGGTGGGGCTGTCTGCTGAGCCACCAATAATAGACTTAAAACAGGACAGTAAACTTCTAATGAAAGAGAGTAAAACAATAAATATATATATATATATATATATATATATATAGGCAGACTGGGGCCAAGAATCTGGATTTTACTATCCCCTTGCTGGCCTGAGACATCCCTGCTGAGGTCCCACCCATTCATGATGTTGGGGCTATAGCATTGGGTTCCTTGGTTTGCAGGTACAGTGGGTTGGGTATTAAAACTGGCCCCAAATAGGTCCTGGGTCTGCCTATATCATATATATATATATATATATATATATATATATATATATATATATATATACTTATAATATATATATATATATATATATATATATATATATATATTTATATATATATATATATATATATTTATATTAATTTGCAGGTCGATTGCTGCCCCATTGCCTGAGTTGGTCGCCTCACATGGTCTCAATTCAAGTGCAACCATGCAGCTGTAATATAGAAACATAGAAACATAAAAAGGTGGCGGCAGAAGGAGACCATACGGTCCATCTAGTCTGCCCTTATGTGTATACTGTATGTACTCTTTATCTTAGGATAGATGTGTGCTTATCCCAAGCTTTTTTTAATTCGATTTTTCAACTACCTCTACTGGAAGTTTGTTCCAAGCATCTACTACTCTTTCTGTAAAATAATATTTTCTAACATTGCTCCTGATCTTCCCCCCGACTAGCTTTAGGATTTGCCCACTTGTTCCATTTTGGTAATGGGCTGCATCAGGTTTATTGGGGCCAGGGGCTGCTGTTTGGTGCGATTCCCACCCCCCCCCCCCGGGGCTCATATGCCCACATTACAGTTAGGAATGATTAGCCCACTAGACTAGAAAGGGCTAATAGCCCCACAGCAAGGTCAGGGCACATAGGCCCATTTTAATTTGCCTCTGGTGGCTGTGCCGAAGAGCATAAGAGAGCACATGGGTGACTGTTTACAAAGTAACACAGCAGGCAGCCAGCTGGTGCTACAGTGTAAAACTGATTCATACTGCTTGTTACATTGCACAGTGTGAGGAAGAGATGCAGCAGCATGCATTTTAAAATGCCAGCCAGATTTTCATAATTCCCAGTGTTGCTGCCGCTGCATAGATCACTTTGTTTAAAGACTTTTGGTTGTGGAGAAAGATAGGTTAGGGTCCTTGTGGTCTAGGACCCTCTCTGGAGCAGAGCTGCTTTGAATTATTTAGCGTTAGTCTAAAAAAAGCTTTAAGGTAAGAATCATTACAGTAATCATTTAGGATATCTATTTCAGTTGTCCAGTGAAAACAAGCAGCTTTTCCAACATAACAGTTGATGACTTATTAAAGCTCAGGTTAGTTTGTTAATAATAAACTGTGTTCTCATACATTCTGTACAGGACATGTTTTTTTTTGAGCAATAAATCAAAGCAACTGGACTTGCTCTGGTAACTTATTGTCTGGTTGGTGTGATGAAAAGCTAGAGACAGGCTGTATTGTATAAATTGTTCATTACCTTTAACTTTAGTTTAAAGGATAATGACTAGAGATGAGCGAACTTTTGAAAAATTCGATTCGACTGATTCGCCGAATTTTCCGACAAAAATCGTTTCGACCCGAATAAATTCGCGATGAATCGCTATTTCTGAGCCTCCTAGAGCCTCAATAGGGTTGTAAACCATTCTGCCTTGCTGTAACATGCACAGGATGTGTGCTGGGTTAGATAAATAATACTTTGAATAAATATCACATGCAGATCAGAGGCATCGCTAATTGAATCGCAGAGCGGCACAATTGCAGAGAGTTGAAGTGGCATCACTATGAGGGGCAGGAGCCCAAACATTGCTTTAAAGAGACACTGGAGTTGGCAGCAGCAGGAGCCCAAAAATTGGATGAATCACACCCTGGAGTTGGCAGCAGCAGCAGGAGCCCAAACATTACTTTAAAGAGACACTGGGGTTGGCTTCAGGAGCCCAAAAATTGGATGAATCACAAACTGGAGTTGCAAGCAGCAGCAGGAGCCCAAACATTACTTTAAAGAGACCCTGGGGTTGGCTTCAGGAGCCCAAAAATTGGATGAATCACACCCTGGAGTTGGCAGCAGCAGCAGGAGCCCAAAGATTACTTTATAGAGACACTGGAGTTGGCTTCAGGAGCCCAAAAATTGGATGAATCACACCCTGGAGTTGGCAGCAGCAGCAGCAGGAGCCCAAATATTACTTTAGAGAGACTCTGGGGTTGGCTTCAGGAGCCCAAAAATTGGATGATTCACACCCTGGAGTTGGCAGCAGCAGCAGCAGCAGAAGCCCAAATATACACTGGAGTTGGCTTCAGGAGCCCAAAAATTGGATGAATCATACCCTGGAGTTGGCAGCAGCAGCAGCAGGAGCCCAAATATTACTTTAAAGAGACACTGGGGTTGGCTTCAGGAGGCCAAAAATTGGATGAATCACGCCCTGGAGTTGGCAGCAGCAGGAGCCCAAATATTACTTTAAAGAGACAATGGGGTTGGCTTCAGGAGGCCAAAAATTGGATAAATCACACCCTGGAGTTGGCAGCAGCAGCAGGAGCAGCCCAAATATTACTTTAAAGAGACACTGGGGTTGGCTTCAGGAGGCCAAAAATTGGATGAATCACACCCTGGAGTTGGCAGCAGCAGCAGCAGGAGCCCAAACATTGGCTGAAAGAGACACTGGGGTAGGCTTCAGGAGCCCAAAAATTGGATGAATCACACCCTGGAGTTGGCAGAAGTTGGCAGCAGCAGCAGCAGGAGCCCAAACATTACTTCAAAGAGACCCTGGGGTTGGCTTCAGGAGCCCAAAAATTGGATGAATCACACCCTGGAGTTGGCAGAAGTTGGCAGCAGCAGCAGCAGGAGCCCAAACATTACTTTAAAGAGACACTGGGGTTGGCTTCAGGAGCCCAAAAATTGGATGAATCACACCCTGGAGTTGACAGCAGCAGCAGCAGGAGCCCAAATATACACTGGAGTTGGCTTCAGGAGCCCAAAAATTGGATGAATCACACCCTGGAGTTGGCAAAAGTTGGCAGCAGCAGCAGCAGAAGCCCAAACATTACTTCAAAGAGACCCTGGGGTTGGCTTCAGGAGCCCAAAAATTGGATGAATCACACCCTGGAGTTGGCAGAAGTTGGCAGCAGCAGCAGCAGGAGCCCAAACATTACTTTAAAGAGACCCTGGGGTTGGCTTCAGGAGCCCAAAAATTGGATGAATCACACCCTGGAGTTGGCAGAAGTTGGCAGCAGCAGCAGCAGGAGCCCAAACATTACTTTAAAGAGACACTGGGGTTGGCTTCAGGAGCCCAGAAATTGGATGAATCACACCCTGGAGTTGGCAGAAGTTGGCAGCAGCAGCAGCAGGAGCCCAAACATTACTTTAAAGAGACCCTGGGGTTGGCTTCAGGAGCCCAAAAATTGGATGAATCACACCCTGGAGTTGGCAGCAGCAGCAGCAGGAGCCCAAATATACACTGGAGTTGGCTTCAGGAGCCCAAAAATTGGATGAATCACACCCTGGAGTTGCCAGAAGTTGGCAGCAGCAGCAGCAGGAGCCCAAACATTACTTTAAAGAGACACTGGGGTTGGCTTCAGGAGCCCAAAAATTGGATGAATCACACCCTGGAGTTGGCAGAAGTTGGCAGCAGCAGCAGCAGGAGCCCAAACATTACTTTAAAGAGACACTGGGGTTGGCTTCAGGAGGCCAAAAATTGGATGAATCACACCCTGGAGTTGGCAGAAGTTGGCAGCAGCAGCAGCAGGAGCCCAAACATTACTTTAAAGAGACACTGGGGTTGGCTTCAGGAGCCCAAAAATTGGATGAATCACACCCTGGAGTTGGCAGCAGCAGCAGCAGCAGGAGCCCAAATATACACTGGAGTTGGCTTCAGGAGCCCAAAAATTGGATGAATCACACCCTGGAGTTGGCAGAAGTTGGCAGCAGCAGCAGCAGGAGCCCAAACATTACTTTAAAGAGACACTGGGGTTGGCTTCAGGAGCCCAAAAATTGGATGAATCACACCCTGGAGTTGACAGCAGCAGCAGCAGGAGCCCAAATATACACTGGAGTTGGCTTCAGGAGCCCAAAAATTGGATGAATCACACCCTGGAGTTGGCAAAAGTTGGCAGCAGCAGCAGCAGAAGCCCAAACATTACTTCAAAGAGACCCTGGGGTTGGCTTCAGGAGCCCAAAAATTGGATGAATCACACCCTGGAGTTGGCAGAAGTTGGCAGCAGCAGCAGCAGGAGCCCAAACATTACTTTAAAGAGACCCTGGGGTTGGCTTCTGGAGCCCAAAAATTGGATGAATCACACCCTGGAGTTGGCAGAAGTTGGCAGCAGCAGCAGCAGGAGCCCAAACATTACTTTAAAGAGACACTGGGGTTGGCTTCAGGAGCCCAGAAATTGGATGAATCACACCCTGGAGTTGACAGAAGTTGGCAGCTGCAGCAGCAGGAGCCCAAACATTACTTTAAAGAGACCCTGGGGTTGGCTTCAGGAGCCCAAAAATTGGATGAATCACACCCTGGAGTTGGCAGCAGCAGCAGCAGGAGCCCAAATATACACTGGAGTTGGCTTCAGGAGCCCAAAAATTGGATGAATCACACCCTGGAGTTGGCAGAAGTTGGCAGCAGCAGCAGCAGGAGCCCAAACATTACTTTAAAGAGACACTGGGGTTGGCTTCAGGAGCCCAAAAATTGGATGAATCACACCCTGGAGTTGGCAGAAGTTGGCAGCAGCAGCAGCAGGAGCCCAAACATTACTTTAAAGAGACACTGGGGTTGGCTTCAGGAGCCCAAAAATTGGATGAATCACACCCTGGAGTTGGCAGCAGCAGCAGCAGCAGGAGCCCAAATATACACTGGAGTTGGCTTCAGGAGCCCAAAAATTGGATGAATCACACCCTGGAGTTGGCAGAAGTTGGCAGCAGCAGCAGCAGGAGCCCAAACATTACTTTAAAGAGACACTGGGGTTGGCTTCAGGAGCCCAAAAATTGGATGAATCACACCATGGAGTTGGCAGAAGTTGGCAGCAGCAGCAGCAGGAGCCCAAACATTACTTTAAAGAGACCCTGGGGTTGGCTTCAGGAGCCCAAAAATTGGATGAATCACACCCTGGAGTTGGCAGAAGTTGGCAGCAGCAGCAGCAGGAGCCCAAACATTACTTTAAAGAGACACTGGGGTTGGCTTCAGGAGCCCAGAAATTGGATGAATCACACCCTGGAGTTGGCAGAAGTTGGCAGCAGCAGCAGCAGGAGCCCAAACATTACTTTAAAGAGACCCTGGGGTTGGCTTCAGGAGCCCAAAAATTGGATGAATCACACCCTGGAGTTGGCAGCAGCAGCAGCAGGAGCCCAAATATACACTGGAGTTGGCTTCAGGAGCCCAAAAATTGGATGAATCACACCCTGGAGTTGGCAGAAGTTGGCAGCAGCAGCAGCAGGAGCCCAAACATTACTTTAAAGAGACACTGGGGTTGGCTTCAGGAGCCCAAAAATTGGATGAATCACACCCTGGAGTTGGCAGAAGTTGGCAGCAGCAGCAGCAGGAGCCCAAACATTACTTTAAAGAGACACTGGGGTTGGCTTCAGGAGCCCAAAAATTGGATGAATCACACCCTGGAGTTGGCAGAAGTTGGCAGCAGCAGCAGCAGGAGCCCAAACATTACTTTAAAGAGACACTGGGGTTGGCTTCAGGAGCCCAAAAATTGGATGAATCACACCCTGGAGTTGGCAGCAGCAGCAGCAGCAGGAGCCCAAATATACACTGGAGTTGGCTTCAGGAGCCCAAAAATTGGATGAATCACACCCTGGAGTTGGCAGAAGTTGGCAGCAGCAGCAGCAGGAGCCCAAATATACACTGGAGTTGGCTTCAGGAGCCCAAAAATTGGATGAATCACACCCTGGAGTTGGCAGGAGTTGACAGCAGCAGCAGGAGCCCAAATATTACTTTAAAGAGACCCTGGGGTTGGCTTCAGGAGCCCAAAAATTGGATGAATCACACCCTGGAGTTGGCAGCAGCAGCAGCAGCAGCAGCAGCAGGAGCCCAAACATTACTTTAAAGAGACCCTGGGGTTGGCTTCAGGAGCCCAAAAATTGGATGAATCACACCCTGGAGTTGGCAGAAGTTGGCAGCAGCAGCAGCAGGAGCCCAAACATTACTTCAAAGAGACCCTGGGGTTGGCTTCAGGAGCCCAAAAATTGGATGAATCACACCCTGGAGTTGGCAGAAGTTGGCAGCAGCAGCAGCAGGAGCCCAAACATTACTTTAAAGAGACACTGGGGTTGGCTTCAGGAGCCCAAAAATTGGATGAATCACACCCTGGAGTTGGCAGCAGCAGCAGCAGGAGCCCAAATATGCACTGGAGTTGGCTTCAGGAGCCCAAAAATTGGATGAATCACACCCTGGAGTTGGCAGCAGCAGCAGCAGGAGCCCAAAAATTGGCCTAAAGACATAAATATGTTTTGCACCATTTGGAAAGTGTAAAATGTGGCACCATGCTGAATCTAGTCGCATGCATCAGGCATTGGTGGGTGGAAATCCTGGCTGATCCATCCCTGATTCATTTTGACAAAGGTGAGTCTCTCCACATTTTTAGTTGACAGACGAGTTCTCCTCGCCGTAACTATGGCCCCCGCCGCACTAAACACCCGCTCAGATGGCACGCTACTTGCCGGGCAGGACAGCTTTTCCAGGGCAAACTCTGCTAGTTGCGGCCACAAATCAAGTTTGGCTGCCCAGAAGTCCAGCGGATCCTCAAGGTGTGTTGGCATGGTCATGTCAAAGTATGACATGACCTGCTGGTTGAGGTCCTGCTCCAGGTCTTCCTGCTGCTCATGAGTAGCCTCACTATGCGGGTGTAGAAAGCTACTCATTAGCGACTGAAGACTGAGGCTGCTGCTGCTGATGGAGCTGCTGCTGCTGCTCCTGCCAACCCCCCCAGCGGCCATGGCAGTGGAAGGTGAGCGCAGAGGTCCCCTCGAGTCAGACCTGCGAGAGTATGGACCATGGCGCAGATAGGCATCGGCCATCTGCCTACGTAGAATGTCTTTGTAGTAGTTCAGTTTGTCCTCCCTCTCGGTGGGTTTAAAAAATGCCCCCATTTTGTGCCGGAAGCGAGGGTCCAATAAGGTGGACAGCCAGAAGTCATCCCGCCGACAGATGGAAACAATTCTGGGGTCACTACGCAAGCACGTGAGCATGCTTGGTGCCATTTGCGCAAGTGACTCGGATGGACTACCTGTCTCCATCTCCACTGCATACTGCCACGGTGTGCCCGGGTCCTCTGTCTCGCCTTCCTCAAAAACCTCTAGCTCCTCTGGCTGCTCCTGCTCCTCCTCTCCTGTCCGCTGACTAGATAAACCAGCCATTTTGCCAAGCCTAAACTGTGTTTCGCTGGGCAACTCCTCCTCCTCCTCTTCCTCCTCCTCCTCCAGTTCAGCTCCAACGGGGTTCATGTGGCCGTAAGATGTAAACGCCATGTCTCCAGTGCCCTGACCAGCCATGGTTTCCAACATGTGCTGTAGTACATGAAGCAGTGGAATCACGTCGTTCATCCCGTAATCCTGCCGACTGACAAATAAAGTGGCTTCCTCAAAGGGCCTGAGCAAACGGCAGGTGTCACGTATGAGCTGCCACTGGTTGACATTGAAGTTACACAGGGGAGTCCCCCTATCTGCTTGGATCATCACGAAATCCGTGATGGCTTTTCTCTGTTCATATAATCGGTCCAACATGTGAAGGGTGGAATTCCAACGGGTGGAAACATCGCAAATCAGACTATATTGGGGGATACCATTCTGACGCTGTAGCTCAAGAAGGGTGTGTTTGGCGGTGTAGGAGTGGCTGAAGTGCATGCAAATTTCCCTTGAAGTTGTTAGGATGTCTTGCAGATGGGGGGAACACTTCAGAAACCGCTTGACAACCAGATTGAAGACATGAGCCATGCAAGGGGCATGGGTCAGGCTTCCTTGGCGCAGCGCAGACAAAATGTTCTTCCCATTGTCGGTAACCATGATTCCCATTTTAAGTTTTCTTGGAGTAAGCCATGTTTGGATTTCCTGATGAATACATTTAAGCAGTTCCTCCCCTGTGTGACTCCGTTCGCCAAGACAAACCATGTGAAGCACTGCGTGACACCTCCGTGCCCTGCACACATGGTAGACTGGAGGGGCACTGAGACTTGAGCCTACAGTGGAGGGTGAGGAGATGGCGGAGGATGAGGAGGCCGAGTCGCACGGTGTCATAGGCCCAACGGGCAGGGAGCGTGGAGGCCGAAGCGGCGTGACCTGTCCAAGTTGCTGCTGCTGCTGCAAAGGGACCACATTCACCCAGTGGGCCGTAAACGACATGAACTGTCCCTGACCGTAGTTACAGCTCCAGATGTCGGCGCTGCCATGCACTTTGCTACACACCGGCAGGCTCAAGGACTGGCCCACCTTCTGTTCAACAAAAGTGTGCAGCGCTGGTACTGCCTTCTTGGCAAAGAAATGACGGCTTGGGACTCTCCACCTCGGCTCGGCACAAGCCATCAGTTCTCTGAAAGGTGCAGATTCCACCACCTGAAAAGGGAGCGACTGCAGCACCAGCAACTTGGACAGGAGCACATTCAGCTTCTGCGCCGTAGGATGAGTGGGCGCATACTGCTGTCTCTTGGACATGGCTTCGCTGATGGATTGCTGGCGGGATGCATGACTTGGAGGAGGAGGAGCAGGAGCGACAGAGCATGGGTATGACGCACAGCTGCCTTCGGCTGAGGTGCTGGAGCCTTGGCTGGCAGAAATTGGGAGCTCACTTGGTGAGGAAGCAGACTGGACCACCCCTTGGGAGCCTCGGTTCTCCCAGGTCGCTTTATGGTGACGCATCATATGTTGACGCAGGGCCGTGGTGCCAACATTTGGACCCTGGCCACGCTTCACCTTCTGCCTACATATCTTGCATGTGGCCATGTTACCCTCCTGTGGATGCTTCAGGAAAAACTGCCACACTGCCGAGTAGCTACTTTTCCCACCCCCTGGCCTCACTGATTCACTGCTGCTGTTGCCAACTCCAGGAACCCCTGCTCCACTACCTCCCGATAAGGTAGACTGCCGCACAGCAGGTGCTCTACCCCGGCCCCGGCCGGCTCCAGCCTTTGGAATTGTGCCCCCATGCTGACTGCTACCACCTTGCTGCCTCAGCTGCAACCTGCTCCCCTCTTCTCCTGATGATGACGATGAAGCCCCTTCATCACCCGGCTCCCAAGTGCAATCGGCTTCATCGTCATCATCATCATCACCGAGTTGTGGCTGTACGTCACTGATGTTCGTGGATTCGTCAACAGTGTCTGGCGCAGGAGCTGGAACGCTCGCAGCACCCACGACACTGTCCACATCACTATTTGTCTGCCTAGCTAGAGAAGCCACCTCCATTTCTTGGCTGGGCAGTAGCTGCTGACTGTCCTCTATCTGATGGTCCTCCTCACTAAAGAGTGGAGCTGAACCCAAAGCATAGGATACGTCGCTGGGGGAGGGAACGGCGTAGGCCAGAGGCAATGGGAGGACAGGGACTGCTCTTGGGGCATGCCAACTCAGGGTTGTGTCAGAGGAACCTACCGACCCTAGACTGGGGGTCTCAGACGTAAGTTGTGATGATGTTGTTGATGAGCGCGTCAACCAATCTACCACGGCAGATGCGTTACTGGTGGAGACCCGACCGCTAGCAGATACTGGCAGATTAGGTCTCTCAGCGTGACTCCTGCTGCTACTGGCCCCCAGTCTGATGCGAGCTCTGCCTGCGGAATCTTGGCCTCTGCCACTCCTCTTTTCACTTCCAGGCACTTGTCTGCCCGACATAGTCTAACTGGCGTGGTAGTAGGTGATATTTTAAGAACCCCCAGGCAGCGGTGGGTCTATATGAAACAGAATATAATGCACACCAAAAGTGAGCAGTAACACTCAGCATCCAACAGGCCTGCTTAGTGTAAATAAGAGAGCTGCTTAGTGTAAATAAAGAGGGGTATGGTATGTTACAGAATGGGATGCCCCAACAGAAGTGCACCTGGCAGGCAGCAGTAAGTCTATGCACAGCAAAAGTGTCTTTATCAGGCCTAATTTCAATTAGAATAAGTGCAAATGGTTATATGGTCTTAAACAGAGGCTGGTGTAGTCACAGAATGGGATGCCCCAAAAAAGAAGTGCACCTGGCAGGCAGCAGTAAGAATATGCACAGCAAAAGTGTCTTTATCAGGCCTAATTTCAATTAGAATAAGTGCAAATGGTTATATGGTCTTAAATAGAGGCTGCTGTAGTCACAGAATGGGATGCCCCAAAAACAGGAGTGCACCTGGCAGGGACCAGTAGTGCTATGCACAGCAAAAGTGTCTTTATCAGGCCTAATTTCAATTAGAATAAGTGCAAATGGTTATATGGTCTTAAATAGAGGCTGCTGTAGTCACAGAATGGGATGCCCCAAAAAGGAGTGCACCTGGCAGGGACCAGTAGTGCTATGCACAGCAAAAGTGTCTTTATCAGGCCTAATTTCAATTAGAATAAGTGCAAATGGTTATATGGTCTTAAATAGAGGCTGCTGTAGTCACAGAATGGGATGCCCCAAAAACCAGCAGTGCACCTGGCAGGGACAAGTAGTGCTATGCACAGCAAAAGTGTCTTTATCAGGCCTAATTTCAATTAGAATAAGTGCAAATGGTTATATGGTCTTAAATAGAGGCTGCTGTAGTCACAGAATGGGATGCCCCAAAAACCAGCAGTGCACCTGGCAGGGACAAGTAGTGCTATGCACAGCAAAAGTGTCTTTATCAGGCCTAATTTCAATTAGAATAAGTGCAAATGGTTATATGGTCTTAAATAGAGGCTGCTGTAGTCACAGAATGGGATGCCCCAAAAACCAGCAGTGCACCTGGCAGGGACAAGTAGTGCTATGCACAGCAAAAGTGTCTTTATCAGGCCTAATTTCAATTAGAATAAGTGCAAATGGTTATATGATCTTAAATAGAGGCTGCTGTAGTCACAGAATGGGATGCCCCAAAAACCAGCAGTGCACCTGGCAGGGACAAGTAGTGCTATGCACAGCAAAAGTGTCTTTATCAGGCCTAATTTCAATTAGAATAAGTGCAAATGGTTATATGGTCTTAAATAGAGGCTGCTGTAGTCACAGAATGGGATGCCCCAAAAACCAGCAGTGCACCTGGCAGGGACAAGTAGTGCTATGCACAGCAAAAGTGTCTTTATCAGGCCTAATTTCAATTAGAATAAGTGCAAATGGTTATATGGTCTTAAATAGAGGCTGCTGTAGTCACAGAATGGGATGCCCCAAAAACAGGAGTGCACCTGGCAGGGACCAGTAGTGCTATGCACAGCAAAAGTGTCTTTATCAGGCCTAATTTCAATTAGAATAAGTGCAAATGGTTATATGGTCTTAAATAGAGGCTGCTGTAGTCACAGAATGGGATGCCCCAAAAACCAGCAGTGCACCTGGCAGGGACAAGTAGTGCTATGCACAGCAAAAGTGTCTTTATCAGGCCTAATTTCAATTAGAATAAGTGCAAATGGTTATATGGTCTTAAATAGAGGCTGCTGTAGTCACAGAATGGGATGCCCCAAAAACCAGCAGTGCACCTGGCAGGGACAAGTAGTGCTATGCACAGCAAAAGTGTCTTTATCAGGCCTAATTTCAATTAGAATAAGTGCAAATGGTTATATGGTCTTAAATAGAGGCTGCTGTAGTCACAGAATGGGATGCCCCAAAAACCAGGTTAAATGGGTTAAAATATCCAAAGAATCTAAAAACTTTAAAAAACTTCCACCGCTCGCCACCGCCGACGCGTTTCGTACACTGGAGCAGGCAGCTAGCGACAGCCCGTCTCTCTTTGGCCAGTGAAGTGGGAGCTGAGGTGGAGTTAAAATGCCCAGTTTTTCTTTCACACTGCTGGAGGACCTTATGTCATGTGACCGGACCTTTTTGGTATATAGTTTCCGCCGCTCTGCCGCGCCACCAGCCTAGTTAAAGTTGCCTTGCGGCGACGAAACGCGTCGGCAGTGGCGAGCGGTGGAAGTTTTTTAAAGTTTTTAGATTCTTTGGATATTTTAACCCATCTTAAACAGGATCGTCCTTTCATTGGATTGTGTGTGGTGACCGTCTGATTCCAGGATCGGTGAGACCGCGATTGTATCTCAGAGCTGATTATTTTACTTGTTTTGTGAGTGTATTTGGATCACTTTTATTAAAGTCAGAAGTCTTGCAATATTACACTATCCCGGCCTTTTTGTTTCTCTGTCCATGTTATTATCTGAGCTTTGCCCATTAAGGAGATAATCTGCAGTGGATGGCTTTATGGAAGCAGTGCTCTAGATAACATCTATATATATTGGAAGGATGAGGAGTGGAAGCTTTGTTTGATGAGCATTTATTGGGAAGTGGATTACATCAGAATTAGCAGCAACGCTGCGTATTACCATTTTAAAGCATTTTGCTGACCAAAAGCTGGTAAGAGTTTGCACTATCGGTGGAGGATTCTCTTGCACAACTCTGTGTGAAGTGCATGCACCGTGGGACATAGCTGTATTGTGCATTGTGGCACTTTTTAAATGATCAATTTGGAACTGTTTGCTTTTTGCATAATAATTAATTATTATTTTTTTTGCTCTGTGTTTGTATTAATATTTTATTTGTGTTCTTTTGGGCGATAAGGACATTTCACGTTGAGCATTATTCATTATACTTACTAATTTAAACACAATTTGGAAAACTGCCAGCGCGGGCCTATGTATTAATAGTTTCACTGTTGTTACATCACTTTAGCACTTGCTACTAATGCCTTCCATGCCCAGAGATATAATCACTGAAAAAGCTGGCTCAAAGGATGTCACCATTAGCATAAAAATGGCTGAAGCACACCAAAAATGAAAATGAGGCAAAAAGAAGTAATAAGAGAATGGTGTTCAGTCTTTCTAACCTGTGTACTACCTAAAGGTAGACATCGAAGGATGTCACCAGCATGGTATTTTTTTAGAACAGTGCAGGGATGACAAATCCTTGGTCGTTTGCACGCTGTGCCACCAGTCACTGAGGCGGGATAATTGTGAATAATATCTGTACAATGACTGTCACCAGGGACCTGCAAAGCAAACAAACATTGTTATTATTGCCCCGAAGGGCGAGGGCGTCCCTTCATGCTTGGGAAGTCTTGGAAGATTTGACCTAGCCCTGCCAGAGGGCCCAGGGCGTTGCCTGCCCCCCCCCCCCCCATGGTGGAAATCCACACCAAACAGTTGGAAGCACACCTGAGGCTCGCGTTCAACACTAACGTAGGAAGGGGGTGGAGTGTCCCTGCCCCGAGGAGGCCTGAACGGCCTTCTGCGTAGGGGAGCCTTACCCTTTTTACCAAAAAGATCCAAACGGGCCCCAAAAAGACGCTGTCCTCTGAAGGGAAGGCCAGTGAGAGTCTTTTTTGTAGAATCGTCAGCACCCCTATGTCGCAGCCAGACCAGGCGGCGAATAGCTACCACAAGGGCAGAGGTTCTAGCACACATCTTAATGGTGTCATCCAGCGCTGAGAGGATAAACCTCACAAACGCATCACAGTCTGAGAGCGCATCAAATACCCCCCAGGGGAGGTCCTCAGGACGGTGGTCAAGTAATTTTCTAATGAGGGTCCTGGCAGCCACCGCCGTGATGGCCGCAGCACAGACCGGGCGCAGAGCCGTCCCTGCACACGAAAAGGCGTGGGAAGCCAGTCTGTCAATGCGCCGGTCCTCAGCATCCCGAAGGGTACGGTAATAAGGAGCCGTCTTGAAGGGGGGGTTAGTAAGCCCTATAATCGGCGCATCCACCACAAGAGGTGCTGACCAAAGGTTAACCACATCAGGAGGGAAAGGGTACTTCCAATCCCAGACCCCCGGGACCCCTTTAAGTTTACAAGGCGATTCCCATTCTTGGGATATAAGATTCTGGAAATGCTCCTGTTCCAGGAATTCCAAGCACGGCGGCGCTGTGTGGAAACTCTCCTTCTTAGGCTTGGAAGCCCCTCCAGGAGGGGAGATAGACAAGACCTCAAAAATCTTAATAAGTAGTTCATCTGTGTCACACAGGCCCCAAGAACCGGGCCCCGAATCATCACTGCTCCCGGGCATCCCATCCGAGGAGCCCGAATCGGAGAACAGCTCACCTTCCTCAGAAGGATCAAGGTCCTGCCAAGCAGCAGAGTCATCCGTATTATTGGGAACAGGAGAACCAGGAGGCGTCAGGGACCGCTTCACACCAGGGCCCAAACGATCCGCCAAACCAGACAGCACCTGCTCAGCCATAGGTAGCCTGCGCGGCACTACTTGCTGGTCATCCCCGCTCGAGTGAGACTTATCAGGAGTGAGATTTAGGTCCAGGGAGACAGGTGAATTGAAGGGAGGTGCAGCCGCTGGCAAAACCTGATTGCAGGGCCAGTGCCTGTTCAGCACACGGTCCGCAGACCCGTGCTCTGTCAGCATCAGCATGGGGCTGACCACACACAGCCGGTCATGTCCCCGAGGGACCCCGGACACATAATTCTGATATGCCTCCATATGGTGATTATCTGAGCAGTATGCCCGCAGGGAATTACGCAATAGGCAACCCTGGATGCCCCAAGACCCGCTAGGAATGTGGGAGAATTTGTTAAGTGGACCCGCTATAGTATATGTCAGGCCAGAAGAAGCCACCGAAGTCCTGGCATCTGAAAGACATAATGGGATAAGAGGGGGGTGTCAGTGCCATGCGCAGCTCAAGTAACAAATCCTAGGAACAAACACCGCCCCAAAGGGCACTTACATGACCAAGGGAAGAGGCGGTTATCAAAACCACGCGCGCGCGCGATGACGGTCAAAATGGCGCCAAGCAAACCTCGAGGAGCGGGCCTGATCTGACTGTGACGCAGGGCGCGTCATGCCAAGTCCCCGCCTCCCCCAAAGAGCGCGAAGCTCTAACCAGCTCAACGTGAATGACAGAAGTGGAAATACACACATACCTAATGTAATGAAGGAGATTGCTCTCACACTAGAGAATGATGTCGCCGCTCGGGCTGCACACTAAGGCAAAGAAAGGTTTAAGGAGCAAGGAGCGCGGCACCGACACCCAAAATCAAATAAAGATAAAACGGCCTTAAACATGTCACATTACACTCGGACTGCCACACTTACCCCCCCCCCCCTTTTCTTTTCCCCTGAGCTACGGGAGGAAGTGAAGGAGAAGCGGACCTGTACCCAGGGATAACCGCTATGAGGGGCCAGGGCATAAATGCGGGAGGGGCATCTAACGGAGGCTCACCATCGGCCTAAACCGCCTACCCTATGGTGGGGGATTGCGGTGGAGCATGGCTCCGTTAAGCACACGAGGTACTGCCTACCTTCACCCGACCAACGCAGCCCAGGCTGGGAGGCATATTCTTCACAAAGAGGACGGGTGGAAATAGTCCCACAGGGCCACGGGCTGTAAAGCCCCGCTCGCCTGCGAGAGCGTGATACTTCATGTCTTCGCAGTTCAGCACTGCAGAGAAATCTGGGGATTTGTCGGAGGTCCCTCGGTATATGAAGGGCTGGGAGGAGCCTGTTTTCTACATGTCTGCAGTGCACAGCGCCCTCAGGCGGAGGATTACCCACATGTTATTACTACATCTGGAGCAGGAAGTGCTGTATGCTTAGAATAAGACTACTGACTAAAGTAGCAGCTTTGCTTAAGACAAGCAGCAGTAATGGCCTTCCCAGGTGAGAACTTTCCCAGTATCCCTTTAGCTAATGGAGCACATGGCTACGATCCCCTCTATCTTAAGAAATTGAATTACAGCAGAATGGTTTAAATCTGTCATATCTGCCTTAGCCAAGTATATTATTAGCAAGCCAGGGTGAAGAAGTCTTGATGTATACTGCTAAGGTAAACACATGGTTGCTAGGGAAAACTGTTTTCTTTTATAACACAGAGTTGCAAACAAATAGAAAAGGAAAAAATAACATATATACCTAGCACATTGCATACATTGGCACACAATAATGGAAACTTAAAAAAAAATATCTATAAAGCTGCCTGTCCCTAATTGTGATATGAAAAAGAAGATTAGCACATGTTATTTGTGTGTGGCATGGTAGCTGCCTGTCCCTGGATACACAATTAAGAGGAACAGTCAGCAGATGTGTTTAAATGTGCTCAGTAGCTGACAAGCACTGGATGTGCAATTAAATGGGCATAGAGCAGATGTTGTCTATGCCCACTGACTGTAATAACATTGGGCACAGATGGCTTGTATTATAAAGTATGTAAAATGCAGATGACCAGAGATGAGTAGTAGTATCAATTACACAATATTTACAATGCAGGTGATGGCCAGATGTGAGATTTATCAAACACACATACATGTGTTTCAGCAAATATGATAAAGAAAAGGGCCTCTCATAAGAAACATTGCAATAACATGGGACCAAGCAAACCAATTTCTCAGCCTAGGAGGAACATTGTTGGCTGCAGGATACAACATGATGGGAAAAATGCAGTGCCCCAATAACACAATCAAAAAGAACTATACCAGCCAACCCTTCAGTCCCCCTTATTAAGTTTGATGGGTTTCACTGTGTCTAAAGACTTGAACTCCACAAGAAATAAAGTTTGTTTGCTTGAAGTACTTCCAGACAGAGTTGCTTCATCCAGGATAAGTGATGGCCATTAGGCTGACACAATAGGGTCGATTCAGAGAAACACCAAAAACGTTAGTATTTTTTCCGATCTGTGTTTTTTAGTGTAAATTTTCCAATTTAGTATGAACATTCGAGCGATTCTGTAATGCATTTCAAACCGTGTGTAAGTTTTCCGTCCGTTCGTATGGCAGTTAGTGAATCAGTTGAATGTCAGTTTCCATCCTGACTTTTCCGTTTCATTTCTCAGGTTTCAAAGTCGGTTTTGGATTTTGCCCTTTTTCCTTTTTTGTCCGGACGAAAATCCTTATGATCTTGCGCCTGCACACTACAAACTTAACTCATTAAAGTGCTGCCTACATATTTGGCTCACTCACTTCTTCTACAATGCTTAGCTAAATCACTTTGCACTTTCTTACATCTTCCATGTCTCACCCCTAAAACTGACCCAAACCACTGTGCGCTCAGGCGAATCTTCATTTCTGCTTTTTCTTTATTTCATTCGTTTTGTGGTAACCAATCATTAATGAATGTATTTCTAAAAGTAAATCATACATTTTTTTTATTTTTTTTATTTTGAACTGGCATTTTTTACTTGCGTTTTTTAATTAAAATTTTTGGTTTCAAATGGTACAACTTTACATTTTTTGTGTTGTTACCCACACCATGTACATACAGATTGCTCTCCAAATTTTTAAAACACCCAGCATCTTCTGCATGTTATGAGCCTTGAAACAGCCAAGATGGTGGGTCAGGTAATATAAGGCAGCCTGCAAACAGAAAGGGCCTTGTGACTGTGTTGCTCTGCATTCTGGGATTTCTGACCTTTCAAGGCCCCCAGCTCTGCTGTCTCTGAGCAAAACACAGCTGTAACCCGCACCCTGCACTTTATCCCACTCTCCTCTCCTCAGTAAGTGTGATGCATCTGACCAAAGATAAGATAAAATAATTACACAAAGCAAAGGTTGCCAACTACAACAATAAATCCGAAAACAAATTAAGATTCAAGTACAACAACAATCCACCGTTGAGTACCAGCTACGTGAGACTCATATAAAAGTTAAAAACTCAATCTGACCCCTCGCTCGATCTGACCGAGTCTTCTCTTCACTCAGCCCAGATCTCTTCACCCCTGCTCAGATCTCTTCAGGCTTCAGGAGCGAGCCCAAACCCCCCCCCCCCCCCACATCGGCCGCTGCCGCTGCTGACTGTAAAGAAGATGATATTTACTCACCTGAACCTGCAATCCCTCCCGCCAGGTCTTCTCTTCACCTGATCGCCCACCTGGGCTTCTCTGCCTTTAATGGACAAGGCTGGTGACGTCATATATGACGTCATCCCACACCCAGGCCTGGGCGCTCAGTAGCGCCGGGTGGTCAGCGGAGGGAGGGGTGAGGGGCTGTAATCCCTTGCCCCATCAGCCCCCCCCCTCCACAGTTCACCCGGCAGCTGTCATCGGAGCTTTGTGGGACATAATCCTCAGGGGACAAAAGAAGATCAGAGCTGAGTAAAGAAAAAAAAATCTAATAAATGGCATTTTTTTGGGTTTGTGTCTTTTTTTTACTGTTAACCCTTTGTGAACTGATAAGGCATGCATGAGACTATACAAGTTCACAAGGCTTGGGGGCTGGCAAGTCACCTGCGGCTAGTTGCTCCCTAAACCCCATGCCTCCCCAAAGCTGAGGGGGGGCAGAAGGGCCCAGGGTCAACTCAGGCAGGGCCCCTGCGCCCTGTTCTACAAGCCCTGCATAGCTGTTCCCCAGGCTGTTTATGCTGGGTGGGGGGGGGGACTCCACGCCACCCTTAAAATTAAAAAAAAAGGGGGCCCCCCGTGCCGGAGCCAATTTTTATTTGGTTTAACCACATAATGTGGTTGTAGTATTTTATTTGTAAATGTTATAAAGTGCTCTTTTCAGTCTGGTGGATCTCCTGGGCAAGAATAGGGGGGTTACCGATACAAATTAAAAAAAATAAAAATAATAATTTTCTTGGAAATTCCTGCAAAAATCACAGTTAAACATATTTCAAAATTGTGAAAAATGACCTGTCAACAGAGGGTGATAATTAAAAGGGTTAAAAGTAGCTTGCTCTTTCTTGTTTGCATATTGATATTTTGAGAAAACATGTTTTTATTCTGCTTTTTTATACATTTTTAAGGGAAACCCTGTGCTACCACAGAATTCCTTGAAAGATTACTTCCAGAAAGATGAGCCCACTAAAACAGGCTGGATGCGCTTAGAAAGCTTAACATGTGTACTTTCAGGGAATATATGGTTTGTGGATATTACAAATGTAAAGGGTTGTTCTGGTAGAAAAAGTGCAAGGTGCGCATTTTGAGAAGAAAAGGGAGAAAGTGGGTGTGCACCGCTTAAATGATTAATGTCTAAATACTAAAGGGTGCTAGTAATATAGGGACAATAACCTATAAATAACCCAAGAAACTGAGCCCTAGACCAGCCCACAATGTCCCTATATAATTAAACTGCACACCACCATTATATAGAAAAATATATGTACAAATTTATTAGATCATCCTTAGAACAACAAAAGATCACAAGACTTGATTAAAAAACATATACACAATTGTTGGGGAAAGGGGAAGTCCTATTAAGAGCTATTAATGATCACCTATCACATAAATGTACATTCATTAATAAATTCATTAATGACTAAAATAACCTTAAATGGCTATATGGTGGCGTGTGGAAATGAAAAGTATATATAAGTGCACAAAGATGAAAGAGGAAGAAAAAAACTGAAATTGATACAGTGTGATAAAGTGCCAAGTGCCTAAGTGACAATAGTGCAAAAAGGAGTGTCAAAATACATAAGTGCTGTGATATATAGTGCACATAGAAGATAAGTAGATAGAAAGTGCTCAGCCTAATATTGATGAAATAGTGCACACGCCAGCATAATAGCCAATGAATCAACAATAAAAATTCCTTTGTAAAATATTAACATCACCACATCCTAGAGCTCCGGACCCCCCCAAGACCGCAACTATACACCGACGCGTTGTGTGGCCTTCTGCCACTTCGCCAGGGTGAGTAAGTTGCCAGATGTCCCCTCTCCCCCTTTTGTACCCACCTTAAACCACGTGTGTGACAACCGCTACTCCCCCGCCATGTCCCGCGAGCCGGCGCGCGTCGGTGGGATGACGTCATGGAACCGCGTCACCCACAGCCGCAAATGCCGGGGCGCGCATGCGCTCGGGAGAGGGCGGGGGCGCGGGTGCCCGACGCACGATCGCGCGGCCGCACTGATGTGCAGGACTAGTCTCCATCAGGAGAAAGCCTGACAGTGTGGCTTCGCGCGTGCGCGCTCAGGTGGTGAGCTCTCCAAGGTACTGAACAGACTGTCAGTACGGAGCGTGGTGGGTGAGTTCAGAAGGGGGAAATTAGAACATTACATACTTTCAACAAATGTTTGTTTGTTCTCAGGAATAAAAAAGTTTTAGTTATGATCGTAACAATGGTATATAACCAACTATAATAAAATGAAACATGTCTTATTATCTGTCATAGCTAAAATATTCAATAAAGACCGCATGTTCTAGAAATCATTGCAGAGCATGACATGTAATGCAGTGGTGGTAATTACCATCGATCCATCATCTAAGTGTCAATATTATCAATTCTTCATTTATTCAATGCTAGAGCCATACACATATACAATCACCCTATCTCTAACACTGAACAGATGCATATAAAGCAGGTTCATTGAGACTTATAAGAACAACATGCTAAATAAATGCCAGTCCCACATCAATTCTTAGTTATTGTAATGATATCGCCCACCTATTGATTAGCCTATGGATATCAAATAGCCAAAATAGGGCAATCAATGATAGGTGTTCCTGGGGAAAGAGAAGGGGGGGGGGAAAGAGAGGAAAGGAAGGAGGGAGGGGGAGGAAGAAAAAAAGGGGGGGGGGGAGGGAAAAGGGAAAGGGAAGGGGGAAAGGGGAACAGGGCAAGGGGTAAAAGGCAAAAAATATATCGGAGAAATTATTATACAGTGTTTAATTACTACTCATACTCCATAGATGTTAATGCAAAAGGCATCTTCTAGGATGTATGTACTCTGATAGATTCATCCATTCAAGTGATTTCAGATTTCATGGATGTTAATGCATAAGACATCTTCTGGGATGTATGTGCTCTAATGAATTCATCCATCCAAGTGATTGCAGAGAGATGGAAAAGCAGCCTCAGATATGTCCCAAGGGAAATTCTTCATAATCCATTGGTTCTTGTCTCGCCTGAAGCAACCATCAACGACGTCCTTCCATTCACAAGGAGGTGAAGAGCAGAGACAAAAAGGGGGGGGGGAAGAGAAAGGGAGAGGCAAAAAGAGGGGAGGGAGGGGGGGAAAGGGGGAAAAAAGGGGGAGAGGGAGAAGAGGGACAAACTGGAAGACATGAGGCGGTCCAATGTCTCTAGGGAAATAAGGGAAAGGGACAACAAGGATATATGAGAGTCTGTCATCACCCAGTCTATCTGACCAATGTCTAAACATATATAGGGGATTAGTTGATAGTCATAAAAAAATCATCAAAAAAATCATCATATACACGTGCAAAAATTCTACTTATTGATATAACAATATCTATATTATTAACAACCCTGTGACCTAAATAATATATACTGTACCTAAGAAAACAACAAACGCCTCCATAGTGAAAGCATTTAACTACCAAATAATATATAACAAATATATAAATAAATAACCATGTGTGTAAAAACAAATAATGTGACATAACCTTACCCTTAGTCTGCCCCTCTTAGTATGTTATTAAGATCATAATCCCAAAGGTCCGATCCTACCAGGTTCAATCCCGACCCAAAAATGGATAAAAGGAAAAATCCTCGTTTAGTCCCCCCGGTGCCCTAGATCTCAAAGTGTAGATCCATTGAGTTTCAAGTTGTTCCAACTTCTGCTTACGATTGCCTCCCCGAATGCCCAGCTGTACTTGATCTATGAACATAACTCGAAGGTTGTCTGTTTGCCCCTCATGGTATCTCAAAAAGTGTGATGCCACTGGTGTTAGGGTTTTGCCTTCTTGGTCATCCCTAGCTGCTAATCTTATGGTGGACAGATGTTTTTGAATCCGTATTTTTGCTGCCTTCAAGGTCTCCCCCACATAGTATTTGGGGCAAGTGCAGCAAATCACGTATACCACCCCCTCCGACCTGCAATTGAGATGCCTTTTGATTTTAATGTCCTTGCCCGTGACCAGATCCTTAATAGTTGATGTCCTCAATACTAGTGGGCACACATTACATTTGCCACATGGCCAACACCCCATGGTGTCTCTATTAGGGGTCAGCCAATTACGTGGTCTCATGTAGTGGCTATTACATAATCGATCCCTCAGGCTCGTGCCCGTTTTGCTGTCATCAATGGACAGTGTGGGATGATTTGTGCAATTTGTGGGTCCGATTGTAAAATCGGCCAGTGTTTTTGTAAAATCTTCCTAACATTCTGCCAATCATTGTTAAAGGTAGATATAAATCTTACCTCATTGTTCTCTTCCTTGGTCCTAAGTTTGTAACCTAGCAGATGTTCCATTGGCGTTGAGGCCGCTCGTTGCCATGCCAACCTCTCTGTTGAAATCTCTTCTTCATTAGTGTTGCTTCTCTCAAAAATGTTTCGTTTTTGGAACAGTTCCGTCTCGCCCTCAAAAATTGTCCTGTCAGAATGCCCTCCTTCAGCCGCCTTGGATGTGAGCTATCGTAATGGAGGATGCTATTGGTGGCTGTAGGTTTTCTGTAAAGGCAGGTAGAAATGGAACCATCACTTTCAAGGCCTAAGGTTAAATCAAGAAACTTGATTTTCTCCGTAGAGATAGTATGAGTCAAGTAGATGTTAAATTGAGTCATTCAATTTTGAAATGAATTCCTTGCATGTGTCCATGGGTCCCTGCCATAAGAAGAGGATGTCATCTATGAACCTGTACCAGCCCAAAATGTGGGGCTGGTACAGGTTCATGGCATCCCCCCAGACAATTTCCCTCTCCCACCAACCCAAGAAGAGGTTGGGGATTGAGGGGGCACACTTGGCGCCCATTGCCACTCCTCGAACCTGTCTATAGAATTTGTTGTCAAACACAAAGAAATTGTGCGTGAGCACAAAGGACAATAGGTCTAAGATGAACTTATGTACAGGTCTCTCTGTAATTGACTCCATGTTCAGGAAGTACTCCACAGTTTGCATCGCCATTGGATGAGAAATATTAGTGTATAGTGACTCGACGTCACATGTCACCAACACAGTATCTGAAGGTACTTGTATTGAATTTAAGCGATTCAAAATCTCTGTTGAATCACGGATGTAAGAATCAAGGGTCACCACATGGGATTGCAATCTCTTATCAATGTACGTACAAGCGTGTTCTGTGAGACTTCCTACTCCCGAAACAATGGGACGTCCAGGTGGGTTCTTCAGATTCTTATGTATCTTGGGTAAGATATAAAATGTCGGAACCCGTGGGAATTCTACCTGGAGAAAATTCAACAAAGTCAAGTTAATGATTCTATCCTCATAGGCCCCCTCAATCAAGGCATCAAATTCCTTTTTAAACATTTTAATCGGATTCTCGGTAAGTTTATGGTACGTGTTGGTGTCTCCGAGTTGTCTGGTAATCTCCTGAACGTAGTACTCTCTTGAGAGAATAACTATGTTGCCTCCCTTATCAGATTGTTTAATTATAAATTCCTGTGAGCTTTGTAGGGCCTGTAAAGCTTCCCACTCAGTGTTGGTCAAATTCTTGTTGGAGGTATTTGGTTTGAGATTCCTGATTTCCCTACTTACCGTATTAAAGAAAATTTGTAAAGCCGGCATGTGTGTCCACAGTGGCGTGAACGTGGAGGGTTTCTTCAAAGTGGTTGTTCCCAGGTCCAAAGATTCCTGTTCTTCCAAAAGTCCTGTAAGGTCCTCAAGGGCTTGTCTTTCTTGTTCCTCTAATGATGTAGGTTCCACATTCTGAATAGAATTAGAAAAGTGATGTTTAAGAGACAATTTCCTACAGAAGAGGTAAAGATCTTTTATTGTGTCAAATTTATTGATTGAAAATGTTGGAGAGAAGCTCAATCCCTTAGAAAGTAATCTTTTCTGGGCTTCAGTGAGGGGTTCATCTGTCAAATTTATGATCTTTAATTCCGCATCTGACGATTGCGGCGTGATTGATTCGGGGACAGGACCCGTCTGCGCTTGATGTCTCTCGGACGCAGGCGGTGATGTTCCCTGACAGGAGATTCCCCATTTCTGCCTGCTCCTTCTCCTCTTATTGAGCCCCCTTCTGGTCTTCCTATGTGTCCCTGATCTAAAAAAGACAGATCCGAGGAAGAGTGCTCGGATGACCTACTTGAGGTAAGTGATACCTGTGAGGAGGTTCTATGTCGATGGTTTAAAGCGGACCCATTATCCTTGTTTGATTTATCTGTCCACTTGGAAGGTTGAGGATGAGCGGATCGATTTGCCCCAAAGCCCCGTCCATTACCATGGTGTCTCCATCTGTATAGTTTCCCATCCATGGCATCCCTTCTGTCCCTTTCAAGTTTATGCTTTTTATTGGTCATGACCTCCTGTTCATATTTGTCAAGTTCCTTCATGAGAACTTCCTTAAATTTGTTCACTTGTTCCTGTATTTTTAATAAATCTAATTGCCTATAAAGATCCTCCAACTGCAATTTAATAGAGGTAAGTAATTTCTGATCCTCTTGGATAAGCATATCCATTAAAGACAAGGAACAGGTTTGTAAAGCATTCTCCCACCCGGATTTAAAATCTGGGGAGACTTCCCATGCCGGGAATATTTGAATTCTCAATCCCCGGGGGATCAGATTAAATTCCTTATAGACTTGGAGGCTATGTATATTCCTAGCCCTAAAGAGGGATTCCTGAGTTAGTGTATCCTCATTGCTCTGTTCATATCTGGTGCAGTCTTTAAGCAATGCAAGTTTTTCAGTCCAATTGTTCTCAACTAGTTCAAAATTAAAGGCCATGATGTGAGCGTGCTACACCCAAAACAGCAATTCAGCTGTGAATCTAGTAATGGATATGAGAAGAAAAGGGAGAAAGTGGGTGTGCACCGCTTAAATTATTAATGTCTAAATACTAAAGGGTGCTAGTAATAGAGGGACAATAACCTATAAATAACCCAAGAAACTGAGCCCTAGACCAGCCCACAATGTCCCTATATAATTAAACTGCACACCACCATTATATAGAAAAATATATGTACAAATTTATTAGATCATCCTTAGAACAACAAAAAAGATCACAAGACTTGATTAAAAAACATATACACAATTGTTGGGGAAAGGGGAAGTCCTATTAAGAGCTATTAATGATCACCTATCACATAAATGTACATTCATTAATAAATTCATTAATGACTAAAATAACCTTAAATGGCTATATGGTGGCGTGTGGAAATGAAAAGTATATATAAGTGCACAAAGATGAAAGAGGAAGAAAAAAACTGAAATTGATACAGTGTGATAAAGTGCCAAGTGCCTAAGTGACAATAGTGCAAAAAGGAGTGTCAAAATACATAAGTGCTGTGATATATAGTGCACATAGAAGATAAGTAGATAGAAAGTTCTCAGCCTAATATTGATGAAATAGTGCACACGCCAGCATAATAGCCAATGAATCCACAATAAAAATTCCTTTGTAAAATATTAACATCACCACATCCTAGAGCTCCGGACCCCCCAAGACCGCAACTATACACCGATGCGTTGCGTGGCCTTCTGCCACTTCACCAGGGTGAGTAAGTTGCCAGATGTCCCCTGCGCATTTTATCTGCAGAGCTGAAATTTTCAAGCAAAATTACCCTCCCTTGACAGTACCTATGCATGTTGGGTATTGTTCTGTTCGGCCTTGCTTTTTCAGTTTGCATATAGTTTTTTTTAGGAAAATGTGGCTTTGAGTCTGCTTTTTTATTCTTTTTTAGGGAAACTCTATGCAACCAAAGAATTCATTGAGGGATTACTTCCAGAAAACTGTGCCCACATCAACAAGCCTGGTACGCCTAGAAAGCTTCTGTACTTCCAGAAAATATATAGTTTGTGTGTTTCAAATGTAAAGGGTTGTTTTTTTGAAAAACTGCAAAAACTGAAAAACTTCTAAAGCTCTGTTTCAGTTTGGGTGAGTCTCTTGGGCAGAAAAGGGTGTCTGAAAATACACATGTGGTACCATTGTAACCAGGAGAAATGGGGAGTTCACACGCAATAAGATTTTATTAACTTTATTAACTTATTTATTACAAAAACACTACAAATTGTATTTTTTTGCACATATTTCACCCCAAAATATTAAGAATACACTAGAACAAGGCCAAACAATGTCATGTTAAAGCCCAGACTCTGCTGAAAAAATGATATATCCCTTTAAAAACTACAGTTGAACATATGTAGTGCAAAATAGTGAAAATGGTCTGGCAACAGAAGGTGACCAAAACTCTAGGTAGGTTGGCAGTTAAAGGGTTAATAGAGTAAAAAGAATATGAGAAGGAATTTTTGGATTACATCAATTCATTCTTCCTCACATAGGAATAAACCACTTCTGACAAATGAGGGGCTTAGAGAAATGCGAAAAGAAACTGAACATAAAATAAAAACAGGAGTTATAACAGAGCATTGTGTGACTATTCATTATGAAATTATGAAAGTTACTCTTAAGCATTCATTCTTTACCTTCAAGGCATAATGGATGAAAGTATGTTAATGTTGCCCTCTAGAGATAAAAATGCAGTTTAAAGTCTTCATGTGTGCCTCATTGAAAATATCACATTACAAAAATAATAAAAAATAAAAGAAAACAATCAGACCTAACACATGTGATGGCCAGTGGCTGTAGATCAACATGCACCATAAGATTCATGCAGCTCAATATCTGAAAGCATATATATTACTACACAAACATGTTTTTTTATTATTTTTTTAACATAGGCTGGAACATGATGTTGTGTACCAACAATTAAGTAGTTTTATCAAAGCCCAAGAAGGTCTAATGCAAGATGTGCCCACAAGTAGCTAGCTTTTCTGAAATAAAGCATGAATATAGTTCTTATTTTCAGGAGATATTTTAGGGAAGTTTATTGAATCAAGACTGATTCTACTTATCTAGCATGTTAATTTTTTTTTAAACAGATGTGCTTTAACCTTAGGGAACAAATAAGAATGAAATCAAACTGAATGCAAAATATACTCATTTACACGAAAATGTTTATTTAGAACATTTTAACATGGCTGGAAATTACCACAATAGGTAGTATGAACAGAAAAAGAAATGCACATGTAATAAAGCACACTAATATATTTTTATGTTTTAGCCAGTCATGCATTGGAAGATCCAACATTATGGCACTGACAACTGGAATAGTTTGGAAATAAAGGCACAGATCAGCTACTATAAATAGCCTTAGAGGGAGTTTCCATTTTCTGATGACCAGAAGCGTGGAAGCGCCCAAACTAATATTGCCTACATGCACATTAGCAAGATATTGTAAAGGCTCAAACACTTCTATATATAAAGGGTGCTCTTAAATAAGAGGCAGTGTTGAAGCTAGCATCTGGACCTTGTATCTGCTAAACTTGCCTTCCTAATTTTTCTGACCCACTGTCTGCCTATTTGGCCAATCTGTAAATTTAAGAATCGTGTTGGCTGCCCTTGCTGTTCTATATCAAACTATGAGTCCATCTCTTCCAAGCACTCCATCTTGGCCTCTGTGCTTTCTAGACCTCAACTCCAAAACCAATCAACCAAACCATCACCACCATCAGAAGTCAAAAGTAAAGATCAGGATTGTTAGTAAACAATGACCCGGAGTCCCTTCTTGCTCATACAAGAACAGTATTTGTAACACACGGGGAGACCCACAAACTTTGAGATTCCCCCGTGGTGGATGCAGGCCCACATAGGAGGGTTTTAAGGGAAGATCCAGCGTCTAGTTCCATGGAGGGACTTGGCAGTGGTTGAGGGAAATATTACTCAGTCTCCCTGGATTCAGGCAGCTGGCCAAGGTAGGTCCAGTTGTGTTCAGCTTTGGTAGAAAGCAAAATCATTAGAGGGGAGTTAATCTCAAATACCGGATAAAACTATAAGCTCGGGAAACAAATAAAACCACCACACTATTCAAAAAAGTTGAAATTGTACTGTAATTTTGGAGATGATGAGGTTTAAATTCAAAGTAATGTTAGTCATTTTGTTCTTATTTGCTAATAAATGTAGGCATTGGAAAGAGACGGCCACTTTTATAAGAGAGAGAAAATACTGATACAAAATTGAGTAATGCTGAAATTTACATATATAAAACATCTTTTACAAGGGCATACAACAGCATATTCTCATTTATATATAAAAAGTCTCTACTATGCCCCCAATTGGTTAATTTAAAATATATAACAAAACAGATATACATGAAAATAATAACCCCTGACATATTTCCTTAAAATATAATCATATATGCATTATATTATATGACTGAATATTTTTCGAAAAATACCTTTAAACTTAAAAGATAAGGCAACAGAAAATGGGCATATAAATGCTTGAAATTGAAATATGTTGAATGCAAAGTACTGTATCATGTCGTAAGTAATTTTAGAATTTTAAAGGAATTAATAGAAGTTCCTTGGAGAGTTCTAAATTTAGTAGATTCTGCTCAAATTAAATGCAGTGGGATACTGGACATCATATGATGTCCATTGTCCATACTATCCAATTATTGTACTTCCAGTATATAATCCCCAAAGCAAACTATTCGCTAATTAGCATTTATTGACAAGGTTCTTTATTGGTTTTGCAAGGGATTTGTTAGGTTATCATCTAACCAATAAATGAAGAAGACCTTTCTCTCTGGTATTCAAACTGAATAATAACTGCTTTAGTCAATGGTTAGATCTTCTAAGTGATGTCTGCCTTTTTTATTATTCAATGAAAAATTTGGTCAGGGAGAATAGCTTTGACTAAATGCGTGACAACCCATTTATGCATCAACTTTGATTTTGCCATGTTCTCCTTGATACTGGTTGTCATGTTCTTCTTCTTCCAGGGGGACCTGAAAGAGCAATACAATAATACAATATAGTAAGTGAAACAATTGCTTCCTTTTAAACCACAACTATCATTTTAAATGCCACATTTGCCACATGCTTTTGTAAGCACTCCCGAAGGGGAAATGGAGGAAGTAATGTGGACAATAGTATATTGAACCAAATGTTAACAACATATGTCAACAATGATGTCATCTACAATGTTAGTTCACCTCTGATGAAAGCTGAAAATGTTCTTTTGTCTAGCAACATACATATGTATTTCATTGAATTCATATATTTTGAAGAAATTTATAATTAAAATAAAGAAATATATACACTGTTAGATCTATATTTTCATGGTGGTGAAAATAAAACATTTAGCTGCCTGGTGGGACATCAAGACATTTGTAAGTTTCTCTTCAGTAGGTATGAAAGGTAGAGCATGTTAGAATGCCTCCTTCAATAATGAAATTGTGAACTTCAGGTATGGTCTTGAAATGACTGCATCTGCATGCCTAGGAACCTGCGCTGCATTTGTGATACTGGCATTCTTTTTGAAAGCATGAAAATACAACTCTGTGAAGTACTCACATGTAGAGTTGGTATTATATGCATACAGCATGTCCTGCGCGGGACATAGTCATTACGTGTGGGTAGTCCTCCGCCTCGGGCGCCGTGCACTGCAGAACATGAAGAAAACAAGCTCCTCCCGGCCCTACATATACCGGAGGACCTTCCACAAATCCCCAGCATTGACAAGCAGTGAGAAGAGAAGCCAGGAGGAAAATAACCACCCAGAGACTGGCAATAATAACCGAGATAATAACCACCATACAAGGGATCCAGAACAAGGTGAATCAGGGTGGGGTGAAGCAGGACGTGCTGTATGCATATAATACTAACTCTACAGGTGAGTAGAGAGTTGTATTATTCTAAACATACAGCACGTCCTGCTCCAGACATAGTCATTACGTGTGGGACATCCAATAGCAGTGTCCATAAGTAGGGTGGGATCCCCATGAAAAAAGGCACAGCCAACCATAACAGTGCTGTCACCTGTAACCTTGCTACCAGGAGCAACTTGAGCAAAGCTCTAACTCAACTTATGAAGCCTTAGAAGGCTAAATGAAACACAAGCAGGGAACTAGACATCCTGCTCAACAACCGAGTGCAGAAGGCCCAGGCCAAGCACAGGTAGAAGAAAACCAAAACCAGAGAGAAGAATGAATCTCCCTTAACAAAGAGGCCAGAGAACAGCCTAACCACGCTACTAACAACAACGGGGTAGCCATGGCAACCGTAGAACCTTTCCCGTCAGGGAATACGAACCCTGGTCTCGGCGAGACCAGCGGAATACTGAAAACAACGCTAACGAGGCTCCTCAAGAGCCAAAACGTTAATCATAAGCTCAGAAGGGCAACCAACTGAGCAAGACCCGTCTGACGGGCTCCTATACCCAAGGAAGCAACCAGATCCCGTTGCAAGAAGGATGGGAACGCCCATAAGCCCCAGGACAGGGGACAGTCCAGAAGTCCCCACGCCTATTGAGGGATACAGATCCCTTATAAGCCCAGAGTAAACAGAACCCCAGTCCAGAGACCTTAGATTCTGGAATAGAGAAGAATAACAACACTCCGTCTGGACCCAAGCTAGGTGCAGGGCGGAGGCATCCTCAGCAAATGGTGTACAGATATATAGAGCTGTAAGAATATAAAAGGGACTAGGCTTAGGAAGCCGTCTCCCATGGCACGCCTCTGACTGAGGCACCCGCCCCTAAAGGGTCTTCTGAGGCAAGGAACCGTTCAGACAAGAACCTGAATAAGAACCCAGGGAACCCTTAGCAGGGCAACAGGAATTAACTCCCCCCCAAGGGGACCTAGAATTCCCTGGGGAATGCACCTGAGCCACCCCTGAGGAATGCTCAACGCAGAAGCTTGAAACTAGCCTCTACAGAGGACAAACAGAGCGAGCCCTGGAACCTCTCAAGGAACTGAGTTGGGGAACCAACTCCAGCCATGCTGTAATGACTCTAGGACCCAGGGGTAAGACCACATCCCGTAGGAGAGAAAGCCAGTCCAAGCCATCCAACTAGGGCATCATCTCCCAACATAGCCGGCAGGCCGGAGAGAACAAAAGGGAGGGGTCTAGACCCAACCCTCCAAAAAGAAGAGGCACCCGGAGGAATCATCTCCGATAGGGTGAATAACAAACGTCCAAACCCTGTAAGGGAGAGGCGTAGCAAAGAGCCTAACTAGGCATAGCAGCCCTCATGAGAGGGCACACAGTACAACTGTCTTCAGCAGAAAATGCGAACCACACCACACAGGGCCACTCAGGGCCCCCAGTGCAACAGTTCACCCTTGCCGCAGCAAGCCTGTGCAGGACCCCACCCAGCAGGGTGTAAGAAGGGTCAGACAAGGGTAGAATACCCCGCAGAAGGCCAAACTAGGTCACCATGACCAAGACCAGAGAGTCCTGGGATAATCACCCAGGGCCATGAATTAGGACCATAACCAGGACAGAGTCCCTGTAACAGTCACGGGGCCACGGCCCCGACCAGTAGGGCTCATTGAGGCACTAGGGAAGGCCCTCCTAGCACAGGAGGACAGCCAACAAGCCAATACCAATGAAGCGCAAGGAGTGTAGAAATCCCCACTAGATCAGAACCAGACCCTACAAGAAGGGTCAACCTATTCCGAGACCTTCTCGGATAAAATCAGGGACATGTCACTGACCAGACAGACCAAGAAACCCCAAGCGGCCATGCCTAAGGGAAAAACCCAGCAATTTAGGGCCCAAAAGGCACAATGTGATGACTTACGAACAGTATGAAAATGGGCCCCCCAAAGGGACCACGGGGAATATCATGAGAATAAAGCCCCTTAGTGGACCTGCCAGACTTGGTCCCCATAGCGTCTATTGTCAGGGATAGCAAGAAGGGAGTGAAGTCCCTCAATAACTCTCATGAGTAGGCCAACCAGAAGAGAACCCCCATAAAAACAGGGGGAACGTACCGATCTATTCCCAGGGGTATTGGAACCCCCACCAGGATAAGCCGCCCAAGGTGCCGCAGGCCCCAAGGGCCTCTGAGAAAAGGAACAGCGTCTGGACCGCCAGCAATAGGCCCACCAGCTGCAAGGTGAATGTAATGTGACTGCACAGAGGGCAAGGCCCTTTCCACACCAAGGCATCCAAGTCAGAAGGGAAGGTTGAACCTGGACTTATCTAAATACCACCCCGTAGGGAGATTATGAACCAAGTTACACTAATGTGCCTAAGCACCAACCCAAAGGACTCAGAGGGAGCTCCAAGTCATGTAGAAACTATCGCGGACAGCACCGGTGAATGATCAAGAAACGCTCCCATACTCGCCTTGGCGAGTCCTCCTGGGAACTGGGGGGGGGGGGGCCCAGACAAGACCCTAATCTGAAGAATGGTCCTGTAACACCGGCTGGAGAAAGGACAAGAGTCCAGAAGGAACAAGGGACCGAAGGGGAGTAAGGATCCTCGCAGGCATCAAGAGGCTCACTGGACAAGGGCGCCTGCGGCCCAACAGATGGATACCAAGTAGGCGCAGCCTGTGAAATACAAATGCTAGGTCCCGAATGCCGGACCTGGGCAGACTGCGTCATCCCGGAGGAAAGAGCAGTGTGGATGCAATTACCAGCCCAGGGCGAACCTGTAAGAGAGCCCAGACCCTCCATGCCAAACTCGGCCTGCGGGAATTCGCTAAGGGAAACAACGGGGACTAGAATACCCCTGACTACTTCTGAAGGGAACTGCCCAGAGAACTCCATTCCTTTAAGAACTGTGTCCAGGGGAACCATAACCCGTAACCACCTGAACGAAGCATGGCATCCCGCCATAAGAGCCAGGTGCTGTGGCAGTTCCCTCGCCCACAGGGTGAGGGCGTCCCTTCATGCTTGTGTGGTTTTGGCAGCCTTAGGTTTTGCCCTGCCAGAGGTCCCAGGGCATTGTCTGCCTCCCCTGGGACGACCTTCCACTTCAAAAAGTTGGAAGCACACTTCTGGTTCTCGCTTAACACTAACGTAAGGAGGGGGCGGGGAGTCCCTGCCCCTGGGCTGTCGGGCCAGCTTTCTGCGCGAGGGCGCCTTACCTTTTTTGCCAAAAAGGTCCAACCTGGCCCCGAATAAGCGTCGTCCTCTAAAAGGAAGACCAGTAAGAGCCCTTTTAGTATCATTGTCAGCCCCCCACTGTTGCAGCCAAAGCAGGCGACGAATAGCCACCACAAGGGATACTTCCAGTCCCAAACCTCCGGAACCCCTGTAAGTTTACAAGGTGATTCCCATTCCTTAGATATAAGATACTGGAAATGATCCTGATTCAAAAATTCCAGGCGCGGCGTCGCCGTGTGGAAACTCTCCCTCTTGGGCTTGGGAGACTCTCCCGGAGGAGAGATGGACAGCACTTCAAAGATCTTTATAAGTAGTTCATCAGTGTCACACAGGCCCCAATACCCCGGGCCAGAGCCGTCACGGTTCCAAGACAACTCATCTGAGGAACTGGAACCTGAAAACAGCTCACCATCATCGGATGGATCAAGGTCCTGCATAGCAGCAGGTTCCTCAGTTTCAGTGGAAAACTTATAACTAGGAGGCGTCAGGGACCGCTTCTTCCCAGCGCCCAAACGCTCCGCCAACCCAGACATCACTTGCTCCGCCGTGGGGAGCCTACGCGGCACCACCTGCTGGTCGTCCCCGCTCGAGTGCGACTCATCAGGAGTGAGGTTTAAGCATGGGGAGACAGGAGAATTGAAGCGAGGTGCAGCTACTGATAAACCTGATTGCAGGGCCAGCGCTTGTTCAGCACACGGTCCGCAGACCCGTGCTCTGTCAGCGTCAGCGTGGGGTTGTCTACACATGGTACACAGCCGGTCCTGTCCCCGCGGGACCCCGGACACCAAATTCTGAGATGCCTCCATATGGTGATCAATCTAGATAATATGCCAGTAGGGATTTATGCTGTAAGCCACCCTGGATGCCCCAATACCCGCTGGGAATGTGGGAGAATATAATATAACCCCGTGAGATATCTATATATCAGGCCGGGAGAAGCCACTGGAAGCTTGGCGTCTGAAAGACATAAGGAGAAGAAAGGGTGTCAGAGCCATGCACAGCACAAGAAGAAAAATAAATGAACGCCCGTGAGGGCACTTACAGCGACCAAGGGAGAGGGAGGATCGTGACCACGCGCGCGCAGGAAGACCGACAAAATGGCGCCAAGCGAACCTCGAAGGGCGGGCCAGAGCTGTAGGTGACGCGGAACGCGCCAACCAGACCACGCCCCCCCTTCCCAGAGAGCGCGAAGCTCTAAGCGCGGAACAAAAAAGAGAAGGAGACAGTAATAAAACACCATAGCGTCGCGAAACCTAGCCGCCTTACGCGCCAAGTCAAATACAATAAAGGCGCTGCGGCCAAAGTTACAATAAAGTTTAAAGTGCGGCTCTGACCCCCGGTAACCGATAAAGGCTATAAGCATACAGTGTAATAGGGCAAGATTAGGCTAACGTACACAACCCCCCCCTCTTTTTCCCCCCACTAACGGGGGGAACTAAGGGAGAAGGTGACCCAGCACTCGGGGTTCACCGCTACACGGGGCATGGGGCAATGATGCGGGAGGGGCATCCACTATGAGGCTCACCATTAGCCTTAACTGCCTACCCTATGGTGGGGGATTGCGGTGGAGCATGGCTCCGTTAAGCACACGAGGTGCTGCCTACCTTCACCCGACCAACGCAGCCCAGGCTGGGAGGCATGTTCTTCACAGATAGGACGGGTGGAAACAGTCCCGCAGGGCCTCGGGCTGTAAAGCCCCGCTCGCCTGCGAGAGCGTGATACTTCATGTCTTCGCAGTTCGAGCACTGCAGAGAAATCTGGGGATTTGTGGGAGGTCCTCCGGTATATGTAGGGCCGGTAGGAGCTTGTTTTCTTCATGTTCTGCAGTGCACGGCGCCCGAGGCGGAGGACTACCCACGCGTAATGACTACGTCTGGAGCAGGACGTGCTGTATGCTTAGAATATTTGATGTGATTTTCGCCAACAGGTGGCGCATGTCTTAACCTGGGGTGCTTCTGCATGATTGGACTAAATCCCAAACCCAATCCGGTATTTTGTAGGTTTCGCCAGTCTGCCAGTTGAGTACCCCTGTCCTAGACCTTGTATCTGCTGAACTTATTTTGCCAGCATTGATCCATCTTACCCTTGCTATCCTCGGCTTAAACTTGTGACCTTGCTGTGACCCCGGCTGTGTCTTTGACGATGAACCTCCACTGCCTGACTATTTGGGCAGTCTATACATTCAAGAATTTGTCCTTGCTTTTCTCAGTCTCACTACTGTGCATGAGGCCAACTTATCCAAGCAATTCCGTTCTTGTCCTGGTGCTCTCTAGACCTCATCCCTGCCACCTCAGCCACCCTAATAGCATCTGCAGCCAAATGGATCCCACCATCCGAAGTTAAAAGTGAGGACAAGGCCCATCAGTAGACTCCAGCCCCCATGTCTGAAGTTCCTCCTTGCTCATACAACAGTATTTACCAATGACACTATCATGTATTATTACTATGTGCCCAGCAGTCCACCTACACCTACAAGGATCCTTTTCCAAGCTTTAATTTTAGTAGGCACCATATGGAGTCCCCTACAGAACTAGATGGCTAATTTCAACAGACACAATCTAGTGGGAGGATCATATATACTTTTTCCTAGTGCAGGATTTCCCAACCAGTGATATGAGAACCATATCAGGGGGTAGGAGACTGCAGACTGACCTGTATTTCAACCAGTTCTGCTGCCATCTGTATTTTGTACTGTAGTTTTCTCTCTAGCATTGTACTGTTTTACTGCCATCTAGCGGCAAAAGTTATTATCGTGTAAAAGGCACAGCACTTTTTTTTTTGCTCTAAGGACTGCATCTATACATGGAGAGTAGCAGACGATTATCAACCAAGAAAGCATTGTTGATTAAGGTTATAACTTATATTGAATTGAGCCAAAACATAAACAGAAGCAAGTGTGTAGCTCACTTAATGGCCACTGGATGCCTACCCAACAAACAATGACTGTTAGTTACATATAATACATTTATTGAAAAAGGACATTATACAAAAGACATACATATATTATTAAAAACAACAAGCCGGTGGTGGACAGGGACACTTCCTGATGCAGTGGCTGAGATAGTTGAGGAACAGAACTCAGTCTAGGTTAACTTCAAAGTTATACTAAAGGAGAGCCCGATTTTTGCCCCATTGTCTCAAGCTACACGTTGCAGTGTCCTAAACATAAATCCTTTTTCAAAAAGACCCTAAAAAAAAGTTATCTGTAAATGTATTAGAGCATTGTAGATTCATATAAAAAAACAGTGGGTGTGACAACAGTGATGTGATGTAAGCACACTGTGATGAGTGTAAACTGAGACAGGAGGGCAGGTTCTCAGAGCTGCAGAGAGAGGCAGCCGGCTTGGCAGGGAGTGGGGGGTGTTTCAGTTTTTGGACCACTAAAGGTTGATTGATGGACCAGGTCAATGGGGGGGGGGGGGGACTGAAAGCTGAACGAGGAAGTGATTTTGCTAACTAAGGAGACAGACTAAAGAGGAATCACAATGCTTGAGCCACTCAATGAAAGGTATGCTACTGATATTTATTTTTTAACTTTTGGCTTGCCAAACACTTTAAGGGTAAGTAGAATTTAACTTTTTTCCAATGATAATTTCCTTTTTTACAGCGAAGACATTTTCGAGATCAGATATAGAATAATAAATAAATCACCAAAACCTGTAGAGCTATTTCTCTTACACGCCCCTGGCTCTAGAATGATCACACACTCCTAAATGGGACTTCAGCCAAAAGGAAAGAAGTCAACAAGCTTGTGATAGGAGTATGAGTTTAACATGAAGATACTGTAGTGCCAGGATTTATAGGTTAAAGTGTCTGACAAGTCAAAAGTTAAAAAATAAATCTCCGTAGCTTACTTTTCATTAAGTGGCTCTAGCACTCTGCCTCCTCCTCCTCTGTCTCCTTAGTAAAGAAATGGAAACAACCCCACTCCCTGCCCAGACGTCCTGATTGGCTGCCTCTGAAACCGCACTGTTTTCTCTACTTTCACACTCATCACAGTGTGCTTGCATCACATCTCTGTTGCCACACCCACTGCTTCTCTTCATTTTTTCTATGAATCTCCAATGCTCTAATACTTTTAAATACAACTTAGGAACTACAGGGTCTTTTGGAAAATGGATTGTTGTTTAGGACAGTGCAACGTGTAGCCTGAGACAATGGAACAACAATCAGGCTTCCCTTTAGAATAACTTCATATTGGATATTTTCATATATTTTCATATTGGATAAATGGAAGGTAACAATCAAAGTAAGCTTTAGGCCGATTCCTATCCACGGGGGAACCCATTTTGGATAAAAAAATACAAAATAGGTAATCTGTTCTATGGGAAATTAAAGCCCTGTGCCAGCAAAACTAGGTGCACTGACAGGTGCTGCACAGCAGTGTGTTGATGGTTTAGTAAATGCCTGTTTTACAGGCCTAGACATGCACCAATGTGCACTAAAACTGACAAATTACGCTTATGCAGCACACACCTTCATAGTGCTTAATAAATCAGGCCCAAGAGATCCACTGAGCTCGAAATGGTCGGAATAGTGGTGATCACAGTATTTAAAGAGGATCAAAACCGGACCTGCCCCTGGGGATGCCCTGCTGTGTGGAAACCCGTCTGTCACCCATAATACATATCTCACCAATGATCCAACAGCATGTGTGGCATCTCCTGCAACCCTCTAGTCTGTGCTTGTGTCCACCCACTCATTCAGCTTGTTTAGCTGATCATTTATATGCGGTAGCAAAAAAGATTATTAGAGCAGGGACGCATCTGCACTCTAGGATCACCTAGGGGGTGCATTGTCAGTTATGTCAGTTGAATCCAGGCAGCAGCATGGTTGCGATGCTGGGAGAGGAAGCTCCAAAATGGCTGCTACCTTTCTTTTCCAGCTGTCAGGGTACTGGTTCAATTTAAGGTTTGTGCTGTCCTAAGCACTTTTAGTACTCACACCCCTATAGGTCTGCCTTAAAGTGGACCAACAGTAAAAAATAACTTAAACCATACCAACACAACAAAGCAGGGCACTTTAGATTACAGAACATAAAAAATAATTTACCTTTTTCTAACTCTTGCTGGGGTCAATTAAAAAAAAAAAAAAGATGGTGGTTCATGCATTTGCAGGCCACCTGCAAACAGGAAGTGTTCCTGGGTTTCCTTTTACTGTACATTGTTAGTTATGTAAGTTGGGAGAGCTCCAAAATGACTGCTACCTTTCTTTTCCAACTGTGCCAGGCTGTTGGTCTGGTTTAAGTAGAACACTGCCCCCTCTCAGCTTTGCAGTTGGCTGTACTAAACTGATCCAGAGCAGGTCTCCATAACACAGGGGGCTAGAAGCCAAAGCACATACTGTGGCAGACAGCACCTTCTTCATGTACGTTTTAGCAAAACATGGCACTGCAGGTGCCTCTGCCAAGTCCGATGCTACCTGCAAACTTAGAGGGGCAGTTGTGGCCTTAGAGGGGCAGTTGTGGCCTAGAGGTAAGGGAGCGGACTTGTGACCGGAGGGTGGCAGGTTCGAATCCTGGTCCTGGGACATGACTGAAGTGTCTGGTGTTCTATGCTAAAGCGCCCAGCTTTAGAGCGTCGACACTGTGTGTGTGTAGTTTTTTCTTAAGTATGGTTTGGAGCGCCGAGTGCCGAATGCACTGAGATGGCGCTACCCCTCGCTCGCTGCAGCGTTGTGCTGTTGTTAGAGCGCCCAACACACATCATATTCAACAGTGCCGGGCAGGTTACTACAGCGACCGCAACGCTAGATTACAGTGCTCGATACACGCTTACAGTGTCTACTAGTGGTCGCTCTAAGCGCCGCTATACAGACGCTCATCTGGCAATACCTGGCGCTAGTAGTGACTCAGCCTCCACATGTCAGTGATCGCAAAAGCATAACAGCATGACAAAATAAAACTGGTTGTTATGTAACTTTGTCAAACACACTTTTGCTGTAGTTGGGCGGCAAACCTTTACCCTTGTTATTTTTATTTTGGACGTGCTAAGGCTCATGTTAATAACTAATCTTATAATGTGTCCAGAGCACCATCTAACAGCTGAATATTTAGAAATAAAAAAAAAGTTACTTTGTTTTATTATAACTGCAGGGCCAAGATCCAAATATTCATTTGTGACACAAGAAGTCATTGCAGAAAATGTTGTCAGGGTCTCCAGAATTTTTTGTACTTCAGTTTATCAGTATTAAAGGTACATTCCAGGGAAAGGGGTGAATTGTCCTGCTTTCTGCCATCTCCATGCTGGCTGTCAGGAGCTGCATTTTTCATGCAGCCTTCATTCAGCTTGCTTTATATTTCTCAATAACTCCCAGTAAACCTTTTGCCTTCTGCAGGGCCTCTCCAGCAACAGATGATGACTCATTTTAGGGACCCTGAAAAATGGGTCAGCTGAAGAGAGAAAATTGGGTTTGCCAGGGAATACAAAGCGCTGGGGAATAAAAGATGCAGTCCCTGACAGCCAACATAGGGCAGGCAGAAAACAGGCTCATTTAACCCTTTGCCTTGAAAGTTCCCTTTTAACCCTTTCAGTGCCAGCCTTCCTAGAGTGGTCACCCTCTATTGCCAGGCCTGTCTTCAGCATTTTGTGCTATATAGGTTTAACTGTGATTTCTTTTCAGGAATTTCCTGGGATTTCCACTAGAATTATATATTGTTTTTTTTTTATCATCAGAGTTTGGTCTTTAATATGAAATGTCTTGTGAAAAACTATATTTGTTACATTTTGTATGCATTTTGTCAAATAAAAAATGTAAGGTTTTAAAGAAAATCATCAGAAGGCTTGCACTATGGCAGCTTTTGTGGGCTGGTACCTTTCATGCTATCAATGACTAGCACTTTAAACTGACCCTTATGATTATATAGGGACCCTGTGGTAGTAAATGTCTAGTAGTGGTGAGCTTTGTGGCATTGTTACATTGGAACCTGTTCAGTTGGGTTCGACCAGATCTGAATGGCAGCAATATTAGGGTTAAACTATTTAGCCCCCAGGGACTACTGGCACAGTACACCAAGTATTGGGGATGACAATCCAGAGTTTGGGTGGTTAACCCTGCAAATGTACAACCCCTTTGCTCTTCAGCAAAGGTCCGAGGAGAAGTTGTTATCCTGGTATTATTGCATCAGTCAAAAGCTCTCCTTTCCTGATCTGGTACAAAACCAAAAAAGTTACACTTAATAAAGGTGATTTATGTGGAATTATACCCTTCTGGCTAAACATTTTTTTAGAATCATGCTGAAGAAGTAAATACTTTTCTGTAGCCGTGTAGCGTGTTCCACCAGGTGGGTGGAAAATACAGCAGCCATGGGGGTCGGTGTGGACAAATTGATCCAGTCAGTAAAACAAGTAATAACGCTCCTCCGCATTCCCACTCCATTCATTGCAATAAATGAAGTGAGCAATGGAGTAACTAAATGTGATGGGGCCTGGTGCAAACATTAAATGGGGCCCTTTCAAGGTTCACATAGTAAACTTTTTTTTCCGTCTCTTACCTCAATCGGATGCAGCTAGAAAACTAAAGACTGAAACAACAGAAGCGACAGGTGCATCCTTCCTCTAAATGATGCCAAGTAAGCACAAATAAGATACATAAGGTGGCGGAGCAACAATGATGGGGGCCCCTGAAGCAGTTGCACCCCTGCATGCCCTATAGTTACACCCATGGAAGTGGGCATGAAGCGGAACGTGATTTTGTCCTAAAGGTGGAGGGAGAATGGAGACTGGTCCTGGACAGCAGGGAGAGAGATCTTGACAGTCAGTAAGTTTAAAAACAATAGAGCCAGACATAAGAGCTACAGGGAACAAGTGGTGAGTATAGATGTTTTTGTTTAAATGTCTGTACACATTTATTTTAAAGGAAATGTCTCATTACTGTCAGGGGCCCTAACATTGGGGGGTTGCTTTTGGGTGTGAATGGAAACTTGGATCTGCGTAAGCTTTTTAATTGTTCATTTAGAAAGCACCTTTTTGTGTGTTAAAGTGAAAAAGCTCCCCTCGATGTAAAGTTTGAGTTAAAAACAAATACACACCTATTGTTTAACTTGCTTCGCAAAATAATCATCACTCCTATTAAAGCTGTATCATGCCCAACACTGTGATACCTGTCACTGATTTATACACTCAAATGCTTCACCAACTACTAGCCTCGGTGTTACCAGGTGTAACTACAAGGCCGTTTTAGCTGGCAGGTGATACAGACGCTTGCACAGGGCACCATGTAGCACTGACTAATATCCCTGTAAAAATGGCTTCTGAAGTCCTTGTCCCTCTTTCAGTCGACAATGCTAATTTGTGTGGTAGCCATAACTTTTCAGAAAGAGCTGCCAGTGTACCTGTTTGTCTAAGGACAGCTGCGTGGTCACATCCCCCCTCCCCACCCTGCTGTGGTTTCATTACCCCTCCTCTCCTGCTTGTGTTTGAAGCCAGTGCCTGTTGTGCTAGAGATAAGGACCCCCCCCCCAATGCAGATAATGTCACTAGTGAGTGAAGTCTGCCCTGGAATGTGTTTATCCAGTCTGTGTGTTTGTGTGTTCTCTATAATGTTGGCTAGAATTTGAACTTGTCACATCTTCAGATAATTGGAGCGTTAGTGATTGAGCAGGGCAGAAAAAAAAATGTCCTGCATCTGCAATCACTAAAGCAACTCAAGTTGGAATGTGGACAAAAACCCTTCCAAAAGACTGCAGTGCCAGGCAATTCCCTATCCTCCATAGCTACACAGTTAATACGGTCCATCAAGTTCAACCAAGGCTGTTGGGGTAGGGGAAGTTATTTTTTATTTTATTTTATAGGTGGAAGTTATTTATGTTATTATTTTTTTTTTTTTTTACTGATAACCGCTAATAGTAACTGTTAATGTTATTTGCTTATTTGCTATTTGTTATTTGAGAGGATTTCCCCATATTTTTTGTATTGGCCATTTATATATTTATACAAGTTAATCATGCCCCCCCTCATAGTTTGCATGCCCTTCTGTGTGAAATCCCCCAGGACCACCCCCAAAAAAATATATTTGATTGATCCCACGGCGCATGCACGTGCCATAGCCACTTCCTCAGAATCTTGTGACTGATGTAGGCTCCAGAGCCCAACCAATCAGATTCAGGCTGAGGGTAGGAGTGTGTTTCATACCGCAGGGAAACTAGGGATGCGACTGTGTGTGTCTAACGGCCATGAATGGTTGGGATTCACCACAATGTTAAAGTGGACAAAAACACAGGATTTTTACTATCCCAAGTTTTGATATTTGTCCCTGGGCATCATGATTTGGGATGACGTGCTGTGTGAAACCCCCTGGATCACCCCTAAAAACGTACATTCTAACAGCGCATGTGCGGGCTCTGGTCCAATCAGCTGTATGCCACGCATATTAATTCACAGCATACCTAGGCTTTTTTTCAGAGGGACACATTCTGAACTACACTGAATGGCAAGCCCCAAAACAGGCTAGAATAATCACATACTACCCAGTCCTGTGGAGCAGCTTATCAGCATCAAGATCAGCCCAGCAATACAGACACAGAGAATCTTGCTCTTTTCCAGGTGACCAAGCAATCAAGTGGAGAGCGGGAGAAATGCAAAATGCACTTTCCCTTCCTAGTGGGGCTTAATCTCATGGCACATTCATGGCCCCTGTCTGACATCCAAGCTGCTGGCAGTTGCACGCATGGTGGTGGTAGCAGGGGATGTACCAGAGATGCAGAAGGCTCCGCACATAGAAAAAAAGATAAGAGAAGCAATAATGAGCAGCTGGTTAACTGCAGCTTATCTGACCCATTGTGTTGTAATCAGCAACCAAAGCTTTCCTGCTTCACGATGACCTGATGACAGAGCTTTTCCCTCTCTGAGGGCCATGGGGGAAGAGGAGAAAGAAGCAGACGTCCTGAAGCATTAGTCCTGGACAAGTTCAGCTTGATGATTTTCTCGACATTCATGAAATGTATGCACCTAACCTCAATGAAAGGGCAGAAGAACTTGGTTTCCATGTCTATGGCACGTAAAGTACAAATGATGACAGAGGCCTGAGAATGAATTATAGGGCGGAGAATTGAGATGAGTATATGGAGAAACCTGGGGTTTTACACTGCAGGGCATCCAGAATCAGGATGCACTGGGGGGGGGGGGGGGGGGGGGAAATCACAACACAGCTTTTTTAAAGAGGAAAAGCAATTTCACTCTCCAGGGTGTTGTTCTTCTAAGATGTGGCATCAAGATTTGGGTGTTTACCCAGGAAGCCCCCCTTTCTAGCATAGCCATGGCGCAGAGCGAGGCCACTCAGCCAATCAGTGCGCTGGGTTTCGCTCTGCTTTATTCGGCCAAATGGAGCCGAGCACTCCAATCGCCATATTCTTGCTGGCCTCTAAAGGTATGCTAGGGATGCAACTGCGGCAGTGGGGGCCTCTGGGAACAGATGAGTGGATCTGGGGATCCAGGGGTGGTGCCACAAAATCCATAATGGGATGCCCCGGGGAGAGGGGCTCGAATGGCCCTGAAATCTTTTAGGTTCCAGGGCCTCCAAAGTTCCTCTTTAAAGTGGTGATTGCAATTCTTCAGCAGTAGGCTTATCCACTCTTTATTATTATTACTTTTGCTTACTGTTGTTCAAGTTTGGAGTAGGTCTCTTGATTATTGTGGGTTACTGTAGGATGCTGTAGGATGCTACAAACTGCCCTGGAAAAATAATACATAGTAACATAGTATGTAAGGCTGAATAAAGACTTTAGTCCATCCAGTTCAGCCTGTTTAACTCCTTCCAGTGGTCTAGTAGCCATAGCTGGAGATGTTATTACATGCCAGGAAGGCATCAAGGCCACTTTTGAACGTTTTTACTGTATCCATCATTACTACCTCCTCTGGCAGCGAGTTCCATAGTCTCACTGCTCTTACTGAGAAGAATCTCCTCCTATGTCGGTGGAGAAAGCACCTTTCCTCTAACTTTAGTAGATGCCCCCGGGTTATGGTTACACTCCGGGGTATAAATAGATTGTGGGACAGATCTTTGTATTGACCCTGAATATATTTATACATAGTTATTAGATCACCCCTCAATCGTCTTTTTTCTAGAATAAATAAACCTAACTTGGACAATCTTTCCGGGTACTCTAGCCCCCGCACTCCTTTTATTAACTTTGTTGCCCATCTTTGACGTGCTCCAGTTCTGATATGTCCTTCTTAAGCACAGGTGCCCAGAACTGTACACAGTATTCCATATGGGGTCTGATCAGTGACTTATACAGGGGTAAAATGATGCTCTGGTCATGAGCACCCATGCCCCTCCTGATGCACCCCATGATCCTATTTGCCTTGGCAGCAGCTGCCTGGCATTGATTACTACAGTTGAGCTTATTGTCAACTAAAACCCCTAGGTCCTTTTCCATTGTTGTTTTACCAAGTGTTTCTTTATTTAGTGTTTAATCATGACACAGATTTCTCCTTCCCATGTGCATAACCTTACATTTATCTGTGTTAAACTTCATTTGCCATTTAACTGCCCATGCTTCCAATTTATCTAAATCTGTTTGTAGCTGCCTGCTGTCCTCTTTTGTTTTAATTACTTTCAGCTTAGTATCATCTGCAAAGATTGATACTTTACTGTTTAATCCATATCCAATGTCATTTATATATATATTGAAGAGAATTGGTCCCAGAACTGACCCTTGTGGTACTCCACTAGTAACAGTGACCCAATCTGAGTGTGTACCATTAATAACCACCCTCTGCTTCCGATCATTAAGCCAATTTCCCACCCATATGCACACATTTTCCCCCAGTTCAAGCATTCTCATCTTTTGTACCGACCTTTTATGTGGCACAGTATCAAATGCTTTAGAAAAGTCAAGATATATGATATCCAATGAATCCCCCTGATCCAATCTTGAACTTACCTCCTCATAAAAGCTGATTAGGTTTGTCTGGCAGGAACGACTCCTCAGAAATCCATGTTGATATGGAGTAATAAGGTAATTTTCCCCAAGGTGCTCCAGGATAGTATCCCTTAAGAAACCTTCAAACAGCTTGGCCAACACGGATGTTAAGCTTACCAGTCTGTAGTTCCCAGGTTCCCCCTTAGATCCCTTTTTTGAATATTGGCACCACATTTGCCAAGCGCCAATCCCTCGGAACAGACCCTGTAGTTATGGAATCCACAAATATTAGAAATAACGGCTTGTCTATTACTGTACATAACTCCCTTAAAACACGAGGATGTATGCCATCTGGTCCCAGTGATATATCAATTTTTATCTGCTTGAGACGGTGCTGGACTTCTTCCTTGGTTAGACCAGTGACATTTAATGGAGGGTTTCGGTTATACCCCTGCATTTCACTCGGCATGTCAAATTCTTTTGTGAATATAGAAGCAAAGAAGTTGTTTAGAAAATTTGCTTTCTCCTCATTTCCCTCTATAGGTGTCCCCTCCTTGCTTTTCAGGGGGCCCACACCCTCAGGTTTGTAATACATAATAATTCTTGCACTGGCTGATTACCTGTTCTAAAAATAATATGTGATATTACCTCCCTAGGGTATAATAAAATAATTCATTCATCATTGAAGATGGCTTTATATGTTCATCATACTTACTTCCCAATAAATCGTATCATCGTAGCAGTTCTGGTCAGGTGGCTGTCCCCAGAAAGGCAGTTTTAGTATGAAGCCTAGAAAAACAATATAGAATTCATAAAAATAAATACAGATCAACTCATCAAAAGTTCAGGCATGTTTTTACTATTTAGACAAGCATTGAATTAATATAGAACCCCCAAACAATAGACTTGTGATAACTCCTGCTCCAATGAAAGCAAATTTCATATGACAGTTTAGAAAGTAGAGCACAGCACTGTTTATTATCCTTCACATCATTGGTCGCCCAGCGGTTAAACCGGACCTTCACCATGATTTATAGAAAAGCCCAAACCCTTAAAAAATTATTCCCCAGCAGCTAAAGTTAATATATTTTAAGTTTTTAGTCACTTACCTATTATTCTTTCCCCCACTGGGCTGCAACTCTGTTCAGGACTTTGGGATACGGGCGCCGCCATCTTGACTCAGAAGCATCACACATACTGAGGAGAGGAGAGCGGGATAAAGTACAGGGGGGTGGGTTATAGCTGTGCTTTCCTCAGACAGAGCAGAGCTGGGGTCAGGAAAAGGTCAGCAATCCCAGAATGCAGAGTCTGACAGTCAGAAGACACTTCCTGTTTGCAGGCTGCCTGACGTTCCATGAGCAGCCATCTTGGATGTTTAAAGGCTCATAACATGCAGTAGATGCAGGTAGGATGATTTTTAATGTGAGCAATCTTTATGTACATGGTGAGGGAAACATATAAGATAGACTCTTATTCAGAGTGAAGGTCCGCTTTAATAGCCATCCCCTCAGCTGCTCCTGTGCTTGCTGTGTGCATTACCTTGGACCATGGGCACAGTAGCATGCACTTCCCCTGCCTCCTTTGTATGTGTTCTACTGCCAGGAATGACAACTGAAATACACCACTGCATCCACCATCCAATCAGTGGTTAATGGCCACCCCCCCCCCCCCGCTTCTCTGTGTGTTGTGTGTTTTACCTTGGAAAAATGAGCAAGCAGGCCCAGTCCTACCTGAATGCATTGATGAAGAGCACTGCTGAGAATAGGGTAATTTACATAAATTTAGATAAATTAGAATAAGAGCAAGGGGGGTTGGGCTGGGGATTGTGTCCTTGGGGATCGGGATGCCCCGCTGTGTGAAACCCCCCAGGTGGCCCAATCTAACTCCCCTCTTCCTGGTCCCGTGGTGCATGCACGGCCCTTTCGTCCAATTAGCGCGCTCAGATTACTCCCACTCACTCCTCTAAGGAGTGGTAAGGATTCGGTACAGGCCATGCCCACCCCCTGCACTGACCTGGGTGTTCGTCCGTGCCCAGGAAGAGGCAGCAGATGGAGGAGCGGCGGGGGCTGTCTCTGGCCCCGCTGCTGCTATTGCTGCCTGAAAAGACAGCGATCGCAGCAGCGGGGCCTGGACAGAGCCCGCCGCTGCTTCTTACGACCAGCTCTGTGAATCAGGTGGGCGTGGCCAGCGCTGACGCAGCGCAGGCCACGCCCACCGGACTCATAGAGCCGGCCGCTCAACGGAGCTGTGTCAGCGGAGAGGTGAGTTTTACTTTTTTTTTTCCTATTTATGCTACCCTGCCTATACTAATAGGGGGAGAGGGATGCCACACAGCCAATGGGGGGAGGGGGATGCCACACAGCCTATACTAATAGGGGGGAGGGATGCCACACAGCCTATACTAATAGGGGGAGAGGGATGCCAAACAGCCAATGGGGGGAGGGGGATGCCACACAGCCTATACTAATAGGGGGAGAGGGATGCCACACAGCCTATAATAATGGGGGGAGAGGGATGCCACACTGCAAATGGAGGGAGGGGGATGCCACACAGCCTATGATAATCGAGGAAGAGGGATGCCACACAGCCTATACTAATGGGGGGAGAGGGATGCCACACAGCCTATACTAATGGAGGGAGAGGGATGCCACGCAGCCTATACTAATAGGGGGAGAGGGATTCCACACAGCCAAGTGGGGGAGGGGGATGCCACACAGCCTATGATAATGGGGGGGGGAGAGGAATGCCACACAGCCTATACTAATGGGGGGAAAGGGATGCCACACAGCCAATGGGGGGAGGGGGATGCCAAACAGCCTATACTAATGGAGGGGGGGGGGGAGGGATGCCACACAGCCTATACTAATAGGGGGGGAGGGATGCCACACAGCCTATACTAATAGGGGGGGAGGGATGCCACACAGCCAATGGGGGGAGGGGGATGCCACACAGCCTATACTAATAGGGGGAGAGGGATGCCACACAGCCAATGGGGGGAGGGGGATGCCACACAGCCAATGGGGGGAGGGGGATGCCACACAGCCTATACTAATATGGGAGAGGGATGCCACACAGCCTATAATAATGGGGGGAGAGGGATGCCACACTGCAAATGGAAGGAGGGGGATGCCACACAGTCTATGATAATCGGGGAAGAGGGATGCCACACAGCCTATACTAATGGGGGGAGAGGGATGCCACACAGCCAATGGGGAGAGGGGGATGCCACACAGCCTATACTAATGGGGGGAGAGGGATGCCACACAGCCTATACTAATGGGGGGAGAGGGATGCCACGCAGCCTATACTAATAGGGGGAGAGGGATTCCACACAGCCAAGTGGGGGAGGGGGATGCCACACAGCCTATGATAATGGGGGTAGAGGGATGCCACACAGCCTATACTAATGGGGGGAAAGGGATGCCACACAGCCAATGGGGAGAGGGGGATGCCACACAGCCTATACTAATGGGGGGAGAGGGATGCCACACAGCCAATGGGGAGAGGGGGATGCCACACAGCCTATACTAATGGGGGGAGAGGGATGCCACACAGCCTATACTAATAGGGGGAGAGTGATGCCACACAGCCAATGGGGGGAGGGGGATGCCACACAGCCTATCATAATGGGGGGAGAGGGATGCCACACAGCCTATACTAATAGGGGGAGAGGGATGCCACACAGCCTATACTAATAGGGAGAGAGGGATGCCACACAGCCAATGGGGGAGGGGGATGCCACACAGCCTATACTAATGGGGGGAGAGGGATGCCACACAGCCTATACTAATAGGGGGAGAAGGATGCTGCCAAACAGCCAATGGGGGGAGGGGGATGCCACACAGCCTATACTAATAGGGGGAGAGGGATGCCACACAGCCAATGGGGGAAGGGGGATGCCACACAGCCTTTACTAATGGGGGGAGAGGGATGCCACACAGCCTATACTAATAGGGGGAGGGGGATGCCACACAGCCAATGGGGGAAGGGGGATGCCACACAGCCTATACTAATAGGGGGAGAGGGATGCCACACAGCCTATACTAATAGGGGGAGAGTGATGCCACACAGCCAATGGGGAGAGGGGGATGCCACACAGCCTATGATAATGGGGGGAGAGGGATGCCACACAGCCTATACTAATAGGGGGAGAGGGATGCCACACAGCCAATGGGGGGAGGGGGATGCCACACAGCCTATACTAATGGGGGGAGAGGGATGCCACACAGCCTATACTAATAGGGGGAGAGGGATGCCACACAGCCAATGGGGGGAGGGGGATGCCACACAGCCTATACTAATGGGGGGAGAGGGATGCCACACAGCCTATACTAATAGGGGGAGAAGGATGCCAAACAGCCAATGGGGGGAGGGGGATGCCACACAGCCTATACTAAGGGGGGAGAGGGATGCCACACAGCCTATACTAATAGGGGGAGAGGGATGCCACTCAGCCTATACTAATGGGGGAGAGGGATGCCACACAGCCTATACTAATAGGGGGAGAAGGATGCCACACAGCCAATGGGGGAGGGGGATGCCACACAGCCTATACTGCCTATATGAGAATGGGAGGGGGGATGCCACACTGGGTATACAGGGAATGGGAGGGGAGAGAATGCCACACTGCCTATATGGGGAATGGTATGGGGGCATGCTACACTGTCTATGGAATGGGGGCATCCCACACTGCCTATGGGAATGGGATAGGGGAATGCCACAGTGTTTGTAATGGTGCGTTTTTGGTTTAAAATATTTTTTTTCCTGTTTTCCTCCCCCAAATCCTAGGTGCATCCTATGGGCAGGTGCGTCTTATATTGCGAAAAATACGGTACTCATTCCATTTTTAATTTAGTTTTGCAACGTCTTTCTTTGCCACTGGTGCCCCAAACTATACACAATATTCTTTATCTTATATGATGTTTGTTAGAGGTTGCCCTTAACATCAAAGGGCACGAATGATGATCCGTATGCTTATACAGCCTATGAGGGGGTATTAGGGTTGAAGGAAGCAGACATCTTCTTTTCTGCTGTTTACCAGTGAAAAACAATAGCAGTCTTTGCCACAAATGAAACCCCTCTTGCATATGTTTTCTGTTCTTTTGGGGTCATCATTGTGGCTCCTCTACCTCATTTATCAGATTTGTGCTTACATGGCATCATGTACAGAAATGAAGCCCCATTGCTCAGTCTTTAGCTGTTTAGTTGTATCCGTTTAAGTTAAAACTACAGGCAAAGGGTTACTGTAAAAGCCCTAAAAAAGGCCCTATTTAATGTTCGCACCAGGGCATGAACATATTCCATAGCCAGTGATGGGTTGTTAACATCATCTAGGAGATAGCAATATCCTGAAGCCACTGGGAATTATATGTGAAAGGTCATTTTTAGGCTTGTGGCATCACTGTCTGATAAATACAGTAAGCCATTACATTAGCCCAAAAATATTAAAACAGAGCACTGGCTGGAGTTTGGTTTTGAAAGCACCACACATGGCTGGCCTTTAGGGTGTTCAGGAACACATGGCGCTGTCATCCTAGGGGCGCCGATGGGGCACAATACAAGGAGGAGCCACCTGTTCAGCTGGATATTTCTAGGGTGGGAGGGCACATGATTTGTTTTGTCCTGGGGGGACCATCCTGTATAGCGCGTCTTCTATCGTTAGGTTGTCCCCGGCACCACATGACCAACAAAGGCGAGATTAGGGTTGATGGGCCATTAGAGCCCAGGACAGGCTACCAACTGAGACAAAGAGCTCTTCTCATAAGGTATAGTGAGTTTGCCCTCAAAAGGTGGGGCGTGCTTCACATTTTAAGAAATGGGGATACAAAAGAAAGCAATACTAGGTCATCTTCCTACTGTACCTGTAATAACACCTCCTACCACGGAGATTCCAAAGGTCGCAGCCAGAGCAGCTCCTTGCATAAGGGGTGTATAGCTGAAAGACAGAAATCAAATCATTTACAGGCAGGCTTAACATTTGTCAAGTGTCAAGTAGTTTGGTTCAGTTATACATTGCATCTTTATTTTAAGTAACCTTGTTCCAGCTCTTCACTGATCATCATACAGTAGTAATAAGGCATGTTTATATAGCGGGCCTCTGTCTGACCTATGGCAGAGGCTGTAAGGAGCGAGGGGAGTTCTTGGACCTAGGGTAGGGCGACTCAGGTTGGTGTGGGGTGAGGTTCAATTACTCTTTAGTCATCGCTGGTCTTCAGGAATGACATTTCTTTTAATCAAAACTTTATAAAGTCAATCCAGCATAGCATCACATTCCATTACAGATTGTACAGTTCAGCAGGTATATTCCACAGCTCCCAGAAATACAACTATTGTTGAAGAAAAGCACACCTACTACCAAGGTTTCTTAAATTGCAATTAAATTGTGTATTATAAGTGTTGAGAATATATATACAATATACCATACAAATACCAGCCCCATATATATTAGGGTGATAATAGGCCAAACAGCAAAATTATACAGAGTCATGTATTCAGTATAGCATCAATGGAAATCCTCTGTAATATAAATAATGGCCACCAGGTAGCGCTAGTATCCAGTTCAGGTCAGTTCCAGTGTACACAGCATACAGCTAGAATAGCATGAATGTCCAAACCATGGACATGAGACCGCATAGTGACAGAACCACATCCACCCCACACCCCTTAGTCAGGAAACAGGCGTGGGACTTTAATTTGGACCAAAAGCCAGGATTTTGACTATCCTGAGTTTTGGTCCCTTCCCCCCATCGGGGGTGCCCCGCTTCGTGAAACGCACCGGGATGCTGAGACCAGCTCACCTCCCCTCGGTCCCACGGCGCGTCTAAGAGCAGCGACTCTGACAGCTGAATCCTCCGCTTCCCTCTAACAGGGAGTGTTCCCGTGCCAACTATTCACAAATGCCTGGGGGATAGCGGGATGCGACCGCTGCTCTTAGAGTCCCTGTGGGACTGGGAAACAAGGTAAGTGAAGGGGGCGACCTAGGGGGTTTCACACAGTGGGGCATCACGGTTTTGGGAATCTTATAGATTTTTGGGCCGATTGAGCTGGGTTTTGGTCCACTTTAAGTCTCCAGACCAGGATATTCCCTTGGCAACAGGAAAAGCAACAACAATAAGGCCATTTTGAAAATAATAAGTTGTGTGTTCTGTGTTAATCAAGTAAATGAGAAATCAAGGCCCTATAGAGTGGAGCGAGGACAAAGTTAATCAGCATTTGTAGCATTATTGCACCGGCCCCTTGGAGCGCCTCCTAGATATGAATAAAATAGAAAACCAAAGTATATCATTGGAATAAAAAGGGAGGAGGGAAAACACCTTCATGTTTATTAGATATAAGGAAGATGAGTAAAGGGGGTGGGAGTTGCTTCATCACTAATATTTATACAAAATTATTTAGGGCCCGGGAAGCAATTTACAGCCCAGTTTAACCCTATCATCACTATATAATAGACAGCAAACATACATATGAATCAAGTACAGAAGCTAGGGGCCTTAGTTTGCATACAATTGCAATCTCATGTGTTAAACCCCAAGCCACGTCAAGGCGCCCCTTTGGTCCCTACTCCTAGTTTTCACATGCAATGGGACATGTAATTGGGACATGCAATGATGGAGCAACTCCCACCCCCTTCACTCAGTTTGAATTGCCATGAACACACACAGGGAGGGATTCAGCCACCATGGATCTCTCCCTGTGAAGTGTTCTAAATGGAGGCTGGCAGCTTCCCAGGTGAGTAGCTCTGAAATATTTGGTTGCATTGCATGTCCCAACTTTGGGCACTCAAAAATAATAGTAGGGACCCCACCAAAAGCGGTACCTTGACGTGGCGTGGGGTTTAATACATGCGATTGCAATTGTATGCAGGGCCGTATTTGCCACTAGGCACGTGTAGGCACGTGCCTAGGGCGGAGCTTCCAGACAGGGGCGGGCTCAGGGCAAAGATAGGAATAATTGTAAAAAAAATTAAAAGAAAACTTGCCCAAGTTGAGCCTGCGGGGATGGTGGCGATAAACTTCATTGGTGGTTCAGTGGGAACCCTCCCCTATCCCTCTCTCACCGCCCCGCACCACACTGCCCTGCCCCACCCCACCACCAACGCCTGTCTGCTGGATGGTGAAGCCGCTCCTGTCAAAGACAGGTGGCGGCTGCGACCGGGAGGGCAGGGCGAGGAGTGGGGCGGGGCTCATAATATTCAGCCCCGCCCCACTCCTCGCTCTGTCCCCTGCTCGCAGCCGTCGCCTGTCTTTGACAAGAGCGGCGCACCAGTGCGCCCACCTCATGCTGCCCCCCCGCCGCTCGCATCCCCCGCCTTCGTCTCCCATCCCACTACTCACCCTGCCTCTTCTCGCATCCTCCGCCTCACTCCTTGCCCTGCCCCCCCTCACAACATCCGCCCCACTCCTTGTCCTACCCCCCCACAACATCCACCCCACTCCTTGTCCTCCCACCCTCGCAACTCCCGCCGCACTCCTCGCCCTGCCCCCCCTCGCATCCCCCACCCTACCTCCATTTGCAGCTGCCACCTGTCTTCTGCGGGAGTTCGGGGGCGTGGTCCTGCACGGTGTTCAGTCCACCGCAGCACACCTCAGGAGACCAGGTAAGTGGCCGCTCTCCTGCGGTACAACTCTTGTACCAATGGTGCTTTATGCTGTGCATTTAATTACACGGCATAAAGCGCTGATTGGACAAGAGCTTGTGCATGCACAGTGGGATGAGGGAAGGTTAAAGTGGACCAAAACCCAGGATGCCCCACTATATGAAACCCCCAAATCTCCCGCATCAACTCACCTCACCTTGGTCCTAGGGTGCATGTGCGGCCACTCGTCCAATCAGGGGCACGTGCCCTGCTAGAAGGACAGCGGGGATGCAGCCGTTGGACCGCGATTAAGGTAAGTGTAGCTGGCGATCTGGGGGTATCACACAGTGGGGCATACCGATTTTGGATGCCCCGCGAGGAGGGAATGGATTGGCTCGGGAATCTTATAGATTCCTGGCCGATCCAGCTGGATTTTGGTCCACGTTAAGTTTTTGAGAGAACTGGGGGGTTTCATAGAGCGGGCATCACAAATCTGGATGCACCTAAGAAGGTACCGAAATCCAGGATAGTGAAATTCCTGGGTTTTGGTCCACTTAAAGCGGAACAAATCTACAAAATGCTGGCCGCTGTTGGGTTTTGTTCTGCTTTAAGTGTACCAAAGCCTAGCATAGTAAAATGTCTGGGTAGTGGACCAAAACCCAGGATTTGACTATACTAGGTTTTTGTCCTTTCCCCCAGGTTACCCCAATCAGAGTTCTTGGAGCCGCTGACGTCACGCTGTCTAAGGCCAGCGGCTCTGAGTGGGCTGGCAGCCACATCCCCCGTTTCCCTCTAACAGGGAGCGTGCCCACGCCGGCCATTCACAAATGGCTGGCACAGGCATGCGCCCTGCTAGAGGGATAGCAGGGATGTGGCTCGCACCTGCGCAATTGGACCGTGAAACAAGGTAAATGTATGGTATGACCTGGGGGGTTTCACACATCCTGATTTTGGATGCCCCGGGGGATGGAATCGCATTGGGTTTTGATCCACTTTAAAGCAGAACAAAACCCACCAGCGGCAGTCCTGGAATCTAAAAGATTCCAGCTCCATTCGCTAACTTTTTCCATTGTGTGAAACCCCCCAGGGCTTTGGTAAAATCTCACCTTTCCACATGCCTCCCAACTGTCCCGATTTTCCCGGGATTGTCCCGATTTTTGCAGGAAATCCCGCGGTCCCGGACCATTAAGAAATGTCCCGGGACAGCCTGCGCTGTTGCGGTGTGTCCAGGGCCGCAATGACGCCGGCTCCTTCTAAATTAACATCGGCCGGCGAGCGGGTGTGCACGCAGGGGGCGGGCGCGGGGGGCTGGGTTGGGGATTAAAAAGACTTACGCAGGCTTCCATGCAGGGGTGAAGGCAGCCGACATTGCTGGAGGGCGTGACAGGAGGTGTGGTCAGGGCGTGGTGGGGTGGGGTCGGGGCGTGGTGGGGGTGGGGTCGGGGGCGTGGTCGGTGGCGGGGCTTGTCACGCTTTCACATATACAAAAGTTGGGAGGTATGCTTTCCATACTCCAGCAGCGCATTCGCAGACTCTCATTCAATGAGAGCCGTGACTAGGTCATTAGTCAGACAGCTCTAATTGTGATTGAGAGCATGTGCTGCCACATTCCCTGTATTCCCGGTGCTGTGTGCGCGCTCCTGCCCCAGCCATTCAGATAGCTCCCCATTCAAGTCAATGAGAGCCACCTGCCAAATGACGTAGTCACAGCAGGTGGCTCTCAGTGGTTGAGAGCCCATGCATGCCCCACTAGAGTCGTGGAAAGGTGAGACTTTACGGGTGAACTGGTGGGTAATGCACAGCAGGGCATCCCAATTCAAGATGCCTCAGGGACACGTAACAAAACTCTGGAAACTCATATTCCTGGGTTTTGTTCCGCTTTAAAAGCTGGTAAACATGATTGACGATTCTCCTGTGTGTGAAACCTCAGGTAACGCCAAAACTCTTACCTCTCTCCCATGGCGAATGTGCTGGTTTCAGTAATCCAGAATATTTTGCGTTGCCTGGCAATCTTTTCTGAAATAATGAAGATCCAGGGACATCCCTCTCTGCTTGCCCGCACTGGCCATTCAGCCAGGGAGATGCCACCTCTGGCTGTGCATGCACTATGGGATCGATGGAAAGGTAAGACTCATGGCTATCCCCTGGAGGTTTTACACAGTGGGGAATCCTGAAGATGGAGTTGGCTGGCCCTGGAGTCCTTTAGACTTTAGGGCTGTCCAAAACTGTATTTTATTTGCTTTCACAATGCGTGTGGTTAATGGTGTTATGTGGAACAAAACCCAGCCAGGCTAGCCCTGGAATCTAAAAGAAGCCCTGGCCCACTGTGTGAATCCCCTCTGGGTGCCGGTGATCACTTGCCTTTTGTGAGTGCGGCACATGTGTGGACTCTCGTACAATGAGAGCCGTTTGCTGTGACGATGTCATAGGGCAAATAGCTCTCATTGTTTTCAAAGAGATACACTTAGACAGGAGCGCCCACACCGCTGGAGATGAGGCCGCTTGTGCTAGCCTTTGAAGTCAGTGAGAGTCGTTTGCCAAATGGCTGCTCTTATTCTGCCATGTGCCGTTGGACACGGTAGGTGAATGAATACTGCCACCCTGGGGGGTTTCACACAGCGGGGCATCCCAATTTGAGATGCCCTGGGGAATGGCACAAAAGGGGGAAAGTCAAATTCTCAGGTTTTGTTCCACTTTAACTGTATGTGTGGAAGGTTAAAACAGACCAAAGCCTGGGTTTTGGCTCCCCTTTACTGGTGCATGTGTCACCTGGCTATCTATTATTAATGGAAGGTTTGGGACCACCTGCTGGCTGTTCCCCTCCTGCTGTGCGGGCCAGTTCTGGCCATTTAGCCAGAGGAATGCCATCATGGGCCGCGTGTGCGCTGTGGGATGAATGGAAAGTGGGGCATCCTGAATCAGTATGCCCTGGGGAGAGGTAATTGGCTGGCACTGGGGGCTTTTAGACTACAGGGCTGAACAAAACTGGTTATGGTCTGGTTTAACAGGTGTGAGGGTTAGGTGTGGGGTTATAGTGTGCATGTACTGGAGGGTAATAGAGTGGGGGTATAATGGGGATAATGGTGTGTGTTTGTGGGTTAACTGATGTGTGGGGCTAATGGTGTGAGGGGTTGATGGGGTGTTTGCCCATTGCTGATTCCTCTCCCCGATTGTAGGCCATTTCTTACCTTATCCTTGCTCCCTTAGTAAAATGGAATAAATATTGGCTGCTAGACACCAAGTCGACCCAATGATCGCCGATCTACAATCACAGGATCCCGGTTTTATTAAGGGAGTGAGCATCAGGTAAGAACAATTGGGCTTGCAGCAAATTTGATCAGTACCTATTTTTTTATAAAATTGTTGGATTTTTGTTAATGATGAATGTGGGTGGGTTAAAGTGTATGTCTGACCTCCTGGACATAGACCCCTGACAAATCACCAGGAATTTGATTATATTGGTAATTGGTACCTGTCCCTGGGGCATCACAATTTGAGATGCCCCGCTGTGTAAAACCCCCCTGGTTGCCCACCTTTCCGACGTTCCCACATGTGGGCTCTTGTCCAAGCAACGCTATGCTGTGCATACTAATGCCATTGTTTTGGACTGTGCATCAGCATCAGCATCCTTAGCTTCCCTGCCAAATTTGTTTCAGTCTCCACTAGTTTTGCTGACCTGCCGCATCCCCCATGTACTCCACTGTACTGGGTCTTCAACCCACTTTACCTCTTCTACTTGGTTGGGAGGGGGGGTGAAACACAAATAGTGCCTAGGGCAGCATGAACCCTAAATACGGCCCTGATTGTATGCAAATTTAGGCCCCTAGTTTCTGTACAGGATTCATATGCCTGTTTGCTGAGTATTATATAGTGAATAGAGGGTTAAACTGGGCTGTAAATTGGTTATAAGCTCCTGCATAATTTTGTATAAATATTAGTGATGGAGCAACTCCCACGTTTTACTTACTCTAAGGAACCCAAAGGTGCTCTACATATCAGTAACAATGGGATAATGACTAGAATAGTCTGCATGGATAAATCAAGGCAACTGGACTTGCTGTGTTATTTTTCTTGAGACTTTTACACTAGTCATCTGACTGGCTTTCTTTGTACAGGAATCTGGCAGCAACGCCTGGTAACTAATGTTGGGTAAACCCCCAAAGTTTGGTCAAACGTTATAAAAAAATTTAGGTTCAGGGACCTGAACCCAATCCTGGTCCCTATTGAAAACAGGGGGCACCCGAACTTTTGGGGGCGATTCTGCACTCCTCACCTACCCGGGCGAGGGGGGGGAGGCTGCCTGTCAAAGGGCCCCAGAGGCAGAATTAGGATGAAAATAAAAATAAAAAATTGTGATGGCGGGTGTGGTATGGGCTGGGGAGGCCGCAGCAGAAGGCGGGGTGCAGCAGAATCATACAACTTATCTGAGCCCCAACATAGTCCCTGGTCGTCTCTGGTGTTCCTTTCAAATGGTCCACAGAAGGGGCTACAGAAAGATGGCCACCTCTCCCATGATGATGAGTGCTAACCCACTCCTGGGAGCCCATCTTTCTGTGGCCCCGATCGAGGACCATTGGAAAGAAACGTCTCCCTCATCCAATGACTGGATCGGGGCTCAGAAATGTTGTGTGAAACCCCCCAGATCACCCATAAAAACTCACCTTTCCCCGGTTCTATGGTACATGTGCGGACGTGCAGCTAATCAGCATGCTCAGCACCTTTCAACATTTTCGGCAAAGAATTGGTCGAATGAAGCTGAATAGATACAAATGCAGCCGAGTGTGCCTCTATCCTCTGGCAGAGGTCATGCCTGCTCCGGCCCTCAAATGCCTGGTGCATGTGTGCATGCCTGGTGCATACATTGTTGGATCGGCCCCGGGGAGAGGGAACAAGCCAACCCTGGAGTCTTACAGATCCCAGGGCCACCAAAGATTGGTGTTGGTCCACTTTAACATGGCATTCTAAGTCCCAGACAATGGGTGTTGCATCCCTCCACCTCTATCTAGGCTTGTATAGTCAATAAATGCATTTACAATATAGTACATTTTACTCACCCAGACTTTGCCCCCATTGCGGTGGCTACAATGCCAGCAATACCTCCCAGAATTCCCGGCAGGCCATGCAAATTGTGCACACCACATGTGTCTTGGATTCTCAGCTTAGTAGCAACTATTGGCTGCAAGGCAAAGTAAGAGAAGAGAGTTATTATTAGAAATTAAATCTATCAATATATTTATCTATATATCTATATATTTTCTGTTTTATTCTATATACATACAGAATTTAATATTTTGAAAAGAACTATCACAACTGCTTCACTGTATCATTTTACTGAAAACAAATTATTACTGCTATTATCACTATTGTTACTGCAACTTCTTCTGTTTACATAGTCTACTAATCCTACCATTAATAATTTCATGTACATACCAAGTATTATTTGTATAACTATTACCATTAGCCCCCGGTCACACCTATGCAGATGCAGCTGCACATCAGGTGCAGATGCTTCCTCTGTTCCAGTTTGGCTACTTTTACAACTGCCCAGATACTGCGCCTGAACTGAAACCAAAAGGGCAACTGCATAGGTGTAAATGGGGGCTTACTACTGCTGTTACTTACTGTTACCATGCACTTTGCAAAAAAAAAAACGTGATTAAAACAAAACTTGAAAGACTTCTGACATTGAGAATGAATAAAGTTTTTCTTAGTACTTTGCATAACAAGATCATCTTTGATTAAGTGTAGTGCAATATAAAAAAATAAACAAAAAGATAAATAAACATAAAAGACATAATAATTATTTGCTATTTATATATTATAATAGTTGGCTAAACCATAGCTCCTGCTTACCCCGAGGAAGCCTCATAGGGTGAAACGCTTTGGGAATGGGAAAAATGTGTAGAGAATTACATATTTTAAAGAAGAACATCGGGCCAAAAATAAAAAGGGGCTGATTCCCTCATTGGCCTCTACTTACATTTTGGATGCCATCATCTGGCGTCTACAGGGCCCAATCCTCTGCCCACCCGCCAGCTTAGCCATCTGTGAGTGACAGCACTTTCAAAGTCCTGTGCCGCTCAGCGCAGTCCCTGCTTAGTCCCGTGCCACTCCATTGCATCCCATTCATGGGCACTGCACAGGCGTGAGATTGGGGGGCCACACGCAGTGCCTGATGGGATGCAAGATGGCACTGCCCGTTGGAAGGTCCCCTGGAGCCTGAGGGACCCAGAAGATGGATCGCCTGGCGAGGTGAATAAATGCTGCCCAAAGGTAAAACCGGAGGGGTACAGCAGATTGGTGAGAGTTGGAGGAGGATTTAACCTCTCCCAATGTCCCAATAAGTGATATTCCAAACAGAGGGGTTATGTAAGCCTGCTCTCCCCATGCTGGCGGTCAGGGGCCACATCTTTCATCCAACCATCATTCAGCTTGCTTAAGATTTCTCAATATTTCCCAGTGAACTCTCTCCCTTCTACAGGGCCTCCTCAGCAGCAGATGACTCATCCATGCTATGTGCTTCTAGCAACACTAATATTTGCACCTTTTGCACAGGTTTACCAACAGAAAAATAGGCACAACCTTAACCTTTATTACTAAAATAGCAAAACAATATTTCACAACCAATAAATATATAAAACAAACCAAATTGCAGTAATTGTTTTTCAATTATTTATTCCTGGGAACACCCTGTTTAAGCCTGTAAATGCAGTCATTCTCCAAATATTCTCTGCATTCTCAATAGGCACCAATAGGTGGAGACAAAGGACAGTCAAACATACGTAATAGAAACATCCATCTTCTTAAAGATGGCAGTAAAAAAAAGACTAAACTAGCCCTGGGTGTTCACATGCATTCACAGGGAAGTATTACAGGAATAATAAAATTGTTATTTATGATGAGAAATGCAAAGTTATCCCAAGTAGATGAAATGGTTATTATAGTTGTATATATAATTTATTTTTGTGCATACATGATCATTGTATGCTTGCAAATGTTTCCTCTGCATTTAACCCAACCAAAGTAAAGAGTTAAAGTGGACCAAAACCCAGGTTAGTCAAAACTTTTGACTCTCCTGGGTTGTGGTCCTTACCCTGGGGGCACCCCGATCGGGGGTGCACTGCTGCTGAAACCCCCCCAGATCACCGCAGCAACTCCCCTTATCCCGGTCTCACTGTACGTCTAAGAGCAGCAGCTCTGACGGCCGCATCCTCCACCTCCCTCTAACAGGGGGCGTGCCATTCACAAATGCCTGGCGCGGGCACACGTACTGCTACAGGAAAGCTGAAGATGCGGCCGTCAGAGCTGCAGCTAATGCAGCTTACTGGAACTATCAAAATAGAAATGCAACAAATGCAATGATGAGCAATATTAATAACAACCAGCAACACTAATATATTCTTACAGTCAGGTATTTGAATCCCAGGGTAGAGATGATCCCGGCGATAAAACCAATGATCATTGCCCCGAAGGGTCCGATGTTCATATCAGCGCAGGTGCCCACTGCAACTCCTCCTGCCAGGGTGGCATTTTGGATGTGAACCTGCAGAATGCAAAAAGGAACAAAATAATAAGTATTTATTATTATTAAAGAGAAACAATAACATCACACCAGTAATTGAACGTAATGGCCATGGGGAGCACAGGGAGAGTTCCTGGTGGGATTTGCTTTGGGGCCAACAGGACTGGACATCTGGCCAATTCCAGCTGGTATTGCTCTTCTAACACTTCATTACACTGTCTGCCCCACAAGTCTCCTCCAAGCCCCTTCCTCTACACCTAGCTCAGTGCAGCTCATGTTCTGCCCATAGTTGTGGGCTATCATACCCACTTCTGATACTCCAGTACTAAAGCCTCAGTACAACTGCTTTATAAGTGGCTATTTCCACCCATATCTAAGGTCTGTCCTTGCATTGCTACAACTTCATGTAAAAAGCACTCAGCGAATGACTGAGAGATACACTTAGAGCAGTAATTTGTGAATGGCCAGCGCAGGCATGGTCCCTGTTAAAGGGTAGCAGGGGATCCGCCTGCACACCCGGATCCGCTCACCTTAGACGAGCTCTTGGACGAATGGGCAGGAGCTGATCCGAGCATGCTGACTGGATGGGAGGCTGCGCATGCGCCGTAGGACCGGGGTAGGGTGAGTGAGATCGGGCAACCTGGAGAGTTTCACACATTGGTGCATCCCGGATCAGGGTGCCCCGGGGGCAAGGACCAAAACCCAGGATAGTCAAAATCCTGAGTTTTGGTCATCTTTAAAGAGTCTGTGGTGGCACAGGCTAACTCTCCCCCCCCTCCCCCATGGGAACAGTATAAAATAATAAATCTATCATTGTATGTACAGTAAATAGCTTATGCATGCTAGGAAAAACTGATTTCTTTGCCTCAATTTCTGGGTTGTGGCTGAACCCGGAAGGGAGCATCATGATGCAGCTTTTGAGCATGCTCTGGTGTGGTCAGAGACCGCTGTTGGGCCACTGAGGCTTGCTGTGCTCACTCACGCTGAGAGCAGCAAGGAAGAGTAGCTTTAGTACCAGCTGGGCAGAAGTTGGAGGGACATGTGCAGATGGCAAAGCTCTGAAGATGGGCCCTGTAAACAAGCAGGGTGGTGTGCTGAAGCAGGGGGCATGCCTGGCATGGAGCGCAGACTGCTGTGGCATGAGGAGGTGAGTGAGTGCTGCTTTGTGTGTGACTGGCAAGGCGACGGCTCTCTCTCTCTCGAGAGAAAGAGTATGTGGGGGGGCTTGGCTGCATGTGTGTGTGTGGGGGGGCTTGGCTGCATGTGTGTGGGGGGCTTGAATGCATGTGAGTGTGTGCGTAAGGGCCTTGGCTGAATGTGTGTGTGGGGGGCTTGGCTGCATGTGTGTGTGTGGGGGGCTTAGCTGCATGTGTGTGGGGGGGCTTAGCTGCATGTGTGTGTGTGGGGGGCTTGGTTGTGTGTGGGGGGCTTGGCTGCATGTGTGTGTGTGTTGTGTGTGTGGGGGGCTTGGCTGCATGTGAGTGTGGGGGGGCTTGACTGCATGTGTGTGTGTGGGGGGTTGGCTGCATGTGTGTGTGTGTGGGGGGGGTTGGCTGCATGTGTGTGTGGGGGGCTTGTCTACATGTGTGTCGGGGGTTTGGCTGCATGTGTGGGGGGGTTGGCTGCATGTGTGTGTGGGGGGCTTGGCTGCATGTGTGTGTGGGGGGAGGGGCTTGCCTGTATTTTTTTTATTATTCTTATTAATATTGTGTAATTATTAGGTAGTGTTTCCTTTTAAAGACGTGGATGGGGGTGTATCTTAATGATGAAAAATGACCCTCTTTTCTCTTTTCAAAAGTTGGGAGGTACGCATGCGGGAAACCTAATTTACGTTGATAACACTTTTGTGAGAGAAGTTTTTGTAGCTGACCCTCTCCTTTCTTACCATGTCAAACTTCCCTTTGTGTTCCACCAAGCTGGAGAAGGCGTATGCAGTCAACACACAGGCAGCCAAAGAGAAATACGTATTGATAATGGCCATTTGCTGTTGCTCTCCCTCTGTAGCTATGGCAGAGTTGAAGCTTGGCCAGAACATCCACAAAAACAAGGTTCCTGCAAATACAGTAAAGACGATATAACTTGAGAAATTGTACCCTGAGATAATTATTTCTTCCCAGTTTGAAGCCCAACTTCAACCAAAATGCATATTAATATAATTAATAATATCGGTCAAATTGTTTACATTACTGATTATTGGTGTGATACCGAAGTACCAAGGACTGGAGTTCTGACATGGCCAGTGGGGGATGCAATCCAGCTTCCCAGTGAGATGCTGTTTGCCAAAGTAGGAACGATTTGTTTTGATATTTGGCTGTTGAACTAATAGCTCTCTCCGCCCTTAGTCACAGAGCCATGGCCACGTCTTCTCAATTCATTGCAATGGAGGGGGTGCACCAAGGCCTGAGACATCTGTTCCAAAACCGTATATGTGAGTTTCTCATCGCCGAAGTATGTCTGGTGCGCTGCAAGGGATACCTTTTGGCCCTGACAGCTGACCGTTCCCTCAACCGATTGCTGGATTGCCTCCCGCCATGGCTGTGATGGTACTCGAGTTACTGGCACTTTAGTGTCGGGACTGCGCTCTTCCACCATTAGTCATGGGGTTGCCCTTTTGCTTTGTTATTTGGCTTGTCAATCCCTTTAATCATTTGATCTGCTCACTGAAGTACCAAGTCTGTAGACCAAGATCTAAGAGAAGAGAGAAGTGACCCTATACACACAGAACATTGCTGCTGGGCTCCCACACCCCAGCAGCGGCCATAGTGTTCTGGATATGCAGGACTCACCTCTCTTCTTGTAGAGCTTGAGATACAGACTTGGTGTACAGTTGCCAACAGCACGATTGCAGATAGTGAAAATTTATTCCATTAAACACACATTTGCTAGCATAAGAAAATTTTTTTAAAAAATCACTAGATCAGCTCAGCAGCTTAAGGACACATTATTCACTTTCAAAACTGTCATCAAAAGTGGACTTTCTGTTTCATTAGTTAAGTTTATGGTTAGAGATGAGCGAACCCCTAAAGTTGGGGTCCGAAAAGTTCAGATCAATCCCGGTACCCATTGAAATCCCATTGAAATTTTAGGGACCCAAACTTTGGGGTGGCTGTGGTGGTGGGCGGGGGCTGGTGCAGAGTGTGCAGCAGGAAGCGCACTGCTGTAAAAACTTACCTGAGCCCCGTGAGATCCCCTTCCTGTCAGCGGCAGAAAAATGGCCGCTCCTCCCCATGAGTGAGGACACTCCTAGTGCCAGTGGGCATTGCGCGGGGCTGAGGTAAATTTTACAGCAACTCCAGCTGCTGCATCCTTTAGATGAAGCTCATCAACCATTTTTTCTGTGTTCGGGACGGACGCCGAACTTAAACAGGGACGTGTTCGGGTTTGGGAACCTTGCGGTTCGGGTTTGCCCATCAATTTTTATGATTTGCCACACCTGTACACATACATCTTTGGAAAGTGGCATCTCTTACCAATCATGGCAAACAGATCTGAGTGGTAGACTGATCCCTCGTTATCATGGCCTTTCTTGAGACCAGAGCGATATAGGACAGCGGAAGTTGCCAAACCGAAGTAGGCTCCAAATGTATGGATGATCATGGATGCTCCAACATCAGATGCCTGTGATACAGAAACATTTGATGAAACCATCTTATATTCATTAACTCACATGGGTAAATGATAACATAAGACAAACATGGCAGACAACCATTGATGAGGTGCTTAACAGTTTTTTTCTCTTTTAATCCACCCCCGGGGGATTTTCAATTTGGGATGCACCAGTGAGTAAAAATCTTTGGATCCCCCAAAATGGATGCTGGTGTGTGGTGACACACCGAAGGGTGTGACAGCAATAACATAGAAGATTGAACACACTCTTGGCATCTCCACTTCCTCTGTCTTGGATGAGCCTGCAGCAGTGAGCAACAGATCAGGAGTGCTATCAGTGACCCAGTGATGCACTGCGGGATTGCTGGGTTTTAGACTCTAAGGCTGGATTCCTGGGATTTGGTCCTCTTCAAGAATAAGAATTAAAGAGGAACAATGGCCTCACAGGAGTCTCATGATTTCCTTATTCCAGGGACATCCAAAAGTAGGATGCCCCGCTGTGTATAAACCACAGATTCGCTGGGTGAACACATCTAGATGGTGACCCCATGGTGCATTGTGAGGGCTAAATCTCTGATTTATCTCTAGCTATGGTACATGTATCAGGCATTTCTTAATGGCTGTCACTGGTAAACGGAGGAGCTAGGGTGCTCCATCATCTTGCCAGTTACTCTGTTCTTGCCCCCCAGGCTAATAGCTTGGCACACAGACAGAAGTTACCTCACCAGTTAAGGGGGTGGGGAAGAGCCCATTGTACCTGTGCTGAAGGGCCTAGGGGCTAGTCACTCAGCCTTCAAGCCCTGGGCTACCAGACCCTGGTGCATATGTCTAGTAGCCCAGGGAGAAGGGGTCTCTTTTTTTTTTTAAATGCCATTGTGTTTTTTTTTCATAAATGTAGCATGCTCAATGCAAACCCATTAAAAGTACCTGCCTCTCTAGTGCAGCTAAAATATATAGTGGCAGGTATTTATTTCGTATCTTGCTAAATATGCAATTCATCATGGAATTCTCATTCTAATATGACAGCTAACACATATGAAATATCTCTGTCTTAGCACGGTACAGTTTTAAATGCATTGTTGTAAAAGTTACTCTTCATTTTAATGAAACGTTTCAGTTCAGGTTCAGGTTTAGAAGGGTTTTCAAGATAAATTAACAACTCTGAAATAAAGAGTGGACTTGTACCTACCTGCAGGTAGTTTGCAAGATGTTCATTACATGCAAAGACAAAGATTTCTAAGACGGCCATAATGAGCATTTGAACGGGACTTGTTTTGCCCAGAAGTGCACCAAATGAAATCAAGACGGTTGCAGTGCTGAAATCGGCATTTATCATGCTGGAAAAGAAAAGCCACCATTATAGACACCATTATAGAGCAAAGCAGTATACATTCCATTCTTCTGCCTGTCATGTCAGTCATGGGAGTGTCCTTACAGGGGGTGGGGGTGATAGAGGCAGCTACCTACTTAAACATCTACCATTCCAAAAAATTGGCAGTCAACATTTATCTTTGCAAGCCAAATGATGTCACTGTAGGGGAAGGACATGGAGGGGGTTTTCCCTCCCATCCAGTGACATCATTAGTCACATGTGGGAGCCCATATAAAAGGTTCTTTCCCCAGCAGTCCAGAATTAACTTGGCAGGACATGTCCCCCCCACACTAAACATGCCGATGGAGCAGATGTTGCAGCATCAGCACCCGTCTGACCAGGATGGAGTGCCCAACCTGGCGGACCTGAAGAGAGGACGCCACTCGGAGGGGGGCAGGAGGAGGAATATGATGAAAGGTGAGTTTTTTTTTATGTATTTTTTAACGTTATTTGAACTGGTAAGGGGTCCAAGTTCATATGTAGTGGTGATCAGCATACCACCAACCGGCACTATCAAGTGGCATGCCAAGTAATTTGACCCAGATCTTGCTAGTAACCAAGATAGGGCAAACCAGAATGAAACGGCAAGATCCGGATAGAATCTAGTTTCGGCCCAGATTCGAAGTGCATAACTAATAATTGCCCTAGAAAATCAGCAAAAGACCATTTTCTCTAGACATTCTGTGCTAAACCAAGTGTAGGGATGTGGTTAAATGCCTTCCCCTAGTATGGTTATTTAATGTTATATTAGAATACATTAAGCCCACTAATTCTTTTATTCTGAAGGTTAATGTGCAATCTGCCCTGACTTGAGAAGTGTAGTATGTCATATTCGGGAAACGCCGGAACAGCAAGGCGGCGTGCGCCCGACCCCGGATCATTTAAAACCGGCATTAATAACAATGCATGCCTGTTTCTTAAGCATGTAAGCAGCAGCCTGGCTTGTTGGCAATAAGGGAACCCTGGGATGGCCCGAAGAGCGGGACAATCTTTGACCATATAGACCCCAGGGCAATGTCCAGCAGCAAAGCGGTAGAGGTAAGTGATATAGGTATAGTGGACAAAAAATGACTGAGAGACGGCCCAAGCCTAAATCTGAACTTTTGCTCATAGGTTCTCAGCTTGTGAACATGCTAGTGGATACTTTTTCTAGGCAAGATTGAGCTGCCAATGGTGTGGGAAAAGAACACCTTTTATTGGAACAAGGTACAATAAAACTATTAGAACATAATTTTTGGGACTATTAGAACATAATAACTTTTGGGACCATGCCAATGGTTCATATTGAGGGCTGATCATGGCATATATATATATATATATATATATATATATATATATATATATATACAAATGTATGCATATACATATAATCTTCTTATCTTAAAGGGGTTATACATTTCCCGAATTGCACCAAGAAGCACTTGCCATGTCTCCCCTGGTAATTGATGATTGGAAATTGATGATTGATGGTTATCTGAATTTATGAAGGATAAATGGTTATTGCGCAGATACAGGTACTAATGGAGTTTAGTTCTTCTTTTTACTTGAACTCAATGAGTAATGCAAAAGACACATATCGATGTTTATTCTTATTTCTTTCTATAAGGGCATTGAGAAAGCCACTGAGTAGTGGCGAAACATGTCTGCCCGACAAATAATCAGTCTGTGAAGATGATCCATCTAAATTCATGAAATGCAGAAGGAAAACCACATGTAAATTAAATTGTGATCAATTATTAATGTTGATGTAATATAATGGTGTAATGTGTAACACAATATTTATATAATAAATGTGAAGCAAGACTTCTTTTAAAAACAAAAAACATTGATTAGTGTGGTCATGATTAAATGCAAATGCAAAACATACCGGAAATAGCCTTAATCCGGACTAAACAGTATAATTAATATGCATGGTCATGAACCAATACCCTATTTTAGGGATTTGTTTATTTTTAGGATATAGGGTCACACATTTCTTTTCTTTTCTAAGAGTAATTGTAGTTAGGCCACTAGATTTCACTGTTTACTTTTGAGGAAGTTGGTAGAGGCCTTCATAGTGGTGTTAGACCAATATTGTAGAATGGTATATTGCAAACCTATAAGAGGTTTGAGCAGTCTTGAGTCTTTTGGATTGGTTGGAGGAGATATTTGGTCAAAGTGAGACCTCTCTGCATAAAGGGACAAGAGAATAAATGGATATTGCTCTGAGCCTGGTCATCCACATCAGGAGTATGCACCTATAGGGGATTGATCTTGTATTATACCATTCTAGAGACTTCAGGGCTTGCTCATAGGAATTGTTCTGCTATCAAGTAAGTGAAGTGTTTATGCAACCTATCAATATGATGGGAACCCACAGTGTGGGGAGAGTGAAATTAATTGCAAGATCTTGAACTATGTGACTAATAAGCGATTAATAAACCTTGTCAAGGAAAATTAAAGCAACTGGCACCTCATTAAGCTTCCACTGACTATCTGAATAAGCAGGGCTGCTTGTAAGGTTGGGTGAGCAGGGCACCATGGCTATAGGGGGTGTCTTTATCCCAGCCATTCTGTTTTCTGCAGATGGGTAAAGGCCATGTTAGTGATGCAGGCTATAAAAGAGGCCACCTCATCCCCTAATATTGGGCTCAGTCATGAGGGATTGGCACTCTCTGCTGCTGAGGAAGAGGCACAATATGGTGCATGCCTGTTTGAGGCACCAGGAGCACCATAGGATGGGTGAGGAGAAGGCAGAATGTTTTCCTTCCAGCACTGAGCACTATTTTGCCTAGAAACTGCCTTGTTAGCAAGTACTGGTTTAAGCCTGTATCATAACTGGGAGACCCAGGTAAGTACTGTGCATGTGACAGTGGTCACCTTAGTGGAGCAGTGTATTGTAAAAAGCTGTTACACAAGCATAACATTTATGTTGTAGGAGACTTGGGAATTTAATTCTTCTTTGCTCACTGGTTATGCTATACTGTACATCCTTATTCACAATAGGTATTTCTTACTTCATGGATCCCCTTTCATAAAGTAAAGTTTCATAAAGTTTTTTGATTTTCTCAAATACCACCTTAGTGGTACACTAGATATGGGTATACAATGTGTACAAACATACCATCTAAAGTGCACAAAACCTAAAAAAAGCACAGAAAGAGTTTTTATTAGGGTTTAGATCAGTTTTGTACTTATGGAGAAAATATGACATTAGGAAAGTATAGATGGCAGCAGATCAGGTTGTGGTAAATCTAAAAAAGGAACTTGCAGACTAGTAGCCGTATGAGTACCACTGATTGGGAACCTCTGTCTTACTCATAGCTAATATTTCCTAGTGTGTATGTTCAAAGAGTTCTCATGCACATTAATAAATGTTTTCTGGATGTAACAAAAATATATCCTGTGAGTAAGAAATCTTTCATGTGATTAAGAAAATATTTCCTGTGAGTAAGAAATATCTCCAGTAAATAACGATATCCCTCCTGTGATTATGTAATAACTCCTGTAAATACCACTTATAAATCCGAAAAGTATTTGATGCTTCCCCCACTGCCCATTCCGGTCAGACACTGCTGCGGCCAGCTTCTTGGAGGCCTTTAGTCCTCTGCTCCAGCAAGGACTAGTTGAAAACCCTTAAGAGGTGACTGCAGAAGTGCCTGAGAAACCGTTCCCACTGCTGCCACCGCTGGTAGTCGGAGCTCCTACTGCCACTGCCTCCTCTTCAATGTTGTTCCTGCTGCCTCCGGAACCAGCACTTCTACTGCTGCCGCCGCTGTCTCCTTGCCGCTGCTGCTGCTGCCACCTCCAGTCGTTCGAACCGAGGGGACAGGGAACAACAGGGTGGTACAGTGCAGCATGTAAATGCACTGCGTCTTTGTGTCTCCACTGCAGTAAGAGTGTGAAAGGAGCCAAAAGCTGCAAGAGCTGCATCTTTCATTGATTTCTTCATTGAATCAGATCCATTTGCCGAATTACATAGGCTCAGCAAACCGCTCTGATTGGACGAGAGGCCGTGCATGCGCCATTGGTGAAGACCAGCAGCCGGCTGGCCACCCTGGGTTTTGTTCAGCTTGTTTAAGATAAAGAGCATGATGGCAGGAAAGCTATTGATGTGCTTTTTAAAGTGGTCCACTTCCGCGGGGCACCCCGATCGGGGGTGCCCCACTGTGTGAAACCCCCCAGAAAGCCCCAAAAACTCACCTGACCCCGCTCCCACGTGACTCGCTCCACCAATCACCGCCGACGGACAAGTGAGGTCCGTCGACAGACAAGGTGAGAGGCGGCGACGGCCAGCGCATGCGCCGTTGGAACGAGGAACAGGTAGGATTTGCGGGCATCCTGGGGGGTTTCACACAGCGGGGCACCCCGGATCGGGGTGCCCCGCAGGCAGGGAGCTGATCGGCCCAGGAATCTTATAGATTCCCGGGACGATCAGCACTGGGTGTTGGTCCACTTTAACAAAGCAATGTTGGAAAGAAACACAAAAAAGGAAATAGTTCTTGTAACATGTATGCAAATGCATGACTTGTTGAGATGTCGCCAAATGCTAATATTTTACAAACATTTTCACACCAATGCATTCATCTAACCCATATAACTGAAAATGGATTTAAACACACAAAACATTTGGCAATTTTTCATCATAGCAGTGCTTTTAGATAACATTAAAAGAAGAGTCCATGTCAAAGCAGACATGAATGCCAACAAAATGGTGCAAAATGGCAGAGATATCTAGCTGAAATAACAAACAGTTGGTGTGCCACTCCTCACCTCACAAGCCATTGGTAGCCATTGTCATAGCCATTGCCGTGTGGGTGCTTCGGGATTGCTGCCCTTGCTGCTACTTGGTGATATTTTGATGCATTGGTATTAATCTGTTTCTATTTGCACAACACCTCCAGCTCTATTATTGGTTTATCAGTCATGTGGAAATGTTAATTATTTATTGTTAGTTGGGCACTTCTATTGTGGTTTAGGTCCACAGTATTGGCACTTTATATGTGTGCTGGAGAGTTTTAAATGTTATCAATTGTACATGCACTATATTTTTTTGATTAGATATTCACTTGGTATATTTGTTGTATGCTTGCTGTTGTACTATTCATATGTACAAGTACTTTATTTAATGAATATGGGGGGGGGGTCAAGCTTCAGGGCTGCCCCTTGTTTAAAAAAATATGTCCTGTGATGTGTTTGTTTATGTGTGTGTTGACATTAATGTGTATTTAGTTTGTGTATTATCCACTTGGTTGTGCATCCTTACTTGGCACAAATGGCACAGGAAGGTGCACTTTATAAATCAAACTCTGAAATATCCTCCTGTGAGTAAAGAAAATATCTCTTGTGAATATGAGAACATCACCTTTATAGTTAAGAATAAAACAATGAAACATTCATGGGCTGAAATTTTATGTGTAAATGAAGAACACGGTATGAGAACACATGTAGGAGAAATGTTTGCTATTGGCTCCAAAAACCGTTTAAATGTATAACGGTGACAATACTCAACAGCCAGATGTACAGCCATCCAGGAAACAACTGCATGCAGCCATAAACCATTCAAAGCGTGAGACCGCTGAAGAGGAAAAGATTGCAAGAAGGGCATAGAGATTGTTCAATTGTGATAGGCAAAAAAATATCTTGACCAGATATAAAGCGGAGACGATATTGGAGACCGTTGGAGGAAGCAGAGTGAAAAAATACAAGTCTGAGAAATAGGTCTAAACTTAGGTTATTTTTCTTTTGGCTATATTAGTTGGCTATATTTACTACTACAAATATATTGTGCCCTTTATAAGAACCTTCACAAACATTTAGCAGAAATAAATATGTCAGAATGGAGTCTTCTACAAAATGTTATCAACATTGAAATCCCTTTATCTGCCATACTCGTAGCACAGTCATTTGCATTGTCACACTGCTATTATTGGCAGTGTGTCTGAGCCCTTTATCATGAAGGCCATAAAGGCAATTCTTTAGAGGCAGTTGTTCCACTGAAACAAGCAGAGCCATCATCCTGGGTGCCAAAGCCTTTGTCTATGTGGGGACACCTTTATCACAGTCACCCTGTCTTCCACAGATGGGTCAGGGCCACTGCTAGTGGTGCAGGCCCTACTTCAGGCGTCTCATCACTCCCATATTGGGCTCAGTTATGGGAAGGGAGCACTGCTCAGTTCTGGGTGTCTTTGTGTATTTCTGGGGGTAAGGCATGAAGAAACTGGGTAGACCCAGGACAACAGGCAGATGTAAAATGAACATGATACAGCTTTCCCTCTGCCAATCACAGAAAATTGTAGACCCAGCAACTTACACAGAAAAATGGTTCCTACACTCAAGTGACTAAAATACATAAAAATACACAATAAATATTTGGCTAGTAGTGACCACAGTATCTCTCCTATTCTGGTCATTTTGTAAACAGTAGAAAAAAATTATGATAGTATTATACTAGTATTATAATACTAGTGACGCCCAATCCATGGGTGTATGCTTTTTCTTTATTTACAACAAACATGCATTTGACAAGCTTTCGGGGTCGTATTATAATAAGGGCACCCAGGTTGCATCCACTTGTTCCTACTAGTCTTCTGAGCCAAGTTCAGAGACCCCCCCCCCTACAGTGGGGCAATGCAATGCTTTATTTGTTCTTTATAATATTAGTCAATGGTGGTTAAACCGAACCAACATCCATTTTACAAAAATGTAGTGCTGGTCTGCGGTGAGGGGCTTAAGGGTTGTGGGGGTTGATCGAGGGGGGGTCTCGGCATTTGGGATTTTTATAGAATTTGTGTTGATCTGGTTCAAGTGGTTTATCAACTCCTGTGCTGTCTTTTTTTAAACTAAAGCAAACAACATACTGTTTAAGGCTTCCAGTTAAAAGTGCTTCTGTGTGTGATTTTGACACAAAAGAAGATGGGCCTGGTGTGGTATTGTTGGTTGTGGTCTGGTGTTGTGTAACATGATCTAGTGTGAAGTAAGTGCAAGATTGTTGTATAGTTTGTCCCTGGTTGTTGGGCAAGACACTAAGGAGCTTGGGGAGTCAAGGGTCAAACAGAAATACATATTCTTTGATGATGATAATAAATAAAAAGTGTTACATCATGTTTACCTCGTGATACCAACAACAATTTTGCCATGGTGTAAGTGCCACAGGCCTTGCATTAATATTCCCCACTGGAGACCAAAAGCTGCAATTAGAAAGTTGATGCCGACACTACTGAAGCCATATCGTTTCAGGAACGTCATCAAAAAACCGAAGCCAACAAAAATCATCACGTGGACATCTTGAAAAACTGTAAAGAAAGACAAATATGTAACAAGTATAAGTATATATGTGTGCAAATGTTAATAAAAACATTAAGCTTAGAAGGTGGGGTGGGTGGAGGTCTGTTTTTTAGCTTGTCATTTGAGTTCAGGATTGGGTATTGGTCAACTGGTCCAGTCCAAAGACCTAATGACTAAACACGATACAATAAGCACAACTTGATGAAAATACCATTTAAAAGACCAGTGTGTGTGTGTGTGTGTGTGTGTGTGTGTGTGTGTGTGTGTGTGTGTGTGTGTGTGTACATAAATTAAGGACAACTATCATTAGAATCCTCTGAAAATCATATGACCCTATATTATAGGCCTTAGAAAAAGAAACATTTCCTCAATATAATTTATTTTAAAAAACTTTCCTTCTGTGCTTTTTACCCACTTGAAAGTCAATAAATGTTCTGAGTCAGCAGAAATCACTATAAATGGTATGTACAGAACTGACACTTATGGCGGGTGAGGAATTGTGATATGTGCTTCTGAAGATACCACAATGTGCTTCATAACTTTGTGACACTTTACAAAAAGTGTTGTTTTTGTCAGGTTTGACAGGAGGATTGTGCGCAATGTGTGTCTGCTCAAAAAGATTTCAAGCACAGAGCTGTATCTTTAGTCACACACACATCACAATCCCTCACACATCATGTGTCAGCTTTTGATGCTGTAACAAGTTTCTGTGGGAGGCAATTCAACAGATTTTAAAGAGTGACCACTTTGCTTTAGAGAGGAAAACTTTTTTATTTATAATTATTTTTTTCCTTAATGCAATTCAGCAGTGAGAAAAAAATTCTCACTGTGCTGAATCAGCCCAATCATCTTGGTGGACTTAAAAGTAGTTGTTTGGAATTGCATGCTGTTATTTAGTCTGTGGTCTATCAGTACTCCCAGATCCTTCTCAGCAAGTAACTCACGCAGCTTTACTCCCCCCAAGCACATTTGTGGCCTGCAGATTACACCAGTGTGGTGCAGCGGCGCCAGCCAACCCCCTGTCCAGGCTTCTACTGACCTCTTCATAGAAGCAAATCAGGTTAGTCTGGCAGCTTCTTTTTTTTTTAATTTTTAATTTTTAATGCATAGATGGTCATTGTATGCTTGCACACACATAGGAATTCGTCCTCTGCATTTAACCCATCCGTGCAGTGAGTGTACACATGCCTGGAGCGGTGGGCTGCCCTATTTACGGCGCCCGGGGAGCAGTTGGGGGGTTAGGTGCCTTAGTAAAACTGTACTGGATGTCACTTAAGAGCCCCTATTGCAATTTTCCTACATTGGAATTTACAGGTCTATGTTACAGGTCTGTTAATACCTGGAGAAGACCTAAAGCCTTTTTTAAAAATGGGCACCACATTTGCATTGCACCAATCTCTTGAAACTATACCAGTTATTGGTGATTTTTAAAGATCAAGAACAGGGGGGGTGAGATAACTGAGCAGAGTTCTTTAAGGATCATTGGGGGAGTCCATCTGGTCCTGGAGTATTTTTCACATTTAATGCCACACTGCCTAATATGGGGAATGGGATGGGGGGATACCACACTGCCTATGGGAATGGGAGGGGGAATGCCACACTGCCTATGAGATGGAGGGAAATTCCACACTGCCTGTAGGGAATAGGATGGGGGGAATGCAACACTAACACTCTAAGACAAGCAAATCTTGCAGAAATAACCATTTAAAGAGGATCAAAACCCATGTGCGATGGCCCTGGACTATTATACATTCCAGGGCCGTCGCACATGGGTTTTGATCCTCTTTAAGTTAGCTTCCCTCCCCCAGAGCATCCAAAATCAGGATGTCCCACTGTGTGAAACCCCCTAGGTCGCCTGGAAACTCACCTTTTTTCCCAGTCCAATGGCACATGCACGAGCAGCAGATGCACCCCCACTATGTCTTTAGCAGGGCGTGTGTCAGTGCCAGGCATTTGTGAATGGCCTGTGTGGACATGCTCCCTGTTAGAGGGTAGCAGGGGATGTGGCCGACAGCATGCTCGGGTCCTCTCTCCTTAGACGAAGGCTTAAAAGAAGTTACGGGAGCGGTTCGAGCGGGCTGATAGAACGAGAGGCCGCGCATGCGCCATAGGAATGCGGAGAGGTGAGTTTGTTTGTGTGACCTGGGGGGTTTAACATAACAGGGATTCCCCGCTTGGGGTGCCAGAGGTGCAATGACCAAAAACCAGGATAGTCAAAATGCTGAGTTTTGGTCCATTTTTATAGACCAATTTGTGTGGATGGATGTGTATGGTCTTCTTGTTCAGATCAGAGACCCATTAACCAAAAGAGACCAATGACCAAACATTTGTAATGCTACCTCTTACTAACACACTAATGAAAGTGTTAATGAGAGGCGTTGGTCTCTTATTCAACCCAAAGACCCAATGACCGAAAGTTCCTATTAACACTCTAATACAAAAAGAAAACCTTCATGAGAAAACATATATTAGACCAATGTTTGTTTGGAGGGGCTGGAGAGGTTCTCTTGTTCAGACCAGAGACCCAATGACCAAAAGAGACTCAATGGCCAAAGCTCACACTCTAATAAGATAAGCAAACCGTGTGTGTGTGTGTGTGTGTGTGTGTGTGTGTGTGTGTGTGTGTGTGTGTGTGTTTGTGTGAAAAACCAAAAGAGACCCAATGGCTAAACGCAAGTAGAACAACATCCTACTAACACTCTAATAACATAAGCAAACGTTGAAGACATAACCATTTATAGACCAATGTCTGTGTGAAGAGAAGTGGGGGTTGTTCTATAATTCAGACCAGAGACTCAATGATCAAAACAAACCCAATAGCCAAATATTACTAAGGAAACTTTCTACTCACCCCCTAATAAGATGAAACTTAATGGACCAAAGTGAATGTGCGTAGGGGCAAGAATCACCTTTTGGTTCACCAAAGCACATTTTATTATTTATCATTAAAACAGGTCGCCTCGCCATGGCAGGTTAGTCTTAAACTCTAATAAATACCTGCTTGAGGTTTGTTATGGCTTGGTAATTCGATTTTATTAACTATATTATTAAGGATGAAAGAATCCACAGGAAGAATATATAATGAAAATGAGAAAACACAACTGGTCCTTTTTCAGCCATGTCTGCACCGTGAAAGAGGAAGGAAGGTGAGTGTAAAGGAATACACACAGCAGGGCATCCCAATTCGGGATGCCACCACACAGAGGAACAACACAAGGTAAAGTGAAAGTGTTGTTCCTCTTTACAGTAGACCAAAACCCAGGATTTTGACTAACCTGGGGTTTTTGTCTTTTCCCCCTGGGCACCCTGATCGGTCATCCCAATTTTGACAAGAGGGCCGTGCATGCGCCCGTCCTACGGGACCAAATTGCTTGGATGCGCTTTCGTCAAGGAGCTCATCTAATGCAAGTGGATCCGAGTGTGCTGGGGATTGCAACCCCGGATGCATGCCTTGCGCGGGCATGCATCCTGCTGAAGGGATAGTGGGGATGCGGCTGCTGCTCGTGCATGCGCCATTGGACAAAGTTGAGTTTTTGCGCGACATGGGGATGCCCTGGGGGGGGAGCAAGTATGTGTCAGTAAGGGGGGTTTTGGCCCTATAAAATTTAGGTAGGTTGGGGGTTCAAAGTGCTCCATATGGGCTTTTTATCCAACATTCTAAAGTCAGAGCATTCTAAGAGGCCGATTCATTAATAGCGGCAGGTAGCGACAGTTGAGCGACTGTAGCAGTATTTTCACAGCGCCCGCTAGTAGTCGCTGTGCTTGGCCGTTGTTCGGTTGTTGATAGCGACTCAGTCGGTGTGCAGTAATGTTGACTACAAGGTGACGAGTCGCTATTTGACAGGTTCCGCGATGTATGGGTGCGCATGATAGCGACTGGTCAGAGCGACCGGCTCCCACCATATTCATCAAAAAATCACGCTCCAAAAATTCAAGCGCTGTGAAATGCATGTTTAAACCCCAGAGCGCTGGCGGTGATGTGTTAAAAGTAGTTTTTTAACCCCCAAACCACCATATTTTTTGAAACCCAAAAAAAAAAAAAGTTTTAAGAATTTAGTAATATGAATACAATAATATCAGACCTGTAATATCAATTCTGCACAAATTATTATTATTTTTTTTTTTTACCTTAAAAAAATTATCTAACATGGCAGAAGTGGTCACATAATTTTTCACATTTAAAAAAAAAAAAAAAAAAAACATTAATAACAATTAATTATTAATATTTAAAGATTGTTCCATTGAAATGCATAGGAGAGCGCCAGGTAGCGAGAGGTCATACCTGTCGCTGTTGAAGGTCGGACGCTGGCACTGTGGGCTGAGGCTGGAATAATGATGAATGAGTGGCTATCTGGCGCTATCTCAGTCGCTAAGCAGGGTCGGCTTGATAAATGTGTGATTGTGGTGGGGAGCCGGCGTTCTCGTGGCGGTGCCCGTCATTACCGGTCGCTCACCAGTCGCTACCTGTCGCTATTCCTTCATAAATAAGGGCCTAAATGTCACAGATGATGCAAAACTGAAGTTCCAAGACCTCTATAGGTAAGTCTAGCATTTAGTATTACATAACTAAATGCCTTTGGGTGGCTTAGAATATGAATTCTACCAAGGAGTTGTAACCTGAAGTCACTTTGTGGAAAATATGTACAATGGCTAACATGGGAAACTGTTAGATCAACTCAACCCTGTTCCATTGATTAATGTCTTATAAAGAGACTCTCGAAACCCAGCACAAAGAGTGTGAGCGTGCTATTGTAGAAGTTTCCCTCTTTCTCTTGCCAGAAAGGAAAGAAAAGTCAGGATTAAGGAAAGGCTGTATTATTTGTGTCATGTTCTTTCTAACAAATAATGACTTCAATGCTCTCTTGTGACTTACTGTAGACCTTCAATTGTTTTATTAATTAAGAATTTCAACAGATGCAAAATATTTTCCAGTCATGAATGTCAAGACCAAAAACATACCCGTACAGGAGCAGCTGTAAAATAATTTGTAAACAAGATTTAAATTCCACTCCAACCTATTCAAATACTGAATGGCGGTAGATAGTTGTTTTCCATTGGCTTTGGTGTGTAAATTGCTTCACTGTATCATAACTACTGGGTATATTCTCTTCTATGCAAACTTATACAAATACTGAGCTGTAAAACAGTCCAATACATTTAAACTCTGCACTTCTAAAGTATAGTAAATAAATATATTAACATATCAACAATAAGCTGTAAGGCAAAAACACAAGTGTGGTATATCAGCCAGTCATGAGGATGAAAAGCCTACTAGATATTACCCTATATGTTATTCTTTGACTAAACTGTCCTGATTGGACAGTCCCTCAGAAAAGTATTTGAAGCTATACAAAGGGTAAAAAAAAGTAAAGGATTTGACAAACTTACCCTTGTTCTGGGTCCCCTAATTGACAGGGAGACCCAGACCCTCCACATAGAGCCTTTTAAGTGGACCAAAACCCATGGAGATTGGCCGGGAATCTTATGATTCCCTCTCCCAGGAGTATCCGGAATTGGGATGGCCCACTGTGTGAAACCCCCAGGTCACCCATAAAGTCAACTTCTTTCAGCCGCATCCCCACTATCCCTCTAGCAGGGCACATGCACGTGGCAGTCATTTGTGAATGGCCAGCGCAGGCGTGCTTCTTTCGAATCCTCTCACCTTAGACGAGCTACTGGACGAGCGGTTGCGCATGCGTCATAGGACAGGGGAGAGGTAAGTTAGTTCGGGCGACCCTGGAGGTTTCACACAGCGGGACACCCCCGATCGGGGTGCCCCAGATGCAAGACCCAAAACCCAGGATAGTCAAAATCCTGGGTTTTGGTCTACTTTAATGAATTCCTTCGTCCCGCCGGTTAGTACTCTGAAAAGGCCATCCAACCAGTCCATGTTCCACCGCAGTCGGGTTATGCCAGTAAATGTTCAGGGCTCCATTTCCTGATGCTCACCACATCTCCAGGCCCATCCACTTATTTTCTATGATCTGTGATTGGACCTGGATTACAATTCTCAGATAACTGACCACTAGTAATGAGCTTACCCCCTAAAGTTCAGACTGGCTGAGCCTGTTGAACCCGGGTGTGGGGGAGGGCACAGAGTAAGCAGCTGGAAGTAAGCTGTAACTTACCTGGGCCCCACGATCCTGCCACTACCTCCATTGTGCCAGCTTCCGAAATGTCTACGAGCATTGCCATGGAAAGTTGGCTGCCGCTCCCATGAGTGAGGACACTCCGAGTGCTGACAGGTAAGTTACAGCCTATTTCAAGCTGCACCCTCTGCATAGGTGAGCTGGGATGATGAGCTGCATAGCAGCCTATAAATCAGCTTTTCCATGTTCGGGCAAAATGCTGAAACCTAACACGAACTTCTGGCTGAAGTCCGTGTTCAGGTTTGGGAACCCGAACTCGCAAAGCTTGTTACTTTGAGGTTCGGATTCATCCAACACTACTGATCACATCATTTATTCTTGTTAGATGACCATCTTATTTGGGTACTCCCCTCCCAGCTCTTTTCCCCCTGTGCTGAGCCTCATTTAGGAAATAATGTAAAAATCCCCTAACCTCATTGAGCTCAGCAGGTGTAGGTGAGAAAGGGCTCTACATGGAAGCATGGCTACGCTGCTCTGGGGATTGGGTAACTGGCCTTTCACACAAGTACAGCTGTTAATCAAGTCCAGATCTCTGCGATCAGTTAAATTGATATTTTTAATACCCCGACCATAACTCCAACACCAACAGTGATGGAATGCAGGGGAAACGCCATCTTCCTGAGAGTGAAAGAGCATGCAGAACATGGCATCGTACAGATAACATACAGCTAAACAAGCAGTGTCTACTGCAGAGTATGTTGCTGTTGGACAGGCTTTCCTTTAGACTTTCCTTTAGACTTTCTCCTCCAAACCAGTTCCAGAGCATCCGGCATAGTTACATTTTCCATCACATGGGGACAGTGGTGGAGTGGGGCCAAAAAAACAGTCCAGGATTTTATTGCCCCTACCCCCCAGTATATGGCCAGCCTGTAACATCCTAGTCTCTCAATTTTCTTTAAGGCCAGTCAATGAGTGTGTTTTAGGTCTGAGGCCAGGGGCGTAACTATAGAGGGTTCAGGGGCTGCAACTTCACCAGGGCCCAGGAGTTCGGGGGGGGGGGGGGGGGGGACAATTGTTACTCCTCTACCTGATTTATCATATTTGTGCTCACTTGGCATTATTCAGAGAAATAATGCACCGCTCTTAACAGCTGTTTCTGTTTTTAGTTGTCTAGCTGCATCCAACTGAGTTAAAAGACAGAAAAAAAATTACTGTATAAGCCTTGAAACGTCCCCATTTCAAGTTTGCACCAGGGCCCTGTCTCATTTAGTTATGCCATTTTCTGAGGCTATAGCATTACACGGACTGGTTTTGGGTAGGGGTGGTGAAAAGTGTTAATGCTAAAGCTTTAGTACTGTAAGGGCAGATTATGTGATAGGGGTGGGCATGCCCTCCCTACACCCATGATGCTCTGGCTATTGGGGGCTGAACATGGCCTGGGGGGCACATTGGGACTGGGCAAAGGGAGCTTTTATGGGGGGCTAGAATTGAATGGGAGTGTCAGAATTATCACCCCTAATTATTCTGAGTCTCCCTATGGCCAGTCCCCCCCCTGCTTGGGTGCAACAAATTGCAGAACACACTCATAACTCCCAAGTGTCCCTGATTCGTAACTGTCCCTCTTTTGTGTCCATGTCCCCCTGCCCCTCGTTGTTCTTTTCTGTCCCTCTTAGAGGTGTGACATGCAGATCTGCATCAATAAATTGTTAATTTGTTTATTTAAAGTGTTTTTATTGTTGCATCTGATCTCCTGTCCATCAATCAATGAGGGGGTGTGGTTTAATTTAACAATTGTCCCTCTTTGTGCATACCAACTGAAAAGTTGGTATGCACACGGTTGCAACAGTGGCTGCATTGGCTGCTGTAAGGACTTCTGCCCACAGTGTGCAGTCTCTCATCCTAAAGGAGACCTACACTCTACCTGGCACAGAGGTTGCTGGTTTACAGGGACACTAAACAAACCTAACCTACCCCCCTCACACCAACAGTGAGTTCTGCATTATATAAATACTTACCTCTCCCTAAAGGAGCTCCATATGATGGGGATAGGAAACAGCTTTACATCCATGCACCAGCTGCACCTTCTCCAATAGGAAACATGCTACATTGTGATACACAGCTATCGCCTGACCCATCATACAGTGTTCTATACCTGACTTTGGCTGCTTTAAATGGAGGGGCCCCAAAGGAATATTCCCTGGGGGGGGCACAAAAGGGGTCCTAAAGTCATTCTTGACTTAAGGCCTGCTTTAAAGTGGACTAAAAGTCTAAGCACACTTTTTACTCACTTAGTTTGTTTCTTAGGGAACATCCCAATTTGAGATCCATCAGCCAGCAGAGTAAATTGTGAAAATTGCTAGGGACCCCTCACCCTATACAGCATACATATCTAGTTCCATTTAGTTTAAAGTGATCCATCACCCATTTTTTTTACAATTGCTGTGCATGGGAGGCATCCTGATTGCCAATGCCCTGCCTGTGCATACACCACTATGCCCCAGTTTTTGCACCTGATCCTTGCTCTCCCAGTGCAATCGAGCCCTGTGATTGGTCACTGATGATTATGTGATCCAATGTTCTGATTGACAAAGCAAGTGCAGACCTCGTGGCCAATCACTTTGCCTGATTTAACTAGGGGAACATGGATCACTTAAGATAACTAGGGCTAGTGGAAGGCATTGGCAATTGGGATGCCCATCCTTCCCCCCACACACCGAGACAACACAATTTTTGTCTAAAATAGAGGAATTGGTCAAATTTAAACTGCTCTTCATGCCCCATAGTTGACAATACCTGGTCAACATGAGAATAGGGAGTCAGAAGGTGTAGTACTTTTGGGATGCCTGCTGTGTGTATCCCCACAGATCGCCTCATAAAGGTACCCTTCCGGCATTCCCTTGGTGCAGGCATGGGCCGCCAGCTAATCAATGATCTCAGCTCCATTTGGATCTCTTCTCCAACCTGAGCTAAGCATGCTGCCTGACGCAGCCTTGCTAGCCTCTAGCTGGCCATTCACAAATGTCTGGTGGGCGCATGCACCTAACTAAGGTAGCGAGGCAGTGACCTGCATATGTGCTTTTGGATCCATGGCTAGATAAGTGTTTGTGGCCATCCAGGGAGTTTCGATCCAAATTGGGTGCCCCAGAGAGAAGGGATCGGGCAGGGTACGGTTTTGGTCACCCCAGCAACAAAAAAAGACAAAGAAACCAAGCCTCTATGCATCTGGAATCTCCGGATAAAAAATTCAACCTTCTCCAAAAAGCTGCTCCAAGAGTCACTCGAGCATTCCTGCTCCATTCACCACAGTCCTTAGGATGCCCCCTCAGTTGCAATGAATGGAGTGGGCATGCTTCTGACTGAGTGACTGATGCGAGGCCATGCAAGACCACCTATCTTGGAGGGAGGCATAAGAATATTGCTGGCAAATGGAGGCCACCCATGGAAGGTGCGGCACCTGATGTTATCACGCGGTGAGTATACATTTTTTGTTGTCGTTGCCTAGACCAACCCTTTAACTTTAACTCACATGTATGTCTCATGTTTGTTAGTGGTCAGTATGAGGGGGAGGGATATTTTCTCACTGCCTTGGGTGCTATTTAGTCTGGAAAATTCTCTGCCTGCATCATTGTCTTTCTTCCGTCCAAGTCTGTTTCTAGGGGAGGGCAAGCAGAACAATTACCCTGAGCGCCAAGACCTTTGAAGGTGCCTTTAACCCAGTAATCCTGTATTCTTCAGATGAGTCAGGGCCACCGTTAGTGGCAGGGCTGGATTAAGTGAGGTGGAGGCCCCTGGGCACAAAATCTGATGGAGGCCCCAGATGCAGTATTTTTTTTACTTTAAAATAATAGTCCAGCCAAGTGACTGATTGGTTGTTGTCTGGCACCTGCCTACTTACTGGAACATCAGATATCCCTTGTCTGTTTTGCCATTCTGGGTGGAGGATAGTGTAGTCACCCAGCTGCTCCAGCAGAAAACAGTTCCCTGCGTTGAGCTGCCAGCAGCTGCGCTTTGTGGCTTATGTGCAGTGACAGCTCTGCACGCACCCATCACTTTGCAAAAACAAAAAAGTCTTTGCTAAGCACGAGGGGGTCCCACTGCCGCCAATAGCTTTGTTGCCGGCCCTGCGGCCCGTCAGACCAAAGACTGAAAAGCCTCCTGGACCAGACCATAACCCAAAGGATGGTGGAGATCACCTTTGCAGGGAAAGTGGTGGAGACCCACGGGGAGCACGCCCCTTGCACCCCCTCATAATCCGGCCCTGGTTAGTGGTGCTGGCCATAAGAGAGGCTCCTCATCCCTCCATATTGGACTCAGTTATGAGGGAGATGGCACGGCCTTCTGCACTGCATGGATCATACCTGTATGGGGCAGCAGCAGCACCACGGGATGAATGAGGAGAGAACTCGCTGAGAACTCTTTGGTTAGAATCTACCCTGTCTCCATCACTGTATAATGCTGAACATTAGAATGGTGCTCGCTCTGGATGGACACTTTAGACTCTTAGATAAATGTTAATTCAGTGATTGGCATAAACACAAAAAAACAACTATTTGTTTAGTCGCCAGGCAGAATTTTACTCAATGCGGAGCATTGTTCTAAAGCCACTCCAATTATAAAGTCATAGTTTATGAAGTTAGGAAAAAGAACTGTAAGCTTTCACCTTGTGTAACTCTGCACTATTTAAAGGAGCTCTAATGCTAAATGTTACATTATTAAAAATCCATATATATCTATAAGATTCTGGCCATCTCGATTTTGGAGAGACCCCTTTTCCAGTTTAACGGGGCATGTACAAGCCACATCCTCGCTATCCTTCTAGCAAGGAGCGTGCCCGTGCCAGGCATTTGTGAACCAACGCGGGTACACTCCCTGTTAGAGGTAGCGGGGGAAGTGGTTGCCAGCGCGCTCGGATCTGCTTGCCTTAGGCGAAGGGGCAGGAGTGGATCTGAGCTCGCTGACTGAACGAGCGGCCATGCATGTGCCGTAGGACTGGGAAGAGGTGAATTTTCTCTGGTGACCTGGGAGTTTTTAACTTTTAACTATCTAAACACTTTAAATAGGCAAATTTCTGCAAAAGATCTGCAGGTTAAACCTCAAAACGGGACAAATAAGAACAACAGGGGGCAGGGGGACATGGACTCAAAAGAGGGACAGTCCCTCCAAATCAGGGACACTTGGGAGGTATGAGTGCCATTGTGACCCCCCCCCCTGCAGTTTTTGCTAATGGTAGTACTGGTAGCATATATTTTCTTATTGCCTCTCATTTGGAGGGACTGTCCCTTTTTTTGCCTAATCAAACCATTTATATTGTTGTAACTGTCACAACCTTCTATCCATCCTTCAATGAGGGGGTGTGGCTTAATTAAAAAAATGTCCCTCCTTCCCACCCTGAAAAGTTGTAAAGTATGTTGGTAGTTATAAAATCCAGCGGGTACAACTCCACTATTACTGGGGAGAACTACTCACATCTGCTTGTCTCCTGAACCAAACTGCAAGCGTCGTGGAGAAGTGACACTAACCACTTTATTATCTGCCCAAAGCATTGCATGATGGGTAAAATACACATAGATATGCTAGATAGAAGAGAGAGGGGGGTACATATGAACCCAGGCAATCTTGTTTTTTTTCTTTCACTGGAAAGAAGAAAAAACAGGGGTAACATGTTTTGAATGCACCCTTCTGGTAATTTTCCCATCATGCAATGCTTTGGGCAGATGACAATGTGGTTAATGCAGCTGTTACAAACAGGGTAGCACAGGAGACAGGCACTGCGATGGAGCAGATTACCCCAGTAAACTGAAATGGTAAAGAAATGGTCAAGAAACCCGCTGCTGACAAGTGCAGGCACAGATAGCGACTTGTGCGAGCCGCTCATCTGGCACCCGCTGAAATTTTTTATAAATAATTATTTTAGTGAAAGAAAGGCGTGGAGGCTGATTCACTGCTAACACCAGGTATTGCCAGATGAGCGTCTGTATTTGGGCGCTTAGAGCTACCGCTAGTAGACGCTGTAAGCGGGTATCGGGCGCTGTAACAGAGCATCTCAGTTGCTCTAGTAACTTGGCCGGCATTGATGAATGTGATATGTGTTGGGCACTGTAACAACAGTACAGCGCTGCAGCGAGCGACAGGTAGCGCCGACGCTCCACAAGATATTCAGCAAAACACTAGACACACACAGTGTCGGTTCAAAAACAGTCTGTTTTTGAACACTTGTCCACCTGTAACAAAGCGAAAACTCATGGAATGACATTGTTTTAACACTGGGACAATACACTTTAGTGCCAGACCTGTAATGACAATTCTGCATAAAAATATTTAAAGTCAAAAAAGTTTCTAAAAGTGTTTGTTTGCAGCCAGGAGGGGTCACACAATGATTTAGGTAAAAAAAAATAAAAATAAAAAGTAAAAATGTATACACAACTAATGAAAGCCCATTGAAATGTATGGGAGAGCAATCCAGAGTGACAGGTACTACATGGCGCTCTGCAACCTAGAGCGCCGGCGCTATACACTGAACCACCTATAATAATACATGCAACACTACACGGCACTGTTAGGGGCACTCACCAGATTCACTGTCTTAAATATGTTTTTGCGTACAGCGCCCAGCATTCACCAAACGCTGCCTGCCGCTACAAGGCACTACCTGGCGCTATTCCTTCTTAAATAACCCCCATAGAATTAACTTTTGGGTGTGTCTCTAAAGACACCATTAAAGAAGGTTATCATTCCAAGCAAATTAAAATAGAATCTACTGTAATTCATTTATTATGCAAGAATGATTTATAATCCATTCATTATCAGGGCAATACATGTCTACACAATCACACTTTGTATGAGTTGAGGGCACTGCTCTTAACATATACACTTCAACACTCAAAAGCCTATCAGAGAAGAGGAAATCCCGCGCAATGGATCTTTATGGATAAAATTAGACAGAGCCAAGTGTGTTTACTCATGCAGTATTTCCTGTGATAAGACTCTGGCTGCGGCGGTAATTTGTTTCTGATGACAGCTCTGAGTTTATAGAATAATCAAAAAAACAGTGCTAATCACCAGAATTTTTACTATTATTTACTACTACTATTCAATCTTACTGCTACAGATACAATATTATAACTACAATATAATATATATATATATATATATATATATATATATATATATTATATATAACAATATTAATGGTAAATAAACCAAAATAACTATATGAATATGCTATAGTTTAGGTTTAGTCCATGCAAAACGTAAATAGATAATAATAAATAATAATAATAATACAAATAATACGAAATCATTATCATTATTGTCATTGTCTAGATATGAGTACATGTAAAATTCTAGTAAATCTTCCTTTTTTATGGACCCACCATTATCTTTAGAACATTTATCATATTTTATCTATTTATTTATGTAGACTATCAAGATGAGTTTTGTCTACTTACATGGATATAGATGAATAAAGGTGTGATCTTTATGAGTGGCATTCCCAGAAGTTGAATGATCCTTCTGAGTGTCATACTGGACGAATATCCCGAATAAAACAATTAACAGGATTTGAAGGCCAATAGCCAGTATGGAAAATTTAAACCTCATGTTAGTGTCGAAGGACATGGTGGCAGAAACTTTGCTGTGCTCTTGTCAAGTCCTGCAAGAGACTGATAAAGACAGGCTGTGTGGCTCTTATTTAATGGGCTACTCGAGATATGGATGACAGTGCAGAATGAAAGGGGTCTGGTCAGAGAGACACTCCCTCCAAGCATAGACTGCTTTACTACTTATATGTAAACTACTGAGCATCCTGAACTAGTGGCTACAACGATGTTCAAAAACTTTGCAGAGCTGACAGCTCATCATCTATTAAACAAAATCTACTTTTTAATCAACACTAAGGGCAATGTTAGCAGCAGAACTGTTGATATTATTATTATTATTATTATTATTATTATTTGGAGTAGTAGTTTTAAAAGATGTAGTAGAATGTATTATTAGTGACTGTAGTAGTATACAGCAACAATGGGGGCCCACACTCCCCAAAGAGACCACACTCCAATAACCCAGTGGCACCACTAAATTTTCAATACAACTATATAAACTTTATTAACAATTCATATATACACAATGCAAAGGATTTTTTAAAACCATTTAAAAAACACAAACACAATAATAATCAGAGGGAAGGGCTGGGAGAGGGGGAGAACTGGAGGGAACAAATCGATGGAACATACAGTGCTGTTTGGTGTCTTTACAATCAAAAATATATAATTAATGGATGTCTGTAACCAGGCTAGCAATTTAACATGCTATACAATATACTATCTAAAACAAGTATCACATACAAAAAACTGCCTAATCAATTATTACTCATACCTCAAAATATACTGCCACAAATACAACCAGCAGAATAAAGTGCAAAGTGCAAATCAAAACCATACATAATAACCTAAAATCAACCAAGTGAATGAAAAACACCATTATTATTAGATCAATAGGACCAGCCGGGTAAAGGACAAACAGACATACCACATCTAACAAAGTATCTCACATATATTACACCAACGGCACGGTCTCTCCGAGAATCGGAGAAATGACGCGGTAACGTCATTAAATGCGTCGGCGTTGAGGCGGGCTGTGAGGGGTTATTCTCGGAGGGACCATGCCGTTGGTGTACTATATGTGAGATACTTTGTTAGATGTGGTATGTCTGTTTGTCCTTTAAATTGCTAGCCTGGTTACAGACATCCATTAATTATATATTTTTGATTGTAAAGACACCAAACAGCACTGTATGTTCCATCGATTTGTTCCCTCCAGTTCTCCCCCTCTCCCAGCCCTTCTCTCTGATTATTATTGTGTTTGTGTTTTTTAAATGGTTTTAAAAAATCCTTTGCATTGTGTATATATGAATTGTTAATAAAGTTTATATAGTTGCATTGAAAATTTAGTGGTGCCACTGGGTTATTGGAGTGTGGTCTCTTTGGGGAGTGTGGGCCCCCATTGTTGCTGTATATTTTGGCTCTTGTAGCTTTACCCACCCCTAGTGGGCACGCTCACACAGCAAGGTTAGTGCAGTCTTTCATTTAGTAGTGACTGTAGTAGTATTTGTAGGGTAGGGAGGCTAGTAGTTAAAAACTGTTGTAGGAGGAGTAGTTTTAGTGGCTGTAGTAATATTAGTGATATTAGTAGTAGAAGAAGTTGTAGGGGTGATAAAAGGCGTTAGAGTAGTATGAGGAATAGGGAGAAGTTGTAGTAACAAAGGTAATAGCAGAAGTAGCTTTATTAGTGACTATAGAAGAATAAGTAGGGTTAGGAGACTAGTATGTGTAGTAAAAGAGTTGTAGTAAGAGTAGTATTGTTAGTAACTGTATTAATATTAGAGTTAGTAGGAGTTGGAGTAGTAAAATTGGTGATAGCAGGAATATTATTAGCTGTAGTAATATTAGTGGTAGAAGTAGGATGTGAAGTATTAGGAATAGCAAGAGGTAGTAGTAGGAATATAATTAGTAGCTTTAGTAATATTGGTGGTAGTTATAGGGGAAGGAGGAGAAGTAGTATGAAGGGAAGATATTCACCAAGAAATCTGCAGGCTCCCCTGGAGGAGCTCTGGACCTGCAGCTGGTATTTACTAGGGCTGGGGGCCGGCAGTTTGGCCTTTGAGCCCTGGTTTATCAGCCCCTATGCCTGCTATGTCTGGTTCGTTACCTGAAGGTGGGACCATGTTTTTTTTTTTATTTTTATTTTTTTAAGTAAAATTAGGAAAAAAAAAACAAACAACACATGACTTACATGTGTTTTGTCCTGAGGGGATACCATCTTTTGTCTTGCACAGGGCATCTTTCAAAGCCAGGGAGAGGGGGGAACTGGACCATCTAGGTCTATGTTGAATGCCAGTCACCCATTATTTGTATATTTATCTCCTACATACCAACCTGGTAATGTCAGAGGGGTGCAAATATCAAGGCCCACCCATGGGATTCAATGGGTAGGAGAGCTTGCAGGCTTCTGATAACTTGGAGTTTAGCTTACAACTAATCAACCCAGATATGATATGAGTCACCTACTCATAGGAATGTGTCTTTTCCATTTCTAGTAACAGGGGTGCACCAGACAATACCACTGAATATAAACATGTGCTCACTCACATGAACCAAACAAGACTGAAGTGGACCTGTCCAATTACACACCTTTCTTCAAAAAGGAGCACCAATATCAATATGGATACAAAATTCTTTATTATGAAAAAGGAGATACTATTAAAATACACAAGAACACACTGGACAATTAAACTCACATGGATGACCCCATGGTCACAATAATATTAATGAAAAAACCCCCTAAGGGGAACAATGCATCAAAAGACCCTATGTGCGCTTATCCTATTATAACAGTTATTTTATGCCGGCATAAAAATTATATGTGTAAACCCTCAAAGTGTACAACCTCTAATAAATATCAACTGTTAACAACAATACCTCATATGTGAAAATGAATAAAAAACTAAATTCCACAGAAAATATATTGGCAGACTCGCCCAGTTCAAACAGTTATAAGTGAATGGAAACAATAAAGATATACTCAAAGTGCACGTGTGCGTGCTAAATGACACCAGCAAACCTGAATATTCAAGAATAAAGAATGGCACATAGAGTCAGCATCACAGGGTCATCAAATATAAATCACCGCGCCCGCAACTCCCATGTTGCTTCAAGGTGAGGTGTCTTTTCCATTTTTTGTTGTTGTTGTCCAGGGAATGGGTCTACATTGTAAGCGCTAAGTTTTATGAATTACCCTATTATTAGCAGCGCCAGGAATGATTTAACTACTCAGCTGGTGGAGCTTATTAACTCTGTACTGGTGAGCTGTGAAATTCAATTTTTGGTAAGAGGTCCACTTATAAAGCTTCCAAAGATCAGGCATTCCTGCAATGCACTGTGCCTTATGCTTAACTAGTAACTAATTGCCTAATAATCCTCCATTCTAGTGAAACTGCTCATTTATCCAGCTTGTTATGCAGTGAAATTCAAACATCAAATATTGATGTATAGTATCAATTGGTTACACTGTATTGTAGCTTTTGGTTTTAGCATGTATATTAGTGTTATCTGCGCCTCTGCAAGCCATAGGCCTGTGTCATCAGTCACCATAAGCTGTACACATAGCTTGCTGCATTATTCTTCAGTTGTCTTAATGCAAAATGTAAACCTACAGTGAACCTTTTTATCATTTGTGTCTGGGATACTGTCTTGGGAGCACCCTAGGAGCCCCTCAAACCTGTTGGAGCACAAGGTCACTGCTTTTTGCGGCACTCGCGAACACAGCATGGCCGCTATTTGCAATAAGATGAGCAACCAGGCAATGGCAGGAGAGGGGGCACGGGAGAGAGGTAAGTTCATGGAGCTCAGGACACATCTCAGGTAGTAGGAGTAGCAGGCTCTCTCAGTTTAGAAGGGGAGTAAGTGTCTGACCACAAACAGAAAGTCATCCAGAAAGTCATGCATCCAGAAAGCCATGCATCCAGAAAGTCATGCATCCAGAAAGTCATGCATATTATGACCCTGCAGCAGTCACATCCTCATGTTCATGCCCCAAGCTTGTCTCTAGGCAAAATAGCACTTATCGCTGTAAAGAAAAGAATTCTGCTCTCTCCTTACTCATCCTGAGGTACTCTATCTTAGCAGTGTAATTCACAAGCCACAGGTGGGAGACAAGAAACCAAAGTCACTGCACACCAACACTCCATTATCCTCTGGTCACTTACAGACCTACTTGCTCTAGGGTTTTCTCAGTCCAATCCAAGGCACATTCTGGTTGTTTCCCACCCTGAGGTCTCCAGGTACTGCGTCATAAAGATCGGCACTTGGTCCATCACCTCTACCAACCCCTCGTCAGTACAGCAGTACTGGACTCTCTTCCCATGTCCAACTCAACTGAACACTTCCTGGATCTCCCCCCTTTATAAATCCAGGGGCCAATGGCATGAGGCAGTGAGCTGCACTTGATAAGCTAACTGTAAATACATGGAGGCTGATTAATTACTAATGGTAAGTGACTATCAGTCATTGTAACTGAGCACCTCAGTCGCTGTAGTACGCTGGCCGGCAATTATGAATGAGATGTATGTTAGTCGCTGTAACACCAGTATTACGCTATAAGGAGCGAAAGGTAGGGACTGCTGAGAGCGACCGACTCTCAGCGACTCACACCATATTCATCAAAAAATCACCCTCACACAGCGTCGGCGCTCAAAATTGGTTCGCTATAGCATAGAGCGCAAGACACTGTGTGATTAAAGTCTGTTTTTGAACACACATCCACCAGTAACAAAGCAAAAACACATTGAATTACATTATTTTAACATTGTGACATTAACACATTAGTGCCAGACCTGTAATGACAATTCTGCATAAAAATAAAAAAAACAAAAAGTTTTAAAAAATGACTTTTTCGAGGCTAGGAGATATAACACAATTATTTGATAAAGCAATTATTTGACGAAGCAAACAATACATATAGAAATCTTACATATATCCAGAGCCCGGCTCCACAATCCATCCCCCAATAGCCTACGCGTTACATGACGGCTCCCCGTCACTTCCTCAGGGCAAAAGGCTAGGCTAGAATAATCTATATTAGCGGTGCAACTTTTCCTTGGTGTGCTTTGGGGTATGGGGGACCACAATTTGGTTTTGTATCTTATATGATAGTGACGCTTGCATTATTGTTTACTGGTGCAGCCATTAGGTTTTGTACTCCTAAAAAGGCATGGTTTGGAAGGATGATACTTTTACAGCAACAGACAATGCCCCTCATGACTGAGCACAATATGTAGGGATATGGGGCGTGTCTCAAGGCCTGCACCCCTAATGGTGGCCCTGACTCAACTGCAGAAAACAGGATGGCTGGGATAAAGGTGCCCCAATTGTCTTGGTGAGCGATCACCCTGCTTACCTTGCCCTAGAAACAGCCCTGGTGCTCCACTGGCTACTGCATCAGAATAGAACAGAAGAAGATCACTTTGGACAGAAAAGAATGAGATTGTTGCTTTGTGTTATTGAAGAGGGGGGTAATATGTAGCTCCTATCGGATTTATCAGATATTTTACCTCACAAAATGAATAATAAATACAATTAAAAATGCAATCTTTCATGAAGACCAGTATCTCAATTCCCTGGGGGTCATGCTAAAAATGACGTGAAGCAAGTTCAACTCTGGGTTCTCTTTTGGTGTAAATTAATTTTAACACACAAAAAAGTGCAATCAAAATTATTCCTCCTAATTTTTCTTTTAAAAAATCACCTGCACACTTGAAGGGGCATTTTTACAGGCATGCTACATAATTTTTCCAGTAAGGGGAGTAACACATTTTTTGCCCCATAAGACACACTTTTATTCCCCCGAAAGGGGGGTGGGGAATGTGCATATACCTTATTGGGCAATTGTAAAAAAAGAAAAAAAAAACACACATGTGCTGGCGCCCCCCTGTTGCTGGCCAGGCTGCCACGCTGTGGGAGGGCAAAAGAAGATAGAGGAGCGGTGGGCGCTGTCTCCATCCCTGCCACTGCTGCCTCTTCCAGTCTGGGCCCACACAAACATGCAAACACCCGGCTCAGTGCAGCGACCCACCCGCTGTACGGAGCCGGGTGTTTGCGTGTCCTGGCCAGTAAGAAGCAGTGCCAGCAGCAGCGGTGGTGACAGGGACAGAGCCTACTTCTCCATCTTCTTCTGGCCTCCCACAGTGTGACAGTCCCACCAGCAGCGCAGGAGCCCCGGCAGATGTAAGCTGGCATTTTTTTTTCTTAAATTCTGCTGCCTATGGGGAATGGAATGGGGATGCCACACTGTCTATTAGTATGGGAGGGAAATACTACACACTGCCTAAGGGAAATACGCCACACTGCCTAAGGGAAATGGGAGGAGGGATGCCACTATGCCTATGGGAATGGGAGGGAAATGCTACACTGCCTATGAGAATGGGATGGAAGTAATGCCATACCGCCTATGGGGAATTGGAGGGGAGGAATGCCACACTGCCTATGGGGAATAGGAGGGGGGATGCCTGTATTTGGGGGATTCTGCACCTTGCCTATTATTAGGTTCACAACATTTTGTTCAGAATATTATTTTCTTATTTTCCTCCTCCAAATCCTATGTGCGTCTTATGGGCAGGTGCGTCTTATGGGGCAAACATACTGTATAATTGTTTAAACTTTTGGAAACAACAGAACCCTGAGGTATGCGAAATAAATAACATTATTAGCATTCAAGATAGGGTTCTAATGTTTCCAAACTTCCCCAAAAATATTCTTGTCTCAAAAATGCCCATCACATGTGCAGGCAGGAAAAATTGAACCAAATATAATTGATTGCACCTTTTTTGTGTGTAAACTTTAAAAAGCTCACCAAGATGCAGGCTGCAATTCACACCCACATGTTCAGTTTGCTTCACTAAATCTGTAGCATGTCCACCCCCCCCCCCCCCCCATCTGAACTGGGCCCCCATGACACAGGGACAGGAAGCCTTCTGGAGGAGATGTTATCCACTGAAGTTTCCTGGGACTTCCAGTCCCCATATAACTTGACCCAGCCTGGGGTTAGCTTACTGTGAGTAGGGTCTTTTTGCCTAAAGGGGACCTTCACCTTTCCCAGTAAATGCCTTTCAGGCAGGGTACAGGTCAAATGTATTATATACTTTAAGCAACAATAATGTCTATGCAATTCTCTCTTAGATGTTTATCACTATCTATTAGAAAGCTGCCCCCCTCATTTTACCACCATTCATTAAATATTAAGGAGCTTCTCCACTTCAACACACAATAAAGTGAAAAAAATATATTTTAATTAAAAAAAGAACTGTGTCTAGAAGGGGTGACCATGCTAGGACATGCTGTTTGTGATACAACCTCGTATCTCCTCTCCTTATCCTTTAGATTATAAACTTGCAAGGGCAGGACTCTTACTTCTAATGTACTCTTGCACCAATGTGTTTTTGTTGCATATCTGTCGTTTCTGACCCATACTACTGTGTGTTTTATAAGTGTATTGATCGTCTTGCCCTCCTGTAGTTCTGAACCTTGTATAGGGCCATGGTGATGATTAGTGCGCTATAAGTAAATAAATAATAATAAATAACAACATTTATTATGAACTGTGTATTATAAACTTTTAGCAACGATAATGCTTCAACCCTTAATCTTTGTATCATCCATGTGAATTTTAAATTTCACGTGGCCGGGATTTTATTCCCCTTTAGAGATTTCCATCCAGGTTCCAGCACCGAGCAATGTCTACTTCCCCTAATGGGTCTCCGATTGTCCGAGTGAGACATAGAACATACATTCTTTGTTGCGTGCTCAGCTCCTGGTAGCTCACTCCCTGCCGCAGGTAGAGGCTTTATTTGCAGGAGTAAGCGTCAGAAGCCGGGACAGAGTGGCAGAAGCCAGCAGAGGACACAGATCAAAAAAGAAAAAAATACTTTAAAAAAAAAAACAACCAGACCAGGAGGACCTCACCCGACGGGGGACAGAGGAAGGATAAAATTGCAACGATTTTTTTTTTATTTTAAAAACGCATTTTTTTTAATTTGCCGGTAAATTGGCAAGGGTGGTGATGGTCAGCAGGCTACCTACCAGCGTCGGCTGGATAGTTTGACCCGGATCTTGGCATGACTTGGAGCGATTCTTGTCAAATCAAGAGTCTAGAGTTTAGCTTCGACTCGAATTCGAAGCCCATTAACAGAAAAATCCCTTTCTTCCCTTATTTTTTTTTTGTTATAATCCTACTCCATCCTCTCTGGCATCATTTCATAAATGAATAATAGACATGCATCACCAACAAGCTGCTTCAGAAATTTGAATGGCCCGACGTTACAATGCCGTTACGTAAGCTGTGTTATCTGTGCTGCAAGCTGTAGCACTTCCTTATCAGTCACTGAAAACCACAGACACCAGACTACTTTATTCTTAATTTGTCTTAGAGTCCTACCAATCATAAACTAACCCGCTTATCTTTAAGCTTATAGTCATTCCTGTCATGGCAAGTTTAAAAAAGTAAAAAGCAAATGAGCTACCTGTATAGGCTTATGTAACCTTTGTTAATTAGATTGTTTACAAAAACCTTTAAAACTGTTTTCCCTGTCCTTTACATAGTCTTAATCCTTTAAGTGCTAGCCTAACTAGAGATTTTGTAACCCTCTGTTGCCAGACCATTTTTCACAATTTTGCGCTACACGTGTTTAACTGTGATTTTTAAGTGATTTCCAGGGATTCCCCAGGAAAATTATATATAGTTTTTTTAGTCTGGACTTTAACATGTAATGTCTTGTTTGTCATTTTTTAGTGCATTCTCAATATTTTTGGGTGAAATATGTGCAGAATCAATACCAATGAAATCATATTGCATGTAAAAGCCTCATTTCTCCCGGTTACAACAGTGCCCCATATGTATCGGTAGACACCTTTTCCGGCTAGGAGTCTCCCACAAACTGAAACAGTGCTTTAGGAGATACCCAGATAAAATACAACTGCCATGCGCATCTTGCAGTTTCTCAAGAAATACAACCCTTAATATCTGAAATCCTGCACAAACTATATATTCATTGGAAGCAGCACTCCTGCAGAGACTGTCTGCTCCCAGCAATTGGCCGGGACTCCCAGGGAAGATTACAGTGGGCCAGCTTCAGCACCTCTGACTTTGGGGGCTGGATTCTGGGTGAAGGTGAGTGTCTATTTTTTTCTTTTGTGTTAAACTTTAGATCCTCAATGATCTAACATTTGATCCTGTGCACAGTAAATCTTCTAAACACTTTAAATTATTTTGAGGAAATCTGCAAGGTACCCCAAGTAGAACAATACCCAACATACATAGGTAGTGTCAAGGGAAGAGTTGCCAAACACCCCAAAGTGAAGCATGTGCATCAGGGTAATTTTACTTAAAAATATCAGCTCTGCAGACAAAGTGTGCACCTTGCGCTTTTTCAACCAAAACAACGCTTTACATTTAAAATACTCCCCACAAACCTCCCAGCTTGTTGTAGTAGCCGCGCCTTCTGAAAGCTAGTCCCTCAAAGAGTTTTTGGTTGTACAGGGTTTCCCTAAAAATGTATAATAAAGGAGAATAAAAAACACACATGTTGGGTCCCCGCTTCCCAGCATAACCAGCCTAGGCATCAGCTATTGGGGGTTTGTGGTTGTGGACTAGGTGGGCTTCAAGCCTGCATAGCCTTGGTGGACCGCGGGCTTTTCTTCACCACCCCCCCCCCCGGGTTTTGGAAGGCAGGTATTGGGGGGCGTGGGGTTAATGGCAAGTCACTATAAGTCTTGTGAACTGGTTAAGGGGTCTCATGGATCCCTTACCAGTTCACAAAAGGTAGATGTAAAAGAAAAACACTCACAGAAGAAAATGAACTATTACTATTGTACACACACACACAATGAACTATTTTGGTGTGTGGTGATCCATTAGAGATGCAAACATAATAATGAACTTCAGTAAGCTTGGAAATTTACCATTTTAGAAAAGTGACTGTCCAGTCTAAATGCAGAATACCTTCTCTCCCCCACAGCTGATTTGTCCTATTCCAGGTTGAAAACAACCTACTAGCTCCCAAGAGCTGTCCCTGCTCACCTGCAAGACTTGTGTTGAACAGTCAGTTCAGGCCAGTGACTGGCCACGCCCACTCCGTTCCCTGCAATAGCAGAGAATGCTGAGGTCTGGTACTTCCCTTCTACTGCAGTGAATGGAACTGATACGTAAGGCAGCTATGATTTGGCAAACAGTTCTCGTTGTTGTCAATGGGGATCGCATGCTGCTTCATCCCCGCATTCCCGGCATGCGTATTCTCCCTTCCCAGCTATTCAGATGGGTCGGGACGGACGTGTACACACTGTTGGGGGTGTGGCAGTGCATGCTCCCCATTCCAATCAATGAAAGCCGTTTGACAAATTACATAGTTGGTAGACAGCTCTTGTCAGACGAGAGCCCGTGCATACGCAGCTGGAATGAGGAAGTGGTGAGCTTCTTGGGGGTTTCACACAGCAGTGCATCCCAAATTTAGAATGCCCCGGGGAACTTTCCCAGGTTTTGTTCCACTTTAAATATTAAAAACAGGGTTATTAGCCTGCACACCTTGCATCAGGGTTATTTTCCCTCTGCTCAGAGGTTGAAAGCTTGTCTACAGGCCATAGCACTTGGCTGCAGGGGGCTGGTCTTGGCTGGTGTTGTCCCATGGTGACGTCTGCTGCATCCTCCACCATTTGTTCTTCAGGGAAACAAAGGAATCCCGCCAGAGAAAGCCACCACAGGCCCTAGACGCCTGGAAAGCTGGGGAATTTTCAAGATGGAAGTGAGCCCAGACACAATGTTTTATGGAAGGCTTAGGTAAAATGGAAGCCAGAATGACAGCGACAACAAATTAATGTGTATTTAAAGCTAATGGTGGGTGGTGTAAATAAAGTAATAAAAATAAAAGGAAATCACATCCACTCAGAAGGGTTGAGCTCAAGGCTATTGGGCACTGGGCAGGATAAGGCCCCTTTTCTCTTTATTCTTCAATGTGTAAACACAATTGTAGTATCTTTTGTTGTATGTGTCTATCTTCATAATTTACTCCCACTTTCTACACCCCACCATTCCTGGCTTTTGTTATAAGAAGAAAAAATTGTATTGTGAAAAAGGAAACTGCTACTGAGATAAACAGACCATTCTGTATGGCACGGAAAATGTGGAGTGATTGCGTGCAGGGTTCACTAACCCAAAACATTCAATTAGGTTTGATTCAAGTCAGGTTAATGCTGAATGATTGCTTTGTGTGTTATCTGGAACACTGGGTGTTCCAACAGTTTGCTTTTTTATTTGACCAGAAAGGCTGGACATATCTGAGAATATTTTCACCAATAAAGTTTATGTTCAGGATATGAATTCCATTGGAATGCCAGAGAAATAATAATGATTTTGAAACGACTTAGCTTTCAAACGTTATTTAATGATTAAAAATGGACCTACTAAAAAGAGAAACACCACTGAAAAATGACTGCTGTCCCTCTTAAATCAGTATGTTTTTTGTGTGTATAGGGCTCAGGGGCTGTAACAGAGCGTCTCAGATACTCTAGTAACCTGGTCGGCATTGATGAATGAGATGTATGTTGGGCGATCTAACAACAGGACAGCGCTGCAGTGAGCGAAAGGTAGCGCCAGCTCAGTGCGGCCGACTCTCCGTTCTCTGCACCATACTTATTAAAAAAGGACACACACAGCGTCAGGGCCCTAAATCTGTGTGCTTTAGCATAGACGCTGTGTGATTAAAGTCTGTTTTTGAACACATATCCACCAGTAACAAAGCACAGTAAAAACACATGGAATCACATTGTTTTAACACTGACATTAACACTTTAGTGCCAGACCTGTAATGACAAATTTGCATAAAAATATAAAAAGTCAAAAAAGTTTCTAAAAGTGTATTGCATTCAAAAGAGTGGGCATGCTGCAGTCACTGGGATTAATGCAGTGAGGTAGACACAGAACTCAATCTTGGAAACCAGTATTCAACTGAAGTAGGTGGAAATGACTGTGAGAAGCAAAAGCTGAGTTTAGTTCCCTGGACAGATTTTTTTCATTATCTGGATATCTGAGCAATTTAAAGTGGACCAACAGTCAAAACCAGACCAACACAACATATGCATCCCTCCCCAGGGCAATTGATATTGCTGCACATAAAAATTCATTTACCTTTTTCGAACTCCTGCTGTAGTAAATTCTAGAAACATAATGGTGGCTCATGCATTTGCAGGCCACCTGTAGCATCATGGCTGAGATGCTGGGAGAGGAAGCTCCAAAATGTCCGCTACCTTTTTTTCCAGCTGTGCTAGGCTGTTGGTCTAGTTTAAATATTCATTAACAGATTGGATGCAATATGCAGACATAAAATATTAATGGAAATGCCTTGTGGGGTGCCTGGGAGCTCTTTCACTTCCACCAAGCACACAGACTATCTCACAAAAAGCCTGCCTTGAAGTTAATTCTTTTAACGCCCACTCTGCTTCCTGCCCCCCAATCCCACATACCCGGCTCCACTGTACCTTGCAGCCACAGCAACTCATGTTCTGCCCCTGCAAAGCTATAGCTTTAGCATAATGGCTGCGGTGGAGCCATACCCACCCCTGTAATAATATCTGACCTTACAATAATAATACTTCAGTACCATCTCATTGATCATATCTACCCCTGGACATTATCCGTTCATGCAATGCAATAGCCTCAACTAACAAACACACTTGACTGGCTGGGACACACATTGGGGACAGGGCTTAGCAGCTCATGGGTCTTTGGCAAATGTATTAGACCCTGTCCACTTATAAGGCTCGATTCAGAGACACATTCGTCTGGACTTCCGTAGCTGTCTGTGAAAGTTTTTGTGGGTGTTTGTCATTTTTTGTTTCTTTTCGTCCATTTTTCATTTGTACGAACGTTCGGGAAAATGCGTATATGTGCTTTCGGTGAACGAAAGCAAATCGGATCATTTGCATTAGTTCGGATCATTTTCCAAACAAAATCTGATATTTTTCGTTTCGTGGGACCACCACCCTATAAACCCGTTTCATTTGCGATCCACTTACGGGACCTTTAGGCCTCGGATTGCTATTGTTGAACATGTTTTGCGGCTATGTGGAGGAGTCTACGCGCCTTTAGCACCAAGGCATTGCATGTATCAGCATGGCCGAGGCCATAAATTGTATAGCAATGCATACCTAAATCAATACATTTCATATATGCCTTATAGAAGCATTTTAATGCTGACCTAAATTAGTCCTTAGCATGTAAACCTTTATTTTCCCACACATCCATATAATTGGTATATTTTTTTAGACTTATGTCCTTTGTGAATTATATTTGGATTGTTGAACTTGAATCTTAATTTGTTGCTGGAGTTATTGTTTTAGTTGGTTACCTTTGCTTTGTGCAATTATTTTATATTTGGTTGCAGGAACCGCAAGATGTGCCACTCGCACAACATGCAAGCAGTGTTTGGTCCAGCTATGCGACTCCTCAGTGTTTTTGCAGGGCATCCAGGGTCGTCCCATGATGCTTATATATTGCAGAGCTCCGTCTTATTTTGTCAGGATTCTGGAGGATTATCTGGTGGATGGCTCCTGGGTAAGTTTGCTCACATTCCATCAATCCATTTTCACTGTATGGCAATGAATATAGTTGATGACTCAGGTCTTAACCTATGGCTGTTTTTAGCCCTTGATGACATGTTAAACAATAGTGTTGCTTAGAATGTGTATTTTATGTTAGTATTTTTAAATTCTTTCAGGGGATTCTGGATATCCACTCCTGCCCTTGCTCCTGATGCCCGTTCTTTGCCTGCAGAATGCGGGCCAGGGGTTCTCTAATCGGGCCCTATGCAAAACCCAGGACGTGGTGGCGAGGGCCTTCGGGCTTTTGAAGTCCAGATTTAGGTGTTTGGACCATACGGGGGGGGGGCACTGCAGTATGACCCCAACAAGGTTATACTAATAATTTAATTTACGTTTTTTAACAGGGACCACACGTGCCAGAGTGGCACAACTGAGTGTCAGGGTCCTTCAGTTGGTGGGCGAGATGCAGGAGCTGCGCGACTCGTTGAGGACCACAGATGAAGAATAATGTTCTGTGGCCTGCCATTGCTATGTATTTAGTTTTTTATAGTTGTAAAAATTTTAAATTTTCAAAATATTTTAAATTTTTTTTTATTTTATGATGGAAAAAAAAAGTTTCAGTGTCATTTCATTTACAAAATACATTAACACAAAACGAATGGGTCCAGAAATATTTAAAGATGAATATTCACATGACCGAGAAGTGATTTGGGTAAGTTTTAGTGGCTAAAATGGAAGAAGAACCTAACCGCGAAGTGGTTTGGGTGAGCTTTAAGGGTCCAAAAGGGAAGAGGGAGGATAGTGCTAAGTGGTTGGGGTGAGCTTTAAGGGTCCAAAAGGGAAGAGGGAGGATAGTGCTAAGTGATTTAGCTAAACATTGTAGTAGAATTGAGGGTGGCAAATATGTAGGTGAGCATGTTAATGAGTTAAGTTTGTAGTGCGCAGGAGCTAGATCGTAAGGATTTCTATATGGGCGATTATTTATTGAAAAAGGGAAACAGAATCTATCGGGAAACATAAAGGATTGGTGGGAGGAGACGATGGGAAAAGGGGAAAAACGAAAGCCACGTTTAGAGATGAGCGAACTTTTGAAAAATTTGATTCGACTGATTCGCCGAATTTTCCGACAAAAATCGTTTCGACCCTAATTTATTCGCGATGAATCGCTATTAAAAACGGCTATTTCTGAGCCTCCTAGAGCCTCAATAGGGTTGCAAACCATTCTGCCTTGCTGTAACACGCATAGGATGCGTGCTGGGTTAGTTAAATAATACTTTGAATAAATATCACATGCAGATCAGAGGCATCGCTAATAGAATCGCAGAGCGGCACAATTGCAGAGAGTTGAAGTGGCATCACTATGAGGGGCAGGAGCCCAAACATTGCTTTAAAGAGACACTGGAGTTGGCAGCAGCAGGAGCCCAAAAATTGGATGAATCACACCCTGGAGTTGGCAGCAGCAGCCCAAACATTACTTTAAAGAGACACTGGGGTTGGCTTCAGGAGCCCAAAAATTGGATGATTCACACCCTGGAGTTGGCAGCAGCAGCAGCAGGAGCCCAAATATTACTTTAAAGAGATCCTGAGGTTGGCCTCAGTAGCCCAAAAATTGGCTGAATCACACCCTGGAGTTGGCAGCAGCAGGAGCCCAAATATTACTTTAAAGAGACCCTGGGGTTGGCTTCAGGAGCCCAAAAATTGGATGAATCACACCTTGGAGTTGGCAGCAGCAGCAGGAGCCCAAATATTACTTTAAAGAGACCCTGGGGTTGGCTTCAGGAGCCCAAAAATTGGATGAATCACACCCTGGAGTTGGCAGCAGCAGCAGCAGGAGCCCAAATATTACTTTAAAGAGACCCTGGGGTTGGCTTCAGGAGCCCAAAAATTGGTTGAATCACACCCTGGAGTTGGCAGCAGCAGCAGGAGCCCAAACATTACTTTAAAGAGACACTGGGGTTGGCTTCAGTAGCCCAAAAATTGGATGAATCACACCCTGGAGTTGGCAGCAGCAGCAGCAGGAGCCCAAATATTACTTTAAAGAGACACTGGGGTTGGCTTCAGGAGCCCAAAAATTGGATGAATCACACCCTGGAGTTGGCAGCAGCAGCAGCAGGAGCCCAAATATTACTTTAAAGAGACCCTAGGGTTGGCTTCAGGATCCCAAAAATTGGATGAATCACACCCTGGAGTTGGCAGCAGCAGCAGCAGGAGCCCAAATATTACTTTAAAGAGACCCTGGGGATGGCTTCAGGAGCCCAAAAATTGGATGAATCACACCCTGGAGTTGGCAGCAGCAGCAGCAGGAGCCCAAATATTACTTTAAAGAGACCCTGGGGTTGGCTTCAGGAGCCCAAAAATTGGATGAATCACACCCTGGAGTTGGCAGCAGCAGCAGCAGGAGCCCAAATATTACTTTAAAGAGACCCTGGGGTTGGCTTCAGGAACCCAAAAATTGGATGATTCACACCCTGGACTTGGCAGCAGCAGCAGCAGGAGCCCAAATATTACTTTAAAGAGACCCTGGGGTTGGCTTCAGGAGCCCAAAAATTGGATGATTCACACCCTGGAGTTGGCAGCAGCAGCAGCAGGAGCCCAAATATTACTTTAAAGAGACCCTGGGGTTGGCTTCAGTAGCCCAAAAATTGGATGAATCACACCCTGGAGTTGGCAGCAGCAGCAGCCCAAACATTACTTTAAAGAGACACCGGGGTTGGCTTCAGTAGCCCAAAAATTGGATGAATCACACCCTGGAGTTGGCAGCAGCAGCAGCAGGAGCCCAAATATTACTTTAAAGAGACACTGGGGTTGGCTTCAGGAGCCCAAAAATTGGATGAATCACACCCTGGAGTTGGCAGCAGCAGCAGCAGCAGCAGGAGCCCAAACATTACTTTAAAGAGACCCTGGGGTTGGCTTCAGGAGCCCAAAAATTGGATGAATCACACCCTGGAGTTGGCAGCAGCAGCAGCAGGAGCCCAAATATTACTTTAAAGAGACCCTGGGGTTGGCTTCAGGAGCCCAAAAATTGGATGAATCACACCCTGGAGTTGGCAGCAGCAGTAGGAGCCCAAACATTACTTTAAAGAGACACTGGGGTTGGCTTCAGTAGCCCAAAAATTGGATGAATCCCACCCTGGAGTTGGCAGCAGCAGCAGCAGGAGCCCAAATATTACTTTAAAGAGACACTGGGGTTGGCTTCAGGAGCCCGAAAATTGGATGAATCACACCCTGGAGTTGGCAGCAGCAGCAGCAGGAGCCCAAATATTACTTTAAAGAGACCCTGGGGTTGGCTTCAGGAGCCCAAAAATTGGATGAATCACACCCTGGAGTTGGCAGCAGCAGCAGCAGGAGCCCAAATATTACTTTAAAGAGACCCTAGGGTTGGCTTCAGGAGCCCAAAAATTGGATGAATCACACCCTGGAGTTGGCAGCAGCAGCAGGAGCCCAAATATTACTTTAAAGAGACCCTGGAGATGGCTTCAGGAGCCCAAAAATTGGATGAATCACACCCTGGAGTTGGCAGCAGCAGCAACAGGAGCCCAAATATTACTTTAAAGAGACCCTGGGGTTGGCTTCAGGAGCCCAAAAATAGGATGAATCACACCCTGGAGTTGGCAGCAGCAGCAGCAGGAGCCCAAATATTACTTTAAAGAGACCCTGGGGTTGGCTTCAGGAGCCCAAAAATTGGATGATTCACACCCTGGAGTTGGCAGCAGCAGCAGCAGGAGCCCAAATATTACTTTAAAGAGACCCTGGGGTTGGCTTCAGGAGCCCAAAAATTGGATGATTCACACCCTGGAGTTGGCAGCAGCAGCAGCAGGAGCCCAAATATTACTTTAAGAGACCCTGGGGTTGGCTTCAGGAGCCCAAAAATTGGATGAATCACACCCTGGAGTTGGCAGCAGCAGCAGCCCAAACATTACTTTAAAGAGACACTGGGGTTGGCTTCAGTAGCCCAAAAATTGGATGAATCACACCCTGGAGTTGGCAGCAGCAGCAGCAGGAGCCCAAATATTACTTTAAAGAGACACTGGGGTTGGCTTCAGGAGCCCAAAAATTGGATGAATCACACCCTGGAGTTGGCAGCAGCAGCAGCAGCAGGAGCCCAAACATTACTTTAAAGAGACACTGGGGTTGGCTTCAGGAGCCCAAAAATTGGATGAATCACACCCTGGAGTTGGCAGCAGCAGCAGGAGCCCAAACATTACTTTAAAGAGACACTGGGGTTGGCAGCAGGAGCCCAAAGATTGGATGAATCACACCCTGGAGTTAGCAGTAGCAGCAGCAGCAGCAGGAGGAGCCCAAACATTACTTTAAAGAGACACTGGGGTTGGCTTCAGGAGCCCAAAAATTGGATGATTCACACCCTGGAGTTGGCAGGAGTTGGCAGCAGCAGCAACAGGAGCCCAAACATTACTTTAAAGAGACACTGGGGTTGGCTTCAGGAGCCCAAACATTGGATGAATCACACCCTGGAGTTGGCAGCAGCATCAGCAGGAGCCAAAACATTACTTTAAAGAGACACTGGAGTTGGCTTCAGGAGCCCAAAAATTGGATGAATCACACCCTGGAGTTGGCAGCAGCAGCAGCAGGAGCCCAAATATTACTTTAAAGAGACACTGGAGTTGGCTTCAGGAGCCCAAAAATTGGATGATTCACACCCTGGAGTTGGCAGCAGCAGGAGCCCAAAAATTGGCCTAAAGACATAAATATGTTTTGCACCATTTGGAAAGTGTAAAACGTGGCACCATGCTGAATCTAGTCGCATGCATCAGGCATTGGTGGGTGGAAATCCTGGCTGATCCATCCCTGATTTATTTTGACAAAGGTGATTCTCTCCACATTTTTAGTTGACAGACGAGTTCTCCTCGCCGTAACTATGGCCCCCACCGCACTAAACACCCGCTCAGATGGCACGCTACTTGCTGGGCAGGACAGCTTTTCCAGGGCAAACTCTGCTAGTTGCGGCCACAAATCAAGTTTGGCTGCCCAGAAGTCCAGCGGATCCTCAAGGTGTGTTGGCATGGTCATGTCAAAGTATGACATGACCTGCTGGTTCAGGTCCTGCTCCAGGTCTTCCTGCTGCTCATGAGTAGCCTCACTATGCGGGTGTAGAAAGCTACTCATTAGCGACTGAAGACTGAGGTTGCTGCTGATGGAGCTGCTGCTGCTGCTCCTGCCAACCCCCCCAGCGGCCATGGCAGTGGAAGGTGAGCGCAGAGGTCCCCTCAAGTCAGACCTGCGAGAGTATGGACCATGGTGCAGATAGGCATCGGCCAACTGCCTACGTAGAATGTCTTTGTAGTAGTTGAGTTTGTCCTCCCTCTCGGTGGGTTTAAAAAATGCCCCCATTTTGTGCCGGAAGCGAGGGTCCAATAAGGTGGACAGCCAGAAGTCATCCCGCCGACAGATGGAAACAATTCTGGGGTCACTACGCAAGCACGTGAGCATGCTTCCTGCCATTTGCGCAAGTGACTCGGATGGACTACCTGTCTCCATCTCCACTGCATACTGCCACGGTGTGCCCGGGTCCTCTGTCTCGCCTTCCTCAAAAACCTCTAGCTCCTCTGGCTGCTCCTGCTCCTCCTCTCCTGTCCGCTGACTAGATAAACCAGCCATTTCGCCAAGCCTAAACTGTGTTTCGCTGGGCAACTCCTCCTCCTCTTCTTCCTCCTCCTCCTCCAGTTCAGCTCCAACGGGGTTCATGTGGCCGTAAGATGTAAACGCCATGTCTCCAGTGCCCTGACCAGCCATGGTTTCCAACATGTGCTGTAGTACATGAAGCAGTGGAATCACGTCGTTCATCCCGTTATCCTGCCAACTGACAAATAAAGTGGCTTCCTCAAAGGGCCTGAGCAAACGGCAGGTGTCACGTATGAGCTGCCACTGGTTGACATTGAAGTTACACAGGGGAGTCCCCCTATCTGCTTGGATCATCAGGAAATCCGTGATGGCTTTTCTCTGTTCATATAATCGGTCCAACATGTGAAGGGTGGAATTCCAACGGGTGGAAACATCGCAAATCAGACTATGTTGGGGGATACCATTCTGACGCTGTAGCTCAAGAAGGGTGTGTTTGGCGGTGTATGAGTGGCTGAAGTGCATGCAAAGTTTCCTTGAAGTTGTTAGGATGTCTTGCAGATGGGGGGAAGACTTCAGAAACCGCTTGACAACCAGATTGAAGACGTGAGCCATGCAGGGGGCATGGGTCAGGCTTCCTTGGCGCAGCGCAGACAAAATGTTCTTCCCATTGTCGGTAACCATGATTCCCATTTTAAGTTTTCTTGGAGTAAGCCATGTTTGGATTTCCTGATGAATACATTTAAGCAGTTCCTCCCCTGTGTGACTCCGTTCGCCAAGACAAACCATGTGAAGCACTGCGTGACACCTCCGTGCCCTGCACACATGGTAGACTGGAGGGGCACTGAGACTGGAGCCTACAGTGGAGGGTGAGGAGATGGCGGAGGATGAGGAGGCCGAGTCGCACGGTGTCACAGGCCCAACGGGCAGGGAGCGCGGAGGCCGAAGCGGCGTGACCTGTCCAAGTTGCTGCTGCTGCTGCAAAGGGACCACATTCACCCAGTGGGCCGTAAACGACATGTACTGTCCCTGACCGTAGTTACAGCTCCAGATGTCGGCGCTGCCATGCACTTTGCTACACACCGACAGGCTCAAGGACTGGCCCACCTTCTGTTCAACAAAAGTGTGCAGCGCTGGTACTGCCTTCTTGGCAAAGAAATGACGGCTTGGGACTCTCCACCTCGGCTCGGCACAAGCCATCAGTTCTCTGAAAGGTGCAGATTCCACCACCTGAAAAGGGAGCGACTGCAGCACCAGCAACTTGGACAGGAGCACATTCAGCTTCTGCGCCGTAGGATGAGTGGGCGCATACTGCTGTCTCTTGGACATGGCTTCGCTGATGGATTGCTGGCGGGATGCATGACTTGGAGGAGGAGGAGCAGGAGCGACAGAGGATGGGTATGACGCACAGCTGCCTTCGGCTGAGGTGCTGGAGCCTTGGCTGGCAGAAATTGGGAGCGGCGTGCCACTCGGTGAGGAAGCAGTCTGGCCCACCTCTCCGGAGCCTAGGTTCTCCCAGGCCGCTTTATGGTGACGCTGCATATGTTGACACAGGGCCGTGGTGCCAACATTTGGACCCTGGCCACGCTTCACCTTCTGCCTACATATCTTGCATGTGGCCATGTTACCCTCCTGCGGATGCTTCAGGAAAAACTGCCACACTGCCGAGTAGCTACTTTTCCCACCAACAGGCCTCACTGATTCGCTGCTGCTGTTGCCAACTCCAGGAACCCCTGCCCCACTACCTCCCGATAAGGTAGCCTGCCGCGCAGCAGGTGCTCTACCCCGGCCCCGTTTGGCTCCAGGCTTTACAATTGTGCCCCCATGCTGCCTGCCAACCATGCTGCTAACACCTTGCTGCCTGAGCTGCTGACTCCGGGGCAACCTGCGCCCCTCTTCTCCTGATGATGACGATGAAGCCCCTTCATCACCCGGCTCCCAAGTGCGATCGGCTTCATCGTCATCATCATTATCACCGAGTTGTGGCTGTACGTCACTGATGTTCGTGGATTCGTCAACAGTGTCTGGCGCAGGAGCTGGAATGCTCGCAGCACCCACGACACTGTCCACATCACTATTTGTCTGCCTAGCTAAAGAAGCCACCTCCATTTCTTGGCTGGGCAGTAGCTGCTGACTGTCCTCTATCTGATCGTCCTCCTCACTAAAGAGTGGAGCTGAACCCAAAGCATAGGATTCGTCGCTAGGGGAGGGAACGGCGTAGGACAGAGGCAATGGGAGGACAGGGACTGCTCTCGGGGCATGCCAACTCAGGGTTGTGTCAGAGGAACCTACCGACCCTAGACTGGGGGTCTCAGACGTAAGTTGTGATGATGTTGTTGATGAGCGCGTCAACCAATCTACCACGGCAGAAGCGTTACTGGTGGAGACCCGACCGCTAGCAGATACTGGCAGATTAGGTCTCTCAGCGTGACTCCTGCTGCTACTGGCCCCCAGTCTGCTGCGAGCTCTGCCTGCGGAATCTTGGCCTCTGCCACTCCTCTTTTCACTTCCAGGCACTTGTCGGCCCGACATAGTCTAACTGGCATGGTAGTAGGTGATATTTTAAGAACCCCCAGGCAGCGGTGGGTCTATATGAAACAGAATATAATGCACACCAAACCAACAGGCCAACAGGCCTGCTTAGTGTAAATAAGAGAGCTGCTTAGTGTAAATAAAGAGGGGTATGCTATGTTACAGAATGGGATGCCCCAACAGCCAGCAGTGCACCTGGCAGCAGTACTACTATGCACAGCAAAAGTGTCTTTATCAGGCCAAATTTCTATAAGAATAAGTGCAAATGGTTATGGGATTAAATAGAGGCTGGTGTAGTCACAGAATGGGATGCCCCAAAAACCAGAGAGCACCTGGCAGCAGTACTACTATGCACAGCAAAAGTGTCTTTATCAGGCCTAATTTCTATTAGAATAAGTGCAAATGGTTATGGTATTAAATAGAGGCTGGTGTAGTCACAGAATGGGATGCCCCAAAAACCAGAGAGCACCTGGCAGCAGTACTACTATGCACAGCAAAAGTGTCTTTATCAGGCCAAATTTCTATTAGAATAAGTGCAAATGGTTATGGAATTAAATAGAGGCTGGTGTAGTCTGATGAATACATTTAAGCAGTTCCTCCCCTGTGTGACTCCGTTCGCCAAGACAAACCATGTGAAGCACTGCGTGACACCTCCGTGCCCTGCACACATGGTAGACTGGAGGGGCACTGAGACTGGAGCCTACAGTGGAGGGTGAGGAGATGGCGGAGGATGAGGAGGCCGAGTCGCACGGTGTCACAGGCCCAACGGGCAGGGAGCGCGGAGGCCGAAGCGGCGTGACCTGTCCAAGTTGCTGCTGCTGCTGCAAAGGGACCACATTCACCCAGTGGGCCGTAAACGACATGTACTGTCCCTGACCGTAGTTACAGCTCCAGATGTCGGCGCTGCCATGCACTTTGCTACACACCGACAGGCTCAAGGACTGGCCCACCTTCTGTTCAACAAAAGTGTGCAGCGCTGGTACTGCCTTCTTGGCAAAGAAATGACGGCTTGGGACTCTCCACCTCGGCTCGGCACAAGCCATCAGTTCTCTGAAAGGTGCAGATTCCACCACCTGAAAAGGGAGCGACTGCAGCACCAGCAACTTGGACAGGAGCACATTCAGCTTCTGCGCCGTAGGATGAGTGGGCGCATACTGCTGTCTCTTGGACATGGCTTCGCTGATGGATTGCTGGCGGGATGCATGACTTGGAGGAGGAGGAGCAGGAGCGACAGAGGATGGGTATGACGCACAGCTGCCTTCGGCTGAGGTGCTGGAGCCTTGGCTGGCAGAAATTGGGAGCGGCGTGCCACTCGGTGAGGAAGCAGTCTGGCCCACCTCTCCGGAGCCTAGGTTCTCCCAGGCCGCTTTATGGTGACGCTGCATATGTTGACACAGGGCCGTGGTGCCAACATTTGGACCCTGGCCACGCTTCACCTTCTGCCTACATATCTTGCATGTGGCCATGTTACCCTCCTGCGGATGCTTCAGGAAAAACTGCCACACTGCCGAGTAGCTACTTTTCCCACCAACAGGCCTCACTGATTCGCTGCTGCTGTTGCCAACTCCAGGAACCCCTGCCCCACTACCTCCCGATAAGGTAGCCTGCCGCGCAGCAGGTGCTCTACCCCGGCCCCGTTTGGCTCCAGGCTTTACAATTGTGCCCCCATGCTGCCTGCCAACCATGCTGCTAACACCTTGCTGCCTGAGCTGCTGACTCCGGGGCAACCTGCGCCCCTCTTCTCCTGATGATGACGATGAAGCCCCTTCATCACCCGGCTCCCAAGTGCGATCGGCTTCATCGTCATCATCATTATCACCGAGTTGTGGCTGTACGTCACTGATGTTCGTGGATTCGTCAACAGTGTCTGGCGCAGGAGCTGGAATGCTCGCAGCACCCACGACACTGTCCACATCACTATTTGTCTGCCTAGCTAAAGAAGCCACCTCCATTTCTTGGCTGGGCAGTAGCTGCTGACTGTCCTCTATCTGATCGTCCTCCTCACTAAAGAGTGGAGCTGAACCCAAAGCATAGGATTCGTCGCTAGGGGAGGGAACGGCGTAGGACAGAGGCAATGGGAGGACAGGGACTGCTCTCGGGGCATGCCAACTCAGGGTTGTGTCAGAGGAACCTACCGACCCTAGACTGGGGGTCTCAGACGTAAGTTGTGATGATGTTGTTGATGAGCGCGTCAACCAATCTACCACGGCAGAAGCGTTACTGGTGGAGACCCGACCGCTAGCAGATACTGGCAGATTAGGTCTCTCAGCGTGACTCCTGCTGCTACTGGCCCCCAGTCTGCTGCGAGCTCTGCCTGCGGAATCTTGGCCTCTGCCACTCCTCTTTTCACTTCCAGGCACTTGTCGGCCCGACATAGTCTAACTGGCATGGTAGTAGGTGATATTTTAAGAACCCCCAGGCAGCGGTGGGTCTATATGAAACAGAATATAATGCACACCAAACCAACAGGCCAACAGGCCTGCTTAGTGTAAATAAGAGAGCTGCTTAGTGTAAATAAAGAGGGGTATGCTATGTTACAGAATGGGATGCCCCAACAGCCAGCAGTGCACCTGGCAGCAGTACTACTATGCACAGCAAAAGTGTCTTTATCAGGCCAAATTTCTATTAGAATAAGTGCAAATGGTTATGGGATTAAATAGAGGCTGGTGTAGTCACAGAATGGGATGCCCCAAAAACCAGAGAGCACCTGGCAGCAGTACTACTATGCACAGCAAAAGTGTCTTTATCAGGCCTAATTTCTATTAGAATAAGTGCAAATGGTTATGGTATTAAATAGAGGCTGGTGTAGTCACAGAATGGGATGCCCCAAAAACCAGAGAGCACCTGGCAGCAGTACTACTATGCACAGCAAAAGTGTCTTTATCAGGCCAAATTTCTATTAGAATAAGTGCAAATGGTTATGGAATTAAATAGAGGCTGGTGTAGTCACAGAATGGGATGCCCCAAAAACCAGAGAGCACCTGGCAGCAGTACTACTATGCACAGCAAGTGTGTTTATCAGGCCAAATTTCTATTAGAATAAGTGCAAATGGTTATGGTATTAAATAGAGGCTAGTGTAGTCACAGAATGGGATGCCCCAAAAACCAGAGAGCACCTGGCAGCAGTACTACTATGCACAGCAAGTGTGTTTATCAGGCCAAATTTCTATTAGAATAAGTGCAAATGGTTATGGTATTAAATAGAGGCTAGTGTAGTCACAGAATGGGATGCCCCAAAAACCAGAGAGCACCTGGCAGCAGTACTACTATGCACAGCAAAAGTGTCTTTATCGGGCCAAATTTCTATTAGAATAAGTGCAAATGGTTATGGTATTAAATAGAGGCTGGTGTAGTCACAGAATGGGATGCCCCAAAAAACAGAGAGCACCTGGCAGCAGTACTACTATGCACAGCAAAAGTGTGTTTATCAGGCCAAATTTCTATTAGAATAAGTGCAAATGGTTATGGTATTAAATAGAGGCTGGTGTAGTCACAGAATGGGATGCCCCAAAAACCAGAGAGCACCTGGCAGCAGTACTACTATGCACAGCAAAAGTGTCTTTATCAGGCCAAATTTCTATTAGAATAAGTGCAAATGGTTATGGTATTAAATAGAGGCTGGTGTAGTCACAGAATGGGATGCCCCAAAAACCAGAGAGCACCTGGCAGCAGTACTACTATGCACAGCAAAAGTGTCTTTATCAGGCCAAATTTCTATTAGAATAAGTGCAAATGGTTATGGTATTAAATAGAGGCTGGTGTAGTCACAGAATGGGATGCCCCAAAAACCAGAGAGCACCTGGCAGCAGTACTACTATGCACAGCAAAAGTGTCTTTATCAGGCCTAATTTCTATTAGAATAAGTGCAAATGGTTATGGTATTAAATAGAGGCTGGTGTAGTCACAGAATGGGATGCCCCAAAAACCAGAGAGCACCTGGCAGCAGTACTACTATGCACAGCAAAATTGTCTTTATCAGGCCAAATTTCTATTAGAATAAGTGCAAATGGTTATGGTATTAAATAGAGGCTGGTGTAGTCACAGAATGGGATGCCCCAAAAACCAGAGAGCACCTGGCAGCAGTACTACTATGCACAGCAAGTGTGTTTATCAGGCCAAATTTCTATTAGAATAAGTGCAAATGGTTATGGTATTAAATAGAGGCTGGTGTAGTCACAGAATGGGATGCCCCAAAAACCAGAGAGCACCTGGCAGCAGTACTACTATGCACAGCAAAAGTGTCTTTATCAGGCCAAATTTCTATTAGAATAAGTGCAAATGGTTATGGTATTAAATAGAGGCTGGTGTAGTCACAGAATGGGATGCCCCAAAAACCAGAGAGCACCTGGCAGCAGTACTACTATGCACAGCAAAAGTGTCTTTATCAGGCCAAATTTCTATTAGAATAAGTGCAAATGGTTATGGAATTAAATAGAGGCTGGTGTAGTCACAGAATGGGATGCCCCAAAAACCAGAGAGCACCTGGCAGCAGTACTACTATGCACAGCAAGTGTGTTTATCGTTCCAAATTTCTATTAGAATAAGTGCAAATGGTTATGGTATTAAATAGAGGCTGGTGTAGTCACAGAATGGGATGCCCCAAAAACCAGAGAGCACCTGGCAGCAGTACTACTATGCACAGCAAAAGTGTCTTTATCAGGCCAAATTTCTATTAGAATAAGTGCAAATGGTTATGGTATTAAATAGAGGCTGGTGTAGTCACAGAATGGGATGCCCCAAAAACCAGAGAGCACATGGCAGCAGTACTACTATGCACAGCAAGTGTGTTTATCAGGCCAAATTTCTATTAGAATAAGTGCAAATGGTTATGGTATTAAATAGAGGCTGGTGTAGTCACAGAATGGGATGCCCCAAAAACCAGAGAGCACCTGGCAGCAGTACTACTATGCACAGCAAGTGTGTTTATCAGGCCAAATTTCTATTAGAATAAGTGCAAATGGTTATGGTATTAAATAGAGGCTGGTGTAGTCACAGAATGGGATGCCTCACAGCAGACTTGAGATCAGTTCAGTATATATGCACAGTTAGTGTATAAGCAGCCTGAAAACGCTAACAAAGCCAGTCAGCCAGCCAGTAACACTCAGGCTGGATGAAAAAAAAAAAAAATCTCCCTGTGACTGCCTCCGATTTTTCCTAACTTTCCCTGCTTTTCGCTGACTTTCTGTCTGTCTCCTGCCTGTCTCCTGCCTGTCTCCAGCCTGTCCCTGTCTGTCCCTGTCTGTCTAACTGTCTCTCCCTGCCTACAGCAGCGTCCTGGAATGAGGAAAAGCAAGATGTCCGCCGACTTAAATAGCGCTGTGACGTCACCGGGCTTGCTGGCTGCTGATAGGCTGCATGTGACTGTCCCAGCTTGCACTGGCGCGGGGTTGATGTCTGGACATGTCTGCCATCTTAGAATGCCTGTAATGTAAATGAATGGATGTTAAAGGAAAACTTCGAGCGATCGAATCGCGGGGAAATTCGGATTCGATCCGAATCGAATTTTTCATGAAATTCGGATCGAATCCGGGTTCGTCCGGATCGATTCGCTCATCCCTAGCCACGTTGTAACATGAGAAAATGAAATGGAAAAGTCACGCTGTAAAATGACATCCTCGTATTCGTACTCTGCCGTACGAACGGACGCAAACTTTACAGAAGGATTACAATGCATGCATAGAATCGCTCGCACACTCATACGAGAGCGGGAAATTAAAAAAAAAAACAGATCGGCACAAAAACTAAAGTCTTTTTTGTCTCTCTGAATCGAGCCTATAGGGCCTGATGCAGAGCCTCCTCTGAACTGCCCTTAAAACCTTCCAATTGTCCGGGGCTCCCGTTTGAATCGTGGCTCAAATGTGATGCAGAGCCTCCGTTGGAATGGCTCCCTAACTGATCCGTCAATTTCACTTTACTCGGAAAGCATTTTTTGCTCTCTCGGGTGCCTTCAATTTGATCGGGGCTCCCGTATGCGTTCACACGGGCGGCCCGTTTTTCCCTGATTTTTCCTGCCTTTTTGAACGTACCTGCTTGGTTTCCGTCGTATTTGACCTTCCATTTTGGTGGTTTTAGCAAGTATACTTACATCTCCATGGCTCTTCAGTTGCCAATCTGGCTACACGCAAGCGCACATCCCTCAAACTCCATTGGAATATACATATGGCAACCACTGCCAATTTGACACATATTTTTTTGGAAACAATAAATTTGGGTTGTTCCTTTTTCCATGCCATTAATGCATACCTTAATCTCCTTTGTGTTCCTTTTTCCTTGCCATTAATGCATACCTTAATTCTTTCTGATTGTTTTGGATTTATTGTACCATATCTAAACTTTTTGTGTCATGGAAATGTGTGATGATGTTGTGTGATTGTACATTTGCAGGAAACACAACTTTAATTTTTTTTTTTTTTTCTTTTATTCCAGCGTTTGAAATTTTTTAACCAAAGTTTTTTACAAATAATTGAATCTAAATGTTTTAACAAATAAACTATTTTCATTTTAAGCCAAATTAAAATTCTTTAGGCCTCGGTGTCTTGTGCCTGTGATTTTCTTGTATCTGTGAATGAAAAACAACATTAGTTTAGCATTGTTTATTTGGTTTGGTTGTGCGTGGTTTTTTTGGGGCCCTTTTTAAACCGGACCTTCTGCGTTATTTACTGAAAAGCCCAAACTCTTAACAAAAGATTCCGCAGCATCTCAAAATAATAGATAGTAATTTTTTAGTCAATCAATAATTATTCTTTCCACCACTGGGCTGCAACTCAGTTCTGGAATTTAGTATACGGCCGCCGCCATCTTGACTCAGAAGCATCACACTTACTGAGGAGAGGAGAGTGGGATAAGGTACAGGGGGTGGGTTATAGCTGTGCTTTGCTCACACAGAGCAGAGACCTCTTGAAAAGGTCAGCAATCCCAGAATGCAGAGCAGCACAGTTAGAAGGCACTTCCTGTTTGCAGGCTGCCTGATAAGATGGCGGCTTCCATAATCTGCCATCTTGGATGTTGAAAGCCTCATAACATGCACTAGGTGCAGGTAGGATGATTTTGAAGGTGGGCAAACTTTATGTACAGGGTGTGGGAAACATATAAGATAGACTCTTATTCTGAGTGAAGGTCCGCTTTAAGGGCTTTTTAGACAAAGTCTTTGGTTGTTTTTTTTGTTTTTTACATTTTGTGGCCAATGGAATTGTTGGTTCATTTACTTTGGTAACCAAAAACGCCACTTACCATGTTTTAGGCACATATTGCGTCAGGGGCGGAGTCTCCATTCTTGCTCCCTTGCTTGCTGCTGTGAATCTGTTTGCATGACAACGACACAGATATTAGAGACTGTTGTTGTCTCATGTACACAAAAAGCATTAACAAGTTTGCTGGCCTAACTAAAGTCACTTTTTGAACCTCTTGCTGCCTCACATTGCCCTAGTTCTGCTATCTGCATGTAGCCTAGTTTGGAGCTGCGCACATGTGTTAAACTAAGGTGGGCTTGTATGTAACGTGAAAAACTAAGTTGTTTCAGACTATTCTGGCGCTTTGTTTTTTTTTTATTACAAGGAATGTGTGCGCGCACATAAACGCACGCGCGCATACTCACATCCATGATGATGTCGTCCTGCTCCGGGGTAAAGATTGCGGCCGACAGCTTTTCTGGGTTTGCAAGGTATAGCTCTGACGTTCCCCCGCGGAGACGTAGGTGCGTGCGTGCGTGCGCGCAGGCGCGCACCCGCTGTTGACCACGGCCACACGGAAAACATATTTAAAGCACAAGGCACTCAGCTCTGTGTTGGATACCATATCAATATGGGCAGACCTAAAGGGAGCAAAAAGAGCCAACCAAGGGCCGAGGCACATAGCAGCCGCACACATGCCTCATCCTCCACAAGACAAAAGAGCAGGCATCAGACACATGCCGAACATGCCCCCACTAAAACGGTGGATACTCCACACAAACAGGCACATTCCAAAAAACGCAGGACCAAGGGTACATTAACCCATTCACCACCACCTGCGAAAAAACCACGCACACACAAGGGTGCCCCATCTAGTCAGACCATGCAGCATCCTCCACCTCCACACACCAAGCATACCCACAAATCCAAACACATAAGCAAGGGTAAGCGCATTGCAAAAACCACCACCCCACCCAGGTCACCCACCCCTCCACCTCCACCCTCTGGTTCCCCCAATTCCAGTACCTCACATTCCACATGCAGCTCAACATCTGGTAGCTCAACAGGAACCCAGACATTAAGCCAGAGAAGCACACACACAACATCCCCCTCCCCCATAAGCCAAAGAAGCACACACGACTCCCCAGATACCCAACCATCAATTTCCTCAGAGGCAGGGGAGACCACACACCCATGTGGCAGACAACTACGGCGTGGCTCACTAACTGCCCGATTTTGCGATGCTCAAAGCATGGCGGTGGCAAATGCCGTTTGCGAGCATTATGATGCCCTATTTGGCCGCACCTCAAAAACAACCAATAAGCAGGCTAAGATGGAGATCTGGACTAATATTTGCAGGCAGGTCAATAGTGTGGGATCAGTCCGGAGAGATATTCAACAAATAAAAAGGAAATTTGGGGACCTGAAAAACTACAGCAAAAAAAAAAATGGACATGCGCCGTCAGCAGAGGTAAAGGACAATTTTTAGTCACATTGTTAAAAGGATGTAACACTTATTAGGTGTAATTTAATCTTCCCCAGCCAACAGACAGGGGGTGGAGCAGAAGTAAAGGAAAAAGTAAAATGCATTTTTAGTCACATTGTTAAAAGGATGTAACACTTATTAGGTGTGATTTAATCTTCCCCAGCCAACAGACAGGGGGTGGCTTACCCACTAAAATTATCCTTACGCCCGCCGAGGAACATGTATATACATTCATACACCCGGCCAGCATCCAGGGACTGGCAGAGGCACAAGACACAGACCGGAATGTAAGGTCCCAAGGTGAGTCTGATTTTGCCATGACCTAGTACAAAAAGTTCAAGAAGGCAGTGTTATGCTAGCCAACACACTGTACTTGTCCATTTACCTAATCTTCCTATCTACATTCTAAGGACCAAGTCAACAGGACACCCCAGGCCCCCAAACCCCTGCGTTAGCACCGAGGCCAAGGGCACACCAGGCTTCTACACCACAAACCCAAATTGTGGATTGCGATGAGGTAAGTCAATGGGCCTTGATGTGTACTTTTAACATTGATATTTGCGAGCTTTTGTGGAAATAAATAAACTAAAAGGATGCTATATTTCTTTACAGACCACAGGAAGCCCACCCATCATCGACCATATACGAGATTTGGAGGAGGACACCCCACATATGTCACTAACCACTACTGCACCAGTGGCAGCAACGCAGGCAACCCCGGCACAGCCACCACATCCACAACCACCTTCGGAACCAGAACCAACCACCCGTCCCACTGCTCCTACCCAGCCTAGACGCCATATTTCCCAAAGAAGGCAACTTCAAATTTTGGAGGAAACATGGAGGCAGGAAAATATTGCCTTTGCTGCGACAACACAGCAATTCAATGAGACTGTGTGCACCCAACTCACAAACCTCAACGCCCAAGTAGAGGTATTAAACAGAAATATCTCTGCCCTAACCAGCCATATGGGTGAGATTAATCAAAGCCTGGCCCACATTGCAGCCAATTTGCAGGCACAACACCATTCCTCGTCACCATGCAACCCAACATACCACTAATTTGTGGGGAATACATTTTCTGTGCCCACGTGTAATTTTTCTTTTGGGCCCAAAAAAACAAATGACAAAACAAAATTTGTTTGAAAAAAAAAAAAAAAATTGTGGTCTCTGAAAAAACACTAAACACTAGTTGTCCACGTATGGTTTGCGCGGTGCCACTTTGGGTGCAAGAAAAAGGAGGGGTGGAGAGGGCTGAAACTAAAGGTGGTGGAGTAGCCCACAAGCCATGATTAGGTTTAGGACCGTTGCAGGCGTCTATTGTAGTGCCCCCCCCAGTCTCATCAAGACAACGGAACCTCATCTTCAAGAGAACAAAGCCTGGCTCCAACACAGAGCATGTCCTCCTGGGGGCAGCATTGTAGCGCTCCTCTGCCTGTGAAGATCGGTGCAGGATGGGGGTCTTCATCCAGGGGACCAAAGGATAGGCAGAGTCTCCTGCCCTAAAACCCCCCAAAAAAATAATTAAAAAAAGGTGTGCATTGCAACAATAGAAAAGAGGGACAAATAGGTGAGCGGGGTAGGGTGGGAGGAAAGGACATTTGTAATGAGACTACATGCACATCCAACCTGTACTCTCATTAAAAAAGTCTGGGGAATACTACTTACATAAGAGGGCAAGAACATGACGCAATAGGGTACAATCACTTAACCCATTTAATTTGTAGATCAATAATTGGGCTCCAAATATACTACGAAAAAAGTTACCAAATAGTGTGTTACGGGAAAAAACACAGTCAGAGAGGGTGGGCAACCAATACAAGTTTCAGACACATACCCAGTAGCCAGCCACCAAATAGATCGGCTGATTTGAATCGCTCATGTAGGCAGGAATTCCTAGGCAGGGAAAGCCAGAAAAACGACTCCCAAAAACCAAATCAGGGCCAGCCAGTGCCTGCACATTTATCCTATGTCCCATCTTCAAATGCCTGCACACAAACAATAAAATAAAAATTATGGAGACCCTGTAAAAAGGATCCCCCCAAAAAAACCATAAAAAATATCAAATACTCATGCCATCGATGTCCAAAGGCATGCGGTGCAGCCTGGTTTCTGCCATACTCAGCAGGACAAGACCGTGGAGCTGGCGCCGCTGATGTGCTCCAACAGAGGACTGCATATTATTGCCCGAGTGCAAATACGGCTGCTCTGACTTGCCGTAAGTGATGGCTCGGCGGCCCCGTTTTATTAGGGTGTTTTCAATCGGGGCTCTGCATCACTGAAAAAAACGGACCAATGAACGAGGCGTCCGTTTTCCCGGGAAACAGCCTCGTGCGAGCCGACAATCGGAAAGGCGGCTGAACGCACACCTGAGCGCATAAGCGCACACTAAAATCAACGTAGCACCCTTTCCTGACCCGATCAAAGCCCAAAACCAATGGGAAAACGCACGGGGGAGCTGAACGGGGAGGCTCTGCATCAAGCCAATAGTCCTTCTACATCTATAAAAGTAAAACAATGGGGTTCTTGGCTGTCATTTACAAGAGCAAAAGAAAAACTCCATCAAGAACTCAATGTACAAACACATGAGGAGAAACATTAAAATTTAAAAAAATCAGCTAAAATCAGCTGATTTTACATTTACAATACAGGTTCTCCATATGTATTTGATGTCAAGTTGATCTTACTGTTGTGTATTAATACCTCTGCACATATCCTTAGGTGCCCTGGAGCAATATTATTTTGAGTAATACAACTTAACATTGACATTTTGTTTCAGCTCCGAAAATCTAGAAGTACGGTAAATCAAACGTAAGTAATAAAATATGCTATGCCAATAAAAACCCAAGCCAAGGTACTCCTAAATTAAACATAATCCAGGGGGGTTCAGCTCTCATGTTTGTGTACTTATATTTATCTCGTTAGAGATAATTACACAGAGCTGGATCATAAATGAAAATTGGCAGCCACGCAATATTTACAAGACTTGAGATAAATACATTAGCGGTTGCTGACTTGTAGCATGTAGCACAGATGTGTATTAATCTTCTACTGTCTAATCTGCACCCTTGTCAGGTTAACTACTATTAATATTGAGGATCATTTTAATCTTCCTGGGACATGATCCAAATAACACAGCAATGCATTGCAAAACGAATGTCAGTCAGTGCTGTCAGTGCGCCTCTAGAAGTTTACCTTCAACAGTCTGCACATCATTATCTATAATGTGGTGTTGTGTTGTGAGCATAAAGGCATATAAGAGCAAACTGTAAACAGGATACATTGTGGTTAGGGATGAGCGAACCCCCCAAAGTTCAAGTCTGTCAAATTCAGCTAAACTTTGGTTAACATTGGATCCAATTCTGGAGAAACAGGGGGGAGTAGGTTGAGTCCTGCGAATTCTAACTTTCTTTCTTTCTTACCTCCTTCTTTTCTTTAATCTACCTTCTTTTCAACCCCTTTGAAATATGGCCTAATGATATGGGGGAGAAAGTAGAGATGATTTCTTATTCTTTTTTTGATGACTATAAGTGTAATGGTTGCGAATGGATAACCGTTACTTATTATTGTATACATTTGAATGTACTTCATTGTTTGTTTTCTTGCAAAATTGCAAAATTGAATAAAAATGATTGAAATATAAAAGTTCAGGTTTGGGGAGCTGAACCTTTTCCCACTGAAATCAATGGGGACCCAAACTTTGGGAGACGGAGGTGATGAAGGGGGTCCCACAGAATCCCCCTCCTGTCAGCAGTGGCGGTGCTTGAAATGGTCCACGGCCTCTCCCCATGGGGACACGGCTAGAGCCAGCTAGCAGTGCAGTCACTAGGAGTGTCCTCACTCATGGGGAGCGGTGGCCATTTTTGCTCAGCAGCCCATCAAGCAGCTTTCCATGTTCGGGCTGGGCGTCAAACTTGGACTTCTGGCTGAAGTCCATGTTCGGGTTTGGGACCCCGAACTTTATGGTTCGGGTTCGCCCATCACTAATTGTGGTTTATTACATAGACAGCCACCGCTTTAGGGAGAGATTTCTGTTAGGCCATATTGAGGGATTTAGAATACCAAAATTGATCCCTGATTCACTGTCAGCCTACCTCGAGATTGTGTCAACCTCTGTAGCCAGATGATTTTCTACTTTTGTGCTAGCTGAGTTTGGGCTTTAACATGTTGTCTTGTTTGCAGATTTTTTAGTGCTGCAAACAAACAAGACATCATCTTCTCCATTACCAGCAGTGTATGGTAGAAGTTGTAGCAGGGTTCCAAAGTTTACCTTTTTCTTTCAATGTAATTCCTCTCGGACCACGCACAAAATGGTCCTATAGCTACTCTGTCCCTTGAAACTCTCAGCGTGAGTGTACACAGCAAACCACAATGGAGAAGTTCTCTCTGATATGTCCTTCCCAGCTTAGCCATGACTCATAAATTAAGGCAAAGAAATCAGTTTTGCCAGTCATATAAATAGGGATGAGTGAATCGAATCTGGCGAATCCGAATTCATTACAAATTTCAGGAAAAATTTTATTCTAAACGAATTCGAATTTGTTTCTAAGCAAATCCTGGAAAGGCATCACATGCAGCCTATCAGCAGCCAGGAACCCCAGTGATATCACAGCCCTATATAAGCGACGGCCATCTTGCGGGGCGCTCATTTCAGCGGTGTATTGTGGCGAGAACAGGTCAGGGACAAATAGAGCCAGGGAGAGATAGAGCCAGGGAGAGGAAAAGACAATAAAAGAAAAAGAAAGGGTGAGAAAGAGACAGAGAGAGACAGTGTACTGTGTGTTTGCATTTGGTTTTATGCCCAGGTCTTTTAAGCCTATTTGTGTTACAGGTCACACACTTACCTATATTGCTTTTCCTTTTCTACCCAAACCATGTTTTAAAGCTTGCTGTAGTGCATTAAACTCACCCTCACCGGGAGCATCTCATTTAAGGGTATCTGACAGTGTTCTTACATTTGGTTTTATACCCAGGTGTTGAAAGCCTAGTTAGTGTCACACACACCTTTCTATATTGCTCTTGCTTTTCTACCCAAACCACATTTTAAAGCTTGCTGTAGTGCATTTAGCTCATCCTCACTGGGGGCATCTCATTTAAGGGCATCTGACAGTGTGTTTGCATTTAGTTTGATGCCCAGGTGTTGAAAGCCTAGTTAGTGTTACAGGTCACACACATGCCTATATTACTCTTGCTTTTCTACCCAAACCACATTTTAAAGCTTGCTGTAGTGCATTAAACTCTCCCTCACAGGGGGCATCCCATTTAAGGGTATCTGACGTTGTGTTTGCATTTGTTTTTAGCAAGAGCACCTGCCTATAGTGCGCTTGCTTTTCTATCAAAACCACGTTTTAAAACTTGCTGTAGTGCATTCAACCGTCTATCACTGGGGGCATCCCATTTAAGGACATTTGAGAGTTTTTGCATTTGGATTTATCCCCAGGACTTAAAAGCCAAGTTAGTGTTCAAGGCCACACACCTAGCCAAAAATATCCACCTCTTGCTTTTGTACAAAAACCTCATTTTATCTCACCCTGGCAGGGGGCATCCCATTTAAGGGCATCTGACATTATGTTTGCATTTGGTTTTATGCCCAGGTTTTGCAAGCCTAGTTAGTGTTACAGGTCACACACACCTACCTATATTGCTCTTGCTTTTCTACACACCTGCTGCTGTTTCAAAAATACTGTTTCAAGTGTAGTGTAGCGTATTATTTTCCCCTCCTAAATGCAGTAAGTATGTCAGGAAGAGAAGTGCCAGAATTTGCACAGAGGAGTGGCAGAGGTCTAGATTCATCAGGCAGAGGTCGCAGCAGACTAGGGGCGAGTGGCAGCAGGAGTCGCACTGAAAGACCTGATCTCCCGTTATCTAGCGGTCGTGTCTCGACCAGTAACGCATCTGTTGTCATTGATTGGTTAAGGTGGTCATCCACTTAATCACAAGTGACATCTGAGACCCCCAGTCAACATTCGGTAGGTTCCTCGGACACAACCCTCAGTTGGTATGACCCGGGAGTAGTTTCTGTCCTCCCATTGCCTCTGTCCTATGCCGTTCCCTCCCCCAGCAACGTATCTTATGCTTTGGGTTCAGCTCCACTATTCAGTGAGGACGATCTGATAGAGGACAGTCAGCAGCTACTACCCAGCCAAGAAGCGGAGGAGACGTCTGCCGCTTCCTTCGCTAGGCGGCCAAGTATTGATGAGGAGAGTGGCGTGGGAGGTGCAGCAAACACTGTTGAGGAACCCAAGGAGCACATCAGTGACGTGCAAACACAACTCTATGACAATAAAGCCGATCACACTTGGGAGGTGGGTGCAGAAGGGGCTTCATGATCATATGGAGAACAGGGTCGCAGGTTGCCTGTGAGTCAGCAGTTGATGCAGCAAGGTGGTAGCATGCTGCTGCCAACTCCAGGGTGTGTCTTTCAGGCAATATATGGGCTCCTCATGTTGATGCCACCTCAAGGCTCTTTCATTGTGCCCCTCTGCGACAGTGATTCTAATAGCGATGCCTTTGATCTGCATGTCATACTTCTTTACAGTATTATTTCACTAACCTAGCACACATCATATGTGTGTTACAGCAAGGCAAAAGCCACTACAACCCTACAGAGGCTCTAGGTAGGCCAGAAATAGTTGTTTTTAATAGCGATTCAACGCAAATACTTTTGGACCAAAACACATTTTTCTGGAAAATTTTGAGAATCGGTCTAACTGAATTTTTCAAACATTTGCTCATCTCTACATATAAACGGTATCTACGTACAATCAGAGATTTTGAGATGCTTTGAAATGGCTTATTTTATACTGTTTGCAAGGGGGGTGAGTTGGGAAAAAGTTAGTGTGTGTCTGGACAGGGACATTAAAGTGTTTGGCAAGTCAAAAGTTAAAAAAATCAAAATCAGTAGCTTACCTTTTATTAAGTGGCTGGAGTTCCTTAGTGAGGAAAATGACTTCCTCATTCAGCTTTCAATCCCTACTCTGCTAACCTGGTCCATCAATCAACCCTCAGAGGACTAAGAATGGAAACCCCCCACTCCCTGCCCAGACGTCCTGATTAGCTGCCTGTCTCTACAGCTCTGAAACCTTGCCCACCTTTTTCCTTTCACACTCATCACAGTTTGCTTACATCACACATTGTTGCCACACCCACTGTTTCTTCTCTGAATCTCCAATGCTCTAATACTTTTAAAGATAACTTAGGAACTACGGGGTCTTTTTAAAACAGATTGTAGTTTAGGACAGTGCAATGTGTAACCTAAGACAATGGACTTGCCTCTAGCATAACTTTAAGCTACAAAAGCCTCAATTTGTTGGAGACTTTGGCTGCTTTGCTAATTTTGTTCTCAACCTTTCAGAGTGGTACCAACCATCAAGGGGAGTCATTACTTGTGTGTAAACACATTCTGGAGGACAAAAGTTCACCTTGTAGTTCTGCGTTCATGTCTAGCATGCAAGCTTTTTTATAGTACTTTCTATATCTTGTAAAAATTCCTCTTTTGCATCTGCAAGTCTGCAGAAATGATATGGCTTGGAGAGTGAACAGATGCTTTTAATCCAAGATGATGATAATCATAGCTTTGCTTGTAATAAATGTTTACCAGTTTTTCTTATATCAGGATCAATCCAGATTGGTCTTCACCAGAGCCCCCCTGTGCAAGAATTCAGACACACACACACACACACACACACACACACACACACACACACACACACACAGAGTAGGGGCATATAGGGAGAATATACAAGCAAGGAGAACATGCAAGGAGAGGTAGCTGGAAAGTGAAGAAGACTGAGATATTAGGGTCAATTCAGCACCATGAAAGAAAACATCTGTGCATTTTTTTTATGATTTTCTTTCTCTCATGAGGGGGGAGAGGATTACTTATTTGTGCAAACAAAGACAAGGAATAAAAACTCTGCTTTACCAACTGGTATGCTTGTTTCATGGTATAAATCCCTGTTGCAAATGTTAATACTGTATGGTTAAAAAAAATAAAAATTAAAACCCAAGCCCCCCATCCCAGAGGCTTCTATTCCATTTGCTATCAGCCTCTTGCCCTTCATGTCACATGCAAGTGAAAGAGAGATATGGAGAGATATACCCCCATATTTTCTTGCAGCTGGGTGGGATTTTTTAAGAGGGTGGATCAGTTGACTTTGCTGTCACTACACAAAGCTTTACTTCCCGTGATTACTGTGGCAAACTTTTGTCATTCGTGCCAAAAAAGACAATTATTTCCCTGTGTATTCACAGATTGGATCACTAAAGAATTTCCTCTCTGGGAAAAGTGAAGAATTTCATCATTTGCTTCTATTAGCTTTCGGAGAATGTGAAAACATAGTAGTATGACATGAGGAGGAAACCTCACTACCATATAGAATCTGATTGTATTTGTTCCAAGGGCAATAGCCAAATCTATAGGAAACCGTACTTCCCTCCTCATCACAGATGTATTGTCATGAAAGACTGGATCTGTTTTTTCTGCTAACATTCTCATGATATTACCTGAAAGCAGACAATATAATATAATAATAATGATAATACAAAACTTTTTACAATAAAGATTTTTGTAGAAATATCCAGGAAAATTATATATTGTGTTTTTTCAGCTTTAACTTGAAATGCTTTGTTTGTAATTTTTTCAGTGCTTCCTCAATATTTTTTGGTTAAATATCCTATGACCCAATAGACAACACAATGTAATCTGTAGAATTCACTACTACACTTTGAAAATCATCAAAAAAAGGCAAGGGAGAAAGGCCCAAAAAACTTTGATGGAGCGCAAATGGACATCTCTGGTGATATAGAACCTTTTATTATGTTGTTTTTTATGTTTAAAAACTTAGTTGACTGGGGTTAACTACTTAATTTTGCTTTCCAGGATCTAGAAAGATATATCTAGAGCTTTTTACAGACAGTCAAATTTGGGGGCCACCTTTCTTCTCCCTTTTGTGCCTACAGCTGAACTGGGGATTGGTCGGGGGCTGGGGGGCATGGATGGCAGGCACCAATTATATATTGCATAAGTTACAAAACATGTTCAGTTGTCCACTAGACTATATCTCTCGAGCCACGAGGGTAATGGTTAGAGGAACATGTTTAGAGGCTTGGTCACCCTGTTTCTTATTAAGGTTGATGTTATCTCTTTAGTATTCATGCTGTGTTGGGGAGGCAGGTTCATCCCCACTCTCTGGTCTACCCCGCTCCCATAGTAGGCAACTTCCCTCCAGTGGGATATCACCCCAAGGGGGGGAAAAACAGAAACCCTTGCTCCAAGTTATCTCCCCCTTCTTCCCTTGTGTCCTCTCATTGTCTTCTTCCTCTTTGTTTCCCGCCTCTCTCTTCTACATTTCCTCTCTTCTACATTTCCTCTCTTCTCCCCCCGGTCTCTTAACCCCAATCTTCCCTCTCAAACTCACCCACCCCCTCTTTACCAGCTTCTTGCCCCCTCCCTCTGCCAATTTATGATTGTTATCTTGAAGCAAAAACTCACTTATCTTATCTTTTTTTTACTTTCTCTTTGCTACCATGTCACATGTTGTAAACAAGTCTCTCATAACACAGGGCTTGAACTCCGCTATCAAGAGAACTACCATCTTTAGAGAACTTAAATATCCTAATACGCAAATTGCCTTTCTCCTGGAAACACATCTGAAGGTAGGGAAAATCCATCACCTCACCAATCACACTTTCAGGACGCAATTTCATAGTCTATCTTCAGTCTCCAAATCAAAAGGAGTTGTTATATTACTTCACAACTCTATCCTGTGGACGCATATAGACAAAGAGGGCAGATACCACTTTGTGAAGGGCACCCTGCTCTCAATAAAGATCACACTGGCAACCTGCTACTGCCCCAATACAAATCAACATAGGTTCCTACACTTCACATTAGAAAAGATAGCCTACTTAACAGAAGGGGTCCTGATTCTGGGAGGAAAATTTTATTTAACTTTAGATCCATCTAGATACATCTAGAGGCATTTTTCATCTCCCTTTCACTAATCTTAAAAAAATAATAATATTACTCTTTAGCCACCAATTAATGGACATCTTGAGAATCTCTAACCCCTGAGTTAGAGAGTATACCTCCTATTCTACCCCCCCCCCCCACAACCCCTGCTCACAAATAGACTTGTTCCTGATCTCACATGAATTTCTTCATTTGATCTCCAACACAAATATTGGACATATCACTCAGATCATGCGCCAATATCACTTATTCCAACCGTACGAAAAACCCCAGCCATTAAAGGACAATTGAGGTTAAATGGCACTTTACTACAGGAACCCTCCCTCTGACAGAGGATATTTATAACATGCCTACAGAAATCTTCTCCTTAAACACTAGAGAAGACATTTCCCCACTGACACTATGAGCTTTCATAAAAAAAAGAAAGAGACAAACATATTAGTAACTTAATACACAAAATACATGTTACAGAGAAAATCCAGAAAACACTCTCCAAAGATATAGGAGTAAAACTTTCCCAACACAGAAAATCCCCTCAGAAACATTTGCATGAATGAAGCTAAGAACTATGCAGCCAGATGCCATATATCTGCCTAAGAATATGGCAATAGATGCAGTAAATCTTTTGCAAATGCTCTAAGGGCTCAATGCTCCAAAATGTTATCTCTTCAATATATAATCGGAAAGGTGAAAACATGCACCTGACATCTGATATTGCTGATGCTTTTAAAAGCTATTATGAAAAGTTATACAACCTACCCTCATTCTTCATCAGACTAAAAAAGTATTTTTTAAATCCTATATTCAAAAATCTGGCCTCCCGGTTCTTAACCAAATAATTCAATAGGACCGGCACTCCATTGATATGAAGAAAAAAATTGTATTAAATCACATACAATTATTCCAATGTTCACAGAAGTAGGAACCAAATGTCCAAAGGATGGCAAAAAACTGTCCAAATCACCAACGTTTCGGGGGTCGGGTGCCCCCTTTCTCAAGGTAGACTGCCAACCAGTGCATAAGCTCGCAAGGGCAGGGCACTCCTCCCTATTGTCTCCTGTGCTCACAACACTTGGTTTTAACCTGTGGCATCTAATTTTGTATTGTTCTCTGTGCTATATGTATTACCTTGTCTGTATTCCTGCCTTGTAAAGCGCTACGGAAGTTGATGGCGCTATATAAATAAACAATAATAATAATATGGTGTCCCAAGTATATATAGGCTATATATCATATCAATGGAGTACCGGTCCTATTATTTGGATCTACAGCGGCGCCACCGCGGTCCTGGCACCCACCACTTATGGTTCTGTAAGAGTGCACCAGCCACACCGCATTTGTTCTCACTGGTTCTTAACCAAGACGTCATTGACGAATTGGAAAAGGAGATAAACATGGAGAAATACTTGAGAACTATTAATAACACCAAAACCGGAAAAACGCCAGGCCCTGGCCGATTCAATCTGAGTTACTATAAACATTTCTCACTAACTTTGGGCACACACTTTATCGCTGCCTTCAATTTTCTTAAAGATAGGAGGTCTCCCACCAAAGACACACTGAGGCAGGGGCGGGCTGGCCATAGGGCATACCGGGCAGAATCCCGGTAGGCCGGCACATGGGAAGGCCGCAGGTGGTGGCCAACGCGCAGACAAGTGGAATGGGTGGAGGCCGCTCAGCCCGCTGCCACCAGCCCCCGCTGTCACACACTCACTAATGTTTACACCCAGATTATCTGCGGTGGGCAGAGCGGCCTCCACCCATTACACTTCTCTGCTCATCGGCCGCTGTTAGAACATTGGCTCCGCGCAGGCTCGGCATCAGCAATTACACTTACATGGACGGGGAAGCAGAGGAGCTGTCATAGCTCTGTATCATGTGACAGAGCAGGATATGTGTGCACTCTGCTGCCCCCTAGTGACAGCCTGTCCCAGGAGCTGGAGGTCAGTGGATGCTTCACACCAGGTTCTGCTATTTGTAACTCGGCTGAGGAGAACGTGTAACTGCTGCTGCTTGTGCCACACGGTAAAACCTTCCCTTTGTAATGGACATCCTCCCTAAATTTTATATATTTTCCAAACAGTGCCTATCCACGTACCTAACAGTTTCTTTAAGAGGATAAAGACAGCCTTTTTAAGGTTTGTGTAGGGTACAGGGAAACCCCAGATAAGATTCAGCACTCTCACCAGGCTTAAATCGGATGGGGGGGGGTCGGCCTTCCTGATCTGAAAACCTACCATAATGCGGTTATTACGCTTCGTATACTTGACTGGACCCAGAGGGAGGAAGGGAAGCAGTGGGTCAGATTATAGAAGGCGATTACCCCAATTAGTCTTGCGTCTCTGCCATGGGGGGGGGGGGGGGGCGCTCCCCAGACAGTTGAGGGAGGCGCTCCCTTATCTAGTGGGACAGTTTTTGATGGCTTGGGAGGCCAGGAAGAAGGCCATGGTCAACAGGCCAGGCCCCTTAACACCTCTCTTCGATAATTATGCCTTCGAGCCAGGAGTGCGGGCCAGAAAATTTCTGGTTTGGGAAGCTTCATCCAATATTACAATAGGCAGTATTTTGCGCACAGACGGGCTTCCAACTTTAGACGAAATAAGGGAAAGGGGCTCCTGGACAGCATATCTCGTGGTTCCTCTACAGGCAATTGAAAGCATTTGTAATGAAACAGGATCTGGTGGAACAAGGTAGGTTACCCTTAACGAGACTGGAGCGCATCCTTGCTCAGGCTCCCCCCAGCTTGCACGCGGTCTCTGTCCTTTACAGGACCCTGCTGGAGGCATCGCATGACTCCCCACCGGGATTCATCAGGAAATGGGAGGACGAGCTGGGGATAACTGTGTCTGGGGAAGACCTTACCAAGATTTATTTGTACAATCACAAATCAGCAGTTCCGTGCGTAGCTCAGTAGAGGAATTTCAAGGTCTTATCACAATGGTATAGATGTCCAGCTGACTTGAGTAAGTTTGATGCCTCTCGCTCAAATAGATGCTGGAGATGCCTGGAGGGAACTGGAAATATGGCCCACATTTGGTGGGGCTGTCCGCCAATTAAGGCGCCGTGGGGAAAAGTCCTGTCAATCTACAACAACATCACAGGAGAGGGAGTACAGAACTCTCCACAACTGGCTCTGTTGTCACTTCACCCAGGTTCTCTCTCCCATAGTAAGAAAGGGGTACTGAGACATTTCCTGACAGCATTAAGAGCTGTCATCCCTAGACAATGGAACTCCACAGTGCCACCATCATTTGCTGAATGGGTGCAAGAGGTCGAGACCATTCGCCATATGGAAGAGATGATCTCGGAATCAGAGGACACATGGGAGAGACACTATGCAACGTGGGCAGGCTGGATGGACTATAGAGATAACCGCCTACAGGTGTAGACTCATGGAGGAGTTGTGGGCTGGCGTTCCTCTGCCTTTGCCCCTGCAGCCCCGTGCCTTTGCTCTTGCTCTTCCCTCTAACCACCTCTTGCTTTCCCTTGCCCTCTTTTTCCTTTTGTTGTCTCTGCCCCTCTATTTCCCTCAGGCTCCTTACCCCTAATTCATGTCCCTGACATCCCTAGTCCCCAAGGGTTTCTTGCCTCCCCTCCGCTCTTGGTAGTCGCCTCCCTCTGGGTTGTATGATTGGTGCCCTGGGTGGTCTCGCCTCCCACGATCCTGGGCCCCTGGCCCGGTCATTTGGTTGGCCTGGCCCGGCATGGGGGCCTGGCCCGGGGGGGGGGGGGCTGGACACCAGGTCTGCTGCGGCTAATGGGAGTGGCAAGTTTCCTATAATTGATCTAATCAGGTCCTTCACAGGTGGGCGGGGCTGGTTGGGGAGGGTTATTACGCAAGTCATGTTGTTAACTTTTGTATGCTCTTGGAATGGGACCTAGTCATGAATATATCCCTTCTCTACTTCCTTGGTTCTGTTCTTTGTACTATTTTACTCTTGTTGTAAAACCTAATAAAAAGATATCGAACTAAAACCTTCCCTTTGTGTGTCCTCCCTCCTGGCAGTTGATAAGGGAAAGTTTAGATGTTCAAACCCCCTCTACAAAACAAACAGTGTCCCATGTGCTGTGCATAGACTCGGCAGTGCAAAGCTCCATGTTGCCTGCAAGCCTGTATGTATATACTGTATGTCTGCAAAATGGAGCCTCTCACAGCCCTGTAACAGGAGAAAGGCTTATTGGCCAGTGTGACCAATGAGAAAACTTCTACAAAGCCAGTTCACATTTGTGTCCAAATCTGATCTGTCCCCCCGACCGATCTGTGTCCAAATCTGATCTGCCCCCGACCGATCTGTGTCCAAATCTGATATGTCCCCCCACCGATATGTGTCCAAATCTGATCTGCCCCCGACCGATCTGTGTCCTAACCTGATCTGTCCCCCGACTAATCTGTGTCCAAATCTGATCTGTCCCCTGACCTATCTGTGTCCAAATCTGATCTGTCCCCGGACCGATCTGTGTCCAAATCTGATCTGTCCCCGACCGATCTGTGTCCAAATCTGATCTGTCCCCGGACCGATCTGTGTCCAAATCTGATCTGTCCCCGACCGATCTGTGTCCAAATCTGATCTGTCCTTGGACCGATCTGTGTCCAAATCTGATCTGTCCCCGACCGATCTGTGTCCTAATCTGATCTGTCCCCCAACTGATCTGTGTCCAAATCTGATCTGTCCCCCGACCGATCTGTGTCCAAATATGATCTGTCCTCTGACCGATCTGTGTCCAAATCTGATCTGTCCCCCGACCGATCTGTGTCCAAATCTGATCTGTCCCCGGACCGATCTGTGTCCAAATCTGATCTGTCCCCCGACCGATATTTGTCCAAATCTGATCTGCCCCCCGATCGATCTGTGTCCAAATTTGATCTGCCCCCCGACTGATCTGTGTCCAAATCTGATAGGCCTCCCGACCGATATGTGTCCAAATTTGATCTGCCCCCCGACCGATATGTGTCCAAATCTGATCTGTCCCCCGACCGATCTGTGTCCAAATCTGATCTGTCCCCCGACCGATCTGTGTCCAAATTTGATCTGCCCCCGACCGATCTGTGTCCAAATCTGATCTGTCCCCCGACCGATCTGTGTCCAAATCTGATCTGTCCCCCAACCGATCTGTGTCCAAATCTGATCTGTCCCCCGACCGATCTGTGTCCAAATTTGATCTGCCCCGACCGATCTATGTCCAAATCTGATCTGTCCCCCGACCGATCTGTGTCCAAATCTGATCTGTCCCCCGACCGATCTGTGTCCAAATCTAATCTGTCCCCCGACCGATCTGTGTCCAAATCTGATCTGCCCCCCGACGATCTGTGTCCAAATCTGATCTGCCCCCCGACGATCTGTGTCCAAATCTGATCTGCCCCCCGACCGATCTGTGTCCAAATCTGATCTGTCCCCCGACCGATCTGTGTCCAAATTTGATCTGTCCCCCGACCGATCTGTGTCCAAATCTGATCTGTCCCTCGACCGATCTGTGTCCAAATCTGATCTGTCCCCCGACCGATCTGTGTCCAAATCTGATCTGTTCCCCGACCGATCTGTGTCCAAATCTGATCTGTCCCCCGACCGATCTGTGTCCAAATCTGATCTGCCCCAGACCGATATGTGTTCAAATCTGATCTGCCCCGACTGATCTGTGTCCAAATCTGATCTGCCCCCGACTGATATATATATATATATATATATATACTAAACTAAATTGTGCTGCTAAATGTTCTGTGCCCCCGCTTTATCCACTACTGACTCATCTGTGCCCAAATGCACCCCTTTTCAGTGTGGGAATTAGGGACAGTTGTTACATTAAGCCTGTAAAGCGGGATGCCCCCCTCTGCCTATAAAGTGGGATGCCCCTCTCAGCCTGTAATAGAGATGCCCCTCTCAGCCTGTAATTCGGGAAGCCCCTCTCAGCCTGTAATGAGGGATGCTCATTTCTGCCTGTAATGAGAGATGCCCCTCTCAGCCTGTAATGAGGGATGCTCCTCTCAGCCTGTAATGAGTGATGCTCCTCTCTGCCTGTAATGAGAGATGCCCCTCTCAGCCTGTAAAGTGGGATGCCCCTCTCAGCCTGTAATGAGGGATGCTCCTCTTAGCCTGTAATGAGGGGTGCTCCTCTCTGCCTGTAATGAGGGATGCTCCTCTCTGCCTGTAATGAGGGATGCTCCTCTCTGCCTGTAATGAGAGATACCCCTCTCAGCCTGTAATGAGGGACGCTCCTCTCAGCCTGTAATGAGGGATGCTCCTCTCAGCCTGTAATGAGGGATGCTCCTCTCTGCCTGGAATGAGGGATGCTCCTCTCTGCCTGTAATGAGGAATGCTCCTCTCTGCCTGTAATGAGAGATGCCCCTCTCAGCCTGTAATGAGGGATGCTCCTCTCAGCCTGTAATGAGGGATGCTCCTCTCTGCCTGTAATGAGGGATGCTCCTCTCTGCCTGTAATGAGGGATGCTCCTCTCTGCCTGTAATGAGAGATACCCCTCTCAGCCTGTAATGAGGGATGCTCCTCTCAGCCTGTAATGAGGGATGCTCCTCTCAGCCTGTAATGCGGGATGCTCCTCTCTGTCTGGAATGAGGGATGCTCCTCTCTGCCTGTAATGAGGAATGCTCCTCTCAGCCTGTAATGAGAGATGCCCCTCTCAGCCTGTAATGAGGGATGCTCCTCTCTGCCTGTAATGAGGGATGCTCCTCATTACAGGCATATGAACATAAGCTAGCAGCTTACACTCATGACTTAATTTTCTTCATATTGAAACCAGAAATGTCCTTACCTGTATTAATCTATGAGCTAAAAACGTACCAGTCATTGTCAAATTATAAAATCAGGGGGGCGTGGCTAGCCGATGGCGAGGTAGGCAGCTGAATTAAGGAGTTCTGCACAAGACCGCAGATAGACGGGATCTGGAGGCATTTGGCAAGGATCCAAACTAATGCCCAGGCGCAGGAAGACAGTGGGCACAGACCGGAGGCAGCGATCGGCCTCCATCGCCACCTTTTTTGAGACGGCGGGCCGTGGAGGCGAGCAGGAGCGGGCCAGCAAGATGGCGGCGGCCCAGGAGGAAAGGGCACGCACAGGAACAGAGGTCGGTACAGAGCGGGGGTCCCCTTACCTGATCGAGGAGGACGGGGAGGGCAGTCACCCAGCAGCGCAGCAGACGTCTGCTCCCGGCCGTGTCGGCGGCAGACTGAGAGCGGGGGCGGCGTGCGGGGAGAGGAGAGCAGCGGCATCAGTAACGGAGGTGGCGGCGGGGGGCGGCGGCCTGTCCTCTCCCGGCCGGGGGGAGAAACAGCGTGCTCCTGCAGCCTGGCCTATAAGTGACAAGGCGGCTGAGGAAGTGGAAGATAATGGGGACCGGGAGGTCTGGGCAGATCATGCCCCATCAGAGGCCATGAAGCATATGACAGACCCCCCCAGCCCAGCCTGTGAACAGACCCGGGTGGGGAGGGGAGCCCCAGGCCCAATGGAGGTGCCCGAACGGACCCCCAGCACTATCAAGGAAACCCCATCACTAACTGGGAGAGGAGAAATGGGATCACAGGCTGCATCCCAGAATAGCACCCCACGCACCCCAAAAAACACAGCGGCAGACCCCGGCGCACGCGGCCGGTCTCCCGGCACCCCAGTGGAGACCACCCCTCCAACACGGGCATGGGATGCCCCTTCCACACACGGGAGATATCCCCCTCACGAAGCCTGCCTGTCCCCTGAGGGGCCCTGGGGCGCCAATGCCGCCGGAGAAGGGGAGGACTGGCCACCAGAGTTTCGCATAATTGAGAAGGATTGCAACAGTCTGACGGAGCTTCCGGGGACGAACACAGACACACTGCAGCTAGACGAGCTGAATAAACGAGGGGATGGTGGTCTTGCGGCCTCTCCCTATGAGATGTCCTCGGCTATGCAACAACTACCCCAGTCCCTCATCTTGGCCTTAGCCGACGTGGTCAGATCTAATGTAGCGGATGCTCTGAGAGCGCTTCCCTCCCGTTCGGACTTTGATGGATACATATCACAGATGGAGGGCACTCTCCGCAGAGAGCTCAGCACGCTTCAAAACTCTATTTCAGAAGTATCCCACAGAGTCGACTCAATCGAGCAGGACCAGTCTACGCTGACTCAGAGGGTGGTGGCTTTGGAGCGGCTTCAGCAGGAAGAGAGGGCGCATACCTCTGCCCTCTACCTTGGCCTGGACGACCTCGAGAATCGGGGTAGACGCAATAACATCAGACTGAGGGGGCTCCCGGAGACAGTCACTCAACCGGATCTAGAACGTACAGCAAAGGTTATCTTCAATGCGATACTGGGGGACCCCCCCGCGGCCGAGATCAACATCGACAGGATACACAGGGCCCTGGGCCCCAAACCTGCAGACCCACAGCGACCCAGAGATGTGGTCTGCAGAATCCACTACTAAAGAGTTAAAGAAGACATCCTGAGAAAAGCGTGGGAGAAGGGTCCAACCAGATTTGAAGGTTCATCCGTCGCGGTCCTCCCCGACCTTTCCTCCAGGACCCTCCAAATGAGACGTATGCTGAAGCCCCTCCTTGAGGTGGTCCAGTGCCAGGGAGCCTCCTACCGCTGGTGCTTCCCCTTCCATCTAATTGTGCGCAAGAACGGGAGATCCTTCGCCCTGAGAACTGTCGACCAACTCCCGCAGCTTTCTGCATTCCTGGAGACGGACCCGATTCGGGTGCCAGACTGGCTTTCGCCTACCCTGGGGCCCCCGCCTGGGGGGCCGCTGCGGGGGGGGCTACGGGGACCACCTGGTAGGTTAATGGGGGGCCCGAGAAGACGGGTGCCTCGACCAGATAACAGAGCCTGAGGACCGGTGTAATGGTGGGCCGTGGCCTTCCTCCGCGGCGGGACCCCTAGGGGTTGACCCATGGCTGACCCCCTAACATTTGGGGGGGACGGCAGACTGGCCTAAAGACGGATGGACATCGCTTCTGCCCTAGAACGGGACAGCGGACACTAACGACTCTCGGACCCCTCCGCACGGGGGGGCCCACGTCTCATCTCATCCTGTCCCGTCGGACTGGGCTAAGGTACATGGGGACTCGGGGGGGGTTGGGGTGGGGGGCCCTGCCGCGGGGGGGCTGGTCTACGGTGACTGCCACTTTTGTAGATATGTTTTGGAGTTCCTAAAGTGCTTGCTCTTTTCCCCTTGAATGGGCGGGTGGCCTCCGGGGGCTCGCCCGGCGAGGTGGGCGCTTCTTGTGCCTGGGGCTAAGCGCCGGCGCCTGTGGGCGGGACCCGTGTCGGGGCTGCCCCGCCCCGCCCCCTCGCACCTCTGTTGGGGGTGTGGGGGGCTGGGGGGCTGGGCGGTTGGGTGTCCGGCTGGCGCCGCCCTGGAGGTCACCCCTCAGTATTGCACTTATGTTTGACCATCAATGTTAAGTTCTTAAATTTCAATGTTTGTTATATACTATGTAGACTCGCTAGCCTACCTGAGTCGTGCCAAGACTGTTCATTGTTTGTATGTCCTGTGCCTGGGGCCCTGGGGATGGCACCGGGGTGGTAGCGTCTCCCCGCCCGGGGAGCGGGGCCGCCGGACCCAGTGAGCTGGTCCCCTACCTTGACCATCTCCCCCAGACTTTCCGGGGGGGCGGGGGGTGCTGCCGTCCCGGACTGGGCGTGCTCCGCCCGCGGGTGCCTACCTGGGGCTCCACGTTCACGCACATGAGTAATTTTGAAGTTGCAATGTTATCTCGCCTCGTATAGATTTACTAGTCTGTTTCATATGTTACAATGTTTTCGTTACAAGGTGTGCATCTCCTGCACCGATAGTGTCTTCGACTTACACGCCCCCAACTTAGGTGACCCTGGTGGGGTATTGTACCATCTATAGTTGGTGCTGCCCCTGAAAGGGAATCGAGGGTACCCTCGGTATACTCATACCGAGGGATCCCTCACATTAGAGTTTATTGCAGGAGCACCTGATCCCGGTTCTCGCTGCCCCAATTTATCCCCCCCCCCTACTACTCTCTGTTTTCCCCAGACTGGCATTCACCAGTTAGAGAGCCAGGCGACCCAAATAGGACCCCCTACTGGTCCCGATCTAAGCAGAACTAATTGCCGGCCCCACTAACCTTAGTAACCCTCCTTACAGCTTCCTCCGCCGGTTCCCCCTGCACCCCCCGGGTGCACCCCCCTCCTGCCCCCCCTTGTGTCCCATACCCAGATAGCGCACCCATCCAATTAAAAGTTGATTGATCCCGTATCCTTAACCCCACCTCAGTAGGAAACCTCGCCCCTCTTCGGACCCTCCTTCCTCTTACTTCTCTCCTTTCCCTCCCCTCCCCTTCTTTCTCTCTCTTTCTCCCTCCCTCCCCCCTTCTGACTCTATCTCGTGCTTTCCCTCCCTCCACCCTTACCCGTTCCCTTGGCCTTCCCTCATTTGCCCCCCTCCCTCCCCCCGCGCCGGTTGCCGCCTCCGGGCCCGACTACGCTGTGGGCCCTTCTCCTGGTAGACGCCGCTCGCTTGACATGGCCAAGTTAACGGTCTGCTCTCTGAACATCAAGGGCTTCAATGTCCCCGAAAAGCGCTCTAAGGTCCTCTATGATCTACACAAACAAAGAGTGGGCATCCTCCTTCTTCAGGAGACTCACTTCCAGGAAGGCAACATACCGCGCTTGGGTCATAGATACTTCACCTCCTGGTACCATAGCACCAACCCACAGAGCAAATCGCGAGGGACATCTATAGCAATTCACAAGTCTCTGCCCTTTACGGCTTTGGACCAAAAAACTGACCCTGAGGGAAGGTTTGTCTTCCTTAAGGTGTCGATTCACCAGACAACCTATACAATAGCAAATCTCTATCTGCCGAATCAGGATCAGGCTGGGGCGCTCCAGAGGTATCTCAGGAGGTTGGAGGAGTTTGCTGAAGGTATCCTGATACTCGGAGGAGACCTCAACCTCACGCTGAACCCTTCGCTGGATTCCTCATCTGGGAGGTCTTCGGTGTCGCTGGGAAAGCTGCAGTCACTACGCAGGGCTCTCTATAACTTGCAGCTGATGGACGTGTGGAGGCTGGAGCATGGGCAAGCCAGAGACTACACATACTTTTCGCCAGTACACGGCTCTTACAGCCGCATCGACTACATCCTGCTAAGTCATCATGCCCTGAAGTGGCAGCCTAAGTCCTGGATTGGCCCCTTTCTGTGGTCGGACCATGCGCCGGTCTTCCTATCGTTTGAGCTGCCCAAGAAACACTGGAGTTGGCGTCTGAACGACAATCTCCTGAGGGACCCGGTATGCATGAGCAGGATGAAAGAGACCATCATCAATTTCACAACTGACCATGAACGGGATGACTGCTCACCGGCGGTCCAGTGGGAGGCGCTCAAATGTGTCCTGAGAGGAGTCTTCATACAGGAGGGATCGAGACTGAAGCGTGAGAAATCGGCGGTGATATCCCAGACGTTACAAACCATCTGCGACCTCGAGACTAAACATAAGCAAGACCCCACTCCAGAACTGCTTTCTGAGCTCTCACTCCACAGAAACAAACTACTGAAGCTATATGACCAGGCCCATCTCAGATACAGAGACAGAAGACACGCCTCAATGTACGAACACGCGAACAAATGTGGTAAGCTCTTAGCCAAATCTCTCCACCACAAAATACCTACAACATTTATTCCAAGTATCAAGACGGAGAAGGGGGAGACCGTTGTGGACCCATCTAAAATCCCAGAGGTGTTTAGGGGTTTCTACGCCGGCCTGTACAGCCTTCAACCTAGCCTTACACAAGAGACATTGGAGACCAAAATACAGAACTACGTATCCGAAACGCGGCTCCCTACGATACCTGAGGAATCCTCGGCTGAACTAGAAACCCCCTTCACAGAGCTAGAGGTCATGAAAGCCATTAAAGATGCCCCGGTGGGAAAGAGCCCCGGCCCGGACGGATTCACTCCCAGATTCTTCAAAGACCTAGCGCCACAACTCGCTCCTTGGTTGGTTAAAACCTTTAACTACATAGGATTGGATAACCCCTTTCCAAAGCAAGCAGTGGATGCCATAATCACAGTGATTCCGAAACCGGGCAAGGATCCTGCGGCCTGCGGCAGCTACAGACCCATATCCCTACTCAATGTCGATCTAAAACTGTACGCAAAAATAATTGCCACTAGGATCAAACCTCTGATCCCCCAACTGATTCATCTGGACCAGGTGGGGTTTGTCCCTGGACGCGAGGCCAGAGACAATACAAACAAACTACTGGATCTTATTGCACACGTCCACAAAACTGGCGCTCCAGCATGCGTCCTCTCCTGCGACGCTGAGAAAGCGTTCGACAGGGTGAACTGGCGCTTTCTCACTCAAATCTACCCTCACTCAAATTGGCTTAGGCCCAAACATAACTTCCAAGATTTTGGCACTGTACCAAGAACCGACGGCCCATGTCAGGGCGAACGGGGTCCTGTCGGAACCTTTCACAATCATGAACGGGACCCTCACTCAAATTGGCTTAGGCCCGAACATAACTTCCAAGATTTTGGCACTGTACCAAGAACCGACGGCCCGTGTCAGGGCGAACGGGGTCCTGTCGGAACCTTTCACAATCATGAACGGGACTCGGCAGGGCTGCCCCCTCTCGCCCCTTTTGTATATCCTCACAATGGAACATCTAGCGGTGGCTCTACGAAATAACCCAGACATCAAGGGGATTGAGTACGGGGGACAACAGTATAAAATGTCGATCTTTGCGGATGACCTGCTCCTACACCTTACGTCCCCGGCCATATCCTTTCCGGCTGTTCTCAAAGAATTTGAACGCTTTGGCCAACTATCCAACTTCCGTGTCAACTATGCAAAATCAGAAGCATTAAACCTCACCCTCCCACAGCCCCTGGTGGACAGACTTCGGAGCAGCTTCTCCTTCAAGTGGCAGCCCAAAGCGATAAAGTACTTGGGGACCTACATACCATCTGATTTGGATTGCTTGTATGAGTTGAATTTCCAGCCACTTCAGACCAAAGTCACCCAGGACCTTTCAAAGTACGACAAAGGGCGTTACTCATGGTTTGGTAGAATAAATATTTTGAAGATGGATATACTCCCCCGGTTCCTATACCTCTTCCAAACGATACCGATCAAGCTACCTAGGCATTTTTTCAAGACTATCCAGACAACATTCTTGAAATTCATATGGGGGTTACGGAAACCACGTGTCAGGTTCAACATACTGGCCAGACCCAAAAACGCGGGCGGTGCCGGTGCACCGGACCTAAAACTATATCACGCCGCCGCTATCCTGATGAGGATGGCAGATTGGAGGTACAGAGTAGAGGACAAGCTTTGGGTCCAGCTGGAACGCGACCTGCTGGGGTTCAGCCCGTGCACTCTCCCATGGACGCACACCGCAGGGGAGGCAGATAGGAGAGGATTCCCCTTTCTGGTCCGACACTTTCTAGCCACCTGGGACGGATTGCAACGGCAGGGGGAACTGGTGAATAGGCCGGGACCCCTGACCCCATTATTCAATAACCCAGAGTGCATACCAACGCAGAGCACTTCTCGGTTCCTGATTTGGAGGGAGGAAGAGGACATCAGATTACAAGATGTATTGCTGGGGGGAGGGCTGCCTTCCCTGGCGGAGCTGAGGGCGCGAGGCGGGGGGGGGGCACTTGTCCTGGCTACATCACCGGCAACTGGAGGCGTTCTTCACTACAGGGGGACGCCTCAGGGGCGCATCTCTCCCGCTGACACCGCTGGAGGAGTATCTCACACAACCTCAGCCTTTGGATCACGTGGTATCCAGCTTCTACAGCTTGCTGGTGGCCACCAGACATACTTCTGAGCTAGAGTTCATGTCCAAATGGGAGAGAGACTTGGGGATCTCGATCACAGATGAAGATGCCAAAAAGATATTCACGCTAACACACAGACTCGTCGGTGCCAGTGAGGCACAGGAAAAAACTACAAAGTCCTCACAAGATGGTATAGGTGTCCGTCAGACATGGCCTCATACTCCTCGGAAGGTTCGAGTGGATGCTGGAGATGCGGGGCGTCCCAAGGAGGAATTCTTCATATTTGGTGGGAGTGCCCCCCGGTCAAGAAACTCTGGGACACTATCTTCAAGATACATACGGAGGTGGAGGGCTCCGCCGTGCCTAACCTGATCCCGGGCTCCATAACCAGAGCCAAGAAGGGGATCCTTAGGTTCTTTCTGACGGCCGTAAGGTCAATTATCCCTAGGCGGTGGAAGTACGCGCAACCACCAACGGTGGCGGAATGGTTCGCTGAAATGGACCACATCTTGAGAATGGAGGAGTTGCTAGCGGAGAACAGGGGAACCATGGAGGCGCACTTGGAGACCTGGACGGGCTGGATCATGTTCAGGAGTTCAGACTCAGCGAGGGTCTTCTTGGGGGCGGATCTCGATCAGAGATGAGGAACTAACCGCGGGTCCGGGGGCGGCTGCCGGGGGGTGGGGGGAGGGGGGGAGGGCCTTCGGTGTTGCCGCCCTCCCTTCCCCTCCCCGCTGTCCGCCTTCCTCCCCACCTCCCCTCCCTTTCTTATCCCCCCGGCCCCCTCTTCGCCCTTCCCCTCTATATATGTGTACCCGCCCACTGTTGTATACTACACCCTCACCTGAAATCCTCCGCGGACCGGGACCTATCTGGTCACCACTCAACCACCAACAAAAAGTAAATAGTATCACAATACAATTGATCCTGCTCCTTGTATATGTAAATGCATTTGTATATGTACGGAAGCAAATTTATGTACTCAATGATGTGGATGACAAGATGTATAACCCCTTCCCCCTCCCTTACCCCCCCTTTTTGTTTTCTGTACCCCCTACTTACCCCCCCACCCTTTTTTTTTTTCTGTTTCTCTAAAATCCAAAATCAATAAAACTTGATTATACAAAATTATAAAATCAACTATCAAAAATCATCAGCTTTAAATATATCAGCCCCCCCAAGAGGATAAAACACATCTCAAGTAACTACTTTTTTAGATGAGAATCGGAGACAGTAACCTATTTAGGAATTCTTATCTTCATTAACCTTTTAAATATATATATTTACAATTCCCCCATTCTGTTGAAGAAAATAGGGACAATTACAGAAATGGACCAAGGGCACATTTACTTGGTTCGGAAGAGCCAAAATCATTAAAATGAATATACTTTCAAGGGTGCTATACCTCTTTCAGGTCCTACCTGTGGATTTTCTCCTCCCTTTCTTTAACGACTAACATCTATTTTCTCTAAATTTTCTTTGGGCTGGAAAACCCCATAGACTAACTGGATTGCTTCTATCTCTATCAAAGGATAGGGGAGGAACAGGTCTTCCCATTTGCAAATTATACCTGGTACGTATTGTAGACTGGTGTATACATAATAAATTCCAACAATGGATATCAATGGAACAGAGCGCATCTCCACTATGCCTTGGATTCCCTTGAACTGTCTGACAAATTAAAGTGAACACAGCACGGCCCACTGGACTACAATTGGCCCTACAAGAAAGATAGCACATAAGTATTTTTCGAGACTGAATATTTCTCCCTTTCTGTCCCCCCTAATTCCAGTTATAGGCCACCCAGACTTCGCTGTTAGTCTAACTAATGCTTTTTTCATATCACGATCTAAACAAAACAGTTTTAGAGTACTTCATTTAAAGGGTGGGGCTTTTGCAACAACAAGTTGAGACATTGTTAAAACTCTATCTCCTTTACATACTCTGAGCTTACACCTCTCACGTCTTTTGAAAAAGTGCTCTCAGAGCAAGGTCACATCAGGAAATCACTCTCTATCATATATACCTTCCTAATGTCCCTTGCAGACAGATTAGTTCCTTCATATGTGGGGCGCTGGGAGAGGGAACAGTACAGGAAATTCACAACTGAGCAAATAAAGACAATCCCCTCGATTCAAAGAGCAAAAGTTAATTGATTTCGAAACGAGAATCGTAAGTTTGGGTGGGTGTTAGTCATTTTTTCCTGTTTTTTTGGCCATTTCCGACTCGCACGAGCCTATGTACGAATGCGTATATGCTCTTACGATCATCGCAAGTTCATTCCTAAATTTTAGGATCAAAACGTAAAACTTAGGATCAAATCCTAAAACTTAGGATCAAAATGTAAAACTTAGGATAATCGAATGTGTTTAGGTGTGATTCAGAGAACAGTTTTCAAACCTCTAAATACGTTTTAAAAGAAAGCCACTGCCGACACCTTTTAGCAGTCGGATTGCTGTTCTTGAACAGGTTTTTTGGCTATGTGGAGGAGTCTGCGCGTCTTGAGCTCCAATGAACTGCATGTATCAGCATGGCCGAGGCCATAAATTGTATGGCAATGCATACCTGATTCATGTATGCCTTATAAAAGCATTTTAATGTGGACCTTAATTAGTCCTTTGCATGTAAACCTTTATTTTGCAATATATTTGCGTTAATTAAAAAGAAACTTATGTCCTTTGTTATTTATTTTTAAATTGATGTACTAGAATAATATTTTTAGATTGCATTTATTGGTGTAGTTGTTTAACTTTGCTTTGTTTAATTATTTAAGCACATCTTTGGTCAGATGCATCACACTTACTGAGGAGAGGAGAGCGGGATAAAGTGCAGGATGTGGGTTACTGCTGTATTTTGCACAGACACAGCAGAGCTGGGGGCACGGAAAGGTCAGAAATCAAAGAATACAGAGCAACACAGTCACAAGGCCCTTTCTGTTTGCAGGCTGCCCGATAATACCTGACCCGCCATCTTGGCTGTTTCTAGACTCATAACATGCAGAAGTTGCTGAGTGTTTTTTTTATATTTGAGAGCAATCTGTATGTAGAGGGTGTGGGTAACCACACACAAAATTTGAAGTTGTACCATTTGAAGCCAAAATATTAAAATTAAATCCACAAGTAAAAAATGCAAGTTAACTAAAAATTAAACAAAGTAAGATTTACTTATGCAAATGCATTCATTAATGGTTGGTTACTACAAAATGAATGAAATAAAGAAAAATAAGACCAAATATTTAGAATGCACTTTAATGAGGTAAGTTTGTAGTGCGCAGCCGCAAGATCAGAAGGATTTACGTCCAGACAAAAAAGGAAAAAGGGCAAAACCAATGTTGCAACCTGAGAAATGAAACGGAAAATTCAGGATGGAAACTGACATAGGTCTGATTCCCGAACTGCCATACGAACGGACGTAAATTTTAGGATAGAAACGTATTTGCTTATAGAATCACTCGCAAGTTCATACGAACGCACGAGCGTACGGGAAAAATAGGATGATCGGCACCCAAATCCAAGCTGTTACCTGTTTCTTTGAATCGACCCTAATGTGTAAACTGGCACACAGATATTCTATATCTAATAAGTTCCAGGAATCCTCATACAAAATATTATCACAATGGTACTGTGTGCCCTCTAGAATGGCCAAGATCTTTACTTCCAGTTCCACCCTGTGTTGGAGATGCTCATAGGCCCAGGGTACAATGCTACATAATTTTGGAGGAAAATTAATTAAAGGTACATAAAATCAGCCTTCAAGAGTGGATTTGAAAGATGACCCGGCAGGTTACTTATTGAACATAGCAGAGTTATCCCCCAAAGCAGGAGAAAATCCCTACTCAATCCTCTCTTAAATGCAGCAAAAGCCTGCATCCCATCTTGCTGGAAATCAACCAATCCCCCAACCACAGCTTTATGGCTGACTACAATGAAAGAAATATGCAGAATGGAGGAACTGACAGCTTCCTTAAAGGGCAAATATTTCAGTGAAATATTGGGAAATATGGATGCCCTGAAATCCATAGAAGACAGAATTCCTTTTATATTTCAGAAAGTAAAATGAAGGCTTATTTAAGCTCTGAGCCTTTCCTTCTACTCCATCCTTTCCCCTGACAACCCCCCCCCCCCCCCCCACACACACACACACTTAACACTTAATGCTATTGCTTTCTCTTCAGGTATTGCTTTATTTTTTATTCCTTTCTTCCCTTTCCCCTACTTTCTCTCTTTTTTCCCCTTTCTTGTTATTAAAAGAAAAGTTAACGAGGGGAGACATTCGGCAGTCAAGTGGTTTATTTTATTAAAATGCTGATACCTACACAAGTGCAAAATAATCAAATAATCTACATCCAGAGGATACAAAATAGGTAAAGCATAACAATATTTACATGACTGATGTGAAATGATTTTTCTTGAACTCATTAATGATCATTTTAGCTCTGTACACTATATATGTTTATGCACTGAAATGTCAAAGCTTGTCTGTGGAAATCTCCTTTTTTCAATAAAAAGAAAAAAAAACACCTTTAGACTTACCGGTAACTAATTTTTCATGAATCCTTCAGCTTGACCACATGGAGAGATTATGCTCCACCTCCTAGAAGGAAACACAAACATGAATAGAGATTAAAAGCCCACACCCCTTCTTCCCCACATCCGTATTTGAAAAGAAAATCCACCCTTGGACTCTGGGCGGGTAATCAGCAGTCAAGCTGAAGGATTCCTGAAAAATCAATTACCCGTAAGTCTAACGGTGGTTTATCGAAGTCATCCTTCAGCTTGACCACATGGAGGGGATTAGGCAAGTAATTATACCTTAGTGGTGGGAAGCTGCAAGTAGTACCCTTCTACCGAATGCCTGGTGTTTTGCAGATAGTAAATCAAGTCTATAATGTTTGAGGAAGGTGTGGGGTGATGACCACATTGCTGCTTTGCAGATCTCATTTATAGAGGCACCAGTTCTTTCTGCCAATGACGTAGCCATAGCTTTTGTAGAATGAGCAGATACTTCTGGGGGAGATACCCCCTTAGTCAAATATGCTTGTGCAATAGTCTGCTTTATCCATCTGGCTATAGTAGCTGAAGCTGTTCCACTGTGCGCCACTCTCTTGACCTTTCCAAATAAATGATCAATGTTCTTCTAACATCAAGCAGCAAGAGATCTTCTTCCTTGCCTGCTCCATTTGGCAATGTCGGAAGACATCTCTTGTGACCTGTTAGCCAAAGTCACTATTTTTTGTAAAAATAATGGATTGGGTCTAAGTATAACCTTGTCTGGTAGTATTGCACAATATGGTTCCATAACAGATAAGGCTTGTATTTCACTTACCTGCCTGGCTAAAGTTATAGCTAGCAAAAAACAACATTTCAATGATAACCATTTCTCTGAAACTTCATCCATGGGCTCCATTAATAAAATAGACAAATCCCATGTAGGGAATCACTTAAATGGTGCAGGTCTTTTTCACATAATTGCTCTAAAAAACAATTGATTGGTTAATTTTGTCTCAATTTCTGTTCAAGAAATGATAATGCAGAAGTTTGAGTCTTTAAGGTACTTACAGCCAGACCCTTATCAAAACCTTTCTGCAGGAATTCTGTCTTTTTTTTCTTCAACTTAATCATTTCACAAAAAGAGGAAGACCTTTTCCATATCTTTCCGTAGATCTTCCTACTAGTTAACTTATGGCTGGACAGAAGAGATTCAGTCATTCTCGATGAACAACCCTTATTACTTAGTATGGTCCTTTAAGGATTTGTGCTGTTAGAAGTAGTCTCAATGGATTCTGATGCAGAATGATCTCCTGATGAATTATGTTTGGAATGTCTGGAAGCCTCAAGCAACCTTTCCCTGCCATCTTCATTATTCTGCGAACCAAGCTTGCTTCGGCCAGAACGCAGTGAGGGTTACCATCACTTTTTTCCTGTACAATCTTCCAAATCAGGATTCTGAAAGGGGGAAAGGCATAAGCAAGGTGAAAATCCCATGGCTGAGCCAGAGAATCTATTGCTAATGTACCCTTTTCTCTTGTCAGGGAAAAAAATGTATTTTGTATTCCCAGCACTGGCAAACAAGTCAATATGTGGGCGACCACAAGCACTTACGATCTGCTGATAGACCTGCTGATTTAAACACCATTCGGTCTGTTGGATCTTTACATCACTTAGCAAGTCTGCAAGAGGATCCCTTTCAGATGGACTGCTGACAATGACTGGATCTGATGCTGGAGTGGTACTAGAATTTATCTTGCTAATGTCATTAGCTTGACTGACCTGGTTCCCCCTTTGTGATTTATATACGCCACTGTCTGACCTTTAAATGAACTCGTTTGCCCAGTATTGATGGTCGAAAGTGATCTAGTTTGAGGGCCTGGCTGTCACCTTTTTTGATCACCTCCCCTGAACCTGCTGGCTTCCTAAATGGGCTCTCCAACCCTAGTTTCTTGCATCTTTTGTGACTATTACTGGGTTGGTCTGTCTCCACTCTTTTCCTTTTCCCAGGTTCTCTGGATTTATTCATCACTTTAGATCTTGTAACACTATTGCTCTAATGAACTCTTTTGTCCCACTTTTCCCACAGGAATGTCTGCAGGGTTCTTGTGTGTAACTAAGCCCAAGGTACTGCAGGAATTGCCGAGGTCGTGAACCCCAGCACTCTCATCACGACCCTTATGGAGGCCCGAGGATTGTTTGTTATGTCTAGCACCTCTGCAATCCTGTCTTTTTTTTCCTGTGGAAGACAGGACAGGAGGAAAATGACTTTTTCTGGGTGCTGTTTATGTTGAACCCCAGGAACTTGCACTATTGACTGGGCATTAGGCTGAACTTCTCCAGTTTATTTCCCACCCCAGATTCTTTAATACTGCCAGTGTCCTTTCTAGATCTGTTAACAATGCCACCTGTGCCTTTTTATTGAATCTTTTTAGATTCAAAATCATCCGGTAAGTCCCTAATGGTTTCTTAACCAGAAAAAAACGACCCACAGGGGTCTATCACATTTTTCTGTAGAAGCTCCTAAAGCACTAGCGGAAAGGCTTCTCTCTTGTTGGGGTCTTTTGGTAGTCTGGTTACCAAGAATGATGACTGGGGGAGGGATGCAAATTCTAATTGATACCCATTTTCCAGCGTTTGTAGTACAAACTGATTTTGTGTAATTTCTCTCCAGGTGGGAATAAACGAGGAGAGTCTCCCCCCCACCGGATAGTCTTTGTCAGGACTGCAGCTTAGGCCCCTCCGAAGTCTTGTTAATTAAAGAATAGCTTCTTTGGGGCCGAGGCTGAGCCCAACGTCTCTTGGTATCACTTGGTCTGGGCTGAGTCAGGCTTGGAATTGATCTCCGTCTATTACTCGGCCTTGGATTATAACTTAGTAGGACACTTTTTCCCTGCTTTATTTGATGGGGTTAGACTTAGTCTTCACCAAATAGAAGACCACCATGGAATGGATACACCAAAGTTTAGTTTTGAACACACTATCGCCTGACCGCATGAAAACAAGGCACAGGCATTAGCTGAGGCCCTGATGAGTTCCTGTGAAGCATTAGTAAGAAAGGCCATTGCTCTAATTAGAGTTGCTAAAGTAGCTACCAGGTCCTGTGAAGGAACCTTACTGTCCATGTGAGCCTTGAGAGTATCCACCCACTTAGCCATGCTTCTAAGGACCACATCTGAGGCCATTGCTGGTCTAAACATAAAGGCTACTGCATCCCAAGCTCTTCTTAATATATGTTCTCCCCTGTGATCCATTAGAACGCGTAATGCCCCCATGTCCTCAAAACTTAAATCTGCTGATCTAGACTTTTGACCTAAAGGGGCGTCCAATTTTGGATGTTGAAGGGAAAGTTTCTTTTTAAGGATTTAGGCATGAATATTTTTTTTCCCTGGAAGGTCCCTTTTAACCTCCCTGGCGTTGTGAAAAAGACAAATGCAATGGTAACGAAAGCGTTACCATTGCATTTGTCTCTGACACACGGCTCCGCCCCCATGAGCCTCTGCGACTCACAGAGACGGAACCCGGAAGCGGAGACGGACGCCGCAGCCGCGGCTCTCACCTGCGATCGCGGCGGAGACATCGCTGGATCGCAGGGAGAAGGTAAGGAGGCTGCGCCGCCCGCTCTTGCTCCCAAATCGATCCCGAGCGTGACTCGGGGTTACCGCCACTTACAGCGCAAATTAACCCCGAGTCACGCTCGGGATCGCCGCCAAGGGGGTTAATCTTAACCATATCCTTTTACGACTGAATGGATCGGAAAAGCTTTCTCCAATATTTTGACTAAAATCTCTTTATACATTTTGGCCTCAATTCAATAAGAGTTGAAAAAAATTCTCATGGAAGAAAAAGATTCAATTCATGAGAAAAAAGCTGATAATTTCACTGTTGCTGAATTTCCAGCTAGGAAAACAATGAAAGTCAATGGCACTTTTTTATTCCTAAGAAAAGTAGAGAGCTGTTTACTCGTTTTACACTGTAGTAAAAGCTGTCATTCTGTCTGGGGATTCAGTAACAGTGACACTCTCAGTCTTTTTTCTTATGAATTTAATTTTTTACTACCATGAGAATTTTTTTCAACCCTTATTGAATCGAGGCCTTTGTCTTGTAGTGTAGGGGTTTTATCTTCCTGTTGAATTCTCCTGTAATAATAAATCAAGTTCCTCTGAAAACTTATGGGAACCTTCCTGCTCCCTTTCTTCCTGGACCCCCTCGCCCATGGAATCCTGCTAGGAACCATGTTCTTCCACTAATTCCCCCGGCTCAAATGTTACATCAATCTCTACTGGAGTGGAAGGCAAGGCACTGGACATTGTGCTAACTAATGATAATCCCTGTTTTTAGGCTGATCATCAGTAACTGAAGTAGGGTTAGGTGCTGAGACCATCCAGAATGAGTGACAAAATCATTCTGGGCATCCTGCATAGAGGCTAAGTGTCACTGAATCAGCCTCTTTTCACAGTGCCTAGTCTTTTTTGCGGCTTTAGCATGCTTTTTGTCTTCAGTTTTAGATTTTGACTCATTTTCTTTCTAAAATATAATCATAAAATATACAATTAAATACCAGTTTTAGCCTTGCTAATGGTATCCACAGTCATAAAAAAGTAAAAAATGTCCTACCGCATGCTGCACTTCATTGTCGGCATTTCTGTCCAACATGATCCTCTTTGTGGCAGGGAACGCTGCCCTGCTAATGCTGCTGCCTCCGCCATCGCCGCTATTTCTCTTCAGTACGCTCCTTATCAATCACCCGGTGTGCCGGGTACCAAGCTCCGGAAGGGGGGACCCTATGTCATTTTTCTTGTAAATAACCCCATGTTACCTGTCACCCAGCAGGCGTAACAGGGTTTCAGCAGCAGCAGGAGAGCAGAAGCCAAAGTGATCAATAAAAGTCGGATCACCACTGTACAGTACAGTTGAATGTATGATGGTAACTGTCATATATCCCTGCTAAAATCATTTGGTGATAGGTTTGTTTCCCTTGGGCATCCTGATTTGGGATGACACAACTCACTTTTCCGCCATTCCTACGGCATAGTGTGGATCCTTATCCATTCAGCTTTATGCATGGAGCTGGTGCCCTCCAACTACACCTCTGCTTTAGAGATAAAAATAGTTGGAACCAAGATAGCTACTTGGCAGTAACACCGACGCACATGGAGCACGGGTTAGACTTCACGTGAGCAGGCGTGGTCTTAAGAGCAGGAAGGAAACATCTAGGAGGTTATTTAAGGGGGACCCTTCTCTAGTTCTGTGTTCTATACGTTGCCCAGAGGGCAAATGAGAACGGTACTGTAACGCTGACAGAAGCTGTGATTTATTACTGTGTTTGGAAGAGCTGCTGTTTAATGCTTAAACTGTAAGAATAGAGGCACTTGTGGTTTATTTCAACTTAAGACTCTCCTGGATTTTATCAACTAAGAGAAAGTTCACCTCGCACCTACACCAGACCAAACCAATGTCACCCACCCCAGGTCAAAGAACCCCTCTTACCCCTCACATCCTCTGCCACTTGCCTGGTGGAGGGGCCTAGCAGTTGGTCTCAACAGACCAGAACTTTTCCCACATGCTTTTAGCAGACTTGATGTAGGCGCTACCAAAACAAAGCCTGGCTTGGATGTTTTTCTTTGTAAGAAAAGGCTTGTGTTTTTCCACCCTGCCCCACAGCCCAGACATATAAAGAATACAGAGGTTGTCACATGCAGTACATGATCAATATTTTCCAGAAATCATTGCAGCTTCTTAAATGTTGCTGTAGATCTCATGACTGATGACCATCTTCACTATGATCTATGGTATATTTAAACTGAACCGGCAAGGCTAAAAGACACCAGGGCCGGCCGACTAAATGCCCCTGGGACATTCTGATTCGGGATGCTTCTTGTATTGTCATGTGACAGTCAGGAGGTTAAAGGAACAGAGGTTAGAGAGTAGGACATTCACACCATAACCTTGTTTATTGCTGGATCTAGGGGGTGTGGCTGAAATGATCCTGTATGAGCATGCAAGTCTGTGGAGGAGGCTAGGTCCGCCATATATCAGCTAAGCCTATGATGCTAAAGGAGTTTGTTCTAAACAAATAATGAATGGAGGTGAGCTTATTACTCACTAAGCATGTGTTCCAGAGAGCACAGGTGACTATGGTGGGGGGGGGTGGTGAGATAAAGAAAGACTGAGGAGAGAGAGAAAATCCCAGAGATGTCATCTGCAGCGAGCAGGAGCAGAAAGAGGGTAAGATGGTGGGTGTAAGATTGAAATGTAGACGGGTGTTTGTTGAGAGAGAAAAGACAGCATTAGTGAAGGTGATGAATTTATGAGCAAAGAGATATAGGGAGGACAAAAGTGAAGGGGAGATGTAAATGTACTATGTGCATAACTCTGTGTATTAGCGGAATCATGATAGTGAAGAACATTGTTAGGATTCAGACAAGCAGAGTCTTGTCTTGATCCACCCAGATCACTTTAATTTGGCATAGCACTTGAAATTGCGCCAGCACCTAAAAAGAAGGCAGTTGCAATATTGTATAAACCTTATTAGTTATCGTTTATAAGTTTGTATAAAGGAACCTGATACTTATGCATATACCTATGTTTTTTCTATCGTGTTCTGTCGCTTACATAATATATTGTCTGAAAATGTATAAATAAATAAAACATTGGGGCCCCAGCAAGTTAGTCTTCAGCTGGGCATCTGGGGGTGGGCAGAGCTATAAATGAAGGTATCGTTAACAAAGAGACTAGTAATCAATGAGAACCCTGCATATAGAGATTTAACAAAGGTGAAGATAAAAAAAACATAGCCTAAATATATTTGCAGTCAAAAAAATAAAAAGCTTAACATCAGATACAATAAAAATATTAAATATGTCAAAACAGTTGGAAACAGAGGAACGTGACAGGAAAGGGTTAATAATGATTGCAGCAGGTTGGATTTGCACTTTAAAACCTTGTATGTAAAACCCTGTGGAATTGGTGCTGTCTTACATCATTCCAATCTCCCATATGGCTCATACAGACTCTCTTTTACTAAGCTTTGATGCTGTGAATATAGGAAGTTATCCTGTACCCAGAAAGGAAGTTTATCTTGTCACTTTCTATCTATTTGGGGTTTGATTCCAAGTAACCTAGTCCTTACCACATAGTAGTTATCCTATCATCCCAACTATTTTCCCTGTACCTTGGTCACCTTGTGGGATATTGAGGTATCACTAGGGTGTTTCAGCTGGATAAACTGTGTATTAGTGACATGCAGTCCACTTTTAGTGAACCGCAGTGGGTATCCCCAATGTCGGGGAATGCTAAGTTCCGAGATCTATTTAAGTCACATAAACAGCGATTAAGCAATTATAATGGAATTTGGATGTGTGTACATTTGAAGCTTACATTAGAGACCGTATTATCCCAGAGGGTTTTAGAGAATGCATTTTGCATTTTGCTGAGCATTTAAGGACAGGGGCTTTATGAAGAAATGGCAAGTGAAATGTATTGAACATGGTATTAAGATAATGTAAATGATCATGGAGGAGGAACAAATTCAGTTATCAGTATTAGAACAATAGATTACTCTGAGTTGGATGAATTCAAGGATGTAGCAGAATTAAAATCCCTCAATGATCAAATTAAAAAGGAGTTCCAAAAAGTGCAAACATTTTTAAAAGATACAAAGCAAAGGAAGTTCAAAAGGGACACTGGATTTTCAGAGGGGTGATGTATGTTTGAGAAGTATAAAAAGACATATAAGTTGATCCAATTGGCATAGGAAATCATTTAGGGAAGTCTTAAGCTATTTGTCTGGGTGGGACACAGAAACCTCAAATGAGGGAGTACCATGATCTAGGAAATCATCAGTGAGTTTTTTAGTACCTCTAACCCGCAGAGGAGGTGACAACGGAGAAGAAAAAGAAACCACCAAAATCACTAGGGATGGGCCGCAGTTACCCATCCAGATGCCAGTAATGGTTTAATCTAACAAATTCCTAAATGTTATCAACCTTATTATCAACTGATTTTCCATTGACTGAAGTCTGCCTATCACTTCTGCCTAAGATATTGACCTTCTCCCCAGTGTCAGGAGAGGATAGGCTTGCCCTCTATAAGGACACATAACTGTGGTTCTTTTTAAATGCATGCTGGTGAAAGTGAAGGTATTGGAACAGTTCTGTCCAGTTGAAATTGGCTGCAAGCCCCGGAGAGAATAAGCCTTGTAGCCCGAGGCTGCGGACTCTGGGAAGGATTTAATTCCTGATTTAATGCCAAATTTGACCCACTTACGAGTCCTTTCCTCTTCTGAGTTTAAACAAAAATGCATTTTGCTTTATGCCGTTGGTACAACAGGACAAAAGATGGCGCTGGTGGTTTCTGGTGGAGATAACCTTTCCAAAGGAGAGCGATCTGCACTGCATGAACTGGAATCATTGACCAATTTTGTGATCCGTCCAAGGGTAGTATTGTGGTGCTTTTACGCACCTCTTACTGCCTGGATGTGATCCGTTCCCATCTGTCATGTAGCGAGGCATATTTGAAATTGTCCTATAATTCGTTCCCTGCTTTGGTAGGGAGATTAAATGACAAACTAGACTGGGCAAGGGAGGGGCGCCTCATCACTGGCAAGGTAAGGTAAGCTAAGGTGAACCTTTTTATGGGTACCTATTCAGCTACAACTAAACTACCCTCTGGCACCTTTGAAGAAGTGAGCTTGTCTCACGGAACGCGTGGGGGATCAGGACGCCAGTCTTTAGCAGGGACACCTCTCAGCCTCCGATCTGGTGATATCTCATGCACTTTCATTATTTACAAATTTATCTTTTTTGGGGCAAGTTGATTGGTTATTTGTTCTCTCTTTCTATATGGGATAAACTTATACATGTTTTGAATGTTATACTGTAGCACTTAGCACTTTCATAAATCAGCATTTAGCACTTTAATACTGCACTAGTCACTTTATTCACAAGGGGAAGAGGGATGATTGTCTGTGTCCCTGCTATTGGATTTTTGTTTTTAAAAAAATATTTGTGATGGTATATTTGTAACCATTAATAAATATTGATCATTTATGATATACTTTTGATTCAAGCTATTTGATTTGGTGGTGCCTGGGGACGCCCCTGGTGGTAGCTGGGGACACACATATTGTGTACTTGTATTTGGATATACTCTTTTTGGGGATTCCTTTAAGGCACACCTACATATATACATTGTTAAGAAACAAAAACATTTTAGTTAAGTGGTGCATTGGGAAAAAAACTTATTTTGGATTACAACTAAACTATCACATAATGGCAGTTGAGCTTGTAGTGCTTTCAGATTTTTTGCAGTTAACTAATAAGGCTGACCCCCAGTGCTGAGCTCTGTGCACTGTAACTGCATGTATCATTGCTGGAAAGCATCAGGGGTTGGGCCTGCTTGGCCAGGGAGAAAAATGGCCGACTGCATCAGGTTCGTGTTGTTATGAATATTAGACAAAGGTTTATTAAATACAGGTGAAACACAGGTGACAACATAAACTTCCTTTCTGGGTATACTTTAGACAAGGCAAAAGACAAAGCTGAGCATAGTAAATTTACCAATCAATGAAGTCCGATGGGTTAAACTTTTCTCTTCTGCTCCAAATTTCCTTTCTGAACAACAAAAAGATGGGAGCCGCCAGACTAAGCCCCCAATGATCCAGGGAAAACAGTGCCGCACCACCTCAAGTATAAAATATATATTTCACCTTTATTAAATTGTTTGCAAACACGCACCGCAACATGAACAGACACACTACATGAAGTTAAAAAACATTACTAAAAACATGAGATATTGGGATATCCAAGCTGGCTAGCTGTGTGATACAATGCAATTTAAATGGGTATAATGGGTTCCCGAATGCTGCCCCAAAGTGCTAATCAAAAAACTGCATAGTGAATGTATAAAACGGTGCTACAAATAAATAATGTGACAACTATACACGTGATATAAAATACAATACAATAACAAAGTGTTAAAGATATATAATACAATGTGCAAAAATACTACAAGATAAAGTGCAAAGTGCTAAGTATTGAGGTTTGTGCATATGAATTTGTGCCAGACCCCTTAAGTGAAGGGCAGAATATCAAACATTTGAATGGGAACTAGCCTATAATAGATACAAAATGATTACATCACCGTATTCAAATGGCCAGCATCCAACGATATCAAAACCGAAAGCAAGCGACGCGTTGCGTGGTTAGGACATTACCACTTCGTCAGGCTTTCTGACGGCTTCTTCCCCTGCACTTCCAGTTTCACTGTGTCAGACTGTGAGCAAGCACACAGCCCCTGCAGCACACAGCCAGGAGGTGTGAATGGGCTGTGCTCGCTCACAGGCTGACGACATGCCAGAGCCCAACGTAGCTGGCAGGGAAGGGAGGGAAGGTGGTCATGACTGGAGCTTGCTGGGGATGAGCAGAGCTGGCCAGATGCAGACTGAGGGCAAGGGACTTCAACTGAGATGAGGGACCAGCGCTGAGGGACCACAAGCAGAAAGTGAAACCGGAAGTGCGCAGGAAGAAGAGCAGAAGAGAAAAGTAAAACCCAGAGTACTTCATTGACTGGTAAGTTTACTATGCTTAGTATGACTTTAATGGCCAGCAATTAATGCTAATTATAATAATTTCCACTGGTCACTCTGCTCCAGCTCTGTGCACTCGCCTTAAGCCATTCAGACATGCCTGGCGAGCACGGACAATGGATGGAGGGATGTTGGAGGAGGCCTTGTGTGCACCATGGGATTGAATGCCTGAAACTCCCTGAAAAGGCCTGTGGTTTAGTCTCCTTACAGGCTCAGTGGGAATGTACCACTTTAGAGAGGAAGTCCACACTTTTTGTAACCTTCTAACCACCCTCCCATTTGGGACATACAATGCAATAGATAAACTGGGAGCGAGCTTACCTGAGGTTGCTCTAAAACCTTGAGTGCAAGCCATGGGGTGGAAGTGTCGAAGACCTCACAGTACAGCCTAGACCCCACACCCCATGTGCTTGTACAAATTCAGAACAAAGGAAGGATGGCAGCCGTTCAGACCATTTTATAAGCTTGCACTCGAGGTTAAAGGGCAATCTGAGGTATCCTAATTGCCCTGCTCACATGCACCTCCCAGGTTAGTTATAAAATGGTCTGAGCGGCTGCCATCCTTCCTTAGTTCTTCCTCTTTAATCACCCAAGAAACCTGTCCCATAAACTTACACTACATGCAAGTGGTATGATGGTGAATTCCCCCCCTAGCAGTGTGCCTGAAACAGGCTCCCTAATATAATGCTGTAACACATAGGTGGCCTGTCTAAAACTGATCAAATTGTTTTGTTTTTTAAACCAAAGAGGCCTTTCTCTGGAGCGTACATGGAAGAAGTAGGTTAAGGAATTCCCCCCCAGCAAAGGCCCTAATATATATATATATATATATATATATATATATATATATATATATATATGGTATTATTTTATTTAATACAATACAAAGTAATATTAAATTGTTTCTTTAAAGCAAATCTGTCTATTCAGCATATTAGTGCCTTTATACCCCTAGGACAGAGAACTAAATGCCGCAACACAATAACATGCTATTCATCCTGTCTCTGTCACCGACTTATTTGCATCACTTCTCAATAACCTGTTTTGACTTGTAATGACATTAACATATGAAGGAACGAAAATATCTTTTCAGCAAGAGCAAGTAACGCCCGGCTTAGTATCATCAAGAAAGTCATATAGATCAGGAAGCTGCAACAGAAAACAGACAAACTTCCAAAAGCCAGAAATAACAAAAAAAAAAAAACACAATACAAAGAAAATATTGTGGAGCCATAGCAAAAATGCCAGATAAGTCAGCGTCCGTCAGCTGAACTTTCATGCGATGAAATGGCTGCACGAACCTCTCCATTGCTACATTTCTCAATGTATATGTAATGTATGGCTTATGGGGATTGTTAATTGTGGGGCTGGTGACCGCGCCGCCATTTCTAATAATAACAAAATCAGGCGTTTAGGCTCTTTGTGTTCAGCGTCTCTCAAGAGAAAAGTATTTTCTTTTGTTGAGGGAAATACTATGATGGGACAAAGGTCACACACAATATCGTTATGTCAACAAGACGTGTGAACAACTAATGGAACAAATGATTACAAATGTACGATGCACGATACTTTGTGTCACGCTTGGGGGGTAACTCCAGACCTCTTGATGAGCTCGCAACCCCCAATCTCCACAGCCAGCTTCACCTGTAGGAGCCCCCGCTTGCCGGGACGCAAGTTACGCCTACCCGGGATCGGTTGCCCCCAGGACTTATTGGCTCAAAGGATGCAAGCTTAAATGGAGAGATCTGGAGAACCAATAACTGGAGCATGAGTGACGGAAGTCCAGAGACAGGCAATAGGTCGATAACGGGAAGGCAGAGATCGTAGCGGCACCAGGGGTCAGGCAAGACGGAGTAGGGGTACAGGCAGAGGTCAGCAACTGGGGTTCAGGATCTAGAAGCGTCAGTTCAGGCAAGGGTCGGCAACAAGGGTACAGGATCAAGAGGCGTCAATACAGGCAGAGGTCGGCAACAAGGATTCAGGATCGAGAGGCGTCAAATACAGGCAGAGGTCGGCAACAAGGATTCAGGATCGAGAATGGTCGGACAATCAAATCGGCAACGGGCTAGACTTCACAGGAAAAGGTAACACAGGGTTCTGAGCGCTATCACAGGCAATGGGCAACTGAGGGAGGAAACCCTTTAGAGGGGCAGACAAAGAGGGAAGGTGTGAATGATTGGTGCACTTAGGATCCAAGCCAGGATTGGCCTGACCTGTCCCTAGCTGGGCTCATTGGCCCACAACAGGAGAGAGGGAGGAGTTCCTCCCCAGGCTGAGCCCGCAGGCTCTAACACAGCTGCCTCCGGCGGACGCGCTGAGAGCAGCGCCGCCGGAGGGCATATGAAAAACGTGCTCGCGTGGCAGAGAGAGGCGGGGACGAGGAGGGAGCACAGCCGTGCTCGTGGACGCGCCGGCTGCCGAGTGGGAACTGCTGCTGCGGCCAGCCGCCCGGGGACAACGCTGGAATGGGGTCCAGGTAAGTGCCAGTTCCTTTGTTTTATGGCAGCGTGTTCTATAAAATCAAAGCCAATCACTACTCCTTTAAACAGGACCTTTAGTATCATTTAATGAAAAGTCCAAACCCTTAAAAAAAACTATTTCCCTTTCTTATTATTCTTTAGACCACTGGGATACAACTCTGTTCAGGACTCTAGGATACGTACGCCACCATCTTACCTCAGAAGCATCACATACTGAGGAGAGGGGGTCAAAAGTGCAGGGAGCAGGTTATAGCTGTGCTTTGTACACACAGAGCAGAGCTGGGGTCAGGAAATGGTCTGCAATCCCAGAAGTGGCACATTCAGAAGACACTTTTTGTCTGCAGACAGCCTGAGATTCCACAGGTCGCCCTCTTGGATGTTTAAAGGCTCAGAAAATGCAGTAGATGCAGGTAGGATGATTTTTAATGTGGGCAATCTGTATGTACAGGGTGTGGGAAACATATAACATAGGCTTTTATGCAGGGTGAAGGTCCAGTTTATGCTGTGTCCATCCTCTTAGAAGGTATCATATTTTATTATCACATAAAACTAAATCAAGGAGGTTTTAAAGGATAAGTCCACTTTTGTGGACTTTTCCTAAAGACTTTAGACTCATTAGCCTTGATTCAATAAGAGTTGAAATAAATTCTCATGGTAGTAAAAAAATTCAATTCAAGAGAAAAAAGCCTGAGAATTTCACTGTTTCAAAATCACCAGCTAGGTAAACATTGGAAGTCAATGGCATAGTAGAGAACTGTTTACTCTTGAAACAAGGCCATTGTGCCAATAAACACGAAGAAAAAGTCAATTTACAGTATCGGTGAGTACACCCCTAACAAAACAAACAAAAATATGTTTTTTTTATCTTTTCATGGAAAAACACCAGGTGTGTAACTCGAGGGGGTACCGGAGGTCAAGGGGGCTTCATAAATGTTTCTCTTTCATCTTATTCATCATATTTGTGCTCATTTGGCATTATTTAGATATAGGAAGCAACATTTGTCTTTGCAGTCATTAGTTGTTTAGCTGCATCCATCCAGCATTAAAAAAAAGAAAAAGGTTAATGTATGAACTGTAAACGGTGCCCCTTTAATGTTGACACCAGGGCCCTATCACATTCAGTCTCAACACTGACAACAATTTGATACAATGTAAAGTAGTCAATGTACAGCTTGACTAACAGTGTAACTCAGCTCACAATCATTAATGTAACCCCTGGCAACAAATGTGAGTACACCCCTAAGTGATAAACGGTTGTGCCCCAAGTGTCAACAATTTGTGTGGCCACCATTATCTTCCTTACCTCTCTTGGGCATGGACACTGGAATCGTCTTCCTCTCCTGCATGATGACATTACCGAGCTGGTGGATGTTAGAGAGCAACTCAACCTCTTTGGTCAACCATGGTGAGGCCTGTTCTGAGTGGAACCTGTCTTGTTAAGATGCTGTGTGGTCTTAGCCACCATGCTGCAGCTCAGTTTTAGGGTGTGGACAATCTTCTTATAGCCTAGGCCATCTTTATGTAGAGCAACAATTCAATTTTTCAGATCCTTTGCCATTAATATGCCACACTGAACTTCCTGTGACCATTATGAGAGGGCGTGATAGCAATAACAACATTTGAACACATCTGCTCCTCATTCTCAAATGAGACCTTGTAACACTAACAAGTCTCACTGGGGTGGGAAATGGCTACTTGGGCACAATTTGGCCATTTTCACTTATGGGTGTACTATAGCCGAATCATGAGACAGACAAATCTTTACCAAGCTGGCTTGTTCCTATCTACTACAGGTATGTGAATTTTTAATTTTATGTTGGCTGTGGTAGATTTGTTGGGTCAATAGTGTTGATTGATTGTTTAGCTGTAGGTTCTGTACCCAGTGGCATCCAAACGTGACCCAGATTAATCGTAATTCACCACTTTACCTGCACTGCTCACAGATGCTTATATACTTCGTTGCACTCACACTGTGGACAGAACATTGCAAAACTTGCATTTCCAGCACATGAAGTGTGGAATGAATGTTGTTTCCATAGTGTAAGTCAGCTTTAACAAGTCACAGCTTTCTGAGTAAAAAAAAAAACAAAAAACAAAGAACCCTGTAGCTCAGAAATCTCCAACTTATATTACAATGAGAGCCAAATTGAGAACTGAGAGATAACTGGGAGACACATTTTACGTGTAGAGATAATGTGAGTCATGCTAAACATTTTGTGAAGCCAGTGAACATTGCGGTGTGCATTGCAGTGTGGATTGCAACCTGCATCCTGGTGAGTTTTTTGTGAGATAACACACAAAAAGTGCAAATAAGAGCATTTGTCCTACATTTTCCGCCAAAAAAAATCATCTGTACATGTGATGGCACGTTTACAGTTTAGATACATTATATTTCCAGTGATGTAAGAACATATGTTTAAAGGGTAATTCCACTTTCAATGACATTTTTAAAAGTTTCCAATCTAGTGTGCCAATATGATGTGCTCAAGGTGCTGAGTTTATCTATTAATTTTTTGCTTTTCTATGTTTGGGAAACTCCATGTTATAAAATAAAACAGTTCTAGCCAAAGCTGCTAATAAACACAACTGTTACAGTTGAAGGATTCTAGGATTTGTAGTGAGATAAGGATACTAGGAGCTTTACTGAGGGGCAAGAAAGCTACTCCTACTTTACCAAGACAGATCCACTGGAATATAAGAAACATGGACACAGCATGCTGATATACAAATGTTTATTTTACATCCCAGCAGAGGAAAACAATATGTGAGAACACCAAAAAAACCTAACAAAAGGGAGTTTTCCTTTAAAGTTTGGAAACAACAGCTCCCTATGGGCTATGCTAAATAGTTCACCATTCTTTCTGCATAACCCGTTGTTTCCAAACTTACCTCTTTGGAAAAATGATGTGCCTAGGCTGTAAAAATGTCCATCACAGGTACAGGTAATTGGGGATGGGGGGGGGGGGTGGGTTGGAAAAACATTTTTTTGCAATTTTTGTGCCTAAACACTAAAAAGCTCACTAGGATGCAGGTTGCAATCCACACCACAATGCACACTGCAAATCACTATGGCTTCACCAAATATTTAACATGACCCCCAATGGACACATTTGTAGGACAGTAAACAGTGGCAGACAGGGTCTGGTGAACGTCGGGCGCTGTACGCAAAACCACATTTAAGAAAGCGAATCTGGTGAGCGCCTCTAACAGCGCCATGTAGCGTCACATGTATTAATACAGGCGGCTCAGCGTATAGCGCCGGTGCTCTAGGTTCCAGAGCACCATGTAGTACCGGTCGCTCTGTAGCACTATCCCATACATTTCAATGGGGCTTCATTAGTTGTGTATAAATAGCGTGTTTGGCAATTTATTTATTTATTTTTTTGCTCAAATCATTGTGTGACCTCTCCTGGCTGCAAACAAACTTTTTTGACTTCTTATATTTTTATGCAGAATTGTATTTACAGGTCTGGCACTAAAGTGTTATTGTCACAGTGTTAAAACAATATCATTCCATGTGTTTTTACTTTGTTACTGGTGTATATGTGTTCAAAAACAGACTTTAATCACACAGCATCTAATGTTTTGTTAAATATGGTGCGCCGGATGCACTGAGCTGGCGCTACCTGTCGCTGGCTTCAGCACAATACTGTTGTTACAGCACACAACATACATCACATTCATCAATGCTGGCCGCTGTACAGATGCTCATCTGGCAATACCTGGCGTTAGTAGTGAATCAGCCTCCACGTGTATTTAGCATTTCGGAAGAACCAAATGATGGATACTGAGGACTGTTTGGCCAGAGGGCTTCCAAACCAGATAGATACCCTGTGGCTCATCTTCTCTTATATACAGGCTAACCTGAATGGACTAAAGTCTTCTCTCAGCCTTACATACTGTGTTACTATGAGGCCGATTCATTAATAGTGCCAGGTAGCGACAGATGAGCAACAGTAGCGGTATTTTCACAGCGCACGCTAGTATTCGCTGTGCTTGGCCGTTGTTCGGCTGTTGGCTGCGACTCAGTCGGTGTGCGGTAATGTTGAATACGGGGTTAGGAGTCGCTGTTTGACAGGTTCCGCGCTGTATGGGAGCGCATGACAGCGAATGGCCATAGCGAACGGCTCCCAGCATATTCATTAACAAATCACGCTCAAAAAATTCTCGCGCTGTGAAATGCTTGTTTAAACCCCAGAGCGCTGGCGGCGATGGGTTAAAAGTAGTTTTTTAACCCCCCAAACAACCATATTTTTGGAAAAAAAAATAAACATGTTTTTACAAACATTTTGTAATATGAATACATTAATATCAGACCTGTAATATCAATTCTGCACAATTTTTTTTTTACCTTCAAAAAAATATCTAACATTGCAGAAGTGGTCACAGAATTTTTGCCATTTAAAAAACATTAATAGCAATTAATTAAGAATATTTAAAGATTGCTCCATTGAAATGCATTGGAGAGCGCCAGGTAGCGAGAGGTCATACCTGTCGCTGTTCAAGGTCGCTCGCTGGCGCTGTGGGGTGAGGCTGGAATAATGATGAATGATTCACTATCTGGCGCTCTCTCAGTCGCTAAGCAGGATCAGCTTGATAAATGTGTGATTGCGGAGGGGTGCCGGCGTTCTCGTGGCGGTGAGCGTCATTACCGTTCGCTCACCATTCGCTACCTGGCGCTATCCCTTGTTAAATTAGGGCCTTAGTTACTGTTGGGATTGATTTTTTTTACTAAAAATTATACTAATGAAAGGGGATAAACTGGTATGGACTCCAAGGGCAGAGGATTGCAACCTATCTGCCCATTGTCTAATTGAGAGTTGATAATTGTCCCCTCTCTCTGCCCTCAGTTTGTCAAACTAACCTCAGTGTTTGGCAGGTGTAATTAGCCGAATCCTGAGACAGACAAGTCTTTACCAAGCTGGCTTGTTCCTATTTACTACAGGTATATGGATTTTGAATTTTATTTTGCCAGTGCTAGATTTGTATTTGTTGGTTCAATACTGTTGATTGATTGTCTAGCTGTAATATATCTGTAAATGCATACACAATGGCACTGATGTTTAACTAAGGTTCATTTTATTATAAGAAAACAGCTTTTACACATAATAAAGTAAGTTATTAATGGCTGCTATGATTAAAGCGGGTGATGACTTTGAACTTGTACAGTATAGTGATGGGAAGGATAGGAAAAGGGTATTTCCTCACTTTAATCTATGTTTCTGCCATGTTTGATACAGCTAATTGCACTTTTCAAAGGAAACATAAGAACTCTATTCCTCGTTGGCCGGTAATTACTTATCTCCTAATTTGTTTAATTGTGCTCTATGATATTTTAATCTGCAGTTAGATAGCTGAACAGGAAGCTCTGAGGGTCCTTAAAGAGTTTAAACTTCAGATCTGTTATTATAGGAACTGTTGTTTTTGTATGGGGAACAAATAGCCATGTCTGCACTTGGACAAAGATAAATTTTTACAAAAGAGCGGGGCATATTTATCGCCAAAGTCCAACCTCTGTTAGTTTTTATTTCAGTCAAGTATAACTAGTAGGACTTCATCTGTGCTGGCTTTAGACCTCTTTTACATGCATTGTAGGTGCCCAAGACGAGCTGTGGATGTAATATATATATAGAACTTTTTGGAGTACATCAACTTTCCCTCTCCACCGCCAACTGGGCTGCTCTTGGGGGCTCAAAGGCCATGCTGAAGAACCCATTTCTGATCTGGGTTCCTTGCTGTCCTTTCCAAATCTGCGTTCTTGTTAACTACAGATGATCGAATCTTTTAAAGATTCGGTTTGGATAATTTGCTGAATTGTTCCAAGTTTTTAACGAATCTCTGTTAAAAAAAAAGAAAAAAAGTTCACTTCTGCCCTCATTACAGAGCCGGGCTATGTTGTCATTCACCATTGGTGCCCCTCTCACTCATGTCCAGCCATGGGAGGTTGGCAGCGTGTACTGATGGCATGGCCGGCTTCCCTCCACTCCCCAGCTTCTGTGTCTATTGCACAGCAGGAAGGGAGAGTGCATTGTCAGCTGCATGACCCGGCTACTGGTGCTGTTTAGAGAGTGCCCGCTGCCAGTCAGCTTGCAGGTAAGTGACTGATACCTCCTTCCCTACAGTCCTCAGAGACACGAGTGTCCACGCAGATCGGTCTCGGTAGCACCGGAAGCCAGCCCACACAGTTGGCAGCACATCCGACTTCCCCACTCACCTCCAGCTGCCAGCAGCCCCCAGACTGTGGTGGTGGGGATGCTGGTGTGCAGCGTGGCATAGGGCAATCACCACTCTTCAGTCTTCAGATTCATACCGAGTTGAATTTTCCATAAAAATCGTAGTGAATAATGATTCAGACGAGCTATTACGCTCATCACTACTGTTAATCAGTCCTGAGAAGTGTCTTCTTTGCTACATGTCAGTTAGCTCTGCCTGTGTAGTCTTGTGTTTCTATTTCATACTGGTTAAACTTTCTTAATGTCAACCTGCTCTGATCGTCTCTGACCACTATGACTAGAAATTCCTTTTATATTTATAAAATCTTTCATGTGGTTTATCTTAAATCTGTCTGGCAGGAGATTTACAGGTTGCCTTTTAACGTATAAACAGTATTTGATGTCCCAGCTGACTCTGGACTGAGAACGATCATGGAGTGCAGGGTGTATGACCGCACTGGGCCACAGAAGGTCTGGAGGGACCCAGTATGGCTGCTCCCCCACTTTATTTATCATATTTGTGCTCACTTGGCATCATTTAGATAAATAAGTAGCATTTGTTTCTGCTATTTCATTCCTTAGTTGTCTAGCTGCATTTAATTGAGTTAAAGGCAGAAACAAGTTTACTGCATGAGCCATGGAAGGGCCCTAATAAATGTTTACATCAAGGCCTGGTCAAATCTAGTTGGAAAGGATTACATAATTCTGATTACGCTGAACCTAAATGGATCACATCTGAATCTGCCCCAAGTTTCCAAATTTGGCATTAGAGGATTAACTTGTAACCCCTGGTCTTGGACTCACTTTAAGTGATCAAGGAGCCTTGGGAAATGATGAAATAGCAAGTCTGACCTACTCAGGTAAAACAATATCCCCAAGCGCCTGTCATGATAACCTGAATTGGGGCTCAGAGGTTTGAAAAAGGCTTCCCGGTTTAGGCTGACGAGTAGCCATGGCCTGTGTGCTTGGTGGCCATAGAGAATGCAACAAGGACTAGAGGACTATTGGTGGCTATGGGGAAGGCAATAAGGACTGGAGGACGATCAGCAGCAGAGGATGACCCATTTGAGGCAGTGGAGCCTACCATAGACGGGAGCAAAGACAATAATAATCACTAAGAGATGGAACACTTATTCCTCAGTTCTTCCTCAGTTTTAGCTTAATCTGTTGATCGGATGATAAATACACTCCATGTACAGCCATAGGCTGAGAATTAGGCCCTTATTTAACAAGGGATAGCGCCAGGTAGCGAATGGTGAGCGAACGGTAATGACGCTCACCGCCACGAGAACGCCGGCTCCCCTCCACAATCACACATTTATCAAGCCGATCCTGCTTAGCGACTGACAGAGCGCCAGATAGCGAATCATTCATCATTATTCCAGCCTCACCCCACAGCGCCAGCGAGCGACCTTGAACAGCGTCAGGTATGACCTCTCGCTACCTGGCGCTCTCCAGTGCATTTCAATGGAGCAATCTTTAAATATTCATAATTAATTGCTATTATTTTTTTTTTTTTTTTTTTTTAAATGTCAAAAATTCTGTGACCACTTCTGCAATGTTAGATTTTTTTTTTAAGGTAAAAAAAAAAAAAATTGTGCAGAATTGATATTACAGGTCTGATATTAATGTATTCATATTACAAATTGTTTTGAAAAACATGTTTTTTTTTTGGTAAAAATATGGTTGTTTGGGGGTTAAAAAACTACTTTTAACCCATCGCCGCCAGCGCTCTGGGGTTTAAACAAGCATGTCACAGCACGAGAATTTTTGGAGCGTGATTTGTTAATGAATATGCTGGGAGCCGTTCGCTATGGCCATTCGCTGTCATGCGCTCCCATACAGCGCGGAACCTGTCAAACAGCGACTCCTAACCCCGTATTCAACATTACCGCACACCGACTGAGTCGCTGTCAACAGCCGAACAACGGCCAAGCACAGCGAATACTAGCGGGCGCTGTGAAAATAACGCTACTGTCGCTCATCTGTCGCTACCTGGCGCTATTAATGAATCGGCCTCTTAGTTTTTATGGCCACGAGAAGGATGGCCTTGGGACCCTGCACCAATGTAAGGTCTGTAACTTTACAAAGAATAATGTGTGCTCAAGTAAACACAGCGTGGCATAATATTCCTCAGACAACATTTATTAACTCATGCCAATATATGTAAGTCAATGGATGTCTATGGCAACACTTGATACTAAATAAATCTAGATTTACATATAATTAACATGTCTATGATTCTTATCATTCCAAGTCTTTTCTTGGAATTGCAGTTTCAGTGTTTAGTTTATTTTTAAACCGAACATTATTTTCACTAGATTCTACTTTTACTCCACCAAAAGCAATACAGAAGCCATGACACTCATCAGATCTTCTTATATTTAGTTTTAACTGTATAAGTTTCTCTGCTGTTTTTTTACAGTATTTTTACAGTATTTTCTTGGTGCACTAGTACAAATTAAGCTACTTTTACATCATTACAATCCTCTTGTAAGCACTACCCATAGCAAACTACATGTGCTTTCACTAAGGGGGTTATTTAAGAAAGGATAGCGTCCGGTAGTGGCTGGTTAATGAGAGGTAGCAACAGATAGTGACTGGTCAACGCCGGACACGGCACGTAATTCCATATTTATCAAGCAGAATCTGTTTAGCGACTGGGATAGCGCCATGTAGCGTCTGATTCATCATTTTCACAGCCTCAGGGAACAGCGCCGGCGTTCAGCCTTGCAGAGCGCCAGGTATGACCTCTCGCTACCTAACGCTCACCCATACATTTCAATGGACGAACCTTTTCTTCTCTTTAAACGGGTTTTTTTTTATTTTTTTATTTTTCCCAAAAATCACAAATAATTCTTGGTCCTCTTCTGGCATTGAAAAAGCTGTTTTTTCAAATTTTTTACATTTTTTAAATATTTCTTCAGAAATGACATTACAGGTGTGCCATTAAAGTGTTCATGTTACAATGTTGCTACAATGTAATTCCATATGTTTTCGCTTTGTTACTAGTTGATAGATGCTGGAAAACAGACTTTAAACACACCGCTTCCTGCGGTCTGGGCTTCAGATAAGCATTTTTCTGCGCCAGAGTTGTGTGAGGCTTTTTTTTTCTTGAATATGCTGTGAGTCGGTCGCAATGAGCAGTCGCTACCATGCGCTCCCATACAGCGCTGTACTGGTCAAATAGCGACTCGTCACAATGTATTCAACATTACTGCACAGAGTCTTGGATAAAGTTGCGGGAGCGCAACGAAACGCGTCGGACACGGGCGACAAGGCGGTTAACTTCAAGTCAGCATCTAGTACCATTACAGCGAGGACCCACACACCCCCTCTTCCCCTCCAACATTGGGACATCTGCGGCCGCGGTGTGAGAAACGGGTGGGGAGATCCTTCCCTGTTAACCAATGCTGATTGTATTTTTATGAAATGTGAGTGCGCATTTTATAAGTTTTATAACAAAGGTTATATTAAAAGCGGTATTACGCTATTTTAGTCTATTCTTCCCTTTTTTGGGCAAAAAGACCATTTGATTGAAGAAGATTCAAAGCATTTGGTGAGGACAGATTGAAAACACTATCTGTAAAGCTGAAGTGGCTCAGCCATCTGGTAAGAGTAAATAAACTAGGTGGTGGGCACTTGGTGGACGAATTGCGGCTATACCCAGCACATTTATTATATACATCTATTGGCACTGATGGAATGGAGATATAATGATGTACAGTAATCAGGAAGATTAAACTATATATACATCTTTGGGACTTTGTAGAAAAACAAGCCTCTTATCTCATTTCAATGTGTTACTAACTTTTTAAAATCTCAATTGCTCTGTGTTTTACATGACGGATATTACTGCACAGCGACTGAGTCGCTATAAACTAGCGGCTCATGGCCGAGCACTGCGACTACTAGTGGGGGCTCTGAAAATGCCTGCTACAGATGCTCTTCAGTCGCTACCTGCCGCTAATGATGAATCAGCCTCATAGTTGCAATTGTGGGGCAATCACCTTGCAAAGGTCTGGCATGCAGCGTTCTGCCGCACTTGCCATTGACTGCAAACTCCAACACTCCATTGAAAAGTAATTGCAGGTGATATTGCATGCAATCAAATGCAAATGCAAATCACGATCCATAGGAAATCGCTAGCACAAACACATCGCTATAATGGGAAAGTAGCTGTAGGCTGTTTTTCAGCAGTTCCCCAGATACAAGACTAAAAAGAAGTAAAGGGTTAAAGCACATATAAAAGACCATTATTTGGAAATCAAACAGGCTTAGCATAACCAGGCAATATTATAAGGTATTTATTTAAATAATCACTTATATTAATACAAGTTTTACGGTTTGTGTTAAATTTATCTATAAATAATCTGAATTCCAGAAACAGAAGATATATGCAGGATGTGCTCATTTCACTTGAAGATGTGCAGTGGTGGTTCTCCAGCTATTTCCCAGAAGAAATAGTGGCCCTTTGCTTCGTCTCCTTTAATCATACTCTTTAATCTCTCCATTGGTGCATTTGCACATAGCCGGGCAGTCGCTTATGAGGCTTTCATCACTTTGGCAGGTGCCACCAATCAAGAAAGTCTTACAATTTTTAAAGTTATCTGCCCAGTAGCAAGCATTAGCTGGGAAAGGAAGTAAATAAAGGTTAAATGTTACAGCGGGTTACCCATATTTACTCATTCTCAAGCTTCCATTTGTGGTTCATTGGTAATAATAACATAATAATAAATGCATCCTGATGTGGGAAGTCTTATATTCGATGGACATCCCAAATCAGGATAACTGGGTGGCTTTTGATTTCAGGTGCACTTTGGGATAGTTTCCACTTATCCAGGGCTAAATTAGTTATTTCCCCCAGAGAAGCTAACACTGAAAATGCCTGTACCCCTCTCTTAATTGGTAGCCACCATTTTATCACAGCTTTTGCACCTTTTAAGCCCCCCCACTATGTGCTTTTCTTCCTGTATCCCTGTTCATGATGCCTCTCATTTTTCATGTCTGTTGGATTTTCTCAGCCCCCCCAGTGCCCCCTCAATATAAGTCGCAATAGAACAACATTCTTTAGAGAGTAGGGGAGAAGAGGAACAGAGTAAGCTCATGTGCTCACCACTCCAAAAAGCTGCCAGGGATGGAGATGCATTTATCATGGTCGTGCACCTGGGGGATGTGGGAGCAAGGAGCATAGTAAGAGTCTGGCAAATTCCAGGGCTTTGTAAATCAGGATGCCCCTATGAAGTGGACCAAATCTGGGGAGGTATCCATTTTTTGTATGTTGTATATTGTATGCATGTGTGATGGATGATAGGACAAGCGGGGGGGGGGACCCCTAGTTAGCATTGCCATAAGGGTGGATAGCTAACCTGAAGCAAAATACTTCCCCATAAGGTTTTAAAGAAGCACTATCGCAAAATTGTGTAATATAAAAAATCCATATAAACACATTGGCTAATGAGAGGAGGGGTCACTTATACACCCAAACTGAATAAAACTCCCCCAAGCTTGTGGTTTATCCTCTTCTGGTAGGAATAAAATCCAGGGATGCCAGGTTTAGTCTATCAGGGGTGACAGAGCCTGTCTGGATATTTTTTGATTCCAGGTGTAATATATATATATATATAAGTGACCCCCTCCTCCCGCCATAGAGCATATTTATATGGATTTATATCATTGTGACATTTTTACCACAATAGTGCAGCTGCAATAGACTAGCTAATAATACAGTGAGTCATTGCCATATACAACTAAACAATATGTGCTCAGATTTCTTAGGAACACTGGAAGGTTCTGCCCATGGACATGTGTCTGCTATGTTAAAGCAGAATTTCAGTCACAATTTGCACCCCCTGCCACCGCCCTGCCACCCTACCTTGGCACTGAGTCAGGGGTTACAAAAAGAATAACCCCTTACCTGACTCATGGGCCAGCGCTGCTCCGGATCATGGCTGCTGCTATCTTGCCTCAAAAGAACGAAGCTGCATACCCTAGATTCAAGTGAAGGGACAGGAGCATGCACAGATCTGGGGGATGCCGCTTTGTATCATTCTCGGTGGTCAGCCGCACAGAAAATGGTAAATAGTGCTGGCCTGGGGGTCAAGTAAGGGTTATTTTTTCTTAGCTAGCCTAGCTACTCCTTTGGCGGGGGGGCAAGTTGTGACTGGAATTCTGCTTTAATACTGCATTAGTCTTGTAGCTGGGTGGAATCAGAGTAAGGAACCAGTCAGAACTAGGCAGTAAATTCTAAGTTAAAGTAATACCATTTATTGACTTTTTAAGGGATAATACAAATCTGTAACTTGTAACTAGTGTTGGGCGAACCCCTAGAAGTTTGGGTTCAGCAAGTTCGGATGAACTTTGAACAAAAGTTCAGTTCTTGTACTCAAATCTACCCACACCACATTGAAATAAAAGGCTGTAAACTGACCATTTCTTTGGAAGCTTCAAGTTGGCCAATTTGTTAAACTGGTCACTTTACGGGTTAGTGGCTGTGGTTTGGGGGTGTGGCTTTTATGAAACAAATATCTGCTACAATCTCTGCTACTTACCTTGTGCGGCAGTAGGTGAAGCCCTGCCCCTAGACATACACTTAAAGCACAACTTGGATATTTCTAGTTGGTCTATAAAAGATGTTGGTGATTGACCTAATGCTGCTCCAACTATACACTCAACTATGGACATTCAGCCAATGAGCTGGAGCAGGGCTTATTAATGTCCTGGATCTGGTGGGAAAGTCTTCCCAATAATTTCAGTTAAGTGGGGGGGGGGCAGTAGAACAAAATGCCTCAAAGTGGGACTGTCCCACAAAGTGTGTAGCATCTGATCAGTTTATGAAAGGGATAGCATCACACCTGAGGATGGGGTCGGGGGATTCTGTGGGATTTTAATGGCTCTCTTCACATTAGCCAAGGCAGTCTGTTCAATCTCAGATCCAGTCCTTTCAATTCAGGTCATAATGGCACATGCGATTGCTGTCCCCATTTAGCCCAGTCCAAACTCTTTTTTTGACTGGTCTATAACACATTTTAACAAAAGATTTGCAAACTGTAAAAATATGTTTTGGAATTTAAAATAAATTAAGGTCAAAAGAAAAACAAAATAAAACAGCAAACTGCAGATCCATTAAAGAGGAACATCGGCCTCCCTGGAGTCCAAAGAGCCCAATCTGCAATGCTCCACTGGTTGTATACCCATGGATTACAGAGTAAAATTACCTTGTTGCGATCTCATGGTGCATGCCTATTTCTAAATGATGGGAAAGCAGGGAGCAGCAAGCAATTTGTATTCCAATCATCGTTGCAATGCTGCTTTGAGTTCAGTGCTAACCACTAATGGAGCACAAAGCACTTGCAGTTTGAGATCACCAGAGAGGTGAGTTTGTATGGCTATTCCCAGTAATATACATCGTGGAGTGTCCAAAATCAGGATGCCCTGCTGGAGAGAAACAATATCCAGCAGAGAGAGAATCCCGGGTATTTATATATTTAATATGCTTCATGAACTTCCCCAGGGGCGTGACTATAGTGGTGCATAGGGCCCGTACAAAAAAAGCATAAATTAGGCTCCCAGTGTGTGAGAGCACTGTGGCAAAAATTGCTTAGCGAATACTACTTGCTGTGCGTGCCATGTCAGGCCTGTGCCAATGTTTGCTGGATTGCAGCAGCTTTAGTAAATCAGGGTCTAAATACTAACTTTAAAAAATTGGTGGAGGACCTTCTTTAAAAGCAGGATATACGGTAAGTAGCAGAATGCAGGAATACTGTAGCACCATGTCCATCCAGGACCAGGGTAACACTTTTATAATATATCAAGAATCACAAATGAATAATAGGATAACTTACTGCAAAGTGAGCCATCGCAGGCTTTGGGACAGGCTGAGCAAGGTTTGCCTGTTTTGTATGGGGTATGCACTGGGGGTTTATTTCCTCTGTAAAAGAAGCATATACAGCTTGAGGCCATCTTAATAAAATACATAACAATAAAGTATACAATAAATATATATATATATATATATATATATATATATATATATACACAATAAATATATTTCTACATGTACCGACATTTTTTTAAATGGCCTTCACGCTTTAACACTTTATCCAAAACTAGAAACAAGCTGTGGAAAAAGTTTCCTTTCTTTAAAGTGGACCAACACCCTCCCCTGATCGGCCCGGGAATCTATAAGATTCCCGGACCGATCAGCTCCCTGACTGCTGCTGTGTGAAACCCCCCAAGATCCCTGAAAATCCTACCTGATCCTCGTTCCAGCGGCGCATGCACGGGCCGCCACCGCCTCCCGCGCGTCCCTCTAGCAGTCATTCACAAACGGCCGGCGCGGGCGCGCTCCCTGTAAGAGGGACGCGCGGGAGGCGGCGGCGGCCCGCGCTCAGCTTGTCCGGTGCTGCCTCTCCTTGTCCGCGGCGATTGGACGAGCGAGTCACGTGGGAGCGGGGTCAGGTGAGTTTTCGGGGCTTTCTGGGGGGTTTCCCACGATCGGGGTGCCCCGCGGAAGTGGACCAATACCCAGGATAGTCAAAATCCTGGGTGTTGGTCCACTTTAAGCACCCTCATCTCCGGGGCAAAAAAGGCGGTCAAATTGGGACCTCCCCTCCAGGTCCACCACTTGTTAACAAGTGCAACCTCTCATTCCTGAAAGGATATCAGAAACTATCTGTGATCAAATGGAAACCCTGTCTCACTCCCCTGCTCCAAAAACATTACCAACAAAGGGGTGAGGGGGCCTTTTGGAACTCAGAAGGTCCCAGGTGATTGATTAGGTTACCCTACTGAGAATTCAGTTTTTACTTGAAGTGGGCCAAAGACTCCAGGGCCGGCCGACTAGGTGCCCCTGGGACATCCCTAGTCAGGATGCCCCACTGTGTAAACCCCCCCTCCCCAACAGTTCGCCCACAAACTTCTTACCTTTCCGCCAGACCCTCTGTGCAAATGTGGAACGCATTCCAGGCATCCCTATAACTGTGCGTGTTCCATGCCCAGCAATTCACATAGGCTGGGCGCAGGGTGCACAATCAGTAGAAGTCTGGGGAAGCAGCGGCTGCCACTCCCTATGCTGCTGCTCAGTCCAAAACAACAGCTTTTGGATGAGAGCCGACACATGCACCATGGAAACAGCAGTAGGTGAGTAGATTGGGAGATCTGGGGGGTTTCACACAGTAGGACATCCCAAATCAGGATTCCCTAGGGACAAGGACCAATTACCAATATATTGAAAAATCCGGGCATTGGTCCACTTTCATCTACAGTAACAATAGATTTTGCCTTCAACATGGGTGACTATTCACTTATTTAGTATTTTATAGAATAAAACATTCTTGTCCCTTTGGTAGGGGCACATGGATTCAGGTGGTATTAATTTGGGTTGATAACTTCTCTTACAGGATCTTTGAGGTTCATGCTAATTATTTTATGTAGCAGGGTTAACTCTTGTAGACATCTGTGTTTTAATTGAAACTTACATCTCAGAGAGATTTTAAACTTTTACACACAAAATAGTGCTATAACATTTTGGTTCTATTTTTCCCAAATAAATCAACTGTACCTGTAATAGGGAATTTTTACCTGTGGATTGCATCACTTTTCCAATGAGGGAAGAATAAGTTGTTGAAAGCTAGGAAACAACAGCATCCTATGGGCTAAATAATTTGCCATTTTTCTGCATACCCCATAGGGTGCTGTTGTTTCCAAACTTATATTAAATATTCTTATCTCATTGTAAAAATGATGCACTGTACAATGCCTGACCTGTGAAAGTTTCCCTTGGTACAAGTGATTTGTTTGAGAAAAATTAGAACTTCAGTTAACATCCAAAAGTGAACCCAAATTTAAACCAACTGTATTTTCACTTTATAAATATTGATGAGGTTTTAGCAGCCAGTGACCCTTTTGAGGATTTTTGGCCCCTCATTCAGTTCTTGGTTTCTTCTTAAAGCTGAACTCTAGTCACCACTGGACTCAGCTGCTGCTAGGCCCCCCACCAGGATCTAAGTTTCAGGCATTAAAATTACAAAAACAAACCTTACCTTCTTTGGTGCAAGGCTGTCTGTATCTCTGCAGTTTGGCTGGGAGACTGGCTGCCCTGGATATAAATGAGTACCTACAGTATGAGTGCATCAAGCAATCCGTGCAGCATCAGCCGTGCAGGACTGGCATCTCACCGGTGGGGAGTGCCATAAGGGTAATATTTGTTTTTTATTTTTAATACTCAAATCTATCTTAGCACAGCGTGGGGGACAGGCAGCGGAGTATAGTGGTGAATGGACTTACACCTTAATATTGCAAGCATGCAACTGGAGTTCGGTCCTAGACTTCCTTTTAATAAGGTTCTTATAGGGACTATCTTGAATTATATCTATGGCAGTGCTGTAAGCATATTTTGGCATATTTTGAGCCACTGGGACACCTAGGAATGAAAGGAAAGTTTAATCCCCATCTGCTTCAGTTTAGAAAAATAATATTGTGCTTGTTTGGGCATAATGTCAGCCAAGAATGCTATCAGAATGATTGTGTCAAACCCAAGGACATCCGCCTTCTAGTGACTTCCCAATCCCCAATCTCTGCAGCTAGCTTCATCTATAGTCAAGCCCCCGTTCACTGGAACACTTTAAACGCCTTACCAGACACGGTTGCCCTCAGGCCTTAATAGCTCAAAGATAAGTAAACACACAGGGGTGAAGGTGGATGAACCGGAGGTAAGACTGGGCATAGTTGGGCAAGCTGGAGTCATACACTTGTGTAGGATTTTGCCAATTTAAAATACATTTGGTAGACACGGAGGGTTATCCAAATGATTAATTCAGTTTTAGTTTGGAGAGCTTGCATTAGAAATATAATAACTACCACACCATATAAAAACATGTACCACATCTTTAGAACTGTCTCATTGCAGTGTTTAGTGGAAAAATCGAATCAAACAAAACCCAGACCCATTGTAAAAGATTCCAGAGACAGCCTCTGGCCCTCCCCTGGGGCATCCAAAATCGAGATGCCACGATGTGTGAAACCCCCTCTCCTGTTTCAGCGCATGCCCCTGGGGTGAGGAAAAGAAAACAGGAATAGTCAAAATCCAGTTTTGTTTCCACTTTAAAGGCTCTAAAATCAGCGGATAACACCCATAACGTCATCCTTAGTGTTGGGGAACGAACCCAAACTGCAAAGTTCGGGTTTATACTGAACTTTGCAAGTTCGGGTTCCCAAACCTGAAGTCTGTGTTCACGTTCAGCACTTGGCCGAATCCGGAAAAGTTGGTTGATGGGATGCTGAGCAGGGCATTAACCACTTTATGATTGGGAGGGCATGCCTCCTGTGGGATAAGCTGTGGATTATGCATACTGTGTGGCTATTAACTGTCGCCAACTATCTGCTATCTGATGCAGCTCTACTGGGTTAAAGTCAGTCCCTCTCTAATGCAGAGCTCACTGATGGTGTAAGGTTAGGGTAGGGTAAAGTAGGGTAGGTTAGGTAAGTTTAGTGTCCCTGTGACCCAAGACCCCCCGGCAAATAGCTGCAAGGGAGAATATAGGTCCACTTTAAATCGGACCTATCACCAGAATTTGGCGATAGATCCTTGTCCCTGGGGCATCTCGGTTTAGAATGCCTCACTGTGTGTAATCCCCCAGATCACCCATACAACTGGGGGATTACACACAGTGTACACACACACCTGTCAAACAGAGCATGCTCAGGCTCTCATCCAATCAGCACTTTATGCTGTGTATACTATGACATATAATATACATGACAAAAAGTGCAGTTTTGAAGAAAGCTCTGGCATAGGATCTGCAGCACGCTCCCATCCCTATCTGAATGGCGGGAACATGCCTCGGCCGCGGCATGGGACCACTGGAAAGGTAAGCAAGTGTGGGCATGTGCAGGGGAATTACACAGTGGATACCTCCGGAAAACTTAGTTGGCCAGCCCTGGAGTCTTTTAGACTCTAGGGCTGGCTATTCAGCTGATAAGTTAACTTTAATATTACTTTTTACAAAAAATAATTGAAGAGAAAGATTAATACATAGCTGGGTTCAAGTGACAAAGATGGCTACTCTGGCGTAACCTTTCCATTTGGTCAATGTAGACAGAAAATTAAGCAAAATACAGTTGTAGTTGTAGCAATGATTACCCTGGGCACATCCAGCACACATAGTTATACTTGTTGGGTAAGTTTGGACACTCAGCAGATCCACATCCAATTTCACTGGAAGTCGCCCACATGAGCTGCAAACACATTAATATATCAGTTTAGTAATATTTTTAGTATATATTTATGTACGTTTAACACTGTAGCAACTAGCAGTTCAGACAATTAGCATGTTATTATATATATTTATATAGCCTTTTGACTCTTTGTCCCCATCTTTTGGTGGATGTTTTAGTATGTTAGGAAAAAAAAACTGGTGAAAAAAACTTGGCTTCTGAGATGAATTCGCCAGGCCAAACCGTAAAATGCTCGGCTAAACATATGTATGCATACACCAAGCAATTTTTTTTTTTTTAAACTCTTTATTTAGTTTTCAAGAAAGGTAGAATACAGTACAAAGTTATCAAAATGCAAGAAAATGTCAGTAGGGTACGAGTTCCGAGTTATACAAGTGCAGCGGTCAAAAATCAGAGATCAACAGCATTCATCATTGTACAGTCGGTCCTCGCCAGCTGCCGGGCGGCCGTCTCGCCCGCCGTCGCCCCCCCCCCCCTCACACCGCCCGATCATTCCGGGAGGGGGACCCTCTCCTCCCGCTCCCCAAGCGAATTTCTCGGAGTCTAGCCTCTGTTCATTTGGCGAGGCCCTCCCCTCAGGGGGTCGGACCACAGCTATCATAACGGAACCGGTCTGGCGCACCAGCCCCGCCCCCGAACCCTGTCGGGTATCGGTTATAGGTGCTAGCACCACAACGGCCCGTCCGCCTTGAGCCAAGCCCTCCAGCCGTGCAGCAGAGAAGACGAAGAGCAGAACAAGGTAGAGGCAGAAGGGGGAGCAACCAGTCAGTAACAGAAGAGATTGAGGCCCTGGATGGGTCAGCCAGCCGCATCTCCCACACCCATCTCCAGAAAGGTCTTCACCAGCATGATCATAAGTTTTGTGTGGGCATCGAATCCGCGGCCTGAGCCCGGAGTCACACTGGCGCTCGCCGAGGCGCGGGCCGGGGGGGAAAAGGGCAGTCCCGCTTGAAGGTCTCCGAGTCCTGAAACAAGTACCAGGGAGTCCACACCGTCCGAAACCGCTCCTCCTGATTGTGCGTATCCGCTGTCAGTTCCTCCATCTCCTTCACTCTGCCGATCTCTCTGAACCAGTCCTTCATAGTAGGCACGTTTTCGGACTTCCAGGATCTGGGTATCAAAGCCCTGGCCGCGTTTATCAGATGCATCAGTAGGGACCCCTTATAGCTCGATGTCCTGGCCTCCGAGTGGTGCAGGAGCATCAGGGACGGGCAGCATGGCACCGACTGGCCTGTGATTTCCATCATGATCTGCGTTACTTTTGTCCAGAAGGGGCTGATTTTGGGGCAAGTCCAGAACAGGTGATAAAGGGAACCCTCTTGCTCTTTGCATTTACATCAGCATGTGGGTGATGTGCCGGGGAAGAGCGTCGCTAGCCGCTTAGGCATGTAGTACCATCTGGTCAAACACTTGTAGCCCATCTCCTGCAACTGAACTGAAATGGAGGATTTGTGGATGAGAGTGAAGATTCTGCCCCAGCTTTCTTCCGAGAGTTCCTTACCAATATCCCTTTCCCACTCCCTGCAGAAGGGGAGGGTGCGAACGCTTAGGTCCTCCCCCAAGCACTGGTAGATTTGAGAAATCACGCCTTTCGGGGGGTCCTCCCGTGCGACCAAATTTTCGAAAGTTGAAAGCCCTCTGCAGAGGGCACTCTTCGGTCCCATTCTCTGCAGGTAGTGTTGAAAGAGCAGCAGATGCCACGGATTCAAATTTGAGGTATTCCATCTCGCCTCCAACTCCGCTATGGGGCACCAGTCCCCTCCCCGGACCAGGTCCCCGCCCCTGATCATCCCGACTGAGCCCCAGCCCCCCAGTCTCTGGGGCACTCTACTGAGCGGTAAGTCTGGGTTGTTTATTATCGGTATCAGGGGTGACGGCCATGGGGACATACTCTTTTTTCCCCTTACTTTATTCCATATACTGAGGGTTTCATGGATCAAGGGGTGGTCCGGTATCCTTCGCCCCGAGTCTCTTGTAGCCCAGGGAAGAATCTCCAACGGCGTTTCTGTGAAGGTTGATTCCATTACCACCCATTTTTTGTCGCCATCCTTTCTAGTCCAGTCTACTATCCGTTGGAGAAGCGCTGCCTGCCAGTATCTGGCCATATTTGGCACTGCCAGCCCGCCCCTTGCTTTGGGGAGCTGGAGTATCGACATACGCAGTCTAGGTCTTTTGTCTCCCCATATGAATTTTAGGAACATAGAGTTCAGGTTTTTGAAATAACTCATTGGGATGTGACAAGGGAGTGTCTGGAACAAGTACAAAAGCCTTGGTAGTATTGTCATCTTTACGATGCTCATTCTTCCCATCCATGTAAAGGTTGGGAGATTCCACTCGTTTAAATCCGCTTTGATTCTGTTCAACATCGGGATGAAATTATATTGAAACACTTCCTCAAGATTGCTTGGGATCTTTGTCCCAAGGTAGGTCAGCGAGGGAGAGGCCCACTTGAACGGGAAGGCCGCTTTAAGGTTTGCTACCATAGCGGCCGGGAGCCCTACATCCAGTGCCTCAGATTTATCCAAATTAATCTTGAAGTTTGAGAGCCTGCCAAATTCCTCAAACTCTTTCATGAGGACGGGCAGGCCTACTATGGGGTTGGTGACGAAGAGGAGTAGATCGTCTGCATATGCCGCTACTTTATGCTCCACACCTCCCAGCGATATTCCTCTGATATCTACTTGCTGCCTAATCTGTCTTAGAAAGGGCTCCATCACCAAAGCGAAGATCAGTGGTGACAGTGGACATCCCTGTCTGGTGCCATTTGCGATCTGAAAGGGCCCAGACAGGCTTCCATTTAACTTCACCCTGGCATTGGGCCTAGTGTACAAACCCAAGACAAATTTGAGGGCTCTCTCCCTCAGACCGATGTGCCTCAGCATTTCCACCACGAAGCTCCAGGCGATTCGGTCGAACGCCTTTTCGGCGTCCGTGGAGAGCAGCATGAGTGGGGATCTCGCCTTTCGTGAGTAGTGAATTACGTTCATGGCCCTGATTGTATTGTCTCGTGCTTCTCTGCCAGGAATGAAGCCGCATTGGTCGTTAACGATCAAACCCGGCATGTGGACCGCCAATCTACTCGCCAAGATCTTGGCGAAAAGCTTAAGGTCCACGTTTAGTAGAGAAATCGGCCGATAGCTTTTACAATTCAGGGGGTCTTTGCCCTTCTTGTGGATAACTGTTACATGTGCTTCAAGGGCTTCGGCTGGGAGAGTGTCCGGGGTATCCCCCCTTCCCAATCCGTTGAAGGCCCTCAAAAAATGTTTGTTCAGTATCTGGGCGTATTTCTTGTAATATGTCATTGTGAGCCCGTCGGGGCCCGGGGACTTCCCCGTGGGGGTCTGTTTTATCGCGAGCTGCAGCTCATCCGCCGTGATCGGTTCTTCCAGGCCCTCAATTGCGGCTTCCGAAAGCCTGGGCATGCCTGACCTGACTATGTAGGATTTTATTCTGGCCGATTCTTCTAGCGCTCTTTGGGAGTCTGCCTGCCGCAGGTTGTACAGTTCGTGGTAGTAGGTCTGAAACACCCTGGCGATATCCTCAGTCTTGTGTTGTTTCTGTTGCTGTTTGTCCATTATCGCCCCGATGAAGTTTAGGGTTTGCTGTTTCTTAAGGGCTCTTGCTAATAGTGTGCCACTTTTATTGCCCCATTCATAGTACAGGCGCTTACACTTTTTGATTGTGAACGCTGCTTTGTGTAATAACAGTGAGTTTAGTTGGTCCCTGACCTGGGTCAGATCTCTCAAAACATCAAGCGTTTGGATGCTTTATGTCTCAATTCCAGTTCCCGCATCTGGTTGAGCAATTGGTTACGTTTGGTGATATTAGCCTTTTTTAGCCTGGAGGCATGTTGGATGAGTACCCCCCTCAACACTGCTTTATGTGCTTGCCACACCGTCATAGAGGCTACCTCTCCTGTGGCATTGCGCTCAAAATAGTCTTTAAGGGTCGACTGGACTGCCTGGTCCACAGCCGGGTCTTTGAGGAGGGATTCATTTAGACGCCAAGTCCAGGCTCTAATTCCCTTTTCCTGGCATAGCAGAGACGCGCACACCGGGGAATGGTCCGATAACGTGGTCACCTCTATCATAGATTTCCCCATTCTCGACAGTAAATTGTGCGAGATGAGGATATAGTCTATTCTAGCATATGACGAGTGTGCCGCCGAAAAGTGTGAATAGTCCTTCGTAGACGGATTGTGTATCCGCCAGATGTCGCATAGTTGGGCGTTATGCAGTGCGCGTTTAAGTTTTCTCAGGCTTGTGTGCGGGATGGGGGATTTTCCAGTAGATGAGTCTATAAGGGGATCCAGGGCTAAATTCAGGTCGCCCCCTAATAACACGCTGCCCTCCTGGAAGTCCGTTAGTTTCGTCAGGAACTCCACAAGGAAGTCTGCCTGCCCGACGTTCGGGGCGTATACAGACGCCAGTGTGTACTTCTCTCCTAGTATCGTGCCTTTTACCATGACGTATCTGCCTTCAGTATCCCGGCTCATATCTGAGAGCTGAAACGGAACGGATCTAGCCAGCAGAATGGCCACACCCTTGGACTTGGAGTCTGGGGAGGAGCTTAAGAACACCTGAGGATAGTGTCTTGTGGACAGTTTCGGGCCGCGATCCCCCCTGCAATGAGTCTCCTGAAGGAAGACCAGCTGCGCTTTTAGTCTCTTCAGTTCCGAAGTCACTGCCGTACGTTTTTCTGGGATGTTGAGACCTCTGCAGTTTAGTGAGACTACTTTAATAAAGGGCGCCACCGCCCCTGGTCCGTCGCCCATCTCCCCCCAGGCCCGCGCCCCAGGCGCACAAACACGGGATGCCAAGGAGACAAGGGTGGGAGGGCTCGTACCCGAAAGGAAATAAGAGATAGCGACAGGGAAAGGTCAAAGTTAGGATAGAAAATAGGTGAGGAAAGTGAAGAAGCTAGAGTCCGGAGAACGCCCAACAATAGCGGGCAACCAAAAGTGAAATTACTGACCGCGTACCATGCGGTCTGACCCCGCCCCCCTCAGGAGAGTCTCCGGTAACACCCCCGAGAGAGCGCGCGGTCGCTGGGTAGCAGTGGAGGCCAAGTGAGGAGAAGCCAACAGGTAATATTCAACTATCTCAAACTTTTGCTTGTATCGATATCAGTGAAGGCCCCCCCCCCCCCAGCCCTGTAACTATATGATCAGTAATCAACAAGACAACAAACCATGCAACAGTTCAAGAAACGTTAATCATTCCACCCCCCCTCCAGCCCGACGGGCCCCGGGCGGCCCCCCTAACAGCTCATGTCCCCTGGACATTATCTGTGCCCGGTCTAGGAAGGCGTTCTATATACGTAACTTATAATGATTTCTAAGATGCCTTATCCATAGCCATATATCCCTCAGTGTGCGGGCACGGGACAAAGGGAGCAAGATATCCATGCGAGCACCACCGGGCGAGCCCGGAGCAGGAGTCATAAAGATCCAGCGCCAGGCTCCGCCCGAGCGGACACCCGCTCAACACCCGCTCAACACCCTCAGTTGTATGTGCGTGAAAAGAGGGGGATCGAGGTAGCCGCCGAGCAGCCACCAGGCGTCATTCATGCTCCCCTCCCCCCGGGCCGCCCCCCATCCCGCCCTGTCCCCCAAGCCCCCCCCCCCAAAGAGGGGCGAGGGAAAAGGAGAGGGAGGGAGGAGAGAAAGAAAAAAGCAAAAGGGCACAGAAGGACACATCATTTGATATATTCACTTGTCAGTATCGTCCAGTCTGGCCGTGAGTCCCGCCACGCCGGAGGGGGTCGCCGCAAACTGTCTCTTCTATTCCGGACCACGGGGGCCGGGTTCTCTCCCGCCCCCAGCGTCGATCCGGACGTCCGGCCTTCTCCGTTCGCGTCTCCGACCTATCGGTCTCTGTGGGAGCGGGTCCGCTCCCCGGCCAATCTCGGGGTCCAGCCAGTCTGGGACAGCAACCGGAGGGGCGCCCAAGAACCCAAACAGCTCCGGTAACTGCGCATGGGTTTTTAGTATAAATGTTCTTCTGTCCTTCCGGACAATCAGCTGAAATGGGTGCCCCCATCGGTACGTCGCCTCCGATCGTCGAATCTGCTCCAAGAGGGGTTTTAACAGCTTTCGCATCAGGAGAGTGCCCCTGGCCAGGTCCGGAAGCAGCGTGACCCTTGCTCCTCTTATCTCGATCGGGTCCCTGTTCCAAGCCTTCTGCATTATCGCCTCCTTGACCTGGAAATAGTGGACCCTGCAGATCACATCCCGTGGTCTGGATGGGTTGTCCGAACGGGGGCCCAGGGCCCGATGTATTCGATCTATTTCAATGTGGTCCGTGGATGGGCGTTCCAGCAGGCTATTAAAGAGTTCACAAACCGCTGATTTTAATTCTGCTGGACCTATCGATTCAGGGATGCCCCTGAGGCGGATATTATTGCGCCTGCTGCGGTTCTCTTGGTCATCTTGCTGCAACCGGATGGCGGACAGTGTTCTCCTGGCGGCATCCCGGTCTCTCTCTAGGGCCTCCACTCTGGCCCGGATATCCGTCTGCATGGTTGTATTGGAATCCACTCTGTCCGATAGGTCGGCCATCGCATTCTGCATAGTGGTTATCTTTCTGCGGAATGTTCCCTCCATGCGGGATATGTATGATTCAAAATCTGCCCTCGATGGTAGCGTTTTAAGGGCCTCTGTAACATTGGATCTGACCGCATCGGCAATGGCTGTGATCAAGGCCCCGGGGAGGGGCATCCCAGGGCTCCTCTCCAGCGCCACCGCCGGGGGTTCCATGCTCTCCACGGGGGGAGGGGGTGCTCCACTTTTGAGGAATAGGTAGCGAGGGCTCCCCAGGGTCTCCCCACTCAGCAGCTCTCTGTCTGGAGGTGTCCTTTGGGTCAGAGCAGCATTCGGGCCAGGGGCGGGCCCGTCCCCCTCTTTCTCCCTGGGTCCTCTCAGTGTTACCCATGGGTCCTTCCGGGCAAGCTGTCCAGCAGGGGCACCCCTGTCTGGGGTCTCCCTCCCGTCCGGGTCGCCACCCCACTGCAGGGAGTCATTGGCCATGGCCATGGCTGCCCCGGGCTCCTCCATCTCCCCCATGCCCGTGTAATGATGTATCTCTGCCCTTGTCAGAATCTGTGTGCTGTTGCTTAAATTATGCTGGGGCAGTACATGATGCGGTATCATTTCCTCCTGCTCGCTGCCTCCACCGTCACTACCCGGGGAGCTTATGTGCGCTGCCCGCCTCCGCTCCGTCTGAGCAGCCGGCAGACCATGCTGCGGTGAGCAGTGACATGGCGATGGCACCTCATCCACCCCACCGCCGTTTCCAGCGCTACTCACGGAGCTTCTGTGATCCGCCTCCCGCCGCTCCGCTTCAGCTCCCGGCCGCCGCCCGCCTTCATCATCTGGGGCGGCTGTGCTGGCTGAGTCCTCAGCTCGGGGCGCGCCGGTCGGCGCCATCTTGCCTGGGTCACTCCTGTTGTTCGGGTCCCGCGGCCCCTTGCCTGACATCTCCTCCTGCCGCTGACAGTCCTGCAGGTCCGGGCGATCGCCTGCCTCCATCCCGGTCAGTAATGCCGCTTGCTTTCTATTTAGGGGTGGGTTCCCCCTCTCGCTCCCGTTCTCGTCGGCTCCCGCCATGCTGGTGCCCCGGGCGGCCAGGTCTTCCGGCGCTGAGGCCATGAAAAAGTCTCTTATGGGTGCACTTGAGCGCTGCTGCGCTGCACCCCTGGTCTTCCTCTTCTTGGACATGTTGTGTTGCTCGTCGTTTGATGGTTTTTTTGTGGGTAACTGGGGGTTTTGGAAGGGAGCCTCCAGTCTGCACGTCTTACTCCTCCATTGGCAAGCCACGCCCCCCCACCAAGCAATTTTGATCGATCACATAAGCACGGCCCGAGAAATTCTTGGGACACGGATGGGAATCATGCGTATGTTCACAATTTCCTGGTGTACGAGTTCAATCCTGCAAAAAATGGTAGTTCACGTGGAGGCTATGAATCAGCTCTAATGTGTTTGGGGAGTTGCAATTACTGTAAGGTTATGGACAGATATAGTTGGTGTGGAAGCAATAGAAGAGTTGGATGATGATGAGAAGACGACACACCGGGAGGCCGATTCATTAATAGCGACATGTAGCGACAGTTGAGCGACTGTAGCAGTATTTTCACAGCGCCCGCTAGTAGTCGCTGTGCTTGCCCATTGTTCGGTTGTTCATAGCGACTCAGTCGGTGTGCAGTAATGTTGAATACAAGGTGACGAGTCGCTATTTGACAGGTTCCGCGATGTATGGGTGCGCATGATAGCGACTGGTCAGACTATTCATCAAAAAATCACGCTCAAAAAATTCAAGCGCTGTGAAATGCATGTTTAAACCCCAGAGCGCTGGCGGCGATGTGTTAAAAGTAGTTTTTTAACCCCCAAACCACCATGTTTTTGGAAACCAAAAAAAAAAAATGTTTTTAAGAATTTTGTAATATGAATACAATAATATCAGACCTGTAATATCAATTCTGCACAAATGTTTTTTTTTTTTACCTTAAAAAAATTATCTAATATGGCAGAAGTGGTCACGGAATATTTCACATTTAAAAAAAAAAAAAAAAAAAAAAAACATTAATAACAATTAATTATTAATATTTAAAGATTGTTCCATTGAAATGCATTGGAGAGCGCCAGGTAGCGAGAGGTCATACCTGTCGCTGTTCAAGGTCGGACGCTGGCGCTGTGGGCTGAGGCTGGAATAATGATGAATGAGTCGCTATATGGCGCTATCTCAGTCGCTAAGCAGGATCGACTTGATAAATGTGTGATTGTGGTGGGGAGCCGGCATTCTCGTGGCGGTGCCCGTCATTACCGGTCGCTCACCAGTCGCTACCTGTCGCTATTCCTTCATAAATAAGGGGCTCAGTCTTGTTCATGTTTATATTGAGGGAACAAGATGACCTGAATGTGGATAGAGCTGTCAGACAGTCAGGAACATGGGATGAGAGAGGGAGAGATCTGGGCCTGAGAGGCAGATTTGATCTGTCAGAAATTAGCATAACATGTGGTAGGTATGAACCTGGTTTACATTAGTTTAGGTATGCATTAATAGACAATACATTAACTCTGCCTTTAACACTAGAGGTAGGTTTAAGACTCTAGTTTGACTTAGAAAGGATTAAGATACATAAGCTAAATCACAGTTAGTTCAGTGGAAGTGAAGACTATGGGTGTTATTTAAGAAGGGATAGCGGCAGGTAGTGCCTCGTAGCGGCAGGCAGCGTCTGGTGAACGCCGGGCGCTGTACGCAAAACCATATTTATGAAAGCAAATCTGGTAAGCGACTCTAACAGCGCCATGTAGCGTCACATGTATTATTACAGGCGGCTCAGCGTATAGCACCAGCGCTCTACCTTCCAGAGCGCCAGGTATTACCTTTCGCTCACTGTCGCTCTCCCATACATTTCAATGGCAGTTCATTTGCTTATGTTTAAACAACATGTTTGACATTTTTTTTATTTTTTTGCTCAAATCATTGTGTGACCTCTCCTGGCTGCAAACAAACACTTTTAGAAACTTTTTTGACTTTTTATATTTTTATGCAGAATTGCCATTGTCACTGTGACAATGTCATTCCATGTGATTTTGCTTTGTTACTGGTGGATATGTGTTCAAAAACAGACTTTAATCACATAACGTCTGGCGCTCTATGCTGTGGAGCGCCGAGAGTTGGTTGCACTGAGCTGAATACACATCACATTCATCAATGCCGGCCAGGTTACTAGAGAGACTGAAGCGCTCTGTTACAGCGCCCGATACCCGCTTACCGCATCTACTAGCGGTCGCTCTTAGCGCCGCTATACAGACGCTCATCTGCCGATACCTGGCATTAGTAATGTATCAGCCTCCACGATAAACATCCTGGCACCTGCTATGACAGATGATGGATGGATAAATTGGTCTGGCTCACAGTTAGGTTTAGGAGGAACTCTAACCTGTAGTTTAGTTGAGGAAGAACACTATAAAAGGGTTAGGACAACTGTTTGAGACAGTTGAACTGAAAACACATTATTGTAGTAGCCGGAGTTAGACAAGACGTGTGCTCAAGGAGAGGAGACAGTAGCCAGACAGAAAAAAGGATCCAGCAGGGCCTGATTCTACCATGCTAAAGTGGAACAAAAAGCGAGAGGTACATCCTGGATCTTGAGTAAAGACATCAAGTTACCATTAGAAGGGAGAGAGCCTGCTGCAGCCTTATTCCTACTAAAGGGGAACTGAATTTGTATGCCATTGATGGAAGTGATGACAACCATGGATTGAATCTGTGACTACTGCAGTATATACCAGCATGCTACCAATAAAGTAAGTAACTACTTGTTTAAGAAACTGTCTCCGTGGACTGTATATGTACCCTGCAGGCGTCCTAAGCCTGTCAGCAAGCCCAACCCACATGGAACCCACGAGGCCCACAGAGCTTACAGCCTTATTTATCAAGGGCTAGCGCCAGGTAGTGTCTGACGAGCGCCAGGTACCGCCAGCTAACGGCGGCTACCGAATCAAGTACGCCCGGCGGCGGTCACAATGACGCATTTATCACGCTAAATGAGGCTAGCGCCGGCGAGAGCGTCAGCTAGCGCGGGATTCATCATGTAGCCGACTGCAACGAACAGCGCCGCTGCTAATCCCATCACAGCGACAGGTATGACCTGGCGCTCCCTGGCGTTGTCCAATGCATTTCAATGGAGCAATCTTTAAATAATCATAATTAATTGCTATTAATGTATTTTTTTTTTTTAATGTCAAAAATTCTGTGACCACTTCTGCAATGTTAGGTTTTTTTTTTAAGTAAAAAAAAAAAAAAAAAAATTGTGCAGAATTGATATTACAGGTCTGATATTCATGTATTCATATTACAAAATGTTTAGAAAAACTTGTATAATTTTTACATTAAAAAAAAAGGTTGTTTGGGGGTTAAAAACTACTTTACACACATCGCCGCCAGCACTCTGGGGTTTAAACAAGGAATTCACAGCGCGAGAAATTTTTGAGCGTGATTTGTTAATGAATCTGCAGCAAGCCGTTCGCTCTGGCCATTCGTTGTCAGGCGCACCCATACAACGCGGAACCTGTGAAACAGCGACCCCTAACCCCGTATTCAACATTACCGCACACCGACTGAGTCGCTGTCAACAAGCAAACCCCGGCCAAGCACAGCGAATACTAGCTGGCGCTGTGAAAATCACGCTACTGACGCTCATCTGTCGCTACCTGGCGCTATTAATGAATCGGCCTCTTAGCATCTCGGACTCACTCCCCTCACACCCGAGTGTTAACCCCTTGGGCCATGTGTGCTAAACACATATGTGCACTTCTTGACATCTAGGGGTTCTCCTTTAAAGTGCACCTATACTCAGAGGAAAGTTTATGTGGTCACCTTCTATTCCCAGCCCAGTGACCCAAAACAGCCTGTGATTCTTTTTTACTAAAGTCTTTGACCAATATCCATAACAACACGAATTGGATGAGCAGCTCCACTCCCAGTGATGATACTTTTAGTTACAGCTCAGCAATGAGGAGCACTTCAACCTAACTGCCATTATGTGATAGTTTAGTTTTAATTGAATTAGCATAGCATAAGGCTGCCATTCACCATAATACTACTTCCTTTTGTTTTTGCCTGATGTTTTTATGGATACCGGGCAAAGCGGTAAAAAAAGAAACACAGGCTGTTTTGAGGCACAGGGCTGAGGATATAAGGTGACCGCAGAAATTTCCTTTCTGAGTATTGATGCACTTTAAACTTTTAAATGGCAAGCACATAACGTGGTTGCCTCGATTGCCATTAAGTGCCAAACACATGAGGGTTACGTGCCTGTCTTTCCCCCCTGCTAGTTATGACAAAGGTAATAAAAAATACTCACCTGACCCCTCCATCGATCCAGCCGGGTCTTCACTTCCCTCGGGGGGCATCCGATCCCCACCCTCGGGTTCTTCCAGCTTCAGAAGAGGGCCCCAAAAATTCCCCCACTTCTGCCACTGCAGCTAACATCTAGAAAAAAATGATGACATTTACTCACCCACAGCCATGATCCCTCCTGCCGGATCTTCTCTGGCCCTGCGTGGCCTCTTCCATGGTGAGAGGAAGGCCTGAAATAGGCCCTCTCGCCTACTTCCTCCATCATCACCACTAGCCTTGCCTTTTGTGGCCAGGCTGTGTTGGGAAAATTGGCCATCATGTCATTCAGAACAGATACACAGGCACATACGTTACCATACTTCTCAAGGGCGTCTGTGTGTAGACGTCGCTTGGACTTTTATTTTATAGTCATACAGAGGAAACATTTTTGGACACATAGTCTGTCGTAGCCAATCACAGTACAAGCCTTAAATTACAATAATAGGTACAGCATTCCTATACATCAGCATTACATAAGCATATGCACTTGTGATGTATACATAACAGCTGTTCATGTCTCCTTGCAGAGGTTGTGCTAGTGTGTAAGCTGAGACAAGCTATATATACTGCTATATTTAGTCTTAAGGACTCTGCTGGCTAGAAATTATATAGATGAGATTGAATTGAAAGTGGATTTGGTCAAATTTTTAAACGTATATTCCTTATCAGCAGATGATGTCCATCCGCGTTGTCATCCTGCACCCGCCAGAAGACACTCAGTAGTGCCGGGTGATCGGTGAGAAAGGGTTGGAGAGGATAGGGGCTGTGATCCCCTGCTGCCCCAGTCCCCCCTCTACTGATCACCCGGCATCGAGTAAAGAAAAAACAATGTCATTTTCATAAATGTGTGGTGTGTTTTTTTAACCCTTTGTGAACTGGTAAGGGATCTATGAGAACCCTATACCAGTTCAAAAGTCTAGGGGGCTGAGAAGTCACCTGCGGCTAGCGGGTGATTTGCCATTAAACCCCAGGGCCCTACATTATCTGCCTCCCCCAAAGTCTGGGGGCAGAAAGGCCCAGGGAAATTTAGGCTGTGCAGGCTTGTAGCTGAAGCTGGCCCCTGTGCCCTGTTCTACAAGCCCCCATAGCTGGTCCCCAGGCTGGTTAGGCTGGGTAGGGTGGACCCCATGTACATGTTTTAGGATCTTTTTAAGGGGTGGACCCGCACAGATTTTTTTTCTATTTAGCCCTTTATATTGTTGATAGTAGTTGTTTTTTATTGGTAAATGTTAATGTTATAAAGTGCTCGTTTCAGTTAGGGGGGGTCTGCTGGGCAAGAACGGGGGGCTACCAATACATATGTGGTACCATTGTAATTGTGAGAAATGGGTCTTTCACGTTTGCTTAAAAAATAGACAAGACAATTGGCAACCAAAGACAATTGGCAAACAAAGAAATATGCTTTCTTTGGAATCTAACAACCGGTGTATTCCATACACTGCAACCCGTTTTAAGCCCTTCGCTACTAGTAATATTAATTAAGTTGGTTCATAGCCTGGCCTTCCTTAAAATCTTGGCTTCTCCCGAGGCTAGGCCCCCTCAGGAGTTAAATGGCTTAGAGCTGTGACCACACCGCTTTATTTTGGGGTGTTTGGCAACTCTTCCTTTGACAGTAGCTATGCATGTTGGGTATTGTTCTGTTTTTTTTTTTTTTTTGGAAAAGTGTGACTTTGATTTTTAGGGAAACCCTGTGCAACTAAATAATTATAAGAGAGATTACTTCCAGAAAATTGCTGCTACACCGAAAAAAGCCTGGTCCGCCTAGGGAGTTTGAGGTGTGTACCTCCAGAAAATATATAGTTTGTTGGGGGTATTTCAGATGTAAGGGTTTTTTTTTTCTTGAAAAGCTGCAAGGTGCGCATAGCAGTTGTGTGTTATCTGAAAATCGCCTAAAGCGCTGTTTCAGTTTGGAAGAGTCTCCTGGGCAGGAAAGGTGCCTACCAATACATATGTTGTACCTTTGTAGTAGGGAGAAATAGGGCTTTTATGCGCAATATGATTTTCTTGAAATACTTAATTTTTTTATTACAAAAAAACTACAAATTGTAAAATATGTATATATTTTTTGAACATATTTCACCCAAAAATATTGAGAATACCCTAAAAATATGATTAACAAGATATTCCATGTTAAAGCCCAGATTCTTCTGGAAAAACAATATATAACATTTCTGGGAAATCGCTTCAAACATCACAGTTGAACACGTGTAGCACAAAATTGTGAAAAATGGTCTGGCAACAGAGGGTAGCAAAATCTCCAGGTAGGCTGGCAGTTAAAGGTTACTAAGGGGGGGGGGGGAGGGGAGGAAAGGCTGATGTTAATTTGTGGGGGTTAATTGGTATGTTGCAAAGTGTACCAGTGGTGTAGAGGTCTGGCCTCAAGGGCACTACTACTTGAGCTTGGGGGGGGGGCCCTTCTTTCTCAAAGGGGTCCTCCCTGGTCCACGCTGTCCCACAACGATTGTGGTCGCCAGAGAGTGTGGGTCAAGGGGGTCCCCCTCAGGATCAGGAGGGGAAAAAAAAACCTCTAAGTCACTCACTGGGATTAATACTTAATCTATTGTTAATGTTATATACAAATCAAAATAAAAGGAAAAAAGAACAGTATTCCTTTATGCAGTTAATTAGCTCTTGTTTAATCTACTATACAAGACATATTTACATATATACATATCTGGTAAGCACATGATTCATAACCGATTACTGCGGTTTGGAAAGTCTTTTCCTTGTGCAGATACTGAATTGGTAAGGTAAATCCGCTGGTCATAAGACCCTCTTATTTGTAGCAAGGTGGGTCTTCTAATGCCCACAGTTTGTAGCAGATTGTGGCCGGTTATATTAGGTTGGTACTCTCACACAGACGCGTTTCGCCTTAGCTTCTTCAGTGTGTGGGTCCATGCCATCTGGTTGTAACACATTATTTTAAGGGTAAGTGAGAAAATGGTGGATCTTAACAAAATACGGATAAACAATTGTTGATGCAGACTTACATTAGTTTGCCTTGATCAGTGGTTCCATCAGCATTTGGGATTTGGCTGCAGCGGCTCCTCCCAGGTGTTGTAAAATGGTTTTCTGCCTTAGGGTTAAGTGTCTGTTAGGGACAGAATAATTGGTTTAGGTGACAGGGTTGTAGGGCTTAATGTGGTGTGTGAATATTAGATGGGGCGTTTCATATAGTTGCCTCCTTGGTGGCATGTGTGCATAGTTAAGGTGTCAATAAATCATATCATAAAGTATAAATATTCTGATATAGCTGGACGTACATGTCAATTGGTAAGGGAGTTTTAGTTTATGGTTATCCTAAGGTGAATTGTACATAGAGCCAATCCAGTAGGAGTCATGGTTAGCCATAGTTTGCTTACCTCTATGGAGACATAGTGTAGGGCTAATTAACCGGTGCCCTCAAAAAAGATGAGGGTGGTCCCGCAGGTGCTGGGGTCCGCGATGCCTGTTTGTGGCCCGTGCGTGTAATCCTGCTCGTTTCTCTGCCCGAGCGTGTTTTCCCCTGTGTGGGGTGCTTGTATGTGTGTGCGGTTACCTGTTAGTTTTATGTGTGTGCCCTGCGGGACAAAACGCGGGACCGCCGAAGGCTGGAGGCTGGAATGGGCGGAGACTGCCATTGCCCTTAGTTCCTGCCGATGCCCTGATAGGTAGAAGTACCAGGGGCGGAAGTGCGTGTGGCGCACTCCTTCCGGGGCGGCCCCGTCCGGTTGATAGGCCCAGCACTCTGTCATTCACTGCGCCGTCATAGTGATGGAATACGCTGTCGGCGGTTGCCATGTTTTCTGTGGACAGGTGTCAGTATAGTCACCATGTTTGGTGTGGGAAGGTGTTTCGTCAGGTTAAGGCCCAGCGTTATGTTAGTCACGGCGCCGTCAGCGTGAGAAGATACGCTGTCGGCGGTTGCCATGTTTTGTGAGGGCAGGTGTATATACAGCCGTACAAACTTGCGCCATGTTTAGTATGGGAAGGTTGATGCAGTAGGGAGAGGTTCCTTTTGTGGGCAGGTATTTATAAGGTCATTTTGTGCATGCGCCATATTTAGTGTGGGATTGATGTAGGTCCTCTATGATAGGTTACAGTACCAGGTTAATTTTCAGAAGTTTGCTGGTGACGGCTGGTTAAGTGGGGGAGCTCGTTGCCAGCCTCATCTGCGTTTGCCATGGAACCACTGAGGGTGCTGTTTCTGCAATTAAGCCGTGGTGAGGCGTATATATTGATCGATAATGATTCATAAATTCATTTCTATAATCAACGGTTACATGTTAATGGAAAAATCATTAAAGTTGATTAGGTAGTAATAGCAATTGTAAATAGTAAATATAAGGTCACATACATTTGTGTAAAGCAGACAATAAAGAAAATTGATGATAAAATAATATGGTATACTTGTTATGCTGTGATTATTAGTATATCCTAAAAAATTAATGTATGATTAGGTTGGTGTTAGGTTGGGAAAACAGAACTGGGAATTATAGCAGGACATGAGATAATGGGTGTTTTAGGATGATCTAAACTTTTTCAGGTGAGCTTGTTGTAAGGTGACTGGCCAGGGTTGTCAATAATGGGGATTTTAATTGTATGGGTAATTGTTGTGTTGTGGGGTCCACGTATAAATGTCTGTTAGGTGTGGGATCATTTTAGAAAAGGGGAGAAACTGCACGTTTCATTCAGGCCCAGTGGATACGTGGCTTTAAGCTTTACTATCCACTTTGTCTCCTTCCTTAAAGTCTCTTTTTGGATGTCACCCCCTCTCTGATGAACATGTAATCTGTCTAGTACCTGAAAAAGGACACCTTTGGGGTTGGAAGCGTGTTTCATAGCAAAGTGTTGACCTATTGGTGTGGTTAAATTCCTGTTGCGTATGTCCCTTATGTGTTCAAGGATTCTTATTCTAAATTTGCGGTTGGTCTTTGCCACGTAGAACCTCCCACGTGGGCACGTCATCAGATATATGATGTGTGGGGAGTTGCAGTTAGCAAAGTGTTTTAGTCTGTGCTCTTGGTTATTGGGTAGGTTGAAAGTGGTTCCTTGTTTTATGAACTGACATGAGTTGCATCCCCCACAGTTGTACAGTCCTAGGGTCTTGCAACATTTCTTATCGGGCTGGTCGGAGTAGTGGCTCTTTACGAGTGCGTCTTTGATGGACTTTGCTCTCCTAAAGACCAATGTTGGTCTGGTTGGGACTAAGGTTGCTAAGTGTGGGTCATGTGTTAGAACGTGCCAGTGTTTTTGGAGAATGTTTTTAATGTCCCTGTGTTGCTTTGTATAGGTAAGGATAAATGGTAATGATGGTATCGATTTGGCTTCTGTTTTCCTTTGTGGAAACAGAAACGTCTGTCTATCCCTTCCTAGTGCTTTGCGGTAGGCGCGTTTCAGTATTTTCTTGCTGTATCCTCTCAGTAATAGCCTATCCCTGATGCCGTTCGCTGCTACTTGGAAGGATCCTTCTGTTGAGCAGTTCCTTCTTGCCCGTAAATATTCCCCATAGGGGATGCTCTGTTTAAGTGGGGTTGGATGTGAGCTTGTTCGCAGCAGTGGGTTTTCTATGGAAGTTGGTGTAAATGTTACCTTCGTTGTCAATACCTATTTTGAGATCTAAGAATGTTATTTCCTCCTTACTGTAATCTAGTTTTACAACACCTGGGAGGAGCCGCTGCAGCCAAATCCCGAATGCTGATGGAACCACTGATCAAGGCAAACTAATGTAAGTCTGCATCAACAATTGTTTATCCGTATTTTGTTAAGATCCACCATTTTCTCACTTACCCTTAAAATAATGTGTTACAACCAGATGGCATGGACCCACACACTGAAGAAGCTAAGGCGAAACGCGTCTGTGTGAGAGTACCAACCTAATATAACCGGCCACAATCTGCTACAAACTGTGGGCATTAGAAGACCCACCTTGCTACAAATAAGAGGGTCTTATGACCAGCGGATTTACCTTACCAATTCAGTATCTGCACAAGGAAAAGACTTTCCAAACCGCAGTAATCGGTTATGAATCATGTGCTTACCAGATATGTATATATGTAAATATGTCTTGTATAGTAGATTAAACAAGAGCTAATTAACTGCATAAAGGAATACTGTTCTTTTTTCCTTTTATTTTGAATTGTATATAACATTAACAATAACTTAAGTATTAATCCCAGTGAGTGACTTAGAGGTTTTTTTTTCCCCTCCTGATCCTGAGGGGGACCCCCTTGACCCACACTCTCTGGCAACCACAATCGTTGTCGGACAGCGTGGACCAGGGAGGACCCCTTTGAGAAAGAAGGGCCCCCCCCCCCCAAAATCATGGCAGTTAAAGGGTTAAGAGGAGCGCATTTATGAGCCTTACCAGAGTGTAGTGTCCTGTTTGGGCACCATTGATCGATCCCTGACCATATTTGAAGTCTACTTTTTCACTGTACCAGGCGCGGGCCACCACATCCCAAGACACTTTATACGGCGTTAGTAAAATGTTCTCACTGCACCTGTGTCCTGAAAAAAAACAACGTACAAATATATCACTGGTGGGATGTGATAATAGATGTTCAATACCCCTTTACTTTCTGAAGTTGAAAAGAGAGACATTCACACAGACCTGCTATTTCTACACTCACTGTTTAAAAGAAACTACAATTCAACATGTACAACCATATCTCAAGTGCAGAGATGTGATAATACATGACCCATATGCTGATATGGGCAAGAGGGCAGGGCTGTAATTCTTATTAGGCAAGGTTTGTGCCTAGGGCCGATGGCAGTACAGCTAAGGTCAGAAAAAGTTCAGGCTTTAAGAATGGAGGGGGAGAGTGTGCAAGGAACAAGAGGGTGCAGTGTTCATGTGGCTGTGTGTGGGGAGCGACCTGACTCAAAAAAGTGCCTAGGGTAGCATGAACACTAAATACAGCCCTGTCCTCTCAACAGACTTGCTCTTTCCACAGCTATGATTTTAAGGACTATGAATAATGAGCTAAAATGATTCAACATTAAACAACAATTATATCTTAAGTGCTGGGTTGTGATAACATATGACCCATATTATGTTACTTTCTGATATGGGAAAAAGGGACATCCCAACACACCTTTTCCTACTACACCCACTGTTTATGGATCAAAAGAACGCCAGTCATGTCCCAGCCCGGAATTGTACCAACCACCATCCAGTCACAGTATCAGTTCTTTATAGAGAAAGAAAAACCAAAGAAAAACTAAAAATTACCTTTTTCTTGTTCCCACGTTGTATGCCCAGGCCACTCAGACAATCAGTGGTCCCCGTTCCATTTAGATTTTCTTATAGCTGCACATGGGTTCTTGTGCCACTGGCCGCATCCTCACTCCCTACCATGGGCTATGACCATGCCAGTGCCGGGCAACCAGAAAGGCCTGGTATGGGTGCACATGTTACTAGATATATGCCAGGGATGTGGCCATGGTGCGTAAATGTGGCACGGGCTATGGCTTTCTAGGCTGCCCTGAAACTTTTCCCCCTCAGCTGGTCTAGTGATGCCTGACTCTGAAATACTGATATCTGGTCCCCTGTCATCCATGCACTCCTATGGAGCCTAGAGTAGGGATGTGACATAAAAGGCGTGGTTGTGAATGGCGTTATTGTGAATAGTGGGAGCTCACCCCAGAAATTCCTTTGCATGTGTGCTGCTGGACTCGATTTCAGCATCAGCCGAGTATTACAGAGTTGGATATATGGCTTGATTCAGCACTGGTATCAGGCAATAAAAACCCATTCTCATCTCTCTATCCCAATTCAGCAGACGCATCTTTGGAGCAAGATTTTTTTGGGAGAAAATGTTGGAGTCACATTTGGGCCCTAGGCCCTGCCATTATACTAGCCTCTTTGCCCCTTGGTGTGGGTCCATTGCTGCCATGGGCACCACTGGAAGAAAAAAGAAAAAAAACAAGTGCATCCCCATCTAAAGCTTACCAAACATAGGGGCTGGTAATTCAAGGAATCAAGCGGCAAATTGCTGCCCCCCCCCCAGTCCCAGTGATTACTAGTCCTTATACCCTACAGCACAGGTAAGAAGGCAAGTACCTGGCCCATACTGTTAGGTACCGGGCTCAGCTGCATCTCCCTGCCCATTGGGGTATGGATAATGTGATAGGGGGCACCAAGCACACCTTGAAGAGTACCATACCCATACAAGCTGTGTATGCCTAGAAAGCTTAAACCGGACCTTCAGCGAGATTTAATGAAAAGCCCAAACTCTTAAAAAACAGTTCCCCAGCATCTAAAATTAATATATTTTATGTTTTTAGTCACTAACTTGTTATTCTTTCCCCCACTGGGCTGCAACTCTGTTCAGGAATTTAGGATACGGGCGCCGCCCTCTTGACTCAGAAGCATCACACTTACTGAGGAGAGGAGAGTGGGATAAGGTACAGGGGGGCGGGTTATAGCTGTGCTTTGCTCAGACAGAGCAGAGCTGGGGTCAGGTAAAGGTCAGCAGTCCCAGAATGCAGAGCAGCACAGTCAGGAGGCACTTCCTGTTTGCAGGCTGCCTGATAAGATGGCGGCTTCCATAAGCCGCCATCTTGGATGTTTAAAGGCTCAAAACATGCAGTAGATGCAGGTAGGATGATTTTTAATGTGGACAATCTGTATGCATAGGGTGTGGGAAACATATAAGATAGACTCTTATTCAGAGTGAAGGTCCGCTTTAATATATAAACTATCAGTGAATATATGGTTTATGGGGCAAATTTCAAATTTAAAAGGTTTTGCTTGAAAAAGCGCAAGGTGACGACTTTTCAAGTAAAATTCTCTAAAAAATTCCAAACACTCTTTCCTTGACAATACCTATGCCTGTTGAGTATTGTCCTGTTCAGGGGGCCTTGACCTTTGACCTTTAACTTAATTTTTCTTGTTTGCATATTTTTTTCTTTAGAAAAGTGGGACTTCATTCAAAGGGGGAATTCATCTAGGAATTCATCTAGGAATTACATCCATAAAACCTAGAAAGCTTAAAAAAATATATAGTATGTGGCGGATATTTCAAATGTTAAGTGGTGGTTTTCTTTTACTGTTTCTGTTACATACTGTTAGGCATTAGGCTCACCCACATCTCCCTGCTTATTTGGGTGTGTGCAATGTGATAGGGGGCAGCATGCCCACAGCTTACTTGGAAGAGTACCATACCCATACTAAAGGGCATAGGGCAAGGGTGAAAACCTATTTTGACTGAGGGCCACATCAGCATTCTGAACTTCATCAAAGGGACGGTTAGTAAAAATCGAGAAGCAAACCGCAGACCCAACTATTCAAATGCAGGGTTATAGACACCAAATTATTTTGCCCTGGATGGATACAGGCAGGCACTGAAATATTTTGCCCAGAGGGGATGCAGAAGCAGAATTATTTTGCCCAGGGCAGATGCAGATTTATTTTGGCCAGGAAGGATGAAAACGCTCAATTATTTTTGCCAGAACGGACACTAAATATTTTATAATATAAAATAAAATATTTTGATGAAATGTATATTTTTTACCACGGCACCGGACAATAGTTATATATATAATCTATAACCTTTTCAGTAGCTGTAGCACCCTTTGCTGTGGCAGCAAGCTGAGTAGGTAACGTGCCATTCTTGTGTAGTTAGAGCTGGTTGCAAAGAACAGATGCAGACACTACTCTCTTCTCCCCCAAAATATTAAAGAAGTCCTGCCAGCAGCTTTTATAGGCAACATATCTGGGGGCAGAATTTGTGGCAGTAACGGGCTACACAACCTACCACAACATCAGCAACAACACAGTTTCAAAGGTGCTTGTGTCTGCAGCCTTGGAGTGACCAACTGGCTAAAAGGGGCGCTGCTGCCATTTGGCAGCTGTCAGAGGGCCACATAAATGGGTTGGAAGGCCATCCATCCCCAGGGCCTTGAGTATGACATATGTGGCATAGAGGCTGGCATGTCAGTTGGAAAAAAATACACACTGGAATTATCAGCATGGCTTTTTAAAAAAGCTACAACTCGCATATAGTGATACAGTGAACTGCAAAATGTAAAATTTTGCAAGGAAGTGAGAATTCACTCACAGCTTTTCGCACGCTTCTCGCAAGTGTGAGATAGTCTCACATGTGTCCCTAAATCATGTTAGAAAGCGAGAATTTTCGAATGTGAGATTGATTTGGCTGGAAAACAAGAACATCTTTCCCAGCACTGAATGGAGCCTATAGTTGGAGCAGCTGTAGGGGAGAAGAATTACATATTTCTTACATTCTAGCCCTGTCAGGTTTGTCCCTGTGATTGAATTGGAAGCAATTAACGAGGACCAGAACCCACCAGTAATGCAAAATTAAATTAGACAATATCCTTGTCGATAGTCCTCTCCCTTTTTTTTCTCTCATCCTGACATATTGTGGGTCATACTATTTATTTGGTGAAGCAAGGTGCACTTTAGGTGTGTTTGCAGTGTGAATGGCAACTGCATCTTAGTGAGATTTTTAACAAACAATGGCTGCGCCATTTTTTGTCCTATATTTAGTTTCATAGGGTTTAAAAAAAAAACGTTGCCTTTTATTATGCTAATTGGATCGCATAAATGATCATCATCTCGTGGGAATGGCGCTAGTCTGCCACAGTGCACAATGCATGAAGTGAGAACAGTACGGGGCCATCTAAAAGCTAAGTCATTTTTTTAATCCACACAGTTTACCATTGTCTTTGGTTTTGGCAGTTTTTATCACATATACCCATTGATTTGCTCTCACAAGGTTTATAGGTCTCCCTGGGGGGCTCTTCTGTTGCATTGTTATTTTCTGGGGGGCTGGTTGAAAGTGGTATTGTGCATTTTTTTCATATTTCAGCACTGGCACTTTAGGATATTTTTATCCTCTCTCTTTCTACTTGAATATTTAAAGCGGACCTTCACCCTGAATAAGAACCTATTTTATATGTTTCCCCCACCCTGTACATACAGATTGCTCACATTAAAAATCATCCTACCTCCATCTACTACATGTTATGAACCTTTAAACATCCAAGATGGCGGCTCATGGAGCTTCAGGCAGCCTGCAAACAGGAAGTGTCTTCTGACTGTGCTGCTCTGCATTCTGGGATTGCTGTCCTTTTCCTGACTCCAGCTCTGCTCTGTCTGTGCAAAGCACAACTATAACCCTGCCCTCTTGTACTTTATCTCCTCAGTATGTGATGCTACTGAGTCAAGATGGTGGCACCCGTATCCAAGAGTACTGAACAGAGTTGCAGCCCAGTGGGGGGAAGAATAATAAGTAAGGGAGTAAAAACTTAAAATATATTAATTTTAGATGCTGGGGAATAGTTTTTTAAAGGTTTGAGCTTTTCATTAAATCACGCTGAAGGTCCGGTTTAAGGCCTGATTTATCAAGCACTATCTGCCAGACTATCCCACATCGGTACAATTTAGGGGGGTGCAAAATGTAATTTATGTATATATTTTACACTGGTGCATGCTGCTGCACTGCAATGCCATATTTACTAAAATATGGTGCAGAAACAATTATGAATGATATTTTGCACTATTCTGATTTGCACCAATGTGCCATAGCCCTGCAGATAGTGTTTGATATATCAGGCCCATAGTCACACAGTTTCTCTTATATAGGTCCATATGCTTACACACTGATTCTACATGTCAGTTTTTTGCCCATGTTAAATTGACCATGTTACATTAATTATTAGTGTTCTCAGCCTGCTAGACCATTATACATGATACATATCAATTAATTTCATTTGTCTGGTATTTCTCCTCATTATCTGTTGCTTTTAATTGGTTTTAAATGTTTGTTTTATGTGATACATGTGTTGTGGATAATAAATTGTAATTTTGCATAATCTTTTGAGCTGTGCAGCATTACTTTGGGTGGTGTCTTTTTGGTACCTTGACACATGTATCACATGTATCTAACGAGCATCTGATTTAGCTGCTTTGATACTTTGCAGTTATTGTACTTTTTTCACCTACCGGAAGCATGTGTACAAAGTATGCTTCACATTCCCGCATGTTTTTTTCAACAGAAAAGACATGAGCCAGTGTAATTATCATGATTTTTTTTAAATTTCAAAAATATAGACAAACATGTGCACCACACCCCTGAGCCAACCAGCCTAGCGCACCCTGCATAGGTGCCAGCAACCCAAGACGAAACAGCCGACTCCTAGTCCTGCTGGCTTTCCAGCCACTATGCTGTTCGCACATGTCTGGTGTCTTTGGCACCCCTGTAGGAACACTGTGCTGAAGGGAATAGGGAATAGCAAGCCGGCTAAGCAAGGGATCATCTGTCTCATCAGTCTCCGAGTATAGGGTTGCCAGCCCCTATGCCTGGTGCGTCTGGCTGGTTGGCTCGGAAAGGAGTGACACACATTTTTATTTTACATTTTAGCAAACAAAACAAAAAGAACCCCCTGACAGACTAGGCACTGCTTAAAGGGATTGCCCAGTCTGCATTGCGGTGTGGATTGCAACCTGCATCCCGGTGAGCTTTTTAGTGTTTATATGACAAAAAAATGTTTCTTTCTACCATTTTTCCACGAAAATTACCTGTACCTGGGGCATGGGGCATTTTTATGGGTAAGATGCATCATGTTTCTAATGAGGTAAGATTTGTTTTTAAGTTTGGAAACAACAAAACCCTATGGGCTATGCAGAAAAACACCTTTAGCATAGCCCATAGAATGCTGTTATTTCCAAACTTTAAAAATATATCCTTATATCACTGGAAAAATAATGTACCTAAACTGTGAAAATGTGCCATCACATGTACAGGAAAAATGTAGAAACACAATTTTTTTTTTACATTTTTTGTGTTATCACTAAAAAGCTCACCGGGATGTAGGTTGCAATTAGAGATGAGCGAACCGGTTCGGACGAACCGGAATTCGCTCCAAATTTCAGGAAATATTCGATTCGGCATGAACCCGAATATTTTGTGGTTCGTGCCGATCGAATTTTTCCTGAAATTAAAAAAAAAAAAATGCCGGCATGGTGGGAGCGGGCCGGCCGGTTCCGCTGTCAGCGGGCCGGCCCGCTCCCACCATGCCGGCATTTAAAAAACAAACAAACAAAAAAAAAGCATTTTTGCCGGCATGGTGGGAGCGGGCCGGCCGGTTCCGCGCTGACAGCGGAACCGGCCGGCCCGCTCCGCTGTCAGCGGAACCGGCCGGCCCACTCCCACCATGCCGGCATTTTTAAAAAAAAGCAAACACTTACCTGCAGGTCCGGAGCGTGGAGGCCGGCGCCGCTCTCAGCTGTCATCTGAGGGCGCGTCATCAGAGACGCCCTCTGATGACGCGCCCTCAGATGACAGCTGAGAGCGGCGCCGGCCTCCACGCTCCGGACCTGCAGGTAAGTGTTTGCTTTTTTTTTAAATGCCGGCATGGTGGGAGCGGGCCGGCCGGTTCCGCTGACAGCGGAGCGGGCCGGCCGGTTCCGCTGTCAGCGCGGAACCGGCCGGCCCGCTCCCACCATGCCGGCAAAAATGCTTTTTTTTTTTTTTTTGTTTTGTTTTTTAAATGCCGGCATGGTGGGAGCGGGCCGGCCGGCTTTACCGGCCCGCCGGCCGGTTCCGCTGTCAGCGCTCCCACCATGCCGGCAAAAATGCTTTTTTTTTTTTTTTTTTTTTTTTTTTAAATGCCGGCATGGTGGGAGCGGGCCGGCCGGCTTTACCGGCCCACCGGCCGGCCCGCTCCCACCATGCCGGCATTTTTGATGGGGAACTTCGTAAAAGTTCGATTCGGCCGAACCCGAATTTCTTTGTGAAATTCGGCGAATCGGCCGAATCGAACTTTTCAAAAGTTCGCTCATCTCTAGTTGCAATCCACAGTGCAATGCACACTGGAAGTCACACTGGCTTCACCAAATATTTAGCATGAACACTACTAGGGGGTCATGCAAATCATTTGGTGAAGCAAATGTGACTTGCAGTTCTGTAGAGAAGACAGGAGAGCAAAACCATTCAAAAGGTACTGCCTGTTGGGTGAGGGATTGAGGGGGGTTATGGTTTTGGTCTGCATTAAAAGAGCACTACCGTGGAAAAGTGGCCCAATGATGACAATCTATATAAATATGTTGGATGGCAGGAGGAGGGGTCACTTACACACTTGTATGGCAGAAAAAAACATCCAAACAGGTTTGTTTCTTTCTTTGAATGGAAGAGGAAATCAGGAGTGATGGGTTCTGTAACCGCTGATTTAGTCAAGCCTGTCACCCCTGGATTTTATTCATAGTAGGAGAAGAAACCCACAAGCTTGGCAGGAGTTTTTTTTTAGTTTGGATGTATAAGTGACTCCTCTCAGTAGCAGACTTCTTATATGGATTTTTAATATTTTGTGATACTCCTTCTTTAAGGGGCAAAAGCACAAATCTGAAAAAAATAAGGTGGATGAGTAACAATGGTGAGGCCTCCCAACCTCATAAGACCCATGGTGCCATCATCTTCCATGGTGCTGTACAATATAGATGTAAATCTGCTTACTTGTTAATTTTTTGAAGTTTGTGGGACTGTGCCCTTGTACACATTTGTTTGCCCACTCCTGTGCTTTCTCAGCTGCCTCTTCACTCCATTTCTAAAAATGAGATGATATTAGTGGATTATATTGTGGGTTATAAAGCATTAATACAATTTACAGTTATGGGCCTGATTCAAAAAACCTTTCTCAAATGTATCTATTGAACATAGGACCTGATTAAAGCTGGCACAAAGGAGCATCTGCACAGCTTAGGAGGGCCACACACCAAGTACATTATGTCCCAGAGAGCTTCATATGTACCAAGGTCCTCTGGCCCCCAAAAATATGGAGCTGTGCTGGCTGTAGGTGGCTTCCAGCACTTCCAACCTGTCATTGGGAACACTGTATAAACTGCATTGACTTAGTGGAACAACCAGCACTGTAAATGTACAGCAGAATGGGTCACAGACACAGTCTTAAAGTCTTAAAGTGATTGAACTCCCAAAGAAAATAATAAATGGTTACTCACCAGTCCTAGTACTGCATCACCCCGATCCCAAATGCTCTTAACCGGTTCTTCCGTGTTCAGGATGCATTATCTACCATCAGTCACAGGAGCACTATCATGCCTTCTCCACTCACCACAATGCTGTCAGTGCTCCTGTGACCGATGGCGGGACACAGACAAAATGTTGCATGAAATGATCACATCCCAACTGGACTACTTCAACAACCTTCTTGGCGGTTTACCAACACACAGACTGGAATCTCTATTATCTATTCTGATCTTTGCTGCTCGCCTCGTCTTCCTTTCCTCTATCTAATCTAGCTTTGCTCCCCATTTTCAGTCTTTCAATGGCTACCATAGAGAATTTCATTTGAGTTTTTAACTCTAACCTAAAAAACCTTCTCCAGTCCTGCATCTACTTACATGTCATCATTAATTCAACAATATCAACCCAGACAAAATATCTACTCTGCTTCTGATCTTCTTCTGTCATCTACCATGGTTATATCGCTTTCAGGACTTCTCATGTGCCTCTCCGTGTTTCCGGAATGCCCTCCCCGCTCCCTTTGTCACTTCCTAACATTTCAAGCTTTCAAAACTCACCCCTCCGGACAGGCATACAAAATGTTTTTTTTCTTTTTTGTCTCCACTCCTTATCTTTTTCTGGTAAGCTCACAAGGTCAGAGATCTCCATCCTATTTAATCTTGTCTATACTCTATTGTATTCGCAGGGCCGGGCTAAGTGTGGGGGAGGTCCCTGGGCTAAAAATCTTAGGGAGGGGTCTGGGCAGAAAATTTGGTGGAGGCTCCTGATTTTTTTTTCCTTTAAAGTAATAATCCAGTACAAAACACTGACTGTCTGCCCCCTCTGAAAACACCTGCCATTATGCCACTTACCGTCTGCCACTCACACACTCAGGAATCCTGTTTCCCTAGACACTGAACCTCTTCCTCACCCTTAGGTATAGGTGCAAAAGCAGCCAGAGACCCCTGCTCCCTCTACTCTGCATGTTCCCACCAGCAGATATTCAGGTCTGCCAGGTGGATAGAGGTCACACTGTGAGGATGTGGTTGCAGAGCAGATCACTCTGCTGACTCAAAGTATGAGCACCAAAATCCCAGTAATGTCCAGTGGGACATTTTGGAGGAAACAAGTTTTGGGATGCCCCCCAGGAAAGGGTTTTAGCTGGGCCTGTAGACTTTTAGAATCCACTGCTGCTTAGCTTTATGCTTCACTCACATTACTAATCTACTACTTGAAACAGGACCTCCGAGCACTTGTTCTCATTCTCTTATTTTCTTTGAATTTGGCCCACCGCTAAATGAGGCATTGGACCAAAAATAGCTAGTTTAGAGGCTCCTTCATCAGACAGATGTCCTCTTTTTCCCTTAAAGTGGATGTCCGGTCTAAGGTTAACTCCTGCTCTGCCACCTTCCCTTGGCGCTGAGGAAGGGCAGGGGGGTTACAGCAAAAAAAACCTCCAGCACTGATCGACAGCTCTTCCGGTGCTGGGCACAGTCAACTTGGATCTGCTGCTCAGAGTGGCTTCCGCCAGTCTTTGCAGGCTCCATCCTCCAATTCACTTAAATGGGCAAGCGGCAAATGCAGTTAGCAGGGGGCATTTATCTCTCTTTATTTGGTGAAAATTGCTGCTGGCACAGCACTTGCATCATTTTCATGTGTAAGCAGGGCTATCAGGTGTGTGGGCAAGATGGCCGCTCCCATGTAATTCAATAGTGAATAATCTTTATGCCATTCCACATCATCTGCATGGGGCCCTCTCAAACTGCTTATGTCATTGATCATAAGAGGGGAAGCAATTTAATAAACTTTCTTTTTTTGACTTTTTTTGTCTGCAGACCACCCCTGTAAAATTGGAATGGTCACCCCTAGATTTTTTTTCTACCGTTAGAAAAAAAACAAAAAACTTGGAGGGATTTTAGTTTTCAGTTGGGGCATATAAGTACGTCATTCTCTCACTAACTAGAATGGTTATCTGGATGTTTCATTTTAGACAATCGTGGTATAGATCGACGCTGAATCGTCCAATGGTCTATGAAATGTTGCATGATATATTTTATTGCATTCCATTAATCTATCAATAATCTATAATCTATTTTACATATATTAAAACATTTAAAAAACATTCTATCTTTCTATCTATCTGATACACTTATTACCAAAAAAAGGTGGGGTGATGGTTTGCAATTGCAATTTTTTTCTCATAGATTTAGCTTTGGTTAAATGTCTTACCAATTTCAGCATATTAGATGCAGGTGGATCAGCGTTACATCTTAACTCATTGTGTATATCAAGAATCATCTTCTTGTTTACCTCCAGTGTAGGCGATAAAGTTGAAAAGTCAACGTTTTTCTGTAAAGGGTAAAGTTTCCTATAGTTAATAATCAAGTCTTGGCAGGCAACATAACGCTAACTACTTTATATTCTGAAACTGGTTTTCTGTCTAACCATCCTGGACCAGCCCTGACTGTTCATGAGACCAAACTGTCCTTCACCTGGAGGATGAGCATGTATAAGCTCTTCTTATCAGCTGGCAGGGCTGGCACCAGCATTAGGCCTACCAGGGACACACCCAGTCTCTGATTTATCTGCAGGGTGATTTTCCAGTGGCTCCATTCACTGGATTGGTTAGCTGGCAAACCTGCTCAAGGCTGCCCTCAAGATCATGGAATGATTAGTAGCAATGTAAAAGATAGGGCAGGATGGAGGATTAGGTGACGACCAGAGGACAATTGTCATCAGTGGTGGACTTTTCAATGGCAGTGGAGAAAGCGGAGGTTGGAGGATGATTGGCAGCAATGGTGGAGTCTTCAGTAGCAGTGGAAAAGGAAGTAAGGTCTGCAGGATGACTAATAGCAAAGAAAGCAGTAAGGACTGGAGGATGATAGGTAGCAGTGGAGAAGGCTAAAAGGACCATCAGCAGCAGCAGAGAAAGTGGTAAGGCTCAGAGGGTGATCAGCAACAGAAGACTCATTGTTGGCAGCAGAAATGGTGACAGTATGTGATATGGCATGTGATGTAAGATATCACAAGGTGGCCCAAAATGTTTTTCTTGTCCAAGGGCCTGCATATACCTGGAGCCAGTCCTGTCAGCTGGTAACTGGAAGATTGTAACATGGTCATTATTATTTACTTGTAATATTGAAAGGGATTTTCCAGGCAGAAAAATAAAAAAAGCTACACTCACCTTTTCTCCCCTTCAGGCGATCGCTCCTATTCTGGTACTTGGCAAATTGACCTAGTCCAGTGTCTTAGGGTTATCCCCACCGCCTCTGTGTCCTACAAATGCCTCCATTTTTACAGACCTAATGGAGGGTGGCCTGACATGTCCCCGCCATTAAAGGCACTATGAACCCACATACAAAACAAATAGGCCCTTAACTTCCCTGCAGCAGCTTATAGCAGGTCCCTTTTTCAAAGAACGGGGCTTCAGACATCCTTGCTTGATGCCCCCGCCTCTCACATCAGTCACAATGACTCTATTTGTTGCACCCAGGGCCCAGAAGGTCGGTGAGCCCATCTTTGTTTCTCCTCCACCTTGTTTATTATACTGGTGCTGACTTGGAATCATTTGGAGAAAAGAAGGACCACCCTTCTCTGCTGTTTCAGTAGTCCAACTGCATCCAATTGAGTCAAAAGCCACAATTTATGGTTTGTACCAGGGCCCCATCACATTTAGTTACACCACTGGTGCCAAGGGAGTGCCTGGCACCCCCCCTCCCATAGAAATTAATGGAGCATGCTGTGCACAGGCACTGTGACTGGCATAAAAACTTGTCAAATAACAAATGATGAAAAAAATATTTTTGGGGGAGAAGCAAAAGGTTTGGTGCCTGGAAAGGGAAGAAGCAACAGCAACATTTTATTGACAGAATGTGATTGGTGCCAGAATTGCACTGTAATTAACAGGATGTTTTAGTGGTACTATTTCCTCCTTTAGATTCAATACACTGTGTATTTTATCTTTCTCAACCAGATCACACTTAGGAAATGGAAATTCATTTGCAATGGCACAGAAGTTCCTGTTCAATGGGCAAGGGATTTCCACTGCCCCAGCAACGTGATTTGCAGTTGGTAGAAGAATTCAAATTTTCTTTACTATTTAATCCAAAGATGGCAGAAGAGTTTCCCCACAATAAAAAGTCTCTTAATCCCAAAAGTTTGTTTTGTCAAGGAAATTATTAGATTAACGGTTTGATTCAGCACCAGGTTCAAAAAGTGCATTAAATTGGACCAAAACCCACGGTGATTCCCACCCCCGGGGCATCCAGATTCCGGATGCCCCGCTGTGTGGTCCTTGCCCCCAGGGTACCCTGATCGGAGGTACCACGCTGTGTGAAACCCCCCAGGTGGCCCGTAAACCCACCTTCTTCCCCGCTATCCCTCTATCAGGGTGTGTGCCTACATCATGCATTTGTGAATGGCCGGTGCGCACATGCTCCCTGTTAGAGGGAAACGGGGGGATGTGGCCGTCAGCGTGCTGAGATACACTCGTATTAGATGAGTTCCTGGATGAAGGGGCATTAAGGGGGCTCGAAAGGGTCAGAGCGTGCTAATTGGACGAGCAGCTGAACATGCTTCGTAGGGAGGAGGTGAATTTGTTTGGGTGACCTGGGGGGTTTCACACAGCGGGGTATCCCCGATCGGGGTGCCCTGGGGGCAAGGACAAAAACCCAGGATAGTGAAAATCATGGGTTTCTGTCCACGTTAATGCAATAAGTAAAACATTTTTTTTACTGAAAAGGAAGGGGAAGTGTTCTTGTTACACTTGGTAGTAAATTGACTGGAGTTTTTAGATGTGGGATGCCCCCTTCCCACCAGTATGGCTGTAAACTCACGCTATTACTCAATTCCAACACACATACACTAGGCTCTGGCAGCCAGTGAGTGCACAGGGTGGATGTACTGTAACAGGGAATACTGCAGGGCGCAAAGCTAAGCTTAGCCGCGCCCTCAGCAGCATCCCCACTGCGCCCACCCTGTGCACTTTTGTTGGAAGGCGAACAATCCTGCAAAGAATGAGATGCTGCCAGAGGTTTGTGGCATCAGAAGTTGCATAGTGTTAGGTCCTGTTTGCATGGGCTGGTGCCAGCTCCCACCTTAGGAGCTCACTTAAACTTGGACTGGCATGTGAGATAAATATATAGTGGGCCCCACCCACTGGACTGGTGAGCCAGGCATCTTGTGCCCACAGGACTGCAGATCCAAGCGGCAATAGAGAAGATGGAGTAAGAATGGAGGGAGATTGGCAGCAGCTGGGAAGGTGGTGAGGACCAGAGAACGATTGGCTGCAATGATGTACTATTCAGCAGCTGCAGAGAAGGTGCAGAGGACCAGAGGATGATAGACAATGGTGGATAGACAAGAGGATAGTCAGCAGCAGCTGATAAAACAGTAGGGACTAGAGGGCGATTGTAGCAGTGGAAGAAGTGACCAACGCAGGGAGGAAATTGGCATCATTTGAGAAGGTGGCGATGACTCTAGAGGGTTATCAGTGGAGAACCCATCAGCGGGAACTGAGCTGAAGGGTGACAAGTCATGTCACTGCCTAAGGGTCCACATAAACCTGTAGATGGGCCTGGACTGTCCCAAGAAGGCCCTTACACAAAAGTGTATAAATGCTTTCATTAAAAAAAATATATATATATTTTATTTCTAGAATTGTAAAATGAACTGCAACTCACCAGCTTTTCCACAACATCTGCAGGAAAGTCCACCACCCTTCCAGGTGATCTCTTTCTTATAACCTTATTGTTCTTCCCATTTGAATGTTCATGTATCTGAGGTGGTAAATAGGCTTGAGGCTATAAACAAAAGATAAAATGATGATGTGATGCAGACTGTTAAACATCATAGTACAAATCTTATTATATCCATTTAAGGTGCGCACTCATTAGTTTAAAATTTAACAAGCTCCTTTATTCAAATACAAAAGACAATACAAAGAATAATTCCATTACATATTTATACACACATACATAATTCCACACATAGATGTACATCACTTCACATAACAAAACTCCACAAGAAAGTAGGAGTACTTCAGGTGTGCTTTATTTTCCACAACAGGACTCCTATATCTCCATTAAAGTGCTATCCAGTATTGCACCAAGAGCTCTGTTGATATGTAACTAAAGTGCATTGTGCAATCAATTTCAAAATCAATTTCAAATCAATTTCATCAGTCAAACCTCATTCCCCTTTAGAAGAAACTCATAACCTGATGACCGTTTCGGGCTCTTATGGCCCTTCATGAGAGGTAGTAGGAAGAAGTAGGTTATGCTGTTCTATGGCAGAGAGAGCGTGGCTTATCCACTAATGCACAATACAGTTAGGTATAATGTCTGTGTGCACAAACCCTAAAGATAAGCCAGTAATATTTATATTGGTTACTTCTATAGCCTTGAGAAAGAGCCCTAGAGGCTCGGAATAACACAGTAAGGTTTTGTATTTGTGTTTTCTATGTTTGACACTTTGCACTTTTGTCTCCTATTGGGCCTGCTCTCAGTTAGGGGTCTTGTTTATGAAAATTGATGTATGTTAGTTGTTGCACATAGCACTTTATTATTATATATTAATAGTACAGATGTATTAATTATCGGTCACTTTAGCACTTTATAGTCATATATATTCTACCGTGATGGCTCCCCTATGTGGTTCGTTATGGTACAGCACTAGGATGTGATGTAATTTTTAAAATGTTTTTAGTGTGATTATCATTAATAAAGACGATTTATATTTTTTACCTTTGTGGAGTGCAATTGTTGGTCCCCAGGGACCCATTTTGGGGGTGTTTGGAGGGCATCCCATAACCTTGGTCGAGATTTTGCATTTGCAGGGTTCCTTTTTGGGGCAGTGCACCCCTTATTATTATGTAATAGACTTTTAAGTGCCACCCGCAGTATTTCCTCAGTAATATTTATATCTAACTTTAGACCCTGGTGGGCCCCAGACACTCCAGTCAAACAATGTCAGAGGCTGTGATCTGACTAGAGTTTTTTAAGTAATCCATGTAGCCAGTGCACTAGAGGTGCTGCAAGGTGCAAGAGAGGCAGTTTACATTGGGCCCCCTTCTGCCATGTGCCTGGTAGCAGTTGCTTCCCCTGCCTCTATGGTGCCAGGCTCTATTTACATTAACAAAAGAAGGCATGCCAGGCACTGATTCAGGACCATCCCTGTATGGAAGGCGGCAGGGGCACACATGGACTCCAAGACAACCAATCTTGGGATCAGGAGGGCACTAAACTACTAGCCCTTAAAGTGGACCAGCACCCAGGATTTTGACTATCCTGGTGCAATGTCCCAGTACAGCATTTGCAATACTGTTCTATATGTGTCCCCTCGACCTTCGGCTGTCCCTGTGACTTTGGGGTCTGTTATATTGCATAGCTAATATGGTATAATATATCTGTGCTCATACAGTATATATATATATATATATATATATATATATATATACCCTGTTCCTGTATAATAACCTTTTATATCCTGTTTTCATGTAATGACATGTTTCCTATGTGAATTTATGTAGTTTGCATTCAAAGAGTTAATGTTTTCACATTGTGCAGCTTCACAAACTTAATAACTCCCTAATGCTGTAACTAACTTGCTAGGGAAGGGTCACGTGACAAGTGGTGAGCCTATCAGGACTGCTGAGCCTCTAAGCCTGGCCTCTCCTCCATTTTCTAGTCAGAATAGCTGGGACATCTGAAGGGAGCAGATCTGTGCTTGTGCTGCTGGCTGTTCTCATGTGGCTAGTGTGGAAAAAGAATCCAAAACAGCACCTGGACAAAGAAGTAATGCTTTTCAGGTCTGCTGATAAATCTACTGTATCATCTCTCATATTCCAGGTCACAGAGCCTGTCCTGAATTTAGCTCTAATCTCCAAGGCTGCAGAATCTTCAATCTTGCAAGTAAGCTATTCAGCCTAAAAGGCACTATAAGTCTCAGCAAGTCCTCTAGTCTCCCACACCACAGGATCGCTCCTGATCTGTACTGTCACTGTACCATCTAGACTGCCAGTAAAAGTTCCATTGATCCTAATCTGGCCTCTGTCTGTTATTGCTACCCAGCACCTAGCAAGGGATCTTCTGGGACCCCCGGTTGGTAGGGTAACCGGTGCCACCAAACCCTCCTGGCGTTACGACGCAGGACCCTCATACCATCTAGGCCTACAGACTTTACTACCTGTCCGGAACCTAGGCTTCGGCCTACCACCCCACAGCTGCCTCCCAGCTTCCCTAACCTGGTCACCACATAGCTTTATTTGGCGTTACGAACAGGATTCGAAGTGTGTGCCTGTATGCCCACAAGTCACCGTGTATTATCAAGTCCTTCCCCAGTTATCGGACGGGGAGGCCGATTCATTAATAGCGCCAGGTAGCGACAGATGAGCGACAGTAGCGTTATTTTCACAGCGCACGCTAGTATTCGCTGTGCTTGGCCGTTGTTCGGCTGTTGACAGCGACTCAGTCGATGTGCGGTAATGTTGAATACGGGGTTAGGAGTCGCTGTTTGACAGGTTCCGCGCTGTATGGGAGCGCATGACAGCGAATGGCCATAGCGAACGGCTCCCAGCATATTCATTAACAAATCACGCTCAAAAAATTATCGCGCTGTGAAATGCTTGTTTAAACCCCAGAGCGCTGGCGCCGATGGGTTAAAAGTAGTTTTTTAACCCCCAAACAACCATATTTTTTGAAAAAAAAAACATGTTTTTCAAAACATTTTGTAATATGAATACATTAATATCAGACCTGTAATATCAATTCTGCACAAATTTCTTTTTTTTTTTTTTAACCTTAAAAAAAATATCTAACATTGCAGAAAAAAAAAAAAAAAAAAAAAAAAACCTTAATAGCAATTATTCATGAATATTTAAAGATTGCTCCATTGAAATGCATTGGAGAGCGCCAGGTAGCGAGAGGTCATACCTGTCGCTGTTCAAGGTCGCTCGCTGGCGCTGTGGGGTGAGGCTGGAATAATGATGAATGATTCGCTATCTGGCGCTCTGTCAGTCGCTAAGCAGGATCGGCTTGATAAATGTGTGATTGCGGAGGGGAGCCGGCGTACTCGTGGCGGTGACCGTCATTACCGTTCGCTCACCATCCGCTACCTGGCACTATCCCTTGATAAATAAGGGCCTAAGTTGATATTTGCACAGAAAAATTAGCAATTCGCCGTACGGGACTTTTCTATACAATTGCGGGGAAGGTGAAGTAAGGGCCGCCATTGTGATCACTAAAACCGTTAAAGAGTACCTAAAGGGGTTAATTCCTGGTGAAGATTATCCGTGTGCGCGAGCGGTCGCAGCTCCGCGCAGCCAGACGCCAGTGGTAACGCCTCTCTCCTTTCAGCGCCAGCCGGAACGAAAGATCCGCCCTGTGTTGCACAGGGGAAGATATTCAGCCCCGGACCAAACAGGAAGTTCCTGGGCGGCGCCATCCTTGAAATTCCCCTAGCTCCCTGAGACTTCACCGGAACGCCAGAGCAAGTGTGTCGCGGCTGCTGCAGAACCTCCGACGACTGGACAACGCACTCAAGGACAACGCTCTCAAGGACAGCGCTCTCAAGGACAACGCTCTCAAGGACAACGCTCTCAAGGACAGCGCTCTCAAGGACAACGCTCTCAAGGACAGCGCTCTCAAGGACAACGCTCTCAAGGAGAGCATTCTTAAAGGGCCAGTGCACCCTAATTTTCCTGGCGATAGCGCATTGCCATTGAGCAGCAACATGTCTGATCCAAATTCACCAGAGTCGGCTGAAGAGGGGGCCCCTCCAGTTCTGACAGCTGGATCATCTTCTCCAAGGGGAGATCGGAGGAGATTGCCACCATCACCGCCGATGCCACGCAATCCTATAGGAGCCCCAGCTGTATCCCCAGTCTTCATAGGGAACCCCGTTCTGCCCACCTATAATGGAGACCCCTTCACACTGCGAGACTTCAAGGAGAGGATCCAGGGTCTCTTTCTCTTTTATTCTTTTTCTCCTGGTGCAGGTGCAGTTGCTGGTGGGACAACTTCAGGGATCAGCCTTAGATGAGGTCCGTACCTGGCCCTCCACTGAGAAGGCGACGGTGGAGCAGATCTTTGAGGGACTCCGCCAGGTGTTTGAAGCTTACTCTCCTTCTGAGGTATGTCTTCGGCTCTATGAAAGACGCCAGAAGCCAGGTGAGAGCCTGAGGGCTTATGCTGTTGCAATACAGAGTGCTCTGGAAGCAGTACAAAAATTAGATGGGATCTCTCCCGAACAGGGAAACAAAGTCCTGATGGACCGGTTCATAGATGGGGCCCATCACAAATGGGATAAGGCCCAATTACGTATGTTAGCCGCCCAGAATCCAAACCTGCCCTTCTCGGCCTTTAAGAGACTTGCTGTTCAGGTCATAGAACCCAACACTGACTCAGCATATATTTGTAAACCCTCTCCAGAAACCGTCAGTGCCATCGCTACACCTGCCACACCACAGGTGCAGCCTAATAATCCGCCCCCTGTTGCTATACCCAGTTTGTCTGAGTTCCAAAGTGTCAAGCAAGACATAGAACAGCTGACCCGAGCCGTAAGGGAACTTACTACCCAATCTGCCCAAGTTTGCCGCCAAGCTCCTGTGGGACACAATCCCATAGCCGCTTCCGCTCCACATTCTGCTAATACCCGTCAGGGCCCTAACGCTAAACCTCCTGGGACTCATAGGCCCTATTGTACTTATTGTAGTAAACCAGGACACTGGAAAATGTCATGCTGGGCTTTAAACGGGTATCCCCTGAGGTCGAGGGCCGGCCCTCAGGAAAGTCATTCTCAGGCCCGTCTGGAGAACAGTCCACATCAGGACACTCATTATATGTCGCCTCATGTCCCTATGTAAGAGTAATTGTAGAGGGTGTTCAGCTGGAGGCCCTAGTTGACACAGGCTCTCAGGTGTCCGCCATCTCCAAAGACCTCTTTTACCAGTATTGGAGTACAGAATGTTTGTGTGAACCTAACAATGTTAATTTCAGTGTGATGGCCGGTAACGGGAAACCAGTCCCCAGACATGGATACTGGGAGCCCACCATGCAGGTTGGGGAATGTGTATTAAGGAGACAAGAATTAATAGTCACAGAAGTTTCAGATAAGGGTTCTGCTGCTTTTATTCTGGGAATGAATATTATGCAACATTGCTTCCCAGAGATTGTTGAGGCATTGCACACTTCTCTCCCTTATCTCTCCCCGTCAGACCAGAGGGTTGCTCAACATCACTTAAAGGTGATACAAGCTGAACAGAGGTTCGTTAACCGACGAGGAGAAGTTTGTAAAGTGAGAGTCCAGGACATCCGATCTGTGACCATCCCTCCTAACTCGGAGATCTTCTTATGGTGCAGGGCCCGGCCAGGAGTGAGAAACCAAGATTATTCTGCACTGCTGGAACCTATACAAATGGAGAATTACCCGCTAATCCGAGCTGCTAGGAGCCTAGTCACGGTAATGAATGGAAAGGTACCCGTCCAGCTGGTGAATCTATCAGGAGTGCCCATGGTACTGCCAAAGTATACGCCTGTAGCCCAGCTATCCTTGCTCATGCCAGAAGACCTGTTGTCAGAGCGTGATGTGGCTTGCCAGAACGTGGCCTACCTAACTTCTGATGCCACCGATAAACCATCACCACCCTGGTGAACACAGCTCCAAATAGGCGGAGAAGATACCCCAAAGGATCAAATCGAAGGGGTAATGCAAGTGGCTAAGGACCATCAAGCTGCCTTCAGTAAGCACCCCACTGACTTCGGCCGAACCACTATGATACAGCATCGGATAGAGACTGGAACTCATCCCCCTATCAAAGAGAGGCATCGGCCTGTGGCTCCGGGCATGTATCAGACAGTGAAGAAACTATTGGGCGACATGAAGGATGCAGATGTCATTCAAGAGAGTCAAAGCCCGTGGGCCGCCCCTGTGGTTCTCGTTAAGAAAATAGACGGCACCATCCGATTCTGTGTGGATTACAGAAGATTGAACAATGTCACCCACAAGGACGTGTATCCACTCCCTCGAATAGAGGAATCACTCACGGCTTTAGGATCCGCAGCCTATTTCTCCACTCTGGATCTTACCAGTGGGTACTGGCAAGTATCAGTGGCTCCAGAAGATAGAGAAAAGACTGCCTTTGTGACTCCGATGGGACTATTCGAGTTCAAGAGCATGCCCTTCGGCCTCTGTAATGCACCGGCCACCTTCCAGCGTCTGATGGAACGCTGTTTGGGTCATCTTAATTTCCAGAGTGTGCTTCTCTACCTAGATGATGTTATTGTCTACTCCCAATCCTATCAGGAACATTTGACTCACCTCTCTGAAGTATTCCAGGTACTTATCCAACACGGCCTCAAGATCAAACCGTCAAAGTGTCACCCTTTGAAGCCTCAAGTGCATTATCTGGGACATGTCGTCGGTGCAGAGGGCATTCAACCTGATCCAGCAAAAGTGGAGATAGTGAAGAATTGGCCCGCTCTGCGCACAGTCAAGGATGTCCGGAGCTTCCTAGGATTCGCTGGGTACTACCGGCGGTTCGTACCACATTTCGCCCAAATTGCTGAACCTCTCACATCCCTTCTCCGAGGGACAGCTAAAGAGAACTACAATGGAAGGCTGACCGTGGATTGGGGTGAAGAACAAGAAGTGGCCTTCCAGGCCCTGAAACGCCTTCTAACAGGGTCTCCCATATTAGCTTATCCGGATTATTCCCAACCTTTCCGCCTGTACATAGATGCCAGTTTTGAGGGACTTGGTGCCATCCTGTCGCAGCTCCAAGAAGGAAAAGAGCGTGTTATCGCCTACGCTAGCCGAAACCAGCGAGGAGCAGAGAGGAATGATGCCAATTATAGCTCTTTTAAGTTGGAGCTCCTGGCACTTGTCTGGGCTGTGACTGAGAAGTTCAAAGATTACCTGGCTGCTACGCCCTTCGTTGTCTATACGGATAACAACCCGTTGGCTCACTTGAACACAGCAAAGTTGGGTGCTCTGGAACAGCGCTGGGCCTCCAGATTAGCGAACTATGACTTCTCTATCAAGTATCGCAGTGGAAAGTCTAATGTGAATGCGGATGCGTTGTCCCGGTTGGCGCCTGGTGAAGCTCCACCCATCGTGAATGAATGGGAGGATGTGGAGATGCCTCCCTTCTACCAACGGTTCGTGGTTCAAAATGCTGCGACAACCCGCAAAGAGGGCGAACCTCGAGTACAAAAGATCCAGGAAGATCTCTATACTTGGAGGACCCTACAAGAGGAGAGTCGAGTAATGGGGGAGCTGTTGGATTACCTACTCAGACGAAGGGTGCCAAACCGTCTACGCCTACGAGTGACTATGAGTTGAAGCGGTTGTGGCGTCAGCGTAACCGGTTGTTCGTTCACAAAGGGCTGTTGTACAGAAATTCCCTGGATCCAGTTTCAGGCGAAAGAATTCATCAGATTCTGATTCCTCGAAGAGATGCTGCAATGGTCCTCAATGCTTATCACAATCAGTCGGGACACTTTGGTGTTCACAAGACAGAAGCCACTATCTGCCAGAGATTCTATTGGATCGGAATGAGAAGTGATATTGGGAAGTGGTGTGGTGAATGTGCCGTATGTAATGTCACCAAGAACAACCGGCGAGATGTCCGAGCCCCCCTTCATTCCATTCAGACCGAGAGACCGAATCAAATGGTTGCCTTGGACCATGTCAAGCTGGCTCCTACCCGATCAGGGTACTCATATGCTCTTACCATGGTGGATCATTACTCCAAGTGGGTCGTGGTGGTGCCTGTGAAAGACTTGACTGCCAAAACCACCGCCCAACTGTTCTATTCCCACTGGGTCCACAGTTCTCGGATGTCCAGAGACCGTCCTTACTGATAGAGGGGCTGCCTTTGAAGCTCACCTGTTCCAGGAGTTGTGCCATTTCCATGACTGTAAGAAACTGAGGACTACTGCCTATCATCCCCAGGGAAATGGGCTCTGTGAGAAGATCAACCAAGTCTTTCTCCAAATGTTAAGGGCGGCAGCACGAAGAGTGGCCCAAACTTCTACCAGAACTCTTAGAGGTGTACAACAACAAAGTACACTGTTCTACCGGGTATACACCCTTCTATCTGATGATGGGCCGACATGGACAGCTGCCCAAGGACCGGATCTTTGGACTACAAGCTCCGATCAATAATTCCCCTCAAGTGCCTCTGGAGTGGGTCTCAGACCATCAACTGAGAATTCAGAAGGCCAAAGAGATTGTCGGCAAAAAGATGGGGGAAGCTCAAGCTAGACAACAACAAGGAAAATTTGAGGAAATTCCAGAGGACACACAAGTTAGACTCCTTGTGGGAGACCGAGCCTTATGAAGTAATTGAGGTGCCCTATCCAAACTCTGCTGTCTATAAAGTCTGGAAACTAGGATTTGAATCCCAGGTGGTTCATCGAAATCGCCTGAAACTCTGCCAGAAAGAGGATCTGCCTGTAGTTTCCACTGTTCCTGTTGCTTCTCTAGTGACTAACAGACTAACCCGGGAATATGTACCTGGAGAAGGCATCCATCCCTCTATGGACATTCCAATGTTTTCTCCTGGTCAAGTGAGCTTCTTAGGATTGGTCCCAAATACTGCAGTTCTACAGCCTTCTCTGGTGACCCCTCCTGCTCAAGCACTCTCACCAACTGCTCCTGAGCACATCCCTGTACCGCGTTCACCTGCCTTGCCGGAGCCAGGAAATCTCCCAATTCACAATGAGGAACCTCCTGCCATGGTTCCTGAAGTAGCACCTGAAGTGCCGTCATCAGAGGAAGAAGTAAGAGTTCCTGAAACTGAAAATGTCTCTGAAGCTGAAGACTCTTTGAGAGCTCCTGAAGTGGTGTTGCGTAGGTCTCAACGGTCCACACAAGGCCAAATACCTATTCGTTATCAGGATGTACAACTTTGCTACTGGCATCCTCAATACAATGCCTTTATACCAGTCAACACCCCAACATTACATGTTACTAGCATCCTGAGCGGTGCATCACATAATATTAATTAATACTACTTCACATCTCAAATAAGTACTACACCTAGTGTGCTTACAACCCAAAAATTTCCTAGCACACTTCCTCAATACTTACAATCTATATTTAACCCTGTTCGGCTCAACACTAATAGCTTAAAACCTAATGATAACACTACCATGTTAAATAATATACCTAGAGTATTATATTTGTTTTGATTAAAAGTTAACAATCACAAACCCTGTTTTGCCTGGATATAATGGACATTTGCGTACTAATGCCCCAGGATTGTTCGGACGACTCCTACAGCCACAAGTCCATCCTCGTGCCTCAAGGACTTACGTCGAGGATGACTTCTCTTAAGTGCGGGGGTTTGCAATGTCCCAGTACAGCATTTGCAATACTGTTCTATATGTGTCCCCTCGACCTTCGGCTGTCCCTGTGACTTTGGGGTCTGTTATATTGCATAGCTAATATGCTATAATATATCTGTGCTCATACAGTATATATATATATATATATATATATATATACCCTGTTCCTGTATAATAACCTTTTATATCCTGTTTTCATGTAATGGCATGTTTCCTATGTGAATTTATGTAGTTTGCATTCAAAGAGTTAATGTTTTCACATTGTGCAGCTTCACAAACTTAATAACTCCCTAATGCTGTAACTAACTTGCTAGGGAAGGGTCACGTGACAAGTGGTGAGCCTATCAGGACTGCTGAGCCTCTAAGCCTGGCCTCTTCTCCATTTTCTAGTCAGAATAGCTGGGACATCTGAAGGGAGCAGATCTGTGCTTGTGCTGCTGGCTGTTCTCATGTGGCTAGTGTGGAAAAAGAATCCAAAACAGAACCTGGACAAAGAAGTAATGCTTTTCAGGTCTGCTGATAAATCTACTGTATCATCTCTCATATTCCAGGTCACAGAGCCTGTCCTGAATTCAGCTCTAATCTCCAAGGCTGCAGAATCTTCAATCTTGCAAGTAAGCTATTCAGCCTAAAAGGCCCTATAAGTCTCAGCAAGTCCTTTAGTCTCCCACACCACAGGATCGCTCCTGATCTGTACTGTCACTGTACCATCTAGACTGCCAGTAAAAGTTCCATTGATCCTAATCTGGCCTCTGCCTGTTATTGCTACCCAGCACCTAGCAAGGGATCTTCTGGGACCCCCGGTTGGTAGGGTAACCGGTGCCACCAAACCCTCCTGGCGTCACGACGCAGGGCCCTCATACCATCTGGGCCTACAGACTTTACTACCTGTCCGGAACCTAGGCTTCGGCCTGCCACCCCAAAAGCCGGTGACCCACAGCTGCCTCCCAGCTTCCCTAACCTGGTCACAACACTGGGTTTTGGTCCACTTCGCCGGATGCCCCGCTATGTGAAACCCCCCAGATTCAACTCCCCTCACCCCGCTCCTATGGCGCATGCGCGGACGCTCGTCCAATCAGCGCGCCCTGAGCCGCTGAGGTATACGCGTCAAAGCCGAGTCAAATGTCAGCGGCTCCGAGCATGCTGGCGGCCGCATCTCGTGCTTCCCCTGCTAGAAAGAAGCGCCCGCGCATTCGCCGTTGGACCAGGTTTCAGGTAAGTGCAGCGTGCGTCCTGGGGGGGTTTCACAAAGCAGGGCATCCCGATTTTGGATGGCCCGCAGGGAAGGATTGGATCGGGATGGGTGTTGGTCCACTTTAACAAATCATCTGTGGAAAGGAAGAGTTGCTGTTTGTTAGTTTGCCAGCACAGACCCTTTAAACCTGTACGAAACATGATATTTACTGCATCTTCCTGAACGTGCACAGAGTTAAAGATCCTAAAAAGCCTTATAAATGCAATTGTAATATATACAGGCCAAGCTAAGAAGAGTGGATGATAGAACTCAAGTTTATTCTCCAACAATATAGTGGAAGCTGAAGTTATGGCATTTGTATACAGCATTGGAACTGGCCGTGCATGTGCTCAAATAAAAAGCAGAACCTCCCACTTAACATTCTAATACAGTTGGCACGCCTAATTTGTTTAATATCACATTATACAAGTTACAAGAGTTAATTAAATGTACTCACAACCTCACCAGGATATCATCAAGAACACGTGCACATCATATACCATGTAATACAAATTAAAGCAATGAGCTGGCATCTCTGATATCTGCAAAACTAAAGCTGCCTGAGAATACTATATTCTCTTTTTGCCTACCAGAGCTCAGCCTTTGTAAGAAAATATTTTAAAGGGTAATTTATTAAAATGAGGAGAGGCATTCCACCTTATTAGAAAGCCAATGCTATCTCACTTGACCATTATTCTAATGAGAATGAGCCTCTAAGTGCCAAATTTAAAGGCCACTACTATTCTAAATCTTCTTAACCTATTCTTTGCACTTGTTTTGGGCTTCGAATTCAGATCAAAGATAAATTTGGACAGAATTGAACAAATTTGGTTTCTGTTTGTCCAAAACAAAATATTGGCAAAATTCAGGTCTTATTCGAACAGCTCCGTTTTTAGGTAAAAAGAAAAGTTTTTAACACCAGTAATCTGTCTGCAGATAATGGCAAAGGCCACCATTAGCCAAATAATGAATTTGAAAGTGGAAAAGGATAGAACTACTATACTATAGTAATCTTCACAATGAATATTTTCACTATGAAAGAATAATTCCTCCTTAACCCCCTTTACCCTTTTAGATTCTATGACCTCACATCTCCTACCGTTAAGTGGCAAGCACATAGAATCTGCATCATTGGTGTTTCCCCGGGTTTAAGGGCAAACCTGCGTCTTCAGCTTGACAGAGAAAACTCAATCCCTGGCCCACGCAATGGCTTCTGACAACTCGCTGGCCACTGCAGGGAGGGGCCATTTATAGGAGGAGTGAAATGGCATCATGTCATTCCTCTGGTATTAAAGGTCACTTTTGGCAGTGACTGAGCTGTCAGAAGCCGGTAGTGACAGCGACCGCACGGCACAGGACAGAGTGATCAGTGTTGGCTCAGAGGTAAGTAGAGAAAAAAAATGGTTAATAAAAAACTTAAAGTGGACCAACACCCACCCCTGATCGGCCCGGGAATCTATAAGATTCCCGGGCCGATCAGCTCCCTCCCCGCGGGGCATCCGAAATTGGGATGTCCCACGGGGTGAAACCCCCCAGAAAGCACCTAAAATCTTACCTTTTAGGCGACGGATAAGCCGCCGCCTCCCACGCGTCCCTCTAGCAGGGCGCGCTCCCGCGCGGGCCATTTGTGAATGGCCGGCCCGGGCACGCGCCCTGTAAGGGGGACGCGCGAGAGGCGGCGGCGGCTTATCCATCGCTTGTCCGTCGCCTAAAAGGTAAGATTTTAGGGGCTTTCTGGGGGGTTTCACACAGCGGGGTGCCCCGCGGAAGTGGACCAACATCCAGGACAGTGAAAATCTTGTGTCAGTGTGTTTTTTTTTTACATTTAACCTTTTATAAACCTAGATTGGTGTGACCCCTTTCCATATAAAAAATGTAAGGTTTTAAAGTGGACCAACACCCTGAGGTGATCGGCCCGGGAATCTATAAGATTCCCGGGCCGATCACCTCACACACCGCGGGACATCCGAGATCGGGCTGTCCCGCGGGGTGAACCCCCCCTGAACACCCCAAATCCACCTACCTGGTCTTCGGCGGCGGCCGGCCGCCGCCGCCTCCCTCGCGCCCCTCTAGGCGGGCGCGCACACGTCAAGAGTGACGCGTGGGAGGCGCCGACGGGCAAGCTGCTTGTACGTTGCTGTCAATCAGCTTGTCCGTCGGCGCCGATTGGACGGCGCGGCCACGTGGGAGCGGGGAGAGGTGAGTTTTGGGGGCTTTCTGGGGGGTTTCACACATCGGGGCACCCCCGATCGGGGTGCCCCGGGGAAGTGGACCAATACCCAGGATAGTCAAAATCCTGGGTGTTGGTCCACTTTAAGCTAAAAAAAATTATTAAAAGTATGCCCCACACCAATTTTCTTTTTTTTTTTTTATTTAACCCTTGATGGTGCACATTTGTATTTCACTTGAAAATGTCCTAAAGCACTCTTTTCAATTTAGGGGGGAAGGGGTGTAGTATGGGCAGGAACTGGTGTCTACCGATACATATGTGGTACCGTTGCAATTGAAAGGAATGATTTTTTTTTTATATAATTTAAATATAATTTGTATATTTTTTAAGATTTTATTTAATTTTTATATATAATTTTTACATAATTTTTTAAATGTTATTTAAATATTTACCCAAAAAATTAAAGCACTGAAAAAATTACAAAGGTCTGATTTTATTAATTTTCCTGGAAAATCCTGCAAAAAATAGTCTGGCAACAGAGGGTGACAAAATCTCAGTTATGCTGGCAGTTAAAGGGATTAAAACTACCTATGCATTTTGGGTATTGCTCTGTTCAGGGGACCTGGTGCTTTCAGATTTTGTTTGTTTTTTTTTGTTTGCATATTGATATTTTAGAAAAATGTGTTTATTCAGCTTTTTTTATTAATTTTTTAGGGAAACCCTGTGCAACCAGTAAATTCCTCGAGGGTTTGCGTCCAGAAAACTGCACCCACCAGGGGTGAACTGACCATAGGGAGATCTGGGAGAATTCCCAGTGGGCAGCATTTCTTTAGGGCTGGGTAGGCTGCTACTTCTAAAAATCCCCAACCTCTCATTGTCCTCCTAGTCTCACTGTAGCCCCCTGTGTCTGGCCCCACTGTATCCCTATAACCAGGGAACACCAGCATATACCCATCATCACACCATACCCACCCCTGCTGTTATCTGCTTCTACAATACTAAATATTGGTACCATTACATAAAGAGTGCCCATATCCAACCTTACCAAGCCTCAGTCTTGTGTTTACTTTGTTGGTCATGGGCTGGCCAGGGGGCGTTAAAATCCCGGGACAATTCTTTGCCCCAGTCCGCCACTAGCACCCACAGCAACAACCCTTGTACCTCTAGAAAGCTGGAAGTGTGTACTTTGAAATAATATATAGTTTGTGTGGGGTATTTCAGATATAAACGGTTGTTTTTCTTGAAAACCTGCAAGGTGCACATAGTGGTTGTATTATATTTGAAAATCTCCTAAAGCACTGTTTCAGTTTGGGGAAGTCTCCTGAGCTGAAAACTGAGACTACCACTACATATGTGGTACAATTGTAACCCAGAAGAATTGGGCTTTTACACACAATGTGCTTTTCTATAAAAGGTAAAAAAGCTACAAAAGGTTAAAAAAATAGCATTTAAAGTGGACCAAAACCCAGCTGGATCAGCCCATCGATCCATTCCCACCTCGCGGGGCATCCAAAATTGGGATGCCCCGCTGTGTGAAACCCCCCAGGTTGCTCGCTACACTTACCTTAATCCCTGTCCAACGCGCATGCGCGGGCCGCGGCGCATCCTCGCTATCCCTCTAGCAGGGCACATGCCGGCCATTCACAAATGTTAGAGGGAAGTTTGAGTTGCGGCCACCAGCAAGGCGGAGCTGCTGAGCTAATACGTCGCTAATACAGCGCTCAAACGTGCATAGCTCAGTGGCTCCAAGCGCGCTGATTGGACAAGTGGCCACGCATGCGCCATAAGACCTTGGTGAGGTGAGTTGATGCCAGAGATCTGGGGGTTTCACATAGCGGGGCATCCCCAATCAGAGTGCCCTGGGGGAGTGGACCAAAACCCAGGATAGTCACAATCCTGGGTTTTGGTCCACTTTAAAGAAAATCCAAATATACCCCATATTTCACCCCAAATGTTGAGAAAGCACTAAAAAAACAAGACATTTCCTATTAGCCCAAACTCTATATAATTTTCCTGAGAAAACCCTGGACATGCCAGCAAAAATCACAGGTTAAGATGTATAGCGCAAAATAGTGACAAATGGTCTGTCAACAGAGGGTAACAAAATCTCTACGTAGGCTGGCAGCGAAAGGTTTAACACATTTAATTCATTTTTACAGTACAGTATGTAAAGCTAGAGGGCCCTTTAACAGAATAGTGCATTTTTAGAGTGGAAGAATTTCCCTTTTGGTATAGCATGTGCATATAAAGCCAAGGATACAAATGTTTCAGTAACTGTTACATTTGATCAGTACAAAAGTGTACTTACTTTTTGTCCCATGCAGCTAATTGGTCCATTTTGTATGTCTGCATTCTGTGCTTACTTCTGCTAATATATGGCTGCATTTTAACATTTTGGAATAAAGTTTTAGATGTTTTATGGAAGAACTTTCTGGCAAACTTTTATTCCCATTTTTGGAGGAAGCCAAGACCTATATGCTCAAGAAGGGGAGTACTGTAAATCCAGTGCAGTCAGCTTCTTGCCAAAGGGGACTGTGTGAGTACTCAGAGGTTGTGTTTGGAAACACCTGAGTGGACTGCCACTCATGTATGCCACATGGGCCCCAATAGAAGTTTGGAGTGTGTGCCTTATTCTTCATCAAACATTGAGTAAAGAGTATTTGTCACCAGCCTTCTGCCAGGAGCTGAATAAACAGGGCACCCTGAATCCTAAGAAGAACCAGCTCAAAGCCACCCCATCAACTACCAGGCATGTGGGCATTACAGGATGAACACAATGTTGAATTATAAAGTAAGTCATTGATATAACAGGTATGCTATAACACTCACCCTGTTTGGCCGACGTTCTGGAATATCTGCATATTGCTCTTTAGAATTTGAGACTACATCAACTGGGTCCCCCTTAATAAAAAACAGATTCACAACTGTTGGTAAATTGATTATCATGAATACTTTGCAGCACTGATGTACTATGCTCAGGTCCATGAATACTACCTACATAATATTGCAGCCTCCTTGTATGTTGATGGAACATAATTGGCAGCCATAGTTTGCATTGTGTGAACACTGAACTAAGGGCATTTTTGATGATGGCGATTACTGTACATAGTTTAATAAATACTTGGTTGCTTTTAAATTGGAGAGAGAGCAAGCGAATGAGTTGCATAATGGAAAAAGAAAGTTTTGAGGATGTGGGGAGTGTGAAGAGGAGAAAAAAAGGCATGAAGAAAAGCATGATATAAGAGATTATATAAGAATAATAGTAGGGATAAGATTTCAAAAAGACATTATTCAAATTGAACGTGTCCAAAGGCAGGCAACAAAAATAGTAGAAGGATCATAAACTTAAAACTTATTAAGAAATAACTTAATTTGTACAGTCTAGATGAAAGACGGGGGATAGAGAGGATATGATTGAGACCTTTAAATATGTGAAAGGATTGAATAAGGTTCAGGAGGGAAGTGTTTTTAAGAAGAAACTTAATGATAGAGCAAGGGGGCACAACCTGAAGCTAGTCGGAGGAAAGATCAGGAGCAATGTTAGAAAATATTGTTTTACAGAAAGTAGTAGATGCTTGGAACAATCTTCCAGAAGAGGTATTGGAAAAATCGAAAGTCAGTGAATTGAAACATGCCTGTGATAAGCACACATCTACCCTAAGATAAAAAAGTAGATACAGTATATACATAAGGGCAGATTAGATGGAACGTATGGTCTTCTGCCGTCAACCTTCTATTTTTCTATGTTTTATGTAAGGGAAGTAGGAGAGAAGAAAGGGATGAATGTATAAGCAGAAAGGAAAGGTTATGCATGGCGTGAACTCTGCTTCTCTGCTGCCTTTGTCAAACATCCCCCAGCTTATCAAACAGTTAACTATGTCTGTAACAATTTAAGTTTAAATCAGTCAGAGTTTACTTTTGATTTGGGATGTCCCACAGCGTGAACCCCCACTCACCCCCCCCCCACCCCACCATATACAGTACTCAGCTTGTTCATCTATGCAGCACATCCCTGTTCTGAATTCTCTACCAGCTTTATATTTTCCAATGGTAGCTCGGAGAACAGAGAATGAGAGGATGTTGCAGCATGGCAAATCCCTTTGCTCTATCCTGCAGTGAGCTATTGAGGAATACCAGGATGAGGTGATGGTTCACACTGTGGCACATCTTGATTTGGGATCTAAGGAAGGATGTAATCAGAGTCCATGGAGCATCCTGGTTTGCTATGTTTCAAAGGTAGCAGAGAATGCCAGTGGTTCTTACGCTGATGCCACCGGCAACATTTACAGCTCTTTGCTGCTCCTCTCTTCCTGATGTTTGACCACATGTCACACTGGGGCAAGGTATAGAGAAAGGAGCTGTGAATGACATCTACCCCCTCACCCTGCTTTCATACACTACTGGGGCCCTCCAAGACCTGCCACTCCTTCCAGGATGCACCGCCCCTCCTCATTTCTTATTTGTGCGGCAGATTTGTAGCTGCCTCATCCTCATGGGTGGTGCACCTTGGTTATGGAAGCAAACCTGATGAAAGAAATATAATCTAAAGAAGAAGGAGAAAAGAGTAAATGGAGAGGAGGAGGAAAGTTAAGTAGAAATGAAAGAGGTGATAAAAGCAAGGGTTAGTAGGAAGAGAGAACACCAAGGGGTCAGTTAAGAGCCAGGTGAGAATTCTCGCTCCTTTTTAGGAGAGACAACTACCACTGACGTTCAATGCCTACCTTGAGGCTGATTCAGAGTCAGGTGAAAATTTGACAATGTTTTCTCTCTGACAGAAAGTGAGAATTCTCATCTGTCTCTGAATCGACACCCAAATGACGAGATTCAAGAGTAAATTTGATAAATGGGAGAACAGGAATTGAGAAGGAAAAGAGATGGAAGTAAAATAGGGAATGATGCAAGTATTAGGAGAGAGGCAGTGACTGAAGAGGCCAAAGGGAGATGCACTAATTGTAAAGGGAGGAAGCTGAATGGGAATGAAAATGCAGTAATAAAAGGATAAGGGACATTAGGTCTAGGGAATTAGATTAGGTAGTAAGTGATAATGGATAACTACAGAGGAAAGCGGAGGACATAGAAGCAAAGAAATATGGAAGGAAGGAGAAGATGAAGATGGATTCATGTTAGCTCTTACAACCCTGGACAGATCCCAGACCCATTGTGCCATGGTGGGTTAACGTTAATTTTTATATCTGTGTGTGGGGGGAAGGGTGGTTGAGCATTCATGTTTGTTCAGTTGGAGGTTTTTGTTTGCTGTACCATAAATGCAGCTTTGCTATTAAGTTTATCATGACACCCCACAAAGGTGCCCAACAATATTTTTTCATCCCGGGGCCCACATAGGCCCAAGAGAGACAATAGAAATAAGCTAATTAAAGAGGCAAACAGAGAAGGGAAGAACATTATGTGAAAATATGAACATGAGAAATCATGAGAGGAGCAAGAGGAGCGAAGGCACAAAAATCCCTGTATATTTTTTGTATATACTTGTATAAACTCACGTGCACTATTGCATGTTCCATGAAGCTCATGAAACAAATAAATATAACCAGCAACATTTTATATCTGCAAAAGATAAAGCATGGCATGTATAAAATATATATAATGACATAAAATATTTAGATTAGATCATTGTTTTTATCCAAATATAAATTTGGGTTTATAAATTAAAATAATCACTTTAACAAAATACAGTAAATCAGTCTTTGTGTCTATATGGTATTAAGACATATTATGAATTATATTTCCCTCTGGCATCAGAATAGATACCTGGTGGACAGGGATGGATTAAGTGTAATGTATCTAATGGTGAAAGCAATAGCTATTTATAGGTAATCACTGTACACTGTGGCAGAAGTATATTAAGTCTAACTTTCAATTTTCTATTAACAGATACTTTAACATTACCTTATTTTAAATGTGCCCGCTTGCTTCTTCTGTTAGTGCTCTTCAGGTAATGTTATTAGTGTGTATATTAGATCTGTATTTATAAGGCAAGATTAAGGAAGACTTTCTGACTTCCTGTTTGCTTTTTTGTTTCTGTCCTCGTTCCTGGCATGTAGTGTAAAATATAATCTTAAAAAAAAAAAAGACGACTACATTATACATTCCATCATCATGTTACAAATCATGTATGACTACATGAAAACATATTTCTAGTGGAATGTTTATTAAGTGAATTGTGCTAGGTAATATTAATCATAGATTGCACAGAGTACCTGTGAGTTTATCATGTGACAGAGCCACAGGGCCTTAATTTTAGTAGATACCAAAGCCACATGTCTTGGACTGGAGTATTTCGGTAAGATTAATGGATGCCCCATTGTGTGATCCATGTTGCGGAAATGTGTCCATTTCTCCTTGATTATTGTTTGTTGGATTTGGGACACCCTCTGACCAACGAATTGGATTGGTCAAGTTTTGAACCTATATATCCTTATCAACTCCCCCCTCCCCCCCAAGTTCGCCCTAAAAGCTCATCTTTTACCAGTGCCACGTTAGCTTTCATCCAATCAGTGCTTTATGCCATGCATACTAATGCACAGCATAAAGCTCTGTGTAGACGCAGAACCTGGCATAAGAGAGTGGAAGCGGCCACATCCTCAGTTTCCTATATGAATGGATGTCCAGGAACATACATCAGCTAAAGGGTACCTGGGATGCAGCCTCGGAGTGTGGTGGCTCATGCATTTGCAGGCCACCTGCAAACAGGACGTGCTGCTGTTACCGTGCATTGCCAGTTATGTCAGTTGAATCCAGGCAGCAGCATGGCTGAGATGCTGGGAGAGGAAGCTCCAAAATGGCTGCTACCTTTATTTTCCAACTGTGCCAGGCTGTTGCTCTGGTTTAAAGGAGCAGTATCGCAAATTTTTCTTGGTGACTTATATTTAAATGGTACTTTGAATGTAGGTAAGTGTTGGAGTAAGAATTACAAATTTAGAAAAAAATGATGTGTGTGTTGGGCAGCTGGAGACTAATAGCTCATGTTTATGTCTTCTGAGTGTCGGGACCCGACACTCTCGCCTGTTCCACGCTGAGGAGAGGGAGAAACAATGTATTAAAGTATCAGCTGTTCAGTGCTGGCAGCCGTCCAGCATCAGATAACAACATTGCAACATTGCCTGGCCAGAACTTATATATCTAAAACAGAGAGAAAAGCTCTAGAAGTCATTTAGCTGATTTTGACAGTTTTCCCTTCATGTTGGCTCTGCTGCAGAATCTTTCAGTTTAGCATTTTCCCTCATATTCTTATTTTTCATTTTTCCATATGATCTTTCTTTCAGCTTTGTGTGTTTTGAGCAAAGCCCAACCCAGGATTTTCACTATCTGGAGTTTTGTTTTGTGCCCCTAGGGGCATCCATACTTGGGATTCCCTGATATGTGAAATCCCCAAGGTCGCCTGTGAAAACGTACCTTTTCCTGTCCCACAGCGCATGCGCGGGCTCTCATCCAATCAGCTCTGTTTGCACGCAGATGGGGAGCCTGAGCAGTAACCTTCCTGGCCGCCCAGCCTGTCTAAATGACTATCTGCATGAGTGCGCCAAAAATGGGGGGATCTGTGGTTATCCAGGGGTCGTTTCACACAGTGGGCATCAAAGAAGAATTTCAGTTATTTTCAGTCAGTTTAGTTTATTTTGTATAGATTTTACACATTTGAGACACCTGGTCTCATAACAACAGCTAACTGTAAAAAAATAAATAAATAAAAATGACATTTACTTACCTGCAGTCGCGCTGCCTCCCGCCGGGTCTCCTCTTCACTGGGGGGGGGGGGGGGGGGCTCCGATCGCCCCTCAGGCTGCTTAGTCTTCAGGAGAGGGCTCAAAATGCCCTCTCCCCCTGCCTTCCGATGGGCGCCACCATCTTGACGACTAGCCTCGCACCCTTGGGAGCTGACAATCGGGTAAGGTGAGTAAAGAAAAAAAAACATTTTTTTTTTCTTAATTAATGACATTTTGTGTTGTGTGTGTTTTTTTTTTCAATGTTAACCCTTTGTGAACTGGTAAGGGGTCCATGAGCCCCCTATATCAGTTCACAAGGCTGGGGGCTGGCAAGTCACCTGCAACTAGCGGGTGACTTGTCATTAACCCCCGCACCCCCAATTACCTGCCTCCCCAAAGCCCAGGGAGTGATAGAAGAGCCCGGGCCCACACAGGCTATGTGGGCTTGTAGGCTGCAGGGTGGGGGGCCACAAAAGCTGGCCCCTCCACTCTGTTCCTACAAGCCCCCATAGCTTCGGAGGGGGGACCCTATGTCATTTTTGGGGGGATTTTTAAGGATTAGGGTTAGGGTTAGGCTAACCCTAACCCTTAAAACTCCCCCAAAAAATGGGGACCCCATGTTGTTTTTTTTTTAATTAACCCCTTATGCTCTGTCGCCCAGCAACTATAAAAGACTTCCAGCAGGAGAGCAGAAGCCAGAGTGATCAGCGTGGAACACAGTGCTCCAGGATGGATGGGAGGTAAGTGTAAAAACAAAAAAAAACAAATAAAATATTTTTTCTCTATGTGTCTGTGTCTTTTTTTTACTTTTAACCCCTTGTGAACTGGTAAGGGGTCCATGAGCCCCCTATATCAGTTCACAAGGCTGGGGGCTGGCAAGTCACCTGCAACTAGCGGGTGACTTGTCATTAACCCCCGCACCCCCAATTACCTGCCTCCCCAAAGCCCAGGGAGGGATAGAAGAGCCCGGGCCCACACAGGCTATGTGGGCTTGTAGGCTGCAGGGTGGGGGGCCACAAAAGCTGGCCCCTCCACTCTGTTCCTACAAGCCCCCATAGCTTCGGAGGGGGGACCCTATGTCATTTTTGGGGGGATTTTTAAGGATTAGGGTTAGGGTTAGGCTAACCCTAACCCTTAAAACTCCCCCCAAAAATGGGGACCCTATGTCGTTTTTTTTTTTAATTAACCCCTTATGCTCTGTCGCCCAGCAACTATAAAAGACTTCCAGCAGGAGAGCAGAAGCCAGAGTGATCAGCGTGGAACACAGTGCTCCAGGATGGATGGGAGGTAAGTGTAAAAACAAAAAAAACAAATAAAATATTTTTTCTCTATGTGTCTGTGTCTTTTTTACTTTTAACCCCTTGTGAACTGGTAAGGGGTCCATGAGACCCCTATACCAGTTCACAAGGCTGGGGGCTGGCAAGTCACCTGCGGCTAGCGGGTGACTTGCCATTAACCCCCGGCACCTCCAATTACCTGCCTTCCCAAAGCCCGGGGGGGGGGCAGAAAAGCCCTGCCCACGGAGCTTGTAACCGGCAGGGCAGGGGGGCAACCAAAACTGGCCCCCCTGTTCCTACAAGCCCCTATAGCTGGTCCCGGGCTGGTTATGATGGGTAAGGGGGGCCCCACGTAATTTTTGGGGGGATTTTTAACCCTTAAAATAAAAAAAAAAAATGCCCCCCCCCCAGGAGGGGGGACCCTATGTCATTTTTTTTTTAATTAACCCCTTATGTTTATAGTGTGGATAGCAGTATTTTATTTGTAAATGTTATAAAGTGCTCTTTTCAGTTTGGGGTGTCTCCTGGGCAAGAATGGGGGGGCTACCGATCCATATGTGGTACCGTTGTAATCAGGAGAAATGGGGCTTTCACATGCAATATGGTTTTCATTAATAAAACAATTTTTTATTTAAAATAAAGGGGACAATTGTCTAAAAAATATTTTATTTATTTTTTTGTTTTTTAAGCAAAAATATTTAAAAAACAGTAGAAAAATTATAAACAAGACATTTCATGTTAAAGCCTAAACTCTGCTGCAAAATATATATATATATATATATATATATATATATATATATATATATATATATAATTTTTTTTTTTCCTGAAAATTCCGTCAAAAATCACGGTTAAACATGGTGCAAAATGGGGAAAAATTACCTGTCAACAGAGGGTGACAAAACTTCAAGTAGGCTGGCAATTAAAAGGGTTAATAGTACCTATGCATGTTGGGTATTGTTCTGCTCGGCGGACCTTGCGCTTTCAGATTTAGCTTGTTTTTTCTTGTTTGCATATTTATATTTTAGGAAAACATGTTAGTTATTCAGTTTTTTTATTCATTTTTTTAGGGAAACCCTGTGCAACCTAAGAATTCTTCGAGGGATTACTTCCATAAAGGTGAGCCTACTACAACAAGTTGGGTACTCTAAGAAAGCTTAACATGTGTTCTTTCAGGGAATATATGGTTTATCGGGGATATTCCAAATGTTGTTTTGGTTGAAAAATTGCAAGGTGCGCACTTTATCTGCAGAGCTGAAATTTTCAAGTAAAATTACTGTTATGCGCACGCTTTACTTTGTGGTGTTTGCCAACTCTTCCCTTGACAGTACCTATGCATGTTGGGTATAGTTCTGTTCGGAGCATGTTGCTTTTTGAGATTTTACTTTTTTTTTTCTTGTTTGCATATATATTTTTTAGAAAAATGTGGTTTGATTCTTCCTTTTTATTCTTTTTTAGGGAAACTTTGTGCAACCAAAGAATACATTGAGGGATTACTTCCATAAAACTAAGCCCACATAAACAAGCTTGGAACGCCTAGAAAGCTTGAGGAGTGTACTTCCAGAGAATATATAGTTTTTGGGGGGTATTTCAAATGTAAAGGGTTGTTTTTCTGGAAAAATTGCAAGGTGCGCATAGCGCATAGCGCAGTTGTATTTTATCTGCAAATCTACAAAAGCTCTGTTTCAGTTTGGGGGAGTCTCCTGGGCAGGAAAGGGTGTCTACCAATACATATGTGGTACCACTGTGACCGGGAGAAATTGAGGTTTCGTACGCAATAAAATTTTATTGAAAAACTTACATTTTTTATTACAAAAAAACACTACAAATTGCAAAAAAATTTTTACATTTTTTTTGCACATATTTCACCAAAAAGTATTGAGAATACACTAAAAAAAAGGCCAAACAAGACATTTCATGTTGAAGCCCAGACTAGGAAATCCCTGGAAATCCTTTCAAAAATCACAGTTAAACATGTGTAGCGCAAGATAGTGAAATATGGTCTGGCAACAGAGGGTGACAAAAGCTGCAGGTAGGCTGGCAGCGAAAGGGTTATAGGGTATTGTGCAGATCCCATTGCCTTTAATCCAATTTAAAGGGCATCTATAGACAAGACAAAAAAAGGGCACTTAAAATAAATTTTCTGTCACTCCTAGTCCAGGGTTGCAGCACTTAACTGACAGGCTTTATCCCGGTCCTTTGCCGTCTGGCACCATACGCAGCACCACTCTCTAATTGTGAGTCTCTTCCTGTCTTGCTTCGATGTGGCGACACCCTTGCCATCAGTCACGGTGAGCTGCCACGCACCCCTCCTTTCATTACAATGGAGGGAGTTGTAACAGCTCACCATGACTGATGGCAGTGGTGTCGCCACATCAGAGCGAAACAGGGAGAGACTTGCGACGAGAGAACGGCGCTGCGTGTGGTGCCAGGCAGTGAGGGACCTGGATCCAGCTTGCCAGAGGAGCACTGCAGGACCGGATTAGGCGCGGTGGTCTGCGTGGGAGAAAAGGTGGTCATGGACCCCTTACCAGTTCAAAAGGGGTTAAATGTAAAAAAAAAAAGACACATACGAAAAAAAAATGATCTTTATTAATTTATTTTTTTTACTTTACTCACCTCCGATCCTGTGTCCCCCGGCGATCTGCGATGACAGTCTGCTCGGGTGTTTGGAAGAGAGAGCCTGGGGAGGGGGGGGGCGATCTCAGCCCTCTCCTCCTCCTCATCTACTCTCCTCCAGGCACCCGAGCAGACTGATTCTCTGTGTCGGGTGCCGGCATTAAGAGGGCTGCTGGTGACAGGGGGCGGGGCTAGCAGACCTGTTCCAGGAAGTGGGGGGGGGGGCAATTTCTGTCCTCTCCTTGCCACGGAAGAGGCTGGGGGGGGGGGGGCGATCGGAGGCCCCCCCCAGTGAAGAGGACACCCGTCGGGAGACAGCGCGGCCTCAGGTAAGCAAATGTCATTTTTATTTTTTCTTTACAGTTAGCAGCTGCTGCTGCCGAAGCGGGGGGGGCCCTATTCCGGGGCTCTCCTGGATCGGATGGCACCAAATTAAAGAGGAGACCCGGCCGGATCCAACGAAGGGTCAGGTGAGTATTTTTATTTTTTAACTAGTGGGGGGGGGGGAATTCAAGCACGTAACACCTACGGGCTTGCCACTTAAACCGGACCTTCAGCGTGATTTAATGAAAAGCCCAAACTCTTAAAAAACTATTCCCCAGCATTTAAAATGAATATATTTTACGTTTTTAGTCACTAACTTATTATTCTTTCCCCAATGGGCTGCAACTCTGTTCAGGATTTTAGGATACAGGCGCCGCCATCTTGACTCAGAAGCATCACACTTACTGAGGAAAGGAGAGTGGGATAAGGTACAGGGGGGCTGGTTATAGCTGTGCTTTGCTCAGACAGAGCAGAGCTGGGGTCGGGTAAAGGTCAGCAGTCCCAGAATGCAGAGCAGCACAGTCAGGAGGCACTTCCTGTTTGCAGGCTGCCTGATAAGATGATGGCTTCCATAAGCTGCCATCTTGGATTTTTAAAGGCTCATAACATGCAGTAGATGCAGGTAGGATGATTTTTAATATGGACAATCTGTATGTACAGGGTGTGGCAAACATATAAGATAGACTCTTATTCAGAGTGAAGGTCTGCTTTAACGCCCAGCCAAGCCAGCACGGAGGTGTTACGGGCTTGAAAACAAAAGGGTTAAGAGTTAAAAGTTGGATGGAAGCCCCAACCTCATGACCACAGGTGACTGATAGGGAAATTGAGATTACTGAACATAAACATTTATTTACCTTTTAGTAGCTCCTGCTGTAGTCAATTTGAAAAACAAAATGGCTTCTCATCTGCAAAAGGGACGTTTCCTGCCACTGTGCATTCTGGGGTCTAAGTATGTCATTTGAATTCAGGCAGCAGCACAGATAGGATGCTGGGAACGGAAGCTCCAAAATAGACAGGAAAAAAATTGTGAGGCGGCATTTAAGCCGATGTGGATGCAGGAGCAAAGCAATGAAGCAATGATTCAATATTATGCATGCAGACAGGGCAAGTGTGTTTTGGGGAGTTTTTTATCAAATGTGCAAGGTTGATGGTCCGGTCTAATAGGCATCCCTTGCATTATCTACACACGTGCTGTCGTTTATGACCCGTCAGTAACCGATCATAAATTGACAGTCACACATGACAGAAGCAGCAGATGTACCCCACCTTTCCATTTTGAGTAATCATTTTTAAAATTCCAATGACATCATAGGGGGAAAGACAAGAAGAAAATATTTGCTAATCAAAATGTGCTGTATGTAAACTTTGAGTCACACAAGCAATAAAAAAAAACTACTCCTCACAAGTCTGATTCATAGCCCCTCCCAAACACTCATGCGGGATTGCTTGAAATTCTCGCTTTTAGACGTTTTTCTGGCTTGTGCTATTCAGTAGTCCTTTTTTGTTCGATTTAGCTGTTTTCCTGGGACTTTTCCATTTGTGTATGCGAAAAGAAGTATTCGACTTTCTCACTTTCATAATTTTATGGATTTAACATGTTCTTGGGAATTATTCTGAGCCCCGGCGGGGCGTTTAAAAACAGAAGTTGCCAGTTCCAACTTACGCCCTCTTGTTGTTTGCAGGATTGCTGTTGGACACTCTGCCGACGTGTGTGATGGAGTCCCTAAAAAAGTTCCTATGTGTTCCAAGTGTCCAGAGTCAAAACATCTGCAGTGCCATGGGCTGCTCATCCTGAATGTTTATCAGATGTCCAATAAACATGTGTTCAAATTGACCCAAATGAACCCCCTTTCTCTTGAGAAGCTTTACTCAGAGCTGTGGCCATAGTTGGCCCCGCCACAAGAAAGAGGCATGCAATTGCTGGCATGACCAAATTAATTGTCTGCCTTAAATTATTAGTGAGTGGGTGCTTCCAGAGGCTTGGGACACTGTCTGTTGGCATATCCCGGCTCTCACTGAGCCACGCCCTGACTAAATTTCTTGATGGTATTGTTGCCCTGCAGGCGAAATACATCTGTTTTTCTAACAGGCCTTCTGGTGGCCATAGCGAATATGTCAAAAGTTTTGGCGCAGGAGTATATGTAAGTTTAGATGCTTATTGGTCCTCCTGCTCCTTCTTGCCAAGTCTCCTCTTTTTAGCCTAGCCTTGCTAATGCTTGTTGCTCATTGGGCACACTGATCCCTGTGTCCAAGTGGCCCATGTATCTGCTTGCTCTTTGCCTGCTTTTGTATTAACCTGTGTCTGTTGTCATTTTCTTACAGGAACTGTAAGATGGGGCATTCGCTGAATGTACAGCGTGTGGTGGGTCCTGATCTGTGGTTTTTTAGTGTATTTTTTTGCAGGTTTTCTCAGGATCCACCCATGGTGCCTTTATCTTGCAGAGCTCCAGTCTCTATTCATGGTTTTTGTTTTGCTTTGCTTTGTTTTGTTATTTTCTGCTGTACCCGCCTTTGTTTTTGTGTTGATGTGACTAAAGAAACATAAAAATCAAATTGGTTTTCAGTGTAATATATATTTGAAGCTTCCACGCTGGGCCCCAGAAATGGTGGTCATGTGCAATAAGAAAAGTTTTTGACAAAATCAAAATGGTTGGGCCCCCAGGCCAAAAAATCCAAAACAAATGAGTGAGCCCTGACAGATTATGGGGAGGTTGCTTGGTCCTCCTTGGTTGGTGCCTGTCTTAACTCAAGTAGGGCCAGCATTCTCTCTCTATTGTTATTCTGCCATTCCCATTGGGCAATCATCGCCTCCAAATTTGCTACTGCTCAACCCCCTCTGCAGCCAGATCCTCATGAATGAGACTTGCAGTTCTCCACTTTAATGTACCTTGTGGAGCTGTTGGCACACCAGTCTGTCTCCATCATTTGGCACCTGCATGCCATTGATAGGTGGCATCGGGCTGCAGGGCGCGGCTGGCTGGTTCCTGGGTCCACGGTTGAATTCAAATGATGGTTCGGTGGTTGGAGCTGGGAGGCGAGCTAGGTTTCCAGGGTTTGGACTGGTTGTTGGGGTCTGCGTTGTATTAGGTGTGAGATGCTAGCTCAGCTGGCCCTGTGACTCCTCCTTGTCCTGTATTGCTTCAAGGGGAGGTGGTGTCTGGCTGGATAAAGGTTAATGGCCATGGTCAAACCCAGCAAAAACATTACTTCATTTCATTAGCCCGAGCTGACACATTTCCCATGTCCCTTTCCATCAGCACATTGTGGCCCAACATTTACCTAATTGAATGGTTTGGTCCCTGCACTGTGGGGAGATCCAGGTGTGGGTCTTGGTTCTGGGGTAGAACAAGGAGCCAGGGTGGCTGGAAGTCCAGTGGCTGCCGGAGGTGGAAGCAAGGCTGGTGACTGGTGGATGCTGCAAGGCAAGGGAGAAACAATCTAAGCTAAACACATTCCTTAGCTGCACTCCTTAAACTAATCAACATGGGGTACACACTGGGCACTACAGGGATGTTTGCCAACCTCACAATGGCAACCATTTTGGGCCAACTATTTGTGGGTTTGTGCCCCCCTCCCAAATTAAGCATTGTGGAGCTAACTCTTACCACTGGTGGGCATGGGCCCCCTGTTCGGTGTTGATGGTATCCAACACATCCTGGTAGGTGTTGAGGTGCAGCAGCTGTATACCCGCTGCTCTGCTCTCCATGGTCTTAGGTAACCCTTCACCAGTTTGTTAGCTAAACCCAAACACAAATGGATGAGCACATAGTGCGGCCCAGTCAGTTTCTCAAAATTATCCGACTCCCCATCCAATAGTGTTTTCAATTGGACATCATTGAACCAGCAGCTCAGCTTGCCATGGGTCAATGTCTTCCCACTGTGTGGGGTAGTAGCTGCTCCCTGAAGACTAGGGTGGGCAGGGGATGCAGGGGGATGCAGAGCCACTGCTGCCACTCCCAGACCCGGAAAGGGTGGGGCACAGGCTGGCAGTGGAACATGCATCACCATCTATGGCTCAGCTGCTCTACCCTGGGCTCAGCAGTGGGCTCTGCAGTGAGGCCCACACTGGTGCCCGCACTAGGGTGCGCAATGGCCTTCAGTGTCCAGAGTGGAATTCTTGGTTGCACAGGGTTTCCCTAAAAAATAAAATAAAAAAGCAGAATCAAGGCCATGTGCATGTGAATGCCAGGACATGCGTGTAGTTAGTCAATTCAAGAGAAAATAATATAGGAAACATAGAAATATAGAAACATAGAAGAGAGAAACTTCGCCCACAGCCAAACCTGCAGGAGGGAGCTGCCCAATAATCCACACACACCCCCGCTAAATTAGACTCACTACAGAGGGACAAAACTGCTATTTAAACCCGGCACTATCTTTTCTGGCAAGACTGCGCGGACAGTGGGCAGGACTGAGCGGTGGGGCGGCGGCAGCGTGCGGCTGCGCACATCGTAGGAAACCACATTGTAGGAAAGCCAATCAAAGGACCGTATGTGGCCCTGGGGCCTTACAATGCCCAGGTCTGGTGTATACTGTATGTTTATGCCAGGCATGTTTAAATTCACTTACTGTTGATTTTTTCAACTACCTCTGCTGGAAGTTTGTTTCAAGCATCTACTACTCTTTCTGTAAAATAATATTTTCTAACATTGCTCCTGATCTTCCCCCCGACTAGCTTCAGGTTGTGCCCCCTTGTTCTATCATTAAGTTGCTTCTTAAAAACACTTCCCTCCTGAACCTTATTTAATCCTTTCACATATTTAAAGGTCTCAATCATGTCCCCCCTTTCTCCCTTCTTTCCTCCAGGCTGTACAAATTAAGTTCTTTAAGTCTCTCCTGAAAAGTTTTAAGTTTTAGTCCTTCTACCATTTTTGTTGCCCGCCTTTGGACCCGTTCTATTTTAATAATGTATTTTTGCAGGTAAGGTCTACAGAACTGCACACAGTATTCTAGCTGTGGCCTTACCAGGGCTCTATACAGCGGCATCACAACCTCCCTCTTCCTACTGGTGATGCATCGAGCTATGCAGCCGAGCATCCTGCTTGCTTTTCCTACTGCCTGGCTACACTGTCCACACAATGTTGCAGTTTTCAGTAATCAGTATCCCTAAATCTCTTTCCTCCGAAGTCTTGGCTAACACAGTGCTGCCCATACAGTACTCAGAGCAGGGATTTCCTTCAACCAAGCGCATGATTTTACAATTAGAGGTTTTAGGTGGCATGTAATCAAGTGGATAGATAGTGGTGATAGGTAGCCAGGGAGGTTATATGGGGTGAAATATATACATGTTGGGAAATAGAGAGGGAGCTCAAAAGCTATGGTCTGCAGGAGTTGTGTGTCCGGTACAAGATTTTCAGCTATGTGAGTTCTCTAAAAGTATTTTAAATTGTTGCTTAAGTTTGTCATATGTGTTTGGTTTGGCATGCCTCCACACTTTTTAATTCTATATAGAAGATAACAATGGATGTCCATGTCATCTGCTTATTTCCGAGAACACAGACTTAAGCTTCTTCCTTCCTGGTGTCTGTCATCCGCATTTCCTCTGTGTACTTTGTAATTAAATTAAATGGCCCTATAACCATGGCAGGGAGGGAAGAACACCCACCAACGTATTTAACTAAAACAACATGCCCCAGGGCATTGATTATTTCCAGCTTATGAAATGCAAGCATTCATCATAATTGTCCTTTTAATTGTCACCTAGGCAGCATCACTATTGTATGTTTTAGTGTCTGATCTAATATCCAGGGATGTGCTGAGGATTGTTCATTGTAAGTGCGCAAATGTATCATGAACCCTTGGACAACAAGGGCTTGATTTAATAATTCTCACCCTTCTCACTCACAGGGACTAGGGATGAGCAAATCAGTTATGGCTGAAAGGGAATGAAAAAACATTTTGGAATAGCACTGAATCCAAAAAGTTACACTCCATTCAGCTTTGGATGCTGTTTGTGCTTTTCCAGTTTGGCTACCTTTACACCTGTCCTGATTCTGCACCTGATTCTGCATCAGATATGCAAATGTAACAGAAAGAGCAACGGCATCTGCATAGATGAGAAAGGGTGGTTAGTGATTTTCTATGACCACAGGGGATCTGGGTGTCCCACTCATGGTACTACCAGCCCCTCAATCCAAGAATGTGTAGTAATCCTCATAACACAAGTCTCAGGTCAGTAACTATGACAGATACCAGCCTGTATGTTCTGCAAGGGATTCCCAATAAAAGGGGAATCCCTCACAGAGCATCAGCCCGATGCTGAGGGGTAGGCATGAGCGAATCGGTTCTAACGAACCTGAATTCGCACCGAATTTCAGGAAAAATTTGATTCAGCACGAACCCGAATTTTTGGTGGTTCGTGCTGACCGAATTTTCCCTGAAATTAAAAAAAAAAATGCCGGCATGGTGGGAGCGGGGAGGCTGGCTGCGCTGTCAAGAGAGACTTACCTGAGATAGAGAGACATAAGAAAGACAGACACGAGAGCGAGAAATAACTAGGGGAGAGAGAAATGGACAGAGAAACAGGAGAGAAACACAAGGACAGAGACATGAGAGAGAGACACAAGAGAGGCAGAAAAAAGCAAAAGAAATACAAAGGAGACAGACAGAAACAGATGAGGGAGACCAAAAAAAACAGAGAACATAAGAGAGAGAGAGAGACAAGAGAGAGAGAGCAACAAGAGAGAGAGAAAGACACAAATAGAAATAGAAGAGAGACGAGAGAGAGAGAGACAGTCGGAAACAGGAAATAGACACAACTGAAAGAAAGTAACACTAGGAGAGATGTGAGAGAGGACGCATGACGCATGAACCGCCGCCCGCTGACAGCGCAGCCGGCCTCCCCGCTCCCACCATGCCGGCATGTAGCAAACACCTACATGCCGGCAGAGATGAGCGATTCTTAAAAAGTTCGATTCGGACGAACCCGAATTTCTAGGAGAAATTCGTCGAATTGCCCGAATCGAATTTTTAAGAAGTTCGCTCATCTCTACTGAGGGGCACTTAGTTCAAAGGCACCCCAGGGCCACTGGTATCTGAAGCTGGCACCACTGAATTTTTAGGGCCCCAGCTAGATCAGAGCCCTTGCTGTTGTCTGTTGTCCCCTGGGGGCTCTGGCCAGGTCAGGGACCCTCTATAGTCTTCAGTTAGGTTCAGTATCTCTTATCTTCTGGGGACCTAGTCCCAAAAGCCTTCTGCATTCCAGGGGCTGCAGCTGCCACATACACGAGTGTCAATTACAGCTGGTGATGGAAACTTCAGGGGTGCAAAATGCAAATTATATTTAGGCCAAATTGTGCTTGATTGTGTAAGAACAGAAAAACGTTTTGGTAAAATGTGTGTCTAGCTCTAAAATGACAAAAGCACCCTTGACATTTGCAAGTCTTCAGGGACTGATTAAGGGTGTCTATGATACAAAGAAATTATTGTATGGGGGCCCCTCATTAATATCAAACCTTCTCTGTCACTCCCTTTGTTCACCATCTCTCTTGTGTGTCTGTCTATTTTCCTTGCATCTGCCTGTGTTTCTCTCTCGCATGTCTCTCCCTTTTTAGTCTGTCTCCTGCTTGTTTCTCACTTTCATGCGTCCTCTCTCACATCTCTCCTAGTGTTACTTTCTTTCAGTTGTGTCTATTTCCTGTTTCAGACTCTCTCTCTCTCTCTCTCTCTCTCCTCTCTCTTCTATTTCTATTTGTGTCTTTCTCTCTCTCTCTTGTTGCTCTCTCTCTCTTGTCTCTCTATCTTATGTTCTCTATGTTTTTTTTGGTCTCCCTCATCTGTTTCTGTCTCTGTCCTTGTGTTTCTCTGTTTCTCTGTCCATGTCTCTCTCCCCTAGTTATTTCTCTCTCTCTCTCGTGCCTGTCTTTCTTATGTCTCTCTATCTCGGGTAAGTCTCTCTCCTGTCTCTCCCTCTTGTCTGTCTCTTACTTCTTTCTCCTCCTTTCTGTCTCCAGATTCTCTCTGTCTGTCTTCTGCCTGTCCCTTTCTTTCCAGCCAATCACCCCCACTTATGGAGTCAATGGGGGGGCTACACACTAAACCATCAATGATGTAAGGCACCAGTCTATCATCACAATGCCCATGGAGTTTGCCCTAGGTGATAATGGTGCTTGTGGTCCAGGGGCCCTCCTAAGCTTCTGGGGCCCAGAGCAGGTGCTCCATTGCACCAATGATAATCTTGCGCTGGTAGTCTAAAACTAATTTGGAGTATTCGGCTCATTCTTTTCAGACACCAGAACACACAACCTGAAATTTGCACCCTTATACTTGAAGGGTAGTCCAATTTAAATCAAATCAAAATATTTTCTACTATTAGCCAAATTGCATTATAACAGATGCATATCCCTAGACTTGAGAAGGTGCCATGGTAGCTGTTGAAGGTAAAAACATTTCTATATTACAGTACTAAACAGAAGGTATGCAATAGTAAGCAACCAATAAAATAATTAGAATACACAGAGCAAGTGATTAGTTAACAAAAAATACAATTATTATAAATTGGCCCAAATCAGCCATAAAAAATCTGATGTCAAAGTCCTTTAATTATATACATGAGTTTAATGAAGTCCCAGAAATTGACTCGTGGTGTTAAATTTTCAAACTGCAATTTGTAGCGGATATCCCAAATCTCATGCAGCAGGTATTCAATAGTGCTCAAACACATAGGTATCATCCACCGCGTGCCCACCACCTATTTTTGGTACCCTTACCAGGTGGCGTATATTGGTACGCCTTAACTAGAGATGAGCGAACTTCTTGAAAGTTCGATTCGGGCGATTCGCCGAATTTCCCCAAGAAATATGGGTTCGCCCGAATCGAACTTTCACGAATCGCTCATCTGAAAAAAAAAATGCCGGCATGGTGGCAGCGGGCAGGCCGCTGACAGCGCAGCCGGCCTGCCCGCTCCCACCATGCCGGCATTTGTTTAAAAAGCAAACACTTACCTGCATGGTCGGAGCGTGGAGGCCGGCGCCGCTCTCAGTCGCCCTCTGATGACGCGTCCTCTGATGACAGCTGAGAGGCCTCCACGCTCCGGCGCCGCTCTCAGCTGTCATCAGAGGACGCGTCATCAGAGGGCGCCTGAGAGCGGCGCCGGCCTCCACGCCGCCTGCTGACAGCGTAGCCGGCCTGCCCGCTCCCACCATGCTGACATTTTTTTTTTTATTTCAGGGAAAATTCAATCGGCACGAACCAAAAAAAATTCGGGTCCATGCCGAATCGAATTTTCCCTGAAATTCGGAGCGAATTCCGGTTCGTCCGAACCGGTTCGCTCATCCCTAGCCTTAACAATAAGCCACTCCTTGCTCCGTAGCTCTATTCAATTCAAATCTGATCCTCTTGTTGTTTAGGATGAATACCCATAGATTTTGGGCTTGAAGGTGGCTCAATGTGGGTTTTTGCATGAAAGAAATCACTGAAGGAAATATATAGCGTAATATCGCTTTTAATAATAAAAACCTCCAAATGGTTAAAAATGTGCACTCACATTAAAAATCCTTGATGCACAGCATATAGTAACAAAGGCGAAGCTCTCACCCTACTTTCGGTTCACCTCGGCCGCTGGTGTCAAAGGGGGAGAGGGAGTTCGCTTTCAAAAATTGCAAGATTCCTTTGTTGTATTAGTGCAGGGGTCCGCCTAGTCGCCGTCAACGCGTTTCACTGCGTAACGCAGCTTTATCAAGACTAGTAATCAACCAAACTGTCTTGGAAATTCCACTTATTAGAAACTGTTTCCATTGTTAATATGGCAATGTAACTTTTGTTTTTGAAACTTTGGTACTGCTAAGGATATTTTTTTTTACTGTTATCTAGTCTGGCCATTCCAGGACTCATAATGATCAAATGAGATCCTGAACTTGTAATATAAATCATCTATTGTATAAACAGTGCACATTTCCTCAATGATTCTCAAGAGGAACCACACCTAGTATTGTTTGGCACAAGCATGTGTATTGTAGGGCGATGCCAGGCCAGCAATGTGACATGTTACTAATGAGAAAAACTAGAGGTGAAAGTAACATGGCACTGCCAGGAATACACAACAGAATATCTGCTTCTTGTTTTAATATCACTACTACAGCTAAGGCAGTCACTTATCAGTGCTACTACTATCACTTGTACTAAGAGGAAGGAGCCATCTAAATAAACAATAACAATACTATTACTAATAATACATACAAAAATAACCACTAGTGCCAGAGCTGTGCCGCGTGTGCAGACCGGCTCATGGCTGGCTTCAGAAATCAGAGGATATTCAGTGGCAATGGATAAGGTGGCGAGGAATAGAGGGAAACTGGCATAGCTCAAAGGTGGTGGGGACCAGACGACAATTGGCAGCAAAGAGAGGATGATTGGTGGCAGTGGGGACTAGAGGGTGATTAGTGGAAGAGAAGGACCCATCGAAGCTGAAAATGACATGATGTGACGTGGCATGTGATGTGACACAACACAAAGGGGGCCACTAAGACTCCCTTGCCCAAAGACCTACATAAACCTAGTCGGCCCTGACTAATGCTCAGCAAGACATTCGTAATGACCACTTCCTAAACTACTATGGGGCTTGTTAAAGTAGTAAACTCTACTGCACCTCTATTTATTAGACTGAGAGATTTAGATGTTATTCCATCTTAATTCACATACATCTAACGAAATTATAATAAACCCTATTTCAATGACAAGATCAGCAGATGTAAAGAGGAATCCCATAGGTGACAAATCCATGTTTAAAACGGCAAAAGCCGGCTAATCCAAAAAATGCCGACTGACATGACCCAGCCCACTGGCTGCAATCCCGGATTCTACCAGGTCAGGGGCTCCCTCCTGGCCCACCAGGCTGTGATCTTCTTGATGCTGGGGAATTGCTAATGCAGCCTCCCCATCGGCATCTGTAGTGAGGAGAACAAAGCCCCCCCCCCCCCTTCCTTCCTTGGCGTCCTGCCAAGCTAATCCCAGCCCAACTGGGCAGGGAGGCTTTTATACCACAGAGGAGGGGCCTCTTCAGAATCCCCCCATGTGACTAATGATGTCACTGGAGGGGAGGGATATGGAGGAAGATTCCTGGGAATTCAGTTCAGTTTGAAAATGTGAAAGATTTAGAAAAAATGTGGCCAACTGTATTTAAAAATAAATGAAAGATGTCTCCCTCAGTTAATTAAAGTGCACCAATACTCAGAAGTTTATGTGGTCACCTTCTATCCCCAGTCCTGTGCCCTAAAACAGCCTGTGTTTCTTTTTTTACCTCAGATTTTGCCCAATATCCATAAAAACAACAGGAAAAAACAACAGCAGTCCCTTCATGGTCAAGCTGTCTGTCATTTGGTAGCACCTTGAGAAAGTGACATCACGTCACGGAACGCGTGGGTGGTAAGATCTTTGATTGGTCCAAGCAGGAGGGGGGGGGGGGGTATTGTCTCATCTTGCACTGAGGTGGATTTTCTTTAGAATTATTTGTATTACATTGTTGAGCTTGTGTATTGTATTTTTGCACTATATGCACTTTTTGTCTTAAATGCAAGATTGCACTTTTTTGATCAGTATTGGCTTTGTATCAGATTGAATATGGGTATTGATGGGGGATTTTTTACTTATCCCTATTGCTGGGGTTTGTTATATGTTTTTTAATGTGTTTGTTTGTGTAATGTCTATTATGGTCTTTTAATATTCAATTAATTAAAATATAAGATATTTTGATTATAGATGGTGTCATCAGTTAATTGTTGAGGGGTGAGTGGTGCCTTCAGGTTGTGTTCCTTTTGCGGTGTGCTGGGACCGCATTTAGCTATATGGTGTTTGAAAAAACAACAGGAAGTAGTATTATGGTGAATGGCGGGCATATGCTAGTTAATTCAGTTACAACCAAACTGTCACATAATGGCAGTTAGGTTGAATTGCTCGCCATTGCTGAGCTGTATGTGTATTCCGATTGCATCATCACTGGGGGCAGGGCTGCTCAGCCAGGAAGCAATATGGACGACTGTATCCAGTGTTGTTGGGCAAAGGCTGAGGTAAAAAAAGAAGGTAACTACACTTACCTCCCTCTAAATATAGGTGCACTTTAAAGCATGTGCACAGTGAAACAATATAATGTATCTTCCAAAAGAAAGCCATTTTTAGCTCCACTTATTAACTTAATGGATAATTACAATAAACTCCCTTAGCAACTGGTAAACGTTAATAACCCCTTTGCCTTTGACACCACAAAGGTCTTGCCTTAGTAAATGCAATATGCATAGGCATGGGTTAAAGTGGACCAACACCCAGGATTTTGACTATCCTGGGTTTTGGTCCACTTCGGCGGGGGTGCCAAAACTCACCTCTCCCCGCTCCCACGTGAACGCCGCAGCCAATCCCCGCCAACGTCCAGGCGGGGGACAGGAACGTCCAAGCCGCTTCCGCCGCCGCCGCCTCCCGCGCGTCACTCTCGCCATTCACAGAGGGCCGGCGCGGGGCGCGCGCACGTCTGGAGGGGCGCGCGGGAGGCGGCGGTGGCGGCGGTGGCAGAAGCAGCGGCGGATCAGGTAAGATCTTTTTGGGGTTTCTGGGGGGTTTCACCCCGCGGGACATCCCGATCTCGGATGTCCCGCGGGGTGGGAGGTGATCGGCCCGGGAATCTTATAGATTTCCGGGCCGATCACCCCTGGGTGTTGGTCCACTTTAAAGTGACCCTACAGTTAAAGCGGTCCTTCACTCTGAATAAGAGCCTATCTTATATGTTTCTCACACCCTGTACATACAGATTGCTCACATTAAAAATCATCCTACCTGCATCTACTGCATTTTCTGAGACTTTAAACATCCAAGATGGCAGCTCATGGAAGTGCAGGCTGCCTGCAAACAGGAAGTGACCTCTCACTGTGCCGCTCTGCATTCTGGGATTGCTGACCTTTTCCTGACCCCAGCTCTGCTCTGTTTGTGCAAAGCACAGCTATAGCCCCCCTCTCCTGCACTTTTGACCCCTCTTAACTCCTCAGTATGTGATGCTACTGAGCCAAGATGGCGGCGCCCGTATCCTAGAGTGCTGAACAGAGTTGCAGGCCAGTGAGGGAAAGAATAAAAAGTAAGTGACTAAAAACATTAAATATATTAATTTTAGATGCTAAGGAATATTTTTTTAAGGGTTTGGGCTTTTCATTAAATGACGCTGAAGGTCCGCTTTAAAGTGGAAAAACACCCAGGGGGGGATCGGCCGATCAGATCCCTCCCCGCGGGGCATTCGAAATCGGGATGTGTTGCGGGGTGAAACCCCCCAGGAAGCCCAGAAACCTTACCTTAACCCCGTTCCAATGGCGCATGTGCGGGCCGCGGCGGCGTCTCGCGCTTCCCTCTAGCAGGGCGCGCACCCACGCCGGCTGTTTGTGAATGGCCGGCGCGGGCGCGCTCCCTGTTAGAGGGAAGCGCGAGAAGCGGCCTCCAGCGCTCAGAGCCGCTGTGGTTGGACACCGCTTGTACGTGCATACCACAGAAGCTCTGAGCACTCTGATCGGACGAGCGCTTTTCCAAATGTTTTTATAAATAAAAGTGTGGTGTGCATGTGTATACCACCCTCCCCCCAAGTCACTTCTTTGTAGGAAGATTTGCACATCTAGAGTAATTTTTGCCCTTTCTTCTTTGCACGATAGCTCTAGCTCAGTCAGATCACATGGGGAACATTTGTGAGCAGCAATCAAGTCACACCACAGGTTCTCAATGGGATTTAGGTCTGACTTTTTAAAAGATCATTCCAACACATGAATATGCTTTGGCTGTATGTTTAGGGTCATTGTCCTGCTGGAATGTGAACCGCGTGCCGGTATAAGTATTTTACATCCTCTATCAGGTTTTTCCCCAGGATTGTTCTGTATTTAGCTCCATCCATCTTCCCATCAACTCAGCAGATTGCCCTGCAGGGGGACCGCAGCGCTCCTGAGAATGTGATCAGTTCCGGCTTCCTCCTCCGCCCAGCGGCCGCTGACGCACTTCCGGCCGCAGGGAACAGCTGATTTACTTCAGGTGAGTAGATATATATATAAGAGGAAGGGGGGGCAGGTGGTAGGGCAGTAGGACACTCTGCCCTGATGAAGTGACGGGGGCCAACCACTACGGAACGCGTGGGTGGAGGATACTACACTGTGCACTATTATTGTTGTTGCTCATGGTTTTTCCCCTCCGGGTTTTGATCTACTTAAGGAATGCCCTTAAAGGGATAGTACGTTGAAGCACAAAGCACTTTATTGCTTTTTGAGGTTAAGAAAGTGAATTAGGGGGGCTCTTAGTCTGGAATTGATGAATTTTTTTTTTTTATATTTTTGCACTGTAATGATATTGTACATTTGGCACATGGTTGTTATGTTTGCACATGCATTTTGCACTTTTTGGGGGAAGATAATTAATGTGGATGTAAAAGGGGGGGTCATATGATTATTCTCTACTAGGATTGATGGGATTATACAGTGCAGTGTGTTTTTTAATGGATTTTAATTGTGTCCATTGTGTCTGCCGAACATAAATAACAATAAAAAATTATCGTAGTTGTATTTCGTTAGTGGTGGAATTTCGATTCGAATAGACCGCGTTACTCGACTACTCGACCGATTATCGAATCCCATTATAGTCTATGGGAAAAAAATGCTTGCCACTTGGAAATCTCAATTCGACCACTTGGAGGTCACCAAGTCCACCCTGAAACATCAGAAAATGATGCCAACACTGCTGGAATGCAACTGGGACAGCAGGGGAAGCATGTCTGGGTGCATATAACGCGCCCAAGTCGCACTATTACGCCACTATCACAGCCACTCAACAATACACTCCAAACACAATATAACTTCTACGTAAAGTGAGACAAGACAAGGAAACCTTCTTTCCTCTACATTGCCATGGACCCCAAGCCAAACTGTACAAAAAAGAAGAACAAAATTCTGCACCCCTTAAAATCACGTTGCCTAATGACAACCACAGATGGCATAGGCAAGGGGGAAAATAAATAGACCCCACCCCTAATTGTCATTGTGTGTGTGTGTGTGTGTGTGTGAGATGTGGTCAGACATGTCCTCTTGTGTCATTGTGTCACCCCAGCAGTAAGGGAAGCTTAAAGGAGGAGGTATGTTACAGTGTGTTACCCCAGCAGTAAGGGAAGCTTACAGGAGGAGGTTTGTTACAGTGTGTCACCCCAGCAGTCAGGGAAGCTTACAGGAGGAGGTTTGTTACAGTGTGTCACACCAGCAGTCAGGGAAGCTTACAGGAGGAGATTTGTTACAGTGTGTCACCCCAGCAGTAAGGGAAGCTTACAGGAGGAGGTTTGTTACAGTGTGTTACCCCAGCAGTAAGGGAAGCTTAAAGGAGGAGGTTTGTTACATTGTGTCACCCCAGCAGTCAGGGAAGCTTACAGGAGGAGGTTTGTTACATTGTGTCACCCCAGCAGTCAGGGAAGCTTACAGGAGGAGGTTTGTTACAGTGTGTCACCCCAGCAGTAAGGGAAGCTTACAGGAGGAGGTTTGTTACAGTGTGTCACCCCAGCAGTCAGGGAAGCTTACAGGAGGAGGTTTGTTACAGTGTGTCACCCCAGCAGTAAGGGAAGCTTACAGGAGGAGGTTTGTTACAGTGTGTCACCCCAGCAGTAAGGGAAGCTTACAGGAGGAGGTTTGTTACAGTGTGTTACCCCAGCAGTAAGGGAAGCTTAAAGGAGGAGGTTTGTTACATTGTGTCACCCCAGCAGTCAGGGAAGCTTACAGGAGGAGGTTTGTTACAGTGTGTCACCCCAGCAGTAAGGGAAGCTTACAGGAGGAGGTTTGTTACAGTGTGTTACCCCAGCAGTCAGGGAAGCTTAAAGGAGGAGGTTTGTTACATTGTGTCACCCCAGCAGTCAGGGAAGCTTACAGGAGGAGGTTTGTTACAGTGTGTCACCCCAGCAGTAAGGGAAGCTTAGAGCTGAGACCTCTTAAAAATTGTGTGGAGTCCCAAGAGCTGAGACCTCTTAAAAATTGTGTGGAGGCCCAAGAGCTGAGACCTCTTAAAAATTGTGTGGAGGCCCAAGAGCTGAGACCTCTTGAAAATTGTATTAAGGCCCAAGAGCTGAGACCTCTTAGAAATTGTGTGGAGGCCCAAGAGCTGAGACCTCTTAAAAATTGTGTGGAGTCCCAAGAGCTGAGACCTTTTAAAAATTGTGTGGAGTCCCAAGAGCTGAGACCTCTCAAACATTGTGTGGAGTCCCAAGAGCTGAGACCTCTCAAACATTGTGTGGAGTCCCAAGAGCTGAGACCTCTTAAAAATTGTGTGGAGGCCCAAGAGCTGAGACCTCTTAAAAATTGTGTGGAGTCCCAAGAGCTGAGACCTTTTAAAAATTGTGTGGAGTCCCAAGAGCTGAGACCTCTCAAACATTGTGTGGAGTCCCAAGAGCTGAGACCTCTCAAACATTGTGTGGAGTCCCAAGAGCTGAGACCTCTTAAAAATTGTGTGGAGTCCCAAGAGCTGAGACCTTTTAAAAATTGTGTGGAGTCCCAAGAGCTGAGACCTCTCAAACATTGTGTGGAGTCCCAAGAGCTGAGACCTCTCAAACATTGTGTGGAGTCCCAAGAGCTGAGACCTCTTAAAAATTGTGTGGAGGCCCAAGAGCTGAGACCTCTTAAAAATTGTGTGGAGGCCCAAGAGCTGAGACCTCTTAAAAATTGATTGTATTAAGCCCAAGAGGTGAGCCATAATTTTTTTTATTAATACAGCAATTCTACGGCGGTTAAGGAGGAGGAGGAGGAGGAGGAGGAAATGGCACTTCATACAGATGGCACTTCACTCTTGGCTGCTTTCCACTGTTGTACAAGCAAAGTCCGGGTCAATCCACTTGCTGTTCATTTTGATTAGCGTCAGCCTGTCGGCACTGTCGGTTGACAGGCGGCTGCGCTTATCGGTTATAATGCCCCCGGCTGCGCTGAACACCCTCTCTGATAGCACGCTGGCGGCAGGGCAGGCAAGCACCTCCAAGGCGTACAGGGACAGTCTTCCCCTTTGTTGTGTGCTGCCACTGCGGTCCAGACCTCCAGCCAGGACACCTCCACATCTGCCTCTGCCTCGGCTACTTTGGGGCCTTCTCCTTCAGCCCCCCCTTCCCCCGCATCTTCGTCTGCACCTTCCATCTCCTCGTCCCATCAACTCTCCATCTCGCAGGCGTTCAACCGCAGGCGGAAGTACGCCTCCAGTCACCCCCAAGCCCAAGCCTTAACCTGCCTCATCTCCAAACTGCTGGCCCTGGAAATGTTGCCGTTTAGGCTTGTGGAGACGCAGGCCTTCCGCGACCTGATGGCGGCTGCCGCACCTCGCTATTCTGTCCCTAGCCGCCACTATTTTTCCCGGTGTGGCGTCCCTGCCCTGCACCAGCACGTGTCGCGTAACATCAGGCGGGCCCTGAGGTACGCAGTCAGCGCAAAGGTCCACTTGACCACCGACTCGTGGACAAGCGCTTGCGGCCAAGGACGCTACATCTCTTTGACGGCACACTGGGTGAATGTTGTGGAAGCGGGGACGGGGTCGCAAACAGGGATGGCCTACATACCACCCCCGCCCAAGATTGCCAGCACGGGTTCTGATAGACCCCCCTCCTCTTCCTCCTCCTCCTCCTCCTCTGCCTTAACATCGCCCTCAGCCCCTAGCTGGAAGCGTTGCAGCACTGGCGCGGGGAGACGTCAGCAGGCGGTGCTTAAGCTCATCAGCTTGGGCGACAGGAAGCACAGCGCCGCAGAGGTGAGGCACACCATATTGCAGCAGACAGAGATGTGGCTGTCACCGCTGCAGCTAGGACCAGGCATGGTCTTGTGCGATAACGGCCGTAACCTGGTGGCGGCTCTGGAGCTTGCAGAACTCAATCACGTACCATGCCTGGCCCACGTTTTTAATTTGGTAGTACAAAAGTTTCTAAAGACTTACCCCAACCTGGCAGAGCTACTGGTCAAAGTGCGGCGCTTGTGCGCTCACTTTCGGAAGTCAACTGTAGCTGCTGCTAGCTTAAAAAAAATCCAGCAACGCCTCCATTTGCCTCAACATCGGCTGTTGTGCGACCTGCCCACTCGCTGGAATTCCACCTATTGCATGTTGGCCAGGGTGTGTGAGCAGCAGAGAGCATTGATGGAGTACCAGATGATGCATCCACGCGTGCATCCAACTCAGCTCCCTCAGTTTGCCAACCACGAGTGGCCATGGATGGCAGACATATGCGATGTATTGCGTATCTTTGAGGAGTCCACTAAGAAGGTCAGCAGCGAGGACGCTATAGTGAGCGTAACCATCCCGCTCCTATGCGTCCTTAAAGAATCGCTCATCGCAATAAGGGAGAACGCATTGCACACAGAGGAGACGGGGATAGGAGGAGACGCAACGCAGGTAGACAGTCAGACCACACTTTTGTCTGCTGCTCGGTGGCAGTTGCAGGAGGAGGAGGATGAGGAGGACAACGTGGAGGTGGCTGTGGAAGAGGATGCTGGCGGTGAGGGTAGCAGTCAGGCTGTGTGCGTCCCATTGGTTCAGCGCGGATGGGGCGGAGAGGAGGAGGAAGAGGAGGAAATGGAAAATGATCCTTCTGGTGGGGGCAGTGACGTCATGCCTACTCAGAGTCTGGCACACATGGCTGACTTCATGCTGGGCTGCTTTTCCCGGGACATACGTGTTGTCCGGATATTGGAGAACAAACTATACTGGGTCTTCGCGCTCCTGGACCCCCGGTATAAAGATAACTTCTCCTCTTTTATTCCGGTAGAGGAGAGGACGAATCGATTACTGGAATACCAGAGGGAACTCTTGCAGAGCATGATGCAGATTTTCCCACCCAGCATCGCTGGCGGCAGAGAGGAGTGTGTCTCCCAGAGTCTGACAACATCGATCAGGCCCACAGCCACCAGGGGAACACTCTCCAAGGTGTGGGACACGTTCATGTCACCCCCTCGTGCAACTTCCATCACTGCGGGGCCCGCTATCAGCAGGAGTCCCTATTCTGTCTCCTTAAAAATATAAATATATTTTTAAGGAGAACACCTGGCTATACAGCCGTATACTGCCAGAAGGTGAAATGGTGCCTAATACGCACTGGGTATATAACAGTGTTTTGTTGGCACAGAGGACACAAAACAGTAGAGCCAAATATAAATATATTTTTAAGGAGAACACCTGGCTATACAGCCGTATACTGCCAGAAGGTGAAATGGTGCCTAAAACGCACTGGGTATATAACAGGGTTTTGTTGGTAAAGAGGACACAAAACAGTAGTGCCAAATATAAATATATTTTTAAGGAGAACACCTGGCTATACAGCCGTATACTGCCAGAAGGTGAAATGGTGCCTATATGCACCGGGTATAAAACAGTGTTTTGTTGGCACAGAGGACACAAAACAGTAGTGCAAAATATAGTTTTGTATATAGGTGCTAATACACCACTGAAGTCTTTCTGTCCCTATTCCAGCAGCAGCTACCAGTCACTAAAGCAGCCGTTTTGAGCAGAGTGTATATAGTTTTGTATATAGGTGGTAATACACCACTGAAGTCTTTCTGTCCCTATTCCAGCAGCAGCTACCCCTCACTAAAGCAGCCGTTGTGTGCAGTGTGTATATAGCTAGAATGAGCTATATACCGTTCAGCATAGTAGCGCTAATAAGGACTCTCAATGACTCTGTTGTCTTCTGGTAGCTGGTATATATGGTGGTAAATGCGATATTCTGAGCTTCTGGGGCCCTGCCTGCCTACATATGGGATATATACTGTTCAGCATAGTAGCCCTAATAAGGGCTCTCAATGACTCTCTTGTCTTCTGGTAGCTGGTATATATGGTGGTAAATGCGATATTCTGAGCTTCTGGGGCCCTGCCTGCCTACATATGGGATATATACTGTTCAGCATAGTAGCCCTAATAAGGGCTCTCAATGACTCTCTTGTCTTCTGGTAGCTGGTATATATGGTGGTAAATGCGATATTCTGAGCTTCTGGGGCCCTGCCTGCCTACATATGAGCTATATACTGTTCAGCATAGTAGCCCTAATAATAAGGACTCTCAATGACTCTCTTGTCTTCTGGTAGCTGGTATATATGGTGGTAAATGCGATATTCTGAGCTTCTGGGGCCCTGCCTGCCTACATATGAGCTATATACTGTTCAACATAGTAGCCCTAATAAGGGCTCTCAATGACTCTCTTGTCTTCTGGTAGCTGGTATATATGGTGGTAAATGCGATATTCTGAGCTTCTGGGGCCCTGCCTGCCTACATATGAGCTATATACTGTTCAGCATAGTAGCCCTAATAATAAGGACTCTCAATGACTCTCTTGTCTTCTGGTAGCTGGTATATATGGTGGTAAATGCGATATTCTGAGCTTCTGGGGCCCTGCCTGCCTACATATGAGCTATATACTGTTCAACATAGTAGCCCTAATAAGGGCTCTCAATGACTCTCTTGTCTTCTGGTAGCTGGTATATATGGTGGTAAATGCGATATTCTGAGCTTCTGGGGCCCTGCCTGCCTACATATGGGATATATACTGTTCAGCATAGTAGCCCTAATAAGGGCTCTCAATGACTCTCTTGTCTTCTGGTAGCTGGTATATATGGTGGTAAAAGCGATATTCTGAGCTTCTGGGGCCCTGCCTGCCTACATATGGGATATATACTGTTCAGCATAGTAGCCCTAATAAGGGCTCTCAATGACTCTCTTGTCTTCTGGTAGCTGGTATATATGGTGGTAAAAGCGATATTCTGAGCTTCTGGGGCCCTGCCTGCCTACATATGAGCTATATACTGTTCAACATAGTAGCCCTAATAAGGGCTCTCAATGACTCTCTTGTCTTCTGGTAGCTGGTATATATGGTGGTAAATGCGATATTCTGAGCTTCTGGGGCCCTGCCTGCCTACATATGGGATATATACTGTTCAGCATAGTAGCCCTAATAAGGGCTCTCAATGACTCTCTTGTCTTCTGGTAGCTGGTATATATGGTGGTAAATGCGATATTCTGAGCTTCTGGGGCCCTGCCTGCCTACATATGAGCTATATACTGTTCAGCATAGTAGCCCTAATAATAAGGACTCTCAATGACTCTCTTGTCTTCTGGTAGCTGGTATATATGGTGGTAAATGCGATATTCTGAGCTTCTGGGGCCCTGCCTGCCTACATATGGGATAAATACTGTTCAGCATAGTAGCCCTAATAAGGGCTCTCAATGACTCTCTTGTCTTCTGGTAGCTGGTATATATGGTGGTAAATGCGATATTCTGAGCTTCTGGGGCCCTGCCTGCCTACATATGAGCTATATACTGTTCAACATAGTAGCCCTAATAAGGGCTCTCAATGACTCTCTTGTCTTCTGGTAGCTGGTATATATGGTGGTAAAAGCGATATTCTGAGCTTCTGGGGCCCTGCCTGCCTACATATGAGCTATATACCGTTCAGCATAGTAGCCCTAATAAGGGTTCTTAATGACTCTCTTGTCTTCTGGTAGCTGGTATATATGGTGGTAAAAGTGATATTCTGAGCTTCTGGGGCCCTGCCTGCCTACATATGAGCTATATACCGTTCAGCATAGTAGCCCTAATAAGGGTTCTTAATGACTCTCTTGTCTTCTGGTAGCTGGTATATATGGTGGTAAAAGCGATATTCTGAGCTTCTGGGGCCCTGCCTGCCTACATATGAGCTATATACCGTTCAGCATAGTAGCCCTAATAAGGGCTCTTAATGACTCTCTTGTCTTCTGGTAGCTGGTATATATGGTGGTAAATGCGATATTCCGAGCTTCTGGGGCCCTGCCAGCTACAGCCTGTCTTTCCCTGCTGTGAGCGTCTATCCCTCACTAAGTTCAAGCTGCTAATGCTGACGAAGAGGAAGTGCTGAGTTTTGTAGATTCGAGGTCACATGGTTTTTCCAGCCAATGCGTGTAGACGCCGTTCTCGCGATGCCAGCGTCCTCCCAGGACCTGTCCCACCCCCCCTGCATGGTGATTGGTGTAAAAAACGCGCCAGGGAAGGTGTGAGGGGAAACGAATTGTGAGTGCGCCATCGCCGCTGTACTCGATCGAAATCGAGTATGACGAATAGCGTGAACGCTGTACGCAATACCACATTTTTGAATGCAATTCTGGGGAGCGACTCTAACAGCATCATGTAGATTCATTGTTACAGGCAGCTCAGCGTATAGCGTCGGCACTCTAGCTTCCAGAGCACCAGGTATTTCCTGTCGCTACCTGTCGCTCTCCCATACATTTCAATGGACGTTCATTTTCTTCTGTTTAAACAGGGTTTTTTGTTTATAATTTTTTTTTTCTCTCAAATAATTGTGTGACCTCTCCTGGCCTAGAAGAAGTCCCTTTTGAAAACTTTTTTGAATTTTTATATTTTTATGCAGAATTGTCATTACAGGTCTGGTATTAAAGTATTAATGTCACAATGTTACAACAATGTCATTCCATGTGTTTTCGCTTTGTTACCAGTGGATATGTGTTCAAAAACAGACTGTAATACCACAGCGTCTGGTGCTCTATGCTATAGCACCCAGATCCAGAGCGCCAACTCTCTGTATGTCTGTTTTTTGTTGAATATGGTGTGAGTCGCTAGGAGTCGGTCACAATGAGCTGGCGCTAACTTTCGCTCCCTGCAACGCTGTACTGATGTTAGAAAGTCCAACATACATCTCATTCATCAATGCCGGCCAGGTTACTACAACGACTGCGTATACTAGTGGCCGCTCTTAGCGCCTCTGTACAGACACTCATCTGCCGATACCTGACGCTAGTAATGAATCAGCCTGTTAGTGTGATTTTTGCCGGTGCGGCGGAACAGTGGTGTACTGTTCATTGTTTAGTGAATTTGTTATTTTAGCCATTCAGTTTGAAAGGTTGCATTAGTGGGTCATTAGAAATTGTTAAAATGTTATTTACTTGCCAACTAAGCATTACTGGGTCTGTGACAAAGGGAAACAATTTTACAATGTTTAATGTTCCTGATGAAAACAAAACAATGACTCTTTTGTCTGAAGATGTTCTCTTAGAGATTTGGATATAGTCCAGATTGTGACTTGCTAAAATGTCAATAGTATCTCACAATACTTACAAATAGGACAGTCATGTCTGAATTTTACTTCTTCAATAAAAAACACAAGATGGTATTGAAGTCACACAAGTCAATTAAAGTGCACCTGTACTCAGTTTATGTTGTCACCTTCCTTCCCCAGCCTAAAACAGCCTGTTTTTTTCTTTCTTTTTTTTTTTTTTTTTACTAAAAACTTTGCCCACTATTCCTATAAACAGCAACTGGATGCAGTCGGACATATTGCTCCCTGGCCGAGCAGCCCTGCCCCCAGTGATGACACGTTCAGTCATAGTACACACATCTCAGCAATGGGGAGCACTTCAGCCTAACTGCTGGGTTGGTTCAACAATTTTTTGTCCTCACATTTTTTTTGTGAGAAAAAAAATGTATCTTGATTTTTTCATTGGTGCAATTCAGCACCATATTTAGCTGTGCAAATGTTTTATAAATTTACACAACTAAAAATGATGTTGAATTGCATTGTGGAACAAAAATCAAGATTAAGAGGCCGATTCATTAATAGCGCCAGGTAGCGACAGATGAGCGACTGTAGCGTGATTTTTTCAGCGCCAGCCAGTATTCGCTGTGCTTGGCCGGCATTAGCTTGATGACAGCGACTCAGTCGGTGTGCGGTAATGTTGAATACGGGCTGGGGGGTCGCTGTTTCACAGGTCCAGCGTTGTATGTGAGCGCCTGACAACGAATGGCCAGAGCGAACGGCTAGCTTCATATTCATCAACAAATCACGCTGTCGCTGTCCATTCCTTGTTTAAACCCCAGAGCGCTGGCGGCGATGTGTATTAACTAGTTTTTAACCCCTAAACAACCATATTTTTTGAATGTAACATTATACATGTTTTTAGAATCATTTTGTAATATGAATACATTAATCTCAGACCTGTTAGATCAATTCTGCACATATTTTTTTTAATTTTTTTTTTGACTTAAAAATAAATCCTAACATTGCAGAAGTGGTCTCCGATTTTTTGACATTAAAAAAAAAAAAAAAATTAATACCAATTAATTATGAATAATTATAGATTGCTCCATTGAAATGCATTGGACATCGCCAGGGAGCGACAGCTCATACCTGGCGCTGTGAGGGAATTTGCAGCGGCGCTGTTCGGTCCAGGCGGCTTCATGATGAATGCCGCGCTAGCCGTCGCTCTCGCCGGCGCTAGCCTCATTTTGCTTGATAAATGCGTCATTGTGACCGCCGCCGGGCGTACTTGAGTCGGTAGTCGCCGTTAGCTGCCGCTACCTGGCGCTCGTCAGACACTGCCTGGCGCTATCGCTTGATGAATAAGGGCATTGATTTTTTCTCGTTGTGAGATTTTTTTTTTAGGATTTTTCCCTTACTTGTATCTTTGCTAATTATTTAAAATGTGCTCAGCTAAAATGGTGCTGAATATGATGATGATGATGAACATTATAAAAATGTTTTTATCACAAAAAAGCAAAAAAAAAATTCTCACTGTGTTGAATCAGCCCTAATGTGACAGTTTAGTTGTAACTGAACTAATTAGCATATGACAGGCCATTCACCATAATACCACTTCCTGTTAGTCTTTTTATCAATATTGGGCAATGACTTTAGTAAAGATAGAAACACTGGGGGTCTGGGTTGGGGATAGAAGGTGATGACATAAACTTCCTTTCTGAGTATTGGTGCACTTTAAAACCCTGCCAATATATTTCATTTCAGTTTAGACAGAGCGAGGGAAGCTTTGCACAATTTGAAGAAATTGTCCAGGGTAAGGATAAAAACAAATCATTCTTTGCATACCTGCCATGCAGACGATTCAGTCTGGTGAGTGGTGATGAGCCAGAGCGGGGACAATCTGGTTTGGATGCCCTTTCGGCTGTATATGGCCCAGTAACTGACATTCAGGAGAGAACAAATGCTGGAAACTGGAGACTATCCAGCGAAGGGTTTCCAAACCTGATTGTCCCTGCTCCAGCTTATTACCACTCACCAAATGTGCACCCAGAGCTTCACTAAATCCTTAGCACGATCCCCAATGTCAAGTCTTACTGGGGCTTAGGCTGCAGCTTTTATTAATTTCAAGACACACCATTTATTATAATTTGTGTATCAAATGCCAGACTGCTCAAGAAGGTACCTCTGTACACAATGTTGTAGCTACATTCCTATGGGCCCCAAAGCAAACCCCTTCCCCCTAAACACACCCGCGACACACTCTGTCGCCGCCCTACCCAACATATTGTAAATAAATTAAATACAAAATGTGCTAGTATAAGGGTTGAGTTGTGCTGCCAATGGTGAGATATGTTGCAGAGTGTGAGTGCTGGGTGCAGCAGAGTCCTAATCCATATAGACATTAGTGGTATAACAGGAAATGGCTTTGCTGGAACATGACTGCAATAAGAGAATGTCACCTTACATGGTGGCTAAACACAGACACGAAAAGAGAGTACCATAGAGCAACTAAGAGCGCAAGAAATAACAACACAACAGTAAAATGCAGTGCCATCTAGTGCCATAACGTGCCCTAGCTGTAAACTGCAGAAAATGACATTTAATGACATGCTGTAAGATGTTGCAAAGTATTATATCTCCAACACCCCTTCTCAACACCTGAGGCTTAGAGGCCGATTCATTAATAGCGGCAGGTAGCGACAGTTGAGCGACTGTAGCAGTATTTTCACAGCGCCCGCTAGTAGTCGCTGTGCTTGGCTGTTGTTCAGTTGTTGATAGCGACTGAGTCGGTGTGCAGTAATGTTGAATACGGGGTGACGAGTCGCTATTTGACAGGTTCCGCGATGTATGGGTGCGCATGATAGCGACTGGTAAGAGCGCCCGGTTCCCACCACATTCATCAAAAAATCACGCTCCAAAAATTCTCGCGCTGTGAAATGCATGTTTAAACCCCAGAGCGCTGGCGCCGATGGGTTAAAAGTAGTTTTTTAACCCCCAAACAACCATATTTTTGGAAACCAAAAAAAACATGTTTTTAAATACATTTTGTAATATGAATACATTAATATCAGACCTGTAATATCAATTCTGCACAAAGTTTTTTTTTTTTTTTTTTACCTTAAAAAAAATATCTAACATGGCAGAAGTGGTCACAGAATTTTTCACAATTAAAAAAAAAAAAAAAACATTATTATGAATTAATTATGAATAATTAAAGATTGTTCCATTGAAATGCATTGGACAGCGCCAGGTAGCGAGAGGTGATACCTGTCTCTGTTCAAGGTCGGACACTGGCGTTGTGGGCTGAGGCTGGAATAATGATGAATGAGTCGCTATCTGGCGCTACCTCAGTCGCTAAGCAGGATCGGCTTGATAAATGTGTGATTGTGGTGGGGAGCCGGCGTTCTCGTGGCGGTGCACGTCATTACCGGTCGCTCACCAGGCGCTACCTGTTGCTATCCCTTGTTAAATAAGGGCCTATGTCTATGAAACCCATCTGCTTTGTAAACCTTGAGTTTCTTTCAGCGGTCAAGGGCTTAGTAAGTAACTTAAGTAGTCCCTGTCCCTTGGCATTGAAACCTTTCTGCATGTCAAGCCTTGTAGCGTTGATAATATACGGCAATTTTACTATTGCTTTCCTTAGTTGGTTAGTTGGTAGTGGCGTATCTTGGCAGGTAGTTGGTTTCCATAGGAAATTTTACTCGTTTGGCATATTCCATTACTGGCAGTGAGGGGCAATCCTCAATAGAGGCAGTGAGCACGACCCCCCACCCCCCTTACAGGTATCAACCCCCTCCCTCCCAGAGAAAGTTGCACTATAATAAGGCAGCAGGCAGGCAGGGCAACTGATTTATATCTGCCTGCCTGCCACGACTGCTGTTGCCACCGCCACCGTACACACACATACACGCACATACGCTCACACGGTCAAACTTAACATCGCTCCCCGGGCGCTGCCGCAGTATATCCAGGTGGCCCTCCCAGGTGCCGGCCCTCCCAGGTGCCGGCCTACCGGGATTTTGCCCGGTATGCCCTACAGCCAGTCCTCCCCTGGGTAAACATATTTGGCTTGATGCAGAGCCTCCCCGTTCACTTCTCCCGTGCGTTTTCCCATTGGTTTTGGCCTTTGATCGGGTCAGGAAAGGGTGCTACGTTGATTTTAGTGTGCGTTTATGCGCTCAGGTGTGCGCTCAGCCGCCTTTCCGATTGTCGGCTCGCACAAGGCTGTTTCCCTGGAAAACGGACGCCTCGTTCATTGGTCCGTTTTTTTCAGTGATGCAGAGCCTTGATTTCCGATTGAAATCACCCTAATAAAACGGGGCCGCCGAGCCTTCACTTACAGCAAGTCAGAGCAGCCGTATTTGCACTCGGGCAATAATATGCAGTCCTCTGTTGGAGCACATCAGCGGCGCCAGCTCCGTGGTCTTGTCCTGCTGAGTATGGCAGAAACCAGGCTGCCCCGCACGCCTTTGGACATCGATGGCATGAGTATTTGATATTTTTTATGGTTTTTTTTTTTTGGGATCCTTTTTACAGGGTCTCCATAATTTTTATTTTATTGTCTGTGTGCAGGCATTTGAAGATGGGACATAGGATAAATGTGCAGGCACTGGCTGGCCCTGATTTGGTTTTTGGGAGTCGTTTTTCTGGCTTTCCCTGCCTAGGAATTCCTGCCTACATGAGCGATTCAAATCAGCCGATCTATGGTGGCTGGCTACTGGGTATGTGTCTGAAACTTGTATTGGTTGCCCACCCTCTCTGACTGTGTTTTTTCCCGTAACACACTATTTGGTAACTTTTTTCGTAGTATATTTGGAACCCAATTATTGATCTACAAATTAAATGGGTTAAGTGATTGTACCCTATTGCGTCATGTTCTTGCCCTCTTATGTAAGTAGTATTCCCCAGACTTTTTTAATGAGAGTACAGGTTGGATGTGCATGTAGTCTCATTACAAATGTCCTTTCCTCCCACCCTACCCCGCTCACCTATTTGTCCCTCTTTTCTATTGTTGCAATGCACACCTTTTTTTAATTTTTTTTTTTTTGGGGGTTTTAGGACAGGAGACTCTGCCTATCCTTTGGTCCCCTGGATGAAGACCCCCATCCTGCACCGATCTTCACAGGCAGAGGAGCGCTACAATACTGCCCCCAGGAGGACTCGCTCTGTGTTGGAGCGAGGCTTTGTTCTCTTGAAGATGAGGTTCCGTTGTTTTGATGAGATTGGGGGGGGCACTACAATAGAGGCCTGCAACGGTCCTAAACCTAATCATGGCTTGTGGGCTACTCCACCACCTTTAGTTTCAGCCCTCCCCACCCCTCCTTTTTCTTGCACCCAAAGTGGCACCGCGCAAACCATACGTGCACAACTAGTGTTTAGTGTTTTTTCAGAGACCACATTTTTTTTTTTTTTTTTTTCAAACAAATTTTGTTTTGTCATTTGTTTTCTTGGGCCCAAAAGAAAAATTACACTTGGGCACAGAAAATGTATTCCCCACAAATTAGTGGTATGTTGGGTTGCATGGTGACGAGGAATGATGTTGTGCCTGCAAATTGGCTGCAATGTGGGCCAGGCTTTGATTAATCTCACCCATATGGCTGGTTAGGGCAGAGATATTTCTGTTTAATACCTCTACTTGGGCGTTGAGGTTTGTGAGTTGGGTGCACACAGTCTCATTGAATTGCTGTGTTGTCGCAGCAAAGGCAATATTTTCCTGCCTCCATGTTTCCTCCAAAATTTGAAGTTGCCTTCTTTGGGAAATATGGCATCTGGACTGGGTAGGAGCAGTGGGACGGGTGGTTGGTTCTGGTTCCGAAGGTGGTTGTGGATGTGGTGGCTGTGCCGGGGTTGACTGCGTTGCTGCCACTGGTGCAGTAGTGGTTAGTGACATATGTGGGGTGTCCTCCTCCAAATCTCGTATATGGTCGATGATGGGTGGGCTTCCTGTGGTCTGTAAAGAAATATAGCATCCTTTTAGTTTATTTCTGTCCACAAAAGCTCTCAAATATCAATGTTAAAAGTACACACCAAGGCCCATTGACTTACCTCATCGCAATCCACAATTTGGGTTTATGGTGTAGAAGCCTGGTGTGCCCTTGGCCTCGGTGCTAATGCAGGGGTTTGGGGGCCTGGTGTGTCCTGTTGACTTGGTCCTTAGAATGTAGATAGGAAGATTAGGTAAATGGCCAAGTACAGTGTGTTGTGTAGCATAACACTGCCTTCTTGAACTTTTTGTACTAGGTCATGGCAAAATCAGACTCACCTTGGGACCTTACATTCCGGTCTGTGTCTTGTGCCTCTGGCAGGCCCTGGATGCTAGCCGGGTGTATGTATGTATATACATGTTCCTCGGCGGGTGTAAGAATAATTTAAGTGGGTAAGCCACCCCCTGTCTGTTGGCTGGGGAAGATTAAATCACACCTAATAAGTGTTACATCCTTTTAACCATGTTACCAAAAATGCATTTTACTTTTTCCTTTACTTCTGCTCCACCCCCTGTCTGTTGGCTGGGGAAGATTAAATTACACCTAATAAGTGTTACATCCTTTTAACAATGTGACGGCGCATGTCCATTTTTTTTTTGCTGTAGTATTTCAGGTCCCCAAATTTCCTTTTTATTTGTTGAATATCTCTCCGGACTGATCCCACACTATTGACCTGCCTGCAAATATTAGTCCAGATCTCCATCTTAGCCTGCTTAGTGGTTGTTTTTGAGGTGCGGCCAAATAGGGTATCATAATGCTCGCAAACTGCATTTGCCACCGCCATGCTTTGAGCATCGCAAAATTGGACAGTTAGTGAGCCACGCCGTAGTTGTCTGCCACATGGGTGTGTGGTCTCCCCTGCCTCTGAGGAAATTGATGGTTGGGTATCTGGGGAGTCGTGTGTGCTTCTTTGGCTTATGGGGGAGGGGGATGTTGTGTGTGTGCTTCTCTGGCTTAATGTCTGGGTTCCTGTTGAGCTATCAGATGTGGAGCTGCATGTGGAATCTGAGGTACTGGAATTGGGGGAACCAGAGGGTGGAGGTGGAGGGGTGGGTGACCTGGGTGGGGTGGTGGTTTTTGCAATGCGCTTACCCTTGCTTATGTGTTTGGATTTGTGGGTATGCTTGGTGTGTGGAGGTGGAGGATGCTGCATGGTCTGACTAGATGGGGCACCCTTGTGTGTGCGTGTTTTATTTGCAGGTGGTGGTGAATGGGTTAATGTACCCTTGGTCCTGCGTATTTTTGAATGTGCCTGTTTGTGTGGAGTATCCACCGTTTTAGTGGGGGCATGTTCGGCATGTGTCTGGTGCCTGCTCTTCTGTCTTGTGGAGGATGAGGCATGTGTGCGGCTGCTATGTGCCTCGGCCCTTGGTTGGCTCTTTAGGTCTGCCCATATTGATATGGTATCCAACTCAGAGCTGAGTGCCTTGTGCTTTAAATATGTTTTCCGTGTGGCCGTGGTCAACAGCGGGTGCGCGCCTGCACGCACGCACGCACGCACGTACGTCTCCGCGGGGGAAGGTCAGAGCTATACCTTGCAAACCCAGAAAAGCTGTCGGCCGCAATCTTTACCCCGGAGCAGGACGACATCATCATGGATGTGAGTATGCGCGCATGCGTTTATGTGCGCGCACACATTCCTTGTAATAAAAAAAAAACAAAGCGCCAGAATAGTCTGAAACAACTTAGTTTTTCACGTTACATACAAGCCCACCTTAGTTTAACACATGTACGCAGCTCCAAACTAGGCTACATGCAGATAGCAGAACTAGGGCAATGTGAGGCAGCAAGAGGTTCAAAAAGTGACTTTAGTTAGGCCAGCAAACTTGTTAATGCTTTTTGTGTACATGAGACAACAACAGTCTCTAATATCTGTGTCTTTGCCATGCAAACAGATTCACAGCAGCAAGCAAGGGAGCAAGAATGGAGACTCCACCCCTGACGCAATATGCGCCTCAAACATGGTAAGTGGCGTTTTTTGATACCAAAGTAAATGAACCAACAATTCCATTGGCCACAAAATGTAAAAACCAAAAAAAACAACCAAAGCCCTTAAAGCGGACCTTCACTCAGAATAAGAGTCTTTCCCACACCCTGTACATAAAGTTTGCCCACCTTCAAAATCATCCTACCTGCACCTAGTGCATATTATGAGGCTTTAAACATCCAAGATGGCGGATTATGGAAGCCGCCATCTTATCAGGCAGCCTGCAAACAGGAAGTGCCTTCTAACTGTGCTGCTCTGCATTCTGGGATTGCTGACCTTTTCAAGAGGTCTCTGCTCTGTGTGAGCAAAGCACAGCTATAACCCACCCCCTGTACCTTATCCCACTCTCCTCTCCTCATTAAGTGTGATGCTTCTGAGTCAAGATGGCGGTGGCCGTATACTAAATTCCTGAACTGAGTTGCAGCCCAGTGGTGGAAAGAATAATTATTGATTGACTAAAAAATTACAATCTATTATTTTGAGATGCTGCGGAATCTTTTGTTAAGAGTTTGGGCTTTTCAGTAAATAACGCAGAAGGTCCGGTTTAAAAAGGGCCCCAAAAAAACCACGCACAACCAAACCAAATAAACAATGCTAAACTAATGTTGTTTTTCATTCACAGATACAAGAAAATCACAGGCACAAGACACCGAGGCCTAAAGAATTTTAATTTGGCTTAAAATGAAAATAGTTTATTTGTTAAAACATTTAGATTCAATTATTTGTAAAAAACTTTGTTTAAAAATTTCAATTTCAAGCGTTGGAATAAAATTAAAAAAAAAAAAATGTGAAAGTTGTGTTTCCTGCAAATGTACAATCACACAACATCATCACACATTTACATGACACAAAAAGTTTAGATATGGTACAATAAATCCAAAACAATCAGAAAGAATTAAGGTATGCATTAATGGCAAGGAAAAGGGAACACAAAGGAGATTAAGGTATGCATTAATGGCAAGGAAAAAGGAAGAACCCAAATTTATTGTTCCCAAAAAAATATGTGTCAAATTGGCAGTGGTTGCCATATGTATATTCCAATGGAGTTTGAGGGATGTGCGCTTGCGTGTAGCCAGATTGGCAACTGAAGAGCCATGGAGATGTAAGTATACTTGCTAAAACCACCAAAATGGAAGGTCAAATACGACGGAAACCAAGCAGGTACGTTCAAAAAGGCAGGAAAAATCAGGGAAAAACGGGCCGCCCGTGTGAACGTGAACGGGAGCCCCGATCAAATTGAAGGCACCCGAGAGAGCAAAAAAAGCTTTCCGAGTAAAGTGAAATTGACGGATCAGTTAGGGAGCCATTCCGACGGAGGCTCTGCCTCACATTTGAGCCACGATTCAAACGGGAGCCCCGGACAATCGGAAGGTTTTAAGGGCAGTTCAGAGGAGGCTCTGCATCAGGCCCATTGTTGCTGGACAAAACTGATTCTTTAATACTGTAACAAGAAAAAAAAATGATAAGCTCGGCACTATCAAGACATCATTTTTGCACACAATTTTAGACACTTTAAGATATGCCAGCAAAAGTAGAATTTCCCTTTAAAGCAGATGGAAACTCATTTTTCTCTGATCCGCACACCCCCATCCGACCTCCGTGCTGAGTACCACAGTCAAAGCTGCTGGTTCAGTGTTAGCCCAATAAAACAGGGTATTTCTACCACTGTAGCCATGCACAGCGGGTGTTTTCAGATCGCTATTAGGTGATCTCAAATTGCCATATGACAAGTAGAGGTGAGCAAACTTCCTAAAAATTCGATTTGGGTGATTCGCCGAATTTGAGAAATTTGAGTTTGGCTGATTTGAACCTTTGAGAATCGTTCATCTCTAGAGGAATGTGCAATACACACAGCATGGTGGGAGCGTGGGAGGCCGGCCGCACTGTTAGCTGTGCAAGTCGGCTTCCGCCACGCACTGACCGTGCAACCAGCCTTCCCTGCTCCCACTGTGCTGTGTGTATCGCACAGACACTTACCTACATGCCGGTCTCCCCGTCATTCTGGCCCAGCGGCTGGCTCCCGGCGCAAGTTGGCTTGCAAGCCAACTTGTGCCCGCAGCCAGCCGCTGGGCCAGAACGACGGGGAAGCCGGCATGTCACACAGCACAGTGGAAGCAGGGGAAGCTGGCCGCACTGTCAGCAGGTGGCGGAAGCCGACTTGCACAGATGACAGTGCCGGCCTCCCCCGCTCCCACCGAGCTGTGTGTATTGCACAGACACCTACATGCCGGCTACCCCATCGTTCTGGTCCAGCAGTGGGAGCGGGGGAGGCCGGACGCACTGTCAGCTGTGCAAGTCGGCTTTCACCACACAAACTGGATCAAAGTGTGGTGCTGGAACGAGGATGGTGATCAGTTTTTTTTTTTCTACCCACCGCCCAAGGTGCCAGTGAGTTTCAGGGAAGATTCGGTCAGCATGAACCCCCAAAAACTTTCAAATTTTTCCTGAAATTCAGAACTAACTTGGGTTCTGATGAACCAGTTCACTCATCTCTAATGATGAGCTGCAGCCTGCTGGCCCCATCGCCAGCATTCTGTTTGGGCTCACCCACTTTTGCATCCAGCCATTCAGAAAGTCTAAGCGTGGGAGTGCACACAGCTACAGGGAAGCTGGGGATGCAGGATCCTGCGATCACAGTGTTGCATGAGCTGCTGATAAAGATGAGTTTACTGCTGACCCCCGGGGTTTCGCACAGTGGGTATCCCGCTATAGGATGTCCTGGGGGCAGGCTAGTTTTTTTCATACATTAGAGTTACACTATTTTTTCTCTGGTTTTGCCATCTTAATTGCTGTCAATAAATGTCTTACTCAGAATGCCAATACTTTGAAGCCTTAGGGAAATTAAAAAGTACTAAACAGTACTGGAGTGCCATCTAGTGGCAATTGTTTATAATTATAATCATCACACAAAAAATGTAACTGGCAGCTATTTTATGTCAGTGTACATAGAGTATGTCTGTGCCTTCTTTTAAACTTCTCCCATCCCCTCTCTTATTTCACTTTAAGCCCTACACTAAGAATGCTTGCACTTTATTCTCTCGCACAATTGAAAATCCTGAGAGGCATGCTATTGCCAGGTACAAAATAATAGGTAAGGTACAGAGGAGCTTGACTGCTACCTACAAATAAATTAGCTGGAAAAAAGGCATATTCCATTGTTTCCTTTAGATAACAATGGAGGACCGGAAACTTCTGTTCTGTCACTGGCAAAGTTCATAAGTGGGATATTGCCTACTTGGTTGTTTCACCAGGTCGGCAAACACCAAATGCCTTGTTACTAGTGTTGAATGGACTTGTAGAAGGTTGGGACCTGCCTTAGTGTTGGGTCCAAACGCTAAACCTGAACATGGACTTCTGTCTGTCTGTCTCAGATTTCCTTTAGTCAGAGTTGTAAGTCATTGACTTCTTTTGGGCTTCTCCTTCCTTTGGGCTTTTCTGGCAAGTCATCAGAAAGGTACGACTGACTGCAGGCCTTCCCACGGTTGAGCCCTTGGTGCCTTATGCTCCTGATCAACCCTCACGATTGAATGGTCCATAGCTTGGCTGCAGGTACCACCTGCACCTCATCAACCTATTCAGCAGCATCGGGGCTCATCAAGGTCCATCCAACAGCAGCATCCCCCATCTGCAGTTCATTTCCCTTTTTATAGCTTTCCCGTCTGGATCAGAACTGGGCTGGGCTATCCAACACCTTGTAATCCAGAGCATTTTTACCTGTTCTGGCAGACAACCTGCCCCAAATACATAGTTTAGTGAAAAATGGTATGTAAAGGAACTGTAAAGGCCAAGTGTAAAAACAAATCCTTGTATGTTTACCTACCATAGTTGCTTATCCAGGAATCATTTTTTAGGGGGTCACCCGGTTTTTACCCCCCTTCACCCACGTCACACTGTCAAAGTATGAAATCACTGTGCAAAAAAGGAATTTCTTCCTTCTCTCCACCGATTGGCTGACTAAGATCTTTAACACGTGTGCTATTGGCTAGCAGATGTCACTAAATGATTGGCTGGCCATCCAGGCCCTTTCTATTGGCTACCTCTGACTCCTTCTAAGTGTCTAGTTGGTTAGATTTGCTCTTAGGGTATATCAAATATACCCTGTCAACTAGGGAACTGGAGGAACAGTGCAGTGACCTTATAAATCACTCTGCTTGATGCCACAATTGACCATCCCAGAATCCTGGAAGTGAGTATGCTCCATGGTGGAGTTCCCTAGGGATTTACATTGTGGGGCATCCCTAGTCAGAATTTCCCCTAGAACACATTCTAAGTGAATCTAAAATATATTTAAACTTTTGCTCTGCTTTCATTTCTGCGATCTCTGGTATGCATTCTGCATGCATTTCAGAGTGGAAGCCTGGCACTCTGCATATTTTATTTTATATCTGGAGACATCCGCTCTAATTTCACCAATGATTTGTTGGGACAGAGGAAAAGGCGGCTCTGGCACAGCTAGAAAGCCCAAGATCAGGCACATATACTTACCTATGTTCTTATTCCCTTGTCCTACTCTACTGCCCCTTGTAATCACCAGCGATCACCAGGGTTTGCAAGGCCAAAGCAAGCACAACACTGTGGTAGCATGCTGTGCAAACCTCAATAGCAGTAAGTAAAGGCAAAGGTAAGTGCCTATGCCCATTCTTGGGTTTCCAGCAGCAGAGTATGTGGCGGGGCATTGCCCACTGATAAGGGGGTCACTTTAAAGTGGCCCTCCACTCAGAAATGACTGGGGATTTATTAACTGGGCATAAAAAGTAAAATGAATCCTAATAATAGGGAAAAATTTAATGTTAGTGAAGAGTATGGGCAAAATTAATATTTAAGCAATATGGATTTTAAACCCTTATATATCTGCAAATTTGGGGTTAATTCCTGGAATCTAATCTGCAACCCACCTATTTAAGCAATATGGATTTTAAACCCTTATATATCTGCAAATTTGGGGTTAATTCCTGGAATCTAATCTGCAACCCACCAGCCACAAAGCAGATTCCATCCCCTTGGGCCGCGACTGCCTCAAGGACCCCTTACCAGTTCACAAAGGGTTTAAATGTAAACACACAGACAGTAGAAAAAAGTCCTCTATTTAATTTTTTTTTACTTCCTACTACCTTCTTCCATCGCTGATCGCTTATATCCTGCTCCGGTCACTGCTGCTGTCTGACACTCGGAAGTGATCTGCGCAAGTTCCCTGCCCTCCGCTTCAGCCGATCACCCCGGCTTCTGACATTCGCTCCCTCCTTGCTGGGAGGGGCCTTTTATACCAGCAGAGTGAGCTCATGAGACCCCCTGGGGCAAGAGGAGACCCCCGGTGCTGGATCCTTGATTAAAGTGAGTAGCTTTTATTTTTTCTTGTTTGCCCGCAGAAAAGGCAAGCAAGTAGAATGTACGGGCTTACCAATTAACACCCACGTAGATTCTACAGGCTTGGCGTTTAAAGGGTTACACATTCCCTGTTGTCCATCATAATCCCCATTGTGGCTATGCCTGATTATGCACCAAGAATGGGGCTCAGCCAACACATATAGTGTGTAGGTCTCCATAACCTATTATATGATGACATGGCAGGCATGCCCGATCATGCTCCAGTTCCATACATAGGGCCCAGCCATTACATATAAGGTTAGGGAGGGCCCAGACTATACAGTTTATGGTGTGTGTGATTGGCCCCATAGAATCCACATCTCAAAACATTTTTCTGAAGCTCCAGTTCTAACCTATTTGACAGCAGAAAGAAGGCAGACCACCGATGGGATTGCGGTGCTCAGGTAAGTTGAACAGCAGCCTCCTGCTGCTATACATTTTACGTTAAGCTGGTTGATGGGTTGATTTTTTCAGTTTCGGGATGATGCTGAACAAAGCATTGAAAATTTTCTTGTTCCATTATCTGTGCCAGGCAAGATGTTTTCTACCAATGAACACAAAAACACAGCCGCATTCACATGGTTTCATATCACATATTTATTATTAAATTGTTTTCTTTGACCAAAAGCTCTGCAAGTGAAGAAAAGCGACACGGAACGATATAAGGAGTTGATTTCTCCGCTTAATTGGAACACACAGAAAAGCACATCTCTGCTCTTTTGATTGCAATACAACAGTTGCAAAACAGTTAGATAAGTTCATTGTTGGTACAGCCACATATTCTTGGACACATATTTTTGACTAAGTCTAGATTGCAATTATCTTTATATTTTTCACAGCCTATAGCATCCGGATTATAGGGACATGGATTTGCTGCAATAAAAAAAAAAGTTTTTATGTTAATAAGTGTCTGTGACACAAACAATGAACATACAGTAGCTTCACAGTATTAACTGTACTTAACCATCAGTCCCCTTTCTAATTAAACATTCTGAATGCTAAAGTGGATGTCCAGTCTAAGTGTAACCCCATTGCTCTGCCACACTCGCCTGGTGATGAAGCAGGGTGGGGGGGGGTTACAACAGAAAAAAACTCCTTACCTCGACAGGATCTGGCATTGATTGATTAAACGGTGCTGGCCGTGGCCATCTTAGATAAACTGCACAGTGAAGTTTCCTTGGCTCTGTGTGCAGCCTAGTCCTCCCATTCACTCAAATATGCTGGCTAGCTAACACAACAGTTAACACAACCATTTTCATGGTTTCTTTTGCTTAACGATGTGTCATTTGTACAACAACTAAAATGCAGCCAGCAGCGATATCTTGTAACTGTAATGATGAAAATACAGCGCCAATCTTTTCAGGGTGTAAAAAATAATAAATAAATACACTGTGCAGTGCCGAAAAGATGGCGGTACAAGCTGGCACTGTTTTAATAGGCAGCTGGGGCCAACAGGTGCTGACACAGGCCAGCCATTATCTAATGCAACAATCAAAGCAAATTAGTTAGCATTGGGTGCTGCAACTTCTAGCGCCATTGTAGTCTAAAGTGCAGCGCTAGAAAAGACAAAGATACCATTGCTCCAAAACGGTTGCTATAGCCACCAGAAAGTTGCTAAACGGCACACATCTTAAATAAGGCCTATAGTCAAAGCAGCCAGCTCTCATTGGACAAGAGCCTGCACATGTCTCATTGGAACCAGGAAGAAGTGAACAAAAAGCTACGTTCTGCAGGGTTTTACACAGAGGGGCATCCAAATTCTGGAACAAGACCCGGAAAAGTAAAATTCCCAGCTTTTGTTCCACTTTATGAGGAATGTGTGAAGGAATATACAAGGAAAGTTGAAAGAATGAGCCTGTTCCGCAAGGACAACCTGGTCTTAAATATAGCAAAGAGCACTGATATGTTGGTGGACCCTGAAATCCACCCTATCTATATTATTGGAAGGATTAGAATAGTAGACAAGAAAAGATTACTAAGACCTGTCACAGGGTTTTCTATAGACATAGAATCTGGCTTGATTTCCTTCTTCACTGCCACATCCACACAATGAGACGAATAAAAGCAGTGAGCGCACACATGGAGCGGTAGGAACAGGGAGCTCCCATGGCAACGCAGTTAGGTTAGGTGACTTTCTCAAGGGCACTTCAGTCACCTCCTGGCCGAGAATCAACCCTGTAACTCTTCAGACACAAGGTCACTTCTATAACTACTACACCATGATTGCCCCATGCAGATGCACAAGTGCAGCAATTAGTGTGTCAGCAGAGCTGTTGGTGGCTCTTGAGGAGAGGGTTGGGAAACAATGATCTAAGACATTCAAATCAAGTACTGTGGAAAAGGGTTTTCTGTCCAGCAGTTGATTCCTCCCGATCTGGTTCTCATGAACCTCTCCCTGTATCCTCGCCTACTATAGTCGACACTCACATCAGACAGCGTGACTGTGCATGCAAACTTTATTCACTGTAATGGTGGCCGTGCCAGGCACTGCATGCACGAGGACTGTGACTGGCATGGCTGTTGAGCCACAAATGATAGCTCACAATGGATCTCTCGGGTGAGTATGATTTTCTTTTTTGAAATTTTGGGTTGACACTCCTTTGAAGAGCAGATTTGTAATGAGATAAAAAAGACAGTTCTTGTCTAACCTCCAGCAGGCTTGATCCAATGCAACCTTTCTTGATCCAACTAACTTTCTTGGGTTTGGTTCCTTTCTGGCAGGACATTTCGATTTGGGATGCCCTGCTGTGTATCTCCCCCCCCCCCAATCACACGTAAACTCACCTTTACCTCATTCTAGTGGTGAATGCGTGGACCACTTAGCCAATCAGCAGCACTCATTCCATTCAACTTCTGAATAGGGCAAGAGCCACCGGATGCATCCTTGTCCCTAGCTCTAGCTGTGGGCCTGCTTGAGATGGACATTTAGAAAGGCCTGGAGCAGGTGTGTGCCTAGCTAGCGGTATGCTGGGTATGCGGGCGTAGCACAAGCTTGTAGAGGATATGAGTGGATTGGTCAATCCAGGATGCCCCATAAAGAGGTAGACAAACCCCCTAAGAGTCTTAGTCTCAAGGGGGGTGGTGGAATAAACCCAGACCTAGCTTCTATAGGACGTTAGGCACAGTTAGATACCTACCCTTGGGGCATTCCAAATCACACCAAACTCAACCAGTCGCCCAATAGTGTGAGCACTAGTGTTCGGCGAACCTGAACCCTAAAGTTCAGTTTCGTACCGAACTTTGTGAGTTCGGATTCCCAAAGCCAAACACAGACTTCAGCCAGAAGTCTGTGTTCGAGTTTGGCTTTGATGGAAAAGCTGGTTGATGGCCTGCTTGGGGACCTTCAATACGTTGTTCCAGCAAAGACTAGTGGAATTCCCCCAAAAGGTGGCTCCAGCAGTGCCTGACTGGAGATGCCAGTCTCACTGCCTGATGTTTCCCGTTCCCTCCACTTGGATCTCCTGCCTCTGCTGACGCTGGGGTCTTCTGTCTGTACCCCTGCCGCCTGCCGTCTGGATCTCCTGCCATCTCTTGCCTCCGCCGCTGCCTCCAGGTACCCGCACCCATGCCTGAGCACAGGAAACAATGGGGTGGTGCAGGGCAGCATGTACATGCCACCGCTGCACCTCACTGGAGATTCAGAGCAGCGCACAATTGTGTGCAGCGCAGAGATGTGCTGCGCATATGCGTCTCCAATGCAATAGCAATAGCTTTTAGACAGATGTAAACTCCTGAAGTAAGTCAATGTTTTGTTTAAACTTCTGGATGTTGGGTTGGAGGTTTGTAAGAATGCCACTAGTTGAGATTAAACCAATCGGGTGCTACAGTAATCAATTAATTTGAATGCAGCATATCTTGACCTAGGACATGGAGGAGGGAGAATTTTCCATTTCCATTTCAAGGAGTATTTTTAAAAATTGCTGGTACTATGCATTCTGCATTCCTTCTTGATTCAGTAGAGTGTTTTCAGCAAATATGGGACCCTTGGATTTAAAAAAATACACATGCTGAAAACATAGACAGATTAGCTTTGACCATAAAATATATACCGGTAGGTTTAATTTTTAAATTATTTTTTTCCTTTTTCGTCCTTTCCATTTTGTTAATCCCGAACTAGGCTACCCCGCTACGTGAAACCCCCCAGGGTGCCCAGTAAACCCACCATTTCCCTGAGCCCACGGCGTATGCAGGGCCGGTGCCGGCATAATTCGCCTCCCCTCTCGGCTATGGGCAACCCTGCCCCCTGCAACTGAATGGCTGTGCGCAGCCACACACAGCCGAAGGGAGGGAGTGAAGGGGATTCCATTCAGCTTCTCCAGACGCACAAAAATATGCACTGCCAGAGAAGCTGATTGGACAAGCTGCCCTGCCTGAGCTGTGGGCTTGAGTAGAGGGGAGTTAGCTTGGTGTTCTTGGGGGTTTCACCCAGACCCAGACCGGGGTCCCCCAGGGGGAAGGACCCAAACCCGGGATAGTGAGAATCACAGGTTTCTTTAATGGTGTTAGTGTTACATTGAGGCAGACTACTTTTTATATATACTTTTTGTGCTCCCATTGTAATATAGACATGTGTATCTTGCTGCTCTTAATGCACCTGCATTGTGTATGGCAATGCAATTTTCCTTTATGACTTTTGGATATGAATAATCATGATTCTAAGAAAAATATCACCACCCTAAAAAAGAAAAAAAAAAAAGTACTGGACACAAAAAAGCTGCTGTCAATGGAACTTGTACATGTTGACACTTATGTCCCATGCCACATGTTTTGACATGTCTGGGTAAGCTTACATGTACCAAGCTCATATTTATTCTGCCAATTATTTACCCATGAGGCAATTTTATTTATTATTCTGTAATAGGCCATCATGCTTCTGAGTTGTAATAATTCTGCACACTACAGTGTCATCAACCTAAAAAATCTATTACCTTTGAAATATAACATTATATTTTAAAAACGTTATATAACAGTCATGCGCAGCCAAAACATAGTTCACTATAGATCATGCATTTATTAACAAAATACTTACTGCATAATCCATTGTTACAGTTGTTCTTACATTCTGCACATGGCAATCCTTTCCTATATGGTGTATTTATTTGGTTCATAAAATTCCCCCTGAAACAAGTCAACAATACTTATTTAACTTATCCCATAAATTAGTTTAAAAGATAAAAGCTAAAAATATTTTATCAGGCAAAACTTTAAAGTGGAACCAAACCCAGAATTTTGACTACATTGGGTTTTGTTCCCTGTCCCGAGGGCATCCCAATTTGGCATGCCCCGCTGTGTGGAACCCCCCCAGATCACCATATTGCACATCACAAACAGCTCTGTGCAAGACAATTATGAGCAAGACTGGCGAGGCAGCCAGAAATAAAATACGTTTTGCAATGACCTGGGGGGGGGGGGGGTCATTCACACAGCAGGGAAGGCCAGTGGCTGTCCCTGGAATCTTTTATATTCAGATGCCTGAAATCAAAATGAAAGTGACATTCCTCCTAACCCTGAATTTGGCATTTAAATTAATAAAGCTTGGTCCAAACCTTAAATTCAGTTAACCGCGGCAGTGGTAGTGGCATTAGAATTTGGTCCTAGCCTAGGCTACAGAAAGATGGCCACCGACTTCTATGAGTGAGGACTCTACTAGCGCCAGCTGGTACCAACAGCCCATCAACCAGCTTTTCCGCGTTCTAGCTGGACACCGGGCCTTGGATCCCGAACTCACAAAGTTCAGTATGAACCAGAACTTTATGGGTTTGGGTTCACCAATCTCTAGAGTTCATGTCAAACTGAGTGAGATAAGCAAAATAAGTATGTTTTGGACATATATGGCCATTGTTTGCTTGCGCACATAGAAACCAGTACTCAACCTTTAACCCACCTGTGCAGTAAGACAAACACAAGCAGTAAGTGCAAACAAACCTCTAGCTTTTCATGCAGATGTTCTAAAAGAGTTAACGTTTTTTTTCCCTACTCAGACAGAACATGAATTGGCTAAGGTTACCTCTGAGTTTTACCCCCCGTTTTTGTGGCCCTCCCATTATGCAATTTTCCTAATTTATTTGCTTTCCAGGGATTCAAAAGCACATCCTCATTTTTGCCATGAAGACTTTAATGGGCTTTGGATTTGGATATTGCAGAAGCAGGAAATTGCAAACTGTTCAGCAGAACTGAACCAGAACAGAATAGTGGCAGATTCGGCTCATCCCCAGCACTGTTTTTAGGGGATGCTGGACAGGGTGACCGTCCTGAGTGCCAAGGCCAATGGTGACACCAACCTGTTTTCAGCACTGGTTGGGAATCCCTGCTCTAGATCTTTTTTAGAGAACCCATTTTCTTTGTGTTTATTTTTAAATCTGAATACAATTATTGTCTAATCTTTGTATGTATCCTTTTATCTTTTATGCAAGTGTGAAAAAGTAAACTTTTTTTTTTAATTTTGACATTAAAACAAGGAACATCGAACATGAACAATGTCCGGACCTAGCACAGCAGTGTCTTACAGGGTAGGCAAAAAAAAAAAAAAAGAAACTTACAACTGGTCACTCCTGGTCTTCTTTGTCATACCTCTCCTTGTTTATAGATCCAAACTTTGTTCTTTGGCTATTACAAACATTTCAACTAAAGGGAAAGATGCAGCTTTTCCAGACAGAGGGGTATTGCTGAAGCGTCACTTCCTATAGTTTTCTCTTTTCTTATTGCACATTAAAATAAACTAGGGTTTGAGTCTATTTCATGGAGTAACTCTTTCTATTTCCCTATACTTTCCCCTAGATGTTAATTAGAGGTAAGGAAGCGGCTTTGTGATCGGAGGGTAGCAGGTTTGATTTCTGGCCGGGACATGCATCACTGCATGGATGGGTTAAATGTAGAGGACAGATTCCTATGTGTGAACAAGCAAACAATGCCCATATATGTCTAAATCGTACCTTTTCTTTATGTCCCTCAGTTTGACGTTACAACCCCTCTTGGTGCTCGCAGAAGAGGTGGACAAAGTTCATTTAGGTTGGGCTCCAAGAATAATTTTCTCTGGTGGGCACAGAATTCTCCAGTCTGATCCAAAAAGGCAGATGCCTCTGTCTGCAATGCAGTTATCCCTAGATTCTACACTAGTACCAGCAGGAGAAGCTTGAGTACCACTAGTGGTATTAGTATTTGGTTAGAAATAGGACCCCTGTTCTAAACAATGTTTCCCAATCTAGGTTTACTTGTATACAGGGCTGAAAGCTAGGCTGAATTACATTTATTGTCTACAGTGTTTCTATGAGGGCACCTGGGTAAAGGAGGTCACCTGGCTGGAGCTGGCTGAATGTGCCTGTGAATAATGTATACCTTAACGAGGAATTAATATCACCTAATACTTTACTTTCTCCACATCCTGAGTATGGGGCAACCCCACTGTGTCTCCTTCCCTCGCAAGCCCGGGACAGGGCAGTCCCATGCACTCAGTGAATTCAAGTGACCAAACTCCATGGGGAGAGGTGGACTTTGCCTGCCTGAAGGAACGTGGAATTGGTAAGTCTGGGGCCTTCCATTCTTAAGGCAGGGCAAGACACAGTGGGGTATCCTGATTGCTGCAATATTGGAGCAAATAACTTTGTTTGTGATTTTATTTTTTTGATGTGTACATAGGTTTTATAGGGCCTGATAGCTCACCGGTACTATGGGTCTTCCTTTTAGTTGGTTTAGTTAAGAGTACCTATAAGCTAGTATATCAAAATGGTGGGGGAGGCAGTCTGCACCAGGCCCATGGCAGAGGGGGGCCCGGTACAAGCGTCCTCCGCCACCTCTTTGATATATTCGCTAATGGGTCCTGTCAATGCCTCCCCTGCCTCTATGGTATGTATGCCCTTGGCTTGTAGACTGTACAACATTAATTAATCCTATACTGTAGCATGCCTGCATGCCTTAGCACAGGAGTGCTCAACCTTTGCACGGCCGCTCGTCCAATCATCGTGCTCGGATCTGCTCATGTCAGCACGTCTAAGCCTTCGTCTAAGGCGAGCGGCTCCGAGCACGCTGACGGCTGACAGAAGGTCAGTGTATGAGCAATCTGGGGGGTTTCACACAGTGGGGCATCCCTATTTTGGATGACCCGGGGGAGGGAACCTTATAATCTTATACATTCTTATACATAATCTTATATTCTTATACATTACATACGGTCAATCACTGTTGAGAATCCACTTTAAGTAATTTTGACTGCCGGTCTGCTTTAATGCTTTGGAAACTGGTTGCTGGCCACAATGAACAGGTTCAGAATCCTTTTTTTCAAAGCATAATGACGATTTTCAACAGCAATCAGGATACCCACAAACCCCACCCATATGTCCTTCAACCACACCACTACATTCATATGCATCAACCTACATGCTAACAATGCACATGCTGATTGGCTTACCTCTCTAAATATATGGGTCCCTCCACCCATTACAACTCCCATCAATGCTCAGCATACAAGTAATATAGAAAATTCCACCAAATTATTAGGATCTTTACATGCCAGTTCTATCTACCACTGTCACTTTCCCCACAAGAGGTCAGGGGCCACATCAGATGGCTCCAAGGGCCACATGCCCGTGTGCCGCAGGTTGAGAATGTGTGCCTTAGAATGACTTTCCTAGCACAGCGCACCTCAGCAGGTAAATGAATTGTTGTACACAGATTAAATGCATGTTTAAAAACACGTTAACAATGGCAGAAAAAAAATCATCTCTCACACTTACGGTGGACATTGATGGCAGACACAAATTACTTTAAAAACTGGTTGATTGGGGCAGTTGGCACACGCACATCCCATCTTAAACGATTGGGCCCACACCAACTACAATGTAATAAACACCTTTATTTTTATTTTTAACATGAATATTTTATGAAACAACATACACAACATACACAGCTATAACTAAAAATGTAAAATATGCCTTTTGTCAGCTCCACTATCAAATCTGCATCCCTTTCCTCAGGTTTTAGGTGTTCTGCCTTATTGTTTTCCTCTTTTGGAATGTGAAATGAACATTTGTGTTAGGGTTGTACCCTTATACCTGTTATACACTTACATGCTGTTTCCAAGTTCTTTATATTCCTGTGGCTTTGTGTTGCTAAAGTGGGAGCAGCTTATCTTGGCCTGGAGTAAAAACTACTGATTCCTTTCACTGTGAGCTTCCACAGGTGAGCTCATCAGCAGCTTTGGCAAAATCAAAACAGCTGTAATGACCTCCCCAGGTGAGAACTCGGACGGTAACCCTTTAGCTAGTGGAACACAAGATTGTGATCCCAAACAAAGAAGAGAAGCTGAGAAAGGCATTATTGGAAACTTTTAAGAATACCATAAAAAGTAAAATTACCCATTATATTCTGAACATGCACTACAAGCGGGTTGTTTCAATTTTTAGCTTCTGGGGTGTCCAGGCTGTGCGTCCGCAAAGGGTGATTTCATCCAAGGGGCACCAGACTTTTTTATTTATTTATTTATTTTTTAATGGACCAAGCAAGGGGGTTTCACGTGCCCAGCCCAGCTTAGGAGGGGGGGGGGGTCCAACCAAGAAAATGCCGGTCCTGGTTTCCTTTTCCCCTTTGGCTTGGGAGGCTGAGAAGAGTACCCTGTCTATGCAGCACCCAAAGTCATTTAAATATTGTAAACATTTAATTCAGTTCTATCCAGAATAGCAAATGGAATATAAATAGGTCTCAAAAATTTCTATTCAACTTAATTAGGTATCAACTATTTTGTACCTTGTCATTCTGATTTGAGGGAAACCTTAAAGATCTTTTCCCCTTTCCTGCTAAAAGCAGACCTAAACCCTCACTTGTAACCAGTGGCAGACTAGGGCCAAAAAGCAGGCCGAGATTTTACCAGCACTTGACCTGCCCATGACCAGCCAGTGGCATCTCTGCTGCTTCCTGGCTATACCATACCAGTGTGCTCCAAGATTGAGGCTATATCATCAGGGTGAGGACATGGGATGAGGTTGCTTGGGTGATGGGATAGAGTGGTGAAGAGGATGGGGGGCTGGGATTGGATGAAAGTATTAGTAAAGGTAGCAGCCTGGATTTTACCAGCACCTGGTCTGACCATGAGCAGCCAGTGGCATCTCTGCTGCTTCCTGGCCAGTCAACCAGTGTTCTTCAAGAATGAGGCTATATCATGAGGGTGAGGGCAATGTGCTGGCGTTGCTTGGGTGAGGGGATACAGTGGTGAAGGAGATGGGGGCTGGGATTGGATGGGAGTGTTAGTTAATTTAACAGCCCAGACTGCGGACCACCGGGCATTTGTTCAGGTCTCCCTATGGCCAGTTCACCCCTGCTTGCAACCCTGGGTGATGAAGGGCCCTGCAATGAGCCTCTTTCTAGTAGAGCTTTATCTGAAGGTCTCCTGTGCCCTATCATATGGCGTTCTTTATGTGATTTTGGCTTCCCAGAGATCCTTAAATTGGCTGCAAACCACTGATTTGGAGGGACTGTCCCTCTTTTGTGTTTATGTCCCTGTCCCTTGTGGTTCTAACTTAGGATTTGAGGTGTAACATGCAGATCTGCATCAATAAATGATTCATTCGCCTATTTAAAGTGTTTATATTGTTTTAACTGTTACATTCTATCTCCTATCCATCCCTCAATGAGGGTGCATGGCCTAATTTAACAAATGTGCCTTTTTCCCACCCGAAAAGTTGGTAGGTATGCCATATCTCCCAGGTGTCCCTGATTTGTAGGGACTGTCCCTCTTTTGAGAACATGCCTTCCTGTCCCGCATTTTTCTTATTCTTCCCTCTTTGGGGTGTAACATGCAGATCTGAAGCAATTAATAATTAAATTGTCTATTCAAAGTGTTTCTATTGCTGTAACTGTTACAACGTATCTCCTATCCAGCCCTCAATGAGGGGCCGTGGCCTAATTGAACAAATGTCCTCTTTCCCACCCTGAAACTTTGGTAGGTATGGTAAAAGGGCAAAACTGGCCCCTCCCCTTTCATGCTTCGGCTACTATCCTCCCCCCCCCCCCCGGTACCAAGTAACCCTACTGATTACAGTCCTTGGTTTTTGGTCTTTTGGGTTCCTCTGTGTATTAGGTAGTGCATTTTCTAAGACACTGGTCCATTAAATACATCGCAAAGTTAAAGGTTCAAATCCCAGTATCTCTTTATTGTTAAATAAACTACGGATGTATTATTTTGAGCGGCTATCCAGTATTCTGTCATAACAGATGTGTTCAAAACAAATACCCATACCTACCAACTTTTCAGGGTGGGAAAGAGGGACATTTGTTAAATTAGGCCACGCCCCCTCATTGGTTGATGGATAGGATGTAACAGTTACAACAATATAAATAATTTGAATAGGCAAATGAATCATTTATTGATGCAGATCTGCATGTTACACCTCAAAGAGGGACAAATGAGAGCAACATGGGACAGAGGGACAGTCCCTCCAAATCAGGGACACTTGGGAGGTATGCAAATAACTAAAGCTATAGATATCATTTAGCCCCTTATTTTGGGGACGTTTGGAGCAAATTCCAAACTGTCAGTTTCACTCATCTTTAATCAGTTTGTCTGACAGCTCCTGCTGACCAACATGGTAAAGTGAGCAGGGCCCCAGCCAGAAGGTGTGATGTTTCTTCATCAAGACACCAAGATATAATGTGTAAGAATAGATATGTATATGTACGGCATGGCTGGGACTGGTCCACAGGAAAAACAATAGTGGGCCCCTTTCAGGGCCTTCATCACCAAACCTGAACTATCCCCTCGATTCAAAGAGCAAAAGTTAATTGATTTCGGATCGAGAATCGTAAGTTTGGGTGGGTGTTAGTCATTTTTTCCTGTTTTTTTGGCCATTTACGACTCGCACGAGCCTACGTTCGAATGCGTATATGCTCTTACGATCATCGCAAGTTCGTTCCTAAATTTTAGGATGAAAACGTAAAACTTAGGATCAAATCCTAAAACTTAGGATGAAAACGTAAAACTTAGGATAATTGGATGTGTTTCGGTGTGATTCAGAGAACAGTTTTCAAACCTCTAAATACGTTTTAAAAGAAAGCCACTGCCGACACCTTTTAGCAGTCGGATTGCTGTTCTTGAACAGGTTTTTTGGCTATGTGGAGGAGTCTGCGCGTCTTGAGCTGCAATGAACTGCATGTATCAGCATGGCCGAGGCCATAAATTGTATGGCAATGCATACCTGATTCATGTATGCCTTATAAAAGCATTTTAATGTGGACCTTAATTAGTCCTTTGCATGTAAACCTTTATTTGGCAATATATTTGCGTTAATTAAAGAAACTTATGTCCTTTGTTATTTATTTTTAAATTGATGTACTAGAATAATATTTTTAGATTGCATTTATTGGTGTAGTTGTTTACCTTTGCTTTGTTTAATTATTTAAGCACATCTTTGGTCAGATGCATCACACTTACTGAGGAGAGGAGAGCGGGATAAAGTGCAGGATGTGGGTTACTGCTGTATTTTGCACAGACACAGCAGAGCTGGGGGCACGGAAAGGTCAGAAATCAAAGAATGCAGAGCAACACAGTCACAAGGCCCTTTCTGTTTGCAGGCTGGCCGATAATACCTGAGCCGCCATCTTGGCTGTTTCTAGGCTCATAACATGCAGAAGTTGCTGGGTGTTTTTTAATATTTGAGAGCAATCTGTATGTAGAGGGTGTGGGTAACCACACTAAAAATTTAAAGTTGTACCATTTGAAGCCTAAATATTAAAATTAAATCCACAAGTAAAAAATGCAAGTTAACTAAAAATTAAACAAAGTAAGATTTACTTATGCAAATGCATTCATTAATGGTTGGTTACTACAAAATGAATGAAATAAAGAAAAATAAGACCAAATATTTAGAATGCACTTTAATGAGGTAAGTTTGTAGTGCGGAGCCGCAAGATCAGAAGGATTTACGTCCAGACAAAAAAGGAAAAAGGGCAAAACCAATGTTGCAACCTGAGAAATGAAACGGAAAATTCAGGATGGAAACTGACATAGGTCTGATTCCCGAACTGCCATACGAACGGACGTATATTTTAGGATAGAAACGTATTTGCTTATAGAATCACTCGCAAGTTCATACGAACGCACGAGCGGACGGGAAAAATAGGATGATCGGCACCAAAATCCAAGCTGTTACATGTTTCTTTGAATCGACCCTTATGTATAGCTTATTTGTGGCACCTCAAATGCACACATACAGAAAATACAGTCTGGCAATAATGTTTCTGTACACGGGCCCTGAATGTAAGCTTGTAATACTTGCATCTAACTGCGAGGTGGGCCCTCAGAGTCAGCTCTACTTATTGGCCCCAAGCATCCCAGTCTGACACTGTGTACGGCATGCATGTGTGTGCTAGAAGCTGTTTAGGCAGGATACCGCGTACCTGGGTGTAATGTCCAGTTTTAGCGTCCTTGGAGTTGGGTCCTACGTCATAGGTGAAATCTTTTTTTTCATTGCAGAATGCATTAATTATTGATGTCCATGAAATGTTATTGGAGGCAAACATCATGTTCTCCCCACATTGCAGTTCAGCTAAAAAAATCATATATACATAGAAAATTGTGAAACATCTTTTATTAGGCGGAAGGAAATAATGCAAACGTAATTGTTTTCATGTTTCTATTCCTTCAAGACGACAAGTATGACCTACGGACAAGGAAATGTAAAAAGTAAAATTCCACCTTCCCTAGATGAATGGGTGAGAGGTAATCATGGCTGTATTTAGGATTAACTTCTTTATCATGACATCCCTTCATACCAAAGCCTGCTTATTAATATTCACCATACCCCTTAAAAGGGACCAAAAGCGTGAAAAAAAGGCCAGAGGACTTACCTTACGGACGCAGGTCCAGATGCTCCCACAGCACACAGCCGACTACTGTTGACTGTGCTGCTGCTTTTGCATGGCACCGAAACTGGACCAACAGCTTGGCATGGATGGAAAAGAAAGGTAGCGGACATTTTGGAGTGTCCTCTCTCACCATCTCAGCCATGCTGCTGCCTGGATTGACATAACTTACAATGCACAGTAACAGGAAGCATAGCAGCACTTCCTGTTTGCAGGTGGCCTGCACAATTATAAGCCGCCATCTTGTTTTTAAAATTTACAACAGCAAGAGTTAGAAAAGGGTAAATTAATTTTTATGGCCTGCAATCTAAATTGCCATGTGGAGGGATGCATATGAGCACTGTTTGTTGTGTTGCTCTGGTTTAGGTCATTTTTGACTGTTGGTCGGCTTTAAACCGGACCAACAGCTTGGCAAAGTTGGAAGAAAGGTAGCGGCCATTTTGGAGCTTCCTATCCCAGCAGCTGAGCCATGCTGCTGCCTGGATTCAACTGATATAACGGACAATGCACAGTAACAGGAAGCACAGCAGCACTTTCTGTTTGCAGGTGGCCTGCAAATGCATGAGCCTCCATCTTGTTTTTAAAATTTATCACAGCAAGAGTTAGAAAAGGGTAAATTGATTTTTATGTCCTGCAATCTAAATTGCCCTGGGGAGGGATGCATATCAGCACTGTTTGTTGTGTTGCTCTGGTTTAGGTCATTTTTGACTGTTGGTCTGCTTTAAACCGGACCAACAGCTTGGCAAAGTTGGAAGAAAGGTAGCGGCTATTTTGGAGCTTCCTCTCCCAGCAAGTCAGCCATGCTGCTGCCTGGATTCAACTGATATAACTGACAATGCACAGTAACAGGAAGCACAGCAGCAGTTTCTGTTTGCAGGTGGCCATCTTGTTTTTAAAATGTATCACAGCAAGAGTTAGAAAAGGGTCAGTTGATTTTTATGTGCAGCAATCTAAATTGCCCTGGGGAGGGATGCATATCAGCACTGTTTGTTGTGTTGGTTTGGTCATTTTTGACTGTTCGTCTGCTTTAAATAAAATTAGAAATTCGGGTACGGCAGGTTCAGCTGAACTTGACCCGAACCCCATTGAAATTAATAGGTACCCGAACTTGGGGGCCCAAAAAACAGCTGTAATATGGGAGTAGTAAGGAGCTAGAGGACTGCTTAAAATAATAACAGAAAATGAAAAAAATAACTAAATACATAAATAAATAAGTAAATAATACATTTAAATATTACATTTGTTACAGATATCAGAGAGAGAAATGCCAACGCTATTCATTTTATATTTTATATTACATTGAGCTTTTTGTTAAGTCACGTCATGTTCATCTCTGCAATTGAGATAACAGAATTATATTTAATTTTTTTTTTTTTGTCTCTGAATCTAACCCAAGAAAAATGGTTATATTTAGACTTTAATTAGGTTTAGAATTGTAACCACTTACAGGGTAATACCCTTTCGCTTAGTTGGCTGTGATCTAAACTGCAGACTTGTGCATACTTTAATGCTGTGGCTCGGGCTTCCTCACTCCATTCCTAGAAATGAGAGCACATTGCAGTTATTGAATCGAAGTGGGTCTAGGGTTGATTCAGCCCTTTTTTTTACTCACTTTTTTGTGAATAAACACTTTCTCTCATGATTTTTTTCCTCGCTTTTTTTTTAAACATTTGCTCCGCTAAATATGAGGAAAAAAATCTTGGTAAAAAGTGTTTATGTGAGTAAAAAGAAATACAGTGCTGAATCAAACCTAATAAGTCAATCATACATTATTATATAGATATACAAAATAAAAAAAAAGTTTTTTTGCCGTTATCAATATCTCATGAGATGTTTATATCATTTAATCAGAAAGTCACAAATCCTATCTGATTCTAAATATTCCAATTCTGGATGGCCCACTGAGTAGACCAAAACCCACGGAGATCGGCCCAGGAAGATTGATTCCCCTCCCCCAGGGAATCCAGAATCAGGATGCCCCGCTCTGTGAAACCCCCCAGGTCGCCAATAAACTCACCTTTTTTCCCGTTTCAACAGCGCAAGCGTGAGCAACGGCCACATCCTCACTAGCCCTCTGGAAGGACGCATGCTCCATCAGGCATGGGCGAAGGGGCTCGAGCGGATCCGAGTGCACTGATTGGACAAGTGGACGCACATGCGTCGTCGCTAAGAGGTGAGTTTGTTTGGATGAATTGGGGGGGGGTTTCACACAGCGGAGCATTGGACGATCAGGGTGCCCAGGGGGCAAGGACCAAAACCCAGGATAGTCAAATTCCTGGGTTTTGGTCCAATTTAATAACCATGTTAATTTTCACGGAGCAGGTGTCTGCCAGTGGTAAAACAGGTTGAGCCGGCACATGTGCAGGAGCAGTGCCAGTTTGGAATCAGTTTGGGAGCAGATTGCTGTCTCAGGTTACCACCTAAATTTAGCATGAGGAAGTTGTTGTAGTCAGGCCTGTAGCTCAGAAGAACCAAAACTACTGGAGCTAACATTTAGGATGGTTAACCCTGCAGGCTGCAGGAGAATTTGTGAAAAGTACCTCCAGATGCCCAGCCAAAAAGCACCTACTCATCAGCTCCTATCCAAGGCGGCTCAATTTCTGTAGTAGCCTTTTAGGATAACCAATGTTTTGACCCCACTCACTGTTTCCAGCTGATTAAAGATATAGATGAAATATACCCCGTCAACCAGTCCTACAGTCTTGGCTAGCGTCCGCACTCTGGCAAACCTGGCAAGGTTTCAGAGGCCATTGAGCCATAAGGGGCCCAGCTAGCATTGAGTAGATAGTTGTGAAGTCTGGAAGGTGGGAGGATCATTATGCTCTCGACCTATTGTATTCTCTACCAATTATTTGTGGGTATCTGCTTGCACTCACACTAATATTTGGGGACTTAGGGGCTCAGCCTACTCCCTGTCTAACACTTCTTAGGACATGGGAGGATATATTTTCTCGATCCCATGTATTGCTGTTTACCATGCCAGTATGGTTTTGCAATAGGTCAGAAGTGGAAAGAGCCTTCCCAACTGCCTCCAGGCTATTGTGTGAGGCTCCACCAGCACATCACTCATGTAACGAATTCCCTGCTTCTAGTCAGTCAGGCTCATGCTAAAGATCTGGTGAAGCAAGTTTACCTTTTGGTGTGCTTTAGGGTGTGACCTCAGATGTTACATCTGAGTGAGCTTTTGTACTTGAACACACAAGAAAATTCTATAAAACATTTCTGTTCTAATATTTTCCAAAAACTCACCTACCCATGTGATGGGGCATTTTTACAGACAAGGTACATCACTTCCCATGATGTGAGTACATGTCAGGTCCCTGCCACCTCACGGATCCACACATTGGATCACCAGCAAAACAGGTTCTAAGTAAAGAGACTTGGGCCCTTATTTAACAAGGGATAGCGCCAGGTAGCGAATGGTGAGCGAACGATAATGACGCTCACTGCCATGAGAACGCCGGCTCCCCTCCGCAATCACACATTTATCAAGCCGATCCTGCTTAGCGACTGACAGAGCGCCAGATAGCGAATCAATTATCATTATTCCTGCCTCACCCCACAGCGCCAGCGAGCGACCTTGAACAGCTACCTGGCGCTCTCCAATGCATTTCAATGGAGCAATCTTTAAATATTCTTAATTAATTGCTATTAATGTTTTATTTTTTTTTTTTTAAATGGCAAAAGTTCTGTGACCACTTCTGCAATGTTAGATATTTTTTTTAAGGTAAAAAAAAAAAAAAAATTGTGCAGAATTAATATTACAGGTCTGATATTAATGTATTCATATTACAAAATGTTTTTAAAAACTTGTTTTTTTTTTTTTCAAAAATATGGTTGTTTGGGGGTTAAAAAACTACTTTTAACCCATCGCCACCAGCGCTCTGGGGTTTAAACATGCATTTCACAGCGCGAGAATTTTTTGAGCGTGATTTGTTAATGAATATGCTGGGAGCCGTTCGCTATGGCCATCCGCTGTCATGCGCTCCCATACAGCGCGGAACCTGTCAAACAGCAACTCCTAACTCCGTATTCAACATTACCGCACACCGACTGAGTCGCTGTCAACAACCGAACAACGGGCAAGCACAGCGAATACTAGCGGGCGCTGTGAAAATACCGCTACTGTCGCTCATCTGTCGCTACCTGATGCTATTAATGAATCTGCCTCCCCGTGTTGTGGTGCAGGTAGTCCGCTTACGGGTTTTCCTATCTGCTCGCTGTCCTTTGCTTTCAGCTCAGCCCAGTTAAAGCGGACCTTCACCCTGAATAAGTGCATAATTATATGTTTCCCACACCCTGTACATACAGATTGCTCACATTAAAAAATCATCCTACCTGCATCTACAGCATGTTATGGGCCTTTAAACATCCAAAATGGCAGCTCATGGAGCATCAGGCAGCCTTCAAAGCGGAGGTGTCTTCTGACTGCGTCGTTCTGCATTCTGGGATTGCTGTCCTTTCCCTGACCCCAGCTCTGCTCTGTCTATAACCCCACCCCCTGTACTATATCCCGCTCTCCTCTGCTCAGTATGTGTGATACTTCTGAGCCAAGATGGCGGCACCCATATCCTAGAGTCCTGAACAGAGTTGCAGCCCGATGGGGGAAAGAATAATAAGTAAGTGACTAAAATCTTAAAACATATTAATTTTAGATGCTGGGGAATAGTTTTTATGTGTTTGGGCTTTTCATTAAATCCCGCTGAAGGTCCAGTTAAAGGCGTGTTTTGCTGTCATGTGATTAGAGGAGTCACATTAGAGGAGACACATACATGCGTCATGTGCCTACCTGCTTTATAAGGAAGTGCCTTACACCAGGAAGTTGCTAGTTTGTCTTTGGATCTTCTTAGCCCCTTGCTGCTTTTTTTTTTTTCCTGAGCCATGCTTGCTCTAATTAGATTTCTTGTTTTGACCCTTGGCTTTGGACTGCTTCTCTGGATTTTGACTATGGTTTGTTTTGACTAAGCTTGTTTACTGCCAGAACTGATATCTTGCTTGGACTTTCTTATTTGATTCTCACCACCCACCCTTTGACCCCAGCCTGGATTTTGACCCTGCTTTGCATACATACCTTGCCTCCTATCTACCTACAACCGTGCCAAGTAACTGTCAGGTGGACGACCTGCGGTGTCCTTCAGCTCAGCCTGTCCTTCCTTGTGGAGGACTCTAATGAAGACCAGGGCATTGTGTAGACCCCAGGACTCAGCACGTCTTGTGGCTCTCCTGGCTTAGCGTCTGACAGAATAATTTTGTGAGTCTGGAAACAGCAGCATCCTATGGGGTATGCAGAGAAAATAATGCAAATTAAAAAAAAATTAGGCTGCTGTTAATTCCAAACTCTCAAAAAAATGATCCTAAACTCATTGGAAAAATGATAGACTTCATCTGTAAAAATGCCCCATCATTTTCCGGTGCACTTTGTTTACGTGACCCCAATTGGGGGGGTCATGTGAAAGATTTAGTGAAGCAAGTTCAACTCTGGGAGCAAATTTGGATGCAATTTGCCACCTGCATCTCTGTGAGCTTTTTCATTTTAACACCTAAAAAAGTGCAATAAAAAAATATTTGCTCAAATTTTTTGTAAAAACTCACCTGCACATGTAATGGGGTATTTTTATAGGCAAGGTAAGAATGATTTTTGGAAACTGTACCCAATGCTCACTGAGATGCAAGCTGCAATTCACATCCAAATATGCACCCAGATTTATATTTGCTTCATGCAATCTTTAGTATGACCACGCTGAGAGAGCCTGCTCTTTTGAGACTGGCATGAAAAGCACACCGATGCTAGGCAGGGAGCACACTGTTGGCATTGCAGGATAACCATTCTGCCAAGCCCTTGCACTAATCCACTGCCTAAATATTTAGAAGCTGGCTGAAATGCTGTAGACACCCAGTAAGAGAATGTGGTTTTACAGGGTCTAAGAAAATCAGAACCATGCCACAAGGCACTGCACCCTCATTTCAGGCAGTATCCTGTAACAACATATTTTCTTACCAGCATCGCCATGTTGCTTGCGCTTGGTTGCACTTCCCTTCGGCATTTATTGGCGGCATCAACAATCTCTTTTTGAACTTCTGGCTTCATAGTTTCCAGAGGATCTACTAAGTCACTAGAGACCTACAGATTTTTCAGTGGTTCATCACATGCACCATTAAAAGAGAAAAAAGATTGGTAAGTAAGTTATGTCATAATATAATTTTTGTTTTTTTTGGAGAAAGGAAAAATGCCAGTAGAGGAACTGTAAACAACTTTGCTGCCTGGACCAATTCTCACAATAAAACACAAGGGCTAAGCACAGGATATGCCAACCCCTATGTTTAAACGAGACCAACACTCGTTTTTTTCAGGTGTTTGTCCCACTGTCTACCACAACAAGCTCGGAGGGGGAGGGGGCATACAGAATGTTGGAGCCCCCCCACTCGCAGATAACCTCCCAGACCACTTGTAATACTCACCTTCATCAGCGCCAGGCAGTCACTTGGGCCACTGACCTCCCAGCGGCCAATCGTGGGACTCCTTTCCTGGCTAGTGATGAAGGTGAGTATTACGAGTGGTCTGGGAGGTTGTCTGTGAGGGGGGCTCGGGTGTTGGTCCGGTTTAATGCTGCCTCTGGAACCAAAAAATAGGTGAGCATCCCAATTTGAGAAGCCCTATTGTGTGAAACACCCCAGACTGCTTGTACAAATCTACCCATCACCGGCTCCATGGCACATTCGAAGTCTCTTGTCCAATCAGAGCTGTTTGCCTTGCATATTTAATGCTCGGCAAATTGCACTGTTTATGGAAATAGGGAGCAAAAGTGACCACATCCCCAGGAGTGCACATGCTCCCACTCTAAGCCTCTCTGAATGGCTGGGAATGAGAGTGTGCACAGCCCAAAGATGCGGGGGATGTGGCTGCAGGTGTTTACAGAAGGTGGGTTTTGTGGTGCCCCAGTGGGGGGGGGGGGTATCACACAACTGAGCACCCCATTTGAGATGCCCCACGGAAAAGCCAGCCCTGGAATCTTTTAAAATCCAGGGCCTGCAGAGTTTTTCTGCTCTTAAAGTGTAACCAATCTCTAATGAGCATTTCAATTGCATTTATATATTTTAATTTATCTTTTATGAAAAAATAAAAAATGCAACACATGTAAAGAAGCCCCATACCATTACAACAGCTTGCCCTATGAGGGTCCACAGACAGATCATGGACATTATCATGGTCTTCTTTGTCCTGTAACATAAATTCAATGATCATTAATAGGTTTTTTGCACTGTAAAGTGCTTTAAATGTGAGTGCTATAAAGTACTAGTAAAGCATATATTACACCCGTAGAGCGCTCGTCAAAATATAATCACTAATCACTTTCAAAGCACTTTGACACTTTACATATCTTATGAACTGAAACAATTACATTTTAGAACTAAATCGATTCAGAAGATGATGGCGCTATATAATTAAACAATAATACTAACTACAAGAGTTTCTGAAAAAAGATACAGCCGCATCCCCCATACCCTCTAACAGGGCATGTGCCCGCACCGGCCATACACAAATTCCTGGTGCATGAGCCCTGCTGAAGGTATAGCAGGGAGCAGATGCTGTTCGCACATGTACCATTGGATCAGGAAGGTGAGTTTACTGCGTGACCTGTGGGGGTTAATACAATAGGGCATCCTGAATCTGGATGCCCCGGGGGAGGGAGTATGCCTGCATTGAAATCTTATAAACGCCAGGGTGGGTTTTGGTCCACTTTAAAAAATAAAAAGAAAATATATCTACCTCTTAGAAAAAATCATGTACCTCAGTTGTCATTACAAGTGATTTTTTTTGGGAAAAAATCTTTTGCACTTTTTTTGTGTTTAAATGCTAAAAATCTCACAGAGATGCAGCTTGCAATGCAAGTCACATTGGCTTCACCAAATAATTAGCATGACGCTCTTGCAGTGTGCATTTCAGGAAGCTGCTTGACATTTCAAAATATACAATACACCTCACCTGTAAAAATGGCTTATCATAGGTATAGAACAGTTACCCTACCTGCCCGCTGCTCCACAATATTCTGGCCTCCCGGTGGCTGTGTGAGCGTCAGAACATTCCTTTTTTACTGGGGAATGCCACACTGCCTATGGGATGGGGGAATGCCACACTGCCTATGGAAATTTGGGGAATGCCACACTGCCTATGGGAATTGGGGAAATGCCACACTGCCTATAGGATGAGGGGTTGCCACACTACCTATATGGGGAATGTCTCACTGCCTATGGGAATGCCCACACTACCTGTAAATGGGGGGATTCTGCACCTTGCCTATTACCTTGTCCTTGTGGGGATGGTGTTTTAGCACAATATTTGTGGTTCAAAATATTTTTTCTTATTTTCCTGCTCCAAATCCTAGGTGCATCTTATGGGTAGGTAGGGTGAAAATATGGTAATGTCTACCTTGTATAGTACCTATATTATGTGGTCTATAAATAAAGAATAACAGTAGGACTCTAATAAATTGGGCTTGGGTGATCTGCGCCAGGCATTTGTTAATGGCCGGCACGGGCATGCTTCCTGTTTAGAGGGAGGCAGAGGATGAGGCCGACACGGGCCGTGGGACCGGAAAGAGGTGAGCTGGGTTCCGGCGATCTGGGGGTTTCACACAGCGGGGCACCCCTAATCGGGGTGCCCCCGGGGAAAGGACCAAAACCCAGGATAGTCATAAATATTGAACTTTAACTTTAATTTTGCAGTTTTGCTTTAACATAAAATGTCTTGTTGTTTTCGGTGCTTTATCAATATTTTTAAATGAATATGTGGGGAAAGAAATCTATTATTTTTAGTTTAATAAAACTGTAAGTCTTTCAAAAAAAATCATATTTCTTCTAAAAGACCCATTCCTCAAGATTATAACACATATGGTACCACCATGCATCAGTAGAGACCTGTTTCTGCCCAGGAGACACCCCAAACTGAAAAGTATGCTTTATGAGATTTTCAAATAAAATACAACTAACTGCACCTTGCAGTCAACTATCAAGGTTTAAACCGTTACATTTAAAAAAAAAAATTATGTAAAGCAGCAAAACCAGCCCAGGCACCAGCTATGTGGGCAATTAGACCATGGTATAGAAGGCTGAGCGGCCGGTCCCCAGCCCACATAACCCAACCAGGCCCTGGCTCTTCTGCACCCACACTGGCCACTGGGGATGCTGGCAATAGGGTGGGGGTTATGGCAAGTCAATCGCTTGGAGGCAGGTGACAGACTTCCTAGCACCTCCTGTCCTTCAAACTGGTACAAAAGTCCCTACCAGTTCACAAAGAGCTAAGTGTAAAAGAAAAACACATACACACTTAGTCCTAGTAGTACTACTACTTATCTCCTTACATCAACGGGTGCTACCCCATGCAGTCAATCTTTAGCCAGAAGTGAGCCACAGGAACCTGGGTTTCCACCACTCATGCCCGCTGCAGGTGGAGGTATTGAGTTCTTACAGGGCGAAAATTGCTGCAATTTAGAATATACTTGGCTGGTGCCTAATGGTAGGAGAAGCAACCATGTAGATTCTATGTGCTTGTCATTTAGAGGGTTAGAGGAGTAGTTGTGTGGATTCTTCTTAATACTCCAACGCCAGACAGTCCAATGGGTGACTATAAGATCTGCTTACCTTCCTGCGAGGCCAGTTCTCCTCCCACAACCCTTGGACTCTGAAGGCTAGTAGCATGCTGATAGCTGTAACTAATTTGTGTGTATTACTGAATGAACTCTAACTACTAGATGGTGATATAATACTAATGAATGCACATTTTAGGCAAATAATTAAATTGGTCTGTTTTCTGCTCTCTCCATGCTGGCTTGAGGGACCACATCTTTTATTCAGACATCACCAGTTCTGTTTTCTATTTCTTAATAGTTCCTATTTCTGCTGTAGGGACTCCTCCCTCATCAGCAGAGCATGACTTGCCCATGTATGTTTTAATGTTTTCTGTCCCCCAACAAGCAAATTCCTTTTGGGGATTGAGAAAAGAACGGAGCAAGTTCAATGGGTTTACCAAGGAATGTGCTGGTATATGAAAGCTACAGCTGCTGACAACCAGAAACAACAAAAGCAGAAACCTAAAAGAGGTGGTAATCTGAAGGGGAGGCTGGCATTCTACTTTTTTTTATTTTTAAATAAAACAGTAAAAAAAAAATAATAAACTCCCGCATCTATTTTTCATATGCCAGTTTTCAAAATGTCAATACTGAATCACATTAATATTTTACACCCCTTAATTTTGTGTTTTTTTCTTGATTTGTACTCTTTTCACTTACTGTATGCACTATGATTTGTTAAATTATGAACCTTTAAAAGAAAAAAAAAAATTTTTTTTTTCTACCCTTTTTTGCCCTAGGGCAGTAAAAAGATCCTTTAACTGCTTTAGATAAGATTCACTTAAAAAGACTGAAGCGGTCAAATTGCTATAGTAAATGTCTGTGGTATAAATCCTGCTAAGTTTTCCTGCTGTTACTGAATCTTATCTTGTTACTTTGAAATAAAGCACAAACCAGTCCATAATTGTAAAAAATATATCAAGGCATGAACCAAGGGGAAATAATACCAACCTACAAATTATGATATGTGCCTAAAACACAAATACACACAAACAAACCCACTCACATACACACATACAAGTAATTTGGAAATAGAAAACTTAAATTAATGTTAACCCATAAATAACAATTCACAGCTCTACTTCTACAGGGTGACCCTGGAGCCAGAAAGGACCACCGCAGGTAAAAACATAGATATACAAACTGAAATAGGTTGTCTAGCTCCTACCCAAGTCCCTGGTAAGATACAACATTTACTTTGTTTTAAGATCATGAATCTGATTTTAGTATGACAAAGTAAAAGATATGTTTTACTCAGTAGACTTTCAGTTTGCTAAATTAGACAATATAGGGCCAGCAATGAGCAAAGTTGCATAGTTCCAGTGTAAGGCACTCACCAGATAGCACTTGATGCTGACAGGCAGGTCTGCGATGGATTGGATAATAAATCAGTTTTCATGTTGGTATTTATGTACTCGGGAAGTGACAGAACACCTCTTGCATGTATTATTACAATACATCATCACAAATGATCCAGTCATTTTCATTGGCCAGGATGACGGTGACCATAATTGCACATCAATAAACATATGCCTCGTGTGATGAACTGAAACTGCTAATTAAAATATTCCATTGTTTATTGTGGTTTAAGGCTTAGCTAGAAGCGCAAAAAGGATGATCTAGTCTTGTTTTTTGACTACAGCAATTAAAATATGAGGAAGTAAATGAGTTCCCAGAAGAGGAAGGATGCCCACACTGGGCTGTGATCCATGTATTGATGGGAAACAGAGGCAAAGTAATCAGGGACAGTGACGGTGCACATGCGTGGAAATGTCGTCATTAAATAAAATTAAGTAATAATATGATTAAACAACCAAGTTATGTTGATCCTTAAGTCTGTGTTGGGGTGACCCTACCTCTCAATGAAATGAGCTGGTACAGACCCAAGGCTTTATGCTAAATCAAAATATAGGACTGTTGGGCTTAGACAACTCCCAACTTTTGTCCGTGTCTGAGCCTGACCCCACCTCAATTATTTGAAAACAATTCATTTGCATATTTTAGATAAAATTTTGTATTTGTATTAGTAATAAAGTTAATAAGAGAAAGTATATGGTCCCTCTATGTTAAAATACATTTGTACTAAAATTGAATTGAAATTGTCAAAACTATACATAAACCATACAAACTTATCAAGAATGTTGGTGAACTGCCAAAGTTCTTCATTTGAACCTGTTTGATATAGGTTAGGTGGTACTAGTTTCACCTAATGGCTTCTTCAGCACCATTTATATTTGATAGTATGGTATGGTAGATCTCTATCCAAAACACATAATAGAATAGAATAACATCAGTTCACACTACGTGAGACATTAAGAACTTTCAATCATGAAATAAAAATCACCATGAAAAAGGTACCTGGTTAATAAAGATACTATTGTGATACTACTGTTTGTCATACCTGTATCTATTGGATGGAGCACTGCAAGTAAAAGGTATTGACAGGCTCACAGACATGGTCGGCTTTGAATGTAGCACAGGACCATATTTACAGGTAACCCTCTTGTTGTTTATACAATGTTTTTTTAGTATGCTGTAGCGCTCTAGTTATGGTTGAGTGGACCCTGTTCTTAAAACATATTGATTCAATTATTCATTTCACAATAAATCTCCTAAAGCAGATTAAAACCCATGCAGTCATGCTGTGGAATCTATAAGGATCCCATAGCAGGATGCCCCCCTGTGTGAAACCCCTGGGGTCGCCGGTAAACTCACCTTTACCAAGAAGCTCTTGCGACGCTGCGATCACTATTGTTAAGATGGCACCTTTGAGATCAGCCAATCGGCGATCTCAAGAGTGCTGCAGGGTGTGGCTTCAGAGGTGGAAAAAACCTGGTTTTATTGGAAAACTGAGCCACTGCTAAGCAAGCAGCGCCTGACGTACTACGCCGGTGAGGGAGGAGAGTAAATTGGGTTTTAATGCACTTTAAGCTAATGTGAATCACTAAATTGCTAATTCTGAAGAGTTTTAGGAATGCACAGGTTTCTTTTGACTGATTTTCTGCATTTTTCAGTTGTAGTATCTAATTAGAGCCTTTCTACTCTCAAGCAGGCATTTAACTTTGCCCAAGTCATCAGTATTCCATCAATGGACATTTCATAATGGAAATTGATGTTTAAAGCGACAGTCTGGGCCAAAATAATAAACCATACATACTCACCTACTGCTGGTGATTGATGATATTCCAGTTTTTGGAAGTGTTCCTCTCAGGATCAGTGGAAGAGTGAGGAGCGGTGGCTGGGCTCGTGACTAGACCAAAGTTCAGATGGAGCTCCAGGTGCAGGGAGGTGTAGCAAAGCAGTACAAGGAATGAGACAGAGATGTGGACCAACAAGCAGGAAATCAGGCCGGCAGCAATGGTTCATAAACATTAGGCTGGTGGCAAAGGTTCACAAGGATATCTGAGCAGGAAGTCAGGATGTGCAGCAGAAAGTCAGGGTGGGCAGCAGAGGTTCGATGGTCAGTTAACAAGCCAGGGTCATAAGAAAGGTCAGTCCAAGAAGTAGCCAGGAAACAGAGCACAGGTCCATATCTAGGAATGAACAGACAAGACAGCAAAGAGTAATGGGCAAGTCCTGCTATTTAAAGTGGTGGGCGCCATAGAGCACTTGTGTGAAAGCTTGAGTGCAGGACTGACACCTACTATTTCCAAGGACAGATTCCTAACCAATCCAGGCCACACCATCCCTGCTTCAGATCACGGCCTATGGTCCCGAAGGTGCCTCCCCACTGCAGTCCTTGCATCAATCATGGCGATGGGCCACACCTGTTCCATTAATTTCAATAGAGCTGGTGTGCTAAGGGCTAGCACACCTTCCACATTGTTTTAAAAGGAGCGGGCGCACCCAGTCATTGGGACTATGGACGTGAGGCTCCAGGTCCGAGGATGGTAGGGAAGAGATTGCGAATACTAGTAAGTGTCACACTACCAGCATCATGACATTCAGTTGTATGCGACCAAAGGTGAGTATGTAGTGTTTATTATTTATGCCTTTAAAAAGGCAGTTTAAAAAGTCAACATGGTCTTGTGACAACTTTCTACAGTAACAGTAAAGGTCGATCCACATGCTAACTCCCCCCCCCCAGACCTTTACATATGAGTTCTGCTACACATTGCTGAACATCTAGTCTGTCACCTGCCAATGACTTCAGTTCCAAGCCGTGCTACATAGTTCACAACCAGCAAGCAAGATCCCTCAACAATACCATAGAAATTGTAACGTGTGAACTTTCCACTCCATTGTTGCATTTGCTGCTTAGGCCAAATTATGTCAGGACTCGTCTGTCAGGAAGTCATGCTAGGCTGAAGAAAATGTGAAAAAAAATGTTCATCAAGTCTAAATTTTGGCAATTACAGTATATTATTAATCTTAGCAAGGCAAAACAAAAAATATCCCCATATAGAAAGAAAAAAAAAAGATATATATGACCCCCTTCATTTTTCTACAGCTCTGCATTTTACGAAAGAAGGTACAGTACATGCTGTTCTTCTTGGCTAATTGTAAAGACAGAACATTACAGGTGTTCTTCCAAGTCAGCTATAACAATGGGACCTGTGCACCTTAAAGGAAGGAAGGTATTACATTTAATGTTCTATTCATGTATCATTAGGTACATATCTTTTTTTTCATAGAAACAATGGCAAGAGTTAGCACGTACCATTCATAGCCTTTTGGTTAATATTTGTTCAATGCATTGTTTATGTAGATACTTTATTATGACTAGCTAATATTACTTTAGATAACATAATAATAACAGAACAACATAGAATTTACAGCAGGTCATTTTTGTATTAAATATTATGTGCTGCATATTAGATTAGCAGTGTACTGTAGTGTGACAACTCAACCGCCACTCCAGGTTAGAGTGTAGGTTGACAGGGTACATGGTGTACATGTCTAAGATTTGTAAGTAGGGGTGTACATAGGTTTCACAGGGCCCTATAGCAAAATCATAGTGGGCCCCACCAAATAAATGGCTTGACTCCCAGAATTAAGTTAAAACAATTAAAATTACTTGCTTTAAAGCGCAGGCACTGTGGCCTTGGGTTGTGAGCAGACCAATCAGTAAGAGACTATGGTTTGGTTGTTGTGTAGGTAGTGTTGGTGTGATGTGAGGCACGGGTTGCTGACAGTAGGGCCAGGTGAGGCTGCTTGTTTCCCAGTATACTCTATAAAAACAGTATTAAGGGTAAACAATGTGCTGGCATCAACACTGCATACTGCTGGGCCCCAGACCTATGCGGTTGACACAGACACTGTAAACAACTCATCTGTGCCTATATGTATTACATTACTGGATATATAATAAACCTCATCTCTGCCCATCTGTATTTCATTTACTAGGTATATAATACAACTCATTTCTGCCCATCTGCATTGCATTTACAGGGTATATAGCACAACTAATTTCGGCTTGTCTATATTGCATTCACTGGCTATGTAATACAACTCATCTCTGCCTATCTGCATTGCACTGGGTAAATAATACTACTAATTTACATTTACTGGTTATATAATAAAATGTATACGTGCCCTTCTGTCTTGCATTTACTAGTTATATAATACAACTCATCTGTGCCCATTTGGTATACATTTACTGGGTATATAATACAACTCATCTGTGTCCATCTACATTGCATTTATTGGGTATATAATACAACTCATATGTGCCCATCCTTATAGAATTTACTGGGTTTATAATGTAAGAACTAATGTTGCATTTCCTGGGACAGGCTTCCTATACACTGTGTCCAACAATGCAGAAAGCAGCAAATAAGGGATAGGGACATGGCCGTGGTGCTGCTGTCCTCACTGCTAAGGGTGATGGAGTTGGTGCTGCAAGGAGAGAATGTGCTTCATCTGTGCCTGCTACACTTTCTTCAGCTGCAAGCAGGTACCAGGGTTTGCAGTATCTTTTTGTAGGTCCCAGCAATGCTGCCAGAATGGTGAGGCCAAAATAAGTTGAGGCAGTCATAGATTATATGGCACACAGTGCTACCAGTTCCAGGGGATTGTCTTCCACTCACTCCATTTCTGCTGAAACTGCAGAGCTCTCCATCTCACCCACCTTAAGATCAGCAAGCCCCGAGGGTGGCCCCCCGCGGTGGCGGCGCGTCCGTGGAATTGCCAAACTAATTTACCCATAAGAAGTTAGACCCACCGTCTGTGTCATGTTGTATGGTGTGGCCCTGGGTTCCGCACCGACTCGATGGGCTGGGGGGCTGCGTTCCGACGGCGGCTGCGCGGGCCCGTCGACGGCGTTGGTGCCACCCACTGGTCTTGCAGTTTATATCTTGAATTTTTTGCATATGTTGAAACTTGTTTTTGCCTGTTTATGCAGTCCATTGCCACGTTGCCTCCCCTGGGCGGCTGACCGTCGGGCGGGATACCTGACTGGCACCATGCATGGCTTCGCCCTCCCCTCTCTCCTCCGGTTGGTCTGGCCCTATCGCATTGGGGGCCCCTGAGCTGCTGACCTGGGGGGGGGGGCGGGGGGGGTGACATCCTAGGAGCCAAAAGGTCTTGATTCGACCTTATCAGGTCTACAACCGGGTGCACTGGTCCGTCCCCCCTCGCGGGCCCCCACAGTGATGACCCTGGGCGGGTCTCAGCAGTGGTGGCGCGCCTGTAGGGACGCTGTGCTGACTCACTTGTGGGGGTTGGGCCTGAAGCCTGAACTGAGTTATGTAGCCCTACTTTGGGCCCCACACCAACTTGCTGGATCCGGCGACCGTACCTGCTAGCGGCCGAACGGGTCCACCAATAACGGTGTCAATCGCCATTTTTTGAATGTTGAGTTTTTAGTTCCAAACCTCCACACAAGTTGGAATTCAGAATTTAGCTATGTGGTTTCATGCTGTTCTATGTTAATTTAACCAATATAGTTAAATGTTGGGCTGTCTACTCTTCAAGTACGGTTATCCTTTTCTTTTTCTTATAGTCTTGTCCTATGCCCCTGGGGTATGCCCACCAATGGACAAGTTGTCAATATGGTCCCGGTGAGGCTGCATATGGCCCTGACCAATGCATCCTTTTCTGCTACCGCAGAATCTTGTTGGACCTTTGTCGGCACTGTACCGCGTAATGGTCCGAGAAGCTCTAGTTTTGTTATACGCGTGTTCCACATGTTCTTCATGTTTTTTACCCTAACTTTAAACCCCCTCCCACTCCCTCCTAACCCCCGCGAGGACCTCCCGCGTTCCACTATGCCAGACACTCAAATCTCCACACCTCCAGGGTCACCATGGTTGGGCTAAATATTAAGGTAGTGTCACACAATGTCCAGGGCTTCAATGTTCTGGCTAAGCATTGTAAGGCCTTCCATTATTATAAGGCCTGCAGGGTGATATAATCTTCCTACAGGAAACCAGGTTCTCCACTTCCTCCAGACCAAATTATCTGAGTGGTCACTTCCCCCTGGCGCACCTTGCCTGTGCTAGAGAGAAGAAAAGAGGAGTACTGATTGCCTTTCGCAAGAACCTCCCATTCATATGCTCTAAAGGAATATCAGACCCCACGGGCTTTCGCAGTCTCCCTAATTCCCACAGCCTGTGTGATGTCTGGAGGGAAAGGAACCCTAGTGCCCACGACTTTACATTTTATTCCAACCCCCATGGTACATTCTGTAGAATAGACCACATACTAGTCCCCCAAATGGTGCTGCCTGCCACTATAGAAAGTTTTTAGCACAACCTGGTCTGACCATAGCCCGGTAATGGCTGTCATAGACCTCTTGGTCACAACTAAGCACTCTTACAGTTGGTGACTCAATGACTCCCTCCTATCAACCAAGGCCACTTGCTCTAAGATTCAAGAGGCCCTTCAGGAATACTTTGCGCTCAACACCAACTCGGTCTCCTCCCCGATTTCCCTGTTGGAAGCCCAAAAGGCCACCATGAGAGGTAACATTATCTCCATAGCCTCAGCCAAGAAATGAGAGAGGCAAAGGAAAATAAGGGACTTGACCTTGAGGTTTGATCGGGCTGAAACAATATGGAAGGCAACCCCGAGCGCCAAAAATAAGAAGGCTGTTGATAGGCTGAGAACGGAGCTCAATGTGCTCTTGGATCACCAAGCAGAGAAGAGGCTCAGATGGTCAAAGCAAAAGTTTTATGCGAGAGGCAATAAGCCGGACATAATGCTAGCCCGGAAGCTGAGGCGACAGCCCATAAAACTGAAGCTTAGCTCAGGAGCTGTCATGGCAGACCCGAACAAGATTGTTTTGGCCTTCGGGAGCTTCTTGTCAGCCCTCTATTCAGCTCCAGTAAACACTAATATAGCCAGGCTAGAAGAATTTTTCGAGCATATTGAGTTACCCAATATCGAGCAGCGATTCGTGGACAGAATGGAGGCACCCATTACATCCAACGAGGTGCTTTTCACCATTAAGTCCCTGAAGACCTCCAAGACCCCAGGTCCGGATGGGTTTAGTGCCCTCTACTATAAAAAGTTTGCCTCCATCCTAGCACCACATCTATCAAATCTCTTCAACGCCCTGTGTGCAGAAACCTCGCTCAGCCCTAGCTCACTGCTGGCTGCATGATCCCTAAACCAGACAAGGACAGCATACTTATCCCAAATATTGACATGAAATTACTGGCCAAGGTCCGGGCGGCCAGGCTGAACACATTTGTGGCAGGTCTTATACACGGGGATCAAGTGGGATTTGTCCCAGCCCGATAGGCCAGGGATAATGTCAGGAGGGTCGCCCATCTGTTCCACCATGCCCACTCCAGAGGTATCCCGGCTTTTCTACTCTCACTAGACATACAGAAGGCATTCGATTCCCTATCCTGGGATTATTTGTTGTGGGTACTCCAGAAATGGGGGTTTGGTCAGCGATTCTTGGAATGGTTTGGCGCTCTCTATATGTCCCCTGCTCCTCTTTATCCTTGCCATGGAGCCGCTGGGAATAGTAATTCAAAACTCTCCTAATATTAAAGGTTTAGAGGTAGCGGGTGTCCACCATAAAGCCATGTTTTTGCCCTGATTGCAATCTCCCAACCAGTTACATCACTCCCAAACCTGTATAAAATTCTCATCCAGTTTTCTAGCCCAGGTTTCGGGCTTAACGATCAACAACGAGAAATCGAGAGCACTGAATGTGTCCCTGCTAGTGGACGTGGTGGACCAGATCAAGGTTAGCTTCCCCTTCCGTTGGTCATCGGAACCACTCCCATATTTGGGGGTGTGCATCTCCACCAAGTACACAGACTGGTATGAGGCTAAATATCCTCCTCTATTTAGATCCTTATCCCGCCTACTAGAGGCTTGGAAGTCACATCCAATCTCCTGGATAGCCTGCATCAACATGGTTAAGATGACAATACTCCCGAAACTGCTTTACTTTTTCAGAGTGTTGCCCACGAGAATCCCACTGTACATGCTTCGGGTGATGCAGAGGAGGCTCTTGCCATTCATATGGTCCAGGGGGCACCCAAGGGTTTCCAAACGCACTATGCTAGCACAAAGAGCTCGGGGGGGTTTGGGGGTGCCAGACATTCTCAAATACTGCAAGGCCTCACAGATTGCCCAACTGGTCCCCATGCACTTGGCCCTTCCCAACTGCGTGCCAATACCCATTGATATCCTGCTATGGACGGACCCGGGACTCGGACCCAAAACTCTGAGACCCTTAATGAAACACTCTCTCGCGGTATGGGACTCGGTTGGGTACTCCGCTTCTTTGATGTCCCCCCACTCCCCTGTGACACATTTGTGGGACAATCCAAGCTTCCCCCATGTGAACAAAACAGAATGGCCTTCAGATGGTGGCAAGATAGGGGTATAAGCAAAATATCAGACTTACTCACAAAAGATGGCCTTGGGTCCTTCCGTGGCTTGCAAGAAAAATACGATATCCTCACAAGGAATACTTCCGATATATTCAATTACGACACTGGATCCTACCTCTGACAAAACTGAGCCCCTCCTTCCTAGCAAGAACCCCCTTCGAGGAGCTGTGTGCTAACAATCCCTTCCAAAGGGGAATAATATTCCTAATCTACTCAGCACTAAATGATATTAAGCCAGAGTTACATGGATATGTGGGTGGCTGGGAGAGGGACCTAGGTCCTTGTCCGGGTGAGAGGGGGTGGACAGAGATATGGTCACATGCCACCAAATGTTCCGTGAACGTCCTGACAGTTGAAACGGCCTATAAAGTAATGCTTCTCTGGTACTTGGTGCCGGGCTGCCTGAGTAGAATGTTTCTGGGACAAGCTAGCTCATGCTTTAGGGGCTGCAGCGTGGAGGGGGACTTCATGCACGTATGGTGGACCTGTCCCATGTTGACCTGCTTCTGGAGTCAGGTGTACAGGATGGCCAATGAGGTCTTCCAAACCAACATGAGAAGAGACCCATGGGTTGCCCTCCTGCACTGCAAGCCCTGGGAGCTGACTAACAAGCAACATAGACTCTTTGTATATCTGCTACTAGCAGCCAAGCAGGTCATAGCTAAATCCTGGAAAAAACAATTTACCCCAATCTCAGAGGTGTCGGCCAGGATGAATGGGTTACTAATTAACGAGAAACTGTCCAGCATCCTGGCCGACTCCTATGATAAATTCATCTCATTATGGGAGCCTTGGATAAGGTTTGCATGGCCTGGAGAACCCCCGAGGGTATTATAGCGACCATATTGTAATGACCATATGTGATGCCAGTGGAATGCGGGAACATCCTAGGATATGTTTGAAGTTTAACCCTTTCAGTGCCAAGCACGCAGATTCTACGTGCTCGTTTCTACTCCACTTAAGTGCCAAGCAGGTAGAATCTACATTCCTGACTTTCCCCCCTGCTAGTTAAAAAAATAAAAATAAAAAATACTCACCTGACCCCTCGTTGGATCCGGCAGGGTCTACTCTTTTATTTGGTGCCATCTGATCCCCTGTGGGGGCTCGGATGGCTCCAGGAGAGCCCCAGGAATACCCCCCCCCCGCTTCGACAGCAGCAGCTGCTAACTGTAAAAAAATAAAATAAAAATGACATTTACTTACCTGCAGTCGCGCTGCCTCCTGCCGGGTCTCCTCTTCACTTGGGGGGCCTCCGATCGCACCCCCCAGGCAGCTTAGTTTTAGGGAGAGGGCTCAAAATGCCCTCTCCCCCTGCCTTCCGATGGGCGCCGCCATCTTGACAACTAGCCCCTTGGGGGCGGGGCTTATGACTTCACTCCCGGGTGTCGTCCCAGCTCTCCTCGGCTCAGCTGTCAGATGCCCTGGTGATCGCTGCCCTGCCTCCCCAAAGCCCGGGGGGGGGGGCAGAAGAGCCCGGGCCCACACAGGCTATGTGGGCTTGTAGGATGCAGGGTGGGGGGGCCACAAAAGCTGGCCCCTTCACTCTGTTCCTACAAGCCCCCATAGCTGGTCCTGGGCTGGATATGACGGGTAAGGGGGACCCTATGTCATTTTTTTTTTTTTAAGGGTTAGGGTTAGCCTAACCTTAACCCTTAAAATTCCCCCAAAAATGCCCCCCCCCCCTGGGAGGAGGGACCCTATGTAATTTTTTTTTTATTTGTTAGGGTTAGGCTAACCCTAACCCTTAAAATTCCCCCCCAAAAATCGGGTCCCAACCTCCCTGGGAGGGGGGACCCTATGTCGTTTTTTTTTTTTAAATTAACCCCTTATGCTCTGTCACCCAGCAGCTTTAAAAGGCTTCCAGCAGCAGTAGGAGGGCAGAAGCCAGAGTGATCAGCTGGGACACAGTGCTCCAGGATGGATGGGAGGTAAGTATAAAAAAATAAAATAAATAAATAAAATATTTTTTCTCCATGTGTCTGTGTTTTTTTTTTTTACTTTTAACCTCTTGTGAACTGGTAAGGGGTCCATGAGACCCCTATACCAGTTCACAAGGCTGGGGGCTGGCAAGTCACCTGCGGCTAGTGGATGACTTGCCATTAACCCCCAGCACCCTCCATTACTTGCCTCCCCAAATCCCAGGGGGGGGGGGGGCAGAAGAGCCCAGCCCACGGATCTTGTAGCCGGCAGGGCAGGAGGGTCCACCAAAACTGGCCCCTTCGCCCTGCCTGTTCCTACAAGCCCCCATAGCTGGTCCCGGGCTGGTTATGATGGGTAAGGGGGGCCCCACGTAATTTTTTGGGGGATTTTTAAGGGTTTTTAACCCTTAAAATTCCCAAAAAATGCCCCCCCCCCCCCCCAGGAGGGGGGACCCTATGTCATTTTTTTTTTATTAACCCCGTATGTTTATAGTGTGGATAGTAGTATTTTATTTGTAAATGTTCTAAAGTGCTCTTTTCAGTTTGGGGGGTCTCCTGGGCAAGAATGGGGGGCTATCGATCCATATGGGGTACCGTTGTAATCAGGAGACATGGGGCTTTCACATGCCATATGGTTTTCATTAATAAAACAAATGTATTATTTAAAATAAAGGGGAAAATTGTCTAAAAAATATTATTTAATTTATTTTTTTGTGTTTTTAAGCAAAAATATTTAATAAACAGTAGAAAAATTACAAACAAGACCTTTCATGTTAAAGCTTAAACTCTGCTGCAAAATATATATATGTATTTTCCTGAAAATTCCGGCAAAAATCACGGTTAAACATGGTGCAAAATGGGGAAAAAATGACCTGTCAAAAGAGGGTGACAAAACTTCAAGTAGGATGGCAATAAAAAGGGTAAATAGTACCTATGCATGTTGGGTATTGTTCTGCTTGGCAGACCTTGCGCTTTCAGATTAATCTTGTTTTTTCTTGTTTGCATATTTATATTTTAGGAAAACATGTTATTTATTTAGTTTTTTTATTCATTTTTTAGGGAAACCCTGTGCAACCTAAGAATTCTTTGAGGGATTACTCCCAGAAAGGTGAGCCTACTACAACAAGCTGGGTACTCTTAGAAAGCTTAACATGTGTACTTTCAGGGAATATATGGTTTATGAGGCATATTTCAAATGTAAAGGTTTGTTTTGGTTGAAAATTTGCAAGGTGCGCACTTTGTCTGCAGAACTGAAATTTTCAAGTAAAATTACTGTTATGTGCACGCTTTACTTTGTGGTGTTTGCCAACTCTTCCCTTGACAGTACCTATGCATGTTGGGTATCGTTCTGTTCGAAGCATGTTGCTTTTTGATATTTTACTTGTTTTTCTTTGTTTGCCTATTGTTTTTTTTTTTTTAGGAAAATGTACCTTGATTCATCCTTTTTATTCTTTTTTAGGGAAACTTTGTGCAACCAAAGAATACATTGAGGGATTTCTTCCAGAAAACTAAGCCCACATAAACAAGCTTGGTACGCCTAGAAAGCTTGAGGTGTGTATTTCCAGAGAATAGTTTGTGGGGGATATGTCAAATGTAAATGGTTGTTATTCTGGAAAAACTGCAAGGTGCGCATAGGGCAGTTGTATTTTATCAGAAAATCTCCTAAAGCTCTGTTTCAGTTTGGGGGAGTCTCCTGGGCAGGAAAGGGTGTCTACCAATACATATGTGGTACCACTGTGACCGAGAGAAATTGGGGTTTCGCACGCAATAAGATTTTATTGAAAAACTTATTACAAGAAAACACTACAAATTTTTTTAGTTTTTGCACATATTTCACCAAAAAGTATTGAGAATACACTAAAAAAGGGCCAAACAACACATTTCATGTTGAAGCCCAGACTCTGTTGAAAAAAAATTATATCATTTTTTCTGGTAAATCCCTGGAAATCCTTTAAAAAATCACAGTTGAACATGTGTAGCGCTAGATAGTGAAACATGGTCTGGCAACAGAGGGTGACAAAAGTTGCAGGTGGCCTGCAGCGAAAGGGTTAACCCTTTCAGTGCCAAGCACGTAGTTTCTACGTGCTTGCTTCTACTCCACTTAAGTGCCAAGCACGTAGAATCTACGTGCTTGAATTTCCCCCCTGCTAGTAAAAAAAATAAAAATCACAAATACTCACTTGACCCCTCGTTGGATCCGGCTGTGTCTCCTCTTTAATTTGGTGCCATCCGATCCCCCGTGGGGGGTCGGATGGCTCCAGGAGAGCCCCCGGAATAGCCCCCCCCGTTTGGCAGCAGCAGCTGCTAACTGTAAAAAAAAAAGAAAAAAAAGAAATGACATTTACTTACCTGCAGTCGCGCTGCCTCCCTCCGATCGCCCCCCCCCCCAGCCTCTTCAGCTTCAGGGGAGAGCCTGAAAGGGCTCTCCCCCTCCTCTCCCGACGGGCGCCGCCATCTTGTTGTTAAGCCCCGCCCCTTTGGGGACGGGGCTTATGACGTCACTCCCGGGCCTCTTGCTGCCTCTCCTCGGCTCAGCTGTCAGATGCCCTGGTGAACGCTGGGCAGAGCAGTGGAGGGGCAGGGGATGCTCTGATCCCCTGCCCCCCCCCTCTGGCCAGCGATCACCAGGGCATCTGACAGCTGAGCCGAGGAGAGGCAGCAAGAGGCCCGTGAGGTGAGTAAAGTAAAAAAAAACTTTTTTATTTTTTTTTTTTAATAAATGACATTTTTGTGTGTGGTGTTTTTTTATTTTTTATGTTAACCCTTTGTGAACTGGTAAGGGGTCCATGAGACCCCTTATACCAGTTCACAAGGCTGGGGTCTGGCAAGCCACCTGCAACTAGCAGGTGGCTTGCCATTAACCCCCGCACCCCCAATTACCTGCCTCCCCAAAGCCCAGGGGGGGGGGCAGAAGAGCCCGGGCCCACACAGGGTATGTGGGCTCGTAGGCTGCAGGGTGGGGGGCCACAAAAGCTGGCCCCTCCACTCTGTTCCTACAAGCCCCCATAGCTGGTCCCGGGCTGGTCATGACGGGTAAGGGGGACCCTACGTCATTTTTTTTTTAATTTTAAGGGTTAGGGTTAGGGTTAGCCTAACCCTAACCCTAAGCCTTAAAATTAAAAAAAAAAAAGGGTCCCCCCCCCTAACCCTAACCCTTAAAATTAAAAAAAAAATGACATAGGCGGGGGGGGGGGGGGGTGGGTCCCCATTTTTGGGGGGGAATTTTTATTTTTGTATATTTTTTTTTTTTTACGGGTTAGGGTTAGCCTAACCCTAACCCTTAAAATTAAAAAAAAAAATTAAAAACATTTTTTTAAGGGTGAGGGTTAGGGTTAGGCTAACCCTAACCCTTAAAAAAAAACAAAAAAAAAATGACATGGAGGGTCCCCATTTTTTGGGGGGAATTTTTATTTTTGTATATTTTTTTATTTTTAAGGGTTAGCCTAACCCTAACCCTTAAAATTCCCCAAAAAAAGGGGGGACCCTATGTCATTTTTGGGGGGATTTTTGAGGGTTAGGGTTAGCCTAACCCTAAACCCTTAAAATTACCCCAAAAAATGTCCCCCCCCCCCCTGGAAGGGGGAACCCTATGTAATTTTTTTTTTTTAATTAACCCCTTATGTTTATAGTGTGGATAGTAGTTGTATTTTATTTGTAAATGTAATAAAGTGCTCTTTTCAGTTTGGGGGGGTCTCCAGGGCGAGAATGGGGGGGCTACCGATACATATGTGGTACCGTTGTAATCGGGAGAAATGGGGCTATCACATGCAATATGGTTTTCATTAAAAAAAAAAAGGTTTTATTTAAAATAAAGGAAACAATTTAAAAAAAAAAAAAAATTATATATATATATATATTTTTTTTTTTAAGCAGAAATATTCAAAAAACAGTAGAAAAATTACAAACAAGACATTTCATGTTAAAGCCTAAACTCTGCTGCAAAAAATGTATATGTAATGTATATAATTTTTCTGGAAATTCGAGCAAAAATCACGGTTAATCATGCCGCAAAATGGGGAAAAATGACCTGTCAACAGAGGGTGACAAAACTTCAAGTAGGCTGACAATTAAAAGGGTTAATAGTACCTATGCATGTTGGGTATTGTTCTGCTCGGGGGACCTTGCGCTTTCAGATTTAGCTTGTTTTTTCTTGTTTGCATATTGATATTTTAGGAAAACATGGTTTTATTCTGCTTTTTTATAATTGTTTTTAGGGAAACCCTGTGCAACCTAAGAATTCTTCAATGGATTACTTCCAGAAAGATGAGCCCACTACAACAAGCTCAGTACTCTTAGAAAGCTTAACATGTGTACTTTCAGGGAATATATGGTTTGTGGGGATATTCTAAATTTAAAGGGTTGTTTTGGTTGAAAAATCGCAAGGTGCGCACTTTGTCTGCAGAGCTGAAATTTTTAAGCAAAATTACCGTTATGCGCATGCTTTACTTTGGGGTGTTTGGCAACTCTTCCCTTGACAGTACCTATGCATGTTGGGTATTGTTCTGTTCGGGGGTTGTTGCTTTTTCAGATTTTACTTGTTTTTTTCTGTTTGCATATCGTTTTTTTTAGGAAAATGTGGCTTTGATTCTTCTTTTTTATTCTTTTTTAGGGAAACTCTGTGCAACCAAAGAATTGATTGAGGGATTACTTCCAGAAAATTGCGCCCATGTCAACAAACCTGGTACGCCTAGAAAGCCTGAGGAGGTGTATACTTCCAGAGAATATATAGTTTTTGGGGGGTATTTCAAATTTAAAGGGTTCTTTTTCTGGAAAGACCGCAAGGTGCGCTTAGCGCGGTGCATAGTTGTATTTTATCTGAAAATCTCCTAAAGCGCTGTTTCAGTTTGGGGGAGTCTCCTGGGCAGGAAAGGGTGTCCAACAATACATATGTGGTAACGCTGTAACCGGGATTAATTGGGATTTCACACGCAATAATATTTTATTGACAAACTTACATTTTTTATTACAAAAAAAACACTACAAATTGCAAAAAATTGATTTTTTTTATTTTTTTTCACATATTTCACCCAAAAGTATTGAGAATACACCTAAAAAATTACAAACAAAACATTTCATGTTAAAGCCCAGACTCTGCTGAAAAAAACAATATATCATTTTCCTGGGAAATCCCTGGAAATCCCTTCAAAAATCACATTTGAACATGGGGAGCGCAAAATAGTGCAAAATGGTCTGGCACCAAGGGTGACAAAAACTCCAGGTAGGCTGGCAGCGAAAGGGTTAAAGCACACCTCACCTCATCTGGCATTACGATCGGAGGATGATGGGTCTGTTGGCGGCGATGCACGTTGCGGGCGCCGATGGTCCCCGCGTCCTGCATGGGCCTCAGCGCAGGTCAAGGCATGTTGTTGAATATATTGACAGCATAGTAACTGTTGCACTCCACTTGCTCCGCCCTTATCTAAAGTACTCTCTAGAATGCTAAAGAAGTATGGTCAAAGCACAATTCTATGTAACACAAATTGCAATTATCTACCCTGCGCGGGATGGCTGTATTAACTGTATGCTCTCCATACCTGTATTGTTGAAAACCCAATAAAAATATTGAAACAAAAAGAAAAAAAAAAAAAAATCAGCAAGGCCATCTCAGCCACAGCTCATGGAGTCACTAATGCTCTATGATGACACTCCTAGTTGGCATACCATGGGCCATTCACCTACTTATACTCCTGTTGCAGATCTAGGCTTTCCAGGTGCCCAACAACTTCTGTTGGAGGATGAGGATGTGGCCAGTGGACCATCGCAGGACACTTTTGATGAATGATGATGAAACTCTAGTGCCAATTGCTACAGCTTTCTTGCCTGGTGTATGTGCTCAACTTTGTGGTGTAGAGCTTCCTGGCCTGAAATGTGCACGCACTGTCAGCGTTCCCACCCTGCTGCTTCTCACCTCTCTGCTCTGCAGAGGAACTTCGGACTTCCTATTTACTGTCTCATATGTGACTTGCTAACTAAGTGGAATTCTACTTTGTATATGCTGGAAAGGCGTGTGAGCAGCAGCTGGCAATAGTGGAGTTCCAGCTCCAAAATACCCGGTTGAGTCAAAATGCAGACCAACATCACTTCTCTTCATGAGGGGCATTTGTGCTGTGCCATTACCCCCAAATTGACCTCTGACACCTGTTAAAAAATAATATTTTATTATTTACTTTCTTAGTTTATGTATTTATTTTTCTCTATCCGATTTTGTGTAGGACAATTGCCCTGGTATTCCTCAGGAATTTGCAGCCGTCTAGGCCTTACTACCCCTATTTTACAGCCATTTTTGTGGTTCTCAAGCTTGGGTCCCTATTGACTTCAATGTGGTTCGGGTCGAGTTTGGGGACCCAAACCGAACTTTTGCGGGAGGCTCGACCGAACTTTCTGAACCTCAGCTTCTATGGGTTCACTCAACACTATGTATCATCAAAGCAGAAGATCCCCATAACACCAAGTCATGACACCTCACCACCCACCCACTTTTGATATGCTGAGAAGCACAGGAGGGGGCAGGGCCAGATTAAGGCTGCCCCTGGTATGGAGCATTTTTTTATGCCCTCCCACCAACCAACATCACTCCTCCACCACACACTCCCCAAACCCCAACTGTCTCAACTGTCAACAATTTGAGATTATAAGTTTCACAACACCCTGTTGGAAAACATTTACATGCCCCCAATGCACATGAATACCTTTAAAAGCAAAATTCCACACAAACCTCAGATCAGTGGGTTGCCAGAGGGCACAATGCCTTCTAACCTTTCTAAAACAACTCAGGATAAATGCATTAAAAATGAATACAGCTCAGTGCAGTGCCTGTCATGTGGTGACCATGAGTGACCTGTCTCTGGGTCACATTTGGAATATGTATTTATGTAAAACAGGAAAAGCTCCATAGTACCAATGGCTGTATTTAAAAAATATGCCACCATTTGCAATAGTGCCCCTAAAGCCCTGACATTTCCTGCATTAATGGCCGCCCAAAATGAGGGTAAATCTGCTATCAAAATTACCAGCACATATATACAGCTCCTACTAGAGAGTTGCTCTTTTTCCTTTATTCCTTTTTTCAATGGTACCCCAGACACCCCTATGTGATTAATGTGTGAAATACGTTTCTGAACAGGTCGCATAAACTAACTGGAACTTAGCTTCGGTTTTCATCCTGAAGCTGAAACCCAGGGGTTTTAGTCCTCATCATTACGATGTCTGAAATATGGTACTTAAGTTGGAATGGATCAGGGTCCTCAAGGACTGGCAATGGATGGGAAGGACCCCCATCCCCCTGATGTATCAAGAGAGGTGCAAAGTGTCCACTCCATCTGAGAGCTTACTGAAAAACAGGCTGAAGGATGACTGCAGGGGGTTTTGATTTTCCTCTGAATACCAAACAAAGGTTGGACTACATAGTGCACCCTCAAAGCCAACCTGCATCAGATTATATTCTGCTGGACACAAACCTCATTCTCATTATAATGTCCCTCAGCATGCACATGCCTTGTATTCCTTGTCCCCACATCAGTTACAATTACTGAAGGTCTGAGCAGCTGCCACCCCTCCTTTGTATCCCTACAACTACTCAAGTACGCCCAACTCTCTATACTGCAACATAAAAGAGGTTCAAGGCACTGCCTTGGAAAGAACCCTTTGGGGGATGATAGGTGAAAATGATTCTTTATGCCTTCACAGTCAATGTGACTGCCATAGATCAACTGGTCAACAAAGGTTGGAACCCGCCTGCAACCAGTATTAATAAAGTGGATCAAAACTGGGGATTTTGACTATACCGTATTCTGTTCCTCTCCCCCGGGTCATCCAGATTTGGGATGTCCCGGTGTATAAACCCACCTTTCCTCAGTCCTACGTGGCTTGTGCAGGCCAAAAAGCAGATAAGGGCTGGATAGAGCAGAATAGAGCCGAATGCAGCTGAGCACACCGCCACACATCTCCGCTAACCTCTAGCAGGGGTCCCCTTCACTGACTATTCACAAATTCCTGGTGCAGATACATGCCTACATATTATGTAGTGTGGCCGTATTATTGAATCAGTGATCAGGAACATCACAAATCCAGAGTCTCTGAAGAGAGGGGAACAAGAGGCCCTGTAGTCTTATATACTTCAGTGCCACTCAAGATGGATTTTGGTCCACTTCCACTTTAAACTGGAGGAAAAAGACAGAAGGAAAAAAGGAAGAAGGAAGGAATGATAAGTAAGGTCGATAGGAAAGAAAGAGGGAGGAAAGAAGAAATGAGGGAGGAAAATAAAGAAAGAATGTACAAAACTTAAAATAAGGTAGGAAAGAAGAAAGTGTGAAAAAAAGAAAAGAAAGAAATAATGAAGGGAGGAAGAAAAAAAAAGAAAAGAGAAGGAAAGCAGGAAGAAAGGAAAGGAAAGTAAGGAAAGAGGGAAGGAATGGAAGAAAGAAAGAAAGAAAAAGAAAGTAGAAAGAAGGAAAGAAAGAGAAGGCAAGCAAGCAAAAAAGAAAGAGGGAAGGAAAATAAAGTGAACAAAAAAAAGGAAAAAAGGAAAAGACGAAGGACAGGAAAAGAGGTTGGAGAAAAGTAGCTGTTTCATGTTGTTTAGACCATTTACCAAGACTCAGCACCTCTGTGCTCAATCGATGTGCACTGTGCAATTGTACGGCGGCCATCTTTATTTGAGGCATTTATCTTACTATACACTTGGTGCAGCCGCGCGAGTATATCGTATATATACATATTTACACCTTGCGGAGCAGGGCTCTGGCAGCACAGGTGTCCGCTGGCCAGTGGGAGGAACTGTGATTGGAGGGGTATAGTGCCAGAACCTGCAAAGGAACAGATAGGGCCTTGTATATATACCTCACCCTTGGAAGAGGTGTGGTAGCCACGTGGGTGCTACAGGAACGCTGCCCTGCTGACTTACACCCCTACATTTTGGTGATATACCCTCCTTTTGCATTTATTACTTTTCCCCCTTTTGCATTTTGGGATTGTTTATTTTTGCTTTTCTCTTTATTCTGTATTGATGATAGTCATTTAATAGTCATTTATTACTTATTTAATAGTGTGTTTAGGTTTACAGTGTCTCTTAGTCATGGAGAGAATCGTACATCACTTTATAACTTGTTTGGCAGCTTTGAGATACCATTAATTACAGGATGGTCTATCCCATATAGATGCATTTATTGTCCGCTTTATGGTATTCTATATATATTCAGTGATTAGGGGTTTAGCTGTGGGGTCACCTCATTTTTTCATTATGTCTTTGTATGATGTCTGTTGATTATATGTTTTGGCAATAACATTTTTTGAGTATTAGTAGGTTTTCCTTGGCCCAATCCTTCTGGTGGCCCTGCTTAGTTTTCAGTAGTGCACTTGGAAATTGCATACCAGTCTGTGAGTTTATTGTATAATGTGCAGTGCGACCTTTGGTTTTGGTTTTCAATTGCCTGTCTCGCACGGGGCTTGAGGCTTAAATAAGCCTGGGCAGGAGTGACAGATTTCTTGAATTCTCTGCGATTGGGGACTGGGGAGGGACATGGTAGCAAAAAGGAAAAGAATAACTACCACCAATATAAAGTTCCCTATCTCCGCAGTGAGGGGCTCACTCACGGCCTGGAGAGGCATGAATTTCAGCCATTTCAGAGCATCAGTAGCAGGAAAGAATCTGTTTAGTTCATGAAGCAGTTATTTCATATTACCTGTTATGTTATCTAAAATTTCTGAAAACAGCAACCAGTTGTTTTAAGAGAACAATAACCTAAACAACAGTACTAAGCCTTTAATTGTAACCAAGGACTGTTCTGTTCTCACATCAATAAATCAAAAGCTCATTGTTGGATTTTAAATCCACATTATTGCACAACTATTTAATTATACATATGTATGTGGTTCTGCCATTTGTCAGTGAACAAAGAAGTATTTTATCAGTCCCTGTCCTTCAAAGTAATATTTGCATTAAAAAATCCATTCAACGCAAGATTAAATGCTTCAAGAAGATATATCAGTAGAACTATGTCAACGCAACTGGACTTGCTAATAACAGATCGACAAAAGTCTTAAATCACAGTAAAGGAAGCATCTACCACACTAAAATCACGCAAAACTATGTGCTATGTGAATGTTGAGACGGACACAATATACACAATATAAACCCAGAGGTTATCCAGTACAAAATATCATGGTGATTTGCATATTGTAGGACAAAATGTAAACAGATTTAATTCTCGGAATCTTTCCTCATAACTAAGATCCTTCATTCCTCGTATTAGTTTGGTGGCTCTCCTCTGCACCCTTTCCATAGTCAGAGCGTCCCTTCTTTGAATGGGTGCCCAGGACTGGACGGCATATTCCAGGTGAGGGCGCACCAGTGCCTTGTAAAGAGGCAAAATGACATCCCTATCCCATGATTACATGCCTCTTTTAATTCATGATGACTTCTTGGTGGCCTTGGAAGCAGAAGCCAAGCAGGTTAGTCTGTCAGCTTCTGTCCTTAGTAAAACCATGCTGATTGTCACATATTATGCATAGTTACATATTTGAGTATGTAGTCCCTTAATAGCCCCTCAAGCAATTTTCCCACAATTGATACTTAGGCTATTGCCATCAGTGGCATTTCCTGTGTTGGCTCCTTGCTCCCCCTTTGTGTACACAGAGCTAAAGAATCCATTTAACAGCCCCGCCTTCTCTTCATCCCCAATGACCATTTTCCCATTATCATTAATTAGGGCACCTACCTGTTCTGATTCAGTTTTCTTTGAATTTATTTGTTGTATATATTTGTTTTGCTTTCTTTGGCCACATCTCTTTCATTTTTTGTTTTCACCAATCTATTATCTTTCTTATATGCTTTATTTACTAATTTATACTTTTCAAGGGTTACAGAGTGCAGAGCCTTGTAATGATTAAATGCCCTTTTCTTGTTCTTGATTGCCCATTTAACCCGCAGGTGTCAGCCGTTATGGGTTTAATGTTACCCATAGGAATACATTTTGCAACGTTGGTACTCATAATTGATTTAAAGCATTCCCATTTGGCATCTGTCTCCTCATTCTTGAACAGATGCTCCCAGTCAATGTCCTGGAGTGCAGCTCTGAGACTGGGGAAGTTGGCCTTCCTAAAATTTAGTGTTTTTGCCCTCCCAGACAAAAAAATCTTTCTTACAGTTTATGTTAAATACAACTATATTGTGGTCACTGTTACCAAGATTTTAACGGACCGTTACTTCCCTATCAGGTCATCATTATTTGATATTACCAGATCTAAAAGAGCATTACCCCTAGAAGGTGCCTCCACGAATTGATTCATATAGTAATATTGTAGCAAGCTGAGGAAAGCTCTCCCCCTTGTAGAAGAAGCATAACCATGTCTCCAGTCAATTCTTGGGTAGCTGAAGTCCCCCATCACCACCAATGTACCAGCCTGTGTAGCCTGCTCTATCTGTTTATGCAGCTGTCCCTCTATTTCCTCAGTTATGTTTTGGGGTCTATAGATTACACCAAATTGTATTTTAACATTGTTTACATCGCCCCTCATTAATATATGCTCTTTTTTGCTTTACATAGAGACACACTCCGCCCCCTTTCCTTTTTGCTCTGTCTTTACAAAAAACCTTTTGACAGTCCAGTCATGTGTGAAATCCAGCTATGTCTCAGCCACATCAATAACATCGATATTTTCTTCCAGAACCAGAGACTCAGAGCTCCCCCACTTTACTTGCCAGACTTGCAATTTGTTTCTATCTAGTTTGACACGATGAGTTTAGTATTAGCTTCTGCAGTAATGTATCCACCTAATTTGTCAATACTGTTTTGCAACACATGGATCTCCTTATCCATCCGTCCTCTCCCCTTCTAATTCTCCACCCACCATCATATGCTGTCCCCTAAGTAACCTATCTTCCCCTTGTTTTCTCTCTTGCTCTCCCCCCTCATCTCTAGTTTAAATACCCCTCCACCTTCTTCTAGTATCCTTTTACCCAGTACAGCAGCCCCCCACTTCCATTCAGGTACAAATTATCTTTAGAATACAGTTTGTACCCCAATAAAAAGTCAGCCTAGTTTTCTAGGAACCCAAATCCTTCCCTGCACCAGGACTTGAGCCATGCATTTAACTCTCTAAGCTCCACTGTCATTCATGTGTAGCGCAAGGCACAGATAGTATTACAGAGAATACAACCTTGGAGGTCCTTCTCTTCAACTTGGTGCCTAATTTCTTAAATGTATTCTTAAGGATCCACTATCTCCCATTAATTATGTCATTGCCCCCCACGTGGACCACAACAGCTGGGTCATCCCCAGCCCCTCCCAATAATTTGTCCATCCTTTCCACCATGTGTCGAACCCTGGCACCAGGGAGACAGCAAACCATTCGGGTTCGGGACAAAATATTCTATAAGTCCGTCTAATAATAGAATCCCCTATTACCACTAACTTTCTAGTCCTACCTACAGCCCCAGCCACCCACTCACTAGCTGGGCTGTCCTCCTGGCTGTTAGGGAGAACAGTATCCGGTAGGGCTGACATCTCTTGCATCATTTCCCAACTTGGCAATTTTACTAAGGTGCACAGACACAGGTATGGCCTTCCTTTTCTGTTAACCCTTTTTACTCCCTCTATCTACATTTACCCAGCTACTTATTTGCTCCTCCTGACCCATTACTCCACCCTCTGTCTCTACCCCACCTAATTTTTTTCCAACTGTGATTATGTTTATTACAACCCTTTGATCTGGTTAAACTGATCCTGGGGAGGGTGGTATCATGATGGACTTATTAACTTATATGTCAGTGTCAGTGGAGTTTGTTATATCATTACACTTGAGCCTCTGGGGTAGAGCCTATATGCTATTTTTTTGCATTTTGGTCAGTTATTTATTTTTCTATTTATGCAAAATGATATGGTCTCAGTATATAACCTGAGGCTCTGGCCATTAAGGGTTAATGTACATTTCTACGCAAGAGCCGGAATCTACCCAATGCATCCATTTCAATTGGCTACAGCTTGGTTGCTCCTTGCTAACTGAATGGAATTCCACCCACTGATATTTAAACTCTGCTTACTCTATCCATTGTTTGTCATGAATAAGGACTCATAGTCCGAAACGCGTTGGCGTTGGGGCCCTTCATGTATTTTCTATTATATGCTTTAAACCTGCTGAATTATTGCTTTTAAAATCAAGAAAAAAAAAAGAATTTTATCATCAATCGCTGGCTGGCTACATTTTCTCTACTCTACCCCACCTAATGCATGCTCTGTAAGCAGAATGATTTGCACTGACACAAATCAATATATACATATTTTTGCCCTGCCCTGTAGACATTTTTAAGGGCACCTGGCTTACATTTAAATTTGTCGCATTTAGGAAGGTTATTGGGGTGGGCGTACTCTGGTTTTAATGTGTGTTGTGTTTATGTTGGTTTAAAATTTTTTCATTAATAAAATGTTTTTTTTTTGTTGTATTTTTTTGTGGTGCTCCTTCTAGTGGTGGGTGTTGAGTCTTCTCTTCGCCACTTCTTTCCCCAGTTACAAAAACAGCTGTAATAACTCAATTTTAGTGGTTACAGTTGCAGCACTTTCGCTTTTAACTTCTTATTTTAGCTCTATAACACTTAGGCAATAAACACTTAAAGTCCCCAATATAAATTTCCTTAATGAAAAGTCTCCTCACTTATAATATAACCTCACTTGAAAATATAACAAGAACTTGCAAAAGCTCCTGAACTCGATTTAAAACATTCTTATTTTTAGCAAAGCAATACTTCCTTTCCCCAGTGTCAGTCTCTGTCTGGCTTGGCAAACATGGTCCCCCTGCATTGTTTTGGTGAGAAGTAGAGGGGTGTCTTTCTACAGTTCGCCTCGGGTAGCACAGAGGCTAGGTTCACCCCGTCTGTAACCCTATCTGCTCTAGCAGAAAACCCATGTCTGCCATTTTAAACCAAAGGGGAATATTGATGATACAGAAACCTCATACTGTGAGATGAGCCTCTAACTCCATATTGTGATAGCAGACAGTAATTACATTACAGCAACTATCCCCATATCAACTACAAAAAAACAAACATTAGTCGCTGCTGATGTCATTTTCACAATATAAAAATGGTATGCATCATAAAAAGACAGACTAAATGGGCCTTTTTCTTGGCAGCAAATCTAACCAGAGGCTATTGTCTTCCAAACATAACACTTAAAGAGGATAGTGGTATGAGATATTGGGAAACCAATAAGGAACTCAGCCATTATGTTCAGTCTAACCTTTCACAAGCATTTCAAGAAGTTCCAGACATTGCGACAGAATGACTTGTTTATATAACCCATAAACAAACCATCTGCTGACGCAAAGAGCCTAAAGCCCATTCTAATAATAATCACCAACATTCAGATGCTCAGATGCACAAAAGAACTTTTCATTTTGTCATAGACATTGTATTTTGGTATCTGTAGGATAGTACAGCAACTGGTGGTAAATGCACTGGTGGTAGCACCCCTCCACACAGGGCTTTTGGCCAAGCTCACCAAACATAGGGACTGGTAACTCTAAGCTTGAAAGCAGTGTTACCAGCTTTTGTGCTCTTTCAACAGCAGGTTGGCATGGGCAGCAGGCTCTTCTAAATATTCATTGCCGATGGAGATGTGAGTAATCATGCTGGGGTTTTTGGTAAGCCATCCTCTGGCATGTTTGGCAGGTGGCTTGACGGCTCTCTACCCATTACACTAGTATAGGCTTCCTTTTTAATGCTCAGCTTCTACTTGCAGAAGTGGTCAAAGTGACCTCTCTGCCAGCATTTGGGCTGAAGGCGGACAAAGGGCCGCATCTGTAAGCCCTGACATTCTGCCAGGGAGAATCTCTGCCACTGAAGAGGAAGTCTTTTATATAGGTAGAGTGATCGCATCTTCTGGGATTTAAGTTGACAAACATCACCTGTCCTTACACCCTGGCAAGTCATCCACTAACAGGTTGGGCAGGGTGTTTGCCACCCCCTAGCCTTTGAAATAGCAAAGGGTCTTTTAGACTTATTATCAATTCACCAGTAGGGAAAAGTAAAAAAAAAAACTGACTGATTCCTTGAAAAATAACATTTCAGTAAATGTAAGATTACACTATTCAGTTCTAATCTCTATATTCAGTGATGGACACTGTCCGCCTTCTGTCAATGGCTCCCAGTAGGGGTGTAGCTGGGGGGAGCAGGGGGGACTTACCCCGTAAGCAGCAGGTCAAGGGGGCACCAAAGGGGGGCCTGAGAAAAGGTGGGAGTGCAATTTCAAATCTTTGCCCTGGGTACCAGAAAGCCTTGCTACTCCTCTGGCTCCCAGGCCCCCAACAGTTCCTCTTTTGCAAGCAAAGTGGTCACTTTGACATTTAGGTTGATGGGGGAAAAAGGTCTCCCATCCAATTTATATTTCCTGTTTTCTTTAGCACAATAGCCTCGATTCAGAGAGACACAAAAAAACTTCCGTTTTCGTGCCGATCTGTTTTTTTTGTGAAATGCTTCCGTTCTCGTATGAGCGTTCGAGCGATTCAATGCATGCATTGAAAACCTTCTGTAAAGTTTCCCTCCATTTGTACGGCAGATTACGAATTACGAGGATGTCATTTTCCATCCAGACTTTTCCGTTTCATTTTCACATGTTACAACGTAGGCTTTCGTTTTTGCCCTTTTCCCATCGTATCCTCCAACGAATCCTTTAAGTTTCCCGTTTGATTCTGTTTCCCTTTTTCAATAAATATTCGTCCAGACGGAAATCCTTACCATCTTGCGCCTGCGCACTACAAACTTAACTCATTAAAGTGCTTGCCTATATATTTGCCACCCCCACTTCTACTACAATGTTTAGCTAAATCACTTAGCACTATCCTCCATCTTCCCTTTCGGACCCTTAAAGCTCACCCAAACCACTTCTCGGTTATGTTCTTCTTCCATTTTAGCCCCCTAAAACTTACCCAAATCACTTCTCGGTCATGTGAATATTCATCTTTAAATATTTCTGGGCCCATTAGTTTTGTGTTAATGTATTTTGTAAATGAAATGACAATGTAACATTTTTTTTTATAGCATCATAAAATATAAAATTTTTAAAAATGTTGAAAATTTAAAATTTTTACAACTATAAAAAACAAAATACATAGCAATGGCAGGCCACTGAACATTATTCTTCATCTGTGGTCCCCAACGAGTTGCGCTGCTCCTGCATCTCGCCCACCAACTGAAGCACCCTGACACTCAGTTGTGCCACTCTGGCATGTGTGGTCCCTGTTAAAAAAACGTAAATTAAAATTTTGGTGGTCATACTGCAGTGCCCCCCCCCGTATGGTCCAAACACCTAAATCTGGACTTCAAAAGCCAGAGGGCCCTCGCCACCACGGCCCGGGTTTTGCATAGTGCCCGATTAGAGAACCCCTGGCCCACATTCTGCAGGCAAAGAACGGGCATCAGGAGCAAGGGCGAGTGGCACATCTTGCAGTTCCTGCAACCAAATATAAAATAATTACACAAAGCAAAGGTGAGCAACTAAAACAATAACTCCTACAACAAATTAAGATTCAAGTTCAACAATCCAAATATAATTCACAAAGGACATAAGTCTAAAAAAATATAGCAATTAGAGATGAGCGAACTTTTGAAAAATTCGATTCGACTGATTCGCCGAATTTTCCGACAAAAAACGTTTCGACCCGAATTTATTCGCGAATTTCTGAGCCTCCTAGAGCCTCAATAGGGTTGTAAACCATTCTGCCTTGCTGAAACACGCACAGGATGCGTGCTGGGTTAGTTAAATAATACTTTGAATAAATATCACATGCAGATCAGAGGCATCGCTAATAGAATCGCAGAGCGGCACGATTGCAGAGAGTTGAAGTGGCATCACTATGAGGGGCAGGAGCCCAAACATTGGCTGAAAGAGACACTGGAGTTGGCAGCAGCAGGAGCCCAAAAATTGACTGACACACCCTGGAGTTTCAAGCAGCAGAAGCAGCAGCAGCAGGAGCCCAAACATAGCTTGAAAGAGACACTGGAGTTGGCTGCAGGAGCCCAAAAATTGGATGAATCACACCCTGGAGTTGGCAGCAGCAGCAGCAGGAGCCCAAACATTACTTTAAAGAGACACTGGGGTTGGCTTCAGGAGCCCAAAAATTGGATGAATCACACCCTGGAGTTGGCAGCAGCAGCAGCAGGAGCCCAAACATTACTTTAAAGAGACACTGGGGTTGCCAGCAGGAGCTCAAAAATTGGATGAATCACACCCTGGAGTTGGCAGCAGCAGCAGGAGCCCAAATATTACTTTAAAGAGACACTGGGGTTGCCAGCAGGAGCCCAAAAATTGGATGATTCACACACTGGAGTTGGCAGCAGCAGCAGCAGGAGCCAAAATATTACTTTAAAGAGACACTGGAGTTGGCAGCAGGAGCCCAAAGATTGGATGAATCACACCCTGGAGTTGGCAGCAGCAGCAGCAGGACCCCAAACATTACTTTAAAGAGACACTGGGGTTGGCTTCAGGAGCCAAAAAATTGGATGATTCACACCCTGGAGTTGGCAGCAGCAGCAGCAGGAGCCAAAACATTACTTTAAAGAGACACTGGGGTTGGAAGCAGGAGCCCAAAAATTGGATGATTCACACCCTGGAGTTGGCAGCAGCGGCAGCAGGAGCCCAAACATTACATTAAAGAGACACTGGGGTTGGCTTCAGGAGCCCAAAAATTGGATGAATCACACCCTGGAGTTGGCAGCAGCAGCAGCAGCAGGAGCCCAAACATTACATTAAAGAGACACTGGGGTTGGCTTCAGGAGCCCAAAAATTGGATGAATCACATCCTGGAGTTGGCAGCAGCAACAGGAGCCCAAACATTACTTTAAAGAGACACTGGGGTTGGCTTCAGGAGCCCAAAAATTGGATGATTCACACCCTGGAGTTGGCAGCAGCAGCAGCAGCAGGAGCCCAAACATTACATTAAAGAGACACTGGGGTTGGCTTCAGGAGCCCAAAAATTGGATGAATCACACCCTGGAGTTGGCAGCAGCAGGAGCCCAAACATTACTTTAAAGAGACACTGGGGTTGGCTTCAGGAGCCCAAAAATTGGATGAATCACACCCTGGAGTTGACAGCAGCAGCAGCAGGAGCCCAAACATTACTTTAAAGAGACACTGGGGTTGGCTCCAGGAGCCAAAAAATTGGATGAATCACATCCTGGAGTTGGCAGCAGCAGCAGGAGCCCAAACATTACTTTAAAGAGACACTGGGGTTGGCTTCAGGAGCCCAAAAATTGGATGATTCACACCCTGGAGTTGGCAGCAGCAGCAGCAGGAGCCCAAACATTACTTTAAAGAGACACTGGGGTTGGCTTCAGGAGCCAAAAAATTGGATGAATCACACCCTGGAGTTGGCAGCAGCAGCAGGAGCCCAAACATTACTTTAAAGAGACACTGGGGTTGGCTTCAGGAGCCCAAAAATGGGATGAATCACACCCTGGAGTTGGCAGCAGCAGGAGCCCAAACATTACTTTAAAGAGACACTGGGGTTGGCTTCAGGAGCCCAAAAATTGGATGAATCACACCCTGGAGTTGGCAGCAGCAGCAGGAGCCCAAACATTACTTTAAAGAGACACTGGGGTTGGCTTCAGGAGCCCAAAAATTGGATGAATCACACCCTGGAGTTGGCAGCAGCAGCAGGAGCCCAAACATTACTTTAAAGAGACACTGGGGTTGGCTTCAGGAGCCAAAAAATTGGATGAATCACACCCTGGAGTTGGCAGCAGCAGCAGGAGCCCAAACATTACTTTAAAGAGACACTGGGGTTGGCTTCAGGAGCCCAAAAATTGGATGATTCACACCCTGGAGTTGGCAGCAGCAGGAGCCCAAACATTACTTTAAAGCGACACTGGGGTTGGCTTCAGGAGCCCAAAAATTTAATGAATCACACCCTGGAGTTGGCAGCAGCAGGAGCCCAAACATTACTTTAAAGAGACACTGGAGTTGGCTTCAGGAGCCCAAAAATTGGATGAATCACACCCTGGAGTTGGCAGCAGCAGCAGGAGCCCAAACATTACTTTCAAGAGACACTGGAGTTGGCTTCAGGAGCCCAAAAATTGGATGAATCACACCCTGGAGTTGGCAGCAGCAGGAGCCCAAATATTACTTTAAAGAGACACTGGGGTTGGCTTCAGGAGCCCAAAAATTGGATGAATCACACCCTGGAGTTGGCAGCAGCAGCAGGAGCCCAAACATTACTTTAAAGAGACACTGGGGTTGGCTTCAGGAGCCCAAAAATTGGATGAATCACACCCTGTAGTTGGCAGAAGCAGGAGCCCAAAAATTGGCCTAAGGACATAAATATGTTTTGCACCATTTTGAAAGTGTAAAACGTGGCACCATGCTGAATCTAGTCGCATGCATCAGGCATTGGTGGGTGGAAATCCTGGCTGATCCATCCCTGATTCATTTTGACAAAGGTGAGTCTCTCCACATTTTTAGTTGACAGACGAGTTCTCCTCGCCGTAACTATGGCCCCCGCCGCACTAAACACCCGCTCAGATGGCACGCTACTTGCCGGGCAGGACAGTTTTTCCAGGGCAAACTCTGCTAGTTGCGGCCAAAAATCAAGTTTGGCTGCCCAGAAGTCCAGCGGATCCTCAAGGTGTGTTGGCATGGTCATGTCAAAGTATGACATGACCTGCTGGTTCAGGTCCTGCTCCAGGTCTTCCTGCTGCTCATGAGTAGCCTCACTATGCGGGTGTAGAAAGCTACTCATTAGCGACTGAAGACTGAGGCTGCTGCTGATGGAGCTGCTGCTGCTGCTCCTGCCAACCCCCCCAGCGGCCATGGCAGTGGAAGGTGAGCGCAGATGTCCCCTCGAGTCAGACCTGCGAGAGTATGGAGCATGGCGCAGATAGGCATCGGCCAACTGCCTACGTAGAATGTCTTTGTAGTAGTTCAGTTTGTCTTCCCTCTCGGTGGGTTTTAAAAATGCCCCCATTTTGTGCCGGAAGCGAGGGTCCAATAAGGTGGACAGCCAGAAGTCATCCCGCCGACAGATGGAAACAATTCTGGGGTCACTACGCAAGCACGTGAGCATGCTTCGTGCCATTTGCGCAAGTGACTCGGATGGACTACCTGTCTCCATCTCCACTGCATACTGCCACGGTGTGCCCGGGTCCTCTGTCTCGCCTTCCTCAAAAACCTCTAGCTCCTCTGGCTGCTCCTGCTCCTCCTCTCCTGTCCGCTGACTAGATAAACCAGCCATTTCGCCAAGCCTAAACTGTGTTTCGCTGGGCAACTCCTCCTCCTCTTCCTCCTCCTCCTCCAGTTCAGCTCCAATGGGGTTCATGTGGCCTGACCAGCCATGGTTTCCAACATATGCTGTAGTACATGAAGCAGTGGAATCACGTCGTTCATCCCGTAATCCTGCCGACTGACAAATAAAGTGGCTTCCTCAAAGGGCCTGAGCAAACGGCAGGTGTCACGTATGAGCTGCCACTGGTTGACATTGAAGTTACACAGGGGAGTCCCCCTATCTTCTTGGATCATCAGAAAATCCGTGATGGCTTTTCTCTGTTCATTTAATCGGTCCAACATGTGAAGGGTGGAATTCCAACGGGTGGAAACATCGCAAATCAGACTATGTTGGGGGATACAATTCTGACGCTGTAGCTCAAGAAGGGTGTGTTTGGCAGTGTATGAGTGGCTGAAGTGCATGCAAAGTTTCCTTGAAGTTGTTAGGATGTCTTGCAGATGAGGGGAACACTTCAGAAACCGCTTGACAACCAGATTGAAGGCGTGAGCCATGCAGGGGGCATGGGTCAGGCTTCCTTGGCGCAGCGCAGACAAAATGTTCTTCCCATTGTCGGTAACCATGATTCCCATTTTAAGTTTTCTTGGAGTAAGCCATGTTTGGATTTCCTGATGAATAAATTTAAGCAGTTCCTCCCCTGTGTGACTCCGTTCGCCAAGACAAACCATGTGAAGCACTGCGTGACACCTCCATGCCCTGCACACATGGTAGACTGGAGGGGCACTGAGACTTGAGCCTACAGTGGAGGGTGAGGAGATGGCGGAGGATGAGGAGGCCGAGTCACACAGTGTCACAGGCCCAACGGGCAGGGAACGCGGAGGCCGAAGCGGCGTGACCTGTCCAAGTTGCTGCTGCTGCAAAGGGACCACATTCACCCAGTTGGCCGTAAACGACATGTACTGTCCCTGACCGTAGTTACAGCTCCAGATGTCGGCGCTGCCATGCACTTTGCTACACACCGACAGGCTCAGGGACTGGCCCACCTTCTGTTCAACAAAAGTATGCAGCGCTGGTACTGCCTTCTTGGCAAAGAAATGACGGCTTGGGACTCTCCACCTCGGCTCGGCACAAGCCATCAGTTCTCTGAAAGGTGCAGAGTCCACCACCTGAAAAGGGAGCGACTGTAGCACCAGCAACTTGGACAGGAGCACATTCAGCTTCTGCGCCGTAGGATGAGTGGGCGCATACTGCTGTCTCTTGGACATGGCTTCGCTGATGGATTGCTGGCGGGATGCATGATTTGGAGGAGGAGGAGCAGGAGCGACAGAGGATGGGTATGACGCACAGCTGCCTTCGGCTGAGGTGCTGGAGCCTTGGCTGGCAGAAATTGGGAGCGGCGTGCCACTTGGTGAGGAAGCAGACTGGACCACCCCTTGGGAGCCTCGGTTCTCCCAGGTCGCTTTATGGTGACGCATCATATGTTGACGCAGGGCCGTGGTGCCAACATTTGGACCCTGGCCACGCTTCACCTTTTGCCTATATATCTTGCATGTGGCCATGTTACCCTCCTGCGGATGCTTCAGGAAAAACTGCCACACTGCCGAGTAGCTACTTTTCCCACCCCCTGGCCTCACTGATTCACTGCTGCTGTTGCCAACTCCAGGAACCCCTGCTCCACTACCTCCCGATAAGGTAGACTGTAGATAAGGTAGACTGACAGCAGGTGCTCTACCCCGGCCCCGGCCCCGGCCGGCTCCAGCCTTTGGAATTGTGCCCCCATGCTGACTGCTACCACCTTGCTGCCTCAGCTGCTGACTCCGGGGCAACCTGCGCCCCTCTTCTCCTGATGATGATGAAGCCCCTTCATCACCCGGCTCCCAAGTGCAATCGGCTTCATCGTCATCATCATCACAGAGTTGTGGCTGTACGTCACTGATGTTCGTGGATTCGTCAACAGTGTCTGGCGCAGGAGCTGGAACGCTCGCAGCACCCACGACACTGTCCACATCACTATTTGTCTGCCTAGCTAAAGAAGCCACCTCCATTTCTTGGCTGGGCAGTAGCTGCTGACTGTCCTCTATCTGATCGTCCTCCTCACTAAAGAGTGGAGCTGAACCCAAAGCATAGGATACGTTGCTGGGGGAGGGAACGGCGTAGGACAGAGGCAATGGGAGGACAGGGACTGCTCTCGGGCCATGCCAACTCAGGGTTGTGTCAGAGGAACCTACCGACCCTAGACTGGGGGTCTCAGACGTAAGTTGTGATGATGTTGTTGATGAGCGCGTCAACCAATCTACCAGGGCAGATGCTTTACTGGTGGAGACCCGACCGCTAGCAGACACTGGCAGATTAGGTCTCTCAGCGTGACTCCTGCTGCTACTGGCCCCCAGTCTGCTGCGACCTCTGCCTGTCGAATCTTGGCCTCTGCCACTCCTCTTTTCACTTCCAGGCACTTGTCTGCCCAACATAGTCCAACTGGCGTGGTAGTAGGTGATATTTTAAGAACCCCCAGGCAGCAGTGGGTCTATATGAAACAGAATATAATGCACACCAAAAGTGAGCAGTAACACTCAGCCTCCAACAGGCCTGCTTAGTGTAAATAAGAGAGCTGCTAGGTGTAAATAAAGGTCTTTATCAGGCCAAATTTCTATTAGAATAAGTGCAAAGGGTTATAGTGAAGAGAGGCTTGTGTAGTCACAGAATGGGATGCCCCAACAGCCAGCAGTGCACCTGGCAGCAGTACTACTATGCACAGAAAAAGTGTCTTTATCAGTAGTCACAGAATTGGATGCCCCAACAGCCAGCAGTGCACCTGGCAGCAGTACTACTATGCACAGCAAAAGTGTCTTTATCAGGCCAAATTTCTATTAGAATAAGTGCAAAGGGTTATAGTAAATAGAGGCTTGTGTAGTCACAGAATGGGATGCCCCAACAGCCAGCAGTGCACCTGGCAGCAGTACTACTATGCACAGCAAAAGTGTCTTTATCAGGCCAAATTTCTATTAGAATAAGTGCAAAGGGTTATAGTAAATAAAGGCTTGTGTAGTCACAGAATGGGATGCCCCAACAGCCAGCAGTGCACCTGGCAGCAGTACTACTATGCACAGCAAAGGTGTCTTTATCAGGCCAAATGACTTTTAGAATAAGTGCAAAGGGTTATAGTAAATAGAGGCTTGTGTAGTCACAGAATGGGATGCCCCAACAGCCAGCAGTGCACCTGGCAGCAGTACTACTATGCACAGCAAAAGTGTCTTTATCAGGCCAAATTTCTATTAGAATAAGTGCAAAGGGTTATAGTAAATAGAGGCTTGTGTAGTCACAGAATGGGATGCCCCAACAGCCAGCAGTGCACCTGGCAGCAGTACTACTATGCACAGCAAAAGTGTCTTTATCAGGCCAAATTTCTATTAGAATAAGTGCAAAGGGTTATAGTAAATAGAGGCTTGTGTAGTCACAGAATGGGATGCCCCAACAGCCAGAAGTGCACCTGTGAGCAGTACTACTATGCACAGCAAAAGTGTCTTTATCAGGCCAAATGACTTTAAGAATAAGTGCAAAGGGTTATAGTAAATAGAGGCTTGTGTAGTCACAGAATGGGATGCCCCAACAGCCAGCAGTGCACCTGGCAGCAGTACTACTATGCACAGCAAAAGTGTCTTTATCAGGCCAAATTTCTATTAGAATAAGTGCAAAGGGTTATAGTAAATAGAGGCTTGTGTAGTCACAGAATGGGATGCCCCAACAGCCAGCAGTGCACCTGGCAGCAGTACTACTATGCACAGCAAAAGTGTCTTTATCAGGCCAAATTTCTATTAGAATAAGTGCAAAGGGTTATGGTAAATAAAGGCTTGTGTAGTCACAGAATGGGATGCCCCAACAGCCAGCAGTGCACCTGGCAGCAGTACTACTATGCACAGCAAAAGTGTCTTTATCAGGCCAAATGACTTTTAGAATAAGTGCAAAGGGTTATAGTAAATAGAGGCTTGTGTAGTCACAGAATGGGATGCCCCAGCAGCCAGCAGTGCACCTGGCAGCAGTACTACTATGCACAGCAAAAGTGTCTTTATCAGGCCAAATGACTTTTAGAATCAGTGCAAAGGGTTATAGTAAATAGAGGCTTGTGTAGTCACAGAATGGGATGCCCCAACAGCCAGCAGTGCACCTGGCAGCAGTACTACTATGCACAGCAAAAGTGTCTTTATCACGCCAAATTTCTATTAGAATAAGTGCAAAGGGTTATAGTAAATAGAGGCTTGTGTAGTCACAGAATGGGATGCCCCAACAGCCAGCAGTGCACCTGGCAGCAGTACTACTATGCACAGCAAAAGTGTCTTTATCAGGCCAAATTTCTATTAGAATAAGTGCAAAGGGTTATAGTAAATTGAGGCTTGTGTAGTCACAGAATGGGATGCCCCAACAGCCAGCAGTGCACCTGGCAGCAGTACTACTATGCACAGCAAAAGTGTCTTTATCAGGCCAAATTTCTATTAGAATAAGTGCAAAGGGTTATAGTAAATAGAGGCTTGTGTAGTCACAGAATGGGATGCCCCAACAGCCCGCAGTGCACCTGGCAGCAGTACTACTATGCACAGCAAAAGTGTCTTTATCAGGCCAAATGACTTTTAGAATAAGTGCAAAGGGTTATAGTAAATAGAGGCTTGTGTAGTCACAGAATGGGATGCCCCAACAGCCAGCAGTGCACCTGGCAGCAGTACTACTATGCACAGCAAAAGTGTCTTTATCAGGCCAAATTTCTATTAGAATAAGTGCAAAGGGTTATAGTAAATTGAGGCTTGTGTAGTCACAGAATGGGATGCCCCAACAGCCAGCAGTGCACCTGGCAGCAGTACTACTATGCACAGCAAAAGTGTCTTTATCAGGTCAAATGACTTTTAGAATAAGTGCAAAGGGTTATAGTAAATAGAGGCTTGTGTAGTCACAGAATGGGATGCCCCAACAGCCAGCAGTGCACCTGGCAGCAGTACTACTATGCACAGCAAAAGTGTCTTTATCAGGCCAAATTTCTATTAGAATAAGTGCAAAGGGTTATAGTAAATAGAGGCTTGTGTAGTCACAGAATGGGATGCCCCAACAGCCAGCAGTGCACCTGGCAGCAGTACTACTATGCACAGCAAAAGTGTCTTTATCAGGCCAAATGACTTTTAGAATAAGTGCAAAGGGTTATAGTAAATAGAGGCTTGTGTAGTCACAGAATGGGATGCCCCAACAGCCAGCAGTGCACCTGGCAGCAGTACTACTATGCACAGCAAAAGTGTCTTTATCAGGCCAAATTTCTATTAGAATAAGTGCAAAGGGTTATAGTAAATAGAGGCTTGTGTAGTCACAGAATGGGATGCCTCAACAGCCAGCAGTGCACCTGGCAGCAGTACTACTATGCACAGCAAAAGTGTCTTTATCAGGCCAAATTTCTATTAGAATAAGTGCAAAGGGTTATAGTAAATAGAGGCTTGTGTAGTCACAGAATGGGATGCCCCAACAGCCAGCAGTGCACCTGTGAGCAGTACTACAATGCACAGCAAAAGTGTCTTTATCAGGCCAAATGACTTTTAAAATAAGTGCAAAGGGTTATAGTAAATAGAGGCTTGTGTAGTCACAGAATGGGATGCCCCAACAGCCAGCAGTGCACCTGGCAGCAGTACTACTATGCACAGCAAAAGTGTCTTTATCAGGCCAAATGACTTTTAGAATAAGTGCAAAGGGTTATAGTAAATAGAGGCTTGTGTAGTCACAGAATGGGATGCCCCAGCAGCCAGCAGTGCACCTGGCAGCAGTACTACTATGCACAGCAAAAGTGTCTTTATCAGGCCAAATTTCTATTAGAATAAGTGCAAAGGGTTATAGTAAATAGAGGCTTGTGTTGTCACAGAATGGGATGCCACAACAGTCAGCAGTGCACCTGGCAGCAGTACTACTATGCACAGCAAAAGTGTCTTTATCAGGCCAAATTTCTATTAGAATAAGTGCAAAGGGTTATAGTAAATAGAGGCTGGTGTAGTCACAGAATGGGATGCCTCACAGCAGACTTGAGATCAGTTCAGTATATATGCACAGTTAGTGTATAAGCAGCCTGAAAACGCTAACAAAGCCAGTCAGCCAGCCAGTAACACTCAGGATGGATGAAAAAAAAAAAAAAATCTCCCTGTGACTGCCTCCGATTTTTCCTAACTTTCCCTGCTTTTCGCTGACTTTCTGCCTGTCTCCTGCCTTTCTCCTGCTTGTCTTCTCTCTGTCCCTGTCTGTCCCTGGCTCTCTGTCTCTCCCTCACTACAGCAGCGTCCTGTCTCTCACGAATGCAATAGAGAAATGAGGAAAAGCAAGATGTCCGCTGACTTAAATAGCGCTGTGATGTCGCGGGGTAGATGTCTGGACATGTCCCGTCCGCCATCTTAGAATGCCTGTAATGTAAATGAATGGATGTTAAAGGAAAACTTCGAGCGATCGAAGCACGGGGAAATTCGGATTCGATCCGAATCGAATCTTTCATGAAATTCTGATCGAATCCGGGTTCGTCCGGATCGATTCACTCATCCCTAATAGCAATTATATGGATGTGTGGAAAAATAAATGTTTACATGCTAAGGACTAATTAAGGTCAGCATTAAAATGCATCTATAAGGCATACATGAAATGTATTGATTCAGGTATGCATTGCTATACAATTTATGGCCTCGGCCATGCTGATACATGCAATGCCTTGGTACTAAAGGTGCGCAGACTCCTCCACATAGCAAAACATGTTCAACAATAGCAATCCGAGTCCTCAAAGGTCTCGTAAGTGGATCGGAAATGAAACGAATTTATAGGGTGGTGGTCCGTCGGAAATCAGCTCTCTGAATCAGACAGAAACCCATCCCAGCAACGGAAGTTTTCTGAACGAACGGAAAATTTCCGATTTTGTTTGGAAAATGATCCGAACTAACGGAAATTTCATCGGAAGCGCATTCCCGAACGTTCGTGCGAGAAGAAAATGGACGAAAAAAAGCAAAAAAATGACAAACACCCACCAAAACTTTCACAGACAGCTACGGAAGTCCGGACAAATGTGTCTCTGAACCGAGGCTAATATGATAGGATTTTCTTGGTCCCATCAAATATTCATATGCCCTGAAACAACACCCAAGATTCCAACTCATCTCCTGAGGTCTTCTTAGAGCCCAACTGGGTCCCTTGGGGTACTGCTGTAACCCCATGCCCAGTTACAATGGTATCACATGTTTATTGGTAGACACCATTTGCTGCCCAGGAGACTCCCCCAAACTGAAACAGTGCTTTGGGGGATTTTCAGATAAAATACAACTGCTATCCGCACCTTGCAGTTTTTTCAAGAAAAACAACCCTTTACACTTGAAATTCCCCCACAAAATATATATTCTCTGGAAATACACACCTCAAGCTTACTAGGTGTAGCATTGTTGATATGGGTGCAGTTTTCTGGAAGTAATCGCTCAATCAATTATTTGTTTGAACAGGGTTTCCTTAAAAAAGGAATAATAAAGCAGAATCAAAGTGACATTTTTCTAAAAAAAAAAAAACAATGTACAGGCAAAGAATATAACAAGTTCACTTGAACAGGACAATAACCAACATGCATAGGTACTGTCAGGGGAAGAGTAGCCAAACACCTCAAAGTAAAGCATGTGCTTAAGGGTAATTTTACTTGAAAATCTCAGCTCTGCAGACAAAGTGCACAATGTAATTTTTAAGCCAAAATAACCCTTTACATTTGGACCCCAAACAAACCATATATTCCCTGAAAGGACACACATTAAGCTTTCTAGGAGTACCCAGCTTTATGTAGCGGCTTCATCTTTGGATGTAATCCCTCGAAGAATGTAATCCCTGGATGTAATCCCTCGAATAATTTTTTTGGTTGCACAGGTTTTCCCTAAAAAAAGCAGAATAAAAAACACATTTTCCTAAAATATCAATATGCAAACAAGGTAGATCTGAAAGTGCAAGTGCCCTCAAACAGAACCATACCCGACATGCATAGCAACTTTTAACCCTTTTAATTGGCAGCCTACTTGAGATTTTGTCACCCTATGTTGACAGGATTTTTTTTTACATTTTGCGCTATGTTTAACTGTGATTTTTGCAGGAATTTCCATGCAGGAATTTCCAGGTATATTACTTTTTTTTTACAGCAGCAGCATAGTTTAGGCTTTAACATGAAATGTCTTGTTTGTATTTTTTCCACAGTTTTATAAATTATATATATATATATTTACAACAATACCACATATGTATAGGTAGCCCTGTTCCTGCCCAGTAGATCCCCCAAATTAAAAAGAGCACTAAATAACATTTACAAATCAAATACAACTATTATCCACACAATAAAGGCTTACATTTAAAAAAAGGTGTAGGGTCCCCCATCTCCTGTGGGGAGCTTTTCTATTTTTAAGATTTAAGAATCCTTAAAATCCCCCTAAAAATGGCGTGGGTCTTCCGACTCAGACCGTGGACCAGCTATGCAGGGCTCGTAGAACAAAGCGCAGGGGCCAGCTTTGTTGGCCCCAGCTGGCCCCCCACCCTGCTGGCTACAAGCCCAGATAGCCTAAATGGCCCCGGGTTCTTCTACCACCCTGGGCTTTGGGGAGGCAGGTAATGGGAGGGTTAATGGCAAGTCACCCGCTAGCTGCAGGTTACTTGCCAGACCCCCAAGCCTTGTGAACTGGTATAGGGGTCTCATGGATCCATTACCAGTTTAGAAAGGTTTAAATGTAAAAAAAAAAACACACACACACACACACACAAAAATATATTTTTTTAATTCTTACCTCCTATCTATCATCTGAGCACTGTGTCCCACGACGATCACTCTGGTCTCTGCTCTCTTGCTGCTGCTGGAATCCTTTTATACCTGCTGAGCGACAGGACTTAAAGGGTTAATTAAAAAAAAAAACACATAGGCTCCCCTATCCTTGAAGGGGGCCCCATTTTTGGGGGCAAATGTAAGAGTTAAAAACCCTTCAAAATAATTTGAAAAAATTATGTGGGCTCCCACTACCCAGCATAACCAGCCCGGGGACCAGCTATGCAGGGCTTGTAGAACAGGGTGAAGGGGCCATGGCCCCCTGCCCTGTAAAGCTACAAACCTGCACAGCCTAAATCACCCCATGCTCTCCCCCCCCCCCCCCCAGCAGATGGGGAGGCATGTAATGGGGGTCTGGGGTTAATGGCAAGTCACTCACTAGCAACAGGTGACTTGCCAGACCCCCAAGCCTTGTGAGCTGTTATAGGGTTCTAGTGGATCCCTTATCAGTTCACAAAGGCTTAACTGTAAAAAAGACTCACCGCTGATCTTCCACGGTCCCCCTGCGATCCTGGGACCCCATTCCAGTTCAAAATGAAAGTGGAAGAAAACATCCAAGCAAGTTTGGTAAAAAATATCTTTATTAATCTTAACTAACTTATACTTACCTTCCCCCTCTGGGCTCCCACACAGACTTTCTTAAATGTATGTCCTTAGATGCCCTGGTGGCATTTAGCAAGGAGGGGAACACAGGATCCTGGCTCCTGGCCTGGGCATTCCATGATGAGTCGCGGGGCCTCTCGGGAATCTCCCCAACGTTGCTTATGATGTCACAAAAGGAGAGGGGCCTAGAGGGGTGACCGTTGACCATTTTTCTGTGTATCCTCTTGCAACCCCAAATCGAAAGGACTGTCATTCCCGTGTATGACCTCAGCCAGCAGGGCCTGACAGTTTCCATGTTATATGGGATGCTTTAAAAAGCTGCATTTATTAAAACAGTTAAAACTGTTAAAAAATACAATTTAAAAATAAAAAGTCAGGCTATCGTTCCATAGATAAAAACTGATGGAGGAACGGCAGGCGGACGGGTAGGACAACTGATCCCTGCTCGTTGTCCCTGTTGTCCCTGCCGCCACCACTTCTTCTCCGCGGTGCATGTACACACACTTGGCTCTGCACAGTGGGTGCCCATGGCCGATGCTCGAGGGGGGAATGCCACACTGCTTTGGGAATATGAGGGGGGATTTCCACACTGCCCATGGTAAATAGGGGGGGAGAATGCAACTCTGCCCATAATGGGGGGATTAAGCACCTATTATTTGGTTCTTGGGGGGATGGTGTTTTAGCACAACATTTGGTTTAGAATATTAATTTTCTTTTTATCTTGCTCCAAATCCTAGTTGCGTCCTATGGGCAGGTGTGTCATATAGTATATAGAAACATACAGGTAATTTTATTGCTTTCTGTTACTATTTAATTTTTTCTGTGATTATTTTGAGTACTTCCCCTAGCCCATTTTGTGCAAGGCAATCACTCGAGTGTGTGACCCTCGATTTTCATCCCTCTAGCCCTTGCTGGCCCAATTTTACAGCCATTCTTGGCCCCCGTTCGAGTCCCCTTTGAGTGGGGGTCAGGTTTGGATTTGGGGTCCCGGACCCGAAGTTGGGCGGCAAGTTCGGTTAAATTCGTTGATCCCGAATTTCAATCAACCCACTCATCACTAGTTATGGGGTGTTAAGGGTTGATAAGAAAAAATATATATTATACAATGAAAAGAGTTACAATGGCAGTAGGAGGCAGGTTAATACAAGACGGACATAATGCCCCTTACCCAGTCATGGTACTCACACGATGCTGTAAAACCATATTTGCTACATTATACTGAAATCTGGGCACACAATGGCACACAGAAGTAAGCTGGCACAGTGGAACAACAATATAAAGCACCTTACAAAATCATCATGTTTAGAAACCCGGACATCGTTTATCTAATATCATCTGCAATTAACAGTAATAAATAAAGAAATAGGATTTTTATAACATTTTCTGCTCTTTATATGTCATGTGGAAGTGGCATGGAGAAAGCACATGACATGCTATCATCTCATACAATGTTATTTACAGCTTTATCACTATGGCTGTCATTGCCTGTAAAGATTTCTCTATATCCAGATCTTGATTTTTCACTGAGCAGCAATTATTGCAGGAGGTATTCTTCAACTTAGAAGGACAGATGACTAGCAAAACATCCAACTGTCATGATTTTTTAATACCCTAAATGCCATTGTTATCATTATCACAAAAGTTATGTAGTAATCACTGTTTTGAGCACTGTGTGTACTTACTGGCCTATTCACTTGCACTGAAGTTTTCCCTTTGCACCCCAGTTCACAAACAGTTAAAAAAGAAAATACCTTTTTTAAAATAAAACTCACTGTTGCCTTTTCCTGAATGTGCCTGGATGGCATATTTACAGGTCCAATGGGGCAGGGGCTCCCTATTGGTCCAGTGACCTGTAATCTTCTTGATTCTGGGAAGCCGCAATTGCAGCTTCTCTATCGGGATTTGTAGCGTTAGAGGATTGTTTTCCCACCCACCGTGGGAGGCTTTTTACCACAGAGGAGGAGATCTGCTGGCCTTTTTTTAGACCCCCCATGGCTGACAAACCCGATGACAGATCCACTTTAAATGCTCTGCAGGTTGATTAAAACTAGATTCGATCCAGGTAAAATTCTCCTGCATCTCACCTGCGTGGCATGCCAGCCATCATTATCATGTGAACTGGTATAATGGTTCACAAGAAAAAGACTCTCCATTGCCGCTTCTTCCTTCAACTGCCCCCCCCCCCCCCCAGGGTGGCATCCTCTCTACAGGTCAGCTAACTTGGGGGCTTCTCTTTTTGGCTTGGCAGGCTGTGATCTCCTTAATCCTGGAGACACAGGTCCCCTTCCTTGACATCCTGCAAAGCTAATCCCGGCCCACCGACTCCTCTTTCTAGAGAATCTCCCTCCAGTGATGTCATTAGTCACAGGAGGGATTCCACAAAGGCTCCTCCTCTGCAGTATAAAAGCCTCCATGCCCCGGTGGGCCCCAATTAGCTTGGCAGGATAACAAGTGAGGAGTAGGGGGACCCCCTCATTACAGATGTCTGCAGGGGGGCTGAAACAGTGTCTCCCTGGCATAAAAAAAATCATAGCCCCCCAGACCAGGAGTCCCCAACTCTACAGACCTGCAGAGAGGATGGCGGGGGACAGATTGAGGAAGAAGCACCAGCAATGAGTTATTTTTTTTCTGTATTTTTTTATCTGCTTGTGAACATAACATTTGGCTGTGGCTTATTACTGTGTTTATGTCTTGATTCCTTGGCTTTTTGTACATATGGCTTACTCCAAGCCTTTTCTCATGTCAGGAGTAGGGATGAGCGAATCGATCCGGACGAACCCGGATTCGATCCGAATTTCAGGAAAAATTCGATTCGGATCGAATCCGAATTTCCCCGCGATTCGATCACTCGAAGTTTTCCTTTAACATCCATTCATTTACATTACAGGCATTCTAAGACGGCGGGCGGGACATGTCTGGACATGTATCCCGCGCCAGTGCAAGCTGGGGCAGTCACATGCAGCCTATCAGCAGCCAGCAAGCCCGGTGACGTCACACAGCGGTATTTAACGGCGGCCATCTTGCTTTTCCTCATTTCTCTATTGCATTCGTGACAGACAGACAGAACGCTGTGTAGCTGAGGCAGTTAGACAGGCTGGAGACAGGCTGGAGACAGGGACAGACAGGGACAGGCTGGAGACAGGCAGGAGACAGGCAGGAGACAGACAGGAGACAGACAGAAAGCCAGGGAAAGGTAGGAAAAACGGAGCTGGCTGACAGGGAGATTTTTTTTTTTTCATCCAGCCTTTGTTAGCGTTTTCAGGCTGCTTATAGTAACTAACTGTGCATATATACTGAACTGATCTTAAGTCTGCTGTGAGGCATCCCATTCTGTGACTAAAGCAGCCTCTGTTTAAGACCATATAAGCATTTGCTCTAATCATATTTGAAATTAGGCCTGATAAAGACACTTTTGCTGGCCAAAGCACTACTGTACCCTGGCAGCTCGATTCCTGCCCGGGGCATCCCATTCTGTGACTAAAGCAGCCTCTGTTTAAGACCATATAAGCATTTGCTCTAATCATATTTGAAATTAGGCCTGATAAAGACACTTTTGCTGGCCAAAGCACTACTGTACCCTGGCAGCTCGATTCCTGCCCGGGGCATCCCATTCTGTGACTAAAGCAGCCTCTGTTTAAGACCATATAAGCATTTGCTCTAATCATATTTGAAATTAGGCCTGATAAAGACACTTTTGCTGGCCAAAGCACTACTGTACCCTGGCAGCTCGATTCCTGCCCGGGGCATCCCATTCTGTGACTAAAGCAGCCTCTGTTTAAGACCATATAAGCATTTGCTCTAATCATATTTGAAATTAGGCCTGATAAAGACACTTTTGCTGGCCAAAGCACTACTGTACCCTGGCAGCTCGATTCCTGCCCGGGGCATCCCATTCTGTGACTAAAGCAGCCTCTGTTTAAGACCATATAAGCATTTGCTCTAATCATATTTGAAATTAGGCCTGATAAAGACACTTTTGCTGGCCAAAGCACTACTGTACCCTGGCAGCTCGATTCCTGCCCGGGGCATCCCATTCTGTGACTAAAGCAGCCTCTGTTTAAGACCATATAAGCATTTGCTCTAATCATATTTGAAATTAGGCCTGATAAAGACACTTTTGCTGGCCAAAGCACTACTGTACCCTGGCAGCTCGATTCCGGCCCGGGGCATCCCATTCTGTGACTAAAGCAGCCTCTGTTTAAGACCATATAAGCATTTGCTCTAATCATATTTGAAATTAGGCCTGATAAAGACACTTTTGCTGGCCAAAGCACTACTGTACCCTGGCAGCTCGATTCCTGCCCGGGGCATCCCATTCTGTGACTAAAGCAGCCTCTGTTTAAGACCATATAAGCATTTGCTCTAATCATATTTGAAATTAGGCCTGATAAAGACACTTTTGCTGGCCAAAGCACTACTGTACCCTGGCAGCTCGATTCCTGCCCGGGGCATCCCATTCTGTGACTAAAGCAGCCTCTGTTTAAGACCATATAAGCATTTGCTCTAATCATATTTGAAATTAGGCCTGATAAAGACACTTTTGCTGGCCAAAGCACTACTGTACCCTGGCAGCTCGATTCCTGCCCGGGGCATCCCATTCTGTGACTAAAGCAGCCTCTGTTTAAGACCATATAAGCATTTGCTCTAATCATATTTGAAATTAGGCCTGATAAAGACACTTTTGCTGGCCAAAGCACTACTGTACCCTGGCAGCTCGATTCCTGCCCGGGGCATCCCATTCTGTGACTAAAGCAGCCTCTGTTTAAGACCATATAAGCATTTGCTCTAATCATATTTGAAATTAGGCCTGATAAAGACACTTTTGCTGGCCAAAGCACTACTGTACCCTGGCAGCTCGATTCCTGCCCGGGGCATCCCATTCTGTGACTAAAGCAGCCTCTGTTTAAGACCATATAAGCATTTGCTCTAATCATATTTGAAATTAGGCCTGATAAAGACACTTTTGCTGGCCAAAGCACTACTGTACCCTGGCAGCTCGATTCCTGCCCGGGGCATCCCATTCTGTGACTAAAGCAGCCTCTGTTTAAGACCATATAAGCATTTGCTCTAATCATATTTGAAATTAGGCCTGATAAAGACACTTTTGCTGGCCAAAGCACTACTGTACCCTGGCAGCTCGATTCCTGCCCGGGGCATCCCATTCTGTGACTAAAGCAGCCTCTGTTTAAGACCATATAAGCATTTGCTCTAATCATATTTGAAATTAGGCCTGATAAAGACACTTTTGCTGGCCAAAGCACTACTGTACCCTGGCAGCTCGATTCCTGCCCGGGGCATCCCATTCTGTGACTAAAGCAGCCTCTGTTTAAGACCATATAAGCATTTGCTCTAATCATATTTGAAATTAGGCCTGATAAAGACACTTTTGCTGGCCAAAGCACTACTGTACCCTGGCAGCTCGATTCCTGCCCGGGGCATCCCATTCTGTGACTAAAGCAGCCTCTGTTTAAGACCATATAAGCATTTGCTCTAATCATATTTGAAATTAGGCCTGATAAAGACACTTTTGCTGGCCAAAGCACTACTGTACCCTGGCAGCTCGATTCCTGCCCGGGGCATCCCATTCTGTGACTAAAGCAGCCTCTGTTTAAGACCATATAAGCATTTGCTCTAATCATATTTGAAATTAGGCCTGATAAAGACACTTTTGCTGGCCAAAGCACTACTGTACCCTGGCAGCTCGATTCCTGCCCGGGGCATCCCATTCTGTGACTAAAGCAGCCTCTGTTTAAGACCATATAAGCATTTGCTCTAATCATATTTGAAATTAGGCCTGATAAAGACACTTTTGCTGGCCAAAGCACTACTGTACCCTGGCAGCTCGATTCCTGCCCGGGGCATCCCATTCTGTGACTAAAGCAGCCTCTGTTTAAGACCATATAAGCATTTGCTCTTATCATATTTGAAATTAGGCCTGATAAAGACACTTTTGCTGGCCAAAGCACTACTGTACCCTGGCAGCTCGATTCCTGCCCGGGGCATCCCATTCTGTGACTAAAGCAGCCTCTGTTTAAGACCATATAAGCATTTGCTCTTATCATATTTGAAATTAGGCCTGATAAAGACACTTTTGCTGGTCAAAGCACTACTGTACCCTGGCAGCTCGATTCCTGCCCGGGGCATCCCATTCTGTGACTAAAGCAGCCTCTGTTTAAGACCATATAAGCATTTGCTCTTATCATATTTGAAATTAGGCCTGATAAAGACACTTTTGCTGGCCAAAGCACTACTGTACCCTGGCAGCTCGATTCCTGCCCGGGGCATCCCATTCTGTGACTAAAGCAGCCTCTGTTTAAGACCATATAAGCATTTGCTCTTATCATATTTGAAATTAGGCCTGATAAAGACACTTTTGCTTGTCAAAGCACTACTGTACCCTGGCAGCTCGATTCCTGCCCGGGGCATCCCATTCTGTGACTAAAGCAGCCTCTGTTTAAGACCATATAAGCATTTGCTCTAATCATATTTGAAATTAGGCCTGATAAAGACACTTTTGCTGGCCAAAGCACTACTGTACCCTGGCAGCTCGATTCCTGCCCGGGGCATCCCATTCTGTGACTAAAGCAGCCTCTGTTTAAGACCATATAAGCATTTGCTCTAATCATATTTGAAATTAGGCCTGATAAAGACACTTTTGCTGGCCAAAGCACTACTGTACCCTGGCAGCTCGATTCCTGCCCGGGGCATCCCATTCTGTGACTAAAGCAGCCTCTGTTTAAGACCATATAAGCATTTGCTCTAATCATATTTGAAATTAGGCCTGATAAAGACACTTTTGCTGGCCAAAGCACTACTGTACCCTGGCAGCTCGATTCCTGCCCGGGGCATCCCATTCTGTGACTAAAGCAGCCTCTGTTTAAGACCATATAAGCATTTGCTCTTATCATATTTGAAATTAGGCCTGATAAAGACACTTTTGCTGGCCAAAGCACTACTGTACCCTGGCAGCTCGATTCCTGCCCGGGGCATCCCATTCTGTGACTAAAGCAGCCTCTGTTTAAGACCATATAAGCATTTGCTCTTATCATATTTGAAATTAGGCCTGATAAAGACACTTTTGCTGGTCAAAGCACTACTGTACCCTGGCAGCTCGATTCCTGCCCGGGGCATCCCATTCTGTGACTAAAGCAGCCTCTGTTTAAGACCATATAAGCATTTGCTCTAATCATATTTGAAATTAGGCCTGATAAAGACACTTTTGCTGGCCAAAGCACTACTGTACCCTGGCAGCTCGATTCCTGCCCGGGGCATCCCATTCTGTGACTAAAGCAGCCTCTGTTTAAGACCATATAAGCATTTGCTCTTATCATATTTGAAATTAGGCCTGATAAAGACACTTTTGCTGGCCAAAGCACTACTGTACCCTGGCAGCTCGATTCCTGCCCGGGGCATCCCATTCTGTGACTAAAGCAGCCTCTGTTTAAGACCATATAAGCATTTGCTCTAATCATATTTGAAATTAGGCCTGATAAAGACACTTTTGCTTGTCAAAGCACTACTGTACCCTGGCAGCTCGATTCCTGCCCGGGGCATCCCATTCTGTGACTAAAGCAGCCTCTGTTTAAGACCATATAAGCATTTGCTCTTATCATATTTGAAATTAGCCTGATAAAGACACTTTTGCTGGGCATAGCACTACTTGTCCCTGCCAGGTGTACTTACTGCTGGTTTTTAGGGCATCCCATTCTGTGACTACACCAGCCTCTATTTAAGAACCTAACCATTTGCACCTATTCTAATTGAAATTAGGCATGATAAAGACACTTTTGCTGTGCATAGTCTTACTGCTGCCTGCCAGGTGCTCTCTGGTTTTTGGGACATCCCATTCTGTAACATACCATTAGCCTCTGCATTTACTGTAAGCTGCACAGTTATTTAAAGAAATTTGGCCTGTATGAGCCTGCTAACACACTGCTGCTGTGTGCATATATACTGATCTCAAGTCAGCTTTGGGGCATCCCATTCTGTAACATACCATTAGCCTTTGCATTTACTGTAAGCTGCACATTTATTTAAAGAAATTTGGCCTGTATGAGCCTGCTAACACACTGCTGCTGTGTGCATATATACTGATCTCAAGTCTGCTTGGGGCATCCCATTCTGTAACATACCATTAGCCTCTGCATTAACTGTAAGCTGCACAGTTATTTAAAGAAATTTGGCCTGTATGAGCCTGCTAACACACTGCTGCTGTGTGCATATATACTGATCTCAAGTCTGCTTGGGGCATCCCATTCTGTAACATACCATTAGCCTCTGCATTAACTGTAAGCTGCACAGTTATTTAAAGAAATTTGGCCTGTATGAGCCTGCTAACACACTGCTGCTGTGTGCATATATACTGATCTCAAGTCTGCTTGGGGCATCCCATTCTGTAACATACCATTAGCCTCTGCATTAACTGTAAGCTGCACAGTTATTTAAAGAAATTTGGCCTGTATGAGCCTGCTAACACACTGCTGCTGTGTGCATATATACTGATCTCAAGTCAGCTCTGGGGCATCCCATTCTGTAACATACCATTAGCCTCTGCATTTACTGTAAGCTGCACATTTATTTAAAGAAATTTGGCCTGTATGAGCCTGCTAACACACTGCTGCTGTGTGCATATATACTGATCTCAAGTCTGCTTGGGGCATCCCATTCTGTAACATACCATTAGCCTCTGCATTAACTGTAAGCTGCACAGTTATTTAAAGAAATTTGGCCTGTATGAGCCTGCTAACACACTGCTGCTGTGTGCATATATACTGATCTCAAGTCTGCTTGGGGCATCCCATTCTGTAACATACCATTAGCCTCTGCATTAACTGTAAGCTGCACAGTTATTTAAAGAAATTTGGCCTGTATGAGCCTGCTAACACACTGCTGCTGTGTGCATATATACTGATCTCAAGTCAGCTCTGGGGCATCCCATTCTGTAACATACCATTAGCCTCTGCATTTACTGTAAGCTGCACATTTATTTAAAGAAATTTGGCCTGTATGAGCCTGCTAACACACTGCTGCTGTGTGCATATATACTGATCTCAAGTCAGCTTTGGGGCATCCCATTCTGTAACATACCATTAGCCTCTGCATTTACTGTAAGCTGCACATTTATTTAAAGAAATTTGGCCTGTATGAGCCTGCTAACACACTGCTGCTGTGTGCATATATACTGATTCTCAAGTCAGCTTTGGGGCATCCCATTCTGTAACATACCATTAGCCTCTGCATTAACTGTAAGCTGCACAGTTATTTAAAGAAATTTGGCCTGTATGAGCCTGCTAACACACTGCTGCTGTGTGCATATATACTGATCTCAAGTCAGTTCTGGGGCATCCCATTCTGTAACATACCATTAGCCTCTGCATTTACTGTAAGCTGCACATTTATTTAAAGAAATTTGGCCTGTATGAGCCTGCTAACACACTGCTGCTGTGTGCATATATACTGATCTCAAGTCAGCTTTGGGGCATCCCATTCTGTAACATACCATTAGCCTCTGCATTTACTGTAAGCTGCACATTTATTTAAAGAAATTTGGCCTGTATGAGCCTGCTAACACACTGCTGCTGTGTGCATATATACTGATCTCAAGTCAGCTTTGGGGCATCCCATTCTGTAACATACCATTAGCCTCTGCATTAACTGTAAGCTGCACAGTTATTTAAAGAAATTTGGCCTGTATGAGCCTGCTAACACACTGCTGCTGTGTGCATATATACTGATCTCAAGTCAGCTCTGGGGCATCCCATTCTGTAACATACCATTAGCCTCTGCATTTACTGTAAGCTGCACATTTATTTAAAGAAATTTGGCCTGTATGAGCCTGCTAACACACTGCTGCTGTGTGCATATATACTGATCTCAAGTCTGCTTGGGGCATCCCATTCTGTAACATAACATAACCTACCTACCATACTAAGCAGCTCTCTTATTTAAACTAAGCAGGCCTCTTGGAGGCTGAGTGTCCACTTTTGGGTGTGCATTTATATTCGGTTTCATATACAGTGGGGTATCCCAATTTGTAAGATAACCTACCCCAACCATGTAAACTAAATAGGCCTGTTGCAGCCTGAGTTTCTCTGCTTGCGTATGGCCTGCATTACAATCTGTCTCTTTCAATGACACTGCTGCCTGGGGTATCCCAATTTGTAAGATAACCTACCCCAACCATGTAAACTAAAGGTTACGTCCTTCCAGAAGGAAAACTTATGCCGAACACTATTTTTGTTAGGGGCATTGACCTTTGGATTGATCGGCATGAAATTAATTTTTTTTTTTCAAAGTATGGCGCTGTGAAGAAGGTCAAAATGATGTCTCATACTTGGATTATTGTTACTTTTTGTTCAGCTTGAAATATAACAGGCCACACGGGCATCCCAAGGCACATGCTATTTTAAACCTATCTGTTATACAACATAAGCGTTGATCAGGCTACTTCAGTTTGCACTTGTTTTTGACTGATTTTAATAAACCAGGCCGCAGGGCACCCCAAAGCTGCACCTTGCACCCTATCTGGTATACAACATAAGCGTTGATCAGCATCAGCTTCATTAAGCTACTTCAGTTTGCACTTCCTTTTTGACTGCTTTCATTTAACCAGGCCGCAGGGCACCCCAAAGCTGCACCTTGCACCCTACCTGTTTATACTAAATAAGCATCTACAGCCTCAGCTTTATTAAGTTATTGCATTTTGAATTGGTTTTGGTCTGCTTTAAATACACCAGGCCGCAGGGCATCCCAAACCTGCATGTTGCACCCCATCTGTTATACTAAATAAGCGTTGATCAGCATCAGCTTTATTAAGCTATTGCATTTTGCATTGGTTTTTGTACTGCTGCCAAAACACTAGCCCATATGGGCATCCCAAACCAGCACATGTCACCCTATCTGTTATACTAAATAAGCTTCTACAGGCCCTTTTTTTATTTATTTATTTTTATTTATATAGAGCTGCAATGGCTTATATTGTGAGGTTAATTTGCCATTTTGCAGCATAATATAGAGCAGCCCCTGTGTAAATCTGAGGGGCAATAGCTTATATAGTGAGGTAAATTTGCCATTTTGCTTCGTTATATAGAGCAGCCCAGTTGCCATCTAAATCAACTACTGTCCGGCCAGTACAGCTTTTCCAGGGCAAACTCTGCTAGTTGCGGGCACAAGTCAAGTTTGGCTTCCCAGCAAATCCAGTGGATCTTGAAGGTGTGTTGGCATGGTCATGTCAAGGTATGACATGACCTGCTGTTTGAGGTCCAGCTCCAGGTCTTCCTGCTTCTCATGAGTAGACTCACTATGCGGGTGTAGAAAGCTACTCACTAGCGACTGAAGACTGAGGTTGCTGCTGATGGAGCTGCTGCTGCTCCTTCCACCCCCCCAGCAGCCATGGCAGTGGAAGGTGATCGCAAAGTTCCCCTAGAGTCAGACCTGCGGGAGTATGGGCCATGGCGCAAATAGACATCGCCCAACTGACTACGTGGGATGTCTCTGTAGTAGGTCAGTTTTTCCTCCCTCTCAGTGGGCGTAAAAAATGCCCCCATTTTGTGCCGGAAGCGAGGGTCCAATAAGTTGGAGAGCCAGAAGTCTTCCCGCTGACAAATGGAGACAATTCTGCGCTCACTAGTACGCATGCATGTGAGCATGCATCGTGCCATTTGTGCAAGTGACTCGGAGGGACTACCTGTCTCCATCTCCACTGTAAACTGCCATGGTGTGTCTGGGTCCTCTGTCTCGCCTTACTCACAACCCTCTAGCTCCTGTGGCTGCACCTCCTCTCCTGTCAGATGACTAGATAAAATGGTCATTTTGTGAAACCTAAACTGTGGTTTGCTGTGCCCCACCCCCTCCTCCTCCTCCACTTCAGCCCCCACAGGCTTCATGTGGCTGTGAAATGTATGTGCCATGTCTCCAGTGCCCTGACCAGCCATGCTTTCCAACATGTGTTGTAGTACATGAAGCAGTGGAATCTCATCGTTCATCTCATAGTCCTGGCAACTGACTAATAATGTAGCTTCCTCAAAGGGCCTAAACAAACGGTCGGTGTCACGTATGAGCTGCCAATGGTTTACATTGAATTTACACAGGGGTGTCCCCCTATCCGTTTGGATCATCCAGAAATCCGTGATGGCTTTTCTCTGTTCCTATAGTGCAGTGGTCCTCAACCCTGTCCTCAAGGCCCACCAACATGTCATGTTTTTTGGATCTCCAAATAGCCAGCTCTATTGCTCTGCAGCTGCACTAATTACTCCACCTGAGCATCTTTGTGGAGATCTGCAAAGCCTGGCCTGTTGGTGGGCCTTGAGGACAGGGTTGGGGACCACTGCTATAGTGGATCCTGCATATGGAGGGTGGAATTCCAACGGGTGGAAACATCGCAAATCAGACTATGGTGGGGTACACCTTTGTGACGCTGAGGCTCAATAAGGTTGTGCTTGGTGGTGTAGGAGTGCCAGAAGTGCATGCTAACTTTCTTTCCTGTTGTTCGGATGTCTTTCAGATGGGGGCAAGACTTCAAAACTAGACTGAACACGTGTGCCATGTCAGGACGCATGACTCTGGCTTCCTTGTCGCAGCGCAAACAAGATGTTCTTCCAAGTGTCAGTCACCATGGGTCCAAATTTGCAGTTTTCGTGGATTAAGCAATGCTTTCATGGATTGAGTTCTCATTTTTAGTAGTTCCTCCCATGTGTGACTCTGATGGTCAAGGAAAACCATGTGAAGAACAGCGTGAAACCACAATCACCAAGGGGGCCTAAAAGGATATATATTGTCCACCATGAGTCTATAGTTACAGCTCCAGGCGTAGACAACACTGTGCACTTTGGTACACACTGACAGGCTAAAGGACTGGCCCACCTTCTGTTCAACAACCATGCCATGTGACTCTCCACCTCGGCTCGGCACAAGCCATCAGTTCTCTGAAAGGTCCACCACTGGGTAATGCAGCAGGCTGGACTTATGGTGACGCTGTCTGAGAGGAGAAATCCCTCAGACATCAAGATTAAAAATTCCAAGAATTTTTGAGGGCTAATTATTCAGAGGCAAATGATAGCTAGTTGTTTCTGATTTAATTGCAAGGTGGAAACACACCCTCAAACAAAACTTCACTTTCGCAATACTATTGCATTTGTCTATTCATAATTTTATGTATATACACTAACTAACCTACTTTTTCTCCACAGGATGCTGCATGGAACACTGCCACATCGCTGAGTAGCTGATTTTTCCTACCAACAGTCCGCAATAATTCGCTGCTGCTGCCGCCGCCACCGCCGCAGACTCCAGGGACCCTCTTCCACTACCTCGGCTTGCAACACCTCCTCCCACGACACTCTCCTCATCACTAGTTGCCGGATAGTGGAAGAAGAGGCGAGTGTCTCCTCCACTTCTTGGCTGGGCAGTAGCTGCTGAATTTTATGATTATCAGATCTTGGATATCAGATCAATGGATAGTGGAGCTGAACCCAAAGCATAACAGGCAGACAGTTGACTGGGGGTGTCAGATGCCACTTGTGATGCAGTGGACTGCTTTTGCAGCACTTCCAGACAAAGTTGCTTCATTGGCTGACACAATGACTGGTAAAGCTGTGGAACATATGGTTGAAAAGCAAGAATAACCATTTGTTTTTATATGAAAAAGACCCTGGTTTATACAGACTTTTTTTTTCCAGAGACTGCCCTGCGTGGAAATGAATGGCGCATGGATCAGCCAAGCTTTCCTCCCAACAATGCCTGATGTATTCCAGTAGATTGATGACGGGGCCAGACCAAGAAAGATGGATCGTGCAAAACAGATTTAAGGCGCTGCTCTCAAGTTACAGACATTCCTCCGCATCGGACCACAAGTAAGTATTGATAAAAAATCCTTTACGTTACTCTTACTTTTTATTAATATTCTTCGGATAAGACGGATCAGACATGATTCCAGATTAAAAATTCCAAGAATTTTTGAGGGCTAATTAGTCAGAGGCAATGACACCTTCTTGTTTCTGATTTAATTAAAAGGTGGAAACACACCCTCAAACAAAACTTCACTTTGGCAAACTTTTGCATTTGTTTATTCATAATTTTATGTAGATATTACTAACTAAGCTACTTTTTCTCCACATGACTCTCCACAGGGTGTGATTCATCCAATTTTTGGGCTCCTGAGGCCAACCCCAGGGTCTGTTTAAAGTAATGTTTGGGCTCCTGCTGCTGCTGCTGCCAACTTCTGCCAACTCCAGGGTGTGATTCATCCAATTTTTGGGCTCCTGAAGCCAACTCCAGTGTATATTTGGGCTCCTGCTGCTGCTACTGTCAACTCCTGCCAACTCCAGGGTGTGATTCATCCAATTTTTGGGCTCCTGAGGCCAACTCCAGTGTATATTTGGGCTCCTGCTGCTGCTACTGTCAACTCCTGCCAACTCCAGGGTGTGATTCATCCAATTTTTGGGCTCCTGAGGCCAACTCCAGTGTATATTTGGGCTCCTGCTGCTGCTACTGTCAACTCCTGCCAACTCCAGGGTGTGATTCATCCAATTTTTGGGCTCCTGAGGCCAACTCCAGTGTATATTTGGGCTCCTGCTGCTGCTGCTGCCAACTCCAGGGTGTGATTCATCCAATTTTTGGGCTCCTGAAGCCAACTCCAGTGTATATTTGGGCTCCTGCTGCTGCTGCTGCCAACTCCAGGGTGTGATTCATCCAATTTTTGGGCTCCTGAAGCCAACTCCAGTGTATATTTGGGCTCCTGCTGCTGCTACTGTCAACTCCTGCCAACTCCAGGGTGTGATTCATCCAATTTTTGGGCTCCTGAGGCCAACTCCAGTGTATATTTGGGCTCCTGCTGCTGCTACTGTCAACTCCTGCCAACTCCAGGGTGTGATTCATCCAATTTTTGGGCTCCTGAGGCCAACTCCAGTGTATATTTGGGCTCCTGCTGCTGCTACTGTCAACTCCTGCCAACTCCAGGGTGTGATTCATCCAATTTTTGGGCTCCTGAGGCCAACTCCAGTGTATATTTGGGCTCCTGCTGCTGCTGCTGCCAACTCCAGGGTGTGATTCATCCAATTTTTGGGCTCCTGAAGCCAACTCCAGTGTATATTTGGGCTCCTGCTGCTGCTGCTGCCAACTCCAGGGTGTGATTCATCCAATTTTTGGGCTCCTGAAGCCAACTCCAGTGTATATTTGGGCTCCTGCTGCTGCTACTGTCAACTCCTGCCAACTCCAGGGTGTGATTCATCCAATTTTTGGGCTCCTGAGGCCAACTCCAGTGTATATTTGGGCTCCTGCTGCTGCTACTGTCAACTCCTGCCAACTCCAGGGTGTGATTCATCCAATTTTTGGGCTCCTGAGGCCAACTCCAGTGTATATTTGGGCTCCTGCTGCTGCTACTGTCAACTCCTGCCAACTCCAGGGTGTGATTCATCCAATTTTTGGGCTCCTGAGGCCAACTCCAGTGTATATTTGGGCTCCTGCTGCTGCTGCTGTCAACTCCTGCCAACTCCAGGGTGTGATTCATCCAATTTTTGGGCTCCTGAGGCCAACTCCAGTGTATATTTGGGCTCCTGCTGCTGCTACTGTCAACTCCTGCCAACTCCAGGGTGTGATTCATCCAATTTTTGGGCTCCTGAAGCCAACTCCAGTGTATATTTGGGCTCCTGCTGCTGCTGCTGTCAACTCCTGCCAACTCCAGGGTGTGATTCATCCAATTTTTGGGCTCCTGAAGCCAACTCCAGTGTATATTTGGGCTCCTGCTGCTGCTGCTGCCAACTCCTGCCAACTCCAGGGTGTGATTCATCCAATTTTTGGGCTCCTGAAGCCAACTCCAGTGTATATTTGGGCTCCTGCTGCTGCTGCTGCCAACTTCTGCCAACTCCAGGGTGTGATTCATCCAATTTTTGGGCTCCTGAGGCCAACTCCAGTGTATATTTGGGCTCCTTCTGCCCCTCATAGTGATGCCACTTCAACTCTCTGCAATTGTGCCGCTCTGCGATTCTATTAGCGATGCCTCTGATCTGCATGTGATATTTCTTCAAAGTATTATTTAACTAACCCAGCACGCATCCTGTGCGTGTTACAGCAAGGCTGAATGGTTTACAACCCTATTGAGGCTCTAGGAGGCTCAGAAATAGCCGTTTTTAATAGCGATTCGTCGCGAATTTATTCGGGTCGAAACGATTTTTGTCGGAAAATTCGGCGAATCAGTCGAATCGAATTTTTCAAAAGTTCGCTCATCTCTAGTCAGGAGATCCCTAACTATTTTGAGATGCACAGTGTTATTATACGCCCAGGCAAGGCACTATATAACTCTCAATTAATAGAACTCTCATAACATATAAGTGATTTAATACTCATCTTTCCCAACCTAGAATTACTGTATGTCAAACAGCTATTGATAAGTTAATAGCAGAAGTGCAACAAGATCAATTTATGGATTTATTTGGGTGTGTCTCTAAAGCTTAGCACTGTCAATTTCAGTTCTTATATGTATATTTTAGGTTACACTTTGAGGGCATGACCCATAACACCCAAGAACATTGAGGAACGCCCTGATCACTAGGTACTTCAAATATAATTCACCTTATATTTTTGGTAGCATACAACTTATTGTTAGTTCATTAAATATCATTTGTTGCACGTGTGATGGATATGTATAAATTAATTATTAAGATGTTTGACCCAGAGCATTTCCAAGTGTTTGGTTCTTAAAGGGATCCAACAAACAAAAACAATAATTTGGTTGCTTTAGTGTGCATTGGGTAAGCTGGCCATTTTTTTTAGATTTGTATAATTTGCAAATGGCTAGGTTAACTTTTGATAGGGATACTGTGTGATGTGTGACCAATATTGTTGCAATCGAAAGTTAACCTAATTTGTCCCTGAGAAAATGGTAAACTTAACATTTGGGGGGGGCTTAATGATTGGTGATGCCCCCCATGTGCAGAAATCCGGAATGCCTTTATTCCAACCATCATGTAACTGCCGGCCAATCCAGTTTGCCAGATGGACCATATCGGGCTTAGGCAGGGATGGGGGAAACACAAATCACTATCCCCCAATCTCAATGCTGCCAAATGATTATTTTTCTGCTCATTGTTTCTGCGTCACTATAGAATTTAACAAAAAAATTGTCTAATATTAAAAATACCCCTAAACATACTAGATAGCAAGTCGCTCATACATGGCAGCCCCACTATCAGTCCTTTTTTCAGGTTCTTTCAGAGACAGTGGTTCCTTCAAGGGGCACAAAAGACATAAAACAAGGGAAGGAGAGTGTTGAAGAAGTTTTGTCCCCAATATTAGGACTTGGTAAGGTAAAAGTAACTGGTGCTCTGCGGTTTTCCTAAGCAGACAGATTGAGCAGCAAAACACACAGATTAGAGCGGACAAAAATCCTCCATTACAACTATTCCAAAGAGCTTTCTGGTCCCCAGGGGTCCTAAAGTACCTAGCCTTCCACATCATGCCTGATTAGCCCAGTATTAGAACTATACTGATCTTTTCCTATCAGAGCTCCATCTGTGTAGGGACAGGAAAGAGCTGTTTCTGGGTGCCCCGCCATTGTAGACCTGACACAGAGTTGCCAGAGAGGGTTTAAGTTTTTGTATTGTAGTTTTCTGCAGCTCCAGTGCCATCAAACTGCCTGTAATATGGTAAATGGGGCTATTATGCACACTGCCTTTTATGGGGTGATTGGTAGGATTCTGCACGCTGCCTGTTAGGGGGTGAGTGGGAGGGAGTTCTTTTTGCACAGCATTTGGTTCAGAATATTCTTAATATTCTAATATATCTTATTTTTTAATGTTTAACAAATGAAAAATTAATGCTAGAAAGTACAAGGTAAAAATACATTTAATTATGAAATGATGGTGTTGTTTTATTATTTACAAAAGAATAGGGGAAAAACACGATAAAGGGGTATTAGATACAAGTTACACATTTAAAGGGGAACATCGGAGGCCTTGGAGACTTTTAGATTCAGGGTATACCGAATTGGAATGCCCCCGTGTGAATCACCCCCCCCCCCCCCGCCAATAGCCAGTTTCAATCACTTTCTCCCGGAGCCGGGTCCGCATCTCTGTGCTGTGGTCACCTATAGCTGTGTGTGTGTCATGGCTAGAAGGTAAGTGGGGGATGCGGCTGGTGGTGCACTCTGCTCCCTTCGGTGGCAATCGGCTGCTCAGCCATCCAGATGGCTTAGCCGTCAGTGGAACCGAAGGGAGCAGAGTGAAAGCGAGCGTGCTGATTGGCAGTGCGTGTCACTCAGCCAATCAGTGCACTCGCTCTCACCCGAGTGTGCACTGTGCATCGAAAGGAAGGGGAGTGTATGGGGCGACCTGAGGGGATACACACAGCGGAACATCCCAATTCAGCACAGTCTGGCCAAAAATCAAAAACTCCTATGGAGTTTGCCATTAAAAGCTGGCGAACAGAAAAGTTCGCCAGCATTCGCCGAGCCAAACTGATGTTTGTTTAAACCCGGAAAAAATGGACATCGCCGGCAAAATATGCAACATTTGGCTTGGCAAATGTGCAAACTAGTGAAAACCCAATGGATGTGCTGCAAATCGTTTCGTAAATTATCCCCTTAATGTGGGAACAAAGTTGGATAGCAGCAGAGAAAAAGTATAAAGGTGTGTATTAAACATACATGTTAGACGCACAAATATGACACATTTTTACAAATCAGTATAGGGAACAAATATTCTCCAAATTATGGTAGGAAGTAGAAATGAGGGACAGTCATCTGAGCATTTGCAGAAGTAATACTAGAATGTTTGTAACGAGAAAGCTCATGCGTGTGTGCTTTCATAAAAGTTAAATTAATTTGACTTTCCTGGGTTTTGTTTTCTGTCCCCATAGTGTGAAACCCCCCAGGACACCGTTAATAACTCACCTTTCCCCAGTCCAAAGGCCCATGCCTTCAGAGCATACATTCAGAGCCCTTTGCCTTTCGCCGAAGCCGCATCCCCTACATCCCTGGCAGGCTGCACCAATTAGATAGGCTGGGGCAGGGAGCACACATGCGGTGGGGGATGTGATGGAGTGTGAGCTCCCCATTCATGGCAATCAGAGCCCTTTTTCAAAGGATGTAAACACTGCAAAGGGCTCTGACTGGATGTGAGTCCGTGCATGTGCAGTTGGACAAAGAAGAGGTGAGATTTACTGGGTAAACTGGGTCGGTTTCAAACAGGGGAGCTTCCCAATTCGGGATGCCCCAGGGACACAGAACTAATTCACGGTTTTTGTTCTGCTTTAATTTTTATCTTTGAAAATATATAATAAAAAAAGGATTAAAAAAACAGTAATGTTGGTGTGTGTGCCATGCTTGTGGCCAGTCTCATCACTATGTTATTTTTCAGTATCCTAAGAAGGATTTACAAGTCACAGCATTTTCCCAGAATGATGTGTACACCAGTTCTTACTGACTTATTAGAATACTTGCTGAACAGGTGCAGTATGTCATAGAAATCTCAGAGCCGCCTCTAGTTCCCAGTAGTCTGCTTATACTGGCACCCAGGCTGAAACTTTCCTGTGGGCCACAGATAAGTACAAATAGCACATACACATTGTGGTAGGATTAAATGGGTTGTGCCTATTTGTGTTTGCATTCTGGCCAACCACAGTTATTTTTATAAGGTAATAAAGTATTTTATCAATTAATCTGCGCCCAAAAAAATAAATAAATTAATATTCTGCTGATGAGCTGAAAGCAGGAGAGATCTCCCTCTTCTGTTATCAGCAGCTGACTCCAGCGTGTTTTAGAATCCCAAATATTGGCAGTGTACAGGCATCCCAATTACGTGCAGTGTGCGGGCGTCCCTATTGCAGGCAGTGTTCAAGCATCCCTAGTGCAGATAGTGTGAAGCATACCAATTACAGGCAGTGTAAGGCATCCCAATTACAGGCAGTGTGCGGGCATCCCAATTGCAGGCAATGTGTGGGCATCCCTATTGCAGGCAGTGTGCGGCTGTCCGTATTGCAGGAAGTGTGAGGGCATCTCAATTGCAGGCAGTGTGCGGTCATCTCAATTACAGGCAGTGTGCAGGCGTCTCAATTGCAGGCAGTGTGCGGGCATCCCTATTGCAGGTAGTGTGCGGTAGTCCTTATTGCAGGTAGTGTGCGGGAGTCCTTATTGCAGGTAGTGTGAGGCATCCCTATTGCAGGCAGTGTGAGGCATCCGAATTACAGGCAGTGTGCAGCCGTTCCCTATTGCAGGCAGTGTGAGGCATCCCAATTACAGGCATTGTGAAGCATCCCAATTACAGGCAGCGTGAGGCATCCCAATTACAGGCATTGTGAGGCATCCCAATTACAGGCAGTGTGAGGCATCCCAATTACAGGAAGTGTGCGGGCATCCCTATTGCAGGCAGTGTGCGGGCGTCCCTATTGCAGGTAGAGTGAGGCATCCCTATGCAGTCATTGTGCGGGCATCCCTATTGCAGGCAGTGTGCGGCCATCACTATTGCAGGTAGTGTGAGGCATCCCAATTACAGGCAGTGTGTGGGCATCCCTATTGCAGGTAGTGTGAGGGATCCCAATTACAGGCAGTGTGCAAGCGTCCCTATTGTAGACACTGTGAGGCATCCCTATTGCAGGAAGTGTGAGGCATCCCAATTACAGGCATTGTGCGGGCATTCCTATTGCAGGCAGTGTGAGGGATCCCAATTACAGGCAGTGTGCAAGCGTCCCTATTGTAGACACTGTGAGGCATCCCTATTGCAGACAGTGTGAGGCTTCCCAATTACAGGCAGTGTGCAGGCGTCCCAATTACAGGCAGATTGTGGACGTCCCTATTGCAGGCAGTGTGTGGGCGTCCCTATTGCAGGTAGTGTGAGGCATTCCTATGCAGGCAGTGTGCGGGCATCCCTATTGCAGGAAGTGTGCGGGCAACCCTATTGCAGGCCGTGTGCGGCCATCATTATTGCAGGTAGTGTGAGGCATCCCAATTACAGGCAGTGTGCGGGCATCCCTATTGCAGGTAGTGTGAGGGATCCCAATTACAGGCAGTGTGCAAGAGTCCCTATTGTAGACACTGTGAGGCATCCCTATTGCAGACAGTGTGAGGCATCCCGATTACAGGCAGTGTGCAGGCGTCCCAATTACAGGCATTGTAAGACATCCCAAATACAGGCAGTGTGCGGGCATTCCTATTGCAGGCAGTGTGCGGGCATCCCTATTGCAGATAGTGTGAGGCATCCCTATTGCAGGCAGTGTGAGGCATCCCAATTACAGGCAATGTGCAGACGTTCCTATTGCCAGCAGTGTGAGGTATCCCAATTACAGGCAGTGTGTGGGCATCCCTATTGCAGGTAGTGTGAGGCATCCCAATTACAGGCAGTGTCAGGGCATTCCTATTGCAGGTAGTGTGATGCATCCCTATTGCAGGTAGTGAGATGCATCCCTATTGCACACAGTGTGATGCATCCCTATTGCAGACAGTGAGGTACCCCAATTTCAGGGAGTGTGGGGGCGTCCCTATTGCAGGCAGTGTGAGGCCATCCCTATTGCAGGTAGTGTGAGGCATCCCAATTACATGCAGTGTGAGGCATCCCAATTACAGGCAGTGTGAGGCATCCCAATTACAGGCAGTGTGCAGGCGTCTCTATTGCAGGTAGTGTGAGTCATCCCTATGCAGGCAGTGTGCGGACATCCCTATTGCAGGCAGTGTGCGGGCAACCCTATTGCAGGCAGTTTGCGGCCATCACTATTGCAGGTAGTGTGAGGACTCCCAATTACAGGCAGTGTGCGCGCATCCCTATTGCAGGTGGTGTGAGGCATCCCTATTGCAGGAAGTGTGAGGCATCCAAATTACAGGCATTGTGTGGGCGTCCATATTGCAGGCAGTGTGAGGCATCCCAATTACAGGCAGTGTTCAAGCGTCCCTATTGTAGACACTGTGAAGCATCCCAATTACAGGCAGTGTGCAGGCGTCCCAATTACAGGCAATTTGTGGGCGTCCCTATTGCAGGCAGTGTGTGGGCGTCCCTATTGCAGGCAGTGGGTGGGCATCCCTATTGCAGGCAGTGTGTGGACGTCCCTATTGCAGGTAGTGTGCGGACATACCTATTGCAGACAGTTTGAGGCATTCCAATTACAGGCAGTGTGGGGCATCCCAATTGCAGGCAGTGTGTGGGCATCCAAATTGCAGGCAGCGTGCGGGCGTCCATATTGCAGGCAGTGTGTGGGCATCCATGTTGCAGGCAATGTGCGGGCATCCATATTGCAGGCAGTGTGCGGGCATTCATATTGCAGGCAGTGTCGGGGCATCCCAAATACAGGCAGTGTGAGGCATCCCAATTACAGGCAGTGTGTTGGTGTCCCTATTGCAGGCAGTGTGAGGCATCCCAATTACAGGCAGTATGTGGACATCCCAAATGCAGGCAGTGTGCGAGCATCCCTGTTGCAGGCAGTGTGAGGCATCATGATTTCAGGCAGTGTGCGGGCATCCCTATTGCAGGCAGTGTGCGGGCATCCCTATTGCAGGCAGTGTGCGTGCATCCCTATTGCAGGCACTGTGTGGGCATCCAAATTGCAGGCAGTGTGCGGGCGTCCATATTGCAGGCAGTGTGCGGGCGTCCATATTGAAGGCAGTGTGCAGGCATCAATATTGCAGGCTGTGTGCGGGCGCCCCTATTGCAGGCAGTGTGCGGGCATCCATATTGCAGGCAGTGTGCGGGCATCCATATTGCAGGCAGTGTGCGGTCATCCAAAATACAGGCAGTGTGAGGCATCCCAATTACAGGCAGTGTGCTGGTGTCCCTATTGCAGGCAGTGTGAGGCATCCCAATTACAGGCAGTGTGCGGGCATCCCTATTGCAAGCAGTGTGCGGGCATCCCTATTGCAGGCAGTGTGCAGGCATCCCTATTGCAGGCAGTGTGCGGGCATCCCTATTGCAGGCAGTGTGCGGGCATCCCTATTGCAGGCAGTGTGTGGGCACCCTTATTGCAGGTAGTGTGAGGTATCCCAATTACAGGCAGTGTGAGGCATCCCAATTACAGGCAGTGTGCTGGCTTCCCTATTGCAGGCAATGTGAGGCATCCCAATTACAAGCAGTGTGCGGGCATCCCTATTGCAGGAAGTGTGCGGGCATACCTATTGCAGACAGTGTGAGGCATTCCAATTACAGGCAGTGTGCGGGCATCACTATTACAGGCAGTGTGCAGGCATCCCTATTGCAGGAAGTGTGCGGGAATACCTATTGCAGGCAGTGTGAGGCATTCCAATTACAGGAAGTGTGCGGGCATCACTATTACAGACAGTGTGCGGGCATTCCAATTGTAGGCAGTGTGCGGGCATCCCTATTGCAGGTAGTGTGAGGCATCCCTATTGCAGGCATTGTGAGGTATCCCAATTACAGGCAGTGTGCGGACGTTCCTATTGCAGGCAGTGTGAGGTATCCCAATTACAGGCAGTGTGTGGGCGTCCCTATTGCAGGTAGTGTGAGGCATCCCAATTACAGGCAGTTTGAGGGCGTTCCTATTGCTGGCAGTGTGTGGGAGTCCCTATTGCAGGTAGTGTTAGCTATCCCTTTTGCAGACAGTGTGAGGCATTCCAATTACAGGCAGTGTGAGACATCCCAATTACAGACAGTGTGCAGACGTTCCTGTTGCAGGCAGTATGAGGTATCCCAATTACAGGCAGTGTGTGGGCGTCCCTATTGCAGGTAGTGTGAGGCATCCCAATTACAGGCAGTGTGAGGGCGTTCCTGTTGCATGGAGTGTGCGGGAGTCCCTATTGCAGGTAGTGTTAGGCATCCCTATTGCAGACAGTGTGTGGGCGTCCATATTGCAGGCAGTGTGCGGTCATTCTTATTGCAAGTAGTGTGAGACATCCCAATTACAGGCAGTGTGAGGCTTCCCAATTACAGGCAGTGTGAGGCATCACAATTACAGACAGTACAGACAGTATGCATGCATCCCTATTGCAGGCAGTGTGCGGCCGTTCCTATTGCAGGCAGTGTGCGGACATCCCTATTACAGGCAGTGTGCGGGCGTCCCTATTGCAGGCAGTGTGCGGGCGTCCCTATTGCAGGCAGTGTGCGGGCGTCCCTATTGCAGGCAGTGTGCGGACGTCTCTATTGCAGGCAGTGTGAGGCTTCCCAATTACAGGCAGTGTGTGGGCATCCAGATTGCAGGCAGTGTGCGAACATCACGATTGCAGGTAGTGTGGGGCATACCAATTACAGGCAGTGTGAGGCATTCCAATTACAGGCAGTGTGTGGGCATCCCTATTGCAGGCAGTGTGCGGGCATCCCTATTGAAGTTAGTGTGAGGCCATCCCTATTACAGGCAGTGTGTGCCGTCCCTATTGCAGGTAGTGTGCAGGCATCCCTATTGCAGACAGTGTGTGGCTTCCCTATTGCAGGCAGTGTGTGCCGTCCCTATTGCAGGTAGTGTGCAGGCATCCCTATTGCAGACAGTGTGGCATCCCTATTGCAGGCAGTGTGAGGCATACCAATTACAGGCAGTGTGAGGCATCCCAATTACAGGCAGTGTGCGGGCATCCGTATTGAAGGCAGTGTGCGGGCATCCCAATTACAGGCAGTGTGAGGCATCCCAAATACAGAGAGTGTGAGGTGTCCCTATTGCAGGCAATGTGTGGGCATCCTTATTGCAGGTAGTGTGAGGCATCCCAATTACAGGCAGTGTGTGGGCATCACTTTTGTAGGTAGTGTGCCTGCATACCTATTGCAGACAGTGTGAGGCATTACAATTACAGGCAGTGTGAGAAATCCCAATTACAGGCAGTGTGAGAAATCCCAATTACAGGCAGTGTGAGAAATCCCAATTACAGGCAGTGTGCGGGCATTACTATTACAGGCAGTGTGCGGGCATCACTATTACAGGCAGTGTGCGGGCATCCCTATTGCAGGCAGTGTGTGGGCATCCCTATTGCAGGCAGTGTGAGGCATCTCAATTACAGGCAGTGTGTGGGTGTTCCTATTGCAGGCAGTGTGAGGCATCCCAATTACAGGCAGTGTGCGGTCATCCCTATTCCAGGTAGTGTGTGGGCATCCCTATTGCAGGCAGTGTGAGGCATCCCAATTACAGGTAGTGTGCGGGTGTCCCTATTGCAGGCAGTGTGAGGCATTACAATTACAGGCAGTGTGCGGGTGTCCCTATTGCAGGTAGTGTGATGCATCCCAATTACAGGCGGTGTGTGGGCGTCCCTATTGCAGGCAGTGTGTGAGCATCCCTATTGCAGGCGGTGTGAGGCATTTCAATATCAGGCAGTGAGCAGCCGTCCCTATTGCAGGCAGTGTGCGGACATCCCTATTGCAGGTAGTGTGAGGCCTCCCTTTTGCAGGCAGTGGAAGGCATCCCAATTACAGGCAGTGTGCGGACATCCCTATTGCAGGCAGTGTGAGGCCATCCCTATTGCAGGCAGTGTGAGGCATCCCAATTACAGGCAGTGTGTGCCGTCCCTATTGCAGGTAGTGTGCAGGCATCCCTATTGCAGACAGTGTGTGGCATCCCTATTGCAGGCAGTGTGAGGCATACCAATTACAGGCAGTGTGAGGCATCCTAATTACAGGCAGTGTGCGGGCATCCGTATTGAAGGCAGTGTGCGGGCATCCCAATTACAGGCAGTGTGAGGCATCCCAAATACAGAGAGTGTGAGGTGTCCCTATTGCAGGCAATGTGTGGGCATCCTTATTGCAGGTAGTGTGAGGCATCCCAATTACAGGCAGTGTGCGGGCGTCACTTTTGTAGGTAGTGTGCCTGGCATCCCTATTGCAGGCAGTGTGAGGCATACCAATTACAGGCAGTGTGAGGCATCCCAATTACAGGCAGTGTGCGGGCATCCGTATTGAAGGCAGTGTGCGTGCATCCCAATTACAGGCAGTGTGAGGCATCCCAAATACAGAGAGTGTGAGGTGTCCCTATTGCAGGCAATGTGTGGGCATCTTATATGTTCACATATGATAAAATAATTTCATCACACACCGCGCTGAACTTTAAAACAAAAATTCTTCAAATATTATCTATTTTTATTCAACAAATAACCACGCTGGAGTAATTCAGACAGTGTTGGATCAGTCTGTAAATATTTCAAAAAGTTACTTTGTATGAGTGTCAAAACACTACACAACTCCGCGGGAGGTCAATAATTCCTTCAAATTCAAACAGATTCCTTTCAACACCTTTTAAATAATGTCCACCTCTTATGTGACTCAAATTTAGGCTTTTGTGCACATTTCCATTACCATATTCTAAATCACGTACCAGATAGCCAACAAAAGCTTGCAATATGATTTAGCTCCTCTTTAAAGTGTTAAAACTTGTTTGTGTTTTCCAGCCAACTTTAGGGTATAATGGAACAATGCTATTGAAATTGGATCCTACTTATTATCCAAGGCTCTCTATAGATCCACCATTCCAGGGATTATATCTAATAAAAATGAAAATAAAAGCACATAGCATAATATCCTTAAAAATTCAGAGCACCTGCCCACATTTATTAGGCTTACCAGCATTCACAAAAAGATATGCATTTATACTCAAGATTCCAACTTCAAGTACTGAAAAGGGGACGCTGTAAAGACCTCTTATGTTCCTACACACGCTACCTTCAGTGTAATCTATATCAAATGCAGCTGCGTGTCTCCTCACCGCCTCCTCGGCCGCCGGACTGCGGGAGCGCTTGCTGCTTCTCCTCTTAGTAGCTACGTAGTATCCCTTCACAGTGCTAGCCCCGCCCTGTGTGGGCATCCTTATTGCAGGTAGTGTGAGGCATCCCAATTACAGGCAGTGTGCGGGCGTCACTTTTGTAGGTAGTCTGCCTGCATACCTATTGCAGACAGTGTGAGGCATTACAATTACAGGCAGTGTGAGAAATCTCAATTACAGGCAGTGTGCGGGCATCACTATTACAGGCAGTGTGCGGGCATCACTACTACAGGCAGTGTGCGGGCATCCCTATTGCAGGCAGTGTGTGGGCATCCCTATTGCAGGCAGTGTGTGGACATCCCTATTGCAGGCAGTGTGAGGCATCTCAATTACAGGCAGTGTGCGGGTGTTCCTATTGCAGGCAGTGTGAGGCATCCCAATTACAGGCAGTGTGCGGTCATCCCTATTCCAGGTAGTGTGCGGGCATCCCTATTGCAGGCAGTGTGAGGCATCCCAATTACAGGTAGTGTGCGGGTGTCCCTATTGCAGGCAGTGTGAGGCATTACAATTACAGGCAGTGTGTGGGCGTCCCTATTGCAGGCAGTGTGTGAGCATCCCTATTGCAGGCGGTGTGAGGCATTTCAATATCAGGCAGTGAGCGTCCGTCCCTATTGCAGGCAGTGTGCGGACATCCCTATTGCAGGTAGTGTGAGGCCTCCCTTTTGCAGGCAGTGGAAGGCATCCCAATTACAGGCAGTGTGCGGGCGTCCCTATTCCAGGCAGTGTGCGGACATCCCTATTGCAGGTAGTGTGAGGCCTCCCTTTTGCAGGCAGTGGAAGGCATCCCAATTACAGGCAGTGTGCGGGCGTCCCTATTGCAGGCAGTGTGAGGCCATCCCTATTGCAGGCAGTGTGAGGCATCCCAATTACAGGCAGTGTGTGCCGTCCCTATTGCAGGTAGTGTGCAGGCATCCCTATTGCAGGCAGTGTGAGGCATACCAATTACAGGCAGTGTGAGACATCCCAATTACAGGCAGTGTGCGGGCATCCGTATTGAAGGCAGTGTGCGGGCATCCCAATTACAGGCAGTGTGAGGCATCCGAAATACAGAGAGTGTGAGGTGTCCCTATTGCAGGCAATGTGTGGGCATCCTTATTGCAGGTAGTGTGAAGCATCCCAATTACAGGCAGTGTGCGGGCGTAACTTTTGTAGGTAGTGTGCCTGGCATCCCTATTGCAGGCAGTGTGAGGCATACCAATTACAGGCAGTGTGAGGCATCCCAATTACAGGCAGTGTGCGGGCATCCGTATTGAAGGCAGTGTGCGGGCATCCCAATTACAGGCAGTGTGAGGCATCCCAAATACAGAGAGTGTGAGGTGTCCCTATTGCAGGCAATGTGTGGGCATCCTTATTGCAGGTAGTGTGAGGCATCCCAATTACAGGCAGTGTGCGGGCGTCACTTTTGTAGGTAGTGTGCCTGCATACCTATTGCAGACAGTGTGAGGCATTACAATTACAGGCAGTGTGAGAAATCCCAATTACAGGCAGTGTGCGGGCATCCCTATTGCAGGCAGTGTGTGGGTGTTCCTATTGCAGGAAATGTGAGGCATCCCAATTACAGGCAGTGTGCGGTCATCCCTATTCCAGGTAGTGTGCGGGCATCCCTATTGCAGGCAGTGTGAGGCATCCCAATTACAGGTAGTGTGCGGGTGTCCCTATTGCAGGCAGTGTGAGGCATTACAATTACAGGCAGTGTGCGGGTGTCCCTATTGCAGGTAGTGTGATGCATCCCAATTACAGGCGGTGTGTGGGCGTCCCTATTGCAGGCAGTGTGTGAGCATCCCTATTGCAGGCGGTGTGAGGCATTTCAATATCAGGCAGTGTGCGGACATCCCTATTGCAGGTAGTGTGAGGCCTCCCTTTTGCAGGCAGTGGAAGGCATCCCAATAACAGGCAGTGTGCGGGCGTCCCTATTGCAGGCAGTGTGAGGCCATCCCTATTGCAGGCAGTGTGAGGCATCCCAATTACAGGCAGTGTGTGCCGTCCCTATTGCAGGTAGTGTGCAGGCATCCCTATTGCAGACAGTGTGTGGCATCCCTATTGCAGGCAGTGTGAGGCATACCAATTACAGGCAGTGTGAGGCATCCCAATTACAGTCAGTGTGCGGGCATCCGTATTGAAGGCAGTGTGCGGGCATCCCAATTACAGGCAATAAAAGGCATCCCAATTATAGGCGGTGTGCGGGCGTCCCTATTGCAGGCAGTGTGCGGCCGTCTCTATTGCAGGCAGTGTGAGGCTTCCCAATTACAGGCAGTGTGTGGGCATCCAGATTGCAGGCAGTGTGCGAGCATCCCAATTGCAGGTAGTGTGGGGCATACCAATTACAGGCAGTGTGAGGCATTTCAATTACAGGCAGTATGTGGGCATCCTTATTGCAGGCAGCGTGCGGGCATCCCTATTGAAGTTAGTGTGAGGCCAACCCTATTGCAGGCAATGTGAGGCATCCCAATTACAGGCAGTGTGTGCCGTCCCTATTGCAGGTAGTGTGCGGGCATCCTTATTGCAGACAGTGGGAGGCATCCCTATTGCAGGCAGTGTGAGGCATCCCAATTACAGGCAGTGTGTGGGCGTCCCTATTGCAGGTAGTGTGTGGGCATCCCAATTACAGGCAGTGTGAGGCATCCCAATTACAGAGAGTGTGAGGTGTCCCTACTGCAGGCAATGTGTGGGCATCCTTATTACAGGTAGTGTGCGGGGGTCACTTTTGTAGGTAGCGTGTGGGCATACCTATTGCAGAAAGTGTGAGGCATTACAATTACAGGCAGTGTGAGACATCCCAATTACAGGCAGTGTGCAGGCATCACTATTAGAAGCAGTGTGTGGGCATCACTATTGTAGGCAGTGTGCAGGCATCCCTATTGCAGGCAGTGTGTGGGCATCCCTATTGCAGGCAGTGTGAGGCATCCCAATTACAGGCAGTGTGCGGGCGATCTTATCGCAGGCAGTGTGAGGCATCCCAATTACAGGCAGTGTGCGGGCATCCCTATTACATGCAGTGTGAGGCATCCCAATTACAGGTAGTGTGCGGGCGTCCCTATTGCAGGTAGTGTGATGCATCCCAATTGCAGGCAGTGTGAGGGCATTCCTATTGCTGGCAGTGTGCGGGAGTCCTTATTGCAGGTAATGTGAGGCATCCCTATTGCAGGCAGTGTGCGGGCATCCAAATTACAGGCAGTGTGCTGGCTTTCCAATTGCAGGCAGTGTGCGGCCAACCCTATTGCAAGTAGTGTGAGGCATCCCAATTACAGGCAGTGTGAGGCATCCCAATTACAGGCAGTGTGAGACATCCCAATTACAGGCAGTGTGAGGCATCCCAATTACAGGTAGTGGGCGGGCGTCCCTATTGCAGGCAGTGTGCGAGAATCCCTGTTGCAGGCAGTGTGAGGCATCCCAATTACAGGCATTATGAGGCATCAAAATTACAGGCAGTGTGAGGCATCACAATTACAGGCAGTTTGCAGGGGTCTCAATTACAGGCAGTGTGCAGGGGTCTCAATTACAGGCAGTGTGCGGGCATCCCAATTACAGGCAGCGTGAGGCATCCCAATTACACGCAGCGTGAGGCATCCCAATTACAGGCAGTGTGCTGGCGTCCCTATTGCAGGCAGTGTGTGGGCGTCCCTTTTGCAGGCAGTGTGTGAACATCCCTATTGCAGGCAGTGTGAGGCATCCCAATTACAGGCAGTGTGCGGCTGTCCCTATTGCAGGCAGTGTGAGGCATCCCTATTGCAGGTAATGTGAGGCATCCCTTTTGCAGGCAGTGGGGCATCCCAATTACAGGCAGTGTGTGGCGTCTCTATTGCAGGTAGTGTGCAGGCATACCTATTGCAGACAGTGTGAGGCATTCCAATTTCAGGCAGTGTGGGGCATCCCAATTACAGGCAGTGTGAGGCATTCCAATTACAGGCAGTGTCTGGCATTCCAATTACAGGCAGTGTGCAGGCATCCTAATTGCAGACAGTGTGCGGGCATCCCAATTGCAGGCAGTGTGTGGGCATCCATATTGCAGGCAGTGTGCGGGTATCCCTATTGCAGGCAGTGTGCGGGCATCCCAATTACAGGCAGTGTGTGGGTGTCCCTATTGCAGGCAGTGTGTGAGCATCCCTGTTGCAGGCAGTGTGAGGCATCCCTTTTGAAGGCAGTGGGAGGCATTCCAATTACAGGCAGCATGCGGGTGTCCTTATTGCAGGCAGTGTGCGGGCATCCCTATTGCAGGTAGTGTGAGGCATCCCTTTTGAAGGCAGTGGGAGGCATCCCAATTACAGGCAGCGTGCGGGCGTCCCTATTGCAGGCAGTGTACGGCCGTGCCTAATGCAGGTAGTGTGATTCATCCCAATTACAGGCAGTGTGTGGGCGTCCTGATTGCAGGCAGAGTGCGAGCATCCCTATTGAAGTTAGTATGAGGCATCCCAATTACAGGCAGTGTGATGCATCACAATTACAGGCAGTGTGCGGGCATCCCTATTGCAGGTAGTGTGAGGCATCCTAATTACAGACAGTGTGCGGGCGTTCCAATTACAAGCAGTGTGAGGCATCCCAATTACAGGCAGTGTGTGGCATCCCTATTGCAGGTAGTGTGCGGACATCCCTATTGCAGACAGTGTGAGGCATCCCTATTGCAGACAGTGTGCGGGCATCCCTATTGCAGGCAGTGTGCAGGCATCCCTATTGCAGGCAGTGTGCGGGCATCCCTATTGCAGGCAGTGTGCGGGCATCCCTATTGCAGGCAGTGTGCGGGCATCCCTATTGCAGGCAGTGTGCGGGCATCCCTATTGCAGGCAGTGTGCGGGCAACCTTATTACAGGTAGTGTGAGATATCCGAATTAAAGTCTGTGTGTGGCCATCCCAATTACAGGCAGTGTGCTGCCATCCCAATTACAGACAGTGTGAGGTGTCCCTATTGCAACAGTGTGTGGGCATCCTTATTGCAGGTAGTGTGAGGCATCCTTATTGCAGGTAGTGTGAGGCATCACTATTACAGGCAGTGTGAGGCATCCCAATTACAGGCAGTGTGAGGCATCCCAATTACAGGCAGTGTGAGGCATCCCAATTACAGGCAGTGTGAGGCATCCCAATTACAGGCAGTGTGAGGCATCCAAATTACAGGCAGTGTGAGGCATCCCAATTACAGGCAATGTCTTAAAGGAGCCACAGCACTCAACCCTGTTAGCTTGCATGCCAGCCTATAATCTGTCTCTAAACTTAGTTAAAAACAGAGGACTCGGTCACAAACATCTGCAGAAGTATGCTTAAGCTGCACCACTACGCCAAAGTGCCTCTGTGGGGTGCAGTCCTAACTCTAATCTCTGAGAGCCCATTTGGGACATACAGTGCAATGGATAAATTGGGAGCAGGCTTACCTGAGGTTGCCCTAAACCTCTCAAGTGCATTGAATTAGTGCAAGCACATGGTGTGTGGGGTCTAGGCTGTATTGCAAGGTCTTTGACCCTTCCACCCCATGGCTTGCACTTGAGAGGTTTAGGGCAACCTCAGGTAAGCCTGCTCCCAATTTATCCATTGCACTGTATGTCCCAAATGGGCTCTCAGAGATTAGAGTTAGGACTGCACCCCACAGAGGCACTTTGGCGTAGTGGTGCAGTTTATTTTTTTTTATTTTTTATTTTTTTTTGTTTCAATGTTTTTATTCATTTTAAAAGAAGAGAACATTGCAGGCAGTCAGCCAGCAAAAAAGGGGGAAGAAGAAAAAATCCATCCCACGCAGGGGAGGCAGACGGTACATCAAGTACAACAATGAAGATTTACACACAGGAGAACAGGTCACAGCAAATCTGATCATCGAAGAACAAGGTGATTCTGCTAGCATAACACAATTTAGACACAAATAAACTTTTACTGAGCAAAAATCTGCTGGTATTATGTCTTCAATTCTGTTCCCCGCATTCCGGGGGGCAATAGAGTAGTTTAAGAAAGGGGAAGGGAACAAACATAGAAAGGAAAGAAAAAAGAAGGAGGAAACAAGAAAGAAAGGGGAAGGAGGGGGGGGGGAAGGGGGGGATGTCCTCGCGCCTTGCCCGCACAGACCACCTAACTGAGCATACCCCGTGGCGTATTAGGCCAAGCATAATGCATCCAAGGCTCCCAAACAGAAAGAAACGTGTCCTGGGTGTCAGTCAGGATGCTTGAAAGCTTCTCATTGACCAAAAAGCCATTCATTCTAGACGACACCTCTGACAGTGGAACAATAGTGGTGCAGTTTAAGCATACTTCTGCAGATGTGTGTGACCGAGTCCTCTGTTTTTAACTAACTTTAGAGACAGATTATAGGCTGGCCTGCAAGCTAACAGGGTTGAGTGCTGTGGCTCCTTTAAGACTTTTGTTTCCTAATTGCCCAGCTAACCTGCACCTCCCAGGTTAGTTATAAAATGGTCTGAGCGGCTGCCACCCCCCCTTTATTGCAGGCAATGTGAGGCATCCCAATTACAGGCAGTATGCGGGCGTCCCTATTGCAGGTAGTGTGCGGGCATACCTATTGCAGACAGTGTGAGGCATTCCAATTACAGGCAGTGTGAAACATCCCAATTACAGGCAGCGTGCGGGCATCCCTATTGAAGGTAGTGTGACGCATCCTTTTTGCAGGCAGTGGGAGGCATTCCAATTACAGGCAGTGTGTGGGCGTCACTATTGCAGGCAGTGTGCGGCCGTCCCAATTGCAGGTAGTGTGCGAGTATCCCTATTGCAGGTAGTGTGCGGGCGTTCCTATTGCAGGCAGTGTGCGGGCATCCCTATTGCAGGCAGTGTGTGAGCATCCCTATTGCAGGCAGTGTGAGGTATCCCAATTACAGGCAGTGTGCGGCAGTCCCTATTGCAGGTAGTGTGCGGGCATACCTATTGCAGACAGTGTGAGGCATTCCAATTACAGGCAGTGTGAAACATCCCAATTACAGGCAGTGTGCGGGCATCACTATTACAGGCAGTGTGCGGGCATCCCTATTGCAAGCAGTGTGCGGGCATCCCTATTGCAGGCAGCGTGCGGGCATCCCTATTGCAGGCAGCGTGCGGGCATCACTATTGCAGGCAGTGTGTGGGCGTCCCAATTGCAGGCAGTGTGTGAGCATCCCTATTGCAGGCAGTGTGCGGGCATCCCTATTGCAGGCAGTGTGCGGGCATCCCTATTGCAGGCAGTGCGCAGGCATCCCTTTTGCAGGCAGTGTGTGGGCGTCCCAATTGCAGGCAGTGTGTGAGCATCCCTATTGCAGGCAGTGTGCGGGCATCCCTATTGCAGGTAGTGTGACGCATCCTTTTTGCAGGCAGTGGGAGGCATTCCAATTACAGGCAGTGTGTGGGCGTCACTATTGCAGGCAGTGTGCGGCCGTCCCAATTGCAGGTAGTGTGCGAGTATCCCTATTGCAGGTAGTGTGCGGGCGTTCCTATTGCAGGCAGTGTGAGGCATCCCAACTACAGGCAGTGTGAGGCATCCCTATTGCAGTTAGTGTGCGGGCATACCTACTGCAGACAGTGTGAGGTATCCCAATTAAAGGCAGTGTGCGGGCGTTCCTATTGCAGGCAGTGTGAGGTATCACAATTACAGGCAGTGTGAGGCATCACAATTACAGGCAGTGTGAGGCATCACAATTACAGGCATTGTGCGGGCATCCCAATTGCAGGTAATGTGCGGGCGTCCCTATTGCAGGGAGTGTGCGGGCGTCCCTATTGCAGGGAGTGTGCAGGCATCCCTTTTGCAGGCAGTGTGTGGGCGTCCCAATTGCAGGCAGTGTGTGAGCATCCCTATTGCAGGCAGTGTGCGGGCAGTCCCTATTGCAGGTAGTGTAAGACATCCCAATTACAGGCAGTGTGAGGGCGTTCCTATTGCAGGTAGTGTGTGGCCATCCCTATTGCAAGTAGAGTAAGCCATCCCAGGTAGTGTGCGGAGATACCTATTGCAGGCAGTGTGTGGGCGTCCATATTGCAGGCTGTGTGCAGGCGTCCATATTGCAGGCAGTGTGCGGGCATCCCTATTGCAGGCAGTGTGCGGGCATCTTAATTACAGGCAGTGTGAGGCATTCCTATTACGGGCGGTGTGAGGCATCCCAATTACAGGCAGTGTGCTGGTGTCCCTATTGCAGGCAGTGTGCGGGCATCCCTATTGCAGGCAGTGTGCGGGCATCCCTATTGCAGGCAGTGTGTGGGCATCCCTAGTGCAGGCAGTGTGAGGCATCCCAATTACAGGCAGTGTGCGGCTGTCCCTATTGCAGGCAGTGTGCGGGCATCCCTTTTGCAGGTAGTATGAGGAATCCCTTTTGCAGGCAATGGGAGGCATCCAAATTACAGGCAGGGTGTGGGCGTCCCTATTCCAGTCAGTGTCCTGATTGTAGGCAGTGTGCGAGCATCCCTATTGCAGGTAGTGTGCGGGCGTTCCTATTGCAGGCAGTGTGCGGGCATACCTACTGCAGACAGTGTGAGGTATCCCAATTAAAGGCAGTGTGCGGGCGTTCCTATTGCAGGCAGTGTGAGGTATCCCAATTACAGGCAGTGTGAGGCATCACAATTACTGGCAGTGTTCGGGTGTCTCAATTACAGGCATTATGCGGGCATCCCAATTGCAGGTAATGTGCGGGCGTCCCTATTGCAGGCAGTGTGCGGGCATCCCTATTGCAGGCAGTGTGCAGGCGTCCCTATTGCAGGCAGTGTGCAGGCGTCTCTATTGCAGGCAGTGTGCAGGCGTCCCTATTGCAGGCAGTGTGTGAGCATCCCTATTGCAGGCAGTGTGCGGCCGTCCCTATTGCAGGCAGTGTGCGGGCATCCCTATTGCAAGCAGTGTGCGGGCGTCCCTATTGCAGGCAGTGTGCGGGCGTCCCTATTGCAGGCAGTGTGCGGGCATCCCTATTGCAGGCAGTGTGCGAGCATCCGTATTGCAGGCAGTGTGTGGGCATCCCTATTGCAGGCAGTGTGCGGGCATCCCTATTGCAGGCAGTGTGCGGGCATCCCTATTGCAGGCAGTGTGCAGGCATCCCTATTGCAGGCAGTGTGAGGCATCCCAATTACAGGCAGTGTGTGGGCGTTCCTATTGCAGGCATTGTGAGGCATTCCAATTACAGGCATTGTGTGGCATCCCTATTGCAGGTAGTGTGCGGTCATCCCTATTGCAGACAGTGTGAGGCATCCCTATTGCAGACAGTGTGAAGCACCCTAATTAGAGACAGTGTGCGGGCGTTCCTATTGCAGGCAGTGTAAGGCATCCCAATTACAGGCAGTGTGTGGCGTACCTATTGCAGGCAGTGTGCGGGTATCCCAATTACAGGCAGTGTGCGGGCATTCCTATTGCAGGCAGTGTGAGGCATCCCAATTACAGGCAGTGTGTGGCGTCCCTATTGCATGGAGTGTGCGGGCATCCCTATTGCAGACAGTGTGAGGCATCCCAATTACAGGCAGTGTGCAGGCATCCCTATTGCAGGTAGTGTGAGGCATCCCTATTGTAGGTAGTGTGAGGCATCCCTATTGTAGGTAGTGTGAGGCATCCCTATTGCAGGCAGTGTAAGGCATCCCAATTACAGTCAGTGTGCGGGCGTTCCTATTGTAGGCAGTGTAAGACATCCCAATTACAGCCAGTATGTGGCGTCCCTATTGCAGGTAGTGTGTGGGCATCCCTATTCCAGGCAGTGTGAGGCATTCCAATTTCAGGCAGTTTGCGGGCGTTCCTATTGCAGGCAGTGTGAGGTATCCCAATTACAGGCGGAGTGCGGCAGTCCCTATTGCAGGTAGTGTAAGGCATCCCAATTACAGGCAGTGTGAGGGCGTTCCTATTGCAGGTAGTGTGCGGCCATCCCTATTGCAAGTAGAGTAAGCCATCCCAGGTAGTGTGCGGAGATACCTATTGCAGGCAGTGTGCGGGCGTCCATATTGCAGGCAGTGTGCAGGCTTCCATATTGCAGGCAGTGTGCGGGCATCCCTATTGCAGGCAGTGTGCGGGCATCCCTATTGCAGGCAGTGTGAGGCATTCCTATTACGGGCGGTGTGAGGCATCCCAATTACAGGCAGTGTGCTGGTGTCCCTATTGCAGGCAGTGTGCGGGCATCCCTATTGCAGGCAGTGTGCGGGCATCCCTATTGCAGGCAGTGTGCGGGCATCCCTATTGCAGGCAGTGTGAGGCATCCCAATTACAGGCAGTGTGTGGCTGTCCCTATTGCAGGCAGTGTGTGGGCATCCCTTTTGTAGGTAGTATGAGGCATCCCTTTTGCAGGCAATGGGAGGCATCCAAATTACAGGCAGTGTGTGGGCGTCCCTATTCCAGGCAGTGTGCTGCCGTCCTGATTGTAGGCAGTGTGCGAGCATCCCTATTGCATGTAGTGTGAGGCATCTCAATTACAGGCAGTGTGAGGCATCAAAATTACAGGCAGTGTGCGGGCATCACAATTACAGGCAGTGTGCGGGAACCCCTATTGCAGGTGGTGTGAGGTAACCCAATTACAGGCAGTATGTGGCGTCCCTATTGCAGGTAGTGTGTGGGCATGCCTATTGCAGGTAGTGTGCGGGCATCCCTATTGCAGGCAGTGTGCGGGCGTCCCTATTGCAGGCAGTGTGCGGGCGTCCCTATTGCAGGCAGTGTGCGGGCGTCCCTATTGCAGGCAGTGTGCGGGCGTCCCTATTGCAGGCAGTGTGCGGGCGTCCCTATTGCAGGCAGTGTGCGGGCGTCCCTATTGCAGGCAGTGTGCGGGCGTCCCTATTGCAGGCAGTGTGCTGACATCCTTATTTCAGGTAGCGTGAGGCATCCCAATTGCAGGCAGTGTGAGGCATCCCAATTACAGGCAGTGTGCTGGCGCCCCTATTGCAGCTAATGTGAGGCACCCCAATTGCAGGCAGTGTGCGGGCATCCCTATTGCAGGTAATGTGCGGGCATACCTATTGCAGACAGTGTGAGGCATTCTAATTACAGGCAGTGTGAGACATCCCAATTACAGGCTGTGTAACATCCCAATTACAGGCTGTGTAACATCCCAATTACAGGTAGTGTGCGGGCCCCCCAATTACAGGCAGTGCACGGGCATCCATATCGCAGGCAGTGTGCAGGCATCCCTATTGCAGGCAGTGCGAGGCATTCCAATTACAGGCAGTGTGCAGGCATCCCAATTACAGGCAGTGCGCAGGCATCCCAATTACAGGCAGTGCGCAGGCATCTATATCGCAGGCAGTGTGCGGGCATCCCTATTGCAGGCAGTGCGAGGCATCACAATTACAGGCAGTGTGCGAGCGTCACTATTGCAGGCAGTGTGCGGGCATCCTTATTGCAGGTAGTGTGAAGCATCCCTATTGCAGGCAGTGTTAGGCATCCCAATTACAGGCAGTGGGCGAGCGTCCCTATTGCAGGCATTGTGAGGCATCCCAATTACAGGCAGTGTGCGGGCGTCTCTATTGTAGGTAGTGTGCGGGCATCCCTATTGCAGACAGTGTGTGGGTGTCCCTATTGCAGGCAGTGTGTGGGCGTTGCCATTGCAGGCAGTGCGCGGGCATCCCTATTGCAGGCAGTGTGCGGGCATCCCTATTGCAGGCAGTGTGCGGGCATCCCTATTGCAGGCAGTGTGCGGGCATCCCTATTGCAGGCAGTGTGCGGGCATCCCTATTACAGGCAGTGTGCGGGAGTCCCTATTGCAGGTAGTGTGCAGGCATCCCTATTGCAGATAGTGTGAGGCATCCCAATTACAGGCAGTGTGCCGGAGTCCCTATTGCAGATAGTGTGCGGGCGTCCCTATTGCAGGCAGTGTGCAGGCATCCCTATTGCAGGCAGTGTGCAGGCATCTCTATTGCAGGCAGTGTGCAGGCATCCCTATTGCAGGCAGTGTGCAGGCATCCCTATTGCAGGCAGTGTGCGGGCATCCCTATTGCAGGCAGTGTGCGGGCATCCCTATTGCAGGCAGTGTGCGGGCATCCCTATTGCAGGCAGTGTGCGGGCATCCCTATTGCAGGCAGTGTGCGGGCATCCCTATTGCAGGCAGTGTGCGGGTGTCCATATTGCAGGCAGTGTGCGGGCGTCCATATTGCAGGCAGTGTGCGGGCATCTCTATTGCAGGCAGTGTGCAGGCATCCCTATTGCAGGCAGTGTGCAGGCATCCCTATTGCAGGCAGTGTGCGGGCGTCCATATTGCAGGCAGTGTGCGGGCGTCCATATTGCAGGCAGTGTGCGGGCATCTCTATTGCAGGCAGTGTGCAGGCATCCCTATTGCAGGCAGTGTGCAGGCATCCCTATTGCAGGCAGTGTGCAGGCATCCCAATAACAGGCAGTGTGCAGGCATCCCAATTACAGGCTGTGTGCAGGCATCCCAATTACAGGCAGTGTGCAGGCATCCCAATTACAGGCAGTGTGTGGGAATCCCAATTACAGGCAGTGTGTGGGCATCCCAATTACAGGCAGTGTGTGGGCATCCCGATTACAGGCAGTGTGTGGGCATCCCAATTACAGGCAGTGTGTGGGCATCCCAATTACAGGCAGTGTGTGGGCATCCCAAGTACAGGCAGTGTGTGGGCATCCCAAGTACAGGCAATGTACGGGCATCCCAAATACAGACAGTTTGCAGCATGCCCCCCAACAAAAAAAACACACATTCCCCAGCAGCCATCTCTCTCTCACACCTTCATTACCGCTGCTGCCACTTCCTCTTCGCTGCTGCCACACCCACCGCCTCACACTCCTGCTGGTTCCGACTAACGGGTGGCCGTGGGATCACAGGCCATGCCCCACCCATTTGCCGAAAGCAGGTCTCTGGGTACTTGGGGCAGTGGCCGGCGGACAGCAGCGGCTACATGGAAAACTGTTTAGGTGGCAGCCAGTGGAGGTAGCGGAAGCAGGTAATGTATATTTATATATCTATTTTTTTTTTTTTTGCATTCGTCTTATACGGTATATATTTTATATTTTGTGATATTTGTGCATAGATTGAAACTGAATGCTTGCACTCACACTTTAATTCTTACTCATTATCACAAAAAAAGGTCCAATAAAAAAAAACAACACACAAATATTATAAATTGCAAGGTGGGGAGTCACTAAGTGTACACACTTGGACCTCAATCAGGGTTGAAAAAAATTATTGTGGCAGTAAAAAAATCACTTTATGAGACAAAAGCTTGAGAATTTCATGTTACTGAATCACCAGCTAGGAAAACAATGAAATTCAATGCCATTTATTTACTCCTATAAAAAGTAGAGAACCTTTTACTCCTTTTTACACTGTGCTAAAAAGTACCATTGACTTTTATTGTCTTCCTAGTTGGTGATTCAGTAACATGAAATGTCCATGCTTTTTTCTTATAGTGAAAGTGAATTTTTTTACTACCCCAAAGCTTCTACATTGCAAACATTAAAAAAAAAACATTTTAATAGGAGGAAGAAGAATCAGGGGTGACAGGTTTTACATGTTTTTACAGGGGAGAGCTGCTCAGCGACTTGTCCTCTGAGCTAGCCTGTGTTAAATTAACAGCTTTTTGCTGTTGCAATTCTTCTAATGTCATTATTTGATTTAACCCATCATGCAATGCTTTGGTCTGATATTACATTGGTTAAAGTGGACCAAAACCCAGGATTTTGACTATCCTGGGTTTTGGTCCACTCCCCCGGGGCACCTCGATATGTGAAACCCCCCAGGTCGCCAGCTTCAACTCACCTCACTGGGGTCCTATGGCGCATGCGTGGCCGCTCATCCAATCAGCGTGCTCGGAGACGCTGAGCTATGGATGTCTAACCTGACGTCTAAGCTCAGCGGCTCTGAGTGCTCCGGCGGCCGCATCTCGCGCTTCCCTCTAACAGGGAGCGCGCCCTGCTAGAGGGATAGCAGGGATGCGGTTGCAGCCCGCGCATGCACCGTTGGACCGGGATAAAGGTTAGTGTAGCGCCTGACCTGGGGGGTTTCACACAGCGGGGCATCCCGATTTTTGATGCCCCTTGGGGAGGGAATGGATTGGCTGGACCAGCAACTGCCAGATAGCATCATGACCCAGTGCCTGGGAATGGAACATTCAATCCTAAACTCAGATATTAGTATCACTTTAAGATTTACTCAAGAGTTCAGGGACTTTTAGTGACACCTCTGAATGCTAATATTACAACAGAAAAACTTGGCGAGTACTCACCTCTTAGCATTCAGTTGTGTTGCTTCTTGGAAAGTGAGATGTCGTATTGAAAGGCTGTACCTGTAAATGGTGTTTTATGCTATGTTCACTGACATGATCGTGGAGACTATAATCATGGTCTGTCTGTGCCGAAGTGACCCATGTGACTTAATTATGCTCTACAATAGATATAATGTATCTATTGTCCACTGTCCTTTTGACATCACAGGATTTTGCAGCTTTAAAATAACGAAAGAACAAATAACTGGTTATATGGAGTAATAAAATAATGAAAGAACAAAGAACTGGTTGTATGGAGACATGTATTCTAAGTATACAGCACGTCCTGTTCCAGAATATTCCTTACCCATGGGTAATACATCCACAAGATGGTGCTGGACTGCAGAAAACCGCTTGTGGCCCCTCCCGGCCCTATATAAGTCAGGGACCTCCCACAAAATTCCCAGTTTATTTCTGCAGTCTGCGCTGAGAAGATAGAAGACAGCTCTCTTGTGGCGCAGGTGAGCGGGGCTTATTGCCTGCGGCCCTGCAGGACTGTTCCCACCTGTTCCATTCCATTGACTGCCTCCCAGCCTCGGCTGAAGGTAGGCGATAGAAGCACTTTGTGCTGAGGAGCTAGGCTCCTACCGCAGTCCCTGCTCTAACAGGGTAGGCGGTTCAGGCTAATGGTGAGCCTTTTTTGGGATGCCCCCACTGCCTCATGGGTTTGGCCAGGTTATCCTGTGCGGTAAACTCTATTCCCATTTCCCCTCCACCTTCACTCCTCATATTGGCCCCCGGGCACAGTTTCCCCCAGGGTATTCTGTTGTTATCCCCCCTCACTATCCCTTCGGGGGGGGGGGGTTGTCTGGTGTTTTTGTGACTTTAGAAATATGTGTGCCTGTTACTTTATTAAAACACTTTGTCACGCATTTGTACTGCGCTCTGCGGCTGGCAGCCCCATTCACCTCAGAGCTGCCGGGCCGCTACTGGACGGCCAGATCACGTGGGCGCGATTCGTGCTCTTCGGGGCGGGGGGGGTGATGGCTCTGTGGATGAGGCGATTTACCTTTATATCTCCACGGCCCACACCTCGAGGTTGCGGACGCCATTTTGTCTTCCTCCTGCGCTGCTGGCTCCTTGCGGTCTGTGAGTAACCCCGGTGGGGTGAATTTTTCTGTATTTGTTCTTATGCTTTATTCTTATGGAAATATATTTTTGTGTCTTTCAGGTGGGATAAAGCTTCGGTCCTGTGGTTTCTCCCGGCCCTCTCCCCTCATTATCTCCCACTTCCCTAGCGGTCTATTGGGGAATCCTGGGTAGATCTTTAGCATTAACCCTTACCGGCCTACTGTGCCTGTTCAAATCACCATATGGAGGCTTCTGGGGATAATGAGCCTGGGGTTCCTTCGGGACAAGCCCGGCTATGTGTTGCGTGTGGGGTATCCCTAATCGGTGATGTCAGGGTATGTGTATCCTGCGCCCAGCAGGTACTTGCTATCACGCTCTGGGTCCTCTAATGATCCGCTCAGGTAACTCCAGTCCTCCGGGTAAGCCCTCAACCCCCAATCTCCGCAGCCAGCTTCACCTGTAGGGGCCCCCGCTTGCCGGGACGCAGAATACGCCTGCCCGGGATCGGTTGCCCCCAGGACTTCAATGGCTCAAAGGATGGAGGCTTACTGTTCGGAGGTCTGAAGAACCAGTGGCTGGGAGCGGTATAGAGAGAGCCCAATGCCTAGAGCGTATAGAGGAAGTCCAGACAGGCTAAGGGTCGGCACCGGGTGTTCAGAGATGGCTGCAGTACAAATGGAGGAGGCAAATCGTGGTCAAGGTTCCAAGCAGAAGTCGGCAACGGAAGTTCAGATCAAGGTTGGTCAGTTCAGGCAAAGGTCGGCAACAGGGTCTCGGATCAAGAATGGTCGGTTCAAGCAAAGGTCGGCAACAGGGATCAATCACGATACTCAGAAACGAAGGGCTAGGTTCAAGGCGCTATCACAGGCACTGAGCAACTGGTGGGGTAAACCTTTGTAGGGAACGGATATGATTAGGGCTGGGTGTGTGATTGGTGCTACTAAAAAACAGCACCTGATTGGACATAGGGCGTACAGCCCAGCAACTCCTATTGGGCTCATTGGCCCAATACACTACAGAGGGCGTGCTGCCCAGCTGGGCTCATCGGCCCTTTAACTGAAAGGGGGCGTGCCCCTCTGATTTAATTTATTCACCTCCTCCGGCGGCCGTGCCGGAGGGCATAGAAGGAACGTGCTCGCGCACCCGCGCGAGCACGTGTATTGATGCCGGATACGCCAGCAGAAGGGGAAGGAGGGGGCGCGCCCGCAGCTACGCGAGCAGCCGCCCGGTGCGGCCGGCGTTTGGATGGTGAGGCGACGGGGACACCGCTGGAACGCGGCACAGGTAAGCTGATCGTGACACTTGCACTGCAGTCTAGGTTACCTGTTGCTGGGCCTGCGCCCCCTTGGGCTTCGCCTGCCCCCCCACGCCTGCATCTGACCCCCTATGAGGAGCATACCAGCCGATTTGGCTGCACGGGTAGCCAGCAGTGACAACCATATTGCTGGGTCTGCATCACGTAAGGCTTCTGCTAAGAAGCAGCATTTGTCTCCCACCGTCTCCCTCTTTCCTGTGGAAACTGAGGAAGTTTTTGACACTACTGGTTATTCCCCCCTGGAGAAGGGGGAATTGTTCTCTCATACAGAATCATCTGAGGAGCAACCCAGGGTTTATGGTGGTGCAGGGTCTCCCTTTGAGGAAGATCTATGGTCCTCAGATGACACTGACAGGCTCTTGGCTCATATTTTTGAAGTGCTCTGTATCGCCCCTCCTGACGTGGCTCCGCAGCAGCAGGGTGAGCTCTTACATACGGTTAAACCACGCTTGGAATTCCCTGAGCAGTCGCACTTTAATAACCTTGTGCTCAAAGAATGGGAGCGGCCTAGCAAGCTGCCAGGGGTGCCCAAAAGTTGGGACAAAAGGTATCCTTTTCCTGCTGATGCGATTAAGCGGTGGTCATGTCCTCCTGAGCTGGACGCGCCCGTTCTGGGGCTGTCCAATACATCTGTCATGCATTCCCCTGACACTACTACCCTGAGGGATGGTAAGGACTGGCGTATGGACCAACTGGCTTGCCATGCCTTTGCCTGTGTGGGGACGGCGCTACGCCCGGTTTGTGCCTCTGCTATTACAGCTATTGCTATTAAGAGTTTGCTTAAGAGCCTCTTAGAAGGGGCCTCTGGTAACACGAGAGGAGAAGAATATAGATCTCTCCTGCTTTGCTATGAATTTGTTGCATATGTCCTGTCTGCTATGGATGATGCCATTAGAATGTGTGGTAGAACTTCTGCCCTGTTGGTAGCTATATGCCGATTTGTCTGGCTACGTCAGTGGGTAGCTGATAATGCTGCTAAGAAGGCTCTCACTGGTTTCCCTTTCAAGGGCCTGCGTCTTTTTGGTGAACGCTTGGATTTGTTTGCCAAGGGCGGTAGGTTACCTCAACGTAGGAGGCCGTCTTGGTCCTTTCGGGGGATGGGTGCCCTTCTCCCATCCTTCCGTGGTTCCAGACCTGGTCAAGGAGGCTCCTTTACTGGGGCCCGTGGAGATCACTGGGGAAGGGGCAGAGGACATGGCCGTCCTGGCCTCTCCATGGGTCCCAAGCCAAAATCCTCACCCAAGCCCCCTCAGGCATGAAGGGGTGCCCTCACCCATCCGGGTGGCGGGACAGCTTCGGCTCTTTGCTCACGTCTGGAGGCTTCATGTCTCAGACCGGTGGATTCAGGAGGTAGTGTCCTCCGGTTACAAGATTACAAGGTTACAAGAGTTTGCAGCCTGGCCGCCCCCAAGATTCATCACATCCCAGATGGCTCAGAACCCCCTGTCAGCTCAGGGTCTGTGCCTTGCTGTCCAAAACCTTCTGGAGTTGGGGGTTATCTGCCAGGTGCCTTTGAGGGAAAGGGGCAGAGGCTACTATTCCAATCTTTTCACCGTTCCCAAAAAAGACGGGTCCATCAGACCTATACTGGATTTAAAGTGCCTCAACAAATTTGTCAGATTCAAACACTTTCGCATGGAGACTCTGCACTCCGCTGTCAATTCACTCCGTCAAGGGGACTTCTTGACCTGTAGACGTCAAGGACGCTTACCTTCATGTACCAGTCTTTCCAGGTCATCGGAGATTCCTCGGGTTCGCTCTGGAGGATCAGCACTATCAATTTGTGGCTCTGCTTTTTGGTATAACCCCGGCCCCCAGGGTATTCACCAAGGTACTGGCAGGCGTACTGGCTCTGCTGAGATCTCAGGGCATTTGCATCCTTCCTTACTTAGACGACATTCTCATCATGTCTCAATCTCTCCAGCAAGCCGAGTTGGATACTCAGCGGGTGGTGTCCACACTGGAGTCTTTCGGCTGGGTGATCAACCACCCCAAGTCTTTCCTGTCACCATCAATAGTGAGGTCCTTTCTGGGCATGACTCTGGATACGTCTCAGGTCAAGATTTTTCTGCCTCAGCAGAAGGTGGAGAGTCTTCAGGCCCAAGCCAGGTTCTTTATGTCTTGCCCTCATCCCTCCATCCGGCAGGGGATGCAGCTGGTGGGCCTGAGGTTGTCTTGCTTCGAGGCGGTTTCATACTCTCAGTTTCACAAGAGACCTCTTCAACTTCACCTCTTATCAGTTTGGGATCGGGACCCTCGCTCCCTGGATCAGGTGTTGGTTCTGTCCCCTCTGGCCAGACGGTCTCTCCTGGTGGCTGGACTCAAGAAACCTGTTGGTGGGCAGATCCTTTCTGGCCCCGTGCTGGGAGACAGTCACCACAGATGCCAGTCTGACAGGTTGGGGGGGCTTCTGGAAATCCCTGAAATTCCATGGTCAGTAGGGCACTCAGGAGGCCCACACCCCTATCAACATTTTAGAATTGAAGCCGATAAGGTTGGTTCTCGCCCAATTGACTCCACACCTTTGGGGACGGGCGGTTCAGGTCCGCTCAGACAACCAGACGGCGATTGCCTACATCAATCAGCAGGGAGGGACCCGGAGCAAGAGGGCCCTCAAGGAAGTGTCCCTGATACTGTCTTAGGCGGAGGAGAATGTTCCCTGCATCTCAGCTGTGTTCATCCCGGGGGTGGAGAATTTGGAGGCAGACTCCCTCAGCAAGGGGACCTCTCGTCTGGGAGAATGGTCCCTCAGCACCAGGGTGTTTCGCTCCCTGTGCCACCGCTGGGGTCAGCCAGATGTGGATCTGTTTGCGTCCCGTCACAATCACAAGCCTCCAGTCTTTGTCTCTCTGTCACAGGACCCTCTGGCCTTGGCCATGGATGTACTAGCAATGTCTTGGAGGAGCTTTCAGCTTCTCTATGTGTTCCCTCCTTTTCCTCTGTTGGGCAAGGTGCTACGCAAGATTGCTCAGGAAGGGGTGCCAACCATTCTGGTGGCCTCCCGTTTGCCAAGAAGGGTGTGGTTCGCAGACATCGTGCAGTTGGCAGTAGATCAGTATTTTCTGCCCAAGGATCCAGACCTGCTCATTCAGGGGCAGCTACGCCATCCCAATTTACAAATGCTGGCTTTGACTGCCTGGCTGCTGAAACCTCCATCTTGATGGAGAAGGGGCTGCCTGCCTCTGTTGTAAATACCATTATTCAGGCTAGAAAGAAGTTCTCATCATCCATCTACTATAGGGTCTGGCATGCTTACATTGACTGGTGTGAGTCTAAGTCGCTTCCCTGTAGGGTGTTTTCTGTCCCTAGGATTCTGGAATTCCTGCAACATGGTTTGGATTTGGGTCTTCAGCTTAGTACCCTCAAAAGTCATGTTTCTGCTCTGGCCATTTTCTTCCAAATATCCTTCACTCACCATCGTATGGTCAAGACTTTCTTCCAAGGGGTTTCTCACGTGCGTCCTCCACGTAAGCCTATGTTACCAGTATGGGACTTGATCTTATCTGCCTTGCAGGGGTCTCCCTCTGAGCCTTTGCGTGAGGCCCCTGTCAGGAACCGCTTACCTGGTCCCCGTTCCAGCGACGTCTCCAGGCGGCCAGCTGCAGCTGTCACTGTGCGGCGGCCGCGCCGAGCGGCGTCGGCTCGAGCAGCGTCGGCTCGAGCGGCGCCCAGCTCAGCCACGCCCCCCGCTTCCTCCTACAGGAGACGTGCTCGCGCGCGGCCGCGAGCACGTGTCTGTTATGCCCTCCGGCGGCGCTGTGCTGCGCGCACCCGCCGGAGGATCAAGTAAAGGGTTAATGAATCCTAGGGGATTGAGGGCTTCGCCCTCTTCTGCTCTGCAGCCAATTACCCTTGGAATCCTATGTGCTCCAATCAGTACTCTGCTTCCCTCAGACCTGTTCCTATAAAGGCAATTCCCTCTCAGTTGTGAATTGCCTGTGATAGCGCTCAGAACCCTGTGTTACCTACTCCTGTGAAGTCTAGCTTGTTGCCGACCTCTGCCTGAATTGACGCCTCTCGATCCTGAATCCTTGTTGCCGACCTTTGCCTGAACTGACGCTTCTAGATCCTGATCCCCAGTTGCTGACCTCTGCCTGAACCCCGACTACGTCTTGCCTGACCCCTGGTGCCGCTACGATCTCTGCCTTCCCGTTATCGACCTATTACCTGTCTCTGGACTTCCGTCACTCACGCTCTTGCTATTGGTTCTCCAGTCCTCCCACATATAAGCTTACATCCTTTGAGCCATTAAGTCCTGGGGGCAACCGATCCCGGGTAGGCGTATCTTGCGTCCCGGCAAGCGGGGGCTCCTACAGGTGAAGCTGGCTGTGGAGATTGGGGGTTGTGAGCTTATTAAGAGGGCTGGAGTTACCCCGAGCGTGACATTATCACAGGCCCAAAAATGGATGACCTGGTACAGCAGGTACAAGCTATGGCCACAGCGATCAACCAACTCGCTCAAAGAGTGGCCACTCAGGAATCTCGTCAAGTGCCAACTTCCTCTGTACCACCTCATTTCTCCGAACCTAAGATTCCACTGCCTGAGAAATTTTTTGGAGAACGAGCAAAATTTTCCAATTTCAAGAACGCCTGCAAACTATATTTTAAGTTAAGACCTATCTCCTCTGGCACAGAGGTCCAACGAGTAGGCCTAGTCATTTCCTTGCTTCAAGGAGACCCACAGTCCTGGGCCTTTAGTTTACCGTCCCATGACATTGCTCTACAATCAGTGACTGCCTTCTTCAATGCTATGGGCGTTTTATACGCCGATCCAGATATACAGTCTACTGCAGAGAATAGGCTTCGGGCCTTAAAACAAGGACGGAATTCGGCTGAAGACTACTGTGCTGAATTCCGCCGCTGGGCTATCGAAGCTAGGTGGAACGATCCAGCTTTGTGTAGTCAGTTCAGGGTGGGACTGTCGGATAGCATCAAGGATGCCTTAGTCAATTTTCCCCCGCCAGCGGACCTAGATCAATTAATGCAGGTCTCCATTAAAATAGACCGACGTCTTAGAGAAAGGGCCAGGGAGAGACTCGGGGCTCCCATGTCCTTTAGACCAGTCCAGAGTCATAGATCCCCGGTTCCCCGTGGAGAAAATACCTCATCATCTTCCCAGGAAGAACCTATGCAATTAGGGGGAACCCGCTTATCCCAAGAGGAGAAACAGTGTAGGCGATCCGAGGGGTTATGCCTGTATTGCGGGAATTTTGGTCATTTTGCAGGGTCCTGTCCAAACAAGGGGAAACCGGCGGAAAACTTCCGCACCCAGACCAGGTAGAGAGTACTGATCTGGGTGAGTCAGTTTGTAACTCTCGCCAGAATAAGATGCTTGTACCTATTGATTTGTTTTGGGGGTCCTCTAAGCAGACAGTTTCCGCCTTCATAGACAGTGGTGCGGCTGGAAACTTTTTGGACAGGAGCATGATCTCCACCTTAGGGATCCCTGTAGTTCCTCTTGAAAGATCCCTACAAGTTTTAGCTATCAATGGAAAGGCAATCCAGGGAGGTCCTATAAATACCAAGACCCCACCACTCAGACTAATTGTCGGCTCTTCTCACTCTGAATTCTTAGAATTCTTTATTTTTGATTGTCCGGAAACTCCGGTGGTTTTGGGATACCCCTGGTTGCAACTCCATAACCCGGTGTTAGATTGGCGGGCTGGGGAGTTGGTCAAGTGGAGTGACCACTGTAAAGGTCACTGTTTTAATACAGGCCTCAGAAGCGTTCAAGTCTTACCACAGGAATTACCTCAGCCATACGCTGATTGGATCGATGTATTCTCTGAACGCTCTGCTGATACTCTTCCTCCACATCGGTCCTATGACTGCCCCATTGACTTGCTGCCTGGCACTATTCCCCCGAGGGGAAAGATCTATAACCTTACCCTGCCCGAGGAGCAAGCAATGAGGGAGTATATTACCGAAAATCTTAGGAAAGGATTTATCCGTCCCTCTAACTCGCCTGCTGGGGCCGGGTTCTTTTTTGTAGAGAAAAAAAGATGATGGCTTGAGACCATGCATAGATTATCGAGTCTTGAATAAGATCACTGTAAAAAAACGATACCCCTTACCCTTGATTGGGGATCTGTTCAATCAAGTCACAGGAGCTCGAATTTTCTCCAAATTGGATTTGAGAGGGGCTTACAATCTGATTCGCATCCGACAGGGGGACGAGTGGAAAACTGCATTTAATGTGAAGGATGGGCACTATGAGTACCTGGTCATGCCCTTCGGTCTTTGTAATGCGCCAGCCGTTTTCCAAGATTTTGTTAATGATATATTCAGGGAATATCTCGGTAGATTTGTAGTCATCTACTTGGATGATATTCTCATTTTTTCTAATTCTTTACCGGAGCACAGACACCATGTTAAGTTGGTGCTACAAAAATTAAGAGAGAACAACTTATTTGCTAAACTGTCTAAGTGTGTGTTTGAAGTCACTACAGTTCCCTTCCTAGGGTATGTTATTACCAACCAGGGTTTGGAGATGGACGTGGGGAAGGTTTCAGCAGTTCAGGATTGGGTCCAACCCAAAACTTTAAAGGAATTGCAACGTTTTCTAGGTTTTGCAAATTTTTATCGGCGTTTCATAAAAGGCTTTTCCTATGTTGTTGCACCCCTTACCAACCTTACCCGCAAGGGGGCTTTCACTGCTAACTGGTCCCCCTCTGCCTGTGAGGCCTTTCTAAACTTGAAACGGGCCTTTACTTCGGCACCTGTCTTAGTGCATCCAGATATTCATAAAGCTTTTATTATTGAAGTGGATGCTTCTGAGCTGGGAGTGGGTGCAGTTTTGTCACAATATTCTGGTAACCCTGAGCGTCTCCATCCATGCGCTTATTTTTCGCGTAAATTCAGTACCGCGGAACAAAATTATGATGTTGGCAATAGGGAACTATTAGCTATTAAACTGACATTTGATGAATGGCGACACTGGTTGGAGGGTTCATTACATCCTATAACTGTGTATACCGATCATAAAAATCTCGAATACATAGGTTCTGCCAAAAGGTTGAACTCTCGTCAGGCACGTTGGGCATTATTCTTCTCGCGCTTCAATTTTATTATTACTTTCAAGCCGGGTGTAAAAAATACTAAAGCTGATGCACTATCTCGGTGAATGTAAGGATCGGGGTGATTCTGGTGAACCAATTTTACCCACAGGTTGTGTGGTGGGGGCGTTACTTCCTGATCTCTCCAATACCTTGGCGCCGTTTCAAGATGAATCTCCTAGTGATGTACCCTTGGGGTGCCAGTTTGTTCCGCCGCACCTGCGTTCGGATGTAATTCGCGAATTTCACGATGCCAAAACTGCTGGTCATTTGGGTAACCGTAAGACGTTTATGCTTGCCCGTCGTCATGTATGGTGGCCTACCATGAGACGCGATATCACTGCCTTTATCGACGCTTGTGCTATTTGTGCTCGAAGTAAAGGAGTTCACAAGGCTCCTAGTGGCAGTTTGGTTCCTCTTGAAATTCCTGCTGAGCCATGGACCCATATTTCTATGGATTTTATTGTAGATTTGCCTCTCTCACATGGTAATACTGTCATTTGGGTGGTCGTAGATCGTTTCAGTAAGAGGGCACATTTCGTTCCTTTGGCCAAACTTCCTTCTGCACCTGAGCTTTCGCGGCTGTTTACTTCGCATATTTTTCGTATTCATGGTATTCCGTCCAATATGGTCTCTGATCGGGGTGTTCAATTTACTTCCCGTTTTTGGAAACACTTCTGTTCGCGGTTGGGAATACAGATCTCTCTTTCTTCTGCCTACCATCCCCAGACTAATGGGCAGACGGAAAGAACTAATCAAACTTTGGAACAATACTTAAGGTGTTATGTTTCTGATGCCCAAGAACAATGGGCGGAATTTATTGATTTCGCCGAATTTGCTTACAATAACGCGCCTAGTGAGAGTACCAAATTGAATAAAGACCGGATAAGCACAGCCTACTCTATGACCAGATCACAAAGATAAAGGGGGGTGCCAGAAGTTTGGGTGCATGTATAAAGTAATCACAGATAGAGAAGGGGACACTCTGGTATATCCCATACACTCGCCCCAAAACTTCTGCACTCGCCCTCAATGAATCAATATATACAAAATATGTAAAGAATATATAAAAAGGTATTTTATTAAGGTATTATAATGGAAATAACAATAACCACATATGGGCCAGACAGATTAAAAAACATATATAAGACACATTAAAAAGCTAGGTGGTGGGGGCTCGGACCCGCCAAATGCTCAATAATAGGAAATAATAATAGTATACTCACATATTAATAATTATATGCCACACATACAAAGGGGCATAACCTGCATGCTCATTAGTACCAAGCCAGCGCGCGTCAGCCAAGCCGGAGAGTGTGAATGTGCAAGGCTGAAAAGAAACCAGAGTGGGGAGGAGTGAGTGAGAAATGTGAAGTGAGTGCTGAAGTATGTGAATGGAGTGAATGGAGGGAGAGAGTGGAAGATAATGGGAAAGGTGAGTGGCAAGGCGAACGATCACCGGCTGGCAGGCCCAGAAATGAGCAATGCAATGTAATCTAAGATAATCTAAGAGCTAAATACATCACCGTAACACAGCGTGGCCATCCGAGCTCCCCCAGACAGTGAGAGTACCAAGGTATCTCCTTTTTATTGTAACTTAGGGAAAAATCCTAGAGCTTCTTCCCTTTCAGGGTCACCTTCCAATCTGCCGGCATTGGAGGAGTGGCTTCAAGAACGGAAGAATATCTGGACACACGTTCTCAGGTATTGAGAGGGTCCGATTAGGACCACGGGGGGGCGACCTGAAGCAGCGTCTGCTGTTACGTGAGTTACGTTGGATTTTCCAACTGAACACCAGATCCCCCACGGGGCTTAATGAGGACTGGTCCTTTAGTCCGTTTTTATGAGATATCAGACCTGATCCTGTGACACTATCGGACTAGGAGGGACTGTATATATTGGTGATATTCGTAACCTGTTGGTAATTGGGTCCACAGGGGACCAACTCGTGTATTTCAGGTAGAATTTTGGTCCAAGGTACCATCATTCAGTCCATCTCTCAGAGGCATAGATACAGAATTAGCACATATTAAATAAGATATTTCAGCTTCACATGCTGGTGGTAGGGTGGCACGTGCAGCTGTTTGGTGTACACAGTTGTTATGTATTTGGGGCTGTGCACAACCCTTGACTGGTAGCATTGGGGTCACTCACGGGGCCACACTACAGTCGAGAGATGTAGCACATTCACAACACAGTGTGGTTATTTAGGTATATAGACTGGTTTGGTGACACTGGTTTGGTCTCACTTATTAAGGGGTCAATTTTTGATCCATGTACTTTCTTCATGCACGTGGCATATGTTTACTTGTTTCAAAGTTAGGTGTACAAGTGTGGTTTCACACTTGCACACATTTTGTTCACTTTTTGATGCAACAGAGTTTGATTAAAAAATGTTTTTGCACATGTTGTATGCACGTAGGTCTGTGTGCATATGTGAATCCATGTGTACACGTTTACATACAGGCCTACATTAATATTCAATATTATTATTAATTTCACATTTATTCTTATTTTTTATTTTTTCAGTTTTTTGTGTATTTTTTTCTCACATATATTTTTTATTTGTGTATGTATGTACATATGTATATATATATATATATATATATATATATATATGTGTGTGTGTGTATGTGTACATATATATATATATATATATATATATATATATATATATATATATAATTTTTTTTTTTTTTTTATATATTTTTTTCATATTTTGCACATGAACAAGTTGATTTGTTCACACATGTACACACACATATTATAAGTATATTTATAATAATATATATACTTTTGCACACAGGTATTTGGGTGCACTGTGCACTGTGGCTATATAAGGCTAGCACGTTGATTGTATAATGTCCCGGTTGATGGTAAGAATATCAGCAGAGCAACCCATGGACCCACTGGAAACGACTCCTGCGATATAACAAACCGTGATGATGTATGTGGATTTGTGCAGCGCAAGTTCGGCAATGACAACAACTTTGCTTACAGCTATACACTCAGTGATTCGTTATCTCTATGACAGTAGAGACAAACAAAGTACCATAGATGTCAAGAGCGGTGGCTGCTGACAGTATACAATGTTTGTGTTTTCTTAAGTGCATATACTGAGATCATTAATAATTATGTTTATACATGCACTTAGCATGGTAAAATATGTATTGACACTGTAGATTATAATTGGGACAGTAATAGTGGATAGTCAGTTGTTAATTCTCCTGATCCACTCTGTTAGTGCAACCACTGTATGGCCATGTTTATGCAGTAGATACTTTCATGGATTTACAGATTGATTACATTAATATGCTTAGTAGTAAGAGTACAATTTTTTATATATTTTTTATGCTTTGAAACACTAAGCCCCTTTAGGTGGGGAGTGATCCACTGTAGCTGATCTGCGTTCCGCTTCCCTCTCTCTTCCCCCCCCCCCCCCCGCGGGGAGATGTGGCTTTGTTTCTCTCCCCTTGTAGCGTGTGCAGCTGCGTGCTTTTCATTGTGGGGATTGGGATGGGGATGACAGCCATCCTCAGTGTGTGCAGTGTATTCTCTAGCACGATGGGGAGGATAGTGCTCACACCTGCGGTGTCAGGTGTCATGTATTGACATCAATTAAGGCATGGGGCGTGCAGGGGCGGGGTGGCTATTTCAGAGTAGAGATTGAGGGCATGATTTGGCCAATTACTGTGCTTGGATGTATTTGGAGGGCGGGACAAATTAGTGGGTGTTCTCTATTTTTTGTCCTTGAAGCAGCATGGGGGCTGCGTGCGCAGACATTTTTCACTGAGGTTGGCCTGACTGTTGCCCTGGGTGTTATCTTATGACGTGAGATTTAACCATTTATTTTCTCTCTGCTGGCACTTGCATTTATATCATATATTGTTATTGTCTGCACTTTAAAGTCTTATTGGTATGGGTTTCCCTGTGCAATATTAGGTAGTGTTTTAGGTTTATGTGTTTTTCATGTATTTGCACTTTTATATATTGATATTATTTTATTGTATATTCACTGTTTTTGCACATATTTTTGCCATATATATTATTAATATTTTTGTAGTATTGGTTTCATGAATTTGCACATATATTTACATGTGGTTAGGATTTTTTGTGCCGGCACAAAAAGGATGGGTTATGACTACTCTAGGATAATCAATATTATTCACCCATAGGGCAGTTATTTAAGCGGCCCTTAGGGGCCATATACATTGATATAGATACATTTGGCCATACTGGTTGTTTTTAAATTTGTCTTGTGGTGTATGTATTTTAATTTTTTTTTTTTTTGTACTAATACAATCATTAATATATACTGTTGATTGTAGTGGTGCTTCCTTTGGGAGATTGGTGTGTTCTTTGCACGCCCACTCCAAATTATTGTGGATTGCATTTTATATGGGTGAGCACACAGTTGTATACATTTTGTAGGAAGATTTGGGCGGTGCACCCTTTGTTAGTAAATTCACGTTCAGGAGATTCTTAAGACCACTGGTTTGAGGTATAAGAAATTTGCCGACCGCCGCAGATCACAGGAACCTACTCTTCGAGTAGGCGATCTAGTTTGGGTCTCCACTAAAAATATTGCGCTCCGTCAGCCATCTAGCAAATTAGGTCCAAAATGTATTGGTCCTTTTCCAATCGTCAAGAAGTTGAATAATGTGTCTTTTAAAGTTCAACTCCCGCCAACTATGAAAATACCTAATTCCTTTCACGTTTCACTGTTAAAACCGGCGAAGAATGCTCCTCTTGCTGGTCCTACACCAATTCTTCTTAATAATGAGCCCGAGTATGAAGTGAATAAGATCTTGGATTCACGTAAAGTGCGTAATTCTTTACAGTATTTGGTGGATTGGGTTGGCTATGGTCCGGAGGAAAGATGCTGGGTGGCAGCGAGAAATGTTCATGCCAAGGCTCTTGTAAGAAGGTTCCATCGTGACAATCCAGGGAAAACGGGTGAGGGTCCGGAGGCCCCTCGTGAAGGGGGGGGGGTAGTGTCAGGAACCGCTTACCTGGTCCCCGTTCCAGCGACGTCTCCAGGCGGCCAGCTGCAGCTGTCACTGTGCGGCGGCCGCGCCGAGCGGCGTCGGCTCGAGCAGCGTCGGCTCGAGCGGCGCCCAGCTCAGCCACGCCCCCCGCTTCCTCCTCCAGGAGACGTCTGTGTCTGTTATGCCCTCCGGCGGCGCTGTGCTGCGCGCACCCGCCGGAGGATCAAGTAAAGGGTTAATGAATCCTAGGGGATTGAGGGCTTCGCCCTCTTCTGCTCTGCAGCCAATTACCCTTGGAATCCTATGTGCTCCAATCAGTACTCTGCTTCCCTCAGACCTGTTCCTATAAAGGCAATTCCCTCTCAGTTGTGAATTGCCTGTGATAGCGCTCAGAACCCTGTGTTACCTACTCCTGTGAAGTCTAGCTTGTTGCCGACCTCCGCCTGAATTGACGCCTCTCGATCCTGAATCCTTGTTGCCGACCTTTGCCTGAACTGACGCTTCTAGATCCTGATCCCCAGTTGCTGACCTCTGCCTGAACCCCGACTACGTCTTGCCTGACCCCTGGTGCCGCTACGATCTCTGCCTTCCCGTTATCGACCTATTGCCTGTCTCTGGACTTCCGTCACTCACGCTCTTGCTATTGGTTCTCCAGTCCTCCCACATATAAGCTTACATCCTTTGAGCCATTAAGTCCTGGGGGCAACCGATCCCGGGTAGGCGTATCTTGCGTCCCGGCAAGCGGGGGCTCCTACAGGTGAAGCTGGCTGTGGAGATTGGGGGTTGTGAGCTTATTAAGAGGGCTGGAGTTACCCCGAGCGTGACAGCCCCTTTGTCCATTTTGACTCTTAAAGTAGTCTTTTTGGTGGCTATCACTTCTGCTAGGCATGTTTCTGAGTTGGCGGCGCTTTCCATCAAACCCCCTTACTTTGAGAGACACCAGGACAAGGTGGTGTTTCGTTTTAAGCCAGATTTTCTGCCTAAGGTTGTGTCTGTCTTTCATCTCAATCAGGACATTGTTTTGCCTTCTCTAAGCCCTAATCCTAGTAACCCTAAGGAACAGGTTTTACACTATCTGGATGTGGTCAGGACTCTGAAGTTCTATTTGGTGGCTACTGAATCTTTCAGTAGGACTGATGCTCTATTTGTGCTTCCATCTGGGCCTGCTGTTACTTTTTGGGGATCCCACCCTACCTTACGGACACTGCTATTGGATGTCCCATGGGTAAGGAATATTCTGGAACAGGACATGCTGTATACTTAGAATAATACAATTCTGTGATTATTCACCTGTAGAATTGGTATTAAACGTATTCAGCATGTCCTGTTCCACCCCACCCTTGTTATTATTCTTAGTTACCTCTGTATGGTGATTGTTCATATGTTCATTGTTGAATTCTGGTTTTGTTCTCCCGGCCTTTTGCTAACTGCCTGTCAATACTGGGGATTTTGTGGGAGGTCCCTGACTTATATAGGGCCGGTAGAGGCCACAAGCTGTTTTTCTGCAGTCCAGTGCCATCTTGTGGATGTATTGCCCATGGGTAAGGAATATTCTGGAACAGGACGTGCTGTATACATATAATACCAATTCTACAGGTGAGTAATCACAGAATTGTATTTTTGTCAATGAACCTTGACTGATAAAGGGACAGCCCATGCAATGGCCGCAAGAAGATCACCTTTGTCATGTGCTTCTCCTCCATTTCCATCTGCCTCTCCCATACCTCCCAGCTTTTCAGGGTGGGAAAGAGGAATTTCTAAGAGGCTGATTCACTACTAACGCCACATATTGCCAGATGAACGCCTGTATAGCGGCACTTAGAGCGCTGTAACCTAGCGTCTTAGTCGCTGTAGTAACCTGGCCGGCATTGATGAATATGATGTGTGTTGGGCGCAGTAACACAAGTACAGCGCTGCAGCGAGCAAGAGGTAGCGCCAGCTCAGTGCGTCCGGCACTCGGCGCTCCACACCATATTAAACATTAACTACACACACAGTGCTGGCGCTCTAAATCTGGTTGCTATAGCATAGAGCGCCATACACTGTGTGATCCCTACAGGGCGCCATGTACTACATGGCACTCCTGAGCCTAGAGCGCTGGCACTATACCCCGAGCCGCCTGGATTAATACATGTGATGCTACATGGCGCTGTTAGAGGCACTCACCAGATTCACTTGCTTAAATGTGTTTTTGCGTACAGCGCCCGGTGTTCACCAGACGCTGCCTGCCGCTACGAAGCACTACCTGTTGCTATCCATTCTTAAATAACCCCCTAAATTAGGCAATGCCCCCTCATTGAATAGGAGATACATTGTAACAGTTACAACAATATAAACACTTTGAATAGGCAAATGAATCATTTGTTGATGCAGATCTGCATGCTACATCTTAAAGAGAGACAAATGGGAACAACGAGGGACAGGGGGGCATGGACTCAAAAGAGTGACAGTACCTCCAAATCATGGACACTTGGGAGGTATGCTGTCCTCTTCCATTCCCATGTGCCTCTCCTCCTCCATTCCCATGTGCCTCTCCTCCTCCATTCCCATGTGCCTCTCCTCCTCCATTCCCATGTGCCTCTCCGCCTCCATTCCCATGTGCCTCTCCGCCTCCATTTCCTGTATGATGCAGCAGGTCTCCAAAGTTTGCCCCTCCTTTTCTTTCCATTTCTTTCCTGCACTACCACTTCTGTCGCTCAGTGCTTCTGCATCCTGTAGCTTGCTGCCTTATTATTGCCATTGACTGGACTATCTACTAAAGCGCTGCATTATGAATACTCACTGCACACCATCATCCAATAAAATAGTAGCCTGCTCTTTTGTGACTGGCATCAGATATGTGTACTTAAAGAGTACTCTGTCAGCAAAATATTGGCTCGTCAGTAGCAAGGTGAATGGGCTAAAGAGCTTGCCGGAGGTCATGTAAGTATAACTTTTTTTTTTTTTTTTTTACATGCCCATATTACGACCATCCCTGGCTTAACACACTCAAATTCTCATTGTATCACCCTACAGTAGATGTTGCTTGTTCGGCATCTTCCATACTTAGAACCATAGACACGCAAAAGGGTGACGGCAGAAGGTGAACACACAGTCCATCTAGTCTGCTCTTATATGCGTATCTTCTCTTTATCTTAGGATAGATGGATAATTATGCCAGACATCTTTATATTCCTTACTGTTGATTTTCCAACTACCTCGACTGATAGTGCTTAGATTAGCATAATGGAGAACTATAAGTCATTGTGCGCATCCTAACTTGGCTTGGCTAAGAAGGCTGCAGGTTTCTGACAGACTATGACTCAGCAAACTCTTAAAAATGGAAAAATAAAATGGCATAGGGTCCACCTTCTCCATCAAAACCAGCCTGGGCACCTGCTTGTGGGCTTGTAGACCAAGGCTCGGAGGCAGAGCGGTCTTCCCCCCAGCCCTGAACAGCCACATAGCTCACACGAGCACCAGACTCTTCTGCACACCCCTGGGTTTTGGGAATGCACCTAATGGGGCGGGGTTTTGGCAAGCAGTCAGGTGTCAAGTGGACCCTTCTGCCCTTTGAACTAGTATAGGGGTCTTAAGGACCCCTTACCAGTTCAAAAAGGGTTAAATGTAAAATAAACACACACCAGAAAAAGTGCATTAATATTGTTTTTTTACAGCAATACTTACCCCCTTCCATCACCGGGTGCTGTCCCTTGCCGTCCGGCACTCTCCCCTGTTTTTAGCGGGACAGAGGATGAAGATCCTTTGCCCCACTACTGGCTTCTGATGCTCACTCCCATCATAGAGAGAAGCTTTGATCCATATGGCCAGTCTACCCCTAGACATAAAGGTATCTAAAAAGTCTATGACAATATTTAAAGGGAGTCTCCAGGCAAAGTGCATAAACTGTCATTCAGCAGCTCACCTCATCATGGCTGCTCTCTTCCTTCCTGTTAGAACACAGCTGCTTCTGAAAGTAGAAACAAGGTAAAACATAGTGGTACACCCCCTGAATTCCTTTGCCATAGACCACCAATAACAGGGCTAGGCTGGTGGTCTAAAGCTGTGCATCATCAGACTGTGGACAATGGGAGAGAGGTAGAACAGCCAGGGTGATGAGAAGGCCTGTCTTGCAGACCCCTTCCCATTATGCTGTTTATGCGGCATCACAAAGCCAAGAGCCACGCCCAAATATTTCAAAAGTTAAATCATAAGGTGAAACTGTAAACCTCGATATCTCAGCTATTCTTCTTCAATTTAAAAATAGAAAACAGTTAAGGGCAGTGTCAAATGTCCATAACAGTTGCCTTTTCCCACTGTATCCCTTTAATTTAAAGAAAATGTACCAGAACATATATACATACAAACTAGTCGGTCTTGTGTCACCGTGACTTATTATAGGTTACAAAATGGTTCTTAATTTGATCATTCAAAACAGTAATTCAGTAATTCAGGCATGTAAATGTACTATTTTTATACATTTCTGTAATATATATATATATATATATATATATACACACACACACACACACACACACACACACACACACACACACACACATTTACATGCCTGCAATTGTTTGGAAGGAGAAAATGAAACCATCAGGGGACAAATTGAAGACTAGGGTGATCTCTGGCCAATAAAAGGTTGAAATATAAAGAAACCTAGCAGACTTGTGGGAGGGAGTGATAGGGAATGCATGCCCTACGGCCCTCCTCTTTCCGTACTACATCAGCAACTTTCAGACCCCATATTTGCCCCAATAGGGTCCAGTCCAAGTTTTCTGTCACATCACTCATGGCAGAGCGCAGTGGCAGCCAGCTTATTCATAAGATAGGTGTAAAACTAAAAATAAGTAGCAAAAATTCTTACTTATCTGAAGTACAGTAAATGGATAAACAACACTGCACTAGAGATGATTATACATCTAGACAATATAAGTCAGATGGAGAAAGGGATGGCCTAATAACTGCCTAATAACTGTCCAGGGACATGAGGGGCAGAAGCATTTTTGGAGGGCCATGTGTGAATTAACTGCAGGACAGAAGGATATCAAGCTAACATATATCTACACTTACATTACCGTGTATGCGAAGGGTGGAATGGAAGGATGACACTAGATTGGAGAGACAGTGTTTATGAGATTTTTGAATGTAAGCAAAGATGGCTTCCGCTGAACTAAGAACCAGGAGTATCAGATATCAACAGTCATTTAACTCTGTGGAGTTAAGGCATTACTAATCCAGCTGCTAGCAGATAAACAAATGCACATAACTGCTCCATAGAAACTATCATCTGTAAAAGCAACAGATGGCACTGTCAACATTGTAAGTCTATAGCTAGTAGAATAAATGGCAATCTGTAAAACCATTGACAAGCATACAAATGATCATGTAGCTCTGACATAGAGGGATGTGGCATAACAACAATCCTTGGCATTACGGTTAGTAAAAAAGAGCATAATCTAAAAAAACTATTCACTTTGCAAGGGGCAATAGCACATGGGCACCTAATGCTGCATTGGGCTCAGCAAAGAAGAGTGGTATTCTGAGTTTTATTTTAAAGAAAACCTAAAATTAAAAAAATGACTTTAGGTTGCTGTTCTTTTTAGTTTCTGAACAGGTAGTTCCCTGTAGCCTATTTACACTGGCACCCAAGCTTAGACTGGTAACATTCCTGTTGGTCACAGAGGTACAAATTGCACAGACATACTGTGGCGGGATTAAATGAGGCGGTGCCTATTTTTGTTTGCTTCCTGGACAACCACAATTATTTTTACAAGTAATTGAAGTATCTCTCAGCAAAAGTAATATCTCTCTTCTGTATCATGTGGCAGGTGCAGGCTGGATCTCATGCGGGAATGATGTCAAAGTCCCAGTTTTCTGCATGACTTTCTGGTTCGCGCACTCCAAACTGAGTATTTGTTCTGTTGATACGAGTAAAGCCAAGTTTTTGCGTTCTCCTCTGCAGAAGTTTACAGGTTTAGCCTGCACTTGCGCATGATTCCAAGCCCTGATTTTGCTGCTTTCAGGACTATAAAAACACCCTGACTAAATTTCTCGATGGCATGGCTGTCCTGCAGGAGAAATACACCTCTTTTCCTGACAGCATGGAAGCATCGAATGCAGTCAGGTTGGGTTTGCCAATTGTCATGGGTGCCATCGATTGCACACACGTGGTGCTGTTTCCCCCAGCTCTTTCGGTATGTTTAGGTGTACATTGGTCCTCCATCTTGACCACTCTCCTGTATTTCTGCTAGCCTTATTTCAGCTTCCCTAAACAAGTTTCCATGTGTCCCTGTTGACCATGTATCTTCTCTTTGCCCGTTTTGCCATTATGGGTTGGCACCACTGTAACAAGGACAGGCTGCAGTGCGTGGCTGGCTCGGACTGAGCTGCACACTCTCCTGTGTATGCGTGTTCTCCAGGTCAAGGATCTGTTCCAGATCTGTGACCTGCTCAGAGTGGGTAGTGTGGCTGGTGACAGGGAAGTGCCTGCAGGACAAGAGGTGGGGCTTTGGTCTGGGGCTGTGGTGCCTTGGTCAGGTGCTGCGACTCCTTCAGCCATGTCTTTCTTCCTGGCTCTGGGGGCTACTTTTTCAAGGGAGGTAATGTGAGACCCTGTGGTTCGGCTGATGCCCGGTTGGTGGCTTGTGCCATTTATTACCCCACCTGCAGGTTGGACAGCCACCACTGGGTGACAGTAGAGCCCCTGGCTTTTATATCTCCTCCTCCTGCTGTTGCACATGGTGTTACGCCTATTTAAGTGGGAGCCACCCTGCTGCAGCTCCCAAGGTGCTGGGAATCACAGAGCCATGCTGGGCATTTGGTTGATTCCTCTTTTTCCTAGTTTTAGTAGGTTTTTATTTTTGTTTTTTTGCTTCCCACATTGTGTTATGTTGTACCCCCCATTTGTTTTGCATTTGTTGTGATTAAACAAACACAAAAAACGTTGTTGCACTTAGAAATTATTAGGGTGCGCCTCAGCAGAAATGTCGGCCATAGGCTGCGATGATGGCTTTCCGCTTGGCACTGCACATTTCTTATTTTTTTGTATGGGTCTGGTGACAGGTAGCAGCAGGGGTAAGCAACGGAAAAAGGGCATTTAACAAAAAAAAACACAGCGTCCACACTGGCACTCAAGATACTGGAATTTCAGGCATACAGCACCTGGTGAAATACCCCAAAAGGCATTTTACAGGGATGCCAGCACAATGACAATGCGTAAAAAACAGGAACGACACTTGAATGGCGTATGTTTTGCAGGGTAAAATAAAAGCGCAGAAAATTATCACAAAAAAAAACAGTCCAAACAGGCCAGGGATCCCATAACATGCAAAAAAAGAATCTTAACAAAAAGGAACAAAAAAAGGACATACACTGGAAGCCCCATTAAACTTCAAGATCCAAATAAATTAAAAAAATACTATCTAATGATTTATTAAATGAAAGTCAAGATTTCCAAAGTAATATGCTGTGTGAAGCCTTGACTTGTATTTAATAAAAGCTACATCCGGAATGCAGTGTAGCAGGTCAAGCAGGGGTGGGTGAGGGTGTGGGGAAAGAGGAGGTGGAAGAAGGACAAAAAACAGACAAAGCGGAATAACAATGGGTGGAAGCAGACTACATGGGATGCCCTGGAAGGAAAAAACTTGTTGAAAGTAAGTCAGACTACAGGCATGCACACTGCATGGTATGCCCTGACAGGAAGCAAAAGGAAAAGGTAAGTCACCCTACAGACGATGAGTTCGACAGCCAAAATGATACAGATGAGTAAATGCTATTGTTAGGGCGAGCGCTGGGCGCCCATCTCGCAGCACTTCACTTACCTCCATGGCTGCATCCAGCCGTCATCCCTCTCACAGCACTTCCCTCACCTCCATGGCTGCTCCCAGCCGTCTCCCTTCCCCCATGCTTCCTCTTCGCATGGTCAGGTGCATGCACGCCTCCGTCCACTAGAGGGAGCGCGCACCGGATTCCTGAGATTTAAAGGGCCTGTACACCACTGATTGGTGTCTGGTCATACAATCTTGCATCCACTTCCCCTATTTAAAGGGGCATTTCCTTTCCATCAGTGCCGGATCTTGGTCTTTTTATGGCAGTTGTAAATCAGTTGCTTTTGGATTGCTCACCCGTATACCGACCTCTGCTTGTCCCCGACTCTTAACCTTTGCTGCCTGCCCCGACCTTGGCTACTTACCTTTACCACGAACCTGTGCTGCCAGCCCTGACCTCTGCCTGTACTCACTACGTCTTTTGCCTGCCCCTGTGCACCACGCTGAACCTCGGCTAACTGTGAAACTGGGGCGATGTTGGGGGGTAGCGACCTGGGGGTCACTAGCCGCTACAAGACCAACCTGCCTTGCGGTGGGCTCTGGTGAATACCGGTGGCCTCTTAGACTCCGCTCCCCTGACACGGCACTCGCCATCAGTTCCACAGTCAAAGCGGATCCACATCCAAGTCCGCTCCACCTGGTCCGCGACAGTAAGATCCGGCCATGGATCCCGCTGAGGTGCCGTTGCCTGATGCCACTGAATTGCCTGCTATTGTGGCTATGCAGTCCCACCAAATTAATCAGCTCTCGGCTATGATGCAGCAGTTACTATCGATTCAGCAACAGCAAGTACCACCACCGGCCCCAGCTTTGCCACCACAGACTCCTGTAGCATCTACAGCTAGAATCTGTCTCTCCTTGCCGGCTAAATTTGACGGAGATGCCAAGTTATGCCAAGGCTTCCTTGCTCAGTGTTCCTTGCATTTGGAGATGTTGGCGGATCAATTCCCCACTGAACGAGCTAAGGTGGCCTTTGTCATTAGTTTGCTTTCTGGAAAGGCCTCGGCCTGGGCCACTCCCTTGTGGGATCGCAATGACCCAGTCTTTTCCAACATCCACACCTTTGTCTCAGAGTTTCGTCAGGTCTTTGAAGAACCAGCCCAGGCTTCATCTGCTGAATCGGCCCTTTTGAATTTGGTCCAGGGTGAGTAGTCTGTTGGGGAATACGCCATTCGGTTCCGTACTCTAGCATCCGAGCTGTCTTGGAATATTGAGGCCTTGTGTGCCTGCTTTAAGAAGGGACTTTCCAGCAAAATTAAAGACGCTCTAGCTGCACGCGATTTGCCTTCATCTCTTACCGACCTCATCCATTTGGCTACACGCATTGATGTGCATTTTACTGAAAGGCGTGAGGAAATCCGCCAGGATAGAGACTCTCAGCGACCTAGGAGGGCATTCTTTCTGGCTCCCGTGTTTCAATACCCTTTGTCCGCGCATGTGCCTTCCAGTGAAGAGGCCATGCAGGTCGACCAATCTCGCTTGACCCAGCTAGAGAGAACTCGTAGAAGGAACGAGAACCTTTGCTTGTATTGTGCCAGCTCTGAGCATTTTTTGAAAGATTGTCCTATTCGCCCCCCACGTCAGGGAAACGGGCGCACCTAGTGGAAGTGGGAGAGGCGTCCCTGGGTGTATGTGCTTCCTCTACACGTCTCACGGTTCCTGTGCAACTTACCGTCGCACCTATCACTTCTTTAAATTTGACTGCCTTCCTGGATTCGGGCTCCGCAGGAAACTTTATAGAGGCCTCCTTGATTAATAGATATAATATCTCCGTGAACCGCCTCGCCAAGCCCTTATCGCCTCGGTCAATGGTGACAGGCTTGACTAAACTGTGCGTTTTCACACTATTCCCCTCCTTTTAAAGATTGGACTGTTCCATCAAGAGAGTCTTGAGTTTTACTTCCTCCCAAATTGCACCTCTCAGATTCTACTCGGCCTACCCTGGCTTCAACGTCATGATCCCACTCGACTGGAACACCGGTGAAATCAAGACTTGGGGTACAGCTTGTTTTAAGAGGTGTTTGAAGTCCGTTCCTGTCCGACCTAGTCCTGCTTCTATCTCTCTACCTGGCCTGCCTGCGATTTACCAGGTCTTTTCTGATGTGTTCTGCACAAAACAAGCAGAGGTACTTCCGCCTCATCGCCCTTACGATTGCCCAATTGACCTCTTGCCGGGTACCACTCCACCTCGTGGCCGAATTTACCCCCTCTCGACTCCGGAGACACAGGCCACGTCGGAGTATATCCAAGAAAACCTTCAAAGAGGGTTCATACGGAAGTCTTCCTCTCCAGCAGGCGCAGGTTTCTTCTTTGTGGCCAAAAAAGACGGCTCTCTACGCCCCTGTATCGATTACCATGGCCTCAACAAGATTACCATAAAGAATCGTTACCCCTTACCGTTGATTGCTGAATTGTTTGACCGACTGCGTGGGGCTAAGGTCTTTACCAAACTAGACCTGAGAGGGGCCTAGAATTTGATACGTATGTGCAAGGGCGATGAATGGAAGACCGCCTTCAATACCTGCGAATACCACTTCGAATACCTAGTGATGCCCTTTGGACTTTGCAATGCAACCGCTGTTTTCCAAGAATACGTGACATTTTCCGGGACTTGCTCTACTCCTGTGTAGTCATATATTTGGATGATATACTCATCTTTTCGTCCAATTTGGAGGAACATCACGTCACGTCTGGCAAGTCCTGTCTCGCCTTCGCCAACACCGCCTGTACTCCAAGCTGGAGAAGTGCCCTTTCGACCGTACCACTTTACCTTTTCTAGGGTACATAGTTTCTGCTCAAGGTCTCAGAAAATTAAAAGCAGTTTTGGATTGGCCACGGCCTTCGGGCTATTCAGCGTTTCTTGGGATTCACCAATTACTATCGACAGTTTATTCCTCACTTTTCTACTGTGGTCGCGCCCATTGTGGCTTTCACAAAGAAGAACGCCAATTCTAAGTGGCCCCCTTTATTTCCCTAAAAAAAGGCCTTCTCCTCCGCTCCGCTGTTGTCTAGGCCTGATCCAACCAGGCTCTTCGCCCTTGAAGTAGATGCCTCCTCCATTGGAGCGGGAGCTGTGCTCACACAAAAATCTTCTACTGGCAGAATTCTCACCTGCGGATTATTTTCAAAGACATTTTCTCCGACAGAGAGGAATTACTTCATTGGTGATGGGGAGCTACTCGCCATCAAGTTGGCCTTAGAGGAATGGCGACATCTGTTAGAGGGTTCTGCCCATCAGGTGTCCATCTATACGGACCATAAAAATCTGTCCTACTTAGAAACTGCCCTAAGAAAGGGCGTCCGCCCTGATGTTCTTGGTGGCTGGGCGGAAGTAGATTTGGAAGTTGAAGCTGGCGAAAAACAACGACCTTGTCGAGGGACAAGCTTATAAGGACCCGTTACCTGGGTCCTTATAAGATCAAACAACAGATCAATCCAGTTTGCTATAAGCTTCACCTACCCACATCGCTGCGAATCCCCAACTCCTTCCACTTCTCTCTGTTGAAGCCAGTAATTGTCAATCCGTTCTCTCCTAAAACCTTGGTGCCTGCTCCAATCTCTGGTACCGAGGATGCCTTTACGGTGAAAGAGATTCTGGCCTCTAAGCTCTCCAGAGGTAGAAGATATTTTTTAGTCGACTGGGAAGGCTGTGGACCTGAAGAAAGATCTTGGGAACCCGAAGAGAACATTCTGGACCGCAGTCTCATCTCGGATTTTCTTGGTCCCAAGAAAAGGGGGAGACCCAAGGGGGGGGGTACTGTTAGGGCGAGCTCTGCGCGCCCATCTCGCAGCACTTCACTTACCTCCATGGCTGCATCCAGCCGTCATCCATCTCGCAGCACTTCACTTACCTCCATGGCTGCTCCCAGCCGTCTCCCTTCCCCCCATGCTTCCTCCTCGCATGGTCAGGTGCGCGCACGTCTCCGTCCACTAGAGGGAGCGCGCACCGGATTCCTGAGATTTAAAGGGCCTGTACACCACTGATTGGTGTCTGGTCATACAATCCTGCATCCACTTCCCCTATTTAAAGGGGCATTTCCTTTCCATCAGTGCCGGATCTTGGTCTTTTTATGGCAGTTGTAAATCAGTTGCTTTTGGATTGCTCACACGTGTACCGACCTCCGACTCTGAACCTTTGCTGCCTGCCCCGACCTTGGCTACTCACCTTTACCACAAACCTGTGCTGCCAGCCCTGACCTCTGCCTGTACTCACTACGTCTTTTGCCTGCCCCTGTGCACCACGCTGAACCTCGGCTAACTGTGGAATTGGGCCGCTGTTGGGGGATAGCGACCTGGGGGTCACTCACCGCTACAAGACCAACCTGCCTTGCGGTGGGCTCTGGTGGATACCGGTGGCCTCTTAGACTCCGCTCCCCTGACACGGCACTCGCCATCAGTTCCACAGTCAAAGCGGATCCACATCCAAGTCCGCTTCACCTGGTCCGCGACAGCTATCTTTAAATCTTCAGTGCTTTTCAATGGCTTCTATGCTATGAGATAGAGACAGCTCAGGACTTGAAGGATTGATGCATCTGTGCGCTGCCTATGGGGTTGCGGACACTGAAAATAACTCCTTTTTTGCCTCTGGGTACATCAGCCCTTTCCCTCAGCATTGGTTGCTAGTTCATACCAACCCGTAAGCAAGGAGAAATAACCTTAATAAATTAATCTGTAATATCACTTTTAATGGCATTTTTTTCTATGTGTTTTTTTTCTAGCAACAGAAGGGTTGATTCAGCACCATTTTTTTACTGTATAAGATTGCACTCCACAATAACACTACAAGCTGCTAGCACACTAATCTACCCCAGCAGGGGTGTATACATAGGAAGAACTCAGGGGGACAAGGGAACCCAAGACCCTCCTCAGAAAGGGTGACTGCACACAAGAAAATCTTTGAGAGACTGGCAGCCTATTATATTTTTTAGTGTGCGCTAGATGAGTGTCTCTTCTGAGATGCTATCAGTGCCCACACTGCTGAGGCGGCTGGAGACAACCAGCGCTCAGCTTGCACTAACTTTCAGCCGGCAGCTGAGCACAGCGCTGACCTTGTATAAGCTGATGCGCTAGCGACCCCTAATGCTGGCTGGAAGTGCTAGAAAGACATAGCTTTTGCATGGCCCAAATCACCAGTTTGCAGTGCAATAAAAAACAATTCTAAACAGTCCAGGCATCCCGTGGCCCCCAAAAATATAAAAATGCCCAAATAATTACATCCATCCCAGCCCATTGAAATGTAAGTGTTAAGGCCACACAGTGCAGGGTGAGCGTCTGGTCTTACCTGGCGCTGTAGGGAACTCAGCGCTGACACTCCCATTTCTGGCATCGGTGATAGATGGGACACTACCTGGCACAGAGGTGCTCTGGATTTTTGACTTGATAACTACACCTTTTGCACTGGGACCTGACATTCACATGATGTTCATCTGGCGTTATGGGGTGTTAGCGTTTATTAAATAAACCCCTAATACAATATATAACAAGACCAACAAAAAGTCCAGTAATACTAATAATAACAACAATAAAGTAAATATACAAATTAGACTGCATCCACATGGTTCATTGTAAAAGACCACTTCCTTAGCGAAAGGCAGTGGTCTTTTCCAGAGAACGCATGGGTGCAGTCTACCCTAGTCTACCCATACCTTACTACAGCTAAGTACCTGTTTATCTTGCACTTTATGCTTACCCCATCAGATGGAAGAGCACAAGGAAATGCAAATGATGTCACAGAGCGCAGACTTGTCTGCAGACACTGCATTAGTAGGCGTTTCCTGATAAAGACACATCTGCCACCTCCAAGCTTTCAGCCAATGAGAAACCCTAATAATTTTTTGGAAAACCATTACATGCTGTTCTCCACTAGTGGGCATTTCATGTTTATGCACAGCTTCTGCCTTAATGCTTTTTGACATTGATGAATGCTATTAACCTCTTTTGAAAAAAAAACTTTATAGCATGCAGCTGTGTGCTATTGGTCATTTGCAGAGTCCACATCGTCCAGCCTGCACCTTAGTGTTTAGATGGTTAGAGTCTCCAACAATGCTCTGGCCCTGTGATTGGGACAACATTACCATAAATTTCATGGACTCACACCAGCATCTTGCTGCTGTGGCTTAGAGTGAGGGCACATCTGTTTGTTGGTCTAGCGTCCATTTAATGCAAGCGTGGCACCTACTAGGTATCACACATGTCCATCCCCCTGTGGGGCACAGCTCCAGAGATTTCGGCTTGTGGTTGTGGCCTTGCTAATATTTGTGTTCATGCTGTGGTTCGAGGGCATAGGTGGCCCCACAACAGAGCTTTAGGAGTTCTGTTGCTAGTGCAGATGTATTTGCAACTGCTATCAGCCAACCTAGCATGGTCAAAACCCCACAGTTCCTGAGCCTCATATGTCTGCCACCCATAATGTTGCCACAGGTGTGTTTGAGGCTGCTAAGCGTGATCCAGAGTTGAACTCACCCTTACCGAATGGTCACTCTTGTATGACCCACAAAGTCTTGGCCTCAGCAAGACTGAGCTGACCAAAATCTGGGCAGGGATTGCTGAGATCCTCAATTGCACCGCTGCACATCAGCAGACCACTGCAGTCGAACCTGCTCGTCAAGCGCAGTGAACAAGAAGGCCCCTTGAACAGCTGCCATGAATATGAGGTAATGTTGAAGCCCAAGATCCATTTAAGTCAGTACTAGTCACCAAGTCAACAAATCCACAGCCAGCTGTTCCTCAAGCCAGCCTGAGCCTGCCTGTAAGTGGCCTATTCAGTTATTTTGATCCTTATTTAAATTGCCTTGTTCCATGTTTCCATCTGTTGCCATGTATTTGTGTTTGCATTGTTTTCCTATACACAGTGTTCCATGCTCAACACCTAAAGACAGCTTGCTCTCCAGCCAACTAGAGCCTGTCTGTAATGCCCCAGCTTCTGGTTCTGTCTATCTGGATATTTGCTTTTTAATTGTCCATGTTGCACAAATTGCTTGTCCGTGTGTTTGTAGGCAGCATTGATGGCCGAAATAGCTATGGTTGTTTGGAATCCCCCATCCAAGATCAACATGCGACTCCTGTCTTTAAGTGCTACTTTGGCAGTTGTCTTATATTGGCCAATGTCAACATCGCCTACTCGGTCATGTCTTGTGATTTATTTTCCTGTTTAAGTGTTAGGCCTCCCCTTGGGAATTCCATTTCTGCAGCAGAGTATGAGTTGGCTGGTATGTGAGTAAGCACATGTGTCTTGTGCATTTCCATTGTGAGGTTTGTACTACATTGTCAATTATGACTCCTATATGGGCATGGCCCACATAAAACATCCAATTAGACTGTCCTTGCGTTTGTTCTTGCTGGGGGATATGTCATATTTCGATTCTTTGGACATACTTGATGTACTTTTCTTGACAATTGCAAGGTGTCAACACTCTCATTTTGTGACCTTCTACCAGCAAGCATAACAGGATGAGGCCACACAGACATTTGAATAGTGATTATGCATCCTGAGCAAAGCCACGCTTTCTGCTTCAAATGTGTGCATATTGGCTTTGCCTAGCACACATTTCAAATTTATTTACAGGATGAAACAATGTTTCCTCCACTTACACAAACACTATCTGGAAGGGAAACATCCGATGATTCAGGTATTCCTGCAACTCAGCCATCTGGATCCACCTTGGTAAGTTATATTACAAATATTTTGAGACAACAGCCCCTTTGTGCCCAATCATCTAGACTTCATTAATGTTGCCAACCAGCAACACTCTTTCCCAGCTCCCATTTGCCATTACTAACACATTTTAATGTAGTGTGAGTTAATTTATAGGTTTGACCAGCCACATATATAGACATTTTTGTGCCATCACCAGCATATGACCAACACTTGTCAAACAATCCGATATATGAGCTGATGGTGTAACATGAACCCAGTTCAAACCCATCCATTTGTGTGACTGACCATAATTTTTAGGCGCAATTGGTGGTAGTTGCAGAGCTGGAAAGGTGACCCAGTAGTGCCCAGCTATATGAGCTGAGGACCCTAATGCTTCAAGCATACAATAGGCAACATCGTCATGGCCAACTGGCAGAAAGAGTTTCAGGCATTGAAGAACAACTGCAGCAGCTTCAATCAGAAAGGAATCCTTGGGCTGAGCAGACAGCATGGGCACAGGAACTACATGTGCCCATTATTGCAGCCATCCAGCAGAGTCTGAGGAAAATGGCTGATTTGCTGCAGGTCCTAAACTAGCAGGTGCAGCAGCAAAACATATTTTTCCAGGCCCATTTTGGTTCTGGGCCAATTCCACTGGTTACTCCTGGCTGCCAGCCTTTGGATGCACAACACAATGTTAGTCCATCAACATATGTCCCTGATGGGACCTGGACATTTAGTTTTTGTTTGATTCTTGTCAATACATTTTTAGTTCTCACAAGCAATGCATTTGAATGTGTTTATGACCATGGAAACACATTTATTTATGAAACTGTGAATGTGCTCGTATTTATGTCTGTCCAACTGTCCAAACCAAGCATCTTTGCACGCATGTCCAGCAGCACTGCCCTAAATTCCAACATGTACTGCCAGAGTCTGTGATGCTCACTTAGGCAGGCTGTTGGGAAACATCAAAAATTAGGGAACCAGGGAAACATCAAGAAGAGCACAATAAAACCACCACAAATAGCAAAACTGGGTCAAGCTGTAAGGACAAACAGCTAGTGTATTGAGATAACATTCGGTAAGTACAGGCAAGGGGGGGACCACAAAGTAACTTTACAGTTAACTTTAAAGCGAAAATTTGTATCGAAGGTCAAAAGACATGTGTCATTGTTTGCAACACCCACCAAGCTTTTGTTTGTAAAAGGGACAGCACACAATGGCGGCCCAGCTAAATATTTGGTGCAGCCAGTGTGACGTTAGTTGTGCATTGTTGTGTGGATTTGAATCTGCATCCTGGTTTTTAAACAACCTATTACACACAAAAGAGGTTATGCAAAATGATTTGTCAAACTTTCTCCCCAAAAAAATCTATACATGTGAGGTTCCTTTTTTTAAAATGAATTTAGCTTTCATGTAAGGAGATAAGATTTAAAGAGGAAAATCGGGGGAGGTTAAAACCTCCCCCAAACCTCACTGATCTCCTCCCCCCCTCGGGTTTTACCTTTGGGTAGTATTTATTCACCTTGTCAGGCGTTCCATCTTCTGGGTACCTCAGATTCCGGGTGACCTTCTGACGGGTGGCGCCATCTTGCATCCCATCAGGCACTGTGTGCGGCCCCTGAACTCATGCCTGCGCAGTGCCCATGAATGGGATACAATGGGGCCACCTTAAATCTCGCAAGACTTCGCTGAGCAGCTAAGCCATGCTGTCATTAACAGATGGCTAAGCTGGTGGCGGGGTGAAGCTTAGGCTCCAAAGCAGCTGGAAGTCGTAAGTTCACAAAGCGAAACTGAAAGCAGAACACTCATAGCAGAGCATAACTGACAGCATTCAAACCAAGGAAAGCACCACTATTTGGATTGATTTACGAGGCAGCTAGGTTGCGCTAGAAGTGAATGCTAGCAAGTGGGAGCCACATCTAACAAAGAAAGAAAGATGCACAGGACAAGACGTAGCGCCATTGAAGAACGACCAAAACCTGGCGCTCAGTAAAATAAAAACAGCCAAAAAACAGCACCAGTGTGGGCACTGTAGAACTGGCCGACAAGGTGCACGGTGCCTGTTGCAAGATGAAAACTCTGAGAAATAGCCGGAGGGAACTGGGACACAATGAAAACACTTGGAATGACTTTGGGGACATGCAAAAGCCCTGCCACTTGAATGACAGGAATAAAAACACAAATTTACATTAAAAAATACATATATAGAGGTAGAATAGATCCCGAGCATTCCAGGAATCCCCTGTCAGTTGATTGTGGCAAAAAAAAATATGAAAAGCCCTGAGTAGAAGTTGTACAAATAACATCACTAGAAAAGTCAATAAACGTGTATAGGAGAACGCCACTGAGCATCTGATGTGTGGCGGTGCAGGACACACAGCGCCAGCGCTACACAAACACCAGGCGCTATTGATACATGGATCGCTAACTGACGCTATCAGAGGTGATAACTATTTTGGCTTTGGCTATACAAATGGCTTTCCTGAGGAACACACCTGCTGCTACGTGGTCCTAGCATTTCTAATATAAACCCCTTAGTATGTATGTATATTAGTATTGTATTTTGTGTGCAGCCACCCTTTCTGAGGTAGAGAGAAAGTGCTTTTTCTCATGTTTTATCAAAGAAAAAGTGGGGGTAGTCCCATAACCTAAGGAGCTGTAGGACACCTCGCCCTGAGGATGATGGCAGCCATCCGTCATGGAACGCGTGGGAGGCGGGGGCACTACAACATGTGATAATTCTTATTTATTATACTGTTATTGATGCCTTGTGGGTGCCCTCCGAGTCCTATTCCACCGTGGGGACACTGTGGGGATAATTAGTTGTTTAAGCACAGGCACTTTATCTAATATGGGAGGGTGATATAAGGTATGGCTATAATATAGCTATATATATATATATATATATATATATATATATATATATATATATATATTTGATCAGTAGGGGGTATATTAAAATTGTACTGTACACTATTTTGCACAGGGTTTTCTCATGTTTTTGGATTATAGGTCATGCCCTTTATTGGGGAAGTATTGGAGGTTTACTAGCAATTGCACTTTATTTTACCGCAGTGCCCTAGACATTATATGGTGTCAGTTATATGCGTTTTAATAGGTTTTTAATTGTGTCTTTTGTCTTTGCCCAGTTGAAACAATAAAATGTGTATTGCTTTGGATTATATGTCGGTGTGGATGGGGTTTTTGGTGTGGTTGTGTGGAGGTTTTGGGCCTACCCCCACTTTTTCTTTCATATTAAATTGTCCCACCACATTACCGGACGCTTGTATATACTGTGGTGCTACATATATTTTGCAGCTGCGGTTACACAAATTGCTTGCACAGTTTTCTCATGTTCTGTTTTCTCAATTCAGCAACATATTTAGCAGCGAAATTTTTAAAACATTTGCACTGCTAAATACTGTGCGATTCTTGTGATAGAACACCTTTAGCAGTACACCACCGCCATCTAGTGGCCACAATTTATAAATGCAAGCAGATCAGTCTGACACAAATCACATTCCCCCCCCCCCCCCCCCGGCCCCTAGATGTGTTACTCTGTGTTCTCGCAATGATGTTTTAATACTTTGACGAGTGCGGACAGGTAAACGCTTGGCTCTAACAGCCACACTTTCTGCTTCAAATGTGTGCATTTTGGCTTTGCCTGGCACACATTTCAAATTGCACCTGCGTTTATTTACAGGATGAAACAGGTTTCCTCCGCTTACACAAACACTATCTGGAAGGGAAACATCCGATGATTCTGGTATTCCTGCAACTCAGCCATCTGGATCCACCTTGGTAAGTTATATTGTTACAAATATATTGAGACAACAGCCCCTTTGTGTCCAATCATCTAGACTTCATTAATGTTGCCAACCAGCAACACTTTTTCCCAGCTCCCATTTGCCATTACTAACACATTTCAATGTAGTGTGTGTTAATTTATAGGTTTGACCAGCCACATATATAGACATTTTTGTGCCATCACCAGCATATGACCAACACCTAACAATACATGTCAAACAATCCGATATATGAGCGGATGGTGTAACATGAACCCAGTTCAAACCCATCCATTTGTGTGACTGACCATAATTTTTAGGCACAATTGGTGGTAGTTGCGGAGCTGGAAAAGTGACCCAGTAGTGCCCAGCTATATGAGCTGAGGACACTAATGCTTCAAGCATGCAATAGGAAACATCGTCATGGCCAATTGGCGGAAAGAGTTTCAGGCATTGAAGAACAACTGCAGCAGCTTCAATCAGAAAGGAATCCTTGGGCCGAGCAGACAGCATGGGCACAGGAACAACATGTGGCCATTATTGTAGCCATCCAGGAGAGTCTGAGGGAAATGGCTGATTTGCTGCAGGTCCTAAACCAGCAGGTGCAGCAGCAAAACATTTTACATTCCCATTTTGGTTCTGGGCCAATTCCACCGGTTACTCCTGGCTGCCAGCCTTTGGATGCACAACACAATGATGGTTCATCAACATATGTCCCTGATGGGACCTGCTAATTTAGTTTTTGTTTGATTCTTGTCAATACATTTTTAGTTCTCACAAGCAATACATTTGAATGTGTTTATGACCATGGAAACACATTTATTTATAGGACTGTGAATGTTGCGTGCAAAGATGCTTGGTTTGGACAGCTGGACAGACATAAATACGAACACATGTCCAGCAGCACTGCCCTAAATTCCAACATGTACTGCCAAGATCAGGCCCCAAAGCAGCTGGAAGTCGTAAGTGCACAAAGCGAAACTGAAAGCAGAACACTCATAGCAGAGCATAACTGACAGCTAGGTTGCGCTAGAAGTAAATGCTAGCAAGTGGGAGCCACATCCAACAAAGAAAGAAAGCTGCACATGGTGCACTAACTGACGCTATCAGAGGGCCGGGTTATGAGAGGGGCGCAAGGGGCGCAAGGGGCGCAAGCCCCGGGGCCTCCACCACTTGCCCTGCAAAGGAGGCCTCCACCAACCTTTGGGTTATGATCTTGTCCAGGAGGCTTTTCAGTCTTTGGTCTGACGAGCCGCAGGGCCAGCAACAAAGCTATCGGCGGCAGTGGGGTCCCCCCGCATCTGGGCAGCCAAAGCCACCACAAGGCAGGACAGAGAGTCTAGAGCAGCAAAGCCACCATCAGCAACGCTACAGTGATGGGTGGGTGCAGAGCTGTCACTCAATCTGAGGTTCCAGTAAGCAGACAACCACCAATCAGTTACTTTGCTGGACTATTATTTTAAAGGAAAAAAAAAATACTGAATCTGGGGCCTCCACTAGATTTTGTTCCCAGGGGCCTCCACTGCACTTAATCTGGCTCTTACCAGAGGTGATAACTATTTTGGCTTTGGCTGTACAAATGGCTTTCCTGAGGAACACCAGAAACACACCTGCCACTACGTAGCCCTACGTGGTGCTAGCATTTCTAATATAAACCCCTTAGTATGTATGTATATTAGTACTGTATTTTGTGTGCAGCCACCCTTTCTGAGGTAGAGAGAAAGTGCCTTTTCTCATGTTTTATCAAAGAAAAAGTGGGGGTAGCCCCGTAACCTCGCCCTGAGGAAGTGATGGGAGCCATCTGTCACAGAACACGTGGGAGGCGGGGGCACTACAACATATGTGATAATTCTTATTTATTATACTGTTGTTATTGATGGCTTGTGGGTCCCCTTTGAGTCCTATTCCTCCGTGGGGACACTGTGGGGATAATTAGTTGTTTAAGCACAGGCACTTTATCTAATATGGGAGGGTGATATAAGGTATGGCTATTATATTTATATATATATATCAGTAGGGGGTATATTGAAATTGTACATTACACTATTTTGCACAGGGTTTTTTCATGTTTTTGGATTATATGTCATGCACTTTATTGGGGGAAGTATTGGAGGTTTACTAGCAATTGCACTTTATTTTACAGCAGTGCCCTAGACATTATATGGTGTCAGTTATATGCTTTTAATAGGTTTTTAATTGTGTCTTGTCTTTGCCCAAAAACAATAAAATGTGTATTGCTTTGGATTATATGTCGGTGTGGAGGTGTTTTTGATGTGGTTGTGTGGAGGTTTTGGGCCTACCCCCACTTTTTCTTTGATATTACATTGTCCCACCACATTACCGGACGCTTGTATATACTTTGGTGCTACATATATTTTGCAGCTGCAGTTACACAAATTGCTTGCACAGTTTTCTCATGTTCTGTTTTCTCTGCGCAATTCAGCAACATATTTAGCAGTGGAATGTTTAAAAACATTTGCACTGCTAAATACTGTGCGATTCTTGTGATAGAACACCTTTCGCAGTACACCACGATGATGATTTATAAATGCAAGCAGATCAGTTTGACACAAATCACATTTTCTCCTGCATTCTTTAAAGCAGACCAAAAGCGGACCTGGAGTCTGAGGCCCCCAATGTCATCTGATTCCCTCTTGCCAGGGCATTCTGATTTGGGATATCTCATTGTCTGAAACCCCCCTAGTTACCCAGTATGCTTACCTCGCCAATGAGCTGACAGCGCATCCATTGGCGTCAGCAGGCATCAATCCTTTTTCAGCTGCGCTCAGTCAGGTCAGCCTTAATTGAATGGCTGCACGTTGCCTCCAGTTGACGACAGCCGTAGAATGTGAGATATGCTGCTCCAGCTGAACATTAATATGTACATCCGGAGAAGGTGAGTGGACAGGTGCCGTGGGCTCAAGGAAAAGTAAGGGCTGCAATCCGTGGGCCATACCAAACCATGGTGCCCCAGGGTGGTGGACCAAAACCCAGGATAGTGAAAATCCCTGGTTTTGGTCCACTTTAAAGTGTGAAAAGATTGTGAAAAATGTTTTGACACTTTTTTTTGCTTTCCAGCTCCAAACACTTTTGGGCCCCTTTCTATGATGCTTGAAAAAGCAAATGGACCAAGACCAACTACTGCTCCAGTTACCACTCATAAGCCCAGCGCATTTATAAAAGCTGTGAGAGAACCTGCATAGGTTAACAAATAGCTGTTAACTAAATGTGATGCAACTTGTGCCAGTGTAATATATATATTGTGGTAAGGGGCCGTCATTGACGGTAGGTATGTGGCACCAAGGTACCTGGCCTTGGTGCAGTAAAGCTGTAAAGTTTCTCCAGCATCAGCTGCTAATGGCAGTCTGCTGCTGAAAGGTTAGTATAGCCGAAAGGCTAACCCGGGACGGCTTTACTGGGATGGAGTAGAGCAGGGTGGGACTCCATCCCCTACCCAGGTCCGGGTTTTGCGGGCCGCATAAATAGCCTGGGGAGTCAGCTGTGCACTGGCTGTGTCTAGAGCTCACTTGTGGAGTGAGACTCTGGCCCTTATTTATGAAGGAATAGCGACAGGTAGCGACTGGTGAGCGGCCGGTAATGACGGGCCCCGCCATGAGAATGCCGGCTCCCCACCACAATCACACATTTATCAAGCCGATCCTGCTTAGCGACTGAGATAGCGCCATATAGCGACTCATTCATCATTATTCCAGCCTTAGCCCACAGCGCCGACCTTGAACAGCGACAGGTATGACCTCTCGCTACCTGGCGCTCTCCTATGCATTTCAATGGAACAATCTTTAAATATTAATATTTAATTGTTATTAATTTTTTTTTTTTTTTTATGTGAAAAATTCTGTGACCACTTCTGCCATGTTAGATAATTTTTTTAAGGTAAAAAAAAAAATAAATACATTTGTGCAGAATTGATATTACAGGTCTGACATTATTGGATTCATATTACTAAATTCTTTAAACATTTTTTTTTTTTTTTTTTGGTTTCCAAAAATATGGTGGTTTGGGGGTTAAAAACTACTTTTAACACATCGCCGCCAGCGTTCTGGGGTTTAAACATGCATTTCACGGTGCTTGAATTTTTTGAGCCTGATTTTTTGATGAATATGGTTGGAGCCGGTCCCTCTGACCAGTCGCTATCATGCGCTCCCATACATCGCGGAACCTGTCAAATAGCGACTCGTCACCTTGTATTCAACATTACTGCACACCGACTGAGTCGCTATCAACAACCGAACAACGGCCAAGCACAGCGACTACTAGCAGGTGCTGTGAAAATACAGATACAGTCGCTCAACTGTCGCTATCTGCCGCTATTAATGAATCTGCCTCTCTGTGTGCCTGGCTGGAAGCTTATACAGGCTATTTCATGTGGACCCGAGGTGGATTCGGCTGCAAGTGTGCAAGCTTGGACTAAAACTAAGAAAGGCCGTTGCCTGTTTGATGCAATACTATGGCATTTTTCCTGAAAAGGTGATGTAACCTAAAAAGGATATTTTATGTTATGGACTTTATGTGTGAATAAACACGGACTTTACTTTGAACTTTTCGCCTCTGAGCCTCTATACTGCTGACATCCTGCTGTCTACCAGAGCTGATCCTCTTCAGGACCAACCTGGGGGCCTTATTCATCAAGGGATAGCATCAGACCTTGTAAACGACAGGTAGCGAGCGACAAGTGAAAGCCGGACACAGCACGCAATTACACATTTAACAAGCGGATTCTGGTGAGCGATCGGAACGCCATGTAGCATCCGATTCATCATTATCCCAGCCTCAGCGTATAGCGCCGGCAGAGCGCCACATATTACCTCTCGCTACCTGCCACTCTCCCATACATTTCAATGGACGTTCTTTTACTTCTCTTTTTAAACAGGGGGTTTTTATATTTTTTTTTTTTTTTTTTTTTTTTTTTTTTATTCTCAAATAATGTTGTGACCTCTCCTGGCCTAGAAAATTACATTTTTTAAAAAAGGTTTCCATTTTTGATGTATTTTTGCAGAATTGACATGACAGGTCTGGCATTAATGTGTTCATGTCACAATGTTATAACAATGTAATTCCATATTTTTTCGCTTTGTTACTGGTGGATCCATGTTCAAAAGCAGCCTTTAATCACACGTCCTCTGGCGCTCTGGGCTACAGCAAAGCATTTTTGAGCGCCGGCGGTGTGTGAGGCTGTTTTTTTTATGAATATGGTGTGAGTCGGTCGCACTGACCAGTCGCAACCATTCACTCCCATACAGCGCTGTACTGCTCATATAGCAATCCCCACAATGTATTCATCAATGCTGCACAGCGACTGAGACGCTCTGAACTAGCGAACCACGGCCGAGCACAGCGGCTACTAGCGGGCGCTCTGAAATACCTGCTACAGACGCTCATCTGTCGCTACCTGCCGCTAGTAATGAATCAGCCAATCAACAAGAGCACCACTGCTATTAAGTTAAATAGGCCCAAGGGCCAATCACAAGCTCCTGAACAGTCAAAATTCGTGCCCGATGTCAGATGATGCTCCCTGGGTCATACGTCATCTGTGCGTAGATTTCCCGGCCGGGTGACACTCTTCTTAGCCCAATGCCCGATTGGCTCTCCAGCCGAGCAGGGCACCGCCTCTGCCATTACTCTAGTCAGTTGCTCAGCAACTTAACCATGCTGTACCCACCTATTATGGTACAGCGTGGTGAGGTTGCTGGGCAATCGGGCCTCCTTTGATGGGCTGGAAGGGTTAACACAAAACGGGGCAAAGCTTTATTATTTACATTATGTCCTTATTATGTTGCAGCATAATATATATTATATAAAATGGTTTGTCAGCTTCGATGACGTCACTAATGATGGAATTTTGATGGTTCTGGAGCCTGCTATTGGCCACTGTGCCTATTAAACTGTTAATAGCACTGGTCCTCTTGTGGATTGTGGTTGGTCTTGAGGAAGGGGGCCCACTGGACCCCGAAACGTTGACCTATAACCTATTTTACTTTGGATTTGATCTTTTCATAATACAGTTTGATGTTTTTAGAGCGTCTTTGGAGTGCTGGTTCTTCATGAACATTTGGACTCGGCATCTCAACGAACCATGCACCCTCACCATTGGAAACACAGGTTAGATAGCAGCAATTATCAAATTTTCCTGCTTTCTTTTTGTCTTTCCTTTTATGCTTTCTGTCATTTATTAATTATCTGTCATTTTCTTTATCTCCCTTCTTTCTCTCCTGCTTTTTTTAGGTCATTCCTGGTATTCTTTCATTCTTTATATCTCTTTCTTTCTGTGTCATGTGTTTTTTTTTTTTTTTTTTTTTTAAATATATATATATATATATATATATATATATATATATATATATGCAGTATTCACCATACATGCAGCTTTATCACCATGCATGGAGTGTCATACCACACCACAAGGGGCCCATTGAGACACTATCACCCAAGGGCTAGCATAAACCTGGAGCTGGCCCTGGCTCTGGGTGCCCAATTGGGTGTGAATCGTGTCCTGCATCTCAAGCTTTTTCATTTTAACACACAAAAAAACTGTGATAAAAAATTTGTTCAAATGTTTTCTTCTCCAATAATATATTTTTTCTACATACCCGATAAGGTTTTTCCAAAGTTTTAAACAATTATTCTTACCCCACTGGAAAAATGATCACCTCAAATGTCCAGATGATTTGTTTTAGGAAAAATAAAAACAGATATTTATTACGCTACAGAAGATGATGGTGCTATATAAATAAACAATAATTATTATTAGTGCACTTATTTGTCTGTTAAAATAAAAAGGTTTACCGAGATGCATGCAGCAATTCCCACCCAAATGTGCACCTAGAGTAGAGACTAAGGGGTTTATTCATCAAGGGATAGCGGCAGGTAGTGCCTCGTAGCAGCAGGCAGCGTCTGGGGAACGCCGGCGCTGTACGCAAAAACCACATTTATGAAAGCGAATCTGGCGAGCGACTCTAACAGCGCCATGTAGCGTCTGATCAATCATTACGCTATAGCGTCGGTGCTCTAGCTTCCAGAGTGCCAGGTATTACCTGTCACTCTCCCATACATTTCAATAGTCTAGTTTCTTCTGTTTAAACAGGGATTTTTAATTTTTTTTTTTCTCAAATAATTGTGTGACCTCTCCTGGCCTAGAAAAAGTCATTTTTGAAAACTTTTGTTTTATTTGTTTTTTATGCAGAATTGTCATTACAGGTCTGGCACTAAAGTATTAATGTTACAACAATGTCATTCCATGCTTTTGCTTTGTTACCGGTGGATATGTGTTCAAAAACAGCCTTTAATCACACAGCCTCTGGCGCTTTATGCTATAGCAACCAGATTTAGAGTGCGTGTAGTTTTTGAAGTATGGTGTGAGTCGCTGAGAGTCAGTGGCACGGAGCTGGTGCTACATTTCGCTCCCTGCAGCGCTGTACTGGTGTTAGAGCGGCCAACCATCACATTCATCAATGCCGGCCAGTTTACAACAGCGACTGTAGCGCTCAGTTACAGCGCCCGATACCCGCTTACAGCATCTACTAGTGGTCGCTCTAAGCGTCACTATACATACTGTGAGCGGTTGGGCGATCAGCAGTGACACTGACAACAGACTTATCACTCACTTCAGGGATTACAGCATCAATGCAATAAATCAAAATGGTTACTTCACCCAAATCAATGTAAGTGCAGGGCTGGGTACTCCAGCAAGCTGTAACTCCAAGGCAAGTTAAATCCACTTAGCAGGGCATACAAGCCCTCCGCTGCTCATCCCCACAAGTCCACGGTTAGGGGGCGCAAAAGCCAACTCCTTCGGCTTACATACAGTCCTTTTCTTCACCACTTGTGCACCTCAGCCTGGGCTCCCTCCTACAGGCTGGTCAATAGACAACTGACAGGCCGTGTGTTTCCTTCTTATTCAGGCTTCCCTTGCAATCAGCCTGATCACCTGTGCACGGCCTGAGACCATGGAACAAAGCTGAAATGGATTGGAGAAAGTGACCTGGGTCCTGAAAACCCGGCACGGATCATGTCTACTACAGCCTAGCAGGGGAGAAATACACACCATTTCTGACATTCTTATACACTTTACCACAATACGCTCATCTGCCGACACCTGGCATTAGTAATAAATCAGCTTCCACATCTTTAGCATGATCCCCATTGAATGCTCTTTTTTACTTCAAAAATACCCTTAATTTAGCATTGTTTATGGAGTAAAAAGTGCTATTCCCTTTCACTGTCTAGCACCAGGTGTAAATATAGGAATTCTGTTTTTTTTTTCACCTAAAGAGATCTTTTTACTCCAAAATGTGCTTTGTGTCTTTGGTGCTGAATCGACCCCTTAGTCCTTTTTTTTTTTTTGGTTAGATCATATTTGTGGACAGCCGTGTGATTCTCGTATTTGGGTTGCTTTAGCAGTACTCTACCACCATCTAGTGGCCATGCTTTACAAATGCATCCTTCAGTGATCAGATAAGCAAATTATTATTACTGTTTATTTATATAGCGCCATCATCTTCTGTAGTGCTGTACAAAGTAATTACAAACAGGGTAGAATCATACAGTACATAGACTATTATAAATGCAGTGTTACAGAGTTTACAGTTAATATTCTGAATACAAGATACAATAGGAGAGAGAGCCCTGCCCTTGAGAGCTTACAGTCTAAAGGATGAGGGTTGTAGATGAGGGGGAAGGATCACAACACAAACAGTCAGTATTGAGCTTTGTGCCCTTTAGGAAATTGCTTAAAGTGGACCAACACCCACGGGTGATCGGCCCGGGAATCTATAAGATTCCCGGGCCGATCACCTCCCTCCCCGCGGGACATCCGAGATCGGGATGTCCCGCGGGGTGAAACCCCCCCAAACTCCTTACCTTATCTTCGGCGGCGGCCGGCTGCCGCCGCCTCCCTCGCGCCCCTCTAGACGTGCGCGCGCCCGCGCCCGCCGTCTGTGAATGGCCGGCGCGGGCACGCGCGCGTCAAGAGGGACGCGCGGGAGGCGGCGGCGGAGGAGCCGCTTGTCCGCGGCTTGTCCGTCGGCGCTGGGAGCGGGGAGAGGTGAGTTTTTCGGGGGGTTCGGGGGGGTTTCACACAGCGGGGCACCCCGATCGGGGGTGCCCCACCGAAGTGGACCAAGACCCAGGATAGTCAAAATCCTGGGTGTTGGTCCACTTTAAGCCAGATTTTATGCTTGTCTGAATAGGTGAGTTTTAAAGGCACCTTTGAAGGTTTTGAAAGTCAGTTCAACACAATCAGTTCAACACAAACCAAAAATGGCCCCACATTCTTTTAATTTTGGACTCAAAATAAAAAGTTTAGGGATTCATTTCAAAGGCAATTTTGACGGACTGGCATGCAACTCTGTTCAGCACTCTAGGTTACGGGCGCTGCCATCTTGGCTCGGTAGCATCACAAACTGAGGAGAGGGGTCAAAAGTGCTGGGCGCGGGGTTATAGCTGTACTTTGCACATACAGAGCAGAGTTGGAGTCAGGAAAAGGTCAGCAATCCCAGAACGCAGAGCGGCACAGTCAGAAGACTATTTCTGTTTGCAGGCAGCCTGAGACTCCATCGGCCACCATCTTGGGCATTTAAAGTCTTAGAAAATGCAGTAGATGCCGGTTGGCAGATTTATAATGTGGGTAATGTGTATGTACATATAAGATAGACTCTTATTCAGGATGAAGGTCCGGTTTAAGATCATAGAGACATTTTGATTTGCATAAATGATTCAAATCAAAACTGAAACAATTTCAGATCCAACACAGATTTTGAAGAATTAGACACTTAATTTCACGTATTTACTGTTGTCTTTGACCCTAGTGGGGAGTTATAACCCCACTTTCTGTCTGGGTTAAACCAATCTGACATTCATTCAATGCAAAGGTGCGTCAAAGAGATTACTGGCAAATTAGCGCATGTTTGGTCATAATAGCTGCATAACTTCTGTTTGCCTCTGGTGACGAATAAGTAAGGAATGTTAGAGGTGACCTTAAAGTGGACCGACTACCATGCACAGCGGCCCTGAAGTCTGATTCCAGAGCCGTTTGTTTTAGTCCCAATGGGGCATCCTGATTTGGGATTCCCTGCTGTGTGAGCCCCCACCCAGACCATCTGCATTCACTCACCTTATTAAGGGCTCCCACATTGCGGTCCTGAGCTGCCACTACATGCCTGCCACCCCTATAGTTGAGTGTGGGCTCCCATGCCCAGCCATTCACATAGGCTGGGGTGCAGGACTGCACCTCAGCTACTGGGATGCCGGGGATGAGGCCGCAGCTGCTCTTCTATGCTGAGCTCTGTGTGGGAACAGGGGGCGTTCACACAACGGGGCATCCCAAATCAGGAGGCCGAGAGACATGGAACGAAACCTGAGAAATCCTGGGTTTTGGTCTACTTTAAAGCTTGAAAAGACTGTGAAAAATGTTTTAACAGCTCAAAGCCATTGACTCTTTCATTTCTAAACTCCAAACCTGTTGAATCCCATTTTGTAATGTTTGAAATGTTAAAAGTGTTGCCATTCCAAGGATAAATGAGACAAATAAAGGGGTAACTTGGATCATGTGTACTGCACCAGTTAAAACTAAAGAGCCCAAAGAACTTAAAAAAACTGTGGTAGAACCTGCATAGGTTGAAAAATAATTGTTAACTATGTGTTGGGTTGGCCTGACAGTAGGCAGGTGACATTTAGTTCAACAGTTAGTCCAGGTTGTAGTTACCAACTGTTAGAGCTAAATTAGAGTAAATTAAAGCCCCTCTTTGGTTAAGCGAAGCTAGATTTGTGACTGTAGTTATCCATTAAAGTGTTCCTATACCCAGAAAGGATCTTCTATCCCAAGCCCAGTACCCCAAAACAGCCTGTGTTTCCTTTGTTACTAAAGCCTTTGCCCTCATAAAAACACAAACCAGATGCTGCTGTTCGAATAATGGCCGTATGGCTTCCTGGCTGTCCTGCGAGGATACATTCAGTTAAACACAGCTCAGCATTTGGGGTTGGTCTTATCAGTTATAATAACTTCAATATATCTGAAAGCACTACAAACTTAAATGCCATTATGAGGCTGTTTACCTTGGAACTAAATGAATTAGCATATGGCATGCCATTCGAAATACTACTGCTTTTTTGTTAGTGTTTTTATGAATATTGGGCAAAGGCTTTAGTAAAACACAGGCTGTTTTGACACACTGGGCTGGGGATAGAAGGTAATTACATGAAGTTTCTATCTGTGTATAGGTACACTGTAATGTTGTGAGTTGGACCATACCATAGGTGTTTGTATTTATTTAGCCAATGGATTACAAGAGAAGAAAGATTGGTTGTTTAGCATGGGATAGCAATGAAAAATAGTTAATAGTTGTGTCTGCACATCTTCCAGTTTTCTGGAAACATTCTCACATGCAGACATAGTTCTTGCCATGTGTTACATGTGACTGAAGAGTTACAAAGGCAGATCAGCTAGATCAGAGGTTATAAAGAGTTAGTGCAATCCTTAAAACAGTGTTGGAGTGGAAACAGGCCAGTGCAGGAGAGAGAGAGAGGCATAAAGTGGGAGAACAGGATCAGGGCCTACAATAGTACAAAAAGTACATGCCATATGTACAGGAATTTGTGAAGGGAGCCATAGGAACAAGCATCCAGAAAAAGAATCAAAATGTGGTGTGGCCACCTTTCTGTTCATAAAGTGAACCAGATCTGAATTTTGGAAGGGGAAATGGGGAAACCTCACAAGAGTATCGTGTTACCTGAAACCATATGTGACCAGTGATGTATCAGAAACATCTTTCTGATACCTAGATTGTGAAACCTGGTTCTTCCTAATAAAACAACTTACGATGTGTGTGAGTCCATATGAGATCCTGCAAAGGCTTTAAAGTGGACCAACACCCACCGGTGATCGGCCCGGGAATCTATAAGATTCCCGGGCCGATCACCTCCCTCCCTGTGGGACATCCGAGATCGGGATGTCCCGCGGGGTGAAACCCCCCAAACACCCCAAACTCCTTACCTTAGTTTCCCTCTAGACGTGCGCGCGCCGGCGCCGGCCGTCTGTGAATGGCCGGCGCGGGCACGCGCGCGTCAAGAGGGACGCGCGGGAGGCGGTGGCGGAGGAGCCGCTTGTCCGCGGCTTGTCCGTCGGCGCGGGGAGAGGTGAGTTCAGGGGGTTCGAGGGGGTTTCACACAGCGGGGCACCCCGATCGGGGGTGCCCCACCGAAGTGGACCAAGACCCAGGATAGTCAAAATCCTGGGTGTTGGTCCACTTTAAGAGAATGTTAGCAACCCTCCAATCCACTCAGGCATCCAAGAAAACCCCAAACTCCACACACCCTGGTTATCCTGCTAGGAATATATGGGCAACATAAATAGGCAAGAAACAGAACTGTGTTCACAGAGGGCCAGATTAAAAGTGGGGTAAACCATGGCTCCTGCCCTGGGACCTCTGCCACTTGATACCCCCCACCAACAGGGGCAGTTACTTACAGATGGCCTACACTCTACCACATCTAATCTGGTCCTAGTTTTGGATGCTCACATGGAGTAGCCATGTTGGACCTGTGAGCTTATGTTATTGTTCAGTGTTTTTATAAAAAAATGCCGGTATGGTGGAAGCAGGCAGGCCGGCTACGCTGTCAGCGGGCGGCGGAAGCCGGCCCGCTGACAGCGCAGCCGGCCTGCCCGCTCCCACCATGCCGGCATTTTTTTAAAAAGCAAACACTTACCTGCATGGTCAGAGCGTGGAGGCCGGCGCTGCTCTCAGGCGCCCTCTGATGATGCGTCCTCTGATGACAGCTGAGAGCGACGCCGACCTCTCAGCTGTCATCAGAGGGCGCGTCATCAGAGGGCGTGTCATCAGAGGGTGCCTGAGAGCGGCGCCGGCCTCCACGCTCTGACCATGCAGGTAAGTGTTTGCTTTTTAAAAAAATGCTGGCATGGTGGGAGCGGGCAGGCCGGCTGCGCTGTCAGCGGGCCGGCTTCCGCCGCCCGCTGACAGCGTAGCCGGCCTGCCCGCTCCCACCATACCGGCATTTTTTTTTTATTTCAGGGAAAATTCGGGTTCATGCCGAATCGAATTTTCCCTGAAATTCGGAGCGAATTCCGGTTCGTCCGAACCGGTTCGCTCATCCCTAAGTATAACGAATGGTCCGCACTTTTCTTCTCATAAAACTTCACTTTTAATCATGCGTTTAAAATCAGAAGGGAGAGAACATGAGCTGGAGTGTCTTACACTAAGCGCAAGTGGCCCTAAAGCAGTTCGGCCCACCAAAATTCTCCTTGTGCTCCCTATGCCTGTCTCGTTTTGATGTGTGTCACATTCCTGGTCTGTGTGGAGGCTTGATGCTGGACAACTGAATGCTGTGCTGGAAACGGCATAGACAAGTAAGCCAGCATGCTACTCCACCTTCTCAGTTCTGCCATTTAACCACTTTTAGGATGGGAACTGTTTTTGTAAACTATTTTCTAATCCATAAGGTTTGTATGGCTACTACATACTGCATGTAAAATGTGCCTCCCTATCAGGTCTGGATTATACAATGGGCACATGGGGCTCCCCCCACTCAGAGACCTTCACATATACAGTGAGCAGACCACAGCCAAAATGCGAGTTGATCTGCTATGGGTTTGCCAAACTGATTTTTTTGTTTTAAAGCTAATGTGGGCTAAATGCAGAGTGGGAGTTGGAAAGGGTGTGGAGCAGTGGCATAACTAAATGTGATGGAACCCTGGTGCCAATATGAAATGGGCCATGTCAAATCCGTCTTTAAACTCTGTTAAAGACATCTAGACAACTAAAGACTGAAAAAAACTAGACCAATGGCACTTCCTTTCTCTAAATAATCCCAAGTGAGCACAAATGAGATAAATACGAGATAAATATGACCTCCGAGGCTCCAGTGCACTCACACCCCCAGCACCCCCTATAGTTACGCCCCTAGTGTGGAATGAGTTTTAGACTGGAGTTATATTTTATTGTCTTGTTACAGGAAAAAAGGTTGTGCATAGCATATGTATATGACGCAAATAGAACTATGAACTATGTGGTCTTACTGCCCCTAATGGACACTCTACAGCTACTTAAAGTGGACCTTCACCATGAATAAGAGCATATCTTATATGCCCCCCTGTACAGATTGCTCACATTAAAAATCATTCTACCTGCATCTACTGCATGTTAGGAGCCTTTAAACATCCAAGATGGCAGCTCATGGAGCATCAGACAGCCTGCAAACAGAAAGTGTCTTATGACTGTGCTGCTCTGAATTCTGGGATTGCTGTTAGAGATGAGCGAACTTTTGAAAAATTCGATTCGACTGATTCGCCAAATTTTCCCACAAAAATCGATTCGACCCGAATTTATTCGCGACAAATTGCTATTAAAAGTGGCTATTTCTGAGCATTCTAGAGCCTAAATAGGGTTGTAAACCATTCTGCCATGCTGTAACATGCATAGGAAGCATGCTGGGTTAGTGAAATAATATTGTAAATAATTATGACATGCAGATCAGAGGCATCGCTATTAGAATCGCAGAGCGGCACAATTGCAGAGAGTTGAGGTAGCATCACTATGAGGAGCCCCTATATTGCCTGAAAAACACACCCTACACGCCCAAAAATTGGCTGAATGACACCCTGGAGTTGCAAGCAGCAGCAGGAGCCCAAAAAATGACTGAGAGACACACCCTGGAGTGGCAAGCAGCAGCAGCAGTCCAAACATTGCTTGAAAGAGACACTGGAGTTGGCAGCAGGAGCAGCAGGAGCCCAAACATTGCCTGAAAGACACACTGGAGTTGGCAGCAGGAGCCCAAACATTGCTTGAAAGACACACTGGAGTTGGAAGCAGGAGCAGCAGGAGACCAAACATTGCTTGAGACACCCTGGAGTTGGCAGCAGGAGCAGCAGAAGCCCAAGCATTGCTTAAAAGACACACTGGAATTGGTAGCAGGAGCAGCAGGAGCCCAAATATTGGCTCAAAGAGACACTGGTGTTAGCAGCAAGAGCAGCAGGAGCCCAAACATTGCATGAAAGAGACACTGGAGTTGGCAGCAGCAGCCCAAACATTGCTTGAAAGACACACTGGAGTTGGCAGCAGCAGCCCAAACATTGCTTGAAAGACACACTGGAGTTGGCAGCAGGAGCCCAAACATTGCTTGAAAGAGACACTGGAATTGGCAGCATGAGCAACAGGAGCCCAAACATTGCTTGAAAGACACACTGGCGTTGGCAGCAGGAGCCCAAACATTGCTTGAAAGAGAAACTGGAGTTGGCGGCAGCAGCAGGGGACCAAAAATTGGCTGAATGACACCCTGGAGTTGCAAGCAGGAGCAGCAGGAGTCCAAACATTGCTTAAAAGAGACACTGGAGTTGGCAGCAGCAGCAGGAGGCCAAAAATTGGCTGAATGACACCCTGGAGTTGCAAGCAGCAGGAGCCCAAACATTGTTTGAAAGAGACACTGGAGTTGGCGGCAGGAGCAGCAGGAGCCCAAACATTACTTGAAAGACACTCTGGAGTTGGCAGCAGCAGGAGCCCAAACATTGCTTGAAAGATACACTGGAGTTGGCAGCAGGAGCCCAAACATTGCTTGAAAGATACACTGGAGTTGGCAGCAGGAGCCCAAACATTGCTTGAAAGACACACTGGAGTTGGCAGCAGGAGCCCAAACATTGCTTGAAAGAGACACTGGAGTTGGCAGCAGCAGCAGCAGGAGGCCAAAAATTGGCTGAATGACACCCTGGAGTTGCAAGCAGCAGCAGCAGGAGCCCAAAATTGCTTGAAAGACACACTGGAGTTGGCAGCAGGAGCCCAAACATTGCTTGAAAGACACACTGGAGTTGGCAGCTGGAGCAGCAGGAGCCCAAACATTGCTTGAAAGACACACTGGAGTTGGCAGCAGGAGCTCACAAATCGGCCAAAAGACACACTGGAGTTGCAAGCAGCAGCAGCAGGACCCCAAAATTGCCAGAAAGACACACCATGGAGTTGGCAGCAGCATTAAGAGAACATATACAGATTTTTGGCACAGATATCTTATCCGAAGAATATTAATAAAAAGTAAGAGTAACGTAAAGCATTTTCTCAATAATTACTTGTGGTCTGATGCCGAAGAATGTCTGTAACTGGAGATAAGCATCTTAAATCTGTTTTGCACGATCCATATTTCTTTGGTGTTGGTCTGGCCCCATGATCAATCTACTCTAATGCATCAGGCATTGGTGGGTGGAAATCTTGTCTGATCCATGCCCGATTCATTTCCACGCAGGCAAGTCTCTGAAAAAAAAACATTTTTGAAGCATACTGGAGCACATTGAATTGCTCTCATCAGAGCATCACTTACGCACATCTAAGTTTCATCACTTTGTTCATGTTAAAGTCTTCAGGGCCTAGTTACTACTTAGTGAAATACCATAGATAGTTACACACATGCTGCTCTTATTGACAAATCCTGTTTTGAGAGGCCTAAATTTATCAAGCAGAGGTTGCAGCAGACTAGGGGTGAGTGGCAGCAGGAGTCTCAGTGAGAGGACTGATCTCCCGGGATCAGCTAGCGGGCGTGTCGTGACCAGCAACCCATCTGCCATCATCCATTGGTGGATGATGGCACCCCCAGTCAACTGTCGGTTATGTCTTATGCTTAAGGTTCAGCTCCACTATTCAGTGAGGACGATCTGATAATCAGAAAAATCAGCAGCTACTGCCCAGCCAAGAAGTGGAGGAGACACTTGCCGCTTCTTCCACTAGGCGGGCAAGTAGTGATGAGGAGAGTGGCATGGGAGGTGGTGTTGCAAGCGTTTTGGCTTCTTAAGCAGACACTGTTGAGGAACCTGAGGAGGACATCAGTGAGTTTTGAGGGCACTTTTAAAGGCTTGGAGTGATGGAGAGTGACAGATTTAGCAGCCAGCATGGTGGCAGAAGGGGAAAGTATGGAGGCAAATGTGCTCGGGGTAGACCACTTGCGCGGCAGGCTATCTTCCCAGGAGGTCTGTTGGTAGGAAAAATCAGCTACAAGGTCATGTGGCAGTTTTTCATCAAGCATCCGCAGGAGGTTAACATGGCTATATGAAAGATGTGTAGGCAGAAGGTGAAGTGTGGCCACCTGCGTCAACATTTGCAGCGTCACCATCAAGCGGCCTGGGAGAGTTGGCTCCAGAGTGGTAGTCCAGCCTGCTGCATTACCCAGTGGTACGCCGCTCTCTGTTCCAGCCAGCCAAGGCTCCACCACCTACTGTGTGTCATGCCCATCCTCAGTCGCTCCAGATGCTCCTCCTCCTCTTAATCTGAGTCAGTCATTCCGCCAGCAATCCATTGGCCAAGCCATGTCCAAGAGACAATAGTATGTGCCCACTCATCCAACGTGCAGAAGCTAAATGTGCCCCTGTATAAGTTGCTGGTGCTGCAGTCCCTCCCTTTTGAGGTGGTGGACCTTTCAGAGAACTGATGGCTTGTGCCGAGCTGAGGTGGAGAGTCCCATTCTGTAATTTCTTTGTGAAGAAGGCAGTACCAGCCCTGTAAAATTTTGTTGAACAGAAGGTGGGCCAGTCCTTTAGCCTGTCAGTGTGTACCAAAGTGCACAGCAGTGCCTACGTCTGGAGCTGTAACTACGGTCAGGGACAATACATATCCTTTAAGGTCCACTGGGTGATTGTGGTTCCTGCACAACCACAACAGCAACTTGGACAGGTCCCTCTGCTGTGGCCTCCATGTTCCTAGGCCTTTGTGCCTGTGACAGTGCACTTGCACTTAGCAATGGTGTCACAGAAAAAAGTGGCTAATTGTCAATTACATTTTAATAGTTAACATTTATCTTATTTGAACATATTTATAATAATAACATATAATAACATAGCAACTATAACTTCTAACATAATAACAGTAACATATAACATTTATCAATTTTTTTTTTATTTATTTTTTTTTCATATTTTGTATTTAAAAAAAAAAAATATCAACATAGTCTGATTTGCGATGTTTCCACCCGTTGGAATTCCACCCTCCATATGCAGGATCGACTATAGGAACAGAGAAAAGCCATCACGGATTTCTTGATGATCCAAATGGATAGGGGGACTCCCCTGTGTAACTTCAATGTAAACCAGTGGCAGCTCATACGTGACACCTGCCGTTTGCTCAGGCCCTTTGAGGAAGCTACTTTATTAGTCAGTCGCCAGGACTATGAGATGAACGATGTGATTCCACTGCTTCATGTACTACAACACATGTTGGAAACCATGGCTGGTCAGGGCACTGGAGACATGGCCCATACATTTCACAACCACATGAAGCCTGTGGGGGCTGAAGTGGAGGAGGAGGGGGTGGGGCACAGCGAAGCACAATTTAGGTTTGACAAAATGGCCATTTTATCTAGTCATCTGACAGGAAAGGAGGAGCAGCCACAGGAGCTAGAGGGTTGTGAGGAAGGCGGGACCCAGACACACCGTGGCAGTTTGCAGTGGAGATGGAGACAGGTAGTCCCTCCGAGTCACTTGCACAAATGGCACGATGCATGCTCACGTGCTTGCGTAGTGACTGCAGAATTGTCTCCATTTGTCAGCGGGATGACTTCTGGCTCTCCACCTTATTGGACCCTCGCTTCCGGCACAAAATGGGGGCATTTTTTACACCCACTGAGAGGGAGGACAAACTGACCTACTACAGAGACATCCTACGTAGTCAGTTGGGCGATGCCTATCTGCGCCATGGTCCATACTGTGATGCCCAGCGGGACACCAGATTTCTGTAAGCAGGCAACCCCCAATCTCCACCGCTGCTTCTGCCTATAGTCAAGCCGCCGGGACGCTAGGTACGCCTCACCGGACACGGTTGCCCCCAGGTCTTAATAGGCGCAAAGGATGGCTGCTTACGGTGAAGGCCGATGAATCCGGAGGGTGCGTCAGAGTACAGGGATGAGACAGGTGCGGAGTCAGGAGTAGCCAAAGGGTCAAGCCAGGAGGTCAGAGATTGCGGGTTATCCAGAGGGGCAGGCAGCTTCGTGGTCAGACAAAGCAGAGGTCAGTACAGGCAGCAGACAGGAATGGGGGCATTTTTTAAACCCGCCGAGAGGGAGGACAAACTGACCTATTACAAAGACATTCTACGTAGTCAGTTGGCCGATGCCTATCTGCGCCATGGTCCATACTCTCGCAGGTCTGACTCGGGGGGACCTCTGCGATCACCTTCCACTGCCATGGCTGCTGGGGGGGTGGAAGGAGAAGCAGCAGCAGCACCATCAGCAGCAGCCTCAGTCTTCAGTCGCTAATGAGTAGCTTTCTACACCCGCATAGTGAGTCTACTCATGAGCAGCATGAAGACCTGGAGCAGGACCTGAACCAGCAGGTCGTGTCATACCTTGACATGACCATGCCACACACCTTGAGGATCCGCTGGACTTCTGAGCAGCCAAACTTGACTCGTGGCTGCAACTAGCAGAGTTTGTCCTGGAAAAGCTGTCCTGCCCGGCCAGTAGTGTGCCATCTGAGCGGGTGTTTAGTGCGGCGGGGGCCATAGTCATGCCAAGGAGAACTTGTCTGTCCACGAATAATGTGGAGAGATGCACCTTTGTGAAGATGAATCAGGCATGGTTCAACCAGGATTTCCAGCCAACAATGGCTGATCCATGGTAGTAGCTGATGCATGGTAGCTCCTTATGCTGCTGCCAACTCCAGGGTGTGTCTTTCAGGCAATATATGGGCTCCCTATGCTGCTGCCAACTCCTGGGTGTATCTTTCAGACAATAAATGGGCTCCCTATGCTGCTGCCAACTCCTGGGTGTGTCTTTCAGGCAATATTTGGGCTCCCTATGCTGCTGCTGCCAGTTCATATTTGTGTCTTTCAGGTAATATATGGGCTCCTAATGCTGCTGCTGCTGCTGCTGCTAACTCCAATGTGAGCACTCTTAAAAGATGCATGCTAGCATATTTGGGATGCCCCTCGGTTAAAGACATTGGCTGCTGGCAATTTGACAAAGTGACTTTCTTTACAAAATGTAACCAGTTAATAGACAGGTACTCTTGAAATATTACTGCTAGTGTTTGGGATGCCCCCTCCTCACATACAAAGGAGGCCTCCCTTGATTGTGGAAAAGTGACGTTAATTATAAAATGAAAGCAGTTATTAGACAGGTACTCTTGAAATATTTATGCTAGTGTTTGGGATCCCCATGTGGGCTGGGGGTTTTACAGCAGACACAGAAACAATTCAAACTGCAATATATTTATGAGAAATAGCCTTTAAAAGCTGCTTTTGTGTAACAGATAGGGTCAAATGTGCTGGTTTGGGATGCCCACGTGGGTTGGTGTATTTAAACCAGACAAAAACCAATTCAAAATGCAATAGCTTAATTAAAATGAGGCTGAACAATGCATATTTAGTATAACAGGGTGACATGTGCTGGTTTGGGATGCCCATGTGGGCTGGTGTATTTAAACCGGACAAAAACCAATTCAAAATGCAATAGTTTGATTAAGCTGAAGAAGGATGAACAAGCGTATTTAGCATAACAGGCTGCTAAGTGCAGGTTTGGGATGCCCTGCGGCCTAGTGTTTTGGCAGCAGACCAAAAACCAATTCAAAATGCAATAGTTTGATTCAGCTGAAGGATGAACAAGCGTATTTAGTATAACAGGCTGCTAAGTGCAGGTTTGGGATGCCCTGCGGCCTAGTGTTTTAGCAGCAGACCAAAAACCAATTCAAAATGCAATAGTGTTTTGGCAGCAGGACAAAAAACTATTTAAAATGCAATAGTTTGATTAAGCTGAAGGATGAACAAGCGTATTTAGTATAACAGGCTGCTAAGTGCAGGTTTGGGATACCCTGCGGCCTTGTGCTTTCACCATCTTAGAATGCCTGTAATTGAAATAAATGGAGTTTAAAGGAAAACTTTGATCAATCGAATTGCGGGGAAATAAGGATTCGTTCAGAATCGAATTTTTCATGAAATTCAGAACGAATCCGGGTTCGTCCGGATCGATTCGCTCATCCCTAATCGCTGTCCTTTTTTCTGACCCCAGCTCAGCTCTGCCTAGATAAAGCAACTATAACCCTGCCCCCTGCACTTTATCACGCTCTCCTCTCCTGTGTTATGCTCTCCTATGTGATGCTACTGAGACAAGATGGCGGTGCCCGTACCCTAGAGTCCTGAACAGAGTTGCAGCCTAGTGGGGGAAAGAATAATAAGTAAGTGATTACTTTTCATGAAATCATGCAGAAGGTCCATTTTAAGGGGAAAAATGTATGTACCCCAACCACTGGCCTCCATCAGACTTTCTGGTGTCATGGAAATGTGAGTTTAAGATTAGTACAGAATTTGTATTTTACATTTTTGATCACAAGTATGGTGCATAGAAGTTTTTTCTTTAATGGACTTAGATGAACACTGCCATTTGTACCTGCTCTGTCTGCTGTTCCCCTGGCTTTTGCCTAAACTGACCAGATGTCCCACTTTCAGTTGGACAGTCCCACACACATTTATGTGTTCACAGAGTCACAATAGGCCACTGTTCCATCAAAAACTCAGTGAACACATGAATGTCCCACTTTGCTGACATGGGGAGGACTGTCCCACCACATGCAGAATCTTGGATGTTGGTGGGTGTTTTACAACTGCTCTGACTCTTTGATTGAATGGTGGTAGTGGGATGCATTGACTTCAATCAGCAACACATTTTATAGACCAAATATACTTAGAGCATGTGACCCGTATTTAATCCATGCACTAAACCATATCTCTACCACGACCATCACCCACAAACTCATTTAAACTGTGCTACTTTGAGGACCCCAAGAAATGATCTGTTTACTTTTGCCACAGTCTCCTGGCTGGGAAATGTTTTACTCCATCCAATATGAAGTGTTTTCTGGGCCATGAACCTTGATGAGGGACTCCTCATCAAAGGAGCACTATCACGAAATTATGTAATATTAAAAACCCATATAAACACTTTGGCTATTGAGAGGAGGGATCGCTTATACACCTGAACTGAATAAAACTCCCTCCAAACTTGGTGTTTTTTTCTCCTGGTAGGAGAAATATCCAGGGGTGACAGATTTAGTGTATCCGGGTGACAAAACCTGTCACCCGATTTCCTCTTCCTTCCATTAATAAAAATAAATAACAAACCTGGCTGGATATTTTGTGATGCTGGTTATATAAGTGACCTCTTCTCCCGCCATCCAGCATTTTTATATGGATTTTTATTACTGGCCCATTTTTTCGCGATAGCGCTCCTTTAACCTCCGTAAGGAGTCCAATTCCCCTTTCAAGCTAAAAAAAAGATCACACAAATCTATTCTACAGTTCAGCTTTATTTGTAATGGTATATTTGGTATTTATTTGTATTGGTATATTATTTCAAAGTGGATGCCCTTTGCTATAGACAGGCTTTATTGTTTTTGTGGAATGACTCATTCGTCTTCTGTACACATGCATTTTTTCATACAACCGATTCTCTCATCTGAATAATCGCATATTTCGTCATCAAGGTCGCATTCCTCATCCTCAAAATCATTTACATAGTAACAATAATTACCTAAAATAAAAATAACACAGTAAAATTTACTACCGCTGGTGGCTGATATAGTGCCCCTGTGAACGAATCAAAATAAGCATAATAGGAACAACAGCAGAGTAACAAATGTTTTGAAACTGCTGTAGAAATGGGGTAATAGTGCTATCATATGTGGGGCTGTTGCCACCTTTTTACAATGGCAGTGCCGCCCTTCCCACCCCTCCTTTTGTGTATATATGCTTTTTAAAGCAATGGTTTCTTTCTTTCCTCCTCTTTTTATCTTTTAAATGTCGTGTGCAGGAAAGGGCAGCATGGAATTAAGAACATTGATAGAGAGAAAGCAGAGGTTAAAAAGGCTGACTAGTGGGTGGGATGGCAAAGAAGCAGCATTGGGGTAATAAGTATGGTAGTGACCATACTTGACCAGCTCTTAAAGGGGGTTTCATCTAACTAGAGCACAGTTTTAATTGTTTTTGTGTATGCTGTAAAAACCCCTGCCCACTGGGCATCCCATATTAGCACATTTAACCCTATCTGTTACACACAAGCAGATGTTAAAGTGGATTTCTTCTAACTAGAGCACAGTTTTAATTGTTTTTGTGTCTGCTGTAAAAAACCCTGCCCACTGGGCATCCCATATTAGCACATTTAACCCTATCTGTTACACACAAGCAGCTCCTAAAGGGGATTACTTCTAACTAGAGCACAGTTTTAACTGTTTTTGTGTCTACTTTAAAAACCCCTGCCCACTGGGCATCCCATATTGGCACATTTAACCCTATCTGTCACAAACAAGCAGCTCTTAAAGTGGATTTCATCTAACTAGAGCACAGTTTTAATTGTTTTTGTGTCTGCTGTAAAAACCCCTGAGCACTGGGCATCCCATATTGCCAATTTTCATAGTATTTGTTACACAGAAGCAGATCTTTCAGCTGATTTCATCTAACTAGAGCACAGTTTTAATTGTTTTTGTGTCTGCTTTAAAAACCCCTGCCCACTGGGCATCCCCTGTTTGCACATTTAACCCTATGTGTTACACACAAGCAGGTCTTTCAGCTGATTTCATGTAACTAGAGCACAGTTTTAAAAGTGTTTTTGTGTCTGCTTTAGAAACCCCTGAGCACTGGGCATCCCATATTGCCAATTTTCATAGTATCTGTTACAGAGAAGCAGTAACAGTAACAGTTTTATTACCTTCTGCTTTTTAAAGTAAACACATTTTTTAAAGTGCCTGTTGCACATTTCAAATACATGAAAATGTCAGGCAGACAAGTGCCAGGATGTTCACAGAGGAGTGGCAGAGGCCTAGATTCAGCAGGCAGAGGTCGCAGCGGACTAGGGGCGAGTGGCAGAAGGAGTCGCGGCGAGAGACCTGATCTGCCAGTATCTGCTAGCGGTCGTGTCTCCACCAGTAACACATCTGCCGTCGTAGATTGGTTAACGCGGTCATCCACATCATCACAAGTTACATCTGACACCCCCAGTCTACAGTCGGTAGGTTCCTCTGACACAACCCTGAGTTGGCATGGCCCGGGAGCAGTCCCTGTCCTCCCATTGCCTCTGTCCTACGCCGTTCCCTCCCCCAGCTACGTATCCTATGCTTTGGGTTCAGCTCCACTCTTTAGTGAGGATGATCAGATAGAGGACAGTTAGCAGCTACTGCCCAGCCAAGAAATGGAGGTTGCTTCTTTCGCTAGGCAGACAAATAGTGATGTGGAGAGTGGCGTGGAAGGTGGTGTGGCGAGCGTTCCTGCTCCTGCACCAGACACTGTTGAGGAAACCGAGAACATCAGTGACGTGCAGACACAACTTGATGATGATGATGAAGCCGATCGCACTTGGGAGCCAGGTGCAGAAGGGGCCTCATGATCATCATCAGGAGAAGAGGGGCGCAGGTTGCCCCGGAGTCAGCAGCTGAGGCAGCAAGGTGTTAGCAGCATGGTTGGCAATCAGCATGGGGGCAGAATTGTAAAGTCTGGAGCCAAGCGGGGCCGGGGTAGATCACTTGCTGCGCGGCAGGCTACCTTCTCGGGAGGTAGTGGAGCAGGGGCTCCTGGAGTTGGCGGCAGTAGCAGTGAATCAGTGCGGGCTGTTGGTGGGAAAATTAGCTACTCAACAGTGTGGCAGTTTATCATCAAGCATCCGCAGGAGGTTAACATGGCCACATGCAAGATGTGTAGGCAGAAGGTGAAGCGTGGCCAGGGCCCAAATGTTGGCACCACGGCCCTGCTTCAACATATGCTGCTTCACCATAAAGCGGCCTGGGAGAACCGAGGCTCTGAAGAGGTGGTCCAGGCTGCTTCCTCACCAAGTGGCACGCCACTTCAAATTTCTGCCAGCCAAGGCTCCAGCACCTCAGCCGAAGGCAGCTGTGCGTCATACCCATTCTCTGTCGCTCCAGTTGCTCCTGCTCCTCCTCCAAGTCATGCATCCCGCCAGCAATCCATCAGCAAAGCCATGTCCAAGAGACAGCAGTATGCGCCCACTCATCCTACGGCGCAGAAGCTGAATGTGCTCCTGTCCAAATTGCTGGTGCTGCAGTCTCTCCCTTTTCAGGTGGTGGACTCTGCACCTTTCAGAGAACTGATGGCTTGTGCCGAGCCGAGGTGGAGAGTCCCAAGCCCGTCATTTCTTTGTCAAGAAGGCAGTACCAGCGCTGCACACTTTTGTTGAACAGAAGGTGGGCCAGTCCTTGAGCCTGTCGGTGTGTAGAAAAGTGCATGGCTGTGCCGACATCTGGAGCTGTAACTACGGTCCGGGACAGTACATGTCATTTACAGCCCACTGAGTGAATGTGGTTCCTTTGCAGCATCAGCAACTTGGACAGGTCACGCCGCTTCGGCCTCCGCGCTCCCTGGGCGTTGTGCCTGTGACATCGTGCGACTCGGCCTCCTCATTCTCCGCCATCTCCTCACCCTCCACTGTAGGGTCAAGTCTCAGTGCCCCTCCAGTCTACCATGTGTGCAGGGCACGGAGGTGTCACACTGTGCTTCACATGGTTTGTCTTGGCGAACGGAGTCCCACAGGGGAGGAACTGCTAAAATGTATTCATCAAGAAATCCAAACATGGCTTACTCCAAGAAAACTGAAAATGGGAACCATGGTTACCGACAATGGGAAGAACATTTTGTTTGCGCTGCCACAAGGAAGCCTGACCCATGCGCCCTGCATGGCTCACGTCTTCAATCTGGTTGTCAAGCGGTTTCTGAAGTCTTCCCCCATCTGCAAGACATCCTAACAACAGCAAGGAAACTTTGCATGCACTTCAGCCACTCCTACAACGCCAAGCGCACCCTTCTTGAGCTACAGCGTCAGAACGGTAGCCCCCAACAGTGTGTCTTTAGGCCAATTTTTGGGCTCCTGCTGACAACTCCAGTGTCTCTTTCAGCCAATTTTTGGGCTCCTGCTGCCAACTCCATTATCTCTTTCAAGCAATGTTTGGGATCCTGCTGCTGCCAACTCCAGGGTGTGTCTTTAGGACAATTTTTTGGCTTCTGCTGCCAACTCCAGTGTCTCTTTAAAGCAATGTTTGGGCTCCTGCTGCTGCTGCTGCCAACTCCAGTGTGTCTTTAGGCCAATTTCTTGGCTCCTGCTGCCAACTCCAGTGTCTCTTTCAAGCAATGTTTGGGCTTCTGCTGCTGTTGCCAACTCCAGTGTGTGTCTTTAGGCCAATTTTTGGCTCCTGCTGCCAACTCCAGTGTGTCTTTAGGCCAATTTTTGGGCTGCTGCTGCCAACTCCAGGGTGTGTCTTTAGGCCAACTTTTGGGCTCCTGCTGGCAACTCTAGTGTCTCTTTCAAGCAATGTTTGGGCTCCTGCTGCTGCTGCCAACTCCAGTGTGTGTCTTTAGGCCAATCTTTGGCTCCTGCTGCAAACTCCAGTGTGTATTTAGGCCAATTTTTGGGCTGCTGCTGCCAACTCCGGGGTGTGTCTTTAGGCCAATTTTTGGGCTCCTGCTGGCAACTCCAGTGTCTCTTTCAGCCAATGTTTGGGCTCCTGCTGCTGCCAACTCCAGCTGCTGCCAACTCCAGGGTGTGTCTTTGGGCCAATTTTTGGGCTCCTGCTGCCAACTCCAGTGTCTCCTTCAAGCAATGTTTAGGCTCCTGCTGCTGCTGCTTGCAACTCCAGGGTGTGTCTTTAGGCCAATTTTTGGGCTCCTGCTGCCAACTCTAGTGTCTCTTTCAAGCAATGTTTGGGCATCTGCTGCTGCTGCTGCCAACTCCAGTGTGTCTTTAGGCCAATTTTTTGGCTCCTGCTGCCAACTCCAGTGTCTCTTTCAAGCAATGTTTGGGCTGCTGCTGCTGCCAACTCCAGGGTGTGTCTTTAGGCCAATTTTTGGGCTCCTGCTGCCAACTCCAGTGTCTCTTTCAAGCAATGTTTGCTTGCCTGCTGCTGCCAACTCCAGGGTGTGTCTTTCAGGCAATATATGGGCTCCTAATGCTGCTGCCAACTCCTGGGTGTGTTTTTCATGCAATATATGAGCTCCTTATGCTGCTGACAACTCCTGGGTGTGTCTTTAAGGCAATATATGGGCTCCTAATGCTGCTGCCAACTCCTGGGTGTGTTTTTCAGGCAATATATGTGCTCCCTATGCTGCTGCCAAGTCCAGAGTTTGTCTTTCAGGCAATACCAATTTAAACACATTGGTACATTATATTGAATAAATCACATTTTTCAGATATATATACAGTACATTACTCCCTGCTGTCTTAGTGATCAGTTGGATTCATAATCCCTTCATTATTGGGTAGACATGTTTCGCCTCTTATATTGGCTTCCTCCGTGCCCTTATTTAAGAGAAGGGGAATTATCATTACATGAGAGCATTTATATTGTCAAACACCATCTTTTTTACAATCTCATAACAATATCATTCTTTGTGCATATATACCTAGTTAAGGAAATTTTGGGTGCTCTTTATCATTTCCTCATCATCTTATATCATGTGATTGTTCAATCTATATATCATGTTGGTGTTCCTTGTACCTCAGAGAAGTCTGGTTCATTCACCCTTACATTGCAGTTTTAGAGCTTTCTGGCCCTTTAGGGTTAAAAATACTTAATTACCCTGGGAATTATCATATGCATATTGACCTGTGTATGTCAGGTCTTATATACTTCCCAATTGATTTGTATATATACAGTAGAAATACCTGGTTAGTTTCTATGTTGACCCTGCAGTATTCTAGGTGCTGTCTGTCCTTCAGGCTGCTCCCCAGTTATATATTACTGAAAAGTTCAAACATCATAATTAGCCATATGCTCTATCCATTGCTTTCCACTACAAAGTGGTATAGGCTAGCCCTTTCAAATGAAGACCGCACTGTACCTTTAAGCATGCGCTGTCATATGAGTGAGCCGTTTAGACGCCAGGTATATGCCCCTATTTTCCTGGGGCACGTGAGCCCTCCCGGGCCTTCAGGATCTCCACTGCTCGTCTATCTAGGGGCCCACTGACGCCTCTCCGGGTGGCGCTTTTAAGCTGCATACTCTGGTATGAGAGGGCCTCCGCGTCCAGACTTACCAGGGATGCCCAGGAATACCATACTCTCATCCAACAGGCCCGCAACCAGGGGGTGATAGATGCTTCCACGGCTGGCTTTCTGGAGTCCCCATGCCCGAAAATTCCAACTTTTTATGCACTACCTAAGGTGCATAAAAATCTAACGGCACCTCCGGGACGCCCTATAGTATCGGGCATGGGGGCTCTTACAGAAAATGCAAGCCGATATATAGATCAGCATCTCCAGCCCCTGGTGGCGGGCTTACCATCATACGTCAAGGACACAGGACATATAGTCCGTATCCTTGACGGAATATGGGTGAGCCCTGGTGCATACCTGGTGACTCTGGACGTGGAGGCCTTGTACTCCAGCATCCCACATACCAAAGGTTTAAAGGCGGTGGAGATATTTCTTAACGAGCTCGACATTGAAGAGCACAACCATAATCTCTTCCTGCTTCGGCTCCTCAATTTTGTCCTCTCCCACAACCTCTTCCTTTTTAAGAACACTCTCTACCACCAGGTGCAGGGCACGGCGATGGGGACGACATGTGCCCCATCGTTCGCAAACCTGTACCTGGGTTGGTGGGAGAGGGGGTTGTGGGCAGAGGACCGGATGGCCAAGTACCTGTGCCATGTTTCGGCATGGCACAGGTACATTGATGACATCTTGGTCATCTGGGAGGGGCCGGAGCAGGAATTGGAAGATTTCATTACTCTTTTGAATCAAAATTATTTGAACCTTAAATTAACATGTGAATATAATTCCAACAAGGTAACATTTTTGGACATCACGATCTCAAAGGATAGCGAGGGCCAGATTACAACCACATTATACCGAAAAGACACAGCGGCAAACACCATGTTGAGGGCCACAAGTTCCCATCCGCCACATCTTCTGAAAAGTATCCCATATGGTGAATATGTCAGGGCACGCCACAACTGTAGTACCATGGAGTCCTTTCAAGCAGAGGCAAATCTAATTAGACAGAGATTATCTGCGAGAGGCTATAAACAAGGAACTTAGAAACAGGCGTTTCGAAGAGCAAAAAAGTTACACATACAAACCCTCCTCTATAAACCTAAAAAAGATAAGAGTCAGCAAGGCCCTGCATTAATAATGACGTATAATGACTCACACCAACAATTACGGCAAGTGTTAAAAAAACACTGGCCGATTCTCTTAAATGACAACCACCTAAGGACTTTCCTACCAAGGGAACCTAGGATAATATTCAGGAGATCAAAGAATATACGTGACCGTTTAGTACATAGTCATTTCAACACTAATAGGAAGGAATCATGCTGCAAACAGAAGGGGACATACAGCTGCGGGGGGTGTAACATGTGCCGGTATATTAGAACAGGCAATATAGTGACCGTACCGAATAAGGGGAATTACACGACAAAACATTTTACAAACTGTTCAACCACCAATGTTATTTACATCTTAACATGTGGATGTGGATGTTACTACATTGGCAAGACAAATCGCCAATTTAGACAACGCATTTACGAACACGTCTATAGTATAAGAACGGGAAACCAAAAAACTCCGGTGGGCCGTCATTTTTTTGTACACCATAATAAAGATCCTAGCTCACTCAAATTCCAGGGCCTAGATAGAGTGCGTGACTCACAAAGGGGTGGAAATATTTCAAAGGTAACATTGCAGGTTGAGGCGAGGTGGATCTACAAACTCGGGGCATCCCGATATCCGGGACTAAATGACACACTTAGTTATGCCCCGTTTTTGTAGACCCACCTAATCTCAACAGTGAGAATTTTAGAAATAACAGAAGGGATACTAGAAGTATTTAGTAGGAAACTGGAAGGAGGGAATATTTATCCTAGGGTGCATGTTAATAACGTGTTTAAGGATATTGTATCTGGAGTAGTGTGTAAGTAAGAACAAACTCCAAACTAATAAAATGATTGAGTGTTTTTTCTTTAAAAGATATGTAAACCCAGAGAAACCTGGACATTCACCTGGATTGTAGGAGAGTATGGGAGCCGCAGTAGAGTTTAATCTATGTAGCAGTAGTTTCACAGACATTTGTCGCAGTAAAAAAGAGGAGATTATCTAACTTTGGCAAATAATATCATAGCATATTTGCTTATATTTGTAATTATCCCTGTAATATATATATGGAAGGTGTTGCAAAGTTTCTGCCCCCCCGCTTTTTTCCAGTGCCAAATAGACAGCTAAACAAACAAGGACTCCAAGAAAATGGAGGCATTTGCGCAGACATACTGTCTGCACCGCACACATAGGCTCAATGAGGAAGGGGCCGATGTGCGGGGATTGGGCGGTGTATGATGTCATGTATGGCGTTACGCCCGGTGGCGTGCTGTGCGCTTCGGGGGCCTGGGGCGCACGCGCCACTTCCGGCGGAAGCCGGCGTGACGCGGCGCCCGGGTCCCGGAGTACGCAGCTTAAAAGCGCCGCCCGGAGAGGCGTCAGTGCGCCCCTAGATAGACGAGCAGTGGAGATCCTGAAGGCCCGGGAGGGCTCACGTGCCACAGGAAAATAGGGGCATATACCTGGCGTCTAAACGCTCACTCATATGACAGCGCATGCTTAAAGGTACAGTGCGGTCTTCATTTGAAAGGGCTAGCCTATACCACTTTGTAGTGGAAAGCAATGGATAGAACATATGGCTAATTATGATGTTTGAACTTTTCAGTAATAAAAATATAACTGGGGAGCAGCCTGAAGGACAGACAGCACCTAGAATACTGCAGGATCAACATAGAAACTAACCAGGTATTTCTACTGTATATATACAAATCAATTGGGAAGTATATAAGACCTGACATACACAGGTCAATATGCATATGATAATTCCCAGGGTAATTAAGTATTTTTAACCCTAAAGGGCCAGAAAGCTCTAAACCTGCAATGTAAGGGATGAATGAACCAGACTTCTCTGAGGTACAAGGAACACCAACATGATATATAGATTGAACAATCACATGATATAAGATTATGAGGAAATGATAAAGAGCACCCAAAATTTCCTTAACTAGGTATATATGCACAAAGAATGATATTATGAGATTGTAAAAAAGATGGTGTTTGACAATATAAATGCTCTCATGTAATGATAATTCCCCTTCTCTTATATAAGGGCACGGAGGAAGCCAATATAAGAGGCGAAACATGTCTGCCCAATAATGAAGGGATTATGAATCCAATTGATCACTAAGACAGCAGGGAGTAATGTACTGTATATATATCTGAAAAATGTGATTTATTCAATATAATGTACCAATGTGTTTAAATTATGAATATCATGTAAATAATCAATTGAGAGCTCAAAGAGTATGTATTTTGTAAATCTATTTATTTTAGTGAATAATATATTAATAAATCAATTTTGAATAATAAATGGTGTGGTCCTGGTCAAAAGCGTATTTAGAATTTCTGGGAATTGCCTGAACCCAGACTCAGCAGTGTGTTTCAGGCAATATTTGGGCTCCCTATGCTGCTTGCAAATTTAGGGTGTTTTTTTTAGGCAATATATGGGCTCCCTATGCTGCTGCCATCTCCACTGTGTGTCTTTCAGACAATATATGGGCTCATCATGCTGATGCCACCTCAAGGCTCTGTAATTGTGCCGCTCTGTGTCAGCGAATCTAATAGCGACGCCTCTGATCTGCATGTCATACTTCTTTACAATAGTATTTCACTAACCCAGCATGGATTCTATGCATGTTACAGGCAAGCAAAACGTTCTGCAACCCTATGGAGGCTCTTGGACGCCCAGAAAAAAACGTTTTTAATAATGATTCGTCGCGAATAAATTCGGACCGAAACGATTTTTCCCGGCTTCGAATCAAAGTTCGCTCATCTCTAGTAGTGATGACCCAAATCCACCTCTATTCTTTTCTGGTTAAGTTCTGCAAAGAAGTTTGCAATATTCTGGTTCTGCAATGGTTCTAATTCATAAAAATTAGTTGGCCTTCTTTAAAGATGATCAAAATCCACCCTGAAGTCTGAGACTCATAGACATCTCACTCCCCGGGTCCCCCGCTGTGTGAACCCCCCTAGGCCCCCCTGAAAACTCATTCATTCCTGGTCTAATGGCACATGAGTTGAGGTGAGGCAGCTGTCTTGAACAGTGAAACAGGGAGGGGCAGCAGGCTGTGTGGGTACGAGCAATGGTGATGCTGTCATACTAAACCCAAACAACATTTTTCAGGCAGTGTCAGATTCCAGTACTCCTACAGTAGGTACTGCAGTGCCATATTTTACTAAAACCTATTTGGAGGAGTTTGTGCTGTGGCTTCTGGTACCCTGTCTGCTGGAGACCTGCATTGGATGAACTGAGTGCAGCCAACTGCATGGCTGGGGGAGACAGTGATCTGCTTAAAGTAGACCAAAACCCACCCTGTAGTCCGTGAGACTCCATGGCTGGCATACTCGCAACTCTGGGGGCATCTTGAACTGAGATGCCCCGCTGTGTGAAACCACCCAGGGCGTCTAAAATTCTTACCTTCCCATGAGCCCACAGCGCATTATTGGCCGGCATTGGCATCACTCACAACTCTTCTCATCTGAATGGCTGTGCGGGGCTGCACACACCTGAAGGGAGCGTGAAAATCCAGTGGTATATGCGGCTAGGATCTCCATTCAGCTTCTCTAGCCGCACATTAAATTAAAGTGAACAGCGCGAGAAACTGATTGGAGGAGCACCTGCGCCATGGGCTCATGAGAGGTAAATCTGCCCAGTTTTCTGGGAGTTTCCACACAGCAGGGCACCCCCAACTGTGGGAGGATGCAGGGCCAAAACCCACGGTAGTGAAAATCTTGGGTTTTGGTCCACTTTGAGGCAGACTAATGGTGGACATGAGCACTAAAGAAACCTTAAAAATGTTCCAGGCAGTGAATCAAAACAATGCTTCAGTGACAGGCTAAGCAGTACTATGTGCTGTAGAGCTGTCATCCTGGCAGGCAGTTGCTGACCACTGGCCACCACCCTACCAGTTCACAGTGAGCACAGCATTGATATGCGCGTGCTCTAGCAGGCACATTCTCACCTCCACCACCACATTCAACACCTTTTTTGGATATGCCATGTGGAAGCTTAGCTGTAATCCACAGCAGGGGTGTAGCTGGGGGGCAGAGGGGGCATGTGGCCCGGGTGCAGCAGGGCAGGGGGCACCAAAGAAATGCCTGAGCAAAGGTGGGGGGCACCATTTTGAATCTGTGCCCGGGTACCAGAAAGCCTAGCTACTCCTCTGCTCCACAGCACCCAGCAGCATCGTCACTCCCTCTGCCAGAAGACATTGCATTCTGCCAGGTGCAACAAGCACACAAAGAGGAAGCCCTTAAGGAAGCAAATCAACCCAGAGGCTCTAGTTTGGGTTTTGGTCTATGAGTGGGGTTTGGTGAATTCGAACCAGCCAGGTGCCCCCAGACTACATGATGAGAACACTACAATTTGTGGTACATTAGGCTCGATTCAGAGACAAATTTGTTTGGACTTTCGTAGCTGTCTGTGAATGTTTTTGTGTGTGTTTTGTCATTTTTTGTGGTTTTTCTGTTCCATTTTCCATTCGTACGTTCGTTCGCGCTTGTGCGTATATGCGCTTTCGATGAACGAAGCTAAATCGGATCATTTGCGATTCTTTTCCGCTTCACTTACGGACTCGGATTGCTATTGTTGAACATGTTTTGCGGCTATGTGGAGGAGTCTGAGCGCCTTCAGCTCCAAGGCATGTATCAGCACGGCCGAGGTCAAAAATTGTATAGCAATGCATTTCATGTATGACTTATAAAAGCATTTTAATGCTGACCTTAATTAGTCCTTAGCATGTAAACCTTTATTTTCCCACACATCCATATAATTGGTATATTTTTTTTAGACTTATGTCCTTTGTTGTCCTCAGTGTTCCTGCAGGGCATCGGGGGGTGTCCCATGATGCTTATATATTGCGGAGCTCTGGCTTATTTAGTCAGTTTGAGTCAGGAGAATTAACTGGTGGATGGCTCCTGGGTAAGTTTGCTCACATTCCATCAATCCATTTTCACTGTATGGCAATGAATATAGTTGATGTCCCATGTCTTAACCTATGGCTGTTTTTAGCCTTTGATGACATGTCAAACAATATTGTTGCTTAGAATGTGTATTTTATGTTAGTATTTTTAAATTCTTTCAGGGGATTCTGCATATCCTCTCCTGACGCCTGTTCTTCGCCCCCGCTTCGTGTTTGGACCATACAGGGGGGGGGGGGGGGGACTGCATTATGACCCCAACAAGGTTATACCAATAATTTATTTAACGTTTTTTAACAGGGACCCACACGTGCCAGAGTGGCACAACTGAGTGCCAGGGTCCTTCCGTTGGTAGGCGAGATGCAGGAGCTGTGCGACTCGTTGGAGACCACAGATTAAGAATAATGTTCTGTGGCCTGCCATTGCTATGTATATATTTTACTACGTTTTATATGTTATTTTAAAATTTTCAAATATGTTAAAAGTTTTATGTTTTAAAAAAAAAAAAAAATTAAACAAAGTTGTAAATTTGTTGAAACAATTTTACTTAAAAAAAACCCTGAAAAATGCCAGTTAAGATTATTAAAAAAATTGTCTCTGTGTCATTTCCCTTTCTAAATACATTCATTAAGGGTTGGTTACCACAAAACAAATGCAAAACACAAAATTTAGATATGAAGATTCGCCAGACTGCGAAGTGATTTAGGTCAGCTTCAGGTGTGAGAAATGGAAGAAGAATGAGACTGCAAAGTGATTTGAGTCAGTTTTAGGGGTGGGAAATGGAAGACTATACTGAGCGCGATGTGATTTAGCTAAGCATTGTAGCAGAAGTGAGTGAACCAAATATGTAGGTGAGCACATTAATGAGTTAAGTTTGTAGTGCACAGGCGTAAGGTCGTAAAGATTTTCGTCTGGACGATTATTTATAGAAAAAGGAAGTCAAAATCTAACGGGAAACATAAATGATTTGTTTGAGGAGACGATGGAAAAAGGGCAAAAACGAAAGCCTACGTTGTAACATGAGTAACATAAACGGAAAACGAAAGCTTGAAAATGACATTCTCGTTGGCATACGAACGGACAGATACTTTACTGAAGGCTTGCGATGCATGCTTTGAATCACTCGTACACTCATACGCGAGCGGGAACAAAACAAAAAAAAATACAGATCGGCACAAAAACGAAAGTCTTTTTTTGTCTCTCTGAATCAACCCTATTGTTCCAATTACACCAAAAATATTGGAGGTCTCTTAGCTAAAGGGTTCAGAGGAGAGCCACCAAACTAATAAGAGGGATGAAAGATCTTAGTTGTGAGGAAAGATTCCGGGCATTAAATCTGTTTAGTCTTTAAAGCTTTTACGAACCCTAGAATATAGTGTTTGCCACCTGCAGAGTATTTTGAGATCCAGACATCACACATCTTCCTTGACAGGCAAAGTGCCCCCCTCCCCGGGGTTTAAATTCCACCCTGCCAACTCAGGCTAGGACCCTTCAGTAATTTTTAGCAGAGTAAGGCGCAGGATACTTACTGCATAGCCCATCGACACAATGGTTGGGACACTTTGAACATTTGTCACCTTCAATATATGGTGTGGCAATTTTTTTCTGCTCATTTCCTCTGTAAAACAAGCATTTTAATTGTTCAAAAATTAAATAAGACGTAGCAAGGAGCTAGCAGGCTTTTACAATGTAATAGGGAAAGGGGGAGATGCTGCAGCATGAGGTAAAACCTCCCAGCTCGATATTCAGTAATATATATATATATATATATATATATATATATATATATATTAGTTGTAACAGTTTTCTAATTATACAAATGAGTGTACTTACACAGGGCAGTATTGGCAGACATAGTTAAATGGAAACTCCAATTTGGGACAATAAGCACAGCCACAGCCCACTTGGAAAGTATCGGCCCAGGCACACTGCAAGCATTAAGAACAAACAAATGAAGAAGTGTCACCTGTCACAGTAACAAAGTAAATAAGGTTTAGTGATTTGCTCCCCTAAAGCCCCCCTTTGACAATCAGTGGTGTATGCAGTGGTCATGCAAATGTTGTGGAATAGCTGTGCTAGAATTACATGGAAGCGGTCATCTTGGACTACACCTGATTACATCCTGCTTGCACATAAGCATGTATAGGGGGATAGGGATAGCCTTTGCTAGCTTATAGACATACTGCAAATGAGCTGGAAGCTTCCCTAGGATTAGCTTAACCAACCGAAACAGAGATTTTATCTGTTTCTACAAAGGGACTTCCCTTGCTGGCTGCATTTATGCAGCATGGCTGCAGTGTTCCTGTGTGATGTTATTTCTGTTGGAGATTCAATAATTATTAGCTTTGGGTCTTATTCATGAAGGGATAGCACCAGGTAGTGCCTGTACAGCGACAGGTGAACAACACGCAATTACACATTTATGAAGCCGAATCTGGTGAGCGACTGGAACAATGCAATGTAGCGTACGATTCATCATGATCCCAGGCTCAGCGTACAGCGCCGGCATTCAGCCTTGCAGAGCGCCTTGTCTTACTTGTCCCTACCTGGCGCTCTTCCATACATTTTAATGGACGATCCTTAAATCCCTTTCCTGATCCCATTTTTTTTCTTCTTAAAAAAAATGTCTAAACTTTCTGACATGTATCCTGGCCTAGAAAATTACATTTTTGAAAACTTTTTGGATTAATAATATTGTTCTGCAGAATTGTCCTTACATGTCTGGTATTAAAGTGTTCATGTTCAATGTAATAACAATGTAATTCCATATGTTTTTGCTTTGTTACTAGTAAATACATGTTCAAAAACAGATTTTAATCACACAGCCTCTGGCGCTATGGGCTACAACTACATGATTTTGGACGTGGGCGATGTTTGAGGCTGTTTTTTTTATTAATTATGTGGTGTGAGTCAGTCTCACTGGCGCTACCGTTCGCTCCCATACAGCGTAGTACTGCGCCTCACAAATCATATTCATCAATGCCAGCCAGCGACTGAGGCACTCTGAAACAATGACCCATGGCTGATCAGAGCAACCACTAGCAGTCGCTCTTAGCGCCGCAGTACAGACGCTCATATGTCGCTACCTGGCGTTAATAATGAATCAGCCTGCCCGTCTATTGCTGGAGCGACTTCTGCTAAATGGAATGCAGTTTACAGTTAGGACAATAGATGTCACTGTTATCAATGTTTAACTGTAGCTTCTATATGCATTTTTCTAATGTGTTGTATTTCCTGTATTTTCAGCTCTATGACTTCTTTTTCCTGTCTGTGTTAGCCACCGTGTTAAGGTGACATCCAGTTCTAGTAAAGCTGTTTCCTTTTATACCACTAATCTACCTGGATTTGACTAAACTATACCCAGCACCCACGTTCTGCAATAGTTTCTCCACACAAGGCAAGTTATCTGGAGATTGGGATTTAGCAGCCCACATGAAACAGGCAGGCTGATTCATCACTAACACCAGGTAGCGACAGATGAGCGTCTGTAGCAGGCATTTTCAGAGCGCCCGCTAGTAGTCACTGTGCTCAGCCGTGGGTCGCTAATTCATAGCGACTCAATAGCTGTTCAGTTATGTTGAATACATTGTGAGGAGTCGCTATTGGACCAGTACACAGTGTTAGCGACTGCTCATAGCGACCGACTCACACCATATTCAGCAAAAAAACAGCCTCACAAATCTCTGGCGCTGAAAAATGCTTGTTTGAAGCCCAGAGTTCAGGAGGTGGTGTGTTTAAAGTGTGTTTTCCAGCATCTATCCACTAGTAACAAAGCGAAAACATATGGAATTACATTGTAGCAATATTGTAACATGAACACTTTAACGCCAGACCTGTAATGTCATTTCTGAAGAAACATATAAAAAATGAAAAAATTGTGAAAAAACAGCTTTTTCAATGCCAGAATAGGTCACAGAATTATTTGTGATTTTTTGGGAAAAAAATAAACGAAAACCCCGTTTAAAGAGAAGAAAGGATCGTCCATTAAAATGTATGGGAGAGCGACAGGTAGCGAGAGGTCATACCTGGCGCTGTGCAAAGCTGAATGCCGGCGCTGTTAGCTGAGGCTGTGAAAATAATGAATCAGGCGCTACATGCCGCTATCCCAGTCGCTAAACAAATTCTGCTTGATAAATGTGTAATTGCATGCCCTGTCCGGCGTTCACCAGTCGCTACCTGTCGCTACCTCTCATTAACCAGCCACTACCTGACGCTATCCCTTCTTAAATAAGGGCCTAAGAGAGAGAGTTGCCTCAGGAAAGTGATCAGCATGCCTGTCATGTTACACACATGTTAAACACACTCACACACCAGCTGCTGGAGGTGATTAATGTAACTATGTGTCAATGTAAGCCAATGGCCTTGGCTGCCACAGAGTTTTTTACAATGTTGATAAAATGTAGTAAGAGCTTTCTGGGGGCCTGGTGATTGCAAATGCTTTCTGAGCAAGTGTCCTGCAATTACTAAATTATGCAGCCAATGTAAGTCAATGGGGCCTTTCACATATGTGATTGAGCTTTTCCAGGTTTTAGAATAAGCCTTGCCTGCAGCATTTTTGACTGATCAAAGCACTGTGGCTTCCCCATTCAACTCTATGTCTAAAGTGCAAAACTTTTGACTATCCTGGGTTTTGGTGCACTTTAACTTGTGTTGTGATTGCGTTTTGCAACACTGTTCAAGTGGATAGGTGTGAACAGGCCCTAAGACTTTTAAAGCAGACCATAAACCTGGCTTAAGAGTCTAAAACACTCCAGAGCTTGACCACAAATTGGAATGTCCTGCTGTGTCAAACTCCTGGATCACACGTTCCCCGTCCTAGAGGCTATGGTTTACTCAGGTGGTGTTCAGGCCTTCCCCATTTCACCACGCCTTCCCCCAGTGCAGGTTCCGTTATTTTAATATGCAGTGTTATGCTGCACCTGTGTATTCCTCATTCCTTGATCTGTTGTGTGATGTTAGAGTTTAAGGTAACTCTGTTGATAGTGTATAAGATACCTGGGTGAAATGGCCAACAGGCTGTGTCTGTGATGGGTCCAGTTTTCCTTTTCCATACTTGAAATAATTTTGTTCATCAAACCAGCCTTGTATAACTTTGGTCCAGTTGATCGGCCTGCTAGGCATGTACAGGTTCTCCCCACATTCCCAAGCTGAAAAACAAAGGTGCACAACATAAAATAAAATCCTCATGGCCCTGGTGAACCTCAAAGTGCAGGCTCATATTGAACTTTGTGTGGACGGACTTCAGCCAGAATGCAGAGTGTGCTGTGCAAAGCACTGTAGTAACTCACCTGAGCCCCGATCTGGTCTCTGGTCGGCGGTCAGTGTTGGCCGTTTCCATGAGTAAGGACACTCCTAGTGCCAGGCTCAACGGTTGGTGCTCCTGTCAAATTGGTTATGGCCAGGGTCACAGAAAGATGGCCGCCACTCCAATGAGTGAGGACACTTCTAGTGCCAGGCTCAGCGGTTGGTGTTCCTGCCAAATGGGCTATGGGTCACAGAAAGATGGCCGCCACTCCCATGAGTGAAGGCACTCCTAGAGCCAGAACTCCAAGCTGGCAATAGGAGTGTCAATCATGCAGCAGCAGGTGAAACAGGAGGAGATGAGGTCTGCTAAGGTGTGGTGGGAACAGGGAAGATGTGTGGAGGCGAGCTAAGCAGGGGTGAGGTGGAAAGAAGTGGGCGGAGGGAGGAGTGCAGAGGTTAGGCAGGAAAGGGGTAAGTCTGGAAGAAGTGGCCAGGGAACAAATGGGGAGACTTGATGTGGGCAGAAGAGAGATTGGAGGAGGAAAGGCCAGGGGTGAGGTGGAAAGAAGTAAAAGTGGGGGAAAATGTAGAAAGAGTAGAAGGAAGCAAGTAGAGTTGTGGTGGGTGAAGGTAGCCCTGGTTTAGAGCAAAAAAACACACTTTATTAATTTGTGATAATTTAATTAACTAAATTAACTATACCTACCTCGGCAGTCTTCTCCAGTCTTCTCCTCCCATCCGGTAGCTCCTTTAGGTCTGTTGGTGGCTCCTCGATCGAAGTGATTGCTACTGACAGCATTTTAATAACAGGGGGTAATTTCAGCCAGTAGGGAAGGGGGTTGGGGGGCTTATACCGCAGAGGTGGGGCTCCATGTCAATCCTGCAGGCAACTGTCTGCTTCACTGGGGGAGAGGTTGGAGGGGATTTTCTAGGGATCACTGATCATTGGAACTTTCTGCTGACAACCTTGCTATGAATCTGACCATATCCCTTTCTTCCACCTGGCCACAATCCAGAGAATTCTGACCACATTCTTTTTTTGAACATTCACTTCCTGGATTTGCCAGTACAACCCATCAACAACTACTGTTTTGGCATACTTGGCAGACACCACTAGGCCAATAGCGTATCTGTGGGGTCACAACAGCAGCTTTACCACCTAGATCTAAATCACAGCATGTGGCCTAGCCATTCGAAGTTGAAGTTAAAAGTTTGAAGACATTAGACAATGATGGCGCTCTATTTAATTACTACTTACCTTTAGTTTCCCTTTGATATGGTTTGCTGTGGCCTTGTTTGCATTGCTTAGCCCATGCAAGTGCATTTGCTGCCGCTTCCTCGTTCCAGACCTTTAAGAAACAATGCAAACATGTATAGTTTAATTAATGACCACATACCTTCACTTGGAAACCTTTATAAATTCCTCACAGCTGTGACTTAGTAGAGTTAAGAGGCACTTATAAGTGAATCCTAGTATGGTTTACTGCAACATAAAAGCCTTCCAGGGTACTTTATTTTTGAGAGTAAGCTTCACTTTTCGGTTTCATGTACCACGGCACTTTCTGGCATATTAGATTAGCCCCAAGAACCTTGAAATATATTCCCCATCCCCAGGTCTTGATTGCCAACCAACAATTGTTCCCCCCATTCCATAAATTCTCTGGCCATTCATCTACCTCTGGCAGATCATGAAATCCCACCCTCCCTCAAAGGAGCCAAACTCCTCTTGCCCCCCCCCCCCCCCATAGTCAGAAATTGTATCTGGATGTAGAAAGTGAATCTCTACTTTGAAATTGGTACCATCCACCTCCACCACACGCTCTCAGTCAGCACACAAAGTGATGTAATCCAGTGGAGTGCTGGTGGACAGTCCACACTGCCCCCTGTGAATTATTTCCGCTTGTCCCCCTCCTTTTTTTAACTGTATTCCTAAATTCATTTTTGTAATCCTTAATGTGCCATTAATCCAAATTTCTCAATCCTAAGAGTCCTCTTCCCTAAAGGAGCACTATCGCGAAAAATCCATATGAATATGCTGGATGGCAGAAGGAGGAGTCCCCTTTACATCTGGCATCAAGAAATATCCAGCCAGGCTTGTTTTTCTTTATTTTAATTGAAGGAAGAGGAAATCAGGGGTAACAGGCTGTCAGCCCTGATACACTAAACCTGACATCCCTGGATTTTATTCCTACAATTGGAGAATAAACCACAAGCTTGGTGGTGGTTTTATTCAGTTCAGGTGTATAATTACCCCTCCTCTCATTAGCTGACATGTTCATATGGATTTTTAATATTTCACAATAGCGCTCTTTTAACATTTACTCCAAATTGCACCTTGTAGTGGTGGCCTGAGTAGGAAGCAATTGATATGGGAGGATTTCTCCCAACCCTCGCAATCCTAGCCTTCTGTATATACCCAGATCAGCCATATTGCTTCTTTTAGGCAAGTGGTGCCTTAGAATGGCTGTCTATGCATTGTTTTACTGATAAAGGGGAATGTTTTCCTACGGGTTAACTTGCATATTCTCTAGGTACTCTACTTCCTGTACTTGTTAAACCTACTCTGTCCAATATGTAATCAATTACTTAATGTGTCTAACCCCATTTAAATGGGATAATTTGTAGATATTCAATTTACAGTATATATTGTATTTGTTGAACAATTAATCTCTTCTTTTGATTTTGATATTTACTAGGCTATTGACCTATACAAGTAAACTGTAAATCAATTTGATATTGACAAGGAGGATTTCACAAGTGCATTCACATACATGAATATGCCTCAAGTCTAAGAAGTCGTCCTATTGGTCATGAAGTTTTAACCAGCACAAATAACACCTGCTCTACTGGTATGAAGCATTGTCCCTGATGATGTTTTATTTTAAATACCTAAGATCAGATCAGTTGCATTTACCTCCCTAGATTTGAGTGTTTCTTTTCCATATACCTACCCCTGTTGCTATCCCCACAGTTGTGTAGCAGCAATTACACTTTTCCTAGAGCTTTCCTAGAAGCTATTTTTTTCTTTTATTCATTTGGGGTTCTTTAAATCTTTAAATCTCCTACAGCTATCCTTTGGCTGTTACCTAGTAGGAATGAGCTTTTGCTTCAAGCCTTTGCTACATTCAACCTGAAAATCGCCAGTTCAAATCGTCAGTACACAAATAGAAGCAAAATTCAGATCAAACTGGTTTGGTGCTTTTCGAAGGTCTGCAGTCTTCCCATGCCTTTTACAGTACACTTGATTTTGAAATATAGCGTGAAAATGGTCCCTACCATATGTTTGAGAGACATTTTAGGGGACGTTTATAGAATGAAGGCTTTGGTGTATCCTACTTGGGTGTATTACAAGGTTCTGTTCTGAGACTATTTTCTGTCTGTCTTTTACTTGAAATTTCAGCAAATTCCTTTGGCATACAAAATCACTTTTGAGTATGCCACTCGAAGGAGAACTATTGCGTAAAATAGCCCAATTATAAAAATCTATATAAAGTTGCTTGATGGCGGGGGAGGGGTAACTAATACAGCCAGCATCAAGAAATATCCAGCCAGGTTTGTTTGTTTTTTCTTCTAAAGGAAGTAAAAGGACATTCAGGGTGACACGCTCTGCCAGCCCTGATAGACTTAACCTGTCACCCCTGGATTTTATTCCTACCATAAGAGAATAAACCACAAGCTTCATGGGAGTGTTATTCAGTTCAGGTGTAAAAGTGACCTCTCCTCTCATTAGCCAACAGGTTTATATGTATTTTTTAATATTACATAATTTCGTGATAGTGCTCCTTTAAATAAACTCATTGTCTCTTCACTACTGTATAGGGTAAAGGCTGCCTAAATCTATCTCAGAGAATATCTTCATCAGACACCATTTTATCTCAGCAAACATTACTGGTGACATCTTGCTTTTTTGTTTTTTTTCAATGATGTAATTTTGCTGCCACATACTCACACATAGATATGAGCCTCATAGGTCAATTCATTCCAAAATTTGCTTATTCAATTTGGCTTAGCCACACCCTAATTAAAGCTAAATTCCTGAGATTTGAGTGGACCTGAACTGCAATGTTCGGGTCTGTGCAGAACTTTGCATGTTCGAGTCCCGGAACACAGACTACAGCCAGAAGTCTGTGTTTGGGTTCTACGTTGGGCTGAACATGAAAAGCTGGTTGATGAGCTGCTAAGCAGCCCATCAATCAGCTTTTAGCCCTCTCCTCATCCAATCACGATTGGCCGGCCAGTCCCTCTGCCACCCATCACATCCCGCCCAGAACTGCCTAGATCCACCCACCAATCAATTAGGAGTAGGTGTGGCATAGGCAGGGATGGGCCACAACGATGAAGACTACAGTGCCCAATCCTGCCAATGAGGGCGGCTGGAAGAGAGTTGGGGGGGGGGGGGCAGGCTTCTGCCACACAGCATGTTATTGTGGGATTCTGCAACAGTCTGTTATAGCGGAGTTCTTAATATTTTAAATACTTTCCCTATCTCAGTTTTTGCAGGACAATTGCCCTGTTATTACCCCATTTTGATTTCCTTTACCTCTTACTACCCCCATTTTACAGCCATTTTTAGGTCACCAAGTTTGCATCCCTATTGATTTCAATAAGGTTCAGGTTCAGTTTCAGGTTTAGTTCGGGTACCCAGAACAGAACAGGATTTTTGTTCATCCAATCTTGCTGAACCTGAACTTCTATGGGTTTGCTCAACGCTTCTCCTGTGACTATCAGTCAGTGCACCATGCTGTCATTCCCAAGATTTAGATGCTGCCCAGCACCAATCCTGCCCATGTCCAGTGCTTATAAGGGGGTGTGGGTAATCAGCAGGTAGATTGACACCCCTCTACCATTTTAAAATAGTATAGAGCCCCATTTCTAGTTCTCAAGAAGTTACAGTTCAAAAAACATAAATGACATTTAACCCATTCACCACAAAATTCCTCTATTTCATCGCTGATGTCTTGCCATCTAAATAATGCTTTCAAACACTGGAAGCATGGCTTTGTGATTCCAGTAGTATAACAGTGAAGCCAGTAAAGCATATTCTTTAAGGAGCTATCATTATTTTCTTGGTAGGCTATGCAAGATAAAGGAGGGGAAACCTGTCTCTGTCTCTGACTGTATAGCAGAGGAGCAGCAGAGCCAGGCGGGCTCCAAGGGACCAAGGTTTCTGCCCGGAATGTGGCAAGTGGATTGCCACTACCTACACTTAAAGAACCAAAGTTTGGAGATGTTAAAGTTTTCCATAGACTTTAATAACATTCTGTTAGAGAGAGCAGAGGGTGAAAAGAGGAAAAAGAGAGATGAAGGGAGGGAGAAGAAGAAAGAAGATGAAGAAAAATGTGGGGGGGGGGAGAGAAAAAAGGGAGGAAAATGTTGTTAGTGACAGGGGGTGGGTATGCAGGAGTCCTTTTGGTAAATACTTCCCAATGATTACTCCTTTTCCACATACTCACCAAAGTGTGAGTTACAGAAAAGGTGGCAGGGAATGATGAAGGGCATTAATAGAGTACTGAGCATAGTCATGTTCCACTCACTATTACATATGGATAAAACCATTTTTTCCCACCATTCAACCCTGTTCCCTTCTTTATTGTTACAATACCTTATTCATTCTCACCTATGCTCACTAGCCACCTTCTGTGATCTCCAAAATGTTACCTAGAATTGATCGATTCATCTCTGTGGTATACAAATCCAATAATATATATATATAAATATATATATATATATATATATATATATGAATTTATAATGACTCCTTGCTCTTAAAGCATAGGTGAACATGGCTGAATTTTAAAGTTAAAAAAAAAAAGGTAGAAGGGTATGTGAGTGTGTGTTTGTGTGACAATAATAGACAAAGTATTGTGTAAAAATAGAACACAATAATAAAGGTACCATTTTTAACATGTTTGCGGGAGGAGGATCAACTAGAGACCGCAGTTCATTGTGTTTATTGACAATGAGCTCCTGAACTTCCAATAGATCACATGAGTACTTTGCAAGGAATTCTTCCTGGAAGGAAAATAATATTAGTTTTTTAAATGTCAAAATGATCAGTAACATTCTTATTATTCCAGTTACAATTATATATTTTGTTTGGGTTTTGTTTCAATGTATTGTTTCACTTGCTTGTGATAATGCTGTGAAGATTTGTCCTCACTTCCTGATAGTACTGTAATTACAAGAGAACTAACACCCAGAAAATAATACACTTTTCCTTACAATATGATGATAGATACAGCTCCTAATTTACCGAAGGATTATATACCCTGCATACAAGAGCATTGAGAGCTATTTCATACTTTGGGAATATAACCATCATGTTTGGGCATACAGCATGGCTAGTAGGCAGTAGGTTCTCCTTCTATTACACCTTCTTTCCTTTTTTTGTTTTTCCCGGCCAGCTGATGGAAGACTTGCTTTGTCAAATGTATATTGGTTCTTCATCTCCAAGGGAGGCACCTGTCTATAGCAGCAGGGTTCCAAGGTGGCACACTCCAAGCCTCCATGATGGGTATGACCTTCTGTGGTAATCGGCTATAAGCTCCACTGCTTGATTTCCAGCAGAGTGTATTTGTTGTTTCTGGACTACATGTACATGTACTCTCTCCACTCTCTCCCATACTGGGACCCCTGGATTATTGTGCTGTTTGGGCCTTGGGTGGAATATTGGTGAGGAGAGGAACGTGTTTTCTGAATTCACTAGACCTGACAAGATCTGACTAACTAAATAAAAAGAAAAAAAAAATGTCAATCCTGCTGTTTTCTTCTCCTGGGAGAAATAAATCCAGCTTTTATTTAGTTTCCTTTTCCACCTTTTCGGGGTGATCTGCTTCATCCCGATGCCTGTCTCTAGAGCCAGCCTGTAAGGAACCGCAGCAATAACCAGTCTAAAGATCTACCCAAATCATTGTATGATGGGTAAGAGCATCTACACACATCAGAAGAATTAAAATGGCTATAAACCATTATTCTGCCACAGGCTGACATACAAGAAAGGCTGTTAAAAGTTGAAAACATCTCCCCTGTAAAAGCAGACTAATGCTTTCAAAACCTTTCCCCCCTGATTCCTCTTTCCTCCATTAAAAGAGGGAAACAAGCCTGGTTGGAATTGAAACGTGCAAATACTTCCTCCTGTTGCTTGCTAGCATATCTGTTTGCTTTTTTATATTATTAGACTTTTCCTTAATGTGTTAATTGTTAAACCCAACCATAGTAGGATCAAGTGCTTTATTTAACATACACTACTTACACAGTATTATTAAAGATATTCTTTGAGCTTGTTGCTCCCAATAAAGCAGACCAAATCACACCCTGCCACTGGCCTTCTCCGGGGTGCCATAAACAATCACCATTCCTTGCTCCGGCGCATGCATGGGCTCTGGTCCAATGAGAGATGTCTGCCGTGACTACATCATTTGGTAAACAAATCTCGTTGCCCCAATAAAAGAACATAAAGGCCTTGATTCAGTCTGTGCGGATGGGAGCGTGCACGTCACAGAGGATGTGGCAGTGTGCACTCCCCGTTCTAGTCAGTGAGAGACAGATGCCTAAAGACATAGGCCCTTATTTAACAAGGGATAGCGCCAGGTAGCGAATGGTGAGCGAACGGTAATGACGCTCACCGCCACGAGAACGCCGGCTCCCCTCCGCAATCACACATTTATGAAGCCGATCCTGCTTAGTGACTGACAGAGCGCCAGATAGCGAATCATTCATCATTATTCCAGCCTCACCCCACAGCGCCAGCGAGCGACCTTGAACAGCGACAGGTATGACCTCTCGCTACCTGGCGCTCTCCAATGCATTTCAATGGAGCTAACTTTAAATATTTATAATTAATTGCTCTAATTTTTTTTTTGTCAAAAATTCTGTGACCACTTCTGCAATGTTAGATTTTTTTTTAAGCTAAAAAAAAAAAAAAAAAAAAAATATGTGCAGAATTGATATTACAGGTCTGATATTAATGTATTCATATTACAAAATGTTTTGAAAAACATGTTTTTTTTTTTTTTTTCTAAAAATATGGTTGTTTGGGGGTTAAAAAACTACTTTTAACCCATCGCCGCCAGTGCTCTGGGGTTTAAACAAGCATTTCACAGCGCGAGAATTTTTGGAGCATGATTTGTTAATGAATATGCTGGGAGCCGTTCGCTATGGCCGTTCGCTGTCATACGCTCCCATACAGCGCAGAACCTGTCAAACAGCGACTCATTACCACACACCGACTGAGTCGCTGTCAACAGCCGAACAACGGCCAAGCACAGCGACTACTAGCGGGCGCTGTGAAAATAACGCTACTGTCGCTCATCTGTCGCTACCTGGCGCTATTAATGAATCAGCCTGCCCGTCATGGAAGATGTTTCTCATTGCAAGAAAGCCTTGGAATAAGGAATCAGTCAGTGAAAGCTGCGTTTTTAAGGGTTACACACAGGGGAGGACTGGAACAAAACCCGGGAAGGTCAAATTCCCAGGTTTTGTTCTGCTTTAAGTTTGATGCTATGGAGGCACCAGGAAATCAAACCTTGTATGCTTCTTTCATTTGCCTTTTTCTTGTACATTTCTATTATGGCATATTTGCAGTTGAAGAGGGTATCTAATTAATGGGGTGTGATTCGCGGACACTTATGTTCAATGGGTCCAGGCAACCAAAAACAAAAAGGCTATACTCACCTTTGTCCCCTGCAGCTCCTATGTACAGCTCAGTTGTTCACCCGCAGCTCCAGCATCTTAATACTTACTAATGGCAGGGAGCAAGAGATCCTGTCCTGCAGCACTGGCCTGCAGAATTCATTGCAGTAGAGAGAACATGCCAAGGTTTGGAATGCCCCCTCTATTGCAGTGAATGAGATTGGGGCATTTAGGGAGGAGTAAAACCATCTTTAAAGTGGACCAACACCCAGGATTTTGACTATCCTGGGTTTTGGTCCACTTCAGGGGGGCACCCCGATTAGGGCCATTCACAAACGGGCGGCGCGGGCGCCGCCGATCAGGTGAGTTTTTTGGGGCTTTTGGGGGGGGTCCCTCACCGCGGGACATCCCGATCTCGGATGTCCCGCGGTGAGGGAGGTGATCGGCCCGGGAATCTTATAGATTCCCGGGCCGATCACCCCTGGGTGTTGGTCCACTTTAAGGACAATGCCATCTCTTTCTGGTGCTGGAGTCACTCATTCTTCATCATCTTTTAGTATGAAACACTGGGGCTACAGAGGATAAGAAGTGAATACAGACTTTTTTGTATTTTGTTGCCTAGACAGGGATCTTAAGCACTTGGTCCTATCAGGGTTAAAGCAGACCAAAACACACATTTTTAACTAGCAGCCCCTGAATTGCTCCCCCATGAAGAGCACCTTTTGCCAATTTTCACTGCTTCTGCTTCACTGTAATCCCAGATAATGGTGCCTGTTATAGCTGTAAAACTCCTCCTCCTCCATTTATTGCCACTCTTGTGTGTGGCACTGGTGTCATTGCCACACTTACGTAAAGGCTAATCGCCTGCTTTACACAGGGGGTGGGGTTATAGCTGTGCTTTGCACAGACAGATCTGAGCAGGGGCCAGGGAAAGAACAGCAATCCCAGAATGCAGAGCGGCATAGTCAGAAGACACTTCCTGACTGCAGGCTGCCTGGCGCTCCATGAGCCACCATCTTGGATGTTTAAAGGCTCATAACATGCAGTAGATGCAGGAAGGATGATTTTGATTGTGGGCAATCTGTATGTACAGGGTGTGGGAAACATATAAGATATGCTCTTATTCAGGGTGAAGGTCTGCTTAAAGTATTGTCAAGTCATCACTTCCTGATTCACACATTTGGCAGCAAAAGGCAGCCAGTCATGTGACCGCAGGCAATAAATCAGGTTTGATGTGCAAGCCCACTCCACAAACCCAATTAGTCACTGGCAATCATTTTCAATTTCATAGCTATTAAATCTGACCTACAGCAACATTTGCAGCTTGACCAACAGATTTATGAAGGATCACTAAAAGCAAACCGCAGGGAAGGAATGTCAACAAATTCATCTGGAAAGTAAACAAAAAGAAAACTTTACTTAGAAATTAAAAAAATACATAGTTATATTCCTAGTAATTGAATAAAAAAGTTCCCCCCAAGCCCGCCCCCATAAACCGGTGGAAAAAAAAATAGAAATGAATGAATAAAAAAAAAGCAAAAGAAGAAAGAAGAAAATTAAAAATCACATAAGTAATGACTTATATACTCAGCCCCCAACTTTACCTGTTACCTTAAAGCAACTTCCTCTTATACTGAAGGAAGGAAATGTTATTGGTTTATGATTTAAGTAAAGAAAAGGCTCCTAATCCCTTGGCACATAGTGTAGATACCCTTTTGTCATTGTGAAGGCTTATATAGTTCCGCATGGATAGCTGTGTGACCGCAAACAAAGGCATGCTCCGATTAGCAGATGACAGTTACCATGGCTTAACAGTTTTTCAATTTCTTAAGGCATTAATAATATTTATCGTTGAATAAATGCCAGCGAAGTTTGACAAGATTTACCAAGATTTACAATTCCAGCATGCCCCAATAATAGAATATAAAGGCATTTTGAAAATAAGAACTGTTTCCTGTCTGTTAAAAATAAGGGATGAGTTGAAGATTGACCACCCTCAAAAAAACAAAAGGGTACTCATATTTTCACCCACAGCTGATTGGACCGACTGCGGAATTCAGCAACTCACCCCATCATTGGATCAGGCTTGGGCCACCCAGACCCAAACTCCAGTCGACAGTGCTTCTGTGTCTGGCTTATGCCCCACACCATCAGTCACAGTGGTGCTGCCCTGCTGTCTACAATCATTTCAATGGAGCAGAGCAGATCCGAGCACGCTGATTGGATGAGCGTCTGTGCAGGCGTTGTAATACTGGAAAGAGGCGAGTTTGTTCGGATGACCTGGGAATCATCCTTTTTTCACTGCATTCTTTCTGTGCAATTAATAAGAGGCAGGTGGCGGTGGCTGAGGGTCTATATGGAGACCAGGGCCCTGTCTGGCACAGACTACTAATTGTAACTTGGGGCTTTATTCATGAAGGGATAGCGTCAGGTAGTGCCTTGTAAACGGCAGGTTAGAGACAAGTGAACGCCGGACATGGCCCGCAATTACACATTTATCAAGCGGATTCTGTAGACCGACTGGGATAACGCCATGTAGCTTCCGATTCATCATTATCCCAGCCTCAGTGTACAGCGCCCGCGTTCTGCCTTGCACAGCGCCAGGTATTACTTCTCGCTACCTTTCGCTCTCCCATACATTTCAATGGACGTTCTTTTACTTCTCTTTAAACAGGGGGGTTTTATTATTTTTTTTGGGGGGGGGATTCTCAAATAATGTTGGGACTTCTCCTGGCCTTGAAAAAGCAATTTTTTCTAATTGTTTTACATTTTTATATATTTATGCAGAATTGACATTACAGGTCTGGCATTAATGTGTTCATGTCACAATGTTATTACAATGTAATGGTAGATACATGTTAAAAACAGCCTTTAATCACATAGCCTCCGGCGCTCTGGGCTACAGCGAAGCATTTTTGAGCGTCGGCGGTGTGTGAGGTTTTTTATGAATATGGTGTGAGTCGGTCACACTGACCAGCCGCTACCATTCGCTCCCATACAGCTCTGTACTGGTCTTATAGCGACTACCCACAATGTATTCATCAATGCTGCACAACGACTAAGGTGCTCTGAGCTAGCGAACCACGGCCGAGCACAGCGGCTACTAGCGGACGCTCTGAAATGCCTGCTACAGAAGCTCATCTGTCGCTACCTGCCGCTAGTAATGAATCAGCCTGTCTGTAGAATATGCTATCTCATGATTGAGTGGCTGAAATATTTCGGGTTTAATTACAGGAAATAAATAGGACAGACCCATTATTACTGTAACTACTTTTAATTTTAAATGGCATATATTCTTGTGGGATTTATAAGATCCAGAATCAGGATGCCCCCAAAGCAAGAAACAAAACCTGGGAAAATTCTGGGTTTTGCTTCGCTTAAAGTCTCGAAATCGAATTGTTTAATCAATTAATATTGGTCATATCCACTTCACATCCGGTTTCCTCTTCTAAACTGTCTGGCTGAAAGTTGTCTTAAATGGATAATTAAAACAACATACTCATAGAAAGCTTTAAGTCAGCTATGAGCTGTTTATTCTTTTTAGCTTAATAGCTTGTGGCCATGATACAATGTTTCACAGCTACTTTAGCTCTTGTTACAATTGTTATACAGCAGGGAGCATCTCTGTCTCTTACAATGTACAAGCAATACTCATCCATCCTTGATACTGTACATTATAAAGCAGGAGGGAGAGATACTGCAGTCAGTAGCGTGCCTTGCCACCATGCAACCCACCTGACCTCTCAGTGCCCCCCATAACCCCCAGATGTTTGTCTCCCTCTTCATGGAGAATCCCGAGTTGGGACTTTTCTGCCGACCCAACGCTGCATCTTAGGGGCATGGCTGCATCTCTGCTATTCCTTTGGATGGAACCTGTATCTGTATCTACCAAACATTTTTGAATGGCTGGCGCTGGCAAGCCCAGATGGAGACGAGCAGGGATGCAGCCAACGGAACTTGCTCCATTCAGATTTTCTTGCCACTGTGAGGTCAGAGCTGCAAAGAAAATCTGAATGAAGTGATTGGCCAAGTGCCTTGAGCATGTGCTATGGGAATGTCCAAGGAGATCACAGGCAATCCTGGGGAATACACACAGATGGCATTCCAAATCGGGGTGCCCCCACTAAGAGGAACAAAAGCAAGATATTGAAAATCATGGAATTTTTTCCTCTTTAATATTGTATTTAGTAAAAATGCCTTTGATTAGGGTCCACGATACAACTTTGCTTGGGGCCCCAGAAATAGTAATCCCATCCCAGGCTGCAGTGCAAGATAAAGAAAAAGAACTACCTGTCCGATATTCATTGCCTTTGGTGCTAAATGCATCCGTAGGTGCAAATCATTCTCTTATTTCCTTAGAGAATGACTCAAAGCATTTTAACTTTTGCATTATTTTCAAAAAATGTAAGAAATAGTACTCATTTTCATTAGATATTTTAGGGCTTAGCTTAACTGAATCAAAGTCCAGTCAGATTTAGGCCCTTATTTAACAAGGGATAGCGCCAGGTAGCAACTGGTGAGCGAACGGTAATGACGGGCACCGCCACGAGAACGCCGGCTCCCCACCACAATCACACATTTATCAAGCCGATCCTGCTTAGCGACTGAGAGAGCGCCAGATAGTGAATCATTCATCATTATTCCAGCCTCACCCCACAGCGCCAGCGAGCGACCTTGAACAGCGACAGGTATGACCTCTCGCTACCTGGCGCTCTCCAATGCATTTCAATGGAACAATCTTTAAATATTCATAATTAATTGTTAATAATTTTTTTTTTTTTTTTAATGTGAAAATTTCTGTTACTACTTCTGCCATGTTAGATATTTTTTTTAAGGTAAAAAAAAAAAAATTGTGCAGAATTGATATTACAGGTCTGATATTAATGTATTCATATTACAAAATGTTTTTATAAACTTGTTTTTTTTTTGTTTCAAAAAATATGGTTGTTTGGGGGTTAAAAAACTACTTTTAACCCATCGCCGCCAGCGCTCTGGGGTTTAAACATGCATTTTACAGCGCAAGAATTTTTTGAGTGTGATTTGTTAATGAATATGGTGGGAGCCGTTCGCTATGGCCATTCGCTATCATGCGCTCCCATACAGCGCGGAACCTGTCAAATAGCGACTCCTCACCGAATATTCAACATTACCGCACACCGACTGAGTCGCTGTCAACAACCGAACAACGGCCAAGCACAGCGACTACTAGCGGGCGCTGTGAAAATACTGCTACAGTCGCTCATCTGTCGCTACCTGGTGCTATTAATGAATCGGCCTCTTAAATTCAGCAATTAAGTAAGTTGACAAAAATTAACAAGATCCAACAGACACTATAAGAAATCACCAAGCAGTAAAAAAAAAAAAAAAAATATTATAAACATAAAAAAAATGCATATTCACAGACGAAACATAACTGAGAAAACATAATCTTGTCTATCATGTTCTAAGTAAGGAATCTTCTACACTTCATTTTGATCAATAGAAAGGCAGAACACTAACCCTCCTATTAAAAATACTCACTTATACCTAACAAAGATTACAATGTTGAATATGTGTCATTTATAAACATAAAGCCTGTTGCTATTCTCTACTTTGGTTTTAGCATCATAATATTCCAAGGTCATTATCTGATATAATCATTATTTCCAAGCCTCTGCTACAGTGGAAAATTTACCTTGTTATCTGCTGCTGAATGTCAAACAAGATTTTTCTTCTGTCTAATGGTTTATATAACAGATAAAGGTTCCGCTACAAAGACATTGAATTTAGTCATCCCATTCATAGTTAAATATTGCAGAGATGGTCATCAATGTTTAATGGCACGCGTGTTAACATGCAAGATTAATGTTAAATCAACACTAATACACTCAGATTATTACTTCATCGGCCTGTAGTAAAAATCTTTGTGCCAGGATTTATAATGATAAGCCTACCTAGATTAATAAAAATTGGCCGACCTTAGGCATGGGAAAAAGGAACTGTAACTTCCACACTTGAGCAACGTATTCAAATGTCAGTCTAGATAGTCACCAAACATGTACCATTGATGGGCCTTGGATTTCACAGGATAGAGACTTGCAGGCTGATTCACTACTAGCACCACATATTGCCAGATGAGCGTCTGTATAGGGGAACTTAGAGCGACCACTAGTAGACGCTGTAAGTGGGTATCGGGCGCTGTAAACTAGCATTGCGGTCGCTGTAGTAACCTGGCCAGCATTGATGAATGTGATGTGTGTTGGGCGGTGTAACAACAGTATAACGCTGCAGCGAGCAAGAGGTAGCGCCAGCTCAGTGCTTCCGGGACTCAGTGCTCAACACATACTTAACAACACACACAAACAGCATCTGAGCTCTAAATCTGTGCACTCTAGCATAGAGCGCCAGACGCTGTGTGATCAAAGTCTGTTTTTGAACACATATCCACCAGTAACAAAGTGAAAACACATGGAATGACATTGTTTTAACACTGTTACAATAACACTTTACTGCCAGATCTGTAAATAGGATTCTGCATAAAAATATAAAAAGTCAAAAAAATGTATAAAAGTGTTTTTTTTTTGCAGCCAGGAGAGGTCACACAATGATTAGAGCAAAAAAAAAAATTTTAATTGCCAAACACGCTATTTAAACACAAGCAAATGAAAGCCCATTCAAATGCATGGGAGAGCAACACTGAGTGAAAGGTAATACGTGCACTGGCGCTATACACTGAGCTGCCTCTGGTAATACATGTGACGCTAAATGATGCTGTTAGAGGCACTCACCAGATTTGCTTTCTTAAATGTGGTTGTTGGGACAGTGCCCGGAGTTCACCAGGCGCTGCCTGCCGATACGAGGCACTACCTGGCGCTATCCTTTCTTAAATAAACCCCCTAGGCTGGCTAGGTCTTGTCAAATGAAATGTGCAAATTGCCACACCACCATTGCAAGAAAAAAAAAACATGCATTCTTTACCTTTACCCAGTGATTTCCTATTATCATTTACCTGGAGTAGCCAGGCTATTTATCGGGGAGGCCGATTCATTAATAACGGCAGGTAGCGACAGTTGAGCGACTGTAGCAGTATTTTCACAGCGCCCGCTAGTAGTTGCTGTGCTTGGCCGTTGTTCGGTTGTTGATAGCGACTCAGTCGGTGTGCAGTAATGTTGAATACGGGGTGACTAGTCGCTATTTGACAGGTTCCGCGATGTATGGGTGCGCATGATAGCAACTGGTCAGAGCGACCGGCTCCCACCACATTCATCAAAAAATCACGCACAAAAAATTCTCGCGCTGTGAAATGCATGTTTAAACCCCAGAGCGCTGGCGGCGATGTGTTAAAAGTAGTTTTTTAACCCCCAAACCACCATATTTTTGGAAACCAAAAATATAAAAATTTTGAAAGAATTTAGTAATATGAATACAATAATATCAGACCTGTAATATCAATTCTGCGCATTTTTTTTTTTTTTTACCTTAAAAAAATTAACTAACATGGCAGAAGTGGTCACAGAATTTTTCACATTTAAAAAAAAAAAACATTAATAACAATTAATTATGAATATTTAAAGATTGTTCCATTGAAATGCATTGGAGAGCGCCAGGTAGCGAGAGGTCATACCTGTCGCTGTTCAAGGTCGGACGCTGGTGCTGTGGGCTGAGGCTGGAATAATGATGAATGAGTGGCTATCTGGCGCTATCTCAGTCGCTAAGCAGGATCGGTTTGATAAATGTGTGATTGTGGTGGGGAGCCGGCGTTCTCGTGGCGGTGCCCGTCATTACCGGCCGCTCACCAGTCGCTACCTGTCGCTATTCCTTCATAAATAAGGGCCTAATTTGATCAGGTTTGCAAATCAACCTGTCTTCTTTGGCTCTTTTATCAGAGCAACATAGTTTTCTTAAATCCATTCTAAACAGGTATAAAACCCACTGTATAAAAGCCGGGGTTGCACCTCCCCGTGCTCTCAGAGCACTCTGCATTAGATGGGGGTGGACAGACATGGCTTTTCTGATAGAAACAATGTGAGAGTCGATTGAGTTTAATAACAAATAGTAATAGTGTGTATCCACTTGTTCAGGCCATGAGAGGGCCATTTGTAACAAATAACATTTGTGTAGTGTCCACTTGATCAGGCCACACGAGGGAAATTTGTGTTTAATAACAGTAGTTGCGTGTCCACTTGTTCAGGCCACATGACTGACATTTGTGTTTATTAACAAATAGTGGCATACCCACTTGTTTAGGCCACATAATGGCTATTTGTGTTTAATAACACATAATTAAAAAAATATCTGAGTAGTGTCCACTAGGTAAGGCCACATGAGGGTTATGTGTGTTTAATAACAATTAGTCATTGTGTGCCCATTTGTTCAGGCCACATTAGGGTCATTTGTAGCACAAAATTCAAAAATATATGTTTGTGTAGTGTTTACTAGTTCAGGCCACGTGAGGGTCATTTGTGTTTAATAACACACAGTTGTGTGTCCACTTGTTTAGGCCACTTCAATGTCATTTGTATTAAATAACAAAAAGTAGTTGCTTGCCCACTTGTTCAGGCCAAGTGAGGGTCACTTGTGTTTAATAACAAATAGTAGTTGCTTCTCCACTTGTTCAGATCACATGAGGATTATTTGTGTTTAATAACAGATAGTAATCGTGTATCCACTTGTTCAGGCAATGAGAGGGTAATTTGTAACAAAAACATATTTGTGTATCTTCCAATTGTTCAGGCCATGTGAGTGTCATTGCTGTTTAACAAAATTAACAAATATTAGTGGCATGTCCACTTGTTCAGGTCACTTGGGGTCATTGCTGTTTATTACAAATATTACTGGAGTGTCCACTTGTTCAGCCCAAGTGAAGGTCATTTGTGTTTAATAACAAATAATGATTAAGTGTCACCTGTTCAGGCCATGTTAGGGTCATTTCTGTTTAAACACAAAAAGTAATTGAGTGTCCGCTTTTTCAGGCCAGATGAGGGTCATTTGTAACAAACAATATAACATTTATGTTTAATAACAGATAGTAGTTGCATGTCTACTTGTTCAGGCCACGACTGACATTTGTGTTTAATAACAAATAGTAGTTGAGTGTTCACTTGCTCAGGCCACGTGAGGATCAATTGTAAAACATTGTACAACAATCGTAAAACAAAATATCTGTGTAGTGTTCACTAGGTAAGGCCACGTGAGGGTCATTTGTGCAAATAGTAATTGAGTGTCCACTTGTTCAGGCAATGTGAGGGTCATTGCTGTTTAATAAAAAATATTAGTGATGTTTCCACTTGTTCAGGCCACTTAAGGGTCATTGCTGTTTAATAAAAAACTATTATTGGAGTGTCCATTCAGGCAATGTGGGGATCACAAGCACTTTGGCGCATATCCATATCCACCACCCAAGACTGCTGGAAATCATTCAGTACATTCTGTTGCCTTCTCCTACTCTGCCTCTTCCCCTGTTCCTGTCTCATGCACCACCAATTTGCACACAGCCATGGTGAAACCTCAGTAGACAGTGCTAAAACTCATCTGTATGGACGAAAGACCCCACAACACCCAGGAGCCATGAGCCAGCATCCAGGAGAAGACAGATGAGTGGAGGCATAACCTTGAAGCAGCCGGGCTGAGGCACATCCCTTGCCTAACTCCCTGTCAACACATCTCATGGTACAGAGAGATTGGTCATCTCCGTTCAATTTCTGGGCCGCTGAACTGGACACTTGATCCAAGTTTGCCCTCTATGCCTTGGAGGTTCTGGCCTGCACTGTGGCAAGTTTCCTATCAGTATGTGTGTTCAACACCACAAGGGTGTCATCACCAACAAGAGGATCCACCTATGCCCAGCCAACGTGTACATCCTTGTATTCCTTAAGATGAACCAGGCGTGGGACCTATGGGACTTGGCTGTGCCAGCACCTGAGTAAGTGGTTAAGGTGTTTGCTTCCTCCTTTTCTGCCTCTTCTACCTACCCTGCCATATCCACCTCCTTCATCTATTCCGCTTAGACCCAGGTGTTACCCCCGATTTGGCCTCCAACACTCCTAACAAAATTAATATTTTATTTGTGTATTTATTTATTTCATTTTTTTGTCATTATTTTGAGCACTTTCTCTACCCTATTTTGTACAGGACAATCACCGTGGAGTTTCCCTCGATTTACAGCCCTCTAGCCCTTGTTACCCCAATGGCCCCCATTTTTTGCCCCCAAATTTGGGTCCTCATTGATTTAATTGGGGTTCAGGTTATTTTTACACATTTCTGACAAGAAAGTGCTCTTGTCCAATTGAGCAGTTTTTTTTGTATTTGGTGTATTTTATCCAATTATAATCTCGCACAATCGAATAAAATACAGAAAAAGATCCCCTAAAAAAATAATTCAGATTCAAGAGGGATAGCCCCTTGCAGCTAAATCTGATTACACTTGCCTCTCTGATTTATTTTTTATAATCATGGCTGATTCTAGGCAAAATGTGGTCCTAGGCAAAATGTAAAAAGTGGGGGACCCAATTCTGATGTATTGTATCAACTTCACATTCACCCCCTTTGGCATACATTTATTAACTCCCTCCCACCAGCATCCAATATTAAACCTTACTCTCACCCCTCACCAGTATCCAATTAACCCCCCATCAGGGCCAACAAAATTGCCATTTTTGTTTTTGAACAAGCACGGAACAGAGCGCTGGAGCTGTACACAGGGCTGGGATAATGTCATATACCAAAATTCCCTAGCTACTTTAAACTGGACCTTTACACTGAAAGGGAAGCCTACCTTGTATGTTTTCCCCACCCGATACATAAAGATTGCCCACATTAATAATCATCCTACCTGCACCTATAACATCCAAGATGGCAGCCCATCTTAGGCTGTCTGCAGACGTGCGGAAGTGCCTTCTGACTATGCCACTCTGCATTCTGGTATTGGTGTCCTTGTCCTAATGGTGTCCTTGTCCTAATCCCAGCTCTGCTCTGTCTGTGCAAAGCGCAGCTATAACCCACCTCCTAGACTCCTGAACAGAGTTGAAGCCCAGTGGGGGAAAAAATAATAAGTAAGCAACTAAAAATGTAAATTATATTAATTTTAAGGGTATGGGCTTCTCATTAAATTATGCTGAAGGTCCGGTTTAACACTAACTAATTAAACCTACGGTTTACAGGAACTGGGATGCCAACAAAATCAGTGCGCACAGGAACTGCTCTACCATGGAAACTTTAATAGGAAATATGCAGTCTTAAAATTCAGGTTTAGTAATTGGGGGTACGATCCCATGCATGCAGCTGCTAAGTTTCTTGAATTTCCCTCTTTAAACCAGTGGTCCTCAACCCTCTGCTACAAGGCCCACCAGCTCATTGATGAACAGCTCTACTGATGAGAGGCAGAGAAACTTGGTTGTTGGTCCAGAGAGTGGTAGTGGACTTCTGAAAGAGTCTTCCACAACACAATCCGATTTTTTTATATAGAAAGAAGTTCACATTGGAGAATATAATTTTCTTAGAAACATTATGTCAAGTCACCTGAGATGCATTAACAGCATCTTTCCCTTAGCCTATCAAGTCAGGGAAAAGTCCACGAAGATCAGAATGTGCCCAAGGCTATGAGACCCTCCAGATTACCTGCCTCCCAACTATTCTGAGCTCTTTGGGAAAGTCCAACTTTCCCGAAACTCTCCCGCCCTTGGCATCCCTAATCATAATGCATGTCCACAAGAGCTCAGTACTTGCTCCCTCCATGCTTTTGCATGCTATGTGACTCTTGTTGGCCAATGGAGTTTGCTGAGCAGGCATGGGCATGGCATGTGTGGAGCCATGCAATGCTTATAAATGCCCACTAAAGATAAGCATCCATGCCATATGGATCAAAAAGATGGTAAAGGGTGACAGTTATCACCCCAGGGGAATCCTATGGCACTGAGAAAAAAAAATCCCTTTATGTGAAAAATGTTGATGTTACCTCAATTGGCCTGCACGCTCTTTTATTTTTATTTGTTTTAGTACTCTTTAAGAGGGTTTTTTTTGTCATAGTATTGGTGTTACCTTTATTGGCCTGCACACTTTTTTACTTGTCTTGATGTGCCACTGCCTGTCCTGGTTGCCTTGGAAGCTTTGTTTTAAAGGAACATCTCGACTGTTTTTGCAAAGTGGCCCCTGACATCAGACCAAGAGGAATAATTTTGCTGCCCTTGCTAATATGCATTACATGCCGAAAGACACAGTGGTGACCCATCGTGCAGATGGTTTTCTGTCCCCAATCAAGGGCTTCCTTTCACTCAACAGGTCGGACTCCGATACTGGTCTAAATGCAGCTGCATACTAGCAAGTGCAGCATACATTGGTTCAAAACTGTGTGTAGGGGCCTGTAGCAGTGTGCTACTTTACATCTGCATTGATGGAGATTGTCTTGTTTATGCTCCAACCCGCTTCCTGCTGGGGTGCTTTACAGTGAACAGAGTAGCAGAATAGTCAAGTGTATTGCTAAAGTAAGCAAGAAGTGCCGGAGGACAGTATAATTTGTGTCAATCGCCATTGTCTTACCTTGGGAAAAGGAGCTTCAACTGGTACTGATTCCAAGATGGGGGAAGCGCCTACAGAATGTGGCTGAATATTATCATTATATTTTTCACATAAAGGTGATGATTTTTCTATTTTTCTATTAGGACCAGAATCGGGTCGCTTCAGATAAACCTTTTTTTTAAAGTGGACTAGGAAGCCTTTGGCTAGAGGCTCGACACAATCCTTTGTCATTCATGCTCTCTAATGCTCATTGTTCACTGTACAGCTCCCTAGCAGGAGGGATGTGGGAGTATGAGCAGGACAATCATATGGAATACAGGTGGGGGAGGGGTGTGTACATTTGAACACTGCTATATGTCGCAGTCAGTAAAAATTGGATTCTGTAACCAAATTTAAGCTTAGAAAAGAGTGGACATTGGCAATCATGAATGGTATGTCAATTTACTGTGCTGAATCATGTTAAAGTTGTCTCAGTATTTTAAATAGTACTTATTATTTTTACATTGCATCCATTCCCAGAAAGTGTGCTTAATTAAATGCAAAAATTAGAGCTGGAAGTTATTTTAAAACATGACTTGGTATATACAGGGCAAAATGATGTGTGTATTTATACTGAGATTATTATGGTAAAAATGATATACATGAACAGAAGATCCCTTCTGACAGAGAAGCTTAGCTGTAAAATTTATGGATCAAAGAATGCTGGAATAGTTTCACATAAAACAAATAAAACTGCCTTTTCATCACCTGTTTGGTCTAGGTAGATCATGGTATCCACATATGTACTGAAGTAGAAAGATAGACAAAGGAAACAACTAGACCTGATAGGGTTTACAGTTCTTGGACATGGATTATTGTCAATCAACAGAATTTTAAGAGAAGATATGGAAACCTCCTCCTATAAACCTACTAACCACAAAGAGATGACTAAAGGGTCTAAAAACATACTTCTTAATGAATTACCCCCAAAAGATCCAAGATTTTGGTCCTCAGAATTTTCTCCTTTAGATTTAATGACTTTAATGCACAGTTTGGAATAGATAATGCGGATAACTTTGTTAGGAAATAGAACATTAGCTGGATACAAGGCATACTGAGTTTGGAAAATCGCATTAATTTTGAAGGACACCGTACAGGGCAATATGCAGAGCCCAGCAGGATACTTAAATTACTTTAAAGGAACAGTGATTACAGGAACCAATGGTGTGCTGGAGAAGACATGGGGGACCTGCTGTCACAGAGATTCACTCCTTTGGTACCCTTGGGAACTTCCCTTTATATTGGTCAATAACAAGCCAATCCATTGTGGAACAAAACCCGGGAATTGGACTATTGCAGGTTTGTTCCCTGCTCTGAAGGTATCCTTAATTGGAATGTCCCACAGTGGGAAACCCCTCAAATCGCCAGAACAACTCACCTCTTCCCAGTCCTATGACACATGTGCCATAGACATTTGTCGTACATTTTAAATGTTTGCCATTTAATGCCCCAGGGGAAGGCCAGTGGCTGTCTCTGGAATCTAAATGACTGGAGGGTTTTGTTCCATTTTAAATTAATTGTGGGTACTCTTCATTCTGAAAGGCTCTAGATTTAGTCTTTAATTGCCCCCAACACTTCTCTTGTTCTGTGTTTTCCTTTGTTGTGGGCCCATAATTATTAAATGGATTACCAGAGAATTAGGTAAATGGAGTCCCCTTTGTCTTAATTACTGCATTTGTACTATGTTGAGGACTAGGGATGAGCGAATCGATCCGGACGAACCCGGATTCGATCCGAATTTCATGAAAAATTCGATTCGGATCGAATCCGAATTTCCCCACGATTCGATCGCTCGAAGTTTTCCTTTAACATCCATTCATTTACATTACAGGCATTCTAAGATGGCGGACGGGACATGTCCAGACATCAACCCCGCGCCAGTGCAAGCTGGGACAGTCACATGCAGCCTATCAGCAGCCAGCAAGCCCGGTGACGTCACAGCGCTATTTAAGTCGGCGGACATCTTGCTTTTCCTCATTTCTCTATTGCATTCATGAGAGACAGGACGCTGCTGTAGGCAGGGAGAGACAGTTAGAGAGACAGGGACAGACAGGGACAGACAGGGACAGGCAGGAGACAGGCAGGAGACAGGCAGGAGACAGACAGAAAGTCAGCGAAAAGCAGGGAAAGTTAGGAAAAATCGGAGGCAGTCACAGGGAGATTTTTTTTTTTTTTCATCCAGCCTGAGTGTTACTGGCTGGCTGACTGGCTTTGTTAGCGTTTTCAGGCTGCTTATACACTAACTGTGCATATATACTGAACTGATCTCAAGTCTGCTGTGAGGCATCCCATTCTGTGACTACACCAGCCTCTATTTAATACCATAACCATTTGCACTTATTCTAATAGAAATTAGGCCTGATAAAGACACTTTTGCTGTGCATAGCCTTACTGCTGCCAGGTGCTCTCTGGTTTTTGGGGCATCCCATTCTGTGACTACACCAGCCTCTATTTAATACCATAACCATTTGCACTTATTCTAATAGAAATTAGGCCTGATAAAGACACTTTTGCTGTGCATAGCCTTACTGCTGCCAGGTGCTCTCTGGTTTTTGGGGCATCCCATTCTGTGACTACACCAGCCTCTATTAAATACCATAACCATTTGCACTTATTCTAATAGAAATTAGGCCTGATAAAGACACTTTTGCTGTGCATAGCCTTACTGCTGCCAGGTGCTCTCTGGTTTTTGGGGCATCCCATTCTGTGACTACACCAGCCTCTATTTAATACCATAACCATTTGCACTTATTCTAATAGAAATTAGGCCTGATAAAGACACTTTTGCTGTGCATAGCCTTACTGCTGCCAGGTGCTCTCTGGTTTTTGGGGCATCCCATTCTGTGACTACACCAGCCTCTATTTAATACCATAACCATTTGCACTTATTCTAATAGAAATTAGGCCTGATAAAGACACTTTTGCTGTGCATAGCCTTACTGCTGCCAGGTGCTCTCTGGTTTTTGGGGCATCCCATTCTGTGACTACACCAGCCTCTATTTAATACCATAACCATTTGCACTTATTCTAATAGAAATTAGGCCTGATAAAGACACTTTTGCTGTGCATAGCCTTACTGCTGCCAGGTGCTCTCTGGTTTTTGGGGCATCCCATTCTGTGACTACACCAGCCTCTATTTAATACCATAACCATTTGCACTTATTCTAATAGAAATTAGGCCTGATAAAGACACTTTTGCTGTGCATAGCCTTACTGCTGCCAGGTGCTCTCTGGTTTTTGGGGCATCCCATTCTGTGACTACACCAGCCTCTATTTAATACCATAACCATTTGCACTTATTCTAATAGAAATTAGGCCTGATAAAGACACTGTTGCTGTGCATAGCCTTACTGCTGCCAGGTGCTCTCTGGTTTTTGGGGCATCCCATTCTGTGACTACACCAGCCTCTATTTAATACCATAACCATTTGCACTTATTCTAATAGAAATTAGACCTGATAAAGACACTTTTGCTGTGCATAGCCTTACTGCTGCCAGGTGCACTGCTGGCTTTTGGGGCATCCCATTCTGTAACATAGCATACCCCTCTTTGTTTACACTAAGCAGCTCTCTTATTTACACTAGGCAGGCCTGCTGGAGGCTGAGTGTTACTGCTCACTTCTGGTGTGCATTATATTCTGTTTCATATAGACCCACCGCTGCCTGGGGGTTCCTAAAATATCACCTACTACCACGCCAGTTAGACTATGTCGGGCAGACAAGTGCCTGGAAGTGAAAAGAAGAGTGGCAGAGGCCAAGATTCCGCAGGCAGAGGTCGCAGCAGACTGGGGGCCAGTAGCAGCAGGAGTCACGCTGAGAGACCTAATCTGCCAGTATCTGCTAGCGGTCGGGTCTCCACCAGTAACGCATCTGCCGTGGTAGATTGGTTGACGCGCTCATCAACAACATCATCACAACTTACGTCTGAGACCCCCAGTCTAGGGTCGGTAGGTTCCTCTGACACAACCCTGAGTTGGCATGCCCCGAGAGCAGTCCCTGTCCTCCCATTGCCTCTGTCCTACGCCGTTCCCTCCCCCAGCGACGTATCCTATGCTTTGGGTTCAGCTCCACTCTTTAGTGAGGAGGACGATCAGATAGAGGACAGTCAGCAGCTACTGCCCAGCCAAGAAATGGAGGTGGCTTCTTTAGCTAGGCAGACAAATAGTGATGTGGACAGTGTCGTGGGTGCTGCGAGCGTTCCAGCTCCTGCGCCAGACACTGTTGACGAATCCACGAACATCAGTGACGTACAGCCACAACTCGGTGATAATGATGATGACGATGAAGCCGATCGCACTTGGGAGCCGGGTGATGAAGGGGCTTCATCGTCATCATCAGGAGAAGAGGGGCGCAGGTTGCCCCGGAGTCAGCAGCTGAGGCAGCAAGGTGGTAGCAGTCAGCATGGGGGCACAATTCCAAAGGCTGGAGCCGGCCGGGGCCGGGGTAGAGCACCTGCTGTGCGGCAGTCTACCTTATTGGGAGGTAGTGGAGCAGGGGTTCCTGGAGTTGGCAACAGCAGCAGTGAATCAGTGAGGCCAGGGGGTGGGAAAAGTAGCTACTCGGCAGTGTGGCAGTTTTTCCTGAAGCATCCGCAGGAGGGTAACATGGCCACATGCAAGATATGTAGGCAAAAGGTGAAGCGTGGCCAGGATCCAAATATTGGCACCACGGCCCTGCGTCAACATATGATGCATCACCATAAAGCGACCTGGGAGAACCGAGGCTCCCAAGGGGTGGTCCAGTCTGCTTCCTCACCAAGTGGCATGCCGCTCCCAATTTCTGCCAGCCAAGGCTCCAGCACCTCAGCCGAAGGCAGCTGTGCGTCATACCCATCCTCTGTCGCTCCTGCTCCTCCTCCTCCTCCTCCAAGTCATGCATCCCGCCAGCAATCCATCAGCGAAGCCATGTCCAAGAGACAGCAGTATGCGCCCACTCATCCTACTGCGCAGAAGCTGAATGTGCTCCTGTCCAAGTTGCTGGTGCTGCAGTCGCTCCCTTTTCAGGTGGTGGAATCTGCACCTTTCAGAGAACTGATGGCTTGTGCCGAGCCGAGGTTGAGAGTCCCAAGCCGTCATTTCTTTGCCAAGAAGGCAGTACCAGCGCTGCACACTTTTGTTGAACAGAAGGTGGGCCAGTCCTTGAGCCTGTCGGTGTGTAGCAAAGTGCATGGCAGCGCCGACATCTGGAGCTGTAACTATGGTCAGGGACAGTACATGTCGTTTACGGCCCACTGGGTGAATGTGGTACCTTTGCAGCAGCAGCAGCAGCAACTTGGACAGGTCACGCCGCTTCGGCCTCCGTGCTCCCTGCCCGTTGGGCCTGTGACACCGTGCGACTCGGCCTCCTCATCCTCCGCCATCTCCTCACCCTCCACTGTAGGCTCAAGTCTCAGTGCCCCTCCAGTCTACCATGTGTGCAGGGCACGGAGGTGTCACGCAGTGCTTCACATGGTTTGTCTTGGCGAACGGAGTCACACAGGGGAGGAACTGCTTAAATGTATTCATCAGGAAATCCAAACATGGCTTACTCCAAGAAAACTTAAAATGGGAATTAGAGATGAGCGAACTTTTGAAAAATTCGATTCGACTGATTCGCCGAATTTTCCGACAAAAATCGTTTCGACCCGAATAAATTCGCGACGAATCGCTATTAAAAACGGCTATTTCTGAGCCTCCTAGAGCCTCAATAGGGTTGTAAACCATTCAGCCTTGCTGTAACACGCACAGGATGCGTGCTGGGTTAGTTAAATAATACTTTGAAGAAATATCACATGCAGATCAGAGGCATCGCTAATAGAATCGCAGAGCGGCACAATTGCAGAGAGTTGAAGTGGCATCACTATGAGGGGCAGAAGGAGCCCAAATATACACTGGAGTCGGCCTCAGGAGCCCAAAAATTGGATGAATCACACCCTGGAGTTGGCAGAAGCTGGCAGCAGCAGCAGCAGGAGCCCAAATATACACTGGAGTTGGCTTCAGGAGCCCAAAAATTGGATGAATCACACCCTGGAGTTGGCAGAAGTTGGCAGCAGCAGCAGCAGGAGCCCAAAAATTGGATGAATCACACCCTGGAGTTGGCAGAAGTTGGCAGCAGCAGCAGCAGGAGCCCAAATATACACTGGAGTTGGCCTCAGGAGCCCAAAAATTGGATGAATCACACCCTGGAGTTGGCAGAAGTTGGCAGCAGCAGCAGCAGGAGCCCAAAAATTGGATGAATCACACCCTGGAGTTGGCAGAAGTTGGCAGCAGCAGCAGCAGGAGCCCAAATATACACTGGAGTTGGCTTCAGGAGCCCAAAAATTGGATGAATCACACCCTGGAGTTGGCAGAAGTTGGCAGCAGCAGCAGCAGGAGCCCAAATATACACTGGAGTTGGCCTCAGGAGCCCAAAAATAGGATGAATCACACCCTGGATTTGGCAGGAGTTGACAGTAGCAGCAGCAGGAGCCCAAATATACACTGGAGTTGGCTTCAGGAGCCCAAAAATTGGATGAATCACACCCTGGAGTTGGCAGGAGTTGACAGCAGCAGCAGCAGGAGCCCAAATATACACTGGAGTTGGCTTCAGGAGCCCAAAAATTGGATGAATCACACCCTGGAGTTGGCAGAAGTTGGCAGCAGCAGCAGCAGGAGCCCAAAAATTGGATGAATCACACCCTGGAGTTGGCAGAAGTTGGCAGCAGCAGCAGCAGGAGCCCAAATATACACTGGAGTTGGCCTCAGGAGCCCAAAAATTGGATGAATCACACCCTGGAGTTGGCAGGAGTTGACAGTAGCAGCAGCAGGAGCCCAAATATACACTGGAGTTGGCTTCAGGAGCCCAAAAATTGGATGAATCACACCCTGGAGTTGGCAGGAGTTGACAGTAGCAGCAGCAGGAGCCCAAATATACACTGGAGTTGGCTTCAGGAGCCCAAAAATTGGATGAATCACACCCTGGAGTTGGCAGAAGTTGGCAGCAGCAGCAGCAGGAGCCCAAAAATTGGATGAATCACACCCTGGAGTTGGCAGAAGTTGGCAGCAGCAGCAGCAGGAGCCCAAATATATACTGGAGTTGGCTTCAGGAGCCCAAAAATTGGATGAATCACACCCTGGAGTTGGCAGGAGTTGACAGTAGCAGCAGCAGGAGCCCAAATATACACTGGAGTTGGCTTCAGGAGCCCAAAAATTGGATGAATCACACCCTGGAGTTGGCAGAAGTTGGCAGCAGCAGCAGCAGGAGCCCAAATATACACTGGAGTTGGCCTCAGGAGCCCAAAAATTGGATGAATCACACCCTGGAGTTGGCAGGAGTTGACAGTAGCAGCAGCAGGAGCCCAAATATACACTGGAGTTGGCTTCAGGAGCCCAAAAATTGGATGAATCACACCCTGGAGTTGGCAGAAGTTGGCAGCAGCAGCAGCAGGAGCCCAAATATACACTGGAGTTGGCTTCAGGAGCCCAAAAATTGGATGAATCACACCCTGGAGTTGGCAGGAGTTGACAGTAGCAGCAGCAGGAGCCCAAATATACACTGGAGTTGGCTTCAGGAGCCCAAAAATTGGATGAATCACACCCTGGAGTTGGCAGAAGTTGGCAGCAGCAGCAGCAGGAGCCCAAATATACACTGGAGTTGGCCTCAGGAGCCCAAAAATTGGATGAATCACACCCTGGAGTTGGCAGAAGCTGGCAGCAGCAGCAGCAGGAGCCCAAATATACACTGGAGTTGGCTTCAGGAGCCCAAAAATTGGATGAATCACACCCTGGAGTTGGCAGGAGTTGACAGTAGCAGCAGCAGGAGCCCAAATATACACTGGAGTTGGCTTCAGGAGCCCAAAAATTGGATGAATCACACCCTGGAGTTGGCAGAAGTTGGCAGCAGCAGCAGCAGGAGCCCAAATATACACTGGAGTTGGCCTCAGGAGCCCAAAAATTGGATGAATCACACCCTGGAGTTGGCAGGAGTTGACAGTAGCAGCAGCAGGAGCCCAAATATACACTGGAGTTGGCTTCAGGAGCCCAAAAATTGGATGAATCACACCCTGGAGTTGGCAGAAGTTGGCAGCAGCAGCAGCAGGAGCCCAAATATACACTGGAGTTGGCTTCAGGAGCCCAAAAATTGGATGAATCACACCCTGGAGTTGGCAGGAGTTGACAGTAGCAGCAGCAGGAGCCCAAATATACACTGGAGTTGGCTTCAGGAGCCCAAAAATTGGATGAATCACACCCTGGAGTTGGCAGAAGTTGGCAGCAGCAGCAGCAGGAGCCCAAATATACACTGGAGTTGGCCTCAGGAGCCCAAAAATTGGATGAATCACACCCTGGAGTTGGCAGAAGTTGGCAGCAGCAGCAGCAGGAGCCCAAATATACACTGGAGTTGGCTTCAGGAGCCCAAAAATTGGATGAATCACACCCTGGAGTTGGCAGGAGTTGACAGTAGCAGCAGCAGGAGCCCAAATATACACTGGAGTTGGCTTCAGGAGCCCAAAAATTGGATGAATCACACCCTGGAGTTGGCAGAAGTTGGCAGCAGCAGCAGCAGGAGCCCAAATATACACTGGAGTTGGCTTCAGGAGCCCAAAAATTGGATGAATCACACCCTGGAGTTGGCAGGAGTTGACAGTAGCAGCAGCAGGAGCCCAAATATACACTGGAGTTGGCTTCAGGAGCCCAAAAATTGGATGAATCACACCCTGGAGTTGGCAGAAGTTGGCAGCAGCAGCAGCAGGAGCCCAAATATACACTGGAGTTGGCCTCAGGAGCCCAAAAATTGGATGAATCACACCCTGGAGTTGGCAGAAGTTGGCAGCAGCAGCAGCAGGAGCCCAAATATACACTGGAGTTGGCTTCAGGAGCCCAAAAATTGGATGAATCACACCCTGGAGTTGGCAGGAGTTGACAGTAGCAGCAGCAGGAGCCCAAATATACACTGGAGTTGGCTTCAGGAGCCCAAAAATTGGATGAATCACACCCTGGAGTTGGCAGAAGTTGGCAGCAGCAGCAGCAGGAGCCCAAATATACACTGGAGTTGGCCTCAGGAGCCCAAAAATTGGATGAATCACACCCTGGTGTTGGCAGGAGTTGACAGTAGCAGCAGCAGGAGCCCAAATATACACTGGAGTTGGCTTCAGGAGCCCAAAAATTGGATGAATCACACCCTGGAGTTGGCAGAAGTTGGCAGCAGCAGCAGCAGGAGCCCAAATATACACTGGAGTTGGCTTCAGGAGCCCAAAAATTGGATGAATCACACCCTGGAGTTGGCAGGAGTTGACAGTAGCAGCAGCAGGAGCCCAAATATACACTGGAGTTGGCTTCAGGAGCCCAAAAATTGGATGAATCACACCCTGGAGTTGGCAGAAGTTGGCAGCAGCAGCAGCAGGAGCCCAAATATACACTGGAGTTGGCCTCAGGAGCCCAAAAATTGGATGAATCACACCCTGGAGTTGGCAGAAGTTGGCAGCAGCAGCAGCAGGAGCCCAAATATACACTGGAGTTGGCTTCAGGAGCCCAAAAATTGGATGAATCACACCCTGGAGTTGGCAGGAGTTGACAGTAGCAGCAGCAGGAGCCCAAATATACACTGGAGTTGGCTTCAGGAGCCCAAAAATTGGATGAATCACACCCTGGAGTTGGCAGAAGTTGGCAGCAGCATCAGCAGGAGCCCAAATATACACTGGAGTTGGCCTCAGGAGCCCAAAAATTGGATGAATCACACCCTGGAGTTGGCAGGAGTTGACAGTAGCAGCAGCAGGAGCCCAAATATACACTGGAGTTGGCTTCAGGAGCCCAAAAATTGGATGAATCACACCCTGGAGTTGGCAGGAGTTGACAGTAGCAGCAGCAGGAGCCCAAATATACACTGGAGTTGGCTTCAGGAGCCCAAAAATTGGATGAATCACACCCTGGAGTTGGCAGAAGTTGGCAGCAGCAGCAGCAGGAGCCCAAATATACACTGGAGTTGGCTTCAGGAGCCCAAAAATTGGATGAATCACACCCTGGAGTTGGCAGGAGTTGACAGTAGCAGCAGCAGGAGCCCAAAAAATGGCCTAAAGACATAAATATGTTTTGCACCATTTGGAAAGTGTAAAACGTGGCACCATGCTGAATCTAGTCGCATGCATCAGGCATTGGTGGGTGGAAATCCTGGCTGATCCATCCCTGATTCATTTTGACAAAGGTGAGTCTCTCCACATTTTTAGTTGACAGACGAGTTCTCCTCGCCGTAACTATGGCCCCCGCCGCACTAAACACCCGCTCAGATGGCACGCTACTTGCCGGGCAGGACAGCTTTTCCAGGGCAAACTCTGCTAGTTGCGGCCACAAATCAAGTTTGGCTGCCCAGAAGTCCAGCGGATCCTCAAGGTGTGTTGGCATGGTCATGTCAAAGTATGACATGACCTGCTGGTTCAGGTCCTGCTCCAGGTCTTCCTGCTGCTCATGAGTAGCCTCACTATTCGGGTGTAGAAAGCTACTCATTAGCGACTGAAGACTGAGGCTGCTGCTGCTGATGGAGCTTCTGCTGCTGCTGCTGCCAACCCCCCCAGCGGCCATGGCAGTGGAAGGTGAGCGCAGAGGTCCCCTCGAGTCAGACCTGCGAGAGTATGGACCATGGCGCAGATAGGCATCGGCCAACTGCCTACGTAGAATGTCTTTGTAGTAGTTGAGTTTGTCCTCCCTCTCGGTGGGTTTAAAAAATGCCCCCATTTTGTGCCGGAAGCGAGGGTCCAATAAGGTGGACAGCCAGAAGTCATCCCGCCGACAGATGGAAACAATTCTGGGGTCACTACGCAAGCACGTGAGCATGCTTCGTGCCATTTGCGCAAGTGACTCGGATGGACTACCTGTCTCCATCTCCACTGCATACTGCCACGGTGTGCCCGGGTCCTCTGTCTCGCCTTCCTCAAAAACCTCTAGCTCCTCTGGCTGCTCCTGCTCCTCCTCTCCTGTCCGCTGACTAGATAAACCAGCCATTTCGCCAAGCCTAAACTGTGTTTCGCTGGGCAACTCCTCCTCCTCCTCTTCCTCCTCCTCCAGTTCAGCTCCAGCGGGGTTCATGTGGCCGTAAGATGTAAACGCCATGTCTCCAGTGCCCTGACCAGCCATGGTTTCCAACATGTGCTGTAGTACATGAAGCAGTGGAATCACGTCGTTCATCCCGTAATCCTGCCGACTGACAAATAAAGTGGCATCCTCAAAGGGCCTGAGCAAACGGCAGGTGTCACGTATGAGCTGCCACTGGTTGACATTGAAGTTACACAGGGGAGTCCCCCTATCTGCTTGGATCATCAGGAAATCCGTGATGGCTTTTCTCTGTTCATATAATCGGTCCAACATGTGAAGGGTGGAATTCCAACGGGTGGAAACATCGCAAATCAGACTATGTTGGGGGATACCATTCTGACGCTGTAGCTCAAGAAGCGTGTGTTTGGCGGTGTAGGAGTGGCTGAAGTGCATGCAAAGTTTCCTTGAAGTTGTTAGGATGTCTTGCAGATGGGGGGAACACTTCAGAAACCGCTTGACAACCAGATTGAAGACGTGAGCCATGCAGGGGGCATGGGTCAGGCTTCCTTGGCGCAGCGCAGACAAAATGTTCTTCCCATTGTCGGTAACCATGATTCCCATTTTAAGTTTTCTCGGAGTAAGCCATGTTTGGATTTCCTGATGAATACATTTAAGCAGTTCCTCCCCTGTGTGACTCCGTTCGCCAAGACAAACCATGTGAAGCACTGCGTGACACCTCCGTGCCCTGCACACATGGTAGACTGGAGGGGCACTGAGACTTGAGCCTACAGTGGAGGGTGAGGAGATGGCGGAGGATGAGGAGGCCGAGTCGCACGGTGTCACAGGCCCAATGGGCAGAGAGCGCGGAGGCCGAAGCGGCGTGACCTGTCCAAGTTGCTGCTGCAAAGGGACCACATTCACCCAGTGGGCCGTAAACGACATGTACTGCCCCTGACCGTAGTTACAGCTCCAGATGTCGGCGCTGCCATGTATTTTGCTACACACCGACAGGCTCAAGGACTGGCCCACCTTCTGTTCAACAAAAGTGTGCAGCGCTGGTACTGCCTTCTTGGCAAAGAAATGACGGCTTGGGACTCTCCACCTCGGCTCGGCACAAGCCATCAGTTCTCTGAAAGGTGCAGATTCCACCACCTGAAAAGGGAGCGACTGCAGCACCAGCAACTTGGACAGGAGCACATTCAGCTTCTGCGCCGTAGGATGAGTGGGCGCATACTGCTGTCTCTTGGACATGGCTTCGCTGATGGATTGCTGGCGGGATGCATGACTTGGAGGAGGAGGAGCAGGAGCGACAGAGGATGGGTATGACGCACAGCTGCCTTCGGCTGAGGTGCTGGAGCCTTGGCTGGCAGAAATTGGGAGCTCACTTGGTGAGGAAGCAGACTGGACCACCCCTTGGGAGCCTCGGTTCTCCCAGGTCGTTTTATGGTGACGCATCATATGTTGACGCAGGGCCGTGGTGCCAACATTTGGACCCTGGCCACGCTTCACCTTTTGCCTACATATCTTGCATGTGGCCATGTTACCCTCCTGCGGATGCCTCAGGAAAAACTGCCACACTGCCGAGTAGCTACTTTTCCCACCCCCTGGCCTCACTGATTCACTGCTGCTGTTGCCAACTCCAGGAACCCCTGCTCCACTACCTCCCGATAAGGTAGACTGCCGCACAGCAGGTGCTCTACCCCGGCCCCGGCCCCGACCGGCTCCAGCCTTTGGAATTGTGCCCCCATGCTGACTGCTACCACCTTGCTGCCTCAGCTGCTGACTCCGGGGCAACCTGCGCCCCTCTTCTCCTGATGATGACGATGAAGCCCCTTCATCACCCGGCTCCCAAGTGCGATCGGCTTCATCGTCATCATCATCATCATCACCGAGTTGTGGCTGTACGTCACTGATGTTCGTGGATTCGTCAACAGTGTCTGGCGCAGGAGCTGGAACGCTCGCAGCACCCACGACACTGTCCACATCACTATTTGTCTGCCTAGCTAAAGAAGCCACCTCCATTTCTTGGCTGGGCAGTAGCTGCTGACTGTCCTCCTGTATCTGATCGTCCTCCTCACTAAAGAGTGGAGCTGAACCCAAAGCATAGGATACGTCGCTGGGGGAGGGAACGGCGTAGGACAGAGGCAATGGGAGGACAGGGACTGCTCTCGGGGCATGCCAACTCAGGGTTGTGTCAGAGGAACCTACCGACCCTAGACTGGGGGTCTCAGATGTAAGTTGTGATGATGTTGTTGATGAGCGCGTCAGCCAATCTACCACGGCAGATGCGTTACTGGTGGAGACCCGACCGCTAGCAGATACTGGCAGATTAGGTCTCTCAGCGTGACTCCTGCTGCTACTGGCCCCCAGTCTGATGCGAGCTCTGCCTGCGGAATCTTGGCCTCTGCCACTCCTCTTTTCACTTCCAGGCACTTGTCTGCCCGACATAGTCTAACTGGCGTGGTAGTAGGTGATATTTAAAAAAACCCCGGGCAGCGGTGGGTCTATATGAAACAGAATATAATGCACACCAAAAGTGAGCAGTAACACTCAGCCTCCAACAGGCCTGCTTAGTGTAAATAAGAGAGCTGCTTAGTGTAAATAAAGAGGGGTATGCTATGTTACAGAATGGGATGCCTCAACAGAAGTGCACCTGGCAGGCAGCAGTAAGCCTATGCCCAGCAAAAGTGTCTTATAATATAAATATAATAAGAGCAAATGCTTATATGGTCTTAAACAGAGGCTGCTTTAGTCACAGAATGGGATGCCCCCAAAAAAGATCCAGTAGTACTATGCCCAGCAAAAGTGTCTTTATCAGGCCTAATTTCAAATATGATAAGAGCAAATGCTTATAAGGTCTTAAACAGAGGCTGCTTTAGTCACAGAATGGGATGCCCCAACAGGAATGGACCTGGCAGGGTCCAGTAGTGCTTTGCCCAGCAAAAGTGTCTTTATCAGGCCTAATTTCAAATATGATAAGTGAAAATGGTTATACGGTCTTAAACAGAGGCTGCTGTAGTCACAGAATGGGATGCCCCAACAGAAGTGGACCTGGCAGGGTCCAGTAGTGCTATGCCCAGCAAAAGTGTCTTTATCAGGCCTAATTTCAAATATGATAAGTGAAAATGGTTATACGGTCTTAAACAGAGGCTGCTGTAGTCACAGAATGGGATGCCCCAACAGGAATGGACCTGGCAGGGTCCAGTAGTGCTATGCCCAGCAAAAGTGTCTTTATCAGGCCTAATTTCAAATATGATAAGAGCAAATGCTTATATGGTCTTAAACAGAGGCTGCTTTAGTCACAGAATGGGATGCCCCAACAGAAGTGGACCTGGCAGGGTCCAGTAGTGCTATGCCCAGGAAAAGTGTCTTTATCAGGCCTAATTTCAAATATGATAAGAGCAAATGCTTATATGGTCTTAAACAGAGGCTGCTTTAGTCACAGAATGGGATGCCCCAACAGAAGTGGACCTGGCAGGGTCCAGTAGTGCTATGCCCAGCAAAAGTGTCTTTATCAGGCCTAATTTCAAATATGATAAGAGCAAATGCTTATAAGGTCTTAAACAGAGGCTGCTTTAGTCACAGAATGGGATGCCCCAACAGAAGTGCACCTGGCAGGGTCCAGTAGTGCTATGCCCAGCAAAAGTGTCTTTATCAGGCCTAATTTCAAATATGATAAGAGCAAATGCTTATATGGTCTTAAACAGAGGCTGCTGTAGTCACAGAATGGGATGCCCCAAATAGGAGTGCACCTGGCAGGGTCCAGTAGTGCTTTGCCCAGCAAAAGTGTCTTTATCAGGCCTAATTTCAAATATGATAAGAGCAAATGCTTATATGGTCTTAAACAGAGGCTGCTGTAGTCACAGAATGGGATGCCCCAAATAGGAGTGCACCTGGCAGGGTCCAGTAGTGCTTTGCCCAGCAAAAGTGTCTTTATCAGGCCTAATTTCAAATATGATAAGAGCAAATGCTTATATGGTCTTAAACAGAGGCTGCTGTAGTCACAGAATGGGATGCCCCAAATAGGAGTGCACCTGGCAGGGTCCAGTAGTGCTTTGCCCAGCAAAAGTGTCTTTATCAGGCCTAATTTCAAATATGATAAGAGCAAATGCTTATATGGTCTTAAACAGAGGCTGCTGTAGTCACAGAATGGGATGCCCCAAATAGGAGTGCACCTGGCAGGGTCCAGTAGTGCTATGCCCAGCAAAAGTGTCTTTATCAGGCCTAATTTCAAATATGATAAGAGCAAATGCTTATATGGTCTTAAACAGAGGCTGCTGTAGTCACAGAATGGGATGCCCCAAATAGGAGTGCACCTGGCAGGGTCCAGTAGTGCTATGCCCAGCAAAAGTGTCTTTATCAGGCCTAATTTCAAATATGATAAGAGCAAATGCTTATATGGTCTTAAACAGAGGCTGCTGTAGTCACAGAATGGGATGCCCCAAATAGGAGTGCACCTGGCAGGGTCCAGTAGTGCTTTGCCCAGCAAAAGTGTCTTTATCAGGCCTAATTTCAAATATGATAAGAGCAAATGCTTATATGGTCTTAAACAGAGGCTGCTGTAGTCACAGAATGGGATGCCCCAAATAGGAGTGCACCTGGCAGGGTCCAGTAGTGCTTTGCCCAGCAAAAGTGTCTTTATCAGGCCTAATTTCAAATATGATAAGAGCAAATGCTTATATGGTCTTAAACAGAGGCTGCTGTAGTCACAGAATGGGATGCCTCAAATAGGAGTGCACCTGGCAGGGTCCAGTAGTGCTTTGCCCAGCAAAAGTGTCTTTATCAGGCCTAATTTCAAATATGATAAGAGCAAATGCTTATATGGTCTTAAACAGAGGCTGCTGTAGTCACAGAATGGGATGCCCCAAATAGGAGTGCACCTGGCAGGGTCCAGTAGTGCTATGCCCAGCAAAAGTGTCTTTATCAGGCCTAATTTCAAATATGATAAGAGCAAATGCTTATATGGTCTTAAACAGAGGCTGCTGTAGTCACAGAATGGGATGCCCCAAATAGGAGTGCACCTGGCAGGGTCCAGTAGTGCTATGCCCAGCAAAAGTGTCTTTATCAGGCCTAATTTCAAATATGATAAGAGCAAATGCTTATATGGTCTTAAACAGAGGCTGCTGTAGTCACAGAATGGGATGCCCCAAATAGGAGTGCACCTGGCAGGGTCCAGTAGTGCTATGCCCAGCAAAAGTGTCTTTATCAGGCCTAATTTCAAATATGATAAGAGCAAATGCTTATATGGTCTTAAACAGAGGCTGCTGTAGTCACAGAATGGGATGCCCCAACAGGAATGGACCTGGCAGGGTCCAGTAGTGCTATGCCCAGCAAAAGTGTCTTTATCAGGCCTAATTTCAAATATGATAAGAGCAAATGCTTATATGGTCTTAAACAGAGGCTGCTGTAGTCACAGAATGGGATGCCCCAAATAGGAGTGCACCTGGCAGGGTCCAGTAGTGCTATGCCCAGCAAAAGTGTCTTTATCAGGCCTAATTTCAAATATGATAAGAGCAAATGCTTATATGGTCTTAAACAGAGGCTGCTGTAGTCACAGAATGGGATGCCCCAAATAGGAGTGCACCTGGCAGGGTCCAGTAGTGCTATGCCCAGCAAAAGTGTCTTTATCAGGCCTAATTTCAAATATGATAAGAGCAAATGCTTATATGGTCTTAAACAGAGGCTGCTGTAGTCACAGAATGGGATGCCCCAAATAGGAGTGCACCTGGCAGGGTCCAGTAGTGCTTTGCCCAGCAAAAGTGTCTTTATCAGGCCTAATTTCAAATATGATAAGAGCAAATGCTTATATGGTCTTAAACAGAGGCTGCTGTAGTCACAGAATGGGATGCCCCAAATAGGAGTGCACCTGGCAGGGTCCAGTAGTGCTTTGCCCAGCAAAAGTGTCTTTATCAGGCCTAATTTCAAATATGATAAGAGCAAATGCTTATATGGTCTTAAACAGAGGCTGCTGTAGTCACAGAATGGGATGCCCCAAATAGGAGTGCACCTGGCAGGGTCCAGTAGTGCTTTGCCCAGCAAAAGTGTCTTTATCAGGCCTAATTTCAAATATGATAAGAGCAAATGCTTATATGGTCTTAAACAGAGGCTGCTGTAGTCACAGAATGGGATGCCCCAAATAGGAGTGCACCTGGCAGGGTCCAGTAGTGCTATGCCCAGCAAAAGTGTCTTTATCAGGCCTAATTTCAAATATGATAAGAGCAAATGCTTATATGGTCTTAAACAGAGGCTGCTGTAGTCACAGAATGGGATGCCCCAAATAGAAGTGCACCTGGCAGGGTCCAGTAGTGCTATGCCCAGCAAAAGTGTCTTTATCAGGCCTAATTTCAAATATGATAAGAGCAAATGCTTATATGGTCTTAAACAGAGGCTGCTGTAGTCACAGAATGGGATGCCCCAAATAGGAGTGCACCTGGCAGGGTCCAGTAGTGCTTTGCCCAGCAAAAGTGTCTTTATCAGGCCTAATTTCAAATATGATAAGAGCAAATGCTTATATGGTCTTAAACAGAGGCTGCTGTAGTCACAGAATGGGATGCCCCAAATAGGAGTGCACCTGGCAGGGTCCAGTAGTGCTTTGCCCAGCAAAAGTGTCTTTATCAGGCCTAATTTCAAATATGATAAGAGCAAATGCTTATATGGTCTTAAACAGAGGCTGCTGTAGTCACAGAATGGGATGCCCCAAATAGGAGTGCACCTGGCAGGGTCCAGTAGTGCTTTGCCCAGCAAAAGTGTCTTTATCAGGCCTAATTTCAAATATGATAAGAGCAAATGCTTATATGGTCTTAAACAGAGGCTGCTGTAGTCACAGAATGGGATGCCCCAAATAGGAGTGCACCTGGCAGGGTCCAGTAGTGCTATGCCCATCAAAAGTGTCTTTATCAGGCCTAATTTCAAATATGATAAGAGCAAATGCTTATATGGTCTTAAACAGAGGCTGCTGTAGTCACAGAATGGGATGCCCCAAATAGGAGTGCACCTGGCAGGGTCCAGTAGTGCTATGCCCAGCAAAAGTGTCTTTATCAGGCCTAATTTCAAATATGATAAGAGCAAATGCTTATATGGTCTTAAACAGAGGCTGCTGTAGTCACAGAATGGGATGCCCCAAATAGGAGTGCACCTGGCAGTGTCCAGTAGTGCTATGCCCAGCAAAAGTGTCTTTATCAGGCCTAATTTCAAATATGATAAGAGCAAATGCTTATATGGTCTTAAACAGAGGCTGCTGTAGTCACAGAATGGGATGCCCCAACAGGAATGGACCTGGCAGGGTCCAGTAGTGCTATGCCCAGCAAAAGTGTCTTTATCAGGCCTAATTTCAAATATGATAAGAGCAAATGCTTATATGGTCTTAAACAGAGGCTGCTGTAGTCACAGAATGGGATGCCCCAAATAGGAGTGCACCTGGCAGGGTCCAGTAGTGCTATGCCCAGCAAAAGTGTCTTTATCAGGCCTAATTTCAAATATGATAAGAGCAAATGCTTATATGGTCTTAAACAGAGGCTGCTGTAGTCACAGAATGGGATGCCCCAAATAGGAGTGCACCTGGCAGGGTCCAGTAGTGCTATGCCCAGCAAAAGTGTCTTTATCAGGCCTAATTTCAAATATGATAAGAGCAAATGCTTATATGGTCTTAAACAGAGGCTGCTGTAGTCACAGAATGGGATGCCCCAAATAGGAGTGCACCTGGCAGGGTCCAGTAGTGCTTTGCCCAGCAAAAGTGTCTTTATCAGGCCTAATTTCAAATATGATAAGAGCAAATGCTTATATGGTCTTAAACAGAGGCTGCTGTAGTCACAGAATGGGATGCCCCAAATAGGAGTGCACCTGGCAGGGTCCAGTAGTGCTATGCCCAGCAAAAGTGTCTTTATCAGGCCTAATTTCAAATATGATAAGAGCAAATGCTTATATGGTCTTAAACAGAGGCTGCTGTAGTCACAGAATGGGATGCCCCAAATAGGAGTGCACCTGGCAGGGTCCAGTAGTGCTATGCCCAGCAAAAGTGTCTTTATCAGGCCTAATTTCAAATATGATAAGAGCAAATGCTTATATGGTCTTAAACAGAGGCTGCTGTAGTCACAGAATGGGATGCCCCAAATAGGAGTGCACCTGGCAGGGTCCAGTAGTGCTTTGCCCAGCAAAAGTGTCTTTATCAGGCCTAATTTCAAATATGATAAGAGCAAATGCTTATATGGTCTTAAACAGAGGCTGCTGTAGTCACAGAATGGGATGCCCCAACAGGAATGGACCTGGCAGGGTCCAGTAGTGCTATGCCCAGCAAAAGTGTCTTTATCAGGCCTAATTTCAAATATGATAAGAGCAAATGCTTATATGGTCTTAAACAGAGGCTGCTGTAGTCACAGAATGGGATGCCCCAAATAGGAGTGCACCTGGCAGGGTCCAGTAGTGGTATGCCCAGCAAAAGTGTCTTTATCAGGCCTAATTTCAAATATGATAAGAGCAAATGCTTATATGGTCTTAAACAGAGGCTGCTGTAGTCACAGAATGGGATGCCCCAAATAGGAGTGCACCTGGCAGGGTCCAGTAGTGCTATGCCCAGCAAAAGTGTCTTTATCAGGCCTAATTTCAAATATGATAAGAGCAAATGCTTATATGGTCTTAAACAGAGGCTGCTGTAGTCACAGAATGGGATGCCCCAACAGGAATGGACCTGGCAGGGTCCAGTAGTGCTATGCCCAGCAAAAGTGTCTTTATCAGGCCTAATTTCAAATATGATAAGAGCAAATGCTTATATGGTCTTAAACAGAGGCTGCTGTAGTCACAGAATGGGATGCCCCAAATAGGAGTGCACCTGGCAGGGTCCAGTAGTGCTTTGCCCAGCAAAAGTGTCTTTATCAGGCCTAATTTCAAATATGATAAGAGCAAATGCTTATATGGTCTTAAACAGAGGCTGCTGTAGTCACAGAATGGGATGCCCCAAATAGGAGTGCACCTGGCAGGGTCCAGTAGTGCTTTGCCCAGCAAAAGTGTCTTTATCAGGCCTAATTTCAAATATGATAAGAGCAAATGCTTATATGGTCTTAAACAGAGGCTGCTGTAGTCACAGAATGGGATGCCCCAAATAGGAGTGCACCTGGCAGGGTCCAGTAGTGCTTTGCCCAGCAAAAGTGTCTTTATCAGGCCTAATTTCAAATATGATAAGAGCAAATGCTTATATGGTCTTAAACAGAGGCTGCTGTAGTCACAGAATGGGATGCCCCAAATAGGAGTGCACCTGGCAGGGTCCAGTAGTGCTTTGCCCAGCAAAAGTGTCTTTATCAGGCCTAATTTCAAATATGATAAGAGCAAATGCTTATATGGTCTTAAACAGAGGCTGCTGTAGTCACAGAATGGGATGCCCCAAATAGGAGTGCACCTGGCAGGGTCCAGTAGTGCTTTGCCCAGCAAAAGTGTCTTTATCAGGCCTAATTTCAAATATGATAAGAGCAAATGCTTATATGGTCTTAAACAGAGGCTGCTGTAGTCACAGAATGGGATGCCCCAAATAGGAGTGCACCTGGCAGGGTCCAGTAGTGCTATGCCCAGCAAAAGTGTCTTTATCAGGCCTAATTTCAAATATGATAAGAGCAAATGCTTATATGGTCTTAAACAGAGGCTGCTGTAGTCACAGAATGGGATGCCCCAAATAGGAGTGCACCTGGCAGGGTCCAGTAGTGCTATGCCCAGCAAAAGTGTCTTTATCAGGCCTAATTTCAAATATGATAAGAGCAAATGCTTATATGGTCTTAAACAGAGGCTGCTGTAGTCACAGAATGGGATGCCCCAAATAGGAGTGCACCTGGCAGGGTCCAGTAGTGCTTTGCCCAGCAAAAGTGTCTTTATCAGGCCTAATTTCAAATATGATAAGAGCAAATGCTTATATGGTCTTAAACAGAGGCTGCTGTAGTCACAGAATGGGATGCCCCAACAGGAATGGACCTGGCAGGGTCCAGTAGTGCTATGCCCAGCAAAAGTGTCTTTATCAGGCCTAATTTCAAATATGATAAGAGCAAATGCTTATATGGTCTTAAACAGAGGCTGCTGTAGTCACAGAATGGGATGCCCCAAATAGGAGTGCACCTGGCAGGGTCCAGTAGTGCTATGCCCAGCAAAAGTGTCTTTATCAGGCCTAATTTCAAATATGATAAGAGCAAATGCTTATATGGTCTTAAACAGAGGCTGCTGTAGTCACAGAATGGGATGCCCCAAATAGGAGTGCACCTGGCAGGGTCCAGTAGTGCTATGCCCAGCAAAAGTGTCTTTATCAGGCCTAATTTCAAATATGATAAGAGCAAATGCTTATATGGTCTTAAACAGAGGCTGCTGTAGTCACAGAATGGGATGCCCCAACAGGAATGGACCTAGCAGGGTCCAGTAGTGCTATGCCCAGCAAAAGTGTCTTTATCAGGCCTAATTTCAAATATGATAAGAGCAAATGCTTATATGGTCTTAAACAGAGGCTGCTGTAGTCACAGAATGGGATGCCCCAAATAGGAGTGCACCTGGCAGGGTCCAGTAGTGCTTTGCCCAGCAAAAGTGTCTTTATCAGGCCTAATTTCAAATATGATAAGAGCAAATGCTTATATGGTCTTAAACAGAGGCTGCTGTAGTCACAGAATGGGATGCCCCAAATAGGAGTGCACCTGGCAGGGTCCAGTAGTGCTTTGCCCAGCAAAGGTGTCTTTATCAGGCCTAATTTCAAATATGATAAGAGCAAATGCTTATATGGTCTTAAACAGAGGCTGCTGTAGTCACAGAATGGGATGCCCCAAATAGGAGTGCACCTGGCAGGGTCCAGTAGTGCTTTGCCCAGCAAAAGTGTCTTTATCAGGCCTAATTTCAAATATGATAAGAGCAAATGCTTATATGGTCTTAAACAGAGGCTGCTGTAGTCACAGAATGGGATGCCCCAAATAGGAGTGCACCTGGCAGGGTCCAGTAGTGCTATGCCCAGCAAAAGTGTCTTTATCAGGCCTAATTTCAAATATGATAAGAGCAAATGCTTATATGGTCTTAAACAGAGGCTGCTGTAGTCACAGAATGGGATGCCCCAAATAGGAGTGCACCTGGCAGGGTCCAGTAGTGCTATGCCCAGCAAAAGTGTCTTTATCAGGCCTAATTTCAAATATGATAAGAGCAAATGCTTATATGGTCTTAAACAGAGGCTGCTGTAGTCACAGAATGGGATGCCCCAAATAGGAGTGCACCTGGCAGGGTCCAGTAGTGCTTTGCCCAGCAAAAGTGTCTTTATCAGGCCTAATTTCAAATATGATAAGAGCAAATGCTTATATGGTCTTAAACAGAGGCTGCTGTAGTCACAGAATGGGATGCCCCAAATAGGAGTGCACCTGGCAGGGTCCAGTAGTGCTATGCCCAGCAAAAGTGTCTTTATCAGGCCTAATTTCAAATATGATAAGAGCAAATGCTTATATGGTCTTAAACAGAGGCTGCTGTAGTCACAGAATGGGATGCCCCAAATAGGAGTGCACCTGGCAGGGTCCAGTAGTGCTATGCCCAGCAAAAGTGTCTTTATCAGGCCTAATTTCAAATATGATAAGAGCAAATGCTTGTATGGTCTTAAACAGAGGCTGCTGTAGTCACAGAATGGGATGCCCCAAATAGGAGTGCACCTGGCAGGGTCCAGTAGTGCTTTGCCCAGCAAAAGTGTCTTTATCAGGCCTAATTTCAAATATGATAAGAGCAAATGCTTATATGGTCTTAAACAGAGGCTGCTGTAGTCACAGAATGGGATGCCCCAAATAGGAGTGCACCTGGCAGGGTCCAGTAGTGCTTTGCCCAGCAAAAGTGTCTTTATCAGGCCTAATTTCAAATATGATAAGAGCAAATGCTTATATGGTCTTAAACAGAGGCTGCTGTAGTCACAGAATGGGATGCCCCAAATAGGAGTGCACCTGGCAGGGTCCAGTAGTGCTTTGCCCAGCAAAAGTGTCTTTATCAGGCCTAATTTCAAATATGATAAGAGCAAATGCTTATATGGTCTTAAACAGAGGCTGCTGTAGTCACAGAATGGGATGCCCCAAATAGGAGTGCACCTGGCAGGGTCCAGTAGTGCTTTGCCCAGCAAAAGTGTCTTTATCAGGCCTAATTTCAAATATGATAAGAGCAAATGCTTATATGGTCTTAAACAGAGGCTGCTGTAGTCACAGAATGGGATGCCCCAAATAGGAGTGCACCTGGCAGGGTCCAGTAGTGCTATGCCCAGCAAAAGTGTCTTTATCAGGCCTAATTTCAAATATGATAAGAGCAAATGCTTATATGGTCTTAAACAGAGGCTGCTGTAGTCACAGAATGGGATGCCCCAAATAGGAGTGCACCTGGCAGGGTCCAGTAGTGCTATGCCCAGCAAAAGTGTCTTTATCAGGCCTAATTTCAAATATGATAAGAGCAAATGCTTATATGGTCTTAAACAGAGGCTGCTGTAGTCACAGAATGGGATGCCCCAAATAGGAGTGCACCTGGCAGGGTCCAGTAGTGCTTTGCCCAGCAAAAGTGTCTTTATCAGGCCTAATTTCAAATATGATAAGAGCAAATGCTTATATGGTCTTAAACAGAGGCTGCTGTAGTCACAGAATGGGATGCCCCAAATAGGAGTGCACCTGGCAGGGTCCAGTAGTGCTATGCCCAGCAAAAGTGTCTTTATCAGGCCTAATTTCAAATATGATAAGAGCAAATGCTTATATGGTCTTAAACAGAGGCTGGTGTAGTCACAGAATGGGATGCCTCACAGCAGACTTAAGATCAGTTCAGTATATATGCACAGTTAGTTACTATAAGCAGCCTGAAAACGCTAACAAAGCCTGTCAGCCAGCTAGTAACACTCAGGCTGGATGAAAAAAAAAAAAAATCTCCCTGTCACAGCCTCCGTTTTTTCCTACCTTTCCCTGGCTTTCTGTCTGTCTCCTGTCTGTCTCCTGCCTGTCTCCAGCCTGTCCCTGTCTGTCCCTGCCTGTCTAACTGTCTGTCCCTCAGCTACACAGCGTTCTGTCTCTCACGAATGCAATAGAGAAATGAGGAAAAGCAAGATGGCCGCCGTTAAATACCGCTGTGTGACGTCACCGGGCTTGCTGGCTGCTGATAGGCTGCATGTGACTGCCCCAGCTTGCACTGGCGCGGGATACATGTCCAGACATGTCCCGTCCGCCATCTTAGAATGCCTGTAAATGTAAATGAATGGATGTTAAAGGAAAACTTCGAGTGATCGAATCGCGGGGAAATTCGGATTCGATCCGAATCGAATTTTTCCTGAAATTCGGATCGAATCCGGGTTCGTCCGGATCGATTCGCTCATCCCTAATGGGAATCATGGTTACCGACAATGGGAAGAACATTTTGTCTGCACTGCGCCAAGGAAGCCTGACCCATGCCCCCTGCATGGCTCACGTCTTCAATCTGGTTGTCAAGCGGTTTCTGAAGTGTTCCCCCCATCTGCAAGACATCCTAACAACTTCAAGGAAACTTTGCATGCACTTCAGCCACTCATACACCGCCAAACACACCCTTCTTGAGCTACAGCGTCAGAATGGTATCCCCCAACATAGTCTGATTTGCGATGTTTCCACCCGTTGGAATTCCACCCTTCACATGTTGGACCGATTATATGAACAGAGAAAAGCCATCACGGATTTCCTGATGATGCAAGCAGATAGGGGGACTCCCCTGTGTAACTTCAATGTCAACCAGTGGCAGCTCATACGTGACACCTGCCGTTTGCTCAGGCCCTTTGAGGAAGCCACTTTATTTGTCAGTCGGCAGGATTACGGGATGAACGACGTGATTCCACTGCTTCATGTACTACAGCACATGTTGGAAACCATGGCTGGTCAGGGCACTGGAGACATGGCGTTTACATCTTACGGCCACATCAACCCCGTTGGAGCTGAACTGGAGGAGGAGGAGGAAGAGGAGGAGGAGGAGTTGCCCAGCGAAACACAGTTTAGGCTTGGCGAAATGGCTGGTTTATCTAGTCAGCGGACAGGAGAGGAGGAGCAGGAGCAGCCAGAGGAGCTAGAGGTTTTTGAGGAAGGCGAGACTGAGGACCCGGGCACACCGTGGCAGTATGCAGTGGAGATGGAGACAGGTAGTCCATCCGAGTCACTTGCGCAAATGGCACGAAGCATGCTCACGTGCTTGCGTAGTGACCCCAGAATTGTTTCCATCTGTCGGCGGGATGACTTCTGGCTGTCCACCTTATTGGACCCTCGCTTCCGGCACAAAATGGGGGCATTTTTTAAACCCACCGAGAGGGAGGACAAACTGAACTACTACAAAGACATTCTACGTAGGCAGTTGGCCGATGCCTATCTGCTCCATGGTCCATACTCTCGCAGGTCTGACTCGAGGGGACCTCTGCGCTCACCTTCCACTGCCATGGCCGCTGGGGGGGTTGGCAGGAGCAGCAGCAGCAGCTCCATTAGCAGCAGCCTCAGTCTTCAGTTGCTAATGAGTAGCTTTCTACTAGAGATGAGCGAACTTTTGAAAAATTCGATTCGACTGATTCGCCGAATTTTCCGACAAAAATCGTTTCGACCCGAATAAATTCGCGACGAATCGCTATTAAAAACGGCTATTTCTGAGCCTCCTACAGCCTCAATAGGGTTGTAAACCATTCAGCCTTGCTGTAACACGCACAGGATGCGTGCTGGGTTAGTTAAATAATACTTTTAAGAAATATCACATGCAGATCAGAGGCATCGCTAATAGAATCGCAGAGCGGCACAATTGCAGAGAGTTGAAGTGGCATCACTATGAGGGGCAGAAGGAGCCCAAATATACACTGGAGTTGGCTTCAGGAGCCCAAAAATTGGATGAATCACACCCTGGAGTTGGCAGGAGTTGACAGTAGCAGCAGCAGGAGCCCAAATATACACTGGAGTTGGCTTCAGGAGCCCAAAAATTGGATGAATCACACCCTGGAGTTGGCAGGAGTTGACAGCAGCAGCAGCAGGAGCCCAAATATACACTGGAGTTGGCTTCAGGAGCCCAAAAATTGGATGAATCACACCCTGGAGTTGGCAGGAGTTGACAGCAGCAGCAGCAGGAGCCCAAATATACACTGGAGTTGGCTTCAGGAGCCCAAAAATTGGATGAATCACACCCTGGAGTTGGCAGGAGTTGACAGCAGCAGCAGCAGGAGCCCAAATACAGAATGGGATGCCCCAAATAGGAGTGCACCTGGCAGGGTCCAGTAGTGCTTTGCCCAGCAAAAGTGTCTTTATCAGGCCTAATTTCAAATATGATAAGAGCAAATGCTTATATGGTCTTAAACAGAGGCTGCTGTAGTCACAGAATGGGATGCCCCAAATAGGAGTGCACCTGGCAGGGTCCAGTAGTGCTTTGCCCAGCAAAAGTGTCTTTATCAGGCCTAATTTCAAATATGATAAGAGCAAATGCTTATATGGTCTTAAACAGAGGCTGCTGTAGTCACAGAATGGGATGCCCCAAATAGGAGTGCACCTGGCAGGGTCCAGTAGTGCTTTGCCCAGCAAAAGTGTCTTTATCAGGCCTAATTTCAAATATGATAAGAGCAAATGCTTATATGGTCTTAAACAGAGGCTGCTGTAGTCACAGAATGGGATGCCCCAAATAGGAGTGCACCTGGCAGGGTCCAGTAGTGCTATGCCCAGCAAAAGTGTCTTTATCAGGCCTAATTTCAAATATGATAAGAGCAAATGCTTATATGGTCTTAAACAGAGGCTGCTGTAGTCACAGAATGGGATGCCCCAAATAGGAGTGCACCTGGCAGGGTCCAGTAGTGCTATGCCCAGCAAAAGTGTCTTTATCAGGCCTAATTTCAAATATGATAAGAGCAAATGCTTATATGGTCTTAAACAGAGGCTGCTGTAGTCACAGAATGGGATGCCCCAAATAGGAGTGCACCTGGCAGGGTCCAGTAGTGCTTTGCCCAGCAAAAGTGTCTTTATCAGGCCTAATTTCAAATATGATAAGAGCAAATGCTTATATGGTCTTAAACAGAGGCTGCTGTAGTCACAGAATGGGATGCCCCAAATAGGAGTGCACCTGGCAGGGTCCAGTAGTGCTATGCCCAGCAAAAGTGTCTTTATCAGGCCTAATTTCAAATATGATAAGAGCAAATGCTTATATGGTCTTAAACAGAGGCTGGTGTAGTCACAGAATGGGATGCCTCACAGCAGACTTAAGATCAGTTCAGTATATATGCACAGTTAGTTACTATAAGCAGCCTGAAAACGCTAACAAAGCCTGTCAGCCAGCTAGTAACACTCAGGCTGGATGAAAAAAAAAAAAAATCTCCCTGTCACAGCCTCCGTTTTTTCCTACCTTTCCCTGGCTTTCTGTCTGTCTCCTGTCTGTCTCCTGCCTGTCTCCAGCCTGTCCCTGTCTGTCCCTGCCTGTCTAACTGTCTGTCCCTCAGCTACACAGCGTTCTGTCTCTCACGAATGCAATAGAGAAATGAGGAAAAGCAAGATGGCCGCCGTTAAATACCGCTGTGTGACGTCACCGGGCTTGCTGGCTGCTGATAGGCTGCATGTGACTGCCCCAGCTTGCACTGGCGCGGGATACATGTCCAGACATGTCCCGTCCGCCATCTTAGAATGCCTGTAAATGTAAATGAATGGATGTTAAAGGAAAACTTCGAGTGATCGAATCGCGGGGAAATTCGGATTCGATCCGAATCGAATTTTTCCTGAAATTCGGATCGAATCCGGGTTCGTCCGGATCGATTCGCTCATCCCTAATGGGAATCATGGTTACCGACAATGGGAAGAACATTTTGTCTGCACTGCGCCAAGGAAGCCTGACCCATGCCCCCTGCATGGCTCACGTCTTCAATCTGGTTGTCAAGCGGTTTCTGAAGTGTTCCCCCCATCTGCAAGACATCCTAACAACTTCAAGGAAACTTTGCATGCACTTCAGCCACTCATACACCGCCAAACACACCCTTCTTGAGCTACAGCGTCAGAATGGTATCCCCCAACATAGTCTGATTTGCGATGTTTCCACCCGTTGGAATTCCACCCTTCACATGTTGGACCGATTATATGAACAGAGAAAAGCCATCACGGATTTCCTGATGATGCAAGCAGATAGGGGGACTCCCCTGTGTAACTTCAATGTCAACCAGTGGCAGCTCATACGTGACACCTGCCGTTTGCTCAGGCCCTTTGAGGAAGCCACTTTATTTGTCAGTCGGCAGGATTACGGGATGAACGACGTGATTCCACTGCTTCATGTACTACAGCACATGTTGGAAACCATGGCTGGTCAGGGCACTGGAGACATGGCGTTTACATCTTACGGCCACATCAACCCCGTTGGAGCTGAACTGGAGGAGGAGGAGGAAGAGGAGGAGGAGGAGTTGCCCAGCGAAACACAGTTTAGGCTTGGCGAAATGGCTGGTTTATCTAGTCAGCGGACAGGAGAGGAGGAGCAGGAGCAGCCAGAGGAGCTAGAGGTTTTTGAGGAAGGCGAGACTGAGGACCCGGGCACACCGTGGCAGTATGCAGTGGAGATGGAGACAGGTAGTCCATCCGAGTCACTTGCGCAAATGGCACGAAGCATGCTCACGTGCTTGCGTAGTGACCCCAGAATTGTTTCCATCTGTCGGCGGGATGACTTCTGGCTGTCCACCTTATTGGACCCTCGCTTCCGGCACAAAATGGGGGCATTTTTTAAACCCACCGAGAGGGAGGACAAACTGAACTACTACAAAGACATTCTACGTAGGCAGTTGGCCGATGCCTATCTGCTCCATGGTCCATACTCTCGCAGGTCTGACTCGAGGGGACCTCTGCGCTCACCTTCCACTGCCATGGCCGCTGGGGGGGTTGGCAGGAGCAGCAGCAGCAGCTCCATTAGCAGCAGCCTCAGTCTTCAGTTGCTAATGAGTAGCTTTCTACTAGAGATGAGCGAACTTTTGAAAAATTCGATTCGACTGATTCGCCGAATTTTCCGACAAAAATCGTTTCGACCCGAATAAATTCGCGACGAATCGCTATTAAAAACGGCTATTTCTGAGCCTCCTACAGCCTCAATAGGGTTGTAAACCATTCAGCCTTGCTGTAACACGCACAGGATGCGTGCTGGGTTAGTTAAATAATACTTTTAAGAAATATCACATGCAGATCAGAGGCATCGCTAATAGAATCGCAGAGCGGCACAATTGCAGAGAGTTGAAGTGGCATCACTATGAGGGGCAGAAGGAGCCCAAATATACACTGGAGTTGGCTTCAGGAGCCCAAAAATTGGATGAATCACACCCTGGAGTTGGCAGGAGTTGACAGTAGCAGCAGCAGGAGCCCAAATATACACTGGAGTTGGCTTCAGGAGCCCAAAAATTGGATGAATCACACCCTGGAGTTGGCAGGAGTTGACAGCAGCAGCAGCAGGAGCCCAAATATACACTGGAGTTGGCTTCAGGAGCCCAAAAATTGGATGAATCACACCCTGGAGTTGGCAGGAGTTGACAGCAGCAGCAGCAGGAGCCCAAATATACACTGGAGTTGGCTTCAGGAGCCCAAAAATTGGATGAATCACACCCTGGAGTTGGCAGGAGTTGACAGCAGCAGCAGCAGGAGCCCAAATATACACTGGAGTTGGCTTCAGGAGCCCAAAAATTGGATGAATCACACCCTGGAGTTGGCAGAAGTTGGCAGCAGCAGCAGCAGGAGCCCAAATATACACTGGAGTTGGCTTCAGGAGCCCAAAAATTGGATGAATCACACCCTGGAGTTGGCAGAAGTTGGCAGCAGCAGCAGCAGGAGCCCAAATATACACTGGAGTTGGCTTCAGGAGCCCAAAAATTGGATGAATCACACCCTGGAGTTGGCAGGAGTTGACAGCAGCAGCAGCAGGAGCCCAAATATACACTGGAGTTGGCTTCAGGAGCCCAAAAATTGGATGAATCACACCCTGGAGTTGGCAGGAGTTGACAGCAGCAGCAGCAGGAGCCCAAATATACACTGGAGTTGGCTTCAGGAGCCCAAAAATTGGATGAATCACACCCTGGAGTTGGCAGAAGTTGGCAGCAGCAGCAGCAGGAGCCCAAATATACACTGGAGTTGGCTTCAGGAGCCCAAAAATTGGATGAATCACACCCTGGAGTTGGCAGAAGTTGGCAGCAGCAGCAGCAGGAGCCCAAATATACACTGGAGTTGGCTTCAGGAGCCCAAAAATTGGATGAATCACACCCTGGAGTTGGCAGGAGTTGACAGCAGCAGCAGCAGGAGCCCAAATATACACTGGAGTTGGCTTCAGGAGCCCAAAAATTGGATGAATCACACCCTGGAGTTGGCAGGAGTTGACAGCAGCAGCAGCAGGAGCCCAAATATACACTGGAGTTGGCTTCAGGAGCCCAAAAATTGGATGAATCACACCCTGGAGTTGGCAGAAGTTGGCAGCAGCAGCAGCAGGAGCCCAAATATACACTGGAGTTGGCTTCAGGAGCCCAAAAATTGGATGAATCACACCCTGGAGTTGGCAGAAGTTGGCAGCAGCAGCAGCAGGAGCCCAAATATACACTGGAGTTGGCTTCAGGAGCCCAAAAATTGGATGAATCACACCCTGGAGTTGGCAGGAGTTGACAGCAGCAGCAGCAGGAGCCCAAATATACACTGGAGTTGGCTTCAGGAGCCCAAAAATTGGATGAATCACACCCTGGAGTTGGCAGAAGTTGGCAGCAGCAGCAGCAGGAGCCCAAATATACACTGGAGTTGGCTTCAGGAGCCCAAAAATTGGATGAATCACACCCTGGAGTTGGCAGGAGTTGACAGTAGCAGCAGCAGGAGCCCAAATATACACTGGAGTTGGCTTCAGGAGCCCAAAAATTGGATGAATCACACCCTGGAGTTGGCAGGAGTTGACAGCAGCAGCAGCAGGAGCCCAAATATACACTGGAGTTGGCCTCAGGAGCCCAAAAATTGGATGAATCACACCCTGGAGTTGGCAGGAGTTGACAGTAGCAGCAGCAGGAGCCCAAATATACACTGGAGTTGGCTTCAGGAGCCCAAAAATTGGATGAATCACACCCTGGAGTTGGCAGAAGTTGGCAGCAGCAGCAGCAGGAGCCCAAATATACACTGGAGTTGGCTTCAGGAGCCCAAAAATTGGATGAATCACACCCTGGAGTTGGCAGGAGTTGGCAGCAGCAGCAGCAGGAGCCCAAATATACACTGGAGTTGGCTTCAGGAGCCCAAAAATTGGATGAATCACACCCTGGAGTTGGCAGGAGTTGACAGTAGCAGCAGCAGGAGCCCAAATATACACTGGAGTTGGCCTCAGGAGCCCAAAAATTGGATGAATCACACCCTGGAGTTGGCAGGAGTTGACAGTAGCAGCAGCAGGAGCCCAAATATACACTGGAGTTGGCTTCAGGAGCCCAAAAATTGGATGAATCACACCCTGGAGTTGGCAGAAGTTGGCAGCAGCAGCAGCAGGAGCCCAAACATTACTTTAAACAGACCCTGGGGTTGGCCTCAGGAGCCCAAAAATTGGATGAATCACACCCTGTGGAGAGTCATGTGGAGAAAAAGTAGCTTAGTTAGTAATATCTACATAAAATTATGAATAAACAAATGCAAAAGTTTGCCAAAGTGAAGTTTTGTTTGAGGGTGTGTTTCCACCTTTTAATTAAATCAGAAACAAGAAGGTGTCATTGCCTCTGACTAATTAGCCCTCAAAAATTCTTGGAATTTTTAATCTGGAATCATGTCTGATCCGTCTTATCCGAAGAATATTAATAAAAAGTAAGAGTAACGTAAAGGATTTTTTATCAATACTTACTTGTGGTCCGATGCGGAGGAATGTCTGTAACTTGAGAGCAGCGCCTTAAATCTGTTTTGCACGATCCATCTTTCTTGGTCTGGCCCCGTCATCAATCTACTGGAATACATCAGGCATTGTTGGGAGGAAAGCTTGGCTGATCCATGCGCCATTCATTTCCACGCAGGGCAGTCTCTGGAAAAAAAAAGTCTGTATAAACCAGGGTCTTTTTCATATAAAAACAAATGGTTATTCTTGCTTTTCAACCATATGTTCCACAGCTTTACCAGTCATTGTGTCAGCCAATGAAGCAACTTTGTCTGGAAGTGCTGCAAAAGCAGTCCACTGCATCACAAGTGGCATCTGACACCCCCAGTCAACTGTCTGCCTGTTATGCTTTGGGTTCAGCTCCACTATCCATTGATCTGATATCCAAGATCTGATAATCATAAAATTCAGCAGCTACTGCCCAGCCAAGAAGTGGAGGAGACACTCGCCTCTTCTTCCACTATCCGGCAACTAGTGATGAGGAGAGTGTCGTGGGAGGAGGTGTTGCAAGCCGAGGTAGTGGAAGAGGGTCCCTGGAGTCTGCGGCGGTGGCGGCGGCAGCAGCAGCGAATTATTGCGGACTGTTGGTAGGAAAAATCAGCTACTCAGCGATGTGGCAGTGTTCCATGCAGCATCCTGTGGAGAAAAAGTAGGTTAGTTAGTGTATATACATAAAATTATGAATAGACAAATGCAATAGTATTGCGAAAGTGAAGTTTTGTTTGAGGGTGTGTTTCCACCTTGCAATTAAATCAGAAACAACTAGCTATCATTTGCCTCTGAATAATTAGCCCTCAAAAATTCTTGGAATTTTTAATCTTGATGTCTGAGGGATTTCTCCTCTCAGACAGCGTCACCATAAGTCCAGCCTGCTGCATTACCCAGTGGTGGACCTTTCAGAGAACTGATGGCTTGTGCCGAGCCGAGGTGGAGAGTCACATGGCATGGTTGTTGAACAGAAGGTGGGCCAGTCCTTTAGCCTGTCAGTGTGTACCAAAGTGCACAGTGTTGTCTACGCCTGGAGCTGTAACTATAGACTCATGGTGGACAATATATATCCTTTTAGGCCCCCTTGGTGATTGTGGTTTCACGCTGTTCTTCACATGGTTTTCCTTGACCATCAGAGTCACACATGGGAGGAACTACTAAAAATGAGAACTCAATCCATGAAAGCATTGCTTAATCCACGAAAACTGCAAATTTGGACCCATGGTGACTGACACTTGGAAGAACATCTTGTTTGCGCTGCGACAAGGAAGCCAGAGTCATGCGTCCTGACATGGCACACGTGTTCAGTCTAGTTTTGAAGTCTTGCCCCCATCTGAAAGACATCCGAACAACAGGAAAGAAAGTTAGCATGCACTTCTGGCACTCCTACACCACCAAGCACAACCTTATTGAGCCTCAGCGTCACAAAGGTGTACCCCACCATAGTCTGATTTGCGATGTTTCCACCCGTTGGAATTCCACCCTCCATATGCAGGATCCACTATAGCAGTGGTCCCCAACCCTGTCCTCAAGGCCCACCAACAGGCCAGGCTTTGCAGATCTCCACAAAGATGCTCAGGTGGAGTAATTAGTGCAGCTGCAGAGCAATAGAGCTGGCTATTTGGAGATCCAAAAAACATGACATGTTGGTGGGCCTTGAGGACAGGGTTGAGGACCACTGCACTATAGGAACAGAGAAAAGCCATCACGGATTTCTGGATGATCCAAACGGATAGGGGGACACCCCTGTGTAAATTCAATGTAAACCATTGGCAGCTCATACGTGACACCGACCGTTTGTTTAGGCCCTTTGAGGAAGCTACATTATTAGTCAGTTGCCAGGACTATGAGATGAACGATGAGATTCCACTGCTTCATGTACTACAACACATGTTGGAAAGCATGGCTGGTCAGGGCACTGGAGACATGGCACATACATTTCACAGCCACATGAAGCCTGTGGGGGCTGAAGTGGAGGAGGAGGAGGGGGTGGGGCACAGCAAACCACAGTTTAGGTTTCACAAAATGACCATTTTATCTAGTCATCTGACAGGAGAGGAGGTGCAGCCACAGGAGCTAGAGGGTTGTGAGTAAGGCGAGACAGAGGACCCAGACACACCATGGCAGTTTACAGTGGAGATGGAGACAGGTAGTCCCTCCGAGTCACTTGCACAAATGGCACGATGCATGCTCACATGCATGCGTACTAGTGAGCGCAGAATTGTCTCCATTTGTCAGCGGGAAGACTTCTGGCTCTCCAACTTATTGGACCCTCGCTTCCGGCACAAAATGGGGGCATTTTTTACGCCCACTGAGAGGGAGGAAAAACTGACCTACTACAGAGACATCCCACGTAGTCAGTTGGGCGATGTCTATTTGCGCCATGGCCCATACTCCCGCAGGTCTGACTCTAGGGGAACTTTGCGATCACCTTCCACTGCCATGGCTGCTGGGGGGGTGGAAGGAGCAGCAGCAGCTCCATCAGCAGCAACCTCAGTCTTCAGTCGCTAGTGAGTAGCTTTCTACACCCGCATAGTGAGTCTACTCATGAGAAACAGGAAGACCTGGAGCTGGACCTCAAACAGCAGGTCATGTCATACCTTGACATGACCATGCCAACACACCTTCAAGATCCACTGGATTTGCTGGGAAGCCAAACTTGACTTGTGCCCGCAACTAGCAGAGTTTGCCCTGGAAAAGCTGTACTGGCCGGACAGTAGTTGATTTAGATGGCAACTGGGCTGCTCTATATAACGAAGCAAAATGGCAAATTTACCTCACTATATAAGCTATTGCCCCTCAGATTTACACAGGGGCTGCTCTATATTATGCTGCAAAATGGCAAATTAACCTCACAATATAAGCCATTGCAGCTCTATATAAATAAAAATAAATAAATAAAAAAAGGGCCTGTAGAAGCTTATTTAGTATAACAGATAGGGTGACATGTGCTGGTTTGGGATGCCCATATGGGCTAGTGTTTTGGCAGCAGTACAAAAACCAATGCAAAATGCAATAGCTTAATAAAGCTGATGCTGATCAACGCTTATTTAGTATAACAGATGGGGTGCAACATGCAGGTTTGGGATGCCCTGCGGCCTGGTGTATTTAAAGCAGACCAAAACCAATTCAAAATGCAATAACTTAATAAAGCTGAGGCTGTAGATGCTTATTTAGTATAAACAGGTAGGGTGCAAGGTGCAGCTTTGGGGTGCCCTGCGGCCTGGTTAAATGAAAGCAGTCAAAAAGGAAGTGCAAACTGAAGTAGCTTAATGAAGCTGATGCTGATCAACGCTTATGTTGTATACCAGATAGGGTGCAAGGTGCAGCTTTGGGGTGCCCTGCGGCCTGGTTTATTTAAATCAGTCAAAAACAAGTGCAAACTGAAGTAGCCTGATCAACGCTTATGTTGTATAACAGATAGGTTTAAAATAGCATGTGCCTTGGGATGCCCGTGTGGCCTGTTATATTTCAAGCTGAACAAAAAGTAACAATAATCCAAGTATGAGACATCATTTTGACCTTCTTCACAGCGCCATACTTTGAAAAAAAAAAATTAATTTCATGCCGATCAATCCAAAGGTCAATGCCCCTAACAAAAATAGTGTTCGGCATAAGTTTTCCTTCTGGAAGGACGTAACCTTTAGTTTACATGGTTGGGGTAGGTTATCTTACAAATTGGGATACCCCAGGCAGCAGTGTCATTGAAAGAGACAGATTGTAATGCAGGCCATACGCAAGCAGAGAAACTCAGGCTGCAACAGGCCTATTTAGTTTACATGGTTGGGGTAGGTTATCTTACAAATTGGGATACCCCACTGTATATGAAACCGAATATAAATGCACACCCAAAAGTGGACACTCAGCCTCCAAGAGGCCTGCTTAGTTTAAATAAGAGAGCTGCTTAGTATGGTAGGTAGGTTATGTTATGTTACAGAATGGGATGCCCCAAGCAGACTTGAGATCAGTATATATGCACACAGCAGCAGTGTGTTAGCAGGCTCATACAGGCCAAATTTCTTTAAATAAATGTGCAGCTTACAGTAAATGCAGAGGCTAATGGTATGTTACAGAATGGGATGCCCCAAAGCTGACTTGAGATCAGTATATATGCACACAGCAGCAGTGTGTTAGCAGGCTCATACAGGCCAAATTTCTTTAAATAACTGTGCAGCTTACAGTTAATGCAGAGGCTAATGGTATGTTACAGAATGGGATGCCCCAAGCTGACTTGAGATCAGTATATATGCACACAGCAGCAGTGTGTTAGCAGGCTCATACAGGCCAAATTTCTTTAAATAAATGTGCAGCTTACAGTAAATGCAGAGGCTAATGGTATGTTACAGAATGGGATGCCCCAAAGCTGACTTGAGATCAGTATATATGCACACAGCAGCAGTGTGTTAGCAGGCTCATACAGGCCAAATTTCTTTAAATAAATGTGCAGCTTACAGTAAATGCAGAGGCTAATGGTATGTTACAGAATGGGATGCCCCAGAGCTGACTTGAGATCAGTATATATGCACACAGCAGCAGTGTGTTAGCAGGCTCATACAGGCCAAATTTCTTTAAATAAATGTGCAGCTTACAGTAAATGCAGAGGCTAATGGTATGTTACAGAATGGGATGCCCCAAAGCTGACTTGAGATCAGTATATATGCACACAGCAGCAGTGTGTTAGCAGGCTCATACAGGCCAAATTTCTTTAAATAACTGTGCAGCTTACAGTTAATGCAGAGGCTAATGGTATGTTACAGAATGGGATGCCCCAAGCAGACTTGAGATCAGTATATATGCACACAGCAGCAGTGTGTTAGCAGGCTCATACAGGCCAAATTTCTTTAAATAACTGTGCAGCTTACAGTTAATGCAGAGGCTAATGGTATGTTACAGAATGGGATGCCCCAAGCAGACTTGAGATCAGTATATATGCACACAGCAGCAGTGTGTTAGCAGGCTCATACAGGCCAAATTTCTTTAAATAAATGTGCAGCTTACAGTAAATGCAAAGGCTAATGGTATGTTACAGAATGGGATGCCCCAAAGCTGACTTGAGATCAGTATATATGCACACAGCAGCAGTGTGTTAGCAGGCTCATACAGGCCAAATTTCTTTAAATAACTGTGCAGCTTACAGTAAATGCAGAGGCTAATGGTATGTTACAGAATGGGATGTCCCAAAAACCAGAGAGCACCTGGCAGGCAGCAGTAAGACTATGCACAGCAAAAGTGTCTTTATCATGCCTAATTTCAATTAGAATAGATGCAAATGGTTAGGTTCTTAAATAGAGGCTGGTGTAGTCACAGAATGGGATGCCCTAAAAACCAGCAGTAAGTACACCTGGCAGGGACAAGTAGTGCTATGCCCAGCAAAAGTGTCTTTATCAGGCTAATTTCAAATATGATTAGAGCAAATGGTTATATGGTCTTAAACAGAGGCTGCTTTAGTCACAGAATGGGATGCCCCGGGCAGGAATCGAGCTGCCAGGGTACAGTAGTGCTTTGGCCAGCAAAAGTGTCTTTATCAGGCCTAATTTCAAATATGATTAGAGCAAATGCTTATATGGTCTTAAACAGAGGCTGCTTTAGTCACAGAATGGGATGCCCCGGGCAGGAATCGAGCTGCCAGGGTACAGTAGTGCTTTGGCCAGCAAAAGTGTCTTTATCAGGCCTAATTTCAAATATGATTAGAGCAAATGGTTATATGGTCTTAAACAGAGGCTGCTTTAGTCACAGAATGGGATGCCCCGGGCAGGAATCGAGCTGCCAGGGTACAGTAGTGCTTTGGCCAGCAAAAGTGTCTTTATCAGGCCTAATTTCAAATATGATTAGAGCAAATGCTTATATGGTCTTAAACAGAGGCTGCTTTAGTCACAGAATGGGATGCCCCGGGCAGGAATCGAGCTGCCAGGGTACAGTAGTGCTTTGGCCAGCAAAAGTGTCTTTATCAGGCCTAATTTCAAATATGATTAGAGCAAATGGTTATATGGTCTTAAACAGAGGCTGCTTTAGTCACAGAATGGGATGCCCCGGGCAGGAATCGAGCTGCCAGGGTACAGTAGTGCTTTGGCCAGCAAAAGTGTCTTTATCAGGCCTAATTTCAAATATGATTAGAGCAAATGCTTATATGGTCTTAAACAGAGGCTGCTTTAGTCACAGAATGGGATGCCCCGGGCAGGAATCGAGCTGCCAGGGTACAGTAGTGCTTTGGCCAGCAAAAGTGTCTTTATCAGGCCTAATTTCAAATATGATTAGAGCAAATGCTTATATGGTCTTAAACAGAGGCTGCTTTAGTCACAGAATGGGATGCCCCGGGCAGGAATCGAGCTGCCAGGGTACAGTAGTGCTTTGGCCAGCAAAAGTGTCTTTATCAGGCCTAATTTCAAATATGATTAGAGCAAATGGTTATATGGTCTTAAACAGAGGCTGCTTTAGTCACAGAATGGGATGCCCCGGGCAGGAATCGAGCTGCCAGGGTACAGTAGTGCTTTGGCCAGCAAAAGTGTCTTTATCAGGCCTAATTTCAAATATGATTAGAGCAAATGCTTATATGGTCTTAAACAGAGGCTGCTTTAGTCACAGAATGGGATGCCCCGGGCAGGAATCGAGCTGCCAGGGTACAGTAGTGCTTTGGCCAGCAAAAGTGTCTTTATCAGGCCTAATTTCAAATATGATTAGAGCAAATGCTTATATGGTCTTAAACAGAGGCTGCTTTAGTCACAGAATGGGATGCCCCGGGCAGGAATCGAGCTGCCAGGGTACAGTAGTGCTTTGGCCAGCAAAAGTGTCTTTATCAGGCCTAATTTCAAATATGATTAGAGCAAATGCTTATATGGTCTTAAACAGAGGCTGCTTTAGTCACAGAATGGGATGCCCCGGGCAGGAATCGAGCTGCCAGGGTACAGTAGTGCTTTGGCCAGCAAAAGTGTCTTTATCAGGCCTAATTTCAAATATGATTAGAGCAAATGGTTATATGGTCTTAAACAGAGGCTGCTTTAGTCACAGAATGGGATGCCCCGGGCAGGAATCGAGCTGCCAGGGTACAGTAGTGCTTTGGCCAGCAAAAGTGTCTTTATCAGGCCTAATTTCAAATATGATTAGAGCAAATGCTTATATGGTCTTAAACAGAGGCTGCTTTAGTCACAGAATGGGATGCCCCGGGCAGGAATCGAGCTGCCAGGGTACAGTAGTGCTTTGGCCAGCAAAAGTGTCTTTATCAGGCCTAATTTCAAATATGATTAGAGCAAATGCTTATATGGTCTTAAACAGAGGCTGCTTTAGTCACAGAATGGGATGCCCCGGGCAGGAATCGAGCTGCCAGGGTACAGTAGTGCTTTGGCCAGCAAAAGTGTCTTTATCAGGCCTAATTTCAAATATGATTAGAGCAAATGCTTATATGGTCTTAAACAGAGGCTGCTTTAGTCACAGAATGGGATGCCCCGGGCAGGAATCGAGCTGCCAGGGTACAGTAGTGCTTTGGCCAGCAAAAGTGTCTTTATCAGGCCTAATTTCAAATATGATTAGAGCAAATGCTTATATGGTCTTAAACAGAGGCTGCTTTAGTCACAGAATGGGATGCCCCGGGCAGGAATCGAGCTGCCAGGGTACAGTAGTGCTTTGGCCAGCAAAAGTGTCTTTATCAGGCCTAATTTCAAATATGATTAGAGCAAATGCTTATATGGTCTTAAACAGAGGCTGCTTTAGTCACAGAATGGGATGCCCCGGGCAGGAATCGAGCTGCCAGGGTACAGTAGTGCTTTGGCCAGCAAAAGTGTCTTTATCAGGCCTAATTTCAAATATGATTAGAGCAAATGCTTATATGGTCTTAAACAGAGGCTGCTTTAGTCACAGAATGGGATGCCCCGGGCAGGAATCGAGCTGCCAGGGTACAGTAGTGCTTTGGCCAGCAAAAGTGTCTTTATCAGGCCTAATTTCAAATATGATTAGAGCAAATGGTTATATGGTCTTAAACAGAGGCTGCTTTAGTCACAGAATGGGATGCCCCGGGCAGGAATCGAGCTGCCAGGGTACAGTAGTGCTTTGGCCAGCAAAAGTGTCTTTATCAGGCCTAATTTCAAATATGATTAGAGCAAATGCTTATATGGTCTTAAACAGAGGCTGCTTTAGTCACAGAATGGGATGCCCCGGGCAGGAATCGAGCTGCCAGGGTACAGTAGTGCTTTGACAAGCAAAAGTGTCTTTATCAGGCCTAATTTCAAATATGATAAGAGCAAATGCTTATATGGTCTTAAACAGAGGCTGCTTTAGTCACAGAATGGGATGCCCCGGGCAGGAATCGAGCTGCCAGGGTACAGTAGTGCTTTGGCCAGCAAAAGTGTCTTTATCAGGCCTAATTTCAAATATGATTAGAGCAAATGCTTATATGGTCTTAAACAGAGGCTGCTTTAGTCACAGAATGGGATGCCCCGGGCAGGAATCGAGCTGCCAGGGTACAGTAGTGCTTTGGCCAGCAAAAGTGTCTTTATCAGGCCTAATTTCAAATATGATTAGAGCAAATGCTTATATGGTCTTAAACAGAGGCTGCTTTAGTCACAGAATGGGATGCCCCGGGCAGGAATCGAGCTGCCAGGGTACAGTAGTGCTTTGGCCAGCAAAAGTGTCTTTATCAGGCCTAATTTCAAATATGATTAGAGCAAATGGTTATATGGTCTTAAACAGAGGCTGCTTTAGTCACAGAATGGGATGCCCCGGGCAGGAATCGAGCTGCCAGGGTACAGTAGTGCTTTGGCCAGCAAAAGTGTCTTTATCAGGCCTAATTTCAAATATGATTAGAGCAAATGCTTATATGGTCTTAAACAGAGGCTGCTTTAGTCACAGAATGGGATGCCCCGGGCAGGAATCGAGCTGCCAGGGTACAGTAGTGCTTTGGCCAGCAAAAGTGTCTTTATCAGGCCTAATTTCAAATATGATTAGAGCAAATGCTTATATGGTCTTAAACAGAGGCTGCTTTAGTCACAGAATGGGATGCCCCGGGCAGGAATCGAGCTGCCAGGGTACAGTAGTGCTTTGGCCAGCAAAAGTGTCTTTATCAGGCCTAATTTCAAATATGATTAGAGCAAATGCTTATATGGTCTTAAACAGAGGCTGCTTTAGTCACAGAATGGGATGCCCCGGGCAGGAATCGAGCTGCCAGGGTACAGTAGTGCTTTGGCCAGCAAAAGTGTCTTTATCAGGCCTAATTTCAAATATGATTAGAGCAAATGGTTATATGGTCTTAAACAGAGGCTGCTTTAGTCACAGAATGGGATGCCCCGGGCAGGAATCGAGCTGCCAGGGTACAGTAGTGCTTTGGCCAGCAAAAGTGTCTTTATCAGGCCTAATTTCAAATATGATTAGAGCAAATGCTTATATGGTCTTAAACAGAGGCTGCTTTAGTCACAGAATGGGATGCCCCGGGCAGGAATCGAGCTGCCAGGGTACAGTAGTGCTTTGGCCAGCAAAAGTGTCTTTATCAGGCCTAATTTCAAATATGATTAGAGCAAATGCTTATATGGTCTTAAACAGAGGCTGCTTTAGTCACAGAATGGGATGCCCCGGGCAGGAATCGAGCTGCCAGGGTACAGTAGTGCTTTGGCCAGCAAAAGTGTCTTTATCAGGCCTAATTTCAAATATGATTAGAGCAAATGCTTATATGGTCTTAAACAGAGGCTGCTTTAGTCACAGAATGGGATGCCCCGGGCAGGAATCGAGCTGCCAGGGTACAGTAGTGCTTTGGCCAGCAAAAGTGTCTTTATCAGGCCTAATTTCAAATATGATTAGAGCAAATGCTTATATGGTCTTAAACAGAGGCTGCTTTAGTCACAGAATGGGATGCCCCGGGCAGGAATCGAGCTGCCAGGGTACAGTAGTGCTTTGGCCAGCAAAAGTGTCTTTATCAGGCCTAATTTCAAATATGATTAGAGCAAATGCTTATATGGTCTTAAACAGAGGCTGCTTTAGTCACAGAATGGGATGCCCCGGGCAGGAATCGAGCTGCCAGGGTACAGTAGTGCTTTGGCCAGCAAAAGTGTCTTTATCAGGCCTAATTTCAAATATGATTAGAGCAAATGCTTATATGGTCTTAAACAGAGGCTGCTTTAGTCACAGAATGGGATGCCCCGGGCAGGAATCGAGCTGCCAGGGTACAGTAGTGCTTTGGCCAGCAAAAGTGTCTTTATCAGGCCTAATTTCAAATATGATTAGAGCAAATGCTTATATGGTCTTAAACAGAGGCTGCTTTAGTCACAGAATGGGATGCCCCGGGCAGGAATCGAGCTGCCAGGGTACAGTAGTGCTTTGGCCAGCAAAAGTGTCTTTATCAGGCCTAATTTCAAATATGATTAGAGCAAATGGTTATATGGTCTTAAACAGAGGCTGCTTTAGTCACAGAATGGGATGCCCCGGGCAGGAATCGAGCTGCCAGGGTACAGTAGTGCTTTGGCCAGCAAAAGTGTCTTTATCAGGCCTAATTTCAAATATGATTAGAGCAAATGGTTATATGGTCTTAAACAGAGGCTGCTTTAGTCACAGAATGGGATGCCCCGGGCAGGAATCGAGCTGCCAGGGTACAGTAGTGCTTTGGCCAGCAAAAGTGTCTTTATCAGGCCTAATTTCAAATATGATTAGAGCAAATGCTTATATGGTCTTAAACAGAGGCTGCTTTAGTCACAGAATGGGATGCCTCACAGCAGACTTAAGATCAGTTCAGTATATATGCACAGTTAGTTACTATAAGCAGCCTGAAAACGCTAACAAAGGCTGGATGAAAAAAAAAAAATCTCCCTGTCAGCCAGCTCCGTTTTTCCTACCTTTCCCTGGCTTTCTGTCTGTCTCCTGTCTGTCTCCTGCCTGTCTCCTGCCTGTCTCCAGCCTGTCCCTGTCTGTCCCTGTCTGTCCCTGCCTAACTGTCTGTCCCTCAGCTACACAGCGTTCTGTCTCTCACGAATGCAATAGAGAAATGAGGAAAAGCAAGATGGCCGCCGTTAAATACCGCTGTGTGACGTCACCGGGCTTGCTGGCTGCTGATAGGCTGCATGTGACTGCCCCAGCTTGCACTGGCGCGGGATACATGTCCAGACATGTCCCGCCCGCCATCTTAGAATGCCTGTAATGTAAATGAATGGATGTTAAAGGAAAACTTCGAGTGATCGAATCGCGGGGAAATTCGGATTCGATCCGAATCGAATTTTTCCTGAAATTCGGATCGAATCCGGGTTCGTCCGGATCGATTCGCTCATCCCTACTTTCTACACCCGAATAGTGAGGCTACTCATGAGCAGCAGGAAGACCTGGAGCAGGACCTGAACCAGCAGGTCATGTCATACTTTGACATGACCATGCCAACACACCTTGAGGATCCGCTGGACTTCTGGGCAGCCAAATTTGATTTGTGGCCGCAACTAGCAGAGTTTGCCCTGGAAAAGCTGTCCTGCCCGGCAAGTAGCGTGCCATCTGAGCGGGTGTTTAGTGCGGCGGGGGCCATAGTTACGGCGAGGAGAACTCGTCTGTCAACTAAAAATGTGGAGAGACTCACCTTTGTCAAAATGAATCAGGGATGGATCAGCCAGGATTTCCACCCACCAATGCCTGATGCATGCGACTAGATTCAGCATGGTGCCACGTTTTACACTTTCCAAATGGTGCAAAACATATTTATGTCTTTAGGCCAATTTTTGGGCTCCTGCTGATGCCAACTCCAGGGTGTGAATCATCCAATTTTTGGGCTCCTGAAGCCAACCCCAGTGTCTCTTTAAAGTAATGTTTGGGCTCCTGCTGCTGCTGCCAACTCCAGGGTGATTTCATCCAATTTTTGGGCTCCTGAAGCCAACCCCAGGGTCTCTTTAAAGTAATATTTGGGCTCCTGCTGCTGCCAACTCCAGGGTGTGATTCATCCAATTTTTGGGCTACTGAAGCCAACCTCAGTGTCTCTTTAAAGTAATGTTTGGGCTCCTGCTGCTGCTGCCAACTCCAGGGTGTGATTCATCCAATTTTTGGGCTCCTGAAGCCAACCCCAGGGTCTCTTTAAAGTAATATTTGGGCTCCTGCTGCTGCCAACTCCAGGGTGTGATTCATCCAATTTTTGGGCTCCTGAAGCCAACCCCAGTGTCTCTTTAAAGTAATGTTTGGGCTGCTGCTGCTGCCAACTCCAGGGTGTGATTCATCCAATTTGTGGGCTCCTGAAGCCAACCCCAGTGTCTCTTTAAAGTAATGTTTGGGCTCCTGTTGCTGCCTTCCAACTCCTGCCAACTCCAGGGTGTGAATCATCCAATTTTTGGGCTCCTGAAGCCAACCCCAGTGTCTCTTTAAAGTAATGTTTGGGCTCCTGCTGCTGCTGCCAACTCCAGGGTGTGATTTATCCAATCTTTGGGCTCCTTCTGCCAACCCCAGTGTCTCTTTAAAGTAATGTTTGGGCTCCTGCTGCTGCTGCTGCTGCCAACTCCAGGGTGTGATTCATCCAATTTTTGGGCTCCTGAAGCCAACCCCAGTGTCTCATTAAAGTAATGTTTGGGCTCCTGTTGCTCCTGCTGCTGCCAACTCCAGGGTGTGATTCATCCAAGTTATGGGCTCCTGAAGACAACCCCAGGGTCTCTTTAAAGTAATATTTGGGCTCCTGCTGCTGCCAACTCCAGGGTGTGAATCATCCAATTTTTGGGCTCCTGAATCCAACCCCAGTGTCTCTTTAAAGTAATGTTTGGGCTGCTGCTGCTGCCAACTCCAGGGTGTGATTCATCCAATTTTTGGGCTCCTGAAGCCAACCCCAGTGTCTCTTTAAAGTAATGTTTGGGCTCCTGTTGCTGCTGCTGCTGCCAACTCCTGCCAACTCCAGGGTGTGAATCATCCAATTTTTGGGCTCCTGAAGCCAACCCCAGTGTCTCTTTAAAGTAATGTTTGGGCTCCTGCTGCTGCTGCTGCCAACTCCAGGGTGTGATTCATCCAATTTTTGGGCTCCTGAAGCCAACCCCAGGGTCTCTTTAAAGTAATATCTGGGCTCCTGCTGCTGCTGCTGCCAACTCCAGGGTGTGATTCATCCAATTTTTAGGCTCCTGAAGCCAACCCCAGTGTCTCTTTAAAGTAATGTTTGGGCTCCTGTTGCTGCTGCTGCCAACTCCTGCCAACTCCAGGGTGTGAATCATCCAATTTTTGGGCTCCTGAAGCCAACCCCAGTGTCTCTTTAAAGTAATGTTTGGGCTCCTGCTGCTGCTGCTGCTGCCAACTCCAGGGTGTGATTTATCCAATCTTTGGGCTCCTGCTGCCAACCCCAGTGTCTCTTTAAAGTAATATTTGGGCTCCTGCTGCTGCTGCCAAATCCAGGGTGGGAATCATCCAATTTTTGGGCTCCTGAAGCCAACCCCAGTGTCTCTTTAAAGTAATGTTTGGGCTGCTGCTGCTGCCAACTCCAGGGTGTGATTCATCCAATTTTTGGGCTCCTGAAGCCAACCCCAGTGTCTCTTTAAAGTAATGTTTGGGCTCCTGTTGCTGTTGCTGCTGCTGCTGCCAACTCCTGCCAACTCCAGGGTGTGAATCATCCAATTTTTGGGCTCCTGAAGCCAACCCCAGTGTCTCTTTAAAGTAATGTTTGGGCTCCTGCTGCTGCTGCTGCTGCCAACTCCAGGGTGTGATTCATCCAATTTATGGGCTCCTGAAGCCAACCCCAGGGTCTCTTTAAAGTAATTTTTGGGCTCCTGCTGCTGCTGCTGCCAACTCCAGGGTGTGATTCATCCAATTTTTGGGCTCCTGAAGCCAACCCCAGTGTCTCTTTAAAGTAATGTTTGGGCTCCTGCTGCTGCTGCTGCTGCTGCAAACTCCTGCCAGCTCCAGGGTGTTATTCATCCAATTTTTGGGCTCCTGAAGCCAACCCCAGGGTCTCTTTAAAGTAATATTTGGGCTCCTGCTGCTGCTGCTGCCAACTCCAGGGTGGGATTCATCCAATTTTTGGGCTACCGAAGCCAACCCCAGTGTCTCTTTAAAGTAATGTTTTGGCTCCTGCTGCTGCTGCCAACTCCAGGGTGTGATTCATCCAATTTTTGGGCTCCTGAAGCCAACCCCAGGGTCTCTTTAAAGTAATATGTGGGCTCCTGCTGCTGCTGCTGCCAACTCCAGGGTGTGAATCATCCAATTTTTGGGCTCCTGAAGCCAACCCCAGGGTCTCTTTAAAGTAATATTTGGGCTCCTGCTGCTGCTGCTGCCAACTCCAGGGTGTGAATCATCCAATTTTTGGGCTCCTGAAGCCAACCCCAGGGTCTCTTTAAAATAATGTTTGGGCTGCTGCTGCTGCCAACTCCAGGGTGTGATTCATCCAATTTTGGGCTCCTGAAGCCAACCCCAGTGTCTCTTTAAAGTAATGTTTGGGCTCCTGTTGCTGCTGCCAACTCCAGGGTGTGAATCATCCAATTTTTGGGCTCCTGAAGCCAACCCCAGTCTCTCTTTAAAGTAATGTTTGGGCTCCTGCTGCTCCTGCTGCTGCCAACTCCAGGGTGTGATTCATCCAATTTTTGGGCTCCTAAAGCGAACCCCAGGGTCTCTTTAAAGTAAAGTTTGGGCTCCTGCTGCTGCTGCTACCAACTCCAGGGTGTGATTCATCCAATTTTTTGGCTCCTGAAGCCAACCCCAGGGTCTCTTTAAAGTAATATTTGGGCTCCTGCTGCTGCTGCCAACTCCAGGGTGTGATTCATCCAATTTTTGGGCTCCTGAAGCCAACCCCAGGGTCTCTTTAAAGTAATGTTTGGGCTGCTGCTGCTGCCAACTCCAGGGTGTGATTCATCCAATTTTTGGGCTCCTGAAGCCAACCCCAGTGTCTCTTTAAAGTAATGTTTGGGCTCCAGTTGCTGCTGCTGCTGCCAACTCCTGCCAACTCCAGGGTGTGAATCATCCAATTTTTGGGCTCCTGAAGCCAACCCCAGTGTCTCTTTAAAGTAATGTTTGGGCTGCTGCTGCTGCCAACTCCAGGGTGTGATTCATCCAATTTTTGGGCTCCTGAAGCCAACCCCAGTGTCTCTTTAAAGTAATGTTTGGGCTCCTGCTGCTGCTGCTGCCAACTCCAGGGTGTGATTCATCCAATCTTTGGGCTCCTGCTGCCAACCCCAGTGTCTCTTTAAAGTAATGTTTGGGCTCCTGCTGCTGCTGCTGCTGCCAACTCCAGGGTGTGATTCATCCAATGTTTGGGCTCCTGAAGCCAACCCCAGGGTCTCTTTAAAGTAATATTTGGGCTCCTGCTGCTGCTGCTGCCAACTCCAGGGTGTGATTCATCCAATTTTTGGGCTCCTGAAGCCAACCCCAGGGTCTCTTTAGAGTAATATTTGGGCTCCTGCTGCTGCTGCTGCCAACTCCAGGGTGTGAATCATTTAATTTTTGGGCTCCTGAAGCCAACCCCAGTGTCTCTTTAAAGTAATGTTTGGACTGCTGCTGCTGCCCACTCCAGGGTGTGATTCATCCAATTTTTGGGCTCCTGAAGCCAACCCCAGGGTCTCTTTAAAGTAATATTTGGGCTCCTGCTGCTGCTGCCAACTCCAGGGTGTGATTCATCCAATTTTTGGGCTCCTGAAGCCAACCCCAGTGTCTCTTTAAAGTAATGTTTGGGCTCCTGTTGCTGCTGCTGCTGCTGCCAACTCCTGCCAACTCCAGGGTGTGAATCATCCAATTTTTGGGCTCCTGAAGCCAACCCCAGGGTCTCTTTAAAGTAATGTTTGGGCTCCTGCTGCTGCCAACTCCAGGGTGTGATTCATCCAATTTTTGGGCTCCTGAAGCCAACCCCAGTGTCTCTTTAAAGTAATGTTTGGGCTCCTGCTGCTGCTGCTGCCAACTCCAGGGTGTGATTCATCCAATTTTTGGGCTACTGAAGCCAACCCCAGTGTCTCTTTAAAGTAATGTTTGGGCTCCTGCTGCTGCTGGCACCTCCAGGGTGTGTTTCATCCAATTTTTGGGCTCCTGAAGCCAACCCCAGGGTCTCTTTAAAGTAATATTTGGGCTCCTGCTGCTGCTGCTGCCAACTCCAGGGTGTGAATCATCCAATTTTTGGGCTCCTGAAGCCAACCCCAGGGTCTCTTTAAAGTAATATTTGGGCTCCTGCTGCTGCTGCTGCCAACTCCAGGGTGTGATTCATCCAATTTTTGGGCTCCTGAAGCCAACCCCAGTGTCTCTTTAAAGTAATGTTTGGGCTCCTGTTGCTGCTGCTGCTGCTGCCAACTCCTGCCAACTCCAGGGTGTGAATCATCCAATTTTTGGGCTCCTGAAGCCAACCCCAGTGTCTCTTTAAAGTAATGTTTGGGCTCCTGCTGCTGCTGCTGCCAACTCCAGGGTGTGATTCATCCAATTTTTGGGCTCCTGAAGCCAACCCCAGTGTCTCTTTAAAGTAATGTTTGGGCTCCTGTTGCTGCTGCTGCTGCTGCCAACTCCTGCCAACTCCAGGGTGTGAATCATCCAATTTTTGGGCTCCTGAAGCCAACCCCAGGGTCTCTTTAAAGTAATATTTGGGCTCCTGCTGCTGCTGCTGCCAACTCCAGGGTGTGATTCATCCAATTTTTGGGCTCCTGAAGCCAACCCCAGTGTCTCTTTAAAGTAATATTTGGGCTCCTGCTGCTGCTGCTGCCAACTCCAGGGTGTGAATCATCCTATTTTTGGGCTCCTGAAGCCAACCCCAGGGTCTCTTTAAAGTAATATTTGGGCTCCTGCTGCTGCTGCTGCCAACTCCAGGGTGTGATTCATCCAATTTTTGGGCTCCTGAAGCCAACCCCAGTGTCTCTTTAAAGTAATATTTGGGCTCCTGCTGCTGCTGCTGCCAACTCCAGGGTGTGAATCATCCTATTTTTGGGCTCCTGAAGCCAACCCCAGGGTCTCTTTAAAGTAATATTTGGGCTCCTGCTGCTGCTGCTGCCAACTCCAGGGTGTGATTCATCCAATTTTTGGGCTCCTGAAGCCAACCCCAGTGTCTCTTTAAAGTAATGTTTGGGCTCCTGCTGCTGCTGCTGCCAACTCCAGGGTGTGAATCATCCAATTTTTGGGCTCCTGAAGCCAACCCCAGTGTCTCTTTAAAGTAAAGTTTGGGCTGCTGCTGCCAACTCCAGTGTCTCTTTAAAGTAATGTTTGGGCTCCTGCTGCTGCTGCTGCTGCTGCCAACTCCAGGGTGTGAATCATCCAATTTTTGGGCTCCTGAAGCCAACCCCAGTGTCTCTTTAAAGTAATGTTTGGGCTGCTGCTGCCAACTCCAGGGTGTGATTCATCCAATTTTTGGGCTCCTGCTGCTGCCAACTCCAGTGTCTCTTTAAAGCAATGTTTGGGCTCCTGCCCCTCATAGTGATGCCACTTCAACTCTCTGCAATTGTGCCACTCTGCGATTCTATTAGCGATGCCTCTGATCTGCATGTGATATTTATTCAAAGTATTATTTAACTAACCCAGCACGCATCCTATGCGTGTTACAGCAAGGCAGAATGGTTTACAACCCTATTGAGGCTCCAGGAGGCTCAGAAATAGCCGTTTTTAATAGCGATTCGTCGCGAATAAATTCGTGTCGAAACGATTTTTGTCGGAAAATTCGGCGAATCAGTCGAATCGAATTTTTTAAAAGTTCGCTCATCTCTATTGAGGACAACCAAAGTTTTTCTTGTTAAGTTGCATCATTCTTACTCCACTTACTCACTAGCTTGTCCTAAAGACCCGGCCCAAACCAGTAACGGCTGGCAAGTACCAGAGCAAAAAATGGCTGCACCACTAGATAGGTAAGAAATAATAAAGTACACATTTAAAGTGACAAGTGCAGTGTAAGAGCATAAAAATCACACAAACAAATAACCATGTGTTACTCCATTCAGTGCAAGAAATAGGATGAAAAGCGTCAGCTATTCAATCACAGTGTATCACAAACTTTATTGCAAAAGACATTTGGGACACTTAGGCCCTTATTTAAGAAGGGATAGCGTCAGGTAGCGCCTGGTTAATGAGAGGTAGCGACAGATAGCGACTGTTCAACGCCAGACAAGGCACGCAATTCCAAATTTATCAAGCAGAATCTGTTTAGCGACTGGGATAGCGGCATATAGCATCTGATTCATCATTTTCAAAGCCTCTGCGAACAGCGCCAGCGTTCAGCCTTGCACAGCGCCAGGTATGACCTCTCGCTACCTGTCGCTCCCCCATACATTTCAATGAACGAACCATTTCTTCACTTTAAACGTTTTTTTTTTTCCAAAAATCACAAATAATTCTGTGATTACCCGGTAATACCCGGTCCTGCCATTCATTCCTGTTAGAGGGATAGCGGGGATGCAGCTGCAGCTGGGACATGTGCCGTTGGACCTGAAAACAAGGTAAGTGTATGTGGCAACCTGGGGGTTCCACACAGCGGGTCATCCTGATTTCGGATGCCTCAGGGGAGGGAATCGATCGGCCCGGGAACCTTATAGATGGGTCACCATGGGTTTTGGTCCACTTTAATATATATTTTGTGAAATTCTGGGTCATTTTGTCATGGTATACTTGGAAGACATCTTATTATGCGAGCACAGACAACATGTAAAAACTGTGCTGCAAAAACACCAGTCTCTTTATGTTTATGTTTAATCTTAGTTTATTGGCATTTTAAAGATTACAACATTTTCACAAATAGACATAACATGGTACCAATACATGACAAATAACATTACATCACACTTCCATAACCCACATATATCCGCATCAACCAATCCTGCTTCTGTCCCTCCCCCACGTTGTTCATCGTATCAGCACCACTCCCTCCCTCTCTCAGGAAGAGTGTAGCTTTACTGTGGCTGCACCCCGTGGAGAGGAAGCCCTGGCCCTGATAAATAAACAGAAGTGGTTTAAACGATGCCACCCAATGCGGATCTGTATTTACCCGATCCACTCCGATTCCCTACTAACTACCTATCTGTAGGTTAGATAATTCCCCATCACCAAACGAATAACATATAGAGACACTACCTAACACTAACACAGAGACAAAGGATTGGGGTGGGGCAGGGGGGATGGGGGGGCAATAGCGGGGAACACGCAGGAAAGGAAACAAAGAGGGAAAGGAGAAGAGGGGAAAACCCAAACCCCTCCAATGCCTATTGTAATTCCACTATCCTTTTTTGCCCTTGGTCCGAGCCCTTAAACATGATCCATGCTACACAAATATTCCTGAACTTCTCTCCCTCTGTATCAGCCATCAGCTCCTCCATTCTCATTATATTATTAAGCTCCTCGCTCCACACTAGCAAAGAAGGGACCACCATTTTCCTCCAATACCTTGGTATTACCGATCTTGCAGCTGTCAAAAAATGTCTCAAGGCTTCCCTCTTGCATGATTGTCTACTGCCGGAAGCATGGACAACAACGTTATCTCCGGGGTATTTGGAATCAAGGAACCATACGCTTCCTTGTACAATCGAAGGATCTTAGCCCACAAGCTGTTTATGCTGGGGCATTCCCACCATATATGTAAAACGGTTCCCTGAGCTGCGTTGCATCTCCAACATGTATCCGGCACTGTGGGAAAGATCTGGTGGATGCGGGCAGGGCTTCTATACCACCGATATATCAATTTGAAATTCTTCTCTTGGGCCTTACACGGTTTTGCCATCTTATGGGTGAGGAAAAAGGCCTTCTCCCACTCCTCTCTCTCAAAGGTCCTTCCAATCTCCTTCTCCCACTCTGCCACAAAATCCAGCTTTGCGTCCCCCTCCCCCATCAGAACCCCGTACAGGACTGAGACTACCTTTTTTGGTCTTTCTGTTGCTTCCAATAAGTTCTCAAACTGGGAGCACTCTCCTGTGATCCCCCCCAAATCCCCTAACGAGCCCAAGTAATTCCGCAGCTGATTCACTGCCATCCAGGATGCCCCACCCCAACGCCCAGCTCCCCCATTGTGGGTGGCCTGCCTTGCACCAACGTATGCCTCAACTTAACTTGTGGGGACTTGTTCCAGATCAGAAATTTCGGGACTCCTACTCCTGGCTCGAACTCTGGATTGTCAAATAAAGGCGTCATTGGGCCTGACCTTGTTGCTATTTTCAAGTTTCTAAGACAGTCTTCCCATGTCAGGAGGAGCTGGACCATCAAAAATGGCAACTTCTCTTTCTGTATCCCCTTCGGGTCCACCCAGAAGAGAGACGTCACACTCCAAGTTTGCATGTCCTGCTTTATTGTGACCCATTGCTTGGATCCTTCCCCATGATACTAATCCACTATCCTTACCAGTAATGCTGCCCTATGGTAATCTTCTATGTCCGGTAGTCCAGCTCCCCCCTTCTCCTTCCGCCTGGCCAGCTTGCGAAGGCTCAGCTTCGGCTGTTTCCTTACCCAGACGAACCTCACTATCTATGATCTGATTTGTCTGAGAAACCGTCTGTTACCATGTCTGGGGATCGCCTGAAAAATATGTAGTAATTTTGGTAGTACATCCATTTTTAGAACATGTATCTTCCCGATTTTACCCATACGCCTCCAAGTCCGCCCTGATCCTTGTGAGTAAGGGGTCATAATTCAAGCCGAATAACCGGGTAGGATCAGCCGGAATGAGGACTCCCAGATATTCTATGGCCTCCTTGCACGATTTAAAAGGGAAATTCCCCTCCAACCTCTGGACCAGGGAATATTCTTCTATACTAATGTTCAGCATTTCTGATTTGGACATGTTGACTTTAAAATTACTGACTTTGCTGAATCTCTGAAATTCCTTTATTATCGATGGTAAGGATATATGAGGCGACGTGATATGCATGAGTAGGTCGTCTGCATATAGTGCCAGTTTATGTGTCTTACCCCCCACCTCTATCCCCTTAATGTCTGGATGCCTGCGCAATGCCATCGCTAAATGCTCTATTACGAGTACAAATAACAAGGGTGACAAGGGGCAGCCCTGTCTTGTCCCATTACCTATCTTAAAAGCTGAGGACAGAAGCCTGTTTGTTCTTATTTTTGCCTTGGGACCACTATAAAGAGCCTGTATCTTCCCCCTCAGGAGCGGACCTAGTCCTGCCTGCCTCAGAGTGCACTTCAGGAACTTCTAGTTAACCCTATCAGATATGTGCCTCCAGGGTCTGTGTCGGGAACCCGCACTCCTCCGAGACCACGTTAAAAGTTCTAGTCATGAATTGGGCCAGTTGAGTCTTAAATTGTTTGTAGAATTTTGTCGTAAACCCATCAGGGCCCGGGCTTTTCCTGGACGGGGTCAAGGCTATGGCTGTCAGCAATTCTAATTGTTCAAACGGTTCTTCCAGTGCCTCTCTATCCAAGGAGTCCAAAATGGTAATCCCGTCTCCTCCACATACCCCTCTATCTCCCCCTCGAGGCCCCGCCCGCCTTCTATGTTGTGTAATTGAGAGTAATATTGTCTAAATATCTCCACGATTCCCTTTGGACTAGATTCTCCCCCGTATCTTTTATAGTTGGAATATACGTCTGGCATTGTCGGGGATGCAATAACCTAGCTAGAGGGTGCCTACATTTGTTATTGTGTTCATAATAAAATCTATTGGCCAGTTCTCTCTGCCTGCTAGTCATTTTATTCAGTAGGCTCAGTAACTAATTTCTTGATTTTGTCAGTTCCATCATTATGGATGGGCTCGGGCTCTGCTAATGAGAGGTTTCTAATTTGGATATACTATCTAGCAATCCCACTATCCTTGCCCCCCTCTCCTTTTTCAGCCTTGCTGCATGCTGTATGAGAATCCCCCTCAGGCTACATTTTAAAGCCTCCCACTGTATAGGAAGCCTAGTTGTATCAAGTTCATGGTTCCTTAGAAAATCCACAATTCCCACTGAAATATATATATATATAACATACCTCGTCCTGCAAAAGACCTTCATTCAGTCTCCATTGCCAAGGTCAGCCCGGGTAACTCTAATGACAGCAGCAAGGGAGCATGATCTGACCAAATCCTAGTATCTATTTCTGCCACCGGGGACCATTGCAGTGCGTGATGGCTTACAAAGAAGTAATCGATTCTACTATAGGAAGCATGGATATTTGAGTAAAAGGTAAAGTCCCTAACCCCCGGATTACATATCCGCAATACATCAATCAGCAGCCTTTCATGAAGTAGTTTTTTAAAAGCTCTCAATTTTGCATTAAACATGGCCGACCGCCCCGTTGATGTGTCCACCAATGGTTCAATAGTCATGTTGAAATCCCCCCCCCCCCACTATCATCATCCCCTCTGCGAAGTCATCTAGAGCCATGAGAATCCTCTGAGCTGCTTTCACTTGGTCTATATTTGGCAAATATAAATTGGCCAATGTGAACTTTTCCCCCCCTATTTGGGCCTTAACGAACATAAATCTGCCTTCTGGGTCTATCAACTTGTCTAATAACACGAACTGTGCATTTTTATGGATCGCTATTGCCACCTCCTTGGCCTTGGCTTCCGAGTTCGGTGCATGAAACCAGATGGTGAAATTCCTGTCTTTACATTTTGGCACCTTTCCCTCTTTAAAATGGGTCTCCTATAGAAAGAGAATCTGACATTTATTTTTATGTAGGGAATATAGAATCTGGGACCTCTTTGCGGGGCTATTCAAGCCCTTAACATTGAAAGAGAAAAATGTAAGGCGGTGGCCTTGTCCCCCCCTTACCCCCCCCTTCCCGCCCACCAGCACCCCTAAGAAACACTGGGTTAACAGGGACACAAGACTAAGGACACCGACACACACCACACACAAAACCAGATACCGGTCACTATCTGGTATCTGAGAGCTTCAAGGAAGGCTAGCCTCCCAAAAACTACACTAAACGTTCTGGGAGTAACTCCCCAAAATTCCAACCACCCCCTGCAAAGCAAGCTCTGCCGGGTAGTCAGCCACCTATTTGGGGAACTTTGGTTGAACACAGCCGTGGCGAGGTCCGCACAGCCGGTAATAACAGTAAACTTTAGTACAGTATTTTGGCTTTACAGCAACAAACAACCCTTCCATGGTAAATATGAGGCCTAGCCTCTAACTCGAACCATCTCTTTAGATTGTATCTCCGTCTCATTCAATAGGAATGGTCCCCCCCTCTCTGATCCGCTTCCTATCCCGGTGCGCATCACCCCTGAGTGGGAACCCTCCCTGAGGCCTCAAATCCCAAGGACTTGAGGGCCCCCGTCCAAGAGCGCGCCCCCCCAGGACCTGGCGGCCCATCCACCCCCTCAGGGGCCAACTTCCGAAGGTGCCCTCCACGACCCCCCCGCCCCGGCAGCAAGCCACGGACAGCACCCAGAGCCAACCCGTGATGTGCCGACCTAGGGCAGGGCGAAGGCCCAGGGGAGGGGCCAGACTAACCCCAAACCACTCTGTACGCTCTCATCTGTCACCTGTAACATGTAAATACAATCAACGACACAGAAAATAACCATAATAAAAGAAGTAAGAGGTTACAACCCAAATGCTCCAAGCCGGAAAAAATCCCAAACCCCCAGTCCCCATCCCCCTGTAGCCAGAGCAAGCAAGCACGCCCGTGCTCGCTCCAAGGAAGACCCCCCCCCGCCCCAGGGACAAGCCGACCAACGGCCCACAAGGACCTCGTCTGGGTCACTCGATCCCCGGAACAAAAGGTGGGCCCGAGGGAGGGCACAAGGGGAGCCCAGAGCCCATAGAGACCATTTTCCCCTCCCCCAACGCAATACAATACAAATACATTTTGTAGTCATAACTATTAGATATTACAACCTCCCGGCTCTCTCCAAAGACCCCCCTCCCTCCCCTGGGCTTCCCACACCCAGAGAGCAAGCCAGCCCACAGCCTTCATCGATCTTATCCAAGTAGCGCAACTCACGGGTGAGGGGGGACCCGGGGAGGGGGAGAACCCCGCAAATATCAACCAACAATCATATGTTTACCTTTAACCCGAGAAATTTATCGCAGATAAGAGAGAAAAACGTAGCAGTAACAACAACCATACCTGTGACCGTGCCTGGAGGGGCCCTTGACATCCTGTTTCCCTCCCCATCCCAGAGCCAGCACCATTGGTGCTGTAGGGACCCCAATCATATGAAGCCTTGACATTTTATTCCTTCTGACGTTCTATATCCCTCCCCCCTCCTAATGTCCTATCAGGCCCTGCAGACGCAGTTATGCTCGGTCCATCCTGCCCCCCCTCCCGCACCCCCCCCCTCCCCCGCGGAGGAGTGGGACCGGTAAAGCCTCCGCAAGCCAATCTGGCACCTGGATCGCGTCCACCGATAAAAATTCAAATAGTGCCAGTAGTTCCTTATGCGATCTGAGAAAAAACAAGGTATCATTCTTCCTCAGTATTAAATAGAAGGGATGCCCCCACTTGTAGGAGGCACCCGCGCTTTTGATCTTATCCAGAAGCAGACGCATAATCCGCCTCATATGCAAAGTTCGCCTGGAAAAATCTGGCAAAAGTATGATCCTGGCGCCACTCCAGCTCACCGGGCCCCTCTCCCAAGCCGCCTTCACTATTTCTTCTCTGTCCTCAAAAGGACAATAGTCTGCACAGCACATCCAGTGGAGACCCCTGACCACCCACGGGTCTGCTCATGGCTCTATGGATCCGTTCAATCCGGAACGCCGCCTCCGGCGGCCTTCCGAGCAGAGAATTGAAGATCACCTGTGCCGATGCTCTTAGTCTGTCACCTCCAACTTCCTCAGGTATTCCCCTCAATTTTACGTTGTTTCTTCTTCCTTTTGTTGCTGTTGGACTTCCCGCTGTATGCCCGCCAATTCTGACAATTCCCTGGTCATCTCCTGATTTCTCTCTATCGCAGCTACTCTTACGTCTAACGTAGCCGTCTGTTGCTGCAGGTCTTCAATATCTTTTTTCACCGCCTTTTCAATTTGAAGTGCCATAGACTCTAGATCCACTTTGGAGGGGAAGGCCTGCAGGTCTTCCTTAGTAGCCAGGGACTGCAGGAGGGTTCAAAGCTGCCCCCCCAGATTCCTCTCAGCTTGTGGTGACTGATCCCTGCGGGGAGTTGCCGCTGGGGATACGAACCCCTCTCCTTTCTGAGTATGCTGCATACCTGCTGCTGATCCAGGCTGCCATGCCGATGAGGAGGATGTCCGGATTTTCCGGCGGGGGCTGGGACTGCCGTCGCTGTGATTGTTTCCCTCTACTGGGGATTCCGGGGGATCGAGCCTCATGTCGCTTAGGCTGCTTTCACTGCCACTGCTGCTAGCATCAATATCCAAGCGCATGTCTGGGCTTTCTATAGGGGAGCTGGCCTTCTCTCTTATGCTGCTGGAGGGGATCCCCTTATGGTGCGCCACCTGCCCACTTTCTCCTGGGCTCATGCTGCCAGCAAGGGTGTTCATCTCTATTCTGCCTCCAGGACCCTGGGGCTGCTTGGGCTGCAGGGCGCCCCCCCCCCCCCCATCATGTTTATTGTTGCCGTCTTTGTAGCTTGCTTTTACAGTGGCTGCATGATCGCTCCTGCCACTCTCACCACCGTCTCGACCCGGCTTCTCCCCCACGTGCTTCTCCTCCAGCCCCCCTCCTCTCACCTCCACCGGCTCCGCTCCACAGCTGCTCTGGCCGCCGTCTCTCCACTTGTCTTTGCCCTCCACATGCCTCAGTCACTGCCGCGATGTCAGGAGAGCTGGGTCCCTCTCCTGCTGAGCTTGATCGCGCTGCCTCGCTGCGGCCGGCGCCATCTTGATCGCTGCCCCCTGCTGTCCCTGTTCAGCAGGGGGGGCCAGGAATCTCACGATCCCCGCTCGCGGTGCTCCTGCCGACTTCCTTGCACCCTTCTTTTTCTTCTGGGACCCCATTGTCGGTGAGTCCCTCTCAATCAAGTTGCTTAAATCTGCTGTATAGCATAGGGCTTGACGGAGCTCAGCACAAACGCTCCTCACCCGACCACGCCAGTCTCTTTCAATGCATGTTTGAGGTTTCTGGATTGCATTTCCTGGGTTATCTGGTTACTAACAAGGTTTTAGTGGTCCTAGAGTGGGAACAGCCAAAAACTGTAAAAGCCTTGCAAAGATTTCTAGGCTTTGCAAATTGCTACAGGCGTTTTATCAAAGGGTTGTCACACATTGTTGTTTTACAGATTTACAGACAAAAAACACCTTTCTGGAATTATGGTCTACTTCTGCCCCACTGTACACCCCGATGTTAACCACCCATTTATTATCGAAGTAGATGCATCTGAGATTGGCATGGGTACTGCTTTCTCTCAGTATTCTAGTACTCCAGAAAGATCACATCACAGCAGAATAATGATGTGGGAAACCACATGTTACTGGCAGACAAAGAATGGAGACTGGTTGGAAGGTCCTTACATCTGATTACTGTATACACCAATCCTAAAAACCTTGAGCACATTGAATCAGCCAAAAGATTAAACTTGCGTCAAATAAGATGGGTGTTTTTTTGTCATTACCTTTAAGTTGCGAGCGAAAAACACTAAAGCCTATTCTCAGAATTTTGGGGAAAATATGGGTGGATTCTTTGAGACAGAACCCATTTTGCCCCTTTAACTTTTTAGAACTATTTTAGGCAGACTCGCCTCTCAGTAAACCTTCGTATTGGCATTATGTCCTGCCTCATGATTCTAAAAGTAAAAGCTGAAAAAAGGTAGCTCTCTCCAACGGCTATGTCTGGTGGCCTATAATCATAGGCAATGTCACCATCTTTGTAGAAGCCTGTCCTGTCTGTGCCCGCAACAAAGTAACCCAAAAAAACATGGTTACTTTTAACATTAGAAATTAGGAACCATGAACATTGTGTGGTGGTTCATCGCTTTAACAAAATGGCACACATCATCCCCTTAACCAAGCTTCAGAGTAGGCACAATTTTTTATATATTTTCCATATATATATGGCGTACCCCAAAATGTCTCTGATCAGGGGCATCCAGTGCATTTTCTGTTTCTTGAGAGAATTCTGTGTGCAATTAGGCATCAAGTCTTCTTTATCTTTCATGTATCACCCCCAATCTCATAGGAATCTCCTGCTGCCTTTGCTTCCTACCACATGCACCCATCTGAAAGAGAGATGTGCTTTACTGGCAGCTCTTGCATCATTCTCCACTGTTGTAGAGAGAATGGAACAGGAAAGAAGCCCCAAGGTTGAAACGTGGACTATTATCCCTCACTGTAACTCTGGGCTAATCAGTTCACAGGGTAGTTGTGGCCAATGAACTATGAGGGAAATCACCAGCCATTGGCCTTTATAAAGCTGACAAAATCCCTTGACACAATGCCATTGATAGCCGTTGCCTTTGGTGCTCTGGCTTGTATTTCTATTATTGTTATTAGCATGTATGACCCTGAATCTTGTCTGACGTCATGTTTGCCTGAACCCACCTTTACTGTGCTTTTAAGACCATTTGTGATTGACCTTTGAAACCCTCTGAACCCATCCTTTACCTGCGGATTCTGTACTGCTGCTGTACCCATTGTTGTCTAACCTTGATTGACCTTTGAAACCCTCTGAACCCATCCTTTACCTGCGGATTCTGTACTGCTGCTGTACCCATTGTTGTCTAACCTTGATTGACCTTAGACCACAAGAACTCTTTGCCTTAGTACTTTGACATTTGGTTGGACTGATCTCACGTGAATGACTCCTGGTTTAATTTGGACTTCTCATTACCACATGTTGGATCTGAACCACCTGCATATCCTGGGACTGAACACTAAATAGGTTAGGGATAATTCTAAAAAAGGCCTGTGAGACTCTATCAAACACCTTTTGTAGCTAGTGTTGCTATTATTGCTTTCATGCTATTTATAATGGCCGTAGCAGTATCCCGGACAAGTCACGAATCCTGCTTGAAGTGGAGAAATGACTAAGGGGAGGATCCTTTTGAACCTGCTAACTATTATGGTGGCGAACATTTTAGAGTTCACATGGGATCTTCTTGAATTTGCGCTCTCTTTTAGTTACAGAGAATAGGTGATCTGGGCCTAAAAAGTATGTCTTTTCAGTAAATGATTGGATTAGAGTAAAGTTAAACTATTTGTAGTACTTCCCCAGAAGGCTGTCTGGACCAGGATATTTTCTGGGTTTCAGCTTATCAAAGGCTTTAGAGAGCTCACTTGGTGGGAAATCTTGACCTCCGATTAGCTCTCCTCTGGCCTGGGTTTTTTTTTCTGTAGACGCTGTCATCTACTTTTGCTTTGTATATCATCTCTAGGTCAGAGATGTTATTTAAGATTGATTACGCTTGGTGGTGTTGTAATCCCACACAGTGATTGTGCTATGTCCCAGATGTAAGCCTTATGACATTTTCACACTGTGATTGGGGTTACATTATCTGTCCTATTGAACTGAAAAAAAATGTATAAGCAAGTTGTTCATTGTCTCTTTTTTCATTTGAACTTTCATAAAATTCATTCATTACCAAAAACGTCCACACTGGACGATTGCCTGATAAAAATAATAAGCAATGCGTGTATATGCATTTTGTGCCCGGCTGTAGCAGGTGTAATCTGCTGTTTAAGTTACATGAAAGATTAAGAGGATTATTTAAGAAAGGATAGCGCCACGTAGTGCCTTGTAGTGGCAGGCAGCGTCTGATGAATTCCGGGTGCTGTACGCAAAACCACATTTATGAAAGCGAATCTGGTGAGCGACTCTAACAGCGCCATGTAACGTCTGATGTATTATTACAGGCTGCTCAGCGTATAGTGCCTGCGCTCTAGCTTCCAGAGCGCCAGGTATTACCTTTCGCTCAGTGTCGCTCTCCCATACATTTCAATGGGCGTTCATTTGCTTGTGTTTAAACAGTGTGCTTGACAATTTTTATTTTTTGCTCAAATCATTGTGTGACCTCTCCTGGCTGCAAACAAACACTTTTAGAAACTTTTTTGACTTATTATATTTTTACACAGAATTGTCATTACAGGTCTGGCACTAAAGTGTTAATGTCACAGTGTTAAAACAATGTCATTCCATGTGCTTTTGCTTTATTACTGCTGTATATGTGTTCAAAAACCAACTTTAATCACACAGCACCTGGCGCTCTATGCTATAGCGACCATTTTTAGAGTGCCACTCCTCTAGCTTTCTGTTTGTGTAAAGTATTTAAGTAGAGCGTACCAATGTCCCTGAAAATAAGTGAAGTTTTTTTATTTGTTTTAAAGTGGGTGTCCTGGGAGAATGATTTTATAGTTTTTTTAATTTTTGAATTATTTGTGATTATAGTGATTATTTTGTGATTTTTTTTTGTGATTACTCCTGTGTAAGTCCTGTGGGCTGAATCCTCAGAGACTACTCCTTACCCCAGTCAAAAATTGTAGACTCCTGGCTGGCAGCCAGGAGGGAAGGAGGGGGGACCTGTGTCCCCCTTCTGTTCAGATGCTGGCAGGCCATCTGTCGGCAAGCTTTAGCTGGTGGTGACCAAGCATTTTTTTCCTTAATATTTGACAAATTATGGAGGGGGGGTCTTTTTTTTTAAATATTCCCACACAAAAACATTAAGAGGCTGATTTATCATTAGCGGCAGGTAGCGACAGATGAGCGTCTGTAGCAGGCATTTTCAGAGCGCCCGCTAGTAGTCACAGTGCTCGGCCGTGAGTCGCTAGTTTATAGCGACTCAGTCGCTGTTCAGTAATGTTGACTACATTGTGAGGAGTCGCTATTTGACCAGTACAGCACTGTATGGGAGCGCATGTTAGCGACTGCTCATAGCGACCGACTCACACCATATTCAGCAAAAAAACAGCCTCACAAATCTCTGGCGCTGAAAAATAGTTGTTTGAAGCCCAGAGCGCAGGAGGCGGTGTGTTTAAAGTCTGTTTTCAAGCATCTATCAACTAGTAACAAAGCGAAAACATATGGAATTACATTGTAACAACATTTTAACATGAACACTTTAACGCCAGACCTGTAATGTCATTTCTGAGGAAAAATATAAAAAATGAAAACATTTTTAAAAAAATGCTATTTCAATGCCAGAAGAGGTCAAATAATTATTTGTGATTTTTTTGTTAAAAAAAAATAAAAACCCTGTTTAAAGAGAAGAAAAGGATCGTCCATTGAAATGTATGGGAGAGCGACAGGTAGCGAGAGGTCATACCTGGCGCTGTGCAAGGCTGAACGCTGGCGCTGTTCGCTGAGGCTGTGAAAATGATGAATGGCTACATGGCGCTATTCCAGTTGCTAAACAGATTCTGCTTGATAAATATGTAATTGCATGCCGTGTCCGGCGTTGACCAGTCGCTATCTGACGTTACCTCTCATTTACCAGGCGCTACCTGACGCTATCCCTTCTAAAATAAGGGCCTAAGAAAACAATTGTGTGCTCCCCCCACTTCTAAAGCTAACCAACTTGGCAAGCCAAGCATAGGGCCTGTTAATTTCAGGGCTTGAAAGGTCGAACTCTCTGCCCCCGGTTCTGGTCATTACCAGCCTTTATGCCCTATACAAGTCGGGTGCTTATCACCGGGCTCATGTTTTGGGTCTCCATAATCATCCACACCACCATGGCCATTGGTGGTTTGGGTAATGGTAATTAAACTGGTATAGAAGTCCATTGGACACCTTACCTGTTCCAAAGTAAAGCGAAGTTTAAAAAACACAACGTACATTTTTCGAAATATTTTTATGTTCTAAACTAATGGATACTTACATTTCCTGTCCATTGTCCAGCAGCACTGACACACTGCAAATGATGGCATTGCTATGTCTGATGGATCCGCTGATACAGATGAGGACAGCGCCGACAGGGAACAGAAGAAAGAAAATGGGGACTGGTACGTAGTTCAGTTTGTTATATTACATTTAATTAGTGTGTTTTTACACTTGGGGTGAACTGGTAAGGGGTGACATGGCAGTACCCAGTCCCATTACCCACATACCTATTTGGGAAGCTCGGGGTGTGGAAGAACCCAGTTTCTATTGGTATGGGCAGAGGGTTCTTCCAGGGGTGGAAGCACCCCCTTCCCATACCAAAGGGGACATGTACAGGTAGGGCCAGGGGTCTCTGAATCCTGGGTTACCAACCCTTATGCCTGGTGCCACGGCTCTTTGGTGGGGGCACACTTTTTTTTGTAAAAAAAAGTGCCATCTGTTATTTTCATTGATAAATCCCATGCCAGCAATTGCAAAAACAGAATGTTAGCTGTCCGTGAAGTCAGCCATTTAGTTTAAGCAACCATTTGCTTTAAGCAGGAGTAAAATCCTGGCTAGTAAAAACCTGTACACTTTCTCCCCTGCAAATCACTCCCTGAATCACAAGCAATTGTACTTTTTGAGTAAATTTGCATATGAGATCTGGCTCCTTGGTGCACAAAAAATTATAAAAGTATATGGGGTTTCTTGAAAAACAGTGTGAAAATGCCTTTACTGACAGTGCTGAATTGACCCTATTGTCAGCACTTACATTTTCTCCTGCATCCATTCAAAGCTGAAACCCTGCCTCACCACATATGATCACTGTTTGTTGTAAGTGTGTTGGTCTGGTTTAAATTCTGTGGTGGGTAGGAAATTCAATTGTATTTCATTGTCCAGCAGCAACATTGCAAACATAACTCATGTTACAGCCAGAGGAACGCTGCAGCCAGCACAGTTTGTAACAAAACATTTGATACAATTTTTGTTTTGAAGGTTAGCGTATGAAAGAGTCCTAGCACTAGGGCTTAAATAATCCAAAATAATTTGCCCCATTCAGCCAAAGTGTTTGTTCACTGAATAGAGGCATGTTTGGCTCATCACTACTTATGAATATTTAGCTATTTTTGTTTTTATTTATGCACATGATAAATACACCGGCTGGGGGGGAGCAGCTTGGGAGGCCAATGTAATAATAGCGGCACTTAGAGCCACTTGAGCGTCTCCACAGCCGCAGGCACCAGGCGCTCTGGTATTTGGCGCTGAAGGCTATGCCCGTGGCGCTGTTTTTTGGCCTATGGAGATAAGGACAGGTAGCACTGGGGGGCGGGGCATGAAAACCATTGTATTTAACATAAGAAATCACATGGCCTGCACTGGCGCTCCTAAATCAGGACATTCAGTCATACAGTGCCAGGACCTGGCATTTTAACAGGATGGCAGCACAGTGACAATGTGCAAACGCATGGACACATGGGGACACATAAATGACATGACACATGATTTGCAGCCCACAAAATGCTAGTTAGCAGCAAATAATCTAAGTGCAGAAAATGATTTAAAAAAACATTCCAAACGGGGCAGGGATCCCATGTCACAAGCCCGAGCACAAAAATCACAAAAAAAACTCTAACAAGAAGTGACAAGACTAAATGAAGTGAAAGCCTAATTGAAGCCTATTGGAGAATGACATTGAGCGCCCCATGTGCGCATGGTGTGACGTGGCGTTGTTGTGAACACGGCGTCAGCGCTAAAATAATCCCCGGCACTGCTGATACATGGGACTCTATATGGCGCTATGAGAGGCCGGCCGCAGCAGAGATATGCCTGCCGCTATGTGACGCTTATTTCTTAAATAGGGCCCTTAGTTAACTATATAAAGTGTGTTTATTAAAATAAAATGAAAGTAAAAATATAAGCAATTGAGAAATAATAGGAAAATAGGATATTTAACAATTTAACATACAGTATTTAATTCCTATGTTGCATATCAAATACATGTTATGTGCTTCAATATATCGTTTCCAGGTTTAGTCCTAGATTTGGGGTTTTTCTTCTGACCTAGGTCTTTTATCCTGGGGCATCAGATGTTTCTTTAGTGGATGCTTAAGGTTAAGCCCACCCTGTCCATAGTTTCCATAGTTTTAGAAGCTGTTATTAGGGACGAGCGAATCGATCCGGACGAACCCGGATTCGATCCAAATTTCATGAAAAATTCGATTCGGAACGAATCCAAATTTCCCCGTGCTCCGATCGCTCGAAGTTTTCCTTTAACATCCATTCATTTACATTACAGACATTCTAAGATGGCGGATGGGACATGTCCAGACATCTACCCCGCGCCAGTGCAAGCTGGGGCAGTCACATGCAGCCTATCAGCAGCCAGCAAGCCCGGTGACGTCACAGCGCTATTTAAGTCGGCGGACATCTTGCTTTTCCTCATTTCTCTATTGCATTCGTGAGAGACAGGACGCTGCTGTAGTGAGGGAGAGGCAGAGAGCCAGGGACAGGCAGGAGACAGGCAGGAGACAGGCAGGAGACAGGCAGAAAGTCAGCGAAAAGCAGGGAAAGTTAGGAAAAATCGGAGGCAGTCACAGGGAGAATTTTTTTTTTTCATCCAGCCTGAGTGTTACTGGCTGGCTGACTGGCGTTGTTAGCATTTTCAGGCTGCTTAGACACTTACTTTGCATATATACTGAACTGATCTCAAGTCTGCTGTGAGGCATCCCATTCTGTGACTACACCAGCCTCTATTTACTATAACCCTTTGCACTTATTCTAAAAGTCATTTGGCCTGATAAAGACACTTTTGCTGTGCATAGTAGTACTGCTCCCAGGTGCACTCCGGTTGGGGCATCCCATTCTGTGACTACACCAGCCTCTATTTACTACTATAACCCTTTGCACTTATTCTAATAGAAATTTGGCCTGATAAACACACTTTTGCTGTGCATAGTATTACTGCTCACAGGTGCACTGCTGGCTGTTGGGGCATCCCATTCTGTGACTACACAAGCCTCTATTTACTACTATAACCCTTTGCACTTATTCTAATAGAAATTTGGGCTGATAAACACACTTTTGCTGTGCATAGTATTACTGCTCACAGGTGCACTGCTGGCTGTTGGGGCATCCCATTCTGTGACTACACCAGCCTCTATTTACTACTATAACCCTTTGCACCTATTCTAATAGAAATTTGGCCTGATAAACACACTTTTGCTGTGCATAGTATTACTGCTCACAGGTGCACTTCTGGCTGTTGGGGCATCCCATTCTGTGACTACACCAGCCTCTGTTTACTACTATAACCCTTTGCACTTATTCTAATAGAAATTTGGCCTGATAAACACACTTTTTCTGTGCATGGTATTACTGCTCACAGGTGCACTGCTGGCTGTTTGGGCATCCCATTCTGTGACTACACAAGCCTCTATTTACTACTATAACCCTTTGCACTTATTCTAATAGAAATTTGGCCTGATAAACACACTTTTGCTGTGCATAGTATTACTGCTCCCAGGTGCACTGCTGGCTGTTGGGGCATCCCATTCTGTGACTACACCAGCCTCTATTGACTACTATAACCCTTTGCACTTATTCTAATAGAAATTTGGCCTGATAAACACACTTTTGCTGTGCATAGTATTACTGCTCCCAGGTGCACTGCTGGCTGTTGGGGCATCCCATTCTGTGACTACACCAGCCTCTATTTACTACTATAACCCTTTGCACTTATTCTAATAGAAATTTGGCCTGATAAACACACTTTTGCTGTGCATAGTATTACTGCTCCCAGGTGCACTGCTGGCTGTTGGGGCATCCAATTCTGTGACTACACCAGCCTCTATTTACTACTATAACCCTTTGCACTTATTCTAATAGAAATATGGCCTGATAAACACACTTTTGCTGTGCATAGTATTACTGCTCACAGGTGCACTGCTGGATGTTGGGGCATCCCATTCTGTGACTACACAAGCCTCTATTTACTACTATAACCCTTTGCACTTATTCTAATAGAAATTTGGCCTGATAAACACACTTTTGCTGTGCATAGTATTACTGCTCACAGGTGCACTGCTGGCTGTTGGGGCATCCCATTCTGTGACTACACCAGCCTCTATTTACTACTATAACCCTTTGCACTTATTCTAATAGAAATATGGCCTGATAAACACACTTTTGCTGTGCATAGTATTACTGCTCACAGGTGCACTGCTGGCTGTTGGGGCATCCCATTCTGTGACTACACCAGCCTCTATTTACTACTATAACCCTTTGCACTTATTCTAAAAGTAATTTGGCCTGATAAACACACTTTTGCTGTGCATAGTATTACTGCTCCCAGGTGCACTGCTGGCTGTTGGGGCATCCCATTCTGTGACTACACCAGCCTCTATTTACTACTATAACCCTTTGCACTTATTCTAATAGAAATTTGGCCTGATAAACACACTTTTGCTGTGCATAGTAGTACTGCTCACAGGTGCACTGCTGGCTGTTGGGGCATCCCATTCTGTGACTACACCAGCCTCTATTTACTACTATAACCCTTTGCACTTATTCTAATAGAAATTTGGCCTGATAAACACACTTTTTCTGTGCATGGTATTACTGCTCACAGGTGCACTGCTGGCTGTTGCGGCATCCCATTCTGTGACTACACAAGCCTCTATTTACTACTATAACCCTTTGCACTTATTCTAATAGAAATTTGGCCTGATAAACACACTTTTGCTGTGCATGGTATTACTGCTCCCAGGTGCACTGCTGGCTGTTGGGGCATCCCATTCTGTGACTACACCAGCCTCTATTGACTACTATAACCCTTTGCACTTATTCTAATAGAAATTTGGCCTGATAAACACACTTTTGCTGTGCATAGTTTTACTGCTCCCAGGTGCACTGCTGGCTGTTGGGGCATCCCATTCTGTGACTACACCAGCCTCTATTTACTACTATAACCCTTTGCACTTATTCTAATAGAAATTTGGCCTGATAAACACACTTTTGCTGTGCATAGTATTACTGCTCACAGGTGCACTGCTGGCTGTTGGGGCATCCCATTCTGTGACTACACCAGCCTCTATTTACTACTATAACCCTTTGCACTTATTCTAATAGAAATATGGCCTGATAAACACACTTTTGCTGTGCATAGTATTACTGCTCACAGGTGCACTGCTGGATGTTGGGGCATCCCATTCTGTGACTACACAAGCCTCTATTTACTACTATAACCCTTTGCACTTATTCTAATAGAAATTTGGCCTGATAAACACACTTTTGCTGTGCATAGTATTACTGCTCCCAGGTGCACTGCTGGCTGTTGGGGCATCCCATTCTGTGACTACACCAGCCTCTATTTACTACTATAACCCTTTGCACTTATTCTAATAGAAATATGGCCTGATAAACACACTTTTGCTGTGCATAGTATTACTGCTCACAGGTGCACTGCTGGCTGTTGGGGCATCCCATTCTGTGACTACACCAGCCTCTATTTACTACTATAACCCTTTGCACTTATTCTAAAAGTAATTTGGCCTGATAAACACACTTTTGCTGTGCATAGTATTACTGCTCCCAGGTGCACTGCTGGCTGTTGGGGCATCCCATTCTGTGACTACACCAGCCTCTATTTACTACTATAACCCTTTGCACTTATTCTAATAGAAATTTGGCCTGATAAACACACTTTTGCTGTGCATAGTAGTACTGCTCACAGGTGCACTGCTGGCTGTTGGGGCATCCCATTCTGTGACTACACCAGCCTCTATTTACTACTATAACCCTTTGCACTTATTCTAATAGAAATATGGCCTGATAAACACACTTTTGCTGTGCATAGTATTACTGCTCACAGGTGCACTGCTGGCTGTTGGGGCATCCCATTCTGTGACTACACCAGCCTCTATTTACTACTATAACCCTTTGCACTTATTCTAAAAGTAATTTGGCCTGATAAACACACTTTTGCTGTGCATAGTATTACTGCTCCCAGGTGCACTGCTGGCTGTTGGGGCATCCCATTCTGTGACTACACCAGCCTCTATTTACTACTATAACCCTTTGCACTTATTCTAATAGAAATTTGGATTGATAAACACACTTTTGCTGTGCATAGTATTACTGCTCCCAGGTGCACTGCTGGCTGTCGGGGCATCCCATTCTGTGACTACACCAGCCTCTATTTACTACTATAACTCTTTGCACTTATTCTAATAGAAATTTGGCCTGATAAACACACTTTTGCTGTGCATAGTATTACTGCTCACAGGTGCACTGCTGGATGTTGGGGCATCCCATTCTGTGACTACACAAGCCTCTATTTACTACTATAACCCTTTGCACTTATTCTAATAGAAATTTGGCCTGATAAACACACTTTTGCTGTGCATAGTATTACTGCTCACAGGTGCACTGCTGGCTGTTGGGGCATCCCATTCTGTGACTACACCAGCCTCTATTTACTACTATAACCCTTTGCACTTATTCTAAAAGTAATTTGGCCTGATAAACACACTTTTGCTGTGCATAGTATTACTGCTCCCAGGTGCACTGCTGGCTGTTGGGGCATCCCATTCTGTGACTACACCAGCCTCTATTTACTACTATAACCCTTTGCACTTATTCTAATAGAAATTTGGATTGATAAACACACTTTTGCTGTGCATAGTATTACTGCTCCCAGGTGCACTGCTGGCTGTCGGGGCATCCCATTCTGTGACTACACCAGCCTCTATTTACTACTATAACTCTTTGCACTTATTCTAATAGAAATTTGGCCTGATAAACACACTTTTGCTGTGCATAGTATTACTGCTCACAGGTGCACTGCTGGATGTTGGGGCATCCCATTCTGTGACTACACAAGCCTCTATTTACTACTATAACCCTTTGCACTTATTCTAATAGAAATTTGGCCTGATAAACACACTTTTGCTGTGCATAGTATTACTGCTCACAGGTGCACTGCTGGCTGTTGGGGCATCCCATTCTGTGACTACACCAGCCTCTATTTACTACTATAACCCTTTGCACTTATTCTAATAGAAATTTGGCCTGATAAACACACTTTTTCTGTGCATAGTATTACTGCTCACAGGTGCACTGCTGGCTGTTGGGGCATCCCATTCTGTGACTACACCAGCCTCTATTTACTACTATAACCTTTTGCACTTATTCTAATAGAAATTTGGCCTGATAAACACACTTTTGCTGTGCATAGTACTAATGCTCACAGGTGCACTCCTGTTGGGGCATCCCATTCTGTGACTACACCAGCCTCTATTTACTACTATAACACTTTGCACTTATTCTAATAGAAATTTGGCCTGATAGACACACTTTTGATGTGCATAGTATTACTGCTCACAGGTGCACTCCTGCCTGTTGGGGCATCCCATTCTGTGACTACACAAGCCTCTATTTACTACTATAACCCTTTGCACTTATTCTAATAGAAATTTGGCCTGATAAACACACTTTTGCTGTGCATAGTATTGCTGCTCACAGGTGCACTGCTGGCTGTTGGGGCATCCCATTCTGTGACTACACAAGCCTCTATTTACTACTATAACCCTTTGCACTTATTCTAAATGTAATTTGGCCTGATAAACACACTTTTGCTGTGCATAGTATTACTGCTCCCAGGTGCACTGCTGGCTGTTGGGGCATCCCATTCTGTGACTACACCAGCCTCTATTTACTACTATAACCCTTTGCACTTATTCTAATAGAAATTTGGCCTGATAAACACACTTTTGCTGTGCATAGTATTACTGCTCACAGGTGCACTGCTGGCTGTTGGGGCATCCCATTCTGTGACTACACCAGCCTCTATTTACTACTATAACCCTTTGCACTTATTCTAATAGAAATTTGGCCTGATAAACACACTTTTGCTGTGCATAGTATTACTGCTCACAGGTGCACTGCTGGCTGTTGGGGCATCCCATTCTGTAACTACACCAGCCTCTATTTACTACTATAACCCTTTGCACTTATTCTAATAGAAATTTGGCCTGATAAACACACTTTTGCTGTGCATAGTATTACTGCTCACAGGTGCACTGCTGGCTGTTGGGGCATCCCATTCTGTGACTACACCAGCCTCTATTTACTACTATAACCCTTTGCACTTATTCTAATAGAAATTTGGCCTGATAAACACACTTTTGCTGTGCATAGTATTACTGCTCCCAGGTGCACTGCTGGCTGTTGGGGCATCCCATTCTGTGACTACACCAGCCTCTATTTACTACTATAACCCTTTGCACTTATTCTAATAGAAATTTGGCCTGATAAACACACTTTTGCTGTGCATAGTATTACTGCTCAAAGGTGCACTGCTGGATGTTGGGGCATCCCATTCTGTGACTACACAAGCCTCTATTTACTACTATAACCCTTTGCACTTATTCTAATAGAAATTTGGCCTGATAAACACACTTTTGCTGTGCATAGTATTACTGCTCACAGGTGCACTGCTGGCTGTTGGGGCATCCCATTCTGTGACTACACCAGCCTCTATTTACTACTATAACCCTTTGCACTTATTCTAATAGAAATTTGGCCTGATAAACACACTTTTGCTGTGCATAGTATTACTGCTCCCAGGTGCACTGCTGGCTGTTGGGGCATCCCATTCTGTGACTACACCAGCCTCTATTTACTACTATAACCCTTTGCACTTATTCTAATAGAAATTTGGCCTGATAAACACACTTTTGCTGTGCATAGTACTAATGCTCACAGGTGCACTCCTGTTGGGGCATCCCATTCTGTGACTACACCAGCCTCTATTTACTACTATAACACTTTGCACTTATTCTAATAGAAATTTGGCCTGATAAACACACTTTTGCTGTGCATAGTATTACTGCTCACAGGTGCACTGCTGGCTGTTGGGGCATCCCATTCTGTGACTACACCAGCCTCTGTTTACTACTATAACCCTTTGCACTTATTCTAATAGAAATTTGGCCTGATAAACACACTTTTGCTGTGCATAGTATTACTGCTCACAGGTGCACTGCTGGCTGTTGGGGCATCCCATTCTGTGACTACACCAGCCTCTATTTACTACTATAATCCTTTGCGCTTATTCTAATAGAAATTTGGCCTGATAAACACACTTTTGCTGTGCATAGTATTACTGCTCCCAGGTGCACTGCTGGCTGTTGGGGCATCCCATTCTGTGACTACACCAGCCTCTATTTACTACTATAACCCTTTGCACTTTTTCTAATAGAAATTTGGCCTGATAAACACACTTTTGCTGTGCATAGTATTACTGCTCACAGGTGCACTGCTGGCTGTTGGGGCATCCCATTCTGTGACTACACCAGCCTCTATTTACTACTATAACCCTTTGCACTTATTCTAAAAGTAATTTGGCATGATAAAGACACTTTTGCTGTGCATAGTAGTACTGCTGCCAGGTGCTCTCTGGTTGGGGCATCCCATTCTGTGACTACACCAGCCTCTATTTCCTATAACCCTTTGCACTTATTCTAAAAGAAATTTGGCCTGATAAAGACACTTTTGCTGTGCATAGTACTACTGCTCCCAGGTGCTCTGCTGTTGGGGCATCCCGTTCTGTAACATACCATACCCCTCTTTATTTACACTCAGCAGCTCTCTTATTTACACTAAGCAGGCCTGTTGGAGGCTGAGTGTTACTGCTCACTTTTGGTGTGCATTATATTCTGTTTCATATAGACCCACTGCTGCCTGGGGGTTCTTAAAATATCACCTACTACCACGCCAGTTAGACTATGTCGGGCAGACAAGTGCCTGGAAGTGAAAAGAGGAGTGGCAGAGACCAAGATTCCGCAGGCAGAGGTCGCACCAGACTGGGGGCCAGTAGCAGCAGGAGTCACGCTGAGAGACCTAATCTGCCAGTATCTGCTAGCGGTCGGGTCTCCACCAGTAAAGCATCTGCCGTGGTAGATTGGTTGACGCGCACATCAACAACATCATCACAACTTACGTCTGAGACCCCCAGTCTAGGGTCGGTAGGTTCCTCTGACACAACCCTGAGTTGGCATGCCCCGAGAGCAGTCCCTGTCCTCCCATTGCCTCTGTCCTACGCCGTTCCCTCCCCCAGCGACGTATCCTATGCTTTGGGTTCAGCTCCACTCTTTAGTGAGGAGGACGATCAGATAGAGGAAAGTCAGCAGCTACTGCCCAGCCAAGAAATGGAGGTGGCTTCTTTAGCTAGGCAGACAAATAGTGATGTGGACAGTGTCGTGGGTGCTGCAAGCATTCCAGCTCCTGCGCCAGACACTGTTGACGAATCCACGAACATCAGTGACGTACAGCCACAACTCAGTGATAATGATGATGACGATGAAGCCGATCGCACTTGGGAGCCGGGTGATGAAGGGGCTTCATCGTCATCATCAGGAGAAGAGGGGCGCAGGTTGCCCCGGAGTCAGCAGCTGAGGCAGCAAGGTGGTAGCAGTCAGCATGGGGGCACAATTCCAAAGGCTGGAGCCGGCCGGGCCGGGGCCAGGGTAGAGCACCTGCTGTGCGGCAGTCTACCTTATCGGGAGGTAGTGGAGCAGGGGTTCCTGGAGTTGGCAACAGCAGCAGTGAATCAGTGAGGCCAGGGGGTGGGAAAAGTAGCTACTCGGCAGTGTGGCAGTTTTTCCTGAAGCATTCGCAGGAGGGTAACATGGCCACATGCAAGATATGTAGGCAAAAGGTGAAGCGTGGCCAGGGTCCAAATGTTGGTACCACGGCCCTGCGTCAACATATGATGCGTCACCATAAAGCGACCTGGGAGAACCGAGGCTCCCAAGGGGTGGTCCAGTCTGCTTCCTCACCAAGTGGCACGCCGCTCCCAATTTCTGCCAGCCAAGGCTCCAGCACCTCAGCCGAAGGCAGCTGTGGGTCATACCCATCCTCTGTCGCTCCTGCTCCTCCTCCTCCTCCTCCTCCAAGTCATGCATCCCGCCAGCAATCCATCAGCGAAGCCATGTCCAAGAGACAGCAGTATGCGCCCAGTCATCCTACGGCGCAGAAGCTGAATGTGCTCCTGTCCAAGTTGCTGGTGCTGCAGTCGCTCCCTTTTCAGGTGGTGGACTCTGCACCTTTCAGAGAACTGATGGCCTGTGCCGAGCCGAGGTGGAGAGTCCCAAGCCGTCATTTCTTTGCCAAGAAGGCAGTAGCAGCGCTGCACACTTTAGTTGAACAGAAGGTGGGCCAGTCCTTGAGCCTGTCGGTGTGTAGCAAAGTGCATGGCAGCGCCGACGTCTGGAGCTGTAACTACGGTCAGGGACAGTACATGCCGTCGCGTTCCCTGCCCGTTGGGCCTGTGACACTGTGCGACTCAGCCTCCTCATCCTCCGCCATCTCCTCACCCTCCACTGTAGGCTCAAGTCTCAGTGCCCCTCCAGTCTACCATGTGTGCAGGGCACGGAGGTGTCACGCAGTGCTTCACATGGTTTGTCTTGGCGAACGGAGTCACACAGGTGAGGAACTGCTTAAATTTATTCATCAGGAAATCCAAACATGGCTTACTCCAAGAAAACTTAAAATGGATATCATGGTTACCGACAATGGGAAGAACATTTTGTCTGTGCTGCCCCAAGGAAGCCTGACCCATGCCCCCTGCATGGCTCACGTCTTCAATCTGGTTGTCAAGCGGTTTCTGAAGTGTTCCCCCCATATGCAAGACATCCTAACAACTTCAAGGAAACTTTGCATGCCCTTCAGCCACTCATACACCGCCAAACACACCCTTCTTGAGCTACAGCGTCAGAATGGTATCCCCCAACATAGTCTGATTTGCGATGTTTCCACCCGTTGGAATTCCACCCTTCACATGTTGGACCGATTATACGAACAGAGAAAAGCCATCACGGATTTCCTGATGATCCAAGCAGATAGGGGGACTCCCCTGTGTAACTTCAATGTCAACCAGTGGCAGCTCATACGTGACACCTGCCGTTTGCTCAGGCCCTTTGAGGAAGCCACTTTATTTGTCAGTCGGCAGGATTACGGGATGAACGACGTGATTCCACTGCTTCATGTACTACAGCACATGTTGGAAACCATGGCTGGTCAGGGCACTGGAGACATGGCGTTTACATCTTACGGCCACATGAACCCCGTTGGAGCTGAACTGGAGGAGGAAGAGGAGGAGGAAGAGGAGGAGGAGTTTCCCAGCGAAAAACAGTTTAGGCTTGGCGAAATGGCTGGTTTATCTAGTCAGCAGACAGGAGAGGAGGAGCAGGAGCAGCCAGAGGAGCTAGAGGTTTTTGAGGAAGGCGAGACAGAGGACCCAGGCACACCGTGGCAGTATGCAGTGGAGATGGAGACAGGTAGTCCATCCGAGTCACTTGCGCAAATGGCAAGAAGCATGCTCACGTGCTTGGGTAGTGACCCCAGAATTGTTTCCATCTGTCGGCGGGATGACTTCTGGCTGTCCACCTTATTGGACTTTCGCTTCCGGCACAAAATGGGGGCATTTTTTAAACCCACCGAGAGGGAGAACAAACTGAACTACTACAAAGACATTCTACGTAGGCAGTTGGCCGATGCCTATCTGCTCCATGGTCCATACTCTCGCAGGTCTGACTCGAGGGGACCTCTGCGCTCACCTTCCACTGCCATGGCCGCTGGGGGGTTGGCAGGAGCAGCAGCAGCAGCTCCATCAGCAGCAGCCTCAGTCTTACGTCGCTAATGAGTAGCTTTCTACACCCGAATAGTGAGGCTACTCATGAGCAGCAGGAAGACCTGGAGCAGGACCTGTACCAGCAGGTCATGTCATACTTTGACATGACCATACCAACACACCTTGAGGATCCGCTGGACTTCTGGGCAGCCAAACTTGATTTGTGGCCGCAACTAGCAGAGTTTGCCCTGGAAAAGCTGTCCTGCCCGGCTAGTAGCGTGCCATCTGAGTGGGTGTTTAGTGTGGCGGGGGCCATAGTTACGGTGAGGAGAATTCGTCTGTCAACTAAAAATGTGGAGAGACTCACCTTTGTCAAAATGAATCAGGGATGGATCAGCCAGGATTTCCACCCACCAATGCCTGATGCATGCGACTAGATTCAGCATGGTGCCACGTTTTACACTTTCCAAATGCAAAACATATTTATGTCTTTAGGCCAATTTTTGGGCTCCTGCTGATGCCAACTCCAGGGTGTGAATCATCCAATTTTTGGGCTCCTGAAGCCAACTCCAGTGTCTCTTTAAAGTAATGTTTTTGCTCCTGCTGCTGCTGCTGCCAACTCCAGGGTGTGAATCATCCGATTTTTGGGCTCCTGAAGCCAACCCCAGTGTCTCTTTAAAGTAATGTTTGGGCTCCCGCTGCTGCTGCCAACTCCAGGGTGTGAATCATCCAATTTTTGGGCTCCTGAAGCCAACTCCATTGTCTCTTTAAAGTAATGTTTGGGCTCCTGCTGCTGCTGCCAACTCCAGGGTGTGAATCATCCAATTTTTGGGCTCCTGAAGCCAACCCCAGTGTCTCTTTAAAGTAATGTTTGGGCTCCTGCTGCTGCTGCCAACTCCAGGGTGTGATTCATCCAATTTTTGGGCTCCTGAAGCCAACCCCAGTGTCTCTTTAGAGTAATGTTTGGGCTCCTGCTGCTGCTGCCAACTCCAGGGTGTGAATCATCCAATTTTTGGGCTCCTGAAGCCAACCCCAGTGTCTCTTTAAAGTAATGTTTGGGCTCCTGCTGCTGCTGCTGCTGCTGCTGCCAACTCCAGGGTGTGATTCATCCAATTTTTGGGCTCCTGCAGCCAACTCCAGTGTCTCTTTCAAGCTGTGTTTGGGCTCCTGCTGCTGCTGCTGCTGCTTGAATCTCCAGGGTGTGTCAGTCAATTTTTGGGCTCCTGCTGCTGCCAACTCCAGTGTCTCTTTCAGCCAATGTTTGGGCTCCTGCTGCTGCTGCCAACTCCAGGGTGTGATTCATCCAATTTTTGGGCTCCTGAAGCCAACCCCAGTGTCTCTTTAAAGTAATGCTTGGGCTCCTGCTGCTGCTGCTGCTGCCAACTCCAGGGTGTGAATCATCCAATTTTTGGGCTCCTGAAGCCAACTCCAGTGTCTCTTTAAAGTAATGTTTGGGCTCCTGCTGCTGCTGCTGCCAACTCTGGGGTGTGATTCATCCAATTTTTGGGCTCCTGCAGCCAACTCCAGTGTCTCTTTCAAGCTATGTTTGGGCTCCTGCTGCTGCTGCTTGAAACTCCAGGGTGTGTCGGTCAATTTTTGGGCTCCTGCTGCTGCCAACTCCAGTGTCTCTTTCAGCCAATGTTTGGGCTCCTGCTGCTGCTGCCAACTCCAGGGTGTGATTCATCCAATTTTTGGGCTCCTGAAGCCAACCCCAGTGTCTCTTTAAAGCAATACTTGGGCTCCTGCTGCTGCTGCTGCCAACTCCAGGGTGTGAATCATCCAATTTTTGGGCTCCTGAAGCCAACTCCAGTGTCTCTTTAAAGTAATGTTTTGGCTCCTGCTGCTGCTGCTGCCAACTCCAGGGTGTGAATCATCCAATTTTTGGGCTCCTGAAGCCAACCCCAGTGTCTCTTTAAAGTAATGTTTGGGCTCCTGCTGCTGCTGCTGCCAACTCCAGGGTGTGAATCATCCAATTTTTGGGCTCCTGAAGCCAACTCCAGTGTCTCTTTAAAGTAATGTTTTGGCTCCTGCTGCTGCTGCTGCCAACTCCAGGGTGTGAATCATCCAATTTTTGAGCTCCTGAAGCCAACCCCAGTGTCTCTTTAAAGTAATGTTTGGGCTCCTGCTGCTGCTGCTGCCAACTCTGGGGTGGGATTCATCCAATTTTTGGGCTCCTGCAGCCAACTCCAGTGTCTCTTTCAAGCTATGTTTGGGCTCCTGCTGCTGCTGCTTGAAACTCCAGGGTGTGTCAGTCAATTTTTGGGCTCCTGCTGCTGCCAACTCCAGTGTCTCTTTCAGCCAATGTTTGGGCTCCTGCTGCTGCTGCCAACTCCAGGGTGTGATTCATCCAATTTTTGGGCTCCTGAAGCCAACCCCAGTGTCTCTTTAAAGTAATACTTGGGCTCCTGCTGCTGCTGCTGCCAACTCCAGGGTGTGAATCATCCAATTTTTGGGCTCCTGAAGCCAACTCCAGTGTCTCTTTAAAGTAATGTTTTGGCTCCTGCTGCTGCTGCTGCCAACTCCAGGGTGTGAATCATCCAATTTTTGGGCTCCTGAAGCCAACCCCAGTGTCTCTTTAAAGTAATGTTTGGGCTCCTGCTGCTGCTGCTGCCAACTCCAGGGTGTGAATCATCCAATTTTTGGGCTCCTGAAGCCAACCCCAGTGTCTCTTTAAAGTAATGTTTGGGCTCCTGCTGCTGCTGCCAACTCCAGGGTGTGAATCATCCAATTGTTGGGCTCCTGAAACCAACTCCAGTGTCTCTTTAAAGTTATGTTTGGGCTCCTGCTGCTGCTGCTGCCAACTCCAGGGTGTGATTCATCCAATTTTTGGGCTCCTGAAGCCAACTCCAGTGTCTCTTTAAAGTAATATTTGGGCTCCTGCTGCTGCTGCTGCCAACTCCAGGGTGTGAATCATCCAATTTTTGGGCTCCTGAAGCCAACTCCAGTTTCTCTTTAAAGTAATGTTTGGGCTCCTGCTGCTGCTGCCAACTCCAGGGTGTGAATCATCCAATTTTTGGGCTCCTGAAGCCAACCCCAGTGTCTCTTTAAAGTAATGTTTGGGCTCCTGCTGCTGCTGCCAACTCCAGGATGTGAATCATCCAATTTTTGGGCTCCTGAAGCCAACCCCAGTGTCTCTTTAAAGCAATGTTTGGGCTCCTGCTGCTGCTGCCAACTCCAGGGTGTGATTCATCCAATCTTTGGGCTCCTGCTGCCAACTCCAGTGTCTCTTTAAAGTAATGTTTGGGCTCCTGCTGCTGCTGCTGCCAACTCCAGGGTTTGAATCATCCAATTTTTGGGCTCCTGAAGCCAACTCCAGTGTCTCTTTAAAGTAATGTTTGGGCTCCTGCTGCTGCTGCCAACTCCAGGGTTTGAATCATCCAATTTTTGGGCTCCTGAAGCCAACTCCAGTGTCTCTTTAAAGTAATGTTTGGGCTCCTGCTGCTGCTGCCAACTCCAGGGTGTAATTCATCCAATTGTTGGGCTCCTGCTGGCAACTCCAGTGTCTCTTTAAAGTAATGTTTGGGCTCCTGCTGCTGCTGCTGCCAACTCCAGGGTGTGATTCATCCAATTGTTGGGCTCCTGAAGCCAACCCCAGTGTCTCTTTAAAGTAATGTTTGGGCTCCTGCTGCTGCTGCCAACTCCAGGGTGTGATTCATCCAATTTTTGGGCTCCTGAAGCCAACCCCAGGGTCTCTTTAAAGTAATATTTGGGCTCCTGCTGCTGCTGCTGTCAACTCCTGCCAACTCCAGGGTGTGATTCATCCAATTTTTGGGCTCCTGCACCCAACTCCAGTGTCTCTTTCAAGCTATGTTTGGGCTCCTGCTGCTGCTGCTGCTGCTGCTGCTTGAAACTCCAGGGTGTGTCAGTCAATTATTGGGCTCCTGCTGCTGCCAACTCCAGTGTCTCTTTCAGCCAATGTTTGGGCTCCTGCTGCTGCTGCCAACTCCAGTGTGGGATTCATCCAATTTTTGGGCTCCTGAAGCCAACCCCAGTGTCTCTTTAAAGTAATGTTTTGGCTCCTGCTGCTGCTGCTGCCAACTCCAGGGTGTGAATCATCCAATTTTTGGGCTCCTGAAGCCAACCCCAGTGTCTCTTTAAAGTAATGTTTGGGCTCCTGCTGCTGCCAACTCCAGGGTGTGATTCATCCAATTTTTGGGCTCCTGAAGCCAACCCCAGTGTCTCTTTAAAGTAATGTTTGGGCTCCTGCTGCTGCCAACTCCAGGGTGTGATTCATCCAATTTTTGAGCTCCTGCAGCCAACTCCAGTGTCTCTTTTAAGCTATGTTTGGGCTCCTGCTGCTGCTGCTGCTGCTCCTTGAAACTCCAGGGTGTGTCAGTCAATTTTTGGGCTCCTGCTGCTGCCAACTCCAGTGTCTCTTTCACCCAATTTTTGGGCTCCCGCTGCTGCTTGCAACTCCAGGGTGTGATTCATCCAATTTTTGGGCTCCTGCTGCTGCCAACTCCAGTGTCTCTTTAAAGCAATGTTTGGGCTCCTGCCCCTCATAGTGATGCCACTTCAACTCTCTGCAATTGTGCCGCTCTGCGATTCTATTAGCGATGCCTCTGATCTGCATGTGATATTTATTCAAAGTATTATTTAACTAACCCAGCACGCATCCTGTGCGTGTTACAGCAAGGCAGAATGATTTACAACCCTATTGAGGCTCTAGGAGGCTCAGAAATAGCAGTTTTTAATAGCGATTCATCGCGAATAAATTCGGGTCGAAACGATTTTTGTCGGACAATTCTGCGAATCAGTCGAATCGAATTTTTCAAAAGTTTGCTCATCTCTAGCTGTTATGTCTAAAAAGAAATTAGAGGCACAAGAATATTGATTTAACAATTTATGTTGCATGAGCTGCATATAAAACTGGCTGTGGTAATTTTGATAGAAAAGTTTGTTCCCATGGGGGACCACCTGTCATCTTGTGGCAGCATCCCTAATGATTCTACCCTGCATTGTTTTGGGGAGGTGCCAATATGGAAGAGGCTGCCAATATGGATGAGCTTAGGAAGGTAGGCTATTGCCACTAGGCTCCCATGGGTGGCATGTGTTCCACATTTTCAGGTAAGTCTACTGATTACAGATCTCCTGACCCGTTGTATGGCTATGCAACACTTGGGGTTTGCTTTATAAACACCATCCAGCTAATAATGCTCACTCAACGCGTGGCTTTCCGCAAAGGTAACAATGTTATGAGCTCTGTATGGTCACAGCTTGTTCCTGTTGTGCGCACATGGATTGTACTTGGAGGAAATCCCAACGCTGAGGACAAGTGAACTGTGAATTGCAGGACATACAATCATGGCAGAGCAATTACTTTCTTAAATAAATAAAACAAGTTATTTCTACTTTAAGGATGTTATTTAACTTTTGCATTACATGTTTAAAGAACATACCCAGATGATGTCAGTGAGTATAATTAAAAATAATACAATATTATAAATGTGAACTTGAGAGATCAGTTCTAATGGTGTTCCACAGTGCTGAAAAATGGCAAACCTATTAGACCATTGTCTGCAGTATCTTTCCAATAAGGCGCAGAAGGTTTTATACAGTAACATTGGGGGTCATGCTAATGGTTGGGTGACACAAGATTCTCTTTGGATGAAGTGCAAAAATCATTTTAGTTTTATTTTCCCCCAAATAAATTACCTGCACTTGCAATGCAAGTGTTTTTTACAGTTACAGAACTTTTCCAATGGAGTAAAAATATATGAAAAAAATTTAAATAAAAGCACACTCCGGACTGTGCAGAAAAACTTGAGCCTAACAGCCCATAGGAAGCCCAAAAAAGTTGTATACTTTTGGGTAGCAACCCCAGCGTTTCCTCCAGGGACCAGCTGTGTTTACCAGACAGACCTGCACATCCAGTAAACCAGATTGACCACTGACACATGGACAGCTAGATCAAGGCATGCAGACTGGGTGATTAAGGGGGTTATTTAAGAAGGGATAGCGCCAGGTAATGCCTCGTAGTGGCAGGCAGCATCTGGTGAACGCCAGGTGCTGTACGGGAAACCACATTTAAGGAAGCGAATATGGTGAGCTCCTCTAACAGCGCCATGTAGCATCACATGTATTACTACAGGCGGCTCAGCGTATAGCGGCGGCGCTCTAGGCTCAGGAGCACCAGGTATTACCTTTCACCTTGTCGCTCTCCCATACATTTCAAGGGCTTTCATTTGTTTGTGTACAAATAGCGTGTTTGGCAATTACATTTTCTTTGCTCCAATCATTGTGTGACCTCTCCTGGCTGCAAACAAACACTTTTTTTTTTAAATTTTTGGGACATTTTATATTTTTATGCAGAATTGTCATTACAGGTCTGGCACTAAAGTGTTATTGTCCCAGTGTTAAAACAATGTCATTCCATGCGTTTTTGCTTTGTTACTGGTGTATATTTGTTCAAAAAAAGACTTTAATCACACACTCTATGCTACAGAGCCCAGCTTTAGAGCGCCAACTCTATGTGTGTGTTTAGTTTTTTGTTAAATATGGTATGAAGGACCGAGTGCTAGGTGCACTGAGCTGGTGCTACCTCTCGCTCACTGCAGCGTTGTACTGTTGTTAGAGCGCCCAACACACCTCACATTCATCAATGCTCGCCAGGTTACTACAGGGACCGCAGCGCTAGGTTACAGTGTCTACTAGCAGTCGCTCTAAGGCAATATGTGGTGCTAGTAGTGAGGCAGCCTCCGCGACTAATTTTGGCTTTCCAGGTTGTGCTAGGCCAAGTCAGGTTGCCCCTTGGAGAGGTTCTTCTAAGGCCGTAAACAGAGAATCATATTTCAAGTGCATTTAAAAAATGTACAGTATATTTGTGTCGAAAGAACGTCCTCAAAGCACTGAACTTAAATAATTGATCATTTTACACTAGATACTTGTTTTTTCTTTATCTTTTTTCTTTCGTTATTTAAGAGGAAGTGTTGCTGCAAACTTGGTGGTTTAACCCACTATCCTCGCTAGCCTAAATGTCCCCATGCACCTGATCATCTGTGGTCCTATATGAAAGTGTATATTAAAGGCGCTATTATCCATACCAGTTAGTAAGAGTTTTAGAGATCAGTGGAGGGCACGTCAGTGTTTCTGAATTTGAAGTGCATGCACTTTGGGATTCTTGCGCAACTTGAAATTTATTGTTGAAATTTGCTTATTATCTGTTCCTCTGTGCTTTATATTGAATAAGGTGCTGAGCTTATCCAGTGTTTTAGTATACGAGAAGAGAAAAGTTAGCCCTGTACACACAGAACATTGCTGCTATGGCTACTGCTGAGGTTAGGGAGCTCGATCAGCCTTACACCTGCCTGAGCAGTGTCCTGTCTGTATAGGGCTCAATTCTATTGGTTAAGGTAACCCATACTCTGAGGGCTGCCATCAGACTCCAGCCCTCATGGCAGTCCTACTGCAACCTGTTGCTAGTCAGCTTCTGTTCTGTATTTTAGGGCAGCATTTTGCCCAGGGACCGTGTAAAACTTTTTTAAAGCTTAGAAACAAGAAGTACTCCAGTGCTTAGGTTAACTTACGTACATAAGTGATCACACAGGGTATGACCACTGTGTACTGTGTATGTTACTAGTTGCTTGTGGTACATAATTTCTAGATTCATATTTATTATCATTCAATATACAGTAGAATATTTTCTGTATTTTATTTACTTGTTCTCCTTGTTGTCTTTTTGTAACATGCCCATCACACACATACACACACAAATTCAATAGGTTAAAGCACATTTATTGTTTTTATTCTTTCAATAATTATGTTAATGACTGATCAAAAAATGCTGACAACTGAGCACACGTTAACATCTAAAAAGAATGCAAAGTTTAGAATTGTTAGTATTATTAATAACTTGTTTTTCTATTATGTATTATGTTGTGAGAAATTTCAGAAGAGCAGCTTCACTTAAGTTTTTGGTGGCTCTAATGGGTTACTTCAGTTAAAGGGGAATAAAACCCACCAGCGACCAGCCTGGCTTTGCTCCGGGGAATCCCAAATCGGAACGTCCCGCTGTATGAAACCCTGCCACTAAAACCTTTTGCCCGGTCAGTGGCACATGCACAGGCTCTAGTCCAATCAGAGTTGTTTCGATTGTTTACAATGGGAATCCCTATCCCCTGCATCCCCCATGGTGTACGCACGCTTCTGCCCCAGCCATAGGCCTTCCCCACTGAAGGCAATCAAAGCCCATTGTAAACAAGATAAAGAGCTGTGATTGGACGAGAGCCCATGCATGCATCATTGGACCGAAGCGATGTGAGCTTCACACAGCCGGGCATTCCAATTTGGGATCCCCTGGGGGCACAGAACGAAACCTGGAAAAGTCAAATTCACAGTTTTTTCTTTCAGTCTTAGATGTCAGTTTTATATAGAGTAGGTAAGGTTCTATCTGTGTCCCCACTTGATAGATTTATCTTCACTTAAAAAGAGGATAAGGTTTGGGTTGTACTAAACTCAGAAAATTATGATTCCGTGATTTTACTTATTTCAAATGAAGTTTTACTGCCACATGTGTCTTGACCTGCCGCAAAAGGGTCTGCAGAGACCCTAACACCTAAAGGGTGGTGGGCATGAAGCCGCCAGCCTAACATGCTGACAGTTTGCTTACTCCAACAAAAATATGGGCACCCCCTCTGGCCAGGGTCTGTATCCAGCATGGCCCTTCCAGGGGTGCATCAGACCTGTGTCGAAAGGCAAAGGAACTGACATGCTGGGGGCCAGCTGCTTGGCCCTTGAACCCAGGGCACACTATCCCTTATCCACCTGGAAGTTCAGGGGAGAAGCAGTGGACACAATAAAAAACCCAGATATTTTTACACATGTGGCTGAATAGGGGGCAAACCTTTTTTTTTATAATGTACTGTGCATTATTCCATAAAGAAGAGATTGTGTGCAATAGTATGAAAAACCCAAGTGGGCAACAGAATGTTTTTCCTAATACAGTACTTGTCTGGAGTTGGGCTTTAACTAAGTAACTGCTTTCCTTAAGAAATCCTAGAATTGAAAAAAATCACTTTAATGAAAAAAAAAAAAAAATGATAAATCACTTCATCTGAAGATTGTTTCTGTAATTTCCATCGAAGGTTAAGGAACTAGAAGAGAAAAAAAATGAACTTCAAAATTAAAGATCTGGCTTTGTGTATGTTTTTCATTATGCAACAAAAGATAACCATTTTCAAGAGATATTTTAGGACAATTTTTCTCAAGGTCTAAAAGTGCCCTTTTTAAAAATGATGATGGTTGATCCCATGGACAGCTCAATCATATAGAAATAACTGAAGAATACAGAGCAGTTAGGAAGACACTTGATGTTTTGGGGTGGGGTTCCTGTATATTGCTATAGAGTTTCCATTTAACACTAAATTTACCCTAATTTACAAGCACAAAACAACATCCTTACCACATAAAAAGTTATCACATTTCCCTTTGCATTTAGAACAGCGTTTTCCAGTCGCATATGGCGTGTGGATCTTATTCATCATATTTCCCCTAAAAAAGAATATAGGGCAATCTTGAAAGTGCTGTTTTCTTATTCATTTAAAATTAATTACCTGGAACACATCAAAATAAATAAACATTTAGCTATGTGTATGCTATTGTCTTGATATTGATTGATATGGAGACAAAGGACCTTATTTAAGATGTGCACCTTTTAGTATCATCTTTGTGTCCATAGTGCCAGCTTCAGAGTGCTGGCATTCCCGTCTTATCTGGCGCTGTGCTGTGGACTACATTGGTGCCAGCAGTAGCTGTGCTGAATGCTACTAATTAGCTTTGATTGTTACACTTAGGTATTGGCCAGCCTCCTGTATTTTTTGCCTTATAAGACACACTTATTTTTCCCCAAATGTGAGGGGAAAATGTCAGTGTGTCTTATTGGGCAAATGTAAATAAACAAAAAGGAAACTCACCTTTCCATCTGTTGCCCGCTGCTGGCCAGGCCCCCACAGCCACAGAAGGCCAAAAGATAGAGGAACGGCAGGCGGGCCGGCAGGCAGGGCAACCGATCCCAGTGGAACATGCATGGAAAGACAGAAAGAAAAAAAAGAACAGAAGGACTGACAGTAAGAAAGGATTACCCAATGGCCAATCTGCCCCTGGCTGACATCCTTAGCCCCATTTACTGCATGGCCCTGCATCCTGAGGGGTAGCGAGAATGAGGTTCGCCCTCCCAAGTTGCAGGGGCCCCGGCGCCTGCCCGAGTATGCCCAGTGTTAATGCCTGCACCCCGTGCAGTGTTAGCTTTCCTCCACACATATTGTTTGGAATTTCAAAAAGTTTAACTTTTGTCTCATCTGACCAAATCAAATTTTTTATTTTTTTTAGCTATATTGCTTTGAGATCATATTAGTGTGCTTTCTTGCCATGATGTTATTGTGGTGTTATCGCAACAATATCATAATGTCGTCCTGGTTTCACCAGCTGGTTCAGATTGTCTTGGTTATCCCTACCTATCAGCATGTTTTAGTTTGTTCTATTTGGGTACCGCATCTCTGAATGTATTGGCCTGGTTTTGGAGAGCTTTCAATGTGTTTGTTTCGTTGTCTTGTTGACACCATAGGTCTGCTGTTGGATTACTTGATTGCTTCCATCTAATTGGGATAATGTTTTTGAGATGCACAGTGCCAAATGCGTAGTAAGGTTAAATGGAAGTACATTGAGATTATTCTTTAATTAATGGTATAACGTTACCCCAAAACTTAGTGACTGCAGGACAATGCAACTGTATCACCCTGAGTCAGATTTACACCACCAGCAGGATTTCTTTTCTATTTTCTTATTGTAGTCAGAGGTGAGTGTATTGTGGCTTGTGATTTTAAGTTCCCATAATGTATGGTTTATACTAGTTTTTATATCGGTTTCACATTTATTTAATGGTCAATGTCAGGAAGGGGCATGTTTAATAAGGGGCAGGATTTATATTACTTTATAGATTGTGCTGAGGACAGGTAGATAAGTTGTTGTGGTTGTGAAGGAAGAGATCCTTAAATTTTGTGGATGTACATTGGCCCTTGTGTCCGATATTGAGGAATTTATATTAGCTATGAAGTTGGATCAAGGAGAAGGTGGCCAATTGTGAAATGCTGAGTAGTTCTGCTATTTTCTTACTGTCTATATTTTCTGTATCGGTAACGCACAGAAATAATCTTATTGTGGCTGGTGCCTTAGTGTCTTTTGAAAGAATTGTGTATTTGTATAGGTGTAGGTTTGGGTTGTGGGTAATTGTGGTCATTAAAACTGGAATTGATCTGATAGCTCTGTCCCTTCTTAAAGTAAAAAATGTACAGAGAGTACTGACTAGTTTGTTAGTTGTTAGTTTTTTCTGTAATGAGTTTTGCATTTCATGTACTGTATGTATTGTAGTTTCCCAGAGACGGACAAGTTAAATCCGTGCTCAAATATTTTGTGGGTTGGAGCACCATTTTACGCTGCATTGGAGCTGATTAGCCTCCTAGTAAATATAATGGTTTGGAGCACCCAATCCACCAGAATTGGCCTACGTAGTTTTTTAGTTTCCTTGGTATGCTATGTCCCCAATAAAATCTGGTTATAAATAAGTTTAAGCCCTTGAAAAGGTGTAAGGGATGGAAATAGGGAGGATTTGCATTTTTACTAAAGAGATTCTGCCTCACAGATTTTTAGATGGAGACGTTCTAGATGTTTCCATGACTGAAAAAGTATGGGTATAAGTATAATTATTAATAGGATCTCAAGGTGGATATTGAAGAACAGAGGAGAAAGCGGACATCCCTGCCTAGTTCAGTTTTTTGGAGGGTTTGGAGATCATACATTTCTCTTCTTATTGTTTGATTATTGTAGAGGGCCATGATTTTATCTATCAGTGTTGTCTCGAATCCAAATTTTAAAAGTGCGGCTTCCAAGAATTGCCACGAAACCCTATAAAATTCCTTTTCAATGTCGAAAGGATTATTGTCAGCGCAGGCCATACCCACCTGCTTTATGGAGCCTGGTGTTTGTGTGGCCCAACCAGTAAGAAGCAGCGGCTCAAACATGCTGCACTGGCCCGCTGCAGTGGCAGCAGCTGGAGCCCAAAAGAAGATGGAGGAGCGTCGGGCGCTGTCCCCGCCGCTGCTATCACTGTCTCTTCAGGCAGCGATGGGCCGCTCCTCCATCTTCCTCTGGCCTCTCGCAGTGTGGCAGGCAGCCCGGGCAGCGACGCGGGAGCGCCCGAAACATGTGAGTTTACGTTTTTTTTTTCACATTTACCTGATAAGATGTACTGCAATAAGTGCATCTTATAGGGCGAAAGATGCAGTAGCTATGTTGACTCACAGCTGATTTAAAGCACTCCCATTTGTCATATTTATCCTTATTCTTCAACAGATACTCCCAGTCAATATCCTGAAGTGCAGCCTAGAACCTGGGGAAGTAGGCCCTCTTGAAATTTAGTTTTTGCCCTTCTGCCAGAGAAGGTTTTTTACAGTTTTTGTTGAATGAACTATTATTGCCACTTTTACCAGGTTTTTTTTATAAACCATTACCATCTCTACAAAGTTCTCATCATTTTCAGATCCAGTAGAGCATCACCCCTAGTATGTCACTCCACAAACTAGCTCACATATTAATATAATGTACAGATGTAGTATTTAAACATAAATGTATTATTCATTATCAATGTCATCTAATAATCTCTACATATTTAAGCATAAAAAAATGAAAAGAAAAAAATAGCGCTGTAGGATTGATAAATCATTTTCTTTTTAGGACTGAGTATTTTTTGCACAGATAAGGTAAGTATCATTTTTATCTGATGAGTTTAACCCCTTGCTTGGGGCTTCTCCAGGAATGTAAAAAAAAATTCTGAGTCTGGGTAAATACAAAATAACGTACATATGTATACGTTGAGCACAGAGCTCTTGTTGATCTTAGCCTTGCCAGCAATTGTTGAGCATAAGTCACAATTATTCCACCCATCAAGCACCTCTCAGAGCCTCACAGTTGTTGGAGGTGAAACTCTCTATCAGGGTTTCGAAACTCAACCTGCATTTGTTGGGGATTGTTCAGATAAAAATGGTGGTATGTTTAGATACCTGATAATAGGCCCTTCAAAAAGTCCTCCGTGACTTTTTTCTAATCTGATTTAAATATTATTATTAATATTATTGTTTTTTATATTGAGTCTTCTTATTCCGTAGCGATGTACACAGTATAATTACAGACAAGGTAAAGCATACTGTACAAGAACCAATAAAACCTAGATGCTAAATAGTTCAAACCAAATGTTGTGAGAACAGGAGACAATAGAAAAGAGAGCCCTGTCCTTGTGAGCTTACAAAGGATAGGGGGTGGAGACAACAGTAGAGGATATGGTTACTAAAACCCTGAAAAGCCTAATTTACATAAATTCATTTTCTGAGCTCCCACAGACCTTAAACGCAATGGACTAGATGACCACATTCTAACAAAAAAAGAAATGCCGGTCATCTTGTAACTTGAGGTCCCCTATTTACATTTGGCCCATTGATGTGGGGCCTGCTAGCAGTTGTGCCTATTTTGTGATCAGTTTGTGAATTTGTATATTCTAACCATGTGTGGAAATAGTTGAAGGTTTTGTCCAGGTTAAGCATAAAATCAAAGCATTGTTCCCCTATCTCCTATCCAGCTGTTTCTTTCTGCTGTGATGCTGCATAAAGCTGTTCTATTCTAAATTCTAGCACATTTTATTTGCACCACCTTTTTTTACACTGAGCAATAGATGAAACTCCACCCTTCTGCATCATTTAATGCGAACCATTACCTGTGTCTGCAAGCAGGGACCTACACACCATAGAGGCAGAAGAGACAGCTGCTACTGGGTCCTTGGGAGAAGCATCTGTGGCAAAAGCTTCTTCAATCAGTATTAATTGCTGTGCATATTAATGCTTGGTATATAATGCTGAATGAATTGAATATCAGGCATTTCCCCCCGGCGTACGGAGGGGCTGCACACATGAGTGGTGCAGGGCCTGCACATACACTATGAGATCAAAAAATGAGATAAAGATTACTGGCAATACTAGGAGACTATGTGATACTCTGTCAGAAGATTACCCCTCCTCCTCCTCTGAGGTATAAAAGCATTGCTCCGGCCGAAAATGTCAGAAGTTGGGGGACTCATGATCCTCTTCCCTCCAGGTGCCAATGGGACATCTATCAGACACCCCGCCAGCAATATTTGCAACAATGCAGTGATGGACCATGATCAGGAAAGGTAAGTAGCAGTTGATTAAGAATATTAAACTATTCAGAAATATGTATGTCTTTGAAATTTATCTTTGAACTGGTAAGGGCCCCATGACTCCTATTACATTTCATTATCCAAACCACAAATGAACAGGGTGTGAGGCTGGAGGGCCATAGCAGTTCGGCACTTGTGCCCTGGAATTACCAGTCCCTATGTCTGGTTTTCAGGGTTGGTAAGCTTTGGGGGGGGGGGGGGCACACATTTATTCTTTGTGTACATCCCGTCCCATTCCAGAAGATATCCTTACTCATGGGTTATTCATCTTCAGATGTCATGTGACTGCAGAGCAGAAAAAGTGTCCCCTCCCGGCCTATATATACCGAGGCTCCTGCCACAAGACCCCAGGTGAACAGGGTCATTGACCCTATGAACCTGTTGAGCTATTCCCCACCCATTCTGTATTACTATAATGCCTCCCAGCCTTGGCTGTAGCGTTCGCGTGATGGTAGACAGCACCGTTTTAGGTGCCAAGAAGCTATGCTCCGCCGCAACTCCCCCACCAAAGGGTAGACGGTTTAGGCTATGGTGAGCCTTATGGGATGCCCTGCCTGCTTTTGTGTACCTGTCTCCCTTTCCATCTATAGTGGTTGTCTCCCCTCGTTCCTCTAAATCTCCTTGGGGAAGAAGGGGGGGGTGTTTATTTATTACATGCAATATTGTGTGGCACCTTTGGGTTTTATGTTCTTTTTTATTTGGAGCGCATAGGCAGTGTTCCGCGTTTAATTTGATAGACCTGTATCTATTTTTGTGTTTCTGTACACCGCCGGGGCCGACATTTACTTCAGAATTCTACCAGTGCAGCCATTGGCTGTCCAAGTCATGTGAGCGCGTTCCTTCGCACTCTTCGGAGGGAGGTGGGTGGGGCGAGTGACGCATTTTGCGTCGCTCCCCCGTGAGGTGTATGTCTCGCCGCCATTTTGTCTCAAATGACGCTCCCGTGTGTGGCCTGTAAGTGCCCTGGCGGGTTTTTTTTTTTTGGGTTGTTTAATGTTACATTCTTGTGCTTACGGGATTTTATCTTGTCTTTTAGGCCTATAGAACTAGTGGTTTCTCCCGGCCTTTAGTTTTCATTAAGGGAATTTATCTTATATTCTAAATCCTCCCACTTCCCTTGCGGTGGATAGCGGGCATCCCGAGTTTGCTTTGACATTACTCCCATTTGGCCTTGCGAGCCATAATAATCACCATATGGAGGCTTCTCAAGACAACGAGTCCGGGGTTCCTTCGGGACAAGGCCGGTTCTGTACTGATTGTGGGATTTCCCCTGTACCTGGCGACTTCAAGGTCTGTCTCTCCTGCGCCCAGCAGACTGTTGCGCGGTTGTCTGGCATGCCCCTGCTGAGGGCCGCTTCCCCTGAGACCTTGCCTGCTCCCTCTCTCTTGTATTCGGCTCCGGTTGTGGCTCATGTTTCTGAGGATGCCCAGTCTGAATTCGCTACTATATTGGCTGATCTGGAGAGGCGAATGGGTCGTTATGAGCAACGCAAAGCTATTGGCAGGACACGGCATTTGATGGATAATTCCTATGTTTGCCCTATGACTTCTGAAGCGCTGGAAGACATTGTTGGTTTTTCCTCAGAGGGGGAATTATTCTCTGAGTCTGAATCTGAGGATCACAATAGGTCTTTTGATGAGCCTAGGACTGGGTCCAAGCCTTGGGATGCAGCTGATACTGGCTTATTGCCCATTTATTGAAGTGCTTGAAATATCTCCCCATGCAGCAGCAGGGAGAATTATTTTGTTGTGCTAAACCACGCTGGGAATTCCCTGCTCAGGCTCATTTTAACAATCTTGTTTTGCATGAATGGGAGAAGCCCAGCAGACTTCCAGGTGTACCTAAGAGCTGGGACAAGAGGTATCCCTTTCCCCTGGATACCTCTAAATTATGGTGTTCCCCTCCTGAGGTAGAGGCACCAATTCTGGGATTATCCCACACCTCTGTGGTGCACTCACCTGACACTACCACCTTAAAAGACGTGGAAGACCGGCGCATTGATCAGCTGGCCACACATGGTTTTGCCTGTGCGGGGACCACTCTGCACCCTGTGTGTGCATCTGCTAATACTACTGTGGCAATTAGAAGACTGATCAGAAGTGCCTTGGAGGGTGGTTCTGCGGCATTAGGCAGAGATGTATTTAACTGGCTTATGTATTGTGACAAATTTACTTCTTATGTTCTTGCTGCCCTAGAAGATGCCTTTAGAATGTGTGCCAGAACCTCTGCCTTGCTGGTTGCCTTACGCCGTTCTGTTTGGCTGCGCCAATGGATGGCTGATATTGCTGCTAAGAAGGCTTATACCGGGGCCCCTTTTAAAGGACTGCGCCTTTTCGGAGAACGTCTGGATCTGTTTGCCAAGGAAGGTAAGCTGCCTCAACGCAAGAAGCCACTCAGGCCCTTTCGGGGACCCAGGGTTGCTCTCTCCCCCTTTTATTCCTCCAGAAGAGGAAGGGGAGCTCCCCCAGCGGGAGGCCGTGGTGAGTCATGGGGCAGAGGCAGAGGACGTGGCAGGCCGGTCTTTCCTGGGGTTTTAAGCCAAAATCCTCTCCCAAACCACCGCAGGCATGAAGGGACGCCCTCACCCATCCAGGTGGGGGGACGGCTTCGGTTTTGCTCACATCTGGAGACGTCTTGTCTCAGACCGGTGGATTCAGGAGGTAGTCTCCTCCGCCCCCAAGATTCACAAAATCACGGATGGCTCAGGACCCCCTGTCAGCTCAGTATCTGTGCTTGGCTGTCCAAAATCTACTGGTTTTGGGGGTCATTTGCCCTGTCCCTCTGTGGGAAAAGGGCATGGGCTATTATGGGCTATTATCTTTTCACTGTTCCAAAAAAGGACGGATCAGTCAGGCCTATCCTGGATTTAAAGTTCCTCAACAAATTTGTCAGGTTCAGGCACTTTCGCATGGAGACTCTGCGTTCTGCCATAAATTCTCTTCGCCCAGGGGACTTTTTGGCCTCTATAGACATCAAGGATGCTTACCTTCACGTGCCAATTTTTGCAGGCCATCAAAAATTTCTCAGGTTTGCAGTGGAAGATCAGCATTACCAGTTTGTGTCTCTGCCATTCAGCCTTACTTCAGCTCCCTAGGTGTTGACCAAGGTGTTGGCGGGAGTAATGGCTCTGCTGAGGTCTCAGGGCATTCGCATTCTTCCTTATCTGGACTACATTCTTGTAGCTTCCCAGACTTTACGACAAGCAGAGTTGGATGTTCGGACGGTCATCTCCACTCTGGAAAAGTTTTGATGGGTGATCAATCTTCTCAAATCTTCCCTGTCTCCTTCCAGAATAAAGACTTTTCTGGGAATGACTCTGGATACCTCTCAAGTCAAAGTATTTCTCCCTCAGCTGAAGATAGAGGATCTTCAGGCGCAAACACAGCTTCTTCTGTCTTTTCCCCATCCATCCATCAGACAGGCTATGCAGCTGGTGGGCCTGATGGTGTCCAGCTTCGAGGCTGTCCCATACGCTCAGTTTCACATGAGGCCTCTCCAGGTTCATCTCTTGTCTGTGTGGGATCAGGACCCAGGATCTTTGGACCAGGTTTTTGTTCTGCCCCCTCTGGTCAGACGGTCTCTGTCATGGTGGCGGGACCCAAGGAATCTGCTTCTGGGCAAATCTTTTCTGACTCCGTGCTGGGAGGTGGTCACCACGGATGCCAGCCTGACAGGTTGGGGGGGGGGGAGTTTGGAGGTCTCTGAAATTCCAGGGGCAGTGGGGTCCTCAAGAGGCCTATGACCCAATCAACATTCTGGAACTGAGGGTAGTAAGATTAGTGCTTTACCAGCTGACCTTGCACCTTCGGGGTCTGGCAGTTCAGATTCGCTCAGACAACAAGACAGCGGTGGCTTACATCAATCATCAGGGAGAAACCAGGAGCAAGAAAGGTTTCAAGGAAGTATTTCTGATTCTGTACTGGACGGAGGACAATGTTCCCTGTATCTCGGCGGTGTACATTCCGGGAGTGGAGAATCTGGAAGAAGACTCTCTGAGCAGGGGGGCCTCCCGCATGGGGGAATGGTCCCTCAGCAACGGGTGTTTCATTCTCTGTGTCTCCGCTGGGGTCAGCCGGATGTGGATCTCTTTGCTTCATGTCACAATCACAAGCTCCCAATTTTTGTATCCCTGTCACAGGATCCCCTGGCCCTGTCAGTGGATGCTCTGACAATGTCTTGGAAGAGCTTTCAGCTCCTCTGCTGGGCAAGGTACTGCGCAAAATAGCCCAGGAGGGAGTGCCAGCCATTCTGGTGGCCCCGTGTTGGCCAAGAAGAATTTGGTTCGCAGAAATCGTACAGTTGGCGGTAGATCAGTTCATGCTGCCCCTGGTGCCAGACCTGCTCACTCAAGTGCGGCTTCGCCACCCCAATTTACAAACGCTGGCTTTGACGGCCTGGCTGCTGAAGCCTCCATCTTGATGGATAAGGGGTTGCCGGCCTCTGTAGTTAATACCATGATCAGAGCTAGGAAAAAGTCTTCTTCCACCATTTACTACCGGGTTTGGCGTGCTTACATTGATTTGTGTGAGTCCAGATCACTTCCATGTCGGGTGTTCTCAATTCCCAGGATTTTGGAGTTCTTACAAAATGGTTTGGATATGGGTTTTCAGCTTAGTACGCTGAAGGGCCATATCTCTGCTCTTGCTGTGTTTTTCCAAAGGTCTTTTGCTCAGCTTCATCTGGTTAATACCTTCTTTCAAGGTGTCCTCCACGCAAGCCCATGTTACCTGTTTGGGATTTGAACTTGGTTTTGTCTGCCATGCAGGGGTCTCCCTTTGAACCTTTGCAGTAGGCGGCTTTATCCACTCTCACGGTCAAAGTTCTTCAGGCAGCAGTGGTTTAGACTGTTTGTTGCCACCTTTGGGGATCCCACCCTACCTTACGGACACTGCTATTGGATGTCCCATGAGTAAGGATATCTTCCGGAACGGGACGGGATGTACACAAAGAATAATACAATTCTGTGATTACCTGTAGAATTGATATTGTTGGTGTACATCCCGTCCCTTTCCGCCCCACCCATGTTGATCTTGTTACCTCTTTATGGTGATTGTTGATTATTTCTCCTGGCTTTTGTTAACTGCTATTTAAATACTGGTGTCTTGTGGGAGGAGCCTCGGTATATATCGGCCGGCAACTTTTTTTGCTCTGCAGTCATGTGACATCTGAAGATGAATAACCCATGAGTTAGGATATCTTCCGGAACGGGACGCGATGTACATCAACAATATCAATTCTACAAGTGAGTAATCACAGAATTGTATTTTTTTCTATTTTCTTCAAAATGGAGTGGGAGGGTCTTTAAAATAATATACCCACCCCAAAAAATTAAGAAAAAAATGTGTGGTCCGAGGCAAGGCTTTTATACCTCAGAAGAGGAGCCTCTGAGGGTTGACCCACACATGACTTACACATCACAGGAGGGGAGGGGGTGGAGGGAGGTTTTCTCACATCCCAATCCCTTCCTGTGACCTATAGAGTCAAGTGGGGGGCTAAAAGAGAAACTCCGCCACTCATGCATGCCCCCCTGGGTGGACAGCCGAGACGGTAGGAGGCGGATCTTGTGCCCATTTGACTACTGTCACCACCAAAAGAAGATGGCGAAGTAGTCAGAGAAGAGCCCTGAAGATCATAGGATGTCCTGTCACATGACCTTGAACACTGCAGGACCTGAGGAAGATTGTACCCAGCAAGAAGAAAGAAAATGGGGAACATTACCAACAATACATTTTTGTGTGTTTGTTTTTGTTACACTTGGGGTAACCTAGTAAGCGGTCCAGAGGACTTCTATACCGGTTCACAGGGTAGGGGGGCCTCCCTTTAACTTGTCAGCCGGGGTTGCAAAAGAAAAACAGAACCCATACCAAATGCTCTTATGTCTGGTGCCCAGGCTAGTTGGCAAATTATTATTATTTTTAGTATTTTTATAATTATTAATTATTATTGTTGATTTATATAGCGCCATTATCTTCCATAGTGCTTTAAAGGGTATAAGTACAGACAAGGTAAAACAAATAGTACAGGGACCAGTACAAACTAGATATGATTACAGATATCCCCAAATTATACCCCTGAATTCTTAGAAACACTTAAATAGGATGTGAGTCTGAGATCCTGCCATTTGTCTATGGTAAACAGACCATGCCCCATGAATACAATAGACTATATTCACACCTAGCTACCAACAAGGTACCTCAATAGCTGAGGTGTGCTTTGAGCTGCAGGTCCTTTCCTCTTGAAAAGGCTTCCTTGAATTACTGATTAGGTTGGACCCCGACTCAGACATTCAAACACGCATGCATTGGTTGATATTTATGAAGTGTGATGTAACTCCTGAAATATGAGTTATAACTATATAAATGAGAGAGTCTTATTCAGGATTATAAGACCTTTCATATGATATTAAACATGGCATATATGTATTGGCCAGAGATTGATAGTATCAGACTCTGTATGGTATGAGTTTGTTAGTTACAATATGATAACATGTACATTGTGGGAATTATATTACTTTATTGAATATTTATATAATCTCATAGAGGCGGGTGTTATGCAGATCCTTTAGACACACCCAGGAGGCTAGGAATTCTGGCACACCCCCTAGTTTTAGTAGATTAAGAAGCTGGTTGCAGGGATATGCGGTCGATGAATGGGCCCCCCTACCTAAATCATAATGGCTAAGTATCTACCTATGATCTCCTCCTCTCCATTATAACATTTATTATACTGTAACTAACTTATAACTTATCATAACTTATACGTTGCAAATGTAACAACTGCCGGTAGCATTTTAGGTGATCTGGGGAAACTTTGGATTAGTGAAGGTTATTTGCTGTGCTGGTTAGTAAATAAACATCTATACATCTTACTGTTTGGGGGTTCGGCTAATTTCTCACACAACAGATTGTATGTGTAAGGTATTTGTTGAAATATTTCATCTTGGGACACCACTGGATGTGTGAGGATAGCCTCAGTGACCATTGGTTTGTATCAGATTGATGGCTTTTGAGCTGATGTGATTTTTAATATCTGCGATATTTATAATATTAATATCTGACAGAAATACTGGAGATTAATGCGCAGCAAATATTAATATTCAGCAGGCATTTCTAACCAGCTTGAAGCTAAAAAGAAATGCCAGCTACAAAAATCTGATCTCGCCCATCTTCCCCTCTCTCCCGATTCAGCAGACAATTTTTCTTGATTGTAAATTTATTTAAAAAAACACTAATGTTTGATATCTGATAATACTCACGCTGGACAGTATTGGCAGACATAGAAGTATTGAAATGACAAGTTTTTACATTTTCGGAAAGCACATCCAAGTAGAGATGAATTTGACCAAACAACCTAAAATAAGAAAATCAGAGAAAAGCCAGGGTCCACATACAGTGTATGACTGAAATAACAGCTAACAAGACAGGAGTCAAATGCATCTTTTACAACTACTCAGGCAAACATCATTAATGGATGTTACAAATCTAGGTTTCATGAATGTGTCCCTTGCATTTCCAAATTATCTGGCCTGACTTGCCTAAGTTGCCCTTCCACTTTTACCAGGGTGCAGTACGCTTTCCCTGACTTTCTTCCTTAACTAAGAATACAGCCTGTTCCTGTCCTTGTTCCTGTCGTTACCCATTCAGTTTTCTTGCTTACCCACCATTTTCATTGTTTTCTTGTATGCTAATTGTTGTCATCCAAACCAACCTAGGGGATGCAGTCTGAAAGTGAAATTTGAGACTGGACATAAGTAGTTGAGGAAAAGTTTCAGTGGTTTGCATACCACACAGTGTTATGGATACACCACCTTTCTTGTGGCAGAGCAGGGGACCAGATCACCCTACTCTGGCCCATCATGGCCAGTACTAACAAGGTAGGTCTGTGCTCTGAGCAGCATTCGTTGAACAGAACTAAAAAACAGCGGCCCGCTGACAGGCGTAGCCGGCCTGCCCGCTCCCACCATGCCGGCATTTTTTTTTTCAGATGAGCGATTCGTGAAAGTTCGATTCGGGCGATCCCGAATTTCTTGGGGAAATTCGGCGAATCGCCCGAATCGAACTTTCAAGAAGTTCGCTCATCTCTATAAAAGATATTTACTAAGGGTAGTCACATTTTCTTTCTATGCACTCAATGCTTACAATTAGTAAAAAAGAAATCAATAGATCACAGCATGAAAAAAGTCAGCTCTACCTTGATTATGGAGTCAGAATCCAAGTAGAAAATCCAATCGGCTCGGCAGGAGCGCTCCACTCCAACATCAGGCACAACACAAAGTATTGACAGACAAAAGCGTTTCCTCATTAAAATCCAAAGACCTTTATTCCAATTCAATAGTAAAAAAGCATGGTGCAGACATAAATCCCCCAGTAAAATACACGTATGTCTACGCGTTTCAAACCCCGCAGGTTTTTACTCATGACAATATCTCCGATGCATTCAAAATCATTATATATATATATATATATATATATATATATATATATATATATATATGTAATTTTACTCTCACTGAACAGTGTTAGAAACTAAACTATTATTCAAACTGCATGTAATCTTTTAACCCTATGCTCCCTGAATTGTGGCAGTTTTCCTAGATAGATTAAACCTGGCCCTGCACCCTATCTTGTGCAGAGATCCACATCCCATCTGTGATTCAGACCTTTATGGACCCTAAAGGTCTGAATCACAGATGGGACGTGGATCTCTGCATAGGGTTAAAAGATTACATGCAGTTTGAATAATAGTTTAGTTTCTAACACTGTCCAGTGAGGGTAAAATTACAGGTGTAAAACAATCATGGGATATGCAACAAAATAATATATGGATATATTATATCTTTATTTGCTGTTAAAAGTTTTCCCTGTTAGTTTCTGAACATTTGTCCTTCTTTATTATGATAGCTGATTGCACCATGGGGACTGATAAGTAAGAGCTTGTATTTATTTAATATTACGTACCTATTGATTTCAGTCCACTTGAAGCCTGGAGTGCAATACAGACTGTGAGGTGTCTCTTTAAGAATACCTAGATGTGAGTTTTGACTACTGGCCTCTATCTGAGCAAGTCACTGCTAGATTCCCCGTCACTCTAACATATCTGTATACCGTGAGATGAAAGTAATGACGGAGGTGATCTGTGGATGGGGGTACAACAGTGGGAAGAAGGGGTATGTGTAATATAGAATGTTTTGAATTTAAATCATTTTGCACTGATGGAGCTGCACACTGGTTGTAATTAGATATGTTAATGAGATTGCCCACTCGGGGTGTGGTCTCTGCTCTCCAGCTACTATGTAATGATTGTAAATGCATTGGAGATATTGTAATGAGTAAGAACCTGCGGGGTTCGAAACGCATAGACATACGTGTATTTTACTGGGGGATGGGGGATTTATGTTTGCACCATGCTTTTTTACTATTGAATTGGAATAAAGGTCTTTGGATTTTAATGAGGAAACACTTTTTGCTGGCAATACTTTGTGTGCATAAAAAAAATCAATAGCCCATAATCAAATTATTTCTAGTCAATTCTTGGAAACCTTGGTTGATTCTTTAAATCACATTTTTCATTATTTAGTCATTGTCTACTTTGAAAAAGCTTTTTGGTATGCTTTTGGATCTTGTCCAAGTGGACCTACAATTACAATGTATATGGACTTAAAGTAGCACTATCACGAAAAAATGAGGCAATAGTAGAAATCCCTATAAATATGCTGGATGGCAGGAGGAGGGATCACTTATATGCCCGATATCAAGAAATAACCAGCCAGGCTTGTTTTCTATTTTTATTAATGGAAGGAAGAGGAAATTGGGTGACAGGTTTTGTCACCCCAATACACTAAACCTGTCACCCCTGGATTTTATTCCTGCCAGGAGAAGAAAACCACAAGCTTGGTGGGAGTTTTTTTTTCAGTTTGGGTTTATAAATGACCCCTCCTCTCATCAGCCAATGTGTTTATATGGGTTTTCAATACCACACAATTTTGTGATACACCTCCTTTAAGTCTATACACTTTGATAAAACAATATACATATTGTTTCCAATAAGTATCATCTTACATTTGATATGCTGCATGCCCTCTTAACTGGGCTTCATTCTTCTCCACAACAAGGTAAATTTAAATGTAATGGAAGAATAAAGAAAGTGAATGACCTTTAACTAATAGGATAAATTAGTGAAGGATGGAAGGAAAATCGAGCATGAGCGAGCCCATAGAGAGTTACTTACAGGAATAGAATAACAGCTAGAGATGGGCAAACCTGAACCACAATGTTCGGGTTCGTACTGAACTTTGCGAGTTCAGGTTCCCAAATCCGAATACGGACTTCAGCCAGAAGTCAGTGTTTGAGTTCGGCGTCCGGCCCGAACATGAAAAAGCTGGTTGATGGAAGCTGCTGTGACATACCTAGGCCCGCCTCTCTTCTCTCAGCGACAGTAGACAGCAGCAGAAGCAGGATTTGAATCTAGAAGAAACCTAGAAGTGTCCTCACTCAGAATCAAATGCTGCTGCTGCTGCCGCTGCCAGAATAGGATTGGGCAGAGGTAAGTCACAGAAACGCGCTTGTGCTGCACACTCTGCTGCCCCCTCCCACTACAACCATCCCCCAAAGGTTGCTTTCAATGGGGACCAGGATTGGGTCCCCGAACATTACATTTACTTAAAGTTCAGCCGAACTCGCCCAACCCAAACTTTGGGGGTTTGCCCATCCCTAATAATGGCACAACCTCTAATTCCCTTGCAATTTACAGAATGACAAAGGGGGGAATATCGATTGTATTGGGAAAACCTGGAGTACAGAAAGCATGAACCCCAGTTAAGAGGACATGTAGCATATCAAATGTAAGTAAAGATGATATTTACTGGAAACAATATGTATATTGTTTTATCAAACTGTATAGATTATAGTCCATGTTCATTGTAATTGTAGGTCTCCTTTGTTCTGAACAAGATCCAAAAGCATTAATAGCTAAATGCTGAAAAACTGGTGCCTTTTTATATGAGAAAGAATAAAGAAATTTTATTTTTAACAAGCAACCAAGTATTGAATAGACATAATTTGATTCATGGCCTATTGATATTTTTAACTAATTGTAAGCTTTAAGGGGATATAAGGGGGATATTACCCTTAGTAAATATCTGTTTGTACTTCAATTCTAGGACCCCCTCAAAGCTGTCTTATAACTAATTCAGCCACAGCCTGATAAACTCTACATTCTAATTAAGACTTTAAGTACTTGCAAGATGGGTGCCTGGGATTGGTTACAATGTGTTTCAGGGGTCTGATCGCTGAAGACAAAACCTGAACACTGACATTTAATAGCAGGGAAAGTGATTGATAATGGGTTGTACACGTTGATTGGTTGGGTGGAAAAGGGGTGAGGAATAAATATTGATGCTCAATAAAAGATGGGGGGGTGGGTGAAGGGCAATTTGTTTTATATGTATTTTTATTAATTGTATAGTAATTGTATATGACTTGGATTGGGGTGGAAATGGTTCTTGAGGGCAAATTAAAGCAGCCCTCCCCTGCCCTCCAGACTGCACATGAACCCAGTAATACCTAGATACTTACCTTTTTCTTGTGGTGCTCCATGCCACAGGGGGTGAGAAGGAGTAGGTTGTGGTCCATGCAGAGAATTTTAACATTGAAGATGATAACATTATAATTAATTTCATGTTGCTGAATTTGGGGATGTATCACTTATAATTGCTGACTGGGCACCAGGAAAGTAAAATGCAGATTATGTTGCTGGGTTGTGAAAGGAGGATTATTATTTAATTGCTGGGTGGGGAATGAGGAGAAAGTAGTCTTGCGGGATTAGTGGGGATTACTCGGTTAAAATGATTTAGTGGGCAATAAAAAAACAAAAGGTTACCTAACTTTTGTCCAGCACAGCTTATGAGGGCTGATTCTGAACCCAAGCTGTAGCCAACGCATCCTGCAACCTCCGGGACCGAAACATGTAGATGGCCTTGATGGCTGGTCAGGATCCCCACTGCCCCACATTCTTCATTAATTGCAATGCCGGCAGTAGGCCAAGGTCTGTCACACCCCCTCCATTTACTACAATGGGACAGCCATGCCACTGTGACAAATGGCATGTCACAGCACGGAAGCACCGATGTATGGAGTTTGTAGCCTGGCACTGCGGGCTGCGGCAGGGGCTCAGTTCCACCGGTCAGGCCTGCCAGTAGACTGCAGTACTCGTTGGCTGGTCGTCCACCCCCACTTCTAGAGCTCCTCCCTGCTTTGCTGACCGTCACCAACTTTATCCCCAGACAGCCAGTCTGACACTTTGCAGTGCCCTGCACACTGGCCTGTGCCAAATATTTGTTAGCCTAGTAGGGATCTGCTGTCATAAGTGCATGTGTGGATTGGGGGCATCATCCTGGTGGAATGAAAACTTGGCCGGTGTGGCTAGGTTTTTAGCCCCAGTCTTTCCATGACCATGGCTAACACTCAACATCTGCAATGTTGGCAAAATACGTGCAGTCTCAATATCAATGTGGAGGGTGCAAAGTGGTGCTATTAATAATTTTAATATTATAACCTGATTTGTTGTGCTTACTGCTAATAACTTTGTGATTACTTTACCTGGGTAAAGTGACCAATTTCATTTTCGGGTTCCTTTCTTCCCTTTCCATAAACAAAGCCACTTTCTTCACTTAACCAAAAGTCAATCACTTCTTTCCAAGGATCCTTCTCAGATGACATATAAATGTTTTCTCCGCAGCCAGAGGACTTTGGATCTAACATAAAAGGTAAAGACAAAAAAAGGATTTAGGATTGTGAATTGTATCTTACATTGGCTTAAGTAAAGAAACTATTAAAAGAGAAAAGTTGAGCTACTCAGTGATTTATAATAACATCCTTGCTCAAAGCTATACCATTTCTTCCCAAACTATTTCTTCAAGACAGGTCCATTGTTACTGAATCATTGGTCACATAGATTTGTCAACACTTGAACTGATATAGTATGACCATCAGTATGGACCTGCTGTATTCCTGATATTTGGGCATGGCTTTTTTATTGAAAAACCCCAGCAAAAGTAAGAGTAAAATTAAAAACTTGTATGTGAGTCAAAGATTTTCGCTTGCTGTCAAGCACAGATGAAAAATGTTAGAATGACTCCACAACCCAAACATTTTCCGCATGTGTGTGAAGGGGAGACTTTTTTACAGAGCTGTCACATTGTAGCTTTGTTATAAAAAAAAAATTCTCCTATTCGCATTTGGAAAATGTTTGGGTTGTGGACACCAATGAAAACTGTTCTAAAAGGGGTGTGTGTATTGTGCTTTGTGCACTGCTCTGAATAATATATTTCAAAAACATACAGAATTTTTATTACCAGCCAATGATTTTTAGGGGTACATCATCTTCTTTACAATTTGCTGGGCCATGTAATTCTGTCATTTGGCGTATGCACTGCTCAGCGCTGAATATTAGATAAAAAATCCCCAAAAATCATTATCCCCACTTCCCCAGCCAAGTTTTTTGGGGTACAGCTTCTTGTTTAAAGTTTGATGAGCCATGGCATTTTGTCAATTGGGGTGTGCTCTGCTCTGAATATTCCATTTCAAACAACGCACATCAAGTCTTTTTCACCAATCAAAGATTTGGGCGGTACACTTCCTTGTCTAAAGTTTTCTGAGCTGCGAAATTCTGTCAGTCGGGGTGTGATCTGCTCTGATTTCCTATTAAAACACATATCATTATTACCAGGCAACCAAAGGGATTGGTGGTACACCTTCTTTTTTTGCTGGGCCATGTCAGTCTGTTATTTGGGGTGTGCACTGCCCTTATATTCCATTAAAAAACACACAATAACATTATCAGCAGGCAGCCAATTTGTTTTGGGCTACCTGCTTATTTAAAGTTTGCTGGACAGGGTCATTCTGTCATTTGGGGTGCTCTGCTTTGAATATTTTTTTTTACTTATTAAATAAAATGTCTGGGAAAGGAAATAGTGGTAAAGTACGGGGTAGAGGAAAATCCATCCCTGCAAAACATTCTGCCACTAAGGATGCTGGTGTCAGTATAAACACTGTGGGCAGCAGCCATGTACCCAGGCCCAGTAAAAGTAGAACCAGCCATTTTCCCAGGCCCAGCCATGTTAGTGGCAGCATACATGGGTCTAGGCCTTGTGCTAGTAGTAGCAGCAAAAGCAATGTACATGGCAGCAGCAGCAGCAGCAATGTACGTGGTAGTGCTAGCCACATCAGCAAGCCAGAGTTGTCCATCGGTTCCAGTGAGAATTTCATTGTGGACAGTCAGACTTTGCAGGGTGTTGAGGAGTTGGTGGAGGTGAAAGCTGTGCCTGAGATGCATAGCTGCAGTAGTGGGGGTGGTGATAGGTAATACTGGTACTAGGGTTGCCACCTGGCTGGTATTGTTTTGTTAAACTTTAGTGGCCAATGGTATGATTGTGCTGGTATTTGTTATTTTTATGGAAATTTGGGATGGGGAATATACCTACAATTACAATTACCAGCAAAAGAAAAAACAAATGCTGGCACCACCAGGCCAGTGGTCAGTAAAGTAAAAAAAAAATAGCAGGTGGCAACCCTAACTGGCAGTAATAAAGGTGGTTATGGTGTATTGTACTGGGGCAGGTAGACGATGAGCCATCAAGTGGCAGGGATCATGAGGAGGATTATGATGATGATGTAGTTTTGTACAGGACCTGAGAACCAGGCAATGAGGACACAGCATTGTTAGACCAGGAGAGTAGTTGGGGCACTGGCAGCCATAAAGAGCCGTACCAAGGTAGGGCCAGATCATCTGCAAAATAGGCCTGCTGGTATGGTTTGCTTAGGAACAAATCATGCTAGAGGAGGAGCATAGTCAGATGGTTCTTGTTAGGGTGAAAATGCTAGATCTTCTTACTTATAATACTTGCCGTGTAGCAATTCTTTTCTACTTTCACAAAGAAACCTGGCACAGTGCCGGATCTGCAAGCTGAAAGTTAACCAGGGCCAAGACACAAATCTATAAACTACAGCTCTACATGAAGTGGCATCACAAGGCTGCGTGGGCCAATCAATATGCCCTTCTTCACTTTCCAGGAACCCAATCCTGTTGCTACCCGAAGAAAAACTGTTTTTGAAGGATTGTAAACCACCATCGCTAATTCTTTAATTTCCAGGATGACAATCTTGTTGCTACCCCCATACAAATGGGATAATTTTTTGAAGGCTTGCTACTGCCAGGCCTACACAACCTCAGATCAACCCTGTGATGCCCAAAATGGGCTCATTTTTGACTGCTTGCAAAAACCCATTGCTTCTCCAATTACATTTTCAGGATACCAAATACATAAAATGGACTGAGAGAGCTCCATTTCAAGCCTGTGGACTGCCACTAAAATACGTGGCGTCCTACTAACCAAAACAATCTTCCAATAATTACACATACAGGACAAGGTTAAGCGTAGGTCTGGCACAAATGCTAATACACAAAGTGCCGAACAACAAACAATATTTATTGCGCTTATCACGGCACTCACATATGACAACATCCCATATAATGTAAAACAACATATAGTGCATTAAAATCATGGGGGCCCTCCGTACATACACACTCCCACACACACTAATGCACACCCCGCTTCTTCGCGCTGCTGAGTTCAGCCTGATATTTATCTTGACACACTGCTCATGCGTTAAAAAACGTTAAAACATGGCAATGGCAATGGCGGGCCGCCTCTCATAGAAGCAAGTCACCATTTGATTGGTGACTGAGAAGCCGGGGAGGTGCATGGCATATAAAGGAAAGGAGTGGAGGGCCGCCTACACATGTGGTGTCAATAACAGCTGAATGGATGCGCACGCTGTGTATCGGCAATATTACATCAGATGATGTCACGTGACCAACATGGTGTGGTGAATTCCGCTTAGAACCTGGTGGTAATTAAAGGAGTTCCTGGTGACAACACTTTCTGAGAGGCGGTCCGCCTTGTGATAATTGTCGACTCCAGTACTACACTTATAATTACAATAATAAATATCACATTACTACTATTTAATTCAGCTATTAAGCTTGAAATGTTTCGATGCCCAAGTTGCCTTGAGACCAAAATGTAAGGCCAAAATCTAAAGCTATTCCAGTTTTCATAGTGGCAGCTGATTGCACTCTTTTATACTTACATTCTATTCTCCGTTCCGAGGCATGACTGTGAACTCCTTTGCATTGCTTTACAACATTCTCAGCATTTCGGGCAGCCTCCTTATTCCAAAACTTGAAATAAAACATACATTAGATATAACTATCTTTAACATTTATTTACAAAGATCTCATTTCTAAAATTGGCAGATAATAATTTTAGCTAAGGGTGAAATGCTATATCATAGCTAGTTTTGATTACTGTTACTATATGTCTTGTCTACACTAAAAGAGATTACAAATTGAAATGATTAGGATGAATTAGTGATTGCATCTATTCATACATTTGTTTTAACTCCTATTTCATGTAAACTTTAGGAATACCTAAATAAGTTGGTTATTGGACAGAAGCAATGCGGAACTAAAAACCATGTCCTTATGGCCCTGAGGCTACACCAGCAGACCATGCTGATACCAGTCTACATGCCCTTCAGCTGTGCCTCAGTGTACTGCTAGAAGTGCCTGAGCAAAATATGAGTACTGGGCCAATGTGACATGTCAATGCTAGAATGGGGTGCAGGAAATCAGGAGAGGCATTAACAATCTTAGAGTCTCACAGGTTATGCCACCCTGCCTTCTTAACTAGTAAAGGGGTATGAAAGAAAATGGGCAGTGCTCTCCTCCTCATTCACCTCCTTAATCATAAAAGAAAAAAAAAAAAAAAATATATATATATATATATATATATATATATATATATATATATATACATATTAAGGTATTGGTATTTTTGTATTATTATTTGACTTTGTGTGTAATGTGAACAGGTGGTTAAAGCAGTCCTTCACTCTGAATAAGAGTCTATCTTATATGTTTCCCACACCCTGTACATACAGATTGCTCAAATTAAAAATCATCCTACCTGCATCTACTGCATGTTATGAGCCTTTAAACATCCAAGATGGCGGCTCATGGAACATCATTCAAGGTTCCTGGTGTCTCATTCCTACATAATTTCTAGTAAGGGTTTTACTATGAACTCACCAAAAGTGTGTTTGGTTTGGACTAGGAACAGCCCTCATATCTAAAGCACCTGCTCTGGCTCTTAAGGTTTGACCATTTGTGGTGTTCAAAATCATTTCTACAATTAACCCTTTCGCTGCCAGCCTACCTGGAGTTTTTGTCACCCTTGGTGCCAAACCATTTTGCACTATTTTGCGTTCCCCATGTTCCAATGTGATTTTTGAAGGGATTTCCAGGGATTTCCCAGGAAAATGATATATTGTTTTTTTCAGCAGAGTCTGGGCTTTAACATGAAATGTCTTGTTTGTAATTTTTTAGGTGTATTCTCAATATTTTTGGGTGAAATATGTGAAAAAAAATAAAAAAAAAATACATTTTTACAATTTGTAGTTTTTTTGTAATAAAAAATGTCAGTTTTTCAATAAAATCTTATTGCGTGTGAAATCCCAATCTCTCCCGGTTACAGCGGTACCACATATGTATAGGTAGACACCCTTTTCTGCCCAGGAGACTCCCCCAAACTGAAACAGCGCTTTAGGGGATTTTCAGAAAAATACAACTGTGATATGCGCTATGCGCACCTTGCGGTTTTTCCAGAAAAACAACCCTTTACATTTGAAATACCCCCTACAAACTATATATTCTCTGAAAGTACACACCTCAAGCTTTCTAGGCGTACCAGGCATGTTGATGTGCCCATAGTTTTCTGGAAGTAATCCCTCAATGTATTCTTTGGTTGCAAAGAGTTTCCCTAAAAAAAGGATAAAAAAGCAGAATCAAAGCCACATTTTCCTAAAAAACTATGTGCAAACAAGAAAAAACAAGTTTAATCTGAAAAAGCAACATGCCCCGAACAGAACGATACCCAACATGCATAGCTACTGTCAAGGGAAGAGTTGCCAAACATCCCAAAGTAAAGCATGTGCGTAACAGTGATTTTACTTGAAAATTTCAGCTCTGCAGACAAAGTGCGCACCTTGCGATTTTTCAACCAAAACAACCCTTTACATTTGGAATATCCCCCATAAACCATATATTACCTGAAAGTACACATGTTAAGCTTTCTAAGCGTACCCAACTTGTTGTAGTGGGCTCATCTTTCTGGAATTAATCCCTCAAAGAATTCTTTGGTTGTGCAGGGTTTCCCTAAAAAATGTATAAAAAAGCTGAATAAAAAACACCTTTTCCTAAAATATAAATATGCAAACCAGAAAAAAACAAGCTAAATCTGAAAGCGCAAGGTCCCCCGAACAGAACAATACCCAACATGCATAGCTACCTTTAACCATTTTAATTGCCAGCCTACTTGAGATTTTGTCACCCTCTGTTGACAGGTCCTTTTTCCCCATTTTGCGCCATGTTTTGCGACATTTTTGCTGGAATTTTCAGGAAAATTATATATATATTTTCTGCAGCAGAGTTTAGGCTTTAACAAGAAATGTCTTGTTTGTAAATTTTATTTTGTTTTTTACAATATTATTAAGTAAAAAATAAATAAATAAATAAATAATAAATAATTTTTTTTTCGAAAATTGACTCCTTTATTTTAAATAAAAAAATGATTTTATTAAGGAAAACCGTATTGCATGTGAAAGCCCCATTTCTACCGATTAGAACGGTACCACATATTTATCGGTAGCCCCCTGTTCCTGCCCAGGAGACCCCCCTAACTGAAACAAGTACTTTATAACATTTACAAATAAAATACAAATAAAAATAAAATACAACTACCATCCACACATCCCGGGGGGGGACCCCATTTTTTGGGGGGATTTTTAAGGGTTAAAAACCCTTAAAAATCCCCCCAAAAATTGACATGGGGTCCCCCTTACCCAAAGTAACCAGCCCGGGACCAGCTATGCAGGGCTTGTAGAAACAGGGCACAGGGGCCAGCTTTTGTGGCCCCTGGCCCTGCAGGCTACAAGCCCGCATAGCCCGTGGGCCCGGGCTCTTCTGCCCCCCCCCTGGGCTTTGGGGAGGCAGGTAATGGGGGTGCCAGGGGTTAATGGCAAGTCACCCGCTAGTCACAGGTGACTTGCCACCTCCCCCAGCCTTGTGAACTGGTATAGGGGTCATGGACCCCTTACCAGTTCACAAGGGGTTAAATGTAAAAAAAACACAGACACACAAAAGAGAAAAAAATATTTTATTATAATTTTTTTTTACACTTACCTCCCATCCATCCTGGAGCACTCTGTCCCTCGGCGATCACTGGCTTCTGCTCACCTGCTGGAAGCCTTTTATAGCTGCTGGATGACAGAACACAAAGGGTTTATTAAAAAAAAAAATGACATAGGGTCCCCCCTCCCAGGGGGGCGGACCCCATTTTTTTTTGGAATTTTAAGGGTTAAAAACCCTTAAAAATCCCAAAAAAAATGAAATGGGGTCCCCCTTACCCATCATTACCAGCCCGGGACCAGCTATGGGGGCTTGTAGGCACAGAGTGGGGGGGGAAGCTTTTGTGGCCCCCCCACCCTGCAGCCTACGAGCCCACATAGCCTGTGTGGGCCCGGGCTCATCTGCCCCCCCCCCCTGGGCTTTGGGGAGGCAGGTAATTGGGGGTGCCGGGGGTTAATGGCAAGTCACCCGCTGCGGCAAGCGGGTGACATGCCATCCCCCAGCCTTGTGAACTGGTATAAGGGGTCTCATGGACCCCTTACCAGTTCACAAGGGGTTAAATGTTAAATTAGACACAGACACATAAGAAATAAAAGATCTTTATTTATTTATTTTTTTTACTTTACTCACCTCCGATCCTGTGTCCCCCGGTGATCTCCGCTGACAGCCTGCTCGTGTGTTTGAAGGAGAGAGCCTGGGGAGGAGGGGGGGGGGGCGATCTCAGCCCTCTCCTCCTCCCCATCTGCCCTCCTCCAGGCACACGAGCAGACTGAATGTCTGTCTCACGGTTCCTGGCATTAAGAGGGCTGCTGGTGACATCACAACGATGTCACCCGGCCCCGCCCCCAGGGGGCGGGGCTAGCAGACCCGTTCCAGGAAGTGGGGGGGAGGGCAATTTCTGCCCTCTCCTCGCCACCGAAGAGGCTGGGGGGGCGATCGGAGGCCCCCCCAGTGAAGAGAAGACCCGGAGGGAGGCAGCGCGGCCTCAGGTAAGGAAATGTCATTTTATTTTTTTATTTTTTTTTACATTTAGCAGCTGCTGCTGCCAAAGCGGGGGGGGGGGGGGGGGGGGCCCTATTCCGCGGGGATCGGATGGCACCAAATTAAAGGGGAGACCAGGCCGGATCCAACGAGGGGTCAGGTGAGTATTTTTGATTTATATTTTTTTTACTATCAGGGGGGAAAGTCAAGCACGTAGATTCTATGTGCTTGGCACTTAAGTGGAGGGGAAGCGAGCACGTAGAATCTACGTGCTTGGCACTGAAAGGGTTAAAGCTCCCCTGGCTAATGTGACATGTCAGGGTGTACGTTTTCTAAATGGCCATAAATTGTAACCCTAACATTAAACGAGCTCTATGATGAAATTGTGTAATATTAAAAATCCATTGCTTAATAAGAGGAGGGGTCACCTCTCTCAAATCATCTACCGTACTTAGCCCACATGCTATGTAGTAGCCCAAAAGTCACAACATGCATCCTAACTTTATGGCACACGAGAAATTATCTGGATAATTAACTGTCCTGTAAATTCACTCATTACACTGGATTCCAGACTACATTTCCGCTGGTTTTTCTAAAAGGGTTTGCTAGCTATTGGTTAACATGCGTATAATGGGCCATGTAAAATTTTGTTCAATTTGTGCTCAAAATCAGGGGATATTTTAAGATAATTTCCTTAAATCAGTATTGAATGAATATCATGGGAATATGGAGTCTGGAATATCTGTTTTCTATGTATGTATTACAAAAAAAATCTTATTTGTGGACTCCTCATACCATTTTAAGCATGTCACTGGCTGGTGGTTTGACATTTCTTCTTGCCTCATTGTGAAAACGAATGATTTTATCCTGATTTTCTTTTATCGAAGTATCCACATCACCAGGCTGCTAATTTAAAATTATGATAATTATTATTTGTATGTTTCATTAAGCATTGGAACATTTATGAATATGTGAACTAACAGATACATTTCAAATGAGAAACTGACAGCAATTTAACATCCATTCTCCTCGCCATAATGTAGACAGCAACGAAAAAACACGTGAAGAAGTGAAGTTCTAGGATAAGTGGGATCCAAAAATAAATGTATTATGATTAAGCATCTGGCATATTTTTAACCCCTCACAAGTCAAAATGTTAAATAAAAAAAAAAAAATCAGCTTTGGACATGACCAGCCCATGACCAGGCCCATAATTGCCACATTTTGCCCCAATTGCTTTAGCATTACAGGGACAGTTGGCAAAAATGTGGCAGTGGTAGTTATGGACCCCCATTGCCACTTTGCCCCAAGGCAGTGTGGCCCACTGGTATTCTCAGTGTGCTCTCTGTACCCTATCCACCTCTGGTAGTAAGCAACTAATAATAGGAATTATGTAGTAACTAGTAGTAATAATTCCAATCGGGAGTCCTCAGTATCTGGCATTTGGTACTCCTGAATGCCACTATACTTTGAACTGGTATAGGGTCACTTGGACCCCTTACCAGTTCACAAGTTATTGAAAAAAATACATCTTCCACCTCCTATGCCTCTGCCAGGGGGCATCTTCTCCTCAGGTCTGGTGGGTTGGGGTTCCCTCCTGGTCCAGAGGGAGCTAGTCCAAGGATCAGCTGGGGTGACACAGGTCCCTCCTCCTCCTTCCTTGGCAGCCAAGCAAGATAATTGTGGGTCATCGGGGAAGGAATCTTTTACACCACAGAGGTTAAGCAATTGTGCAATCCGCCCATGTGACTAATGGGGTCCCTAGAAAGAAGGCACTGATGAGAATTTCATGCATCAGCATGGACAGAAGCACTATGCTGGAGGCGAAAGCTGAACAAGGTTAGTGTTTTTTTTTTTTTTTTTAACTCCCAGGTACAGGTATGATAAGTTCTGTAAAATGGTCAAGAAGTTTGAGAAGAATGAAACTACTGAGCACAAAGCTAAATATTGTTAAAAAGACCAAAAAAAAGGTACAAAACGCAAGTTTTAACATGTTACCTCCTCTTTGTCCTCGGGTTTTTTATCATGACCATGACCATGACCAAAACCTTGACCATAATCATGATCAAAACCATGACCAAACTGTCCAGGAACAAATGGAAACTAATGAAAGAGAACAAAAAAAAAAATGGTGAACAGTTATGGCAAATACATCTGAAATCTTAAAATGACTACTGTCTTTAAATCATCCCCAGTATCATATCTATTTAAGTTAAGTTTAAGTTATTTAACTTCCAATGGTGTTTTTTTAAATTTCCATTATTGTGTGCCAAAAAGATGTCTTGAATGTTCAAAGCATATCTGTTATTTTTTTCTTTTCTTTGCAACTCTGTGTTATTAAAAGAAACATTTTTCACCATGCAACAATTGTTTACCTTAGCCCTGTGCATCCCCTGGTGCATTTGATGTACAGATCAGAAACTTTAGTTTGCTAATCATCTCATTGGCTAAGGCATAGGTTGCAGGTTTAAATTCAAATAGGAGGGACACAGTCGTGTGTCCAAGTAGCTAAAGGGTTACACTCTCACCTGGATAGATAATGACTGCTGCTTAGCCAAAGCAGCTGATTAGCTCACCTGTTACATAGGAAGAATTCTGGAACTGTAGTCAGTCGTTTTTACTCAAGACCATGAAAACCATTAACAATGAAGCAAAACCGAGCCCCATAAATATGATCATTTGTAAACAGCATGTTGATAAGTGAGTCACATGTATGAGGCACAATCCCCATGTATGAGGCACAATAAATTATTATTTTGCATTCCAAAAGGAGAAAACAATAAGGCAGAACACCAAAAAACTTTGTAAATTGTGTAAATTAGTGATGAGCAAACCCAAACCTCAAAGTTGCAGGTGTGAGTTCTCAAACACAAACTTTCGGCAGAAGTCAGTGTTCGAGTATTCAGCCGAACCTGGAAAGCTGGTTCACCAATTAAACAGCTTCCAGCTCCTAGTAACCATTGATGGGCCAGACAGGACAAGTGACCCTGCTGTACAAGAGGCAGGGTCACGTGTCACAGTGCTGTGACAGCGCTATAGGTCAGTGAAGGACAGTGAGGGCCTAGACAATACTTAATAATTTTCCTTTTCAGGGCAGTTAGGTGAGGAAAGTTGGATGATATATATTGAGGGACAGCTAGGGACAAAAAAACATCTGCTAGTGGCAAATAGAGTTCAGCTCTTCAGTAGCTGTGCAGCAATGTTTATACATTATATCCAACCTTAATCCAATCCATAAAAAGTTATGGTAACCCTGTAATACTGAGGCACATGGGAATACATCTACTAATTGTCCATTTCAGGCCACATCCAGGGACAGACAGCTGTTATACTGAGGCAAATAGATAGACATCTGCTAATAGGCCATTTCAGGCCACTTCCAGGGACAGCCCGCTGTTATACTGAGACACAAAGAAACACATCTGCTAATTGTCCATTTCAGGCTACTGCCAGGAACAGGGAGCTAATTGTCCTTTTCAGGACACTGTCAGTAACTGCAAGTGTTGAAAAATGAAGAAAGCAGCATAAATAGGAGACAGGAACGTGGCCATGCTGCTGCTGTTGATGGAGCTGGTGCTGCAGGGAGAGGACTTGCTATATCTGTGCCAGCTACACCTTCCTCTGGTGCAAGGTATTCTTGTAGGTCCAGGCCAGACCAAATCGAGGCATATGGCACACAGTACTTCAAGTTCGGATTGTCTCCACTTCTGCCGAAAGTGCAGAGCCCTCCACCTTCAATTATCCAAATATGCTGGAGCTGCTGCATAAAGAGTGTGTCCTGTGTTTGCGCTTTAAATGTTCACAACCTGCTGCTTGCCAATCTGCACAGCAGAGGAACTTTTGCCTTCCCTCCCACTGCCTCATATGTGATTTGCCAACCAGGTGCCAACTAGTGCCGACTACTTGGTGGCCACCCTGCTATAGCAATAAAATCACCTCCTTGATTCCAGAACTAGAGCGTAATAGAAAAATTAGGGTAAAATTGCACTCTGGTGGAGTCACTAATGACAGGGATCCCATCTGACATTGAGTGTTGACATGAGGCCAAGGATTAGAAGAAAGGAGGAAGTCGCCAATGCAGCAACGGCACCAGCACCTCAGAAGGAAGGGTAAGCAATGCTCCACCATATCCACCACCATTGGATATGGCCTGTAGTACCAGAAGGAAGGCCTTGACTCACATGGTATATGACTGTCACGGAGGACTCACCTGTGCCTCGGTCCCGCGGCGTTTCTGAGCGCAGAGCCGGGGCACTTCCGGTTGCTCGGCCACGCTGAGCATCTGTTCGTGCGGCGCAGCGCTCAGCCACCTCCTCTCCTCTCCCGGCGCATTCTCTCCTCCGCCTGCGTGCTCAGTGCGGCCGCCGGAGGCTAATTTAACAATCCAATCCTGGCCAGGGGTTTTCTGGGCTCACGCCAATCACGACATATACACCCTATAGTGCAGCCCTATAAAAGGTTGGCCCCTCCAGTACACCAGTGCCCGTGATAGCATTTGCTGAGAGTGCCTTGGATTGCCTTCTCGCCTGTTTATGATCTTGTTGCCGACCTTGCTCGTTTGACCATTCTTGTTTGCCGCCTGGACCGATCATTGCCTGTACCCTGACTACGCTTCCATCTCCCCCTCTGTACCGCGAACCCATGACCTTCCGGATTGACCTTTGGCCTGACCTTGACCCTTCTGTTTGCATACTTCTTTGGTGCTGTGATATTATTGGACTGCCTTCCCGTGTATGACCCAGCATGCCCTCTCGGGCTCTTGGTTCATCTACCTTCACTCTCCCGTAAGCCCACATCCTTTGTGCTATCAAATCCTGGGGGCAACCGTGTCCGTTGAGGCGTATAAAGCGTCCCGGCAAACGGGGGCCTGTCTAAAGGTGAAGCTAGCAGCGGAGATGGGGGTTGTGGGACTACTCTGAAGGCGGGTGTCCCACGGGGCCTTACAATGACTACCTGTTGATGTGTCTCCTGGAACTGAACAATGGGTCCTCCCCTTTCAATTTCCATAAATTGGACTTGAGTCCAGATGTTGCCCACTATGCCTTAGAGGTGCTGGCCTGAACTGTAGCAAGTGCCCTATAAGATCATGTGTTCAGCACTGCAGGGGCCATCCGCCTATCCAAAGCCTTACATTTGTTAAGATGAACCAGGCGTGGATTCTATGGGACTTGGCTGTTCCAGCACCTGAGTGAGTGTTTAAAGTGTTAGCTACTTCCTCCTCCACCTCTTCCACCTTCACCGCCACATCCACCTCCTCTGTCATTTCCACCCACACCACCACATCCACCTCCTACCCTTGAACCTCTGACACCTGTTAAAAATGAATCAATTATTTTGTTTTTAATTTATTTTTAATTTATTTTTGTATTTATTTATTTAATTTTTGTGAGGGGAGGCACCATTTCCTTCCCTCACATCTCCTGCCACCTCCTCGGCAGCAACCATCCCCCTTTGCCACAGCCCACCACCACCATGTCTAACCAACCTGGACCAACCCACTAATTTATCTTTGTCACCCACTGCCCCACCCCCTTCCTCCTTCTGTGTTCACCAGAATAAACTGAATTTATTTCCAAAGAGACAAGATTTATATCTTATTTGAACATAAAAACAAAATATGCTCACATTTTTTTGTTTTATGTTAATATTTTAAGTACTTACCTACTCAATTTTGTGCAGGGTAATCACCCTGGTGTTACCACCATTTGCAGCCCTCTAGCCCTTACTACCCCCATTTTTAAAGCCATTTAAGGGGCTCCAAGTTCTGGTCTTCAGTGGGGGTTGGATTCATGTTTGAGGTTAGGGTCGAGTCCGGCTGCTTGAAACAGATTTTGCACCATGTTCGGCTGTACTTGTCGAACCCGAACTTCAATGGGTTCGATCATCACTACTGATAAGTATTGGAATAGTTCTAATGCAACATCTACATCTTGTACGTCAGGGGTTCCCAACCTTGTCTTCAAGGCCCACCAACAGGCCAGGTTATGCAGATCTCCACACAGATGCACAGGTGGAGTAATTAATGCAGCAGCAGAGCTATAGAGCTGGCTAGGTGAAGATCCACAAAACATGAGCTGTTAGTGGGCCATGAGGACAGGGTTGGGGAGCGCTGCTGTATGTGGCTGTCTGCTTGTTATGCTATTGATAAAGTTAGTTGTTAGTTTATAGAAGACCAGGAAATCTTAGGCAGACCATGTGAATTTATCATGGTGTATTTAACCTGCCAACAATAAGTAATTATGGGGGTGCTAATAGTGATTATCAGAGACTTTACTGTTCAACTAACATTCTATGGTTAGTGTTAGGTTTAGTTCCATCAAAACCAACAATTCAGGTTAAAATCAGTCAGCTTTAGCCTGTGTAAAACACTATACGCCCAGCTTCAGAGATGCATGGGAGGAGGGTGTAAATAATTGGAAGTGGATATTAAAAAAATCTGTTTGTCTCTGGGGTGTCCACATTGTTCAGATCCAGGCCCAAACTATCCAGGAACAAATGGAAACTAGGAAACAAGCAAAACCTGTTGCAAACAATGAAATCTGCTAAAAAAAATCATTACTGTAAACCAATGGTAGTATCCGATAGTGCATAGTTTTAGTCCCCTCTAATACTACTTGAAGATGATCACCAACATTTGTAATGTACACAGTACTGTAAGTAAATGCTGTGCCCCAAAAATTCGAATGCATCTGATATAGGGAAATAGTTACACATTTTTATATTTATCATTTTTGGTGCTGATTTTGCAGATTTGGGTTGGGAGATATTACACTGTGTTAAGTTTGATTGTCTAAGGGAGTCTTCCACGAAGTTATTCCTAAACTAACACATACACATTATAGGGTCTGCCCAGACATGAACAAAAAAATAATCTATATTCACCTTTTGTTCTCCCAAGCCCTTCTGTCCTGCTCAGGTAGGTTGAAACTTGCTGACTGCTGAGAATGACTATCCACAGAATTATCTATACACACTTTTTACCCCTGCTGCTTTTTTGCCCTAAGGTGTGCCCAGTTTGAGTACCCCATCATCCAGGGTAGGTCTCTAATCACAAGGGAAGGGCTGCCTCCTCTGAGATGGACATCCACCCCTCCACATGGTCACTCCTTCCATTGCATTGGTAAAACTTGCCTCCCCCCAGCTGCAGTGAATGTAACTGTTGCAGTTAGGAACACCACTAGTCCCTCTCACAGGTGATTTGTTTCTTTTTCAGTTTAAAGGAATGAGGTTGAATCCTCCATTAACAAGTCAACATTAACATGTCAGCTTCTAAGCACAGAGAGTAATGTGATCCATCCAGGTGGTGCTGTGGATATCGCCTATCTGGATTTTAGCAAAGCCTTTGACACTGTACCACATAAGGAGCTCATAGATAAGTTATTGAAGGTAGGTCTCAATCCCTGGATAGTTCAGTGGATTTCCAGCTGGCTGAGGGATCGGTATCAGAGCGTTGTTGTAAATGGTGTGCAATCTGAGCAAAGGCGAGTTACAAGTGGTGTGCCGCAAGGCTCTGTCCTGGGCCCCATTCTTTTTAATATATTTGTAAGTGACATAGGAGAAGGCTTGGTAGGAAAAGTTTGTCTGTTTGCTGATGATACAAAGGTTAGTAATAGGGTGTATTCCGGGAGGTGTCTGCAACATGAAAAATGATTTGGCTTTACTGGATAGATGGTCAAAACTGTGGAAACTAAAGTTTCATGTCTCTAAATGTAAAATCATGCATTTGGGTAGAAGGAATCCTTGCTCTGAGTACCGTATGGGCAGTACTGTGTTAGCCAGGACCTCGGAGGAGAGAGATTTAGGGGTACTGATTACTGATAGCTGCAAGATGAGTGGACAGTGTAGCCAGGCAGTGGGAAAAGCAAGCAGGATGCTCGGCTGCATAGCTCGAGGCATCACCAGTAGGAAGAAGGAGGTTGTGATGCCGCTGTATAGAGCTCTGGTAAGGCCACAGCTAGAATAATGTGTGCAGTTCTAGAGACCTTACCTGCAAAAAGACATTATTCAAATAGAACGTGTCCAAAGGCGGGCAACGAAAATGGTGGAAGGACTTAAACTTAAAACTTATCAGGAGAGACTTAAAGAACTTAATTTGTACAGTCTGCAGGAAAGAAGGGAGAGGGGGGGACATGATTGAGACCTTTAAATATGTGAAAGGATTGAATAAGGTTCAGGAGGGAAGTGTTTTTAAGAAGAAACTTAATGATAGAACAAGGGGGCACAACCTGAAGCTAGTCGGGGGGAAGATCAGGAGCAATGTTAGAAAATATTATTTTACAGAAAGAGTAGTAGATGCTTGGAACAAACTTCCAGCAGAGGTAGTTGAAAAATCAACAGTCACTGAATTTAAACATGCCTGGGATAAGCACACATCTATCCTAAGATAAAGAGAACATACAGTATACACATAAGATAAAGAGAACATACAGTATACACATAAGGGCAGACTAGATGGACCGTATGGTCTCCTTCTGCCGTTAACCTTCTATGTTTCTATGTTTCTATGTGTAATGTCCTGGATGATGCTAGCTTTTTATTCAGATGCCAACCCAATCTACTCAACCTTCTTTACGTAGTAGGGACCCTGCTTAGCCTTTAGAATGGGTTATGTTTTATCCCAGCAGCAGTAGGTGCAAAACATGCCACCTGAGGTTTTGAATGCCAAAATACCACCAGGATTAAAAAAAAGGCGCCTGATTTGGAAACAGAAGATCAGACCACGTAGTGCCTAAGACAGAAAACGTAGGCTAAATTAGGGACCAGGGATGAGCCAAAGGTCAGTATCCAAGCAGAAAGAAGAGTGGCAGTATCCAAAGGGTAAGACAGAGGTGAGGGTCAGATGAGCAGAGGTTTGTCCAGGTGGTTAGCGGGGGTAGACAGAAAACATGCAATAGATGAATACTAAACTAGTGGAAAAAACATCACATGCAATTCCAAAATGGACAAGATGTGGATCTAATAGGGAATAGGCCAATAGAGACAGAAGAGGTAACAGAAGAGGTAACGACTGGTGCAAGGATAGGTCTGATGTGAGTCTGCAAGCACATTGGCCTTAAACCATAACCAAGGCTTCTATGACCCAGCAGTTTCACAAGGGCTCATTGACCCAGGATTATGTGCCCGAGAGGCTGCACCTTCTATTCCAAATGATGCAGCATCTCCTGAGGGCATAACATGTGCATCTCTGCACTGTGGGGGGATTCTGAGTATGCCAGACACTCTGTTAGCAGTGGGAGTCGGCATCCAGAAGGTTGCACCAGCTTCCATAGCCTGCACCCTAAAAAAGGCACTCTGGTAGCCAAGGGGAAGGTGAATTTATAGCTCTTACAAACACACCCACAGTTATCTAACCCACATCCCCACAGTTATCTAACAGTGTCGATAATTTGTATCTGATGAACCATTGTTATCACTGTTCAGGCACTCTAACCTATCACAGTATTTGCATGTTTATTGGTAGTATCGCAAGAAAGGAAACTAAACAACAAGGCTTGCTGACATTACATCAATCTCAGTATCACATCGGTCCCATACCACTGTGGAAGGTTAATACACATTTGAAAATTGTGGTGAGTTGATAAAGTAGATAATAGTGACTTCCATGGAAGGCTATAAAGTTTAGCTGATGTTCTATGGTTAATATTCAGTTCAGTACCATAAGAAATAAAAAGTCTGGTAAAAATCAGCCAGGTCTAGCCTGTGTAAAAAAACCCTAAATGCCCAGCTCCTGTGATGCCCAGGAGGAGGCTGCAGAAAATGAATGCAGCTATTGGAAAAATATGTAGATTTAAATACCTTCTGTTTGTCTCCGGGAAATTGACCAGGCCAAAACTGTTCAGGAGCGAATGGAAACTAGAAAACAACAAAATCTGCCTATTAAACATTTTATTTGCAACAAAAGCATTACTGTGAGTCAAATGCAGTATCCTACATAGTTTTAGCCCCATAAAACTATTTAGAGATGGTCACTTACATTTGTTATAGTACTGTAGGTAAATGCTGCCACCAGCAACTGATTTAGCAGATTGGGGAATTTGTGTGGAGTTTGATTGCCTAATGGAGTATTCCAGAGAATTATTAAAAAACTAACAAATACACATTAATGTGTCAAAACAAAAAAAATACATATAATCACCTTTTGTTGGCCCTTTCAGCATGCTCAGGTGTGCTAAATCTTACTGACTGCAGTCTGCGTACCCTGAAGGTTATTTTTTTACTGCCCTATTCTTCAAGGTGTGGTGAGGGCTGAGCAGTGTCCGGGCGGCAAGCCATCCGATTCACTGCACTGTAGTGGTGTTCAAAGTTACACAATTCAGTGTCATTTATTAGGAAGATATCACCACTGCAAAACAGAAATATGGAAAAATTCTTCCAATTGATTATCTGTTTTTCACAATGCATAGTCCTAATACAAACTCCTCTGGCTAGGGGGATACTCATCTTAAAACTCTTACTAGAGGCAACACCCTTATTAAATATTTTTGCAGAATATGTTAAATACAATGATCTTGCTATAAGTCAACTTCTTAAAGTACATGTTGACTTGATTTTTCCTTAGAGACTCTATCAAATCTTATGATATCTGCTTTGGTCATTGACCAAAGATCCATAGAGAAGAAAAGATGTTCACTCTCAAACGTGTTTAGAGTTTCAAAAATAAAACATGAGGCATGTAGCACCCAGACAGTTATTTCCTTACCTGGCCACAATGTTACATGGAGGCACAAGGTGCAAAAAGTTCACATGAGGTGAAAAATAAATTAAAAGTGTATCTGATGCTAAAGTAGTTGCCCGGTAAGGAAGAAAAACCCTCTAACGCTCTGGCGAGTCCCATGCCATTCAGGCCCGATCCACAGTCACAGCCTCCTCCACGACAGCCCGCTTCCTTTATTTACAGTGATGCTGACGCACCCTTCTATTCAGTGCAATAGAGAGGGTATGCCAGGGCTTGACTGATGGCACGGTAGGCATCCCGCTGTCGTTGAGGAGACTGTGATTTCCAATTGGGCATGAGTAGCATCAGACTCAATCGAACAATCATGGAAGAGCCAATTTTTTTAGTACCTTATTTATCATTTTTTGGTATATACACAGTATATGCCTGTATATTTATATAATATGGCATATTTATGAGTAATATTACAAACATATTTATATTTAATACCAACACTGCAACATTGAAGAGTTGCAGAATGGCAATGAAGGGAATCCAAAACCAAAGTGGACTTCCTGTTATATCAGCACAGGCCCAGAATCCAAAACAACTATTCAACACCTTCAATGCTCTCCTCCACCCACCCCCTCCATCCTCCAAGGTAACAGCAGATAAATCTGCTACATTCTATAAAGATAAAAAATAGTGGCTTCACTCCTCAGCACACCTCTCTCCTCCCGCCAGACCCTACCCGCCCCACAAATTAACTAATTTTACTCAGTTAACTGCACAATGTCTCTCTTCTCTTGTCTCTAAGGCCCACCTGCTCCCTTGATCCCATTCCACCTTATCCCTCAACTGTCTCCATAGATCATTCCAGCCTTAACAAGCATGCTGGTATAACTCCACTCATCAAAAAACCCTCTCTGGACCCCTCTACCCTCCCCAGGTACCACCCAATCTCGCTGCTCCCTTTCTCATTCAAGCTTCTTGAACAGCATGTTCACACAGAACTGGCTCGCTATCTGTCTAAAAACTCCCTTCTAGATCCCCTTCATTCTGGTTCCTGCTCATTTCGTTCCACTAAAACTGTCCTCACCAAAGTCACCAATGATCTATTAACTACCAGATCCCAAGGCCACTACTCTTATTCCTCTCGACCTATCCTTTGCTTTTGACTTTGTAGGCCATACTTTCTTCTCTTGGAATCCAAGGTCTTGCTCTCTCTTTGCTCTCCTATCTGATCACACAATTTCCTCTCCCCATCATCTTTTACTTTTTTCAATATACTGTACATTTATAGTCTTGGCCAACTAATAACTTTGCTGGGCTTTCAATGTCACTTTTATGCAAATTACATTCAGATATATCTCTCTTCTTAATTGTCTAGAATCCATCTCTTCCTTTATGTTCTTACACTCCCTTAAACTGAACAAGGACAAAACAGAACTGGTCATTTTCCCACCATCTCACTCCCCTCCCCTCTCTAACACCACAATCTCTGTAAATAATCTTACAATAACTACAGGTCATCAAGCTCAGTGACGGGACATCATTCTGTACTCCTCTCTCATTTACACCTCACATTCATTCCCTAGCCACCTCCTGTCGCCTCCAACTTAAAAACATCTCCCCATCAGTTTCTTCCTTTCACCTGATACCACTAAAATGCTACTGCATTCCCTGGTCATATCTTGACTTGACTACTGCAACACCCCCATTTGTGGTTTACCAACAGATTAGCACCCCTCCAATCAATTCTGAACTCTGCTGCTTGCCTCATCCACCTCTCCTTGTGTTTCTCCAGTGCTGCTCCCCTCTGTCAATCCCTCCACTGGTTACCTGTTTCTCAGAGGGTTCAGTTCAAACTTCTAACACTAGCCTACAAAGCTCTCTAGCCAGGACCCTCCCAACATTTCATCTCTGATCTAGCGATACCAACCCAGGCGGAATCTCCGCTCTGCCTCTGACATTCTACTGTCCTCCTTCTTGCACTTTTGCGTAAAATACAGAGCCATCTCAACCACGCTCATCCCAACCAGGAGGGGAGCCAGACATCTCAGACAAAGTGCCTGAGTCTCGTGGGACCTTCCGGGGGAGCATTGTGAGGATGCGGTTAAGCATTTTAAGTTATACACATGTGTTTGTAATAATTGATAATAAACAGCATTTATATTAGCGTGATGTGGACATTGTGCAGTGCAGCACTGTCCCCTTAGTCATATGGGGGTAGGATAGATTATTTTAGTGTCCCTGAGAACTGGGACTTATTATGGAACAGTCAAGGTCTGATTTAGAGGAGCACTATCACAAAATTGTGTATTATTAAACATGTCACTTATACACCTGAACTAAATAAAACCTCCACCAAGCTTGCGGTTTAATCTCTCCTGATAGGAATAAAATCCAGGGGTTACCGGTTTAGTGTATCGGGGGGACAGGACATGTCATGCCTGATTTCCTCTTACATCTATTAAAATGAAACAAAAACAAGTCTCGCTGAATATTTCTTGATGCTGGGTGTATAAGTGTCCCCTCCTTCCGCCATCCAGCATATTTATATCATTGGGCCATTTTTTGTCGTGGTATGGTGCTCCTTTGTCCTGCATGAATTTAACTAGAAATGTGTTTATTCATTCACTTTGGTAATTGTTGTAATTATTTTAAAGCCAATGAATAAATGCAGCAACACCAACCATAATAATGGGACACCCGACATGGTGCTCACATAGCAACAAAATATTTTTAATCTCCGGATGACCTGCTGACAAGGAGTTGTGCACCTCAAATTAAAATAAGCAATTAACAAAGCTGAAATGCAGGAAAGGATCCAGAACGGTTGGCCTCTGGTAATCAAAATAATGGGATCCGGGATCCTTTCTTGGTAAGGGCAATGCCGCAGCCACTATCAAAGATACATTTTGAATAGACTATTTGTTGGCTAACAGGGTTTAGTTCTGCTGGTGCTAAGATTTGTCTGTGATTTGTCTATGTTGTCAAGATAGGCCACAATCAATTGCCCTAGGGATTAATGGAAAATGCCATTTAAGCATGACAGCAGGAGTATTGTGCAGGCTAAAGGGCATAACAAGATTCTTGTAGTGAATGTTCATTTTCCACTCATTTCCCACTTTGATCCAAATAAGATTATGGGCTTCTAGAGGTCAAGTTTGATAACATTTTGAGCAACTTGAATTTGGGCAAAAAAAGAAAAATTTACTGATTTGGAATTGTAATTTCACAGAGGTTTCTGGGGTCAATGCAGTGATGTAGATATCTTTTCTTCTCCTGGACACATAATTTGCTGACCAAAGAAGCAGATGGTTAAATAAGGCCCCTAGCCAAGCTCTCCTGGATATACTCTATTAGAGCCAAACGATGTTTAAGTGGACCAAAACCCAGGATTTTCACTATCCCGTGTTTTCGTGTGAATGCCAAATCCACTCACCTCCTGCCTGCAGCATCGCTTCCTGCCTTTGGCTGTGCATGGCCCTGCACAACGGGAGGGGCTGCGCACAGCCAAGAAGGGAAGCGAGTCATGCTGGCACCGTGGGCTCAGGGTAAAGGTAAGAATATCGGACACTGGAGGGGGTTTCAAATAGCCAGGCATTCCAGTTCAGGATGGCATGGGGGGACGAGTAAGCCCGGGTGGGTTTTGGTCCACTTTAAAGCATGATTCTGGCATAAAAAAGCTTTCACCCGAAACACTAATCTTGGCTTGAGTAACTTCAACCAAGGTAAGGCAAAAACTAGAATAGAAGCAAGGAGAGGGATTATGAAACCAAGCATTTCTTCACAATAAAGCACGGGCAGCTGGAGTTTGATATGAACTGATTCTGAATTCATCTTCTCTTGAGAGAGGTTGTCCGGGATGGCAGCAATAGTAACCCGTGACTTTAACCAGTGAAGAGAGAACTTGAGGGCGGAAACTAGGGTGGCATTAATAATCCATCCTGGAATCACATTTCGGGTTTCACATAGCAGGGCATTCCAGTTCGGGATGGCATGGGGGGGGCGGGGGAAGAGTAAGCCCGGAGCATGAGTCATGGAATAAAAAAAATAATCTTGGGTTGAGTAACTTCAACCAAGGTAAGACAAAAATTAGAAGAGAAGTTACAAACCATCCTGGAATCCAAACATTCCTGACACGGTTTTAGAAAGTAAAAGTTTCTAGAAACAGGTTAGGTAAATTGACCCTGAGTGACCCCCTGACCAACACCCAGCTGTTGAAGATACTAAAGGCAGGGGTGATCTTTATCTCCATGAATTAGGCAGAGGCTCTCTTACATTTTTCTTCAGCAGAAAATTTGGTCCCAACTGCACTGCTTGGGTACATTGCTGGGCTGTGGAGAAGACCTTGTCAATCTTCAAGAGTCTGAAATTATACCAACTGCTTTTCTGGTAATGTTTATTCAATCGAGTGTCCACCTACGCGGCCAAACAGATAAGACCCTCCAAGAAATTAGGAACCCCTACAGTTAATCTTTAAGAATTTTAGACATCCCAGACAAAATTGTTGATGTAATACTGATTCATTCCAGCCACTATCAAGCCTCCAACAACAGAGCCCCAAAACATAGTCCTCAAATGGCCTCCAACATGGATGCAGAAGGCAGACATTGCTGGGGCTTTGGGAGTTCAAGTATGCAAACTGAACAGTAAGAAATAGCTTTTTCTAAAAGCCCACCACACATCTGTGCCCACCACCATCTGCATACAATGCACTTAACAGGAATTAAACCGGGCCAACACCCTTACAAGAAACAGTGGTCATATGTGTCTGTCCCCAGGGCTATTCAGATTGCTCCACATAAAAATTAATTTACCTTTTTGTAACTCCTGCCATAGTCAATTTAAAAAAAAAATTATGGCTCAAGATGAGGTTTCCTACCGCTGTGCATTGTGGAGTTGCGTCAGTTAAATTCAGGAAGCACTACAGCTTGGATGCTGGGAAAGGAAGCTCCAAAATGGCCACTATCAGGAGAAAATCAGTGAAGCAGCATTTTAGCTTTGAGTGGTGCTGACAATGATTCCGTATCATGCATTGGTGCTGTCAATGATTTCTTATCATGCATGCAGATGGGACAAATGTGTTTTGAGGAGGTTTTTCTTTCCAAATGTGCAAGACTGTTGGTTCTGTTTAACTTGCACAGTGCATTCAACATTGAGCCCCACAGTGGCAGCAGTGGATATCTGAAGGAGATGTACCCCACACCTATCATGAAGGTAATGTGTGAGACTGAAAAGCAAACATAGCGTAATCCCATTAAATGCAAAACATGTTTTAAAAAATTAAAGCCGAATAAATAATCCAAGGAGAAGAACATTTTGCTTTGCAGGAAACATAAGACAATAACTCTTTATCTCCCCACCTGCAGCCACCAAGTTGCAGGAGGTTGTAATCTACTCTAAATGCCTGGACATCTTACAAAAGTTACTAAAAGATTAGCACTGAAACATTTTTTTCCAAGGTTATGAGAAATGTCTGTAGACACCATAAATTGGGGAAGCCTCTCCCATTCCCAGCTCCCCCTCTTCCCCTTTGATGGTGGGTAATCGGATGCTCTGTACCTTGATAGGATCATGCACAGTAGTGACCTGATCAAATAAGCAGTATCTACCATTATCCAGCCTTTACCCTAACTATTAGCTTTCTCTGGGTCTACCCCCTCATTTGGGAGGATGCCAGTGGCCATCTGCCTTACCAATTCTAAAATTACGTGCATGAAAATAAAAATAAAATCCCCGGAATTCTATTGTGAAAGACACTATAAGAGGCTCTAATGGTTACGGAAGCAGACTTGTGACTGGAGGATTGCAATTTTGATTCCCAGCCAGCTGAGACATGAAGTCTCATGTTTGAAGTGCTCTTAAGCAAGACATCTAACCACCAACTGCTCCTCGAGGATCCTTTGCTAGGTCACTCAATTCTAGTGTCTCACTGCACGGATAGGTTAAATGCAGAGGAAAAATGTGTGTGCAAGCATTCAATGGCAATATTTATCAAATATTAATTTGTTTAAATGCTTTATTCATCAAACATTTAATGATTTACTTACCTTATATTGGAGTTCTTAAATCAGACAAAATGTAGCAAGATAATATTTATCAAAGGTTGCTGCTGGAGCCACATGTGTGGGATGAAAACCACTTCACCAGGCGCCATCTTGGCTGCTATTTTGCTGGTGACATCTGGAAACAGGCAGCAGCAGAGCAGAGATGGTAACACATAGCAGGTGTGGTCTGATGTGGCATGGGTAGGAAACCTGATATCAGATTGCTACACAGTGCTAATTCCTAGAGGCGGCAGAAACAAATGTACTGGAACAGTGGAGAGAACATGAGAAAGGCCCAGACAAGAGTTGACTGAGTTGACACAAATGACTACAGGGCATTGTGAATATGTTGTGGCTACAAAGCAAAGACATGCTGTAGGAGGGCATATGGTACTTGTACATGCCCTGGATCATGTCTGAACTGCTAAGAGAGTACTGCAGATGCCACATACTGTTAATCATGTGTCTGGGTGGTTTTTAAAAAGGTTTTTAAAAAAATGTAAGAAGTAATGTAAAGATTATTTTTCATTATATTAGTTGTTTTTCAAACTCTAGTTATTTATTTGACTTTCAAGCTTAAAAAATCTGGTAAAGATGCAAAAATGAGACAATTTTGGCAAGAAAAACATTGATAAATTTGAGGTTCACTGCTATAAGCTGGAGTACTGCTCAAGTGTTCACCAGACTTCGTCCAGCTACCTGAACTAGAAATAGATACAGCAAACATGGGTGTTTTGACCACATCCCCCACCCAAAAAATGTCTATATGAGGGAATATAAGGACCATACCACAGCCATCAGGTATACCAGAAAATGCTTGAAAAAATAAAGAACGCATAAATGCAGGTGATCCCATGGAGAAGCCTGCCAATCAGCAGCTCTTGTGCTACCCCGCATGCTTACATCAAACATTTTAAAATGGCTGGTAACCTGCCTTAGCTAGGGAATAGCTGGAATGTGGTTGCATCCAGCACATGAGCTGTAAGATCAATAGAAGGTGAGTATTCATAACCTATCCTGGGGATGCCCCAAGGATAAGAAAATCAGCCTGTCTGGGGTCTGATAGGCTGCGGTTCTCTTTAATATGAAGAGAGTCCCCAGTAACAAATATTAATATGCAAAATGCAGTCAGTCCCCAGACACAAACATTAGTATGCTGCACTTGAGGAGAAGGACGGCAGGGGGACCCTTTCTGGATACTTGGGGGTGTCAGGGACCCCGCTTTTAAGGCCTGTTTTATACAAAATGTGCCCTGGGCAAAATTTAAAATGAGGTCCCAAATTTTTAATGATGATTACATGATGGTGCAGGATAGCAACTGGGGAGAAGGAAGTTGGGTGGTTCAGCGCAGTGACTGGAAAGATAGGTTAGTTCAGAGGTCCAGGTCAGCGGCTGGGGACGGTGCAAATCAATGGCTGGAGAGGGGAGTTAGGTCAGAGGTTGGGGTCAGCGGCTAGAAAGAGGGTGATGAGGAGCTCTGGTCAGCATCTTGGTGGGGTGAGGTGATGTTTTGGATAAGCGGCTGGGAGAGAGCTTTAGTACACAGGTACTTGGGGAGGGGGACAGCAGGGGGAACCTGTCTGGATGGTTGGAGGTGTCTGGAGGTCCTACTTTCAGGGCAAATGTTAGACAAAATGCTGTCCTGGGAAAAGTTTAAAGTGGGATCCTACATTTTAAAGTATGGATAGATGCATGTGCCGGTTGCAGCTGGGGAGGTGGGTTAGGTGAGAGGTCCAGTTCAGCGACTGGTAAAGGAGAGGTTGAGTGATTCGGGGTGAGGGCTGGTAAGGCAGGTTAGGTCAATGTTTCAGGTTAGTGGCTGGGAAGGAGGGAGTTAGGTCAGAGTTTTGGGTCAGAAGAGGGAGATGAGGAGTTTGGGTCAGCAGTTGGGGAGAGGAAGGTTAGGGGTTCAGCCAGCATCTGAGTAAGTGGGAGGTGAAGTGGCTGGGGAGGGGGGTTAGGTGAGGGATTCAGGCTAGTGGATGTTGAGGGAGGTTAGGGGTTCATGCCAGTAGCTTTGGGGAAGGTAAGGGTTTCATGTCAATGGCAATTCCTTGTCTCACTCCCCCCTTATTAAGCTTTCTGGCTTTCTGGCCCCCCTTATTAAGCTTTCTCATTAGAAAAAAAAGTAATATCTTTCGATGTCCGAGGTCTTAACAACCCTTTGCTAGGTCACTCAATTCTACTGTCTCACTGCACGGATAGGTTACATGCAGAGGAAAAATTCCAATGTGTGTGCAAGCATTCAATGGCAATATTTATCAAATATGAATTTGTATAAATGCTCTATTCATCAATTATTTAATGATTTATTTACCTTATATTGGAGTTCTAAAATCAGACAAAATGTAGCAAGATAATATTTATCAAAGGTTGCTGCTGGAGCCACATGTGTGGGATGAAAACCACTTCACCAGGCGCCATCTTGGCTGCTATTTTGCTGGTGACATCTGGAAACAGGCAGCAGCAGAGCAGAGATGGTAACACATAGCAGGTGTGGTCTGATGTGGCATGGGTAGGAAACCTGATATCAGATTGCTACAGAGTGCTAATTCCTAGAGGCGGCAGAAACAAATGTACTGGAACAGTGGAGAGAACATGAGAAAGGCCCAGACAAGAGTTGACTGAGTTGACACAAATGACTACAGGGCATTGTGAATATGTTGTGGCTACAAAGCAAAGACATGCTGTAGGAGGGCATATGGTACTTGTACATGCCCTGGATCATGTCTGAACTGCTAAGAGAGTACTGCAGATGCCACATACTGTTAATCATGTGTCTGGGTGGGCCTGGGCGGCGTACCACTATCAGAGAAACAGTCTGTTCAATACCACTGCCAGAGCACAATGAGGCTGCTGCTGGACATATATAAAAATATCACTTTCTTGGAAATTATGGTGTTAGGAATTAGAGATGAGCGAACTTTTGAAAAATTCGATTCGACTGATTCGCCGAATTTTCAGACAAAAATTGTTTCGACCCGAATTTATTCTAGCCTAATCGCTATTAAAAATGGCTATTTCTGAGCTTCCTAGAGCCTCAATAGGGTTGTAAACCATTCTGCCTTGCTGTAACACGCATAGGATGCGTGCTGGGTTACTGAAATAATACTGTAAATAATTAGGACATGCAGATCAGAGGCATCGCTATTAGAATCGCAGAGCGGCACAATTACAGAGAGTTGAGGTGGCATTACTATGAGGGGCCCCTATATTGCCTGAAAAACACACCCTGGAGCTGGCAGCGGCAGGAGCCCAAACATTGGATTTGGCTCAAAGAGACATTGGAGTTGGCAGCAGGAGCAGCAGGAGCCCAAAAATTGGCTGAATGACACCCTGGAGTTGCAAGCAGCAGCAGCAGCAGCAGCAGGAGCCCAAACATAGCTTGAAAGAGACACTGGAGTTGGCAGCAGGAGCCCAAAAATTGGATGAATCACACCCTGGAGTTGCAAGCAGCAGCAGCAGCCCAAACATAGCTTGAAAGAGACACTGGAGTTGGCAGCAGAAGCCCAAAAATTGGATGAATCACACCCTGGAGTTGCAAGCAGCAGCAGCAGCAGCCCAAACATAGCTTGAAAGAGACACTGGAGTTGGCAGCAGGAGCCCAAAAATTGGATGAATCACACCCTGGAGTTGCAAGCAGCAGGAGCCCAAACATTGGCAGAAAGAGACACTGGAGTTGGCTTCAGGAGACCAAAAATTGGATGAATCACACCCTGGAGTTGCAAGCAGCAGCAGCAGCAGCAGCAGCCCAAACATAGCTTGAAAGAGACACTGGAGTTGGCTTCAGGAGCCCAAAAATTGGATGAATCACACCCTGGAGTTGCAAGCAGCAGCAGGAGCCCAAACATTGGGTGAAAGAGACACTGGAGTTGGCAGCAGGAGCCCAAAAATTGGATGAATCACACTCTGGAGTTGCAAGCAGCAGCAGCCCAAACATAGCTTGAAAGACACACTGGAGTTTGCTTCAGGAGCCCAAAAATTGAATGAATCACACCCTGGAGTTGCAAGCAGCAGCAGCCCAAACATAGCTTGAAAGAGACACTGGAGTTAGCAGCAGGAGCCCAAGAATTGGATGAATCACACCCTGTAGTTGCAAGCAGCAGCAGCAGGAGCCCAACATTGGCTGAAAGAGACACTGGAGTTGGCTTCAGAAGCCCAAAAATTGGATGAATCACTCCCTGGAGTTGCAAGCAGCTGCAGCAGCAGCCCAAACATAGCTTGAAAGACACACTGGAGTTGGCAGCAGGAGCCCAAAAATTGGATGAATCACACCCTGGAGTTGCAAGCAGCAGCAGGAGCCCAAACATTGGCTGAAAGAGACACTGGAGTTGCAAGCGGGAGCCCAAAAATTGGATGAATCACACCCTGGAGTTGCAAGCAGCAGCAGGAGCCCAAACATTGGCTGAAAGAGACACTGGAGTTGGCAGCAGGAGCCCAAAAATTGGATGAATCACACCCTGGATTTGCAAGCAGCAGCAGGAGCCCAAACATTGGCTGAAAGAGACACTGGAGTTGGCAGCAGGAGCCCAAAAATTGGATGAATCACACCCTGGAGTTGCAAGCAGCAGCAGGAGCCCAAACATTGGCTGAAAGAGACACTGGAGTTGGCAGCAGGAGCCCAAGAATTGGATGAATCACACCCTGGAGTTGCAAGCAGCAGCAGCCCAAACATTGCTTTAAAGAGACACTGGAGTTGGCAGCAGGAGCCCAAAAATTGGATGAATCACACCCTGGAGTTGCAAGCAGCAGCAGGAGCCCAAACATTGGCTGAAAGAGAAACTGGAGTTGGCAGCAGGAGTCCAAAAATTGGATGAATCACACCCTGGAGTTGCAAGCAGCAGCAGTATCAGCCCAAACATTGCTTTAAGGAGACACTGGAGTTGGCAGCAGGAGCCCAAAAATTGGATGAATCACACCCTGGAGTTGCAAGCAGCAGCAGCCCAAACATAGCTTGAAAGACAAACTGGAGTTGGCTTCAGGAGCCCAAGAATTGGATGAATCACTCCCTGGAGTTGCAAGCAGCAGCAGCAACAGCTCAAACATAGCTTGACAGACACACTGGAGTTGGCAGCAGGAGCCCAAGAATTGGATGAATCACACCCTGGAGTTGCAAGCAGCAGCAGCAGGAGCCCAAACATTGCTTTAAAGAGACACTGGAGTTGGCAGCAGCAGGAGCCCAAAAAATGACTGACACACCCTGGAGTTGTCAGCAGCAGCAGGAAGCTAGAAATTGGCTGGAAGGCACCCTGAAGTTGGCAGCAGCAGGAGCACATACATTAGCTGGAAGGCACACCCTGGAGTTGGCAGCAGCATAAGCAGGAGCCCAAACATTGCTTGAAAGACACCCTGGAGTTGGCAGCAGCAGGAGGCCAAACATTGGCTGAGAGAGACACTGGAGTTGGCAGCAGAAGCCCAAAAATTGGATGAATCACACCCTGGAGTTGCAAGCAGCAGCAGCAGGAGCCCAAACATTGGCTGAAAGAGACACTGGAGTTGGCAGCAGGAGCCCAAAAATTGGATGAATCACACCCTGGAGTTGCAAGCAGCAGCAGCAGCTCAAACCTAGCTTGAAAGGCACACTGGAGTTGGCTTCAGGAGCCCAAAAATTGGATGAATCACACCCTGGAGTTGCAAGCAGCAGGAGGCCAAACATTGGCTGAAAGGCACACCCTGAAGTTGGCATCAGCAAGAGGCCAAAAATTGGTTGGAAGGCACACCCTGAAGTTGGCATCAGCAGGAGCCCAAAAATTGGCCTAAAGACATAAATATGTTTTGCACCATTTGGAAAGTGTAAAACGTGGCACCATGCTGAATCTAGTCGCATGCATCAGGCATTGGTGGGTGGAAATCCTGGCTGATCCATCCCTGATTCATTTTGACAAAGGTGAGTCTCTCCACATTTTTAGTTGACAGACGAGTTCTCCTCGCCGTAACTATGGCCCCCGCCGCACTAAACACCCGCTCAGATGGCACGCTACTTGCCGGGCAGGACAGCTTTACTAGGGCAAACTCTGCTAGTTGTGGCCACAAATCAAGTTTGGCTGCCCAGAAGTCCAGCGGATCCTCAAGGTGTGTTGGCATGGTCATGTCAAGGTATGACATGACCTGCTGGTTGAGGTCCTGCTCCAGGTCTTCCTGCTGCTCATGAGTAGCCTCACTATGCGGGTGTAGAAAGCTACTCTTTAGCGACTGAAGACTGAGGCTGCTGCTGATGGAGCTGCTGCTGCTGCTCCTGCCAACCCCCCCAGCAGCCATGGCAGTGGAAGGTGAGCGCAGAGGTCCCCTCGAGTCAGACCTGCGAGAGTACGGACCATGGCGAAGATAGGCATCGGCCAACTGACTACGTAGAATGTCTTTGTAGTAGTTCAGTTTGTCCTCCCTCTCGGCGGGTTTAAAAAATGCCCCCATTTTGTGCCGGAAGCGAGGGTTCAATAAGGTGGACAGCCAGAAGTCATCCCGCCGACAAATGGAAACAATTCTGGGGTCACTACGCAAGCACGTGAGCATGCTTCCTGCCATTTGCGCAAGTGACTCGGATGGACTACCTGTCTCCATCTCCGCTGCATACTGCCACGGTGTGTCTGAGTCCTCTGTCTCGCCTTTCTCAAAACCCTCTAGCTCCTCTGGCTGCTCCTGCTCCTCCTCTCCTGTCCGCTGACTAGATAAACCAGCCATTTTGCCAAGCCTAAACTGTGCTTCACTGTGCCCCTCCTCCTCCTCCTCCAGTTCAGCTCCAATGGGGTTCATGTGGCCGTAAGATGTAGACGCCATGTCTCCAGTGCCCTGACCAGCCATGGTTTCCAACATGTGCTGTAGTACATGAAGCAGTGGAATCACGTCATTCATCCTGTAATCCTGCCGGCTGACAAATAAAGTGGCTTCCTCAAAGGGCCTGAGCCAACGGCAGGTGTCACGTATGAGCTGCCACTGGTTGACATTGAAGTTACACAGGGGAGTCCCCCTATCCGCTTGGATCATCAGGAAATCCGTGATGGCTTTTCTCTGTTCATATAATCGGTCTAACATGTGAAGGGTAGAATTCCAATGGGTGGAAACATCGCAAATCAGACTATGTTGGGGGATACCGTTCTGACGCTGTAGCTCAAGAAGGATGTGTTTGGCGGTGTATGAGTGGCTGAAGTGCATGCAAAGTTTCCTTGAAGTTGTTAGGATGTCTTGCAGATGGGGGGAACACTTCAGAAACTGCTTGACAACCAGATTGAAGACGTGAGCCATGCAGGGGGCATGGGTCAGCCTTCCTTGGCGCAGCGCAGACAAAATGTTCTTGCCATTGTCGGTAACCATGATTCCCATTTTAAGTTTTCTTGGAGTAAGCCATGTTTGGATTTCCTGATGAATAAATTTAAGCAGTTCCTCCCCGGTGTCTTCGCCAAGACAAACCATGTGAAGCACTGCGTGACACCTCCGTGCCCTGCACACATGGTAGACTGGAGGGGCACTGAGACTTGAGCCTACAGTGGAGGGTGAGGAGATGGCGGAGGATGAGGAGGCCGAGTCGCACGGTGTCACAGGTCCAACGGGCAGGGAACGCGGAGGCCGAAGCGGTGTGACCTGTCCAAGTTGCTGCTGCAAAGGGACCACATTCACCCAGTGGGCCGTAAACGACATGTACTGTCCCTGACTGTAGTTACAGCTCCAGACGTCGGCGCTGCCATGCACTTTGCTACACACCGACAGGCTCAAGGACTGGCCCACCTTCTGTTCAACAAAAGTGTGCAGCGCTGGTACTGCCTTCTTGGCAAAGAAATGACGGCTTGGGACTCTCCACCTCGGCTCGGCTCAAGCCATCAGTTCTCTGAAAGGTGCAGAGTCCACCACCTGAAAAGGGAGCGACTGCAGCACCAGCAACTTGGACAGGAGCACATTCAGCTTCTGCGCCGTAGGATGACTGGGCGCATACTGCTGTCTCTTGGACATGGCTTCGCTGATGGATTGCTGGCGGGATGCATGACTTGGAGGAGGAGGAGCAGGAGCGACAGAGGATGGGTATGACGCACAGCTGCCTTCGGCTGAGGTGCTGGAGCCTTGGCTGGCAGAAATTGGGAGCGGCGTGCCACTTGGTGAGGAAGCAGACTGGACCACCCCTTGGGAGCCTCGGTTCTCCCAGGTCGCTTTATGGTGACGCATTATATGTTGACTCAGGGCCGTGGTGCCAACATTTGGGCCCTGGCCACGCTTCACCTTCTGCCTACATATCTTGCATGTGGCCATGTTACCCTCCTGCGGATGCTTCAGGAAAAACTGCCACACTGCTGAGTAGCTACTTTTCCCACCAACAGGCTTCACTGATTCGCTGCTATTGTTGCCAACTCCAGGAACCACTGCTCCACTACCTCCCGTGAGGTAGCCTGCCACGCAGCAGGTGCTCTACCTCGGCCCTGCCCCCGTTTGGCTCCAGGCTTTTCAATTGTGCCCCCATGCTGACTGCCAACCATGCTGCTAACACCTTGCTGCCTGAGCTGCTGACTCCGGGGCAACCTGCGCCCCTCTTCTCCTGATGATGACGATGAAGCCCCTTCATCACCCGGCTCCCAAGTGCGATCAGCTTCATCATCATCATCATCACCGAGTTGTGGCTGTACGTCACTGATGTTCTCGGTTTCCTCAACAGTATCTGGCGCAGAAGCTGGAAATCTTGCACCACCCACGACACTGTCCACATCACTATTTGCCTGCCGAGCTAAATAAGCCACCTCCATTTCATGGCTGGGCAGTAGCTGCTGACTGTCCTCTATCTGATCGTCCTCCTCACTAAAGAGTGGAGCTGAACCCAAAGCATAGGATATGTCGCTGGGGGAGGGAACGGTGTAGGACAGAGGCAATGGGAGGACAGGGACTGCTCTCGGGGCATGCCAACTCAGGGTTGTGTCAGAGGAACCTACCGACCCTAGACTGGGGGTCTCAGACGTAACTTGTGATGATGTTGATGAGCGCGTTAACCAATCTACCACGGCAGATGCGTTACTGGTGAAGACACGACCGCTAGCAGATACTGGCAGATCAGGTCTCTCACCGTGACTCCTGCTGCCACTCGCCCCTAGTCTGCTGCGACCTCTGCCTGCTGAATCTTGGCCTCTGCCACTCCTCTTTGAACATCCTGGCACTTGTCTGCCTGACATTTTTATGTATTTGCTTATTTACTATAAACAGATAGGGTGCAAGGTGCAGCTTTGGGGTGCCCTGCGGCCTGGTTTATTGAAAACAGTCAAAAACAAGTGCAAAATGAAGTAGCTTAATAAAGCAGCTGATCAACGCTTATGTTGTATAACAGATAGGGTGCAAGGTGCCGCTTTGGGGTGCCCTGCGGCCTGGTTTATTGAAAGCAGTCAAAAACAAGTGCAAACTGAAGTAGCTTAATAAAGCAGCTGATGATGATCAACGCTTATGTTGCATAACAGATAGTGTGCAAGGTGCCGCTTTGGGGATGCCCTGCGGCCTGGTTCATTGAAAACAGTCAAAAAACAGTGCAAAATGAAGTAGCTTAATAAAGCAGCTGATGCTGATCAACGCTTATGTTGTATAACAGATAGGGTGCAAGGTGCAGCTTTGGGGTGCCCTGCGGCCTGGTTTATTAAAAGCAGTCAAAAACAAGTGCAAACTGAAGTAGCTTAATAAAGCAGCTGATGCTGATCAACGCTTATGTTGTATAACAGATAGGGTGCAAGGTGCAGCTTTGGGGTGCCCTGCAGCCTGGTTTATTGAAAGCAGTCAAAAACAAGTGCAAACTGAAGTAGCTTAATAAAGCAGCTGATGCTGATCAACGCTTATGTTGTATAACAGATAGGGTGCAAGGTGCAGCTTTGGGGTGCCCTGCGGCCTGGTTTATTAAAAACAGTCAAAAACAAGTGCAAACTGAAGTAGCTTAATAAAGCAGCTGATGCTGATCAACGCTTATGTTGTTTAACAGATAGGGTGCAAGGTGCAGCTTTGGGGTGCCCTGCGGCCTGGTTTATTGACAACATTTAAAAACAAGTGCAAACTGAAGTAGCTTAATAAAGCAGCTGATGCTGATCAACGCTTATGTTGTATAACAGATAGGGTGCAAGGTGCAGCTTTGGGGTGCCCTGCAGCCTGGTTTATTGAAAACAGTCAAAAACAAGTGCAAACTGAAGTAGCTTATGTTGTATAACAGATAGGGTGCAAGGTGCAGCTTTGGGGTGCCCTGCGGCCTGGTTTATTGAAAACATTTAAAAACAAGTGCAAACTGAAGTAGCTTAATAAAGCAGCTGATGCTGATCAACGCTTATGTTGTATAACAGATAGGGTGCAAGGTGCAGCTTTGGGGTGCCCTGCGGCCTGGTTTATTGAAAACATTTAAAAACAAGTGCAAACTGAAGTAGCTTAATAAAGCAGCTGATGCTGATCAATGCTTATGTTGTATAACAGATAGGGTGCAAGGTGCAGCTTTGGGGTGCCCTGCGGCCTGGTTTATTTAAAGCAGTCAAAGACAAGTGCAAACTGAAGTAGCTTAATAAAGCAGCTGATGCTGATCAACGCTTATGTTGTATAACAGATAGGGTGCAAGGTGCAGCTTTGGGGTGCCCTGCGGCCTGGTTTATTGAAAACAGTCAAAAACAAGTGCAAACTGAAGTAGCTTAATAAAGCAGCTGATGCTGATCAACGCTTATGTTGTATAACAGATAGGGTGCAAGGTGCAGCTTTGGGGTGCCCTGCGCCTGGTTTATTGAAAACAGTCAAAAACAAGTGCAAACTGAAGTAGCTTAATGAAGCTGATGTTGATCAACGCTTATGTTGTATAACAGATTAAAAAAAAACAGGTTAAAATAGCATGTGCCTTGGGATGCCAGTGTGGCGTAATGTATTTTAAGCTGTACAAAAAGTAACAATAATCCATGTATGAGAAATGCTTTTGTTTAACAGATAGGGTTAAAATAGCATGTGCCTTGGGATGCCAGTGTGGCGTAATGTATTTTAAGCTGAACAAAAAGTAACAATAATCCAAGTATGAGAAATGCTTTTGTTTAACAGATAGGGTTAAAATAGCATGTGCCTTGGGATGCCCGTGTGGCCTGGTATATTTTAAGCTGAACAGAAACTTTTAACACTAATCCAAGTATGAGAAATGCTTTTGTTTAACAGATAGGGTTAAAATAGCATGTGCCTTGGGATGCCCGTGTGGCCTGGTATATTTTAAGCTGAACATAAACTTTTAACACTAATCCAAGTATGAGAAATGCTTTTGTTTAACAGATAGGGTTAAAATAGCATGTGCCTTGGGATGCCAGTGTGGCGTAATGTATTTTAAGCTGAACAAAAAGTAACAATAATCCAAGTATGAGAAATGCTTTTGTTTAACAGATAGGGTAAATAGCATGTGCCTTGGGATGCCAGTGTGGCGTAATGTATTTTAAGCTGAGCAGAAACTTTTGACACTAATCCAAGTATGAGAAATGCTTTTGTTTAACAGATAGGGTTAAATAGCATGTGCCTTGGGATGCCAGTGTGGCGTAATGTATTTTAAGCTGAACAAAAAGTAACAATAATCCAAGTATGAGAAATGCTTTTGTTTAACAGATAGGGTTAAAATAGCATGTGCCTTGGGATGCCAGTGTGGCGTAATGTATTTTAAGCTGAGCAAAGAGTATTAACTATAATCCGAGTATGAGAAATGCTTTTGTTTAACAGATAGGGTTAAATAGCATGTGCCTTGGGATGCCAGTGTGGCGTAATGTATTTTAAGCTGAACAAAAAGTAACACTAATCCAAGTATGAGAAATGCTTTTGTTTAACAGATAGGGTTAAAATAGCATGTGCCTTGGGATGCCAGTGTGGCCTAATGTATTTTAAGCTGAGCAAAAAGTATTAACTATAATCCAAGTATGAGAAATGCTTTTGTTTAACAGATAGGGTTAAATAGCATGTGCCTTGGGATGCCAGTGTGGCCTAATGTATTTTAAGCTGAGCAAAAAGTATTAACTATAATCCAAGTATGAGAAACGCTTTTGTTTAACAGATAGGGTTAAAATAGCATGTGCCTTGGGATGCCAGTGTGGCCTAAAGTATTTTAAGCTGAGCAAAAAGTATTAACTATAATCCAAGTATGAGAAACGCTTTTGTTTAACAGATAGGGTTAAAATAGCATGTGCCTTGGGATGCCAGTGTGACCTAATGTATTTTACGCTGAACAAAAAGTAACAATAATCCAAGTATGAGAAATGCTTTTGGTTAACGGATAGGGTTAAAATAGCATGTGCCTTGGGATGCCAGTGTGGCCTAATGTATTTTAAGATGAGCAAAAAGTATTAACTATAATCCAAGTATGAGAAATGCTTTTGTTTAACAGATAGGGTTAAAATAGCATGTGCCTTGGGATGCCAGTGTGGCGTAATGTATTTTAAGATGAACAAAAAGTAACAATAATCCAAGTATGAGAAATGCTTTTGTTTAACAGATAGAGTTAAAATAGAATGTGCCTTGGGATGCCAGTGTGGCCTAATGTATTTTAAGCTGAGCAAAAAGTATTAACTATAATCCAAGTATGAGAAATGCTTTTGTTTAACAGATAGGGTTAAATAGCATGTGCCTTGGGATGCCAGTGTGGTGTAATGTATTTTAAGCTGAACAAAAAGTAACAATAATCCAAGTATGAGAAATGCTTTTGTTTAACAGATAGGGTTAAAATAGCATGTGCCTTGGGATGCCAGTGTGGCGTAATGTATTTTAAGCTAAATAAAGAGTATTAACTATAATCCGAGTATAAGAAATGCTTTTGTTTAACAGATAGGGTTAAATAGCATGTGCCTTGGGATGCCAGTGTGGCGTAATGTATTTTAAGCTGAACAAAAAGTAACACTAATCCAAGTATGAGAAATGCTTTTGTTTAACAGATAGGGTTAAAATAGCATGTGCCTTGGGATGCCAGTGTGGCGTAATGTATTTTAAGCTGAACAAAAAGTAACAATTATCCAAGTATGAGAAATGCTTTTGTTTAACAGATAGGGTTAAAATAGCATGTGACTTAGGATGCCAGTGTGGCCTAATGTATTTTAAGCTGAGCAAAAAGAATTAACTATAATCCAAGTATGAGAAATGCTTTTGTTTAACAGATAGGGTTAAATAGCATGTGCCTTGGGATGCCAGTGTGGCGTAATGTATTTTAAGCTGAACAAAAAGTAACAATAATCCAAGTATGAGAAATGCTTTTGTTTAACAGATAGGGTTAAAATAGCATGTGCCTTGGGATGCCAGTGTGGCCTAATGTATTTTAAGCTGAGCAAAAAGTATTAACTATAATCCAAGTATGAGAAATGCTTTTGTTTAACAGATAGGGTTAAATAGCATGTGCCTTGGGATGCCAGTGTGGCGTAATGTATTTTAAGATGAACAAAAAGTAACAATAATCCAAGTATGAGAAATGCTTTTGGTTAACAGATAGGGTTAAAATAGCAGAAAGGGTTAAATAGCATGTGCATTGCATGCACAGTGTGCAGCTGTATTTAACAGATAGGGTTAAAATAGCGTTCAGGCCTAAATAGCAGAAAGGGTTAAATAGCATGTGCATTGCATGCACAGTGTGCAGCTGTATTTAAACCAAACCAAATATATTAACAGTAACCCAGTAATTATGAAATATGAATCATAGCCAGCACTAGGCACCCTGTCAATGTGACTTGTATGCTGCTGGATTGTTCCGGTTTTAAACCTCTTTCCCTAGCTCTGTCTACCACTCTAAATCTCCCTATCTGTCTCTCTCTTTACCGATCTGTAAATCTCCCTACCTATCGCTAACTCTCTCTCCCTAGCTGCAGCAGCCACCTTTCTCTCACGAATGCAAGTCTGAAATGCGCACAAGCAAGATGGCCGCCGCTTTATATAGCGCTGTGACGTCACCAGGGCTCTTGGCTGCTGATAGGCTGCATGTTACCTTCCCATGATACCTTGCCCCAGGGGATATGTCCGGACATGTGCTTCCACCATTTTAGAATGCCTGTAATTGAAATAAATGGAGTTTAAAAGAAAACTTCGATCGATCGAATCGCGGGGAAATTCGGATTCGTTCAGAATCAAATTTTTCATGAAATTCGGAACGGTTCGTCCGGATTGATTCGCTCATTCCTAATAAGGACCATACCACAGCCGTCAGGTATACCAGAAAATGCTTGAAAAAATAAAGAACTCTTAAATGCAGGTGATCCCATGGAGAAGCCTGCCAATCAGCAGCTCTTGTGCTACCCCGCGTGCTTGCATCAAACATTTTAAAATGGCTGGTAACCTGCCTTAGCTAGGGAATAGCTGGAATGTGGTTGCATCCAGCACATGAGCTATAAGATCAAAAGAAGGTGAGTATTCATCATAACCTATCCTGGGGATGCCCCAAGGATAAGAAAATCAGTCTGTCTGGAGTCTGATAGGCTGCTGTTCTCTTTAATATGAAGAGAGTCCTCAGTTACAAATATTAATATGCAAAATGCAGTCAGTCCCCAGACACAAACATTAGTATGCTGTACTTGAGGAGAAGGACTGCAGGGGGACCCTTTCTGGATACTTGGGGGTGTCGGGGGACCCCGCATTTACGGCCTGTTTTATACAAAATGTGCCCTGGGCAAAATTCAAAGTGAGGTCCCAAATTTTTAATGATGATTACATGATGGTGCAGGATAGCAACTGGGGAGAAGGAAGTTGGGTGGTTCAGCGCAGTGACTGGAAAGATAGGTTAGTTCAGGGGTCCAGGTCAGCGGCTGGGGACGGTGCAAATCAATGGCTGGAGAGGGGAGTTAGGTCAGAGGTTGGGGTCAGCGGCTAGAAAGAGGGTGATGAGGAGCTCTGGTCAGCATCTTGGTGGGGGTGAGGTGATGTTTTGGGTAAGCGGCTGGGAGAGAGCTTCAGTATACAGGTACTTGGGGAGGGGGGCAGCAGGGGGAACCTGTCTGGATGGTTGGAGGTGTCTGGAGGTCCTACTTTCAGGGCAAATGTTAGACAAAATGCTGTCCTGGGAAAAGTTTAAAGTGGGATCCTACATTTTAAAGTATGGATAGATGCATGTGTCGGTTGCAGCTGGGGAGGTGGGTTAGGTGAGAGGTCCAGTTCAGCGACTGGTAAAGGGGAGGTTGAGTGATTCGGGGTGATGGCTGGTAAGGCAGGTTAGGTCAATGTTTCAGGTTAGTGGCTGGGAAGGAGGGAGTTAGGTCAGAGTTTTGGGTCAGAAGAGGGAGATGAGGAGTTTGGGTCAGCAGTTGGGGAGAGGAAGGTTAGGGGTTCAGCCAGCATCTGAGTAAGTGGGAGGTGAAGTGGCTGGGGAGGGGGGTTAGGTGAGGGGTTCAGGCTAGTGGATGTTGAGGGAGGTTAGGGGTTCATGCCAGTAGCTTTGGGGAAGGTAAGGGTTTCATGTCAATGGCAATTCCTTTTCTCACACCCCCCTTATTAAGCTTCCTGGTGCCCTCAATCATTAGAAAAAAAAAAGTAATATATTTCAATGTCCGAGGTCTTAAAAACCCTTTGCTAGGTCACTCAATTCTACTGTCTCACTACACGGATAGGTTACATGCAGAGGAAAAATTCCAATGTGTGTGCAAGCATTCAATGGCAATATATATCAAATATGAATTTGTATAAATGCTCTATTCATCAATTATTTAATGATTTATTTACCTTATATTGGAGTTCTAAAATCAGACAAAATGTAGCAAGATAATATTTATCAAAGGTTGCTGCTGGAGCCACATGTGTGGGATGAAAACCACTTCACCAGGCGCCATCTTGGCTGCAATTTTGCTGGTGACATCTGGAAACAGGCAGCAGCAGAGCAGAGATGGTAACACATAGCAGGTGTGGTCTGATGTGGCATGGGTAGGAAACCTAATATCAGATTGCTACAGAGTGCTAATTCCTAGAGGCGGCAGAAACAAATGTACTGGAACAGTGGAGAGAACATGAGAAAGGCCCAGACAAGAGTTGACTGAGTTGACACAAATGACTACAGGGCATTGTGAATATGTTGTGGCTACAAAGCAAAGACATGCTGTAGGAGGGCATATGGTACTTGTACATGCCCTAGATCATGTCTGAACTGCTAAGAGAGTACTGCAGATGCCACATACTGTTAATCATGTGTCTGGGTGGGCCTGGGCGGCGTACCACTATCAAAGCAACAGTCTGTTCAATACCACTGCCAGAGCACAATGAGGCTGCTGCTGAACATATATAAAAAATATCACTTTCTTGGAAATGATGGTGTTAGGAATCATACAGCTTACCACAGGAGTTTTTTTTTAACTCAAACTTACCAAGCAGCACTTAACAGAGACAGGTTCCAAATAAAAATAAACTGATTACATGGATGAGAAAAGTTTAAAATGTAAAAATTAAAACATTTTACCTTTTCATTGCTCCCGGGGTATTTATTTGGCCCATGACCTGGGCCGGGACCATAACCTTGACCTGGCCCAAAATGTCCGGGAACAAATGGAAACTAGAAAACAAAATATGACAGTAGATACTTAAAGCGGACCTTCACTTTGAATAAGAGTCTATCTTATATGTTTCCCACACCCTGTACATACAGATTGCCCACATTAAAAATCATCCTACCTGCATCTACTGCATGTTATGAGCCTTTAAACATCCAAGATGGCGGCTTCTTATCAGGCAGCCTGCAAACAGGAAGTGCCTCCTGACTGTGCTGCTCTGCATTCTGGGACTGCTGACCTTTACCTGACCCCAGCTCTGCTCTGTCTGAGCAAAGCACAGCTATAACCCGCCCCCCTGTACCTTATCCCACTCTCCTCTCCTCAGTAAGTGGGATGCTTCTGAGTCAAGATGGTGGCGCCCGTATCCTAAATTCCTGAACAGAATTGCAGCCCAGTGGGGGAAAGAATAATAAGTTAGTGACTAAAAACGTAAAATATATTAATTTTAGATGCTGGGGAACCGTTTTTTAAGAGTTTGAGCTTTTCATTAAATCACGCTGAAGGTCTGGTTTAATGTTGTCTATTACACATTTCAGCTGAGATATAATAAGTAAAAGGAATTGAAAAGGCGTACTGCAAACATGTCAGTATTACATATCTCAGGGGTTCCCAACCAGTGGTACGGCTATTAGGTGGTACGCAACAAAGCAGCAGCCTCTATTTAAACCCTAACCCGATCTGCTGCTGACTTTACCCAAGTCTAAGCTACTCCATAAATACAAAATTGCTCCAAAAGGTGATCTTTTCCTGTCCCCATGGTGCATGTACAGGCTCTAGTCCAATTAGAGCCATATGCCATGCATATTAATGCTTGACAAATGGCTCTGTGCTCAGCAAAATGGAGCTAAATCAGCCACATCCATAGAAACGGGCACGCTCCCGTTCCCAGCCTTTCTGAATGGCTGGATGCAGGAGCACACCTCAGCCCAGAGATGCTGGCAATATGGCCCCTCTCATAGAAACATAGAAGGGTGACGGCAGAAGGAGACCACATGCTAGATCTAGTCTGCCCTTATGTGTATACTGTACATACTCTTAATCTTAGGATAGATGTGTGCTTATCCCAGGCATGTTTAAATTCAGTGACTGACAATTTTTCAACTACCTCTGCTGGAAGTTTGTTCCAAGCATCTACTACTCTTTCTGTAAAATAATATTTTCTAACATTGCTCCTGATCTTCCCCCCGACTAGCTTCAGGTTGGGCCCCTTGTTCTATCATTAAGATTCTCCTTAAAAACACTTCCCTCCTGAACCTTATTCAATCCTTTCACATATTTAAAGGTTTCAGTCATGTCCCCTCTCTCCCTTATTTCCTCTAGACTGTACAGATTAAGTTCTTCAAGTCTCTCCTGAAGTTTTAAGTGTAAGTCCTTCCACCATTTTCGTTGCCTGCCTTTGGACCCTTTCTATTTGAATAATGTCTTTTTGCAGGCAAGGTCTCTAGAACTGCACACAGTATTCTAGCTGCGGCCTCACCAGGGCTCTATACAGTGGCATCACAACCTCCCTCTTCCTACTGGTGATGCCCCGAGCTATGCAGCCGAGCACTCTCACCTTCCATTGTTTACAACCGATTGAGCCGCGAGGCTATTGCAGGGGAAGGCCAGCAGTCGAGATTCCCGGGCCGGACAAGTTCGGTTTTGTTTTGCTTTAAGTACATTTTTGCAATTACACTCTCTTGTATATACCTGTTTTAACACAGTTCTAAGGGACTGGAAACTCAAGTGTACACCCAGGGGCTACTTTAGATATGGAAAATGGAAAGTGCTACTTGATGCAAAAATATTAGGAACCCCCAACATATCTTTAGAGAGCCTTATAAAACTATGAGCCTAAATTTGCACGTTTATGTGAGTTCCGCCCATCTTCAGTGCCCTTTGTGTACTGGGAACTGAACTATTGCCCTTATTCATCAAGGGATAGCGCCAGGTAGTGTCTGACGAGCGCCAGGTAGCGGCAGCTAACGGCGACTACCGACTCAAGTACGCCCGGCGGCGGTCACAATGACGCATTTATCAAGCAAAATGAGGCTAGCGCCGGCGAGAGCGACGGCTAGCGCGGCATTCATCATGAAGCCGCCTGGACCGAACAGCGCCGCTGCAAATTCCCTCACAGCGCCAGGTATGAGCTGTCGCTCCCTGGCGATGTCCAATGCATTTCAATGGAGCAATCTATAATTAATCATAATTAATTGGTAATAATTTTTTTTTTTTTTTTTAATGTCAAAAAATCGGAGAACACTTCTGCAATGTTAGGATTTATTTTTAAGTCATAAAAAAAAAAAAAAAAATATGTGCAGAATTGATCTAACAGGTCTGAGATTAATGTATTCATATTACAAAATGATTCTAAAAACATGTATAATGTTACATTCAAAAAATATGGTTGTTTAGGGGTTAAAAACTAGTTAATACAGATCGTCGCCAGCGCTCTGGGGTTTAAACAAGGAATGGACAGCGACAGCACATTCGGAGCGTGATTTGTTGATGAATATGAAGCTAGCCGTTCGCTCTGGCCATTCATTGTCAGGCGCTCACATACAACGCTGGACCTGTGAAACAGCGACCCCCTAGCCCGTATTCAACATTACCGCACACTGACTGAGTCGCTGTCATCAAGCTAACGCCGGCCAAGCACAGCGAATACTGGCTGGCGCTGAAAAAAACACGCTACAGTCGCTCATCTGTCGCTACCTGGCGCTATTGATGAATCGGCCTCCCCATCTGTAGCAGAAAACACAGAGACAACTGACTATTTGCTGGAATTCTGCTGGGTTTTCACTGCACTTCACTAGGCTGGATGTGTGTTATATACTTTATATATATACATATAAAATTTGGAAGCTGCCATACTGCAGCTGAAGATTAAGTTAGGAAAAAAAAAATGAATATCGCTGAAAACACAGCTTATGTCAACATGGGATGAGTATATGTGTAGTGTCTCAGGAGTGTGCTGGTTCTTTGAAAAAGGTTTTTAAAAAAATGTAAGAAGTAATGTAAAGATTATTTTTATTATATTAGTTGTTTTTCAAACTCTAGTTATTTATTTGACTTTCAAGCTTAAAAAATCTGGTAAAGATGCAAAAATGAGACAATTTTGGCAAGAAAAACATTGATAAATTTGAGGTTCACTGCTATAAGCTGGAGTACTGCTCAAGTGTTCACCAGACTTCGTCCAGCTACCTGAACTAGTAATAGATACAGCAAACATGGGTGTTTTTGACCACATCCCCCACCTAAAAAATGTCTATATGAGGGAATATAAGGACCATACCACAGCCATCAGGTATACCAGAAAATGCTTGAAAAAATAAAGAACTCTTAAATGCAGGTGATCCCATGGAGAAGCCTGCCAATCAGCAGCTCTTGTGCTACCCCGCGTGCTTACATCAAACATTTTAAAATGGCTGGTAACCTGCCTTAGCTAGGGAATAGCTGGAATGTGGTTGCATCCAGCACATTAGCTGTAAGATCAATAGAAGGTGAGTATTCATAACCTATCCTGGGGATGCCCCAAGGATAAGAAAATCAGCCTGTCTGGAGTCTGATAGGCTGCTGTTCTCTTTAATATGCAGAGAGTCCTCAGTTACAAATATTAATATGCAAAATGCAGTCAGTCCCCAGACACAAACATTAGTATGCTGTACTTGAGGAGAAGGACTGCAGGGGGACCCTTTCTCGATACTTGGGGGTGTCAGGGGACCCCGCTTTTAAGGCCTGTTTTATACAAAATGTGCCCTGGGCAAAAATTAAAGTGAGGTCCCAAATTTTTAATGATGATTACATGATGGTGCAGGATAGCAACTGGGGAGAAGGAAGTTGGGTGGTTCAGCGCAGTGACTGGAAAGATAGGTTAGTTCAGGGGTCCAGGTCAGCGGCTGGGGACGGTGCAAATCAATGGCTGGAGAGGGGAGTTAGGTCAGAGGTTGGGGTCAGCGGCTAGAAAGAGGGTGATGAGGAGCTCTGGTCAGCATCTTGGTGGGGGTGAGGTGATGTTTTGGGTAAGCGGCTGGGACAGAGCTTTAGTATACAGGTACTTGGGGAGGGGGACAGCAGGGGGAACCTGTCTGGATGGTTGGAGGTGTCTGGAGGTCCTACTTTCAGGGCAAATGTTAGACAAAATGCTGTCCTGGGAAAAGTTTAAAGTGGGATCCTACATTTTAAAGTATGGATAGATGCATGTGCCGGTTGCAGCTGGGGAGGTGGGTTAGGTGAGAGGTCCAGTTCAGCGACTGGTAAAGGGGAGGTTGAGTGATTCGGGGTGAGGGCTGGTAAGGCAGGTTAGGTCAATGTTTAAGGTTAGTGGCTGGGAAGGAGGGAGTTAGGTCAGAGTTTTGGGTCAGAAGAGGGAGATGAGGAGTTTGGGTCAGCAGTTGGGGAGAGGAAGGTTAGGGGTTCAGCCAGCATCTGAGTAAGTGGGAGGTGAAGTGGCTGGGGAGGGGGGTTAGGTGAGGGGTTCAGGCTAGTGGATGTTGAGGGAGGTTAGGGGTTCATGCCAGTAGCTTTGGGGAAGGTAAGGGTTTCATGTCAATGGCAATTCCTTTTCTCACACCCCCCTTATTAAGCTTCCTGGTGCCCTAAATCGTTAGAAAAAAAAAGTAATATCTTTCAATGTCCGAGGTCTTAACAACCCTTTGCTAGGTCACTCAATTCTACTGTCTCACTGCACGGATAGGTTACATGCAGAGGAAAAATTCCAATGTGTGTGCAAGCATTCAATGGCAATATTTATCAAATATGAATTTGTTTAAATGCTCTATTCATCAAATATTTAATGATTTACTTACCTTATATTGGAGTTCTTAAATCAGACAAAATGTAGCAAAATAATATTTATCAAAGGTTGCTGCTGGAGCCACATGTGTGGGATGAAAACCACTTCACCAGGCGCCATCTTGGCTGCTATTTTGCTGGTGACATCTGGAAACAGGCAGCAGCAGAGCAGAGATGGTAACACATAGCAGGTGTGGTCTGATGTGGCATGGGTAGGAAACCTAATATCAGATTGCTACAGAGTGCTAATTCCTAGAGGCGGCAGAAACAAATGTACTGGAACAGTGGAGAGAACATGAGAAAGGCCCAGACAAGAGTTGACTGAGTTGACACAAATGACTACAGGGCATTGTGAATATGTTGTGGCTACAAAGCAAAGACAAGCTGTAGGAGGGCATATGGTACTTGTACATGCCCCTGATCATGTCTGAACTGCTAAGAGAGTACTGCAGATGCCACATACTGTTAATCGTGTCTGGGTGGCCCTGGGCGGCGTACCACTAGCAGAGCAACAGTCTGTTCAATACCACTGCCAGAGCACAATGAGGCTGCTGCTGGACATATATAAAAAATATCACTTTCTTGGAAATGATGGTGTTAGGAATCATACAGCTTACCACAGGAGTTTTTTTTTTAACTCAAACTTACCAAGCAGCACTTAACAGAGACAGGTTCCAAATAAAAATAAACTGATTACATGGATGAGAAAAGTTTAAAATGTAAAAGTTAAAACATTTTACCTTTTCATTGCTCCCGGAGTATTTATTTGGCCCATGACCTGGGCCGGGACCATAACCTTGACCAAGAGCAGGCCCAAAATGTCCGGGAACAAATGGAAACTAGAAAACAAAATATGACAATAGATACTTAATGTTGTCTATTACACATTTCAGCTGAGATATAATAAGTAAAAGGAATTGAAAAGGCGTACTGCAAACATGTCAGTATTACATATCTCAGGGGTTCCCAACCAGTGGTACAGCTATTAGGTGGTACGCAACAAAGCAGCAGCCTCTATTTAAACCCTAACCCGATCTGCTGCTGACTTTACCCAAGTCTAATCTACTCCATAAATACAAAATTGCTCCAAAAGGTGATCTTTTCCTGTCCCCATGGTGCATGTACAGGCTCTAGTCCAATTAGAGCCATATGCCATGCATATTAATGCTTGACAAATGGCTCTGTGCTCAGCAAAGCACAGCTAAATCAGCCACATCCCCAGAAACGGGCACGCTCCCATTCCCAGCCTTTCTGAATGGCTGGATGCAGGAGCACACCTCAGCCCAGAGATGCTGGCAATGTGGCCGCTCTCATAGAAACATAGAAGGGTGACGGCAGAAGGAGACCATACGGTCCATCTAGTCTGCCCTTATGTGTATACTGTATGTACTCTTTATCTTAGGATAGATGTGTGCTTATCCCAGGCATGTTTAAATTCAGTGACTGTCAATTTTTCAACTACCTCTGCTGGAAGTTTGCTCCAAGCATCTACTACTCTTTCTGTAAAATAATATTTTCTAACATTGCTCCTGATCTTCCCCCCGACTAGCTTCAGGTTGGGCCCCTTGTTCTATCATTAAGTTTCTTCTTAAAAACACTTCCCTCCTCAACTCAATCCTTTCACATATTTAAAGGTTTCAGTCATGTCCCCTCTCTCCCTTATTTCCTCTAGACTGTACAGATTAAGTTCTTCAAGTCTCTCCTGAAGTTTTAAGTGTAAGTCCTTCCACCATTTTCGTTGCCCGCCTTTGGACACTTTCTATTTGAATAATGTCTTTTTGCAGGTAAGATCTCCAGAACTGCACACAGTATTCTAGCTGTGGCCTCACCAGGGCTCTATACAGTGGCATCACAACCTCCCTCTTCCTACTGGTGATGCCTCGAGCTATGCAGCCGAGCACTCTCACCTTCCATTGTTTACAACCGATTGAGCCGCCAGGCTATTGCAGGGGAAGGCCAGCAGTCGAGATTCTTGGGCCGGACAAGTTCGGTTTTGTTTTGCTTTAAGTACATTTTTGCAATTACACTCTCTTGTATATACCTGTTTTAACACAGTTCTAAGGGACTGGAAACTCAAGTGTACACCTAGGGGCTACTTTAGATATGGAAAATGGAAAGTGCTACTTGATGCAAAAATATTAGGAACCCCCAACATATATTTACAAAGCCTTATAAAACTATGAGCTTAAATTTGCACGTTTATGTGAGTTCCGCCTATCTTCAGTGCGCTTTGTGTACTGAGAGCTGAACTATTGGCTTGATGCAGAGCCTCCCCGTTCAGCTCCCCCGTGCGTTTTCCCGTTGGTTTTGGGCTTTGATCGGGTCAGGAAAGGGTGCTACGTTGATTTTAGTGTGCGTTTATGCGCTCAGGTGTGCGCGCAGCCGCCTTTCCGATTGTCGGCTCGCACGAGGCTTTTTTCCGGCAAAACGGACGCCTCGTTCATTGGCCCGTTTTTTTAAGTGATGCAGAGCCTTGATTTCCGATTGGAATCAGCCTAATTAAATGGGGTCGCCGAGCCTTGACTTACGGGCAGTCTGACCAGCCGTATTGGAGCTCCGTGCTTTTTGGGAATGCTTTCCTCTGTGGGCCAACATCAAAGGCGCCAGCTACGCCGTCTGGTAGTTCTGAGTATGGCAGAAACCAGGCTGCAGCGCACGCCTTTGGACATCGATGGCATGAGTGACGTTGACCTATTCAAGCTCACCTGCCTTAACCATGTTTCTCTCCATGCCTTGTATAGCGAGCTGCGGCCATGGTTAGCCCCCACCACAAGAAAGGGGCATGCAATTGCAGGTATGACCAAATTGGTTGGCTGCCTGCAATTTTTGGTGAACGGCTCGCTCCAGAGACTGGGTGCCTTCTCCCTGGAGATGTCCCAGTCTACGCTGAGCCGCAGCCTAACCAAGTTTTTGGATGGCATGGCTACCCTGGCACAGAATTATATTTTTTCCCTCAAACAGGGGAAGCCTGGAATGCGGTTAAGTTGGGCTTTTATAACATAGCCGACATGCCCAACGTCATTGGTGCAATCGATTGCACACATGTCTCGCTCATCCCCCCTGCAGACCAGGAATATCTGTTCAGGTATGTGGTTTGGTTCTGCTTTTTTTCTGGTTTTCAAACATTTTTTAAGGCTCACACTAATTCCACTTGTGTTTTGCTTGGTGCAGGAACAGGAAGATGGGCCATTCCATCAATGTTCAGGCAGTGGTGGGGCCTGATCTTCAATTTTTCAGTCTGTTTGCTGGCTTTCCTGGTTCCACGCATGATGCGCACATTTTGAGGAACTCCAGCCTCTTTCAACGGTTTCAATCTGGATATATTTCTGGAGGATGGTTACTGGGTATGTGTATTAAAGTTGTATTTGTTGGCCCCCAGGTTTGAATGTGGATTTGCCCCTACCCCACTAATCTGTGAGACCTTTCCTTGAAACTTGAAAATGTTTTTTTTTTTTTTTTTTTTTTTTAAATTAATGGGTGAAAGTATTCACCACTATTGGGTTATGTTCTGGCACTCTTATCTAAGTAGCATTACGCAGACATTTTTAATGAGTGTACAGGTTACATCGTCCTGGGCATCAAGGCTGGGGAAGATTAAATCACACCTAATAAGTGTTACATGCTGGTCACAAAGCGACTCTAAATGCATTTGGGCTTTACCTCTGCTGCCGGCACATGTCCATTTTTGGACAACTATATGATTTCAGGTCCACAACTGTCCGCTTGATTTGTTCAGTATCTCGACGGACAAAACCCCATAATGTACCCAAACAGCATTGGCAACAGCCATGCTTTGTGCTTAGCAAAAATGGGCTGTTAGGGACCCACGGCGTCGTTAGCGCCAACATGGGTGTGTGTTGTCCCCTGCATCACTTGAAATAGATGGTTGGCTATCTGGGGAGTCATGTGTGGTTTTTGGGCTTAGGGGGAGGTTGAGGGTGTGTATGTGCTGCTCTGGGTTAATGTCTGGGTTCCTGGTGAGTTATCAGATGTAGAGCTGCATGTGTTATCTGAGGTATTGGAATTGTGAGTACCAGAGGGTTGAGGTGGAGGGGTGGTTGACCTTGGTGGGGTGTTTTTTTTGGCAATACGCTTACCCTTGCTGATGTGTTTGGTTTTGTGGGTATGCTTGGTGTGTTGAGGTTGAGGATGCTGCAGGGTCTTACTAGATTTAGCACCCTGGTGTTTTTTTTTTTCTGGCGGGGGTGAATGGGTTAATGTCTCCTTGCTCCTGCGTTTTGGGGAATGTGCCTGTGTCTGTGGAGTACCCACCGTTTTAGTTGGTGCATGTTCTGCATGTGTGTTGCCTGCTCTTCTGTTTTATTTAGAATGAGGCATGTGTGCGGCTGCTATGTGCCTTTGGCCTTGCTTGGCTCTTTTTGCTCACTTTAGGTCTTCCCATATTGATATGGTATCCCACACCGAGCGGAGTGGCTTGTTCTTTAAATATGTTTCCCGTGTGGGCGTGCCCAACAGCGAGTGCGCGGCTGCGCGCACGCACGCACGTTACCGCGGGGGAACGTCAGAGCTATACCTTGGTAAAGAAGACAAGATGTCGCCCGCCATCTTTACCCCGGAGCAGGACGACATCATCATGGATGTGAGTATGCGAGCATGCGTTTATGTGCGTGCACACATTCCTTGTAATAAAAAAAAAACAAAGCGCAAGAATAGTCTGAAACAACTTAGTTTGTCACGTTACAGACCAGCCCACCTTAGTTTAACCCATGTACGCAGCAACAAACTAGCCTACATGCAGATAGCAGAACTAAGGCAATGTGAGGCAGCAAGAGGTTAATAAAGTGACTTGAGTTAGGCCAGGAAACTTGTTAATGTATTTTGTGGATTAATGGTGTGTCCTTGTCTCTTTTTCTAACAGATGATGCTGAGGAATCGCTACGACTTCCTGCCGTCAGATTATGACAAACGGACGTTGGCCCTGGAGGTGGTGGACGCTATAGAACGCCGATCCCAAACCACCTATACCTTCACCCAGATCGCCCAACACTGGTCTGATTTAAAAAGAAGGCATAAGCCCCGGGTGAGGCGGCCAAACATTTCCCATGTAAGTGTTGAAAACGTAAATGGCATCGCCTGGGCGTGCTTTAATGATTGTGTTTGTATTTCAGCCCATGAATGGAATATGCGGTTCCGCCCCACCCGGACCAGGACACGCAGCCCAGTGTTGGGCGAAACAGGTGAAGGTGTAGGTGGCCCACCGCCAGGGTCAACGGCCACCCCCTCCTCTGTAAGTGACTCGGAGGAGCCGCTGGACCTCAGCATGCAGGGGAGGGGGCAATCTGACGGCAGGGAGTCTAGCAGAACAGAGCCTCAACCGGACTCCGGTAAGGGAAATATAGTTAGATATGTGCTAATACATGCATTAAATACAGATACTCCTGTGCACTATTGTTGTAGATTCAGATGTCGCTGGAACATCCCAAGGGATGAGTGAGGAAGGGGGCGACGCGGAAGAGGTTGCTGGGGGAGGTGAGTAGATTGATACCTAGAAGCCTAACTTGGGGCCTTATTTATCACGGGCTAGCGCCAGGTAGTGTCTGACGAGCGCCAGGTACCGCCAGCTATCGGCGGCTACCGACTCAAGTACGCCCGGCGGCGGTCACAATGACGCATTTATCAAGCTAAATGAGGCTAGCACCGGCGAGAGCGACGGCTAGCGCGGGATTCATCATGAAGCCGCCTGGAACGAACAGCGCCGCTGCAAATTCCTTCACAGCGCCAGGTATGACCTGTCGCTCCCTGGCATTGTCCAATGCATTTCAATGGAGCAATGTTTAATTAATCATAATTAATTGGTATAATTTTTTTTTTTTTTTTTTTAATGTCAAAAATTCTGAGCCCACTCCTGCAATGTTAGGTTTTTTTTTTAAGTAAAAAAAAATAAAAAAAAATATTTGTGCAGAAATGATCTTACAGGTCTGATATTAATATATTCATATTACAAAATGATTCCAAAAACATGTATAACGTTACAATCCAAAAATATGGTTGTTTAGGGGTTAAAAACTAGTTAACACCCATCGCCGCCAGCACACTGGGGTTTAAACAAGGAATGGACAGCGCCAGCAAATTCGGAGCATCATTTTTTAATGAATATGAAGCAAGCCGTTCGCTCTGGCCATTCGTTGTCAGGCGCTCACATACAACGCTGAACCTGTGAAACAGCGACCCCTAAGCCCGTATTCAACATTACCGCACACCGACTGAGTCGCTGTCATCAAGCAAACGCCGGCCAAGCACAGCGAATAATGGCTGGCGCTGTAAAAATCACGCTACAGTCGCTCATCTGTCGCTACCTGGCGCTATTAATGAATCGGCCTCTTAATATTATATTCATGAAAGAACAACAGTCTCTAATATCAGTGTGTTTGTCATCCATACAGATTCACAACAGCAACAGAGGGAGGCTGAATGGAGACTCCGCCCCCGACGCAATGTGCGGCCTAAACCTTGTAAGTGGTGTTTATTTAAACTAAAGAAAATGAGCAAACAATTCCATTTGAAAACTAAAATTCAGAAACATTTCCATAATAAATTATAAAAAAACGCCCTTAAAGGGGACCTTCACTCTGAATAAGAGTCTATCTTAGATATTTCCCACACCCTGTACATACAGATTGTCCACCTTACAAATCATCTTACCAACCTTTTCCAGAGCACAGCTCTGCTCTGTGTGAGCAAAGCACAGCTATAACCCACCCCCTGTACCTTATCCCACTCTCCTCTCCTCAGTAAGTGTGATGCTTCGGAGTCAAGATGGCGGCGCACGTATCCTAAATTCCTGAACTGAGTAGCAGCCCAGTGGGGGAAAGAATAATAATTGATTGACTAAAAACGTACTATATATTAGTTTAAGATGCTGCAGAATCTTTTTAAAAGAGTTTGGGCTTTTCATTAAATCACGCAGAAGGTCCGGTTTGAAAAGGGCCCCAAAAAACCAACGCACAACCAAACCAAATAAACAATGCTAAACTAATGTTGTTTTTCATTCACAGATACCAGAAAATCACAGCCACAAGACCCCGAGGCCTAAAGCTTTTTAATTTGTCTTAAAATGTAAATAGTTTTTTTGTTAAAACATTTTTATAAAATTAGTTGGAAAAAACTTTGTTAAAAAATTTCAAATTTCAACGTTGGAATAAAAAAAAAAAAAAAAAAGATTTTACAGTTGTGTTTCCTGCAAATGTACAATCACACAACATCATCACACATTTACATGACACAAAAAGTTTAGATATAGGACAATAAATCCAAAACAATCAGAAAGAATTAAGGTATGCATTAATGGCAAGGAAAAAGGAACACAAAGGAGATTAAGGTATGCATTAATGGCAACGAAAAAGGAACAACAAAAATTTAAAATAAATATATATATGTGTCAAATTGGCAGTGGTTGCCATATGTATATTCCAATGGAGGTTTAGGGATGTGCGCTTGCGTGTAGCCAGATTGGCAACTGAAGAGCCATGGAGATGTAAGTATACTTGAAACAACCACCAAAATGGAAGGTCAAATACGACGGAAACCAAGCAGGTACGTTCAAAAACCAAGGAAAAAGCAGGGAAAAACGGGCCGCCCGTGTGAACGGGAACGGAAGCCCCGATCAAATTGAAGGCACCCGAGAGAGCAAAAAAAACTTCCCGAGTCAAGACAAATTGACGGATCAGTTAGGGAGCCATTCTGACGGAGGCTCTGCATCACATTTGAGCCACGATTCAAGCGGGAGCCCCAGACAATCGGAAGGTTTTTAGCTCAGATCGGCGGAGGCTCTGCATCAGGCCCTATGGGCCTGATGCAGAGCCTCCTCTGAACTGCCCTTAAAACCTTCCGATTGTCCGGGGCTCCCGTTTGAATCGTGGCTCAAATGTGATGCAGAGCCTCCGTCGGAATGGCTCCCTAACTGATCCGTCAATTTCACTTTACTCGGAAAGCTTTTTTTGCTCTCTTGGGTGCCTTCAATTTGATCGAGGCTCCCGTTCACGTTCACACGGGCGGCCCGTTTTTCCCTGATTTTTCCTGCCTTTTTGAACGTACCTGCTTGGTTTCCTTCGTATTTGACCTTCCATTTTGGTGGTTGTTTCAAGTATACTTACATCTCCATGGCTCTTCAGTTGCCAATCTGGCTACACGCAAGCGCACATCCCTCAAACTCCATTGGAATATGCATATGGCCACAAATGCAAATTTGACACACATCTTTTTTTTTTTTTTTGGTGGGGGTTTCCTTGTCCATAATGCATACCTAAATCATCTAGTAGTTCCTTCTCCCTTGTCCTTAAAGTGGACCAACACCCAGGATTTTGACTATCCTGGGTATTGGTCCACTTCCTTGGGGCACCCCGATCGGGGGTGCCCCGCTTCCCAAAACCCCCCAAACACCCCGAAAACTCACCTCTCCACGATCCCACGTGACTGCGCTGTCCAATGCCCGCCGACGGACAAGTGACGTCCGTCGGCGGACAAGGGATCGCGCCCGCCGACGCCTCCCGCGCGTCACTCTTGACGTGTGCGCGCCCGCGCCGGCCATTCAGAGACGGCCGGCGCGGGCGCGCGCACGTCTGGAGGAGCGCGAGGGAGGCGGCGGCGGCGGAAGCAGCGTCTGGAGAGGTAAGGTTTTTCGGGGTGTTTGGAGGGGTTACACCCCGCGGGACATCCCGATCTTGGATGTCCCGCGGTGTGTGAGGTGATCTATAATCTATCTATCTATCTATAAGATTCCCGGGCCGATCGCCCCTGGGTGTTGGCCCACTTTAATGCATACCTTTATTGTTTGTGTTTTTTTTCTTTTTATTGTCCCATATCTAAACCTTTTGTGTGTCATGTAAATGTGTGCTGATGTTGTGTGATGGTACTTTTGCAGGAAACACAACTCTCGAAATATTATTAATTATTTATTAATTTTTTTTTTTTTGGGTGTTTTTGTATTAAAACCTTTTTTTAAAAAAAAAACGAGAAAAAACAGATTTACATTTTGTTACAAAAATAAAAAAATTAGGCCTCGGGATCTGTAGCCTGTGTTCTTTGATCTGTGAATGAAAAACAACATTACTTTAGCATTGTTTTTTTTTTTTTTTGTTTTTTGATTGTTTGTGCACTTATTAAATGGGACCTTCTGCATGTTTTAATGAAAAGGCCAAACTCTTCAGAAACGTTGCCACAGCATCTTAAACTAATATATATTAATTTTGTAGTCAATAAATTATTATTCTTTCCCCCACTGGGCTGCAACTCAGTTCAGGAATTTAGGATACGTGCAACGCCATGTTGACTCTGAAGCATCACACTTACTGAGGAGAGGAGAGTGGGATAAGGTACAGGGGGTGGGTTATAGCTGTGCTTTGCTCACACAGAGCCGAGATGTGCTATGGAAAAGGTTGGTAAGATGATTTGTAAGGTGGACAATCTGTATGTACAGGGTGTGGGAAATATTTAAGATAGACTCTTATTCAGAGTTAAGGTCCGCTTTAAGTGCTTTTTTATAAAAATTAATTTGGAAATGTCTCTGAATTTTAGTTTTCAAATGTAATTGTTTGCTCATTTTCTTTAGTTTAAATAAACACCACTTACAAGGTTTGGCCCGCACATTGCGTCGGGGGCGGAGTCTCCCTTCAGCCTCCCTCTGTTGCTGTTGTGAATCTGTATGGATGGCAAACACACTGATATTAGAGACTGTTGTTCTTTCATGAATAGAATATTAAGTTAGGCTTCTAGGTATCAATCTACTCACCTTCCCCAGCAACCTCTTCCTCCTCGCCCCCTTCCTCACTCATCCCTTGGGATGTTCCAGCGACGTCTGAATCTACAACAATAGTGCACATGAGTATCTGTATTTAATGCATGTATTTCCACATATCTAACTATATTTCCCTTACCGGAGTCAGGTTGAGGCTCTGTTATGCTCGACTCCCTGCCGTCAGATCCCCCCCTCCCCTGCATGCTGAGGTCCAGCGGCTCCTCCGAGTCACTTACAGAGGAGGGGGTGGCCGTTGACCCTGGCGGTGGGCCACCTACACCTTCACCTGTTTCGCCCAACACTGGGCTGCGTGTCCTGGTCCGGGTGGGGCGGAACCGCATATTCCATTCATGGGCTGAAATACAAACACAATCATTAAAGCACGCCCAGGCGATGCCAGGGTTATAGGTGCATTTACATTTTCTACACTTACATGGAAAATGTTTGTTGAAGTACCGCCTCACCCGGGGCTTATGCCTTCTTTTTAAATCAGACCAGTGTTGGGCGATCTGGGTGAAGGTATAGGTGGTTTGGGTTCTGCGCTCTATCGCCTCCACCACCTCCAGGGCCAACGTCTGTTTGGCATAATCAGACGGCAGGAAGTCGTAGCGATTCCTCAGCATCATCTGTTAATAAAAAATACAAGGACACACCATTAAGCCACCAAATACATTAACAAGTTTCCTGGCCTAACTCAAGTCACTTTATTAACCTCTTGCTGCCTCACATTGCCCTAGTTCTGCTATCTGCATGTAGGCTAGTTTGTAGCTGCGTACATGGGTTAAACTAAGGTGGGCTGGTCTGTAACGTGACAAACTTAGTTGTTTCAGACTATTCTTGCGTTTTTTTCTTTTTTTATTACAAGGAATGTGTGCGCGCACATAAACGCATGCTCGCTCGCATACTCACATCCATGATGAGCTCGTCCTGCTCCGTTGTAAAGATGGTGGGGGACATCTTGGCTTGTTTTTCAAATTCTAGCTCTGACGTTCCCCCGCGGTGACGTGCGTGCATGCGCGCAGGCGCGCAACCGCAGTTGGAAACATATTTAAAGCTCAAGGCACTCCGCTTGGTGTGGGATACCATATCAATATGGGCAGACCTAAAGGGAGCACAAAGAGCCAACCTAGGCCAAAGCCACATAGCAGCTGCACACATGCCTCATCCTAAATAAAACAGAAAAGCAGGCACAAGACAAATGCAGAACATGCACCAACTAAAACGGTGGGGACTCCACAGACACAGGCACATCCCCAAAAACGCAGGAGCAAGGAGACATTAACCCATTCTCAACCACCGGCCCAAAAACCACACACGACTCCCCAGATAGCCAACCATCTATTTCAAGTGATGCAGGGGACAACACACACCCATGTGGGCGCTAACTACGCCGTGGGTCCTTAACAGCCCGTTTTTGCTAAGCACAAAGCATGGCTTTTGCCAATGCTGTTTGGGTACATTATGGTGTTCTGTCCATCGAGATACAGAACAAATCAAGCGGACAGTTGTGGACCTGAAATCATATAGTTGCCCAAAAATGGACATGCGCCGGCAGCAGAGGTAAAGCCCAAATGCATTTAGAGTCGCTTTGTGACCAGCATGTAACACTTATTAGGTGTGATTTAATCTTCCCCAGCCTGCAGACAGGGGGTGGTTTCAAGAAAATACATTGGCCACAAGGTCAGCACGGATTGTGTGTGCTGGGCCACTTTGTGTACCAGTGTAAGGAGGGGTCTGCTCGTCAGAAATAGGGAAAGGTTCTGCACCCAGGTCAGTATATCGAGCAATCCTGCTTCTAATGGCAAGGTTGTGCAGGACCCCACAAGCAATAATTATTTTGATAACCTTGCCAGGCTGATACTGAAGAGAACCCCCACTGTGATCCAGACATCGGAAAGGCATTTCCAAAATCCAAAGGCACGTTCCACCACAGAGCGAGACCTCCTATGGGCTGTGTTGTAGCGCTCCTGTGCCTGGGAAGATGGGTGCAGGATGGGTGTGAGCAACCATGGTAACAAGGGATAGCCTGAGTAACCTGCAAAAATACAAAAGACAAACATAAGGTGGATGCCTAAAAAAGGTTTAGGTGTGCATAGAAACATTAGTACACAGGGACAAATAGGTGAGCTAGGTATGGTGGGAGGAATTGACATTTTTAATGAGCCTACAAACACATGCAACCTGTACACTCATTAAAAATGTCTGCGTAATGCTACTGAGATAAGAGGGCCAAAACAAAAGCCAATAGTGGAGAATACTTTCACCCATTAATTAAACCAAAAACCTTTTCAAGTTTCCAGGAAAGGTCTCACAGATTAGTGGGGTAGTGGCAAATCCACATTCAAACCTGGGCGCCAAGAAATACAACTTTAATACACATACCCAGTAACCATCCTCCAGAAATATCTCCAGATTGAAACCGTTGAAAGAGGCTGGAGTTCCTCAAAATGTGCGCATCATGCGTGGACCCAGGAAAGCCAGCAAACAGACTGAAAAATTGAAGTTCAGGGCCCGCCACTGCCTGAACATTGATGGAATAGCCCATCTTCCTGTTCCTGCACCAAGCAAAACACAAGTGTAATTAGTGTGAGCCTTAAAAAATGTGTGATAATCAGAAAAAAAGCAGACCCAAACCACATACCTGAACAGATATTCCTGGTCCGCAGGGGGGATGAGCGAGACATGTGTGCAATCGATTGCACCAAGGACATTGGGCATGTCGGCTATGTTATAAAAGCCCAACTTAACCACATTCCAGGCTTCCCCTGTTTGAGGGAAAAAAATGTAATTCTGTGCCAGGGTAGCCATGCCATCCAAAAACTTGGTTAGGCTGCGGCTCAGCATAGACTGGGACATCCCCAGGGAGAAGGCACCCAGTCTCTGGAACGAGCCGTTCGCCAAAAATTGCAGGCAGCCAACCAATTTGGTCATACCTGCAATTGCATGCCCCTTTCTTGTGGTGGGGGCTAAACATGGCCGCAGCTCGCTATACAAGGCATGGAGAGAAACACGGTTAAGGCGGGTGAGCTCGAATAGGTCAACGTCACTCATGCCATCGATGTCCAAAGGCGTGCGCTGCAGCCTGGTTTCTGCCATACTCAGAACTACCAGACGGCGTAGCTGGCGCCTTTGATGTTGGCCCACAGAGGAATGCATTCCCAAAAAGCACGGAGCTCCAATACGGCTGGTCAGACTTGCCGTAAGTGAAGGCTCGGCGGCCCCGTTTTATTAGGCTGAATCCAATCGGAAATCAAGGCTCTGCATCACTGAAAAAAACGGGCCAATGAACGAGGCCTCCGTTTTGCCGGCAAACAGCCTCTTGCGAGCCGACAATCGGAAAGGCCGCTGAGCGCACACCTGAGCGCATAAACGCACACTAAAATCAACGTAGCACCCTTTCCTGACCCGATCAAAGCCCAAAACCAACGGGAAAACGCACGGGGGAGCTGAACGGGGAGGCTCTGCATCAAGCCATATATCTGTAGCAGAAGACGCAGAGACAACTGACTATTTGCTGGAATTCTGCTGGGTTTTCACTGCACTTCACTAGGCTGGATGTGTGTTATATACTTTATACATATATATATATATATATATATATATATACATATATATATATATATATATATATATATATATATATATATAATTTGGAAGCTGCCATACTGCAGCTGAAGATTTAGTTAGGGAAAAAAAAATAATATTGCTGAAAATGCAGCTTATGTCAGCATGGGATGAGTATGTGTAGTGTCTCAGGAGTGTGTTGGTTCTTTGAAAAGCCTTTGAAAGAGGTTTTTAAAAAAATGTAAGAAGTAATGTAAAGATTATTTTTCATTATATTAGTTGTTTTTCAAACTCTAGTTATTTATTTGACTTTCAAGCTTAAAAAATCTGGTAATGATGCAAAAATGAGACAATTTTGGCAAGAAAAACATTGATAAATTTGAGGTTCACTGCTATAAGCTGGAGTACTGCTCAAGTGTTCACAAGACTTCGTCCAGCTACCTGAACTAGAAATAGATACAGCAAACATGGGTGTTTTTGACCACATCCCCCACCCAAAAAAATGTCTATATGAGGGAATATAAGGACCATACCACAGCCATCAGGTATACCAGAAAATGCTTGAAAAAATAAAGAACGCATAAATGCAGGTGATCCCATGGAGAAGCCTGCCAATCAGCAGCTCTTGTGCTACCCCGCGTGCTTACAACAAACATTTTAAAATGGCTGGTAACCTGCCTTAGCTAGGGAATAGCTGGAATGTGGTTGCATCCAGCACATGAGCTGTAAGATCAATAGAAGGTGAGTATTCATAACCTATCCTGGGGATGCCCCAAGGATAAGAAAATCAGCCTGTCTGGGGTCTGATAGGCTGCTGTTCTCTTTAATATGAAGAGAGTCCTCAGTTACAAATATTTATATGCAAAATGCAGTCAGTCCCCAGACACAAACATTAGTATGCTGCACTTGAGGAGATGGACTGCAGGGGGACCCTTTCTGGATACTTGGGGGTGTCGGGGGACCCCGCATTTAAAGTGAGGTCCCAAATTTTTAATGAGGATTACATGAGGATTACAATGAGTCACAAACCAACCTAGTAGTAAAGACCTAGTTATTTTCCTGCTTTACCTCAGTGATATGAACCTGCAGACCTACAAAAAACCATCATGTTAAATGCTGTCAAAACAGTCCTCCCCCTCTCAATGTAACTACTCCTTATGTGGGTGTGGGGAATTCACCATATCATGGAAGAACTTACAGCTGACCTCCATGATAACAAACCACAACTCATTCCGACTTGGACCTCAAAGCCCTATTGAGCCCTAACATAAAACCAGGGCTCACCATGACTCTGGCCTCTACCATTGATGATCTTATTTATGTATCTACCTATTACATGTCTCTCCTTCCCCACTTCCCCCTCTCTCCTCTCATATCCATACTTATTTTCTCTCACTTCTATGATCTTTCATCGTACATGTTTTACCAAAACGATAGCCACTAAAACATTGCTCCATATGTATACCCGCTTAGAGTGCCCTACTGTCACCGACCATCAGGTCTGCAATTGTTATCTTTCCTTTCTTGCACTCAAGGCTCCTTTACTTTAGCTTGAAAAGGCCAAAACAGCACAATCAGCTGCAAGGTTCGCAATATTGCATCCATTATCTCCCTAAACATCCATTCCTTATTGACATATGTTTCAAATCTATCTTTTTGTACTTATATATGACCTATAACTTGCTGTATTCTATCTGTTTGTACAATTGTTTGTACTGTACTTTATTGTTTTGAAAATTCAATAATTAAAATGTTTAAAAAAAACTCTCCTGCAAGTGTAAAAATCTCAGCCTGCAATCTCACACTAGCTCACACATGTAGAAAATGTTTGGATGTTTCTTTATTAAACACTCTCAAATGGTGCTGAATGATCCCTGAAATGTCTATGAGGAGACCCAACTGAGGGGATAAATGAAATTTACCCTAAAAGGTTCCTTAATATGTGAGTGCTATATGGGTTGGATATGCAAATTTGAACAAAAACAGGCATATATAAGATTCCCATGAATATCTTTGCCTCTAGTATGAAGTTTTAAACAGTGGAACAGGTAATCGCATTGCCTATACTAGTGTATATTTATTCCTTTTTACTGTAGGCATTGCAAAATATTTAGCAAATATATAGCAAATACTATATAACATATGGTCTGCTTTGAGAAGTAATTCATAAGTGCAATAACACTTTTTTTAATTGCAAAAACCAGGTGTGAGCTATTGTATGCTTTGCAGTAAGAAATTGTGTCCTGTCTGTTTCCAGATTGGCTTTGCCATAATATAAATAGCTTCTCTAAATGGTGACATCGAAACAATATGTTCTATTTCTGCTTCACTCGGCCATGTAATTGCTGTGCTGCACCCCATTGTACTTGCATCAAGCTTAGGTAATTGAATTGCTAGAATTAGACATTTTAGTAAAATTAGGATCAGAATTTCATTAGATGGCTTTGCCAGAATTCATAATCTACAGGTCAATGTGACATTTGCTTGCCAACATATAAAGTGGTAAAGTGGAGGCTGCTGTGTCCTGAATAATGATGATTGTCAGCATTCACCCCCACCACCCCTTACCTGTGTGTACTTCCACAACCAAAAATTAATTCCAAATGCCTGTTGCTTGGAACCCCCTTATGATCAGCTACATTATACTGATCCATGTAAACCATCCACTGTTGGAGAGACACAGGAAACCGCTACACACAGCAGAGCCACTCGTGATGCACTCCTCATTCATTCATGGAGGTGCCAGGACATTTGGTATACTCTTCTGAGGGCAGTAGCTTCCAGTGCTCCCATAAGCAGCCAACTTGCATGGATCATTACAGTCCCTGTTTAGACTATATATTGTAAATAATAATAAATTATTGCCACTATCAATTGGAAATTATAAAAATAATTGGATTATAACTTATTCATTATAAAAGCAAAGTGAATATAATATAGCATACAAAGATGATCATGAAGGGGTGCTTCATGTGATACTCTATGTTACAGTTCCATGAAAATCAATTTGTGTTTCTCAGGTAGACATGTTTCGCTCCTATTAGAAAGGAGCTTTTTCAATACCTTTCAGACACTGCCATTTTGAATATGAAGAAAGAATAAAGTAGAGAGGAGCAGACAGTATGATCAAAACATATCCTTAGTTTTAAATAGGTTAATTGCTAAGGTTGTCAAATAATTACTGTATATAGATTTTTAATGAATACATTTGACTATTTTTTTTATCATTTCGAATTGGAAAATTTGAGCCAAAGGATCAGCTCATGTCCTACCTAATATGTATTCTGTGAATAATGAAGACTCAATCCACTATTACTGAGAACAAAAATGTTTATCTTAAATATAAAAATGTAATACTTAAAAAAAACTATTTTAACATTCTCCACTGTGTCCTAGTTATAACCATAGTAAGTAAAACAGGGAGGTGTCATCTTTTAGATAGAGCCTAATATAACTAATTAGTAGTGATGAGCGAGTAGTATTCGACCGAGCCAGTATTCGATCGAATACTACGCTGTTCGTCATACTCGATTTCGATCGAGTACAGCGGCGATGGCGCACTCACAATTCGTTTCCCCTCCCACCTTCCCTGGCGCGTTTTTTACACCAATCACCATGCAGGGGGGGTGGGACAGGTCCTGGGAGGACGCTGGCATCGCGAAAACGGCGTCTACACGCATTGGCTGGAAAAACCATGTGACCTCGAATATACAAAGCTCAGCACTTCCTCTTCGTCAGCATTAGCAGCTTGAACTTAGTGAGGGACAGACGCTCACAGCAGGGAAAGACAGGCTGTCGCTGGCAGGGCCCCAGAAGCTCGGAATATCGCTTTTACCACCATCTATACCAGCTACCAGAAGACAAGACAGTCCTTAAGAGCCCTTATTAGGGCTGCTACGCTGAACAGTATATAGCTCATTTTCTATTTAGTCAGGCAGGGCCCCAGAAGCTCAGAATATACATTTTACCACCATATATACCAGCTACCAGAAGACAAGACAGTCCTTAATAGCCCTTATTAGGGCTGCTACGCTGAACAGTATATAGCTCATTTTCTATTTAGTCAGGCAGGGCCCCAGAAGCTCAGAATATACCTTTTACCACCATATATACCAGCTACCAGAAGACAAGACAGTCCTTAATAGCCCTTATTAGGGCTGCTATGTTGTACAGTATATAGCTCATTTTCTATTTAGTCAGGCAGGGCCCCAGAAGCTCAGAATATACCTTTTACCACCATATATACCAGCTACCAGAAGACAAGACAGTCCTTAATAGCCCTTATTAGGGCTGCTACGCTGAACAGTATATAGCTCATTTTCTATTTAGTCAGGCAGGGCCCCAGAAGCTCAGAATATACCTTTTACCACCATATATACCAGCTACCAGAAGACAAGAGAGTCCTTAAGAGCCCTATTAGGGCTACTATGTTGTACAGTATATAGCTCATTTTCTATGTAGTCAGGCAGGGCCCCAGAAGCTCAGAATATACCTTTTACCACCATATATACCAGCTACCAGAAGACAAGAGAGTCCTTAATCCCTTATTAGTGCTGCTATGTTGAACAGTATATAGCTCATTTTCTATTTAGTCAGGCAGGGCCCCAGAAGCTCAGAATATACCTTTTACCACCATATATACCAGCTACCAGAAGACAAGAGAGTCATTGAGAGCCCTTATTAGGGCTGCTATGTTTTAAAAATTGTGTGGAGGCCCAAGAGCTGAGACCTTTTAAAAATTGTGTGGAGGCCCAAGAGCTGAGACCTTTTAAAAATTGTGTGGAGGCCCAAGAGCTGAGACCTCTTAAAAATTGTGTGGAGGCCCAAGAGCTGAGACCTTTTAAAAATTGTGTGGAGGCCCACGAGCTGAGACCTCTTAAAAATTGTGTGGAGGCCCAAGAGCTGAGACCTTTTAAAAATTGTGTGGAGGCCCAAGAGCTGAGACCTCTTAAAAATTGTGTGGAGGCCCAAGAGCTGAGACCTCTTAAAAATTGTGTGGAGGCCCAAGAGCTGAGACCTTTTAAAAATTGTGTGGAGGCCCAAGAGTTGAGACCTCTTAAAAATTGATTGTATTAAGCCTAAGAGGTGAGCCATAATTTTTTTCATTAATACAGCAATTCTACGGCGGTTAAGGAGGAGGAGGAGGAGGAGGAGGAGGAGGAAATGGCACTTCATACAGATGGCACTTCACTCTTGGCTGCTTTCCACTGTTGTACAAGCAAAGTCCGGGTCAATCCACTTGCTGTTCATTTTGATTAGCGTCAGCCTGTCGGCACTGTCGGTTGACAGGCGGCTGCGCTTATCGGTTATAATGCCCCCGGCTGCGCTGAACACACCCTTTCTGATAGCACGCTGGCGGCAGGGCAGGCAAGCACCTCCAAGGCGTACAGGGACAGTTCCAGCCACGTGTCCAACTTGGAGACCCAGTAAGTGTAGGTCGCCGAGGGATCGGGGAGGACAGGGGTGTGGTCTGCCAGGTAGTCCCGCAACATCCGCCGATACTTGTCCCTCCTGCTGATAGCGGGCCCCGCAGTGATGGAAGTTGCACGAGGGGGTGACATGAACGTGTCCCACACCTTGGAGAGTGTTCCCCTGGTGGCTGTGGGCCTGATCGATGTTGTCAGACTCTGGGAGACACTCTCCTCTCTGCCGCCAGCGATGCTGGGTGTGAAAATCTGCATCATGTTCTGCAAGAGTTCCCTCTGGTATTCCAGTAATCGATTCGTCCTCTCCTCTACCGGAATAAAAGAGGAGAAGTTATCTTTATACCGGGGGTCCAGGAGTGCGAAGACCCAGTATAGTTTGTTCTCCAATATCCGGACAACACGTATGTCCCGGGAAAAGCAGCCCAGCATGAAGTCAGCCATGTGTGCCAGACTCTGAGTAGGCATGACCTCACTGCCCCCACCAGAAGGATCATTTTCCATTTCCTCCTCTTCCTCCTCCTCTCCGCCCCATCCGCGCCGAACCAATGGGACGCACACAGCCTGACTGCTACCCTCGCCGCCAGCATCCTCTTCCACAGCCACCTCCACGTTGTCCTCCTCATCCTCCTCCTGCAACTGCCACCGAGCAGCAGACAAAAGTGTGGTCTGACTGTCTACCTGCGTTGCGTCTCCTCCTACCCCCATCTCCTCTGTGTGCAATGCGTTCTCCCTTATTGCGATGAGCGATTCTTTAAGGACGCCTAGGAGCGGGATGGTTACGCTCACTATAGCGTCCTCGCTGCTGACCTTCTTAGTGGACTCCTCAAAGATACGCAATACATCGCATATGTCTGCCATCCATGGCCACTCGTGGTTGGCAAACTGAGGGAGCTGAGTTGGAGGCACGCGTGGATGCATCATCTGGTACTCCATCAATGCTTTCTGCTGCTCACACACCCTGGCCAACATGCAATAGGTGGAATTCCAGCGAGTGGGCAGGTCGCACAACAGCCGATGTTGAGGCAAATGGAGGCGTTGCTGGATTTTTTTTTAAGCTAGCAGCAGCTACAGTTGACTTCCGAAAGTGAGCGCACAAGCGCCGCACTTTGACCAGTAGCTCTGCCAGGTTGGGGTAAGTCTTTAGAAACTTTTGTACTACCAAATTAAAAACGTGGGCCAGGCATGGTACGTGATTGAGTTCTGCAAGCTCCAGAGCCGCCACCAGGTTACGGCCGTTATCGCACACGACCATGCCTGGTCCTAGCTGCAGCGGCGACAGCCACATCTCTGTCTGCTGCAATATGGCGTGCCTCACCTCTGCGGCGCTGTGCTTCCTGTCGCCCAAGCTGATGAGCTTAAAGGAGCAGTATCGCGAAATTTGCATTAAAAAAGATAAATAATTAAATAGCCACACAATAGCTTCTAACATGTGTATGAATAATCTGGCGATAGAAAATGAAAAAAATATATGCCTCTCTTTTAAATTGTATAATTAAAATGGCTCAGTCCATTTGCTGAATAGGGGGATCTGCTGGCTTGTATTTAGTGAGCTGCTTCATTTAGCCCACTGGTCTCCTAGCAACACTTTACCTCAGAGGCTGACACTGTAACGGCTGTGTGTGTGGGAGGTGCTGCTTTTGTTATGAGACCAGGTGACTCTTATGTGTAAAATCTATACAAAATAAACTAAACTGACTGAAAATGACTGAAATTCTTCTTTGAATAACTGTTCAGAAAAAAACTAAAGGTATTAAAGTGGAACAAAACCCCATTCTAAATCAGGATGCCCACTGTGTGAAACGACCCCTGGATAACCACAGATCCCCCCATTTTTCTGGCGCTCACGCAGATAGTCATTTAGACAGGCCGGGCGGCCAGGAAGGTTACTGCTCAGGCTCCCCATCTGCGTGCAAACAGCGCTGATTGGATGAGAGTCCACGCATGCGCTGTGGGACAGGGAAAGGTACGTTTTCACAGGCGAACTTGGGGATTTCCCACATCAGGGCATCCCAAGTAGGGATGCCCCTAGGGGCACAAAACAAAACTCCAGATAGTGAAAATCCTGGGTTGGGCTTCGCTCAAAACACACAAAGCTGAAAGAAAGATCATATGGAAAAAAGAAAAATAAGAATATGAAAGAGAAAATGGTAAACTGATAAAAAAAACTGGTAAAAAGATTCTGCAGCAGAGCCAACATGAAGGGAAAACTGTTAAAATCAGCTAAATGACTTCTAGAGCCTTTCTCTCTGTTTTAGATATATAAGTTCTGGCCAGGCAATGTTGTTATCTTATGCTGGACGGCTGACAGCATTGAACAGCTGAGACTTTCATACATTCTCCTCAGCGTGGAACTGATACATTGTATCTCCCTCTCCCCTCTCCTCAGCATGGAACAGGCTAGAGTGTCGGCTGTCGACACTGACAAGACATAAACATGAGCTATTAGTCTCCAGCTGTTCATCACACACATCATTTTTTTCTACATTTGTAATTCTTACTCCAACACCTACCTACATTCCAAGTACCATTTAAATATAAGTCACCAAGAAAAATTCGCGATACTGCTCCTTTAAGCACCGCCTGCTGACGTCTCCCCGTGCCAGTGCTGCAACGCTTCCAGATAGGGGCTGAGGGCGATGTTAAGGCAGAGGAGGAGGAGGAGGAGGAGGAGGAGGAGGAAGAGGAGGGGGGTCTATCAGAACCTGTGCTGGCAATCTTGGGCGGGGGTGGTATGTAGGCCGCCCCTGTTTGCGACCCCGTCCCCGCTTCCACAACATTCACCCAGTGTGCCGTCAAAGAGATGTAGCGTCCTTGGCCGCAAGCGCTTGTCCACGAGTCGGTGGTCAAGTGGACCTTTGCGCTGACTGCGTACCTCAGGGTCCGCCTGATGTTACGCGACACGTGCTGGTGCAGGGCGGGGACGCCACACCGGGAAAAATAGTGGCGGCTAGGGACGGAATAGCGAGGTGCGGCAGCCGCCATCAGGTCGCGGAAGGCCTGCGTCTCCACAAGCCAAAACGGCAACATCTCCAGGGCCAGCAGTTTGGAGATGAGGCAGGTTAAGGCTTGGGCTTGGGGGTGACTGGAGGCGTACTTCCGCCTGCGGTTGAACGCCTGCGAGATGGACAGTTGATGGGACGAGGAGATGGAAGGTGCAGACGAAGATGCGGGGGAAGGGGGGGCTGAAGGAGAAGGCCCCAAAGTAGCCGAGGCAGAGGCAGATGTGGAGGTGTCCTGGCTGGAGGTCTGGACCGCAGTGGCAGCACACAACAAAGGGGAAGAGGCAGTGGCAGCAAGACGGGGCGCAGGTTGTATTGCGTTTGCTCTCTCCCACTCAGCCCAGTGCTTGAATTCCAAGTGACGGCGCATGCCTGAGGTGGTCAGATTGCTCTTCTCAGAGCCCCTACTCAGTTTTGAGTGGCAGATTGCGCAAACCGCGCTCAGTTTGTCATCCGCGCAAACGTTAAAAAATCTCCACACCACAGAAGTACGAGGCCTCGATGGGGGAGCTTCGCGCGACTGCCTGCTGCCGGGAAGAGCTTCGGCCCTGCTGGCTGTGGCCTGCCTTCTCTGTCTGGACTGTCCTCTGCCTCTGGACTGTCCTCTGCCTCTTGCTGCCTTATTCGGTGATGCGCAGACCGCATCTCCACTGCTTTCCCCGCTGGACATCACCCCTGTCCAAGTGGGGTCGGTCATTTCGTCGTCCACCACCTCCTCTTCCACTTCCTCTCTCTGCTCCTCCTCCTGCCCACTGGACATTCCAACAGCCTCCCTTGATGGCAACTGCGTCTCATCATCATCGCTCATGATAGCAGATGCTGGTTCCGGGTCCACATCACTAGCAGATGGCGGATACTCAAGTGTTTGGGCATCACTACAAACAAATTCCTCTGCTAGCTCCTGGGATTCTTGCAGCACATCTGGAAAAGGACCCGAAAAGAGGTCCTGGGAGGGGTCAAGGGTGGGCTGACTCTGTTGGCCAGGTTGGGAGGAAGGAGGGTCAGAGTGAGACTGTGTGGATGACTGGGTGGTGGACAAGTGACTGGAAGCGTTATCGGCCATCCATTGCACCACCTGTTCACGCTGCTCAGGCTTTAACAGAGGTGTACCCCGCCCCCCGCATAACTGTCCCATAAAGGCAGGGAAGCTGGATGAGCGTAATGCTGGCTGCCCCTCACCAGCACGCATTGTATCCCCACTGGCTTCAACGCGGTTTGTGCCCCCACCAGCATTTCCGCGCCCCCGTCCTCGTCCACGTCCCTTTGCGCTAGCCCTCCGCATTTCAGACGTTTTACTTTTTTGGCCACGCGTTATGCCAAATATAAAAATATTTTTAAGAAGAACACCTGGCTATACAGCCGTATACTGCCAGAAGGTGAAATGGTGCCTATACGCACCGGGTATATAACAAGGTTTTGTTGGTAAAGAGGACACAAAACAGTAGTGCCAAATATAAAAAATATTTTTAAGAAAAACACCTGGCTATACAGCCGTATACTGCCAGAAGGTGAAATGGTGCCTATACGCACCGTGTATAAAACAGTGTTTTGTTGGCACAGAGGACACAAAACAGTAGTGCAAAATATAGTTTTGTATATAGGTGCTAATACACCACTGAAGTCTTTCTGTCCCTATTCCAGCATCAGCAGCTACCCCTCACTAAAGCAGCCGTTTTGAGCAGAGTGTATATAGTTTTGTATATAGGTGCTAATACACCACTGAAGTCTTTCTGTCCCTATTCCAGCAGCAGCAGCTACCCCTCACTAAAGCAGCCGTAGCTGTAGCACTAATAAGTGCTCAGCTCTTGGGCCTCCACACAATGTTTGAGAGGTCTCAGCTCTTGGGCCTCCACACAATTTTTAAGAGGTCTCAGCTCTTGGGCCTCCACACAATGTTTGAGAGGTCTCAGCTCTTGGGCCTCCACACAATTTTTAAAAGGTCTCAGCTCTTGGGCCTCCACACAATTTTTAAGAGGTCTCAGCTCTTGGGCCTCCACACAATTTTTAAAAGGTCTCAGCTCTTGGGCCTCCACACAATGTTTGAGAGGTCTCAGCTCTTGGGCCTCCACACAATTTTTAAAAGGTCTCAGCTCTTGGGCCTCCACACAATTTTTAAGAGGTCTCAGCTCTTGGGCCTCCACACAATGTTTGAGAGGTCTCAGCTCTTGGGCCTCCACACAATTTTTAAAAGGTCTCAGCTCTTGGGCCTCCACACAATGTTTGAGAGGTCTCAGCTCTTGGGCCTCCACACAATTTTTAAAAGGTCTCAGCTCTTGGGCCTCCACACAATTTTTAAAAGGTCTCAGCTCTAGGGCCTCCACACAATGTTTGAGAGGTCTCAGCTCTTGGGCCTCCACACAATTTTTAAAAGGTCTCAGCTCTTGGGCCTCCACACAATGTTTGAGAGGTCTCAGCTCTAGGGCCTCCACACAATTTTTAAAAGGTCTCAGCTCTTGGGACTCCACACAATGTTTGAGAGGTCTCAGCTCTAGGGCCTCCACACAATTTTTAAAAGGTCTCAGCTCTTGGGCCTCCACACAATTTTTAAAAGGTCTCAGCTCTTGGGCCTCCACACAATTTTTAAGAGGTCTCAGCTCTTGGGCATCCACACAATGTTTGAGAGGTCTCAGCTCTTGGGCCTCCACACAATTTTTAAAAGGTCTCAGCTCTTGGGCCTCCACACAATTTTTAAAAGGTCTCAGCTCTTGGGCCTCCACACAATTTTTAAAAGGTCTCAGCTCTTGGGACTCCACACAATGTTTGAGAGGTCTCAGCTCTAGGGCCTCCACACAATGTTTGAGAGGTCTCAGCTCTTGGGCCTCCACACAATTTTTAAAAGGTCTCAGCTCTTGGGCCTCCACACAATGTTTGAGAGGTTTCAGCTCTTGGGCCTCCACACAATTTTTAAAAGGTCTCAGCTCTAGGGCCTCCACACAATGTTTGAGAGGTCTCAGCTCTTGGGCCTCTACACAATTTTTAAAAGGTCTCAGCTCTTGGGCCTCCACACAATTTTTAAGAGGTCTCAGCTCTTGGGCCTCCACACAATGTTTGAGAGGTCTCAGCTCTTGGGCCTCCACACAATTTTTAAAAGGTCTCAGCTCTTGGGCCTCCACACAATTTTTAAAAGGTCTCAGCTCTTGGGACTCCACACAATGTTTGAGAGGTCTCAGCTCTAGGGCCTCCACACAATGTTTGAGAGGTCTCAGCTCTTGGGCCTCCACACAATTTTTAAAAGGTCTCAGCTCTTGGGCCTCCACACAATTTTTAAGAGGTCTCAGCTCTTGGGCCTCCACACAATGTTTGAGAGGTCTCAGCTCTTGGGCCTCCACACAATTTTTAAAAGGTCTCAGCTCTTGGGCCTCCACACAATGTTTGAGAGGTCTCAGCTCTAGGGCCTCCACACAATTTTTAAAAGGTCTCAGCTCTTGGGACTCCACACAATGTTTGAGAGGTCTCAGCTCTAGGGCCTCCACACAATTTTTAAAAGGTCTCAGCTCTTGGGCCTCCACACAATTTTTAAAAGGTCTCAGCTCTAGGGCCTCCACACAATTTTTAAAAGGTCTCAGCTCTTGGGACTCCACACAATGTTTGAGAGGTCTCAGCTCTAGGGCCTCCACACAATGTTTGAGAGGTCTCAGCTCTTGGGCCTCCACACAATTTTTAAAAGGTCTCAGCTCTTGGGCCTCCACACAATTTTTAAGAGGTCTCAGCTCTTGGGCCTCCACACAATGTTTGAGAGGTCTCAGCTCTTGGGCCTCCACACAATTTTTAAAAGGTCTCAGCTCTTGGGCCTCCACACAATGTTTGAGAGGTCTCAGCTCTTGGGCCTCCACACAATTTTTAAAAGGTCTCAGCTCTAGGGCCTCCACACAATGTTTGAGAGGTCTCAGCTCTTGGGCCTCCACACAATTTTTAAAAGGTCTCAGCTCTTGGGCCTCCACACAATTTTTAAGAGGTCTCAGCTCTTGGGCCTCCACACAATGTTTGAGAGGTCTCAGCTCTTGGGCCTCCACACAATTTTTAAAAGGTCTCAGCTCTTGGGCCTCCACACAATGTTTGAGAGGTCTCAGCTCTAGGGCCTCCACACAATTTTTAAAAGGTCTCAGCTCTTGGGACTCCACACAATGTTTGAGAGGTCTCAGCTCTAGGGCCTCCACACAATTTTTAAAAGGTCTCAGCTCTTGGGCCTCCACACAATTTTTAAAAGGTCTCAGCTCTAGGGCCTCCACACAATTTTTAAAAGGTCTCAGCTCTTGGGACTCCACACAATGTTTGAGAGGTCTCAGCTCTAGGGCCTCCACACAATGTTTGAGAGGTCTCAGCTCTTGGGCCTCCACACAATTTTTAAAAGGTCTCAGCTCTTGGGCCTCCACACAATTTTTAAGAGGTCTCAGCTCTTGGGCCTCCACACAATGTTTGAGAGGTCTCAGCTCTTGGGCCTCCACACAATTTTTAAAAGGTCTCAGATCTTGGGCCTCCACACAATTTTTAAGAGGTCTCAGCTCTAAGCTTCCCTTACTGCTGGGGTGACACACTGTAACAAACCTCCTCCTGTAAGCTTCCCTGACTGCTGGGGTGACACAATGTAACAAACCTCCTCCTGTAAGCTTCCCTTACTGCTGGGGTGACACACTGTAACAAACCTCCTTCTGTAAGCTTCCCTTACTGCTGGGGTGACACACTGTAACAAACCTCCTCCTGTAAGCTTCCCTGACTGCTGGGGTGACACACTGTAACAAACCTCCTCCTGTAAGCTTCCCTTACTGCTGGGGTGACACACTGTAACAAACCTCCTCCTTTAAGCTTCCCTTACTGCTGGGGTGACACAATGACACAAGAGGACATGTCTGACCACATCTCACACACACACACACACACACACACACAATGACAATTAGGGGTGGGGTCTATTTATTTTCCCCCTTGCCTATGCCATCTGTGGTTGTCATTAGGCAACGTGATTTTAAGGGGTGCAGAATTTTGTTCTTCTTTTTTGTACACTTTGGCTTGGGGTCCATGGCAATGTAAAGGAAAGAAGGTTTCCTTGTCTTGTCTCACTTTACGTAGAAGTTATATTGTGTTTGGAGTGTATTGTTGAGTGGCTGTGATAGTGGCGTAATAGTGCGACTTGGGCGCGTTATATGCACCCAGACATGCTTCCCCTGCTGTCCCAGTTGCATTCCAGCAGTGTTGGCATCATTTTCTGATGTTTCAGGGTGGACTTGGTGACCTCCAAGTGGTCGAATTGAGATTTCCAAGTGTCGAGCATTTTTTTTCCCATAGACTATAATGGGATTCGATATTCGGTCGAGTAGTCGAGTAACGCGGTCTATTCGAATCGAAATTCGAAATTTCGAATATTTCACTACTCGCTCATCTCTACTAATTAGTAAAACAACAGCCAAAAATTACCTATATATAGCATGGGTCTGGAATAAGTATCTTGTAGGTAAGGTGAGTAAAGCATACTAAAACCCTGTCCACCAGTACATGAGTGCAAAAGACTCCAGGATGAGATAAAATGCCCAGCATTCCAACATTCCATGCACATTTCATGCACGTACATGAATTGCTGGTAGAAGGTGCACACAGCAATAGGGAGTGGCGCCATGGGGGTCCATTCATACCGAATAGATTGCTGAGCATTAATATCCACAATAATATGTTCTGAGGAGAGTCTGTGCATGTGCCATGGGAGCATGGCACAAAGAAAAGAAAAGGGTGAAAACCATGGGTTTTGGTCTGCTGTAATTGGCCACAAATAGTTATTAGGATAATGCTTGAAAAGCCAGATACAGACATAGAGGGTTTCAAAATTGTGTATCAGCTAAACTAAAAGCTGAGAGGTGCGTGCAGGAACCTGAACATGGTGGTCATATGATTCAGGAGCTCCGCACTCCACAGGCTTAAAAGAATTATACCTAGACAAATTAATAACACCTTGCACAGCAGTATAAGAACATTTAGCCTTCTTTTTTTTAAGTAAACGGGTAAGTGCCCATGTAAAAAATCCCTATGCATACATACTGACAGTGTTTAGGGACAGATCCTGCAGTGACGACTGTAATGGCTGAGGCACCACAGAGTTACTTAGCAAAAACAGACCACAGCTGAGAAACAAAAAACAAGAAATATATTACCAGAAGAGAAATCTTCTGACTCAGAAGCTTCAATGTCAGCAGTTTCCAGGGCCTTATCTAGTGACAGAGATTCAGCTGGTTTTTAACTCAGTCAGGCACAGGAGTCGGTTCTTCCCATTCCATTAAAGCAGAGAATAAAAAGCAAGATTTCACATGCCTCACTACTGCTGAACAAAAAGCTTAAAATGGCTCATAATAAACTGTGCAGATAAAAGTGCAGATTTGAAAAAAGAAAGGTGGGGAAACTGTAACTAAAATCAATCAACATGAGCAGAATATGGGACCAATGCAGCATCAGATGGACCAATCTCAATCTAAAATGGAAGACCAAATAGGTCTAGAAGATACATTTTTAGGGTGCAAGGCCTTCCTGAATCTATCACAGATCTATATTCGTCCTTAAAAGAACTGATAAGAGCTATTTTACATTGTGCTGATGAAGGTCAGTTACTCCTTGATAAGAGTGCAAGACAGAACACCGAGAGATATAATAGTAAAACTACATTACTATCAAATTACTGAACAAGTTATGGTGGCTGTAAGAGGACACCCTAATATATTGTTGAGATATTTCAAAAAAGAAGAAAAAAATGAAACCAATTTTGACAAAGAACATCAAATACAGATAGGCTATCCCCTTTCATTTCAACTTTACTATGAAAGGCAAAAATTAATCCTTCGCAACTTTTTCTGAAGGAGAAGATTTACTACTTGATCTTGCCATCATACCATCTTGCGTCGGGAATCTTCTATAAGTGAGGCTAAACTTCAACCTCTTTCTACTTTATGGAAGAAGAATACATCTGGGAGATCCCCTAAGCATTCCAGAGTAGATACCTGAGTTTAAGAAGATTCTATTTGTTTTTCTACTTGTTTTTTCAATATTAAGTTTCAGGATTCAGGAGGATTATGGGGAGACAAGAATACTCATAGAAACTAAGTTACATTCATAAATACTTTGGTATTGTTAATGTTAATATAAGTACTTATTTAAACCAGGATTTGAGGGTTAGAAATGTTTTGAAAATATTGCTGCTTACTATGTTTATATAGTTTTGACATTTTTTGGTTAATTTGGGCTATTTTCACACTTCTGCATGTTCTATGTGTTGCTGCACTTTTTCACCCTACTTCTTCTAGAATTGTCCATAAGGGCGGGGGCATGGCCTGGCGCGCGGATGGAGAGGCCGTGAATCTGTGAGCTCCCGACCCCACCGAGAGAATCCCAATCTAAAAGCGACTTACCTGTCTTTAGAGAGAGTTCCATGAAGGGCAGAAGAGGGAGAGAGAAGAGGAAGCCCAGGATCGCGGGCTCCCGAGCCGACACAGTTGAGATGGAAGGCGGAGGGAGGCACATGGGCGCGTACATGGTGCCGGTCCCCATCTCACTGGAGACCAGCGGTACAGAAAAGCCTGAGGGAGACGCCGGACAGTGCGGGCGCAGCGGCGGGTCTCGGCGTGCCTCTGGGGGAGAGGTGGCTGCCGGGAGTCTCAGTACCTGTCCTCGGGCGCCGGGTGCAGAATCGGGGGGGGGAAAGAGCCCCCAGCGGTACCATGCATGGCCCCAAGCTGCACGGAGAAGTTGCTGCTGACATGTCAACCCCAGCACAGTGAGCCTCACGGAGGTAAGCGAGGTGGCGGCGGGGGGAAACAAACCGCTGAGTCAGCAACCAGCTCGTCGAGCGGAGACCCAGGTGGGGAGGAGGGGGGCCGCTGTGAATACACCACAATGGCGCCATTGAGCGCACATCATCTATCCCTGCCTGCAGAGACAGAACATGAATATGAGCCTGGGGAGTGGAGGGAGGTGGGCAGAAGGGCTCAAAAGCCAAAACTAATGAAAGATGATGTTAAAGGCACAGCAGCCCAACAACACCCTGATGATCCCCGCTTCCAACAGGAAGGGAGCCCCAGGCCACAGAGAATTCCCCCTAATGAGGGTGGAGAGCAGCATCAGTCCACAGAGGCCTCAGTAGAGATGAGCGAACTTTTGAAAAATTCGATTCGACTGATTCGCCGAATTTTCCGACAAAAATCGTTTCGACCCGAATAAATTCGCGACGAATCGCTATTAAAAACGGCTATTTCTGAGCCTCCTACAGCCTCAATAGGGTTGTAAACCATTCAGCCTTGCTGTAACACGCACAGGATGCGTGCTGGGTTAGTTAAATAATACTTTTAAGAAATATCACATGCAGATCAGAGGCATCGCTAATAGAATCGCAGAGCGGCACAATTGCAGAGAGTTGAAGTGGCATCACTATGAGGGGCAGAAGGAGCCCAAATATACACTGGAGTTGGCTTCAGGAGCCCAAAAATTGGATGAATCACACCCTGGAGTTGGCAGAAGTTGGCAGCAGCAGCAGCAGGAGCCCAAATATACACTGGAGTTGGCTTCAGGAGCCCAAAAATTGGATGAATCACACCCTGGAGTTGGCAGAAGTTGGCAGCAGCAGCAGCAGGAGCCCAAATATACACTGGAGTTGGCTTCAGGAGCCCAAAAATTGGATGAATCACACCCTGGAGTTGGCAGGAGTTGACAGCAGCAGCAGCAGGAGCCCAAATATACACTGGAGTTGGCTTCAGGAGCCCAAAAATTGGATGAATCACACCCTGGAGTTGGCAGAAGTTGGCAGCAGCAGCAGCAGGAGCCCAAATATACACTGGAGTTGGCTTCAGGAGCCCAAAAATTGGATGAATCACACCCTGGAGTTGGCAGAAGTTGGCAGCAGCAGCAGCAGGAGCCCAAATATACACTGGAGTTGGCTTCAGGAGCCCAAAAATTGGATGAATCACACCCTGGAGTTGGCAGAAGTTGGCAGCAGCAGCAGCAGGAGCCCAAATATACACTGGAGTTGGCTTCAGGAGCCCAAAAATTGGATGAATCACACCCTGGAGTTGGCAGGAGTTGACAGCAGCAGCAGCAGGAGCCCAAATATACACTGGAGTTGGCTTCAGGAGCCCAAAAATTGGATGAATCACACCCTGGAGTTGGCAGGAGTTGACAGCAGCAGCAGCAGGAGCCCAAATATACACTGGAGTTGGCTTCAGGAGCCCAAAAATTGGATGAATCACACCCTGGAGTTGGCAGAAGTTGGCAGCAGCAGCAGGAGCCCAAATATACACTGGAGTTGGCTTCAGGAGCCCAAAAATTGGATGAATCACACCCTGGAGTTGGCAGGAGTTGACAGCAGCAGCAGCAGGAGCCCAAATATACACTGGAGTTGGCTTCAGGAGCCCAAAAATTGGATGAATCACACCCTGGAGTTGGCAGGAGTTGACAGCAGCAGCAGCAGGAGCCCAAATATACACTGGAGTTGGCTTCAGGAGCCCAAAAATTGGATGAATCACACCCTGGAGTTGGCAGAAGTTGGCAGCAGCAGCAGCAGGAGCCCAAATATACACTGGAGTTGGCTTCAGGAGCCCAAAAATTGGATGAATCACACCCTGGAGTTGGCAGGAGTTGACAGCAGCAGCAGCAGGAGCCCAAATATACACTGGAGTTGGCTTCAGGAGCCCAAAAATTGGATGAATCACACCCTGGAGTTGGCAGGAGTTGACAGCAGCAGCAGCAGGAGCCCAAATATACACTGGAGTTGGCTTCAGGAGCCCAAAAATTGGATGAATCACACCCTGGAGTTGGCAGAAGTTGGCAGCAGCAGCAGCAGGAGCCCAAATATACACTGGAGTTGGCTTCAGGAGCCCAAAAATTGGATGAATCACACCCTGGAGTTGGCAGAAGTTGGCAGCAGCAGCAGCAGGAGCCCAAATATACACTGGAGTTGGCTTCAGGAGCCCAAAAATTGGATGAATCACACCCTGGAGTTGGCAGGAGTTGACAGCAGCAGCAGCAGGAGCCCAAATATACACTGGAGTTGGCTTCAGGAGCCCAAAAATTGGATGAATCACACCCTGGAGTTGGCAGGAGTTGACAGCAGCAGCAGCAGGAGCCCAAATATACACTGGAGTTGGCTTCAGGAGCCCAAAAATTGGATGAATCACACCCTGGAGTTGGCAGAAGTTGGCAGCAGCAGCAGCAGGAGCCCAAATATACACTGGAGTTGGCTTCAGGAGCCCAAAAATTGGATGAATCACACCCTGGAGTTGGCAGAAGTTGGCAGCAGCAGCAGCAGGAGCCCAAATATACACTGGAGTTGGCTTCAGGAGCCCAAAAATTGGATGAATCACACCCTGGAGTTGGCAGAAGTTGGCAGCAGCAGCAGCAGGAGCCCAAATATACACTGGAGTTGGCTTCAGGAGCCCAAAAATTGGATGAATCACACCCTGGAGTTGGCAGGAGTTGACAGCAGCAGCAGCAGGAGCCCAAATATACACTGGAGTTGGCTTCAGGAGCCCAAAAATTGGATGAATCACACCCTGGAGTTGGCAGGAGTTGACAGCAGCAGCAGCAGGAGCCCAAATATACACTGGAGTTGGCTTCAGGAGCCCAAAAATTGGATGAATCACACCCTGGAGTTGGCAGAAGTTGGCAGCAGCAGCAGCAGGAGCCCAAATATACACTGGAGTTGGCTTCAGGAGCCCAAAAATTGGATGAATCACACCCTGGAGTTGGCAGAAGTTGGCAGCAGCAGCAGCAGGAGCCCAAATATACACTGGAGTTGGCTTCAGGAGCCCAAAAATTGGATGAATCACACCCTGGAGTTGGCAGGAGTTGACAGCAGCAGCAGCAGGAGCCCAAATATACACTGGAGTTGGCTTCAGGAGCCCAAAAATTGGATGAATCACACCCTGGAGTTGGCAGGAGTTGACAGCAGCAGCAGCAGGAGCCCAAATATACACTGGAGTTGGCTTCAGGAGCCCAAAAATTGGATGAATCACACCCTGGAGTTGGCAGGAGTTGACAGCAGCAGCAGCAGGAGCCCAAATATACACTGGAGTTGGCTTCAGGAGCCCAAAAATTGGATGAATCACACCCTGGAGTTGGCAGAAGTTGGCAGCAGCAGCAGCAGGAGCCCAAATATACACTGGAGTTGGCTTCAGGAGCCCAAAAATTGGATGAATCACACCCTGGAGTTGGCAGAAGTTGGCAGCAGCAGCAGCAGGAGCCCAAATATACACTGGAGTTGGCTTCAGGAGCCCAAAAATTGGATGAATCACACCCTGGAGTTGGCAGGAGTTGACAGCAGCAGCAGCAGGAGCCCAAATATACACTGGAGTTGGCTTCAGGAGCCCAAAAATTGGATGAATCACACCCTGGAGTTGGCAGGAGTTGACAGCAGCAGCAGCAGGAGCCCAAATATACACTGGAGTTGGCTTCAGGAGCCCAAAAATTGGATGAATCACACCCTGGAGTTGGCAGAAGTTGGCAGCAGCAGCAGCAGGAGCCCAAATATACACTGGAGTTGGCTTCAGGAGCCCAAAAATTGGATGAATCACACCCTGGAGTTGGCAGGAGTTGACAGCAGCAGCAGTAGGAGCCCAAATATACACTGGAGTTGGCTTCAGGAGCCCAAAAATTGGATGAATCACACCCTGGAGTTGGCAGGAGTTGACAGCAGCAGCAGCAGGAGCCCAAATATACACTGGAGTTGGCTTCAGGAGCCCAAAAATTGGATGAATCACACCCTGGAGTTGGCAGGAGTTGACAGCAGCAGCAGCAGGAGCCCAAATATACACTGGAGTTGGCTTCAGGAGCCCAAAAATTGGATGAATCACACCCTGGAGTTGGCAGAAGTTGGCAGCAGCAGCAGCAGGAGCCCAAATATACACTGGAGTTGGCTTCAGGAGCCCAAAAATTGGATGAATCACACCCTGGAGTTGGCAGAAGTTGGCAGCAGCAGCAGCAGGAGCCCAAATATACACTGGAGTTGGCTTCAGGAGCCCAAAAATTGGATGAATCACACCCTGGAGTTGGCAGGAGTTGACAGCAGCAGCAGCAGGAGCCCAAATATACACTGGAGTTGGCTTCAGGAGCCCAAAAATTGGATGAATCACACCCTGGAGTTGGCAGAAGTTGGCAGCAGCAGCAGCAGGAGCCCAAATATACACTGGAGTTGGCTTCAGGAGCCCAAAAATTGGATGAATCACACCCTGGAGTTGGCAGAAGTTGGCAGCAGCAGCAGCAGGAGCCCAAATATACACTGGAGTTGGCTTCAGGAGCCCAAAAATTGGATGAATCACACCCTGGAGTTGGCAGGAGTTGACAGCAGCAGCAGCAGGAGCCCAAATATACACTGGAGTTGGCTTCAGGAGCCCAAAAATTGGATGAATCACACCCTGGAGTTGGCAGGAGTTGACAGCAGCAGCAGCAGGAGCCCAAATATACACTGGAGTTGGCTTCAGGAGCCCAAAAATTGGATGAATCACACCCTGGAGTTGGCAGGAGTTGACAGCAGCAGCAGCAGGAGCCCAAATATACACTGGAGTTGGCTTCAGGAGCCCAAAAATTGGATGAATCACACCCTGGAGTTGGCAGGAGTTGACAGCAGCAGCAGCAGGAGCCCAAATATACACTGGAGTTGGCTTCAGGAGCCCAAAAATTGGATGAATCACACCCTGGAGTTGGCAGAAGTTGGCAGCAGCAGCAGCAGGAGCCCAAATATACACTGGAGTTGGCTTCAGGAGCCCAAAAATTGGATGAATCACACCCTGGAGTTGGCAGAAGTTGGCAGCAGCAGCAGCAGGAGCCCAAATATACACTGGAGTTGGCTTCAGGAGCCCAAAAATTGGATGAATCACACCCTGGAGTTGGGGAGTTGGCAGGAGTTGACAGCAGCAGCAGCAGGAGCCCAATATACACTGGAGTTGGCTTCAGGAGCCCAAAAATTGGATGAATCACACCCTGGAGTTGGCAGGAGTTGACAGCAGCAGCAGCAGGAGCCCAAATATACACTGGAGTTGGCTTCAGGAGCCAAAAATTGGATGAATCACACCCTGGAGTTGGCAGAAGTTGGCAGCAGCAGCAGCAGGAGCCCAAATATACACTGGAGTTGGCTTCAGGAGCCCAAAAATTGGATGAATCACACCCTGGAGTTGGCAGAAGTTGGCAGCAGCAGCAGCAGGAGCCCAAATATACACTGGAGTTGGCTTCAGGAGCCCAAAAATTGGATGAATCACACCCTGGAGTTGGCAGGAGTTGACAGCAGCAGCAGCAGGAGCCAAATATACACTGGAGTTGGCTTCAGGAGCCCAAACATTGGATGAATCACACCCTGGAGTTGGCAGAAGTTGCAGCAGCAGCAGCAGGAGCCCAAATATACACTGGAGTTGGCTTCAGGAGCCCAAAATTGGATGAATCACACCCTGGAGTTGGCAGGAGTTGACAGCAGCAGCAGCAGGAGCCCAAATATACACTGGAGTTGGCTTCAGGAGCCCAAAAATTGGATGAATCACACCCTGGAGTTGGCAGGAGTTGACAGCAGCAGCAGCAGGAGCCCAAATATACACTGGAGTTGGCTTCAGGAGCCCAAAAATTGGATGAATCACACCCTGGAGTTGGCAGAAGTTGGCAGCAGCAGCAGCAGGAGCCCAAATATACACTGGAGTTGGCTTCAGGAGCCCAAAAATTGGATGAATCACACCCTGGAGTTGGCAGAAGTTGGCAGCAGCAGCAGCAGGAGCCCAAATATACACTGGAGTTGGCTTCAGGAGCCCAAAAATGGATGAATCACACCCTGGAGTTGGCAGGAGTTGACAGCAGCAGCAGCAGGAGCCCAAATATACACTGGAGTTGGCTTCAGGAGCCCAAAAATTGGATGAATCACACCCTGGAGTTGGCAGGAGTTGACAGCAGCAGCACAGCAGGAGCCCAAATATACACTGGAGTTGGCTTCAGGAGCCCAAAAATTGGATGAATCACACCCTGGAGTTGGCAGAAGTTGGCAGCAGCAGCAGCAGGAGCCCAAATATACACTGGAGTTGGCTTCAGGAGCCAAAAATGGATGAATCACACCCTGGAGTGGCAGGAGTTGACAGCAGCAGCAGCAGGAGCCCAAATATACACTGAGTTGGCTTCAGGAGCCCAAAAATTGGATGAATCACACCCTGGAGTTGGCAGGAGTTGACAGCAGCAGCAGCAGGAGCCCAAATATACACTGGAGTTGGCTTCAGGAGCCCAAAAATTGGATGAATCACACCCTGGAGTTGGCAGAAGTTGCAGCAGCAGCAGCAGGAGCCCCAAATATACACTGGAGTTGGCTTCAGGAGCCCAAAAATTGGATGAATCACACCCTGGAGTTGGCAGAAGTTGGCAGCAGCAGCAGCAGGAGCCCAAATATACACTGGAGTTGGCTTCAGGAGCCCAAAAATTGGATGAATCACACCCTGGAGTTGGCAGGAGTTGACAGCAGCAGCAGCAGGAGCCCAAATATACACTGGAGTTGGCTTCAGGAGCCCAAAAATTGGATGAATCACACCCTGGAGTTGGCAGGAGTTGACAGCAGCAGCAGCAGGAGCCCAAATATACACTGGAGTTGGCTTCAGGAGCCCAAAAATTGGATGAATCACACCCTGGAGTTGGCAGAAGTTGGCAGCAGCAGCAGCAGGAGCCCAAATATACACTGGAGTTGGCTTCAGGAGCCCAAAAATTGGATGAATCACACCCTGGAGTTGGCAGAAGTTGGCAGCAGCAGCAGCAGGAGCCCAAATATACACTGGAGTTGGCTTCAGGAGCCCAAAAATTGGATGAATCACACCCTGGAGTTGGCAGAAGTTGGCAGCAGCAGCAGCAGGAGCCCAAATATACACTGGAGTTGGCTTCAGGAGCCCAAAAATTGGATGAATCACACCCTGGAGTTGGCAGGAGTTGACAGCAGCAGCAGCAGGAGCCCAAATATACACTGGAGTTGGCTTCAGGAGCCCAAAAATTGGATGAATCACACCCTGGAGTTGGCAGGAGTTGACAGCAGCAGCAGCAGGAGCCCAAATATACACTGGAGTTGGCTTCAGGAGCCCAAAAATTGGATGAATCACACCCTGGAGTTGGCAGAAGTTGGCAGCAGCAGCAGCAGGAGCCCAAATATACACTGGAGTTGGCTTCAGGAGCCCAAAAATTGGATGAATCACACCCTGGAGTTGGCAGAAGTTGGCAGCAGCAGCAGCAGGAGCCCAAATATACACTGGAGTTGGCTTCAGGAGCCCAAAAATTGGATGAATCACACCCTGGAGTTGGCAGGAGTTGACAGCAGCAGCAGCAGGAGCCCAAATATACACTGGAGTTGGCTTCAGGAGCCCAAAAATTGGATGAATCACACCCTGGAGTTGGCAGGAGTTGACAGCAGCAGCAGCAGGAGCCCAAATATACACTGGAGTTGGCTTCAGGAGCCCAAAAATTGGATGAATCACACCCTGGAGTTGGCAGGAGTTGACAGCAGCAGCAGCAGGAGCCCAAATATACACTGGAGTTGGCTTCAGGAGCCCAAAAATTGGATGAATCACACCCTGGAGTTGGCAGAAGTTGGCAGCAGCAGCAGCAGGAGCCCAAATATACACTGGAGTTGGCTTCAGGAGCCCAAAAATTGGATGAATCACACCCTGGAGTTGGCAGAAGTTGGCAGCAGCAGCAGCAGGAGCCCAAATATACACTGGAGTTGGCTTCAGGAGCCCAAAAATTGGATGAATCACACCCTGGAGTTGGCAGGAGTTGACAGCAGCAGCAGCAGGAGCCCAAATATACACTGGAGTTGGCTTCAGGAGCCCAAAAATTGGATGAATCACACCCTGGAGTTGGCAGGAGTTGACAGCAGCAGCAGCAGGAGCCCAAATATACACTGGAGTTGGCTTCAGGAGCCCAAAAATTGGATGAATCACACCCTGGAGTTGGCAGAAGTTGGCAGCAGCAGCAGCAGGAGCCCAAATATACACTGGAGTTGGCTTCAGGAGCCCAAAAATTGGATGAATCACACCCTGGAGTTGGCAGGAGTTGACAGCAGCAGCAGTAGGAGCCCAAATATACACTGGAGTTGGCTTCAGGAGCCCAAAAATTGGATGAATCACACCCTGGAGTTGGCAGGAGTTGACAGCAGCAGCAGCAGGAGCCCAAATATACACTGGAGTTGGCTTCAGGAGCCCAAAAATTGGATGAATCACACCCTGGAGTTGGCAGGAGTTGACAGCAGCAGCAGCAGGAGCCCAAATATACACTGGAGTTGGCTTCAGGAGCCCAAAAATTGGATGAATCACACCCTGGAGTTGGCAGAAGTTGGCAGCAGCAGCAGCAGGAGCCCAAATATACACTGGAGTTGGCTTCAGGAGCCCAAAAATTGGATGAATCACACCCTGGAGTTGGCAGAAGTTGGCAGCAGCAGCAGCAGGAGCCCAAATATACACTGGAGTTGGCTTCAGGAGCCCAAAAATTGGATGAATCACACCCTGGAGTTGGCAGGAGTTGACAGCAGCAGCAGCAGGAGCCCAAATATACACTGGAGTTGGCTTCAGGAGCCCAAAAATTGGATGAATCACACCCTGGAGTTGGCAGAAGTTGGCAGCAGCAGCAGCAGGAGCCCAAATATACACTGGAGTTGGCTTCAGGAGCCCAAAAATTGGATGAATCACACCCTGGAGTTGGCAGAAGTTGGCAGCAGCAGCAGCAGGAGCCCAAATATACACTGGAGTTGGCTTCAGGAGCCCAAAAATTGGATGAATCACACCCTGGAGTTGGCAGGAGTTGACAGCAGCAGCAGCAGGAGCCCAAATATACACTGGAGTTGGCTTCAGGAGCCCAAAAATTGGATGAATCACACCCTGGAGTTGGCAGGAGTTGACAGCAGCAGCAGCAGGAGCCCAAATATACACTGGAGTTGGCTTCAGGAGCCCAAAAATTGGATGAATCACACCCTGGAGTTGGCAGGAGTTGACAGCAGCAGCAGCAGGAGCCCAAATATACACTGGAGTTGGCTTCAGGAGCCCAAAAATTGGATGAATCACACCCTGGAGTTGGCAGGAGTTGACAGCAGCAGCAGCAGGAGCCCAAATATACACTGGAGTTGGCTTCAGGAGCCCAAAAATTGGATGAATCACACCCTGGAGTTGGCAGAAGTTGGCAGCAGCAGCAGCAGGAGCCCAAATATACACTGGAGTTGGCTTCAGGAGCCCAAAAATTGGATGAATCACACCCTGGAGTTGGCAGAAGTTGGCAGCAGCAGCAGCAGGAGCCCAAATATACACTGGAGTTGGCTTCAGGAGCCCAAAAATTGGATGAATCACACCCTGGAGTTGGCAGGAGTTGACAGCAGCAGCAGCAGGAGCCCAAATATACACTGGAGTTGGCTTCAGGAGCCCAAAAATTGGATGAATCACACCCTGGAGTTGGCAGGAGTTGACAGCAGCAGCAGCAGGAGCCCAAATATACACTGGAGTTGGCTTCAGGAGCCCAAAAATTGGATGAATCACACCCTGGAGTTGGCAGAAGTTGGCAGCAGCAGCAGCAGGAGCCCAAATATACACTGGAGTTGGCTTCAGGAGCCCAAAAATTGGATGAATCACACCCTGGAGTTGGCAGAAGTTGGCAGCAGCAGCAGCAGGAGCCCAAATATACACTGGAGTTGGCTTCAGGAGCCCAAAAATTGGATGAATCACACCCTGGAGTTGGCAGGAGTTGACAGCAGCAGCAGCAGGAGCCCAAATATACACTGGAGTTGGCTTCAGGAGCCCAAACATTGGATGAATCACACCCTGGAGTTGGCAGAAGTTGGCAGCAGCAGCAGCAGGAGCCCAAATATACACTGGAGTTGGCTTCAGGAGCCCAAAAATTGGATGAATCACACCCTGGAGTTGGCAGGAGTTGACAGCAGCAGCAGCAGGAGCCCAAATATACACTGGAGTTGGCTTCAGGAGCCCAAAAATTGGATGAATCACACCCTGGAGTTGGCAGGAGTTGACAGCAGCAGCAGCAGGAGCCCAAATATACACTGGAGTTGGCTTCAGGAGCCCAAAAATTGGATGAATCACACCCTGGAGTTGGCAGAAGTTGGCAGCAGCAGCAGCAGGAGCCCAAATATACACTGGAGTTGGCTTCAGGAGCCCAAAAATTGGATGAATCACACCCTGGAGTTGGCAGAAGTTGGCAGCAGCAGCAGCAGGAGCCCAAATATACACTGGAGTTGGCTTCAGGAGCCCAAAAATTGGATGAATCACACCCTGGAGTTGGCAGGAGTTGACAGCAGCAGCAGCAGGAGCCCAAATATACACTGGAGTTGGCTTCAGGAGCCCAAAAATTGGATGAATCACACCCTGGAGTTGGCAGGAGTTGACAGCAGCAGCAGCAGGAGCCCAAATATACACTGGAGTTGGCTTCAGGAGCCCAAAAATTGGATGAATCACACCCTGGAGTTGGCAGAAGTTGGCAGCAGCAGCAGCAGGAGCCCAAATATACACTGGAGTTGGCTTCAGGAGCCCAAAAATTGGATGAATCACACCCTGGAGTTGGCAGAAGTTGGCAGCAGCAGCAGCAGGAGCCCAAATATACACTGGAGTTGGCTTCAGGAGCCCAAAAATTGGATGAATCACACCCTGGAGTTGGCAGGAGTTGACAGCAGCAGCAGCAGGAGCCCAAATATACACTGGAGTTGGCTTCAGGAGCCCAAAAATTGGATGAATCACACCCTGGAGTTGGCAGGAGTTGACAGCAGCAGCAGCAGGAGCCCAAATATACACTGGAGTTGGCTTCAGGAGCCCAAAAATTGGATGAATCACACCCTGGAGTTGGCAGGAGTTGACAGCAGCAGCAGCAGGAGCCCAAATATACACTGGAGTTGGCTTCAAGAGCCCAAAAATTGGATGAATCACACCCTGGAGTTGGCAGGAGTTGACAGCAGCAGCAGCAGGAGCCCAAATATACACTGGAGTTGGCTTCAGGAGCCCAAAAATTGGATGAATCACACCCTGGAGTTGGCAGAAGTTGGCAGCAGCAGCAGCAGGAGCCCAAATATACACTGGAGTTGGCTTCAGGAGCCCAAAAATTGGATGAATCACACCCTGGAGTTGGCAGAAGTTGGCAGCAGCAGCAGCAGGAGCCCAAATATACACTGGAGTTGGCTTCAGGAGCCCAAAAATTGGATGAATCACACCCTGGAGTTGGCAGGAGTTGACAGCAGCAGCAGCAGGAGCCCAAATATACACTGGAGTTGGCTTCAGGAGCCCAAAAATTGGATGAATCACACCCTGGAGTTGGCAGGAGTTGACAGCAGCAGCAGCAGGAGCCCAAATATACACTGGAGTTGGCTTCAGGAGCCCAAAAATTGGATGAATCACACCCTGGAGTTGGCAGGAGTTGACAGCAGCAGCAGCAGGAGCCCAAATATACACTGGAGTTGGCTTCAGGAGCCCAAAAATTGGATGAATCACAGCCTGGAGTTGGCAGGAGTTGACAGTAGCAGCAGCAGGAGCCCAAATATACACTGGAGTTGGCTTCAGGAGCCCAAAAATTGGATGAATCACACCCTGGAGTTGGCAGGAGTTGACAGTAGCAGCAGCAGGAGCCCAAATATACACTGGAGTTGGCTTCAGGAGCCCAAAAATTGGATGAATCACACCCTGGAGTTGGCAGAAGTTGGCAGCAGCAGCAGCAGGAGCCCAAATATACACTGGAGTTGGCTTCAGGAGCCCAAAAATTGGATGAATCACACCCTGGAGTTGGCAGAAGTTGGCAGCAGCAGCAGCAGGAGCCCAAATATACACTGGAGTTGGCTTCAGGAGCCCAAAAATTGGATGAATCACACCCTGGAGTTGGCAGAAGTTGGCAGCAGCAGCAGCAGGAGCCCAAATATACACTGGAGTTGGCTTCAGGAGCCCAAAAATTGGATGAATCACACCCTGGAGTTGGCAGGAGTTGACAGCAGCAGCAGCAGGAGCCCAAATATACACTGGAGTTGGCTTCAGGAGCCCAAAAATTGGATGAATCACACCCTGGAGTTGGCAGAAGTTGGCAGCAGCAGCAGCAGGAGCCCAAATATACACTGGAGTTGGCTTCAGGAGCCCAAAAATTGGATGAATCACACCCTGGAGTTGGCAGGAGTTGACAGCAGCAGCAGCAGGAGCCCAAATATACACTGGAGTTGGCTTCAGGAGCCCAAAAATTGGATGAATCACAGCCTAGAGTTGGCAGGAGTTGACAGTAGCAGCAGCAGGAGCCCAAATATACACTGGAGTTGGCTTCAGGAGCCCAAAAATTGGATGAATCACACCCTGGAGTTGGCAGGAGTTGACAGTAGCAGCAGCAGGAGCCCAAAAAATGGCCTAAAGACATAAATATGTTTTGCACCATTTGGAAAGTGTAAAACGTGGCACCATGCTGAATCTAGTCGCATGCATCAGGCATTGGTGGGTGGAAATCCTGGCTGATCCATCCCTGATTCATTTTGACAAAGGTGAGTCTCTCCACATTTTTAGTTGACAGACGAGTTCTCCTCGCCGTAACTATGGCCCCCGCCGCACTAAACACCCGCTCAGATGGCACGCTACTTGCCGGGCAGGACAGCTTTTCCAGGGCAAACTCTGCTAGTTGCGGCCACAAATCAAGTTTGGCTGCCCAGAAGTCCAGCGGATCCTCAAGGTGTGTTGGCATGGTCATGTCAAAGTATGACATGACCTGCTGGTTCAGGTCCTGCTCCAGGTCTTCCTGCTGCTCATGAGTAGCCTCACTATGCGGGTGTAGAAAGCTACTCATTAGCGACTGAAGACTGAGGCTGCTGCTGCTGATGGAGCTTCTGCTGCTGCTGCTGCCAACCCCCCCAGCGGCCATGGCAGTGGAAGGTGAGCGCAGAGGTCCCCTCGAGTCAGACCTGCGAGAGTATGGACCATGGCGCAGATAGGCATCGGCCAACTGCCTACGTAGAATGTCTTTGTAGTAGTTGAGTTTGTCCTCCCTCTCGGTGGGTTTAAAAAATGCCCCCATTTTGTGCCGGAAGCGAGGGTCCAATAAGGTGGACAGCCAGAAGTCATCCCGCCGACAGATGGAAACAATTCTGGGGTCACTACGCAAGCACGTGAGCATGCTTCGTGCCATTTGCGCAAGTGACTCGGATGGACTACCTGTCTCCATCTCCACTGCATACTGCCACGGTGTGCCCGGGTCCTCTGTCTCTCCTTCCTCAAAAACCTCTAGCTCCTCTGGCTGCTCCTGCTCCTCCTCTCCTGTCCGCTGACTAGATAAACCAGCCATTTCGCCAAGCCTAAACTGTGTTTCGCTGGGCAACTCCTCCTCCTCCTCTTCCTCCTCCTCCTCCTCCAGTTCAGCTCCAAGGGGGTTCATGTGGCCGTAAGATGTAAACGCCATGTCTCCAGTGCCCTGACCAGCCATGGTTTCCAACATGTGCTGTAGTACATGAAGCAGTGGAATCACGTCGTTCATCCCGTAATCCTGCCGACTGACAAATAAAGTGGCTTCCTCAAAGGGCCTGAGCAAACGGCAGGTGTCACGTATGAGCTGCCACTGGTTGACATTGAAGTTACACAGGGGAGTCCCCCTATCTGCTTGGATCATCAGGAAATCCGTGATGGCTTTTCTCTGTTCATATAATCGGTCCAACATGTGAAGGGTGGAATTCCAACGGGTGGAAACATCGCAAATCAGACTATGTTGGGGGATACCATTCTGACGCTGTAGCTCAAGAAGGGTGTGTTTGGCAGTGTAGGAGTGGCTGAAGTGCATGCAAAGTTTCCGTGAAGTTGTTAGGATGTCCTGCAGATGGGGGGAACACTTCAGAAACCGCTTGACAACCAGATTGAAGACGTGAGCCATGCAGGGGGCATGGGTCAGGCTTCCTTGGCGCAGCGCAGACAAAATGTTCTTCCCATTGTCGGTAACCATGATTCCCATTTTAAGTTTTCTCGGAGTAAGCCATGTTTGGATTTCCTGATGAATACATTTAAGCAGTTCCTCCCCTGTGTGACTCCGTTCGCCAAGACAAACCATGTGAAGCACTGCGTGACACCTCCGTGCCCTGCACACATGGTAGACTGGAGGGGCACTGAGACTTGAGCCTACAGTGGAGGGTGAGGAGATGGCGGAGGATGAGGAGGCCGAGTCGCACGGTGTCACAGGCCCAATGGGCAGAGAGCGCGGAGGCCGAAGCGGCGTGACCTGTCCAAGTTGCTGCTGCAAAGGGACCACATTCACCCAGTGGGCCGTAAACGACATGTACTGCCCCTGACCGTAGTTACAGCTCCAGATGTCGGCGCTGCCATGTATTTTGCTACACACCGACAGGCTCAAGGACTGGCCCACCTTCTGTTCAACAAAAGTGTGCAGCGCTGGTACTGCCTTCTTGGCAAAGAAATGACGGCTTGGGACTCTCCACCTCGGCTCGGCACAAGCCATCAGTTCTCTGAAAGGTGCAGATTCCACCACCTGAAAAGGGAGCGACTGCAGCACCAGCAACTTGGACAGGAGCACATTCAGCTTCTGCGCCGTAGGATGAGTGGGCGCATACTGCTGTCTCTTGGACATGGCTTCGCTGATGGATTGCTGGCGGGATGCATGACTTGGAGGAGGAGGAGCAGGAGCGACAGAGGATGGGTATGACGCACAGCTGCCTTCGGCTGAGGTGCTGGAGCCTTGGCTGGCAGAAATTGGGAGCTCACTTGGTGAGGAAGCAGACTGGACCACCCCTTGGGAGCCTCGGTTCTCCCAGGTCGTTTTATGGTGACGCATCATATGTTGACGCAGGGCCGTGGTGCCAACATTTGGACCCTGGCCACGCTTCACCTTTTGCCTACATATCTTGCATGTGGCCATGTTACCCTCCTGCGGATGCCTCAGGAAAAACTGCCACACTGCCGAGTAGCTACTTTTCCCACCCCCTGGCCTCACTGATTCACTGCTGCTGTTGCCAACTCCAGGAACCCCTGCTCCACTACCTCCCGATAAGGTAGACTGCCGCACAGCAGGTGCTCTACCCCGGCCCCGGCCCCGGCCGGCTCCAGCCTTTGGAATTGTGCCCCCATGCTGACTGCTACCACATTGCTGCCTCAGCTGCTGACTCCGGGGCAACCTGCGCCCCTCTTCTCCTGATGATGACGATGAAGCCCCTTCATCACCCGGCTCCCAAGTGCGATCGGCTTCATCGTCATCATCATCATCATCACCGGGTTGTGGCTGTACGTCACTGATGTTCGTGGATTCGTCAACAGTGTCTGGCGCAGGAGCTGGAACGCTCGCAGCACCCACGACACTGTCCACATCACTATTTGTCTGCCTAGCTAAAGAAGCCACCTCCATTTCTTGGCTGGGCAGTAGCTGCTGACTGTCCTCCTGTATCTGATGGTCCTCCTCACTAAAGAGTGGAGCTGAACCCAAAGCATAGGATACGTCGCTGGGGGAGGGAACGGCGTAGGCCAGAGGCAATGGGAGGACAGGGACTGCTCTCGGGGCATGCCAACTCAGGGTTGTGTCAGAGGAACCTACCGACCCTAGACTGGGGGTCTCAGACGTAAGTTGTGATGATGTTGTTGATGAGCGCGTCAACCAATCTACCACGGCAGATGCGTTACTGGTGGAGACCCGACCGCTAGCAGATACTGGCAGATTAGGTCTCTCAGCGTGACTCCTGCTGCTACTGGCCCCCAGTCTGATGCGAGCTCTGCCTGCGGAATCTTGGCCTCTGCCACTCCTCTTTTCACTTCCAGGCACTTGTCTGCCCGACATAGTCTAACTGGCGTGGTAGTAGGTGATATTTAAAAAAACCCCGGGCAGCGGTGGGTCTATATGAAACAGAATATAATGCACACCAAAAGTGAGCAGTAACACTCAGCCTCCAACAGGCCTGCTTAGTGTAAATAAGAGAGCTGCTTAGTGTAAATAAAGAGGGGTATGCTATGTTACAGAATGGGATGCCTCAACAGAAGTGCACCTGGCAGGCAGCAGTAAGCCTATGCCCAGCAAAAGTGTCTTATAATATAAATATAATAAGAGCAAATGCTTATATGGTCTTAAACAGAGGCTGCTTTAGTCACAGAATGGGATGCCCCGGGCAGGAATCGAGCTGGCAGGGTACAGTAGTGCTTTGGCCAGCAAAAGTGTCTTTATCAGGCCTAATTTCAAATATGATAAGAGCAAATGCTTATATGGTCTTAAACAGAGGCTGCTTTAGTCACAGAATGGGATGCCCCGGGCAGGAATCGAGCTGGCAGGGTACAGTAGTGCTTTGGCCAGCAAAAGTGTCTTTATCAGGCTAATTTCAAATATGATAAGAGCAAATGCTTATATGGTCTTAAACAGAGGCTGCTTTAGTCACAGAATGGGATGCCCCGGGCAGGAATCGAGCTGGCAGGGTACAGTAGTGCTTTGGCCAGCAAAAGTGTCTTTATCAGGCCTAATTTCAAATATGATAAGAGCAAATGCTTATATGGTCTTAAACAGAGGCTGCTTTAGTCACAGAATGGGATGCCCCGGGCAGGAATCGAGCTGGCAGGGTACAGTAGTGCTTTGGCCAGCAAAAGTGTCTTTATCAGGCCTAATTTCAAATATGATAAGAGCAAATGCTTATATGGTCTTAAACAGAGGCTGCTGTAGTCACAGAATGGGATGCCCCGGGCAGGAATCGAGCTGGCAGGGTACAGTAGTGCTTTGGCCAGCAAAAGTGTCTTTATCAGGCCTAATTTCAAATATGATAAGAGCAAATGCTTATATGGTCTTAAACAGAGGCTGCTTTAGTCACAGAATGGGATGCCCCGGGCAGGAATCGAGCTGGCAGGGTACAGTAGTGCTTTGGCCAGCAAAAGTGTCTTTATCAGGCTAATTTCAAATATGATAAGAGCAAATGCTTATATGGTCTTAAACAGAGGCTGCTTTAGTCACAGAATGGGATGCCCCGGGCAGGAATCGAGCTGGCAGGGTACAGTAGTGCTTTGGCCAGCAAAAGTGTCTTTATCAGGCCTAATTTCAAATATGATAAGAGCAAATGCTTATATGGTCTTAAACAGAGGCTGCTTTAGTCACAGAATGGGATGCCCCGGGCAGGAATCGAGCTGGCAGGGTACAGTAGTGCTTTGGCCAGCAAAAGTGTCTTTATCAGGCCTAATTTCAAATATGATAAGAGCAAATGCTTATATGGTCTTAAACAGAGGCTGCTTTAGTCACAGAATGGGATGCCCCGGGCAGGAATCGAGCTGGCAGGGTACAGTAGTGCTTTGGCCAGCAAAAGTGTCTTTATCAGGCTAATTTCAAATATGATAAGAGCAAATGCTTATATGGTCTTAAACAGAGGCTGCTTTAGTCACAGAATGGGATGCCCCGGGCAGGAATCGAGCTGGCAGGGTACAGTAGTGCTTTGGCCAGCAAAAGTGTCTTTATCAGGCCTAATTTCAAATATGATAAGAGCAAATGCTTATATGGTCTTAAACAGAGGCTGCTGTAGTCACAGAATTGGATGCCCCGGGCAGGAATCGAGCTGGCAGGGTACAGTAGTGCTTTGGCCAGCAAAAGTGTCTTTATCAGGCCTAATTTCAAATATGATAAGAGCAAATGCTTATATGGTCTTAAACAGAGGCTGCTTTAGTCACAGAATGGGATGCCCCGGGCAGGAATCGAGCTGGCAGGGTACAGTAGTGCTTTGGCCAGCAAAAGTGTCTTTATCAGGCTAATTTCAAATATGATAAGAGCAAATGCTTATATGGTCTTAAACAGAGGCTGCTTTAGTCACAGAATGGGATGCCCCGGGCAGGAATCGAGCTGGCAGGGTACAGTAGTGCTTTGGCCAGCAAAAGTGTCTTTATCAGGCCTAATTTCAAATATGATAAGAGCAAATGCTTATATGGTCTTAAACAGAGGCTGCTTTAGTCACAGAATGGGATGCCCCGGGCAGGAATCGAGCTGGCAGGGTACAGTAGTGCTTTGGCCAGCAAAAGTGTCTTTATCAGGCCTAATTTCAAATATGATAAGAGCAAATGCTTATATGGTCTTAAACAGAGGCTGCTTTAGTCACAGAATGGGATGCCCCGGGCAGGAATCGAGCTGGCAGGGTACAGTAGTGCTTTGGCCAGCAAAAGTGTCTTTATCAGGCCTAATTTCAAATATGATAAGAGCAAATGCTTATATGGTCTTAAACAGAGGCTGCTTTAGTCACAGAATGGGATGCCCCGGGCAGGAATCGAGCTGGCAGGGTACAGTAGTGCTTTGGCCAGCAAAAGTGTCTTTATCAGGCCTAATTTCAAATATGATAAGAGCAAATGCTTATATGGTCTTAAACAGAGGCTGCTTTAGTCACAGAATGGGATGCCCCGGGCAGGAATCGAGCTGGCAGGGTACAGTAGTGCTTTGGCCAGCAAAAGTGTCTTTATCAGGCTAATTTCAAATATGATAAGAGCAAATGCTTATATGGTCTTAAACAGAGGCTGCTTTAGTCACAGAATGGGATGCCCCGGGCAGGAATCGAGCTGGCAGGGTACAGTAGTGCTTTGGCCAGCAAAAGTGTCTTTATCAGGCCTAATTTCAAATATGATAAGAGCAAATGCTTATATGGTCTTAAACAGAGGCTGCTTTAGTCACAGAATGGGATGCCCCGGGCAGGAATCGAGCTGGCAGGGTACAGTAGTGCTTTGGCCAGCAAAAGTGTCTTTATCAGGCTAATTTCAAATATGATAAGAGCAAATGCTTATATGGTCTTAAACAGAGGCTGCTTTAGTCACAGAATGGGATGCCCCGGGCAGGAATCGAGCTGGCAGGGTACAGTAGTGCTTTGGCCAGCAAAAGTGTCTTTATCAGGCCTAATTTCAAATATGATAAGAGCAAATGCTTATATGGTCTTAAACAGAGGCTGCTTTAGTCACAGAATGGGATGCCCCGGGCAGGAATCGAGCTGGCAGGGTACAGTAGTGCTTTGGCCAGCAAAAGTGTCTTTATCAGGCCTAATTTCAAATATGATAAGAGCAAATGCTTATATGGTCTTAAACAGAGGCTGCTGTAGTCACAGAATGGGATGCCCCGGGCAGGAATCGAGCTGGCAGGGTACAGTAGTGCTTTGGCCAGCAAAAGTGTCTTTATCAGGCCTAATTTCAAATATGATAAGAGCAAATGCTTATATGGTCTTAAACAGAGGCTGCTTTAGTCACAGAATGGGATGCCCCGGGCAGGAATCGAGCTGGCAGGGTACAGTAGTGCTTTGGCCAGCAAAAGTGTCTTTATCAGGCCTAATTTCAAATATGATAAGAGCAAATGCTTATATGGTCTTAAACAGAGGCTGCTGTAGTCACAGAATGGGATGCCCCGGGCAGGAATCGAGCTGGCAGGGTACAGTAGTGCTTTGGCCAGCAAAAGTGTCTTTATCAGGCCTAATTTCAAATATGATAAGAGCAAATGCTTATATGGTCTTAAACAGAGGCTGCTTTAGTCACAGAATGGGATGCCCCGGGCAGGAATCGAGCTGGCAGGGTACAGTAGTGCTTTGGCCAGCAAAAGTGTCTTTATCAGGCTAATTTCAAATATGATAAGAGCAAATGCTTATATGGTCTTAAACAGAGGCTGCTTTAGTCACAGAATGGGATGCCCCGGGCAGGAATCGAGCTGGCAGGGTACAGTAGTGCTTTGGCCAGCAAAAGTGTCTTTATCAGGCCTAATTTCAAATATGATAAGAGCAAATGCTTATATGGTCTTAAACAGAGGCTGCTGTAGTCACAGAATGGGATGCCCCGGGCAGGAATCGAGCTGGCAGGGTACAGTAGTGCTTTGGCCAGCAAAAGTGTCTTTATCAGGCCTAATTTCAAATATGATAAGAGCAAATGCTTATATGGTCTTAAACAGAGGCTGCTTTAGTCACAGAATGGGATGCCCCGGGCAGGAATCGAGCTGGCAGGGTACAGTAGTGCTTTGGCCAGCAAAAGTGTCTTTATCAGGCCTAATTTCAAATATGATAAGAGCAAATGCTTATATGGTCTTAAACAGAGGCTGCTTTAGTCACAGAATGGGATGCCCCGGGCAGGAATCGAGCTGGCAGGGTACAGTAGTGCTTTGGCCAGCAAAAGTGTCTTTATCAGGCCTAATTTCAAATATGATAAGAGCAAATGCTTATATGGTCTTAAACAGAGGCTGCTTTAGTCACAGAATGGGATGCCCCGGGCAGGAATCGAGCTGGCAGGGTACAGTAGTGCTTTGGCCAGCAAAAGTGTCTTTATCAGGCCTAATTTCAAATATGATAAGAGCAAATGCTTATATGGTCTTAAACAGAGGCTGCTGTAGTCACAGAATGGGATGCCCCGGGCAGGAATCGAGCTGGCAGGGTACAGTAGTGCTTTGGCCAGCAAAAGTGTCTTTATCAGGCCTAATTTCAAATATGATAAGAGCAAATGCTTATATGGTCTTAAACAGAGGCTGCTTTAGTCACAGAATGGGATGCCCCGGGCAGGAATCGAGCTGGCAGGGTACAGTAGTGCTTTGGCCAGCAAAAGTGTCTTTATCAGGCCTAATTTCAAATATGATAAGAGCAAATGCTTATATGGTCTTAAACAGAGGCTGCTTTAGTCACAGAATGGGATGCCCCGGGCAGGAATCGAGCTGGCAGGGTACAGTAGTGCTTTGGCCAGCAAAAGTGTCTTTATCAGGCTAATTTCAAATATGATAAGAGCAAATGCTTATATGGTCTTAAACAGAGGCTGCTTTAGTCACAGAATGGGATGCCCCGGGCAGGAATCGAGCTGGCAGGGTACAGTAGTGCTTTGGCCAGCAAAAGTGTCTTTATCAGGCCTAATTTCAAATATGATAAGAGCAAATGCTTATATGGTCTTAAACAGAGGCTGCTGTAGTCACAGAATGGGATGCCCCGGGCAGGAATCGAGCTGGCAGGGTACAGTAGTGCTTTGGCCAGCAAAAGTGTCTTTATCAGGCCTAATTTCAAATATGATAAGAGCAAATGCTTATATGGTCTTAAACAGAGGCTGCTTTAGTCACAGAATGGGATGCCCCGGGCAGGAATCGAGCTGGCAGGGTACAGTAGTGCTTTGGCCAGCAAAAGTGTCTTTATCAGGCCTAATTTCAAATATGATAAGAGCAAATGCTTATATGGTCTTAAACAGAGGCTGCTTTAGTCACAGAATGGGATGCCCCGTGCAGGAATCGAGCTGGCAGGGTACAGTAGTGCTTTGGCCAGCAAAAGTGTCTTTATCAGGCCTAATTTCAAATATGATAAGAGCAAATGCTTATATGGTCTTAAACAGAGGCTGCTGTAGTCACAGAATGGGATGCCCCGGGCAGGAATCGAGCTGGCAGGGTACAGTAGTGCTTTGGCCAGCAAAAGTGTCTTTATCAGGCCTAATTTCAAATATGATAAGAGCAAATGCTTATATGGTCTTAAACAGAGGCTGCTGTAGTCACAGAATGGGATGCCCCGGGCAGGAATCGAGCTGGCAGGGTACAGTAGTGCTTTGGCCAGCAAAAGTGTCTTTATCAGGCCTAATTTCAAATATGATAAGAGCAAATGCTTATATGGTCTTAAACAGAGGCTGCTTTAGTCACAGAATGGGATGCCCCGGGCAGGAATCGAGCTGGCAGGGTACAGTAGTGCTTTAGTGCTTTGGCCAGCAAAAGTGTCTTTATCAGGCCTAATTTCAAATATGATAAGAGCAAATGCTTATATGGTCTTAAACAGAGGCTGCTTTAGTCACAGAATGGGATGCCTCACAGCAGACTTAAGATCAGTTCAGTATATATGCACAGTTAGTTACTATAAGCAGCCTGAAAACGCTAACAAAGGCTGGATGAAAAAAAAAAAATCTCCCTGTCAGCCAGCTCCGTTTTTCCTACCTTTCCCTGGCTTTCTGTCTGTCTCCTGCCTGTCTCCTGCCTGTCTCCAGCCTGTCCCTGTCTGTCCCTGTCTCCAGCCTGTCTAACTGCCTCAGCTACACAGCGTTCTGTCTGTCTGTCACGAATGCAATAGAGAAATGAGGAAAAGCAAGATGGCCGCCGTTAAATACCGCTGTGTGACGTCACCGGGCTTGCTGGCTGCTGATAGGCTGCATGTGACTGCCCCAGCTTGCACTGGCGCGGGATACATGTCCAGACATGTCCCGCCCGCCATCTTAGAATGCCTGTAATGTAAATGAATGGATGTTAAAGGAAAACTTCGAGTGATCGAATCGCGGGGAAATTCGGATTCGATCCGAATCGAATTTTTCCTGAAATTCGGATCGAATCCGGGTTCGTCCGGATCGATTCGCTCATCCCTAGGCCTCAGTCTGTCACTGGCCGGTTAAACAGGCCCACAAAGCACTGAGAGAGGCCCCAGCAGTGGGAAGGCTAGAGGCCTATGGCTTTACATCCTCCGACCGCCTGCAACGTTCAGCAACAAGACGCACTGGGATGCCTGACCACTCAACACCCCCGCTGCCCCATCCCCTCCCACAGAGAACACAGCGGGCCAGTGGTGCCCTTGGATCCGAGCCCGGGCTGAGCAGCGATTCATGGCCGACACCTGCAGTGTCCCCCGCAGGAAGTAACAGGGGAATGGCGGAGTACACCTGTGACGTCCTGCCCCGATTGTGGCCGGGGAGAGAGGAGACACCTTCACTCAGCCCACCGAGAGAGGTGCACACCGTCCCCCGAGAACCCATATCGCCCCCTGCGTTGGTCTCTCCGCCGGTAGTTGAGCTCCCGTCCCCGATCTCATGCCCAAACTCACCGGCGTCATTAGCGGGAGTCGGTGGGAGTTTGAAGGCTCTAGGGGACAGCAACATCCATCAAGAGACGCTTTCCTTCCTCAGGTCTATTCCCACCAAAGCAATCTTTGAAGCATTGATCAGGAGATATGAAACGGCCTGCAAAAAAGATATAGCGGAGGTAAGAGGCCAGCTACAGTCACTAGATGCTAAAGTCTCCTCCAACCACACAGCCACAGAAGCAGCACTGGCCGACATGGCGGGCAAGATAGAGAGTCAAAATGCTCAAATCATACAGATGCAACTCCAGCACAACGACCTGGAAAACAGGCACAGGCGAAATAATCTCCGAGCGCGAGGCATCCCTGAGGCTACATCGGGAGAAGACGTCAAGCAAATAATTACGGCAATTTTCAACCGACTGCTAGGAAGAGAGGTGACCACCCCGATCGAGATAGACAGAGCGCACAGGGCGCTAGGTCCACCAAGCGATGACCCGTCCCGACCGAGAGACATTGTTTGCCGCATCCCCCACTATACGACCAAAGAAGAGATCAACCGGCGGGCTTGGAGGCACGGCCCGCTTGATTTTGACGGAGCCAATGTCACCATATTTCCAGATCTCTCGAGGCGCACCCTCCAAATGCGTAGACTCTTGCGGCCGGTTCTGGACCTGATCTGAAACGTCGGGGCAACATACAGATGGGGGTACCCCCTCCACTTGATAATCAGCAGAGGTGGGAACTCCTTCACCCTCCAAGCTTACCAGGACTTAGAGGGACTGTTTGCGTTTCTCAACGTCAATCCAATCCCGGTGCCAAACTGGCTGATGCCCGCTGTACACTTTCCGCCTCATAGATCGGGGAGTGCTACAGCTAGAAACCACAGAGCCAGTAGGTAAAGAAGGCCGAGGGAGAGACTTCCGAGACCCACGGATAATGAGCAATAGACCTGCCCTGATGCCGGATGGCTGTTGCCTACCTGGCGGCTAAAGAATCTTCTTTATTTTTCTCCCTTCTACTGTGTTGTTTTGGTATTAGCATTCGACTACAGAAGTTGCTTACTGTTGTGTAATGTTTCTAGCTGCTCTCGGTGGGGGAGGTGGTCTCCAGTGCCCGCCGCCGGACACAGTTCCCCCACTTAGGCCGGTCTCTGTCCTCTCCCGTTTGGGGATAGGCCACAGACTTAGCGAGACCACTACTTAGTCACCCCACTTTTGCGGGCTTGACCGGTATACCCGGTTTCATCTGGTCTTTGTATTTTGAATTGTTTGTTGTTCTATTCTTTTTCCCTCCTCTTGCCTCCTCCCTACCCCTTCCCCCAGTCCATTCTCCACTGCTTCCCCTACCTATCTCTGTACCAACTGCTCTCTCTGACCCTCTCCTCCCCTCCCACCAAAAACAGCCATAATGGGCGAGCCTGCCCTGGTTTCTTTCAACGTGAAGGGACTGAACACACCTGAGAAAAGGAGACAGATCCTGAGAAACCTTAAGGCACTGAAGGCTAATGTGGCCTTTCTGCAGGAAACGGATTTCAAGGCAGAAAACCCACCCACCATGAGAGATAGAGCGTTCCCGGTTTCCTACCACAGTTACTCTCCGGACTCCCGATCAAGAGGGGTAAGCCTGCTGATTTCAAGGTCAGTGCCATGGGAGGAGGTTGGTGTGCTGAGTGGTGGGGAGGGGAGGTGGCTCATGGTTAAGGGGAGGTTGTGGTTGGAATACTTCACCCTTGTAAACATTTACTGCCCAGATACGGGACAGGTGGACTTCCTAGAGGAAGTGTTAGTTAAACTGGCGTTTTTTGCAGAGGGAAGGGTGGTGATCGGGGGAGACTTTAACCTCACATTGGACCCGATAATCGACACCTCCAAGGGTCACACATACCTCCCCTACACCAAACTTAGAAAGCTCAAGAGATTACTGCATTCGCACCAGTTCGTAGATCCCTGGCGGATATTTCACCCCAACGACAGAGATTACTCATACTACTCGCCCTCACACAATATGTACTCCAGAATAGACCTATTTCTTATCCAACATCACACACTACAGAGAGTTAAAAAGGCGACCATAGGCAATATTGTACTGTCCGATCACGCCCCAATAGGCCTCACCCTATATACACACACTCAGTCGCCTCGATCATGGGACTGGAAGCTAAATAGCTCACTCATCCAAGACATAGGGTTCAGAGAGACCTTCCAGCAGAACCTAAGGGAGTACTTTACTAGAAACACCACACCAGGGTCTAATCCTGCGACGATCTGGGAGGCGCATAAATGCGTTGCTAGAGGCCTCCTGATCCAACAAGGGGCTAGGATAAAAAAGGAAAAAGGCAAAGCCGTGAGCGAATTAATAGGGGAGATTCAGAAGTTGGAAGCACTACATAAGCAGTCTCTGGCATCCAAACACCTAGGGGCTCTGACTTCCCTCAGGGACCGGCTATGCAGGATAAGTAATGACTCTGCGAAACTCCAACTCATCAAATGTAGGAAAACCTACTACGAGTCAGGTGACAAGTGCGGACGCCTGTTGGCCATGGCCCTGAGGGGAGAGAGAGCTAAAACATACGTCCCTAAAATACAGGACAAGACGGGAAACATGAAGCATAAGGCAGCAGAGATCGCCAGAGTCTTCAGGCACTATTACGAGGAATTGTATAACATACCTACTGATGGGATGGGCAGGAGAGCTTCAGATATAGCAGCATACCTCCAGCATTCTGGGCTCCCTAAACTGCCACTGGAGATATTGAGGGAACTGGAGGACCCGATCTCCCATGAGGAGTTAGCCAAAGCATTGAAAGATTCGGCCACAGGGAAAGCGCCGGGACCGGATGGGTTCCCCCTCATATACTACAAAACCTTTGCTGGGATACTATCGCCCAGAATGTTGGAGGTATTCAACTCAATGGGCTTAGGCAACACATTTCCAAGAGATAGTCTATCGGCACGAATCGCAGTAATCCCGAAGGAGGGTAAAGACCCCACACTTAGCTCTAGTTATAGGCCAATATCCCTTCTGAATGCCGATGTTAAGCTTTTTGCAAAAATATTGGCATCCCGTCTAGCTATGCACCTCCACCACGTTATACACTTAGACCAGGTTGGATTTATGCCTTATAGGGAGGCCCGTGATAACACCACAAAGACACTAAATCTTATTAACTTGGCAATTCAGCGTAAACTCCCCATGCTTCTCCTATCAACCGATGCTGAAAAGGCGTTCGATAGAGTGCAGTGGGATTTTATGTTTGGAGTCCTAAGGCACATTGGACTGAAATATAGCATGATAAGCTGGATAACCAGCCTATACCATGGCCCTTCCCCAGTAGTCGGAGTCAATGGTACGAATTCAGAGCCTTTCAGCATTGGTAATGGGACGAGGCAGGGGTGCCCTCTGTCACCCCTGATCTTCATTTTAACATTGGAACCTCTCCTTTGTACTATTAGAGATAACCAGAGCATACAGGGCATACCCCTGCCCTCTGGACACTGTAAAATAGCAGCGTATGCAGATGACTTGCTGTTCTTTGTGACTACCCCGGAAATATCACTTCCAAATTTAATTAAAGAACCTGAGACATATAAAAGCCTCTCCAGCTATAAAATAAATATGCAGAAGTTGGAGATCCTTAACATAAACCTCCCGGCGACTAGAGAAACCAACCTTAGTCAATCATTCCCGTTTAAATGGGCACGGGATCATATCACGTACTTGGGCACAAAGATAGGAAGATCCCTGAGCAGGCTATTTGAACTTAACTTCCCCCCACTCTTGAAGGCCTTCACCAATGATATAGATACATGGGCACACAAAAAGCTTTCTTGGTTTGGGAGATGTAACTCGCTAAAGATGAATCTACTGCCTCGCCTCCTATACCTACTACAAGCTCTCCCAATTGAGATCCCTGGTTTCTTCCTCCGGAGGATTGGCGTGGTGTTCTCAAATTTTCTTTGGCTGGGCAGGAGCCCGAGAGTCAGCAGAGGCTTACTGACTAGACCCAAAGAGGAGGGAGGGCTCGGGGTGCCAGACCCCGGGCTGTACTGCGCTGCCGCTCACCTCACTAGGGTGGTTAACTGGAACAGGCACGCTGAACACAAACAGTGGGTTCAGATTGAACAACGTAGCTCAGCGATCCCACTGAGAGGCCTCCCGTGGGTAGCAAAGCAGGCTGTGAGACAAGAGCTGCTGCACCCAACAATAGGGGCTACACTTAAGGTGTGCCACAAGTTCATTCAGCGCAGCAAGCTTTCTCCCCCCCTTTCCCCATTTTTCCCGATACTCGGAAACCCAGAGTTTACGCCCGGGATGGGTGGTAGGCTTGCCGATCAGTGGATTAAAAAAGGTATCTGCCGAGCCAAACACTTCAGTCACATTGACGATAACACGCTAATGGAGAGACTGGCTGAGACGCATGGACTCCCGAGATGGGACGTGTGGCAGTGGAGACAGCTTAGTCACTTTCTGCAATCCCTTAGACACCAGTTGCACCAGCTAAGGGAGTCAACTAGCTTTGAAAGGATGTGTGAGGAAGAGGGCCCTGCTAGACACACTCTCTCCCTTGCCTAAAAAATCCTGTTAAGCACACAAAACCAGGGTGACCTCACATGCTTCGCCAGATGGGAAGAGGACCTGGGAGTTGCATTTTCGTCAGAACAGCATAAGAAAATTCTTGAACTGGCCCACAAGACCTCGACATGCACTAAATATAAAGAGTGCAACTATAAGGTGCTCATGCGTTGGTATAGAGTACCGACACAGCTCAATAAATGGTTCCCATCTGTCCCCCCATTGTGCTGGAGATGCAACCTTGACCGTGGTGACCTTCTGCACACTTTCTGGTCATGCCCGGCCCTACAATCATTCTGGCAGGGGGTCAGGGATGTGGTACAATGCATGACTGATAGTGAGATTCCTTGGGACCCTGCTTTTTCCTCCTCCACCACTCGGCCATACCCGCCAAGAACTACAGGAGATCGGTGGTGCCCCAACTGGTAAATGCAGCAAGGGCGTGTGTCCCTTCACGTTGGAAGAGCCAGTCGCCTCCGAACATCACACAGTGGCTGAATAGGGTAGGTGAAATTGAGAGATTTGAAGGGATGATAGCGGCCCAGCGCGAGTCAGAGGAAAAACACAGAATTAAGTGGGCCTACTGGGTAGAATTCACAATGTCACAGGCCTACAAAGATCTACTGGGGACAGAGGCGTAGAAGGTTAAATGGTACGCCAGGGGGCATTACTTCTGCCTCTCTCCACTGCTTCTACTCCGGTTTTTCTCCCCCTTCTTATAGCTTCTCTCTTTCCTCCCCCCTGCTGTTGCCCCTTTCCCCCTCCCATACCTTTAACCCCCCCCCCCAGATAGTCATAGACTGTCTAGCTAACACCTCAACTTTCACTAACTGTTATAGTTTTAGTTTGTGTTAACGACAGCATGGAGACACAGCAACTGCCTAAAAGCTGCTGCGACTAGGCTGATTGGTTATGGGCTTTGATCATGGGGGGCAATGCCCCCTGTCCCTGAGCGACATCCACACGATGGTCTTTTAGCACAGTCAGTTATTATTGGCCTGACCAGCGCAGAGCCAATAGTGAGCATCGACTGGTTGTTGAGTTTTACGTCACGAGAGCCGGGTAATGTCACTGGCCCCTCGCATGACCCTTGTCAGACACCAGTGTGCTGGTGGTTGAATGTGTCAGATTGTAATCCATCTTGTTACTATGCAATACATGTGTCATGTAATTTTCCGTTTATTTCTTATTGTGTGCCGAAAATTCTTAAATAAAGAATATATAAAAAAGAATTGTCCAAAAGGTCTAGATTGACTCCCAATGTAGTATCTTGTTCTATAAAGAAAGTCTCTTGGGCTGATCATTCCCTGGTGGTTGTGCACTTTTATGATATAGGGCCATAGGATATAGGCCATGCTCTTCAAGATGGAGACTAAATGAATCCTTATTAAGTGAACCTTGAAATAGTTACTGAGCTGCAAAAAGAATTAGCTATTTTCCTCAATCAAAATAAGGCTACCAATACCTCTTCTTCATTAAACATATGGTATATATTATATTTCATTGCCCAATGCCCTCCACCTCCTAGATGACTTTTCGCAAATTTCAGGCCTTAACCCTTTCAGTGCCAAGCCCGTAGTTTCTACGTGCTTGCTTCCACTCCACTTAAGTGCCAAGCACGTAGAAACTACGGGCTTGACTTTCCCCCCTGCTACAGCAAAAGTAAAAAAAAAAAAACACTCACCTGACCCCTTGTTCTATCCGGCCGGGTCTCCTCTTCATCCGGGGGGGCTTCGATCCCCCACCCAGGCCCCCCCGGGTGCAGGGGAGAGCCCGGAATAGCCACCCCCCCCCCTTCAGCAGCCGCCGAAATACATGTTAAAAAAAAAAAATATATAAAAATGACATTTACTTACCTTAGTGATCGATTGCTCCCGCCGGGTCTCCTCTTCACCAGGGGGGCCTCCGATCGCCCCCCCCCCTGGCTCTCCAGCTTCAGGAGAGGGTCCTGCTCGACGGGCGCCGCCATTTTGCCGATAAGCCCGCCCCTTTGGGGGTGGGGCTTATGACGTCACACCTCCGGGTGTCGTCCTGGCTCCGGGCTGCGATTCTCACACTTGTCATCGCTGGCCACAGGAGGAGGAAGGCAGGTGATGATCTGATCACCTGCCTCCCTCCTCCACTGGCCAGCGATGACAATAACTGACAATGACAATGACAATAACTGTCATCAGAGCTGCGAGGGACACAGAAGCTGAGGATCAGAGGTGAGTAAAGTAAAAAAAAGTTTTTATTTTTTAATAAAGTTATTTTTTAATCTGTGTGGTGTTTTTTTTTATTACTGTTAACCCCTTGTGAACTGGTAAGGGGTCCATGACCCCTATACCAGTTCACAAGGCTGGGGGGATGGCAAGCCACCTGCGCTAGCTCGTAGGCTGCAGGGTGGGGGGGCCACATAAGCTGGCCCCCCCACTCTGTGCCTACAAGCCCCCATAGCTGGTCCCGGGCTGGTAATGCTGGGTAAGGGGGACCCCACGTCATTTTTTTTTTTATTTTTAAGGATTTTTAACCCTTAAAAATAAAAAAAAACAATGGGGTCCGCCCCCCCTGGGAGGGGGGACCCTATGTCTTTTTTTTTTTTAATTAACCCCTTATGTTCTGTCACCCAGCAGCTATAAAAGGCTTCCAGCAGATGAGCAGAAGCCAGTGATTGGGAGGGGAAGATGGATGGGAGGTAAGTATTAAAAAAAAAAATAATAATAATAAAATATTTTTTTCTGCGTCTGTGTGTTTTTTTTTTTTACATTTAACCCCTTGTGAACTGGTAAGGGGTCCACAAGACCCCTATATCAGTTCACAAGGCTGGGGGATGGCAAGTCACCTGCACTAGCGAGTGACTTGCCATTAACCCTTGGCACCCCCATTACCTGCCTCCCCAAAGGCCAGGGGGGGGCAGAAGAGCCCGGGCCCACGGGCTATGCAGGCTTTGTAGCCTGCAGGGCCAGGGGCCACAAAAGCTGGCCCCTGTGCCCTGTTCCTACAAGCCCTGCATAGCTGGTCCCGGGCTGGTTACTTTGGGTAAGGGGGCCCCCATGTCGTTTTTTTTTGGATTTTTAAGGGTTTTTAACCCTTAAAAATCCCCCCAAAAAATGGGGTCCCCCCCCCCTGGGAGGGAGGACCCTATGTCATTTTTTTCCCCGATTTAACCCTTTGTAGTGTGGATGGTAGTTGTATTTTATTTCTAAATGTTATAAAGTACTTGTTTCAGTTAGGGGGGTCTCCTGGGCAGGAACAGGGGCTACCGATAAATATGTGGTACCGTTCTAATCTGTAGAAATGGGGCTTTCACATGCAATATGGTTTTCTTCAATAAAATACATTTTTTATTTAAAATAAAGGAGGCAATTTTCTAAAAAAAAATTGTATTTATTTACTTTTTTTTAATATCAATAATATTGTAAAAAAACAGAATAAAATTTACATTTACATGTTAAAGCCTAAACTCTGCTGCAAAAAATATATATATATAATTTTCCTGAAAATTCCAGCAAAAATGTCGCAAAACATGGCGCAAAATGGGGAAAAATGACCTGTCAACAGAGGGTGACAAAATCTCAAGTAGGCTGGCAATTAAAAGAATTAAAAGTAGCTATGCATGTTGGGTATTGTTCTGTTCGGGGGACCTTGCACTTTCAGACTTAGCTTGTTTTTTCTGGTTTGCATATTTATATTTTAGGAAAAGGTGTTTTTTATTCAGCTTTTTTATAAATTTTTTAGGGAAACCCTGCGCAACCAAAGAATCCTTTGAGGGATCAATTCCAGAAAGATGAGCCCACTACAACAAGCTGGGTACGCTTAGAAAGCTTAACATGTGTACTTTTAGGGAATATATGGTTTATGGGGGATATTCCAAATGTAAAAGGGTTGTTTTGGTTGAAAAATCGCAAGGTGTGCACCTTGTCTGCAGAGCTGAAATTTTCAAGAAAAATTACCGTTATGCGCATGCTTTACTTTGGGGTGTTTGGCAACTCTTCCCTTGACAGTAGCTATGCATGTTGGGTATCATTCTGTTCGGGGGAGGTTGCTTATTCAGATTATACTTGTTTTTTCTTGTTTGTATATAGTTTTTTTAGGAAAATGTTGCTTTGATTCTGCTTTTTTATCCTTTTTTTAGGGAAACTCTTTGCAACCAAAGAATACATTGAGGGATTACTTCCAGAAAACTGTGGCCACATCAACAAGCCTGGTACACCTAGAAAGCTTGAGGTGTGTACTTCCAGAGAATATATAGTTTGTTGGGGGTATTTCAAATGTAAAGGGTTATTTTTCTGGAAAAACTGCAAGGTGCACATAGTGCATATCACAGTTGTATTTTTTTCTGAAAATCCCCTAAAGCGCTGTTTCAGTTTGGGGGAGTCTCCTGGGCAGGAAAGGGTGTCTACCTATAAATATGTGGAACCGCTGTAACCGGGAGAAATTGGGGTTTCACACGCAATAAGATTTTATTGACAAACTTACATTTTTTATTACAAAAAAACACTACAAATTGCAAAAAATAGATTTTTTTTTATTTTTTTGCACATATTTCACCCAAAAGTATTGTGAAAACACAAAAAAAAGGCCAAACAAGACATCGCATGTTGAAGCCCAGACTCTTCTGAAAAAAACAATATATCATTTTCCTGGGAAATCCCTGGAAATCCCTTCAAAAATCACATTTGAACATGGGGAGCGCAAAATAGTTCAAAATGGTCTGGCACCAAGGGTGACAAAAACTCCAGGTAGGCTGGCAGCGAAAGGGTTAAAGTCAATAAGGAGAAATCTTTGGGGCTAAATTTAAATATCCCTCCTCAGATGCTGAGATCGCTTCAATCCAACTTTCCCTTCCGATGGGCCCCGGGAACACTATCATATCTAGAGGTTAAGGTTACCCCTCATTACCATACCCTATACCAGGCCAACTATCCTCCCCTCTTTCGCTCACTGAAAGCTATGCTTGACTCTTGGCAGGGTCATGGGATCTCGTGGATAGGAAGGATAAATGCGGTAAAAATGACTCTATTACCCAAAATGCTTTATTATTTCCGGACGATCCCTGTTCAGATCCCCTCGCACCAGATTAGAAGCATGCAGAACAGCATCATGCAGTTTGTCTGGGGAAGTACCAGGCCGAGGGTAGCTAAAACTACTATGTTTAGGCACAGGACGGAAGGTGGGCTGGTAGTTCCGTGTGTGAGCAAATACTACATAGCAGCGCAAATTGCGCAGTTGCTTAGCCTACATCTCGAGGTGGAAATCCCTCTCTGGGTCTCCTTAGAAGCCATGGCAAGTGATCCCGTCCCCATAGACAGCTTGATTTGGATCCCGCCACAGTATAGGCCCCGCATTACGTGTCCAATCTTGGGCCACTCCCTCCATATGTGGGATGGAGTGAAATACTCGGGGAAGCTGATCTCACCGCATCTCCCAGCAATGCGTCTATTTAGAAACCCCTGGTTCCTTCCGGGGATGGAGAGTTCTGAAGCGTTTGCGTGTGGAGGCGGAAAGGTATTAATAAAGTGTGTCACCTACTAGATCGGGAGGAAATAATCCCTTGGTCGACATTGGTGTCGAAGGAGGGTGCACCTGCCACCGAATGCTTCAGATATGTTCAGATCCGGCATTGGTTAACTCCCTTACTGAAAAACAAAGCCCACGGGGTAGATAAAACAACCTTTGAGAGGGTATGTCTTCGGGGGACGCCGGCACCGGGCCTTATCTCCACGATTTACACCCAACTCACGACGTTACCGGACAATCTGAAACATGGATACATGACAAAATGGGAAACAGATTTGAATCTAGTCCTGGAAAGGAAGGAATGGATGGATATCTGGGCAGGGATCAACAAATGCTCTATAAACATCACCACACTAGAGGCAGCATATAAGATGCTTACAAGATGGTACCTGGTACCATCCCGCGTGGCTAAAGCTGTTCCAGGGTATCCGGCCACCTGCTTTCGAGGTTGTTCCACAGAGGGGGCGGTCCTCCACATTTGGTAGGATTGCCCGAAGGTCAGGAGGTTCTGGTCTAGGGTCTTTGGCATGCTTTATAGTCTCCTACATGTCAACTTACGCAGGGACCCCTGAGTTGCTTTGCTACATGTGAAGCCAGAAGGAATCACTAAGCCCCAACACGCCTTGCTGACTCAGGTCAGCAAGGCGGACAAATTAGCTATTGCAAGCTCGTAGAAAAAAGGGAGTGTTCCATTGCAGTTGGTAAAGGAGAGGCTGAATGGTATTTTCATCAACGAAAAACTGACGAGCATCCTGAGAAATTCATGAAGATTTGGGACCCGTGGGTGGAATACTCGTTTCCAGATTTGAGAGAAGCCTTGTTGCGGTGAGGAGTGGTTTGCGAGCCTTCCCCTTTAAATGCATATTTACATTTGTGCACTCCCTTTCCCTCTTGTGTTTTTTTTTTTTTTCTCTCTCTCTCCTTCTTCCCCCCATGTTTCTCATCTGTCCCCTTCCTCCCCTCTTGTCGTTTCCCATCCCCTTCCCTCCCTAGATCCCTCACCCTCCACCTGACACCAGCGGGGTGGCGGTGTGGAGAGCATGTGGCAGGAGAGGATAATCCACTTGCCCTCAACTTGGGTGAGGATGTCTATTAGTTAATAGGTGTTGATTTTATGTCGCTCATGTTGGCACATCATTAAACTTTAAGGGCCCAAACATTCTAAATGTGCCTTAGCAACTTATTGAATATGTCACACCTGACTGAGACACTGTATGAAAAATGACAACTCATGTTTGTAACAGTTTATTTGTAAATGAACAGAATGTCGTATTGTATATCTTTTACACCAAAAATACCAAAAATTTCAATAAAAAGATTGAAACAAACAAAAAAAAAATATATGGTATATATCAAAGGGGTTCTGATCAAATTGGCAAGCAGAAAGAAAAGGAAAAATTTGGAAGCACTTAAACAAAAGTAAGCATTAATAAATAAACTATGTAAAAATTATAAATCAATCAGATCTTTTGCATAACATTTTCCAGACTAGACTGGGGGTAACCCTGATTCTTAAAACCAAGGCTGAAAAGAAGATGGAATGAACATACATTTTATCATCAAGAAGATAAAATAGGGTCACCTTTGGTAAGGAGATTAACCCCCAAACCCCTCAAGTTACATCTTTTCATAAATTAAGATAATCTTCAGGGTATTATACTAGTAATCCAGAAATGATCCTAGATGAATTTTTCAAATGTTATAACAATTTATATGCTGCTCCTATTCCTTTTGATAAATTTAAATCAGATGCATTTTTTGAAGATATCCCATTTCCTCAGCTACCAGAGATTCATAAGTATATTAGAGCAAGATAAGATCAAAATGGCAATAAAGCAATTAAAGGCTTTTGGACCTGATGGTTTTACTAACATCTATTATAAAACATTTCAACAAATGCTATCACCTTATCTTGCTTTATGGTTTAATAGCGTAAGGACAGATGAAGTGAGTTTAGGAGATTTAAATAGCACACATTCTCTCAAAGCCATACAAAATATGTAATAATTATAGACCCATTTTCCTGATAAATACTGACTTGAAGCTTTAAACTAATATATTGGTATTAACAAATCCGAATTTCCCTCGATTTGATCGATCGAAGTTTTCCTTTAAACTCCATTTACTTCAATTACAGGCATTATAAAATGGTGGATGGGCATGTCTGGACATATCCCCTGGGGCAAGTTATCATGGGAAGGTCACATGCAGCCTATCAGCAGCCAGGAGCCCCGGTGACGTCACAGCGCTATATAAAGCGGCGGCCATCTTGCTTGTGCGCATTTGAGACTTGCATTCGTGAGAGAAAGGTGGCTGCTGCAGCTAGGGAGAGAGAGTGAGACAGGCAGGAGACAGGCAGGAGACAGGCAGAAAGACTCAGCAAGTCAGGGAGAGGCAGGGAGAGCCAGGGAAAGGTAGGAAAAAATCTGAGGCAGTGACAGGGAAAGTTTTTTTTTTTTTCTTTTCATCCAGCCTGAGTTTCACTAATTGCTTTAGGTGTGCATTGAATTCTGTCTGCTTAAATTACACCCACCACTGCCTGGGGTATCCCAAAATCTCAGCTACCCACCCCGCCAGTTATACTAAGCAGGCCTGTGTCAGGCTGAGTTTTACTAATGGCTTTAGGTTTTTGCTAATTGCTTTAGGTGTGCATTGAATTCTGTCTGTTCAAATTACACTGGGGCCTGGGGTATCCCAAAATCTCAACTACCCACCCCGCCAGTTATACTAAGCAGGCCTGTGTCAGCCTGAAATTTACTAATTGCTTTAGGTGTGCATTAAATTCTGTCTGCTGAAATTACACCCACCGCTGCCTGGAGTATCCCAAAATCTCAACTACCCACCCCGCAAGTTATACTAAACAGGCCTGTTTCAGCCTGTTTCTTGCTAATTGCTTTAGGTGTGCATTGAATTCTGTCTGTTCAGATTACACTGGGTACCGGGGTATCCCAAAATCTCAACTACCCGCCCTGCAAGTTATACTAGGCAGGCCTGTTTCAGCCTGTTTTTTGCTAATTGCTTTAGGTGTGCATTGAATTCTGTCTGCTGAAATTAAACCCACCGCTGCCTGGGGTATCCCAGAATCTCAACTACCCACCCCGCCAGTTATACTAAGCAGGCCTGTGTCAGCCTGAGTTTTACTAATTGCTTTAGGTGTGCATTGAATTCTGTCTGTTCAAATTACACTGGGGACTGGGGTATCCCAAAATCTCAACTACCCACCCCGCCAGTTATACTAAGCAGGCCTGTTTGAGCCTGAGTTTTACTACTTGCTTTAGGTGTGCATTGAATTCTGTCTGTTCAAATTACACCCACCGCTGCCTGGGGTATCCCAAAATCTCAGCTACCCACCCCGCCAGTTATACTAAGCAGGCCTGTGTCAGCCTGAGTTTTACTAATTGCTTTAGGTGTGCATTGAATTCTCTCTGTTCAAATTACACTGGGGACTGGGGTATCCCAAAATCTCAACTACCCACCCCGCAAGTTATACTAAGCAGGCCTGTGTCAGCCTGAGTTTTACTAATTGCTTTAGGTGTGCATTGCATTCTGTCTGTTCAAATTACACTGGGGACTGGGGTATCCCAAAATCTCAACTACCCACCCCGTCAGTTATACTAGGCAGGCCTGTTTCAGCCTGTTTTTTGCTAATTGCTTTAGGTGTGCATTTAATTCTGTCTGCTAAAATTAAACCCAACGCTGCCTGGGGTATCCCAAAATCTCAACTACCCACCCCTCCAGATATACTAAACAGGCCTGTGTCAGCCTGATTTTTACTAAATGCATTAGGTGTGCATTGAATTCTGTCTGTTCAAATTACACTGGGGACTGGGGTATCCCAAAATCTCAACTACTCACCCCGCAAGTTATACTAAGCAGGCCTGTTTCAGCCTGTTTTTTGCTAATTGCTTTAGGTGTGCATTGCATTCTGTCTGTTCAAATTACACTGGGGACTGGGGTATCCCAAAATCTCAACTACCCACCCCGCCAGTTATACTAAACAGGCCTGTGTCAGCCTGAGTTTTACTACTTGCTTTAGGTGTGCATTGAATTCTGTCTGTTCAAATTACACTGGGGACTGGGGTATCCCAAAATCTCAACTACCCACCCCGCAAGTTATACTAGGCAGGCCTGTTTCAGCCTGTTTTTTTCTAATTGCTTTAGGTGTGTATTGAATTCTGTCTGTTCAAATTACACCCACCGCTGCCTGGGGTATCCCAAAATCTCAGCTACCCACCCCGCCAGATATACTAAACAGGCCTGTGTCAGCCTGAGTTTTACTAATTGCTTTAGGTGTGCTTTGAATTCTGTCTGTTCAAATTACACCGCTGTCTGGGGTATCCCAAAATCTCAACTACCCACTCCGCAAGTTATACTAAGCAGGCCTGTTTCAGCCTCTTTTTTGCTAATTGCTTTAGGTTTGCATTGAATTATGTCTGCTGAAATTACACCCACCGCTGCCTGGGGTATCCCAAAATCTCAGCTACCCACCCCGCCAGTTATACTAAGCAGGCCTGTGTCAGCCTGAATTTTACTAATTGCTTTAGGTGTGCATTGAATTCTCTCTGTTCAAATTACACTGGGGACTGGGGTATCCCAAAATCTCAGCTACCCACCCCGCAAGTTATATTAAGTAGGCCTGTTTCAGCCTGTTTTTTGCTAATTGCTTTAGGTGTGCATTGCATTCTGTCTGTTCAAATTACACTGGGGACTGGGGTATCCCAAAATCTCAACTACCCACCCCGCAAGTTATACTAGGCAGGCCTGTTTCAGCCTTTTTTTTGCTAATTGCTTTAGGTGTGCATTGAATTCTGACTGCTGAAATGAAACCCACCGCTGCCTGGGGTATCCCAAAATCTCAACTACCCACCCCGCCAGTTATACTAAGCAGGCCTGTGTCAGCCTGAGTTTTACTAATTGCTTTAGGTGTGCATTGAATTCTGTCTGTTCAAATTACACTGGGTACTGGGGTATCCCAAAATCTCAACTACCCACCCCGCAAGTTATACTAAGTAGGCCTGTTTCAGCCTGTTTTTTGCTAATTGCTTTAGGTGTGCATTGAATTATGTCTGTTCAAATTACACTGGGGACTGGGGTATCCCAAAATCTCAACTACCCACCCCCCCAGTTAAACTAAGCAGGCCTGTTTGAGCCTGAGTTTTACTACTTGCTTTAGGTGTGCATTGAATTCTGTCCAAATTATACTGGGGACTGGGGTATCCCAAAATCTCAACTACCCACCCCGCAAGTTATACTAAGCAGGCCTGTTTCAGCCTGTTTTTTGCTAATTGCTTTAGGTGTGCATTGAATTCTGTCTGTTCAAATTACACTGGGGACTGGGGTATCCCAAAATCTCAACTACCCACCCCGCCAGTTATACTAAGCAGGCCTGTGCCGGGCTGAGTTTTACTAATTGCTTTAGGTGTGCATTGAATTCTGTCTGTTCAAATTACACCCACCGCTGCCTGGGGTATCCCAAAATCTCAGCTACCCACCCCGCCAGGTATACTAAGCAGGCCTGTATCAGCCTTAGTTTTACTAATTGCTTTAGGTGTGCATTGAATTCTGTGTGTTCAAATTAAACTGGGGTATCCCAAAATCTCAACTACCCACCCCGCCAGTTATACTAAGCAGGCCTGTGTCAGGCTGAGTTTTACTAATTGCGTTAGGTGTGCATTGAATTCTGTCTGTTCAAATTACACCCACCGCTGCCTGGGGTATCCCAAAGTCTCAGCTACCCACCCCGCCAGTTATACTAAGCAGGCCTGTATCAGCCTGAGTTTTACTAATTGCTTTAGGTGTGCATTGAATTCTGTCTGTTCAAATTAAACTGGGGACTGGGGTATCCCAAAATCTCAACTACCCACCCCGCCAGTTAAACTAAGCAGGCCTGTTTCAGCCTGTTTTTTGCTAATTGCTTTAGGTGTGCATTGAATTCTGTCTGCTGAAATTACACTGGGGACTGGGGTATCCCAAAATCTCAACTACCCACCCCGCAAGTTATACTAAGCAGGCCTGTGTCAGCCTGAGTTTTACTAATTGCTTTAGGTGTGCATTGAATTCTGTCTGTTCAAATTACACTGGGGACTGGGGTATCCCAAAATCTCAGCTACCCACCCCGCCAGTTATACTAAGCAGGCCTGTGTCAGGCTGAGTTTTACTAATTGCTTTAGGTGTGCATTGAATTCTGTCTGCTAAAATTAAACCCACCGCTGCCTGGGGTATCCCAAAATCTCAGCTACCCACCCCGCCAGATATACTAAACAGGCCTGTGTCAGCCTGAGTTTTACTAATTGCTTTAGGTTTGCATTGAATTATGTCTGCTGAAATTACACCCACCGCTGCCTGGGGTATCCCAAAATCTCAGCTACCCACCCCGCCAGTTATACTAAGCAGGCCTGTGTCAGCCTGAATTTTACTACTTGCTTTAGGTGTGCATTGAATTCTGTCTGTTCAAATTACACTGGGGACTGGGGTATCCCAAATCTCAACTACCCACCCCGAAAGTTATACTAAGCAGGCCTGTTTCAGCCTGTTTTTTGCTAATTGCTTTAGGTGTGCATTGAACTCTGTCTGCTGAAATGACACCCACTGCTGCCTGGGGTATCCCAAAATCTCACCTACCACCCCGCCAGTTAGTCTAAATAAGCAAATACATAAAAATGTCAGGCAGACAAGTGCCTGGAAGTTCAAAGAGGAGTGGCAGAGGCCAAGATTCTACAGGCAGAGGTCGCAGTAGACTAGGGGCAAGTAGCAGCAGGAGTCACAGTGAGAGACCTGATTTGCCAGTATCTGCTAGCGGTCGTGTCTCCACCAGTAACGCATCTGCCGTGGTAGATTGGTTAACGCGCTCATCAACATCATCACAAGTTACGTCTGAGACCCCCAGTCTAGGGTCGGTAGGTTCCTCTGACACAACCCTGAGTTGGCATGCCCCGAGAGCAGTCCCTGTCCTCCCATTGCCTCTGTCCTACGCTGTTCCCTCCCCCAGCGACGTATCCTATGCTTTGGGTTCAGCTCCACTGTTTAGTGAGGAGGAGGATCAGATAGAGGACAGTCATCAGCTATTGCCCAGCCATGAAATGGAGGTGGCTTCTTTAGCTCGGCAGACAAATAGTGATGTGGACAGTGTCGTGGGTGTTGCGAGCTTTCCAGCTCCTGCGCCAGACACTGTTGATGAAACCGAGAAGTTCAGTGAGGTACAGCCACAACTCGGTGATGATGATGATGATGATGATGATGATGAAGCCGATCGCACTTGGGAGCCGGGTGATGAAGGGGCTTCATCGTCATCATCAGGAGAAGAGAGGCGCAGGTTGCCCCGGAGTCAGCAGCTGAGGCAGCAAGGTGTTAGCAGCGTGGTTGGCAGTCAGCATGGGGGCACAATTGTAAAGGCTGGAGCCAAACGGGGCCGGGGCCGGGGTAGAGCACCTGCTGTGCGGCAGCCTACCTTATCGGGAGGTAGTGGAGCAGGGGTTCCTGGAGTTGGCAACAGTAGCAGTGAATCAGTGAGGCCTGTTGGTGGGAAAAGTAGCTACTCGGCAGTGTGGCAGTTTTTCCTGAAGCATCCGCATTAGGGTAACATGGCCACATGCAAGATATGTAGGCAGAAGGTGAAGCGTGGCCAGGGTCCAAATGTTAGCACCACGGCCCTGCGTCAACATATGATGCATCACCATAAAGCAGCCTGGGAGAACCGAGGATCCCAAGGGGTGGTCCAGCCTGCTTCCTCACCAAGGGGCATGCCGCTCGCAATTTCTGCCAGCCAAGGCTCCAGCACCTCAGCCGAAGGCAGCTGTGCGTCATACCCATCCTCTGTCGCTCCTGCTCCTCCTCCTCCTCCAAGTCATGCATCCCGCCAGCAATCCCTCAGTGAAGCCATGTCCAAGAGACAGCAGTATGCTCCCACTCATCCCACGGCGCAGAAGCTGAATGTGCTGCTGTCCAAGTTGCTGGAGCTGCAGTCGCTCCCTTTTCAGGTGGTAGACTCTGCACCTTTCAGAGAACTGATGGCTTGTGCCGAGCCGAGGTGGAGAGTCCCAAGCCGCCATTTCTTTGCCAAGAAGGCAGTACCAGCGCTGCACACTTTTGTTGAACAGAAGGTGGGCCAGTCCTTGAGCCTGTCGGTGTGTAGCAAAGTGCAAGACAGCGCCGACGTCTGGAGCTGTAAATACGGTCAGGGACAGTACATGTCGTTTACGGCCCACTGGGTGACTGTGGTCCCTTTGCAGAAGCAGCATCAACTTGGACAGGTCACGCCGCTTCGGCCTCCGCGTTCCCTGCCCGTTGGGCCTGTGACAACGTGCAACTCGGCCTCCTCATCCTCTGCCATCTCCTCACCCTCCACTGTAGGCTCTAGTCTCGGTTCCCCTCCAGTCTACCATGTGTGCAGGGCACGGAGGTGTCACGCAGTGCTTCACATGGTTTGTCTTGGCGAACGGGGTCACACAGGGGAGGAACTGCTTAAATGTATTCATCAGGAAATCCAAACATGGCTTACTCCAAGAAAACTGAAAATGGGAATCATGGTTACCAACAATGGCAAGAACATTTTGTCTGCGCTGCGCCAAGGAAGGCTGACCCATGCCCCCTACATGGCTCACGTCTTCAATCTGGTTGTCAAGCGGTTTCTGAAGTGTTCCCCCCATATGCAAGATATCCTAACAACTTCAAGGAAACTTTGCATGCACTTCAGCCACTCATACACCGCCAAACACACCCTTCTTGAGCTACAGCGTCAGAACGGTATCCCCCAACATAGTCTGATTTGCGATGTTTCCACCCGTTGGAATTCCACCCTTCACATGTTGGACCGATTATATGAACAGAGAAAAGCCATCACGGATTTCCTGATGATCCAAGCGGATAGGGGGACTCCCCTGTGTAACTTCAATGTCAACCAGTGGCAGCTCATACATGACACCTGCCATTTGCTCAGGCCCTTTGAGGAAGCCACTTTATTTGTCAGTCGGCAGGATTACGGGATGAACGACGTGATTCCACTGCTTCATGTACTACAGCACATGTTGGAAACCATGGCTGGTCAGGGCACTGGAGACATGGCATCTTACGGCCACATGAACCCCGTTGGAGCTGAACTGGAGGAGGAGGAGGGGGAGGAAGATGAGGAGGAGTGGCCCAGTGAAGCACAGTTTAGGCTTGGCGAAATTGCTGGTTTATCTAGTCAGCAGACAGGAGAGGAGGAGCAGGAGCAGCCAGAGGAGCTAGAGGGTTTTGAGGAAGGCGAGACAGAGGACCCGGACACACCGTGGCAGTATGCAGTGGAGATGGAGACAGGTAGTCCCTCCGAGTCACTTGCGCAAATGGCAGGAAGCATGCTCACGTGCTTGCGTAGTGACGCCACCTTATTGGACCCTCGTTTCCGGCACAAAATGGGGGCATTTTTTAAACCCGCCGAGAGGGAGGAGAAACTGAACTACTACAAAGACATTCTGCGTAGTCAGTTGGCCGATGCCTATCTGCGCCATGGTCCATACTCTCGCAGGCCTGACTCGGGGGGGACCTCTGCGCTCACCTTCCACTGACATGCCTGCTGGGGGGGTTGGCAGGAGCCGCAGCAGCAGCTCCATCAGCAGCAGCCTCAGTCTTCAGTCGCTAATGAGTAGCTTTCTACACCCGCATAGTGAGGCTACTCATGAGCTGCAGGAAGACCTGGAGCAGGAACTCAACCAGCAGGTCATGTCATACCTTGACATGACCATGCCAACACACCTTGAGGATCCGCTGGACTTCTGGGCAGCCAAACTTGGCTTGTGGCCGCAACTAGCAGAGTTTGCCCTGGAAAAGCTGTCCTGCCCGGCAAGTAGCGTGCCATCTGAGCAGGTGTTTAGTGCAGCGGGGGCCATAGTTACGGCGAGGAGAACTCGTCTGTCAACTAAAAATGTGGAGAGACTCACCTTTGTCAAAATGAATCAGAGATGGATCAGCCAGGATTTCCACCCACCAATGGCTGATGCATGCGACTAGATTCAGCATGGTGCCACGTTTTAAACTTTCTAAATGGTGCAAAACATATTTATGTCTTTAGACCAATTTCTGGGTTCCTGCTGCTGCTAACTCCAGGGTGTCCCTTCCGGTCAATTTTTGGCCTACTGCTGATGCCAACTTCAGAGTGTGCCTTCCAGCCAATGTTTGGACTACTGCTGATGCCAACTTCTGGGTGTGCCTTCCAGCTAATGTTTGTGCTCCTGCTGCTGCCAACTTCAGGGTGTGCCTTCCAGACAATTTTTGGCCTACTGCTGCTGCCAACTCCAGGGTGTCCCTTCCAGTCAATTTTTGGCCTCCTTCTGATGCCAACTTCAGGGTGTGCCTTCCAGCCAATTTTTGGGCTCCTGGTGCTGATGCCAACTTCAGGGTGTGCCTTCCAGCCAATTTCTGGGTTCCTCCTGCTGCTGCTGCCAACTCCGGGGTGTGCCTTCCAGCCAATTTTTGGCCTACTGCTGATGCCAACTTCAGGGTCTGCCTTCCAGCTAATGTTTGTGCTCCTGCTGCTGCCAACTTCTGGGTGTGCCTTCCAGCCAATTTTTGGGTTCCTGCTGCTGCTGATGCCAACTTCAGGGTGTGCCTTCCAGACAATTTTTGGCCTACTGCTGCTGCCAACTCCAGGGTGTCCCTTCCAGTCAATTTTTGGGCTCCTGCTGATGCCAACTTCAGGGTGTGCCTTCCAGCCAATTTCTGGGTTTCTCTTGCTGCTGCTGCCAACTCCGGGGTGTGCCTTCCAGCCAATTTTTGGACTACTGCTGATGCCAACTTCTGGGTGTGCCTTCCAGCTAATGTTTGTGCTCCTGCTGCTGCCAACTTCAGGGTGTGCCTTCCAGACAATTTCTGGGTTCCTCCTGCTGCTGCCAACTCCGGGGTGTGCCTTCCAGTCAATTTTTGGGCTCATGCTGATGCCAACTTCAGGGTGTGCCTTCCAGCTAATGTTTGTGCTCCTGCTGCTGCCAACTTCAGGGTGTGCCTTCCAGCCAATTTCTGGGTTCCTGCTGCTGATGCCAACTTCAGGGTGTGCCTTCCAGACAATTTTTGGCCTACCGCTGCTGCCAACTCCAGGGTGTCCCTTCCAGTCAATTTTTGGGCTCCTGCTGATGCCAATTTCAGGGTGTGCCTTCCAGCTAATGTTTGTGCTCCTGCTGCTGCCAACTTCAGGGTGTGCCTTCCAGCCAATTTCTGGGTTGCTGCTGCTGCCAACTTCAGGGTGTGCCTTCCAGACAATTTTTGGCCTACTGCTGCTGCCAACTCCAGGGTGTCCCTTCCAGTCAATTTTTGGCCTCCTGCTGATGCCAACTTCAGGGTGTGCCTTCCAGCCAATTTTTGGGCTCCTGCTGATGCCAACTTCAGGGTGTGCCTTCCAGCCAATTTCTGGGTTCCTCCTGCTGCTGCTGCCAACTCTGGGGTGTGCCTTCCAGCCAATTTTTGGACTACTGCTGATGCCAACTTCTGGGTGTGCCTTCCAGCTAATGTTTGTGCTCCTGCTGCTGCCAACTTCAGGGTGTGCCTTCCAGACAATTTCTGGGTTCCTTCTGCTGCTGCTGCCAACTCCGGGGTGTGCCTTCCAGTCAATTTTTGGGCTCCTGCTGATGCCAACTTCAGGGTGTGCCTTCCAGCCAATTTGTGGGTTCCTGCTGCTGCTGATGCCAACTTCAGGGTGTGCCTTCCAGACAATTTTTGGCTTACTGCTGGTGCCAGCTCCAGGGTGTCCCTTCCAGTCAATTTTTGGGCTCCTGCTGATGCCAACTTCAGGGTCTGCCTTCCAGCTAATGTTTGTGCTCCTGCTGCTGCCAACTTCTGGGTGTGCCTTCCAGCCAATTTTTGGGTTCCTGCTGCTGCTGATGGCAACTTCAGGGTGTGCCTTCCAGACAATTTTTGGCCTACTGCTGCTGCCAACTCCAGGGTGTCCCTTCCAGTCAATTTTTGGGCTCCTGCTGATGCCAACTTCAGGGTGTGCCTTCCAGCCAATTTCTGGGTTTCTCCTGCTGCTGCTGCCAACTCCGGGGTGTGCCTTCCAGCCAATTTTTGGACTACTGCTGATGCCAACTTCAGGGTGTGCCTTCCAGCTAATGTTTGTGCTCCTGCTGCTGCCAACTTCAGGGTGTGCCTTCCAGCTAATGTTTGTGCTCCTGCTGCTGCCAACTTCAGGGTGTGCCTTCCAGACAATTTCTGGGTTCCTGCTGCTGCTGATGCCAACTTCAGGGTGTGCCTTCCAGACAATTTTTGGCCTACCGCTGCTGCCAACTCCAGGGTGTCCCTTCCAGTCAATTTTTGGGCTCCTGCTGATGCCAATTTCAGGGTGTGCCTTCCAGCTAATGTTTGTGCTCCTGCTGCTGCCAACTTCAGGGTGTGCCTTCCAGCCAATTTCTGGGTTGCTGCTGCTGCCAACTTCAGGGTGTGCCTTCCAGCCAATTTTTGGACTACTGCTGATGCCAACTTCTGGGTGTGCCTTCCAGCTAATGTTTGTGCTCCTGCTGCTGCCAACTTCAGGGTGTGCCTTCCAGACAATTTCTGGGTTCCTCCTGCTGCTGCCAACTCCGGGGTGTGCCTTCCAGTCAATTTTTGGGCTCATGCTGATGCCAACTTCAGGGTGTGCCTTCCAGCTAATGTTTGTGCTCCTGCTGCTGCCAACTTCAGGGTGTGCCTTCCAGCCAATTTCTGGGTTCCTGCTGCTGCTGATGCCAACTTCAGGGTGTGCCTTCCAGCCAATTTCTGGGTTCCTGCTGCTGCTGATGCCAACTCCAGGGTGTCCCTTCCAGTCAATTTTTGGGCTCCTGCTGATGCCAATTTCAGGGTGTGCCTTCCAGCTAATGTTTGTGCTCCTGCTGCTGCCAACTTCAGGGTGTGCCTTCCAGCCAATTTCTGGGTTGCTGCTGCTGCCAACTTCAGGGTGTGCCTTCCAGACAATTTTTGGCCTACTGCTGCTGCCAACTCCAGGGTGTCCCTTCCAGTCAATTTTTGGCCTCCTGCTGATGCCAACTTCAGGGTGTGCCTTCCAGCCAATTTTTGGGCTCCTGCTGATGCCAACTTCAGGGTGTGCCTTCCAGCCAATTTCTGGGTTCCTCCTGCTGCTGCTGCCAACTCTGGGGTGTGCCTTCCAGCCAATTTTTGGACTACTGCTGATGCCAACTTCTGTGTGTGCCTTCCAGCTTATGTTTGTGCTCCTGCTGCTGCCAACTTCAGGTTGTGCCTTCCAGACAATTTCTGGGTTCCTTCTGCTGCTGCTGCCAACTCCGGGGTGTGCCTTCCAGTCAATTTTTGGCCTCCTGCTGATGCCAACTTCAGGGTGTGCCTTCCAGCCAATTTTTGGGCTCCTGCTGATGCCAACTTCAGGGTGTGCCTTCCAGCCAATTTCTGGGTTCCTCCTGCTGCTGCTGCCAACTCTGGGGTGTGCCTTCCAGCCAATTTTTGGACTACTGCTGATGCCAACTTCTGTGTGTGCCTTCCAGCTTATGTTTGTGCTCCTGCTGCTGCCAACTTCAGGTTGTGCCTTCCAGACAATTTCTGGGTTCCTTCTGCTGCTGCTGCCAACTCCGGGGTGTGCCTTCCAGTCAATTTTTGGGCTCCTGCTGATGCCAACTTCAGGGTGTGCCTTCCAGCCAATTTCTGGGTTCCTGCTGCTGCTGATGCCAACTTCAGGGTGTGCCTTCCAGACAATTTTTGGCTTACTGCTGCTGCCAGTTCCAGGGTGTCCCTTCCAGTCAATTTTTGGGCTCCTGCTGATGCCAACTTCAGGGTGTGCCTTCCAGCCAATTTTTGGCCTACTGCTGATGCCAACTTCAGGGTGTGCCTTCCAGACATTTTTTGGCCTACTGCTGATGCCAACTTCAAGGTGTGCCTTCCAGCCAATTTTTGGGCTCCTGCTGATGCCAACTTCAGGGTGTGCCTTCCAGCCAATTTTTGGGCTACTGCAGCCAACTCCAGTGTCTCTTTCACGCAATGTTTGGGCTCCTGCAGCTGCTGCTGCTGCTGCTTGAAACTCCAGGGTGTGATTCATCCAATTTTTGGGCTCCTGCAGCCAACTCCAGTGTCTCTTTAAAGCAATGTTTGGGCTCCTGCTGCTGCTTGCAACTCCAGGGTGTGATTCATCCAATTTTTGGGCTCCTGCAGCCAACTCCAGTGTCTCTTTCAAGCAATGTTTGGGCTCCTGCTGCTGCTGCTTGCATCTCCAGGGTGTGATTCATCCATTTTTTGGGCTCCTGCAGCCAACTCCAGTGTCTCTTTAAAGCAATGTTTGGGCTCCTGCTGCTGCTTGCAACTACAGGGTTTCATCCAATTTTTGGGCTCCTGCAGCCAACTCCAGTGTCTCTTTAAAGCAATGTTTGGGCTTCTGCTGCTGCTTGCAACTCCAGGGTGTGATTCATCCAATTTTTGGCCTCCTGCAGCCAACTCCAGTGTCTCTTTCAAGCAATGTTTGGGCTCTTGCTGCTGCTGCTGCTTGCATCTCCAGGGTGTGATTCATCCAATTTTTGGGCTCCTGCAGCCAACTCCAGTGTCTCTTTCACGCAATGTTTGGGCTCCTGCAGCTGCTGCTGCTGCTTGCAACTCCAGGGTGTGATTCATCCAATTTTTGGGCTCCTGCAGCCAACTCCAGTGTCTCTTTAAAGCAATGTTTGGGCTCCTGCTGCTGCTTGCAACTCCAGGGTGTGATTCATCCAATTATTGGGCTCCTGAAGCCAACTCCACTGTCTCTTTCAAGCTATGTTTGGGCTGCTGCTGCTTGCAACTCCATGGTGTGATTCATCCAATTTTTGGGCTCCTGCAGCCAACTCCAGTGTCTCTTTAACGCAATGTTTGGGCTCCTGCAGCTGCTGCTGCTGCTTGCAACTCCAGGGTGTGATTCATCCAATTTTTGGGCTCCTGCAGCCAACTCCAGTGTCTCTTCAAAGCAATGTTTGGGCTTCTGCTGTTGCTTGCAACTCCTGGGTGTGATTCATCCAATTTTTGGGCTCCTGCAGCCATCTCCAGTGTCTCTTTCACGCAATGTTTGGGCTCCTGCTGCTGCTTGCAACTCCAGTGTGTCTTTAGGTCAATTGTTGGGCACCTGCTGCTAACTGCAGTGTCTCTTTCAAGCAATGGGCTCCTGCTGCCGCTTGCAACTCCAGGGTGTGATTCATCCAATTTTTGGGCTCCTGCTGCCAACTGCAGTGTCTCTTTAAAGCAATGTTTGGGCTCCTGCTGCTGCTTGCAACTACAGGGTGTGATTCATCCAATTTTTGGGCTACTGCAGCCAACTCCAGTGTCTCTTTCACGCAATGTTTGGGCTCCTGCAGCTGCTGCTGCTGCTTGCAACTCCAGGGTGTGATTCATCCAATTTTTGGGCTCCTGCAGCCAACTCCAGTGTCTCTTTCAAGCAATGTTTGGGCTCCTGCTGCTGCTTGCAACTCCAGGGTGTGATTCATCCAATTTTTGGGCTCCTGCAGCCAACTCCAGTGTCTCTTTCAAGCAATGTTTGGGCTCCTGTTGCTGCTGCTGCTTGCATCTCCAGGGTGTGATTCATCCAATTTTTGGGCTCCTGCAGCCAACTCCAGTGTCTCTTTAAAGCAATGTTTGGGCTCCTGCTGCTGCTTGCAACTCCAGGGTGTGATTCATCCAATTTTTGGGTTCCTGCAGCCAACTCCAGTGTCTCTTTAAAGCAATGTTTGGGCTCCTGCTGCTGCTTGCAACTCCAGGGTGTGATTCATCCAATTATTGGGCTCCTGAAGCCAACTCCAGTGTCTCTTTCAAGCTATGTTTGGGCTGCTGCTGCTTGCAACTCCAAGGTGTGATTCATCCAATTTTTGGGCCCCTGCTGCCAACTCCAGTGTCTCGTTCAAGCAATGTTTGGGCTCCTGCTTGCAACTCCAGGGTGTGATTCATCCAATTTTTGGGCTCCTGCAGCCAACTCCAGTGTCTCTTTCACGCAATGTTTGGGCTCCTGCAGCTGCTGCTGCTGCTTGCAACTCCAGGGTGTGATTCATCCAATTTTTGGGCTCCTGCAGCCAACTCCAGTGTCTCTTTAAAGCAATGTTTGGGCTTCTGCTGCTGCTTGCAACTCCAGGGTGTGATTCATCCAATTTTTGGGCTCCTGCAGCCAACTGCAGTGTCTCTTTCAAGCAATGTTTGGGCTCCTGCTGCTGCTTGCAACTCCAGTGTGTCTTTAGGTCAATTGTTGGGCACCTGCTGCCAACTGCAGTGTCTCTTTCAAGCAATGTTTGGGCTCCTGCTGCTGCTTGCAACTCCAGGGTGTGATTCATCCAATTTTTGGGCTCCTGCCGCCAACTCCAGTGTCTCTTTCAAGCAATGTTTGGGCTGCTGCTGCTTGTAACTCGAGGGTGTGATTCAGCTAATTTTTGGGCTCATGCTGCCAGCTCCAGTGTGTGTTTTTCAGGCACTATAGGGGCCCCTCATAGTGATGCCACTTCAACTCTCTGCAATTGTGCCGCTCTGCGATTCTATTAGCGATGCCTCTGATCTGCATGTCCGAATTATTTAAAGTATTATTTGACTAACCCAGCAGCATCCTATGCGTGTTACAGCAAGGCAGAATGGTTTACAACTCTATTGAGGCTCTAGGAGGCACAGAAATAGCCGTTTTTAAAAGTTCGCTCATCTCTAATATTCATCTTGAGGTGAGTTTTATCCCAGGAAGGCAGACCTTCAGACCAGCAGAGTAATTCATTTGATTTCTGCAGCTCAAACTAATTGGGATCAGGGAGTAGCAAAAAGGGCTATGCTTCTCTCATTAGATTTCCACAAAGCGTTTGACGCGTTGACTTGGAATTATATATTTTGTTTTGGGAAGACAAGGTTTCAGAACTACATTTTAAAATATTTTGGGGAATTTATATAGGGCTACTCATGCATTTATAGGGATAAAAGGATTTGAGTTTGAGTCTATTAAATGTATACTTAGGAAGCCCTGATTGGTCTTCAGTCTGTGACGTTTACACAGTGTGGTGAATATCAATTAGCCATGTGCTTGTGTGTTTTCCAATGACTTGGCTGGTGATGATTGGAGCCTTCCGGACCCTGTGCAGTGAATATTAATTAGCCATGTGTGTGCAGTGTCTTCTAGCAAGATTAGCTACAGCTATCCAGTGTTTTATGCTCCGCAGGGTGTCACCTCTTTGGGTCGACTTGTCGGCCCCCGCTTCTGACTCTTTGGGGGGTTCTCTGCTCCCCAGGCTGCCCTCTCTTTGGGAATATGCATAACATGAGAGTCGGTTATTTGAATTGCCTCCCGGATCCCGGACGTTCAAGCCTCTCCCCTCCACAACTCTTCTGGATAGCAGGCCTGCTTCCATTGGGCTACTCAGCCTGGGGTGCCTCTCTCCTTCCTCCGTGCCACTATCCCCTTCTCCGGATAGGTCCTCTTTCCGCCCCGCCCCCCGCCTCACTGTGCCTCCTTAAGTTTTGCTGGGGACTCTGTTCCCATGGGCCGGCTTGCCCCCCCATCCCCGGGACCCCATACTGCTGCGTCTTCCGGCGCCATTATGTGCCTCCCACTGTGGTATGTGGTTTCCCCCAGCCCCGTCTGTGGCCGTGTATAAGGGCTGTCCTCTCCGTCCCGAGGGGCCGCTGTCGCGGGTGCCTGTCTCACCCCAGCCACCACAGGCGAAGCTGCTCGTTGCCTAGGGGGAGGTACCTGCGGCGTTCCGTAGCCGGGCGCCATGTTACTTCTCCCGTCTGCTGCCTCCTCTATCTGCGCTCGGGTCCCCGCCTCCGGTCCTCTCTCCTCTCCCGTTGCGATCCGACGAGCACCGTCTCTCCGCTCCAGCTGACACTTTGCTGGTGGGTCCTCTCCACTGTCGGATGCACTTGATGAAGCCGCCCGACATGCGGTCGCCATCTCCACACCCTCGCCGGCCAGCCGGCCCGCGGATCCTCCCTTCTCGCCGCCGCACCAGGTATACCCTGCTTTCCTATTCTTCTCTTTCTGTCGCTGCTTCTTTCCTGTCATCTTGCAAACGTTCTTTTTTCTTTCTTTGCCTGTAATTGTCGCTTTAATTGCCCGTGGGGGACCGGAGCTCAGGAACTCACTTCCTCTTCATCCACGCGCTAGGCCACGCCCCCCCTTCCGCCGCCCGCATTTTTTTTTTTAATTTCAGGGAAAATTCGGTCAGCACGAACCACAAAAAATTCGGTTTGTGCTGAATCGAATTTTCCCTGAAATTCGGTGCGAATTCAGGTTCGTTAGAACCGATTCGCTCATCCCTAGTCTCTATTTTGATTTAAATTACTCATATCTAGATATGTTTCATTTTGTTATGCTTTATGATTAATACTATGCTAATCCATTAAAAAAATTATATTATTAATATCATACTTAGGTAATTATGAGTCAGAAAAGCTTCTATTTCCATTTGTGTTACCTTTTCTGCAATTCATACAAAGCATATTCTAATGTTATATTCAGAATTCTGATTAGCTTTATTGAAAACTCAATAGAATTATTGAAATATAAAATGAGAAAAGCTAATCTGATACATTTCAAAACATCTCCAAGAAATCACATGAAGTCCAGCCAGAAATACCACATCAAAAACTAAAAAAAAACTACTCACCAGTAATTTTTTTTCTTGTCATCTTCCATTTTGGGGCACCACCAACAGCAATGCGTGGGTTAACCTTAGCCATAGACGGGGACTGTAAGAAAAACAAACTAAGCTGCTCCCAGCCTATATAGGGCCGGCTGTTGCTGGAAACCCCCAGTTAATTAAAAAACAGTCCAGCCACAGCCCCATAGGGGAGCAATACTAACCTGCGTGTATCGCACATAACTTGTTCTGGGCCTAGCATAAAAAGTTCTAACCTTGTAGAAGGCATCAACAGCAACAGAAATGTGCGCGATGTCCCAAAGCAGTGCCCTCACTAAAGGTTGGACCGTGCTACAACAGCAACTGGCCAACTGCATCAACATGACCAGGAACAGCGGATCTGAAACCTCAAGACTAGACCTCCTGGTGAGGGTGTTTACCACTGGTTGCCACACTTTATGCCCCAGCGCTGCATTGGTCGATGTCTGGACATCTACTCGGTAAAACTTGGTGAAGGTGTGACAGGAGGACAAGGTCGCCTCCTTGCACACATGGTCCATCGAAGTCTGGAGCTGGAAGGCTCAATACAAGGCAGGAAGGACCGACCCACCACCAGATTGCTCTGGTCCAACAAGCAGTCCAGAGATCGCTGGATGGGTTCCGTCAAGGTGAAGTAATGGTCCAAAGTCTGTACTGTCCTGTTCCATTGTGACAGGAGCCGCTGCTTAAGCGACATGGCATGGAAATGGGTGTACGGAACTTAGGCCCAGGAGATGCAGTCCCTGTCGGACTGTGAGATGATTTTCCGCCATCAGAGAACACACCCTCTTCTGCAGAGTCATGTACCTCTGCACCGGAAGGAGGACCCGGGCAAGGTGAGTATCCAATGTCATTCCCAGATAAGTTGCCACCCTGGAGGGGACCACCTGGGACTTTGGGTAGTTAATAATCCATCCAAAGAGTTCCAGCGTAGACAGCACCATCCTGACATCCTGCAGCGCTTCTGGCAGGTATGACGACCTAATGAACAAGTCGTCAAGGTATGGGGTTATGCAAAGCCCCTGACTCCGCAAGAGCGCCATCACCACTTTCGTGGACTTCCACCAGGCCGTGGACAAGCTGAATGGCAGCACCACAAATTGGAAATAATGGGCGCAGATAAGCATGCTTTATGTCCACCGTGGCCAGAAAATCCCCCTGTACTAGTGCTGTCATGACCGATCTTAGATTCCATGTAGAACTTGTGCACAATGCACAATATTGTTCAGATGGTGGATTCATCCTTCTTGTGGATGACGAAGAGTATAGAGTAGAAGCCACAGCCCTGCTTTGATGGGGACACGGGTACTAAAACTCCCTGGTCCATCAGAAGACCTATTGTGCTATCACAAGCAGCCACCCTTTCCGCCAAACAAACTGGTGTGAAGGCCTGGTTCAGAACTCAATATTGTACCTGGAAGAAACAACTTCTCGGACCCAGGCATCGGATATGCAATCCCTTCACCCTGAGGTGGCTTGGCTGAGGTCTTGGGCCTGTTGCCCCATAGAGAATTGGGCATCCCCTGTGGCTCTCTTCCCTGTATTGTCCTTGCAGGGTCTGGAGTCAGTAGATCCTCGGAACCTCAGGATAACCCGTTCTTTAAACACCTCCACTGACGCCTCATCCAGACCTCGTCCGCCATGTCCACCAGGGACGTGGCGCAAGCCGGTTGCAAAGCCGTCCCCACCATGCAGAACGCATGCCGAGCAAGCTGGTCCAATTCTCTGGATACCGCTGCTGGATGACACCTCCCCCCTGTGACTGAGAGGTGATCGGAACTGAAGACCAAATTGTTAAAGAGGTCCTCACTGTCAAAGCTGGAATCCGCAGAGGACTCTACCTGAATGTGCTTGCTCTTATCATTAGCTTTCCTGCCTACTCGATGGGATTCTGACCTGGGATGCCCCAGGGGGGCCAAGACTACCGACCATACTCTCTCATACATTCCACCCTGACCGCCACTTTCTTAGGTGAGACCCTGTTGGTTGGTGGACCCTGGCACAAGAATTGGCCTGGCACATCCCCCGAGGGGGGTACCCCAAACAGAGGATTGCAAGCTGGAAGCTACGGGGGAAACAGAGCAGTCCAGCAGAGCAGCAAAGCAGAACAGGAGCAGTGACGGGGGAGTCTCAAGTGTCTCAGGCAGCAGGAGGAACCTCTGGCACCTTCCATGTCAGCAAATAAAAAAAAACTTGTGGGAGCCCGGCCAAGTAGCACCGACTGGGGAGAGAGCACACTGCAACCAGGCTGAGCATGCACGAGAAATAAAAGAATACCTAGAGGCCGAATCAGTAATAGCGCCATGTAGCGACAGATGAGCGACTGTAGCAGGATTTTCACAGCGCCCGCTAGTAGTCGCTGTGCTTGGCCGTTGTTTGGTTGTTGACAGCGACTCAGTCGGTGTGTAGTAATGTTGAATATTGGGTGAGGAGTCGCAATTTGACAGGTTCCGCACTGTATGGGAGCGCATGAAAGCGAATGGCCATAGCGACCGGCTCCCACCATATTCATTAACTAATCACGCTCAAAAAATTCTTGCGCTGTGAAATGCATGTTTAAACCCCAGAGCGCTGGCGGCGATGGGTTAAAAGTAGTTTTTTAACCCCCAAACAACCATATTTTTGGAAACCAAAAAAAACAAGTTTATAAAAACATTTTGTAATATGAATACATTAATATCAGACCTTTAATATCAATTCTGCACACATTATTTTTTTTTTTTTACCTTAAAAAAATATCTAACATTGCAGAAGTGGTCACAGAATTTTACACATTTAAAAAAAAAACAAAACAAAATTATTAACAATTAATTATGAATATTTTAAGATTGTTGAAATGCATTGGAGAGCGCCAGGTAGCGAGAGGTCATACCTGTCGCTGTTCAAGGTCAGACACTGGCGCTGTGGGCTGAGGCTGGAATAATGATGAATGAGTGGCTATCTGGCGCTATCTCAGCTAAGCAGGATCGGCTTGATAAATGTGTGATTGTGGTGGGGAGCCGGCGTTCTCGTGGCGGTGCCCGTCATTACCAGTCGCTCACCAGTCGCTACCTGGCGCTATCCCTTCTTAAATAAGGGCCCTATTCTTTTCTGATGCTGCTTGCTGCTTCTAGGTCCAGTAAAGAAAACTAACCTGTTGGCAGGAATCTTTCAGCTCATTGGGAACAACTAATTTCTCATTTTCCCCCACTGATTTTATAGAAGAACAGTTATTTCTTATTTTATCTAATTGTTTTGTTTTTCTTTATTCCATTTTTTGCCTTTGGACCTGTTTTTTTTATCATACTTTCCAAATTTTAAGGGTGGGAGAAAGGGACAATTTTAAATTAAGCCATGCCCCCTCATGAGGGATGGATGGAAGATAGGTTGTAACAATTACACCAATATAAACATTTTGAATAGGCAAATTAATTATTTTATTGATACAGATCTGCATGTTAAACCTCCAAGAGAGACAAATGAGAATAAAGAGGGACAAGGAAGGCATGGACTGAAATCAGAGACAGTTGGGAGGTATGCTTTATATGCACTAAATAGTTTTTTTGTGCAATAAACTAATACCTCAACACTAGAATGTCTGATAGTTGCTAGTGACGTGTAAGCTTGTCAGTTCAGTATATTTCTGACTGGGTAATCATTCTAGATGAGCCTATCATCTGACTTAAAGTGGACCAACACCCAGGATTTTGACTATCCTGGGTCTTGGTCCACTTCGGTGGGGCACCCCCGATTGGGGTGCCCCGCTATGTGAAACCCCCCCGATCACCCGCAAAACTCACCTCTCCCCGCTCCCACGTGGCCGCGCCGTCCAATCAGCGCAGACGGACAAGATTTGTGACAGCAGCGGACAAGCGGCTCCTCTGCCGCCGCCTCCCGCGCGTCACTCTTGACGTGCGCGCGCCCGCGCCGGCCATTCACAGACAAGGTAAGGGGATTTGGGGTGTTTGGGGGGGTTTCACCCCGCGGGACATCCCGATCTCGGATGTCCTGCGGGGAGGGAGGTGATCTGCCCGGGAATCTATAAGATCACAGGAGGGTGATGGTCCACTTTAACCCACCCATCTTACAGTTTTATCACGGCTCGGAACACTAGCCACCTGCTTAGTACTTACTCGAACCGACCTCTTGTCCCCCCCCCCCCGTTCCTCTAGATTGTAAGCTTGCAAGGGTAGGGCCCCCTTTCCTTATGAACTCCAATATTCATGTGTTTAGTTACACTTCTGTTACAACTGACTCATAATGTGTATTATACGCATTATTGTTAGTGTTGTATGTGACGAAATAAGGACAAATATATCATTTTCTGATGCCTGGTCTGCCCCTTTAACATTGCCTGTTCTCAGCAAATGCCCCTTAACATTACTGGTAACAAAGGCTTTTTCAGGATGTTCATATATGGGAAGAGGGGGAACTGACACTGTTCTGTAAAAGGAACCAGTTCAGCCAGATTACAGACCCCCACTCACACCTTTGTCCTTGCTGAATGGGATCCCTGGCAGGCTCCAGCTACTGCATACAAACCACCTAGGTTATCGTGCCAACACAAAGCTAACAATAACTGCTGTCATCTGTCCCTGTACCAAGCCAGATACAAAATTAGAACCGGATCACAAAGCCACATTCATTCAAAGCTTTTTCATTGCTGTACAGAGCTCAGAACCTGAGAAAATTGAGATCTCTGGTTATAATTCATTACCCTGAATCAAGTCCAGTGGTTTAAAGTGGACCAACACCCACCGGTGATCGGCCCGGGAATCTATAAGATCACCTCCCTCCCCGCGGGACATCCGAGATCGGGATGTCCCGCGGGGTGAAACCCCCCCAAACACCCCAAACTCCTTACCTTATCTTCGGTGGCGGCCGGCCGTCGCCGCCTCCCTCGCGCCCCTCTAGACGTGCGCGTGCCCGCGCCGGCCGTCCGTGAATGGCCGGCGCGGGCACGCGCGCGTCAAGAGGGACGCACGGGAGGCGGCGGCGGCGGAGCCGCTTGTCCGCGGCTTGTCCGTCGGCCCGGAGAGAGGTGAGTTCGGGGGGGTTTCACACAGCGGGGCACCCCGATCGGGGGTGCCCCACCGAAGTGGACCAAGACCCAGGATAGTCAAAATCCTGGGTGTTGGTCCACTTTAACACTAGAAACAGGATGTGACCTTTCGATCAGAAGATATCAGACAAAAATATATTCTGCAGTTTCCGGGCTGCAGGCAAAATGGGAGGGGGGGAACTCCTCCTTCCTGAGTGGAGGGGGGGGGAGTATTTCCAAGCATTTTGGAGCCGGTTGTCATCTGAGGCTGTCCCCAAGACGAAGAGCCAGGGGCAAGCAGCAGCATTGGAGGTGGGGGCTGTTCCAGGAGATGGCAGAGAAGGGGGTACTATCTAGGGCTGGGCAAGACTGCTGTCGAGCACCCTAGGAGCATTGGGGGCCCTGGGGCCCCTCAGGGTTCTGACAGCTCCCTCCCTTTCAACCAAGTGACTGCCAAGTGAAGGCAGAAAGACAGGTCCCAGTAAACTGGCCAAAAGCATGGTAGTCTCGTCAGTTTTGACCAAGTCCAGTCAGAAGTTTAAGGTGGCATCAAACATTGACAACACCCAGAGAGCTCTCAATGAGCAGAAGGCTTAGCCCCATAGTCTGGGGACAAGCATACTATATCATACTGTACCATAGCTGTACTTGATGATGGTCCAGCCAGGGTCACCACATGTGGGGCCTTAGGGCAGCAGTTAGTGGTACCCTATACTTCCAAGGTCAGTGGCACTGTCGCCTCCCGGACTGACGAGGTGGGCACTTGGGATACTTTTCCTTGGGGGGCTTCCCCAGATTAGACTCTCCATCCAGGGCAGAACTGGGCATTGTAAGGCCCCAGGGCCACATACGGCCCTTTGATTGACTCTGACTGGCACGCAACCAGCATTTCCTGTTACACGCCATACGCAGTGCCTGATGGTGCACTGGCTCTCGTAGTCCATTTCTGGCCAGACTAATGGCTTTGGGAGGGCGGGGAACCATGCTGCAAGGTGGGAAGGGTTTCACACAGCCTTTTAACCAAGGCCGGCCACTGGTCTCCCTCCCGGGCATCCCAAATCGGGATGCTCCAGTTTTTGAAACCCTTTTTAGTCAGTAGCAACGTGAAAAAAGGCGGACTCCTTCTCTAAAGCAGAAAAAAACCAGAGCGGCCTCTGGTCTTCCCCCTGGGTATCCCAGATCAGGATGCCCCACTGTGTGAAACCCTGGTTACTTAGTAGCAACTTCACAAATGGTGGACTCCCCCTTTTTCATGTTGCTACTGGATAAAAAGGGTTTCACACAGTGGAGTATCCAGATCTGGGATTTCCAGGGGGAAGACCAGTGGCGGCTCTGGGTTTTGTTCTGCTTTATGTGAGGAAATTCGCAATTTTTCACATTGCTACTGAGTAAAAAGTGTGAGCAGCGCTGTGTTACTTTAATAATAATATAAAGAAGGGGGGTTATTCCATCCGAACCTGATTTGGTCATGATGTTTTGAAGCAGACCAAAACCCATGTAACCCAACCCTTCAGAGTGTGAAGGAATCTAGGGCTGGGTTACAGGCATCATGTCTCTGGAGCATCCCAATTTGGGATGTCCTGCTGTGTGAGACCTCACTGGACACACAAAATGTGGTTTATTTAATAAATTACATTTTTTGTAAGGCAACCTCACTTTTTCATTGTTTAACTCGTAGCAGCTTGTCAAAACAACGCTATTTACTGCTTTTTATAAAGAAATACAATTAATATTATGCAGAATTGAGTTCAGCCTTTTGGCCCGGCCCTCCACAATATTTTTAGTTTCTCATGTAGCCCCATGAAAAAAATAATTGCCCACCCCTGATCCAGGGTATCCAGTTCAATGTGCAGTTGCTTGAGATTCTGCAGGCATCCAGGGGTTGCTCGAACTTCTGCTCTGGCAGCATGCACCGGACCTCCTTTGCCAGGTAAAGAACAAAGGGAAGGGCTGCCATCAGCACATAGCAGACCCATGACCCCAGCTTTGGGAAACCCTACACCCCTTTCGGAAATGGTCCAACCACCACTCCGGAAGGACGTGGGCTGTTGTCCTGTGCATGACACCCCCAGGAGGTTACCCCCGGTGCATAGTTCCGGCTACCCTAGTGATGCAGCAGTGCAGTCACCAGAAGAGGTTCAGGATGCAGTCTCCACTAAGTCCCCCAGCAATTAGACCCTTACCCGGAGTCCTCGACTTGAAGCATTGCAACGGAATGTGGTACTGCCTTGCAGTTCTCCAGACAAGGAGCATGGTTCTGAGAATAGCTGGGCCGCTATCTGTCCCAGCCAGATGCAGAATCCATTACTGCATGTTTTTTCATTGCAGTACTGAGCCCCGAACCTGAGGAAATGGAGATTTCTGGTTCTGATGTATTCTAAGACCTCATTCTTGAATTCATCAGATTCCCAGAATCAAGCCCAATAGTTTAACACCAAACCCAGGGTCATGTGACTTCTGATCAGAAGACATCACCCAAAAATGGTTCTGGCAAGCAAAATGGGAGGTGGGACTCCTCCCTCCTGAGGCGAGAGGGAAGAGAGGGTCCCAAGCATAAATACAGCCTGATGCTGGACAAAAGGTTTCCATCTTCTCGGGGGTTATCTGTACGTGTAAGGAGATGTCAAAGGTTTCAGCAGGCTCGTTTCGGCCCCCGTCGTGGCCCTGTACAACAACACATCTGAACGCATGAAGGTAATATAATTTCTGTTGTATCTCTGTTTGAAAAATTACTGTATTTGTAATATTTCCATAACACTCAGGAAGGGGAGCAGACATGGTATAGGCGGGGACAGGCCCCGACAGGGAACGGATGCAAGCTGGCGCGGAATACAGTGCCCAGCTTGCTGCCAGAGAGCGTGCTGTGCAGTGTGGGGGGTGTTTTGATACACAGACTGCTATGGGATGATGGTGGTTCTGTCACACAGTCTGCTATGAGAGTGAAGGGGGGGTTCTGTCACACAGTCTGCTGGGGGGGTTGGGGGGCTCTGTCACACAGTCTGCTATAGGGTTTAATGGGGGGGGGCTCTGTCTCACAGTCTGCTATGGAGGTGATGGAGGATACTATCACACATTCTGCTTTTGGGGTGATGGGGGGCTCATTGTGTCTGTACGGGGTACCAGCTTCTGAAAGGGATCTTAGACCCTTGTTTTTGACAATGAACCTCTGTCACAGTGAATTTGGACAAGGCCCCATCACCCCTCCCTTTACAGTGGCTGTGACTTTTAAAGTGGACCAAAACCCAGCAGGATCGGCCCTGATCCATTCCCATCCAAAATCTGGATGCCCCGCTGTGTGAAACCCCCCAGGACGCCCGCAAACCTTACCTGAATCCCGGTCCAATGGTGGCGGACTGGGGCCGCATCTTGCGCTTCTCTCTAGCAGGGCGCGTGCCCACACCGGACATTCTCAAATGCTCCCTGTTAAAGTGAAGCGCGAGATACGGCCGCCAGCACGCTCGGAGCCGCTGAGCTTAGACGCCGCTAAGACGTGCATAGCTCAGCGGCTCCAAGCGCGCTGATTGGACGAGCGGCCACGCATGCGCCGTAGGAGTGCGGTGAGGTGAGTTGATCTGGGCATTCTGGGGGGGGGGTTTCACATAGGGGAAGTGGACCAAAATCCAAGATAGTCAAAATCTTGGGTTTTGGTTCACTTTAAGCACTGCCTAGGTGTTCTCCCTCTATACAAGGTGCCAAGGGTGCGGTAGGACATCCTAGGACTTGATCTTGTAAAAAAGGGACAAAGGCAACTGTGGGGGAGAGAAGGTCAGCATTTCATTAATTAAGGGTTTTGTTTTGACATATACCACAGCTTCTGTATAATATAATTCTAAATAACAAATTGAATTCCAGGGTTCAATAAATAGACTGATAATCCATGCCTACCACCCAGGTAGTGCATGCAATTATTAAAAAATAGTGGCACATGATAAATAAAGAAACCCCTGCATAAGAGCATTCAGTATAATTAAAACATCAAAATATTTTATCTTTCCTCTCTTTGTGTGTTGGTTTTCAGCAGACCAGAATAGCCTTAGATTTAACTTACATTTTATAGGTGTCGATGGCAAGCCTTATATTTATATTTATATCTGGACTCTCTGCTCTCTGCTCTGGAGGATAGTAGAACATTTTGCCTTGTGTTCATATTTAAAGGGGGCCTTTAACCTGTGGCAGTCCTCAAGCTAGCTGTATACCCTACTTGCTATATAAGATGCCTGTCTTCTCAGACATTCCTAAAATGCCCACGGACCACTTACTAACAACCCTGGGGCGGCATCAATGAGTTGCCAGTAAGTCACATAGCCAGATCTTGCACCATAGGCGTGTGAACGGTTAATTCAATTGTCCCAAATGCCCACAATCAGGCTTTAGAAAAGGCACAAGAATGGCCGGAGGATGGATAAAGCCATCAAGGGTTAGATCTCATGATACAATGATACCTATAGCTTTGTTAAAGCTTGCTGTTTAATACAGCATTAAATACAGTGTTGTGGGATAAAATGCCCAAAAACTTCAGAAGCAGCAAAAAATAAAAACAACATTTCCCTATTACTCAGTCAAAACAATGCATGCCTGGAACTGCCATTTGCGTTTCTCCTTAAAGAGACCCACTGAGATAGAGTAAAGGGTAATTATTTTTGTTGCTGGCATAGCCGTCATAGTCAAGCAGATCACGTGGTAGGTTCCCATAGGCACAAAGTACAATAGACTAGATAACCTTTGTGTGACAGTGTCAAAAATCTAAAGCCAATGCAACTAGGCATGAGAAAAGGTAAGGATAGATGCATCTGTATTTATGGAGAGACTTAATCTTAACTCTCCAAACCTAAACATTATTATATAACATAGGATTACAGAAAGGGCAAATACTATTGTAATAATGGCAAACATTCCCAACTCTATACAAAAATGCAAAGAAAGAAAAAAAGAATGCTTTATATGGTGTTTCAGTTATATAGGCTCTGTGGTGTCCAAGAGGCCAGTGCTGGTGCCTAGCCAGTCAAGGGGTTCCCAATATCTGGATGACTATATTAACCACCTATAAACCAGGACAGTTTCTAGATGAGGATCTGGGGGTTATGACCCTGGGTGCCAAGGCCATTATGAGGTACCTTTACACCATCCATCGTGTTTTCCGTAGAGGGGTTAGGGACCACTGTTACACACTATGCCTCTTATCCCCCCCCAAATACTGCTCACTGACGGGGGGGGTGCTGCCTGCTTATAGGGAAGAGGCACAGCATGGCACATACTGGTAAAATATTTCACCCTGAAACCGCTCAGCTTTAAACAACAGTGACATTTTTACAAAGAACAATACATTTCTTATAACAATACTTACAAATCCATCAGTAAAATAAAGCATCAAGCAGAAACAAAGAATGTGGAAAACATGCATGGCTGCCATTGTTCATGTATAACTGTTGTTCTCTGTTGCTTTCAAGGTGCGTGGGTCAGAAAAAAAGAAAACAAAGACTAGAAAGAGGAATTATAAAGTTAAGGGAAAGACACGAGGCACAGTATGATTGGATGGTTGGCATCTGAGGCTGAGTATATGGAATTGGCTCTCCAACAAGTCCGTTTGTTTGATATGTCACTTTGATCGCTGCTCTTTTCTTAGAGCAGATAAAGTAAATTTTAATACAAACAGCAAACCAATTCTGGGAATTTTATCTATCACTTAGAGATATGTTCACAAATCAGGTCATGCAGGCTATTAAATAACACCTAGCAGACAGACAAGAATGTGGTTTTATGGGTTTGGACTGGAACTAGAGCAGAAATATGGATTAGGCTCAGATGGAAATAGGCTAGAACAGCAATTTGGGTCAGACAATGTAAATATTATTGTGCTTAGTTTAACAGGCAAAGTGAGCAGGCTGGCAGCAGAGGCGCTGTTGGTGGAAGTAGTAGTAGCATTACCAGAGGCTGCAGCTATTAAAGAAAGACTAGGCCATGGCACAGGAAACCTGTGGTGGTTGTGTAGGCCTGGCAGTATCGGGCAACCCCTTAATAAATAGCCCCACTTGTAACTGGGGGTAGCAACGGTATTGGCACTCTTAAATTACAGCTGAAGAAGAAACAACGGCTTTTAACAAGCGCCAAAAAATTGCCCATTTTGGGCATCACAGGGTTAAACTGCAGTTGCGATGGCCTGGCAAAAGCAGAGGCTGCAGCTGTTGAGGGAAGACTAGGCCATGGCACAGGAAACTTGCATGTGTGTTGGCCTGGCAGTAGTGGGAGGTGGCAGGCTGGCAGCAGAGGCGCTGTTAGTGGCAGCATTAGCAGAGGCTGCAGCTGTTGAAGAAAGATTAGGCCATGGCACAGGGTAGTAGTAAGTTGTACCGTGTTAGCCATCGATGTAAGCAGGAAATCCAAGGTTAAGGTAATACCATTTATTAGCTAACTCATTTAGATTGAAAATGCAAGCTTTCGAAGCTGTTCAAGCTTATGCCTGAAGAAGAAGCTTGAACAGCTTCGAAAGCTTGCATTTTCAATCTAAATGAGTTAGCTAATAAATGGTATTACCTTAACCTTGGATTTCCTGCCATGGCACAGGAAAACTGTGGTGGTTGTGTAGGCGTGGCAGTAGCAGACAAGCCCTGAAAAATTGTCCCACTTATAACAGCGGTAACAGCGGGATTGACACCCTTACATTTTAGCTGAAGAAGAAGCAGTGGCTTTTTATAAGCACTGCAAAGTGTGCCCATTCTGTGCATCACAGGGATGACCGGCTTGCGTGTCGGCCTGACAGTAGCAGAGGGTGGCAGTCTGGCAGCGGAAGTGCTGTTGGTAGTAGCACTATTGGCAGCATTAGCAGAGGCTGCAGCTGTTAAGGAAAGACTAGGACGTGGCAAAGGAAATCTGTGTATGTTGTGTAGGCCTGGCAGTAGCAGGCAAGCCCTTAAAAATGGTCTCACTTGTTAAGGGGGGTTTAGCAGCTAGATTGGCACCCTTACATTTTAGTCGAAGAAGAATCAATGGCTTTTTACAAGCTCTGAACATTTTGGCACTTGTAAGGGGCAGGGGGCGGTGGCAGCAGGCTTGGCATCCTGACAATTTAATTGAAGAAGAAGAAATGGCTTTTTGCAAGCCTTGAAAAATGTGGCCATTTTGGGCATCACAGGATTGACCTGCATGTGTGTTGGCCTGGAAGTAGCAGAGGGTGGCAGGCTGGCAGCAGAGGTGCTGTTGATGGTTATGGTATTGGCAGCATAAGCAGAGGTTGCAGCTGTTGATGAAAGACTAGGCCACGGCAAAGGAAATCTGTGTTGGTTGTGTAGGCAGTGTACTGGCAGTAGCGGGCAAGCCCTCAAAAAATTGTCCGGTAACGGGGGGGAAGCAGCTAGATTGGCACCCTTACATTTTAGCTGAAGAAGAAGCAATGGCTTTTTACAAGTGCTGAACAATTTTGGGCATAACAGGGTTAAACTGCGATTGTGTTGGCCTGGCAGTAGCAGAAGCGCTTTTGGTTGTAGTAGTAGTAGCATTAACAGAGGTTGCAGCTGTTGAAGGCTTCTTTTACTGTGACGTGTAGCCAGGGGCGGACTGGGGTTAATAAACGGCCCGGGACTTTTTTGGTCACACCGGCCCTTTTGCAGTGTGTCTGGCCCCATATAATACACCCCCCCCCCATCCCAATAATAAGCGGTGTGCAGAATCCCCCCAATCACCGCTTAAAGAGCAATCCGGCAGAAAATCCCCCCAAATCACCACATAAACAGTGCAGTAGAGAATCCCCCCAAATAACCCCATTATTATGCTTATTTTGATCCTATACAAGTTTACAAATAATTTTTTTTTTGTCTTCAATGAAAAAAACACATTTGCCCAAAAGTGGACCAAATCCTGGGATTTTCACTATTGGGATAGTGGTCCACCTCCCCGGGGCATCCCAACCCAGGGTGCTGTGTGAAACCCATCATGGCCAACCCTGGAATCTAACTGATTCCATAGCTAACCACTAGCCTTCTCCCAGGGCATAGAAAGCATTGGGAAGTGGGGGTGGGGCTGATGGGGAGGTTTTGTTGGCACAAGACACTCTCTCTCGCATCTGCTGCTGTCCTCCTCTCTAGTCCTGCTCATGTGGCCTATGACAAGAAAAGGTGCAAAAACTGCCTTTAAAGTAGAGGCGAGTGGATGGTGGCACCTGGGACCGGGAGCAAGAGCGCGTGCAGCCCTGTGTTGCCCCCTGTGTACAGCGGCAGCGGCTAAGGTTGCCACCTTTCCCAGCATAAAATAATGACCAATTTGGGCATGGTTATGTAGGGAAGCGCCAACTAGGAATTTTGGTGCCCTGTACAGCCACAATGTCTGAACCCCTTAGAAAAAAAAGAAGAGAAAGCAAAAGAGAAATAGCCAAAAAGAAAAAAAAGAATACTGGTAGAAGGAGAAAAACCGAGGGAAAATGTGAGGAGAGAGAAAAAGGGAGAAGTAAATAGAGAGAGGGGAGAGAGAGAGGCAGATGATGGGGGACAGAGAAAAAGAGAGTGAGAGAGAAGACAATGAAAGAAAGCTGAAAGTGAGGAGGAATGGAAGAAGGGAAGGGGGGAAGTGAAAAGCAAAAAATGAGATGAAAACAGAAAGAGAAGTAAGAACAAAATAAGGAAGTGCATGAAACAAAGAGCAGAGTAATTAAGAAAGAAAGATATAAACAAAAGAGGTATAAAGAAAAAAGTAAGAAAGAAGAAAAGTGGGGGGAAAGCTGGGAGAAGAAGGAAGGTGTGAAAAGGAAGGTAAAGAAAGTGTAATAGAGAGTGAAAGAAGAAAGAGGGAAGGAAGCCATAAAGGAGTTAAGGGAAAGAGAGCTAATAAGAAAGAAATGTAAAAAAAAATGGAAAAGTGAGAAGAAAAAGAAAAAGGTGAGAGAGGAATAAAGACAAAGACAGAGTCTGGTCACCCAATGGGACCGCAGGCAGGTACACAGAAGCTCAGCATGTCTGATCTCTAACCTGTATAGAGGGGATAGGACAGGCTCCCTCTTCGGCCATGGGCCTTGTTGTCAAGGCTGATGATGATATGGAGCAGAGCCTGGAGAATAAGGCACGTAGAGGAGGGAGGTCACGGACTGCAGGCACCACACCGCTTTAACTGGCCAGGTCGTGACCCCATTCCCCGGAACGTGTCAGAGAGAAGTAGAGGGGGGGGGGGGCACGGCTTACCTTACAGCAGGCACAGAGGAGCCGACACAGCAAACAAATAAACATACAGACCGCTTCCCCAGCGCTCTGCAATATCAAGCTGGCAAGGACTCCGGCCGGCCCTCATTACCGGTCAGACAGCGCACTTTCCGATTTTCTTCCATCAGCCCTGCACTTCTACCCTGGCCGCCTGCTCTCTGCTGCCACCTGCACTATAATGCCGACTTTCCAGCAAAGCTTCTCGTGGCGGGCCGGGTGAATGGGAGCTGGCAGGACAGCCCGCAGCAACTCCTATTCACCCAGCCCGCTGCAAGAAGCATTGCTGGAACCGATAAACTACCAGATCAGCAGGCGGCCATTGCAGAGGAGGTGACGGCATACCGGGCATTTGCCCGGTATGCCCTATAGCCAGTCCGCCCCTGCGTGTAGCTGTAGTGGAGGAGGAATCCACTGAAACCTGGCTCAAAGTCATTGGCCTTGATTCACAGCCTTCTTTTCCTTCACTTTCACATGTTTGTGTTTTTTTGTGAGTTTTTGCAGCCATTAACAGGATTCTCGTGTCTTTTTTCATGCGTATGTGCGTTTACGTTAACGCGAATAAGCATGCTCGATGATCGTATTATTTTAGCAAATAATTATTTCGTGCTGACGGGAATGTTACGTTATTGGTATGGGCTTGCACATGATTTAGAGCCTTGATTGTTGATTAAACACGGCCAATAAAACGAGTGTATTTCCGCCCAACTTGCGGGGACTATTTCCTGGTGAAAGTGTGCCGTCATGGTGTGAGTTGCATTGTTATGGAGGCAGACTACGTGGAGGAATTTGGGAATACGCGTCTGCCTGTCGGATTTCAGCTTGGTTCGTGCACGATATGCCTTAAATTATGGGTGCGATCGACTGTACACGCTGGTGCCTCCAGCTGCTGATGAGCATCTATACAGGTATTTTGTTTATTTTGACATCCTTCCTTATTGTTGAAATAATATAAATTGTTTTTATTTGTATGTTTATTGGCACATTTATAGTAATGTTGCCTTGCATTGTGTATTTTAATGTAGACCTAAATCGACTATAACACATACTTAGGCCCTTATTTAATAAGGGATAGCGCCAGGTAGCGAATGGTGAGCGAACGGTAATGACGGTCACCACCACGAGAACGCCGGCTCCCCACCGCAATCACACATTTATCAAGCCGATCCTGCTTAGCGACTGACAGAGCGCCAGATAGCGAATCATTCATCATTATTCCAGCCTCACCACACAGCGCCAGCGAGCGAACTTGAACAGCGCCAGGTATGACCTCTCGCTACCTGGCGCTCTCCAATGCATTTCAATGGAGCAATCTTTAAATATTCATAATTAATTAATATTAATGTTTTGTTTTTTTTTTTTTTTTAAATGTCAAAAATTCTGTGACCACTTCTGCAATGTTAGATATTTTTTTTAAGGTAAAAAGAAAAAAATAATAATTTGTGCAGAATTGATATTACAGGTCTGATATTAATGTATTCATATTACAAAATGTTTTCAAAAACTTGTTTTTTTTTGTTTCCAAAAATATGGTTGTTTGGGGGTTAAAAAACTACTTTTAACCCATCGCCGCAAGCGCTCTGGGGTTTAAACATGCATTTCACAGCGCAAGAATTTTTTGAGCGTGATTTGTTAATGAATATGCTGGGAGCCGTTCGCTATGGCCATTCGCTGTCACGCGCTTCCATACAGCGCGGAACCTGTCAAACAGAGACTCCTAACCCCGTCTTCAACATTACCGCACACCGACTGAGTCGCTGTCAACAACCGAACAACGGGCAAGCACAGCGAATACTAGCGGGCGCTGTGAAATTAACGCTACAGTCGCTTATCTGTCGCTACCTGGCGCTATTAATGAATCGGCCTCCCCGTATTGGTACTGTTATTTTTTGGTTCTTTTGACCCAATATTCAGAAAAGATAAATGTTTAGGTAATGGACACACCAGAAAATGAGAAAGAAAATGATAAGGGAGGGTGCTTAATTAGATCTGGGGTGTCTCACCACACTGACAACCCCTCGGCGCATACTAGAAAGATTATTTGGATCAAAAGCACACCATACAATTCAGGTTGATTTGCAAGTAAAAATTGTATTAAGGTATCATATGGTACATTAATCAGATAAACATCTCTGAACATATGCTCAAACAGCAAAAGGATACATATGGAATCTTCCGTATATGCATGCAACAGGGGGTCATCAGGAGCATCCGTCCACCTCTATCCAGAAATATAGGAGGATAAGTACTAACATATACTTGTTAACTGAGAAATTGTCACGAATGCTAGGTAACAAAAAATTACCATGGAAGTCTATGGGGTGGTTTGGAACACGATCCTGATGAGGAATGTATGGAGCAGGGCTGAACCCACAGTCAAGGAAAAATACATATGAAGCACAGTTATGTAGAATTAATGATCTGGTCAGACAGTGTATATGTCGCCCTGCATCATACCAGAGGAATACAGTGCCTAATTGCAAGCCTTGACAAAGGAGCCGTTGGCTCTGAAACGTAGGCACGCTACTTGCGATCATTCACTACTACCGCTTGGTAAAACTTTCTACTCCTATATGTATGCATTGTATGATCTTTGTTGGCGTCATGATTCTTAATACCTATGCTTGCAATTAGGCACTGTATTCCTCTATTGGCTGCATCAATGGGGACCACAAGTGATTAGAACACTGCTGTTGCTGTGTTTGGCTCTTTTGGGGTCGTCTCTTCCCTGTCATCTTGATGTGTTAACAGAAACATAGCTGTATTGGCAGCTACCCTTTAACCTTTAAGTAGTTGTCACTGTCTATGACGTCAGTGCGTACAGCCGTGTGCGACCTGGAAACCGCTGGGGCACACCACATAACCAAAGAGAAACACCCAAAGATGGCCCCCACGCTCTTCACCCGCCAGCAGCAGGAGACCATTATGCGTGTGAGTGTTATTTGCAGGTGTTTATTTGCACACCAAATGCATGCATAGGTGTTTAGGCATCACAGGCAAAACAAGTGGGCCAAAATTGTAGAATTAAACGCAGCTATAAGCGAATGTTTGTGCGCACATGTGCGTACATGTGCGCAACAAAAAAATGTACTATCCAAGGATAGGTACAGATATTTACAATGATTTAACATGTTTGGGGGAGTGAAAATAATAACCTGCTTGCATAAATAATGCGATCTATACAATGCTTTTTTTAATTACATGTTTTTCTTCCACCTTTTAGATGATGCTCACACATCGCTACAATTACCTGCCAAACAGCTTTGCCAAACGGACATTGGCACTGGACATTGTAGCAAAGCTGCAGGAGGAATCTGACACCACCTTCACCTACACTCAGATCATCCAGCACTGGTCGGACCTAAAACACAGGAAGACGCCCCGGGTGAGGAAATCTTCAGAAAGATATTTCCTAGTAAGTAAATTACCATGACATCTTAGGAATACTGACCTTAGGCAGGCCTGTGTTTATGAATATTATTCTCTTCTAGTGAGCGAATATAACTAAAGAATATGGCCCACCCGGAGGCGAGGAGTCTGGCCAAGGCTGGATAGATCTGGAAGACGGGAAGGTGGTGGCAGACCAGTGCCAATGTCCTCACCCTCCTCTGCAAGTCCTGAACAACAACACCTGGACCTGTCTGCAGAGGAGGGACATCAGCTGTTTGGCAGGGAATCATCGGAGCAGGAACAGCATCACTCAGGTATGATTATCACACAGAAGCACACACAGGTACATGCACTGTAAACACACACTCATTTCTTACTTATATACTTTTAGATGGTGAGGTGGCGGGTGATGAGCCTGGACTGGAGACCCCACAAAGAGAAGCCCCTGATGTGCAAGGAGAAGGTGGGTGATGTCACACACATTCTAATTTAAATGTCGTCATTAACAAATATGAAATTATAACTAACAATAGTTTTGCTTGCTCTACATACTCAGACCAAGAGGAGTGGCAGGCCCCAGAGAGGAGGGTGATCCCCCAGAAACAGGTCACCCAGCAGCATAGTAAGTTTGTAGACTACTTTGTTCATTTAACCCTTTAAATGCCAAGCACGTAGTTTCTACGTGGTTGCTTCTCCTACCCTTAAGTGCCAAGCACATAGAAACTACGTGCCTGGCATTTCCCCCAAACAGTTAAAAAATAGAAAAAAAAAACACTTACCTCCGGTATCCCCGTGAAGCTTGGGGTCCCCTCTTCCTGCGGGGGGCATCCGATCGCCCCCCCATCGTCCTCCGTCTTCAGGAGGGGGCCCGAAACCAGCAGCCCCCCCCCCCCCCGTTTCCAGCGCTGACATCGGCGCTGTAAAAAAAACAAAACAAACAGTCATTTACTCACCTCCGCGCCCGAGCCTTCTGTCAGGTCTCCTCTTCACCAGGGGGGGGGGGGGTCCGATCCCCCCCCTGGGCTGCGCAGTCTTCAGGTGAGGACCCTCTTCCGGGTCCTCACCTCTAGTAATGGCGGCGATGGCTGCCGCCTCCTAGCCCCGCCCATTGTGGGCTCCTCCTATGGTGATCGGAGCAGGGCGGGTGACAGGTGAGGGGGCTCCGATCGGATCCCCCTCACCTGTCACCCGCCCTGCGCCGATCACCACCGGCATCTGTCAATGAGATGATCGTCGCGGGACAGCGGCGAGGGACGTCGGATCGGAGGTGAGTACAGTGTAAAAAAAAATAAAGATTTTTTTTTCTTATGTGTGTGTGTCATTTTTTACTTTTAACCCCTTGTGAACTGGTAAGGGGTCCATGACCCCTATACCAGTTCACAAGGCTGGGGGGATGGCAAGCCACCTGCGCTAGCCACCTGGGAGGGGGGACCCTATGTCATTTTTTTTCTCGATTTAACCCTTTGTAGTGTGGATGGTATTTGTATTTTTTTTGTGAATGTTATAAAATACTTGTTTCAGTTAGAGGGGTCTCCTGGGCAGGGATAGGGGGCTACCGATAAATATGTGGTACCGTTCTAATCGGTAGAAATGGGGCTTTCACATGCAATATGATTTTCCTTAATAAAATACATTTTTTATTTAAAATAAAGGAGTCAATTTTCTAAAAAAATTATTTATTTATTTATTTATTTTTTTTACTTAATAATATTGTAAAAAAAAAAAAAAAAATTTACAAACAAGACATTTCATGTTAAAGCCTAAACTCTGCTGCAAAAAAATATATATATAATTTTCCTGAAAGTTCCAGCAAAAATGGCGCAAAACATGGCGCAAAACATGACGCAAAATGGGGAAAAATGGCCTGTCAACAGAGGGTGACAAAATCTCAAGTAGGCTGGCAATTAAAAGGGTTAATAGTACCTATGCATGTTGGGTATTGTTCTGTTTGGGGGACCTTGCACTTTCAGACTTAGCTTGTTTTTTCTGGTTTGCATATTTATATTTTAGGAAAAGGTGTTTTTTATTCAGCTTTTTTATAAATTTTTTAGGGAAACCCTGCGCAACCAAAGAATTCTTTGAGGTAATAATTCCAGAAAGATGAGCCCACTAGAACAAGCTGGGTACCCTTAGAAAGCTTAACGTGTGTACTTTCAGGGAATATATGGTTTATGGGGGATATTCCAAATGTCAAGGGTTGTTTTGGTTGAAAAATCGCAAGGTGCGCACTTTGTCTGCAGAGCTGAAATTTTCAAGTAAAATTACCGTTACGCACATGCTTTACTTTGGGGTGTTTGGCAACTCTTCCCTTGACAGAACCTATGCATGTTGGGTATTGTTCTGTTCGGGGGATGTTGCGTTTTCAGATTAAACTTGTTTTTTCTTGTTTGTATATAGTTTTTTTAGGAAAATGTGGCTTTGATTCTGCTTTTTTATCCTTTTTTTAGGGAAACTCTTTGCAACCAAAGAATCCATTGAGGGATTACTTCCAGAAAACTATGGCCACATCAACAAGCCTGGTACGCCTAGAAAGCCTGAGGTGTGTACTTCCAGAGAATATATAGTTTGTTGGGGGTATTTCAAATGTAAAGGGTTGTTTTTCTGGAAAAGCTGCAAGGTGCGCATATTGCGTAGCACAGTTGTATTTTATCTGAAAATCCCCTAAAGCGCTGTTTCAGTTTGGGGGAGTCTCCTGGGCAGGAAAGGGTGTCTACCTATACATATGTGGTACCGCTGTAACCGGGAGAAATTGGGATTTCACACGCAATAAGATTTCATTGACAAACTTACATTTTTTATTACAAAAAAAACTACAATATGTAAAAATTTTTTTTTTTTTTGCACATATTTCACCCAAAAATATTGAGAATACACCTAAAAAATGACAAACAAGACATTTCATGTTAAAGCCCAGACTCTGCTGAAATCCCTGGAAATCCCTTCAAAAATCACATTTGAACATGGGGAGCGCAAAATAGTGCAAAATGGTCTGGCAACAGAGTGTGACAAAAACTCCAGGTAGGCTGGCACTTAAAGGGTTAAGTTAACATGCCTTCCTCAACAGGTATTCACAATGCATAGGCTAAAAATTAATATTGTTTCAACAACAATGCATAGGCTAGAAATTAATATTATTTTCAACAACAATGCATAGGCTAGAATATTATATTATTTTCATCAACAATGCATAGGCTAGAATATTATATTTTTTTCCTCAACAGGTATTTACAATGCATAGCCTAGAAATTAATATTATTTTTCTTATAACAGGCCTCACACAGCAGCGGCTCCAAGACCTCTCAGCTGCTGCTCATAGGCTGGTGGGCGAAATTGAGGAGCAGGCTGCTTTAATGGGGACCACCGATGACTAGAAATCTGGGAGCCTGCCACGTTTTTTGTAAATAGTTATTTATAAATGTTTTTTAAAACCAAAATTTTTATGAACACAAAAAATTATTAATAACTAATAAAATAAAATGATTATATATACAACTAAAATAATATTTTATACAATTTTAAGAAATTTTTTACTTCTTTACAATGTTTATGATGTCTATCATTTATTACTAATTAATATATATATTATGAGTTCACAAATTCACTTGTGCACATAAATCCGAGAGAAGCCACAAGGAATTGAAAAATATCTAAAGACTAAAGGAAATTAAGGTAAGCATGAAAATATTGGAACAGAGGAAAACATACAGTGACAAGGGAGTTAAGGTAAGCATGAAAATATTGGGATACAGGAAAGCATATAGTGACAAGGGAGTTAAGGTAAGCATGCAAATATAGGGATACGGGAAAACATACAGTGACAAGGGTGTTAAGGTAAGCATGAAAATATTGGGATACATGAAAACATATAGTGACAAGGGAGTTAAGGTAAGCATGCAAATATAGGGATACGGGAAAACATACCGTGATAAGGGAGTTAAGGTAAGCATGAAAAGGGTGGGACAGAGGAAAATAAACACGCACAAGAGAGTTAAGGTAAGCATGGATGCAGAAGTGAGTGAGGGAATAGTTGAAACCGGGGACATGAATCAGTTAATAAGCTGCGCGCATGCGTACCTGCGTGCAGACATAGCAGCTTCTACATCAAAATTACGTTAATACGTATATTTTGAGAAACATGCAAGCTGAATATCGCGGAACACTGAAATTCTACGTTGGAAGGTACGTTGAAAAACACTCAAAAATGGTAGTAGATGAGGATTACAAAGCAAAGTAAATAAAAACCCCGCCCTCTTGCATATGCTGCGAGAGCCGTACACAGCCATTCACGATGGCGTACGCCGCTACGAAAAGTAAATGGAACGCTCCCGATGGAGGCTCTGCATCATGCGTACGCACGTAGACATGCAAAAAATATGTGAAAATTACACATTTCGAGACAAAAACAAGATGGTTTTGAGAAGGCTATGAATCAGCCCTAGTGTGTCAGAGTCTTCCTCCTCCTGAGATGAGTGAGAACGAATCATCTATGCCCTTCTCTGTTAAATATGAGCTGTAATGTTTAGCTGCAGTAGATTTTGCCGCATACTATTATATGTTGTCCTCCGTGGATGGCGCATGACAGTGCGTCCCTCGCTGCCGCGGTTACGTGCAGTCTGCATGACGCGGTTGACGTTGTGGTCACGTGACTGCGTCATGTGAATGGAGGACAGCCTGTACGCCACACAGCGCGATTTCCGGCGGCGGCGGAATGCGCTGAGCCGGCGGCGAGGCGGATATGCGAGCACGCAGGTGGAGGGGTAAGTATTTTAGAGCCACAGCACACATTTTAAACTGACCCTCACCCTGAGAAGCGGCATGGGAGCCGCGGCCGCGGGTGCCTGAAGCGTTCCTCCCCCCTTGGTATTGCTGTTTATGCATATTTATATTTTTTGTCTTATTATTGATAGTTTTTGTTGAGGGTATTGGTCTTTTTGGAGTAGAGGTGTTGTGCAATACACATCTATATATTTTGTACATTAGATATGAATTGTGGGTATATGCCTATTACGCACTAGTCACTTTATTACAATTTATTGCACTTTAGTGTTTATTTGTGTATAATTAAGAAATATATGAAGAAATTTATTAGCACTTTATACATGTAGTTTTGTGAGGTACACACATAGGATTTTTTAAATTGGCCTTTGATTATTTAGTTTATTTCGTTTTTTTTGCAGGCACAAAAAGATTCTGGATATTATCAATTGGGGCAGACTGTTACTTATGTTTATTGAGATCTTCATTATTATGGTGTTGCACTATTGTATATACTTCTTGAGATAACAGGGGGGAGTATCTTGGTTTTAAATGATTGTGTTGTACATGTATTTTTTAATCAATTTTTTAATCAGCTTTTTGGTTTGGAATAAAATGTTTTGATATGTATTGATTGTTTTGTTGATGTGTACAGCTTTTTGGTGCTCGTCGCCAGGAGAGAGGTGTGGCGAGTCCACATCCACTCCTACTTTTGTTGTTTGGTCATAAGGAGTGAGCACATATACTTTTTAAGTATAAACAAGTGGTGCACCCCACAGTATTCATTGAGAACGAACCAACCAATCCACAATGGATGCATTGTTCGAAATAACATGCCCACTGAAGGATATGGACAACTCAGTCTTGCTGATGCTGCTACTACTAGCAATGGCAGGCCTGGGCAAATTGATGCTGCAGCTACCTAGCTATGGCTGGGGTTGGACAAATTGCTGGTGCTACCTTTACTGGGCCTGGGCACATGGCTGTTGACCACAATGTAGGCATACCTCCCAACTTCTGAAAGCTTGAAAGCGGGACAAGCCATGCCCCCGGCCACACCCCCGTCACGCCCCGGCCACACCCCCGTCACGCCCCGGCCACAACCCCGTCACGCCCCGGCCACACCCCCGTCACGCCCCGGCCACACCCCCGTCACGCCCCGGCCACGCCCCCGTCACGCTCTCCAGCTCCAGCAATGTCGGCTGCCTTCACTCCTGCATGCGGTACGTAGCCCCCCCACCCCTGTGCGCCTGCCCACCCACCCCCGTGCGCCTGCCCACCCACCCCCGTGCGCCCGCCCCACTCTCTCACCCCACGCGCCAGGAAGTTATCTTCCCGCCGGCGTCATTGCGGCCCTGGGCTGTCACAGCGCAGGGGGTCCCGGGACATTTGGTAATGTTCCGGGACCGCGGGATCCTTCTAAAAAATCGGGACAATCCCGGGAAAATCGGGACAGTTGGGAGGCATGTGTAGGTACTGGCACCAACATCCTTATCCTTAGTGGCAGAAGGAATTGCAGGGATTTCTTTTCCTCTACCCCATCCTTACCCAAACATTTTACTTAGTATTTTCTAAAACAGATAGATGTTCTCTAAAATATTCCTTGGCAGGTAAAAAAGATTAAACTATTTAACAAAGAGGCACTGTGGACCCCAACTTAGAGGGAGACAGGGCCTGCACAGTTAAAGCAGAGCTGCCCCTCTTGTTTTTTATTAAACTGTATTTAACAAAGAGGCATCGTGGAACCCAACATAGAGAGACAGACAGGGCCTACACACTTTAAACAGAGCTGCCTCTCTTGTTTTTTTTAAACTGTATTTAACAAAGAGGCACCGTGGACCCAAACCCACCCAAAAAATTCCTTGGTAGGTACAAAAGATTGTTTTTGTTTTAACTGTATTTAACAAAGAGGCACCATGGACCTCAACTTAGAGAGAGACAGGGCCTGTACACGTAAATCAGTGCTGCCCGTTTGTTTGTTTTTTAAACTTTATTTAACAAAGAGGCACCGTGGAGCTCAACTTAGAGAGAGGCGTGGCGTGCACACTTAAAACAGAGTTGCCACCCTCAAAAAAAATCCTTGGCAGGTGAAAAAAAATGTATTTATTTTAAACTGTATTAAACACTGAGGCACTGTGTACCCTTAAGTTCCCCAACACAGTGACAGGGGCCAGCTAAACCAGACAAACCGGCCAAAAAATAAAAAAACCCTCTCTTTTTCAGACTTTACAGGCTGGACTACAATGACCAGCAGATGCAGTTTTTCTGTACAGCACCCCCTTCAGCATCCCAATGTGTCAACTTCATTTCCTTTTTTCTCCTATGCTGTGGTTCAAAATGCCCTAAACTCCCCCTGCTCCAAGAGCAATGCTCTCTCTGCAACACTCAGCTCGATAAAGATGGAAATACGGCGAATCATGTGACTATCTTCTGAAATAGCGCCTCTTGTTTGGCCCAGCTACCCTGACCTCTTTATCTGCAACCATGTCATCCTGTCTCTCTGCTTCTCCTTGATTGGCCGTGACCTGTGGGGTGGGGCCAGTGAAACCCTGTGAGGTTCGTCTTCTGCTTTCCACGGCGACCCATGTGAAATTTGTGTTCGCGGCGAACCAAACCTTTGTTTGTTGTTGTTATTAAAAGCAGCTGTTTCAGGGACTCTGCACCACTAGACACCCCCCTTCGATACCCATCTGTGGTCATTGAGTTCACACAATTTCTGACAACTATATTTTATCCCACACATTTTATATAACTGAGTAATAATTTCTGAGAACATGGAATGCAAACATAATAAAGAATTTAATTAAACTCAATCCCCAAACAACTATCTACTTTAAATGAAAAAATTGAGTTCCAGGTACAACAAACACCGTTATTAGAACTGTGTGTTTTTCATCCAAGATAGTAAATAAACTTAATGAAAAAAGAAGTCTGACTAGTTTGGATACAAACCTCTTGTAAAACTGTTGGTGGTGGATATATTCATCTCCAAATCTACTCTGAACTCCCATCATTTATTTCCCACAAAGAGTATGGCACAATGTTGTCAGCTCTCACTTCCAGAACATGTATATCAAAAACACTAATGAATTGCTTGCGGAAAAAAAACTGTTTTAGTTGTGGGATTTTAATTTTCTTGCAGTCAACCTATTTTAGTCTAAACCTTGCTACTGTAGGGCTACAAAAGTATTTTGGCAATTTTGCTATATTACTCTCTATACTTTAGAGTGCAGATTCATTAACGCTATACCACTGATGGGGGCAAAGAAGTTCAAACCATGAATATACAATACAAGTGGGAGAACTGAAGCTCTGTAAACATGTAGGCTGTATATGTACATACTTCAAGCACCATAATCTGCTCCAGCCTCATGGTTGATTACAGTCCATGCAGCCAAGTAGACAGTGTTTTTTCTAAGTAGACCCCTTTGACCATAATATCTATAGACTAGTGATGAGTGAACCTGGATTGCAAAGTTTGGGGTTTGTACCAGGGCCGGCCTTAGGTTAACAGGCGCCCTGTGCAAGTCTGCAGGATGGTGCTCCCTTCCGGGACCTGACCTACAGCATGTACAAGATCCCCCAACCCCCGTAGCCATATGAGTCTGACATACACTAAAAAACATGTTAAAGTGGAACAAAACCCCAGATTTTTATTTTGGTCCTTGCTCTGGGGTCATCCTGATTTGGGGTGCCGTGCAATGTAAAACCCCCCACACCACAACTAGTCCCAAGGCATACATGTGGGCTCTTGTCCAATCAGTGCTGTATTCTGTGCATGTTAATGATTGGCATATGGCTCTGTTTACACACAGAGCCCATCAATAATGAGCAGGAGTGGCCACATCCCAGTTTTCTTTTAGACCGGGAAGCACTTCAACCTATCTGAATAGCTGGGGTGGGAGGCAAATGGCTCTGATTGGACAAGACACATTGGACTGGGGAGAGGTGAGTTATTACCAGCGTCCTGGGGGGGGGGAGGTTGACAAAGTGAAGCATTTCAATTCAGGATGCCATGGTAGAAAGCCAATGTACTTCTTGAAATCTGTCCCCCAGTAGGTTGTTCCCAGCCCCTACTACTTTTACCCTACTACTACTTTTCTAATCAGGAAATTTTGGAGCATGTACTCCTATCACTGATCATTACTCTATGTTTCTCTGTCTGTGTGGCCTCCTCCTTCTCCTACTGCATGTCAGTAGTCGCTCACCTGTGCCCCGTTCCTGCGGCGCTCCCCGTCCCGCCGCGCGGCTCTCCGTTCGGCGGCTGCGGAGGGCGGCGGCCTCCCTTCCGTCTGGCGCGCGCGCGCCTCGTTCGTCTGCGGCTGGCGTCCCCGGCTCCTGTTCCCGTGCTCACGCGCGTGCGTGGTAGTTATACCCTCCGGCGACGCTGCTCTCAGCGCGGCCGCCGGAGGAAGCCTAAATAATAATTAAAGCCCCAGCTGCACTAGTGGGACTGCCCCACTGGGACTGGGCCAATCAGCTGCCTTTGTGTTCTGGGTGGATCGCCCTATGTGTCCAATCTGTTTGAAGTTCCTAGTTGCACCAATCACCACACTGACTCTCCAGGGCCAATTATGTCTGTTCCCTATATAACTTCACCCCAGTCAGTTTGTCATTGCCTGTTATAGCGCCTAGACCCTCAGTAGTTGTTTATCCTTGATATTGATCCTGACTCCAGTTGCCGACCTTTGCCTGTTTGACCATCCTTGATCTCCACTCCAGTTGCTGACCTTTGCCTGTTTGACCATCCTTGATCTCCATTCCAGTTGCCGACCTTTGCCCATTTGACCATCCTCGATCTCCATTCCAGTTGCCGACCTTTGCCTGTTTGACCATCCTCGATCTCCACTCCAGTTGCTGACCTTTGCCTGTTTGACCATCCTCGATCTCCATTCCAGTTGCCGACCTTTGCCTGTTTGACCATCCTCGATCTCCACTCCAGTTGCCGACCTTGCCTGCCTTTGTCCATCCTTGTTCTACTCTCCTCTCAGTCCTCGGACTTCAGTCTTACGCTCAAGATCGGGCTACCCAATTCCACTTCCAGCCGCGGGTTCTCCAGTCCTCTGTACAGTAAGGCTTCATCCTTTGAGCCATCAAGTCCTGGGGGCAACCGATCCCGAGCAGGCGTGTTCTGCGTCTCGGCAAGCGGGGGCTCCTATAGGTGAAGCTGGCTGCAGAGATTGGGGGTTGAGGTCCTTACCAAGAGAGCTGAAGTTATCCAAGTGGTTAATTGCGGTACCCGGAGCGTGACACTGCACTTCCTCCTTTACCACCTCTTCATCCGGTCAGCATAACACCTGCACAATCAACTTCAGCACAGCCAGGGGAAATAATAGCAAGCCATTTTGAAACTCATCTGTTTGGGGAAGAAACCCCACACCACTCAAGAGGTGGGAATGGAATCCAACAGCAGAACGATAAGTGATTAGAGCCTCTTAACCTAATTTCCAGCCTTGTGGGATAATGGATGAAACCTGTAGCAGCTCTGGGCCTAGGCAGTTTTAAGCATATCTCCTGTCTGGTGCATGTGCTGTATTTGGTGGCGCCAAGGTTTCTGGAAAATTTCCCTGACATGTCAAAGCTGCTGCAAAAAAATCTGTGCATGCTTTTAGTGGTCTCACCCTGCTTCTACTTGGCTGGATGGAAGTTTAGATACATTATCCAAGGTTGAGGTCAAGCAGATCTGGTTTAAAGTCAATAGGCAAGCAAAGGTCATGGGCAGGCAGATCTGGTTCAAAGTCAATAGACAGGCAGAGGTCGTGGGCAGGTGGATCAGAAGCAAAGTCGATAGGCAAGTTGGGTCATAACAAGAAGACAGGAACACTGAAACCTTGGAGCCCTCTGCTGGTGAGCAGGTGCAGAACTTGACTGTTTCCGTGACATTGCTCCCCCTTAAGCGAGGATTCCGGCCGACTGAAGATTACCCAGGATGAGTTTGGTGAAAGTCCAGAACTAACCGTGGAGCATGGACATTCTTTGGGGGTTTCCATGAATTCTCCTCTAGACCAAAATTCTTCCATTTGATTAATTATTGTAACCCCAAACACCTTGGGAAGAAGAGGCAGCATGTTGCGGTGAAACCCAAAATTAGCGAAGAAGGGGGATTTAGAGGTGGAGATGTAGCTAGAATTGTTGGTGGCAAACTCTGCCAATGGGAGTGAACACACCAAACACAGTTGTCCTGGAGAGAAGAATAACAGCGAAGATATTGTTTGGCTTGTCTGTTCTGATTGCCCATTTGTTTGAGGGTGGTAAACTGTTAAGTAGCCTAATAAGATCTGAAGGGCTTCACACAGATGGGGCCAAAATCAGGAAGTAAATTGGGATCCACGGTCAGAGACAATTTCTGTGATAAGGCCATAAAAACTTATCATTACTTCTTGGAGAAATACTTGAGTTCTGGAGCCAAGAGAAGGCCTACAAGGAGAACCCTCTGAAGGGAGATGTTCCAAGTTCATCGACAAGTGCAACCATGGTCATTTTGGAAATGGAAGAGGATGCAGGAGGCCCATAGGTTTGGAGGAAGAGCCTTGATGTCTGGCACAGGTTAGGCATCACAAAATAAATTTGACACAGTCAGTGTTCAGGGACCACTACAAGAAGTGATCGGAAATTAAATCTTTAGGAAGGCCAAAATGACATGCCAATGGTTGATCATGGCAAGAAACAAACAATCTCACAGATGTCGAAAGGGCTGGATTCTCCTCGTGACGAAGAAGAGCTAAGCATTTACAATATCTCTTGGAGATGATGGGTAGTTCAGGCGAATCTACCTTGTCATTGGAACTAGATGATGATGGCAACCTGGATAAGGTGTCTGTTTTGACGTTCTTGCTGCTGGGCAGGTAAGTAACATGAAATTTGAAGCACAAAAATTACAGTGGCCAGCGAGCTTGACAGGGCTTGACAGAGCTTAAGGCATTTGGCTGAGCGCAGATATTTCAAATTCTTATGATCCATTAGGATCAAGACAGAATGTGAGGCTCCTTCGAGAAGATACCACCATTCTTTTAGGGCAAGTATAATGGCCAAAAGTTCTCTGTCTCCCATATGCTGCTGAGAGCTTGGGGGAAAGAGGGGGACAGGATGCAGAACAGACTTCTCCCCACTCGTTGAGAAAACATGGCCCTGACCACTACAGAGGATGCATTTACTTCGACAACAAAAGGTAAGGCAGGATTAGTGACAATGGGGACCAATGTGAAGGCCTGGTGGATGGATTCGGACCATTGAAACTGCTTACATTTGTTAATTTATTGATTGGACATACAATGCTGGAAAAGTTGTTGATACAATTCCGATAAAAATTGTCAAGGCAATGAACCTCTAATCCTCCTTATGGGGTAGGGGTGGGCCAGACTAAGACTGCAAAAACCTTAATGGGGTTCATGGAGAAGCCTAGATGCGAGATAAGTACCATCAGAAATGAAATGAAAGTCTTTTCCAATTGACATTTTTTGGCTTTAGCATTGTGGTACAGTGTGTGCAGTGTGTCTAGCAAGGATTTGTTTTACATGGTCTTAATGTTCAGTAAGATTGGTTGAGAATATTAGAATGTTGTCCAGATAGACAATAACAAAAATATCTAGAAAGTCTAAGAAGATATCGTTCACAAAATGTTGAAAAGTAGCTGAGGCATTGCAAGGGCGAAAGGCATCACCAAATGCTCTTAATGGCCATAACAAGTGCAGAACGCTATCTTCTATTAATCACCCTTTCTAATTTGTACAAGGTTGTAGGCCCCTCGTAAGTCCAAATATTTTTCTTACAGCACAAATTTCCACGAGTCAGGTCTGTTTCCTTGATTTACTAATTACCGTACAGGAGGATGGGTCCTTGAGGTCGGGGCTCTACCGTAAAGATACGGCTGTGAATTCCTTACTGCAGTATGAAAGTTTCCACCGAACAAATTTGAAACAGGGAATACCCACTGGGCAGTTCCTCAGGTTGAGGAGAAACTGTTCCAGTGAGGCAGAATTCCTGCGACAAGCTGAGGATCTCTCGGAACGGTTTGTCAGAAGAGGGTACCCCGGAGGGGTAATTAAGAGAGCCTATGAACGGGCTAAACATACCCCTAGGACAAGTCTGCTGTGCCCTAGGAAAAAAAGATCAAAGGATACTCAGGTAAGATATATTACACAGTATAATAATGATTGGCATCGCCTGAGAGGACTGCTTAGGGATCACTGGGATATCCTGAAAACGGATGTACATCTCAACAGATGGATACGGGGTGGTCCCCGGATGATGGCACGCAGGGCACCCAATCTGCGTGATAGGGTGTGTAGTAGTCATCTGCATGCCCTGCCGAATTGGTTAGGGCAACAAAAAGAGATTTATGAGAATTTCCCGTGTGGAGCATGCTCGATATGTCCGCACATGACAAGACAGAAATCAGTTAAAAACCTTAAAATGGATCGAGAGTTCCCCATTAAGCAGTTTATTAATTGTAAATCCTCGGGCGTTATTTATGTGCTCTCACCTGTAGCTGCCCTAAGACTTATGTAGGAGAAACAAAGAATACCCTTAAAGCCCGTGTGCAGGCCCATTTTTCCAGCATCCGGTTGGCCAGTAGGAATATGCAACAAGGCAAGAAGATTCCCCCGGTTGCATTACATTGTCTTAGGAAGCATGGGGGGGACTTTAGTCACCTGAGGGTTACCGGCATCGAGCGCCTTTCCATTGGTCCACGGGGTGGTAACATCAAGCGATTGCTCCAACAGAGGGAGTTAAGGTGGATCTTTAATTTAGACACGCAAGCACCAGGGGGGGCTCAATGAGGATGTGGCGTTTACACCGTTTTTAGGGATATGAATTGGACTTTGAGGTTATGTACACACGTTATCTGACATATGGTTGTGTGTGGATTTGGCGCACATATTTGGGTTATTGCACATTATGTTTTTTATTAGTATTTTGATATTTGTTGGTCACATTTGTATGGCCCTGTCACTAAGGTAGAGGGGTGTGGAGTGTTGTCGTGGGGGGGGTGGGGGGGTTGGAGCGGGTGGGTAGTGGTGTGATGTTTTTTGGGGGGTGGTTGTGTGGGGGGGGGTTGGGGGCGGGGCTGGGTGTGGACAGGTGTGGGTTTGTGGCTCTCAGTGGGCACATATAGTTTTGATGTATTCTGATGTAGATCACTGATAGTTTTGTCCATCCTCAGAGTTATATCCTCCTGATGCATTGAGTGCCAATTGAACATCACAGGATCCTCCGATTGTTGAAATAGCTGTGGCATACTCCCTATAGATCATGTTGGATCAAGAATCTCTCCAGATGGACCGATGTAGGAAGAAGAGGACGCCACCATATGGAATAGAGGAAGAGATGGAGAAGATCAAACTGGCTGTTATGTGTGTCGTTTATTTATGTACATGTTGGTGCATTATAGCATGCTCCTTCTGGGGGTTCCCTCTGCAGTGGCCCCGTATGATTAACATCCCGGCAGTACCGTCGTGACACCAGATTGTGTGACAGTCAGGATATTCTATATCCATGGAGTACCATCTTTACTGGGTATATTTGCATTTGTTGTAGCCCGGTTATGTGTCTCTTTTAGGCACTCTGTTTGTTAACTAGAAGTGGGTAGATATCTTAAATAGAGCGGGGTGCCCTTAGACTCAGGTTTGTCTTGTCCCTGAATGAGAGGATAACAGTTATATAGGCCAATTTGCTGCACTTGGATTTAGCTTATTGCCGTCCCCGAGTGGGAGGATAGTACTGATATAGATTCACTAGTATATAGATAGGATCCAGGTGTGGGTTAGATCAGCATTCCATCCAGTACTGTAGGCTAGTCCTTTTTGCCTCCTTATGTGTACAGGTAAAGATGTTATATAATCAAATAGAGCATGATATTGTTTAGTATCTGATATTATTCTTGTGTTTGATGTACAGTAGTTATTTATGTCACAGGTTAATTGTCCGTGTATAGGCTTGATTGGGATACTCACCTAGCTACGTTCCCACGCACTCGCAATGATCCCCTCCTCGCCCTGGCGGTGATGGTGTTTTTTCTTATATACACGGCGCGGTGTGTCATTTGTGCGGTGCTATTGCAGGGATGTAGTACTAGGTCCCGCGCATGTGAACTAAATATCTAGTAGGTGAGCTGTGTGGACTCTCTCAGGGCGCAGGCGCACCCTGGGGACATGGTCTGCGCATGCGCGGTGGTAGCTCGCTGGCTGTCTGCTTGGCGCGTGCGCAGTTATTGTCCCACTCCTTGCTGCGCGCGCGCCACGTATCCATTGGGGGCGCGCGCAAGCACGTCATCTGCATGCACCCTTGCCGGCGTGCGTCCTGGGATGGCCCTTGGGCTCACTGTTTATTATCTACGCCTCTTTGACACACAGTAGGCGCCGGGACTGCAGCGCGCTTCCGGCCGGGGCGTGCTGGAGCCCTTATTGCTTCAGGTGTGCTCATCGGCCGTGACATGCTTGTTACTGGACCATCACTTACAGGTGCGTGGGAGGGTGGAACTGCTCTTCTATTGGTGTGGGCGTAGCAGGGGGGTATTTTAAGAGGTAGGTGTGTAAGGGTTAGGTATGTCCTGAGGAAGTGACGCTGATGACGTCACGTAACGCGTAGACAAGGGGCAGTGGGCTGGTGGTCGTATGGTCATGTAACTTTGGTGGTTCTCACGTTTTTTGCATCTATGTTCATTTGTCACCCCCGGCTTGTTCTGGTTCTGCATGGGGAAATATTAGTATGGTTAGGTTAGTATTGGGTTTTTTTTAGGAAGCACATGCATTCTTTTAGGAATAATGAGGGAATATGAGTGTTATTTAAGTTAATTTGCACTTAGGCACTTTAATTATCAATTGTAGGGATTAGTTATGCTTATTTATTATTATAATTATATATGTATGCATAGGAATTTTGTTATATTTAATTAATCTTCCACCCGCCCCCTGCCCCTTCATTGTGGGTTTTTTTGTCCCCTTCCTTACCGACATTGTTGTGTCTTCATGTTTTTTAATCAGTGTGTCATGTTTGTAGTCTATGTAGTGTAGTGTGACATTGAAGTTGATTAATAATAAAAATCATTGATTTTATTTTACTAAACATTGATTGGTAGTGGTGCCACGTTTTTTGGGGTTTTGTGGGGGGAGTGGGACCTCCTGCGTTTTTTGGCATATACAGTGGTATTACCCCTTTGTGTGCACACTACAGGCAGATTGATTTATTTGGGGGCGGTGCAGTCTTTTCTCAATTCATTACCCTCGTAAGTCCAACTTATTGAAAACTGCACGAATTTAAGGAGCTAAAATAGATCTAAGATTAGGGGTAAGGAATAGCTGTTCTTGACGGTCACCAAATTTAATTCCCAGTAGTCTAGGCAAGGGCATAAGGAGCCATCCTTTTTCTCAACGAAAAATATGCCAGTCCCCACTGGAGAAGTGGATGCCTGGATGAGCCCTTTTTTCAAATTGCCATTAATGTACTGACATAGGGTTTCCATTCCAGGGTCGGAACAGGGATATATTCTCCCAAATGGAACATTGGCACCAGGAAAGAGTTCGATAGGGCAGTCATAGGGACGGTGGGGTGGAAAAGCATCTGCCCTCTTGCTAGCAACGACATCCCTGTAGCCCCAGTAGACCTCTGGCACTCCAGCAAGCTGTTCCCTTACGGGTTCCACAGATAATAGCTGCTACCCTAGATTGAGATTGATAGAGCAGGATTGATGGCAGTAAGCAGACTCAAACAGCATGGACCCGGATGACCAGTTTGTTGAAGGATTATGTGCCTTCAACCAGCAAAAAATGTAATAGGAAAAAGAAGTGAAGAAATTAAGTTAGAACTAAGCCATTCAAAATGTCCAGGGGAGGTGCAGGTAGCTAGAGGCTCTTTCTGAAGCATGATGGGCTTGGCCTTCAAGGAGGTACCATCAGCAAGTTCTCGATCGAGAAGGAATGCTGTTGGAGGTGGCAAAGTCTATGAAACAACTACAGGCCCGAGAGTCTATACCTGTAGTGACTTCAATCTTTCGTTAGGGGAGCTGTAAATGAAGAGGAATAAACATATGATTAAGGCCCGAGACTAAAAAGGAGCCAGGGAGGGTCTTAGGCCTCGGTAAATGCATAAGTTGTGTTGTTGTTTTATGGGTGCATTTTCCAGGAGACAGAGAGGGCCGGATGACCCCCAGCTGCATAGGTTCAGACCATAATCACTGGGTAAGACAGAAGGAACAGTCTCTGAGTGAGAATTTCCCCAGGGAGGGAGAAAGGAACCACTTTTTTTCTAGGCGATGTTCCCGGCCGTCGATCAATCTGGATTGATTTTTTAATGAGATTCATGAGAGATAAAGAGAGATCAGAACAAGCTAACTCATCCTCTACTGAGTCTGCAAACCCGAGACAAAATTGGTAGTGTAAGGCATGATCATTCCATAGAATGTCAGCACTCCAGCAGCAGCATTTGGCGCATGAACATACATGCACGCATGCACACATCGCAATGGCTAGATGAGCCTTAGTGTGCGCTGGCACACATGCGCACACTTTAATGGCAGGCCAACCTATTGTGCATCTATGAGTGCTTAGGAAGCCTTGGATCCCTCAGCTGATGAGCAGGTGGAACTGTCCTGTTTATGTGACAGAAAAGGTCCTTGGCGGGCAATCTTTGTTTACTGGAACACGACTGCTGTAAGAGAATGTCACTGCAACATGGTGGCTAACACAGACCGGAAAAATAGGAGTCATAGAGCAGAGCTGAATGTACAGAAAATACAAAACATCAGAAAATGCATAGAGAGACTACAGCTAAGCATTGGTAACAGTGACATCTAGTGACAAAGCTAGGCTCTTGTATCTCCAACACCCCTTTTAAGCTGAGGCTTAGTCAGTCAAACCCATCTTCTTTGTAAGCCTGGAGTCTTTCAGCTGTCAGGAGATTGGTAAGGATATCTGCTGTCATATACTCAGTAGGGCAATAAAGTAATTCAAGAACTCTCTACTCTTGAAGATTCCTCAGACAGTGGAACTTGACATCAATGTGCTTGGTTCTCAAGCTAACCCTTTCCATCTGCGCAAGTGCAGGGCATCTTAATTGTCCTCAGAGATTCTCATTGGTTACAACTGTAGTTGACCTAAGTCTGGAAACAGTTGTGTCAGTCATATAACTTTTTGGCTTGCCTTAGTTGCTGTAATGTTCTTTTCTTCAGTAGATGATAGTGTGACAGAGAGCTGCTTTCTGCTGGTCCAACTGATAGCACCTGCTGCTAAACAAGTAGAAACAAGTAGCCACTGGTAGATTTTCTGTCACTGGTGTGTCAAGTCCAGTCAGAATCCACATATCCTGTCAAGATGCTTTCATCACTTGCTGGTAAATTTAACTCCCTTTAAGATAGCGAATGACTCGCTTTTTCAGCATTCCAGTCCATCTGACTTGGCATTGAAATCTTTCTGCATAGGATTCTAATAGCTGCTGCAATGTCAGGCCTTGTAACGGTGGAAATGTACAGCAATTTCCCTATTGCTTTTCTGCACTTAGCGTTAGTTGGTAGTGCAGTATCTTGGCGGTTTATCTCCTTTAGGTACTTGGTTTCCATAGGAGACTTGACTTGTTTGGCATCTTCCATTCCAAATGTTTCAAATATTTCTTGTATTTTGCGCTTTTGGTTCAGAAGAAAGCTGCCATCTTCCTATTTCTTAATCTGAATACCAAGGTATTGTTTACAAGATCTTTGGTCTCAAGGTTTGCAGGATTTCTGCTTCATCCCCTTTTTACCCGCCATTTAGTCCTCTCTATATTATTGAGAATATTCCTTGGCTCCGAGTCTTACTTTGCATTGCTCCACTGTGCCATCTGCATTGTACTTCACTCTAAAAGTCAATTTTCAACCTAATCTTTCCTTCCTGGTGGTAGTACAGTAAGCATCCATGTTTTGTTGTCGTGCATGAATTTTATCTCTTCTTTTGCAGCCTTAATCCATTTACTAGCTTCCCCCGTCTGAAAGCTGAAATCTTTCTTCCCAAGTTGTAGGTTCATTAGTACTGGCAGTGCTTGCCTTGTTTGAAAGGTGTACAGGAGATTTACCTCTGTTTTGTCTTGCTGAGCATCTTGATTTTGTGTCTGTGCTTGCGTACTGGTAGGTTCTGCACTAACTTCAACTGTTTGTTCCGAAGCTACAGATGATGGCTGATCAGCATAAGTTTTCTCTTCTGTTCTTACTTACTCGGTTGTCATCACATTGAGTGTTAAATCTTCAATGAAATGTATGCTGTTGCTAATGGTAACCATGTCTGTTTGGGGATTTAGGATACGGTAACCCTTAACATTATCACTGTATCCAATGAAGATTCCTTAAAATCTTTGGAGTTTAGGTGCATTTTTCATCTGGAATGTAGATAAATGCTTAGGTATTTTACAATTGACTTGCATTGCAATTGTGCCATAATTCATATGGATTCTGCTTCTTCAAATATTGTACTTTGTGTCCTGAGAATGCACATACCATTGTCACTCTGAAGTATGAGAGGTTTCCCCTAAACTTGCTACTCATCTGTGCTACAAAGTACTGTAATTTGTCAATAATTTCACTCTTGTGTTGCATTAGGTAAGTGACTGTGTATCTTGAATAGTCATCTACGAAAGTCACTATGTACCTGTTGCCTCCAAGTATAGGTGGGTTTAGGGGACCACAAACATCTCTGTGAACTAGGTCAAGTGATCTTGAAGCTCTATCCTGGCTGACTTTAGGAAGTGTTGCTCTTGTAGCTTTGGATTTGATGCAACATTCAAACTTAACAGTAACTGCACATGGGGATAATGTCAGATCATTTGTCAGATTTCTCCTTTGTAGTTCCTGTAAGCATTCTGGGGGTCTGTGACTTAAATGCCGGTGCCACATGTGTATACAGTCATTAGACTTGATTCAGAGAAACAAAAAAAGACTTTTGTTTTTGTTCCGATCTGTTTTTCTTTTAATTTTCCCGCTCTCATCTGAGTGTGCGAGCGATTCTATGCATGCATTGCTATCCTTCTGTAAATTTTTCGTCCGTTCGTATGCCAGAGTACGAGTACGAGGGTGTCATTTTCTAGCGTGACTTTTCCGGTTCATTTTCACATGTTACAACGTAGGCTTTAATTTTTGCCCTTTTCCCATCATATCCTCCCACGAATCCTTTACGTTTCCTGTTAGATTCTGTTTCCCTTTTTCAATAAATATTGGTCCAGACGGAAATCCTTACGATCTTGCGCCTGCGCACTACAAACTTAACTCATTAAAGTGCTCGCCTACATATTTGGGTCACTCACTTCTGCTACAATGCTTAGCTAAATCACTTTGCGCTTTCCTACATCTTCCATGTATGACCCCTAAAACTTACCCAAATCACTTTGCGGTCATGTGAATATTCATCTTTAAATATTTCTGGGCCCATTAGTTTTGTGTTAATGTATTTTGTAAATTAAATGACACTGAAACTTTTATTTATTTATTTTTTTTAATACCAAATGCCATTTTTGTTTGGCCTTTTTTTGAAAATGTATTTTTTAAAAAAAATGTAACATTTTTTTTTCTTCATACAATATAAAATATTAAAATATTTACAAAATTTAAAATTTTTGCAACTATAAAAAACTGAATACATAGCAATGGCAGGCCACAGAACATTTTTCTTCATCTGTGGTCCCCAACGAATCGCACAGCTCCTGCATCTCGCCCACCAACCAATCTGGCACGTGTGGTCCCTGTTAAAAAACGTAAATTAAATTATTGGTATAACATTGTTGGGGTCATACTGTAGTGCCCCCCCCCCCCCTTGTATGGTCCAAACACCTAAACCTGGACTTCAAAAGACCGAAGGCCCTCGCCACCACGGCCCGGGTTTTGCAGAGGGCCCGATTATAGAACTCCTGGCCCGCATTCTGCAGGCAAAGAACGGGCGTCAGGAGCAAGGGCAGGAGTGGATATCCAGAATCCCCTGAAAGAATAAAAAAATACTAACATAAAATACACATTCTAAGCAACAATATTGTTTAACATGTCATCAAGGGCTAAAAACAGCCATAGGTAAAGACATGAGTTATCAACTATATTCATTGCCATACAGTGAAAATGGATTGATGGAATGTGAGCAAACTTACCAAGGAGCCATCCACCAGATAATTCTCCTGACTCAAACTTACAAAATAAGCCGGAGCTCCGCAATATATAAGCATCATGGGACGACCCTGGATGCCCTGCAAGAACACTGTGGAATCGCATATCCGGACCAAACTCTGCTTGTATGTTGTGCGAGTGGCACATCTTGCGGTTCCTGCAACCGAATATAAAATAATTACACAAAGCAAAGGTAACCAACTAAAACAATAACTCCTACAACAAATTAAGATTCAAGTTCAACAATCCAAATATAATTCACAAAGGACATAAGACTAAAAAAATAGAGCAATTATATGAATGTTTGGGAAAATAAAGGTTTTCATGCTAAGGGCTAATTAAGGTCAGCATTAAAATGCTTCTATAAGGCATACATGAAATGTATTGATCCGAACGAACGCAAATGATCCGATTTAGTTTCGTTCTTCGAAAGCGCATATACGCATTAGCCCGAACATTCGTGCGAATGGAAAATGAACGAAAAAAACAAAAAAAATTACTAACACACACAAGACCTTCACAGACAGCTACGGAAGTTCAGACGAATGTGCCTCTGAATCGAGCCTATTGTGTTTATGGGTGCATATTCTCACCTGTTCCTTAACAGTGTAATACAGATGGTCATCCAGTTTGGCATTTGCTATGGTATGCTTGCCACCCAGGATAGAACACTTGTGACCTTGGAATATTTCAGTGATTTCTTTGGCTGTCATATGCTTCACAGATAAGACTCCTGTCCTGAATCATTGGGGCAAACAGCAGTTCCATGCCCATATCCCTCTGCTTTTATTTTACTTCCATCTGCAAGGTAAATCGTCTCTTTGTTTAGTATATACTGGGTAAGCTGCACGACAACATGGCGTGGCATGATGATCTCACCAACTGATCTGAGTTGTGCTATCACTTCCAGCATAGCATTTATATGCTCCTGCATGTCCTGCTCTCTGCTAAGCCTTATTCTGTAAAGTTTCCTTAGCAGGAGCAACTTACTGTTTAAAGTGGACCAAAACCCAGGATTTTGACTATCCTTTCCCCCGGGGCTGCCCCGCTGTGTAAAACCCCCCAAATCACCACAGCCAACTCACCTTATCCCGGTTCCATGGCGCCTCTAAGAGCAGCGGATCTGACCGTCCCCTCCTCCTCCTCTTCCCTCTAGCAGTGAGCGTGCCTGCACCAGTCATTTCTGAATGACTAGCTCGGGCATGCTCCCTGTTAGAGGGAGTACTGTATTTTTTATCAAACACCCAGCAAGTAGAATGCAGGTATTCCAGATGTGGGACTAAATGCGCCCTAGCAGCTGCCTGCCCTGGGAGTACAATGAGGACAACAGGCAGATGTGCTGCTATGTCCTTCCAGACACCACTACCTCTCCCTGTCTAACTATCCTTAAAAGAAGAGTTTTAGATGTCCTTCACTATACCTCACAGCAGTCTCCTCTCCCCACCTATGTGTGCTGAAGAGGACAATTTTCCCATTTTCATGCAGATCCCTATATTTCCTCATTCCAGCAGCAAACTCTCCCTAATTAACCAAGCGTTGGTGTGGTGGAGGCCACGTTTTATACTGAGAGGTCACGTTTCCCGGTGGCCAATGTTCTCTTGATGTAAAAATCTGGTTGACTGGCTGCTTGGTAGCCAATCCACTAGCTTCCCTGGTTCCGGGTTCGGCTGAACTTGGACACAGGCTTCTCGCTGAAGTTTGGTACAATCCTAAATGTTGCAGCTCGGGCTCATTCATCACTAATTGTGACAATAAAGCAAGGTAGTTTAAAACAAAACACTGTGCACTTTTGTGCCAGCAATGACCACCTGCTTCAGGTCTGATAGACTTAATGGAAGATGAAAAACATTCTCTATTAATTTCAGAGTCATTGGGGGTGAAAAGCAAAAGAAAAAGAAAAAAATAAGAAGTTGGCATTTACAGGAAAATATAATCTGGGCAGTTTGGATTTGTACTATTGGATAGAGGTTATATTTAGAGATGAGGGATCAGGAATTTGGGGAAAATTAAGCTTGGCATGAACATGAGTTTCCTACAATTTTATTCATACAAGATTTTACAGATTTTAATTAGGTGCTACACATAGATTAGAGCACCAGAAAGTGGTAAGGACACATGTAGAAGAAGCAGAGAGTTGCCCCTGAGGAAGCAGGGGTTTCAGCCAGCCAGCCCGCAGCTATCCAGCTCCTAGTCACCTCACCATTTTCCTGCCATTATAAAACAGAGCGCATGCAAATGGCCATAGAGATATAGAGAACAGTCTCTATACCCCCTGTTTATGTTTTGGGTGTCATTAGCTATAGCTAACGACTCTTTGTTTCTGAATAATACCGCAATCTAATATAGGCAATTATTTTACCACTAGTTTTATTTTTGGTATTTTTAGTGTAATAACTGATCTTGGGGTCTGAATTATTCTAAGAAGTCCAAGGGGCAAAAAGTCCAAGAGGCAGAAAATCCGAATCTCAAGCGGTGCTGCTTGTAACCTAACATTTATGGATAATTGTGCCACTTAAATATAGCTGTATACCATTGCAAAGCAAATGTTTTCAATGTGGCGATACCTTAAGGAGATTTAGGGTTGAAGGCACTATTTGTACACTGGTTAGTCGCTTGCCAAGAAGTCCAAGGGGCAGAAAATCAGAATCTCAAGTGGTGATTACTAACATAACTTACATAACTAAAAATGTTCCTAAACACACTACAAAGTTTGCCACATTTGCATCACACCAGTGTTTTCAGATTCAGTTTATTATTGCCAAATATACAATGTGCATGCTTAAACCGCACCAATACCCATTTTTTTTAATGGGTGTTGGTCCCGCTGTCAGTTAATAACAACAAGCAAGGGAGGGGAAATCTAGAATGCTGGAGCCCCCCTCGCACATAACCCCTCCTTCCCAAATGCACGTGGATCATAGTCGCGTCCTTGGGCCGACCACCGGAACGACCTGTCGTCGGAGCTGGCTTGTAGTGAAGGTGAATATTATGGGCGTTCAGAGAGTTATGTGCAGGGGGGGGGGCACCAGAATTCTGGATGCCCCCCCCCCCCCCCCGAGCTTGTTGTTATTAACTGACAGCAGGACCAACGCCCATTAAAAAAATTGGTGTTGGTCCGGTTTAATTATATTACAGCTATCAGTGCATCTAAGATAAAAATGAGCAAATATGTCAGAACAATGTAGCGCACATTGGCCCTTTGAAATCCAGCAAGGGCTTATAGGTACATAAACAGGCATTGACACAGGCTGGCCAATAGGGAAAAAATTAGTGCACCAATGCAAACTCATTATTTAGAAAAAGATGACTTTTGCCGCTATTTACAGATGAATTATTGGAGTCAAAATGTTTTCTATTTACACTTGATAAGTAATTTATGTGTTTATGTTTTACACTTGATAAGTAACTCTATTTTCAGTGCTTCATTGTGGGGCTGGTACAAACATGCTGTACTCTTGGGTTTACATTTAATATTTCTAGCTTCTAAACAATATTTTTCATCTTCGAAATTAAGAAAAATGATGGATTGTATTATCATCCTGCTTTTGTGCACTACTGCTACTTTCTTTTGTTTGGAGTTTGTCACCTGATTTCAAACAAATGATGTTTCTCTGGGCTGACATTTTGTATCTGGAAGATCGCCCGCTCAAACACAAGTAAACTAGGTGTTTATTTAACTAAAAGACTAAGAGAATGGAACTCCTCCTTAGTTAAATAAACTATATATTCTACATACACCTTATTAAACCTGTTCATTCTTGGCATTGATTAAAGGTCAGGTAAAGATCTTACAGTTTCTACATTTTATATTTCTTATTTATTTTAAAAAAGGACTCAGTTTTAGTCAACAAAGACTGAAACATAGGGTGTACTAAGAGGCTGATTTAATACTAGCGCCTTGTGTTGCCATGTGAGCGTCTGCATAGCGATGCTTAGAGCGACTGCTAGTAGACGCTGTAAGCGGATGTAGGGCCCTATAACCTAGCTTAACGGGTGGACAAGTAGCACTGTACTATCCTGTCCAGCATTGATGAATGTGATGTCTAGTGGGCACTGTAGAAGCGCTCTCCCTGATTCACTGCAGAGTCAATCGCTAGGTGGTGTCCCTAGGTTATAGCACCCAAGGCTATGCTACATCTAACAACAGGACAATGCTGCAGTGATCGATAGGCAGAGCCAGTTAAGTGCGTCCGGCACTAGGCTCTGAAGCCCGTATTCATAGAAACATAGAAACATAGAAGGTTGACGGCAGAAGGAGACCATACGGTCCATCTAGTCTGCCCTTATGTGTATACTGTATGTACTCTTTATCTTAGGATAGATGTGTGCTTATCCCAGGCATGTTTAAATTCAGTGACTGTTGATTTTTCAACTACCTCTGCTGGAAGTTTGTTCCAAGCATCTACTACTCTTTCTGTAAAATAATATTTTCTAACATTGCTCCTGATCTTCCCCCCGACTAGCTTCAGGTTGTACCCCCTTGTTCTATCGTTAAGTTTCTTCTTAAAAACACTTCCCTCCTGAACCTTATTCAATCCTTTCACATATTTAAAGGTCTCAATAATGTCCCCCCTCTCCCTTCTTTCCTCCAGACTGTACAAATTAAGTTCTTTAAGTCTCTCCTGATAAGTTTTAAGTTTAAGTCCTTCCACCATTTTCGTTGCCCGCCTTTGGACACGTTCTATTTGAATAATGTCTTTTTGCAGGTAAGGTCTCCAGAACTGCACACAGTATTCTAGCTGTGGCCTTACCAGGGCTCTATACAGCGGCATCACAACCTCCCTCTTCCTACTGGTGATGCCTCGAGCTATGCAGCCGAGCATCCTGCTTGCTTTTCCCACTGCCTGGCTACACTGTCCACTCATCTTGCAGCTATCAGTAATCAGTACCCCTAAATCTCTCTCCTCCGAGGTCCTGGCTAACACAGTACTGCCCATACGGTACTCAGAGCAGGGATTCCTTCTACCCAAGTGCATGATTTTACATTTAGAGACATTAAACTCTAGTTTCCACCGTTTTGACCATCTATCCAGTAAAGCTAAATCATTTTCCATGTTGCAGACACCTCCAGGAATATCCACCCTATTACTGACCTTTGTATCATCAGCAAACAGACAAACTTTTCCTACCAAGCCTTCTCCTATGTCACTTACAAATATATTAAAAAGAATGGGGCCCAGGACAGAGCCCTGCGGCACACCACTTGTAACTCGCCTTTGTTCAGATTGCACGCCATTTACAACAACGCTCTGATACCGATCCCTCAGCCAACTGGAAATCCACTGAACTATCCAGGGATTGAGTCCTACCTTCAATAACTTATCTATGAGCTCCTTATGTGGTACAGTGTCAAAGGCTTTATCAACCAGTGTCAAAGGCTTATTCAACCAACAACTACACACAAGCAGCACCGGCGCTGTAGCATAGAGCTCCAAACTCTGTGTGAAAAAAGTCTGTTTCTAAACACATAAACACCAGCACCAGAGCGAAAACACATGGAATGACATTGTTTTAACACCCTGACAATGACACTGCAATGTCAGACCTGCACATACAATTCTGCATAAATAAATAATTTAAAAAAAAACAACAGTGTTTGGTTGCTGGGCAGGAGAGGCCACACAATGATTTGAGCCAAAAATGTCAACATTTACTATAGCAAAACGCGATGCACAAGTCATTTTGCGATGTAAGCTCAAAATGCCAAATTTGGCTCATGATCGATTTAGAAAGTATCACCGCTGATTACACCTGCTGTTACCTGGCTATAAATGTATTGTAGCATAGATAGTCAGCTTAGAAAAGAACATAACAGAGCTAGGCAGAAATAGAATATGATAGGGATTGGCAGTAGTAGGCAGGATATGAGATTGCAACCCCACTTAATAAAATGACCATAAATAAGAAAACAAAAACACAGACCCCCCTGCTTGATGTTCAGTTTTGCCAATTAACCCTGTACCGTACTGGCGCCGCTGTGACCAAATATAAACATTGTATTGTTCACTCCGTTAAGATGCACCTGACACAGGTTTTAGTAGAAAAAATAATTTAAAAAAGTATTCTGAACCAAATGGTGAGCCCCTTCCAAAAATCCAATAGCAGCAGGGAGTGTGCAGAACCCCCAATTATCCCATAATAGGCAGCGTGGCAGAATTCCCCCAATCACCCCATAACATGGAGTGTAACAGAATCCCCCAATCACTCCATAACAGACAGTGTGACAGAACCTCCCCAATCCCATATACAGGCAGTTTGGCAGAGTATCCCAAATCCCATATACAGACAGTGTGGCAGAGTTCCACCCCCAACCCCATATACAGACAGTGTCGTAGAAGTCCCTCCAACCCCAAATACACAAAGTGTGTCAGGTGTTCCCCAACCCCATATAAAGTCAGTGTGGCAGAGTTCCCTGAACTCTCTGTATGAGAGGTGTGGCAGAGCTCCCCCCAACCCCATATACAGTCAGTTTGGCAGAGTTCCCCCCTACCCTATATACAGACAGTGTGGAGTTCCCTCCCAACCCCATATCCAGACAGTGTGGCAGAGCTCCCCCCAACCCCATATACAGGCAGTGTGGCAGAGATACCCCACAAACTAATGTCCAGCCTGCGTGGCAGAGTTCCCCCCGCAACCTCATATCCAGGCAGTGTGACAGAGTTCCCCCTACCTTCCCCGCCTGCGAAAGTCCTCCAAAGTACGACACCCCTCCCCCCCCCCACGCACATGCACACAAACGCATACCTTACCCTGCTCCAGTGCAGCTGTTATGGCAGTCACAGCATGAGATCCGATAAGTGGGTATGGCCTAGGTAAAAGCCAATACATTGAGGAGATCCTGTGCTTGTTACCATTCTGCATGGACAAAAAAAAAGATACTCCAAATCTAAAACCCGTTTGGAATTGCTGCATTTCCCACCCTCTTCCTTGTATGTCTCTATAAATGCCCATCCTTATTAAAACTAATCCTAACATGTAAAAACAAGAACCCAGCAGCACTTCCTATTTGTAGGCAGCCTGCAGCTCTATAGGATGCTATTTTGAGGTTAAAGTCAACAGCAGTTACAAAAAGGAGCCGTGGAATGGAGAGTTGTGCTATGTTGTGGATGCTGGCCAACACATCACCAGGATTTTTATTATCCTGGTGATGTCTTTGTTCCTGATTTGGGCTGCCTCACTAGTGGAACCCTGGGGGTCACCCCATGACTATAACTTCACGGTTCCGTGTCACATGGCTGGGCTCTTGTCCAATCTGTGTTTTACATTTGTGCATTAATATGCATGCCAAAAAGAAAGCCCGGCATAGGGAAAGTAGAGCGCCCTCATCCCCAGTGTCCATGCGGCTTGCTCCTGTCCCCAGCCTCTTTGAATGCAGCAGGGAGGCCCAAGAAGGTGTCACAGGAGTCAGTGTGGGTGATCACGGGGGTTCACACAGTGGGGCATCCTAAATTGGGATGCCCCGGGGCTACTTAGTTGGACTCCAGGTCCAGCATAAGGTCTGATAGGTCAGTTTTAATACCTTTTTTTTCCTGACAAGGGTTTGCATCTGGTTTCTCGCTATGTGTGTTGGTTGAGTGGCATTCTGCAGTCTCACACAGGACACCTATTACTTTAGGGAAAGACCTGGGAACAGCACGTGCTGAGGAGCAGAGCAGCACATCCTGAGCTCCATCTGCATTTACACTCCAGTCTGGTCTTCTCTGCACTTACTTGCATTTGCACTCCCCTGGCAGATTTGGTTGAGAAAAATAATGAAAACCCACTTACAGCATGTCGGCAGTGGCGGACTGGGGCCATAAATCGCCCCTGGATTTTACCAGGCTGGCCCGAGACTTCCCTCCTGAGGTGCCACCCCAACCGTGATGCTAGGCTATAGCATTGGGGGCTAGGGTTCCTTTTCATTGTGGGTAGAATGGGGCTGGGTACAAGGGGCTGAGAGGCAGACTAAGGGGGTAGGGATTGGATGTGGATGTTAAAAACAGCAGCCCAACTGGCCCCAAAACATTGCGGCCCACCAGGCATTGTCCCGGGTCTACCTATGGCCAGTTCACCTCTGTATGTCAGCATGTGATGGGTCTTAGAATATATGTGTGGTGTCTCTAGAGTGTTTTGGTTGATAGAAAAGCCTTTTAAAAAGTCGAATTAAAAATTGTAATGTAAAAACAGTATCATAAATTGTTTTTCCAACGCTATTTAACTATCTGACCCTCACGCAAAATAGGTTAAAGATGCTAAAAAGACCTAGAGACAATGTTACTGAGTATAACATTGATTCCTATGGGATTCGCTGCTAAAAGCTGGTGATTTGCTACAATGAACCCAATGTAAATCCAGCAAACATGGACATTGCAGGGCGAACACACAACATTTCGCTTGGTAACTGTGACAAATAGCGAAAACTTGTTGAATCATTTATTAATTAAAGCTACAACCATGACTGTATAACATAAGACATGAAACCATGCCAACAATTCTGAGGGACCAGACTACTGTTTTCATTTAATAGTCTCTCCTAGGCTATTTCAGTATGACTGTATTTGTGCTTTTCTCTAATGTATTGTAAGCTAGTTGTTTTGCCCTGTTTGTAATTTCACATTGTACATTGCCACGGAAGGTGATGGCGCTTTATAAATAAACATTAATAAACATTAATAATAATAATCTGCCTTTACTGTTCTTCTGTAACCATGTGCGCCATAACATTTCCATTGTGTTTTATTGCACCAGATAAAGCAAAGCTAGCACTTCACTGTAGTCTCAGTGCTCAGCACAAGTAGTAAATAGTATTCATGTGGAGGCTGATTCATTACTAACGGCAGGTATCGGCAGATGAGCGTCTGTATAGCGACGCTTAGAGCGATCGCTAGTAGACGCTGAAAACGGGTATCGGACGCTGTAATAGAGCGCCTCAGTCACTCTAGTAACCAGGCCCGCATTGATGAATGTGATGTATGTTGGACGCTCTAACATCAGTACAGCGCTGCAAGGAGCAAAAGGTAGCGACAGCTCAGTGCGACCAACTCTCAGCGCTCCACACCATACTTATCAAAAAACGACGAACACACAGCGTCAGCACTCTAAATCTGGCCGTAGCATAGAGCGCCAGACGCTGTGTGATTAAAGTCTGTTTTTGAACACTTATACACCAGTAACAAAGCGAAAACACATGGAATGACATTGTTTTAAAACTGTGACAATAACACTTTAGTGCTAGACCTGTAATGACAATTCTGCATAAAAATATAAAAAGTCAAAAAAGCGTTTGATGGCAGCCAGGAGAGGTCACACAATGATATGAGCAAAAAAAAATGATAAATGGCAAACACTGTATAAACACAAGCAAATAAACGGCCATTGAAATGAATGGGAGAGCGACACTGAGCGAAAGGTAATACCTGGCGCTCTGTAAGCTAGAGCGCCGGCGCTTTACGCTGAGTCGCCTGGGTTAATACATGTGACTCTTTATGGCGCTGTTAGAGGCTCTCACCAGATTCGCTTTCATAAATGTGGTTTTGCCTACAGTGCCCAGCATTCACTAAACGCTGCCTGTCGCTACGAGGCACTACCTGGCGCTATCCCTTCATGAATAACCCCCTTAGTGTGTGAGCACAGACCCAGGGACATGGAAGGACAACCAATACTTTAGTATGAGTAGCTCGGCCATGAAGAGGAGGGTCTGGACCCTGGCAGCCCTGCCCTGAGCTCTGAATTCTGAATGCTGCTCTGCTGCAGGTCACGCTATCACATTATAGGTTATGGGGGGGAAGACAAGCTGTAAGTTGTATAGAGCCTGGCCTCATAACCTATAATTAGGAGCGAACCCCCAAAGTTTAGGTGCGCAAGTTCAGCCAAACTTTGAATAAAAGTTGGGGTTCGGGGAACCGTACATGAACCCAGTCCTGATGAGAATCAATCAAATCAATGCAGAGCCAAACTTTGGGATGTGGCTGTGGCAGTGGGGCACAGAGTGTGCAGCAGGAAGTGCACTGCTGCGTGCTGGAAGTGTCCTCACTAATGGGGAGCTGTGGCCCCAGCCATGGACCATTTCAAACGCCACCACCGCCACTGACAGGAAGCGGATCGTGGGGCTCAGGTAAGTTTTACAGCAGTTTCGGCTGCTGCATCCTTTAGGTGAAGTGGGTTGATGGTCTGCTTTTCCCTGTTGGCCCGGACACCAAACTTAAACATGGACTGAAGTCTGTGCTCGAAATTGGGAACCCAAATTCACAAATTTTGGTACTTTGAAGCCCAGTGGCTTAACTAAATGTGAAGAGGCCTTGTTGTGAACACTAAATGGGGCCCCTTTTTCTGTCTTTGAAATTAATTGGATGCAGCTAGGCATACTAAAGACTGAAACAGCAGATACAAATGGTATCTTGCTGTGCCAAACTCTAACTTTTCCCGGGCAGCCAGGCATCTGGTGCCCTTCACCCACTGCTCAGCAAGACAGGGACTTGAGGTTGCTCTGACGGGTCTTCCTCAGATTTCTCAACAGTCCAGGTAATGCCGCTCTTGGCTCACCGGGGTTTGACAGTACCCAGCTTTCTCCGATGGCTACAGGGGCTAGATCTTAAATGGCCGCTCTGAACAGCCAATGCCAGCCTCTGCACTCCTGTCCACGTGGCCAGTCCTGGTAGGTGACACAGTGGACAAAAGTGTTACAATCTGGTAACAGGTTCCCACTACTGGTCACGATAACACAGTCCTCTCCCGGGGTGGTTCACTGGGTCTATCAGCACCTGCGGGTGCGTGGATCCTGGTGTCCTCCCAGGGAACTGACGCTTCCTGGATCTCCTTCAGTGGATGCCTCTCCCTGCACCTTGCCACCATCTCACTTCCACCATTTTATCCCCACACGTGCTTATAGCCATGCCTGAGCACACCCTCTGTCCATCACAATCATCTGGACATGCCCTATAAGGCAGAAACCTTTCCCACCGGTCTGAAGCCTTGTGTCTCTTCTTGCCCAGTTTACCTTCCCCGTAACTTTCCTGGCGTAATAAAAGGTTCTACTGAGATATTTTATTCCACTGCACATGGACCTCTGTCCAATCACTCCTTGCTCACTCATGCAGCCCTTTTCAGGGGTTCCAACTCATATGACCATTGTATCCTACCACCTCTATGCCATTTTGTAATCCAACGGCCGCGGTGGGGATAAGAAACCAAAGTCACTGTACATTAACAACTTTGAAAGTACAGTACCCATACATGTTAAGGCTCAATCCAAGCAGGTGGTAGGTCCTCATCAGAGTGATGAACAACTCCAGACACAGTGACTCTGGCCACTGCTTGATAAATGCTTGTTCCTGGACTGTCACCTCTACCAGCTCCTCGCCTCACCATCCTTGGCCCAATGGCAGCTCAATCCACTAAGTAAGAGTATGATCTCCAAGTCTCATGCCTGTTTAGTAAGGGTTCCTGGGTTGAGGGGAACACGTGAAAAAGAGCAACTGGGGAATTGGTGCCTCCCTGCCAACTAGGGGTTAACTTGACCCTGATTGGACTGTCCTCCAGCGTCCAGTGCAGTCCTCGACTGTTTTGCCTGGCAGCCGGCAGCTGATTAGCTGCAAGTCACTGCCAATTTACATACAGGGAAACAGAGGTCCCCCTTCTTTAGCATATGCCCCAAGGTGGAGTAATGACGGGCCCTGGTTGAGTAGAGATTGGGTGCACTGCTGCTCATGTTTTTTACGATCATTGGCAGCTCAGTGGCTGCGGTTCCTAACCCCATGCTCTGTTGACTGCATTCCATGGCACATGTGCAGGCCTTAGTCACATCCCCGCTGTAACTCTAGCTGAAAAGCCATGGTGGGGCTAGCAGTGTGCGCTTTATAGGGATACTTATTTATATAATATTTATAATATTTATATAATCACTTGTCAGTGATGGGGATTGAGGCAGCAATATGCCTGCACTCCCTTCCAGGTGGATCGGCGCAGCGCACGGCATGTCAAAGCTGATGATAAAATCATAAAAAAAACATCAAAAAAACACAGAGCCGAGCACCATTTTTGTATTTTGGGGGGGGGGGGGGGGGGTTGGGGACAAAAATATAAATAAAAAACAATGGGAATTGCATTGGAAAAACATGAAAGAAGGGACACATAATTGCATGGCCCAAATCACAAGTTTGCAGTGCAACACAAAAGTTCAAAAAATACTTCCAAAAACAATTATGGATGACAGCCCATGGATCCAGTGGCACATGTACCAGCCAAAAGTGGCCAAAATAATTATACTACCCTGGCGCATTGAAATGTATAGGATAGGGCCACATAGAGCAGGGTGAGCGCCTGGTCTTATCTGGTACTTTAGGGAACTCAGCAGCGACACTAATCCCATTTCCAACACTGTTGATAAATTGGACACTACCTGGCACTATCAGGAGCGCTCTGGCTTTTTGACTTGGGGGGGTTATTCATGAAGGTCTAGCGCCAGGTAGTGCTTCGTAGTGGCATGCAGCACCTGGTGAACGCTGGGCACTGTACGCAAAACTACATTTATGAAGGCGATTCTGGTGAGCGACTCTAACAGTGCCATGTAGCACACGATTCATCATTACAGGTGGCTCAGTGTATAGCGCCAGCGGTCTAGCTACCAGAGCTACAGGTATTACCTGTCGCTCTCCCATGCATTTCAGTGGACGTTTCTTTTATTCTCTTTAAACTGGGTTTTTTGTTTTTTTTCTCTCAAATAATTGTGCCACCTCTCCTGGCCTAGAAAAATTCATTTTGGAAAATGTTTTAGATTTTTTATTTTTTTTTTTTTTGCAGAATTGTATTTACAGGTCTGGCACTAAAATGTTAATGTCACAGTGTTCCAACAATGTCATTCCATGTGTTTTCGCTTTGTTACTGGTGGATATGTGGCCAAAAACAGACTATAATCACATAGCATCTGGTGCTCTATGCTACAGCGACCAGATTTAGAGGGCCGACGCTGTGTGTAGTTTTTTGTTAAATATGGTGTGGAGCACAGAGTGCCACTGAGTATTCGCTACCTCTTGCTACTCTAGCTCTGTACTGTTGTTAGATGTGGTGTAGGCTTGGCCGCTATTGTTCGGAACACCGCCTTGCGTTCGCTGTGGCAAATAGGGAAACAGTATTAATGCTTAAAAGTTAGGAGCCTATTATTACAGTAACTGAAGTGCATTCAGTGAAAGCTAATTTACAAAGATTATTTATAGTAAAATGAATGCAAAACATAGGTGTTAGTTATGATAGAAAGTACTGTATTTAAAATGCGTTCGCTGCGGCGTTCTCTCCTGTACATGTAGTGTAATATTTGCTCTGGTGTCAGTGTATTGTAAAGCATTTGTATTTTTTCATTGAAGTTTTATTGCGTTTATACAGTGTGACTGTTATAAAGTGTATTTTTAAGTTTTATGTTAATGTATATCCATTTTTCCTGTGCGGGACAATGGCGGCTGTTAGATGTGTCATTGCCATTTTTTCCGCCTCCTCCTCATCTTCCACTTCCGAGGATCATCCTGTTCCTAAGAAGAGTTAGCGTCTGTACCCAAGAAGTTTTTAATGCTTTGTTGTTTTTAATTGTGTTCTTGTGTGTGGCCCTTCTTTAAAAGTCTTTATGTTATGTTTGACATGTTATGGCTTTGATGTTAATATAGGATGTATGTGTCATGGATTTTGAATCTGGCCTATCCCATTAGTGCGACATTGTGGAGGTGGTCAAGGCAACGGTGGACTGGTGCTTCAAGACAAAGGCTAACCTTCATAGGTGATTGGACTTTAAGGGCTGGGCCTACGCCAATGTGTATAGTTTGTATGAAACTTATGCTTCCGGTAAGTGAACTACAAATACACACTATTATTATTTTTTTTTGTTTTGGTTTAAACACACACAGCCTCCTCCCCTGCCCAAGCAAGTGAAGGCAGTTTTTTCCCGCATGATACTCCGTAGCCCATTATTAAGTAGTGGAGGCTCCCTCTCGGCAGAATACAATTGTGGACCCAGGGCAGTAAGGGGATGAAGATGTAGATGGGCCAGTAGAGTGTGCTGTTGTTCTGCAGCCAGTGTTGATGCTCAGCTCCTTTGAGTGGCACACTCTAACTACCACTGGGGCCACTCTCAAGTGTGTATTCCCAGTGTGGAGTAGAATAGGCACTCCTCCACACTCCCTGAAGGATCGTGGAGTTTTGATGTGCTACGTCAAATTGCCAGAGTATAGGCACCCCTGCTTTTCCTCAGAGCACTCCCTGCCAACAGCACCTCACTTCATCCCCTGTTGATTGTTCCTCATAGATTGAGGAATCTTGCACCCCAGCATCTCCTCATATGTGCGATATTTGCTCTTTGGAGCCTGCTTTTTCCCACTATCCACCAAAAGGTCAGACTCCATATTTTTTATAAGGGCCCTTCTTAATGTGTAGAAGGGTTTTTTGCAGGCTAACCCTGTGCGTGGATATTGAGCTGAGCTTTTAAGCTCCTCCGCAATGGCATCCCACAACTTGCTCCTTTCTTGTTTGCCAAAGCCCTGACTTGGTGGCCCAAATAACATAGGCCACTTTGCCAGGGTCTGCTTCACAAGAGTATTGTTATCCGCCAAATTAATCTCTGGCTCCCTCTTTGCAAAGGGACATTTAGCCTGTGGTTAAGCACCACCAACAGGCTGCATCCTCTTGCTGCAAGGAGGTCTGTGGGCACCACACAGCCCACTGGTACTGGGGGCCCCAGGGGACCCACCAGGCCCAGACAGATTTCCAGGATTTTGCTCCATTCCGTAGCTGCAAACACCAACCCCAACCACAAACAGAATGAGGCATGCAAACTACAGAATGGCAACAATTGATGTAGGTGTGGAGGAATTTTATGTGCTAGTTGAACCAATCACAAGCAGGGCATGCTAATTTAATCTAACATTCAATACAGGTGTGTGTAGTTTTTTAAGCTTTCAATACCAAAACATTAATCTATTACACATGCTTCATCTAATTTGCTTCATTAACTATAGAGTACTTACACTTGAAATCATATGGGAACACACTCACAAACGCTGAAAAGAAATGGCTATTTGAATTGAATTGTTTCAGATAACCTTGGTATGGTGGTGCCCTAGCATTATGTAAGTTATGGTAAATGCACATTTACACTGTAACTGTTACACTAGGCATTTCCAGCACACCTGCGTAGCGTTAGACAATTACATTCCAGAATCCACGCTGAAACATGTGTACGTGGCTGTATAGCGTTGGATGCATTCCAATAAGTTAAGTATAAATAGGGCTTTATGTGTGTAATTTCTCATCTTTGTACGCTGTGGCAAAGGCTGTAGTGTAATTCTGATGTGCATATTTGATTTGAGGCAGGCAGACCCAGTCTGTGTGTCAGTACTACTGTCTGTGGATGTGTTTGGGCTCTCTGACTTCAGTGCTGTTTCTCTCTGAACTTCAATTTTGTGGCATCTGCAAATATTGTGTAGGACACAGAAAGTGAGGATTGTAAAAGTGAAATTCTTTTAAGTTTTGGTTGATTGGTTGTGTGTGTGAGTTTGATGGTTATTTTATTTGGTGAGTGTATGAGCTATGGCGAGTTGTGGTGATGAAGAGTTTGGTGTTATGTTTGGTGTGTGGATGTGTTGTAGTGCCAGCACAGAGGAAGAGCAGGAGCCAAGGTAAGCAAGTGCTGTGAGAGTATGGGCACCCAGATCTTTTGGCATCCACCTCTCTGTATGGGATCTAAGTGACAAGCAGATGAGAAGCAGATTTCGTCTGAATCGTGCAGCACTTAGACCAGATAAAGGGAAAAATCAAACCCACCCACTCTATCCCTGCCATTGTGCGCCTGTGTGCCTCACTTAACATACTGGCACGGGGTAATTTCCAGGCCACTGCAGCACTCCTCAGCGGTAACAGCCAGGCTACCATGAGCCACATATTCCATCAGGTAGTCCTGGAAATATTTAAATTTCCGTGCCTTCTTGGCTGCAAATAAACATACTGCTTCCTTCAGGTGTACTGTTTGGGCTAGTTCATATTCAATTGATATTGTTGCCAGGCCCACCAATCTTTCTTTTTTTTTTTTTAAACAAACTTTATTTATTAGAGTTATCATATTGTACAAAGCGCCCAATCAGGCGAAAGACAAAAAGAACAAGGAAAAGCATACATCATAAAGTATACAGCTTAGTACTTATAACCTATGACATGCGGCCAATGCCCTCCTGTGTAGGACACAGCAGCCACCCATCTCAAGTATACAATGTCATATACAAAAATACAGCATCTACAGATTTACAGGTAACCTTGTTCTGAGGCGAGTAAATTGCAAGTAAGCATTACATGTCCCCTGTTGGATGAAGGGGAAGACTCCCCTTACTATTCACATTATCGGTCCGGGGCTCGCTGTTGCCACAACTCCACATCTGCAAAAAGTGCTCAATTCTTAGGCGTCCTGTAGTGCCAACCGACTTCTGTGGCTACTGTGTCCCGTCCCCCCCCCCCCCCCGCCCCCCACCCAGCTCATGGACCGGAGTGGAGCCCGAGGAGGAAGGGAAAGAGGGGCCCATAACTTAGCAGTGGGTAGGGGATTTGAAAGGGGTAAAGGAAGAACACCGGGAACCCCAACCCAACGACACAGAGGTGTCCGATAATCTTCTAGGTGGCAGGGGGGCAACGGGAAAGGGAGAAAAAGAGGGGGAGGGCCAGGAGTCAACAAGAACGGGTGGGTGAAGGAAAGATAGGCCTAGATAGATTGGGAGTGGGTAGGGAGAGAAAGAAAAAGAAGAAGAAGAGGGGGGGGAGGGAGAACTAGCACCCACCTCCTAAATTTCGGCATCATCACTACGCTCTTCATGAGCTGCAGGTCACCTCATCAAACCAGGCTAATCCCCAGTGATCTGCAGAGCCTCTACGATCTCCCCCATACGTCTCCCCGAGCTAGAGAGTCTCAGGTCCCCCAGGAACTCAACGTGCCATCACGCCTAAGGCACGGATCACCATGTCAAGGTTCAACAGCCTCCCTATAAGCCTCCGAGTTCTTGAATATATCCCAAATGGTCCATGTCTTTCTAAAGTGTTCCAATCTATCCTGTTTTGTTAGAAGAATCTCCTCCATCTCCTCTATGTGGTCCACCTGGCTGAACCAGTCCCTAAGCGAGGGGGTTCTCTCAGTTTTCCAATTCCTGGGGATCAGGACTCTAGCAGCGTTCATAAGGTGTATCCCCAGTGGGCTCACTCCTCCTATCCCCTTCCCATCAGCCGACCAATTCAGTAAATACCCAGCTGGGCCCCACTCCAAGGAATCACCCAAAATCTTCCCTGTGACCTCATGCACATTCTCCCAGAAGGTAGCAATTTTAGGGCATGACCACCATACATGAATAAACGTGGCCCCCCGAGAGCCACATCTCCAACATTGATCTGGGACCTCTGGGAATATCCTATGGAGACCTGCAGGAGTTCTATACCAGCGAGTGGCAATTTTATAGTTAGTTTCCTGTAGGGAGCTATTAGCCACCCCTTTATGCAGCCCCTTGTAGATCGCTTCCCAGTCATCTGGTGTAAGCTCCAAATCCAGGTCTTTATGCCACCTATCTTCCCATGGTCTCCTGGCTGCTGGCCTTGCCTCCCCTATCACAGAATAAGCCCATGACAATAGGTGATCAGTTGGACCATCCCCTAGGCATGCTCTCTCCACTGCAGATGGGGTTCTCTCTCCTACTCTCTTGAGTTCTCCACTTCCAGCAAAGTGGCGCATTTGGAAGTACGAGAAGGTGGGAATCGCCCCCCCCCCAATTTTCCTGTAGATCCCTTCTATCCAAAAATCTACCCTTATCATAGAGATTGTAGACCCTGGGATCCTGCATTTTGCTACACTGTGCCAAAAAGCCACCCTCCACTCCTGGGGGGAAAGCTGGGTTGTGCTTGATCGGGGTTAATGGGCCTGGTATTGAAAGCAGGTCTGGATGCTGTTTCCCCAATAGTCTAACCTTCCGCAATGTCTCCCCTATCAACGGATGAGTCTCAACAGTGTCCTGGACATCTCTCTTTGCTAAGAAGCAGAGGTCCTTCAGTTTCTGTTTGCCCACCTCATCCTCCACTCTGACCCAGTCTTTCTGGGAGTGATTAAGATGCCAGTCCAAGAATCTGCCTAGGTGGACCGCTCTGACATAACTTTCAACACAGGGGAGGCCTGCGCCACCTCTCCCCCTGCTACAAATCAAAATCTCTCTCTTAATCCTGGCAGGTGTCTTGTGCCACACAAACTCCCTAAAAGCCTTATTCAGAGTTTTAATAAACTGTAGGGGTATTTTTACCGGGAGACACTGGAGGAGGTACAAAATCCTGGGTAGAACATTCATTTTCAGGACTGCTATTCTACCAAACCAAGACAATTTTAACCTATTCCAGATTTCCAGGTCTTTCTTCAGCTGAGTCCCCAGGGGGGCATAGTTTAGCTGAAAGAGCCTACTCAGTTCTCTGGGGAGCTGTATCCCTAAGTATGTTATGCTGTGCTCCTGCCAGGCGAATGGGAAGGCCCCTCTCAGAGCATCAGCTTCCAATTTGGGCAAAGAAATATTCATGGCCGAGGATTTATTGTAGTTGATTTTCAAATTGGAGATGGTGCCGAATATAGTTAGTTCCTGTAAAAGTGATGGAATCGAGATCCTAGGAGACTCAATGAAAAAAAGCATATCGTCAGCATATGCTGCTACTTTCCTTTCCTGCTCCCCAATCTTGATTCCCCTGATCCCTGAGTTCAAGTTTACCTTTCTAAGAAAGGGTTCCAGTGATATTGCAAAAATCAGGGGGGACAGTGGGCACCCTTGACGCGTCCCATTTCTTATATCAAAACTTTGGGAGGATATACCATTAACCCTGACTTTTGCAACTGGACCAGAGTAGAGGGCCAAGACCCTATTAAGGGTTGCCTCCCCTAGGCCTATATGTGCCAGAACTACTCTTATCCAGTCCCACCTAACCCGATCAAACGCCTTTTCGGCATCTGTTGAGAGTAGCATAGCCTGGCATCCATGATTTGTGGCCCACCAGTGCACATCTATGGCCTTAATTACATTGTCCCTAGCTTCCCGTGAAGGGATGAAGCCCACCTGATCCTGTGAGACCAAGTTAGGCATAAGTTTGGAGAGTCTAGTGGCCAAGGCCTTAGCAAAGATTTTCAAATCAACGTTTAATAAGGCTATTGGTCTATAGTTTCTGCAATCTGTAGCTTCCTTCCCAGCCTTAGGAATGACAGTAATCTGGGCCTCCAGGGCTGAGGGAGGCAGAACCCCAGTCTCAGCCGTCGTATCAAAGGCTTTGGCTAAGTGTGTCAGGAGTTGCGGAGAGAATGACTTGTAATATTGACTTGTAAAGCCGTCTGGCCCCGGTGCTTTTCCAGGTTTCAGGCCCTTCACTACTTCTTGGAGCTCCAAAGCTGTGATTGGGGCTTCCAGTGAAGCAATCGCTTCCTCTGTCAGGCATGGCATTCCAGAATCCTTCACGTAAGACAGCATCTTAGCTTGAAGGGTCTCCCCTTGCCCCTGGCTTGGTAAGTTATACAATGTAGTGTAGTAAGCTCGAAATTGCTCTGCAATATCCTTGTCCCTCTGGTGGAGTGTACCCTTGCTATCTCTTATCCCTTCTATCCTATTCCTCTCACCTCTGGGATTCAAAGCCCTAGCCAGTAGGTATCCCGGTCTATTTCCCAGCTCATAGTATAGACCACTCCTGTAAGTAAATGATCTTCTGGCTGCTCTTTCCATTAAATCCTTAAGTTCCTTCCTTTTCCCCTCGAGTTCCTGGAGGTGAGCCTCCAGCAAGGATTTTTTATGTTTGGCTTCTAACAATGTCACTTGCCTAATCAAGTCGTCTAGTTTGGCCCCTCTCTCCTTTTTGAGTCTCGTCCCTTCCTGAATTAAAATGCCTCTGATTGTGCACTTATGGGCCTCCCAGACTGTCAGTGGACTCACATCTTCCGATATGTTTTCCCTAAAGAAATATAACAGGCTCTCCCTGACCCTATCCACTACCCTGCTATCCTTTAGAATCCCCCCGTTTAACCGCCAGTGCCACTCCTTCTGCACCCCCCCGGGAAATTCCAGACACATAGTTACTGGAGCGTGGTCTGAAATGGAGGAACATCCAATTTCGACCGATTTTAACTTATCTAAATCTCTTTGAGACAGGAATAGGTAATCTATCCTTGAATATTTGCCATGGATGGGGGAATAGAACGTGTAGTCTTTCCCGGTGGGGTGCAGCAATCTCCATGTATCTACTGCTTGCGTATTTGAAAGGGAGCTTTTAATCTGTTTTAGGGCTCTATAAGTGATAGTTGATTTGGCATCTGACGTGTCCACCAAAGGATTTAGTGCACAATTCAGGTCCCCCCCCAGAATCAAAATGCCCTCCTGAAACCTTCTCAATTTTTTCAGCGTTGCTAACATGAATCCCTTTTGACCCTTGTTTGGTGCATAAATATTGGCGACAGTAACCAGCTTCCCCGATGGTAATCTGCCCTTCAAGAATATATATCGTCCTTCTGTGTCCATGCTTTCGTCAGACACAGATAGCTGAAGTGATTTAGCCAGCAAAATTGAGACCCCTTTTGTTTTAGATATTGGTGAGGGGGCACAGTAATGACTATTATAATTCTTATCCCCCAGCTTTGGCACCTTGTCTTTCTGGAAATGGGTCTCCTGGATCAGGGCAATCTGGATCCTCTGTCTCTTAAGGTCTCTTAGCAGGGAGTGCCTTTTCTGTGGTATATTTAGGCCTCTAGCATTAATGGACATAACATTAATTTTAAGCTGATTGTTCATCTTCCTCCCCCTAATGTTCCTAAGGCTAAGGTCTAATTTCCAACCTCCGGTCTCCCTCCCCCACCTATAGAAAAAAGTTAGAGCAGGAAGGGATAGGCTGAACAGTAAGGGATTAACAGCTCAAGAGAAGAGGTGTACAGTTAGGAAGAGATCTGAGGTTGACAAGCGCTGAGTAAGACTAGCACCTGAGAAGCTTCCCCCGCCAGGCCCCCGAAAGGAAAGGGAGAGGAGAAAATAAAAAGAGAAGGATAGAGGAACAACAACAAAGGTGGAACGGAAAATCAACTATATTACAAAATTACAACCAACTCACCTGACCTTCAGATAAGATCTTTTAATTGGAAAGGAACTAATCAGGAGTGGAGCACCAGCGTCTCCGAAGGGCCACTCCCCTCACCCTCTCCTGGAGGTGGTATTATACTCACCGTCCTGTGAGAGGCAAAACCCCAGCTCTTGGGATCTTGTAGGTTCCTTTAATGAGACAAGGGCGATGTTAGTGGAAACGGGCAGGATCAGAACAGGCAACAGCGGGCCCCCGAGCAAAGCCTTGGAAGTAGCCTTGTAAAGTGTAATCTGAACCAAGAAAAGTAGTAAATATTGTAAACTGTAAAACTATAATACTGTTAAGCAACATTTCGTGACGGGTCACCCCGATCCCAGGTCTCCATACCCCCCCAGCCGACCCGCACTAAACAGCAACCCCGGGGTCCACCTTCTCATTGGTCTCACAGTGTAAAGGCGGGTCCTGCCCACCATGTTGTTCTGCGGTATGCATGTCTGAATTTCCAATACCAAGCCGCTCTAGGTTGGATCCCCCGATTCATCTTAGCATTATTTTATTTTATTCTATTTTATTTTATTCTAGTCCTTGACCTCATGCTTCCCATGCCATATAGGCCTAACATTCCAGGAATGACATGGCTTCTAAAAAAAGAAAAAACTTCTTAAAATGGGACACCAGCTAATTAGTATGTCAAGGCCGCCTCCCTACTAGCCCCTCTCCCGTCAGCGCCGCATGAGCGGGATGTTTTCAGCTTCAGGCGGCCCCCTCCCCAGTCACAGCAATTTCACCTGTGCCTGATTTCTTACATGCAATCTTAGGCGCGCCCGCTCCCGCCGCCTCGCCGACCGCCAACCGCTCCCCCCTCGCCACCGCGGAGCTAAATGCATTGGTTGGATGTCAGCCAGGCAGAGCGAGAGGACACTCAATTTCTAGTCCAGCAAAAAGACCCCGTGTATCGTCCGATGGAGTTCCCCCCATCTCAGTAGCGCACAGCCTGGGTGGTCCGCTCCCCTCAGTCAGCGCTTAAGCCAGCCTCGCAGAGATTGGAGCGCCACCCCCTGGGCACAGAGGAGCCATCCATCGCACACCACACTCGGCTTAGGAGCCCCTCTCATGAACTTTGACCCAGGTGCAACAGGTGTAAAGAGAGAGCGAGAGGACGGCCCAGGGCCCATCTTAACTTCTGTCAGTTAACCCACAATTCCAAATATCTTATCAGCATAAAAAATATTTTTAGATTAGGATGCGCTCTGCTCATATAGCATCTTTATAACAATAAAAGAAGGCTGCCCCCTCCAGGGACCTCCCCACCGCCAACCAAGCGTGAGAAGCAGGCTCCAAGAGGAGGGCATCCAAACTCAGTCTGCCATATTAGGAAACTTTCAAGTGCTCGTGAAGATGAAAACCATAACAATAGCAATAACAGTAACCCCTCTGGCCCGTCCCTCCCGCCCCTGATGTGCTGAGGCCAAGCCCCTGCCACAGATTTCAGGGAATCAGAGAGTGGGGCTCCCGACCCTCCGCAACGCTAACCCAAATAAAGCCTACCTAGAGAGCATATGCAATATCATCCAAACTCAGCATGAAATCGCCTACCGCGTCGCTGATATCCAACTGCGCCCTCGCCGCGGTTGCGGAATGGGATGCGCTAGTCAAATGTCAGCAAGGCGTGTTAAGAGAGCAAACATCACCGTATTGCATGTGGTGTAGGCCACTTAGGTGACCCAGATCAGGGCTCTAGAATGTCACCCCTCTCCAAGTCTGCGCCGAGGCGTTCTCAGTCTCTGCCTTCCTGCCGTTGCCCACGGTTGATTCGGTCTGCGATGCCACTGGGGGAGTGTGCCGGGGAGGTTCTCTTTGGGGACTCCCCCCGTGTTCCTGGTCCAGAAGAGACTGTCAATAAGTCCGGTATCGCGAAGTCAGCAAACCAGTCAGGGACTGAAACCAGAGGGAGATGGAGGGAGCTACAAAAATCTGCCAAGTCTCCAGGGACACGCAGTGTGCCAGTTTTCCCGTTCACTGTAGCGGAGAGGGCAAAAGGGAATCTCCAGCGATAGGGAATGCCTCGTTCCCGCAGTAGCGATGTGAGTGGTCTCAGGGCCCTTCGATGTTGTAAGGTTATGCCCGAAAGATCTTGAAAAATCTGTATCTCATCATTGTTAAACTGGATCGTGTCCCGTGCTCTGGCCTTGGCTATGATCTCCTCTTTCAGGACAAAGCTTTGCAGGCAACAGACAATGTCCCTGGGATTCGTGTCACCCAGATTCCTCGGGCGCAATGCTCTGTGAGCTCGAACTAGCTCAATAGGGGTATCGGGAGGGCGTTCGAGGAGGGCGTTGAAGATAGATAGTAGTGCGCTTCCAATCTGATCCTGCCCTACTGTTTCTGGGACCCCTCTCACTCGAATGTTGCACCTCCTATTTCTGTTATCTAGGTCTTCTAGGTGCCTGTGCACATTGAGCATATAATGGTTGTGCGCTGTGACGACTTCACTCACCAACCGCAAACTGCGTTTAGTGCGTTCCTCCTCTCTAGTTCTTCTCTCTCGGAGGGGGCCACACTCGCTCTATCTGGTGAGCTGTCCGGCGAGAGTGAGACATGCGCCGACCAGCGTCGTCCGGCCTCTGCGATTTGAACATGTCCTGTACACTCCTGGAGCTCCCGCTCAGGGCCTGGGGTACCCTCGGAGTCTTTCCTGTCGACCCCGACCTGTTGCTCTTCCCCATGGTCGGCTGGGGATGCGAAATGCAATGCTATCGGGGGTCTCCGCCACGAGCTCCGCTCTCAGGCTGCCATCTTGCCCGCCGGTCAAGCCACGCCCCCCCACCAATCTTTCTTGCGTCATTGTGGAGCGTAGGTAAGTTTTTATTAGCTTCAGCTTTGAAAAGCTTTGCTCTCCATTTGCAGTGGTTACAGGGAGTGTTAGCAGTATATGCAGAGCAATGAGGGCATTTGGAAAGAGGGAAATCAACTGGTTTGTACAGATATCCTGGAAAGGGATGCCCCAAGGTCACTCGATCAGCCTGCCCTGGCGGATGGTCCACTCTACACCCCCCCCCCTAATTTAACCCCCCTAATTTAACCCCCACGGGCGGTAAGACCTATCTTAAGGTTGGCAAATTTGGAGGTGCTCCCCCACTCGCGTGTACATCTGATGGAGCGCCTGCCGAGACCACGCCCCCAACTCTGGCATTTAGCTGACACGCCGCTCCTGTCATAGGAAGGAGACAGGTGGCAGCTGCCAGCAGGGGAGGGGTGGAGCTGGAAGGGGCGGAGCTGGGCTGGGCAAGGTGGAGCTGGGCTGGGCGAGCTGGGCGGAGGCGGATCTGGAATGAGCTGGGGGAGGCAGAGGCGGAGCTGGAATGGGCTGGGGGAGGAGGAGCTGAGCTGAGCTGGGGATAGCGCGCACAGTTGCGTAGAGGCAAAGAGCAGAAAGTGGGGGGAGTAATAGAGGGATTGCCGCCCTCCCTGCATCGGCGGCCAAGAAGGAGGCATCACTACATGCAAGATGATTTTTTTTTATTTAATGGTTGCGGTGCCTAGTGGCAAATACGGCCCTGGCCGCAGTCACGCTGTTCTTGCCCGCTGCTGCCGCCCACCTCCGCCGCCAAATATGTTCCTGCCACGCCCAGCAAAGTGCCGCCCCCCTTAAAGTGCCGCCTGGGACCATGGACCCACCGGGACCCATGGTAAGACCGACCCTGCCTTAAGAGCAGAATGAAAACATGACTATGTTATATATACAAACTAGATTAAGGTCATAATCAACTGTAGTTAAAATGAAATTAATTAATAATTAACCAATTAAAAATGACACAGGCACATATGGGGAAACATATATACTACGGTCAAAAATAACATATAACACTTTTGTCTCCCTTACAGGTACCATAAAGATACTTTGGATTTTGTCAAGGTGGTCACCTATTTTTTGCAAAAAATCTAAATTTTTATTTTCTAAATAACCAAAAAAATAAAATATTATTAGATATACAACTCTGGTGACATTAAAGTTGTTTTAAAAAAAAAAATGCTGCAGATAGTTTAAAAAAACCACTACAGCATTGGAATGCTCAGGCGCTGCATTGAATGAGGATGAGCGCCTCTACAGTGCCTTTACAGCGACTCACATACATCACATTTATCATTGGTAAACTTATTACTACAGCGTCCCGTCAGTGCATGAGTCGCTCTGTTACAACGCCCAATACCCGCTTACAGCATATACTAATGGTCGCTATAAGCGCTGCTATACAGGCGCTCATCTGCCGATACCTGGCGTTAGCAATGAATAAGCCTCCACATCAATATACCTTTTGTACTGGGACCTGACACTCATCTGACACTACGTGGTCGGGCAGGCTGATTTATCACTAACGCCAGGTAGTGACATATGAGCGTCTGTAGCAGGCATTTTCAGAGCGCCCGCTAGTAGTCACTGTGCTCAGCCGTGGGTCGCTACTTCATAGCGACTCAGTCGCTGTCCAGTAATGTTGAATACATTGTGAGGAGTCACTATTTGACCAGTACAGCACTGTATGGGAGTGCATGGTAGCGACTGCTCATAGCGACCGACTCACACCATATTCAGCAAAAAAACAGCCTCACAAATCTCTGGCTCTGAAACATGCTTGTTTGAAGCCCAGAGCACCGGAGGCTGTGTGTTTAAAGTCTGTTTTTCAGCATCTTTCCACTAGTAACAAAGCGAAAACATATGAAATTACATTGTAGCAACATTGTAACATGAACACTTTAATGGCAGACCTGTAATGTCATTTCTGAAGAAATATATAAAAAATAAAAAAAATTTGAAAAAACTGCTCATTCAATGCCAGGAGGGGTCACAGAATTATTTGAGATTTAAAAAAAAAAAAAACACAGTTTAAAGTGGACCAACACCCAGGGGTGATCGGCCCGGGAATCTATAAGATTCCCGGGCCGATCACCTCACTTACCGCGGGACATCCGAGATCGGGATGTCCCGCGGGGTGAAACCCCCCCAAAAAACCCCAAACTCCTTACCTGATCCGCCGCCGCTTCCGCCGCCACCGCCTCCCGCGCGCCCCTCTAGACGCGCGCGTGCCCGCGCCGTCCATGTCTGAATGGCCGGCGCGGGTGCGCGCACGCCGAGAGTGACGCGCGGGAGGCGGCGGCGGACGCGCTGTCTTAGACGCCGCTGTCACCCGCTTGGACGTCGGCGGGGATTGGTAGGCGCGGTCACGTGGGAGCCGGGAGAGGTGAGTTGTTTGGGGTTTCTGGGGAGTTTCAGAGAGCGGGACACCCCCGATCGGGGTGCCCCGCCGAAGTGGACCAAAACCCAGGATAGTCAAAATCCTGGGTGTTGGTCCACTTTAAAGAGAAGAAAAGAATCGTCCATTGAAATGTATGGCAGAGCGTCAGGTAGCGAGAGGTCATACCTGGCGCTGTGCAAGGCTGAACGCTGGCGCTGTTCGCCGAGGCTGGGAAAATGATGAATCAGACGCTACATGGTGCTATCCCAGTCGCTAAACAGATTCTGCTTGATAAATGTGCAATTGCGTGCGGGGTCCGGCGTTCACCAGTTGCTACCTGTCGCTACCACTCATTAACCAGCCACTACCTGATGCTATCCCTTCATGAATAAGGCCCTTAGTATTTCTTGAATAAATTCCCTTGCTTTCCTAGCTCATTTGATGTCAGGTCAGCTAAGGAAGCTATGAAAGCACAAGTCCTGACTGGCCAGCAGCCTGCACATACTCTGTGGAATCGTCAGAAGGATATTTCTATGGATGATCCCTAGGAAAAAACACAGCGGGACATCGCAAATACCCCACCAGATAGCATAAACACCCAGGTAAACATAGTGAAAGGGCTAGTACATTTATGTAAAGTAGCTACCATGATTCAAGCAGGGCTGTAGTTATAATTGTCAAACATTGAATCCTGCCTTAAAATAAACAACAATTATAATTTTTATTAAATGCAGCCCTTTAAAACAGTGCTTGATACATTATGATGGGGTCTTACTGAAAATTCACCTCTGATCATCCACATTTTTTGTTTTTTTATTATTGCTATGCTCTACCAGAGACATGATTTTTTTTTTTATATATACAATGGCGTCTGCTGTTACGGCTGCCAGCCAATGCTAACTTAATTTAGAAGTTTAATCATATGCAAGATGTTTTCTTACTGTATATTGTTTGGCCAAAGGTTTAAAAATGTTATTTCGTTTTGACAGTTTACATGAATTGTGGCAGATATTATATAATAATTGTGAATATATAAATGCATGAATACAAACATTTTAGTTGTGCCCGAAACTTCCTCGCAGAAGGTAAGTATATATAATATATATATTTATCAGTATAGAGAAAGAATCTAACTATATATTAAGAAAATGTATTGTGCATCTTCCAGTTTCACCCAGTGCATGCTTTGTATTAAATAGCATCTAAGAGAGAACCTTTCTCACTTAATACACAAAAGCGGGAAATAAAGAAAAGTTTTCTTCTGTTTGGGTTGATACAGTATTTTATAAGTTTGGAAGTAACAGTAGCCTATAAGGAATCAAAACATATTTGGAGAAGCTTGTTTTTAATGTGTTTGTATTTACTATAGGAAACTGTTATTCTGTAACCTCTTAAACAAAATATCTATTCCAATAAAAAATAAACTGGCATCTCTTCTGTAGAACCTCCTCATTACATCTGTTTTTTTAAATAGAATAAAACTATTTTTATTTTACTTTATTGTGCTCCTTGTGAGAAAGTCTCATATTAGCCTCTCCAGAAAAAGAAATCATCTGGAAATGTGGATCATTTCTAAAGTGTTGCTGTAAATTTTGAATCCATTCTAATATACACTAATACTTGCAAAACATTATCAATATTATTTTTACTAATTATTAATTTTATTAATATTTCTATCATATGCTGAAAGGATACCATTTACAATAGGACCTTTATAGTTGTATCATCGGTATTGTACATGCTTGTTTAGGTATTTTTATAAATAGTTCTCAGAAAACTAATTTGTATAATCTATCAGATCTGTTTAGGACGAAATCTGGTCACTTGGTTTTTGTTGTTACTTGGTAACAAGTAAGTCCGAGCATACTTTATTTATAATATTATTGTATTATACAATTTGCTTTAAAATGTTAATCTTGTTTTAATTTGTGTTTATATATTTGTGAAATATAGACCGATGGACTGATAGATGAAAGCCTTTTTAGTTTTGTCGGAACTCAGACTAAAATATTAAATTCTTTTTTTAAAGATAGATTGTGAAGCTTTAAGAAATTAGTTACTGTAGAGCATGGATGCACAACCTGCGCCCGGGGGCTGCATGTGGACCACACTGCTCTCACTTGTGCCCCCAGCACCCCTAAGGAGTTAGCGAGCATAGCTTTCCTTGCAAGTGGCTGACCACTAGAGAGCAATGTGTCTGTAATTTTCTAAGCAGAAAGTGGGTCTCAGACAAACTTCTCTGTAGAGGTGGGTGACACACGTGCTAATGGAGTGCTGTTTGTGCTGGCTGTGCCTGGAGATGCCCAAGTAGACTCATCCCAGCTCACCTCTGCCCAGCTCAACTTTGCCTAACCTTTTCCTCCTTGTCACATCTTACCTCCATTCCGCTCACCTGTTCCTATCTCTATCCACCTCACCTCTATCCATCACTTCTCTTATTATCTCACCTCTGCTCATCACACCTCTGCTCAACTCTTCCTGACTGAGCTCTGCCCAGCTCACCTCTTCCTGTCTCACCTAGCTCAATTTTCCTCTCCCTGCCTTACCTCCATCCGCTCCTTCCCACCCACCTTTTCCTATGTCCCCTCTACCCACCTCACATCTGTCCATTGCTTCTCTTACCATCTCCCTTCTGCCCACCTCGCCTCGACTCACCTCTGCCTGCCTCTAGCTACCTGTGCCTACCTCTTTCCACATAACTCTGCTGAAATGACCTTTCCCTGCATTGCATTTGCCCACTCCTTCTTACCTCTACTCACCTCTGGTAACCTTACAGCTTCCACTTCATTTCACCTCACCTCTTCCTGCCACCTCTGCTCACCTTTGCATAAACATAAAGGCACTCGCAGCTTAAATCTGTCTGAGGCCCCTTGAAGTGGAACATTACGACAATGTGGCCCCTAGACCAAAAAACAGTGCACCCCTGCTGTAAAGTAATGAGATAGATAGATAGATAGATAGAGAGATAGATAGATAGATAGATAGATAGATAGATAGATAGATAGATAGATAGATAGATAGAGAGATATAGATAGATAGATAGATAGATAGATAGATAGATAGATAAGAGGAACCTAATATGGGGAAGCAAGGTAAATACTGTAGATACCTTGTAACATAATATGTCAGGCTGAAATGAGACTTAAGTCCATCCAGTTCAGTCTGTTTTTTTAAAGGAAATCTCCTTTCAATGGTCTAGTAGCCATAGTCGGTAATTAGAGATGGGCGAACCCGAACTTTGTACCTAACGTTGCCTGTTTGGGTTCCCAAATCTGAACACGGAGTTCGCCATCTGTGCCTGAACACGAAAAAGCTGGTTGATGGGCTGCTGCTGAGGAAGCTGGTGCAACTTACCTCTGCCTGTACCTCTTTTCTCAGAGCGGCTAGGTAGCATCGGCAGTGGCATTAGAAACTGGCTCCAGTCGGGGCTACAAAAAGATGGTCATTGGCTCCCATGAGTGAGAACACCCCTAGTACTGGCACTAGAAGTGTCCTTACTCATGGGAGCTGGTAGGCATCTTTCTGTAGCCCCAACTGGGGCCAGTTTCAAAAGCTTCTGCTGCACTTACAGAGGAGGATCGCGCAGAGGTGCTGCACACTCTGCATATTGGGCTTGGCTGCTATTGGCCGCAGGGTAATGAGATGTTGTGGATACATGGGGATTGTTTCCAAAAGAATTGTCATTTTCAGGACAGATAGGTAGGGAAAGGAGGCTGCTGGAGTGAGGGACAGTGAGGAAGAGAGAAAACTTTTTAGTGTACCTAGGTGGGGAGAGTGGGCGGCGTCAGTGAGTAAGCTAGGGAGGGACATAGAAGCACATCTGCCTTTTGTCCTTATTGTATTTTGAGTAAAAGCAGCAGCTGTGTGTGGCCAATCTGATCTGATGTAATACAACTGTACCCAATCTGTGGCCAATTTGATCTGATTTAATACAACTGCGGCCAATCTGATGATGTAATCTGAACTGTGCCCAATCTGTGGCCAATATGATCTGATTAAATACAACTGTGGTTAATATGATGTGATTTATTACAACGGTGGCCAATCTGATCTGATGTAATACAACTATGCCAAATCTCATCTGTTTCCAATCTGTGGCCAATCTGATCTGTGCCCAATCTGTGACCCGTCTGATCTGATAAAATACAACTGGGCCCAATCTGTTCCCAATCTGTGGTCAATCTAAACTTTGCCCATTCTGTGGCCAGTCTGATCTGGTTTAACCCTTTAAGTGCCAGCCTACCTGGAGTTTTTGTCACACTCTGTTGCCAGACCATTTTGCACTATTTTGTGCTCCCCGTGTTCAAATGTGATTTTTGAAGGGATTTCCAGGAATTTCCCAGGAAAATTATATATTGTTTTTTTCAGCAGAGTCTGGGATTTAACATGAAATGTCTTGTTTGTAATTTTTAGGTGTATTCTCAATATTTTTTGGTGAAATATGTGCAAAAAAATAAAAAAAAATTTTTTTTACAATTTGTAGTGTTTTTTTGTCAATAAAATCTTATTGCGTGTGAAATCCCAATTTCTCCCGGTTACAGCGGTACCACATATGTATTGGTAGACACCCTTTCATGCCCAGGAGACTCCCCCAAACTAAAAACAGAGCTTTTAGGGGATTTTCAGAAAAAACACAACTGTGATATGCGCTGTATGCACCTTGCAGTTTTTCCAGAAAAACAACCCTTTACATTTGAAATACCCCCCACAAACTATGGGCCTTATTTATCACGGGCTAGCGCCAGGTAGTGTCTGACGAGCGCCAGGTACCGACAGCTATCGGTGGCTACCGACTCAAGTACGCCCGGCGGGGGTCACAATGACGCATTTATCAAGCAAAATGAGGCTAGCGCCGGCGAGAGCGACGGCTAGCGCGGCATTCATCATGAAGCCGCCTGGACCGAACAGCGCCGCTGCAAATTCCTTCACAGCGCCAGGTATGAGCTGTCGCTCCCTGGCGATGTCCAATGCATTTCAATGGAGCAATCTATAATTAATCATAATTAATTGGTATTATTTTTTTTTTTTTTTTTTTTTTGTCAAAAATTCAGAGACCACTTCTGCAATGTTCGGATTTATTTTTATGTAAAAAAAAATATTAAAAAAAATTGGTGCAGAATTGATCTAACAGGTCTGATGTATTCATATTACAAAATGATTCTAAAAACATGTATAATGTTACAATCCAAAAATATGTTTTTTTAGGGGTTAAAAACTAGTTAACACCCATCGCCGCCAGCGCTCTGGGGTTTAAACAAGGAATGGACAGCGACAGCAAATTCGGAGCGTGATTTGTTAATGAATATGAAGCTAGCCGTTCGCTCTGGCCATTCGTTGTCAGGCGCTCACATACAACGCTGAACCTGTGAAACAGCGACCCCTAAGCCCGTATTCAACATTACCGCACACCAACTGAGTCGCTGTCAACAAGCTAACGCCGGCCAAGCACAGCGAATACTGGCTGGCGCTGAAAAAATCACGCTACAGTCGCTCATCTGGCGCTACCTGGCGCTATTAATGAATCGGCCTCTAAATATTCTCTGGAAGTAAACACCTCAGGCTTTCTATTTGTACCAGGCTTGTTGATGTGGCCACAGTTTTCTAGAAGTAATCCCTGAATGTATTCTTTGGTTGCAAAGAGTTTCCCTAAAAAAAGGATAAAAAAGCAGAATCAAAGCCACATTTTCCTAAAAAAACTATATACAAACAAGAAAAAACAAGTTTAATCTGAAAAAGCAACATCCCCCGAACAGAACGATACCCAACATGCATAGCTACTGTCAAGGGAAGAGTTGCCAAACACCCCAAAGTAAAGCATGAGCATATCGGTAATTTTTCTTGAAAATTTCAGCTCTGCAGACGAAGTGCGCACCTTGTGATTTTTCAACCAAAACAACCCTTTACATTTGGAATATCCCCCATAAACCATATATTCCCTGAAAGTACACATGTTAAGCTTTCTAAGCGTACCCAGCTTGTTGTAGTGGGCTCATCTTTCTGGAATTGATCCCTCAAAGAATTCTTTGGTTGCGCAGGGTTTCCCTAAAAAATGTATAAAAAAGCTCAATAAAAAACACCTTTTCCTAAAATATAAATATGCAAACAAGAAAAAACAAGCTAAGTCTGAAAGTGCAAGGTCCCCCGAACAGAACAATACCCAACATGCAGAGGTACTATTAACCCTTTTTATTGCCAGCCTACTTGAGATTTTGTCACCCTCTGTTGACAGGTCATTTTTCCCCATTTTGCGCCATGTTTTGTGACATTTTTGCTGGAATTTTCAGGAAAATTATATATATATATATTTTGCAGCACAGTTTAGGCTTTAACATGAAATGTCTTGTTTGTAAATTTTATTTATTATTAATTTTATTTATTATTAAGTAAAAAAATAAATAAATAAACATTTTTTTAGAAAATTGCCTCCTTTATTTTAAATAAAAAATTTATTTTATTAGGGAAAACCATATTGCATGTGAAAGCCCCATTTCTACCGATTAGAACGGTACCACATTTTTTTATCGGTAGCCCCCTGTTCCTGCCCAGGAGACCCCTCGAACTGAAACAAGTAATTTTTAACATTTACAAATAAAATACAACTACCATCCACACTACAAAGGGTTAAATCGAGAAAAAAAAATGACATAGGGTCCCCATAGGGGGGACATAGGGGGGCATTTTTGGGGGGGATTTTTAAGGGTTAAAAACCCTTAAAAATCCAGAAAAAAATGACATGGGGCTCCCCTTACCCAAAGTAACCAGCCCGGGACCAGCTATGCAGGGCTTGTAGGAACAGGGCGCAGGGGCCAGCTTTTGTGGCCCCTGGCCCTGCAGGCTACAAGCCCGCATAGCCCGTGGCCACGGGCTCTTCTGCCCCCCCCCCCTGGCCTTTGGGGAGGCAGGTAATGGGGGTGCCGGGGGTTAATGGCAAGTCACTGGCTAGCGCAGGTGACTTGCCATCCCCCCAGCCTTGAGAACTGGTATAGGGGTCTCATGGACCCCTTACCAGTTCACAAGGGGTTAAATGTAAAAAAAACACAGACACACAAAGAGAAAAAATATTTTATTATTTATTTTTTTTTTTTTAATACTTACCTCCCATCCATACTGGAGCACTCTGTCCCTTGGTGATCACTGGCTTCTGCTCACTTGCTAGAAACCTTTTATAGCCTCTTGATGACAGAACACAAAAGGGTTAATTAAAAAAAAATGACATAGGGTCCCCCCTCCCGGGGGGGGGGGGCATTTTTTTTTTTGGAATTTTAAGGGTTAAAAACCCTTAAAAATCCCCAAAAAATGACGTAGGGTCCCCCCCTACCCAGCATTACCGACCCGGGCCAGCTATGGGGGCTTGTAGATCAGGGCGCAGGGGTCAGCGTTGGTGGTCCCTGGCCCTGCAGGCTACTAGCCCACATAGCCACTAAGTGGCTCGGGCCCTTCTGCCCCCCCTGGCCGTTGGGGAGGCAGGTAATGGGGGGCTGGGGGTTAATGGCAAGTCACCCGCTAGCCGCAGGTGACTTGCCAGATCCAGAGCCTTGTGAGCTGGTATAAGGGGTCTCATGGACCCCTTACCAGCTCACAAAGGGTTAACTGTTAAAAAAAAAAAAAAAAACACACGTTAATAAAAGGTATTTTATTAAAAAAAAAAAAAATTTTACTGTACTTACCTCCGATTGCATCTGACAGCTGAGAAGGCTGAAGCCGGTGATCGGGGCCGTGATGATGTCATTAGCCCCGCCCCAAGGGGAGAGAGCCTTGCGGGCTCTCTCCTGAAGATCTGTAAGTCCTGGGGGGGGGGGGATCAGAGCCCCCCAGGTGAAGAGGAGGGACAGCGGGAGCCAGCGCACATGCAGGTAAGTGAATGTCATTTTTTTTTTTTTTTTTTTTTACAGTTAGCAGCTGCTGCTGCAGAAGCGGGGGGGGGCGGCCTATTCCCGGGGCTCTCCTGGAGCCATCCAACCCCCCACGGGGGATCGGATGGCACCAAATTAAAGAGGAGACCTGGCCGGATCCAACGAGGTCAGGTGAGTATTTATTTTTTATTTTTTGGCCCGCTAGCAGGGGTAAATTCCAGGCACGTAAATTTTACGTGGCTGGGACTTAAGTGACGGAGAGGCAACCACGTAAATTTTACGTGGCTGGCATTTAAAGGGTTAATACAACTGTAGTCAATCTGATCTGATATAATGCAATGGTGCCAAAACTGATCTGTGCCCATTTGCATTGTAGTGTGTGGGCATTTAATACAACATCCAATCTGTTTTCAATTAAATAGAAGTCAGTGGGCATTTTATACAACATCTGATCTGTGTCCAATATAATTGCAGATGTTTCTGCAATATTTTGTTCCTAGCTGTTCCTCATTATATGAGCCACTTGTCTCATATTCCTAAGCAGAAACAAGATATATATGTTATATAAGAAACAAATGTACTTTTTCCTCCTTTTTTAAAATGTTTTTATTTTGAGTACTTTCCCTGCCCCATTTTGTGCAGGTCAATAACCCCGGTGTTACCCCAAATTTGCATTCCTCTATTCTTTACTACACCCATTCTACAGATCCCCAGTTTGGGTCCCCATTGTCTTGTCGAATCCAAACCTCTGCGGGTTTGCTTATCACTATTCCTTATGATTATCTCTTCTGACAGAGAGTTGCATAGTCTCTCTGCTCTTACAGTAAAGAATCACCTTCTTACCAGATTGTATATTTTACTGTTTACATAGCTATAAAACATTGTGGGGTGCCCTGCTTAACCTGAAACCTTCTGGCTGCTCGAAGGTTCAGTTCAGGCTCATAAGGCATATCACTACGGCAGCCAAATTGGTTATTGCACATTCCTGGAAGAACCAAGATATTCAGAGCGGGAGCTTGACCTCTCAGGTTAATGAGGTTATGTCCTTTGAAAAGATGGCAGCCTCTTTGCAAGGGGACTTCACTACCTTTCTGGCTACTTGGGAGGGTTGGATTGCCCACTACCTACCAGGAGATTTTGACAGAGAGCTCCTGGTGATTTAGGGTGCAAACTTTGCTGCCACTTGGTCCCTTTTTTGTGTCTTTTCTCCCAAGAAAGTTAATTCTTTCTTGGGTTTCGCTTTTCTATCTTTCCTTTTCCTACCCTTTGCTCCTCAGTTGAGCTCCCCCTGATATAGTTATGAAATGTCTTGGGTATTCTTCCATTTTCCCCTCCCTGGTCCGTGGGGCCCAGCTGTTGGGTGTCGGAGGGGAGGGGGAATATCTGAGAGAAAGAGTGCTGGGGAGGGAGGCTGCAGCAGGGTTTGGTTGTCAGAATGTAGAATTTTGCTTACCTCGCTGTGTATGTCATGCTTTCTTTGGGAACAAAATGTATTGAATGTTTGGTCTTGGAGTGTGATATTATCTCTTTCAGCAAAAACTGCTTTGAAAAGGGGGTTAGTTTTACAATCTTTAGCAATTAGTCATTCAGTTCCCAGCTTTTCTACCCTTATCTATTTTTTCGTTATAGTTTTGTAACGCTGCCACAGTACCTTCTTGCTTTATACATTTAAATGTCTTGTTTTTTATTGCCACCTTTACATAGGTTTTACTCCTGTTTCTAACCTTTTGTCCTATTTAGTTTCCATGCTCTGTTTTTTTAGGACATTCTCCTAGTTAATGCGACTTAAGCTGGTCAGATTTGCCTTTCTGACATTCTGCTTTTTGTGGCTCCATGATAAGACATTCTAGTGACAGATAAGCGGAAATTATTAATATTATCTTTGCTGTTTGCTACCTTGTCTGGTACATTTGTTAGTACGAAGTCTAACCACTTTTTATTGACAAAAATCTTTTACTGTTACTATTTACTTTTACTTATCTTTTACTAATATGAAATCCATAGGTTTTGCCTTCCCAATCTATATTTGGGTAGTAAGTCCCCCATAAGATCTACCTCATTTCATTTAGGGCCTTTATCTTTTTGCCTTAGCAGCAATCTTTCTGTGAATTCTGTTATATTTGGAATCTTTTAGCAAACCCGAATAGTATTTTATTTATGTTTTCCCTCCATGTACTTCTACCCATACAGACTCCACATGTTCATTTACCTTACATACATCCTCCTGCAGTGTGGCCTGTATACATGATTTTACAAATGAGAAGACTCCACTCCCTTGCAGTTTGAGCCTTACTACCCTGAAGCCCCCAGGTCTTACCACTCTGCTGCCCCCTTCAAGTCATAAGCCCTGGCACTATGTTCCAAGCCTTACTGACATGCAGCCCCCTCCACCCAAGTCTCTTCACCCTCTTCCTGCTTCCTTTGCATCCTGCCAAGCTAATACCAGGCTGCAGAAGGAGGGAGAAGTTTATACCACAGATGAGGAGCCTTTGCAGAATGCCCCATGTGCCAAATGACATCACTTGAGGGGAGGGACATGGAGGGGTTTCCCGGGGGAATCTCCCTCTTTCTTCCACCTCTCCAGTGACTGGGAATAGTGGGGATGCCACACTGACTATGTGAATTGGAGTGGAGAAATGTTACACTGCCTATGACAATGGGATGGGTGGAATGCCACACTGCCTATGGCAATGGGATGGGGGGAATGCCACACTGCCTGTGGCAATGGGGGGGAGGAATGCCACACTGCCCATGAAGAATTTATCTTCCATTTCAAGTGGCTCTAAGGAATTATTCTCTTTTTCCAGGCACTCGCTATAGTTATATTTTTATATTTTATAATTTAACAGAAATGAAGCCATGCATGAAAATACTCCTGCTTGCTCTTGGCATGAAACTCCTACTACAAAGTGTAAGTTTGGATGTATACGATACAAAAGTTCATGTATATGCTTTTAATAATTAATTTTAATAAATGTTTGTGTGACTTTTTGGAGACTCTTAGTCTTAATATTAAAAACTGCTCCTGCTTCTGGGCTTTATGATGGAGCAGTTGTACAGGTGGGATGCAGAATTTTTACAGCAAGGTGGGATTCACACTTTTTACAACAGGTTTCCTATACCTAAAGGCATGAAGTTGTACCACACAAATGGCGTACATTTTTATTCTGACATTAAAGGGTAAAGTCAGCACCTTGCACGTGCATGTAAAAAGATCCCTGTTTAATTGCACAATACACAAAAGTAAAGTTCTTTCCCTGAAAACCGTGCAAGAAGGAACCTTACTTTAGTGTACCTTTCTCAACCCGCACCAAGTTTTTTAAAGCATACATTTGCTTACGACACCAGGTATAAGTGAGTATTCTCATTTTTCCCACGTGCAAAAATGTGCACAAATGCTATCATGCCTGCATGATTCAGAGACCACAATTAATCTTAGACTATTAAGGTTAAAAATTGGTGTAAGAAGTTCCTCTATTGTTTTGCTGGCGAGATTTTGCTGTGTTTTAGTCGCCTTTTCTGAGAAATGTAGCATTTCGATAATTACCTTGCTGAGAGGTTGATGAATCTTGACTGTTCTTCCGGTAAAACAAGTGGGTTTTTTGTAATTACTTGTAATTTTACTTATTTAAACAATGATTTAAAGCGGAAGAAAATTGTCTCCTTTGTTTTAAACGAAACACGTTAATTATTAAAGAAAACCACATTGCACGTGAAAGCCCCATTACTTCTGATTACAACGGTACCACATACATATCAGTAGTCCACCGTTCCTGTCCAGGAGACCCCCCAAACTGAAAAGAGCACTTTTCAACTTACAACTATAAAGGGTTAAATAAAAAAATCCCCCAAAAATGGCAGCTATCGGGGCTTGTAGAACAGGACGCAGGGGCCAGCCTCCGTGGCCCCCCACCACCCATACAGGGTTAATGGCAAGTCACCCACTAACTGCAGGTGACTTACCAGCCCCCTAAGCCTTGTGAAATGGTAAAGGGGTCTCATAGATCCCTTATCAGTTGGGTTAACAGTAAAAACAAAAAAAGACACCACACATAGAGAAAATGTCATTTATTAAAAAAAAAATGTTTTTCTTTACTCACCTCCAATTGTCAGTACCTCTTCCCCCCCCACCGGTTCGATGACTGATGCGGTGATCGTTGGGGGGGAGGGAGAGGATCAGAGGATCCCATGCCCCTGTCCTCCTCTGGCTGGCGATCATCGCATCTGACAGCTGTACTGCCGGGAGTGAGAAGACATCAGCAGGGTGACGTCATCTGCCCTGCCCCCAAAGGCAGAGGTGGAGATTGGGGGTTGATAGATCGCAGAAGGCAGGTGTCCCACAGGGCATTAAGATGTTCTGTATTCTCGTACAGCGCTGAATCAACCATAATAATTCCACTAACACCCACACATAGCGGGGCATCCAGATTTGGTTGCTGATGAAGAGGGAGGCGAGCAGGCTGTGATTGCCATAGCTCTAGAATGTGGCAATGTGAGGATAAAAGCCTAATTTTGGGCTTCCTAAGGGTGATTAGGCATGGTACACCCTAAATTGGAAGTTAGCTACCTTACAGTATAGTCTATTTTGAATAATTCTACTGCTATAATGAGACATACTTTTATAATGGGAAGATATCTTTATTTATATATTGTATAGCTGACTTTTATAACAATTATTTTCTTGTCTTGCTGAAGTTCAGATTTAAAGATGTCTGATCACAGTTACTGTATTACAGCAAGGAGCTGCTGGGCAACCACCAGCATCCGGTCCTGATGGTGCAGTTGTCGGACAAGAAAGCAATGGTGCACAACAGCCATCTTCCAATGCAGTAAGTTTGATTTAGACAACTCTTAAAGGAGCCACTGCACACATAACTGTTGGTCAGCAACCAAGTCTATATTTGGTGGTAGCCACTCACACATGTGCAGGGCAATTATTATAGACAAATCTAAAAGGAGCCACTGGGCACAACCCTGTTAGCTAGCAACTAATCATCAGTGCTGCACTTGTAATGAGGCCACCTAAAGCAGCCCCATCTAATGCATAGCCGCATTTTGGCTTCAGTGGACGCTGGAACCCAGGCGGTTCAGACCACACAGCATACAATTACTATAAAATATAAAGAGACAGGGGTGGCCCAGCCAATGTTGCAACATACCAGGGCCCAGAAGTTCAGGGAGGCCCTCATATTGTTCCTCATTCCCATTATGTATCATATTTGTGCTCACTTGGCATAATTTGGCAAAAGAAAGCACCATTCGTCTCTGCTATTTCGGTTAGTTGTCTAGCTGCATCAAACTGAGTTAAAAGACAGAAAAAAAGTTTACTGCGTGAGCCTTTAATGTTGGCACCAGGGATCTCATCACAATATTTTATGTTACTGTGTGTAAGGTTGAGTGAGCTCCCTCACCATAGCCGCAGTGTTCTGTGGGTACAGAGCTCGCTTCTTGTAGAACTTGGTGTACAGACTTTCAACATTTCATCAAAATTGCTTCCATAAAACACACATTTACTACCTGCAATCTGTTGTTATTAGCAACTGTACACCAAGATCTACAAGAAGAGAAAAGCAAGCTCTGTACACACAGAACACTGCTGCTATGGCCACTGCTGAGGTGAGGGAGCTCACTCACACTTACACATGCCCAGCAGCAGTGTTTTGTGTTTACAGAGCTATACATTTGCAGCACTGATTGAACAATAAAGCCTGTGCATTTACAAGTTTTGGTCCACTTTAAAAAAAATGTGCAGTGGAGCTAACAGACTTCAGGTATGGCAATTTTACTATGTTTGGGGCACCAGTTTAGGATGCCCCAGGGGCAAGTTGGGCGATGGAGCAGGGTTTTATTCTGCTTTAAAATACTCTTGAAGTATGGTTGTCTATCTCTTTGTAGGGCATCCCAAATTCAGCCCATGCATGCGCTGTTGAATCAGGGGTCAGGTAGGTTTTCCTGGGGATTTGGGGGGTTTCATACAGAGGGACATTCCAAACCGGGAGAGGAAATCAGGCCCCGATATGGGTTTTGGTCCACTGTAAAGTGGTCCCATCACCAGATTTTTTACAATCCTGGTGATCGGTCCATTTACTGGGGGGCATCCCGATTTGGGATGCCCGAATGTGTCACGCCCCCAGAAAACCCACACAACTCACCTCTCCAGCATAGAATTTCTCATTCAGTTTTAACATCGGCATGTGGAAACTCTGCACAAGGACACGTAAACTTTCTTTGTGCAGACAGTCATTGTTGTGACTTAATTACAGAATTTTCATTAATTGCTTGATTGCAGCGAGATCACTTATCGATTACTTATCGATTGATTGCATTCACTTCAGTGATTATTTGTTCGCTAATCGTTCCATTTTCCGTTTTATTACGATACAAAGAGCAATCAATTTGGAATGCACTATAAAGATGTAGACCCGCAACAGTATAATGCCTCTTTAAAGTGGACCCAAGGGATTTTCACTCCCTGCAATCTGTTGCTATTGGAAACTGTACATCAAGATCTACAACAAGAGGGAAGAGAGTCCTGTACACACAGAACACTGCTTCTACTAAGATGAGGGAGCTCACTCATATTTACACATGTCCAGCAGCAGCGTTCTGTGTGTACATGGCTCATATCTCCTTTCTTGTAAGTGTTGGTGTACAGATGCCAATAGCAACAGCTTGTAGTAGTGAAAACTGCTTTTATAAATCACACATTTACTAACAGAACAAAAAAATGTAAGATAGGCTCAGCACCTTGAGGACATCATTTTTGGTACAACAAATTTACATTGTACAGGCTCGCACAATACCCTCATTGGTTGTAAGCTCTTCTCCTTCTGTATCCTTCATTATAACCTAATAGATTTTAAGCTCTTCTCCTGAACCCTCCCAAGTGGTTGGAGAAAGTACTAATAGGGAAGACTGACACACAATTGCCCTGAACCACAAAAATGTTTTTTATTTTCAAGAGGGCCTTAGGTGCCCTGACAATTGGAGGTAAAGAGTACTGACACCCAAGTGGTTGGAGCAAGTGCTATTACAGAGTAATGACACCCAAGTGGTTTGAGCAAGTGCTATTACAGAGTACTGAAACCCAAGTGGGTTGAACAAGTAATATTACAGTGTACTGACACCCAAGCATAAGTGATTTGAGCAGGTATTATTACAGAGTACTGACACCCAAGTGGTTGGAGCAAGTGCTATAACAGAGTAATGACACCCAAGTGGTTTGAGCAAGTGCTATTACAGAGTACTGACGCCCTAGTGGTTTGAGCAAGTGCTATTACAGAGTACTGACACCCAAGTGGTTTGAGCAAGTGCTATTACAGAGAAATGACACCCAAGTGGTTTGAGCAAGTGATATTACAGAGTACTGAAACCCAAGTGGGTTGAACAAGTAATATTACAGTGTACTGACACCCAAGCATAAGTGATTTGAGCAGGTATTATTACAGGGTACTGACACCCAAGTGGTTGGAGCAAGTGCTATAACAGAGTATTGACACCCAAATGGTTTGAGCAAGTGCTATTACAGAGTACTGACGCCCAAGTGGTTTGAGCAAGTGCTATTACAGAGTACTGACACCCAAGTGGTTTGAGCAAGTGCTATTACAGAGTAATGACACCCAAATGGTTTGAGCAAGTGCTATTACAGAGTACTGACACCCAAGTGGTTTGAGCAAGTGCTATTACAGAGTACTTGAAAAAATTAAAATATCAAGCTCACACCAAAATTAGGCTTATAAAAATTAGTTTGATTTAATTTTCTTTTTCACTGCAGTTAAGGCCCATATTCTTTCATATACGCAAGAAAATAGCAATAGTAGTACATCACCAAAGAATATATTTACATTATGCAATCGATTGCAGGAATACAGATGGTTAAACCAATTCAAGCCCTCTCTTTTTGTTATGAGTAGTCACTGTGGTTAAACAAAACAAGGCAGCTGCCCTTTAAAGATTATATGTAGCAAAAAAAGGGATTTGCAACAATAGTATATCCACGGTGATGACCTCTCAACATCCAGAGAATGTATTATACAGCAAATATTTTGGATACTTAGGGCCTTATTCAAAAGGGATAGCGTCAGGTAGTGCCTTGTAAATGACAGGTAGTGACAGGTAGCATCAGGTGAACGCCGGACACGCAATTACATATTTATCAAGCAGATTCTGTGGAGAGACTGGGATAACGCCATGTAGCGTCCGATTCATCATTCTCCCAGCCTCAGCGTACAACGCCGGCGTTCAGCCTTGCAGAGCGCCACGTATTACCTCTCGCTACCTGGCGCTCTCCCATACATTTCAAGGACGTTATTTTATTTCTCTTTAAACAGGGTTTTTTATTAATTTTTTTTTATTTTTAATCTCAAATAATGTTGTGACCACTCCTAGCATAGAAAAAGCCATTTTTGAAAATATTTTTCATGATTTATATATTTATTAATATTAATTGACATTACAGGTCTGGCATTAATGTGTTCAAGTTACAATGTTAACACAATGTAATTCCATATGTTTTCGCTTTGTTACTGGTGGATATGTGTGCAAAAACAGCCTTTAATCAAACAGCCTCGGCGCTCTGGGCTTGAGCGAAACATTTTTGAGAGCCAGTGGTGTGTAAGGCTGTTTCTTTGATGAATATGCTGTGAGTCGGTCGCACTGACCAGTCGCAAACATTCGCTCCCATACAGCGCTGTACTGGTCATATAGCGACTCCCCACAATGTATTCATCAATGCTGCACAGCGACTGAGTCGCTCTGAACTAGCGACCCACGGTCGAGCACAGCGACTACTAGCGGGTGCTCTGAAATGCCTGCTACAGATGCTCATCTATCGTTACCTGCCGCTAGTAATGAATCAGCCTGCCAGTCTCTCTTGTTATCAAAACATATCAGTTTCAAAGGCAAACAGGATGCAATAAACAATGTGTAACATATAGCATACTAAGCATGGTTATGATTATCAGAATGCACCATTATAGATTGATTTTAATGTGGCGTTCAAATGCAAATAACCTCGCTATGATTGCATCTATAAAAATGGTACATTAATACAATGTGGGCTCCAGGCCCTATGGATATGAATAGCAGCGATTAAGCATCAAAGAGATCAGTAATGTATTACCCAAAAACACAATGTATAGTAAAGGTGGGGGCGGTCCTCCCACATTTCGGGGATCACATCCCCTTTCTCTAGGAATAGCTTCCTACCTGATGCAGCCCATCACATGCTTTTAACTGAATGCAGGATCCCCCGGCTGGCCACGTGACTGAGCGGTACTGCATCACTTCCGAAGTGGTACCGAGCGCAAATTCCCGTCTCGCCGGGTCCCAGCGCCCGCTGTCAATCAAGAGCTGGAATAGTGACCTCACTATGGGAGGCATCAAATGCCAGACTCGCGACACAGTTATGTACAAAAGAGGTATTTTGATCAGGGATCTTCTATGGGGATGTTCTTTAGTCTTGGCTGCAACATCTACAAAAATAAACATAAAATACAATATGTTAAAATATTTAAAAACAATACTAATGGGAATACATAAGACAACAATTCTGTTAACCCCTCAGTGTATTTGCTCTACATCTATTAGTACTAGAGATGAGCGAATCGATTCTGACGAACCCAAATTCGTTACAAATTCCATGAAATATTCGATTCGTTGCGATTCCGAATATCGCCTTGATACTGCTATACAGTCCATCTAAAATGGTGGATCCACATGTCAGGACATGTCCCATGGGGCAAGGAATGCTGGGTAGGTGTTACATGCTACCTATCAGCAGACAGGCTTACCGATGATTTCACAGCCCCATATAAACGGCGGCCATCTTGCGGAAGATCATTCTGACACTGTATTGCGGCCAGAGCAGATCAGGCAGAGAGAGAGCGAGAGATAGATAGATAGATAGATAGATAGATAGATAGATCAGAAGAAGCGTGGGACAGATAGAGAAGGAGAGAGCCTGTGACAGTGACAGATAAAGACAGGGACAGTTTAAACTGTTTGCATTAGCTTTCAAGCCTATTTAGTGTTAATAACACTCCTGCCTATTTAGCTTTGCCTTTACCTGGTGTCATTCTTTAAAAAGCGTGCTAGCATTAATATTTCAAGACTACCTGTGTAATGCATTTTATAATTAACGTCACTTTTCCACAATCAAGGGAGGCCTCCTCTGTATGTAAGCAGGGGGCATCCCAAACACTAGCATAAATATTTCAAGACTACCTGTCTAATAACTGCTTGCATTTTATAAGCAAAGTCACTTTTCCACAATCAAGGGAGGCCTGCTCTGTATGTGAGGAGGGGGCATCCCAAACACTAGCATAAATATTTCAAGACTACCTGTCTAATAACTGCTTGCATTTTATAATTAACGTCCCTTTTCCACAATCAAGGGAGGCCTGCTCTGTATGTGAGGAGGGGGCATCCCAAACACTAGCATAAATATTTCAAGACTACCTGTCTAATAACTGCTTGCATTTTATAATTAATGTCACTTTTCCACAATCAAGGGAGGCCTGCACTGTATGTGAGGAGGGGGCATCCCAAACACTAGCATAAATATTTCAAAACTACTGGCAGAGTTTGCCCTGGGAAAGCTGTCCTGCCCGGCCAGTAGTGTGCCATCTGAGCGGGTCTTTAGTGCTGCGGGGGCCATAGTAACGCCAAGGAGAACTCGTCTGGCCACGAAAAATGTGGAGAGACTCACCTTTGTGAAGATGAATCAGGCATGGATCAGCCAGGATTTCCACCCACCAATAGCTGATGCATGGTAGCTCCTTCTGCTGCTGCCAACTCCTGGGTGTGTCTTTCAGGCAATATATGGGCTCCTAATGCTGCTGCCAACTCCAGTGTGTTTTTCAGGCAATATATGAGCTCCCTATGCTGCTGCCAACTCCTGGGTGTGTTTTTCAGGCAATACATGTGCTCCCTATGCTGCTGCCAAGTCCAGAGTGTGTCTTTCAGGCAATATATGGGCTCCTAATGCTGCTGCTGCTGCCAACTCCTGTTTGTGTCTTTCAGGCAATATATGGGCTCCTAATGCTGCTGCCAACTCCAATGTGTTTTTCAGGCAATATATGAGCTCCCTATGCTGCTGCCAAATCCTGTGCGTGTCTTTCAGGCAATTTATGGGCTCCTAATGCTGCTGACAACTCCTGGGTGTGCCTTTCAGGCAATATATGGGCTCCTAATGCTGCTGACAACTCCAATGTGTTTTTCAGGCAATATATGAGCTCCCTATGCTGCTGCCAAATCCTGTGTGTGTCTTTCAGGCAATTTATGGGCTCCTAATGCTGCTGCCAACTCCTGTGTGTGTCTTTCAGGCAATATATGGGCTCCTAATCCTGCTGCTGCTGCTGCCGTCAACTCCTGGGCATGTCTTTCAGGCAATATATGAGCTCCCTATGCTGCTGCCAACTACAATGTGTTTTTCAGGCAATATATGGGCTCCCTATGCTGCTGCCAAGTCCAGAGTGTGTGTTTCAGGCAATATTTGGGCTCCCTATGCTGCTGCCAAATTCAGGGTGTGTTTTTTAGGCAATATATGGGCTCCCTATGCCTCTGCCAACTCCACTGTGTGTCTTTCAGGCAATATATGGGCTCATCATGCTGATGCCACCTCAAGGCTCTGTAATTGTGCCACTCTGCATCAGCGAATCGAATAGCGACGCCTCTGATCTGCATGTCATACTTCTTTACAATAGTATTTCACTAACCTAGCATGCATCCTATGCATGTTACAGCCAAGCAAAGTGTTCTGCAACCCTATGGAGGCTCTCGGAAGCCCAGAAATAGCCGTTTTTAATAGCGATTAGTCGCGAATAAATTTGGACCGAAACAATTTTTCCCGGAAAATTCGGCAAATCAGCCGAATCGAATTTTTCAAAAGTTCGCTCATCTCTAATTAGTACCTGTCTATGACTCAGAATACTACTTGGTAGTCTTGTGGAGACTCTTACCTATATTGATCTTATTTGTGTATTTCATGTTCTTTAAAGAAAAGGGGAGAAATCTATATCTTCATAAAATCCTAATGGTGTTTTTGATTTTGTTTTAAGATATAATGTAAGATTAAATCCAATAAAATTCACGTTGTAAAGTAAGTTTTCCAATGTCACCTCCTCTCGTCGTTTTTTTCACAACTTCTAAGACTGTATATCTCAGTTGTGATATCTGGTGTCCTGTCTGGTATCTGAATGCTGGCCCATATCAGGTGATTCCTAATGCTCCTAGATTTCTTAAAAGCAGACATCGGTGGCATCTCGAAAATTTCTTTAAGCTTCTCATCACTTGATAAGGTGTGCCAATTCTTCCATACAATGTGTCATTGTGGACATTTGGTGGAATATGTCAATACACATGGAATTCTCTTATCAGTCTTTCTCAGGTTGTGAGTCAATAGGGAGACCCTGCTTCTACGGAATGCCTCCTCTTTGGCTTTATGTACAGCCTCCATGGAATAAACCCTCTTTACAAAGTTTTTGGACATTATATCTAGAGATGAGAGAACTTTTGAAAAATTTGATTCAGCCGGTTCGCCGAATTTTCCGGAAAAATATGTTTCGGTACAAATTTATTCGCGATGAATCGCTATTAAAAACAGCTATTTCTGGGCTTCTGAGAGCCTCCATAGGGTTGCAGAACATTTTTCCTGGCTGTAACATGCATAGGATGCATGCTGGGTTAGTGAAATAATATTGTAAAGAAGTATGACATGCAGATCAGAGGAGTCGCTATTAGATTCGCTGTCGCAGAGCGGCACAATTAGAGAGCCTTGAGGTGGCATCAGCATGATGAGCCTATATATTGCCTGAAAGACACACTCTGTACTTGGCAGGAGCATAGGGAGCCCATATATTGCCTGAAAAACACACCCTGAATTTGGCAGCAGCATAGGGAGCCCATATGCTACTTCACAGAGGCACAAAAGGTCCCAAACAAGGGCACAGCTCACAATATAATCAAAATACAAATTTCTTTATTGGGTTGCAAGCATTAAAAAACATATAAAGACATGCGGCCTTATTTATCAAGGGCTAGCGCCAGGTAGTGTCTGACGAGCGCCAGGTACCGCCAGCTAACGGCGACTACCGAATCAAGTACGCCCGGCGGCGGTCACAATGACGCATTTATCACGCTAAATGAGGCTAGCGCCGGCGAGAGCGTCAGCTAGCGCGGGATTCATCATGTAGCCGACTGCAACGAACAGCGCCGCTACTAATCCCATCACAGCGCCAGGTATGACCTGTCGCTCCCTGGCGCTCTCCAATGCATTTCAATGGAGCAATCTTTAAATATTCATAATTAATTGAGTTTATGTTTTTTTTTTTAACTGTCAAAAATTCTGTGACCACTACGGCAATGTTAGATATTTTTTTTAAGGAAAAAAAAAAAAAAAAAATTATGTGCAGAATTGAGATTACAGGTCTGATATTAATGTATTCATATTACAAAATGTTTAGAAAAACTTGGATAATTTTTACATTAAAAAAAATGGTTGTTTGGGGGTTAAAAACTACTTTACACACATCGCCGCCAGCGCTCTGGGGTTTAAACAAGGAATTCACAGCGCGAGAAATTTTTGAGCGTGATTTGTTAATGAATCTGCAGCAAGCCTTTCGCTCTGGCCATTCGCTGTCAGGCGCACCCATACAACGCAGAACCTGTGAAACATCGACCCCTAACCCCGTATTCAACATCGCTGTCAACAAGCAAACCCCGGCCAAGCACAGCGAGTACTAGCTGGCGCTGTGAAAATCACGCTACTGGCGCTCATCTGTCGCTACCTGGTGCTATTAATGAATCGGCCTCATGATTAAAAACTGACACCTATTGCATTGCCCAAAGGTTCTGGTTGGAAGTAATCTTGTCAGAGACCTAGGCCCTTATTTAACAAGGGATAGCGGCAGGTAGCGAATGGTGAGCGAACGGTAATGACGCTCACCGCCACGAGAACGCCGGCTCCCCTCCGCAATCACACATTTATCAAGCCGATCCTGCTTAGCGACTGACAGAGCGCCAGATAGGGAATCATTCATCATTATTCCAGCCTCACCCCATAGCGCCAGCGAGCGACCTTGAACAGCGACAGGTATGACCTCTCGCTACCTGGCGCTCTCCAATGCATTTCAATGGAGCAATCTTTAAATATTCTTAATTAATTGCTATTAATGTTTTTTTTTTTTTTTTTACATGGCAAAAATTCTGTGACCACTTCTGCAATGTTAGATATTTTTTTAAGGTCAAAAAAAAAAAAAAATTGTGCAGAATTGATATTACAGGTCTGATATTAATGTATTCATATTACAAAATGTTTGTAAAAACATGTTTGTTTGTTTTTTCCAAAAATATGGTTGTTTGGGGGTTAAAAAACGACATCGCCGCCAGCGCTCTGGGGTTTAAACAAGCATTTCACAGCGCGAGAATTTTTGGAGCGTGATTTGTTAATGAATATGCTGGGAGCCGTTCGCTATGGCCGTTCGCTGTCATGCGCTCCCATACAGCGCGGAACCTGTCAAACAGCGACTCCTAACCCTGTATTCAACATTACCGCACACCGCACACCGACGGCCAAGCACAGCGAATACTAGCGTGCGCTGTGAAAATAACGCTACTGGCGCTCATCTGTCGCTACCTGGCGCTATTAATGAATCGGCCTCCTAGTTTTTGTCTAATGGGGATGAGTATGTGCATATAAATATAGAAGAAAACTGCTCCTTAACATTAAGGCCCTTATTCATCAAGCGATAGCGCCAGGTAGTGTCTGACGAGCGCCAGGTAGCGGCAGCTAACGGCGACTACCGACTCAAGTACGCCCGGCGGCGGTCACAATGACGCATTTATCAAGCAAAATGAGGCTAGCGCCGGCGAGAGCGACGGCTAGCGCGCCATTCATCATGAAGCCGCCTGGACCGAACAGCGCCACTGCAAATTCCCTCACAGCGCCAGGTATGAGCTGTCGCTCCCTGGCGATGTCCAATGCATTTCAATGGAGCAATCTATAATTATTCATAATTAATTGGTATTTTTTTTTTTTTTAATGTCAAAAAATCGGAGAACACTTCTGCAATGTTAGGATTTATTTTTAAGTAAAAAAAAAAAAAAAATGTGCAGAATTGATCTAACAGGTCTGAGATTAATGTATTCATATTACAAAATGATTCTAAAAACATGTATAATGTTACATTCAAAAAATATGGTTGTTTAGGGGTTAAAAACTAGTTAATACAGATCGCCGCCAGCGCTCTGGGGTTTAAACAAGGAATGGACAGCGACAGCACATTCGGAGCGTGATTTGTTGATGAATATGAAGCTAGCCGTTCGCTCTGGCCATTCGTTGTCAGGCGCTCACATACAACGCTGGACCTGTGAAACAGCGACCCCCCAGCCTGTATTCAACATTACCGCACACCGACTGAGTCGCTGTCATCAAGCTAATGCCGGCCAAGCACAGCGAATACTGGCTGGCGCTGAAAAAATCATGCTACAGTCGCTCATCTGTCGCTACCTGGCGCTATTGATGAATCGGCCTCCCCGTTAAAATGCCTAATCTATAAATTATACTCATTCTAAATAATTATCAATTATTAATATATACATACAAAAGTATGCTAGTGCTAATCTGTGCATAAATCTATGGTATCAAAGTGCTGTCTGCTTCTGGACACCTATTCCCAGTACACTTTTGGACTTTGAGATGGGGCAGTATACTAGATTTAACTGAATGTTTATCTGCTGTTCATTTGACTTTGATCATGTGTCTTGATTGTACTGTCTCATGCCTGGCTCTCAGGTGAATGCTTGCAGCTGATCTAACTGCCCTTATATTATGATGATTGTATTGCACACAGCGTTTTTTGCACAGTACACAGCTAGAGTTAATTGTTTACAGTGATACACTTGGACGCCATCTGGTGGCGACTTTGGTTATAAGTAGTATTTTTTTTATTCAGCACTTTGATATCATAGATTTATGCACAGATTAACACTAACACACTTTTGTATGTATATATTAATTATTGATAATTATTTAGAATGAGTATAATTTATTGATTAGATATTTGTACTAAATGTTAAGGAGCATTTTTCTTCTATATTTATACTGGACACATGCACATACTCATCCCCATTAGACAAAAACTAGGTCTCTGAATGGATTACCGTATTTTGCGCCCTATAAGACGCACCTGCCCATAAGACGCACCTAGGATTTGGGGGAAGAAAATAAGAAAAAAAAAAAATTTTCAATCAAAAACGCACCATTACAGACAGTGTGGCATTCCCCTATCCAATTCCCATAGGCCGTGTGGGATGCCCCCATTCCATAGACAGTGTAGCATGCCCCCATCCCATTCCCCGTTTATCCAGTGTGGCATCCCCCCCTCCCATTCCCCATATACCCATTGGCTGTGTGGCATCCCCCTCTCCCCCCATTAGTATAGGCTGTGTGGCATCCCTCTCTCCCCATTCCCATAGGCAGTGTGGCATCCCCCTCTCCCCATTAGCATGGGCTGTGTGGCATCCCCCTCCCCCCATTAGCATGGGCTGTGTGGCATCCCCCTCTCCCCATTAGCATGGGCTGTGTGGCATCCCCCTCTCCCCATTCCCATAGGCTGTGTGGCATCCCCCTCCCCCCATTCCCATAGGCTGTGTGGCATCCCCCATTCCCATAGGCTGTGTGACATACCCCTCCCCCCATTCCCATAGGCTGTGTGGCATACCCCTCCCCCCATTCCCAAAGGCTGTGTGGCATCCCCCTCCCCCCATTCCCAAAGGCTGTGTGGCATCCCCCTCCCCCCATTCCCATAGGCTGTGTGGCATCCCCATCCCCCCATTCCCATAGCCTGTGTGGCATCCCCATCCCCCCATTCCCATAGCCTGTGTGGCATCCCCCTCCCCCCATTCCCATAGGCTGTGTGGCATACCCCTCCCCCCATTCCTAAAGGCTGTGTGGCATCCCCATCCCCCCATTCCCATAGGCTGTGTGGCATACCCCTCCCCCCATTCCCAAAGGCTGTGTGGCATCCCCATCCCCCCATTCCCATAGGCTGTGTGGCATACTCCTCCCCCCTTTCCAATAGGCTGTGTGGCATACCCCTCCCCCCATTCCCAAAGGCTGTGTGGCATCCCCATCCCCCCATTCCCAAAGGCTGTGTGGCATCCCCATCCCCCCATTCCCATAGGCTGTGTGGCATCCCCATCCCCCCATTCCCATAGGCTGTGTGGCATCCCCATCCCCCCATTCCCATAGGCTGTGTGGCATCCCCATCCCCCCATTCCCATAGGCTGTGTGGCATCCCCATCCCCCCATTCCCAAAGGCTGTGTGGCATCCCCATCCCCCCATTCCCAAAGGCTGTGTGGCATCCCCATCCCCCCATTCCCAAAGGCTGTGTGGCATCCCCATCCCCCCATTCCCATAGGCTGTGTGGCATCCCCATCCCTCCATTCCCAAAGGCTGTGTGGCATCCCCATCCCCCCATTCCCAAAGGCTGTGTGGCATCCCCATCCCCCCATTCCCATAGGCTGTGTGGCATCCCCATCCCCCCATTCCCACCCCCCTCCCCCCATTAGTATAGGCAGGCGCCATAGTAAAAAAAAAAGTTAAACTCACCTGTCCGCTGACACCACTGCGCTGAGCGGCCGGCTCCGTGAATGGGGTGGGCGTGGCCTGCGCCGCAGCGTCGACGCAGGCCACGCCCACCCCATTCACGAGCTGGCTCTGTCCCGGCCCCGCCGCTGCGATCGCTGTCTTTGCAGGCCACGCCCACCCACTGCCGGGACCTTCGTGCTCGCGTGTGGAGGAGCAGATGGAGGAGCGGCAGGGGCTCTGTCTCTGGCCCCGCCGCTGTCATCACTGCCTGAAAAGACAGCGATCGCAGCGGCGGGGCCGGGACAGAGCCCCCGCCGCTCCTCTTGCTTCTCGCAGTGTGCCAGACAACGCGGGAGCGCCGGGGACGGGTGAGTTTTTTTTTTTTTTTTTTTATTTTTTTTTTTTTTTACATTCGCCCGATAAGGCGCACTGACATTTTCCCCCCACTTTTGGGGAAAAATAAGTGCGTCTTATAGGGCGAAAAATACGGTACTTCCAACCAGAACCTTTGGGCAATGCAATAGGTGTCAGTTTTTAAACATGTCTTTATATGTTTTTTAATGCTTGGAACCCAATAAAAATAATTGTATTTTGATTATATTGTGAGCTGTGCCCTTGTTTGGGACCTTTTGTGCCTTTGTGAAGTAGTAGAGTTTATTGAGTGGCACAGGCCCTGGTACACGCTTGTGGAATTAATTTATTTAGACTGTGCCTGTTGGTTGTTAGTTTATAGGGAGCCCATATATTGCCTGAAAAACACATTGGAGTTGGCAGCAGTATTAGGAGCTCATATATTGCCTGAAAAACACATTGGAGTTGGCAGCAGTATTAGGAGCTCATATATTGCCTAAAAAACACACAGGAGTTTGCAGCAGCATTAGGAGCCCATATATTGCCTGAAAAACACACCCTGGAGTTGGCAACAGCATTAGGAGCCCATATATTGCCTGAAAGACATACCAAGGGGTTGGCAGCATCAGCAGCATTAGGAGCCCATATATTGCCTGAAAAACACATTGGAGTTGGCAGCAGCCTAAGGAGCCTATATATTGCCTAAAAAAGACACACCCTGGATTTGGCAGCAGCATTAGGAGCCCATATATTGTCCAAAAGACACACATTGGAGTTGGCAGCAGCATAGGGAGTCCATATACTGCCTGAAAAACACACCCTGAATTTGGCAGCAGCTTAGGGAGCCCATATATTCCCTGAAAAACACATTGGAGTTGGCAGCAGTATTAGGAGCTCATATATTGCCTGAAAAACACATTGGAGTTGGCAGTAGTATTAGGAGCTCAAATATTGCCTGAAAAACACATTGCAGTTGGCAGCATTATTAGGAGCCCAAATATTGCCTGAAAAACACATTGGAGTTGGCAGCATTATTAGGAGCCCATATATTGCCTGAAAAACACATTGGGGTTGGCAGTAGTATTAAGAGCTCATATATTGCCTAAAAAAACACATTGGAGTTGGCAGCAGTATTAGGAGCCCATATATTGCCTCAGAGACACACACAGGAGTTTGAAGCAGCATTAGGAGCCTATATATTGCCTGAAAAACACACCCTGGAGTTGGCAGCAGCATTAGGAGCACATATATTGCCTGAAAAACACACCCTGGAGTTGGCAGCAGCATAGGGAGCCCATATATTGCCTGAAAAACACATCCTGGAGTTGGCAGCAGTATTAAGAGCTCATATATTGCCTGAAAAACACATTGGAGTTGACAGTAGTATTAGGAGCTCAAATATTGCCTGAAAAACACATTGGAGTTGGCAGCATTATTAGGAGCCCATATATTGCCTGAAAAACACATTGGAGTTGCCAGCAGTATTCAGAGCTCATACATTGCCTGAAAGACACACAGTGGAGTTGGCAGCAGTATTAGGAGCTCATATATTGCCTGAAAAACACATTGGAGTTGGCAGCAGTATTAGGAGCTCATATATTGCCTGAAAAACACATTGGAGTTGGCAGCAGCATTAGGAGCCCATATATTGCCTGAAAGACACACAGTGGAGTTGGCAGCAGCATAGGGGGCCCATATATTGCCTGAAAAACACACCCTGCATTTGGCAGCAGCATAGGGAGACCATGAGGCCGATTCATTAATAGCGCTAGGTAGCGACAGATGAGCGACTGAAGTATGGCGCTATGAGCGCCGCTAGCGTACACCGCGGGCGGTAGCGATTCGCTATAGCAGGCCTCCTCAGTCGCTACCTGGCGTTGTTGGGAACAACGCCTACATTGCTGAATATGATGTTTGAGCTCAGCTTTGTAGGCGCTGTCATTTTGACCACGCTATTCAACACAGCGCCTGCGCTTTGCTTTGCTGTGGGCTTGAAATCAATGTTAGTACCTTCACAAGTAAACACATTGCAACATGTTTCTTTTAATTTTTTTTTATTTTGGTTTGATATTTTTTTCAAATTAAAGGAAAATTATAAAAAAAAACAAAAGGAAAGTTCAAGTTGATTCTCGGGGTGCCTGAAAAATATTAAAAAGTGCAGTTAGTATTTATATTTAATGTGGCTTTTTCGCTGTTAAAAAATAATGCATTAATTTGTTACAAACATTTGGGTCCAACTTGCACAACAACCCTAATTGTTATGTTGTTCACCTTCCACCCCCCCTTATAGTGGTTTTGGTCATCTTACTCCCCCCTTATAGTGGTTTTGGTCATCTTACACCCCCCTTATAGTGGTTTGGGTCATCTTACTCCCCCCTTATAGTGGTTTTGGTCATCTTACTCCCCCCTTATAGTGGTTTTGGCCATCTTACACCACCCTTATAGTGGTTTTGGTCATCTTACTCCCCCCTTATAGTGGTTTTGGTCATCTTACTCCCCCCTTATAGTGGTTTTGGTCATCTTACTCCCCCCTTATAGTGGTTTTGGTCATCTTACTCCCCCCTTATAGTGGTTTTGGTCATCTTACACCCCCCTTATAGTGGTTTGGGTCATCTTACACCCCCCTTATAGTGGTTTGGGTCATCTTACACCCCCCTTATAGTGGTTTGGGTCATCTTACTCCCCCCTTATAGTGGTTTTGGTCATCTTACACCCCCCTTATAGTGGTTTGGGTCATCTTACTACCCCCTTATAGTGGTTTTGGTCATCTTACTCCCCACTTATAGTGGTTTTGGTCATCTTACACCCCCCTTATAGTGGTTTGGGTCATCTTACACCCCCCTTATAGTGGTTTGGGTCATCTTACACCCCCTTATAGTGGTTTGGGTCATCTTACTCCCCCCTTATAGTGGTTTTGGTCATCTTACACCCCCCTTATAGTGGTTTGGGTCATCTTACTCCCCCCTTATAGTGGTTTTGGTCATCTTACTCCCCCCTTATAGTGGTTTTGAACAAATTATGATTGGAGTCAAAAATGATTTGCCCTGTAGTGCAGTACTTGGATTAGAGTGAAGGGTAGTTAGCTTAACGCAAAAAAAGAAGTGATCATTCTTTCCCTTAGCTCATTGCCAGTCTGGGTGTCCTCACTTCTTTCTGCGGGCAAGTTGGGGATTTCGGGCACCAGTGCTGTCTCTTCAGGGGATTGAATTCTGTGGCATATACAAATGTTGTGGAGCACACAGCAGGCGAGGATGATCTTGGAGACCTTCTGTGGACTGTACAACATCTCTCCTCCTGGGCGTGCCAAACATAGAAAGCGTGCTTTCAGCAGGCCGATGGTTCGTTCCACAATGCTTCTGGTTTTGCGGTGTGCTGCATTGTAGCGTTCATGGGCAGAGGTCTGTGGGCTTCTGACCGGAGTCAGCACCCCCGTTCTCTGCCCATATCCCTTGTCCGCTGTAGAAAAAACACAAGGAGAGAGACAGCAATTAGTACTAGTACATGTTTTGGTTTTCATTTTTACTAATTTCGCTTACTAGGCCACATATTTTAGGCCAAATACTTTGACATGGTTAATTATTTACCCAGTAGCCAGCCAGCTGGCATTTCGTTGTTCTCAAACTTCCGGCACAGGACTGTCCGCTGCAGGACGTAAGAATCGTGGCATGAGCCGGGGAACCCCGATCTCACCGCCTGCAGCTTCATTTCGTGGTCACAGACCACCATGATGTTAAATTAATGAAATTGTTTCCGGTTTCGGTAATACAGCTCCTGTGCACGGGGAGGGCGGAAAGGGATATGTGTACCATCAACGCACCCTAGCACATTCGGGATCCCTCCCATTAGATAGAAGGCATGTTTTATTTTGGCAACCTCCTCCTCATCCTCAGGAAACTTGATGTAAATTGGGATCAAATCACAAATCGCCAGAACTACCTGGATTAATATGCGGCTCATAGTAGCCTGGCTGATCCCGCTGAGGAGGGCAGAGGTTGCCTGGAAGGTCCCTCGTGCCAAAATATTAAGAGTGGCACACAGGCATACTATGCCTGGAATGGATCGAGTGCGTTTGGTGGATGGCTCGATTTTGGGCTTAATCTGATCATATAGGGACTGTAGTGCAGCACGATTCAGACGGAAGCGGCTCCTGATCTGCTCGTCACTTAAGTCCCATACTGAAAGGCGGATTCCAAAGGAGCGGGGTGCCCTAAGCCTCACAGCACCCCGCTCCCTGTCCTCCTGCTCTTCCAGCATACGCATACATCCATCCACCCATACCCCATACATCACCCTCTTATCCATCACACACACTCAACAGATATACCAAATCAGCCAAACCAAACCAAAAACCACAAACACACCACACACACAAACAATCACACTCCTCACACACTCACTACAATGCAGATCACCACAAAACCAGAAGTATAGTGGTCCAAATCACCAGCCTGCTGAAAACCAGCTTTCTAAGTTAGGCACAACCAAGAAGGGAGTTGCTGCACAGCCCACAAAAGGCCCCAAAATCAAGCCTCACTTGCTGTATGCTCCATAATATTTGCATATGCCAACAAAATCAATCTCCTAAAGAAACAGCACTGATGTCAGAAATCACCCAACAAGCCACAGAGAGTGAGGACCAAACCCAGCCAGACACTCAAATGAGCTAAGGGAAACAAGCACCACACCACACCCTTTGCCACAGTGTAACAATACCAGAAGCTTGCCAAATCCAGCCATTTATACAGGTCCGCTTTGCCGCCTTTTGCGTTGCTCAGCTATTTCCGGCCTCCAATTAGCTGACCCAGGTGTGCGTGAAACGGAGTGCGCACGCGCACGCTAGTAGCGCTACTAGCGTACGTTAGCCTAAACTTGCGTGCATTAACGGACATGGCTGAAAATTCTGTGATGGACCAATGAAAGGTAAGCTGCTCTTGATTTAAATAGCCGTTTGTATAGCCACATGTCACAAGTGTTTACTATACATGAGTACATTGTTGTCTTTGGTTGTGTGTTGTTTTGTTAATGAGGTCTGTAATTAGTTAATTGGCTACCACACATGGTTCAATCACTGCATTTGAGCTGTGGCTACAAGCACCTTGCCAGTATGTGTTAATCAATTAAGTGGGCCTGTTTGTGATTGGCTGTTAGAGCACATAAAACCTGCCCAACCCAAAGAGAGGGCGATGCCATTCTGTAGTCTGCATGCGTGCTTGTTGGTTGTATATTGGTGTGTGTGCAGCTACAGGATGGAGCCAAATTCAGGACATCTGCCGGCCACAGCAGGCCCAAGTAGGAGTGTGGTGGGTGCTGTGCGCAGACCTCCCTTAAGGAAAAGGGCCCAGCCTGAAGGTGAAAAAATATCTGCCCCTATTACCGGCAGACACCTAAGAGCGACTCCCACTGAGTCCTCTACCTGGGATTACCTTATTTGTCTGTAGACCAGAGTTACCTTCACACCTCGGAATTCCGGAGCCCACACCAAGCGCAAGAAAGACACAAAACAGCTTTTCTCGGTGTGAACTGTTTATTACGTCATGATTTTCAGTATATAAAGCATGATAAGGCCTAGGCGGGGAAAAGGTTCTAAAGTGGACATTTGCCTTTTAATTGGAGTAGCTGTATCAACATCTTGCTGTCAGGGGTGTGTGCTGGGGGTGGCTGTACATCACCCCATTGTATGTCATTGTGTGTCATGATTTTTCCAGACATTCACCTACCCATGGACATTTCTCACAGAAACAGATTGTTATGTTCTTCTGTCTGCACATTCCATTCCCAGAGATAACGGTCACTCCGTTATTCTCACCCTTGGAGTCTTAAAGCAATCCCCTTAAGCATAAGCCAGGCATAAGCCATGCAGTAGCCATTTTGTTACTTTGTACCTATGTATCCTTTCAGCCCCTTCTTCGAGTCAATGACTTCTAAGTCGCTGACTCGCCCATTGCCTTCTCATATTCTTCTTGGTTGTGAGCTAGATAAGCAGCATAAATACCTTGGGCCTTGCTAGCACGCATGGCAACTACACACATTATAATCTTAAAAGCTACCACTGCAATTATGATGAGCATAATGATAATAATAAACTGAGTACACACGGTGGTACTGCCACAGCCCCCTGCCGTGTGGGAGCCTATCCAGTATAGCCCGGCATCTCCCGCTTAGGGGTTCTCAATATTCAATATTACAGTATTACATCTTAAGCTGCGGTATACTGCCGATATGGGCAGCTTTCCGAACCCATTCTAAGCAACGTCATACGTGAAAGAAGGGATTTCCCACTGCTATCTTTTCTATCCAGAGCACTTTGGGGTCTATAGCCCCAGTTCCCTGGTAATCCTCCCTTATCAGTGTTCCATCCCACTGCCCCCCAGTAGTCACACGCTTTACCCCAATAATTATCAGTTACACACATGTAGTATTGTGAACGATAATCCCCTAAGAGTCGAGAGTGTGACTGACTAGTACAATTGACCATATCACATAAATCAAAAATATACGTCACTACATGGGATGAGGTATTGAAATAAAGTATAGGGGCATCGTCTTTTCATGGAACCTGGGTCTCGACCCCAGTCCTAGGGCTTCTCTTCTCCCTTCCAGGAACTGGAGTTCCATTCCCTGGTAGGTGTCTGGGGGTGTCAACGGTCATGGGCAGGGGACTCAGCCCTATTGGCTCACAGACTCCTTTAACTTTTTTTTTTTTTTACACAGCAAAGAATATATAGAGCAGTATACAGAATTGCTCCTTACCCCTCCCTTCGGGGAGCAACTATTAACAGGACATTTTGCACGTAGGCATAAACATAAACAATACAGTAAGTTCCTAAACAAGAGAAGGAATTAGAGGCGGCCTTGATGCTGTCTCCTGAAGCGTACAGACTGACATTAGATAGGGCACATCTCATTAGCTAGGTTATAATAATAATAATAATGAAATGTCCAGTTTCTGCTAAATGATTACATGGATATGTAAGTGTCTTAAAGTGAAACTTTCACCTCTATTCTAAGCCTGAGCAAACTGATTCAGGCAAGCCTTAGTCTTGGTATATGGCTGGAAATTTTCTGCTAAGAGCACATCTAAGGCCATTCTATTCTGGAATGCCATGGTGGACGTTTCCCCCTAGGCCTCTCGGTCAGCAAGGGGCAATGTATCTGCTCGGTCACCTTATTGGAGGGGGTAATAAGGAAAGGCATTACAATTTTCACCAAGGTACATTGGCCTCTCCATGATTGTCGAAGTTTATGTCTTATTTTCCCATTTCCACATAGCCAGAACACATCTCCCACAATATGTGACTGATAAACAAATAAGTCAGGGATGGTGGAACTACCATTATTGGCACAAAAACCTGGACTGAAAATGCTTACATTCACAGTGCCACTAGGCCGGGAATAACAGGTGTAGTTCCCGGGGTAAACTTCTATTCCAGGTCCCGGGGAAACAGTCTGGGTTAGTATAGGATAGCTTCTTTTCCAGATATCACATTCCCCCTCTTAGCTCCTATTGCTGTATATGCTAAGGAAACACCCCTACTCCTCCGGGGGCAGGGTCAAAGGTACAGGGCCTAGATGAGGACGGGCGGCTGCACAAACATAGTGTTCTGGCTCTGTGCCGTATAATGAGCCAATTTAACCCATAAATTGGTGTTACTGTCAAACCCTGTCTCAGAGGCAAAAGTATCCTCAGGGGAAGGGTTGGTCATGACCTGGACCTCTTTTCTTATCCAAGGGGTAATTTGGGGGAAGTGTTGGGGCTCGGGGCTTACCCCTAAAACTGGACATATCCCGGGAGTAAAACCTTCTTCCCCAATCTGAGCAGCCACTACAGGAACAAAAAAAACAATAGGTCCCATTGTCTGAGGGGGAAAGATTTTCTATAGTGAGGGTAAAAGTTGAGCAGGGATCTCTCCCTATGGCCTGGAAGTGGCAGATGTGTGGGGACCTTATCATACACATAAACATTTTAAACAGCAAATATAAAAGCAGAATTATTAAAAGTATTGACTAGTATTGATATTGACTAATTCAATTCAAAAGAACGCTTTCCCTCATGATCTTTACCACGACCAATTACAGGGATTAGGACAGCCATATAGCACCATCCTTTCATCTCTAGTGGGAACCAGGGGTAACGCACTTTCCCCACAACAAATGTAGATGTTATTACACAAGCTCATGCCTCGTGTTATGCTCCTATTTCTAAACTTCCTTTATATTCTCCATCATCAAGAACATTATAAGAAATGCAGAAATTATAAGAAATTCAGTTAGGCACGTACAGATTAATCAAAATGAAATTCCAGCCAGTTGCGTTGTACTGGGCATTGCTCTCAGCTGGCTTAGAAATATTAAACTAAGAATGGGATTTTCACTTCCATATTAGATTTCCCAAACTTAAAACCAGCAGTCTGGGTTGTGGGTCTTATATCTGAAACCCAATCATTTCTCATTTGGTTTTAATAAATTAAAGGTCTGAGTGAGATTTAAAGGCATAGCTATCAACGTTGGATTCATTGTTTGGACATTTTTGGACATGCAGGGGCTCTAAGCGGCCTATTCTTATTTTGTTCTGTGCCACATCACTATATGTCAACCTTGGACCTACTGGGATATTTGGGTCATAGCACGTTGAGCAGTTCTCCTTTGTAAAACATAACAACACTTGTCTGCAAACACTATAACAAATTTTAGCGTGGTAATCTTTCCCAAATTTATTTTTTTTTCCAAAAATCTTTTGATAGATATCAAATGACCTGTAATATTTCAGGGTGTAATTTACTACAGATCCAACACTGGACTTTCGGGCTAAGCGTCCAGGTGCCAAGAGGGAGCCTGAATTTAATTTGGCGGAGAATAATAATCTTGTTCGCCTGACCCTTGCGAAATGGGAGCTGATCTTTGGCTCCCAAAGCAAGTCACTAGGCAAACAAGAAAGAAGCAAACTGTGGGATGCCATTGGTGAGGAGCTTACTAGCAGTGCTCAACACCCACGTAGTGGCCCATCCTGCAGGAAACGCTTCTACACTTTGAGAGGGGCCCTTATGAAAAAGATGAACCACGACCTTGATGTCGAGAGTGGGACCATCCAGGGTCCAAAGAGTACCTACAGGCCGTATGAGGAGATGCTGAAGGGGAAAATTCCACTTGCTCGGCTGCAGGGTGTGGATCCTGGGGATGACACCACAGGTTGGACTGAAGGTACATATTTTCTTTCTATTTTGTGATGGTAATGTTAATGTATGTGATTAGCTTGTTCTCTTTCTGCCCAACTAACAGTAGGACCTGTGAAGTAGTACATTATACCTCATAAATGTTTTACTTTCATGTGTGTTGCTTTCTGCATAGGTGCACATGGTGCTGTCCATGATTCGGGGGAGGAGGAGGACACCCAAAATCCTGCCCTTCAACCAACCTCCAGCCTAACCCAGTCTGCCATTGAAGGTATTTCACACTATCCCCGGGCGCCGTAAATAGGGCAGCCCACCGCTCCAGGTATGTGTATACTCACTGCATGGATGGGTTAAATGCGGAGGACAAATTCCTATGTGTGCGCAAGCATACAATGGCCATCTATGCATTCAAATTCAAAATTAAAATTAATTTAGGGGCTGGTTGTTTTTGCCCAAAATGGGTGTGGGAGCACCTCAAACAATAGCTTGTACCACTGTTGAGGATTACTAATATGGACCTGCGGCCTAATTTCACGCCCACTTTAACCCTCACAGCAACTAACTAACAAGGCCCTAACATGTGTAGCTATGTGGGAAGGCAGAGATGTGTGGCCATATATCTGCATATACATGTGTAAGCCACACTGGCCTTGATTAGTGAATATTATTGAATGAGCTGCTCACACACACCTAAATGCATGTTTTATTTTGTGTGGCACATTACCAATGGCTAAATGTTTGCTTTGTTTTTGCCTAGCTGCCCCGCCATTGGCACCAGCATCTCCTCAGGAGCCAAGGTACTCTTTGGATGCCGGTAAGTGCATGTGTCAACCTTGCTTTATCCGCTTTACCACAAGTGCATGTCTATCATTCCTCTTTTTGATTTGTAGGCCAAGTGACTGGTTCATCTTTGGACCCCACTTCCGATGTTGCAGGTCAACAGGACCCTGTTGGTGTGTATTGCAATAAATAATGTATCCTTTATGCTGTTTATGTTACACTGGTTCAATTGGGTTAGTCTAATATTCTACATGTTTGCTCTGTCAACTTGAAGATGCCTATTTTGAGTGCTTTTTCCATCCCCAGGGTCAGTCTAATAGTTTTTGGAGTGATTGCAATGCATTTTTGAGTATATTTAAAGACAAACCTTCACCCAAGTAGTTGGAGGAATATTTAGAGACATTAATTGTGTCTTTTAGTTGGCCAGAATATCGGAAGTGGCTGTCCGGAAAGGGCCCTTCACGTTGAGGCTGCCAGAGATGAGGGTAAGTTGTTTTGGCTTGATGATCTAGTATGTATTTTTGCTCTACTTTTGTTGCACTTTATTCGGCCAACTTGTGTTTAAACATGTATTTTCCAGGGCAAAGCTCGACTGAGGTCCCCACTCCAGACATCTGGGAGATTGCGGGTATGTGTAATTTTAGCAATGTGTCAGATCTAATTTGGCCCAATTATTGCCTCATATTCCTCTAACATACATGTTAGCAATCTGAGTTTCCAAGATACCTTTTGGCTAGTGTGTAATCTGGCACTTTGTGGAGGTATGGCCTCGAAAGGCTATCCATGTTACATTTGAGTTTGGTCCACTGACCGACTAACCTGACTTTCCTGTTTAGCATATGCCAACTTGCCGGAGCTCTCGGATGTTGATTTGCCCCTCTCTGGCAGCGATACCCCGCTCCTACCTGTGCCGGACGACACGGAGGTAACATGGCTGATTTAGAGGAGCAATAACCACATTGCCATGTTCGTGTGTAGGCGATGAACCAACATGTCACATCTCCTTTCTTGGTTGTTTTTGCAGGAGGCGGGACCAGAACCCCAAGCTGGGACCTCTTCCCAAGTGCCATGCGGCCAAGCTTCAGAGGCTCAAACAAGGGTAAGTTGTATTGTTACAGTTTGGGCAAATGATTTGGAGGGGCATAGCTGCATTGGTTCTGTTTGACTAAAATGTTGTTTTCTATTTTGTTAGCCTCAAACCAGAGCAAGAGGAGGTGTGGCACCAACCAGTCATGATTTTTATGAGCTAGGGGTCCGGATGCTGGAGGACTACAGTCGCCAACAGCCGCGTGATGGAACTAATGAGCGCATTGCGGCGTTGGAACATCAGGTGCTGATGTGTCAGCAACAAAATGAGGCCCAGCAGCGCCAGATAGACCAGTTGCTCCAAAACCAACAACATAACCAGGAACTTGGTCGCCTCGGCAATCTAATGGAGCAATCTCTCCAGCGCCAGGAAGAATGTCTCCAGCGGCAGGAAGAATGTCTCCAGCGGCAGGAACAAAGTTTGTTGTTGACACAACAGCTCATACAACAGCAGTCTATTTTTTTTACTGCACTGTTGGCCCCCAACACCGCCCCTAGCAATGACTCCCAACCTCCCCGGCCACCCAGCCAAGAATATTAATTTGTTTGTGGTTCTAATTTTTTTGTGTAAATAGATTTGATTAAGCCACCTCTAAATTGTGTTTTTCCTAAGACATAGCTAAGAACACAGTCAGGGATGAGTATCTTGATCTACATATGTAAATGTAGGCCAAAATTTATGCCACACATTTGTGACCATAGCTTACTATGGTTTACACATTAAATGGCTACAAAGGTATGGGAAAATTTACACACAAATGGGTTTGTAGACACTTAAACTATGCTTGGCAAGGCACAACACACTGTAATTAGAAAAATAGAAAATTTTTAATTGTAAAGGTGGGCAACAGGCCCAACATTTGCCCCCAAAGGGGCTAAAACAAGGGGCCAGTTATCACCCCACTTTAACGCCGACGCCTCTTCTTGGCCAGCAGCATAAGGCGAAGACGCCGGATCGACCGCCACAGTCTGCGATGCTGGTTTTCACAAGCTGGAGAGAGTAAACAAAAACCAGATTTAATAAATGGAATGTGACCTCAACAGACACAGATGTAGCAATGTAATGTCAGGGGGTCCAATTAGCTGACGCTCACATTAACATTGTTGCCCACTGTGCCCTTAGGTGTTACCATTATATGAGTACTAGTGGCTGGCTTAAATGTGGCCACCACATCCCAAGCATACATTTACTCTTAACTCTTGGTAATCAAAGAAGGTATAAGTCCCAGTGTGGACATTTATGTGTTTAGTCACAGCCAAACATCAGGGCCTAAGTCCTAACGAGTAAACTAGTTTGGCCAAGAATCTTAGAGGTCATGACCTAAACAGGCCCATTTGGTTGGGTACAAACCACAAATTGTCTCTATGTGGCAAACTCAAGAATGTGAGGCAACAATCAAGCATGCAGACATGCATGTAGGATTGTTGGCCAAACACATGTAACCTAGATGTGTGTTGCTTAAACACATAGGTACATTGTAAATGTCTGCAGAATTGACTATAAGACATAGGGTTCACAAGTCTTTAGGCATATGAAGTGGGATGTACTCACCATCGCAGCTGTGGCGGGGGCCCATGCTGCTGGCCGTCCCGGGAGGTGTGGTGGTGATGTACACCGGCTCCGTCTGCGTGGCAACATCTGTCATGAGAAAGCAAAAGAGAAAAGCAAAATTAGTGGGCCAATGACACATGACTATTTGTCATCCATCTGGTTAGGGAGTCTGCAAAAACAAATGCTTGCATGGTTACACACATGTTGTCCAACATTAGCATATTTCCTGGTCCATGAGTTCCTTTAAATTATTTATGGTTGCAACATGGACACATAAAGATAATGTGCCAATAACCTTGACAGTGCAATGCTAAGGAATAATTTGCAGTTGATTGTAGAATGTTACTAGTGTGCAACATGTGTTAGCCGGAACAACTTAACCAAATAACACATTTGCTAGCCCCCATGATGGTGTTAGGGGTGGTTGCCATTTGGATTGCACGGTAGTGGGGTTTTTGATGTTAATGTACATTATCCAACCAGCTTGTACTATGGACCAGGAAACATGTGTCTGTTGAAAGTGGGCCAATACCCAGGATTTAAACTATTCTGTGTTTTGGTCCGCTTTGGCAGAGCACAACAATTTGAGTGAGACACCGTCCGCCGCCGCTGCCTTCCGCGCATCACTCCTCCAGTGTGTGCGCACGTGCAGCCCATTATGAGACGGAGAGCGCAGGCGCACACACATCTAGAGGGGCACGCAGGAGGCTGCGGCGGTGGCTTCTGCCACCCCCAATGAGGTAAGGAGTTTGTGGGCTTTTTGGGGGGGGGGCCCTGGGCGAGGGAGGTGATTGGGCATGGAAGCTTAGAGATTTAACTTTAAGGAATGTCATAACATATGGAATGTGAGGGATAACAAAAAACACTTACCATGACTATGCCCGTGGAGAAGGCGTTGCAAAAAGGCCATGGAGGTGCCGCCTATATGATGCCCTGCAAATTAGAGAGGAATGGCAAGGGCTAAGTACAAATGGCCAGATGAAACCTGTCACAGACTAACACTGACTAAATGTGCACTCACCAGGGGATGATCCGCCACTTGAAGCCCAGCCAAAGGGCCACCCTCCTCCCTCTCACTCCCTGCTCCTTCAGGGAGTGTGGGAGAGTCCACATCTTCCACCCCACTTGGACTCCCCACTTGAGAGTGGCCCCTTGGCTGGTGAGACTCCTCAGAGTCAGAGTGTGAGGAGCTGAGGCTTGGTCCTGCCAGCCCCCCAGCAGCACACTCCTCTGGGGCGTCATCCCCTTCCTCCCCTGGGTCCTCTAAATAGGAGCCGCGAGAGGGACCCTCCCCCGATGATTCCCCCGAGTCCGCCTGCCTGGTTCGGGGGAGGAATCCCTTCCCACATTTCCCCAGGGAAGGACGCTTATCTGTGTTGAGGGGGTGAATGAAAATAATTAATATTAATACCACAAATGGACACAGCTTAGCAGATTATTCAAACAAAAGTATAAACATAGCATAAGCTTAAACTTACCTGATGCGTAGGCATCATATAGGCGGTACACGCCTTCAGGGTCCCGGCGCTTGAAGTCCGACCACTTCTGCTGGATAGCTCGGACTGATAGCTGGGTGTTGAAGCGCCGGGACACTGTGGCCTTCACCTCCATGGCAATGCGCTTTTTGCCCCCACGGGCATAGTCATATTGGTGGATGCAGAAATCCTATGAGCAATTAAAAACAAACACAAATCAATACATGACATCAGAACAATGGCATAAACAGTTATACTGAGAACAGATTAAAGTGGACCAACACCCTGGATTTTGACTATTCTGGGTTTGGGTCCACTTTGGTGGGGCACACCAATCGGGGGTGGGCCGCTGTCTGAAACCCCCTGGGAAGGCCAGAAATACACCACTGACCACGCTCCCACGTGACTGTGCCAGCCTAGCACAGCGCTCTGCGCCGCTGTGGTATGCGCGTCCAAGCCCGCTTGGACGTGCATACCAGCTCAGCTGCCTCTGAGCGCTGTAGGACACGTGTGGCGTTTCACTCTAACAGGGAGGGCGCCTGCGCAGGCCATTAACAAATGTCTGGCGCAGGGGCCCACCCTGCTAGAGGGAAGCGCAAGACGCATCCGCGGATCACGCATGCAGAGATGGGACGGGGCTGAGGCAAGGTTTTTGGCCTCCAGGGGGGTTCATCCCCGCAGGACATCCAAATTTGGGATGCCCTGCGGGGAGTGATCAGATTGGTCCTGAAAACTAAGAGATTTCAGGGCCAATCCCCCCTGTGTGTTGGTCCACTTTAAACATAAAAGCCAAGAGAAACATACTCACTTTGACCACCTGGCCGTTTACGCGGCTATCCACCCTCTGTCGCTTGCATTTTGCTTGCCCAGTAGGGGAAGGGGTGGGAGGGGGGTTAGGTGGGGGAGGTGAGGTAGGTGGGGGAGGTGGGGGAGGGGTGGTGGGGTCAGAATCAGAGGAGGAGCTGGGGAGGCGCAGAATCCGTCTCCTGGGCAGCATGGTGGAAACGCAAAGGAGGAAACAGGAACCGGATATGACCAAAGCGACAGGGGCCCAAAAAAAAAAAAAACGCTCCTCGCAAAAGGAACCAGCTAATATCCGCTATGTGTAAGCTAAGTGGCGGAACTAGTCGATTTACGCATTCCAAAAAGCTATTGGACTAAGCGCTAGTAATTTTTAACTTTATGTGGCTTTGAAACGCAAAGGAGGAAACAGGAAACGGATATGACCAAAGCAACTGGGGAAAAAAAAAAAAAAAAAAAAGGTCCGCTCACCAGGAACAAGCTAATATCAGCTATGTGCAAGCTAAGTGGTGGAAAAACACAATTTACACATTAACACAAGCTATTGGACAAAGCGCCAGAAAGTTAAAGCTTTATGGGGCTTTGAAACGCAAAGGAGGAAACAGGAACCGGATATGACCAAAGCAACTGTGCAAAAAATTCAAAAAAAAAAACACTCCGCGCACCAGGAGCAAGCTAATATCAGCTATGTGCAAGCTAAGTGGCGGGAAAAAGTAAATTTACGCATTACAACAAGCTATTGGCAAAGACGCCATTAATTATTAGCTTGATTTAGCAGGGGGTTCAAGATCCTGTAATGCATAGGTCCTTGAAAACCAAAAAGCTTGGTGCTTAAAAATACAAATCTTATTCCTTCATAAAATAATCACACAATAAAACTATCCAACTACATGATAATGTGGCACACAGGAGAATGCATAACGGGTTGTTATGAGCTTGTACGCCTGAAGAAATCCTGCAGAATGTGGACATGCACGCTCACAACTACAGTGTATTCATTAAGAACGACTGGGGTCGCGGGAAGTGAATTCCTGGAAAATGGCAGAAGGGCACATGTATGAACAGCACAGCGCAGCACAGCGACGCATAGCGAATCAAAACAGCGACTGCACAAACTCTGACCACCACAGATTCATCAAGGACAGGGCTGCCGAATAGCTTGGGCGCTGACAATTTCGATGAGCGAACGTGAGCGCCAAACATCACTGACTAAAAAGTAGCTTTACAAGCCCCGTGTGTTGTGAAAACAAGCGATTTTGAGCCCAATGAGTTTTGTGGGAGGAGATGCATTTTAGATGTCACTCACAGCATTACAGTGTAAAAATTACAACTTTCATCTAAAAAAGAAAAATAACCAGACAGATTCATAAAACATATCCCAATAAACATGTGTTGAATTTTGTGCCAAAGACAAGAACACAAAAACCACTTAAAACAATCATTGCAACGTCTGCCATTGAAATGTATGGGAGAGCGGCAGGTAGCGACAGGTCAGACCTGGCGCTGTGATGGGATTAGCAGCGGCGCTGTTCGTTGCAGTCGGCTACATGATGAATCCCGCGCTAGCTGACGCTCTCGCCGGCGCTAGCCTCATTTAGCTTGATAAATGCGTCATTGTGGCCGACGCCGGGCGTACTTGAGTCGGTAGCCGCCGTTAGCTGGCGGGACCTGGCGCTCGTCAGACACTACCTGGCGCTATCGCTTGATGAATAAGGGCCCATATATTGCCTGAAAAACACATTGGGGTTGGCAGTAGTATTAAGAGCTCAAATATTGCCTAAAAACACATTGGAGTTGGCAGCAGTATTAGGAGCCCATATATTGCCTCAGAGACACACACAGGAGTTGGCAGCAGCATTAGGAGCCCATATATTGCCTGAAAAACACACCCTGGAGTTGGCAGCCGCATTAGGAGCCCATATATTGCCTGAAAAACACACCCTGGAGTTGGCAGCAGTATTAGGAGCTCATATATTGCCTGAAAAACACATTGGAGTTGGCAGTAGTATTAGGAGCTCAAATATTGCCTGAAAAACACATTGGAGTTGGCAGCAGTATTAGGAGCCCATATATTGCCTGAAAAACACATTGGAGTTGGCAGCAGTATTAGGAGCTCATACATTGCCTGAAAGACACACAGTGCAGTTGGCAGCAGCATTAGGAGCCCATATATTGCCTGAAAAACACACCCTGGAGTTGGCAGCAGCATTAGGAGCCCATATATTGCCTGAAAAACACATTGGTGTTGGCAGCAGTATTAGGAGCTCATATATTGCCTGAAAAACACATTGGAGTTGGCAGTAGTATTAGGAGCTCAAATACTGCCTGAAAAACACATTGGAGTTGGCAGCATTATTAGGAGCTACCATATATTGCCTGAAAAACACATTGGAGTTGCCAGCAGTAATCAGAGCTCATACATTGCCTGAAAGACACACAGTGGAGTTGGCAGCAGCATTAGGAGCCCATATATTGCCTGAAAAACACACCCTGGAGTTGGCAGCAGTATTAGGAGCCCATATATTGCCTGAAAAACACATTGGAGTTTGCAGCAGCATTAGGAGCCTATATATTGCCTGAAAAACACACCCTGGAGTTGGCAGCAGCATTAGGAGCACATATATTGCCTGAAAAACACACCCTGGAGTTGGCAGCAGCATAGGGAGCTCATATATTGCCTGAAAAACACATTGGAGTTGGCAGTAGTATTAGGAGCTCAAATATTGCCTGAAAAACACATTGGAGTTGGCAGCATTATTAGGAGCCCATATATTGCCTGAAAAACACATTGGAGTTGCCAGCAGTATTCAGAGCTCATACATTCCCTGAAAGACACACAGTGGAGTTGGCAGCAGTATTAGGAGCTCATATATTGCCTGAAAAAAACATTGGAGTTGGCAGTAGTATTAGGAGCTCATATATTGCCTGAAAAACACATTGGAGTTGGCAGCAGCATTAGGAGCCCATATATTGCCTGAAAGACACACAGTGGAGTTGGCAGCAGCATAGGGGGCCCATATATTGCCTGAAAAACACACCCTAAATTTGGCAGCAGCATAGGGAGACCATATATTGAATGAAAAACACATTGGGGTTGGCAGTAGTATTAAGAGCTCAAATATTGCCTAAAACACATTGGAGTTGGCAGCAGTATTAGGAGCCCATATATTACCTCAGAGACACACACAGGAGTTGGCAGCAGCATTAGGAGCCCATATATTGCCTGAAAAACACACCCTGGAGTTGGCAGCCGCATTAGGAGCCCATATATTGCCTGAAAATCACACCCTGGAGTTGGCAGCAGCATAGGGAGCCCATATATTGCCTGAAAAACACATTGGAGTTGGCAGTAGTATTAGGAGCTCATATATTGCCTGAAAAACACATTGGAGTTGGCAGTAGTATTAGGAGCTCAAATGTTGCCTGAAAAACACATTGGAGTTGGCAGCATTATTAGGAGCCCATATATTGCCTGAAAAACACATTGGAGTTTGCAGCAGTATTAGGAGCTCATACATTGCCTGAAAGACACACAGTGGAGTTGGCAGCAGTATTAGGAGCTCATATATTGCCTGAAAAACACATTGGAGTTGGCAGCAGTATTAGGAGCTCATATATTGCCTGAAAAACACATTGGAGTTGGCAGCAGCATTAGGAGCCCATATATTGCCTGAAAGACACACCGTGGAGTTGGCAGCAACATAGGGGGCCCATATATTGCCTGAAAAACACACCCTGAATTTGGCAGCAGCATAGGGAGACAATTTATTGCCTGAAAAACACATTGGGGTTGGCAGTAGTATTAAGAGCTCATATATTGCCTAAAAAAACACATTGGAGTTGGCAGCAGCATTAGGAGCCCATATATTGCCTCAGAGACACACACAGGAGTTGGCAGCAGTATTAGGAGCCCATATATTGCCTGAAAAACACACCCTGGAGTTGGCAGCAGCATTAGGAGACCATATATTGCCTGAAAAACACACCCTGGAGTTGGCAGCAGCATAGGGAGCCCATATATTGCCTGAAAAACACATCCTGGAGTTGGCAGCAGTATTAGGAGCCCATATATTGCCTGAAAAACACATTGGAGTTGGCAGCAGTATTAGGAGCTCATATATTGCCTAAAAAAGACACACCCTGGATTTGGCAGCAGCATTTGTAGCCCATATATTGTCCAAAAGACACACAGTGGAGTTGGCAGCAGCATAGGGAGTCCATATATTGCCTGAAATCACACCCTGAATTTGGCAGCAGCATAGGGAGCCCATATATTGCCTGAAAAACACATTGGCGTTGGCAGCAGTATTAGCAGCTCATATATTGCATGAAAAACACATTGGAGTTGGCAGCAGTATTAGGAGCTCATACATTGCCTGAAAGACACACAGTGGAGTTGGCAGCAGTATTAGGAGCTCATATATTGCCTGAAAAACACATTGGAGTTGGCAGCAGTATTAGGAGCTCATATATTGCCTGAAAAACACATTGGAGTTGGCAGCAGCATTAGGAGCCCATATATTGCCTGAAAGACACATTGGAGTTGGCAGCAGCATTAGGAGCCCATATATTGCCTGAAAGAAACACAGTGGAGTTGGCAGCAGCACAGGGGGCCGATATATTGCCTGAAAAACACACCCTGAATTTGGCAGCAGCATAGGGAGACCATATATTGCCTGAAATACACAATGGGGTTGGCAGTAGTGTTAGGAGCTCATATATTGCCTGAAAAACACATTGGAGTTGGCAGCAGCATTAGGAGCCCATATTTTGCCTGAAAAACACACCCTGGAGTTGGCAGCAGCATAGGGAGCCCATATATTGCCTGAAAAACACACCCTGAATTTGGCAGCAGCATAGGGAGACCATATATTGCCTGAAAAACACATTGGAGTTGGCAGCAGTATTAGGAGCTCATATATTGCATGAAAAACACATTGGAAATGGCAACAGTATTAGGAGCTCATATATTGCCTAAAAACACATTGGAGTTCGCAGCAGCATTAGGAGCCAATATATTGCCTGAAAGAAACACAGTGGAGTTGGCAGCAGCACAGGGGGCCGATATATTGCTTGAAAAACACACCCTGAATTTGGCAGCAGCATAGGGAGCCCATATATAGGCTGAAAACACACCCTGAATTTGGCAGCGGCATAGGGAGCCCATATATTGCCTGAAAGACACACCCTGGAGTTGGCAGCAGCATTAGGAGCCCATATATTGCCTGAAAGACACAAAGTGGAGTTGGCAGCAGCATAGGGGGCCCATATATTGTCTGAAAAACACACCCTGAATTTAGCAGCAGCATAGGGAGACCATATATTGCCTGAAAAACACATTGGAGTTGGCAGCAGTATTAGGAGCTCATATATTGCATGAAAAAAACATTGGAGTTGGCAACAGTATTAGGAGCTCATATATTGCCAAAAAACACATTGGAGTTGGCAGCAGCATTAGGAGCCCATATATTGCCACAGAGACACACACAGGAGTTGGCAGCAGCATTAGGAGCCCATATTTTGCCTGAAAAACACACCCTGGAGTTGGCAGCAGCATAGGGAGCTCATATATTGCCTGAAAAACACACCCTGGAGTTGGCAGCAGCATAGGGAGCCCATATATAGGCTGAAAACACACCCTGAATTTGGCAGCGGCATAGGGAGCCCATATATTGCCTGAAAGACACACCCTGGAGTTGGCAGCAGCATTAGGAGTCCATATATTGCCTGAAAGACACAAAGTGGAGTTGGCAGCAGCATAGGGGGCCCATATATTGCCTGAAAAACACACCCTGAAATTGGCAGCAGCATAGGGAGACCATATATTGCCTGAAAAACACATTGGAGTTGGCAGCAGTATTAGGAGCTCATTTATTGCATGAAAAACACATTGGAGTTGGCAACAGTATTATGAGCTCATATATTGCCTGAAAAACACATTGGAGTTGGCAGCAGTATTAGGTGCCCATATATTGCCTGAAAAACACATTGGAGTTGGCAGCAGTATTAGGAGCTGATACATTGCCTGAAAGGCACACAGTGGAGATGGCAGCAGTATTAGGAGCTCATATATTGCCTGAAAAACACATTGGAGTTGGCAGCAGTATTAGGAGCTCATATATTGCCTGAAAAACACATTGGAGTTGGCAGCAGCATTAGGAGCCCATATATTGCCTGAAAGACACACAGTGGAGTTGGCAGCAGCATAGGGGGCCCATATATTGCCTGAAAAACACACCCTGAATTTGGCAGCACCATAGGGAGACCATATATTGCCTGAAATACACATTGGAGTTGGCAACAGTATTATGAGCTCATACATTGCCTGAAAGACACACAGTGGAGTGGGCAGCAGTATTAGGAGCTCATATATTGCCTGAAAAACACATTGGAGTTGGCAGCAGCATAGGGATCTCATATATTGCCTGAAAAACACATTGGAGTTGGCAGCAGCATTAGGAGCCCATATATTGCCTGAAAGACACACAGTGGAGTTGGCAGCAGCATAAGGGGCCCATATATTGCCTGAAAAACACACCCTGAATTTGGCAGCAGCATAGGGAGACCATATATTGCCTGAAAAACACGTTGGAGTTGGCAGCAGTATTAGGAGCTCATATATTGACTGAAAAACACATTGGCGTTTGGCAGCAGTATTAGGAGCCCATATATTGCCTGAAAAACACACCCTGAATTTGGCAGCAGCATAGGGAGCCCATATATTGCCTGAAAGACACACCCTGGATTTGGCAACAGCATGGGGAGCCCATATATTGCCTGAAAGACACACCCAGGAGTTGGCAGCATCAGCAGCATTAGGAGCCCATATATTGCCTGAAAAACACATTGGAGTTGGCAGCAGCCTAAGGAGCCCATATATTGCCTAAAAAAGACACACCCTGGATTTGGCAGCAGCATTAGGAGCTCATATATTGCCTGAAAAACACATTGGAGTTGGCAGCAGTATTAGGAGCTCATATATTGCCTGAAAAACACATTGGAGTTGGCAGTAGTATTAGGAGCTCATATATTGACTGAAAAACGCATTGGAGTTGGCAGCAGCATTAGGAGCCCATATATTGCCTGAAAGACAAACAGTGGAGTTGGCAGCAGCATAGGGAGCCCATATATTGCCTGAAAATTACACCCTGGAGTTGGCAGCAGCATAGGGAGCCCATATATTGCCAGAAAAATACACCCTGAATTTGGCAGCAGCATAGGGCGCCCATATATTGCCTGAAAGACTCACCCTGGATTTGCCAGCAGCCTTAGGAGCCCATATATTGCCTGAAAAACACACCCAGGAGTTGGCAGCAGCAGAAGGAGCTCATATATTGCCTGAAAAACACACCCTGAAGTTGGCAGCAGCAGCATTAGGGGTCCATATATTGCCTGAAAGACACACCCAGGAGTTGGCAGCAGCAGATGGAGCTCATATATTGCCTTAAAGACACACCCAGGAGTTGGCAGCAGCATTAGGAGCCCATATATTGCCTGAAAGACACACCCTGGAGTTAGCAGCAGCAGAAGGAGCTACCATGCATCAGCTACTCGCATGCATCAGCTATTTGTGGCTGGAAATCCTGGCTGATGCATGCCTGATTCATCTTCACAAAGGTGAGTCTCTCCACATTTTTCGTGGACAGACGAGTTCTCCTTGGCGCTACTATGGCCCCCGCAGCACTAAAGACCCGCTCAGAAGGCACACTACTGGCCGGGCAGGACAGCTTTTCCAGGGCAAACTCTGCCAGTTGCGGCCACAAGTCAAGTTTGGCTTGCCCAGAAGTCCAGCGGATCCTCAAGGTGCGTTGGCATGGTCATTTCAGGGTATGACACGACCTGCTGGTTCAGGCCCTGCTCCAGGTCTTCCTGCTGCTCATGAGTAGCCTCACTATGTGGGTGCAGAAAGCTACTCATTAGCGACTGAAGACTGAGGCTGCTGCTGATGGAGCTGCTGCTGCTCCTGCCACCCCCCCCCCAGCAGTCATGGCAGTGGAAGGTGAGCGCAGAGGTCCCCCCGAGTCAGACCTGCGAGAGTATGGACCATGGCGCAGATAGGCATCATCTCCCAACTGACTATGTAGAATGTCTTTGTAGTAGGTCAGTTTGTCCTCCCTCTCAGTGGGTGTAAAAAATGCCCCCATTTTGTGCCGGAAGCGAGGGTCCAAGTCAGAAGTCATCCCACTGAAAAATAGAGACAATGCTGTGGTCACTATGCAAGCACGTGAGCATGCATCATGCCATTTGTGCAAGTGACTCATAGGGACTACCTGTCTCCATCTCCACTGCATACTGCCACGGTGTGTCTGGGTCCTCTGTCTCGCCTTCCTCACAACCCTCTAGCTCTTCTGGCTGCTCCTGCTCCTCCTCTCCTCTCAGATGACTAGATAAACCACCCATTTAGCCAAAACTAAACTGTGCTTCACTGTGCTCCTCCTCCTCCTCAGCTCCCACGGGGTTTATGTGGCCGTGAAATGTATGCACCATGTCTCCAGTGCCTTAGCCAGCCAACATGTGTTGTATTACATGAAGCAGCGGAATCACGTCGTTCATGCCGTAATCCTGGCGACTGACAAATAAAGTGGCTTCCTCAAAGGGCCTGAGCAAACAGCAGGTGTCATGTATGAGCTACCACTGGTTTACATTATAGTTACACAGGGGAGTCCCTCTATCTGCTTGGATCATCAAGAAATCATTGATGGCTTTTCTCTGTTCGTATAGTCGATCTAACATATGTAGGGTGGAATTCCAACGGCTGAAAACTATGTTGGGGGATACCGTTCTGACGCTGTAGCTAAAGAAGGGTGTGCTTGGCAGTGTAGGAGTGCCTGAAGTGCATGCAAAGTTTCCCTCCCATTGTTAGGATGTCTTGCAGATGGGGGAAGACTTCAGAAAACGCTTGACAACTAGGTTGAACACGTGTGCCATACAGGGCGCATGGCTCAGGCTTCCTAGTTGCAGCGCAGACAAGATTTTACTCCCATTGTCAGTCACCATGGTTCCCATTTGCAGTTTTCGTGGAGTAAGCCATGTTTTGATTTCTTGATGAATGAATTTCAGGAGCTCCTCCCTTGTGTGACTCCGGTCGCCAAGGCAAATCATGTGAAGCACAGCATGACACCGCCGTGCCCTGCACACATGGTAGGCTGGAGGGGCATTGAGAATTGACCGAACAGTGGAAGCTGAGGAGATGGCGGAGGATGAGGAGGCGGAGTCGCACACTGTGACAGGCAAAACGGCCTGGGAGAGTGGAGGCCGAAGCAGTGTGACCTGTCCAAGTTGCTGTGTAGGAACCACATTCACCCAGTAGGCCGTAAAGGACATGTATTGTCCCTGACAGTAGTTACAGCTCCAGATGTCGGTGCTGCCGTGCACTTTGGTGCACACCGACAGGCTCAAGCCCATCTTCTGCTCAACAAATTTGTGCAGGACTGGTACTGCCTTCTTTGCAAAGAAATGACGGCTTTGGACTCTCCACCTCGGCTCGGCACTAGCCATCAGCTCTCTGAAAGGTGCAGAGTCCACACCGTAAAAGGGAGGGACTGCAGCACCTGCAACTTGGACAGGAGCACATTTAGCTTCTGCGCCGTAGGATGAGTGGGCGCATACTGTTGTCTCTTGGACATGGCTTCGCTGATGGATTGCTGGTGGGATGACTGACTTTTAGTAGGAGGGGCAGGAGCATCTGGAGCGGCAGAGGATGGGTATGACGCACAGCTACCTTCGGCTGAGGTGCTGGAGCCTTGGATAGGTGAAACTGGAAGCGGCGTGGCACTGGCTGATGCAGCAGGCTGGACCCCCACTTCGGAGCCTCGGTTCTCCCAGGCTGCTTTATGGTGATGCTGTATGTGTTGCCGCAGAGCCGTGATACCAACATTGGGGCCCTGGCCACGCTTCACCTTCTGTCTACACATCTTGCATGTGTCCGAGGAACCTACCGACTGACTGGGGGTGTCAGATGCCACTTGTGATGAGTTGGATGACCGCGTTAACCAATCAATGACGGCAGGTGCATTGCTGGTCGAGACCCGACCGCTAGCTACCGGAAGATCAGGCCTCTCACTGCGACTCCTGCTGCCACTCACCCCTAGTCTGCTGCAACCGCTGCCTGATGAATCTAGGCCTCTCCTCGGTGCACATCCTGGCACATCTCTGCCTGACATTTTTACTGCGTTTAGGAGGGGAAAACAATACATTACACCTAGAACAGTATTTTTGTAACAGCAGGTGTGTAGAAAAGTTAGATCAAAATAGGCAGACACTGTAGCTAAAAGCTAATGCAAAAAGACACTGTCAGATGGTCTTACACAGGATGCCCCTGGTCAGAGTTAAATGCACCACAGGCAGTTTTAAAACGTGCTTTTTGTTCAAAATGTAAAAAAGGTAAAGATGCAGGTACTCTTAAAAGCTAAGTGCTATTATTCGGGATGCCCCCCCGGTGAAAGGAAATGGGTGCTTTAAACTTGAAAACCGGACTTTTGTTAAAAAAGGCAAAAGGTAAGTCGGCCGGTACTCTTAAAAGATAAGTGGTAGCACTGACAATGGCCCCCGGTGAAAGGCAACGGGTGCTTAAAACTTGAAAACCAGACTTTTCTTTTAACAAAAAGGCAAAAGGTTAGTAGGCAGGTACTCTTAAAAGATAAGTGGTAGATAGCACTGACAATGGCCCCCGGACAAAGGCAATGGGTGCTTTAAACTTGAAAACTAGACTTTTTTTTACAAAAGGTTAGTAGGCAGGTACTCTTAAAAAATAAGTGGTAGCACTGACAATGGCCCCTGGTGAAAGGAAATGGGTGCTTTAAACTTGAAAACCAGACTTTTTTTACAAAAGGCAGAAGATTAGTAGGCAGGTACTCTTAAAAGATAAGTGGTAGGTAGCACTGACAATGGCCACCGGTGAAAGGCAATGGGTGCTTTAAACTTGAAAACCAAACTTTTTTTTACAAAAGGCAAAAGGTTAGTAGGCAGGTACTCTTAAAAGATAAGTGGTAGCACTGACAATGACCCCCGGTGAAAGGCAATGGGTGCTTTAAACTTGAAAACCAGACTTTTTTTTACAAAAGGCAGAAGATTAGTAGGCAGGTACTCTTAAAAGATAAGTGGTAGGTAGCACTGACAATGGCCACCGGTGAAAGGCAATGGGTGCTTTAAACTTGAAAACCATACTATTTTTTACAAAAGGTTAGTAGGCAGGTACTCTTAAAAGATAAGTGGTAGCACTGACAATGGCCCCCGGTGAAAGGCAATGGGTGCTTTAAACTTGAAAAACAGACTTTTTTTTAAAAAAAGGCAAAAGGTTAGTAGGCAGGTACTCTTAAAAGATAAGTGGTAGGTAGCACTGACAATGGCCCCCGGACAAAGGCAATGGGTGCTTTAAACTTGAAAACCAGACTTTTTTTTTACAAAAGGCAAAAGGTTAGTAGGCAGGTACTCTTAAAAGATAAGTGGTAGCACTGACAATGGCCCCCGGTGAAAGGCAATGGGTGCTTTAAACTTGAAAACCAGACTTTTTTATGCAAAAGGCAAGTAGGCAGGTACTCTTAAAAGATAAGTGGTAGCACTGACAATGGCCCCCAGTGAAAGGCAATGGGTGCTTTAAACTTGAAACCAGACTTTTTTTATACAAAAGGTAAGTAGGCTGGTACTCTTAAAAGATAAGTGGTAGCACTGACAATGGCCCCTGGTGAAAGGCAACGGGTGCTTTTAACTTGAAAACCAGACTTTTTTATCCAAAAGGCAAAAGGTAAGTAGGCAGGTACTCTTAAAAGACACGTGCTAGTATTTGGGATGCACCCCCCCCCCGTGAAAGGCACTGGCTGCTGGCAATTTGAAAAAATGATGTATACTAGTATTTGGGATGCCCCCTCTTTAAATACATAGGCTGGCTGCTTTAACAGTGAAAAAGTGACGTTCTTTACAAAATGCAACCAGTTAGCAGACAGGTAGTCTTCAATATTTATGCTAGTATTTGGGATGCCCCTCTTCAAATACATAGGCTGGCTGCTTTTACAGTGAAAAAGTGACTTTCTTTACAAAATGCAACCAGTTGGCAGACAGGTACTCTTCAAATATTTATACTAGTATTTGGGATGCCCCCTCTTCAAATACATAGGCTGGCTGCTTTAACAGTGAAAAAGTGACTTTCTTTACAAAATGCAACCAGTTAGTAGACAGGTACTCTTGAAATATTTATGCTAGCACGGTTTTTAAAGAATGACACCAGGAAAAGGAAAAGCTAAATAGGCAGGTGTGTTATTAACACTAAATAGGCTTGAAAGCTAATGCAAACACTTTAAACTTTCCCTGTCTTTCTCTGTCACTATCTATCTATCTATCTATCTATCTATCTATATATCTATCTATCTATCTATCTATCTATCTATCTATCTATCTCTCCCTTGCTGTATCTATCTACCTATCTGTCTGTCTATCTGTCCCTCGCTCTCTCCCTGCCTGATCTGCTCTGGCCGCAATACAGTGCCGAAATGAGCTTCCGCAAAATGGCCGCCGCTTATATAGGTCTGTGACATCATCGGTAAGCCTGTCTGCTGATAGGTAGCATGTGACGCCTACCCAGGATTCCTTGCCCCATGGGACATGTCCTGACATGTGGAACTACCATTTCAGATGGGCTGGATAGTAGTAAATGGAGTTTTAAGGAAGCGATTCGAGCGATCAAATCGTGGTGATATTCTGAATCGTTTTTCTGAAATTCGGGTTCGTCAGATTCGATTCGCTCATCTCTAATTATATCTGTTTGTTGTATGTATGTTGTGTCATCACTGATTATGCGAGATAATCTTAAAAAAAAATGTAAACTGTCGAATGCTAAATAAGCATTCCAATCAGTCGGTTTCGTGTAGACATCTGTCTGTAATACATTCCCCCCTTGGCTCCCCAAGACAAATTGATGTGATTTAAAGAGGACCTAGATAAAGCCAGTCCCACAATCTCCTTTAATATTGACACACACCAACAACAGTACACTTCCTTGATGTTTTAATCAGCAATAGTGGGAATATATTACAGACAGATGTCTAAAGAGGGGTTATCCCGTGGAGGTCATACATAACGGGACCTGGCGAAACTGGAAGTGATGCTCGGGACCGCTCTGGAAGTGGCTCGGTGCCACGCCGAGTCACGCAGCCAGCCAGGGGATCCTGCATTCAGTTAAAAGCGAGCATGGGCTGCATAAGGTAGGGCGCTATTCCTAGAGAAAGGGGATGTGATCCCCGAAACCTTTACTATACATTGCATTTTGGGTAATACATTACTGATCCCTTTGATGCTTAATTGCTGCTATTCATATCCATAGGGCCTGGAGCCGACATTGTATTCATGTACCATTTTTATAGATGCAATCATAGCGAGGTTGTTGAAATAACCATGCTTAGTATGCTATATGTTACACATTGTTTATTGCATCCTGTTTGCCTTTGAAACTGATATTTTGATAACAAGAGAGACTGGCAGGCTGATTCATTACTAGCGGCAGGTAACGATAGATGAGCGTCTGTAGCAGGCATTTCAGAGCACCCGCTAGTAGTCGCTGTGCTCGGCCGTGGGTCGCTAGTTCAGAGCGACTCAGTCAATGTGCAGCATTGATGAATACATTGTGGGGAGTTGCTATATGATCAGTACAGCGCTGTATGGGAGCGAATGTTAGCGACTGGTCAGTGCGACCGACTCACAGCATATTCATCAAAAAAACAGCCTCACACACCACCGGCGCTCAAAAATGCTTCGCTTAAGCCCAGAGCGCCGGAGGCTGTGTGATTAAAGGCTGTTTTTGCACACATATCCACCAGTAACAAAGCAAAAACATATGGAATTACATTGTATTAACATTGTAACTTGAACACATTAATGCCAGACCTGTAATGTCAATTCTGCATAAATATATAAATCATGAAAAATATTTTCAAAAATGGCTTTTTTCTATTATAAAGAGACAGGGGTTTCAACCATACCAGGGCACAGAAGTTCAGGGAGGCCCGCATATTGTTCCTCATTCCCATTATGCATCATATTTGTGCTCACTTGGCATCATTTGGCAAAAGGAAGCACCATTCGTCTCTGCTATTTCAGTCTTTAGTTGTCTAGCTGCATCAAACTGAGTTAAAAAGACAGAATGATCCTTTAATGTTGGCACCAGGGGCCCCATTACAATTTTTATGCCACTGTGTGTTAGGTTGAGTGAGCTCCCTCACCTCAGCCGCGGCCATAAACACAGCATTCTGTGTAGAGCTTGGTGTACAGACTTTCATCAAAATTGCTTCCATAAAACACACATTTACTACCTGCAATCTGTTGTTATTAGCACCAAGAACTACAAGAAGAGAGAAGCAAGCTCTGTTCACACGGAACACTGATGCTATGGCTACTGCTGAGGTGAGGGAGCTCATTCACACTTACACATGCCCAGCAGCAGTGTTCTGTTTGTACAGGGCTATACATATGCAGCACTGATTGAACAATAGAGTGGTTTTGGTCCACTTTAAAAAGTTTTGTAGCCGTGAAAAAAATGTGTAGTAGAGCTAACAGACTTCAGGTATGGTCATTTGGATTGGGGGTCAGTTTTTTTACTATCCTGGTGATCGGTCCATTTACCTGGGGCATCCCGATTTGGTATGCCCAATTGTGTCAAACCCCCAGATCACCCACACACCTTCTCCTTCTGAATCCTCCCATATGTCCTGATAGATTGTGAGCTCTTCTCCTTCTGAATCCTCTCTTATACCCTAATAGATTGTGAGCTTTTCCCCTTCTGTATCCTTCCTTATATCCTAATAGAGTGTAAGCTCTTCTCCTTCTGTATCCTCCCTAATAGATTGTAACTTTTTTATTGAGTAAAATCAATCAATCATATACAATATATACAAAGTTACAATGAATAAATAACATAAAATAAATAATAAGATTATAAGATTCTAAATTCTTCCTTATACCCTAATAGATTGTAAGCTCTTCCCCTTCTGTATGCCTCCTTAAAGAGTATAAGCTATTCTCCTTCTCTATCCTCCCTAATAGATTGTAATCTCTTCCCCTTCTGTATCCCTCCTTAAAGAGTGTAAGCTCTTCTCCTTCTGTATCCTCCCTAATAGAGTGTAAGCTCTTCTCCTTATGTAACCTCCCTTATACCCTAATAGATTGTAAGCTCTTCTCCTTCTGAATCCTCCCTTATACCCTAATAGATTGTGAGCTTTTCTCCTTCTGAATCCTCCCATATGTCCTAATAGATTGTGAGCTCTTCTCCTTCTGAATCCTCTCTTATACCCTAATAGATTGTGAGCTTTTCCCCTTCTGTATCCTTCCTTATATCCTAATAGAGTGTAAGCTCTTCTCCTTCTGTATCCTCCCTAATAGATTGTAACTTTTTTATTGAGTAAAATCAATCAATCATATACAATATATACAAAGTTACAATAAATAAATAACATAAAATAAATAATAAGTAAACAAAAAGAAACAGGCCTAACAATTCGGCATCTAATATATTATACACATAATTCTATACACAACCTAACACTGCACTATACACAATTCAGCAAGAAGACTAAGAGACCTCATCACCTGTGCACGCAGCTGTTCTTCAAAAATCTGTTGTTACCAAAAATCTACAGGGGATAGGAGACAGAAAAGCCCACGCAGAGGGAAGTCATGAGGACTAAGGAGGCCTAATGTTCCTCCACGCCTTCATCCAGGCCCCCCGTTCCCACCTGTCCCTATCCAGCACCCAGATCTTCCCCACCTCATGCAGGATGTCATGCACCACCACCGGGACAGGGAGGACTTTCTTCCTAATGCAGAGCTGGCACCGTGCATTCTATGTGAAATAGGGGATCACTAGACTAACTATATATAAAGTGTCCAAACAAAAATCCCCTATGTTCTTGAATGTCCCATACACCCGCTCAGCATAGGAAAGCAGGGAGAAGAAGGGGGCACCAAGGGCCAACCCCACCTGTTTACACACCTTTACATTAAAGGGACACCGGAGCAGGAAGTGGTCCATAGTCTCCACCTCATTCTGACACTCCACACGGAGACAAATTATCTCTGGCAGGTTGCGACTCTTCCGGATCCCCCTAAGGTAGCGTTTCCCTTGGAAGGAGAGCCAGGCTATATCCCAGAATTTCAAAGGAATTCTTGAGGAGTTGAAAAGCCTCAAACCCTCCCTCATGATGGAGCCTGGGCAATCCCTGAGAGGCAATAGCTCATGAAAAGCCAGACCCAGGACCTGACTCACCAGGAGCTTCCTCGGAGTAGGTTTCGTGTCCTCTGCTGTCAATTGTCATTGCGGAAGTTTTTTCAAGCACGGGGCAACATAGGCCGGGAGCTGAGCTTGAAGAACTGGAGGGCTTTTCACCCAGCCACCATTCTCCCAGTCTTGCAGGAAGGGCCTAAACCAGGACAGGAAAATACCCACCCAGCCAGACGGGCTCTCTGCCAACATGCTTCCAAAAGTTCCAAAAAACACAACTGAGTTGACCATCCCTAGGCCACCCTCCCACCTAGATAGGTAGGTGACATTTCTTATAAAGGGATCGATTGCAAACACATACAGTAGGGGACTCAGAGGGCATCCCTGACACACACCAGAGCCAACTTCAAAAGGCCTTCTAACCCAATCATTAACAAGAGGAAGCTCTCAGCCGCTTCATACAGGGTTTGTGGCCAATTAATGAACTGCCCCGGCAGGCCATACTTACCAAGAAGCAGCCATAGGTACTCATGATTGACCCTATCAAGACTTTTTGATGGCAAGGTGATCAATTGCACTTACCACCTCATCGGCCGTGACCGGCTCTGTCAAGCTAGTGATAGAAAGGTCACCATTCCCAATCCTGGAGTAGAGTACAGGAAACTCACCATCCTTGCCAGGTCAAGAACCTTTCTGCCCAGGAGGTTAGCATAAAAGGACCTAATAATCTCCAGGATCACAGACTTCTTTTTCCTAGGCCTCTGAAAAGTCCAGCAATTCTCATTTTGGTGAGCTCCCACCACCCAGACCTGCTGCTGCAAAAATTCTTAATGGAAACCTGTGCCTGAAGAAAATCCTTAAAGGATTGTCTTACCCCCTCCCCCACAAGGAGAGCCAAATTCAGATGCCCCTTCCTCTAGGGGGTATATCAGAGGCATTCAAAACCATCGATAGTAAGGTGATCAGAGAACTCGACCACCTGAAGTCGCGGAGGCTGAGAAGCCAAGCCCTCCTTCAAAAAAAACCTGTCTATCGTACTCTTGACTACTACCTTACTGAAAGGTGAAGCCCGTGAGGTCTGGGGAGTGCTTAATGTACACATCCTCCAGACCTGCCTCTCTAACCATACTATTCAAAAAGAGACTATCGCTGCCCAGCTTGCCTTTGAAGCTTCTCCTGTCCATAAGCCTTGTCACGGTGTTAAAATCACCTCCAAAGACTAAAGGCTGGGCTGTAAATAGGAACAGCTTGATCTTTGTAAAGAGCCATTTCCTGTCCCACTTAGTTTGGGGTCCATAGATATTTATTAGGCGCAGGTTCTGCTCCTTCACAATGATGTCTTATACCATGCACCTCCCGATCTTCACCTCAATGACTCGCCGGCAAGTTACCATCGGGTTTTAAAAAGCACCGCCACTCCGCTGTAAGGTTCGGCCGCAAGAGACCAAAAGGAGGGTCCGTGCCTCCACTCCCGCTTCACAACGTAAATGCCAGCCAGACAAGCCAGCCTGGTCTCCTGCCAAAAACAAAATGTCAGCATCAAACTGGCTGAGAAAAAATAAGTCCATAAAACAAGCGCTCACAGATTTAATGCTGGCAACATTAATGGTTGCCACCTTTATCGGAGGGGGAACTGCCATCAGAGTAATTCAGGAGAATGTCTCTTAGCCTTCCCTCTGGCATCACTATCTGAACCTAAACGCTTACTGTAGGAGACTGGTGCTTCCTCCTCCATATCTGAAGCCTCTGAATCAAACAACAAAATCTCTATAGATGAGTCCTCAGAGAGTGCCTCAAACCGTTTGGAGAGCTGCTCCACGCCGCTATACTTTTTTCTTTTTTTCTTTGTGGCCATCCTAAAAGCCAGGTAATCCTGATCCTCGGGGGAGAGTCCAGACCACTCTGCATTCGGGTCTGAACCTGCTCAGAAGGGGGTGCAGGATCAGGGTCACCCAGCCTCAGCTTACAACAGGAATTCCAGCATGGGCCATTTTAACTGGGACCCCCTTGGTACATGCAGTGCCAGCCACCCCCCCCCCCCCCGGGCCGCCTCAGCTATTATATTGCTTGGTCTTACTTTAAAGGTTACTGACCTGGGGGCAGACTGGGGATTCACCTTAGGGCCACCCGCAGATGGCACAGACACAGGGGCCTCCTCCTCCAGCCGCAGCATTTCCTGCACCACTTCCCTGTTCAGGTTGTGCCAGGCCTCAGGACACTGACTATAAGGATGGCCGAGTTGGTTACACAGATTACAGCGAATTGTATTGCAGTCCTTAGCCAAGTGTCATAAGCCCTGGCACAACGAGCACCTCAGAAGCGAGCAGGAGGAGCTGAAGTGACCCTTGGCCCCACATTTCTGGCAAACTTTGGGCTGACCAGTATAAAAGATGGTCAGCTAGTCACGACTAATATAGGTGGATGATGGCAGGTGGGTGACCTGGTTGCCATGGTTGAGAACATCACCATATCGCTTTAACCAGATGGTCAAATCAGAGGGTGGAAAGGACTTATTTCTTACTAGAATGGTGATGTTTTTTACGAGCTGCTGCCTGGAGACCTGGATGGAAGTTAACCCCTTCCAGGCAGGATCTTGCTTCAGCAGCTCGTACCGCTCCTAAAACAAGTCCATTCCCTCCGGCCTGACAAAGCTAAGGTCATGCTCTGCACTCCCCACTGGACTGCTCAGGGCAAAAATGTCTGTGGCTGTGAATCCCATACCCAGGATGAGATCCACCACCTCCCACCAGGTGATAACTGGCCTCTCCCACCTAAGCTGGACCAGGTTTTGCCTATTGAAGCCACTGGCAGGGGCATTGGCCTCACTGGGCACAGATGCCCTCTCACCAGTAGCTCCACTTCCATTCCTGCCAACCTGGGCATAGGAAACAGGTGGCTGCACTGCAGTACCACCACCACGCTGGATAAAGTGCAACGCAGGACGCTTCGCATCAGGCACAGTCTTAGGCAGATTAGAGTCAATATGAGGGGCAGACCTGGGAAGATTAAGTGGAGAACTGGAGGCCTTCTCCACAGCAACAGCAGAACCAACAGCAGTAGGCACAAGAGAAAGTTCATCAGAAACCTCTGGGGAGCAGAAGTCAACAGTTACAACAGACAGGCCAGCAGCAGTCACTGGAGGCAGGGTAGTAAAAGGCATAGGAGGTAGGTTGGCACCAGACACAGAAGGCAGACTAGCAGCAGCAGCAGTGATAGAGGCAGACTGGGAGCAGATACAGGGGGCAGGCTGGCAGCAGACATAGACACAGGAGGCAAACTAGAATGAGATGCAAAGGGCAGGCTGCAACAGACACACCAGAGGATGTCAAAACATTTGAAGCCGCACCAACCAGACCCAATCCTGTGGGTGAATCACCCATGGTCCTGTGCCCACCAAGATCAGCAAGCCCCGGGCCCTGGATAGGTGCCAGGATAACAATTGAGGCTGGTGCTACCTCATCCTTTACAGGACAAGGTGCACCAAAACCTCCCTTGCCCCATGACACAGCACTATCAGTGCCCTCCAGAGAATGGCTAAGTATGGGAGTTTCACACTAAACTGGCATCTGTTCCTTACATACCTGCTGGTGGTCGCACTCTGGCAACTCTCCTCCACTGCACACCAACGCTGCATGTACCTGACAAGCTTCTCCAGGCAAGAATGTTATGGATGCTGGTTCCGGGGTTCCCAGCTCTGCCAATGCTGCAGCCTGAGGTGGAGACATAGCTGATAATTCCCCCATCGGCGTCTCCTGCACATGGTCATCCTCTGTTTCCATGGTCTGGTTGGAGCACTGCATTCTTTTAAATCGCTGTTCATTCTTATATTTCTACTGGAAGACCCCACAACTTTCCTTCATGGAGGTAACTAATTTTTCCTGTTCTTTTTCTCTGGACTGGACTGACAATCTGACCCCGTGCCTTGCTGATATCCATACGCTTTTTCTTCAATGTCATCTTAAGTTTAGACAGCTTTTCTTCCTCCTTTGCCACAGCTAAGATGTTGGTGCACACACGATTGCAAAAAGCAGAAAAGCTGTCACCGGGCTGGGGCACTGTGGTGGAACTAGTGCTGCTCGAGGATGGAGTCCTGGGATCCGGTGGAGCTCTTTTCCTCCAGTATCCTCCTTTATACCCTAATAGATTGTAAGCTCTTCTCCTCCTGTATCCCCCTTATACCCTAATACATTGTAAGCTCTTCTCCCTTCTGTATCCTCCCTCATACCCTAATAGGTAGTAATCTCTTCCCTGTCCTGTATCCTCCCTCATACCCTAATAGGTAGTAATCTCTTCCATGTCCTGTATTTCCTAATTGATAGTTAACCAGGGAGGAGATGTGCAAGCTCTCTCCAGGTCCTCGCTGAATATTTGGCTCTAGCTTCCCTGGGCCGGGACGCTCCCCGGGCAAGTCCCAGCTTTCTAGGCCTAAACTTAGAGACTTTTTTCAAAGCTCTATTGCAATGGACTCTACGAGTGAGGACGATGTGGCACTGAATTACAACAAAAGTAGAGAAGCCTGGATAAAGGTAAAAACATACCTCCCAAATTTGAAAGCAAGAAAGAGGGAAAATGTGGCAGTGTGCATCGTGCACCACGGCATCTTTTAAACTATTAAATCACGCCCTAGCGACTCCCATAAATGGAAACACCACCTAAAAATTACATAATAATAATAATAATACTGGTAAGCCCCTGCACACACATGCATAAAATAGTGTGATAGTGTAAGAAGAGGGAGAAAGGCAAAAAAGGAAGAGAAAGGAGAGAAGGGAGAAAGCAAAAGAGAAAGGGAACATAGAGTGGAGAACAGAGAAAAAGAAAGTAACGGAAAAAAGGAGAAAGTTAAGAGGAAGGGAGGAAGAGTAAAGAAAGAAAAGGAGAGGAAAAAAGAAAGTGAGAAAGAGAGAGAAGGCAAAATAAAAAAAGGAATTGAGTGAAGCAAGGAAGAAAGGGAAAACAATAGTAGGAGAGGTAATGAAGAAAAAGAGAGAGGGGGGGATAAAGAATTTATAAAAAAAGAATGTATAGCAATAGCGAGTGAAACAAAAGAGGAAGAAGGGGAAGAAAGAGGGGAGCGAGAAAGAAATAAAAGAGATATTTGCTTGCTTGACATTTTCATTTTATATTTTTTTGCTCAAATCATTGTGTGACCTCTCCTGGCTGCAAATAAACATTTTTAGAAAAGTTTTTGACTTTTTACATTTTTATGCAGAATTGTCATTACAGGTCTGCCACTAAAGTGTTAATGTGACAATGTTAAAACATTGTCAAACAAAACATGTCATTCCATGTGTTATTGCTTTGTTACTTTAATCACACAACGTCTGGTCTATGCTATAGCGACCAGATTTAGAGCACCGACGCTGTGTGTGTGTCCTTTTTTGATAAGTATGGTGTGGAGCGCCGAGAGTTGGTCGCACTAGCTGGTGCTACCTCTTGCTCCCTGCAGCGCTGTACTGGTGTTAAAGCACCCAACACACATCACATTCATCAATGTCGGCCAGGTTACTAAAGCGAGAAGCTCTGTTACAGCGCCCGATACCGGCTTACAGCGTCTACTAGCGGTCACTCTGATATACAGACGCTCATCTGCCGATACCTGACGTTAGTAATGAATCAGCCTCCACGTCTCTTTCTTGAGAAAAAAATACTATTGTTTTGGTTTTTTCAAATTCTTGTGATTCAACAAAGAAAAAGAACATGCTTCATTTTCTATACTAATTTTTTTCACTTGTCTTTTCTCATAAAGTGAAAAAAATACAGCTGAAATTTACAATTGTAAAACATTGTGTGATTCAGTATTGTTTTGACTAGTTTGTCCTACTCTTTTGAACTAATTATTTACAGCTGCCCCGAGCAGGTGTAAAACATTCTCAGCACATTTCCTTGTGGTTATTTTACCCAAAAAAGCCAGGTCAGAAAGTGCCAGCATGTATTTTTATCAGTGTAAAAGACATGCGGAAGTAACTTTATAATTTTTATGGCTGTTTTAATTTAAACCTGCCGACACCCCAGGCAAAGCACCAAACCTGCGCCAAAAAGAGTCTAGTGAGTTGCCAGGACCAGACTGGTGCACTAGCCTGGTAATTTGAAGAGAGGGGCCATGATTTGTTTTCATTTTTATTGAAACAATAAAAAATAAAGAAAGAAAGAATAAACAAGCCATCTAGCCACCTTTGCCAATAGGCAATGTTGAATTCACACATGTATCCAGTGGGATGAATAACAAAACATGTGGAGCAAACAAAAACAACAGGTCCGGTTGCTTGATCTATTACACAATACATCTCTTTATTAGTTATTTTTATATTTTTTAATTATTGTTTTAATAAAATATTAGAGCTGACACCCCAGCAAAAGTGCTAAACATTGGCCAAAGGCCATGGGGCTGGAAAGTTTCCAGGGCCAGGGGGCAGTTGGTTTGGCTTTTTGACCCTGGGATCACTATGCCTGTTGCACTAGTCTGGTAATCTGAAGGAAGGACCATGATTCTTCTTTCATGTTATTTGAAACAGTTACAAAATAAATAAATAAACTTAAATCCTGCATATCTGTAGGAATATATCTAAGCAACTGCAATAGTGTTTTTTTTACTTCAACACATTTCACAAGTCATCCAGATTTCTTTCCTAATAGTGGGATGAATAACAAAATATGTGAAGCAAAAGAAAACAGCATGTCCAGTTGCCTTGATCTATTACTAAATACATAACTAGCACTACATAGCTTAATGTGATCCATCATAACAAAGTGACTAGTTACACTAGTGCATTAAAAAACAATTGTCACCTGAGATATATTAGATATATTAAATGGGGGGACGTCCCCTGATCATTCTGAAGCTGTGTGAAATGTAGAAAACAAATGTGCTATTTAGGGTAAAGACTCCAATTTTCCAACCAAAAAGAAAATTCTTATTTGTTTGTTGATTCAAGCCCAATGTGTACAACCAGCTGGCTGCCAATCAAAACCCAAACCCCCAAAAATGTTGCCTCTAAAAAAAAAAAATGAAGGTCATTAGTGCTTACACTACAGCATAACTTGTCTATTGCTTAAATGTAGCCCCAATATAAACCATGTCAATAAGAGTAACAGGCAAATAAAAAAGTTGGAAAATGAATGCATGCAAAATTAACCTATGAAAAGGCTAAAAACAACTTAGAAACAGTCAGCGAAGCAATACTCTGCCCAGCAATGCACACATACAGTTAAGAAAGTTCACGGTAAAATTCGGAAATTTCCAATAGTTTTTGCTTGCTACAGCCTTTTTACGAGCGCATTTTCGAACACATTCAAGTGCAAGTATTTAATTCGACCCCTGAATGCTGAATCACATCAAAAAGTTGAAAATTCACGCATTCGATTCAATTTTCTGAGCAAAACATTTTTTCTACCTTTGTTGAATCAAGCCCCAGGGTGTCTGACCTAACTAACTGCCATCATGAATTCTGATGGCATCTGGATGGCAGGTTTTGGTCAAGATGAGCAACAACATCACCCATCATCTGCAAAATCCCTTTTTCATTGATCGTGAGAGGAGGGGGCTGTTTTTATCTTGGCCAGCCCCGACTGTGTTTCAAATGTGGAAGGTCTCGTTATGTAGCCGGGGTGTGCACAAGTGTAAAATGTAAACTGTGTGGTCAGCTAGGTCACACCAATACCTCCTGTGACAATGTAACATTTGTGGTGATTTTTAACACTTTCACAAAGATTGCCCATAGGCCTTCAATAGTACCTATAAAGAACCTACAGAGGAGAAGCTGGTGGCAGCAGCAGACCTAGTGGAAGAGGAGTCTTTAATATCTGGTAAGGTAACAACTAAGCTAGGAAGGTGGGCAGGAATCCCCAGAGACAGGTCAAGTGGTGGTAGCCCTGCAGTCTCCCACAGAAGCCTTGATTCAATAAAGGGAAAAAAATTCTCATGGTAGTAAAAAAAATCAATTCATGAGAAAAAAGCCTGAGAATGTCCCTGTTACTGAATCACTAGATAAAAAAAAACAATGAAAGTTAATGGGAGCTTTACTACAGTGTAGAAAAGAATAAACAGTTCTCTACTTTTCCTAGAAGTAAAAAAAGTGCCATTGACTTTCATTGTTTTCTTAGCTGGTGATTCAGCACCAGTGAAATTCTCAGGCTTTTTTCTCATGAATTGAATCTTTTACTACCATGAGAATCTTTTTCTACCTTTATTGAATCAAGGCCAGTATGTGCTATTAATGCTTCCACTACCCCATCTTCTTCCTCCAGAGACCATAGAGTCTCTGGTAATCGGAGAAAGAAGAAGGATACGTCCACCAATAAGACTGAATCTGAATGGTCCGTAGTGCAAAAACCTGCAAAAAAGGCCAAAGGAAGGCAGGATGAGGGACCACCGGTCACCTCGAATAGGTATAAAGTCCTGTCTGAGTCACATGTCAATTCCTCCTGGCAAGACTCACCTGAGTTTGATCAAGAATTAAAAATAATCATCAGATTTTAACTCTAGGTCAGAGGAAGATCGTCCAACTAAGAAAAAATATTTGGTCACAGCAGAGCAGGTCGATCTAGATATAGATACAGGTGATAGGCAGAGTGACTCAGATACAGATTAATAATGGTGGTCATCCATTTTCTGCTCCTTTAAAGTGTAATGATGGCCTTCTCATTTTTCAGTAATGTTAATAGAATAGGAAGACGCAGCTACTTAGAGGTAGGAAAAATGATTATTTATCATCCAGCAAATAAAGAAGGCAGAGCGGGAATGGCAGGTGGGGCCATCTTTCTGGTCACTGGCAGTTGAGCCTTTTGCGGGTATTTCTATTCTGCTTAAAACTCGAAATGGAGAGGTATCCATGGGTCAGTGTCTGATTTTGGAAGTTACCATTCAGGGCATGAGATGGTCTGCAGACAGTGACCAGAATGGTGAGCCTGCTCAATGACATTCTGCCATGCCTGTTCACCTCTGTGCCAATAGTATTTGCTAGGGATTTTAATGTGGCCAGAACATCGGCTGACCGCTGATCAGGTAGAGGCGTCATAGTCCTTAAAGAGAAACATCGGGGGAGGTTAGGTCCGATGTTCCTCTTCAATAGCATCATCCTGCAAGCGGGTTTAAAGTGGACCAAAACCCAGCTCAGTCGGCCAGGGAATCTATAAGATTTTATTCCCCCCTCCTGGGGCATCCAAAATTGGGATTCCCTGCTGTGTGAACCCCCCCCCCAGGACGCCTCAATTCACTTACCTCATTTCCCAGTCCCATGTCACGTCTAAGAGCAGCAGCCGCATCCCACTGTCCCTCCAGCAGGGAGCATGCCCCCGATTGGGATGCCCCCCGGGAAAGGACCAAAACCCAGGATAGTCAAAATCCTGGGTTGTGGTCCACTTTAAGTGATGTTTTTGCACATAATGGACGGAAGCCTGGTTTTACCTATTCTTGTGCTGGAAGGAAGATTTGCATAGATATGGCCTTCATCAGCCCTGAAGATTTAAACCAAAGAATATAGACAAATATGGCCTGATGCAGAGCCTCTCCTAAACTGACCTTAAAACCTTCCGACTGTCCGGGGGTCCCGTTTGAATCGTGGCTCAAATGTGATGCAGAGCCTCCGTCGGAATGGGTCCCTAACTGATCCGTAAATTTCTCTTCACTCGGGAAGTTTTTTTTTTCTCTCTCGGGAGCATGCAATGTGATCGTGGCTTCCGTTCACGTTCACACGGGCGTTCCGTTTTTTCCTCCTTTTTCCTTTGTTTTTTAACGTACCTGCTTGCCTTCCATTTCATTTTTCACACCAATTTTGAAGTTTTTGCCAAGTATACTTACATCTCCATGGATTTCCTGTTGTCAATCTGGGTCCACGCCAGCGCACATCTCTAAACCTCCATGTAAATGTACATATGCCACAAACTGGCACTTTGACACATACCTAAATTGAATATTAAAATATTTTTGGTTTATTTTTCCTTGCCTTTAATGCTGACCTGAATCTCTTTTTGTATTTCTTCCTTGCCTTTAATGTTTACCTGAATCTCTTTTGGTTTGTCTTCCTTGCCTTTAATGCTTACCTGAATCTCTTTTTGTATTTCTTCCTTGCCTTTAATGCTGACCTGAATCTCTTTTTGTATTTCTTCCTTGCCTTTAATGCTTACCTGAATCTCGTTTGGTTTGTCTTCCTTGCCTTTAATGCTGACCTGAATCTCTTTTTGTATTTCTTCCTTGCCTTTAATGCTTACCTGAATCTCTTTTTGTATTTCTTCCTTACCTTTAATGCTTACCTGAATCTCTGTATCTCCTTCTGCCTTGTCTCTAATGCTTACCTTAATCTCTTTTCGGAATCTGTGTTTTCTTCTCCTTCTTCTTGCTTTTCCTTGTCCCATATCCTTACCTTTTGGGACATGTAACAGTATGATGTTGTTGTGATAACGTACATTGTCACGAAATAAAACACACCACACTTCTTTGTAGTTTTTTGGTTTTTTACTGTTATGTTTGTTAGGTTTTAACGGTAAAAATTTTTAAAAACTGTAAAAATGTAACAAATTTTAAATTGTAGCCTAAATGGTTGGCTCCTTGCTTAGCGTGGCTGTGTTCTTTGATCTGTGAAAGAAAAACATCATCATTTGTAGTGTTTTTTAGGTGTTTTTTGTTAGTTGCGGGGACATGAGTTTAACCCTTTCGCTGCCAGCCTACCTGGAGTTTTTGTCACCCTTGGTGCCAGACCATTTTGCACTATTTTGCGCTCCCCATGTTCAAATGTGATTTTTGAAGGGATTTCCAGGGATTTCCCAGGAAAATGATATATTGTTTTTTCAGCAGAGTCTGGGCTTTAACATGAAATGTCTTGTTTGTAATTTTTTAGGTGTATTCTCAATACTTTTGGGTGAAATATGTGCCAAAAAAAAAAAATCTATTTTTTGCAATTTGTAGTGTTTTTTTGTAATAAAAAATGTAAGTTTGTCAATAAAATCTTATTGCATGTGAAACCCCAATTAATCCCGGTCACAGCGTTACCACATATGTATTGGTAGACACCCTTTCCTGCCCAGGAGACTCCCCCAAACTGAAACAGCGCTTTAGGAGATTTTCAGATAAAATACAACTATGCACCGCGCTAAGCGCACCTTGCTGTCTTTCCAGAAAAAGAACCCTTTAAATTTGAAATATCCCCCACAAACTATATATTCTCTGGAAGTACACACCTCAAGCTTTCTAGGCGTACCAGGTTTGTTGACATGGGCGCAATTTTCTGGAAGTAATCCCACAATCAATTCTTTGGTTGCACAGAGTTTCCCTAAAAAAGAATAAAAAAGAAGAATCAAAGCCACATTTTCCTAAAAAAAAACTATATGCAAACAGAAAAAAACAAGTAAAATCTGAAAAAGCAACATCCCCCGAACAGAACAATACCCAACATGCATAGGTACTGTCAAGGGAAGAGTTGCCAAACACTCCAAAGTAAAGCGTGCGCATAACGGTAATTTTACTTAAAAATTTCAGCTCTGCAGACAAAGTGCGCACCTTGCGATTTTTCAACCAAAACAACCCTTTACATTTAGAATATCCCCACAAACCATATATTCCATGAAAGTACACATGTTAAGCTTTCTAAGAGTACTGAGCTTGTTGTAGTGAGCTCATCTTTCTGGAAGTAATCCATTGAAGAATTCTTAGGTTGCACAGGGTTTCCCTAAAAACAATTATAAAAAAGCAGAATAAAAACCATGTTTTCCTAAAATATCAATATGCAAACAAGAAAAAACAAGCTAAATCTGAGAGCGCAAGGTCCCCCGAGCAGAACAATACCCAACATGCATAGGTACTATTAACCCTTTTTATTGTCAGCCTACTTGAGGTTTTGTCACCCTCTGTTGACAGGTCATTTTTCCCCATTTTGCGGCATGATTAACCGTGATTTTTGCTGGAATTTCCAGAAAAATTATATACATTACATATACATTTTTTGCAGCAGAGTTTAGGCTTTAACATGAAATGTCTTGTTTGTAATTTTTCTACTGTTTTTTGAATATTTCAGCTTAAAAAAAATATATATATATATGTTTTTTAAACAATTGGCTCCTTTATTTTAAATAAAACCTTTTTTTTTTTTTAATGAAAACCATATTGCATGTGATAGCCCCATTTCTCCCGATTACAACGGTACCACATATGTATCGGTAGCCCCCCCATTCTTGCCCTGGAGACCCCCCAAACTGAAAAGAGCACTTTATTACATTTACAAATAAAATACAACTACTATCCACACTATAAACATAAGGGGTTAATTAAAAAAAAAAATGACATAGAGTCCCCCCTTCCAGGGGGGGGGGGGCATTTTTGGGGTAATTTTAAGGGTTTAGGGTTAGGGTTTGGGGGGGAATTTTTATTTTTGTATATTTTTTTATTTTTAAGGGTTAGGGTTAGCCTAACCCTAACCCTTAAAATTCCCCCAAAAAAGGGGGGACCCCCCCACAACACCCATGCTGAACATGCCCCGACTAAAATGGTGGTTACTCCACAGACACAGGCACATCCAAAAATACGCAGGAGCAAGGATCCATTGACACATTCTCCACAACCTGCAAAAACAACACGAGCACACAAGGGTGACAAATCTATTAAGACCCTGTAGCATTCTCCTCCGCAACACACCAAGCATACCCACAAAACCAAACACATCAGCAAGGGTAAGCATAGTGCAAAACCCTCCACCCCACCCAGGTCACAGACCCCTCCACCTCAACCCTCTGGTTCTCAAACTTCCAGTAACTCAGAGTCAACATCCAGCTCAACAGGTGAAAGCTCCACAGGCACCCAGACATTAACCCAGAGCAGCACATACACAACATCACCCTCCCCCCTAAGCCCAAAAACCACACACGACTCCCCAGATAGCCAACCATCTATTTCAAGTGATGCAGGGGACACCACACACCCATGTGGGCGCAAACTACGCCGTGGGTCCCTAACAGGCCATTTTTGCGATGCACAAAGCATGGCTGTTGCCAATGCTGTTTGTGAACATTATGGGGTTCTGTCCGTCGAGATATAGAACAAATCAAGCGGACATTTGGGGACCTCAAATAATATAGTTGTAAAAAAATGGACATGCGCCGGCAGCAGAGGTAAAGCCCATTTGAAATGCATTTATAGTCGCATTGGGAACAGCATGTAACACTTATTAGGTGTGATTTAATCTTCACCAGCCTGCAGACAGGGGGTGGTTTCAAGAAAATACATTGGCCACAAGTTCAGCACGTATTGTGTGTGCTGGCCCACTTTGTGTACCAGAGTAAGGAGGGGTCTGCTCGTCAGAAATAGGTAAAGGTTCTGCACCCAGGTCAGTATATCTAGCAATCCTGCTTCTAATGGCAAGGTTGTGCAGGACCCCACAAGCAATAATTATTTGGATAACCTTGCCAGGCTGATACTGAAGGGCACCCCCACTCTGATCCAGACATCGGAAACGCATCTTCCACTACCCAAAGGCACGTTCCACCACAGAGCGAGACCTCCTATGGGCTGTGTTGTAGCGCTCCTGTGCCTGGGAAGATGGGTGCAGGATGGGTGTGAGCAGCCATGGTAACAAGGGATAGCCTGGGTCACCTGCAAAAATCCAAAAGACAAACATAAGGTGGATGCCAAAAATAAGGTTTAGGTGTGCATAGTATCATTATCACACAGGGACAAATAGGTGAGCTAGGTGTGGGTTGAGGAATTGACATTTTTTATGAGCCTACATACACATCCAACCTGTACACTCATTAAAAATGTCTGCGGAATGCTACTTAGATAAGAGGGCCAGAACATAACACAATAGTGGTGAATACCTTCACCCATTAAATTAAAAAAAAAACAAAAACAAAAATAAAGTTTGCAAGTTTCATGGAAATGTCTCACAGATTAGTGGGGTAGTGGCAAATCCAAATTCAAACATGGGGGCCAACAACTACAACTTTAAGACACATACCCAGTAGCCATCCACCAGAAAGAGCTCCAGATTGAAACCGTTGATAGAGGCTGGAGTTCCTCAAAATGTGCGCGTCATGCGTGGACCCAGGGAAGCCAGCAAACAGACTGAAAAATTGAAGATCAGGGCCCGCCACTGCCTGAACATTGATGGAATGGCCCATCTTCCTGTTCCTGCACAAAGCCAACAAAAAGTGGACTTAGTGTGAGGCTTAAAAATTGTTTGCTAAAAAAAAATAAAAAAAAAGACCCAAACCACATACCTGAACAGATATTCCTGGTCCGCAGGGGGGATGAGCGATACATGTGTGCAATCGATTGCACCAATAATGTTGGGCATGTCGGCTATGTTATAAAAGCCCAGCTTAACCGCATTCCAGGCATCCCCTGTTTGAGGGAAAAAAATATAATTCTGTGCCAGGGTAGCCATGCCATCCAAAAACTTGGTTAGGCTGCGGCTCAGCGTAGACTGGGACATCCCCATGGAGAAGGCACCCAGTCTCTGGAACGAGCCATTCGCCAAAAATTGCAGGCAGCCAACCAATTTGGTCAATTGTGGTAAAAGGGGGGAAACCCCAGTGCTTAGAGCTTGTTGTGGTATATCAAGGTACCCAAACCCAAGTGCTTATAGGTAGGTGTAGTATAAGGGGGTATACAAACCCTAGTGCTGTAAGCCATTTGTGGTATAAAGGGGTACACAAACCCCAGTGCTTAGAGCTTGTTGTGGTATAATGCGGTACACAAACCCCAGTGCTTAGAGCTATTTGTGACATAAGGGAGTACACAAAAAGGCCAGTGTCTTCATAACCACATCCTAACATGAGTGGGCAGGGGCGTTCACAGTGGGGGAGATGCCATTCTGTGTGGCCACTGCTCGTGCCCGAGCTGAATTACAGGAGAGGTAAGGCTTTTTTGTACCCCCCCCCCCCTGTCACAGCACTCGTGGAGGGGTAATGAAGACACTGGACATCATATTTAAAGTAGTAGTCCAGACAAGTAACAAAATAACAAAGTAACAAAAAAAATGCTTGCCTTTGCTTGCACAATAAACGGAATGTCAGATTCAGTCCCCTGTGCCATCCTTGCCATATCATCTCCAGGTAGCCTCTGTGATAAACGTCCCACCCCCTTTCATCTGTCACAGTGAAGCTGTCAAGCCCACTCCATTCACTGCAATAGAGGGGGCATGTCGTGGCTTTGCATGTATGTAGAAACAAGTTACCCTTGCTTCTTGCTCCAATCACTCTAATGATCACAACACTATGCGCTATTAGACCGATGCATAAACATGTCAGTAACCAATTCCACTAAAAAACAAACACAAAACAATTTCAATGATGAGTGAATCAGCTGTTCTCCTGTTTAAAACCACTCTACCTAATGCTGTACATCTGTGCTGTGTGCAGTGTGGGGACCCCACGCACCCAAAAAAACATGTCCTCCCTGTATCTCCTAGGTAGGCTGGTATGTTATGTTAGGAAGGTAGGTGGGTGAGCAGGGAGGCATATAGGTGAGTGGGTAGGTAGGGGGTCGGCAGGTAGAAAAATGGGTAGGTAGGTGGGTGGGGGGTAGGCAGATATATGTGTAGGTACTCACATGGAAACATAGGGGTTAGTCAGGTATAGGAGTAAGTGGGAATTTAGAGGAATGGATGGATGGGAATTTAGGATGACAGGTGGGGGGGTAGACATGTGAATATATAGGTCGGTAGGTGGGTGGGTAAGTAGGCTGGTATATAGTTATGTAAATAGGTTAGTGGGTAGGTAGGTGGGAATGCAGGTAGCAAGGTTAGTGATGGGGCAGATAGGGATAAGATGGATAGATAGGAAGGTAGCTTGAGGGTCTGGCAATTCTGCCTTTGCACCAGGGCTGCCAGCTGCCGCTGCAGATCCTGGGTAGGGAGATGAGTGAAAAGGTACATAGGTAGGTGGTTGGATTAGTAGGTAGGTAGGTTGGTAAGCAGATAGGTAGGAGGGTAGGTGGGTAAATTGGTGAATGGGTCAGTAAGCAGGACGGTAGATGATTGACATCACTGCTGATCTGGGCTGGAGAATCCTGTTGTGTGCTGTCCTTGGCACTGTACACCACTTGTCTCTGCCCGCTCCAGTTCTTCGGTGCCTCAAGGTGGTTGCTAGAGATCCAGGGCTCCAAAGTGGGTCACCCTGGGGATCTATGTACCTCGCCCAGGGAGGTCCTGATGATGCACAACAGAGAAATAATGATCACCCTGATACTGGCAATGCAGTAAGCTGATTGTTATAACATTAGAAAATGTTGTGCACAATGTTTATTCTTTACAACAACCTAACATATTGATGCATTTATTGAGCATTGTGAACTAATACAATTGTGAACTAATGTATTGATGCATTCATTAACTATTTGTGAACTGCTAAGTGGTCCTTAAGTGGGCCTCAATGACCCCTTACCAGTTCACAAATAGTTAAATGTAAAAAAAAAAAAACACTAACACAAGTAAAAAATAGGTTATAATTATTTCCCCCATACTTGCCTCTAAACTAGACGCTCTCCCCAGAAATCCAAGACATCCGTCAATGCTGTCACTGACGGCCTGTAAGATTGGCTGAAGCACCCAATCTCTCCAGCTTCTGGCATCTCTGCTCCCGGTCGCAGGGAGGGGCAGTTTATAATGGCAGAGTGAGCTGATGTCAGCTCGCTCCGAGTATAAAAGCCCCTCCTTGTGGCGGGGAGCAGAGATGCCGGAAGCCCAGCCGGGCCGCAGGATTTTGCGCAGACCACCATGGGACAGCGCAGGAGGATGAGGAAATCAACCAGCGGTGTAACGGGGACAGAGGTAAGCTTTTTTATTTTTTGGGCAGGTTTGTTAGAAGTTCGGTTTGGGGGGGGCGTGGCCGCGGCATGGCAGCGTGAACACGCTAGTTTGGGAGGCTCCTGCACAACCCCAGCCTAAAAAGCGCTTTTTGTGGGGTCTAAACCCCTATCAAATCCCCCAGGAATATGGGAAAACGGGGAGGTCAGCGACAGAGCTCCAGAGCCGGCGGAGGACAGGCGATCACCCGGCTTTTGATCAAATGGCGCCGGTGCCAGCTGTGCCCAGAGACCGAGACGAACGGCCGGATGCGGCGGGAGAGACGGCAGAGCCGCAAGCTGAAAGGGGCCGGTGGCGCGAGGAGGGGAGAGCCGGTGCCCCCCCCGCGTCATCATCGTGAGAGCCGACAGCATTCCTCCTCTCTCGAGCGGGCGGGGAATGAGGTGAAGAGCTCGCTGCTCGCAGCAGCAAGATGGCGGCCGCACAGATGACAGAGTGCGGGGGCTGGGAGACGCAAGCAGCGGAAGAGCTGCATCCCGACAAGGTACAGCGGGAGGCGGGTGGGCGCTCCCCCTCGGGCATGCGGGTGACCCTCATAGTAAGGGGGTCAGAGAGACCACAGCACAGTTGGGAGAGCCAGAGGGGGACAAGCCCACACCCCCCTAGTCCAGGGACTATCAGGTCAGCTTCGCCCCACAGCACAGGGGGCCCAATATGTATGGAGGAGATGGAGGTCGGGCTGCTTCCCTGCTCACGGTCGGAATCAGTTACCTGGCAACCTGGGCTGCAGAGCCCAGAGCGCAGCAACAGCCGGGCAAATTTAAAGCTGCCAGTTAAAGGACGGGAGGCCTATATATACGGGACTCACTTGCACCATCGCTCCCCCTTGCCAGACCACGCAGAGCAGGAGAGGATCTCAGGGGGACCCCCTGGAGGCCGGGCATCCCTACGTTCCAGAGGATTCGACGCCAGAGGGCCCCGATCGACCGCAGCTGTCCGCGACGGGGAGACGTTCCACCCCCCGCGGCCGAGTAGCATTCGGGACTACCTTAACACAATGCAGTGAACTTGACCCCCTCGCCTGGACTCCCCCCCCCCCCATAAATGTGTTTTTTTCTGTGAGACAGACCTCCGGCGGACTTTCGGGTTGGAGCAACAGCCTTCTTTCCACCAGCTATGGGGTTTGATTAGAACATCTTGGGTATGTTGATGGCTGTGGGTACTGGGCCCTGGGCTCCCCTCCGCTCGCGCCCCTCCCCCTTCCGTTCCTGTGGCGCCTCGTGGTGCTTACCTGGATGCCCTTGGCGTCGGCTGGGCTGTTGCTCGCCCGGGGGGGGGGCGAGGGCGGGGGGCGAGCCGAATGTAAGTCCGCCCCTGCGTGGGTGAACTAAGATGGGCTGCTGATACTATACCCTGCTGGGGGGATGTGGCTCCGTTGCATCGGGTGACAGGCTGTGGTCGCTCGTGGAGGACGGGCCTCCGCTGACTGCCTCGGCTGTCGCCCGCTATCTTGGGGCGGTGGCGGATGTGTCAGGAGAGGGCCACGATTGGGTGTTCGCCTGTTCTCCTGGGGGGGCAGATCCTGGCCCCCCCCTTGTCGGGCGGCCCCGTGGTTCCTTCGTGCTTTGACTGCCCGATGTCCTTGGCAGTTGCGCCTGGGTACCCGGGCGGCGGCTCGTGAGGGGGTGGTGGGTGCTGGCTGGTGCCAGGACCTGTCTGGGTCTGACTGGGGGACTGTCGGGGACCGCGGGTGGCGGGTCTCCCGGGCTCCTGTCCCCCGCCCCCCCTGCCTTGTTGTTTGGGGGGGCGTGGGACTCGGATAAAATTGATGCCTTGGCGTTCCCTTGTCCGTGGGTGGCTGGGGGGGGCGCCCCGCCGGTCCCATGCTCTGCTAAATAGATTGATCGGCCATTTTGGAGGATATTTTGGTGGGTGAGAGACGGACCACCGGTGTGTCTGGGGAGCGGTGGACGGTTCCTCAGTCGGGTGCGTGGGACTGACCGTGGAGCTGTGATCCTGGTTTGTCTAGCTGCCCCGCCCCCCCTCTCCCGAAAGCCCCCCCCCCACACCGTTAGGGGCAATGAGCTATGTTTGGCTGTCTGGTCACCCCGGGGGTACTGGGATTGACGGCTATCATGGGGGAGGGGCTGCCTGGCCCCCGCCGGCGCCCACTGCGCGGGTTCTGGGCGGGGGGGTGGTCCGGCTGGCTGGGGGGAGTGAGCCGGCGTGATGATTGCCAGGGGCGGGGAGGGTTACTGCATATGTGTTTTCGGCAAGGGTTAATCAGGTTAATCAGACTGTCATAGAGTTAAACAGGTTAATTAGACTGTCATAGAGTGTTACTATAGAGTCGAAGAAGGCCCTGGCTTGTTTTCTTGTTTACAGATTGTTTTCCTTTTAACCCCCTTGGGGGAAACCAAGTCTTGGACCGTCCCTCGTCTGAGGGGCTGAGTTGGGCTGGGGAGGCGGGAGCCCTCCGTAGCCTTGCAGCGCCACAGTTTCTCTACCCCACATAGGCCTGCGCGCCTAGGCTAATTCAGCCTAAGGTGGGCGCTTTCTCTCTCTTTTTTGCTTTTCTTTTTTCCCTTTCCTTTAAATCTCTTCCCTCTCTTCATCCATCTCCCCTTTCATAATCCCTCCCCGTTCTGTCCTCTCCCTCCCCCCATAACCCACCTTCCCTCAGGTCTTGACAGACCGTCCCTTTCCCGTTTCCCTTCCTCCGGGCCGGGCCGGGCCGGGCCGCATTGATCCCCTGGATACAGTTGTCCTGGTTTTGGGCTCTTCCCTATGGGGACGTCGCGGGTGGTCCGGATCGGGCGCAGGTGATGCGATGGATCTCAAGATCGTCTCCCTAAACGCTAAAGGTCTCAACGTCCCAGAGAAGCGGAGAGTATGCCTGAATCTATTTTGGAAAAAAAGGGCGCAAATAGTATTTGCGCAGGAAACACACTTTCGGAAGGGGAGAGCTCCAAAATTTTTGGACAGGCGCTTGGATGGTACTTCTACTCGCCTGATTCAAAATCCAGGGGAGTGAGTATTTTGATCGCGGCCAACATTCCATGGACCTTGATAGACAACATACTTGACGAGGAAGGTCGTTTCATCTTCGTCAAAGGGAAAATAGGTACCCAAGTATTCACGTTCGCTAACATCTATGCCCCCAATTCGGATCAGATTAGCTTTATTGAGCGTGCCCTGGATGCTCTCCAGACGTTCTCGGAGGGCGTCCTGATTTTTGGTGGCGATTTCAACGTAGCCCTGGACCCATTGCTGGATGCCTCTAGAAAGGCTTCCCATCTATCGTTCTCGGCTCTTAAGAAACTAAAAAGTTCCCTGCGACTGTCCCAACTCATAGACCCGTGGCGTTTACAAAACCCTCGAGGTCGAGACTATACTTTCTACTCGGAACCTCACGACTCCTACTCGAGGATAGATTACCTCTTCTTAGTACACAGATACCTGGAGATTGTCCAAAAAGCGGAGATTGACCTTATCTTAATCTCAGATCATGCCCTGATCTCACTGTCCGTGAAAATCCCTGAGCGGTTGACTAGGCCGAATACCTGGGTACTCAACGAGTCGCTACTTCAGGACCAGAGCCTAAAAGAGGAGATTAGGAAAGAACTACAGACATATTTTGCAATCAATGCCAACCCGGAGACGTCTCCCCTAAACCTATGGGCAGCGCACAAATGCTACATCAGAGGTATCATCATAAAAATAGCCTCCAGAAAGAAGAGGGAGCGAGAGAAAACAACGGCAGATTTAGTACAGAAAATTGCCCATTTAGACTCGGAGCACAAAAAGCAGGGAGCAGAGGAGACCAGACAGGAGCTGGCAGCAGCACGTGAAAAACTAAGAGACCTCTTGCTAACCAAAGCGAAGGTTCGCTTGTTAAGGCCAGACGCTCCTTTTATGAATATGGGAACAAATGTAGTCGCATGTTAGCTAGGGCACTCAGAGAGCAGAGAGCCAGCAACTTCATACCTCAGATAATGGGGAGTGGAGGGCGTTTGCTCGCTAAACAGGCAGACATTGCTGGGGTCTTCAAGCTTTACAACCTGGTGGAGGGGCGCCGGTCAAATGGGCTACAGGAGGCCTGAAGGTATGTTACGGTGTCGGGCTTGCCCATATTAAGCCGAGAGGTGGTGGAGGCCATGGAGGAACCCAGAACTGCACAGGAGTGGTCACTGGCAATAAAATCGTCCCAAACAGGAAAGTCCCCAGGCCCGGATGGATTTACATTGTCCTACTACAAATGGATGGAGGATATCTTGACCCCAAGAGCAGTGGTGGCCTTTAACTCCATATCTTCAGAGCAAGCTTTACCAGCAGATATGTTGAGGGCACAGATAGCGGTGATACCTAAACAGGGAAGGGACCCACTGCTCTGCTCCAACTACAGGCCGATATCATTACTTAATGTGGACCTCAAGATATTCGCGAAAGTCCTGGCGAACAGACTCCTGCCATACCTGGGCAATCTAATAGGCCTGGACCAGGTGGGGTTCACTCCGGGTAGAGAGGCGAGAGATAATGTGACCAGAATTCTAAACTTTGACCTGGCACATGAGCAAGGGATTCCTGCTATGATGCTCTCCACAGACGCTGAGAAAGCGTTCGATAGGGTCCATTGGGACCTTATTCGCGCCACTCTTGAGCACATAGGCCTGCAGGAGAATATGAGATCATGGATGTTGTCCCTGTATTCCTCTCCCTCGGCATGCGTCAAAGCCAATGGTGTCCTGTCCGACTCATGCCCAATAACCAATGGCACCAGACAGGGGTGTCCCCTGTCCCCGATTATTTTCATTTTGACGTTGGAACCCTTCCTCAGGAAGGTTAGGGCGAACCCAGACATTAAGGGGCTGTCGGGAGGTGGTAAGAAACATAAAGTTGCGGCCTTCGCCGACGACTTGCTCTTTTGCATCTCGCAACCAGGGACGACTATCGCCAATCTTCTGAGAGAAATGAGAGAGTACGCGGAGCTGTCGAATTTAAAAATCAACTTACAGAAATCCGAGGCACTCAATGTCTCTCTCTCACAGAGACACTTGGATAACATACAAGCCAACTTCCCCTTCCGATGGGCATCTGGAGCGATCAAATATCTGGGAGTTCAGATAACGCCTCAGCTCAAAGACTTGTTCGCCTGAAACTTTCCACCTCTCCTAAACACCATTAAAAGAGTCCTCCAAACATGGAAGGACAGGACACTGTCCTGGTTTGGTAGGTGCAACGTACTGAAGATGAACGTCTTGCCGCGTCTGCTCTACCCTCTTCAGGTGCTGCCCATCCACATACCATCTGCCTTTCTGAGGGATATCCGATCGGAATTTATGCGGTTTATATGGGGGGGCAGGAACCCGAGAATTGCCCAACAGACACTGACGCTGCCGAAGGTGAGGGGAGGGGTGGGACTCCCGGATATCAGAATGTATTATGTAGCAGCGCATCTAAACAGGATCATGGACTGGAATCGTCATAGAAATAGCAAACGATGGGTTCAACTGGAGCAATCATGGGCTCCGGTTCCACTGGCGAGCCTCCCTTGGTCCCCAGGAGAATTGCCAGGCCCGCTCAAATCTCATCCCACAATAGGCCCGACCCTCCGGGTGTGGGCAAGACATATGACGAAAGAAAATATAGCCCCGACGCCCTCCCCGCTTCGCCCGATCACGGGGGCAATGGACTTTATTCCGAACCGGCTTGATGCAGGTTTTGCGAGATGGAAGGCGCCTGGTCGTGGCGTCGCCTTCAAGTTCCTTAGTGGCTCCAACTGGAAATCCCTGCAGGAACTGCTGAACTGGGGGGATGCCCCCCGTCTGTCATATTGGAGGGCACTGCAGGTGTCGCACTTCCTGGCGAGCCTGCCCCCGCCCAAGGAATTCGCTAGAGAGTTGACCCCATTCGAGCGCTTATGTGCGACAAACGAAACTACCAGAGGTACATTATCCATGATCTATAAATTGCTGGTGGACCCAGGTGAGAACCACATACCGAATTTCATTTCTGCGTGGGAGACGGAGCTCGGGGTCACATTTACCCCACCTCAAGTGAAGAAAATTCTGGAGCTTGCACAATGGGCCTCAATAAGTAACCAGTATCAAGAGGCGGGCTACAAAATACTGAGTCGATGGTATAGGTCGCCACAGACACTTCATCGTTTCTTCCCATCGGTTCCTTCCCTATGCTGGAGATGTGAGAGAGACACGGGCTCCCTCTCGCACATTTTTTGGGGGATGTACAAAGATAAGGGGCTTCTGGGAGGAGATTGTTAAGTGGATGCATAAGATAACAGTAGAACCCATAGAACTCTCCCCGGAAATCCTCCTTCTGCATTCTACCAAAGCCTCGGTAAGCAAATACAAGAAATCCTTGACGGTCCACCTGGTAAACGCTGCCAGAGCATGTATTCCCGCCAGATGGAAGTCGACTACCCCGCCAACCATCGGCTCTTGGATTAGGAGGGTGGAAGACATCAGACGAATGGAGGACCTGATGGCCCTCCTTCAGCGCACTGAGGAGAAAAATAGACTTCGGTGGATGCAGTGGAGTTCATGGAGTCGGTGGGAGGCAGGACCCTGAGGGACGAGACCTGAGGTGGCTGGGGTTCGTCCGGGGGCCGTTGTTGGGCGGGTGTGTTCGATCCGGTCCGGGTGATACGACCCCATGCCCGCGGCGGCTTCCTTTCTCCGCTTGATGGTGGAGGCCTGGGCCTCCTCCCCCTGGTCCCCCGGCGTCCCCCCCGACCTTCCCCCCTGTCTGGGTCGCCCATGGGGTCGCGGACGTGGATGCGCCCTGTGGGGGTGCGGGCGGGGATGTGGGAGATTATCTCCCCTTCGTCGGTGGGGGGCGCGGGGGGGATCGGGGGGGGAGTATGGGGCTATTATGGGTTGCAGGGCTGCCCGATCTCTCCCTATCCTGGGGTCTGTCCCCCGACCTCCCCTTCCCCTTCCGCCTTGGGTTTCTTTTGTTCCCTCCCACTTTTTCTTTCCCCTTTCCCTCACCCTTATTCCCCATCAGCACACATCTTCCTCCCTTTCTCTTTCCCGGTATCATTGGAAAAAGTGAAGGGTGGGGGCGTTGAGACATGATCCTCGACTGAATTCTAGTTGACGGGCAGGCCATGCACATAGAGTAGTGGCCAAACGCTGTAATGTTGAATCTAATTGTTATATCATAACTGTAATGCTCAGTAGCTGTGACCAAAATGTATAAGTATGATCTGTCTTTTCGCCTTTACTCTTACCAATAAAGATTTATTGTTAAAAAAAAAAGTTCGGTTTGGAAGAAAACTAAATTTCCTGGAGAAATTAGTCAAATCTCCCGAACTAATAAAATAAAAATGTTCATGGCTAACAGAGCCAAGTGAAAAAAAATTGTATGTTGGAGAACAAGACTAGCTTTTTTTTTTACTTTATTACTTTTTTATATTTTATTACTTTAATTTAGCTACACTTACCTCATCCCAACCTCTTTCCCATGCCGGGTATCTTTAAATGATGCCAGTGGGGTGTCTATTTCACATGCCTTGCCACTATCTGAAGTTTATGTGGGCACAGTTCCCCCCTGTTCCTTCCTTGGCCTGCAGCCAAGGGTCATGATAGGAGCCAGGGGAGCGGAGCCTGGAATCTACCCCATATGACTCTTATGTCACGTGAGGGGAGGGGCAGAGAGGAGGATACTCCAGGAAATCCTCCTCCATACCTATCCCCTCTAGTGTAATTAATCACATGGGGAGGAGTCTTCTGAGACCTACCTCCAAAGCTCCTGGCCATTACTCCTGGCTGAGAGCCAGGAAGAAAGGAGGGGGCAGTTACATATTTCCCCTCCATTCATGAGTCGCACCAGACACCATCCCAGAAATTGAAGATGTAAGATTCGTGGTGGAAGACTTTGGCAGATAGGAAGAAAAAGCCACTCAGCAGGGTATAGTAGATACAAAAAGCCGAGCATTATGTAGGTGAATTTAGGATTATACATTTTTTGGTGTTTCTACTACTTTTTTGTGAACTAGTACAAAGTCCAGTGGCACATAGTAAGTCAGCCTGTCTGCATGTCATGTATGCCCTTCATTATGCCAGTCATGCAGATTTAAGCAGAATAATCTGAACCACACCATTGTCCCAGCTGTCAAAACACTGCTGTCATCGTGGCATCTTTTGTTCCCCTACAGCTACAGTATGGACAGTAGTGGGGCTGGAGAAAGAAAGATCTATATTAACATTCACAACCTTATAGATTTGAAAGCTGACCTATAGTTGAAAAAGACAATAGGTGCAGATATGGGATGTAACATTACCCAACATTCCTCTCTCCTCGCTATCATAACACTTTCACATCTCATGTAACTACCAGTTGGCCAATGGGGGTCTTGTGCATGCCCATCCTGAAAACTGGATTGGTTGCTAACAGAGAAGGGGGGTTGCAGACTGCAGCGACCATACCACTGGAATGCAAAAGGATGACATTAGACCAGATTTTGGACTTGTATGGATCATCAGGCAACAGGGCATCCCAAATCTGAAGTTAGAAGCCCTATATTCAATTTTGACTTTTTCCCTATACATGACTGCTATTTGGCAGTTGCAAATTTAGAATGTATACTTCTGCTGTTATTATGACACATCATTTATTTAGATCGCATATAGTGGAGGTTTATCTTTGAAACTATTTTCTTGTCTGGCTGTTGTTCAAATTTAAATAAATCTGATCATTGATGTTCTATTGCTTTTACAGACAATCGAAGACAAAAATAAAAACCCTGATGGTGGACTTGATGGACAGAACAACAATACGCAACAGAATAATGGCTCTGAAGTAAGCTTTCTCTGTATAATTATTATTTTTATAGCTACAAATATTACATTTAGGATGTATCCCTTACAGCAAACAATCAGTTAATGCTAACTAGTGGATGTAGATGTTATCATACAATTGGCTACGTTTGATGGTGTCTTTCCATCTCCCCCCTACTGACTTCCAGCCTTAAAAATCACTTGTTTGTCTCGAAGGACTCCTGTGATGAGGGCACCAACATAAAAAAACTCAATGCAGTAGAACTAATCACTTGGCTAGCTGGCAAAAATATTTATAGTTACAATTTTGGGCTTCAATAATTTTAATCCAGAAGAATGACTATATCTAAGAGATAACCAAATCAAATACATGAACCAAAAATACTAAAATTGGTGATTTATTTATTGGGAAAATGGTTGGAAATAATTTATCTGTGAGTGGCAAAAGTAAGTAAACACGTGTTTTTTGTGTCTAGTATGACCCCCTCTCCCCTTGTGTAGCAGTAACTGTTTTTAATTGTAGAGTAGGGTGGACTGGACTGTGGGTGAACTGCTCGTTTCAGTTCCTATTAAGGTTTTTATGTTGGTATGCAGCATACTTCTTCTCAAGTTACAATTTTATTATGAAAAATTGATCAATCAATTAATACATGCCATCATAAAACAATCTAAAATACATAAATCACACAGGACCAACAAACAAAAAAATGAGGCATAGGTAGAGTCTCCCCAGTGGATAATTAAATATAAATATATATATATATATATATATATATAGAGAGAGAGAGAGAGAGAGAGAGAGAGAGAGAGAGAGAGAGAGAGAGAGAGAGAGGAGAGAGAAATAGTTCTCAAAGCAAGATATTCTCTAAGTACTGGTCAAGGTCTCAGTCAATAATAAACCGATAATAGTGAATGCTACATCCCTGCCTATGATCTGGATCCTTGTTATATAATGAAAATTACAAAAAGGTAACCAATCTGCAGTTAATACCCAATACTGGAGATCATATACTATCATATCACATGCCAGCATCAAAACAATCTTAAGTGTCAGTGCAACAATGAATATAAATGAACATGTTAAATATATATATAACCCCTATAAATAACCAATCATATGAGCTGCCACTCCATTGTGACTTCACAAATAGCCCAATTCAAAAATGTATAGGGCAAACAATCAATCATATGCTCACAAAACTAATACCAAAAATATGTGTAAGAGCTATAAGAGCCTCCCCACCACCTAACACCTCAAAAATATAGCATGTTGTACAATGCAGCTCGTAGAAGTCTACGGTGCCTGGAAAAAGTATTCAAAAGTATTCATATGCCTCAACTCTTATTTGTTAATGCTAATTTGAAATTTATTTTATTGAGATTTTATGTGATACAACAGCACAAAGTGTAAGGATGATAATACATGCTTTTCCAATTTTTTATAAAATAGAAAAGTGGCATGCATAGGTTTTCAGCCCTTTATACTCTGAAACTCCTAAATAAAATCCAGAGAGACCAACTGTCTTCAGAATTAGTAAATATAATTTTTCTAATTGAATTAGTAAATTGAATATTATTCGCCGTAAAACTGAATCTGTTCTTTGAAGGTGGGCAGGCTGATTCATTACTAACGCCAGGTAGCGACAGTTGAGCGTCTATAGAGCGGATTTCAGGATCAATGTTTTAGAGCGCCTCAGTCGCTGTCCAGCATTGATGAATATCATGTGTGAGTCGCAGTACTACGCTGTACGGGACCGAATAGGAGCGCCAGCTCAGAGCGATTGACTCACATCACATTCAGCAAAAAATCAGCCTCAAACATCGTCGGCACTCAAAATCATGTAGTTGTAGCCCATAGCGCCAGAAGCTGTGTGACTAAAGGCTGTTTTTGAACATGTATCCACTAGTAACAAAGCGAAAACATATGGAACATTGTAACATGAACACTTTAATACCAGACATGTAAGGACAATTCTGCATAAAAATATTATTATTTTCTTGCCCAGGATACATGTCAGAAGGTTTGAGAATTTTTTTAAGGGAAAAAAAAATGGGATTAGGAAAGGGATTTAAGGATTGTCCATTGAAATGTATGGTAGAGCGCCAGGTAGCGCCAGGTAGGACGTGGCGCTCTGAAAGGATGAACGCTGGGGCTGTACGCTGAGCCTAGGACAATGATGAATCAGACGATACATGGCGTTGTTCTAGTGATATCAAATGAAGCTCAATCCATCCGCCTACAAAGACATGATCGTCTAACTAAACAGACAGCACAGGCAAGGAGAGAACTAATTAGATAAGCAGTAAGCACATATGGTCACTCTGGAGGAGCTACAGAGATCCACAGCTCAGGTGGGAGAACTCCCTGAAAATTGGATTCGGGCTATTCGCATAAATTTTCCAAGAAATTCAGGTTCGCCCGAATCGAACCTCTGAGAATCGCTCAACTCTAAGTGGAAAACACACAGCACAGTGGAAGCGGGGGAGGCCTGCCGCACAGCTGGCAGGGCAGCCGGCCTTACACGCATCCACCATGCTCTGTGTAGCTTACCTGCATGCCGGCACGGTGGGAGTGGAGGAGGCTGGCCGCATTATCAGCAGGCAGCGGACCTCCCTCGTTCCCACCGTGCTGTGTGTAGCTTACCTAGATACCAGCATAGTCAGCTGGGGGCTGGCTCCCCTCCTCCCCGGTGCACTGTCAGCTCTGCAAGCCTGCTTCTGCTACGCACACTGGATCGAAGCATGGCGCTGGAACGAGGATGGTGATGAGTTTTTTCTACCCACTGCCCAGTGAATTTCAGGAAAAATTTGGTCAGCACGAAGCCACAAAAATTCAGTTTTATGCTGAATCAAATTTTTTCCTGAAATTAGGAACGAACTTGGGTTCTGAGGAACCAGTTAGCTCACCTCTAGTAACAGGATGACTATTATTTGTGTACTCCATAAATTTGTCCTTTATGTAAGAGTGGCAAGCCATATGAAGGCTTGTTTTTGAAGTTTTCCTCAAGCTATGTGGATGAAGGTGTTCTGGTCAGATAAGACAAAAGTTTAACTTTTTGACTCAAATGTCAAATGTGTGGAGGAACACCGCACATCACCATGAACACACCAATGAAACGTGGAACATGGTGGTGGCAGCATCATGCTGTGGGGATGCTTTTTTCAGCAGGGATTGGGGAGCTGGTCAGAGTTAATGGGAAGATGGATGGAAGTAAATAAAGAGCAATCCTTTAGGAAAATCTGTTAGATGTTGCAAAAGACTGGGGTGTAGCTTCAGCTTGCAGCAAGACAACTAACCTAAACACACAGCCAAATCCACAATATAATGGTTTAAATCAAAGCATGTTTATGTGTTAGAATGGTGCAGTAAAAGTCCACAATAAATCCAATTGAGAACGCGTGACATGTTCGAAAATTGCTGCTCACAAACACTCTCCATCCATCTAAAGCTATTTTGAAAATAAATGTCAAATGTCAGCTCCTAGATGTGCAAAGCTGCACCAACAAATACATAAATAATGGGGCCAATCATAGGTCTCAGAGAAGTTTAAAATTCTCACCTGATGTCATTCATGATGTCATCAGCGCTTTTAGAGCTTTTGGCTCCACAAAAACGGGGCACCGCCACTCATACCAGCGGGGAGATTGCTAAGCAACCCCCTGCGCTGTCCCCTGTAGATAGAACGCTAGCTCTGCTACAGGAGGGCACCTGGGAGTGACGTCACTTGTTACCAGGAAGGATTCCCCAGACAAGTGACGCATCACCCGACCTTTCCCTATCAGGGGACAATGCATGGGGTTGCTTAGCAACCTCCCCGCTGGTATGAGCGGTGGTGCCCCGCTCTTGTGGAGACTTTTTCCTCATAGAGGAGGGGGACGTCTATCGAAGCGTAAGTATACTTAGCGATAAAATTATCTTTGTTATTTATACTTTAGATTGGCACAGGACAGATTAAGCCAAGGCTCTAAAAGCGCCGATGACATCATGAATGACATCAGGCGCGAATTTTGAACTTCTCTGGGACCTATGATTGGCCCCATTATTTATTTATTTGTTGGTGCATCCCCTCTGACACTGTTTGAATGTGGTTGGTCCTGAGGAAGGGAGCCTGTGTGCACCCCGAAACGTTGTCCGACAACTACCACTATGTTGGATTATTACAATGGACTATTGGAACATTGGATTATACATCCCAATACAATTTGATGTTTAAATATATTTTGGCGTGCTGGTTCTTTGAGGACTTGGATTGGAGCGGCGTGTCTGCGAACCGTGCACCCACACATTGGAAGTGGAAGTTAAAAAGGTAAGAGTGCGGCAGTCATCAAAAATGCCCTACAAATTATAAACTCAGGGGGCATGAAAGCATATGCACACCACATTTTTCAGTTTATTATTTCCTAATGATTTGGAAAAGCATGTATCATTTTCTTTACAACATCTTAATAAAATACATTTAAGTTTGTAGCTGCAATATTTAAAATGAGGAAAAGTCCCAAAGTGTATTTTTTCTGTGCACTGTATGTGTGGGGCTTGTGTAGAATTAGAAAAGGTTACCCCCTCTGGGCAGCCAAGGAGTGAGAGAAAATACTGGGGAAGTGACAAGAAATAGGGCATAGGGAGGTAGTAAATGAGGTAGACCAGTTGATGATAATGTTGGATTAGGAATGAAAGAAATGATATGGCAAATAGTCTGTGAGACTCGAACTTCATGTACTTTTGCCACACACAGATATAGGACAGATCCTTTTGACCAATAACTAAATCACTAGGTGTAAATCTTTCTTACTGGTCTGTTTGATTTCTATTTATTAATCTAGTTTTAGGTAAATAGTTTTAGGTCAAATTTGTGCAGAAATTTTAAAAAATCGGAAAGATTCATAACGCATGAGGATAATTGGTGGGGGGGAGGAAAACAAATTCAGAACCTTTTTGTTGGACTGCTCTTGGCCACCACAGGAAGCTGACCAACTCTAGAACTGATCTGGATAGCCCTACCTACCGAGTGTGGCCATTACCCAAATATGCATGCAGGTATGTAAGGTTTCCCAACCTTTTTTCACCAAATACCCAAAAATGTCCATTTTCTAAATATATCAAGTACCATTAGTACTTATACAGATAAATAACTGATGTTAAACTCAAAACCCGTTGCTTGACTGGGGCTATGCTCCTTTTTCACTTACAGCCCGGAGGTTTGATTGTAAATGTGAAAAAAAAAGTTATGTGTTAACAGTGACCCAGTTGCAGTTGTGCAAGTTTGGATCTTTTGCTATTTGGTGTGGACCAACTGTGGTCCTTCAGGGCTCCTTAGCACACTAGGAGTAAGTGAACTGGGGTTTTCCTTGCATATCCTAACCACCAGTATTTCTGGAGAAAATCAGTCTTAAGTAAAGTTTAGATAGCAGCATATCAAGTAGGGGTAGAAATAATTCTGCACCTTGACTGGGTACCACCTATCAGTAGTATCTCGAGTACTGTCAGTGGTCTTGAACTACTTTTCTAGCTCTTTATCAGTGGAAAATGGTCTGTCTAAGTTGACATCTCCTAAATTCAATTATTATAATGTCCATGTCCCTGACATATTTATGTAAGTCAAAAGCAAAGTACCATATTTTCTCACTATAAGACGCACCTAGGATTTGGAGGAGGAGAATAAGAAAAATACAATTCTGTGAAATACTTACCTGTAGAATTGGTATTATACATATACAGTACGTCCTGCTCCAAATATAATACTTACACGTGGGTTATCCTCCGCCAGATGGCGCTGTGCACTGCAGACATGCAAAAAGAGGCTCCTCCCGGCCCTTCATATACCCAGGGACCTCCCACAAATCCCCAGCATTGAACAGCAGTGAAAAAGAAGCCGGGAGAAACTAACCACCAAAACTGGTAATAACAACAATGATAACAATCACCATACAGGGGATCCAGAATAATGCAAAAAACAGGGTGGGGTGAAGCAGGACGTACTGTATACGTATAATACCAATTCTACAGGTGAGTATTTCACAGAATTGTATTATTCTAAGTATACAGTACGTCCTGCTCCATATATAATACTTACACGTGGGATATCCAATAGCAGTGTCTATAAAGTAGGGTGGGATCCCCAACAAAAAAGGTAACAGCAGGCAGTTTAAACCACTGCCGCCTGCGGCCAAACACAGCATCAGCTGAGGCCCTAACATCAACCTTATAAAACTTTGAAAAGGTATGAAAAGAAAACCAAGTAGCAGCCTTGCAAACTTGTTCAACAGAAGCATGGTGCTGGAAAGCCCAAGAGGCACCAATAGCACGAGTAGAATGAGCAGTAAGGCGGAAGGGAGGACTCTTCCCCTTAGCAGAATAGGCCTGAATCACAGCCTGACGAATCAATTTGCTAATGGTAGACTTGGCGGGAGCCAAACCCATCCTAGGCCCAGAAGGCACAACGAAGAGAGCATCAGTCTTCCTGAAAGCCGCAGTGACTACCAGGTAATATTTCAAACACCTGACCACATCCAAGGAATGCAAAACCCTTTCCTTATCATTACTAGGATTGGTACACAAGGAAGGTAGAACTATGTCCTGATTCAGATGAAAAGCAGACACCACCTTCGGCAGAAAGTCCGGTTTGAAGCGGAACACCACCTTGTCCTGGTGTCTCTCATAGTACGGAGGATGAATAGACAGAGCAGCCAGCTCAGACACATGCCTAACCGAAGTAATAGCCACCAAAAAGACAACCTTGAGAGTAAGAACAGCCAGAGCAGCATCACGAATAGGCTCAAAGGGAGCACCCTGCAAGGCAGACAAAACCAAGTTCAAATCCCAAACAGGGACCATAGGTTTACGAGGGGGACGCACATGAGTGACCCCCTGAAAGAAGGTCTTAATCAAGCGATGCTGAGCAAAAGACTTCTGAAAGAAGACGGACAGGGCAGAAACCTGACCCTTCAGAGTACTGAGTTTTAGACCCAAATCCAAACCATGCTGTAAGAACTCCAGAACCCTAGGGACTGAGAAGTCCCTGCAGGGAAGAGACCTAGACTCACACCAGTCAATGTAGGTACGCCATACTCTATAATAGATAGTAGAAGAAGTCTTCTTCCTAGCCTGCACCATAGTACCTACCACAGAGGCAGACAAACCTTTCAGCAGCCAGGCCGTCAAATCCAGCGTTGGTAAATTGGGATGGCGTAAGGAGTCCTGAGTTAGCAGATCTGGTACCCCTGGCAGGTCATACTGGTCTACTGCCACTTGAACTACGTCTGCGAACCACACTCTTCTTGGCCACCTGGGGGCCACCAGAATCACAGGTACCCCTTCCAGAGCAATCTTGCGTAGCACCCTGCTCAGAAGGGGGAACGGTGGAAACACATACAGAAGCCGAAACTCCTTCTATGACATGGACAGGGCATACGGGGCCAGAGCCAGAGGATCCTGAGACAGGGATACGAAGACCGGGAGCTTGTGATTGTGATGGGACGCAAACAGATCCACGTCCGGTAGACCCCAACGGTGACACAGAGACTGGAATACCCTGTTGCAGAGGGACCACTCCCCCTGACGGGACGACCCCCTGCTCAGAGCATCTGCAAGCAGATTCTCCGCCCCCGGAATGTACACAGCCGAGATGCATTGGACATTGGCCTCCGCCCATGACATGAATCTGAGACACCTCCTGGAGAGCACTCTTGCTCCGGGTCCCTCCCTGATGGTTGATGTAGGCAACCGCCGTTCTGTTGTCCGAGCATACCCGGACCGCCAGACCCCTCAGGTGTGGGGTCAACCGCTCCAGTACCAACCTGACTGCCTGCAATTCCAGAATGTTGATGGGTAAATGGGCCTCCTGAGGGCCCCACCTCCCCTGGAAGAGCAGGGAGTTCCAGAATCCCCCCCATCCAGACAGACTGGCATCCATTGTGACCGTCTCCCAAGAGGGGGTCAGAAAGGACCTGCCCCCTGTCAAGTTCCTGTGGTCCAGCCACCACGCAAGGGACTGTCTCACCGAGGGGGGAAGCACACAGACCCCGTCCAGGGACGCTGGGTTCTTGTCCCACACTGACATAAGGTGAAGCTGCAGAGGTCTCAGATGGAACTGAGCAAAAGGCACCGCCTCGAAACTTGCCACCATCAGGCCCACCAGCTGCATTCCCTGCCCGATGGAGGGCCGCGGGCACGATAGCAGAAACCTCGCCTGGGCAGTCAGAGCTTCCACCTTCTGTTGAGGAAGGAATATCCTTGACCGAACCGTATCCAGAATCATTCCCAGGAACGGAGTCACCGAGGAGGGGGACAGAGAGGACTTGGGGTAATTGATTACCCAGCCGAAAGACTCCAGGGTAGACACCACCAGCTGAGTGTTCAGTTCTGCTTGTCGCAGAGGCCGAGAGGTGATGAGTATATCGTCCAGGTAGGGTAGCACACGTATGCCCCTTAACCTTATCAGGGACATCATCCCTGCCAGCACCTTGGTGAACACCCTGGGAGCCGAAGTGAGGCCGAATGGCAAAGCAACAAATTGGTAATGTTGATCTTCCAGTGCAAATATGAGAAACCTTTGATGTCCTGGAAACACCGGGACGTGTAGGTAAGCATCTTTGATGTCCACGGACACCATGAAGTCCCCTGGGCGCAGAGAGCCAATGGCCGAGCGCAGTGTTTCCATGCGAAAGTGCTTGTTCTTGACAAATTTGTTGAGGATTTTTAAATCCAGAATGGGCCCGACTGACCCATCTTTCTTGGGTACTGTGAAGAGGTTGGAATAGAACCCCAGGCCCCTGTCCCCTAAGGGGACCTTGCAAATGACCCTAGGTCCAGAAGACCCTGCACGGCCAGCCACAAGACCTGAGCTGAAGCAGGATCCTGTGGAATCCGAGACCCGATGAATCTGGTGGGGGGCCGTACAGCAAATTCTATCTTGTAGCTGGAGGACACTGCCTCCTGAATCCAGCGGTCTGAGACGTGGCGCCTCCAGACATGTTCGAAGTGCTGCAGACGTCCCCCCACCCTGACGGGCGAGGGCGTCCCTTCATGCCTGAGGGGTCTTGGGAGGGGCTTTGGGCTTGGACCCCCAGGAGGAACCAGGACGGCGTCCTCTGTTCCTGTGCCAGGAATCCGCGCGGGACCCAGCGAAGGACACCCCTTTTCCCTCTTTAGCCCCACGGTAGGGGATTGAAGAGGTGCCCTGGCCTCGAAAGGGCCGAATCTGCCGTCTGCGCTGGGGTAACTTTCCTCCTTTGGCGAAGAGGTCTAGGCGTTCCCCAAACAGGCGCAGCCCCTTAAATGGGAGCCCAGTAAGGGCTTTCTTAGCCGCATTGTCAGCAGCCCACTGGTGCAGCCAGACCGCGCGGCCTATAGCTACCACCAGGGCAGAAGATCTGGCACACATCTTAACAGCATCGTCCGATGCAGAAAGGATAAAGTTCACAAATCCATCACAGGTAGACAGTGCATTGATAGTATCAGGTGGCAACTCGTCTGTGCCATCAAGCGCATTCCTGACCATGGTCCTGAGCGCAACTGCCGTGATGGCTAAGGCACAGACAGGGAGCAAAGTCGCACCCGCAAATGCAAAGGCATGACATGCCAATTGGTCAATACGCCGGTCCTCAGAGTCCCGCAGCGTAGTAGTGTCAGGGGAATGCATAATAGAGGTGTTGAACAGCCCTAGAATAGGAGCATCGACCTCGGGAGGCGAAGACCAGCACTTAACCACATCAGCCGGAAAGGGATACTTCCTATCCACACTCTTAGGGATCCCAGGAAGTCTACTGGGATGTTCCCATTCTTTAAGCACGATGCTATTGAAATGAGTTTGCTCAGGAAATTCCAGACGAGCCTTAGCAGTATGAAAAAGGTCACCCCTCTGCCTGGGAGCCGCAGCAGGGGGAGAGAGGGACAAAACCTCAAAGATCTGAACCAATAATCTGTCAATATCATCCGAGGACCAGTGCTCGGAACCAGCCTCGTCATGACCCCTTGACTCCTCATCGTATGACCCAGAAGGGGTATGGCCGTAAGGAAGCGATAACTCATCAGATTCCATAGGGAACAGGGCAGAGTCAGGGGTCAAATGCCGCCTCTTGGCGGTGGACTTACACGCTAAGGAATTAGCAATAATCTTTTCAACACTGGCCAATCTAGCGGCCATATCAGGATGAGAATCCCCACTAGTATTGGGGGTTAGACTCAGGCTTGGGGGAGTAGGTGAAGTGAGGCGAGGTGCAGGCCCAGCCTCAGAAGAGGCGGGAAGACCAGATAGCGCCTGCTGTGCACAAGGAACACAGACCCGTGCATTGTCACCGCTGCCAGGTAAGACCCCACAAGCTACACACAGCCGGGCTTGTCCCGAAGGAACCCCGTTCACAATATCCTGAGATGCCTCCATATGGTGATGCAATCGGCACAATGGGCCAGTAGGGATTGATGCTGTAACCTACCCTGGATGCCCCAATAACCCGCGGGGAAGTGGGAGTAATTTAATAGTCTAAACCGGGAGCTACACCGAGCCGGGAGAAGCCACCGGGATCCACGGTCTGAAAGACAAAAAAGGGACAAGGAACGAGGATGTCAGAGCCATGCAAAAGAGTAGAATAAGGAATATAAAAAGTCGCCCGCGAGGGCACTTACAGGCGGAGGGGGGAGAAGGTCTTCACCACACGCGCGCAATCAGAAAAATGGCGCCAAGCAAACCTCGAAGGGCGGGACAGAGCCGGCCGTGACGCGGAGCGCACCAAGCCAGGGCCCCACCCCCTCCGAAGAGCCTGAAATAGTCAGCAGGGCAGTGATACCTGAAGAGAAATGATCAAGTGGATAACCACAGAAAAAAGCCACTACACACATACCAGCGACGCAACAGCGTCTGTTGAAAAAACAAATAAAAGCGCGGCTCTGACACCATCCCTGTCAACACAATACTAAGGCCATAAGCGTGTAATAGGGTACACTGAGACCGCCACCCACACACACCCCCTTTCTTTCCCCCTGAGCTACGGAGGGAACGAGGGAGGAAAGCGACCGTTAGGACAGGGTCCACCGCTACACGGGGAGTGGGGCAATGATGCGGGAGGGGCATCCCCTGAAGGCTCACCATCAGCCTATACCGCCTACCCTATGGTGGGGGACTGCGGTGGAGCATGGCTCCGTAAGCACACATGGTGCTGCCCACCTTCACCCGACCATCGCAGCTCAGGTTGGTAGGCACATCACAAGGAGGACGGGTGGGAGTAGTCCAACAGGGCTGCGGGCTGTAATAGCCCCGCTCACCTGCGAGAGAGTGATACTTCATGTCTTCGCAGTCAGCACTGCAGAGAAATCCGGGGATTTGTGGGAGGTCCCTGGGTATATGAAGGGCCGGGAGGAGCCTGTTTTTGCATGTCTGCAGTGCACAGCGCCATCTGGCGGAGGATAACCCACGTGTAAGTATTATATTTGGAGCAGGACGTACTGTATACCTAGAATATAAATATTCTTAACCGAATGTTGTGCTAAAAGACTCCCCAAAGAACCAAATAGGAGGCAAGGTGCAGAACCCCCCCCCCCCCCATTACAGGCAGCGTGGCATATCCCCCTTCCATTTCCATGGTCACTGTGGAATTTCCCCCTCCCATTTTCATAGGCAGAGTGGCATTCCCCCCTCCCATTCCCTTAGGCAGTGTGGCATTCCCCCACCCATTCCCATAGTCAGTGTGGTGTCCCCCCTCCTTCCATTCCCCATAGGCAGTGTGGCATTTCCCCATCCCATTCTAATCGGAAGTGTGGCATCCCCCACCCATTCGCTTAGGCAATGTGGAATTCCCCTCCTCCCATTCCCCATAGGCAGTCCCCCATCCTATTCCCATAGGCAGTGTGGCATTCCCCTCCTCCCATTCCCCATAGGCATTCCCCCCATCCCATTCCCATAGGCAGTGTGGCATTCCCCTCCTCCCATTCCCCATAGGCAGTCCCCCCATCCCATTCCCATAGGCAGTGTGGCATTCCCCTCTTCCCATTTCCCATAGGAATTGTGTCATTTCCCCTCCCATTCCCCATAGGCAAAGGAGAAAAAAAGTAAACTCACCTTTTCATCATACCTGCGTTGCTGGCCAGTCTACGGGATGCCAGCTGATGGAAGATGGAGGAGGCAACGGGCTGGGATTGGTTGCCCCAGCCACCCAGTTGCCTGACGCTCCTCCATCTTCTGGCTTCCCGTGGCTGTGGCAGCCTGGGCAACAGCACAGGAATGATGGAAAGGTGAGTTTCCATTTTCCCCTTTTTTTATTTTTCACGATAAGACGCCCCAACATTTTGCCCCACTTGTGGGGAAAAATAACTGCGTCTTATAGGGTGAAAATGCGGTACCTGTGGATGTGAGTTAAAAGCCAGCCTGTAAATAGAAAACTATACATATTTTTATAGCTTTTTCCATAACCGCTTCTATTTGTCAAAATCATATGACTTAATGACCATGAGATAAACTAAAAAAAAAACATTTACTGAACAATAAATTTAAAGAATTTGATTAATAGAAAAGTCAATGTAAACAACTACTATTCCCATATGTTTTTTAAAAAAAAGTGTCATTTGAGATTCCTGAAAAACGTTATTTTCTTATAAAAAAAAAAACATTGTACCAATATAGATAATAAACCTTCACGCTGAAAGTTATTAATTCGTCACAAACTAAATATTATAAAATGTCTTAAACCGGACCTTCAACATCATTCAATGAAAAGCCCAAACCCTTTAAAAACTATTCCCCAGCATCTAAAATGAATACATTTTAAGTTTTTAGTGACTTACTTATTATTCTTTTCCCCTCTGGGCTTTAACTCTGGTCAGGACTCTAGGATACGGGCGCCGCCATCTTGCCTCAGAAGCATCACATATTGAAGAGAGGAGAAGGGGGGGGGGGTGCAGGGGGGTGGTTTATAGCTGTGCTTTGCACAGACAGATCAGAGCTGGGGTCATGAAAAGGACAGCAATTCCAGAATGCAGAGCAGCCCAGTCAGAGGAGACTTCCTGTCTGCAGGCAGCCTGAAACACCACAGGCCGCCATCTTGGATGTTAAAAGGCTCCGAAAACGTAATAGGTGCAGGTAGGATGATTTTTAATGTGGGAAATCTGTATGTACGGGGTGGGGGAAACATAAGATAGGCTCTCAATCAGGGTGAAGGTCTGGTTTAAACTCCTACGCAGGAGCAGCAAACCTGTGTCATCAAAGGGTTAATAATGTATAAATCCAAATTCTAACCACAATCAATCTGTGGCTGGCTCCGCACGAAAAGCTATTTTTTTAATTATGCAGACCTAAACCAACATTTGTAAAACAATAAATAACTTTCTTAAAATGTACATATTAGCATGAATTTCTTCAGTGATTCACCCAATGTGCAACTGGCTTTATTTATGGCACCCGTGAATCAAACACCACCACCAATACGCACATATTAGATAGCTGGTGAAAACAGGCTTTCTTGGTTAAACATGTAGGTCCGCTTGAATGTAATCCCGATATCCTCGCTACTTCCCAAGAAATCCCTCTTATCAAATTTAGCTTAGCTCCGCAACATGTACGGACTTTTTGGTTTCACTCCAGTCTATTGCCGGGGAAAATGGACGGCATTTCGACACAAGGGTGAGATAGACATTGGAGACTCACCTTTCTGACTCGTCCTCATGCTGGTTTTGTGTAGTGCTTGATTTTATTTTTCTTTTGGTAAGCATATTAAAGAGCACGAGGAGTGCCGAGAGCGTTTCTCCAGTTTAAACAGTATTACACGATTGGTCTGTTTTTTCTTCATTTTTTCCCTTGTATATATGCATCTATGGGCATTATTGATTGAAAGTTACCATTGATATTTGATAAGAGTGATTTTTTGGAAAGTAACAATGATATCGGGATTACATTCAAGTGGACCTACATGTGAATGCCTGTTTTCACCAGCTATCTGGTAGGTGCGAATTGGTGGTGGTGTTTGAGGGGGTAAAGTAAAGCCAGTTGCACATTGGGTGAATCATTGAAGAAATTCATGCTCATATGGACTTTTTTTGAGAAAGTTATTTATTGTTTTACAAATGTTGATTAAGGCCTGCATAATTTAAAAATAAATCTTACCAATATACTTAAAAAAAAAAAAAAAAAAATCTTTCCTTCTGTACTTTTTTCCCACTTGAAAGTCACAAAATGTGGTCAGCAGAAATCCCAATAAATGGTATGCACAGAACTGCTAATTTTTATGTGTCCGGCCTGTCATGCCTGACGGAAGCAGTGTGGGCAGCATGTTTCTACTTACAAAGATTTCAAGCACAGAGCTGTATATTCAGACACACACATCACAATCCCTAACGCATCAAAAATGCCAGTCATTTTTAGTGATTTCTGCTGACTAAGCAAGTTTCCTGACTTTGAAGAGTTAAAAAGTATAGAAAGAAAGATTTTTTTTTTAAATTAAAATACAGTATATTGGTGAAATATTTTTTCCAAGGTCTCTAATACAAGAACTTCTCGTCTAGGCAACCTAGGGGGTTATATAGGAAGGGATAGCGGCAGGTAGTGCTTTGTAGCGGCAGGCAGCGTCTGGTGAACGCCAGGCGCTGTATGCAAAACCACATTCATGAAAACGAATCTGGTCAGCGACTCTAACAACGCCATGTAGCATCACATGTATTAATCCAGGCGGCTCAGTATATAGCGCCGGCCCTCTAACTTTCAGAGTGCCAGATATTACCTTTCGCTCAGTGTCGCTCTCCCATACATTTCAATGGCAGTACATTTGCTTGTGTTTAAACAGCGTGTTTTACCATTTTTAATTTTTACTCAAATCATTGTGTGACCTCTCCTGGCTGCAAACACTTTTAGAAACTTTTTGACTGGCACCTGGCGCTCTGTGCTATAGCGACCAAATTTAGAGCGCCGACGCTGTGTGTGTGTCCTTTTTCGATAAGCATGGTGTGGAGCGCCGCGAGTTGGTCACACTAAGCTGGCGCTACCATTTGCTCCCTGCAGCGCTGTACTGGTGTTAGAGCGCCCAACACACATCGCATTCATCAAAGCGGGCCAGGTTACTACAGTGACTGAGCGGCTCTGTTACAGCGCCCGATACATGTTTACAGCATCTACTAGCGGTCGCCTTAAGCGCCACTATACAGGTACTCATCTCCTGATACCTGGCGTTAGTAATGAATCAGCCTCCTAGTCTCCACCTTATTTATTAAGATTGAGCTGTCCTAAGATAAATAATATTATGACTTTATAACCAAAAGTGCCCTTGTCCATATGCACAAAATTGTATATATTACTGTATGTCTTTTTAGGTTTATTATTTGCTACAATCTATTTGCCTAGCAAGTTTCTTTGTTCGTTATGGTACATAAATCTGATTAAAAATAATGTGTTCTATTGATCTGACAGAATAACCCTGAAATTTCTACGACTGGTCCTGGCGCTATAGTAAGTTATTCATTCAGTAAGATATTTTTTATTACACCCATTTGTTTGCTGTGTAAGTTGCATGTATACAGAGCTTAAAGCAACCAATAAAAATGAAAGTGCTACTGTAGGCAAAGGTAATTGTTACACCATTGTGTCGGGCTACATTTGGTGCTGTCCTAAGCTGTTTTCCTGTTTTTAAATTGAAGAAGAAATGGCTTTACAGGTTTACAGGTTTAGTTTATGATTTCTCTTGTAAAAAAGTGGGTGTGGCCCTTAGATCTCTGGTGCTGCATAATAATCCGCATAATGGGCGGGGTCTGTAAGACATTCTGACATCCTGGCATAAGGCATCCTGCTGTGCTTCTCCCCTCTCCCCCTGTTGCTAGATGCCTAAGACGGGGACCAGCACTTGCAGATGCACCCCCAAAATTGCATGTGCGCACTCCCCCAAAATGCATGCGCATGCCCTCAAAGTGCACTCCAAAAATGCATGTGGGCAACCCTGAAGTGCATGTTCCTGGAGTGGGATAAAGTTAGAGGAAGACAAGGGTAATTGAATATATTACATATGGCACAAAGTGTTGTAGCGCTTCATAAACTCTATTGTCTACCGTGGTAAAGCGGAGGACCAGCTATGGCTGCTGACGACCCAGAAACTCACAAGGGCTAGTGACATGCCTGACCTGGGGCATCTCCAAACCACCCACATCTTATGGAAGGTTAAAGTAAAAAAAAAAAATGTATAAACTCCTTTTATTGTCTTGGCCATGAACTGGGTAAAAATATTCACAACAAACGATTTTGGATTGGAGGAAAATTAAATCACCTATTTTCTCCTAGCACTATTTTCAATATGCTGTAATTAATCCCAGTGTGAGATTGCAAGGGGGGGGGGGGGGCGGAGGGGGGCTTAAAAAATCCCAATCGCATACACAAATAGCATACCTGAGAAAAATTAAAATTAAAATCACTGTAACAGGAATACCAAGCAGCACTGAGGGCAGAAAACATCCAAATTGTAATGTACTGGGGGGGGCAGAATAGATTATTTTATTATATTAATTATTTGGGGGGGTTTAAAATTGAATGTCCAAGTTAAGTGTAAATACAAATGTTTGAATGCCTGTCACGCAGAGGATTTTTCCTGGTGAGCAGATGAATAAAACTTTTGATGATGAGATCTACAGGCTGATTCATCACTGACGCCAGGTAGCGTCAGATGAGCGTCTGTAGCAGGCATTTCAGAGCGCCCGCTAGTAGTCGCTGTGCTCGACCGAGGGGTCGCTAGTTCAGCTGTGCAATATTGATGAATACATTGGGAGGAGTCGCTATTTCACCATTACAGCGCTGTATGGGAGCGCATGTTAACGACTGGTCAGTCCGACCGACTCACATCCACAGCCCTGGATAGTATTTGTTTCATTTTTAGAACTGAATGTCGGACCTATGCAAAGAAGCAGGATAAAAACCAAAGCAAAGCAAGGAGAAGCTATCCTCCCCTACACACGCACAAACATTGGTTTGATGCAAGGTAGGAGGGAAATGGGTCCAGATGGAATCCACCCCAGAGTTCTAAGGGAACTTAGGTTTGTGATTGCAGCCCCTCTAACTGATTTACTTAACCATTCCCTTTCAACTGGTGAGGTTCCAGATGATTGGAGAATGGCCAATGTCGTACCAATCCATAAAAAGGGGAGTAGAGAAGAAGCCAGTAATTACAGGCCAGTTAGTTTAACATCTATAGTGGTCAAATTAATGGAAACACTCTTAAAAAAACAGATAATTTCCCATCTAAAAATGAATGACCTATTGGACCCAAAACAGCACGTCTTTACTGAGGGCAGATCATGTCAGACCAATCTTATTGATTTCTTTGACAATGTCACTAAAGTGTTAGATGAAGGTGGTGCTGTGGATATCGCCTATCTGGATTTTAGCAAAGCCTTTGACACTGTACCACATAAGGAGCTCATAGATAAGTTATTGAAGGTAGGACTCAATCCCTGGATAGTTCAGTGGATTTCCAGTTGGCTGAGGGATCGGTATCAGAGCGTTGTTGTAAATGGTGTGCAATCTGAACAAGTGGTGTGCCGCAAGGCTCTGTCCTGGGCCCCATTCTTTTTAATATATTTATAAGTGACATAGGAGAAGGCTTGGTAGGAAAAGTTTGTCTGTTTGCTGATGATACAAAGGTTAGTAATAGGGTGGATATTCCTGGAGGTGTCTGCAACATGGAAAATGATTTAGCTTTACTGGATAGATGGTCAAAACTGTGGAAACTAGAGTTTAATGTCTCTAAATGTAAAATCATGCACTTGGGTAGAAGGAATCCCTGCTCTGAGTACCGTATGGGCAGCACTGTGTTATCCAGGACCTCGGAGGAGAGAGATTTAGGGATACTGATTACTGATAGCTGCAAGATGAGTGGACAGTGTAGCCAGGCAGTGGGAAAAGCAAGCAGGATGCTCGGCTGCATAGCTCGAGACATCACCAGTAGGAAGAGGGAGGTTGTGATGCCACTGTATAGAGCCCTGGTGAGGCCACAGCTAGAATACTGTGTGCAGTTCTGGAGACCTTACCTGCAAAAAGACATTATTCAAATAGAACGTGTCCAAAGGCGGGCAACGAAAATGGTGGAAGGACTTAAACTTAAAGTGGACCAACACCCACCGGTGATCGGCCCGGGAATCTATAAGATTCCCGGGCCGATCACCTCCCTCCCCGCGGGACATCCGAGATCGGGATGTCCCGCGGGGTGAAACCCCCCCAAACACCCCAAACTCCTTACCTCAGCCTCCCGCGCCTCCGCCGCCGCCTCCCTCGCGCCCCTCTAGACGTGCGCGCGCACGCGCCGGCCATCTGTGAATGGCCGGCGCGGGCACGCGCGCGTCAAGAGGGACGCGCTGGAGGCGGCGGCGGAGGAGCCGCTTGTCCGCGGCTTGTCCGTCGGCTCGGAGAGAGGTGAGTGCGGGGGGTTCGGGGGGGTTTCACACAGCGGGGCACCCCGATCGGGGGTGCCCCACCGAAGTGGACCAAGACCCAGGATAGTCAAAATCCTGGGTGCTGGTCCACTTTAAAACTTATCAGGAGAGACTTAAAGAACTTAATTTGTACAGTCTGGAGGAAAGAAGGGAGAGGGGGGACATGATTGAGACCTTTAAATATGTGAAAGGATTGAATAAGGTTCAGGAGGGAAGTGTTTTTAAGAAGAAACTTAATGAACAAGGGGGCACAACCTGAAGCTAGTCGGGGGGAAGATCAGGAGCAATGTTAGAAAATATTATTTTACAGAAAGAGTAGTAGATGCTTGGAACAAACTTCCAGCAGAGGTAGTTGAAAAATCAACAGGCACTGAATTTAAAAATGCCTGGGATAAGCACACATCTATCCTAAGATAAAGAGCACATACAGTATACACATAAGGGCAGACTAGATGGACCGTATGGTCTCCTTCTGCCGTCAACCTTCTATGTTTCTATGTTTCTATGGAAATAGATCTACCTCTCAATGCTAAAAAAAAGGTGGTTACGTGGCTGGGTTACTTGAAAGGGGCTTAGGGCTTTATTCATGAAGGGATAGCGTCAGGTAGTGCCTTGTTAATGAGAGGTAGCGACAGGTGAGCGCCGGACACGGCACGCAATTACACATTTATCAAGCAGAATCTGTGGAGAGACTGGGATAACGCCATGTAGCGTCCGATTCATCATTATCCCCGCCTCAGCGTACAGTGCCGGCGTTCAGTCTTGCAGAGCGCCACATCTTACCTGACGCTACCTGTCGCTCTCCCATACATTTCAATGGACGTTCTTTAGTTTCTCTTTAAACAGGGTTTTTGTTTTATTTTTATTTTTTTTATTCTCAAATAATGTTGGGATGTTTCCTGGCCTTGAAAAGGCCGTTTTTTTCATCTTTTTTGGAAATTTTATATATTTATGCAGAATTGATATTACGGGTCTGGCATTAATGTGTTCATGTTACAATGTTATTACAATGTAATTCGGGGAGGCCGATTCATTAATAGCGGCAGGTAGCGACAGTTGAGCGACTGTAGCAGTATTTTCACAGCGCCCGCTAGTAGTCGCTGTGCTTGGCCTTTGTTGGGTTGATGATAGCGACTCAGTCGGTGTGCAGTAATGTTGAATATTGGGTGAGGAGTCTCTATTTGACAGGTTCCGCGCTGTATGGGAGCGCATGATAGCGACTGGCCATAGCGACCGGCTGCCACCATATTCATTAACAAATCACGCGCAAAAAATTCTCGCGCTGTGAAATGCATGTTTAAACCCCAGAGCGCTGGCGGCGATGGGTTAAAAGTAGTTTTTTAACCCCCAAACAACCATATTTTTGGAAACCAAAAAAAAATTTTTTTTTTAATTTAGTAATATGAATACAATAATATCAGACCTGTAATATCAATTCTGCACATTTTTTTTTTTTTTTTTTTTTTTTTTGCCCTAAAAAAATTATCTAACATGGCAGAAGTGGTCACAGAATTTTTCACATAAAAAAAAAAAAAAAAAAATTAATAACAATTAATTATGAATATTTAAAGATTGTTCCATTGAAATGCATTGGAGAGCTCCAGGTAGCGAGAGGTCACACCTGTCGCTGTTCAAGGTCAGTCGCTGGCGCTGTGGGCTGAGGCTGGAATAATGATGAATGAGTCGCTATATGGCGCTACCTCAGTCGCTAAGCAGGATCGGCTTGATAAATGTGTGATTGTGGTGGGGAGCCGGCGTTCTCGTGGCGGTGCCTGTCATTACCGGTCGCTCACCAGTCGCTACCTGTCGCTATTCCTTCATAAATAAGGACCTATGTGTTTTCACTTTGTTACTGGTGGATACATGTTAAAAAAAACAACCTTTAATCACACAGGCTCCGGCACTCTGGCCTACAGCGAAGCATTTTGATCGCCGGAGGTGTTTGCGGCTGTTTTTTTGCTGAATATGTTGTGAGTCGGTCGCACTTACCAGTCGCTAACATGTGCTCCCATACAGCGCTGTACTGGTCATATAGCGACTCCCCACAATGTATACATCATTGCTGCACAGTAACTGAGTTGCTATGAAATAGCGACCCACGGCCGAGCACAGCGACTACTAGCAGTGCTCTGAAATGCCTGCTACAGACGCTCATCTGTCGCTACCTGGCGTTAGTGATGAATCAGCCTACCCATCTCAAAAACAGAAACTTTACTCAGCAGCACACCAGGAGGAATCCGCTGCATTGCAGGTAAGTAAACAATGGTATGTTTTTACACTTAACCTGGGCAATTCATTCATTTAGGGGAATAAAATCAGACCTTAAGCCTAAACTTAACCGAACAATACCCTGCGCCCTCTCCTGGATAAGCTCATTTGCATAGTAATGAAAAAATAATCACCTGCTCTCGGCTGGTGGAAAAGGAATTCTCATTTGAATTTCACTAAAACACTAAAAATAGAGATTAATCGGTATATTAATGGAGCCCCCCTGGAAACATAATCAATGTTTAGCAGCTGGGTAGGTGTTTAGAAGGGCTCCTCCTTTTCGATTACGATCTATATTGATCATACTTGGACTTACCAAAAAAAGTGTTTGTTTACATTATTATTCATCATTGCTGGTAGACAAATGTTCCACTTCTATTTCAAAATAAAATATATTGTTGTGCTTTGAAAAGGAAAAAAAAACATTTTGGGTTTACAATTTTTAGTTGTCCTAATGCACTTTGCAAAAGAGCACAGTATCCCGATGCATTCCGCCTTTTCTGACTTCGCCAGGAGACGCCTAGATTGTAACTTCCAGAATGAATTGATACCTGGAGCCTTTTTTAGGAAGCGTCAGTGCATTTTTGTGTGTGTTTTAAGAAAGAAAATAGCAGCAGTGCCGATGCGGCCGCCTGCTAGTGTTTTATTTAACACTGATGATACAGCACCAGTTGCTCTGGTTGAAGCAACCCCAGTTGAAACCTGGTTGTAGCTCAAGATCCCATAGAGCACAATGGATGGAACTGGATTGAGGAGTTTTATGCTTATAATTATTATTGCACACAGTTATTTGTATAGAACATAGAGAACTCAGTAATGGAAATGCAGGAACTAGATGTCACAAAATGTATTTTTAGGGGGTTATTAAAATCAGTTTTCATGGCTCCTTTTGCTTAGCAATGTAACAACAACTTAACACGGCCTAAACACACTTTGGCCCCGATAAGAGTTGAAAAAAATTCTCATGGTAGTAAAAAATTCAATTAATGAGAAAAAAGCCTGAGAATGTCACTGTTACTGAATCACCAGTTAGGAAAACAATGAAAGTCACTGTTTTAGTCCTAAGAAAAGTAGAGAACTGTTTACTCCTTTCTACTCTGTAGTAAAAGCTGCCATTGACTTTCACTGTCTTTTTATCTGGTGATTCAGTAACAGTGACATTCTCAGGCATTTTCTCATGAACTGAATTTTTTACTACCCTGAGAATTTTTTTCAACTCTTATTGAATCAAGGCCTTAGTCCCTAGCAGTGGTTTCTTGTAATTGTAATAATGACATGCCGACCAGCACCGGAAAAATATAGCGCCATAGATTTCAAGTAGGCAAAAATAAATAAGGCCGGCAAATACCTAATGCAACAATCAAATCCAGCTAGGTGGTGTCCTGAACAGTGACTGCTAGCACCATTGTAGTCCACAGCACAGTGCCAGATAAAATAAAAACGCTGGCCCTCCAAAACTGGTGCTATAGCCACCAGAAAGAAAACTAAATGGCGCACATTATGCAAGTAAGGCCCTAATGCTATGGAATATAGGCAGATACAATACAGTTATTTACTGAGAAACAATAGTACCTACAAAAAGTCCATAGAACAGAAAGTTCTGTGCTTGATCATACGGTGAGGCAATGAGGACAAGACAAGAATAGCAACCGAGACAAACTGCTTTACTATATAGAAATTGGTTATTCATTGAAGCTAATTAGTTTTATATACATTAAATACATTTATTAGCTGACAAATTAATTTTCGGACATTTAAATCTATTGTATTTATAATTTATTACACATTATTTTACTTAAAATAAGTGCATGGATTATGTCTTAACGGCCCTGTCTGGGCAGAAACAAAGCTAAACAAAATGGACCGCTTCATCACTATTTTGATGCAGTGCTCTACAACGTAACCTTTTCAAATATCAGGTCCCGTGGCATGCTGCACCTGGGGATTCCTTCAGGGTTTGTCCACTATTTGCCAAGCAAATACAAGGATAAAACTCTACCCCCACTGCCATCACAATATTGCTTCGGTCAGAGCAACAGAGGGGGCTTGCCAGGTGCCGTAAGGGAGAACTCCCTCTATGAGGAGGCAGGGGCCTAATCTCTGAAACTGGTATGTTTCAAAGCACTTAATAGTGGGGAAGCCACTGAGGGGGGGTATTTTTTTTTTTGTTTTGATATGCCCAGACAGGGCCTCTAACATCAAAGTGGAAGGAGAGGAGTACAAAGATAGGAGCAGGATATTTTGTATTGGTACGCTTAAATTATATACTTTGGTACTTTGGTAACTTCATAGTGTGTGTCCTCTGCAATAATGGCCTCCAACTGGGGTTGCCACCAGCCGTCCTGAGGGCCATTAGCTGTCACGTGAGATGCGAAAATCGGCATAGGAATGTGGACTGGGTGAGTAATCCTGCCTTCATGTTACCACAGGACACAATCTTCAATAAGAGAAGCCCCGGTTCAGAGTGATGAGGGAGCTATCCCTTTTTTCTTCCTTTCTGTCAAAGCATGGCATTTAAAATATAAACATTTAAAGTAGAGCTGAATGATAGTGACAATCATTTTCATTCCAGAAGATTTTTATTGCTATCATATTATATAATCACTCATTACAAATGTTCTAATGCATTTCAGCTTGTTAAACCTGAAGATATAACGACATGCGGTTCACTCTCAACATCAAACCCGACGGTGCAGCAGACAATAGTGGACTATCATAACAACATAAGAAGTAATGTGACGCCACCTGCTTCCAGGATGAAACGACTTGTAAGACAAAGGATAAATCAATAAATCTATTGCCACACTATTGCTGCTGGTGTTGATGATAAATTAGGGTGTCTGCCTTTTCCTCCCCCAAGCTGGTTTGCCTTGCTGCCCAACTCAAACTAAGGGCATCACACATTTTTTAATCTTTTTAACAGTTATTTGTTAAAGTTCAATTCAGAGGAACACAAATTTATTGGGAAAATTTGTTGATTTGCCCAAATTATTATTCTTTTTTTTAAAGTTTGCTCATATTTAGTCAACATTACTGAAAAAGCATTGAACCTATGCCGAAGGGCAAAAGATCTGGTAAAACACAAGGGCCAATGGTCGTCTGTTTGGCTTCTGAGCCCCAGATTTCCGCCCCATATGAATGGTTTGCTGGGCCGGTTTGCTCGATGGAGGCCATGCTGTATTTTGTTTTAATGTTAAAAAATATTTAAATAAATAAACATGTGTGTGTGGCTTTTCCATAAGATAAGCACAAAAATATGCAACCTGAAAAAGGCTTTGCTGAACCTAATAAAAAAGTGCAATTTTTTTACAATAAAAACATGCGTAAATGCAGTATCGTGTTTTTATTGTTATGCCCATTCGGGATCATGCTAAAGTTCTGTTGCAGCAAGTTTTATTTAATTTTAGGTGTGCTCTGAAGTTTACATCTGAGTGCCCTTTTTAACTTGGGTGCTGCTGTTTCCAGACAGGAAACAAAAAAAAAAAACCTTACCTTATTTATAGAACTATGCACCTTCCCTGTAAGAATGCCCCATAATTTAGGTAAGTGATTTTTTGTTCATAAGAGATTAAAAATCATTAGCCCAGATTAGACTGCTATGTATTACATTCATGTGACATTTATTGCATGTTAGATACACAGCAACAATGCAGTGAACAGTATTGTGCATATAACGTTTACATTTATTTACAAAACAAATTCAAAACACAGCATGTGTATACAGTAATACGCATTCTTTCACTTCACAATGTAGAAATTCATACATGGATGTATTGGTGATTGTATTTTTAATTTCTATAAAGTGTGTATACTTGGCTGAGTAGCACGTGGACATGTGATAAGGTATGAGTATGGTTTGCTCTACATGTTTCACCCTGAAGGGCTTCCTCAGGGGATATGTAAAAACTGGATTTATAGAAACAGGGGTGTTAGCATCTTGTGTGGAAGCATCGTAATTTGTAAAGGTGTTGTTAGAACAGGTACTGCTTTTTACCTTGTATAAGGTGATGTCCTAGTTCAGTGGGGAGTCCGTAGTCGGTACCAATGTAGATGGTGGTTTGTGGTGGGCAGGGTCCCTTTCAGTAGGTAGAAAGTTGTTGGAGTAACCTGGTTAGTTGGAGCAAGGAGGCTCAGGTTATAGCTAGGGATACTCTCAGTGGTTGTAGCAAGTTGATTGTGTTTGTAGCATTATTACTTAAGGATAATGCAAATGGTGGGATGTTCTCAGTTGTTAGATCTCTATGTACAGGTAAACGTTGATTAATGGGTAATGTACATTATGTGTTTACTTGGTTTGGCCCTAAAGGGTTAAGGTAACTTACCAGGATCTCTGAAGTAGGGGTAATGATGTGATGGGGCCGGTCAGCCAGGTGTATAGCTTTGTATTTCCCCAGGCCGGCCAGTTTGAGATGCTGCATGAAAGGGAGGTTAAGATATTTATTGTGTAAGAACATATATGCAAATGCTGAAGATGGGGTTACCTGTGGCTTGGTGAGAGGTGGCGGTTGTTGGTGATGAAAACCGAATGTAAGTGATTTTTTTAGGAAAAATTTGAACATATATGTTTTTTGTGTGTTCAAGTAAAAAAAGCTCACTCAGATTTAAACTTTCGTTCACACCCGAAGCACACCAAAAGGTATAGTTGTTCTATCAGAACTATAGCATGACCCTGTTTGTCTCCTGAATTCCACTGGTTTTCTGTCTCTTTTCCTGTAATCCATTGATCACCCCTTTTCTTCACCATGCAATCTATCTTCCTTATCCTCTTTTCCTCCATCCATTATCCCCATCTTTCTTCTACAGCATTTTCCATATATCATTGTTTTTTCACTTTCTCTACAACTGTCTCTGTTGCTTGAGAGGAAATGAATTTATGTGTGTACATGGAGTAGCACCATTCCAAACTCTGAGGCCGTCATTTGGACAGCCCACCACTCCAGACACCGCTCCAGACATTCACTCGCTGCTCCCTAGTGTGTTCACTTGTGATGGTTCACTGGAGTTTGTTCTCATTGCATGGATGGGTTAAATGTAGACAATGGGCACATTACTGTTATTATTATCTCTTTGTGGCATGTAAATACCTTCTGTTTTATAGAGGAACAACCATCCCCCAGTCTATAAGACTCTTGATGCAGTGGTCTACTTTATTATGGGGCATCCTGAATAGGGTGTGAAACCCCTGGGGGGTTCATCTGATTAACTCAACTCTTCCCTGTGGCCTTTCTGCATCTCAGTGGCGTGCCTCCATTCTCCACAGCTAGAGGCAGCTGACTGGCCAAGCTGCCCCCGCATGCACAGTGGGTATGAGAATAAAACTTTGGGATGCCCACACTAGGAGGGTCTAGGGTTTTGTTCCTTTTTTAAAGAAGTGCTCTTTATCTAGTACTATTGTTTGAAAGACTCATTTTGTGCAGGTCCATTGCTTTCACCACTCAAATCTGAACAGCTTGCTCAGTATAACAAAGCCTGCTCATAGATAGTGGATTGCATTATGAAAATTCTATTAATGGATACAGGTCTGATTTTTATTTGTATGCTTTTCCAAGCGCTGGAGTAAAGAACTAATGGAATCAGCAAAACAATGGGCAGAGAAGTGTACTTGCGGTCACAGCCCAAACGCATACCGAATCCATAATGGTAAGAAGAGTTTTCAAGCAATTGTGAAAAAGTACTGTATGACAGTAAATATCCACACATTAATCAGGCTTTCGGGTAGACTTACAAAAAGCCCATTTCCCAACCAGATGCTCAATGCCATAAGAGATGTGCTTACACATCACATTTATAGTTCAGTGGTAACAAAGGTTAGGAATAATTTAGTTATTAAGATAAAATAGTCAATTAGTACTATAATCACTTAATCAGTCATTCCAACCTTGAGATGAAACCCCTCTTTAGCCTATGATACTGCAGAACAGAGGCATTGCTGTAGTTAGTATAGGTTACGGACCTTAACCAATTAATTAAGGACCCCAACACTGAGTAGCATGGGGGGGGTTAAACAATAAAAAGTAAAAACAAACATTATAGATTTATTCCTCACACAGAGGCATAGGGGGTCATGTGAATTATTTGGTGAAGCCAAATTTTTCGTTTTTTTTTTAGGTTTGGAAACAGTAGTACCCTGTATTTGGCTAATTCTTTAGCACAGCCCATAGGGTGCTGTTATTTCCAAATCTAAAAAAACATTCTTAGCTCATAAGAATACAGATATACCTAACCTATAAAAATGCCCCATCACATGTACAGGTCATTTTTGGGGTCACAATGGCTTCACCAAATAATTAGCATGACCCCCTCAGAGACAAAGGGAGGGGTAGGGACAGAGTAGGGAGCACTGACATTTTTAAACAATCAAAGTAAGACAGACTCGGTCTGATGATTTGGGCCATATAGGGAGTACCATGGCTCCCAGAGTGAAGCAAGGGACCGAGTCAGACAAGATCGCTGCTATTTTAGTTTAGTTTATCTTTAAGCTCCTTGAATAACAAAGTTGATGACCTCTAAGCTTTGGGCTTTAGTCTAACAGCGGTTTGTATAACAGCTTCAAATGGACTCTTCCTAAATGTTCACCCCAAAGTGGAATAAATAAATTGGTCAGGTAGCCAGGTAGCCCTCACACACCTTGATCTTTATGAGAACTACCAGGACCAGGTTCTTCTGGGCCATGTGTGCTCCAAGTCTGTCTGCGTGTATGGGGGTGCTGGGGCTCTACCACGAGGGGTCCTAACGATGGCCACTGTGTACTGCCTGGATTCCTGCCAGGGCTGCTGTTTGTCAGTACTGCTCCTTCACAATTCAAATGGTATAGAACACTAGTGGCAGGGTTTCTTTCCCCTATATAACCTTCCCAAGGGATATCCTCATATGTTCACACACAACATGTTTTCTGACAAACCTCTTACCAAATCACTATTCTTAGGGTACTACAACCTCCATTAACGTGTATTGAAAACAGCTGTAAAGGGGATTTAAAGTTATCTTAAGGGTTCTTATTAAACATTCCTACACTCAGGGCCAGATTAAGTGAGGTGGAGGCCCCTGGGCACAAAATCTGGTGGAGGCCCCAAATACAGTATTTTTTTCCTTTAAAATAATAGTCAAACCAATTAATTGATGGTTGTCTGACCCCCACCTACTTAATGGAACATCAGATCGGGTCTGGAAAAGGGAGAAAATATAATATGATTTCTATTAATATTTGCTCCCCACATTAACCTCCAATATCTCTATTAGAGATCAATGCTATAAATGTTGCAAATACTAACCATCATATCAGCCCAGCGGCCACTAATCTGATACAAACAATGGCCGCTAAGGCTCTCCCGACACAACCAGTGAACTGTCCTAAGAAAGAAATATATTATGTCTTAAATACTTTGCACCTACAAACTATTAGGGTCGATTCAAAGAAACATGTAACAGCTTTGATTTGGGTGCCGATCATCCTATTTTTCCCGTCCGCTCGTGCGTTCGTATGAACTTGCGAGTGATTCTATAAGCAAATACGTTTCTATCCTAAAATATACGTCCGTTCGTATGGCAGTTCGGGAATCAGACCTATGTCAGTTTCCATCCTGATTTTTCCGTTTCATTTCTCAGGTTGCAACATTGGTTTTGCCCTTTTTCCTTTTTTGTCTGAACGTAAATCCTTCTGATCTTGCGGCTGCGCACTACAAACTTACCTCATTAAAGTGCATTCTAAATATTTGGTCTTTTATTTTTCTTTATTTCATTCATTTTGTAGTAACCAACCATTAATGAATGCATTTGCATAAGTAAATCTTACTTTGTTTAATTTTTAGTTAACTTGCATTTTTTAATTGTGGATTTAATTTTAATATTTTGGCTTCAAATGGTGCAACTTAAAATTTTGTGTGTGGTTACCCACACCCTCTACATACAGATTGCTCTCAAATATAAAAAAACACCCAGCAACTTCTGCATGTTATGAGCCTAGAAACAGCCAAGATGGCGTCTCAGGTATTATCGGGCAGCCTGCAAACAGAAAGGGCCTTGTGACTGTGTTGCTCTGGATTCTTTGATTTCTGACCTTTCCGTGCCCCCAGCTCTGCTGTGTCTGTGCAAAATACAGCAGTAACCCACATCCTGCACTTTATCCCGCTCTCCTCTCCTCAGTAAGTGTGATGCATCTGACCAAAGATGTGCTTAAATAATTAAACCAAGCAAAGGTAAACAACTACACCAATAAATGCAATCTAAAAATATTATTCTAGTACATCAATTTAAAAATAAATACCAAAGGACATAAGTTTCTTTAATTAACGCAAATAGATTGCAAAATAAAGGTTTACATGCAAAGGACTAATTAAGGTCCACATTAAAATGCTTTTAAAAGGCATACATGAATCAGGTATGCATTGCCATACAATTTATGGCCTCGGCCATGCTGATACATGCAGTTCATTGGAGCTCAAGACGCGCAGACTCCTCCACATAGCCAAAAAACCTGTTCAAGAACAGCAATACGACTGCTAAAAGGTGTCGGCAGTGGCTTTCTTTTAAAACGTCTTTAGAGATTTGAAAACTGTTCTCTGAATCACACCTAAACCCATTTGATTATCCTAAGTTTTACGTTTTGATCCTAAGTTTTAGGATTTGATCCTAAGTTTTAGGATTTGATCCTAAAATTTAGGAACGAACTTGCGATGATCGTAAGAGCATATACGCATTCGAACGTAGGCTCGTGCAAGTCGTAAATGGCCAAAAAAACAGGAAAAAATGACTAACACCCACCCAAACTTACGATTCTCGATCCGAAATCAATTAACTTTTGCTCTTTGAATCGAGGGGATTGTGTGGGAAGTTATCCACTACGCACACAGTAAGTTGTATATATTAAAGACGGGTTTAATTAGTAGCACAGTAATTAACCTTACTAACCCAATAAGTTCCTAAAGTTCCCAGCTATCCTTAAATATAGGCAGTTGTTACATTAATGTTACAGTAAGTTACGTTACAATATATGTTATTATGGATATAGAGAGATATAATGCAGAGACAGATAGATAGAGATACACAAAGATACTTAAGTTTCATGGGCATTCAGGTCCATCCTTTCATCCCCCCGCCAACCATCGACTCCCATTGACCATCGACTCTCGCCAGCCATCGACTGTCGGGCCCCCAGCACAAAGCTTACTAATGTATGAACAATAGAGGGAGTGGCCAGCATTCCCCGCCTCGTGGGAGTGTCTGCCAAGCTCGGCCCCCATCAGGACTCTTACGAACTAGATTTATATTTCATAAAGGCTATAACTCTCACAATATGCATGCTATCAACTTGTAACCAAGAAATTCATGATCCCCATAAATTTCTTAGTTAAATGACACCAAATGTATATCATCCAGGGTTCAATACTTTGTGGATTGTCAAGCCCTGGACAATATATGTATGCCATGTTTGATATCAAATGAAAGGTCTAATAGTTCTGAATGAGAATCTCATTAATATAGTTATGAGTGACATATTACAAGAGTTACAATGCTTCCAAGAAATAACAGCCAATTCCCAGTGTCCAATGTATATTGGCCGTCTGAAGTCCTCATTAGAAATTCAAGGAGGCCCTTTCAAGTACAGCTAGGTATCTATTGTTCTGTTTACCATAGACATGGTAGGACTACCACACCCTACTTTGAGTGTCACAAGTACAGCTCGTTGCCAGCTAGGTGTGAATAGGTGTTTGTCAGGATGTGGGACCACTATTTGAATGTATGAATGTATGTATGAATTAGGGGCAGCGTCCTGTAACAGGGTCCCTTGTGCAGGTGCATGCTGCTGGGGAACGCCTGCTTTGCCATTCTGGATGGGGGTAGTGTAGTCCTCCAGATGGTTCAGCAGAAAAATTAACCAGAAGTCTTATGTACAGTGAGCTCTGCACCCACACTGTAGCGTTGCTAATGGCGGCTTTGCTGCTCTAGACTCTCCGTCTCTGCCTTGTGGTGGCTTTGGCTGCCTAGGTGCGCTGCTGCTGCTGATAGCTTTGGCCCTGCAGCACGTCAAACCAAAGACTGAAAATCCTCCTGGACTAGACCATAACCCAAAGGTTGGTGGAGGCCCCCTTTGCAGAGCAAGTGGTGGAGGCCCCGGGGCTCAAGCCCCTTGTGCCCCTCTCATAATCCGGCCCTGCCTACACTCATTCTCAACATTTGGTAGCCACACTTCAAGCATAAGGGACACTCTGCTGTACACTCCCAGCGCCTACTTACTGTATGTACAGGACTTTTGTGGACATTTACTCACCTGTTTCCAATCGCCACAGATGATCTCATCAACAACCACGTTTGGGGGTGATGTTCATGCTAAGTACTACTTCAAGAGTAGCAACCAAATGGGATTTATCCTAATCCTGACATCATAGATCATTGTCCTTTCCCCTTCTCCCTGTAGGGGTTATTTACCTTCTTCTGGACACTTTCAGTTCTGTTAACGTGGTGCTGTTTCACTAACTACGACTCGCTCTTCTCCGGTCCTACAGCGCATGTGTAATCTCTTGTCCAATCAGCCTGCTCATATCTGCTCCCACCCCTTTGTTTAAGCCTTAATCTAAGGCGAGTGAACCCAAGCATGCTGGTGGCTGCATCCCCTACTACCCTCTAACAGGTTGCATGCCCGTGCCTGGCGTTCATAAATGCCTGTACGTGCACACGTCCTGCTAAAGGGAAAGTGGGGATGCGACCACTGCTTGTGACGCTGGACTGGGAAACAGGGGGTTTCACTCAGAGCAACATCTCGATTCCGGATGCCCTGGGGGAAGGAATCTAGCAGCCCTGGAACCTTATATTTTCCAGGGCCATTGGTGCATGGGTTTTGGTCCACTTTAAAAAGAAATGTTTTATGTTGCACTTTTATATTAATGTTTATTAGGGTTTAGCATGTCTAGGAGTGAACCCAGTCATATTTGCCTAGCTTTTAGAAACATTTTCGTTACAGTGCATTTGAGATTTAAATGTTCTTTTAAACATGTGTAGCTAGAGCTAGGGTCTTAGAGTTTTCTTAAAGGAATGAGAAAAAAAAACAGTGACACCCAAGTGGAAAATGTTGAAGGCATGTAAATGTCATGCCATGCTTGATTTTTGTTTGGTTTGCTGGTTGCCAAACCAGCAAACCGGATAGTGAGTTTGGGGTTAATGTAGATCTTAAAACGGACAAAAAGTCAAAAAGGAATTAGATAAATACCTTTATCTAACTCCTGCTTTTAAAAACAAGATGGCCACTTATGGGCTTGCAGACCACCTGCAAAAAGGAAGTTGTGCTGGACTTCCTGTTACTGTGCATTTCAGTTACGTAAGTTGGGAGAGGAATCTCCAAAATGGCTGCTACCTTATTTTTACCAACTGTGCCAGGCTGTTGGTTCAGTGTAAACGTAGTAAGATAAGCAAGGAAGAAGCAACATCCCTCACATGTTCACACACACATGCCAACATGTGATAGGCTGGTCTCTCACAAACCTCTTACCCAATCACTACTCTTAGGATTCTCCCTCTAGAACATTCCCCATTCTACTCTTTGGCCTAATTATTCCCTTTGGCCTCCTCTCACTACAGGCATCTTATGTGTGAACATGTGAGGGAATGTTCTGGAAGCCCCTGGGAAGGTTATATAGGAGAAAGAGTCCCTGACACTCTGGACAGGAATTGGCTGTATACGTTGGCGTATGGATGGTATTATCACAGTGTTTTCTGTCTCACCTGGAAGAAGCTAATAATTATTATTATTTTATTATTATTATTGTTTATTTGTATTGCGCCATCGTCTTCCATAGCGCTTTACAAGGTGTGATTACAGACAAGGTAAAACATAAAATATAGGGAACAATACAAAACTAGATGCCACGAGGTTCAAACCAAGTGTTGTGAGCACAGGAGACAATAGGAAGGAGAGCCCTGCCCTTGCGATCTTAGTCTAAAGGATGGGGGTGGAGACAAAAGGGGCGGGATCACAAGTGATAGAGCTTGAGTTGGGCTGCATGTGCCCCTTGAAGGTTATAGGAGTTGCTTAAGCCAGGTTATATGCCTGTCTGAAGAGGTGAGGTTTGAGGGCACTTTTAAAGGCTTGGATTGACGGAGAGTGACAGACTGAGCGAGGGGAGTGCATTCCAGAGAAGTGGGGAGGTGCGGGAGAAGACTTGAAGGTGGGAGTGCAAGGAGGTAACCAAGGAGGAAGACAGGAGACCATGTGGTGTCTGTGTGATGTTTGGTCAGAGGGTGTGCCGAAAACAACAACAATGACATAATCAAAGAGAAAATGGCCAATTTCCCCAACATTATTCTCTTTCAGCGGTCCAATAACATGTTTAGAAGATTTAAGAATTGCTCATTCTTCACTCCATCAGTAAATAGACTGGTTTGCTAAATGGGCATGCATATGCCATATTCATGCCAGATTGGTAAACCAGATAAGTCCCCGGCAGCCACGTGGCATGCAGCAGCAGCATGGGAGGGGCACAGACCTAATAGGTACTTCTGCCCAACTTCAGGCTTCCTTTTGATTTTTGCATCATGCATACCAAATCTAGATGCCCATTTGATTAAATTAATGTCTTGGATTGGGCCAAATAGCAAAACAATGCAGAAAAATATAATTTAAACAACCTATTCCACCTTTTAATCACACTGAAAAAATGTATCTAATACAACAAAGAAGCAGACACTTTTCACCTTTGCAAGTACCAGGTGACCGCTTCTGCTCTTTAGCTCACAGCTCAGCAGCAGGTTTTGGAGGCTTGTCAGTGGGTCAATAGGACTCACCCAGCTCCCCTAGTTGGCCAGATGCCAGAGAAATGAAAAGCACCTATGAGCAAGTAAATTTATTCTCTTTTTTTTCAGCCAGTATGTGGGGTATCTTTTGGAAGATTAATCTATTGCTTTTCCTTTAAAGATACTGCATATGGAGAAAATGTAATGATTTCTGATTCATGTACTACATGGGATTCAGCTATAGAAGCTTGGCATAATGAAAGTAAAAACCTAATTTTTGGAGTTGGACCTAATGGAAAAGGTGAAACAGGGCACTACACCCAGGTATGTAATCTGATGTAAGTTTTATCTAAAAGGGAAAGGCAATGTATTATATGTTACAATATGCTAATACAGTATGTTGTATTTTCTTATGTTAGCCAGAAACTACTTTTTTTATTATGTATCATTGTTTTGGATGGGACTTTTTGGTGTGTAATGATTTCATGAATTCATATATGTATAGTGTTTGTGTGGATAGCCAGTTAGTGCTGTTTCTGAACCACAAATGTGATCTATCTACCAATTTTACTGTATTCCAAAATTAATTCTGATCCTGATTCAACAAATTAAGTTTACATCCATTAGTGGAGTAAAATGTTTTTGACATTTTTGAACATTAGGGTTGATTCAGAGACAGATACCTCTGGACTTTCGTATGTGTCTTTGTATGTTTTTGTGTCTGTTTGGCCTTTTTTTTGGTTTTTACGTTCGTTTTTCCATGCGTATGTTCGTTCCTGCTCCGCTAATGCGTATATGCGCTTTCAATGGACGGATCTAAATCGGATCATTTGCGTTAGTTCGGATCTTTTTCCCATCAAAATCTGATATTTTGCATTCGTTCAGATAACTTACGTTATTGGGATGGGCTTGCGTCTGATTCAGAGAGCTGATTGCCGAGTGCGCCATATAAAACCGTTTTCAAAACTGTTTCACTTACGGGACCATTTTGCACTCGGCTTACTTGCTTTTGACCATGTTTTGCGGCTTTGTGGAGGAATATGAGTGCCTCTTCCTTTTATTAATTCCTTAGCATAATGACATATATGGCCTCATGAGTTAGCTTGCAACCTAATAAACATTCCATCCACAGCTGTTAAACATGTATTAGCCGACAAATAATTTTGTTGAATTTTTTATACAGGGACCACACATGCCAGAGTGGCACAACAGTGCCAGGGTCCTTCAGTTGGTGGGCGAGATGCAGGAGCTGCGCGACTCGTTGAGGACCACGGATGAAGAATAATAGCCTCGATTCAGAGACACATTCGTCCGGAATTCCGTAGCTGTCTGTGAAAGTTTTGGTGGGTGTTTGTAATTTTTTTGCTTTTTTCGTTCATTTTTCATTCGTACGAACGTTCGGGAATGCGCTTTCGATGAACTGAAGCAAATCGGAACATTTCCGTTGGTTCGGATTATTTTCCAAGCAAAATCGGAAATTTTCCGTTCGCTCAGAAAACTTCCGTTGTTGGGATGGGTTTCTGTCTGATTCAGAGAGCTGATTTCCGACAGATCACCACCCTATAAATCCGTTTCATTTCCGATCCACTTACGAGACCTTTGAGGGTTCGGATGGCTATTGTTGAACATGTTTTGCAGCTATGTGGAGGAGTCTGCGCGCCTTTAGCACCAAGGCATTGCATGTATCAGCATAAATTGTCTAGCAATGCATACCTGAATAAATACATTTCATGGATGCCTTATAAATGCATTTTAATGCTGACCTTAATTAGTCCTTAGCATGTAAACCTTTATTTTCCCACACATCCATATAATTGCTATATTTTTTTAGACTTATGTCCTTTGTGAATTATATTTGGATTGTTGAACTTAAATCTAAATTTGTTGTAGGAGTTATTGTTTTAGTCGGTTACCTTTGCTTTGTATTATTATTTTATATTTGGTTGCAGGAACCGCAAGATGTGCCACTCACACAACATAAAAGCAGTGATTGGTCCGGATATGCGATTCCTCAGTGTTCTTGCAGGGCATCCAGGGTCGTCCCATGATGCTTATATATTGCGGAGCTCTGGCTTATTTCGTCAGTTTGAGTCAGGAGAATTATCTGGTGGATGGCTCCTGGGTAAGTTTGCTCACATTCCATCAATCCATTTTCAATGTATGGCAATGAATATAGTTGATGACTCATGTCTTAACCTATGGCTGTTTTCAGCCCTTGATGACATGTTAAACAATATTGTAGCTTAGAATGTGTATTTTATGTTAGTATTTTTAAATTCTTTCAGGGGATTCTGGATATCCACTCCTGCCCTTGCTCCTGATGCCCATTCTTTGCCTGCAGAATGCGGGCCAGGGGTTCTCTAATCGGGCACTATGCAAAACCCGGGGCATGGTGGCGAGGACCCTCTGGCTTTTGACGACCAGATTTAGGTGTTTGTACCATACAGGGGGGGGGGGGGGGGGGCACTGCAGTATGACCCCCAACAAGGTTATACCAATATTTTAATTTACGTTTTTTAACAGGGACCACACATGCCAGAGTGGCACAACTGAGTGTCAGGGTTCTTCAGTTGGTGGGCTAGATGCAGGAGCTGTAAAAATTTTAACTTTTTAAAATTTTTATAAATGTTTTATTTTATGATGGAATCCAAAAAAAAAAATGTTACAGTGTAATTTCATTTACAAAATACATTAACACAAAACTAATGGGCCCAGAAATATTTAAAGATGAATATTCACATGACCGAGAAGTGATTTGGGTGAGCTTTAAGGGTCCAAAAGGGAAGGTGGAGGATAGTGCTAAGTGATTTAGCTAAACATTGTAGTAGAAGTGAGGGTGGCAAATTTGTAGGCGAGCACTTTAATGAGTTAAGTTTGTAGTGCGCAGGCGCAAGATTGTAAGGATTCCGTCTGGACGAATATTTATTGAAAAAGGAAACAGAATCGAACGGGAAACGTAAAGGATTCGTTGGAGGATACGATGGGAAAAGGGCAAAAACGAAAGCCTACGTTGTAACATGTGCAAATGAAATGGAAAAGTCTGGATGGAAAATGACATCCTCGTATTCGTAATCTGTTGTACAAACGGACGGAAACTTTACACAAGGCTTTCAATGCATGCATAGAATTGCTCGTACGCTCATACGAGAACGGAAACATTTCACAAAAAAAACAGAACGGCACGAAAACTGAAGTTTTTTTTTGTCTCTCTGAATCGAGCCTAATATTCTGGGGCCTGTCATTGCAGTGTATATATTTTAAAACATGTACTTTTTTTTTTTTTTTTTTTTTTTTTTAATGTTTATATTTACAGTTTTGTAAAAAAAAAGAAAAATATATATCTTCAAAGTTGTTCCATTTAAAAAAAATATGTTTTTTAAAAAAAAGGCAATAAAAAAATGCCAGTTCAAATAAAAAAAAAAAAAAACTTGTCTCTGTGTCATTTCTTTTTCTAAATACATTCATTAAGGGTTGGTTACCACAAAACGAATGCAAAAAACAACATTCAGATATGAAGATTCGCCTGACCGTGAAGTGATTTGGGTAAGTTTTAGGGGTGGGAAATGGAAGAAGAATGAGACCGCGAAGTGATTTGGGTAAGTTTAAGGGGTGGGAAATGGAAGAATATACTGACCGCAAAGTGATTTAGGTAAGTTTTAGGGGATGAAAATGCAAGAATATACTGAGCGCAAAGTGATTTAGCTAAGCATTGTAGCAAAAGTGAGTGAACCAAATATGTAGGCGAGCACATTAATGAGTTTAGTTTGTAGTGCGCAGGCGTAAGGTCGTGAGAAGTTTCGTCTGGACGATTATTTATAGAAAAAGGAAATCTGAATCTAACGGGAAACGTAAATGATTCGTGGGAGGAGACGATGGAAAAAGGACAAAAATGAAAGCCTACGTTGTAACATGAGTAACATAAACGGAAAACTAAAGCTGGAAAATGACATTCTCGTTGGCATACGAATGGACGAAGACTTTACTGACGGCTTGCGATGCATGCTTAGAAACACTCGTACACTCATAAGCGAGCTGGAAAATAAAAAAAATAAAAAACAGATCGACACAAAAACGAAAGTCTTTTTATGTCTCTCTGAATCAACCCTATTATGTGATCATAAGAAAAGCTCACTTTCTTGGACTCCAGGGCTGGCAGTGTGGGGGCAACAGCAATATCCACAAACCTGACCCTTGCTCCCAAGCCACCAATTGTTCTCCCACAGCCCCAGTTTGTTAAGCTGGGCCTTCTGGTCCTGGCTGATGGGTGGGCTTAGCCCCTGTACAGCTTCCTCTATTGAAAACATACACGGAAGTTCTTGGTGTTTTTAAAAGGAGACTGTCTAGTTACCTCCCACACTGCTGCTGTAAAAGGTGATGGACTAGCTATGTCCTCTGTTAACAAGATTAGATAGTTAAGGATACCTTTTAGTTAGGAAAAAAACACTGGACAGGGGGATTAGATAGTATAGTGGCAGGGATGGCAGTAAGGGCCTATACCCATTAGATGTCACTCTAACTGCATAAACTGTGTAGCTAGGCACAGAATAGGATGTGCCCACTGACTGGTTCCCCAGCCTAAAAGACTGGAGGCCAGTGTTGTGCACAGTAACTGGTAGATGTCATCGAAGGTGCTGGATATTTCACCCCAGACTGCCCACCTCAAGGACTTTGCAAGGGTTTTGTGGCCCTATAGGAAAAGGAAACCATGTCATGCTGCACTTCTCCTGGGTGAACCAGGTGGAGACCAACCGCAAGATGTGGTGGGGAGAAAGAATCAACTTGCTTGGGTTCATGTATATAGCTACTATACTATACTATAACTACTACTTTGTAAAGCTCTACGGAAGATGATGGTGGGGCTATATAAATAAACAATAATAAATAAATAGCTACCCAGCTATGAAATAAAATAGTTATTTGTTTAAACATTGAACTGTTGCTGTTTCTTACTTTCAAGTGGACCTGAGGTCAACGGGGGCCTTCTGTTGGCTTTCCTCTCCCCAGAAAGAGTGAGTACCTTGCCAGCCCTTCCCCTAGCCCAGCATGGCCCTGTCTGAGGTTCATCTCCTAGCCATCCCTAATGCACACACAAATTGCAAATTGCAGAGTGGAGTTTCCCTAGTTCAGGGGAAGCTCAGGAAAATGCCCTGCCAAGGTAGGACACTGGAGTGGGATGGGGGTGTCACACAACCTATGGGACTGGGAGGGGGAAATGCCAAACTGCCTATGGAAATGGGAAGGGTGGATGCCACACTGCCTATTGGAATCGGAGGGGGAAAACTGCCTATGGGGATAGAAGGTGGGGGGGAAGGTTAAACTGCCTTTGGGAAATGGGAGGGGGGAAGCCAAACTGCCTATGGGAAATGGGAAGGGGGAAGGCCACACTGCCTATGGGAATGGGAGGGGGGAAGCCACACTACCTATGGGAATGGGAGGGGGGAATGCCACACTGCCTATGGGGATAGGAGGTGGGGGGAAGCCAAACTGCCTATGGGAAATGGGAAGGAGGAATACCACACTGCCTATGGGAATGGGAGGGGGAAGCCGCACTGCCTATGGTAATAGGATGAGGGAATGCCACACTGTCTATAGAAATAGGATGGGGGGAAATGCCACACTACCAATGTGGATGGGGAGAATGCCACATTGCCTATGGGAATATAAGGGGGGCATGCCACACTGCATATGGGAATGGGATGAGGAAATGCCTCAATGCATATGAGGATGGGTTGTGGGGAATGCCACACTGTCTGTAATGGGGTGTTTTAGCACAACATTTTTCGGAGAACGTTTATATAATATAAGCAAGGGGTTGGAAACACAGTTTGTCCCTGCATTATAAGGAGACACATAATTGTGATCTCAATAACATCTTCTTTTTGGGATTAAACAACTGATTCCTAATTGGTAAGTACTAAAGTACTAACATGATAAGGGGGCTGTCACAACTTGTGTCAGAGTGGATATGCAGTATGAGTTGATACATTTCATGCACAGTTTTAGTGCCGATCTGTTTTTTTTGTGAAATGTTTCCGCTCTCGTATGAGTGTATGAGCCATTCTATGCATGCATTGCAATCCGTCTGTAAAGTTTCCGTCCGTTCGTACGGCAGATTACGAATACGAGTATGTCATTTTCCAGCAAGACTTTTCCGTTTCATTTTCACATGTTACAACGTAGGCTTTCATTTTTGCCCTTTTCCCATCATATCCTCCCACGAATCCTTTACGTTTCCCGTTAGATTCTGTTTCCCTTTTTCAATAAATATTGGTCCAGACGGAAATCCTTACGATCTTGCGCCTGCGCACTATAAACTTAACTCATTAAAGTGCTCGCCTACATATTTGCTACCCTCACTTCTACTATAATGTTTAGCTAAATCACTTAGCACTATCCTCCATCTTCCCTTTTGGACCCTTAAAGCTCACCCAAACCACTTCTTGGTCATGTGAATATTCATCTTTAAATATTTCTGGGCCCATTAGTTTTGTGTTAATGTATTTTGTAAATGAAATGACACTGTAAGGGCTAAAAACAGCCATAGGTTAAGACATGAGTCATCAACTATATTCATTGCCATACATTGAAAATGGATTGATGGAATGTGAGCAAACTTACCCTGGAGCCATCCACCAGATAATTCTCCTGACTCAAACTGACGAAATTAGCTGGAGCTCTGCAATATATAAGCATCATGGGACGACCCTGGATGCCCTGCAGGAACAATGAGGAATCGCATAGCTGGACCAAACACTGCTTTTATGTTGTGTGAGTGGCACATCTTGCGGTTCCTGCAACCAAATATAAAATAATTACACAAAGCAAAGGTAACCGACTAAAACAATAACTCCTACAACAAATTTAGATTCAAGTTCAACAATCCAAATATAATTCACAAAGGACATAAGTCTAAAAAAAATAGCAATTATATGGATGTGTGGGAAAATAATGGTTTACATGCTAAGGACTAATTAAGGTCACTATTAAAATGCTTCTATAAGGCATACATGAAATATATTCATTTAGGTATGCATTGCTATACAATTTATGGCCTCGGCCATGCTGATACATGCAATGTCTTGGTGCTAAAGGAGCGCAGACTCCTCCACATAGCCGCAAAACATGTTCAACTATAGCAATCTGAGCTCCCAAAGGTTCCGTAAGTGGATCGGAAATGAAACGGATTTATAGGGTGGGGATCCGTCGGAAATCAGCTCTCTGAATCAGACGTAAGCCCATCCCAACAACGTAAGTTATCTGAACGAACGAAAAATATCAGATTTTGTTTGGAAAATGATCCGAACTAACGGAAATGATCCGATTTGCTTCCGTTCATCGAAAGCGCATATACACATTCTCCCGAACGTTCGTACGAATGTAAAATGAACGAAAAAAAGCAAAAAAAAGACTAACACCCACCCAAACTTTCACAGACAGCTACGGAAGTCCGGACGAATGTGTCTTTGAATCGAGGCTAATGTCTAAATGTGGGGATTTTTTTTTGGTTCTATTTTTTGTTCTGTTTGTACATGAACCCGCTGATTGTAAAACACTGTGGAATATGTTGGTGCTATATAAAAAAAATGCTATTATTATTGTTTATTATACATTTTATGGTGGTCATTTGGTACTGTTAATGTTGTAACTGGATCCTGCAAATCGGTATATATATATATATATATATATATATATATATTTTACTCCTTTATATATATCTATATATTTAACCCTTTAAATGTCAAGCACGTAGTTTCTACGTGGCTGCTTCTCCTACCGTTCAGTGCCAAGCACGTTGAAACTATGTGCCTAGCATTTCCCCCTGCTAGTGTAAAAATAGAAATAAAAAAAAACTTACCTCTGGTATCTGTGTGAAGCTGGGGGTCTCCTCATCCTGGGGGGGGAACCGATCCCCCCCCCATCGTCTCCCGTCATCAGCAGAGGGCCCGAAACCGGCCGCCTCCCCCCATTTCCCCCGCTGACAGTTCTCTGTAAAAGAAAAAAAAAAAAACAATGTCATTAACTCACCTCCTCGCCTGGCTCTTCTCTTCACCAGGGGGGGGGTCCGACCCCCCCCCCGGGCTCCGCAGGCTTCAGGTGAGGATCCTCTTCTGAGTGCTCACCTCCTCTAATGGCGGCGATGGCCGCCGCCCCTAGCCCTAGCCAGAGCTGAGAGAGCAGCACGGGACAGCGACGAGGGATGCAGGATCGGAGGTGAGTAAAGTTTAAAAAAAAATAAATAAAGATAATTTTTTTCTATCTGTGTGTCAGTGTCTTTTTTACATTTAACCCCTTGTGAACTGGTAAGGGGTCCATGAGACCCCTAAATGACACTATGTAATTTTTTTTCTCAATGTAACCCTTTGTAGTGTGGACGGTAGTTGTATTTTATTTGTAAATGTTATAAAGTACTTGTTTCAGTTAGGGGGGTCTCCTGGGCAGGAACGGGGGGCTACCGATAAATATGTGGTACCGCTCTAATCGGTAGAAATGGGGCTTTCACATGAAATATGGTTTTCTTTAATAAAATACATTTTTTATTTAAAATAAAGGAGACAATTTTCAAAAAAAAAAAAACTATATATTTTTTTTTAACTTAATAATATTGTAAAAAAACTAAATAAAATTTACAAACAAGACATTTCATGTTAAAGCCTAAACTCTGCTGCAAAAAAATATATATATAATTTTCCTGAAAATTCCAGCAAAATGGCGCAAAACATGGTGCAAAATGGGGAAAAATGCCCTGTCAACAGAGGGTGACAAAATCTCAAGTAGGCTGGCAATTAAATGGGTTAAAAGTAGTTATGCATTTTGGGTATTGTTCTGTTTGGGGGACCTTGCACTTTCAGACTTAGCTTGTTTTTTTTTTTTTGTTTGCATATTTATATTTTTAAAAAATGTGTTTTTTATTCAGCTTTTTATAAATTTTTTAAGGGAAACCCTGCGCAACCAAAGAATTCTTTGAGGGATTATTTCCAGAAAGATGAGCCCACTACAACGAGCTGGGTACGCTTATAAAGCTTAACATGTGTACTTTCAGGGAATATATTTTATGGGTTTTATGGGGGATATTCCATATGTAAAGGGTTGTTTTGGTTGAAAAATCGCAAGGTGCGCACTTTGTCTGCAGAGCTGAAATTTTCAAGTAAAATTACTGTTACGCACATGCTTTACTTTGGGGTGTTTGGCAACTCTTACCTTGACAATAGCTATGCATGTTGGGTATCGTTCTGTTCAGGGGATATAGTTTCTTTAGGAAAATGAGGCTTTGATTCTGCTTTTTTATCCTTTTTTTAGGGAAACTCTTTGCAACCAAAGAATACATTTAGGGATTACTTCCAGAAAACTATGGCCACATCAACACGCCTGGTACACCTAGAAAGCTTAAGGTGTGTACTTCCAGAGAATATATAGTTTGTTGGGGGTATTTCAAGTGTAAAGGGTTGTTTTTCTGCGCATAGCATAGTCTGCATAGGGGAGTCTCCTGGGCAGGAAAGGGTGTCTACCTATACATATGTTGTACCGCTGTGACCGGGAGAAATTGGGATTTCACATGCAATAAGATTTTATTGACAAACTTACATTTTTTATTACAAAAAAACACTACAAATTGTAAAAAATTGTTTTTTTTTTATTTTTTTGCACATATTTCACCCCAAAATATTGAGAATACACCTAAAAAAGGACAAATAAGACATTTCATGTTAAAGCCCAGACTATGCTGAAAAAATATATATAATTTTCCTGGGAACTCCCTGGAAATTCCATCAAAAATCACATTTGAACATGGGGAGCGCAAAATTGTGCAAAATGGTCTGGCAACAAAGGGTAACAAAAACTCCAGGTAGGCTGGCACTTAAAGGGTTAAACTGATTTTATAGGGATAATATTAGGGTGACTAATCAAAAATAAACATTCCTTTGAGTTATTGGTATATTAGGATAATGCCATGCTCCCCATTGGCAAACCTTGACTGCCTTTCATTCCTTGCCCATTGCTACTGGCTTTATTATACAACTGACTCTTACCCTCATTCTCTGCTGACAATGCTCTCACACAGTGTCCGACTGGGGTATCTGGGGCCCTCCAGTAGAACAGGCCACCCCACACTCATTACTGGCTTATTATCTGGGCCTATGCACAGAAACATGTTTGTCTGTGTGTGTGTGCACTTGAGATGTCACAAATTATTATTTATTTATATAGCGCCATCTTCTTCCGTGGCACTGTACATGGTATAATTATAGACATAGAGATCATATGTTGTGAATAGAGATGAGCGAACTTTTGAAAAATTCGATTCGACTGATTCGCTGAATTTTCCGACAAAAATCGCTTCGACCCGAATTTATTCGCGACGAATCGCTATTAAAAACGGCTATTTCTGAGCCTCCTAGAGCCTCAATAGGGTTGTAAACCATTCTGCCTTGCTGTAACACGCACAGGATGAGTGCTGGGTTAGTTAAATAATACTTTGAATAAATATCACATGCAGATCAGAGGCATCGCTAATAGAATCGCAGAGCGGCACAATTGAATTCAAGAGAGTTGAAGTGGCATCACTATGAGGGGCAGGAGCCCAAACATTGCTTTAAAGAGACACTGGAGTTGGCAGCAGCAGGAGCCCAAAAATTGGATGAATCACACCCTGGAGTTGCAAGCAGCAGCAGGAGCCCAAACATTGGCTGAAAGAGACACCGGAGTTGGCTTCAGTAGCACAAAAATTGGATGAATCACACCCTGGAGTTGCAAGCAGCAGCAGCAGGAGCCCAAACATTACTTTAAAGAGACACTGGGGTTGGCTTCAGGAGCCCAAAAATTGGATGAATCACACCCTGGAGTTGGCAGCAGCAGCAGCAGGAGCCCAAACATTACTTTAAAGAGACACTGGGGTTGGCTTCAGTAGCCCACAAATTGGATGAATCACACCCTGGAGTTGGCAGCAGCAGCAGGAGCCCAAACATTACTTTAAAGAGACCCTGGGGTTGGCTTCAGGAGCCCAAAAATTGGATGAATCACACCCTGGAGTTGGCAGAAGTTGGCAGCAGCAGCAACAGGAGCCCAAACATTACTTTAAAGAGACACTGGAGTTGGCTTCAGGAGCCCAAAAATTGGATGAATCACACCCTGGAGTTGGCAGCAGCAGCAGCAGGAGCCCAAATATACACTGGAGTTGGCTTCAGGAGCCCAAAAATTGGATGAATCACACCCTGGAGTTGGCAGCAGCAGCAGCAGGAGCCCAAATATTACTTTAAAGAGACACTGGAGTTTGCTTCAGGAGCCCAAAAATTGGATGATTCACACCCTGGAGTTGGCAGCAGCAGCAGCAGGAGCCCAAATATACACTGGAGTTGGCTTCAGGAGCCCAAAAATTGGATGAATCACACCCTGGAGTTGGCAGAAGTTGGCAGCAGCAGCAACAGGAGCCCAAACATTACTTTAAAGAGACCCTGGGGATGGCTTCAGGAGCCCAAAAATTGGATGAATCACACCCTGGAGTTGGCAGAAGTTGGCAGCAGCAGCAACAGGAGCCCAAACATTACTTTAAAGAGACACTGGAGTTGGCTTCAGGAGCCCAAAAATTGGATGAATCACACCCTGGAGTTGGCAGCAGCAGCAGCAGGAGCCCAAATATACACTGGAGTTGGCTTCAGGAGCCCAAAAATTGGATGAATCACACCCTGGAGTTGGCAGCAGCAGCAGCAGGAGCCCAAACATTACTTTAAAGAGACACTGGGGTTGGCTTCAGTAGCCCAAAAATTGGATGAATCACACCCTGGAGTTGGCAGCAGCAGCAGGAGCCCAAACATTACTTTAAAGAGACCCTTGGGTTGGCTTCAGGAGCCCAAAAATTGGATGAATCACACCCTGGAGTTGGCAGAAGTTGGCAGCAGCAGCAACAGGAGCCCAAACATTACTTTAAAGAGACCCTGGGGATGGCTTCAGGAGCCCAAAAATTGGATGAATCACACCCTGGAGTTGGCAGAAGTTGGCAGCAGCAGCAACAGGAGCCCAAAAATTACTTTAAAGAGACACTGGAGTTGGCTTCAGGAGCCCAAAAATTGGATGAATCACACCCTGGAGTTGGCAGCAGCAGCAGCAGGAGCCCAAATATACACTAGAGTTGGCTTCAGGAGCCCAAAAATTGGATGAATCACACCCTGGAGTTGGCAGCAGCAGCAGCAGGAGCCCAAATATTACTTTAAAGAGACACTGGAGTTTGCTTCAGGAGCCCAAAAAATGGATGATTCACACCCTGGAGTTGGCAGCAGCAGCAGCAGGAGCCCAAATATACACTGGAGTTGGCTTCAGGAGCCCAAAAATTGGATGAATCACACCCTGGAGTTGGCAGAAGTTGGCAGCAGCAGCAGCAGCAACAGGAGCCCAAACATTACTTTAAAGAGACACTGGAGTTGGCTTCAGGAGCACAAAAATTGGATGAATCACACCCTGGAGTTGGCAGAAGTTGGCAGCAGCAGCAACAGGAGCCCAAACATTACTTTAAAGATACCCTGGGGTTGGCTTCAGGAGCCCAAAAATTGGATGAATCACACCCTGGAGTTGGCAGCAGCAGCAGCAGGAGCCCAAATATTACTTTAAAGAGACCCTAGGGTTGGCTTCAGGAGCCCAAAAATTGGATGAATCACACCCTGGAGTTGGCAGAAGTTGGCAGCAGCAGCAGCAGCAGGAGCCCAAATATTACTTTAAAGAGACCCTGAGGTTGGCAGCAGCAGGAGCCCAAAAATTGGATGAATCACACCCTGGAGTTGGCAGCAGCAGCAGCAGGAGCCCAAATATTACTTTAAAGAGACCCTGGGGTTGGCTTCAGGAGCCCAAAAATTGGATGAATCACACCCTGGAGTTGGCAGCAGCAGCAGCAGGAGCCCAAATATACACTGGAGTTGGCTTCAGGAGCCCAAAAATTGGATGAATCACACCCTGGAGTTGGCAGCAGCAGCAGCAGGAGCCCAAATATTACTTTAAAGAGACACTGGAGTTTGCTTCAGGAGCCCAAAAATTGGATGATTCACACCCTGGAGTTGGCAGCAGCAGCAGCAGGAGCCCAAATATACACTGGAGTTGGCTTCAGGAGCCCAAAAATTGGATGAATCACACCCTGGAGATGGCAGAAGTTGGCAGCAGCAGCAGCAGCAACAGGAGCCCAAACATTACTTTAAAGAGACACTGGAGTTGGCTTCAGGAGCACAAAAATTGGATGAATCACACCCTGGAGTTGGCAGAAGTTGGCAGCAGCAGCAACAGGAGCCCAAACATTACTTTAAAGATACCCTGGGGTTGGCTTCAGGAGCCCAAAAATTGGATGAATCACACCCTGGAGTTGGCAGCAGCAGCAGCAGGAGCCCAAATATTACTTTAAAGAGACCCTAGGGTTGGCTTCAGGAGCCCAGAAATTGGATGAATCACACCCTGGAGTTGGCAGAAGTTGGCAGCAGCAGCAGCAGCAGGAGCCCAAATATTACTTTAAAGAGACCCTGAGGTTGGCAGCAGCAGGAGCCCAAAAATTGGATGAATCACACCCTGGAGTTGGCAGCAGCAGAAGCAGAAGCCCAAATATTACTTTAAAGAGACCCTGGGGTTGGCTTCAGGAGCCCAAAAATTGGATGAATCACACCCTGGAGTTGGCAGAAGTTGGCAGCAGCAGCAGCAGCAGGAGCCCAAATATTACTTTAAAGAGACCCTGAGGTTGGCTTCAGGAGCCCAAAAATTGGATGAATCACACCCTGGAGTTGGCAGCAGCAGCAGCAGGAGCCCAAATATTACTTTAAAGAGACCCTGGGGTTGGCTTCAGGAGCCCAAAAATTGGATGAATCACACCCTGGAGTTGGCAGAAGTTGGCAGCAGCAGCAAGAGCCCAAATATTACTTTAAAGAGACCCTGGGGTTGGCTTCAGGAGCCCAAAAATTGGATTAAACACACCCTGGAGTTGGCAGAAGTTGGCAGCAGCAGCAGCAAGAGCCCAAATATTACTTTAAAGAGACCCTGGGGTTGGCTTCAGGAGCCCAAAAATTGGATGAATCACACCCTGGAGTTGGCAGCTGCAGCAGGAGCCCAAATATACACTGGGGTTGGCTTCAGGAGCCCAAAAATTGGATGAATCACACCCTGGAGTTGCAAGCAGCAGCAGCAGGAGCCCAAACATTACTTTAAAGAGACACTGGGGTTGGCTTCAGGAGCCCAAAAATTGGATGAATCACACCCTGGAGTTGGCAGCAACAGGAGCCCAAATATTACTTTAAAGAGACACTGGGGTTGGCTTCAGGAGCCCAAAAATTGGATGAATCACACCCTGGAGTTGGCAGCAGCAGGAGCCCAAATATTACTTTAAAGAGACACTGGAGTTGGCTTCAGGAGCCAAAAAAATGGATGAATCACACCCTGGAGTTGGCAGAAGATGGCAGCAGCAGCAACAGGAGCCCAAACATTACTTTAAAGAGACACTGGAGTTGGCTTCAGGAGCCCAAAAATTGGATGAATCACACCCTGGAGTTGGCAGCAGCAGCAGCAGGAGCCCAAATATACACTGGAGTTGGCTTCAGGAGCCCAAAAATTGGATGAATCACACCCTGGAGTTGGCACCAGCAGCAGCAGGAGCCCGAATATTACTTTAAAGAGACACTGGAGTTTGCTTCAGGAGCCCAAAAATTGGATGATTCACACCCTGGAGTTGGCAGCAGCAGCAGCAGGAGCCCAAATATACACTGGAGTTGGCTTCAGGAGCCCAAAAATTGGATGAATCACACCCTGGAGTTGGCAGAAGTTAGCAGCAGCAGCAGCAGCAACAGGAGCCCAAACATTACTTTAAAGAGACACTGGAGTTGGCTTCAGGAGCACAAAAATTGGATGAATCACACCCTGGAGTTGGCAGAAGTTGGCAGCAGCAGCAGCAGGAGCCCAAATACTACTTTAAAGAGACCCTGAGGTTGGCTTCAGGAGCCCAAAAATTGGATGAATCACACCCTGGAGTTGGCAGCAGCAGCAGCAGGAGCCCAAATATTACTTTAAAGAGACCCTGGGGTTGGCTTCAGGAGCCCAGAAATTGGATGAATCACACCCTGGAGTTGGCAGAAGTTGGCAGCAGCAGCAGCAGGAGCCCAAATATTACTTTAAAGAGACCCTGGGGTTGGCTTCAGGAGCCCAAAAATTGGATGAATCACACCCTGGAGTTGGCAGCAGCAGCAGCAGGAGCCCAAATATTACTTTAAAGAGACCCTGGGGTTGGCTTCAGGAGCCCAGAAATTGGATGAATCACACCCTGGAGTTGGCAGAAGTTGGCAGCAGCAGCAGAAGCCCAAATATTACTTTAAAGAGACCCTGGGGTTGGCTTCAGGAGCCCAAAAATTGGATGAATCACACCCTGGAGTTGGCAGAAGTTGGCAGCAGCAGCAGGAGCCCAAATATTCCAAATATTACTTTAAAGAGACCCTGAGGTTGGCTTCAGGAGCCCAAAAATTGGATGAATCACACCCTGGAGTTGGCAGCAGCAGCGGCAGGAGCCCAAATATTACTTTAAAGAGACCCTGGGGTTGGCTTCAGGAGCCCAAAAATTGGATGAATCACACCCTGGAGTTGGCAGAAGTTGGCAGCAGCAGCAGCAGGAGCCCAAATATTACTTTAAAGAGACCCTGAGGTTGGCTTCAGGAGCCCAAAAATTGGATGAATCACACCCTGGAGTTGGCAGCAGCAGCAGCAGGAGCCCAAATATTACTTTAAAGAGACCCTGGGTTTGGCTTCAGGAGCCCAAAAATTGGATGAATCACACCCTGGAGTTGGCAGAAGTTGGCAGCAGCAGCAGCAGGAGCCCAAATATTACTTTAAAGAGACCCTGGGTTGGCTTCAGAAGCCCAAAAATTGGATTAAACACACCCTGGAGTTGGCAGAAGTTGGCAGCAGCAGCAGCAGGAGCCCAAACATTACTTTAAAGAGACCCTGGGGTTGGCTTCAGGAGCCCAAAAATTGGATGAATCACACCCTGGAGTTGGCAGAAGTTGGCAGCAGCAGCATCAGGAGCCCAAACATTACTTTAAAGAGACCCTGGGGATGGCTTCAGGAGCCCAAAAATTGGATGAATCACACCCTGGAGTTGGCAGAAGTTGGCAGCAGCAGCAACAGGAGCCCAAACATTACTTTAAAGAGACACTGGAGTTGGCTTCAGGAGCCCAAAAATTGGATGAATCACACCCTGGAGTTGGCAGCAGCAGCAGCAGGAGCCCAAATATACACTGGAGTTGGATTCAGGAGCCCAAAAATTGGATGAATCACACCCTGGAGTTGGCAGCAGCAGCAGCAGGAGCCCAAATATTACTTTAAAGAGTCACTGGAGTTTGCTTCAGGAGCCCAAAAATTGGATGATTCACACCCTGGAGTTGGCAGCAGCAGCAGCAGGAGCCCAAATATACACTGGAGTTGGCTTCAGGAGCTAAAGAATTGGATGAATCACACCCTGGAGTTGGCAGAAGTTGGCAGCAGCAGCAGCAGCAACAGGAGCCCAAACATTACTTTAAAGAGACACTGGAGTTGGCTTCAGGAGCACAAAAATTGGATGAATCACACCCTGGAGTTGGCAGAAGTTGGCAGCAGCAGCAACAGGAGCCCAAACATTACTTTAAAGATACCCTGGGGTTGGCTTCAGGAGCCCAAAAATTGGATGAATCACACCCTGGAGTTGGCAGCAGCAGCAGCAGGAGCCCAAATATTACTTTAAAGAGACCCTAGGGTTGGCTTCAGGAGCCCAAAAATTGGATGAATCACACCCTGGAGTTGGCAGAAGTTGGCAGCAGCAGCAGCAGGAGCCCAAATATTACTTTAAAGAGACCCTGAGGTTGGCTTCAGGAGCCCAAAAATTGGATGAATCACACCCTGGAGTTGGCAGCAGCAGCAGCAGGAGCCCTAATATTACTTTAAAGAGACCCTGGGGTTGGCTTCAGGAGCCCAAAAATTGGTTGAATCACACCCTGGAGTTGGCAGAAGTTGGCAGCAGCAGCAGCAGGAGCCCAAATATTACTTTAAAGAGACCCTGGGGTTGGCTTCAGAAGCCCAAAAATTGGATTAAACACACCCTGGAGTTGGCAGAAGTTGTCAGCAGCAGCAGCAGGAGCCCAAATATTACTTTAAAGAGACCCTGGGGTTGGCTTCAGAAGCCCCAAAATTGGATTAAACACACCCTGGAGTTGGCAGAAGTTGGCAGCAGCAGCAGCAGGAGCCCACACATTACTTTAAAGAGACCCTGGGGTTGGCTTCAGGAGCCCAAAAATTGGATGAATCACACCCTGGAGTTGGCAGAAGTTGGCAGCAGCAGCAGTAGGAGCCCAGATATTACTTTAAAGAGACCCTGGGGTTGGCTTCAGAAGCCCCAAAATTGGATTAAACACACCCTGGAGTTGGCAGAAGTTGGCAGCAGCAGCAGGAGCCCAAATATTACTTTAAAGAGACCCTGGGGTTGGCTTCAGAAGCCCCAAAATTGGATTAAACACACCCTGGAGTTGGCAGAAGTTGGCAGCAGCAGCAGCAGGAGCCCAAATATTACTTTAAAGAGACCCTGGGGATGGCTTCAGGAGCCCAAAAATTGGATGAATCACACCCTGGAGTTGGCAGTAGCAGCAGCAGGAGCCCAAATATTACTTTAAAGAGACCCTGGGGTTGGCTTCAGGAGCCCAAAAATTGGATGAATCACACCCTGGAGTTGGCAGAAGTTGGCAGCAGCAGCAGCAGGAGCCCAAATATGACTTTAAAGATACCCTGGGGTTGGCTTCAGAAGCCCAAAAATTGGATTAAACACACCCTGGAGTTGGCAGAAGTTGGCAGCAGCAGCAGCAGGAGACCAAACATTAATTTAAAGAGACCCTGGGGTTGGCTTCAGGAGCCCAAAAATTGGATGAATCACACCCTGGAGTTGGCAGAAGTTGGCAGCAGCAGCAACAGGAGCCCAAACATTACTTTAAAGAGACCCTGGGGATGGCTTCAGGAGCCCAAAAATTGGATGAATCACACCCTGGAGTTGGCAGAAGTTGGCAGCAGCAGCAACAGGAGCCCAAACATTACTTTAAAGAGACACTGGAGTTGGCTTCAGGAGCCCAAAAATTGGATGAATCACACCCTGGAGTTGGCAGCAGCAGCAGCAGGAGCCCAAATATACACTGGAGTTGGCTTCAGGAGCCCAAAAATTGGATGAATCACACCCTGGAGTTGGCAGCAGCAGCAGCAGGAGCCCAAATATTACTTTAAAGAGACACTGGAGTTTGCTTCAGGAGCCCAAAAATTGGATGATTCACACCCTGGAGTTGGCAGCAGCAGCAGCAGGAGCCCAAATATACACTGGAGTTGGCTTCAGGAGCCCAAAAATTGGATGAATCACACCCTGGAGTTGGCAGAAGCTGGCAGCAGCAGCAGCAGCAACAGGAGCCCAAACATTACTTTAAAGAGACACTGGAGTTGGCTTCAGGAGCAGAAAAATTGGATGAATCACACCCTGGAGTTGGCAGAAGTTGGCAGCAGCAGCAACAGGAGCCCAAACATTACTTTAAAGATACCCTGAGGTTGGGTTCAGGAGCCCAAAAATTGGATGAATCACACCCTGGAGTTGGCAGCAGCAGCAGCAGGAGCCCAAATATTACTTTAAAGAGACCCTAGGGTTGGCTTCAGGAGCCCAAAAATTGGATGAATCACACCCTGGAGTTGGCAGAAGTTGGCAGCAGCAGCAGCAGCAGGAGCCCAAATATTACTTCAAAGAGACCCTGAGGTTGGCAGCAGCAGGAGCCCAAAAATTGGATGAATCACACCCTGGAGTTGGCAGCAGCAGCAGCAGGAGCCCAAATATTACCTTAAAGAGACCCTGGGGTTGGCTTCAGGAGCCCAAAAATTGGATGAATCACACCCTGGAGTTGGCAGAAGTTGGCAGCAGCAGCAGCAGGAGCCCAAATATTTCTTTAAAGAGACCCTGGGGTTGGCTTCAGGAGACCAAAAATTGGATTAAACACACCCTGGAGTTGGCAGAAGTTGGCAGCAGCAGCAGGAGCCCAAATATTACTTTAAAGAGACCCTGGGGTTGGCTTCAGGAGCCCAAAAATTGGATGAATCACACCCTGGAGTTGGCAGAAGTTGGCAGCAGCAGCAGCAGGAGCCCAAATATTACTTTAAAGAGACCCTGAGGTTGGCTTCAGGAGCCCAAAAATTGGATGAATCACACCCTGGAGTTGGCAGCAGCAGCAGCAGGAGCCCAAATATTACTTTAAAGAGACCCTGGGGTTGGCTTCAGGAGCCCAAAAATTGGATTAAACACACCCTGGAGTTGGCAGAAGTTGGCAGCAGCAGCAGCAAGAGCCCAAATATTACTTTAAAGAGACCCTGGGGTTGGCTTCAGGAGCCCAAAAATTGGATGAATCACACCCTGGAGTTGGCAGCTGCAGCAGGAGCCCAAATATACACTGGGGTTGGCTTCAGGAGCCCAAAAATTGGATGAATCACACCCTGGAGTTGGCAGCAGCAGCAGCAGCAGGAGCCCAAACATTACTTTAAAGAGACACTGGGGTTGGCTTCAGGAGCCCAAAAATTGGATGAATCACACCCTGGAGTTGGCAGCAACAGGAGCCCAAATATTACTTTAAAGAGACACTGGGGTTGGCTTCAGGAGCCCAAAAATTGGATGAATCACACCCTGGAGTTGGCAGCAGCAGGAGCCCAAATATTACTTTAAAGAGACACTGGAGTTGGCTTCAGGAGCCCAAAAAATGGATGAATCACACCCTGGAGTTGGCAGAAGTTGGCAGCAGCAGCAACAGGAGCCCAAACATTACTTTAAAGAGACACTGGAGTTGGCTTCAGGAGCCCAAAAATTGGATGAATCACACCCTGGAGTTGGCAGCAGCAGCAGCAGGAGCCCAAATATACACTGGAGTTGGCTTCAGGAGCCCAAAAATTGGATGAATCACACCCTGGAGTTGGCACCAGCAGCAGCAGGAGCCCGAATATTACTTTAAAGAGACACTGGAGTTTGCTTCAGGAGCCCAAAAATTGGATGATTCACACCCTGGAGTTGGCAGCAGCAGCAGCAGGAGCCCAAATATACACTGGAGTTGGCTTCAGGAGCCCAAAAATTGGATGAATCACACCCTGGAGTTGGCAGAAGTTAGCAACAGCAGCAGCAACAGGAGCCCAAACATTACTTTAAAGAGACACTGGAGTTGGCTTCAGGAGCACAAAAATTGGATGAATCACACCCTGGAGTTGCCAGAAGTTGGCAGCAGCAGCAGCAGGAGCCCAAATATTACTTTAAAGAGACCCTGAGGTTGGCTTCAGGAGCCCAAAAATTGGATGAATCACACCCTGGAGTTGGCAGCAGCAGCAGCAGGAGCCCAAATATTACTTTAAAGAGACCCTGGGGTTGGCTTCAGGAGCTCAAAAATTGGATGAATCACACCCTGGAGTTGGCAGAAGTTGGCAGCAGCAGCAGCAGCAGGAGCCCAAATATTACTTTAAAGAGACCCTGGGGTTGGCTTCAGGAGCCCAAAAATTGGATGAATCACACCCTGGAGTTGGCAGCAGCAGCAGCAGGAGCCCAGATATTACTTTAAAGAGACCCTGGGGTTGGCTTCAGGAGCCCAGAAATTGGATGAATCACACCCTGGAGTTGGCAGAAGTTGGCAGCAGCAGCAGCAGCAGCAGCAGGAGCCCAAATATTACTTTAAAGAGACCCTGGGGTTGGCTTCAGGAGCCCAAAAATTGGATGAATCACACCCTGGAGTTGGCAGCAGCAGCAGCAGGAGCCCAGATATTACTTTAAAGAGACCCTGGGGTTGGCTTCAGGAGCCCAGAAATTGGATGAATCACACCCTGGAGTTGGCAGAAGTTGGCAGCAGCAGCAGCAGGAACCCAAATATTACTTTAAAGAGACCCTGAGGTTGGCTTCAGGAGCCCAAAAATTGGATGAATCACACCCTGGAGTTGGCAGCAGCAGCAGCAGGAGCCCAAATATTACTTTAAAGAGACCCTGGGGTTGGCTTCAGGAGCCCAAAAATTGGATGAATCACACCCTGGAGTTGGCAGAAGTTGGCAGCAGCAGCAGCAGGAGCCCAAATATTACTTTAAAGAGACCCTGGGGTTGGCTTCAGAAGCCCAAAAATTGGATTAAACACACCCTGGAGTTGGCAGAAGTTGTCAGCAGCAGCAGCAGGAGCCCAAATATTACTTTAAAGAGACCCTGGGGTTGGCTTCAGGAGCCCAAAAATTGGATGAATCACACCCTGGAGTTGGCGGAAGTTGGCAGCAGCAGCAGCAGGAGCCCAAATATTACTTTAAAGAGACCCTGAGGTTGGCTTCAGGAGCCCAAAAATTGGATGAATCACACCCTGGAGTTGGCAGCAGCAGCAGCAGGATCCCAAATATTACTTTAAAGAGACCCTGGGGTTGGCTTCAGGAGCCCAAAAATTGGATGAATCACACCCTGGAGTTGGCAGAAGTTGGCAGCAGCAGCAGCAGGAGCCCAAATATTACTTTAAAGAGACCCTGGGGTTGGCTTCAGAAGCCCAAAAATTGGATTAAACACACCCTGGAGTTGGCAGAAGTTGGCAGCAGCAGCAACAGGAGCCCAAACATTACTTTAAAGAGACACTGGGGTGTCCTAAAATTGGATGATTCACACCCTGGAGTTGGCATCAGCAGGAGCCTAAAAATTGACCTAAAGACATAAATATGTTTTGCACCATTTGGAAAGTGTAAAACGTGGCACCATGCTGAATCTAGTCGCATGCATCAGGCATTGGTGGGTGGAAATCCTGGCTGATCCATCCCTGATTCATTTTGACAAAGGTGAGTCTCTCCACATTTTTAGTTGACAGACGAGTTCTCCTCGCCGTAACTATGGCCCCCGCCGCACTAAACACCCGCTCAGATGGCACGCTACTTGCCGGGCAGGACAGCTTTTCCAGGGCAAACTCTGCTAGTTGCGGCCACAAATCAAGTTTGGCTGCCCAGAATTCCAGCGGATCCTCAAGGTGTGTTGGCATGGTCATGTCAAAGTATGACATGACCTGCTGGTTCAGGTCCTGCTCCAGGTCTTCCTGCTGCTCATGAGTAGCCTCACTATGCGGGTGTAGAAAGCTACTCATTAGCGACTGAAGACTGAGGCTGCTGCTGATGGAGCTGCTGCTGCTGCTCCTGCCAACCCCCCCAGCGGCCATGGCAGTGGAAGGTGAGCACAGAGGTCCCCTCGAGTCAGACCTGCGAGAGTATGGACCATGGCGCAGATAGGCATCGGCCAACTGCCTACGTAGAATGTCTTTGTAGTAGTTCAGTTTGTCCTCCCTCTCGGTGGGTTTAAAAAATGCCCCCATTTTGTGCCGGAAGCGAAGGTCCAATAAGGTGGACAGCCAGAAGTCATCCCGCCGACAGATGGAAACAATTCTGGGGTCGCTACGCAAGCACGTGAGCATGCTTCCTGCCATTTGCGCAAGTGACTCGGATGGACTACCTGTCTCCATCTCCACTGCATACTGCCACGGTGTGCCCGGGTCCTCTGTCTCGCCTTCCTCAAAAACCTCTAGCTCCTCTGGCTGCTCCTGCTCCTCCTCTCCTGTCCGCTGACTAGATAAACCAGCCATTTCGCCAAGCCTAAATTGTGTTTCGCTGGGCAACTCCTCCTCCTCCTCTTCCTCCTCCTCCTCCAGTTCAGCTCCAACGGGGTTCATGTGGCCGTAAGATGTAAACGCCATGTCTCCAGTGCCCTGACCAGCCAAGGTTTCCAACATGTGCTGTAGTACATGAAGCAGTGGAAACACGTCGTTCATCCCGTAATCCTGCCGACTGACAAATTAAGTGGCTTCCTCAAAGGGCCTGAGCAAACGGCAGGTGTCACGTATGAGCTGCCACTGGTTGACATTGAAGTTACACAGGGGAGTCCCCCTATCTGCTTGATTCATCAGGAAATCCGTGATGGCTTTTCTCTGTTCATATAATCGGTCCAACATGTGAAGGGTGGAATTCCAACGGGTGGAAACATCGCAAATCAGACTATGTTGGGGGATACCATTCTGACGCTGTAGCTCAAGAAGGGTGTGTTTGGCGGTGTATGAGTGGCTGAAGTGCATGCAAAGTTTCCTTGAAGTTGTTAGGATGTCTTGCAGATGGGGGGAACACTTCAGAAACCGCTTGACAACCAGATTGAAGACGTGAGCCATGCAAGGGGCATGGGTCAGGCTTCCTTGGCGCAGCGCAGACAAAATGTTCTTCCCATTGTCGGTAACCATGATTCCCATTTTAAGTTTTCTTGGAGTAAGCCATGTTTGGATTTCCTGATGAATACATTTAAGCAGTTCCTCCCCTGTGTGACTCCGTTCGCCAAGACAAACCATGTGAAGCACTGCGTGACACCTACGTGCCCTGCACACATGGTAGACTGGAGGGGCACTGAGACTTGAGCCTACAGTGGAGGGTGAGGAGATGGCGGAGGATGAGGAGGCCGAGTCGCACGGTGTCACAGGCTCAACGGGCAGGGAGCGCGGAGGCCGAAGCGGCATGACCTGTCCAAGTTGCTGCTGCTGCTGCAAAGGGACCACATTCACCCAGTGGGCCGTAAATGACATGTACTGTCCCTGACCGTAGTTACAGCTCCAGATGTCGGCGCTGCCATGCACTTTGCTACACACCGACAGGCTCAAGGACTGGCCCACCTTCTGTTCAACAAAAGTGTGCAGCGCTGGTACTGCCTTCTTGGCAAAGAAATGACGGCTTGGGACTCTCCACCTCGGCTCGGCACAAGCCATCAGTTCTCTGAAAGGTGCAGATTCCACCACCTGAAAAGGGAGCGACTGCAGTACCAGCAACTTGGACAGGAGCACATTCAGCTTCTGCGCCGTAGGATGAGTGGGCATATACTGCTGTCTCTTGGACATGGCTTCGCTGATGAATTGCTGGCGGGATGCATGACTTTGAGGAGGAGGAGGAGGAGCAGGAGCGACAGAGGATGGGTATGACGCACAGCTGCCTTCGGCTGAGGTGCTGGAGCCTTGGCTGGCAGAAATTGGGAGCGGCGTGCCACTCGGTGAGGAAGCAGTCTGGCCCACCTCTCCGGAGCCTAGGTTCTCCCAGGCCGCTTTATGGTGACGCTGCATATGTTGACGCAGGGCCGTGGTGCCAACATTTGGACCCTGGCAACGCTTCACCTTCTGCCTACATATCTTGCATGTGGCCATGTTACCCTCCTGCGGATGCTTCAGGAAAAACTGCCACACTGCCGAGTAGCTACTTTTTCCACCAACAGGCCTCACTGATTCGTTGCTGCTGTTGCCAACTCCAGGAACCCCTGCCCCACTATCTCCCGATAAGGTAGCCTGCCGCGCAGCAGGTGCTCTACCCCGGCCCCATTTGGCTCCAGGCTTTACGATTGTGCCCCCATGCTGCCTGCCAGCCATGCTGCTGCCACCTTGCTGCCTGAGCTGCTGACTCCGGGGCAACCTGCGCCCCTCTTCTCCTGATGATGACGATGAAGCCCCTTCATCACCCGGCTCCCAAGTGCGATCGGCTTCATCGTCATCATCATTATCGCCGAGTTGTGGCTGTACGTCACTGATGTTCGTGGATTCGTCAACAGTGTCTGGCGCAGGAGCTGGAACGCTCGCAGCACTTATGACACTGTCCACTTCACTACTTGTCTGCCTAGCTAAAGAAGCCACCTCCATTTCTTGGCTGGGCAGTAGCTGCTGACTGTCCTCTATCTGATCGTCCTCCTCACTAAAAGTGGAGCTGAACACAAAGCATAGGATACGTCGCTGGGGGAGGGAACGGCGTAGGACAGAGGCAATGGGAGGACAGGGACTGCTCTCGGGGCATGCCAACTCAGGGTTGTGTCAGAGGAACCTACCGACCCTAGACTGGGGGTCTCAGACGTAAGTTGTGATGATGTTGTTGATGAGCGCGTCAACCAATCAACCACGGCAGATGCGTTACTGGTGGAGACCCGACCGCTAGCAGATACTGGCAGATTAGGTCTCTCACCGTGACTCCTGCTGCTACTGGCCCCCAGTCTGCTACGAGCTCTGCCTGCGGAATCTTGGCCTCTGCCACTCCTCTTTTCACTTCCAGGCACTTGTCTGCCCGACATAGTCTAACTGGCGTGGTAGTAGGTGATATTTTAAGAACCCCCAGGCAGCGGTGGGTCTATATGAAACAGAATATAATGCACACCAAAAGTGAGCAGTAACACTCAGCCTCCAACAGGCCAGCCTAGTGTAAATAAGAGAGCTGCTTAGTGTAAATAAAGAGGGGTATGCTATGTTACAGAATGGGATGCCCCAAAAACAGGAGTGCACCTGGCAGGGACCAGTAGTGCTATGCACAGCAAAAGTGTCTTTATCAGGCCTAATTTCAATTAGAATAAGTGCAAATGGTTATATGGTCTTAAATAGAGGCTGCTGTAGTCACAGAATGGAATTCCCCAAAAACAGGAGTGTACCTGGCAGGGACCAGTAGTGCTATGCACAGCAAAAGTGTCTTTATCAGGCCTAATTTCAATTAGAATAAGTGCAAATGGTTATATGGTCTTAAATAGAGGCTGCTGTAGTCACAGAATGGGATTCCCCAAAAACAGGAGTGTACCTGGCAGGGACCAGTAGTGCTATGCACAGCAAAAATGTCTTTATCAGGCCTAATTTCAATTAGAATAAGTGCAAATGGTTATATGGTCTTAAATAGAGGCTGCTGTAGTCACAGAATGGGATGCCACAACAGCAGTGCACCTGGGACCAGTAGTGCTATGCACAGCAAAAGTGTCTTTATCAGGCCTTATTTCAATTAGAATAAGTGGAAATGGTTATATGGTCTTAAATAGAGGCTGCTGTAGTCACAGAATGGGATGCCCCAAAAACAGGAGTGCACCTGGCAGGGACCAGTAGTGCTATGCACAGCAAATGTGTATTTATCAGGCCTAATTTCAATTAGAATAAGTGCAAATGGTTATATGGTCTTAAATAGAGGCTGCTGTAGTCACAGAATGGGATGGCCCAAAAACAGGAGTGCACCTGGCAGGGACCAGTAGTGCTATGCACAGCAAAAGTGTCTTTATCAGGCCTAATTTCAATTAGAATAAGTGGAAATGGTTATATGGTCTTAAATAGAGGCTGCTGTAGTCACAGAATGGGATGCCCCAAAAACCAGCAGTGCACCTGGCAGGCAGCAGTAAGACTATGCACAGCAAAAGTGTCTTTATCAGGCCTAATTTTAATTAGAATAAGTGCAAATGGTTATATGGTCTTAAATAGAGGCTGCTGTAGTCACAGAATGGGATGCCACAATAGCAGTGCACCTGGGACCAGTAGTGCTATGCACAGCAAAAGTGTCTTTATCAGGCCTAATTTCAATTAGAATAAGTGGAAATGGTTATATGGTCTTAAATAGAGGCTGCTGTAGTCACAGAATGGGATGCCCCAAAAACAGGAGTGCACCTGGCAGGGACCAGTAGTGCTATGCACAGCAAATGTGTATTTATCAGGCCTAATTTCAATTAGAATAAGTGCAAATGGTTATATGGTCTTAAATAGAGGCTGCTGTAGTCACAGAATGGGATGCCCCAAAAACCAGCAGTGCACCTGGCAGGGACCAGTAGTGCTATGCACAGCAAAAGTGTCTTTATCAGGCCTAATTTCAATTAGAATAAGTAGAAATGGTTATATGGTCTTAAATAGAGGCTGCTGTAGCCACAGAATGAGATGCCCCAAAAACAGGAGTGCACCTGGCAGGGACCAGTAGTGCTATGCACAGCAAATGTGTACTTATCAGGCCTAATTTCAATTAGAATAAGTGCAAATGGTTATATGGTCTTAAATAGAGGCTGCTGTAGTCACAGAATGGGATGCCCCAAAAACAGGAGTGTACCTGGCAGGGACCAGTAGTGCTATGCACAGCAAAGGTGTCTTTATCAGGCCTAATTTCAATTAGAATAAGTGCAAATGGTTATATGGTCTTAAATAGAGGCTGCTGTAGTCACAGAATGCGATGCCCCAAAAACAGGAGTGCACCTGGCAGGGACCAGTAGTGCTATGCACAGCAAAAGTGTCTTTATCAGGCCTAATTTCAATTAGAATAAGTGGAAATGGTTATATGGTCTTAAATAGAGGCTGCTGTAGTCACAGAATGGGATGCCCCAAAAACCAGCAGTGCACCTGGCAGGCAGCAGTAAGACTATGCACAGCAAAAGTGTCTTTATCAGGCCTAATTTCAATTATAATAAGTGCAAATGGTTATATGGTCTTAAATAGAGGCTGCTGTAGTCACAGAATGGGATGCCCCAAAAACAGGAGTGCACCTGGCAGGGACCAGTAGTGCTATGCACAGCAAAAGTGTCTTTATCAGGCCTAATTTCAATTAGAATAAGTGGAAATGGTTATATGGTCTTAAATAGAGGCTGCTGTAGTCACAGAATGGGATGCCCCAAAAACCAGCAGTGCACCTGGCAGGCAGCAGTAAGACTATGCACAGCAAAAGTGTCTTTATCAGGCCTAATTTCAATTAGAATAAGTGGAAATGGTTATATGGTCTTAAATAGAGGCTGCTGTAGTCACAGAATGGGATGCCACAACAGCAGTGCACCTGGGACAAGTAGTGCTATGCACAGCAAAAGTGTCTTTATCAGGCCTAATTTCAATTAGAATAAGTGCAAATGGTTATATGGTCTTAAATAGAGGCTGCTGTAGTCACAGAATGGGATACCCCAAAAACAGGAGTGTACCTGGCAGGGACCAGTAGTGCTATGCACAGCAAAAGTGTCTTTATCAGGCCTAATTTCAATTAGAATAAGTGGAAATGGTTATATGGTCTTAAATAGAGGCTGCTGTAGTCACAGAATGGGATGCCCCAAAAACCAGCAGTGCACCTGGCAGGCAGAAGTAAGACTATGCACAGCAAAAGTGTCTTTATCAGGCCTAATTTCAATTAGAATAAGTGGAAATGGTTATATGGTCTTAAATAGAGGCTGCTGTAGTCACAGAATGGGATGCCCCAAAAACAGGAGTGCACCTGGCAGGGACCAGTAGTGCTATGCACAGCAAATGTGTATTTATCAGGCCTAATTTCAATTAGAATAAGTGCAAATGGTTATATGGTCTTAAATAGAGGCTGCTGTAGTCACAGAATGGGATGCCCCAAAAACCAGCAGTGCACCTGGCAGGCAGCAGTAAGACTATGCACAGCAAAAGTGTCTTTATCAGGCCTAATTTCAATTAGAATAAGTGGAAATGGTTATATGGTCTTAAATAGAGGCTGCTGTAGTCACAGAATGGGATGCCACAACAGCAGTGCACCTGGGACCAGTAGTGCTATGCACAGCAAAAGTGTCTTTATCAGGCCTAATTTCAATTAGAATAAGTGGAAATGGTTATATGGTCTTAAATAGAGGCTGCTGTAGTCACAGAATGAGATGCCACAACAGCAGTGCACCTGGGACAAGTAGTGCTATGCACAGCAAAAGTGTCTTTATCAGGCCTAATTTCAATTACAATAAGTGCAAATGGTTATATGGTCTTAAATAGAGGCTGCTGTAGTCACAGAATGGGATGCCCCAAAAACAGGAGTGCACCTGGCAGGGACCAGTAGTGCTATGCACAGCAAAAGTGTCTGTATCAGGCCTAATTTTAATTATAATAAGTGCAAATGGTTATATGGTCTTAAATAGAGGCTGCTGTAGTCACAGAATGGGATGCCCCAAAAACAGGAGTGTACCTGGCAGGGACCAGTAGTGCTATTCACAGCAAAAGTGTCTTTATCAGGCCTAATTTCAATTAGAATAAGTGGATATGGTTATATGGTCTTAAATAGAGGCTGCTGTAGTCACAGAATGGGATGCCCCAAAAACAGGAGTGCACCTGGCAGGGACCAGTAGTGCTATGCACAGCAAAAGTGTCTTTGTCAGGCCTAATTTTAATTAGAATAAGTGGAAATGGTTATATGGTCTTAAATAGAGGCTGCTGTAGTCACAGAATGGGATGGCCCAAAAACAGGAGTGTACCTGGCAGGGACCAGTAGTGCTATGCACAGCAAAAGTGTCTTTATCAGGCCTAATTTCAATTAGAATAAGTGGAAATGGTTATATGGTCTTAAATAGAGGCTGCTGTAGTCACAGAATGGGATGCCACAACAGCAGTGCACCTGGGACAAGTAGTGCTATGCACAGCAAAAGTGTCTTTATCAGTCCTAATTTCAATTAGAATAAGTGGAAATGGTTATATGGTCTTAAATAGAGGCTGCTGTAGTCACAGAATGGGATGCCCCAAAAACAGGAGTGCACCTGGCAGGGACCAGTAGTGCTATGCACAGCAAATGTGTATTTATCAGGCCTAATTTCAATTAGAATAAGTGCAAATGGTTATATGGTCTTAAATAGAGGCTGCTGTAGTCACAGAATAGGATGCCCCAAAAACAGGAGTGTACCTGGCAGGGACCAGTAGTGCTATGCACAGCAAAAGTGTCTTTATCAGGCCTAATTTCAATTAGAATAAGTACAAATGGTTATATGGTCTTAAATAGAGGCTGCTGTAGTCACAGAATGGGATGCCCCAATAACAGGAGTGCACCTGGCAGGGACCAGTAGTGCTATGCACAGCAAAAGTGTCTTTATCAGGCCTAATTTCAATTAGAATAAGTGCAAATGGTTATATGGTCTTAAATAGAGGCTGCTGTAGCCACAGAATGGGATGACCCAAAAACAGGAGTGCACCTGGCAGGGACCAGTAGTGCTATGCACAGCAAAAGTGTCTTTATCAGGCCTAATTTCAATTAGAATAAGTGGAAATGGTTATATGGTCTTAAATAGAGGCTGCTGTAGTCACAGAATGGGATGCCCCAAAAACCAGCAGTGCACCTGGCAGGCAGCAGTAAGACTATGCACAGCAAAAGTGTCTTTATCAGGCCTAATTTCAATTAGAATAAGTGGAAATGGTTATATGGTCTTAAATAGAGGCTGCTGTAGACACAGAATGGGATGCCACAACAACAGTGCACCTGGCAGGCAGCAGTAAGACTATGCACAGCAAAGTGTCTTTATCAGGCCTAATTTCAATTAGAATAAGTGCAAATGGTTATATGGTCTTAAATAGAGGCTGCTGTAGTCACAGAATGGGATGCCCCAAAAACAGGAGTGCACCTGGCAGGGACCAGTAGTGCTATGCACAGCAAAAGTGTCTTTATCAGGCCTAATTTCAATTAGAATAAGTGGAAATGGTTATATGGTCTTAAATAGAGGCTGCTGTAGTCACAGAATGGGATGCCCCAAAAACCAGCAGTGCACCTGGCAGGCAGCAGTAAGACTATGCACAGCAAAAGTGTCTTTATCAGGCCTAATTTCAATTAGAATAAGTGGAAATGGTTATATGGTCTTAAATAGAGGCTGCTGTAGTCACAGAATGGGATGCCACGACAGCAGTGCACCTGGGACAAGTAGTGCTATGCACAGCAAAAGTGTCTTTATCAGGCCTAATTTCAATTAGAATAAGTGCAAATGGTTATATGGTCTTAAATAGAGGCTGCTGTAGTCACAGAATGGGATGCCCCAAAAACAGGAGTGTACCTGGCAGGGACCAGTAGTGCTATGCACAGCAAAAGTGTCTTTGTCAGGCCTAATTTTAATTAGAATAAGTGGAAATGGTTATATGGTCTTAAATAGAGGCTGCTGTAGTCACAGAATGGGATGCCACAACAGCAGTGCACCTGGGACCAGTAGTGCTATGCACAGTAAAAGTGTCTTTATCAGGCCTAATTTCAATTAGAATAAGTGGAAATGGTTATATGGTCTTAAATAGAGGCTGCTGTAGTCACAGAATGGGATGCCACAACAGCAGTGCACCTGGGACAAGTAGTGCTATGCACAGCAAAAGTGTCTTTATCAGTCCTAATTTCAATTAGAATAAGTGGAAATGGTTATATGGTCTTAAATAGAGGCTGCTGTAGTCACAGAATGGGATGCCCCAAAAACAGGAGTGCACCTGGCAGGGACCAGTAGTGCTATGCACAGCAAATGTGTATTTATCAGGCCTAATTTCAATTAGAATAAGTGCAAATGGTTATATGGTCTTAAATAGAGGCTGCTGTAGTCACAGAATAGGATGCCCCAAAAACAGGAGTGTACCTGGCAGGGACCAGTAGTGCTATGCACAGCAAAAGTGTCTTTATCAGGCCTAATTTCAATTAGAATAAGTACAAATGGTTATATGGTCTTAAATAGAGGCTGCTGTAGTCACAGAATGGGATGCCCCAATAACAGGAGTGCACCTGGCAGGGACCAGTAGTGCTATGCACAGCAAAAGTGTCTTTATCAGGCCTAATTTCAATTAGAATAAGTGCAAATGGTTATATGGTCTTAAATAGAGGCTGCTGTAGCCACAGAATGGGATGCCCCAAAAACAGGAGTGCACCTGGCATGGACCAGTAGTGCTTTGCACAGCAAAAGTGTCTTTATCAGGCCTAATTTCAATTAGAATAAGTTGAAATGGTTATATGGTCTTAAATAGAGGCTGCTGTAGTCACAGAATGGGATGCCCCAAAAACCAGCAGTGCACCTGGCAGGCAGCAGTAAGACTATGCACAGCAAAAGTGTCTTTATCAGGCCTAATTTCAATTAGAATAAGTGGAAATGGTTATATGGTCTTAAATAGAGGCTGCTGTAGACACAGAATGGGATGCCACAACAACAGTGCACCTGGCAGGCAGCAGTAAGACTATGCACAGCAAAAGTGTCTTTATCAGGCCTAATTTCAATTAGAATAAGTGCAAATGGTTATATGGTCTTAAATAGAGGCTGCTGTAGTCACAGAATGGGATGCCCCAAAACAGGAGTGCACCTGGCAGGGACCAGTAGTGCTATGCACAGCAAAAGAGTCTTTATCAGGCCTAATTTCAATTAGAATAAGTGCAAATGGTTATATGGTCTTAAATAGAGGCTGCTGTAGTCACAGAATGGGATGCCCCAAAAACAGGAGTGCACCTGGCAGGGACCAGTAGTGCTATGCACAGCAAAAGTGTCTTTATCAGGCCTAATTTCAATTAGAATAAGTGGAAATGGTTATATGGTCTTAAATAGAGGCTGCTGTAGTCACAGAATGGGATGCCCCAAAAACCAGCAGTGCACCTGGCAGGCAGCAGTAAGACTATGCACAGCAAAAGTGTCTTTATCAGGCCTAATTTCAATTAGAATAAGTGGAAATGGTTATATGGTCTTAAATAGAGGCTGCTGTAGTCACAGAATGGGATGCCACGACAGCAGTGCACCTGGGACAAGTAGTGCTATGCACAGCAAAAGTGTCTTTATCAGGCCTAATTTCAATTAGAATAAGTGCAAATGGTTATATGGTCTTAAATAGAGGCTGCTGTAGTCACAGAATGGGATGCTCAAAAACAGGAGTGCACCTGGCAGGGACCAGTAGTGCTATGCACAGCAAAAGTGTCTTTATCAGGCCTAATTTTAATTATAATAAGTGCAAATGGTTATATGGTCTTAAATAGAGGCTGCTGTAGTCACAGAATGGGATGCCCCAATAACAGGAGTGCACCTGGCAGGGACCAGTAGTGCTATGCACAGAAAAAGTGTCTTTATCAGGCCTAATTTCAATTAGAATAAGTGCAAATGGTTATATGGTCTTAAAAAGAGGCTGCTGTAGTCACAGAATGGGATGCCACAACAGCAGTGCACCTGGGACCAGTAGTGCTATGCACAGCAAAAGTGTCTTTATCAGGCCTAATTTCAATTAGAATAAGTGGAAATGGTTATATGGTCTTAAATAGAGGCTGCTGTAGTCACAGAATGGGATGCCCCAAAAACCAGCAGTGCACCTGGCAGGCAGCAGTAAGACTATGCACAGCAAAAGTGTCTTTATCAGGCCTAATTTCAATTAGAATAAGTGCAAATGGTTATATGGTCTTAAATAGAGGCTGCTGTAGTCACAGGATGGGATGCCCCAAAAACAGGAGTGCACCTGGCAGGGACCAGTAGTGCTATGCACAGCAAAAGTGTGTTTATCAGGCCTAATTTCAATTATAATAAGTGCAAATGGTTATATGGTCTTAAATAGAGGCTGCTGTAGTCACAGAATGGGATGCCCCAAAAACAGGAGTGTACCTGGCAGGGACCAGTAGTGCTATGCACAGCAAAAGTGTCTTTATCAGGCCTAATTTCAATTAGAATAAGTGCAAATGGTTATATGGTCTTAAATAGAGGCTGCTGTAGCCACAGAATGGGATGCCCCAAAAACAGGAGTGCACCTGGCAGGGACCAGTAGTGCTATGCACAGCAAAAGTGTCTTTATCAGGCCTAATTTCAATTAGAATAAGTGGAAATGGTTATATGGTCTTAAATAGAGGCTGCTGTAGTCACAGAATGGGATGCCCCAAAAACCAGCAGTGCACCTGGCAGGCAGCAGTAAGACTATGCACAGCAAAAGTGTCTTTATCAGGCCTAATTTCAATTAGAATAAGTGGAAATGGTTATATGGTCTTAAATAGAGGCTGCTGTAGACACAGAATGGGATGCCACAACAGCAGTGCACCTGGCAGGCAGCAGTAAGACTATGCACAGCAAAAGTGTCTTTATCAGGCCTAATTTCAATTAGAATAAGTGCAAATGGTTATATGGTCTTAAATAGAGGCTGCTGTAGTCACAGAATGGGATGCCCCAAAAACAGGAGTGCACCTGGCAGGGACCAGTAGTGCTATGCACAGCAAAAGTGTCTTTATCAGGCCTAATTTCAATTAGAATAAGTGCAAATGGTTATATGGTCTTAAATAGAGGCTGCTGTAGTCACAGAATGGGATGCCCCAAAAACAGGAGTGCACCTGGCAGGGACCAGTAGTGCTATGCACAGCAAAAGTGTCTTTATCAGGCCTAATTTCAATTAGAATAAGTGGAAATGGTTATATGGTCTTAAATAGAGGCTGCTGTAGTCACAGAATGGGATGCCCCAAAAACCAGCAGTGCACCTGGCAGGCAGCAGTAAGACTATGCACAGCAAAAGTGTCTTTATCAGGCCTAATTTCAATTAGAATAAGTGGAAATGGTTATATGGTCTTAAATAGAGGCTGCTGTAGTCACAGAATGGGATGCCACGACAGCAGTGCACCTGAGACAAGTAGTGCTATGCACAGCAAAAGTGTCTTTATCAGGCCTAATTTCAATTAGAATAAGTGCAAATGGTTATATGGTCTTAAATAGAGGCTGCTGTAGTCACAGAATGGGATGCTCAAAAACAGGAGTGCACCTGGCAGGGACCAGTAGTGCTATGCACAGCAAAAGTGTCTTTATCAGGCCTAATTTTAATTATAATAAGTGCAAATGGTTATATGGTCTTAAATAGAGGCTGCTGTAGTCACAGAATGGGATGCCCCAATAACAGGAGTGCACCTGGCAGGGACCAGTAGTGCTATGCACAGAAAAAGTGTCTTTATCAGGCCTAATTTCAATTAGAATAAGTGCAAATGGTTATATGGTCTTAAAAAGAGGCTGCTGTAGTCACAGAATGGGATGCCACAACAGCAGTGCACCTGGGACCAGTAGTGCTATGCACAGCAAAAGTGTCTTTATCAGGCCTAATTTCAATTAGAATAAGTGGAAATGGTTATATGGTCTTAAATAGAGGCTGCTGTAGTCACAGAATGGGATGCCCCAAAAACCAGCAGTGCACCTGGCAGGCAGCAGTAAGACTATGCACAGCAAAAGTGTCTTTATCAGGCCTAATTTCAATTAGAATAAGTGCAAATGGTTATATGGTCTTAAATAGAGGCTGCTGTAGTCACAGGATGGGATGCCCCAAAAACAGGAGTGCACCTGGCAGGGACCAGTAGTGCTATGCACAGCAAAAGTGTGTTTATCAGGCCTAATTTCAATTATAATAAGTGCAAATGGTTATATGGTCTTAAATAGAGGCTGCTGTAGTCACAGAATGGGATGCCCCAAAAACAGGAGTGTACCTGGCAGGGACCAGTAGTGCTATGCACAGCAAAAGTGTCTTTATCAGGCCTAATTTCAATTAGAATAAGTGCAAATGGTTATATGGTCTTAAATAGAGGCTGCTGTAGCCACAGAATGGGATGCCCCAAAAACAGGAGTGCACCTGGCAGGGACCAGTAGTGCTATGCACAGCAAAAGTGTCTTTATCAGGCCTAATTTCAATTAGAATAAGTGGAAATGGTTATATGGTCTTAAATAGAGGCTGCTGTAGTCACAGAATGGGATGCCCCAAAAACCAGCAGTGCACCTGGCAGGCAGCAGTAAGACTATGCACAGCAAAAGTGTCTTTATCAGGCCTAATTTCAATTAGAATAAGTGGAAATGGTTATATGGTCTTAAATAGAGGCTGCTGTAGACACAGAATGGGATGCCACAACAGCAGTGCACCTGGCAGGCAGCAGTAAGACTATGCACAGCAAAAGTGTCTTTATCAGGCCTAATTTCAATTAGAATAAGTGCAAATGGTTATATGGTCTTAAATAGAGGCTGCTGTAGTCACAGAATGGGATGCCCCAAAAACAGGAGTGCACCTGGCAGGGACCAGTAGTGCTATGCACAGCAAAAGTGTCTTTATCAGGCCTAATTTCAATTAGAATAAGTGCAAATGGTTATATGGTCTTAAATAGAGGCTGCTGTAGTCACAGAATGGGATGCCCCAAAAACAGGAGTGCACCTGGCAGGGACCAGTAGTGCTATGCACAGCAAAAGTGTCTTTATCAGGCCTAATTTCAATTAGAATAAGTGGAAATGGTTATATGGTCTTAAATAGAGGCTGCTGTAGTCACAGAATGGGATGCCCCAAAAACCAGCAGTGCACCTGGCAGGCAGCAGTAAGACTATGCACAGCAAAAGTGTCTTTATCAGGCCTAATTTCAATTAGAATAAGTGGAAATGGTTATATGGTCTTAAATAGAGGCTGCTGTAGTCACAGAATGGGATGCCACGACAGCAGTGCACCTGAGACAAGTAGTGCTATGCACAGCAAAAGTGTCTTTATCAGGCCTAATTTCAATTAGAATAAGTGCAAATGGTTATATGGTCTTAAATAGAGGCTGCTGTAGTCACAGAATGGGATGCTCAAAAACAGGAGTGCACCTGGCAGGGACCAGTAGTGCTATGCACAGCAAAAGTGTCTTTATCAGGCCTAATTTTAATTATAATAAGTGCAAATGGTTATATGGTCTTAAATAGAGGCTGCTGTAGTCACAGAATGGGATGCCCCAAAAACAGGAGTGCACCTGGCAGGGACCAGTAGTGCTATGCACAGCAAAAGTGTCTTTATCAGGCCTAATTTCAATTAGAATAAGTGGAAATGGTTATATGGTCTTAAATAGAGGCTGCTGTAGTCACAGAATGGGATGCCCCAAAAACCAGCAGTGCACCTGGCAGGCAGCAGTAAGACTATGCACAGCAAAAGTGTCTTTATCAGGCCTAATTTCAATTAGAATAAGTGGAAATGGTTATATGGTCTTAAATAGAGGCTGCTGTAGTCACAAAATGGGATGCCACGACAGCAGTGCACCTGGGACAAGTAGTGTTATGCACAGCAAAAGTGTCTTTATCAGGCCTAATTTCAATTAGAATAAGTGGAAATGGTTATATGGTCTTAAATAGAGGCTGCTGTAGTCACAGAATGGGATGCCCCAAAAACCAGCAGTGCACCTGGCAGGCAGAAGTAAGACTAAGCACAGCAAAAGTGTCTTTATCAGGCCTAATTTCAATTAGAATAAGTGGAAATGGTTATATGGTCTTAAATAGAGGCTGCTGTAGTCACAGAATGGGATGCCCCAAAAACCAGCAGTGCACCTGGCAGGGACCAGTAGTGCTATGCACAGCAAAAGTGTCTTTATCAGGCCTAATTTCAATTAGAATAAGTGGAAATGGTTATATGGTCTTAAATAGAGGCTGCTGTAGTCACAGAATGGGATGCCCCAAAAACCAGCAGTGCACCTGGCAGGCAGCAGTAAGACTATGCACAGCAAAAGTGTCTTTATCAGGCCTAATTTCAATTAGAATAAGTGGAAATGGTTATATGGTCTTAAATAGAGGCTGCTGTAGTCACAGAATGGGATGCCACAACAGCAGTGCACCTGGGACAAGTAGTGCTATGCACAGCAAAAGTGTCTTTATCAGGCCTAATTTCAATTAGAATAAGTGCAAATGGTTATATGGTCTTAAATAGCGGCTGCTGTAGTCACAGAATGGGATGCCCCAAAAACAGGAGTGCACCTGGCAGGGACCAGTAGTGCTATGCACAGCAAAAATGTCTTTATCAGGCCTAATTTTAATTAGAATAAGTGCAAATGGTTATATGGTCTTAAATAGAGGCTGCTGTAGTCACAGAATGGGATGCCCCAAAAACAGGAGTGTACCTGGCAGGGACCAGTAGTGCTATGCACAGCAAAAGTGTCTTTATCAGGCCTAATTTCAATTAGAATAAGTGGAAATGGTTATATGGTCTTAAATAGAGGCTGCTGTAGTCACAGAATGGGATGCCCCAAAAACCAGCAGTGCACCTGGCAGGCAGAAGTAAGACTATGCACAGCAAAAGTGTCTTTATCAGGCCTAATTTCAATTAGAATAAGTGGAAATGGTTATATGGTCTTAAATAGAGGCTGCTGTAGTCACAGAATGGGATGCCCCAAAAACAGGAGTGCACCTGGCAGGGACCAGTAGTGCTATGCACAGCAAAAGTGTCTTTATCAGGCCTAATTTCAATTAGAATAAGTGGAAATGGTTATATGGTCTTAAATAGAGGCTGCTGTAGTCACAGAATGGGATTCCCCAAAATCCAGCAGTGCACCTGGCAGGCAGCAGTAAGACTATGCACAGCAAAAGTGTCTTTATCAGGCCTAATTTCAATTAGAATAAGTGGAAATGGTTATATGGTCTTAAATAGAGGCTGCTGTAGTCACAGAATGGGATGCCCCAAAAACAGGAGTGCACCTGGCAGGGACCAGTAGTGCTATGCACAGCAAAAGTGTCTTTATCAGGCCTAATTTCAATTAGAATAAGTGCAAATGGTTATATGGTCTTAAATAGAGGCTGCTGTAGTCACAGAATGGGATGCCCCAAAAACAGGAGTGCACCTGGCAGGGACCAGTAGTGCTATGCACAGCAAAAGTGTCTTTATCAGGCCCAATTTCAATTAGAATAAGTGGAAATGGTTATTTGGTCTTAAATAGAGGCTGCTGTAGTCACAGAATGGGATGCCCCAAAAACCAGCAGTTCACCTGGCAGGCAGCAGTAAGACTATGCACAGCAAAAGTGTCTTTATCAGGCCTAATTTCAATTAGAATTAGTTGAAATGGTTATATGGTCTTAAATAGAGGCTGCTGTAGTCACAGAATGGGATGCCCCAAAAACCAGCAGTGCACCTGGCAGGGACCAGTAGTGCTATGCACAGCAAAAGTGTCTTTATCAGGCCTAATTTCAATTAGAATAAGTGCAAATGGTTATATGGTCTTAAATAGAGGCTGGTGTAGTCACAGAATGGGATGCCTCACAGCAGACTTAAGATCAGTTCAGTATATATGCACAGTTAGTTAGTATAAGCAGCCTGAAAACGCTAACAAAGCCAGTCAGCCAGCTAGTAACACTCAGGCTGGATGAAAAAAAAAAAATCTCCCTGTGACTGCCTCTGATTTTTCCTACCTTTCCCTGTTTTTCGCTGACTTTCTGTCTGTCTCCTGCATGTCTCCTGCCTGTCTCCAGCCTGTCCCTGTCTGTCCATGTCTGTCTAACTGTCTCTCCCTCACTACAGCGTTCTGTCTCTCACGAATGCAATAGAGAAATGAGGAAAACCAAGATGGCCGCCGGACTTAAATAGCGCTGTGACGTCACCGGGCTTGCTGGCTGCTGATAGGCTGCATGTGACTGCCCCAGCTTGCACAGGCGCGGGGTAGATGCCTGGACATGTCCCGTCCGCCATCTTAGAATGCCTGTATGTAAATGAATGGATGTTAAAGGAAAACTTCAAGCGATCGAATCGCGGGGAAATTCGGATTCGATCCGAATCGAATTTTTCATGAAATTCGGATCGAATCCGGGTTCGTCCGGATCGATTCCCTCATCCCTAGTTGTGAACACAGGATACAATAGGTTAGAGAGCCCTGCCCTTGCAAGCTTACAGTCTAAAGGATAAGGTTTGAGACAAAGGTAGGGATCCCCAGTGGTAGAGCTGAGTTTAGCAGCATGTGCCAGGTGAAGGCTATACTTAAACCAGATTATATGCTTGTCTGAAGAGGTGAATTTTGAGGGCACTTTTAAAGGCTTGGATCATTGGAGAGTGATGGATTGAGCGGGGGGGGGGGGAGTCTCGAAGGCGGGATTGCAAAGAGGTGACTATGGGGGAGGATATAGAATGCGATAGACAGAACAGGGGTAGTGTTGATGTTGATAATGCTGGATTAGAAATGAAATATAGCGAGGTAACTGGTTGTAGAGAGCTTTGTAGGTTGGTGTTAGAAATTTGAACTGAGAAACAGGTAACCGGTGGAGGAATTGCGGGAGATGAGATGGATGAGGCGAGCAGCGGAGTTGTGAAAAGATTGGAGAGGTGCAAGTCCACCAAGGAGGGTGTTGCAGTAGTCAAATTAGCTGTACATAAATCAGGTGTTGGAGAGGAAGTCCCTCAAAAGGGATCCTAAGTTCAGGGGCCCACTGGAGGTATTCCCTGGTAACCATGTGGGCCAATTTAAGCCTGCCCCCACATATGACCTGCAAATATTCTCACTATTGACTGTCATCCCCACTTTCTAATGACAACCTATGACTACTCTTCCTTATCACTCACATACTACCACCACCAACAATGACAACAATGTCTATGCAATAAAGTTAACAGAATGTATTTTACTTTGACAGCTGGTGAATTCTGAAGCAGAACATGTTGGCTGCTCTGCAGCTTTATGTCGCAATGAAACCGTGGATTTCAAGGTCTGTTTCTATAACCCTGGGTATGTGTTATTTTTGAAAATGTGTTATTTTACAGTTTTCACATATCAATTAAATACAATTTGTTTATATTGAGTTGGCGCTATATTGGCGTGTTTTGCTAGTAGAGGTTTTGGCCACTCTCCCTAATTTCTTGTATATCAATCACCAGTATAGTTAAAGTTGGGAATTTGAGCTAAAATAAAACAAAGGCTCGTTACTATTATCTAAAACATAGGGGTTGATTCGGCACCATTTGGGAATACTACTTTTTATGATAGAAAACTTGCCATTCACCTTCATTGTCTACCTTGGGAGTGATTCAACACTGTCTGAAAATGTACATCCAGTAGACAATGAAAGTGAATGAAAGTCTACTACATTTCTCTCCTTAAATGTAGTAGATTAAGAAAAGTGTAGGCCTGTGACATCCTGTTTTCTCACAGTTTAGCATACATTTGTGGGACAATCTTATCTAATAACAAAATCCAAGGATATACATACTGCTATGGTCCACCAAGCATGGTCAGGGGCACAACCTTTCTTTTGAAGCCATTTGGGTAAAATTAATGGAGGTTGCCCATCAAGTTGAACCTGTCTCCTTCGTGTCCCTCCTATGCTGTCTCCTCCTCCCCTTTATCTACTTTAGCAGCCTTTCTGCATTGTTGGTGAAAGTTTTGGGTACTCACCAGAGCCCAAAGTTGTATCGGGAAAAGTTCCTACACAAACTGATATGCTTAGAAGCACACAGGCAAATTAAAATATGGCTGACCCCCACGCAAGGCCAAAAGCCAGGCAAGGTCATTTGTGATAATGATACCCTGCCCCTTGTAAGCCTGCTTACAAGGGGCAGCTCCAGGCCAGGCAGGAGAGAATTTAGGGGCAAGAACAGGCAATGGTCTGGAAACATGAATGGCAGGTCACCAGGCAGGAGGAGGCAGCTATGGAGGAGAATAAACAGACAGAAGATGAAGACTTTGGAGACTCGCTTCAGCATCTCTTAGCTGACTAAAAAACTGGTAAACTGGTCCTCAAGGTTGACATCTCTACAGTCATGAAAAGAAGAAGTCCTGTAGCTCACATGAAGTTACACTGAAAAATGTTTGCAGTAGGTTGTCACAGTATTTCATGTCATGTTTAAAGGACATAAACCCCTAAGAATACAGAAAAAGAAACCTAAACAAGTGCTTAAGGCCGGTCCAGTCAAGTTCCATGGTGTGAACTAGAGATGAGCGAACTTTTGAAAAATTCGATTCGACTGATTCGCCGAATTTTCCGACAAAAATCGTTTCGACCCGAATAAATTCGCGGCGAATCGCTATTAAAAACGGCTATTTCTGAGCCTCCTAGAGCCTCAATAGGGTTGTAAACCATTCTGCCTTGCTGTAACACGCACAGGATGCGTGCTGGGTTAGTTAAATAATACTTTGAAGAAATATCACATGCAGATCAGAGGCATCGCTAATAGAATCGCAGAGCGGCACAATTGCAGAGAGTTGAAGTGGCATCACTATGAGGGGCAGAAGGAGCCCAAACATTGCTTTAAAGAGACACTGGAGTTGGCAGCAGCAGGAGCCCAAAAATTGGATGAATCACACCCTGGAGTTGGCAGCAGCAGCAGGAGCCCAAACATTACTTTAAAGAGACCCTGGGGTTGGCTTCAGGAGCCCAAAAATTGGATGAATCACACCCTGGAGTTGGCAGCAGCAGCAGGAGCCCAAATATTACTTTAAAGAGACCCTGGGGTTGGCTTCAGGAGCCCAAAAATTGGATGAATCACACCCTGGAGTTGGCAGCAGCAGCAGCAGGAGCCCAAACATTACTTTAAAGAGACCCTGGGGTTGGCTTCAGGAGCCCAAAAATTGGATGAATCACACCCTGGAGTTGGCAGCAGCAGGAGCCCAAATATTACTTTAAAGAGACCCTGGGGTTGGCTTCAGGAGCCCAAAAATTGGATGAATCACACCCTGGAGTTGGCAGCAGCAGCAGGAGCCCAAATATTACTTTAAAGAGACCCTGGGGTTGGCTTCAGGAGCCCAAAAATTGGATGAATCACACCCTGGAGTTGGCAGCAGCAGCAGGAGCCCAAATATTACTTTAAAGAGACACTGGGGTTGGCTTCAGGAGCCCAAAAATTGGATGAATCACACCCTGGAGTTGGCAGCAGCAGGAGCCCAAATATTACTTTAAAGAGACACTGGGGTTGGCTTCAGGAGCCCAAAAATTGGATGAATCACACCCTGGAGTTGGCAGCAGCAGCAGCAGGAGCCCAAATATTACTTTAAAGAGACACTGGGGTTGGCTTCAGGAGCCCAAAAATTGGATGAATCACACCCTGGAGTTGGCAGCAGCAGGAGCCCAAATATTACTTTAAAGAGACACTGGGGTTGGCTTCAGGAGCCCAAAAATTGGATGAATCACACCCTGGAGTTGGCAGCAGCAGCAGCAGGAGCCCAAATATTACTTTAGAGAGACACTGGGGTTGGCTTCAGGAGCCCAAAAATTGGATGATTCACACCCTGGAGTTGGCAGCAGCAGCAGCAGGAGCCCAAATATTACTTTAAAGAGACACTGGGGTTGGCTTCAGGAGCCCAAAAATTGGATGAATCACACCCTGGAGTTGGCAGCAGCAGCAGCAGGAGCCCAAATATTACTTTAAAGAGACACTGGGGTTGGCTTCAGGAGCCCAAAAATTGGATGAATCACACCCTGGAGTTGGCAGCAGCAGCAGCAGGAGCCCAAATATTACTTTAAAGAGACACTGGGGTTGGCTTCAGGAGCCCAAAAATTGGATGAATCACACCCTGGAGTTGGCAGCAGCAGCAGCAGGAGCCCAAATATTACTTTAAAGAGACACTGGGGTTGGCTTCAGGAGCCAAAAAATTGGATGATTCACACCCTGGAGTTGGCAGCAGCAGCAGCAGGAGCCCAAATATTACTTTAAAGAGACACTGGGGTTGGCTTCAGGAGCCCAAAAATTGGATGAATCACACCCTGGAGTTGGCAGCAGCAGGAGCCCAAATATTACTTTAAAGAGACCCTGGGGTTGGCCTCAGGAGCCCAAAAATTGGATGAATCACACCCTGGAGTTGGCAGCAGCAGCAGCAGCAGGAGCCCAAACATTACTTTAAAGAGACACTGGGGTTGGCTTCAGGAGCCCAAAAATTGGATGAATCACACCCTGGAGTTGGCAGCAGCAGGAGCCCAAATATTACTTTAAAGAGACCCTGGGGTTGGCCTCAGGAGCCCAAAAATTGGATGAATCACACCCTGGAGTTGGAAGCAGCAGCAGCAGCAGCAGCAGGAGCCCAAACATTACTTTAAAGAGACCCTGGGGTTGGCCTCAGGAGCCCAAAAATTGGATGAATCACACCCTGGAGTTGGCAGGAGTTGACTGCAGCAGCAGGAGCCCAAACATTACTTAAAAGAGACACTGGGGTTGGCTTCAGGAGCCCAAAAATTGGATGAATCACACCCTGGAGTTGGCAGGAGTTGACAGCAGCAACAGGAGCCCAAACATTACTTAAAAGAGACACTGGGGTTGGCTTCAGGAGCCCAAAAATTGGATGAATCACACCCTGGAGTTGGCAGGAGTTGACAGCAGCAGCAGGAGCCCAAATATTACATTAAAGAGACCCTGGGGTTGGCCTCAGGAGCCCAAAAATTGGATGAATCACACCTTGGAGTTGGCAGCAGCAGCAGCAGGAGCCCAAATATACACTGGAGTTGCCTTCAGGAGCCCAAAAATTGGATGAATCACACACTGGAGTTGGCAGCAGCAGCAGCAGGAGCCCAAATATACACTGGAGTTGCCTTCAGGAGCCCAAAAATTGGATGAATCACACACTGGAGTTGGCAGCAGCAGGAGCCCAAATATACACAGGAGTTGGCTTCAGGAGCCCAAAAATTGGATGAATCACACCCTGGAGTTGGCAGGAGTTGACAGCAGCAGCAGCAGGAGCCCAAATATTCACTGGAGTTGGCTTCAGGAGCCCAAAAATTGGATGAATCACACCCTGGAGTTGGCAGGAGTTGACAGCAGCAGCAGCAGCAGGAGCCCAAATATTACTTTAAAGAGACACTGGGGTTGGCTTCAGGAGCCCAACAATTGGATGAATCACACCCTGGAGTTGGCAGAAGTTGGCAGCAGCAGCAGCAGGAGCCCAAAAAATGGCCTAAATACATAAATATGTTTTGCACCATTTGGAAAGTGTAAAACGTGGCACCATGCTGAATCTAGTCGCATGCATCAGGCATTGGTGGGTGGAAATCCTGGCTGATCCATCCCTGATTCATTTTGACAAAGGTGAGTCTCTCCACATTTTTAGTTGACAGACGAGTTCTCCTCGCCGTAACTATGGCCCCCGCCGCACTAAACACCCGCTCAGATGGCACGCTACTTGCCGGGCAGGACAGCTTTTCCAGGGCAAACTCTGCTAGTTGCGGCCACAAATCAAGTTTGGCTGCCCAGAAGTCCAGCGGATCCTCAAGGTGTGTTGGCATGGTCATGTCAAAGTATGACATGACCTGCTGGTTCAGGTCCTGCTCCAGGTCTTCCTGCTGCTCATGAGTAGCCTCACTATGCGGGTGTAGAAAGCTACTCATTAGCGACTGAAGACTGAGGCTGCTGCTGCTGATGGAGCTGCTGCTGCTGCTCCTGCCAACCCCCCCCAGCGGCCATGGCAGTGGAAGGTGAGCGCAGAGGTCCCCTCGAGTCAGACCTGCGAGAGTATGGACCATGGCGCAGATAGGCATCGGCCAACTGCCTACGTAGAATGTCTTTGTAGTAGTTGAGTTTGTCCTCCCTCTCGGTGGGTTTAAAAAATGCCCCCATTTTGTGCCGGAAGCGAGGGTCCAATAAGGTGGACAGCCAGAAGTCATCCCGCCGACAGATGGAAACAATTCTGGGGTCACTACGCAAGCACGTGAGCATGCTTCGTGCCATTTGCGCAAGTGACTCGGATGGACTACCTGTCTCCATCTCCACTGCATACTGCCACGGTGTGCCCGGGTCCTCTGTCTCGCCTTCCTCAAAAACCTCTAGCTCCTCTGGCTGCTCCTGCTCCTCCTCTCCTGTCCGCTGACTAGATAAACCAGCCATTTCGCCAAGCCTAAACTGTGTTTCGCTGGGCAACTCCTCCTCCTCCTCCAGTTCAGCTCCAACGGGGTTCATGTGGCCGTAAGATGTAAACGCCATGTCTCCAGTGCCCTGACCAGCCATGGTTTCCAACATGTGCTGTAGTACATGAAGCAGTGGAATCACGTCGTTCATCCCGTAATCCTGCCGACTGACAAATAAAGTGGCTTCCTCAAAGGGACTGAGCAAACGGCAGGTGTCACGTATGAGCTGCCACTGGTTGACATTGAAGTTACACAGGGGAGTCCCCCTATCTGCTTGGATCATCAGGAAATCCGTGATGGCTTTTCTCTGTTCATATAATCGGTCCAACATGTGAAGGGTGGAATTCCAACGGGTGGAAACATCGCAAATCAGACTATGTTGGGGGATACCATTCTGACGCTGTAGCTCAAGAAGGGTGTGTTTGGCGGTGTAGGAGTGGCTGAAGTGCATGCAAAGTTTCCTTGAAGTTGTTAGGATGTCTTGCAGATGGGGGGAACACTTCAGAAACCGCTTGACAACCAGATTGAAGACGTGAGCCATGCAGGGGGCATGGGTCAGGCTTCCTTGGCGCAGCGCAGACAAAATGTTCTTCCCATTGTCGGTAACCATGATTCCCATTTTAAGTTTTCTCGGAGTAAGCCATGTTTGGATTTCCTGATGAATACATTTAAGCAGTTCCTCCCCTGTGTGACTCCGTTCGCCAAGACAAACCATGTGAAGCACTGCGTGACACCTCCGTGCCCTGCACACATGGTAGACTGGAGGGGCACTGAGACTTGAGCCTACAGTGGAGGGTGAGGAGATGGCGGAGGATGAGGAGGCCGAGTCGCACGGTGTCACAGATCCAATGTGCAGAGAGCGCGGAGGCCGAAGCGGCGTGACCTGTCCAAGTTGCTGCTGCAAAGGGACCACATTCACCCAGTGGGCCGTAAACGACATGTACTGCCCCTGACCGTAGTTACAGCTCCAGATGTCGGCGCTGCCATGTATTTTGCTACACACCGACAGGCTCAAGGACTGGCCCACCTTCTGTTAAACAAAAGTGTGCAGCGCTGGTACTGCCTTCTTGGCAAAGAAATGACGGCTTGGGACTCTCCACCTCGGCTCGGCACAAGCCATCAGTTCTCTGAAAGGTGCAGATTCCACCACCTGAAAAGGGAGCGACTGCAGCACCAGCAACTTGGACAGGAGCACATTCAGCTTCTGCGCCGTAGGATGAGTGGGCGCATACTGCTGTCTCTTGGACATGGCTTCGCTGATGGATTGCTGGCGGGATGCATGACTTGGAGGAGGAGGAGCAGGAGCGACAGAGGATGGGTATGACGCACAGCTGCCTTCGGCTGAGGTGCTGGAGCCTTGGCTGGCAGAAATTGGGAGCTCACTTGGTGAGGAAGCAGACTGGACCACCCCTTGGGAGCCTCGGTTCTCCCAGGTCGTTTTATGGTGATGCATCATATGTTGACGCAGGGCCGTGGTGCCAACATTTGGACCCTGGCCACGCTTCACCTTTTGCCTACATATCTTGCATGTGGCCATGTTACCCTCCTGCGGATGCCTCAGGAAAAACTGCCACACTGCCGAGTAGCTACTTTTCCCACCCCCTGGCCTCACTGATTCACTGCTGCTGTTGCCAACTCCAGGAACCCCTGCTCCACTACCTCCTGATAAGGTAGACTGCCGCACAGCAGGTGCTCTACCCCGGCCCCGGCCCCGGCCGGCTCCAGCCTTTGGAATTGTGCCCCCATGCTGCCCGCTACCACCTTGCTGCCTCAGCTGCTGACTCCGGGGCAACCTGCGCCCCTCTTCTCCTGATGATGACGATGAAGCCCCTTCCTCACCCGGCTCCCAAGTGCGATCGGCTTCATCGTCATCATCATCATCATCACCGAGTTGTGGCTGTACGTCACTGATGTTCGTGGATTCGTCAACAGTGTCTGGCGCAGGAGCTGGAACGCTCGCAGCACCCACGACACTGTCCACATCACTATTTGTCTGCCTAGCTAAAGAAGCCACCTCCATTTCTTGGCTGGGCAGTAGCTGCTGACTGTCCTCTATCTGATCGTCCTCCTCACTAAAGAGTGGAGCTGAACCCAAAGCATAGGATACGTCGCTGGGGGAGGGAACGGCGTAGGACAGAGGCAATGGGAGGACAGGGACTGCTCTCGGGGCATGCCAACTCAGGGTTGTGTCAGAGCAACCTACCGACCCTAGACTGGGGGTCTCAGACGTAAGTTGTGATGATGTTGTTGATGAGCGCGTCAACCAATCTACCACGGCAGATGCGTTACTGGTGGAGACCCGACCGCTAGCAGATACTGGCAGATTAGGTCTCTCAGCGTGACTCCTGCTGCTACTGGCCCCCAGTCTGATGCGAGCTCTGCCTGCGGAATCTTGGCCTCTGCCACTCCTCTTTTCACTTCCAGGCACTTGTCTGCCCGACATAGTCTAACTGGCGTGGTAGTAGGTGATATTTTAAGATCCCCCGGGCAGCGGTGGGTCTATATGAAACAGAATATAATGCACACCAAAAGTGAGCAGTAACACTCAGCCTCCAACAGGCCTGCTTAGTGTAAATAAGAGAGCTGCTTAGTGTAAATAAAGAGGGGTATGCTATGTTACAGAATGGGATGCCTCAACAGAAGTGCACCTGGCAGGCAGCAGTAAGCCTATGCCCAGCAAAAGTGTCTTTATCAGGGCTAATTTCAATTATAATAAGTGCAAATGGTTATATGGTCTTAAACAGAGGCTGCTGTAGTCACAGAATGGGATGCCCCCAAAAAAGATCCAGTAGTACTATGCCCAGCAAAAGTGTCTTTATCAGGCTAATTTCAAATATAATAAGAGCAAATGGTTATATGGTCTTAAATAGAGGCTGCTTTAGTCACAGAATGGGATGCCCTGGCAGGGTCCAGAAGTACTATGCCCAGCAAAAGTGTCTTTATCAGGCCTAATTTCAAATATAATAAGAGCAAATGGTTATATGGTCTTAAACAGAGGCTGCTTTAGTCACAGAATGGGATGCCCTGGCAGGGTCCAGAAGTACTATGCCCAGCAAAAGTGTCTTTATCAGGCTAATTTCAAATATAATAAGAGCAAATGGTTATATGGTCTTAAACAGAGGCTGCTTTAGTCACAGAATGGGATGCCCTGGCAGGGTCCAGAAGTACTATGCCCAGCAAAAGTGTCTTTATCAGGCCTAATTTCAAATATAATAAGAGCAAATGGTTATATGGTCTTAAACAGAGGCTGCTTTAGTCACAGAATGGGATGCCCTGGTAGGGTCCAGAAGTACTATGCCCAGCAAAAGTGTCTTTATCAGGCTAATTTCAAATATAATAAGAGCAAATGGTTATATGGTCTTAAACAGAGGCTGCTTTAGTCACAGAATGGGATGCCCTGGCAGGGTCCAGAAGTACTATGCCCAGCAAAAGTGTCTTTATCAGGCTAATTTCAAATATAATAAGAGCAAATGGTTATATGGTCTTAAACAGAGGCTGCTTTAGTCACAGAATGGGATGCCCTGGCAGGGTCCAGAAGTACTATGCCCAGCAAAAGTGTCTTTATCAGGCCTAATTTCAAATATAATAAGAGCAAATGGTTATATGGTCTTAAACAGAGGCTGCTTTAGTCACAGAATGGGATGCCCTGGCAGGGTCCAGAAGTACTATGCCCAGCAAAAGTGTCTTTATCAGGCTAATTTCAAATATAATAAGAGCAAATGGTTATATGGTCTTAAACAGAGGCTGCTTTAGTCACAGAATGGGATGCCCTGGCAGGGTCCAGAAGTACTATGCCCAGCAAAAGTGTCTTTATCAGGCTAATTTCAAATATAATAAGAGCAAATGGTTATATGGTCTTAAACAGAGGCTGCTTTAGTCACAGAATGGGATGCCCTGGCAGGGTCCAGAAGTACTATGCCCAGCAAAAGTGTCTTTATCAGGCTAATTTCAAATATAATAAGAGCAAATGGTTATATGGTCTTAAACAGAGGCTGCTTTAGTCACAGAATGGGATGCCCTGGCAGGGTCCAGAAGTACTATGCCCAGCAAAAGTGTCTTTATCAGGCCTAATTTCAAATATAATAAGAGCAAATGGTTATATGGTCTTAAACAGAGGCTGCTTTAGTCACAGAATGGGATGCCCTGGTAGGGTCCAGAAGTACTATGCCCAGCAAAAGTGTCTTTATCAGGCTAATTTCAAATATAATAAGAGCAAATGGTTATATGGTCTTAAACAGAGGCTGCTTTAGTCACAGAATGGGATGCCCTGGCAGGGTCCAGAAGTACTATGCCCAGCAAAAGTGTCTTTATCAGGCTAATTTCAAATATAATAAGAGCAAATGGTTATATGGTCTTAAACAGAGGCTGCTTTAGTCACAGAATGGGATGCCCTGGCAGGGTCCAGAAGTACTATGCCCAGCAAAAGTGTCTTTATCAGGCCTAATTTCAAATATAATAAGAGCAAATGGTTATATGGTCTTAAACAGAGGCTGCTTTAGTCACAGAATGGGATGCCCTGGCAGGGTCCAGAAGTACTATGCCCAGCAAAAGTGTCTTTATCAGGCTAATTTCAAATATAATAAGAGCAAATGGTTATATGGTCTTAAACAGAGGCTGCTTTAGTCACAGAATGGGATGCCCTGGCAGGGTCCAGAAGTACTATGCCCAGCAAAAGTGTCTTTATCAGGCTAATTTCAAATATAATAAGAGCAAATGGTTATATGGTCTTAAACAGAGGCTGCTTTAGTCACAGAATGGGATGCCCTGGCAGGGTCCAGAAGTACTATGCCCAGCAAAAGTGTCTTTATCAGGCTAATTTCAAATATAATAAGAGCAAATGGTTATATGGTCTTAAACAGAGGCTGCTTTAGTCACAGAATGGGATGCCCTGGCAGGGTCCAGAAGTACTATGCCCAGCAAAAGTGTCTTTATCAGGCTAATTTTAAATATAATAAGAGCAAATGGTTATATGGTCTTAAACAGAGGCTGCTTTAGTCACAGAATGGGATGCCCTGGCAGGGTCCAGAAGTACTATGCCCAGCAAAAGTGTCTTTATCAGGCTAATTTCAAATATAATAAGAGCAAATGGTTATATGGTCTTAAACAGAGGCTGCTTTAGTCACAGAATTGGATGCCCTGGCAGGGTCCAGAAGTACTATGCCCAGCAAAAGTGTCTTTATCAGGCCTAATTTTAAATATAATAAGAGCAAATGGTTATATGGTCTTAAACAGAGGCTGCTTTAGTCACAGAATGGGATGCCCTGGCAGGGTCCAGAAGTACTATGCCCAGCAAAAGTGTCTTTATCAGGCTAATTTCAAATATAATAAGAGCAAATGGTTATATGGTCTTAAACAGAGGCTGCTTTAGTCACAGAATGGGATGCCCTGGCAGGGTCCAGAAGTACTATGCCCAGCAAAAGTGTCTTTATCAGGCCTAATTTCAAATATAATAAGAGCAAATGGTTATATGGTCTTAAACAGAGGCTGCTGTAGTCACAGAATGGGATGCCCTGGCAGGGACAAGTAGTGCTATGCCCAGCAAAAGTGTCTTTATCAGGCCTAATTTCAAATATAATAAGAGCAAATGGTTATATGGTCTTAAACAGAGGCTGCTGTAGTCACAGAATGGGATGCCTCACAGCAGACTTAAGATCAGTTCAGTATATATGCACAGTTAGTTAGTATAAGCAGCCTGAAAACGCTAACAAAGCCTGTCAGGCTGGATGAAAAAAAAAAAAAAAAACTGACAGCCTCCGATTTTCCCTTCCTTTCCCTGTTTTCCGCTGACTTTCTGTCTGTCTCCTGTGTGTCTCCTGCCTGTCTCCAGCCTGTCCCTGTCTGTCCCTGCCTGTCTAACTGTCTAACTGTCTCTCCCTCAGCTACACAGCGTTCTGTCTCTCACGAATGCAATAGAGAAATGAGGCAGGAAAGCAAGATGGCCGGCCTTAAATACCGCTGTGACGTCACCGGGCTTGCTGGCTGCTGATAGGCTGCATGTGACTGTCCCAGCTTGCACTGGCGCGGGGTTGATGTCGGGACATGTCCCGTCCGCCATCTTAGAATGCCTGTAATATAAATGAATGGATGTTAAAGGAAAACTTCGAGCGATCGAATCGCGGGGAAATTCGGATTCGATCCGAATCGAATTTTTCCTGAAATTCGGACCGAATCCGGGTTCGTCCGGATCGATTCGCTCATCCCTAGTGTGAACGTTAGAGGCGCACCTTTAATGAGGCAAGGGGCTTCCTAAGGCAACATCAAGCAGGGTGCGGTGATCAATGGCTGACACTTAATTTCCACATGCTGCAAACCCCCCACACCGGCTGAACAAACCATGAGGAATGCGTTGGAATCCCCCTCCCCTCCTGCAGAGGATGTGACACCACCTACCTGGGCACCCAACTAGTGTGCCTTCAGATCGCAGGAGCATTCATGTCTTACTTAGAGGTTGCTGCTTTCTATGCCCCCTGCTGAGGTGCCGCAGGTGCACCATGGGTGAATGATAGGCAGTAGGAGTGCCTCTGACAGTGAGCCTGTTCCTGCACTACTCAGGAAATGCCGAGCCCCACCGACAGCAGCATGAGAGGCAGCTGGAGGAGCACAGGAAATACGGCAAAAGCTATGTTCTTTAAATTGGCAGCAGAGTTTTGCCGCTGGGTGTGTGTCACTCTGAGTACTTTTCTATCCTTCATGACAAAATCAGGGTCATCATGTCATGGGGGATAGGAAACAACTGTCCTGCATACATTTCACTGTTATTTTTGTGGCCTGGCCGGCTGGCATCCTCTCTCACTATGCATATTGTGGGATATTAGGGTTTATGCTCACATTCTGCCTTGCATAATGTCTATTAAAGAGAACCATTGGAGGCCATGGATTCTAAAATGCTCCAGGGCCATCCCAATCACACTCTCTGGGGCATCCTAATTGATTTCTGTATATACAGGTAGTTTACTAGTTGCCCGGATGGGCGGGGGTGCTTGCACATTCACTGTGACTCATATGAGGGCCTTTTATAGCATGTTTGGACACTAGGAGACCCAATCTCAGAAAATGCAAGGTTTCTGAGCACCGGCGGACCAGCTAGGATCTGCTGTGTGGGAAAAGTGGTGTAGCCTTTTTTATCCTTAGTGTTTACAGTCCCTTTAAAGCATGTATGCACAACCTACAGCCTGCACTGCCCTCACTTGCGGGCCCCCAGAACCCCCTAAAGAGATATCGAGTAGAGCTTTCCTTGCAGTGCAAGCAGCTGACCACTAGAAAACAGTGTGTCTCTAATTTCGGAAGCTGAAAGTAAGTCACTGATAATCTTTGCTGTAGCGGAGAGTGACACACATGTGCTACTGAAGTGTGTTTTGTGCTGTCTGTGCCTAGAGATGCCCAAGTAGACTCATCCCTGCTCACCTATGTCCAGCTCACCTTTGCCAACCTCTTTCCTCCTTACCTGTGTTTTTTTACCTCTGTCTACCTCTGCTTACCTCTTTTCGTCTTGTTCCATCTTATCTACACTCCACTCCCCTTCACCTCTACCTGTCTCTATCTACTTCTTACCATCTCACCTCTACCCATCACTTCTCTTACTATCTCACCTCTGCTCATTCCACCTCTGCCCAACTCCTCTTGACTCAGTTCTCCCTGCCTTACCTCTACCCACATCTTCAAAAATCCACTTATTAGGTATGCACCACCTAAACAATCATATATGCAGCAGGTGCCAACTATAGGGACCTACTAACCACAACCCGCTTTGTCTGGTGGGACCCCAGGGCCGGCCCACCAAAGGGTCCACAAATGCTAGTTGCACACTGCTGAATCTAATATACAATTTATTAGAGCATAGGATATAAATACATAGTACTACATATACATAACAACATATATACACACAATTAAAAAACACATAATAAAAACCCAGAAAAGTGGGGAGGAACTGCCGGGCTATACTAGTACCAAATATATATTCAATTGATAATATATACAATAATCAATATCAATGACATACATCTCATTGTGCAAAGGCGCTTATGGGAAGTGCTGAGTGCATAAAGTGCCTAGTGCCTGCTTATAAGGTGTCTATTTGTGATAAAATGCACTGCTCAGAACTTGCAGTGCTCACAGCAAATCAACAACCCGTGCAAACATGCAAATTAAACAATACAAAGAAAGTGCCATGTGCAGAAAAGGAGGTGCATCTACCCTAAGACTAAGCCTATACAGTGCTGCTATAAGATCCGATAAGCGCCATCCACATATGGTGTAAGCTAATGAACATCCAATCGCAATATACAGTAATACTGTGCAAATACCAAAAGTAGCCCTCTGTCCTCCCCACTTACCTCACCGGCACGCTGCGTGGTCCTCCATCACTTCGCTCGGGTGCCTGGGTAGAGGACGCCAGCATGTTTAAATATCCCCATAGATCGCGCAAGCCGAAATGACGCCTGTCCCCATGCCCGCGTCATATCCGGCCGGTGGAGCGCACAGACCAGGAAGCCCACACAGTGTGCTGCTTCAGTGAGTGCGCTCCATCGGGCGGAACCGCCGCGCTGCACACATCCACCCACTGAGGCGCATCCATCCCGGAAGCCAGGCCGCCCCCCGTAACTCCTGGCACTGCACTGGCCCGCGGACGCTCTGTACCCCATATCCTCTTGGGGCCTGGACATGAAATGAATGTTACAACTGCCAGCAATCCCACATACATAGTGTATAACACCAACCCAACATACTATCTACACATAACATATTATAATTATAAACTAGTACTATATAATTAACTCCACCCCTGCTCTATAACTATCGCCCTAATTATATATACACCTACCCATAATGCATATAAATCACCATTAGAGATGAGCGAACTTTTGAAAAATTCGATTCGACTGATTCGCCGAATTTTCCGACAAAAATCGTTTCGACCCGAATAAATTCGCGACGAATCGCTATTAAAAACGGCTATTTCTGAGCCTCCTAGAGCCTCAATAGGGTTGTAAACCATTCTGCCTTGCTGTAACACGCACAGGATGCGTGCTGGGTTAGTTAAATAATACTTTGAAGAAATATCACATGCAGATCAGAGGCATCGCTAATAGAATCGCAGAGCGGCACAATTGAATTCAAGAGAGTTGAAGTGGCATCACTATGAGGGGCAGGAGCCCAAACATTGCTTTAAAGAGACACTGGAGTTGGCAGCAGCAGGAGCCCAAAAATTGGATGAATCACACCCTGGAGTTGGCAGCAGCAGCAGGAGCCCAAACATTACTTTAAAGAGACCCTGGGGTTGGCTTCAGGAGCCCAAAAATTGGATGAATCACACCCTGGAGTTGGCAGCAGCAGCAGGAGCCCAAATATTACTTTAAAGAGACCCTGGGGTTGGCTTCAGGAGCCCAAAAATTGGATGAATCACACCCTGGAGTTGGCGGCAGCAGCAGCAGGAGCCCAAATATTACTTTAAAGAGACCCTGGGGTTGGCTTCAGGAGCCCAAAAATTGGATGAATCACACCCTGGAGTTGGCAGCAGCAGCAGCAGGAGCCCAAACATTACTTCAAAGAGACCCTGGGGTTGGCTTCAGGAGCCCAAAAATTGGATGAATCACACCCTGGAGTTGGCAGGAGTTGACAGCAGCAGCAGCAGGAGCCCAAACATTACTTTAAAGAGACCCTGGGGTTGGCTTCAGGAGCCCAAAAATTGGATGAATCACACCCTGGAGTTGGCAGAAGTTGGCAGCAGCAGCAGGAGCCCAAACATTACTTAAAAGAGACACTGGGGTTGGCTTCAGGAGCCCAAAAATTGGATGAATCACACCCTGGAGTTGGCAGGAGTTGACAGCAGCAGCAGGAGCCCAAATATTACTTTAAAGAGACCCTGGGGATGGCTTCAGGAGCCCAAAAATTGGATGAATCACACCCTGGAGTTGGCAGGAGTTGGCAGTAGCAGCAGCAGGAGTCCAAATATTACTTTAAAGAGACACTGGGGTTGGCTTCAGGAGCCCAAAAATTGGATGATTCACACCCTGGAGTTGGCAGCAGCAGCAGCAGTAGCCCAAATATACACTGGAGTTGGCTTCAGGAGCCCAAAAATTGGATGAATCACACCCTGGAGTTGGCAGCAGCAGCAGCAGGAGCCCAAACATTACTTTAAAGAGACACTGGGGTTGGCTTCAGGAGCCCAAAAATTGGATGAATCACACCCTGGAGTTGGCAGCAGCAGGAGCCCAAATATTACTTTAAAGAGACCCTGGGGTTGGCTTCAGGAGCCCAAAAATTGGATGATTCACACCATGGAGTTGGCAGCAGCAGCAGCAGGAGCCCAAATATACACTGGAGTTGGCTCCAGGAGCCCAAAAATTGGATGAATCACACCCTGGAGTTGGCAGCAGCAGCAGCAGGAGCCCAAACATTACTTTAAAGAGACACTGGGGTTGGCTTCAGGACCCCAAAAATTGGATGAATCACACCCTGGAGTTGGCAGAAGTTGGCAGTAGCAGCAGCAGGAGCCCAAATATTACTTTAAAGAGACCCTGGGGTTTGCTTCAGGAGCCCAAAAATTGGATGATTAACACCCTGGAGTTGGCAGCAGCAGCAGCAGGAGCCCAAATATACACTGGAGTTGGCTTCAGGAGCCCAAAAATTGGATGAATCACACCCTGGAGTTGGCAGCAGCAGCAGCAGGAGCCCAAATATTACTTTAAAGAGACCCTGGGGTTGGCTTCAGGAGCCCAAAAATTGGATGAATCACACCCTGGAGTTGGCAGAAGTTGGCAGTAGCAGCAGCAGGAGCCCAAATATTACTTTAAAGAGACCCTGGGGTTGGCTTCAGGAGCCCAAAAATTGGATGAATCACACCGTGGAGTTGGCAGAAGTTGGCAGTAGCAGCAGCAGGAGCCCAAATATTACTTTAAAGAGACCCTGGGGTTGGCTTCAGGAGCCCAAAAATTGGATGAATCACACCCTGGAGTTGGCAGGAGTTGACAGCAGCAGCAGCAGGAGCCCAAATATTACTTTAAAGAGACCCTGGGGTTGGCTTCAGGAGCCCAAAAATTGGATGAATCACACCCTGGATTTGGCAGGAGTTGGCAGCAGCAGCAACAGGAGCCCAAACATTACTTTAAAGAGACCCTGGGGTTGGCTTCAGGAGCCCAAAAATTGGATGATTCACACCCTGGAGTTGGCAGCAGCAGCAGCAGGAGCCCAAATATTACTTTAAAGAGACCCTGGGGTTGGCTTCAGGAGCCCAAAAATTGGATGAATCACACCCTGGAGTTGGCAGGAGTTGGCAGCAGCAGCAACAGGAGCCCAAACATTACTTTAAAGAGACCCTGGGGTTGGCTTCAGGAGCCCAAAAATTGGATGATTCACACCCTGGAGTTGGCAGCAGCAGCAGCAGGAGCCCAAATATTACTTTAAAGAGACCCTGGGGTTGGCTTCAGGAGCCCAAAAATTGGATGAATCACACCCTGGAGTTGGCAGCAGCAGCAGCAGGAGCCCAAATATTACTTTAGAGACACTGGGGTTGGCTTCAGGAGCCCAAAAATTGGATGAATCACACCCTGGAGTTGGCAGAAGTTGGCAGCAGCAGCAGCAGCAGGAGCCCAAATATTACTTTAAAGAGACCCTGGGGTTGGCCTCAGGAGCCCAAAAATTGGATGAATCACACCCTGTAATTGGCAGCAGCAGGAGCCCAAATATTGGATGAATCACACCCTGGAGTTGGCAGGAGTTGACAGCAGCAGCAGCAGGAGCCCAAACATTACTTTAAAGAGACCCTGGGGTTCGCTTCAGGAGCCCAAAAATTGGATGAATCACACCCTGGAGTTGGCAGAAGTTGGCAGCAGCAGCAGGAGCCCAAACATTACTTAAAAGAGACACTGGGGTTGGCTTCAGGAGCCCAAAAATTGGATGAATCACACCCTGGAGTTGGCAGGAGTTGACAGCAGCAGCAGCAGGAGCCCAAACATTACTTTAAAGAGACCCTGGGGTTGGCTTCAGGAGCCCAAAAATTGGATGAATCACACCCTGGAGTTGGCAGAAGTTGGCAGCAGCAGCAGGAGCCCAAACATTACTTAAAAGAGACACTGGGGTTGGCTTCAGGAGCCCAAAAATTGGATGAATCACACCCTGGAGTTGGCAGGAGTTGACAGCAGCAGCAGGAGCCCAAATATTACTTTAAAGAGACCCTGGGGTTGGCTTCAGGAGCCCAAAAATTGGATGAATCACACCCTGGAGTTGGCAGGAGTTGGCAGTAGCAGCAGCAGGAGCCCAAATATTACTTTAAAGAGACACTGGGGTTGGCTTCAGGAGCCCAAAAATTGGATGATTCACACCCTGGAGTTGGCAGCAGCAGCAGCAGTAGCCCAAATATACACTGGAGTTGGCTTCAGGAGCCCAAAAATTGGATGAATCACACCCTGGAGTTGGCAGCAGCAGCAGCAGGAGCCCAAACATTACTTTAAAGAGACACTGGGGTTGGCTTCAGGAGCCCAAAAATTGGATGAATCACACCCTGGAGTTGGCAGCAGCAGGAGCCCAAATATTACTTTAAAGAGACCCTGGGGTTGGCTTCAGGAGCCCAAAAATTGGATGATTCACACCATGGAGTTGGCAGCAGCAGCAGCAGGAGCCCAAATATACACTGGAGTTGGCTCCAGGAGCCCAAAAATTGGATGAATCACACCCTGGAGTTGGCAGCAGCAGCAGCAGGAGCCCAAACATTACTTTAAAGAGACACTGGGGTTGGCTTCAGGACCCCAAAAATTGGATGAATCACACCCTGGAGTTGGCAGAAGTTGGCAGTAGCAGCAGCAGGAGCCCAAATATTACTTTAAAGAGACCCTGGGGTTTGCTTCAGGAGCCCAAAAATTGGATGATTAACACCCTGGAGTTGGCAGCAGCAGCAGCAGGAGCCCAAATATACACTGGAGTTGGCTTCAGGAGCCCAAAAATTGGATGAATCACACCCTGGAGTTGGCAGCAGCAGCAGCAGGAGCCCAAATATTACTTTAAAGAGACCCTGGGGTTGGCTTCAGGAGCCCAAAAATTGGATGAATCACACCCTGGAGTTGGCAGAAGTTGGCAGTAGCAGCAGCAGGAGCCCAAATATTACTTTAAAGAGACCCTGGGGTTGGCTTCAGGAGCCCAAAAATTGGATGAATCACACCGTGGAGTTGGCAGAAGTTGGCAGTAGCAGCAGCAGGAGCCCAAATATTACTTTAAAGAGACCCTGGGGTTGGCTTCAGGAGCCCAAAAATTGGATGAATCACACCCTGGAGTTGGCAGGAGTTGACAGCAGCAGCAGCAGGAGCCCAAATATTACTTTAAAGAGACCCTGGGGTTGGCTTCAGGAGCCCAAAAATTGGATGAATCACACCCTGGATTTGGCAGGAGTTGGCAGCAGCAGCAACAGGAGCCCAAACATTACTTTAAAGAGACCCTGGGGTTGGCTTCAGGAGCCCAAAAATTGGATGATTCACACCCTGGAGTTGGCAGCAGCAGCAGCAGGAGCCCAAATATTACTTTAAAGAGACCCTGGGGTTGGCTTCAGGAGCCCAAAAATTGGATGAATCACACCCTGGAGTTGGCAGGAGTTGGCAGCAGCAGCAACAGGAGCCCAAACATTACTTTAAAGAGACCCTGGGGTTGGCTTCAGGAGCCCAAAAATTGGATGATTCACACCCTGGAGTTGGCAGCAGCAGCAGCAGGAGCCCACATATTACTTTAAAGAGACCCTGGGGATGGCTTCAGGAGCCCAAAAATTGGATGAATCACACCCTGGAGTTGGCAGCAGCAGGAGCCCAAATATTACTTTAAAGAGACACTGGGGTTGGCTTCAGGAGCCCAAAAATTGGATGAATCACACCCTGGAGTTGGCAGAAGTTGGCAGCAGCAGCAGCAGCAGGAGCCCAAATATTACTTTAAAGAGACCCTGGGGTTGGCCTCAGGAGCCCAAAAATTGGATGAATCACACCCTGTAATTGGCAGCAGCAGGAGCCCAAATATTACTTTAAAGAGACCCTGGGGTAGCCTCAGGAGCCCAAAAATTGGATGAATCACACCCTGGAGTTGGCAGCAGCAGGAGCCCAAATATTACTTTAAAGAGACCCTGGGGTTGGCCTCAGGAGCCCAAAAATTGGATGAATCACACCCTGGAGTTGGCAGCAGCAGCAGCAGCAGCAGGAGCCCAAACATTACTTTAAAGAGACACTGGGGTTGGCTTCAGGAGCCCAAAAATTGGATGAATCACACCCTGGAGTTGGCAGAAGTTGGCAGCAGCAGCAGCAGCAGCAGGAGCCCAAATATTACTTTAAAGAGACCCTGGGGTTGGCCTCAGGAGCCCAAAAATTGGATGAATCACACCCTGGAGTTGGCAGCAGCAGGAGCCCAAATATTACTTTAAAGAGACCCTGGGGTTGGCCTCAGGACTCCAAAAATTGGATGAATCACACCCTGGAGTTGGCAGCAGCAGCAGCAGGAGCCCAAACATTACTTTAAAGAGACACTGGGGTTGGCTTCAGGAGCCCAAAAATTGGATGAATCACACCCTGGAGTTGGCAGAAGTTGGCAGCAGCAGCAGCAGCAGGAGCCCAAATATTACTTTAAAGAGACCCTGGGGTTGGCCTCAGGAGCCCAAAAATTGGATGAATCACACCCTGGAGTTGGCAGAAGTTGGCAGTAGCAGCAGCAGGAGCCCAAATATTACTTTAAAGAGACCCTGGGGTTGGCTTCAGGAGCCCAAAAATTGGATGAATCACACCCTGGAGTTGGCAGAAGTTGGCAGTAGCAGCAGCAGGAGCCCAAATATTACTTTAAAGAGACCCTGGGGTTGGCTTCAGGAGCCCAAAAATTGGATGAATCACACCCTGGAGTTGGCAGGAGTTGACAGCAGCAGCAGCAGGAGCCCAAACATTACTTTAAAGAGACCCTGGGGTTGGCTTCAGGAGCCCAAAAATTGGATGAATCACACCCTGGAGTTGGCAGAAGTTGGCAGCAGCAGCAGGAGCCCAAACATTACTTAAAAGAGACACTGGGGTTGGCTTCAGGAGCCCAAAAATTGGATGAATCACACCCTGGAGTTGGCAGAAGTTGACAGCAGCAGCAGGAGCCCAAATATTACTTTAAAGAGACCCTGGGGTTGGCTTCAGGAGCCCAAAAATTGGATGAATCAAACCCTGGAGTTGGCAGGAGTTGGCAGTAGCAGCAGCAGGAGCCCAAATATTACTTTAAAGAGACACTGGGGTTGGCTTCAGGAGCCCAAAAATTGGATGATTCACACCCTGGAGTTGGCAGCAGCAGCAGCAGTAGCCCAAATATACACTGGAGTTGGCTTCAGGAGCCCAAAAATTGGATGAATCACACCCTGGAGTTGGCAGCAGCAGCAGCAGGAGCCCAAACATTACTTTAAAGAGACACTGGGGTTGGCTTCAGGAGCCCAAAAATTGGATGAATCACACCCTGGAGTTGGCAGCAGCAGCAGCAGGAGCCCAAACATTACTTTAAAGAGACACTGGAGTTGGCTTCAGGAGCCCAAAAATTGGATGAATCACACCCTGGAGTTGGCAGAAGTTGGCAGCAGCAGCAGCAGGAGCCCAAATATTACTTCAAAGAGACCCTGGGGTTGGCCTCAGGAGCCCAAAAATTGGATGAATCACACCCTGGAGTTGGCAGCAGCAGGAGCCCAAATATACACTGGAGTTGCCTTCAGGAGCCCAAAAATTGGATGAATCACACACTGGAGTTGGCAGCAGCAGCAGCAGGAGCCCAAATATACACAGGAGTTGGCTTCAGGAGCCCAAAAATTGGATGAATCACACCCTGGAGTTGGCAGCAGCAGGAGCCCAAATATTACTTTAAAGAGACCCTGGGGTTGGCTTCAGGAGCCCAAAAATTGGATGAATCACACCCTGGAGTTGGCAGGAGTTGACAGCAGCAGCAGCAGGAGCCCAAACATTACTTTAAAGAGACCCTGGGGTTGGCTTCAGGAGCCCAAAAATTGGATGAATCACACCCTGGAGTTGGCAGAAGTTAGCAGCAGCAGCAGGAGCCCAAATATTACTTTAAAGAGACCCTGGGGTTGGCCTCAGGAGCCCAAAAATTGGATGAATCACACCCTGGAGTTGGCAGCAGCAGGAGCCCAAATATTACTTTAAAGAGACCCTGGGGTTGGCTTCAGGAGCCCAAAAATTGGATGAATCACACCCTGGAGTTGGCAGGAGTTGACAGCAGCAGCAGCAGGAGCCCAAACATTACTTTAAAGAGACCCTGGGGTTGGCTTCAGGAGCCCAAAAATTGGATGAATCACACCCTGGAGTTGGCAGCAGCAGCAGCAGGAGCCCAAACATTACTTTAAAGAGACACTGGGGTTGGCTTCAGGAGCCCAAAAATTGGATGATTCACACCCTGGAGTTGGCAGAAGTTGGCAGCAGCAGCAGGAGCCCAAATATTACTTTAAAGAGACCCTGGGGTTGGCCTCAGGAGCCCAAAAATTGGATGAATCACACCCTGGAGTTGGCAGCAGCAGCAGCAGGAGCCCAAATATACACTGGAGTTGGCTTCAGGAGCCCAAAAATTGGATGAATCACACCCTGGAGTTGCAAGCAGCAGCAGGAGCCCAAACATTACTTTAAAGAGACCCTGGGGTTGGCTTCAGGAGCCCAAAAATTGGATGAATCACACCCTGGAGTTGGCAGCAGCAGCAGGAGCCCAAATATACACTGGAGTTGGCTTCAGGAGCCCAAAATATGGATGAATCACACACTGGAGTTGGCAGCAGCAGCAGCAGGAGCCCAAATATACACTGGAGTTGGCTTCAGGAGCCCAAAAATTGGATGAATCACACCCTGGAGTTGGCAGCAGCAGGAGCCCAAATATTACTTTAAAGAGACCCTGGGGTTGGCTTCAGGAGCCCAAAAATTGGATGAATCACACCCTGGAGTTGGCAGAAGTTGACAGCAGCAGCAGCAGGAGCCCAAACATTACTTTAAAGAGACCCTGGGGTTGGCTTCAGGAGCCCAAAAATTGGATGAATCACACCCTGGAGTTGGCAGCAGCAGCAGCAGGAGCCCAAATATACACTGGAGTTGGCTTCAGGAGCCCAAAAATTGGATGAATCACACCCTGGAGTTGGCAGAAGTTGGCAGCAGCAGCAGCAGGAGCCCAAAAAATGGCCTAAAGACATAAATATGTTTTGCACCATTTGGAAAGTGTAAAACGTGGCACCATGCTTAATCTAGTCGCATGCATCAGGCATTGGTGGGTGGAAATCCTGGCTGATCCATCCCTGATTCATTTTGACAAAGGTGAGTCTCTCCACATTTTTAGTTGACAGACGAGTTCTCCTCGCCGTAACTATGGCCCCCGCCGCACTAAACACCCGCTCAGATGGCACGCTACTTGCCGGGCAGGACAGCTTTTCCAGGGCAAACTCTGCTAGTTGCGGCCACAAATCAAGTTTGGCTGCCCAGAAGTCCAGCGGATCCTCAAGGTGTGTTGGCATGGTCATGTCAAAGTATGACATGACCTGCTGGTTCAGGTCCTGCTCCAGGTCTTCCTGCTGCTCATGAGTAGCCTCACTATGCGGGTGTAGAAAGCTACTCATTAGCGACTGAAGACTGAGGCTGCTGCTGCTGATGGAGCTTCTGCTGCTGCTCCTGCCAACCCCCCCAGCGGCCATGGCAGTGGAAGGTGAGCGCAGAGGTCCCCTCGAGTCAGACCTGCGAGAGTATGGACCATGGCGCAGATAGGCATCGGCCAACTGCCTACGTAGAATGTCTTTGTAGTAGTTGATTTTGTCCTCCCTCTCGGTGGGTTTAAAAAATGCCCCCATTTTGTGCCGGAAGCGAGGGTCCAATAAGGTGGACAGCCAGAAGTCATCCCGCCGACAGATGGAAACAATTCTGGGGTCACTACGCAAGCACGTGAGCATGCTTCGTGCCATTTGCGCAAGTGACTCGGATGGACTACCTGTCTCCATCTCCACTGCATACTGCCACGGTGTGCCCGGGTCCTCTGTCTCGCCTTCCTCAAAAACCTCTAGCTCCTCTGGCTGCTCCTGCTCCTCCTCTCCTGTCCGCTGACTAGATAAACCAGCCATTTCGCCAAGCCTAAACTGTGTTTCGCTGGGCAACTCCTCCTCCTCCTCTTCCTCCTCCTCCTCCAGTTCAGCTCCAGCGGGGTTCATGTGGCCGTAAGATGTAAACGCCATGTCTCCAGTGCCCTGACCAGCCATGGTTTCCAACATGTGCTGTAGTACATGAAGCAGTGGAATCACGTCGTTCATCCCGTAATCCTGCCGACTGACAAATAAAGTGGCATCCTCAAAGGGCCTGAGCAAACGGCAGGTGTCACGTATGAGCTGCCACTGGTTGACATTGAAGTTACACAGGGGAGTCCCCCTATCTGCTTGGATCATCAGGAAATCCGTGATGGCTTTTCTCTGTTCATATAATTGGTCCAACATGTGAAGGGTGGAATTCCAACGGGTGGAAACATCGCAAGTCAGACTATGTTGGGGGATACCATTCTGACGCTGTAGCTCAAGAAGGGTGTCTTTGGCGGTGTAGGAGTGGCTGAAGTGCATGCAAAGTTTCCTTGAAGTTGTTAGGATGTCTTGCAGATGGGGGGAACACTTCAGAAACCGCTTGACAACCAGATTGAAGACGTGAGCCATGCAGGGGGCATGGGTCAGGCTTCCTTGGCGCAGCGCAGACAAAATGTTCTTCCCATTGTCGGTAACCATGATTCCCATTTTAAGTTTTCTCGGAGTAAGCCATGTTTGGATTTCCTGATGAATACATTTAAGCAGTTCCTCCCCTGTGTGACTCCGTTCGCCAAGACAAACCATGTGAAGCACTGCGTGACACCTCCGTGCCCTGCACACATGGTAGACTGGAGGGGCACTGAGACTTGAGCCTACAGTGGAGGATGAGGAGGCCGAGTCGCACGGTGTCCAAGGCCCAATGGGCAGAGAGCGCGGAGGCCGAAGCGGCGTGACCTGTCCAAGTTGCTGCTGCTGCTGCAAAGGGACCACATTCACCCAGTGGGCCGTAAACGACATGTACTGCCCCTGACCGTAGTTACAGCTCCAGATGTCGGTGCTGCCATGTATTTTGCTACACACCGACAGGCTCAAGGACTGGCCCACCTTCTGTTCAACAAAAGTGTGCAGCGCTGGTACTGCCTTCTTGGCAAAGAAATGACGGCTTGGGACTCTCCACCTCGGCTCGGCACAAGCCATCAGTTCTCTGAAAGGTGCAGATTCCACCACCTGAAAAGGGAGCGACTGCAGGAACCCCTGCTCCACTACCTCCCGATAAGGTAGACTGCCGCACAGCAGGTGCTCTACCCCGGCCCCGGCCGGCTCCAGCCTTTGGAATTGTGCCCCCATGCTGACTGCTACCACCTTGCTGCCTCAGCTGCTGACTCCGGGGCAACCTGCGCCCCTCTTCTCCTGATGATGACGATGAAGTCCCTTCCTCACCCGGCTCCCAAGTGCGATCGGCTTCATCGTCATCATCATCATCACCGAGTTGTGGCTGTACGTCACTGATGTTCGTGGATTCGTCAACAGTGTCTGGCGCAGGAGCTGGAACGCTCGCAGCACCCACGACACTGTCCACATCACTATTTGTCTGCCTAGCTAAAGAAGCCACCTCCATTTCTTGGCTGGGCAGTAGCTGCTGACTGTCCTCCTGTATCTGATCGTCCTCCTCACTAAAGAGTGGAGCTGAACCCAAAGCATAGGATACGTCGCTGGGGGAGGGAACGGCGTAGGACAGAGGCAATAGGAGGACAGGGACTGCTCTCGGGGCATGCCAACTCAGGGTTGTGTCAGAGGAACCTACCGACCCTAGACTGGGGGTCTCAGACGTAAGTTGTGATGATGTTGTTGATGAGCGCGTCAACCAATCTACCATGGCAGATGCGTTACTGGTGGAGACCCGACCGCTAGCAGATACTGGCAGATTAGGTCTCTCAGCGTGACTCCTGCTGCTACTGGCCCCCAGTCTGATGCGAGCTCTGCCTGCGGAATCTTGGCCTCTGCCACTCCTCTTTTCACTTCCAGGCACTTGTCTGCCCGACATAGTCTAACTGGCGTGGTAGTAGGTGATATTTTAAGATCCCCCGGGCAGCGGTGGGTCTATATGAAACAGAATATAATGCACACCAAAAGTGAGCAGTAACACTCAGCCTCCAACAGGCCTGCTTAGTGTAAATAAGAGAGCTGCTTAGTGTAAATAAAGAGGGGTATGCTATGTTACAGAATGGGATGCCCCAACAGAAGTGCACCTGGCAGGCAGCAGTAAGCCTATGCCCAGCAAAAGTGTCTTTATCAGGGCTAATTTCAATTATAATAAGTGCAAATGGTTATATGGTCTTAAACAGAGGCTGCTGTAGTCACAGAATGGGATGCCCCAAAAAAGATCCAGTAGTGCCATGCCCAGCAAAAGTGTCTTTATCAGGCCTAATTTCAATTATAATAAGTGCAAATGGTTATATGGTCTTAAACAGAGGCTGCTGTAGTCACAGAATGGGATGCCCCAAAAAAGATCCAGTAGTGCTATGCCCAGCAAAAGTGTCTTTATCAGGGCTAATTTCAATTATAATAAGTGCAAATGGTTATATGGTCTTAAACAGAGGCTGCTGTAGTCACAGAATGGGATGCCCCAAAAAAGATCCAGTAGTGCTATGCCCAGCAAAAGTGTCTATATCAGGCCTAATTTCAATTATAATAAGTGCAAATGGTTATATGGTCTTAAACAGAGGCTGCTGTAGTCACAGAATGGGATGCCCCAAAAAAGATCCAGTAGTGCTATGCCCAGCAAAAGTGTCTTTATCAGGGCTAATTTCAATTATAATAAGTGCAAATGGTTATATGGTCTTAAACAGAGGCTGCTGTAGTCACAGAATGGGATACCCCAAAAAAGATCCAGTAGTGCTATGCCCAGCAAAAGTGTCTTTATCAGGGCTAATTTCAATTATAATAAGTGCAAATGGTTATATGGTCTTAAACAGAGGCTGCTGTAGTCACAGAATGGGATGCCCCAAAAAAGATCCAGTAGTGCTATGCCCAGCAAAAGTGTCTTTATCAGGGCTAATTTCAATTATAATAATTGCAAATGGTTATATGGTCTTAAACAGAGGCTGCTGTAGTCACAGAATGGGATGCCCTAAAAACCAGCAGTAAGTACACCTGGCAGGGTCCAGAAGTACTATGCCCAGCAAAAGTGTCTTTATCAGGCTAATTTCAAATATAATAAGAGCAAATGGTTATATGGTCTTAAACAGAGGCTGCTGTAGTCACAGAATGGGATGCCCTAAAAACCAGCAGTAAGTACACCTGGCAGGGTCCAGAAGTACTATGCCCAGCAAAAGTGTCTTTATCAGGCTAATTTCAAATATAATAAGAGCAAATGGTTATATGGTCTTAAACAGAGGCTGCTGTAGTCACAGAATGGGATGCCCTAAAAACCAGCAGTAAGTACACCTGGCAGGGTTCAGAAGTACTATGCCCAGCAAAAGTGTCTTTATCAGGCTAATTTCAAAAATAATAAGAGCAAATGGTTATATGGTCTTAAACAGAGGCTGCTGTAGTCACAGAATGGGATGCCCTAAAAACCAGCAGTAAGTACACCTGGCAGGGTCCAGAAGTACTATGCCCAGCAAAAGTGTCTTTATCAGGCTAATTTCAAATATAATAAGAGCAAATGGTTATATGGTCTTAAACAGAGGCTGCTGTAGTCACAGAATGGGATGCCCTAAAAACCAGCAGTAAGTACACCTGGCAGGGTCCAGAAGTACTATGGCCAGCAAGAGTGTCTTTATCAGGCTAATTTCAAATATAATAAGAGCAAATGGTTATATGGTCTTAAACAGAGGCTGCTGTAGTCACAGAATGGGATGCCCTAAAAACCAGCAGTAAGTACACCTGGCAGGGTTCAGAAGTACTATGCCCAGCAAAAGTGTCTTTATCAGGCTAATTTCAAATTTAATAAGAGCAAATGGTTATATGGTCTTAAACAGAGGCTGCTGTAGTCACAGAATGGGATGCCCTAAAAACCAGCAGTAAGTACACCTGGCAGGGTCCAGAAGTACTATGGCCAGCAAAAGTGTCTTTATCAGGCTAATTTCAAATATAATAAGAGCAAATGGTTATATGGTCTTAAACAGAGGCTGCTGTAGTCACAGAATGGGATGCCCTAAAAACCAGCAGTAAGTACACCTGGCAGGGTCCAGAAGTACTATGCCCAGCAAAAGTGTCTTTATTAGGCTAATTTCAAATATAATAAGAGCAAATGGTTATATGGTCTTAAACAGAGGCTGCTGTAGTCACAGAATGGGATGCCCTAAAAACCAGCAGTAAGTACACCTGGCAGGGTCCAGAAGTACTATGGCCAGCAAAAGTGTCTTTATCAGGCTAATTTCAATTATAATAAGAGCAAATGGTTTTATGGTCTTAAACAGAGGCTGCTGTAGTCACAGAATGGGATGCCCTAAAAACCAGCAGTAAGTACACCTGGCAGGGTACAGAAGTACTATGGCCAGCAAAAGTGTCTTTATCAGGCTAATTTCAATTATAATAAGAGCAAATGGTTATATGGTCTTAAACAGAGGCTGCTGTAGTCACAGAATGGGATGCCCTAAAAACCAGCAGTAAGTACACCTGGCAGGGTCCAGAAGTACTATGCCCAGCAAAAGTGTCTTTATCAGGCTAATTTCAAATATAATAAGAGCAAATGGTTATATGGTCTTAAACAGAGGCTGCTGTAGTCACAGAATGGGATGCCCTAAAAACCAGCAGTAAGTACCCCTGGCAGGGTCCAGAAGTACTATGGCCAGCAAAAGTGTCTTTATCAGGCTAATTTCAAATATAATAAGAGCAAATGGTTATATGGTCTTAAACAGAGGCTGCTGTAGTCACAGAATGGGATGCCCTAAAAACCAGCAGTAAGTACAACTGGCAGGGTCCAGAAGTAATATGGCCAGCAAAAGTGTCTTTATCAGGCTAATTTCAAATATAATAAGAGCAAATGGTTATATGGGCTTAAACAGAGGCTGCTGTAGTCACAGAATGGGATGCCCTAAAAACCAGCAGTAAGTACACCTGGCAGGGTCCAGAAGTACTATGCCCAGCAAAAGTGTCTTTATCAGGCTAATTTCAAATATAATAAGAGCAAATGGTTATATGGTCTTAAAGAGAGGCTGCTGTAGTCACAGAATGGGATGCCCTAAAAACCAGCAGTAAGTACAACTGGCAGGGTCCAGAAGTACTATGGCCAGCAAAAGTGTCTTTATCAGGCTAATTTCAAATATAATAAGAGCAAATGGTTATATGGTCTTAAACAGAGGCTGCTGTAGTCACAGAATGGGATGCCCTAAAAACCAGCAGTAAGTACACCTGGCAGGGTCCAGAAGTACTATGCCCAGCAAAAGTGTCTTTATCAGGCTAATTTCAAATATAATAAGAGCAAATGGTTATATGGTCTTAAACAGAGGCTGCTGTAGTCACAGAATGGGATGCCCTAAAAACCAGCAGTAAGTACACCTGGCAGGGTCCAGAAGTACTATGGCCAGCAAAAGTGTCTTTATCAGGCTAATTTCAATTATAATAAGAGCAAATGGTTATATGGTCTTAAACAGAGGCTGCTGTAGTCACAGAATGGGATGCCCTAAAAACCAGCAGTAAGTACACCTGGCAGGGTCCAGAAGTACTATGGCCAGCAAAAGTGTCTTTATCAGGCTAATTTCAATTATAATAAGAGCAAATGGTTATATGGTCTTAAACAGAGGCTGCTGTAGTCACAGAATGGGATGCCATAAAAACCAGCAGTAAGTACACCTGGCAGGGTCCAGAAGTACTATGCCCAGCAAAAGTGTCTTTATCAGGCTAATTTCAAATATAATAAGAGCAAATGGTTATATGGTCTTAAACAGAGGCTGCTGTAGTCACAGAATGGGATGCCCTAAAAACCAGCAGTAAGTACACCTGGCAGGGTCCAGAAGTACTATGCCCAGCAAAAGTGTCTTTATCAGGCTAATTTCAAATATAATAAGAGCAAATGGTTATATGGTCTTAAACAGAGGCTGCTGTAGTCACAGAATGGGATGCCCTAAAAACCAGCAGTAAGTACACCTGGCAGGGTCCAAAAGTACTATGCCCAGCAAAAGTGTCTTTATCAGGCTAATTTCAAATATAATAAGAGCAAATGGTTATATGGTCTTAAACAGAGGCTGCTGTAGTCACAGAATGGGATGCCCTAAAAACCAGCAGTAAGTACACCTGGCAGGGTCCAGAAGTACTATGGCCAGCAAAAGTGTCTTTATCAGGCTAATTTCAAATATAATAAGAGCAAATGGTTATATGGTCTTAAACAGAGGCTGCTGTAGTCACAGAATGGGATGCCCTAAAAACCAGCAGTAAGTACACCTGGCAGGGTCCAGAAGTACTATGCCCAGCAAAAGTGTCTTTATCAGGCTAATTTCAAATATAATAAGAGCAAATGGTTATATGGTCTTAAACAGAGGCTGCTGTAGTCACAGAATGGGATGCCCTAAAAACCAGCAGTAAGTACACCTGGCAGGGTCCAGAAGTACTATGGCCAGCAAAAGTGTCTTTATCAGGCTAATTTCAATTATAATAAGAGCAAATGGTTATATGGTCTTAAACAGAGGCTGCTGTAGTCACAGAATGGGATGCCCTAAAAACCAGCAGTAAGTACACCTGGCAGGGTCCAGAAGTACTATGCCCAGCAAAAGTGTCTTTATCAGGCTAATTTCAAATATAATAAGAGCAAATGGTTATATGGTCTTAAACAGAGGCTGCTGTAGTCACAGAATGGGATGCCCTAAAAACCAGCAGTAAGTACACCTGGCAGGGTCCAGAAGTACTATGGCCAGCAAAAGTGTCTTTATCAGGCTAATTTCAATTATAATAAGAGCAAATGGTTATATGGTCTTAAACAGAGGCTGCTGTAGTCACAGAATGGGATGCCTCACAGCAGACTTAAGATCAGTTCAGTATATATGCACAGTTAGTTAGTATAAGCAGCCTGAAAACGCTAACAAAGCCTGTCAGGCTGGATGAAAAAAAAAAAAAAAACTCCCTGTGACAGGCTGACAGCCTCTGATTTTTCTACCTTTCCCTGTTTTTCGCTGACTTTCTGTCTGTCTCCTGTCTGTCTCCTGCCTGTTTCCAGCCTGTCCCTGTCTGTCCCTGCCTGTCTAACTGCCTCTCTCCCTCAGCTACACAACGTTCTGTCTCTCACGAATGCAATAGAGAAATGAGGCAGGAAAGCAAGATGGCCGGCCTTAAATAGCGCTGTGACGTCACCGGGCTTGCTGGCTGCTGATAGGCTGCATGTGACTGTCCCAGCTTGCACTGGCGCGGGGTTGATGTGTGGACATGTCCCGTCCGCCATCTTAGAATGCCTGTAATGTAAATGAATGGATGTTAAAGGAAAACTTCGAGCGATCGAATCGCGGGGAAATTCGGATTCGATCCGAATCAAATTTTTCCTGAAATTCGGATCGAATCCGGGTTCGTCCGGATCGATTCGCTCATCCCTAATCACCATGACCATATTCACAATACACACATGGTCCCAAACTTATTGTATTTCTGTGTCGAAAAATCCTCTGATGACAGGACCACCTATACATGTAATCTCCTCATATATACACAACCCCCTAACATGAGGCGGGAGGGGGGTAGGGTAGAATGGGGGAGTAACCATGGGAAAGGGGAGACCCTTTCTCTGCTTAATTCATTTCACCTCACCTCTTCCTCCCACCTCTGCTCACCTTTGCATATACATAAAGGCATTCGCAGCTTACATTTTTTTGCGTCCTCTTGAAGTGGAACAAAACAAAAAATGTGGTCAATATACCAAAAAGGTTTTGCACCCAAAAAGAGGAAACAAAAAAGACAAAAAGAAAAACAATACATCAGAGTGTGATTAAATAGAACGTATGAATTCTGATATTATGACCAGCGCCATCTCCTCATGTTGAACAGTCACCCCAGCTTTGTCAGTAACAGTCACCACCCTCCATTGCAGTAAATGAAACAAATTAAGTGATTATGTCTATGTCACAGACAAAGAGAAACAGATTGAGATAACCCACCTGACAGAATGTTGAGAGATGGCTCTCCAATGACAGGAGTGTCACTGATGGGGGAGGCAGTGCTGCGCCACCAACATAGTAAAGAATGGCAGAGGTGGGGGAGGGTGACCCGAAGGTAAGGAGAAAAAAAACACCCCACTAATCGCTAATGCTGTCCTCCAACCTCCAGCAGATAGTGCTGTCTGAAGCATTTGCCTTAATTACTAGTGTGGCACTGGCTAACACTGGCAGTTCAAGGTAGCACTGTAGAAAAAGAGATTTCGCCCCATTTTGGGAAAAAGGTTTTGGGCAGCTTACATCTGTTAATTTGGTGCTTTTATAATAATATCCTGAAGCACCTAAATGATCAAAGGTTTGACATCAACAAACAACTAAGGTAAGGTCAGCACTGTACCTTTTTAACATACATTTTCTTTGATCTAACTGAGCCGCCTGTATGTCTCTACCACATTTCTACATTCAGTCCCCTCCCCTCATAGGAATGATCATCACTAAGAATGTTATGTCTGCTTAATGAGGAACAGATGTTCTTAAGGTATAAGTTAAACTTTCTATATATGCAGTATATGTTTGAAATGTCCAATAGAAGTATGACATGTGTCCAGGCATCCAATCAGCATGGCCATTTAAGTTCCTTTGTCAAAACCTGTATTTATGCAAGCTGCAAAGGGGGCATTTCGGGTGTTGGCTATTGAAGTAAGCAAGCCCCTGGTCGACCAAATAAATAAGGCTGCATCTGAGTGCGTTCTATTCTATTTCACTGACATAGGGGATTTTTTCATTCCATTTGATTTTTTCATTTGTAGAGGCAATGATGGAGAAACTCTTTACACACCATATTCGCCGGGGGAGCCATGCAGTGGTTGTAAAGACTGTGATCCTGATACTAAGCTTTGCAGTAAGTACTGATTGTTTCCCTTCCAAAAAATCATAAAATATCAGTAATCCACTGAAACACGTATAATATTTAAGCCAAAAAGTTCAACGTTGGTCTCATCTGACCAGAGCACCTTCTTGTACATGCTTACTGTGTCCCCAACATAGCTTGAGGCAAACTGCAAATGGGCCTTTTTTTTAAGTTGCTTTCAAAAACCGTTTTTTTCTTTAATACTCCTCCATAAAGTCAAGATTTGTGGAATACACAACTGGTATCATCCTATGGACCAATTCTCCAGCCTAAGCTGTTGATCTCTGCAGCTCCTCCAGAGGGAACCTGAGTCTCTTAACTGCTTCTCTAATTAGTGCTCTCCTTGCCTAGGCTGTCAGTTTAGGTGGACGACCATGTTTTGAAAGGTTTGCAGTGGTGAATGTGGAAATAAGAAAAACAAGATGGGAATCTGGAAAAGCGAGAAAAAAGCTGAAACATATCCGACTGGCTGGGCACAGGGGCACGCGCACAGCCTAAAGAAGGCCAACCTTGTTTATATCTGCGAAGAAGGGGTGAATACTGCGGCACCCCTGAGGGGTTTCACACAGCGGGCATCCTGATCTGGGATGCACGGGGGAAGACCAGTTGACGGCCCTGGAATCTTTTGTACTGCTTTAAAGTGAGGAGCAGGGTTTTGGTAATAATCACAAATAAAGTGATGGGGAGGCTGATTCATCATTAGCGGCAGGTAGCGACAGATGAGCGTCTGTAGCAGGCATTTTCAGAGCGCCCGCTAGTAGTCGCAGTGCTCAGCCGTGAGTCGCTAGTTTATAGCGACTCAGTCGCTGTTCAGTAATGTTGAATACATTGTGAGGAGTCGCTATTTGACCAGTACAGCGCTGTATGGGAGCGCATGTTAGCGACTGCTCATAGCGACCGACTCACACCATATTCAGCAAAAAAACAGCCTCACAAATCTCTGGCGCTGAAAAATAGTTGTTTGAAGCCCAGAGCGGAGGAGGCGGTGTGTTTAAAGTCTGGTTTCAAGCATCAATCAACTAGTAACAAAGCAAAAACATATGGAATTACATTGTAACAACATTGTAACATGAACACTTTAACGCCAGACCTGTTATGTCATTTCTGAGGAAAAATATAAAAAAATGAAAAAATTTTGAAAAAAATGCTATTTCAATGCCAGAAGAGGTCAAAGAATTATTTGTGTTTTTTTAAAAAAAAAAATAATAAAAACCCCGTTTAAAGAGAAGAAAAGGATCGTCCATTGAAATGTATGGGAGAGCGACAGGTAGCAAGAGGTCATGCCTGGCGCTGTGCAAGGCTGAACGCTGGCGCTGTTCGCTGAGGCTGTGAAAATGATGAATCAGACGCTACATGGCGCTATCCCAGTCGCTAAACAGATTCTGCTTGATAAATGTGTAATTGCGTGCCGTGTCCGGCGTTGACCAGTCGCTATCTGTCGCTTCCTTTCATTAACCAGGCGCTACCTGACACTATCCTTTGTTAAATATCCCCTCAGTCTATAACACAGGTTGAATTAACATTTCCCCTGTTGTGTAACTATAAAAAGGATTTTAAATTGGCTTTACTCTATCTAGAAGGAATTAAGATAAAAAAACATTGACAAAACACTTGACAAAATCATCCTATATTGGAATTATATAGCATTTGACCACTTAAACATTAAAGCAGCAAGGTTGTGGTAAAGGAAAATAGTTACAGATGGTGATCTAATATATTTTTGATTATAAAAATTAATTGATAGCAAGGGGTGGTTATTCTGTACATCTTGTGCAATAATGAAAAAAAAATTAAATACCACAACCACATGAAGTGCATAATATGGCACTTCAAAAAATGACAAATGAAAATAAACTGATACATAGAAATACAACGTAAAATATTAAATAATGTAGAAAGAAACATATAGAACACAAAATAAAGCAATAAATATGTGTAAACTACAGCTACAAAAAATGAAGATCGTCCTAAAAAAATTATAGTCCTCACTTGTAAAATGCCCCATGACATGTGCAGGTGGTATTTTGTAGGACAAATTAGAACAATTATTTTTAATAGCACTTTTTGTGCTAAATTCAAATATTCACCAAGATGCAGGCTGCAATTTGCACCCAGAGTTGAACTTGAACCTCTGAATGTACCAACATTTGTATTGCTTTTATATTTTTAGTATTTTATTATTGTTTATATTTGTTTTTGAAAATAAACTTGAACTAAAAAAGGTAAAAAAAGAGAGAAAGATGCAGGGAATGTAAAAATGAGAGAGATGGAAGATATGTGGAAAAAAGGAAGCAAAGGAATTATGGAAGGGAGTGAACGATAGAGGCAATGTGAAAGAGACAATGATGGAGGAAAGGTAGAAAGGGAAGAATGATGGAGCGAATGTGGAAGAGGAAAAATGATCACAGGAGTGTGAAAAATAAAGACAGAAGTATGGAATGTGAAAAAGAGAAAGATGGAAAGGTAATGTAGAAAGAAGGGAAATAAAGGAAAAATAAACAGAAGTGAGCAATGGAGGGAATGCGAAAAAGAGAATGATGGAGGGAATATGAAAAAGTGACAATGATAGAGGAAAGGGGAGAATTATGGAGAATTTGCATACAAAAATTGGAAGGAAATATGGAAGGGAGTAAATGTAAAAAAAAATAATAACAGAGGAAATGCGAAAAATAGAGACAAGAATGATGTATGGAATGTGGAGAGGTGACATTCATGGAGAGAATGTAAAAAAGAGAGAAAGATGGAGGGAATATGAAAAAATTTAGATTGATGGAGATAGTGTGAAAAGAGAGAGAAAGGTGAAGGTAATGTGAAAGAGGGAGAATGATAAAAAAAAAATGTTTAGAGAACAATGTATGGAATGTCTAAAAGCAAAAAAGAGATCAATGGGGAGGGGATAGATGAGAGGTGAGATAGAGGTAGATAGAGGTGCCCCAGGATGATGGGGCACTGTGTGGGTGATCCATCTGCACACCCCAAGGGCCAGCCCTGGATATCTGTATATTTTATTATTTTTCATGGATATGTCATGATACACAGGATGTTGTCCAATATGGTGTACATATTTTAATTTAGTTTCTCTCTCTGCAGATGACAGCTGTCCCTACCGTGAATCGCATTGTGACTGTGAAAAGGCGCTTGTAGGGAACCTTTGTGCCACTGATTGGGTTAATGCAAATTGCTCAGTAACCTGTAGATGTGATAAAGGTACATATGTGCCCCTGAAATGTGGTAAAGTCTGAATATAGTAAATGAAAATAAAAATGAATCAGAGTAGTATGCATACAAATGAAAGCTCATAGAGTATGTTGAAACATACTGAACTAAAATAAAATCAACACAAAGATTGAGTCATTTGGTATCTGATGTTTGCGTTGTAGTTGTAAAAGTGTATCTAGGGTTTGGCAGGCAAAGGAAGTGCCCTTGACATGCACGGAAATGGAGGAACCATTGGAGCTGTTAGTAACTGCTCATTGGGGATCTCCTATTGTGTGCTATACCTTGGATACCCCTGTGTAGTTACTGTGTGCAGGATCTATGTTGTGAACAGTGTGTATACAGTTTGAGGGGTGGATTGGCTATAGAGGTGGGCTGCACTGCTTTGGGGCTGGCTGGACTGGGCCTAGCTCTGAAAACAAATTGCGTCTGACCCACAATTTACTTATTTCATTTCTAACTTCCCTCCCTGCCTCTTAAGCCCCCCCCCCCCCAATCCCACTCTACATCCCAGCCAATGCACCCCATCAAATGTTCTGCCTTGCTATGCTATAGAATGAGCATCATAGTTCTGGGGTTATAGTTCAAAAATGGATGCGGAAACTTGTACTCGGCACGCGATTTATGGTACTATGCACAAGAAAGGTGTCCATGCACATCACATCTAATAGCATGCGCAAAGTGCGAGGGCACAAGTTTACGACACATTTGCAAACTTGCACATTGCGCATTAAATTCAACTCTTTTTAGCCATAAAAGGCCCAGCTCCATGTGCATTTTGCTGGTTAAGCCATTCACTAGTCCCCATGACCCCTATGTTTCTTCCCTGTCTTTCTCTTTAATTTTACTTCAGACTACTAGAGTAATTCAGTCACAAATGGGTTAACATCTTGGCCGAAGGGCGTGGACTGCAAGAACAAAGGCGTGGCTCCTCCTCCCGGGCCTATATCCTTCCGTCTGCCTTCCTCCAATTCAGTTTCTTTCTTGCAGCTGGAAATGGACTGCAAGGGTGTATCTGAAATCCTCTCCCATTTATTTTTTTTATTTTTACGTATTATGCTTTGGAAATGGGGGTAATGGAAACCCTCTCTGTTCTTAGCCCCTTATGCTCCTCTAAACTGGATGGACCCACAATGCCTCCACAGCTAGCTGAATTCGGATCAGCATGGTAAGGGTAAGCGCCAGGGTCTTGGGGTGCTCTGGGGTGTCACTTTTGTTTTGTAAAAAGAGCTGACACTGAAAATTCCGCCACAGGAAAAAGCAGCCACAGGTTTTTGCCTGGTGAGCCTGATTGGGGGGAACCAGGGGAATTATTTTCCCTATTTTATTGCTCTTTTCCATGTGTTAATTCTGTATTTTACTGGTTGCAAAATTCAAAATTTGCGCGCCTTTAAGGGGGCGGAGCTAAGGCGGCAGCGAGGAAGGATCGATTTCTCGGCCGACATCGCTGGAAGAATTTCGGCTTAGCGAAGTAGCTAGCTCCTCTGGGGCACAGCGCTCTTTTCTCAGCTGCCTCCCCTGGAACATTTTCGGCTTAGCGAAGTGCCGCACCGCCACCGGATCTTCTCCGTTGCCTGGGCGGGTGGGCGGCCAACGCTTCACTGGCCGGGCGCTCGGTTTGCTGGCCGGCAGGGAGCTGCTACCGAGCTGCCACATGGCCACCCTCATGCGGATCTAAACCATTAGGTAGGTTAATTTGATTGTATTTTTTTATGATAATTGTGTTTATTAATATTATGTTTATTAATAATAGTATAGTTTAAAATAATATAGAATAAATACTATTGTTTAACCTATATTTTTAATAATATATAATAATTAATATTGTTTTCATTTATATTTTTCTTTTTTGTGGGAAAGGGCAGGTAATATATACCCTATCTTTCGGCATATAAGACGCACCTGCACATTACACGCACCTAGAATTTGAAGGGGGAAAATAAGAAAAAAAATATTTTAAACCAAAAACACACCATTACAGACAGTGTGCCATTCCCCCTATTCCATTTCTCATGGGCAGTGTGGCATTCCCCCCTCCTATTCCCACAGGCAGTGTGGCATGCCTGAATTCCATAGGCAGTATGGCATTCCCCACTCTCATTCCCCATATAAGCAGTGTGGCATTCCCCCCTCCCATCCCCCATATAGGCAGTGTGGCATTCCCCCCCCCATTCCCCATATAGGCAGTGTGGCATTCCCCCTCCTATTCCCATAGGCCGTTTTGGATACCCCAATTGCATAGGCAGTGTTGCATTCCCCCCTTTCATTCCCCATATAGGAAGTGTGGCATCCCCACCATCCCATTCCCCATATAGGCAGTGTGGCATTTCCCCCCATTCCCCATATAGGCAATGTGGCATCCCCCCATGCCATTTCCCATATAGGCAGTGTGGCCCCCCATTCCCATAGGCAGTGTAGCATTCCCCCTTCTCCCCATTATCATAGGTAGTGTGGCATTCCCCCTCCCCCCATTATCATAGGCAATGTGGCATTCCCCCTCCCCCTATTATCATAGGCAGTGTGGCATTCCCACTCTCCCCATTATCAAAGGTAGTGTGGCATTCCCCATATAGGCAGTGTGGCATTCCCCCCTCCCCCCATTATCATAAGCAGTGTGGCATTCTCCCTACCCCATTATCATAGGCAGTGTGGCATTCCCCCTACCCCCATTATCTTAGGCAGTGTGGCATTCTCCCCCCCCATTATCATAGGCAGTGTGGCATTCCCCCTCCCCCCATTATCATAGGCAGTGTGGCATCCCCCCCAGAAGTAAAAAGAAAAAAAAACTCACCACTCTGCTGACAGCCAGGGGACACAACGCTCCGCTGAATGGCCGGCTCCGTGAATCGGGTGGGTGTGGCCTGCACCGCGTCGGTGCAGGCTACACCCACCCACTCCATGGGCCGGCTAGTAAGAAGCAGCAGCGGGCTCTGACCCCGTCCTCCCTGCTTCTATCACTGTCTTTTCTGGCAGCAACAGCAGCGGCAGGGACAGAGACAGCGCCCGCCGCTCCTCCATCTGCTGCCTCTTCGTGGACACGGGCAAACACCCAGGTCAGGGCAGAGGGTGGGTGTGGCCTGCACCGAGTTGGTGCAAGAAGAGGCAGCTGATGCAGGAGCAGTGGACGCTGTCTCTGTCCCTGCCCCTGCTGTCGGTGCCGGAAAAGACAGCGATAGCAATGGCGGGGCGGGAACAGAGCCCGCCGCTCCTCTGTCTTCTTCTGGCCTCCCGCAGTGTGGCAGGCAACGCGGGGGCGCCGGTAATGGGTGAGTTTACTTTTTTCTTAATTTTTTTTTATTTTTACATTTGCCCGATAAGGTGCACAGACATCCCCCCCCCCCCCCCACACACACACACACACTTACACACTTTTGGGGAAAAAATAATACCGAGAACTGTTATATACTTGGTTTCAGATTCCCTGAGACGTAGACTAGTATTATTTCACCAAGATGGAGGCATTTGGGGTAAACGGATGTGATCCTTAGGCGATAGATTTATCCCATGTCCAGTTTGCATGCAGGGGGCACTGGACGACGATAGCACAGTGTGCAGAGATTCTCCCCCCCTGAAAGGGTTCTGACCCATGTCCCCGTTGCCCTCTGAGCCTTAAAACCACCTTAGCAGCCTTCAAGCGGGCCTAAACCTTTAGTGAGTCATATTAGCTACTGAGTTTTGAAGAGTTTTGAAGGGGATATTGTGGCTACCATAGTCTCCCTCTGAGTCTTCAAACTGTCGGCAGCCCTCAAGTGGTCCTAAACTTTTAGAGAGTCATTACGAAATTTCGGCTAGTAAAAAGGTTTTAAAGGAAAAACATTTTTTCCTCTGAGTTGAAGAGGGTATTGTGGCTGCCATAGTTCTCGCAGGAACATTTATCCATTGGGGAGGATTCATCCAGTAGGGACTTGGAGTCCTCTACACAATGGGGCGCTCATTTAAGGATGGATGGTTTTCCTCCATTCTGGTGCATACGCATTATTCTAATCTGATTAATAAGGAATGGCAGGAGTCAGATAGTCTTCCACCCATTCCTAAAGTACTAGATACTATGTATCCCTTTCTTCCAGATCAGATTGAATTATGGTCTCACCCTCCTGTGGTGGACTCTCTGGTGCCAGGTCTTTTTAGGACTTTGGTTATGCCATCCTCTGATAGTGCTTCTCCAAAGGATCCAGCGGATGAATCAGGTGGCACATCATGCTTATTCTATTATGGGGTCGACCCTGCGGTCGGCTTGTGCTACATCCATAGCATCTTTGGTGAGCATTAGGTTGTTAAAACAACTAGACTCTAAGACTCTTTCGGGTCGTTCTCGGAAATCATGCTCCCAGTTGATCAAAACCAGTTTGGATATGTGACCTTGGCTATGGAGGATTTGATCAGGTTAAGTGCTAGAGGCCTAGCTCTGGTGGTAGCCTTAAGGCGTGCTTTAAGGCTTAAACAATGGCCATCTGACACAGTCTTTAAAAAGAATCTGATGGGACTTCCCTTTAAGGTAGGGCATCTGTCTGGGGAGTGCTTGGTTGACATGGTAAAGGAGGCTACTGGTGGTAAATCTTCTAATCTGCCACAGAAGCCGAAGTCTAATCCTCCGGGTTTCGGCTAGAGGTTCTGCCTCTTGGGGATACCAAAGAGATTTTTGAAATAAGACAAAGTCCCAAATTAAGGCAACAGGTGTCTGGCGAAATAAAGCCAAACCCCTTCAAAGCCTGCTCAGGCATGAAGGGGTGCATTTTGTTCATATTTGGAGGCTTCATGTAACAGATCTCTGGATACAGGAAGTTGTATCCTCAGGTTACAAGACTGAATTCGGAGCTAGACCTCCTGGAATATTCTCTTGGTGAGGAGTATCCCGAAATCCCATCATGTCAGGGGGAAGGATAAACAGACTGTCTGATAGACATTGGATATCTGACTATCCAGTCAAATTCTTCTAAACTCGGATATCATACCTTCAAGAGTTATTTCTTTTCTGGGAATGTCTTTAGACACGTCTCAGGCAAAAGTTTTCTTCCAGAACAAAAGAGACTTTTACTCCAGGCCAGGGTAAAGGGTCTCTTGTCTTGCCCTCACCCGGCGATTCATCATGGAATGTGTCTTTTGGGCCTGATGGTATATTGCTTGAGGCAGTACCTTTTGCACAGTTTCACACAAGACAAGATGGAATTGTTCACAATCTGGGTTTGAGACCCCCAGACTCTGGATCACTCTTTTTGCATGACATTCAAAAAGGCAGGCTCTAGCCTGGTGGCTAAGTCCTCAGCCTCTTCAGATTGGCAAATCCTTCCTACCAGTACAGTGGAAGATTATCACACCAAAGCCAATCTAAAAAATGATCCAGGGACAGTGGGGTCTGAAGGAGAGCAGATTCCCCATACATTTCCTGGAACTGAGAGTGATTCTATAGTGTCTTAGACATTGGACATCCCATCTGAGGGGGCATTCTGATTCAAACAGACAATCGGATGGCGGTGGCATATAACAACCACTATGGGGGCACCAGAAGCAGTAAAGCCCTCATGGAAGTGTGTCGGTTTTACTTTGGGCTGAGAAACAGGTTCCATGCATCTCGGCTGTACACATACCTGGAGTGGCAACTTGCAGGCCGATCATCTCAGCAGGGCAGTCCGGCATCAGGGGGAATGATCTCTCAGTCAGAGGGTCTTTCAATTCTAAAGCATGCACTGAGGGGATCCCAGACGTAGATCTCTTTGCATCACAGCACAATCAGAAGGTCTGAAGTTTGTGTCCCAGTCCAGGGATTCTCTAGCAGTAGCAACAGATGCACTGACTCTTCAGTGCTCAGCATTCAAGCTTCTTTATGCATTCCCTCCGATTCCACTCCTGGGTCGAGTACTAAAGGGAGTCCCAACCATTCTGGTGGCTTCCTCGGTGACCAAGAAGAAGCTTAGGGCCTTATTCATGAAGAGATAGCATCAGGTAGTGCCTTGTAAATGACAGGTAGTGGCAGGTGAACGCTAGGGATGAGCGAATCGACGAACCCGGATTCGAACCCAGATCCGAACCCGGATTTGTTCCGAATTTCATGAAAAATTCGATTCTGAAAGAATCCGAATTTCCTGACGATTCCATCGATCGAAGCTTTCCTTTAAACTCAATGACAGGCATTCTAAGATAGTGGACGGACATGTTCAGACATGTCCCCAGGGGCAAGTGACGATGGGACAGTCACATGCAGCCTATCAGCAGCCAGGAAGCCCGGTGACGTCACCGTGCTATATAAAGCGGCGGCCATTTTCCTTTTGCGCAGTTGAGACTTGCATTGCAGACAGAATGGAGCTAGATGCAGACACGGACAGACAGTTAGTCATAGTTAGGTGAGAGTTAGCGATAGCTAGAGACAGTTACAGATAGGTAAAGAGAGAGACAGATAGTTAGGGAGATTTAGAGTGGTAGACAGAGCTAGGGAAAGATAGGTTTAAATCCGGAGCAATCCAGCAGCATACAAGTCACAGTGACAGGGTTCCTAGTGCTGCCTATGATTCATATTTCATAATAACTGGGTTACTGTTAATATATTTGGTTTGGTTTAAATACAGATGCACACTGTGCATGCAATGCACATGCTATTTAACCCTATCTGCTATTTAGCTATGAACGCTAATTTAACCCTATCTGTCAAACAAAAGCATTTCTCATAATTGGATTAGTGTTAATATTTTCTGTTCAGCTTAAAATACATTAGGCCACACTGGCATCCCAAGGCGCATGCTATTTAACCCTATCTGTTAAACAAAAGCATTTCTCATAATTGGATTAGTGTTAATATTTTCTGTTCAGCTTAAAATACACTAGGCCACACTGGCATCCCAAGGCACATGCAATTTAACCCTATCTGTTAAACAAAAGCATTTCTCATAATTGGATTAGTGTTAATATTTTCTGTTCAGCTTAAAATACATTAGGCCACACTGGCATCCCAAGGCACATGCTATTTAACCCTATCTGTTAAACAAAAGCATTTCTCATAATTGGATTAGTGTTAATATTTTCTGTTCAGCTTAAAATACACTAGGCCACACTGGCATCCCAAGGCACATGCTATTTAACCCTATCTGTTAAACAAAAGCATTTCTCATAATTGTATTAGTGTTAATATTTTCTGTTCAGCTTAAAATACACTAGGCCACACTGGCATCCCAAGGCACATGCTATTTAACCCTATCTGTTAAACAAAAGCATTTCTCATAATTGTATTAGTGTTAATATTTTTTGTTCAGCTTAAAATACATTAGGCCACACTGGCATCCCAAGGCACATGCTATTTAACCCTATCTGTTAAACAAAAGCATTTCTCATAATTGAATTAGTGTTAATATTTTCTGTTCAGCTTAAAATACACTAGGCCACACTGGCATCCCAAGGCACATGCAATTTAACCCTATCTGTTAAACAAAAGCATTTCTCATAATTGGATTAGTGTTAATATTTTCTGTTCAGCTTAAAATACATTAGGCCACACTGGCATCCCAAGGCACATGCTATTTAACCCTATCTGTTAAACAAAAGCATTTCTCATAATTGTATTAGTGTTAATATTTTCTGTTCAGCTTAAAATACACTAGGCCACACTGGCATCCCAAGGCACATGCTATTTAACCCTATCTGTTAAACAAAAGCATTTCTCATAATTGTATTAGTGTTAATATTTTCTGTTCAGCTTAAAATACACTAGGCCACACTGGCATCCCAAGGCACATGCTATTTAACCCTATCTGTTAAACAAAAGCATTTCTCATAATTGGATTAGTGTTAATATTTTTTGTTCAGCTTAAAATACATTAGGCCACACTGGCATCCCAAGGCACATGCTATTTTACCCTATCTGTTAAACAAAAGCATTTCTCATAATTGGATTAGTGTTAATATTTTCTGTTCAGCTTAAACTACATTAGACCACACTGGCATCCCAAGGCACATGCTATTTAACCCTATCTGTTAAACAAAAGCATTTCTCATAATTGGATTAGTGTTAATATTTTCTGCTCAGCTTAAAATACACTAGGCCACACTGGCATCCCAAGGCACATGCTATTTAACCCTATCTGTTAAACAAAAGCATTTCTCATATTTGGATTAGTGTTAATAGTTTCTGTTCAGCTTAAAATACACCAGGTCACATGGCCATCCCAAGGCACATGCTATTTTAACCCTATCTGTTATACAACATAAGCGTTGATCAGCATCAGCTTCATTATGCTACTTCAGTTTGCACTTCCTTTTTGACTGCTTTCAAGAAACCAGGCCGCAGGGCACCCCAAAGCTGCACCTTGCACCCTATCTGTTTTACAACATAAGCGTTGATAAGCATCAGCTGCTTTATTAAGCTACTTTAGTTTGCACTTGTTTTTGACTGCTTTCAATAAACCAGGCCGCAGGGCACCCCAAAGCTGCACCTTGCACCCTATCTGTTTATACTACATAAGCAAATACATAAAAATGTCAGGCAGACAAGTGCCAGGATGTTCAAAGAGGAGTGGCAGAGGCAAGATTCAGCAGGCAGAGGTCGCAGCAGACTAGGGGCGAGTGGCGGCAGGAGTCACGGTGAGAGACCTGATCTGCCAGTATCTGCTAGCGGTCGTGTCTCCACCAGTAACGCATCTGCCGTGGTAGATTGGTTAACGTGCTCATCAACATCATCACAAGTTACGTCTGAGACCCCCAGCCTAGGGTCAGTAGGTTCCTCTGACACAACCCTGAGTTGGCATGCCCCGAGGGCAGTCCCTGTCCTCCCATTGCCTCTGTCCTACGCTGTTCCCTCCCCCAACAACGTATCCTATGCTTTGGGATCAGCTCCACTCTTTAGTGAGGAGGACGATCAGATAGAGGACAGTCAGCAGCTACTGCCCAGCCATGAAATGGAGGTGGCTTCTTTAGCTCGGCAGACAAATAGTGATGTGGATAGTGTCGTGGGTGTTGCGAGCTTTCCAGCTTCTGCGCCAGACACTGTTGAGGAAACCGAGAACATCAGTGACGTACAGCCACAACTCGGTGATGATAATAATGAAGCCGATCGCACTTGGGAGCCGGGTGATGAAGGGGCTTCATCGTCATCATCAGGAGAAGAGGGGCGCAGGTTGCTCCGGAGTCAGTAGCTCAGGCAGCAAGGTGTTAGCAGCATGGTTGGCAGTCACCATGGGGGCACAATTGTAAAGCCTGGAGCCAAACGGGGCCAGGGCCGGGGTAGAGCACCTGCTGCGCAGCAGGCTACCTTATCGGGAGGTAGTGGAGCAGGGGTTCCTGGAGTTGGCGGCAATAGCAGCGAATCAGTGAGGCCTGTTGGTGGGAAAAGTAGCTACTTGGCAGTGTGGCCGTTTTTCTTGAAGCATTCGCAGGAGGGTAACATGGCCACATGCAAGATATGTAGGCAGAAGGTGAAGCGTGGCCAGGGCCCAAATGTTGGCACCACGCTCCCAATTTCTGCCAGCCAAGGATCCAGCACCTCAGCCTAAGGCAGCTGTGCGTCATACCCATCCTCTGTCGCTCCTGCTCCTCCTCTTCCTCCAAGTCATGCATCCTGCCAGCAATCCATCAGCGAAGCCATGTCCAAGAGACAGCAGCTTCTGCGCCCACTCATCCTACGGCGCAGAAGCTGAATGTGCTCCTGTCCAAGTTGCTGGTGCTGCAGTCACTCCCATTTCAGGTGGTGGACTCTGCACCTTTCAGAGAACTGATGGCTTGTGCCGAGCCGAGGTGGAGAGTCCCTAGCCGTCATTTCTTTGCCAAGAAGGCAGTACCAGCGCTGCACACTTTTGTTGAACAGAAGGTGGGTCAGTCCTTGAGCCTGTCGGTGTGTAGCAAAGTGCATGGCAGCGCCGACATCTGGAGCTGTAACTATGGTCAGGGACAGTACATGTTGTTTACGGCCCACTGGGGTAAAGTGGTCCCTTTGCAGCAGCAGCAGCAACTTGGACAGGTCACGCCGCTTCGGCCTCCGCTCTCCCTGCCCCTTGGGCCTGTGACAACGTGCGACAGGATTACGGGATGAACGACGTGATTCCACTGCTTCATGTACTACAGCACATGTTGGAAACCATGGCTGGTCAGGGCACTGGAGACATGGCGTCTACATATTACGGCCATATGAACCCCGTTGGAGCTGAACTGGAGGAGGAGGAGGAGTGGCACAGTGAAGCACAGTTTAGGCCTGGCAAAATGGCTGGTTTATCTAGTCAGCGGACAGGAGAGGAGGAGCAGGAGCAGCCAGAGGAGCTAGAGGGTTTTGAGGAAGGCAAGACAGAGGACCCGGACACACCGTGGCAGTATGCAGTGGAGATGGAGACAGGTAGTCCCTCCAAGTCACTTGCGCAAATGGCAGGAAGCATGCTCACGTACTTGCGTAGTGACCCCAGAATTGTTTCCATTTTGTCGGCGGGATGACTTCTGGCTGTCCACCTTATTGGACCCTCGCCTCCGGCACAAAATGGGGGCATTTTTTAACCCTTTAACTGCCAGCCTTCCAGGAGAAGTTGTCACCCTCCGTTGCCAGCCTATTTTCCGCTATTTTCCGCTACACATGTTCGACAGTGATTTTTGACGGGATTTCCCTATAAAATCATATATTGTTTTTTTCAACAGAGTCTGGGCTAAAACGGGGAATATCTTGTTTTTAAGTTTATCAGTGTTTTTCTAATATTTTTGTGGAAAATAAGGTAAAAAAAATTTAAAAAATTACATTTTGTAGCGTTTTTTCTTAATAAAAATTACAAATGTACCAAAAAAGTCATATTGTGTGTAAAATCCCCATTCCTGCCAATTCCAACAGCATTACATATGTAGTGCTCAACACCCTTTCCTGACCAAGAGACACCACAAACTTCATAGAGCACTTGAGGAGGTTTTCAAAGAAAATACAATTATTTTGCGCTCATTGCAGTTTCTTAACATAAACACCACCTTACATTTAAAATACCCCCCCAAAACCATATATACACTTAAAGTACACACCTCAAACTATCTAGGCATATCAAGCTTGAGGTTGTGGCTACATATCTCCAGGTGGAGTCAATCAAAGAATTCCGTCTTTTTTCCAAGGTTTTTTGAAAAAATAATAAAAAACAGAATTAAAGCCAAATGTTTCCTTAAAAAAAATATACTAACAAGAAAAAACATACCCAATGTGAAACGGCAAGGTCCCCTGAACAGAACAATACCCAACATGCATTGCTAACTCCAAGCGTAGGGTTGCCATTCACCCTAAAGGAAAGCATATGCATTTTGGGCATTCACTTGAAAATTCCTACTCTGCAGACAAAGCGCGCACCTTGTGCTTTTTCAACCAAAACAGCCCTTTGCAAATGAAATAGCCCCAACAAACCATATATCCACAGAAAGTACACACCTTAAGCGTTTAAGGCGTACCAGGCTTGTTGTTGTGGCAGGAGCTTTCTGGACGCAATCCTTCAAGGAATTCACTGGTGCCACTGCATTTCCCTACAAAAATTGAAAATATGCACAATAAAAACCACATTTTCCTAAAGAAAATATATGCTAACAAGGAAAAACATACCTAATGTGAAACAGCAACGTCCCCTGAACAGAACAATACCCAACATGCATTGCTAACTCCAAGCGTAGGGTTACCATTCACCCTAAAGGAAAGCATATGCATATTGGGCATTTCACTTGAAAACTCCTACTCTGCAGACAAAGAGCGCACCTTGTGCTTTTTCAACCAAAACAGCCCTTTGAAAATGAAATAACCCCCACAAACCATATATCCATAGAAAGTACACACCTCAAGCGTTCTGGACGTACCAGGCTTGTTGTCGTGGCAGGAGATTTCTGGATGCAATCCTTTGAGGAATTCACTGGTGCCCTAAAAAAATCGTATAAATTCATAATCAAAGCCACATTTTCCTATAAAAAAAATACACTAACCACAAAAAACATGCCCAATGTGAAACAGCAAGGTCCCCTGAACAGAACAATACCCAACATGCATTGCTAACTCCAAGGGTAGGGTTGCCATTCACCCTAAAGGAAAGCATATGCATATTGGGCATTTAACTTGAAAATTCCTACTCTGCAGACAAAGCGCGCACCTTGTGCTTTTTCAACCAAAACAGCCCTTTGAAAATTAAATAACCCCCACAAACCATATATCCACAGAAAGTACACACCTCAAGCGTTCCAGGCGTACCAGGCTTGTTGTCATGGCAGGAGCTTTCTGGACGCAATCCTTTGAGGAATTCACTGGTGCCCTAAAAAAATCGTAAAAATTCATAATCAAAACCACATTTTCCTTAAAAAAAATACACTAACCGCAAAAAACATGCCCAATGTGAATCGGCAAGGTCCCCTGAACAGAACAATACCCAACATGCATTGCTAACTCCAAGCGTAGGGTTACCATTCACCCTAAAGGAAAGCATATGCATATTGGGCATTTCACTTGAAAATTCCTACTCTGCAGACAAAGCGCGCACCTTGTGCTTTTTCAACCAAAACAGCCCTTTTCAAATTAAATAACCCCCACAAACCATATATCCACAGAAAGTAAACACCTCAAGCGTTTCAGGCATACCAGGCTTGTTGTCGTGGCAGGAGATTTCTGGACGCAATCCTTTGAGGAATTCACTGGTGCCACCGCATTTCCCTACAAAAATTGAAAATATGCACAATAAAAACCACATTTTCCTAAACAAAATATATGCTAACAAGGAAAAACATACCCAATATGAAATGGCAACGTCCGCTGAACAGAACAATAGCCAACATGCATAGGTACTTTCGATGGTACTGTTGTCAAACACCCCAAAGTTAAGTATGTGCATACGAATAGTTATATTTAAAGTTTCAGCTCTGCAAACAAATCACACACCTTTCAGTTTTTCCACAAAAACAACCCTTTTCATTTGAAACACCCCACCCAAACCATATATATACTTAAAGTACACACCTTATGCTTTCTAGTTCTATCCCCTTTATTCCAGTGGGCAAAGTTTTCTGTTAAAATTCTGAACGCATACACAGGTTTTACACAAAAAACTGACTCAATATTTTGCTAAAAAACAATTTTTTTGAAACAACCACTTTTGAAACAACAGGGTCCCCCAAACAGAATACCCAACAAGCATAGCTCAACACCTCACTATAAAAGTGCACAAAACAGCCTTTACATTTCTTAATGATACTAACAGGTGCAATAAGGATTGGACTTGTGAGGTGCAGATAGGGTACGGTAGCTGTGGCATCAGATTATATGAGCAGGTACAGGTATTACGATCCTGAAAAGGTGCCCACTTTTTGATCATCATGTGCCACAAGTAACCTGCTGCTCCTCCTCTACCACTTCCTATTGCATCTGTAAATATGAAAAAAATGAAAAGAAAACACAGACCACACCCAACTACCTATCCCAGCAAACAAAATGGGTTCACCTACCATCTAAACTGAACATAAAATGAAAGCAATACCAATCAATAATCTACCTGGGTATGGTATGCTTCAAAGCAGTGTTCAAAGCACAAACCAGGCTGGCTGGGGTATTTCGGGCAATAGTACCGCACGTCCTTCCTGATGCCATGCTTTCTACATACTCTGCAAGCTTTCTGGGGATACCTCTTTCCACCGATGTTGGGAATGCACTTTATAAAGTGCTTCCCCACTAACATAGCCTCATTGTCACTAGCTGTCACCTGTGGTGCCTCCTCGGTATCCCCAAACAACAGTGCAGGGAGTAGCTGCTGTTGATACTTTATGAAAGACAAATTAGAGCCTGGTACTGCTGCCTTGAAGACAACAAAGGAGTTGTAAGTTGCCATTTGGACCAAATGAATTGCAACTTTTTTGTACCAGGCTCTGGATTTTCGGGTGGCATTGTAATATGTTAGTATTTGGTCCGTCTTATCAACGCCACCCATGAATTTATTATAATCCTTTATACAACGTGGCTTTTGGGAAGGGGATCGGGGACCACGTTGTCATACATGCATGACTGACTCATCGTGGATTGTTGTCAGCATGATTACATTTTTTTTATCCATATATTTCACGGCCAGGAGCTCACCACTTCTTAAAGCATACGACTCTCCACGATCCAGTTTCTTTTGCAGCATTGACCTGGGCAACCCCTTTCGATTACAGTTGATGGTGCCACAGGCCGGTGTGTCCAATGAATAAAGGGCTCTAAATAAGGGGATGCTGCTGTAAAAGTTGTCCACATATAAGTGGTAACCTCTCCCCAGTAGAGGAGTCATGAGCTCCCACACGATTTTTCCACTGATGCTTAAATCAAGGGGACAACCAGGGAGGTCCAGATGTGTGTCCCTTCCTTCATAAATTCGGAAAATTTTGGTATAGCCGGTCGAACTCTCGCATAATTTGTAAAATTTTATCCCATAGCGGGCACGCTTGCTAGGAATATACTGACGAAATATAAGGCGCCCTTTAAACAGCAGAAGTGACTCGTCAATACTTAAATTTTGGGAGGGGGTGTACACTTCCGCAAAGCGCTCCGACAGGCTATTAATCAGGGGTCTTAATTTATGCAGCCTGTTGTGACCGGGTTCACTGCGGGGTAGAGCAGTGGAATTATCGTTAAAGTGCAGAAACCGCAGTAAGATTTCGTAACGATTTCTGGACATTACGGCCGGAAACAATGGGTTGCCAATAAGGATTGGGTATCCCAGTAGGAGGCGATACTACATTTTTTGCAGATACTCATTGCTTAAGTGAGCCCCCAAAATTTTTTCATCTCACTTATACCTGTTGGGTGGCATGCATGAGCGCGGGCGTGCGTCTGTGGGGGGTTTTGGGTGAGGACCTGCTCAGCATAGAGATTTGTGTAAAAGACCATATCCAGTAGGATGGCCTCTAAAAGGAATAAATTTAGGAAGTCAATGACACCGAAGTTTGTGGTGTCGACATTGACCCCGGGGACCGATTCAAATGGGGGAATTTGGGGGGAATAATTATTAGGAGGCCTCTATGCAGGCGCTCCTCCAACTGCAGCTCTCCCCTGGCCTACACTTTCCTCCAGCATGGCCTCTTCTTGTGCGGTACCATCCCTTCTAGGATGCCTAACACTACCACTAGTACCACTGCGCGGCTGTGTCTCCTCAATAGAGGAGTCACTGTCGGACTCACTACCTGGCATATATTCTGACCCTGACTCGCAAAACTCTTCAGAGTCCGACTCCATCATATAAGCCGCTGCTTCCTGTGCAGTGTACTTTCGCCCAGCCATTTCTATATCTAATAACAAAGAGTCATACAATCAAAACACTATAGGGATGACTGAACTAAAAGCCTAGACCCTAAACCCTAGACCCTAGACCCTAAACCCTAGACCCTAAACCCTAAATCCTAGACCCTAAACCCTAGACCCTAAAACCTAGACCCTGTGCAAATTAACAAAAATAAAACCACACAATAAACAGTCAAAGTTAACCCTTTAAGTGCCAGCCTACCTGCAGCATTTCCCACTCCCTGTTGCCAGACGATGTTTCACCATTTTGCGCTACACATATTCAACTGTCATTTTTGAAGGGATTTCCAGGGATTTCCCAGGAAAATTATATATTGTTTTTTTCAACAGAGTCTGGGCTTTAACATGAAATGTCTTGTTTGTATTTTTTAGGTGTATTCTCAATTTTTTTGGGTGAAATGTGTGAAAAAAAATAAAAAAAAAACATTTTTTTACAATTTGTAGAGTTTTTTTGTAATAAAAAATGTAAGTTTGTCAATAAAATCTTATTGCGTGAGAAACCCCAATTTCTCCCGGTTACAGCGATACCACATATGTATAGGTAGACACCCTTTCCTGCCCAGAAGCCTTTTATAGCTGCTGGATGACAAATGGTTAATTAAAAAAAAAAATGACATAGGGTCCCCCTTCCCGGGGAGGGGGACCCCATTTTTTTTTGGATTTTGAAGGGTTAAAAACCCTTCAAAATCCAAAAAAAAAAATGACGTGGGGTCCCCCTTACCCAAAGTAACCAGCCCGGGACCAGCTATGGGGGCTTGTAGGCACAGAGTGGGGGGGCCAGCTTTGGTGGCCCCCCCACCCTGCAGCCTACGAGCCCACATAGCCTATGTGGGCCCGGGCTCTTCTGCCCCCCCCTGGCCTTTGGGGAGGCAGGTAATGGGGGTGCGGGGGTTAATGGCAAGCCACCCGCTAGGGCAGGTGACTTGCCACCCCCCCAGCCTTGTGAACTGGTATAAGGGGTCTCATGGACCCCTTACCAGCTCACAAAGGGTTAATGTGAAAAAAAAACACCACACAATAATAAAAAGTATTTTATTAGAAAAAAAAAAAATTTTTTTTTACTGTACTTACCTTCGATTGCAAGCTCTTGTCCCTCGCCGCTCAGCTGACAGATGCCGGTGATCGGCATCCAGAGAAGGAGAAGGCAGGAGATCAGAGGATCTCCTGTCACCTCCTTCCCCTGTGCCGATCACCGGCATCTGAGAAGCTGAGAATGCTGAAGCCTGAGATCGGGGCCGGGATGACTTCATAAGCCCCGCCCCCAAGGGGGCGGGGCTTAGAGGCATGATGGCGGCCGCCATCGTGCAGAAGAGAGGAGAGAGCCTCCCAGGCTCTCTCCTGAAGATCGGTAAGTCCTGGGGGGGGATCGGAGGCCCCCCAGGTGAAGAGGAGGGACAGCGGGAGCCAGCGCACACACAGGTAAGTGAATGTCATTTTTATTTTTATTTTTTTTTACAGTTAGAAGCTGCTGCTGCAGAAGGGGGGGGGGGGGGGGGCGGCCTATTCCGAGGGCTCTCCTGGAGCCATCCGACCCCCCACGGGGGATTGGATGGCACCAAATTAAAGAGGAGACCCGGCCGGATCCAACAAGGGGTCAGGTGAGTATTTGTTGTTTTTACTTTTTAAACTACAAGCGAGGAAAGTCAAGCACGTAACACCTACGGGCTTGGCACTTAAGGCCCAGCCAAGCCAGCACGTAGGTGTTACGTGCTTGGCAACAAAAGGGTTAAATATATAAAAAAAAAATATTTCTACGATCCGACGAGAAGTGATGAACTCAGCAGGTGTGAAGGGCTGTAACAAAGGTCCCAAAAGGGAGGGATGATGGTCCAGCGAAGGTCCAGCAAAGAGACTTTGGGAAAAAAACAACCGACAAGCCTAAAGTAAGTTTTGTTAACAGAAGAATAGAAGGGTGGGTGAAATCCCTGGTAATAAATACCTTATCCCCAATGCAACAACGCATGTGCTGGCCACAGCGGCACTAAGCTATAGCTTTAGCCAGTATGCACCATTGCATTGACGGTAGGGTAAGTTTTACTGGAAATCAGGGGTATTCACATCAAGGGATTTCACACTGCATCAGGCCAAAAATACATTTAGAAATTCACAAAACCAAAAACAGCTTTGATCACATAGTGGGGGTGGGACATGAGTAGCAGGTGCACGCAAGGCCTGGCTCACCCAGTAAATGCCGGCACCAGAGTAGCTCTTGAACACCCATCACATGGCAACCAGCCAGCGCTGAAATCAGCCAGCGCACCATCTGACACCCCCCATCCCTGCCACCTCAGATGCTCCCTTTCGTCACTGCCTGCACCCTGGGGGTGAGCCGGGCCTGACAGGCACCTGTCAGCCATCCCTCACACATCAGGCTTAAAACACATCAAACAGGTGGCAGGTGCGTGCTGGGCCTAGCTCACCAAGTAAACACCCGGGTGCAGTCGGCGATGAAGGAGAGGTGGAAGCAGCAATGGGGGGGCAGGGTGAAGGCGGCAAATGGCACATGATCACCAACCACATGGCGACCAGAAATCAGCCAGCGCTCTGCCTGTCACTCCGCTCCCCCATCCCTGCCACCTCACCCCCCCTCTGTTGCCGGCTGTACCAAATAGTGAGCCGGGCCCGGCGCGCACCTACCAGCCACCCCTCATCCCTCTAACTAGATTAGCATACACATCAGGGCAAAACACATTTTTAAAAAAGTGCACAAAACCAGAATCAACCACAAAAAACTAAAAAATAGATTAGATCGCATAGTGGGGGGTGGGGAATGGGTGGCAGGTGTGCGCCATGCCTATTTTACCAAGTAAACACCTGGGTGCAGTTGGGGAAGGAGGGGTGAAAGCAGCGATGGGGGGGCAGGGTGGAGGCGGAAAATCACCACATGGCGACCAGAAATCAGCCAGCGCACCACCAACATCCAACCCCCCCCCCATCGCTGACACCAGTCGCCATCTGCACCCAGGAATAAACTGGGACTGGCGCACACCCATCACCCACCAGCTAAATGAATGAATCTGATTTCATCTTACACCTTTACTACTACTGTTATATATAATACTTACAAAAAAATATATATTTTTTTAACTGTAAGTATTATATACAACAGTAGTAGTTAAGGTGTAAGATGAAATCAGATTCATTCATTTAGCTGGTGGGTGATGTATGTGCCCCAGTCCCATATATATATCCCATATAGGTAGTGTGGCATTCATCCCCTCTCCCCATCCCATATAGGTAGTGTGGCATTCATCCCCCCCTCCCTATCTCATATAGGTGGTGTGGCATTCATCCCCCCCTCCCCATCCCATATAGGTAATGTGGCATTCATCTCCCCTCCCCATCCCACATAGGTAGTGTGGCATTCAGCCCCCCTCCCATATAGGTAGTGTGGCATTCATCCCCCCTCCCCATCCCACATAGGTAGTGTGGCATTCATCCCCCCCTCCCCATCCCATATAGGTAGTGTGGCATTCATCCCCCCCTCCCCATCCCATATAGGTAGTGTGGCATTCATCCCCCCCTCCCCATCCCATATAGGTAGTGTGGCATTCAGCCACCCCTCCCATATAGTTAGCGTGGCATTCATACCCCCTCCCCATCCCACATAGGTAGTGTGGCATTCACCCCCCCCATCCCACATAGGTAGTGTGGCATTCATCCCCCCTCCCCATCCCACATAGGTAGTGTGGCATTCATCCCCCCCTCCCCATTCCATATAGGTTGTGTGGCATTCATCCCCCCTCCCCATCCCATATAGGTAGTGTGGCATTCATCCCCCCTCCCCATCCCATATAGGTAGTGTGACATTCATCCCCCTCCTCCCCATCCCATATAGTTAGTGTAGCATTCATCCCCATCTCCCCATCCCATATAGGTAGTGTGGCATTCATCACCCCTCCCCATCCCATAAAGGTAGTGTGGCATTCATCCCCCCCTCCCCATCCCATATAAGTAGTGTGGCATTCACCCCCCCTTCCCATCCAATATAGGTAGTGTGGCATTCATCCCCCCTTCCCATCTCATAAAGGTAGTGTGGCATTCACCCCCCCATCCCATATAGGTAGTGTGGCATTCATCCCCCCCTCCTCATCCCATATAGGTAGTGTGGCATTCATCCCCCCTCCCCATCCCATATAGGTAGTGTGGCATTTATCCCCCTCTCCCCATCCCATATAGGTAGTGTGGCATTCATCCCCCCCTCCCCATCCCATATAGGTAGTGTGGCATTCATCCCCCCCTCCCCATCCCATATAGGTAGTGTGGCATTCATCCCCCCCTCATCCCATATAGGTAGTGTGGCATTCATCCCCCCCCCATCCAATATAGGTAATGTGGCATTCATTCCCCTCCTCCGCATCCCATATAGGTAGTGTGGCATTTCCATCCCCCCTCCCCATCCCATATAGGTAGTGTGGCATTTCCATCCCCCCTCCCGTTCCCCCATAGGCAAAAGAAGTAGTAGATCTCATAGTAATGAGTTCCATTAAAAAAAAACGGCGATCTCTGCTAGATCGCCGTTTTTTTGAATGGATCTCATTACTATGAGATCCAAACTGCCATTACACAGAAAAAAAAACACATTTCCTACGGCCACCCACCCCCAGCGGAGCGCGGAACGACATACACTTACCTGATCTCAACGCAGAAAGAGGCCGGCCCGCACTGTCCTTTTAAACCGGCGGGCGCCGGCCAATGACAGCGATGCTGCGCTGGCTCCTGAATGGCCGCAGGAGCCATCGGGTGACCGAAGTCACCCAGAAGTCACCTGGCCTCACCCCCAGACCCCCTTCGAGAAGTATCTGCCGATCCTGACCGGCAGATGACCCCACGATGGCCCTAAGGTAAGGGGATGGCAGCCACGTAAAATTTACGTGGCTGGCGTTTAACTGTTGGAGAGGCAGCCACGTAAATTTTACGTGGCTGGCAATAGAAGGTTAGACCCGCCGAGAGGGAGGACAAACTGAACTACTACAAAGACATTCTACGTAGGCAGTTGGCTGATGCCTATCTGCGCCATGGTCCATACTCTCGCAGGTCAAACTCGGGGGGGGACCTCTGCGCTCACCTTCCACTGCCATGGCTGCTGGGGGGGTTGGCAGGAGCAGCAGCAGCAGCTCCATCAGCAGCAGCCTCAGTCTTCTATCGCTAATGAGTAGCTTTCTACACCCGCATAGTGAGGCTACTCATGAGCAGCAGGAAGACCTGGAGCAGGACCTCAACCAGCAGGTTATGTAATACCTTGACATGACCATGCCAACACACCTTGAGGATCCGCTGGACTTCTGGGCAGCCAAACTTGGCTTGGCAGAGTTTGCCCTGGAAAAGCTGTCCTGCCCGGCAAGTAGGGTGCCATCTGAGCGGGTGTTTAGTGCTGCGGGGGCCATAGTTACGGCGAGGAGAACTCGTCTGTCAACCTAAAATGTGGAGAGACTCACCTTTGTCAAAATTAATCAGGGATGGATCAGCCAGGATTTCCACCCATCAATGCCTGATGCATGCGACTAGATTCAGCATGGTGCCACGTTTAACACTTTCCAAATGGTGCAAAACATATTTATGTCTTTAGGCCAATTTTTGGGCTCCTGCTGATGCCAACTTCAGGGTGTGCCTTCCAACCAATGTTTGGCCTCCTGCTGATGCCAACTTCAGGGTGTGCCTTTCAGCCAATGTTTGGCCTACTGCTGCTGCTGCTTGCAACTCCAGGGTGTGATTCAGCCAATTTTTGGGCTCCTGCTGCCAACTCCAGTGTCTCTTTCAGCCAATGTTGGGCTCCTGCTGCTGCTGCTTGCAACTCCAGGGTGTGATTCAGCCAATTTTTGGGCTCCTGCTGCCAACTCCAGTGTCTCTTTCAGCCAATGTTGGGCTCCTGCTGCTTCTGCTTGCAACTCCAGGGTGTGATTCATCCAATTTTTGGGCTCCTTAAGCCAACTCCAGTGTATCTTTCAAGCTATGTTTGGGCTCCTGCTGCTGCTGCTTGCAACTCCAGGGTGTGATTCATCCAATTTTTGGGCTCCTTCTGCCAACTCCAGTGTCTCTTTAAAGCAATGTTTGGGCTCCTGCTGCTGCTTGCAACTCCAGGGTGTGATTCATCCAATTTTGGGCTCCTGCTGCCAACTCCAGTGTCTCTTTAAAGTAATGTTTGGGCTCCTGCTGCTGCTTGCAACTCCAGGGTGTGATTCAGCCAATTTTTGGGCTCCTGCTGCCAACTCCAGTGTCTCTTTCAGCCAATGTTGGGCTCCTGCTGCTGCTGCTGCTGGCAACTCCAGGGTGTGATTCATCCAATTTTTGGGCTCCTGAAGCCAACTCCAGTGTCTCTTTAAAGCAATGTTTGGGCTCCTGCTGCTGCTGCTTGCAACTCCAGGGTGTCATTCAGCCAATTTTTGGGCTCCTGCTGCCAACTCCAGTGTGTCTTTCAAGCTATGTTTGGGCTCCTGCTGCTGCTTGCAACTCCAGGGTGTGATTCATTCCATTTTTGGGCTCCTGAAGCCAACTCCAGTGTCTCTTTAAAGCAATGTTTGGGCTGCTGCTGCTGCTTGCAACTCCAGGGTGTGATTCAGCCAATTTTTGGGCTCCTGCTGCCAACTCCAGTGTCTCATTCAGCCAATGTTGGGCTCCTGTTGCTGCTTGCAACTCCAGGGTGTGATTCATCCAATTTTTGGGATCCTGAAGCCAACTCCAGTGTGTTTTTCAAGCTATGTTTGAGCTCCTGCTACTTGCAACTCCAGGGTGTGATTCATCCAATTTTTGGGCTCCTGAAGCCAACTCCAGTGTCTTTTTCAGCCAATGTTGGGCTCCTGCTGCTGCTGCTTGCAACTCCAGGGTGTGATTCATCCAATTCTTGGGCTCCTGCTGCCAACTCCAGTGTCTCTTTCAAGCTATGTTTGGGCTCCTGCTGCTGCTGCTTGCAACTCCAGGGTGTCATTCAGCCAATTTTTGGGCTCCTGCTGCTCCTGCTGCCAAATCCAGTGTCTCTTTGAGCCAAATCCAATGTTTGGGCTCCTGCTGCTGCAAGCTCCAGGGTGTGTTTATTATGCAATATAGTGGCCCCTCATAGTGATGCCACCTCAACTCTCTGTAATTGGGCCGCTCTGCGATTCTAATAGCGATGCCTCTGATCTGCATGTCCTAATTATTTACAGTATTATTTCACTAACCCAGCACGCATCCTATGCGTGTTACAGCAAGGCAGAATGGTTTACAACCCTATTGAGGCTCTAGGAAGCTCAGAAATAGCCGTTTTTAATAGCGATTAGTCGCAAATAAATTCGGGTCGAAACGATTTTTGTCAGAAAATTAGGCGAATCAGTCGAATCAAATTTTTCAAAAGTTCGCTCATCTCTAGTGAACGCCGGATACGGCACGCAATTACAAATTTATCAAGCAGATTCTGGTGAGCGACTGGAACAACGCCATGTAGCGTAGGATTCATCACTATCCTAGCCTCAGCGTACAGCGCCGGCGTTCAGTCTTGCAGAGCGACACGTATTACCTCTCGCTACCTGGCACTTTCCCATACATTTCAATGGATGTTCTTTGACTTCTCTTTGAACAGGGTTTTTTTATTAATAACATTTTTTTTCTCAAATAATGTTGTGTCCTCTCCTGGCCATGAAAAAGCCATTTTTGCACTGTTAAATATTTATGCAGATTTTAATTTTTGGCAATTTTAATTGACATGACAGGTCTGGCATCAATGTGTTCATGTCACAATGTTATAACAATGTAATTCCATATGTTTTCGCTTTGTTACTGGTGGATAGATGTTCAAAAACAGCCTTTAATCTGGGCTACATTGAAGCATTTTTGAGCGCCGGAGGTGTGTGGGGCTGTTTTTTTGATGAATATGCTGTGAGTCGGTCGCACAGACCAGTCGCTACCATTCGCTCCAATACAGCGCTGTACTGCTCATATAGCGACTCCCCACAAGGTATTCATCAATGCTGCACAGCCACTGTGTTGCTCTGAACTAGCGAACCATGGCCAAGCACAACGACTTCTAGCGGTCGCTCTGAAATCCGCTCTACAGACGCTCATCTGACGCTACCTGCCGCTAGTAATGAATCAGCCTGCCAGTAAGAATGTCAGAGGGTGTCCCCCGGAGGTTACCTGACGATCCAGACCTTCTCACACAGGGGCCTCTAAGGCATCCCAATTCACACGTTCTGGCTTGGGCGGCCTGGTTATTGAATCCTTCATCTTGCCAGAAAGGGGGTTTTCTGCCAGTGTCATCCAGACTATGATTCAGGCCAGGAAGTCTTCATCAATGATCTACTATAGTGTCTGGCAAGAATTTTTTGCCTGGTGCGAATCCAGAGGGTAGAAATTTTTCTATTCCCAGAATATTGGATTTTTGCAGAAAGGTCTTGATGAAGGTATTCAATTGAGTACTTTAAAGGGACAGATATCAGCTGCATCTATCTATTTTCAGAAACTCATTGCTAGGAAAATTTATCAAAACTTTTGTATATGGAGTTGCTCATGTGCGGCCTCCTCGTAAGCCACTGCTTGGGACCTAAACTTAGTTTTATCAGATCTTCAGGGTCCTCCTTTTGAACCATTGGCAGATGCGTCATTACGTTTATTAACTCTTAAGGTTATCTTTTTAGTGGCAATAACCTCAGTAAGGAGGGTTTCTGAATTAGCAGCTTTAGCGGCTAAGTTTCCTTATTTAGTGTTATATAAGGACAAGGCGTCTTCTGCTTTAAACAGGATGTTCTTCCTAAAGTGGTTTTCTCTTTTTAATCTTAATGAAAAGGTGAATTTGCCTTCCTTATGTCCTACTCCAGTGTCCAATAAAGAAAGGATTGTTTATTCGCTGGATATAGTGAAATCACTAAGATACTATCTCACTGCTACACAATCTTTCTGTAGGTCGGACTCCTTATTTGTCATAACTGAGGGTCCACGCAAAGGTCTTCCACCAGCTAAGTCTGCCATCAGCTGATGGATTGGACAGGCAGTGGTAAGAGCTAATGTCTCCAAAGGGAAAGATCCTCCCTTTAGGATTACTGCTAATTCGACATGAGCTATTGGAGCATCTTGGGCTTTTCAGCAGCAAGCTTCAATAGAACAAGTATGCAAAGTGCTACTTGGGCTTAGTTCTTACATTTACCAAATTTTAGATGTTAGAGCCTCGGCAGATGCCGCCTTTGGCGAAAAGGTATTACAGACAGTAGTAAACTAAATGTTTTTGGAATGACTTATTTCTGATAGAAAGGAATAAGGTTTGTGTGGATCTCATCCGAATTAAGGGTACTGCTTTTGGAGGTCCCAAATGTGACAGAATTACTCTGATGGCCTGAAGTAAAATGAAAGAGAAAAGATAATTCTGTGAGTACTCACCTCTAGAATTTATTTCTCTTTCATTATTACTTCAGGACATCAGACCCTCCCTGTCTGCTAGGTTGTTATAGGCATGTCTTAGATACATAGTCTTGCTGTTGTAAATAATGATCAGCATGGAAAGAATTAAAAAACAATGTAAACAAAGAGAGTAGTCTTGTATTTTGTCTCCAGCCTGTTGTCTCCAACAAGAAATATAGATATGCCTCCCAGGTGGCTGGTTCTACTGCTTTTCAGTTAAACTGGATTGGAGGAAGTCAGCCGGAAGGATATAGAGCTGGGAGGAGGAGCCGCGCCTTTGTTCTTGCAGTCCATGCCCTTGGAGCCGAGGTGTTAACCCAATCGTGACTGAATTACTCTGATGTCCTAAAGTAATAATGAAAGAGAAATCAATTCTACAGGTGAGTACTCACATAATTATCTTTTACTGTTTAACAGTGGCAAATTTGTTTCTCCAGCTACTGTGTTTGATGTGAATCTCTATTCTATCTGTAGTGGATTCCCTGTGGTGCCTGTATTCTCCTTGTTTTTATGTGTAGTGTTTCATTTTGTGATAACTTGAATTCTGTTGAGCTAGAGAGTTGTGATTTTCAATTTTGGTCCCAGATGATCTCTATATCCCTCCCTCACTGAATTGTTTCTTCCCGTGTATTACTGCTTAATAATTTAGCTAGTTATGTATTTTTTTTTATTTAACATTTGTGGCCAAATTTTCATCTTTCTGGTTCTTTTAGCTTAAAACAATATTATAGGGAGGCACATGCAAAAGCCTGAACATGGCAGAAGCATGATTCAGGAGCTCTGCACCCCGTGGACATAAAAGCATTATACGGCGACCTGGGAAAAATTAATAATGCCTTGCACAGCAGCATTTAGCTGAGGTAAACTGTAAAGTGCCCATGCCCATGTAAACTGTAAAGTGCCTGTGTCATAAATCCCTCAGCAACAACGCAGATAGGGTGTGGGAACAGGTCCTGCAGTGACAACTGTAATGGCAGAGGCACCGCCTGTGAGATAAAGCCACACCACGGTTACTCAACTAAGACAGCAGCCTACAGCTGGGAAACAAAAACCTAGTAATATTTTACCAGAGAAGAAATCTTCTGACTCAGCAGTTTTTAGAGCTTCATCTAGTGACAGAGATACAGCTCTTTTTCACTCAGTCACAGGAGGTTTTTCTTCCCACTCTATTAAGGCAGAGAATAAGAAAGCCAAAAAATGCCTTATATCACATGTATCACAACTGCTGGACAAAACGTTTAAACTGTCTCATGATAAACTGCTGATCTGAAAAAAAGATTTTGAGAGTATAGGGCAAAGAATTGACACTATAGAAAGAAAGGTGGAAGAAACTGTAATCAATCAACATGAGCAGGGATCGGTGAAGCATCAGATAAACCAATCTCAATCTAAAATGGAAAAAAAGAAAATAGGTCTAGAAGATATAATTTTAGGTTGCAGGTCCTCCTGAATGCATCACAGATCTAGATTCTGTCATAAAAGCTGATAAAAGCTATTTTATTTATTTTATGCTGATGGACATTTACTCCTTGATCGGGTGCATAGGGTATTGACAGCACCTAGACAAGATGGAGCACCAAGAGAGATAATAGTAAAATCACATTACTAGATAGAAAGGGCAGTGAAGTAGCCATTTATGTCAAGACTACCCTTCAATCAACAATAATTTAGCATACACATAATGAACTAGAAACTCTCTGGGTTACCATGCAGACTAAGGAGGGAGCTGTGGTCAGAATTGGTGTGATATATAGGCCCCTGGACAATCTGAGGATCTAGATAACCTGTTAATAGAATAAATCAGTGGAATGGCAGAGAAGGGGGGCATTGTAATTACAGGTGACTTCAACGTGCCTGACGTGGACTGGAATATCCCAACTGCATCGACATGCAAGAGCAGGAATATATTAGAGGCCCTTAATGGAGTATCTCTAAAACAACTTGTGACTTTGCCAACTAGAGGAGATATTTTGGACTTAGTTCTGACCAATGGGGATCTGTGCCTTGATGCAGAGCCTCCCCGTTCAGCTATCCCGTGCGTTTTCCCATTGGTTTTGGGCTGTGATCGGGTCAGGAAAGGGTGCTACGTTGGTTTTTGTGTGCGTTTATGCGCTCAGGTGTGTGCTCAGCCGCCTTTCCGATTGTCGGCTCGCAAGAGGCTGTTTGCCGGGAAAACGGACGGCTCGTTCATTGGTCCGTTTTTTTCAGTGATGCAGAGCCTTGATTTCCGATTGAAATCACCCTAATAAAACGTGGCCGCCGAGCCTTCACTTACGGGCAGTCTGACCAGCCGTATTTGAGCTCCGTGCTTTTTGGAAATGCATTCCTCTGTGAGCCAACATCAAAGGCGCCAGCTACGCGGTCTGGTACTTATGAGCATGGCAGAAGCCAGGCTGCACCGAACGCCATTGGACATCGATTGCACGCATGACGTTGACCTATTCAAGCTCACCCGCCTTAACCGTGTTTCTCTCCAAGCCTTGTATAGCGAGCTGCGGCCATGGTTAGCCCCCACCACAAGAAAGGGGCATGCAATTGCAGGTATGACCAAATTGGTTGGCTGCCTGCAGTTTTTGGCGAACGGCTCGTTCCAGAGACTGGGTGCCTTCTCCGTGGTGATGTCCCAGTCTACGCTGAGCCGCAGCCTAACCAAGTTTTTGGATGGCATGGCTACCCTGGCACAGAATTATATTTTTTCCCTCAAACAGGGGAAGCCTGGAATGCGGTTAAGCTGGGCTTTTATAACATAGCCGACATGCCCAACGTCATTGGTGCAATCGATTGCACACATGTCTCATTGATCCCCCCTGCTGACCAGGAATATCTGTTCAGGTATGTGGTTTGGGTCTGCTTTTTTTTTTTTATCAAACATTTTTTAAGCCTCACACTAATTCCACTTTTTGTTGACTTTGTGCAGGAACAGGAAGATGGGCCATTCCATCAATGTTCAGGCAGTGGTGGGCCCTGATCTTCAATTTTTCAGTCTGTTTGCTGGCTTCCCTGGGTCCACGCATGACGCGCATATTTTGAGGAACTCCAGCCTCTATCAACGGTTTCAATCTGGAGATCTTTCTGGTGGATGGCTACTGGGTATGTGTCTTAAAGTTGTAGTTGTTGGCCCCCATGTTTGAATTTGGATTTGCCAGTACACCACTAATCTGTGAGACATTTCCATGAAACTTGCAAACTTTATTTTTGTTTTAGTTTTTAATTTAAATTTAATGGGTGAAGGGATTCACCACTATTGTGTTATGTTCTGGCCCTCTTATCTAAGTAGCATTCCACAGACATTTTTAATGAGTGTACAGGTTGGATGTGTATGTAGCCTCATCAAAAATGTCCACCCCCTGTCTGCAGGCTAGGGAAGATTAAATCACACCTAATAAGTGTTACATCCTGTTACCAATGCGACTATAAATGCATTTCAAATGGGCTTTACCTCTGCTGTCGGCGCATGTCCATTTTTTTTTTACTATAATATTTGAGGTCCCCAAAATTCCGCTTAATTTGTTCTATATCTCGACGGACAGAACCCACACTATTAACTTGGCGGCAAATATTAGTCCAGATCTCCTGCTTTGTGGTGGATTTGGAAGTACGGCCAAATAGGGCATCATAATGCTCACAAACAGCATTGGCAACAGCCATGCTTTGTGCATCGCAAAAACGGGCTGTTAGGGACCAACGGCGTAGTTGGCGCCCACATGGGTGTGTGGTGCCCCTGCATCACTTGAAATAGATGGTTGGCTATCTGGGGAGTCGTGTGTGGTTCTTGGGCTTAGGGGGGAGTGTGATGGTGTGTGTGTGCTGCTCTGGGTTAATGTCTGGGTGCCTGTGGAGCTTTCACCTATTGAGCTGGATGGGGAATCTGAGTTAGTGGAACTTTGGGACCCAGAGGGTTGAGGTGGAGGGGTGGGTGACCTGGGTGGGGTGGAGGGTTTGGCACTACGCTTACCCTTGCTGGTGTGTTTGGTTTTTTTGTGTATGCTTGGTGTGTTGCGGAGGAGGATGCTGCAGGGTCTTAATAGATTTTGCACCCTTGTGTGGTCGTGTTGCTTTTGCAGGTTGTGGAGAATGTGTCAAGGGATCCTTGCTCCTGCGTTTCTTGTGATGTGCCTGTGTCTGTGGCGTAACCACCGTTTTAGTCGGGGCATGTTCAGCATGGGTCTTGTGCCTGCTCTTATGTTGTTTTTTAGATGATGCATGTGTGTGGCTACTATGCGCCTCTGGGCTTTTGTGGCTCTTCCTGCTCCCTTTTGGTCTGCCCATATTGATATGATATCCAACACAGAGCTGAGTGCATTGACCTTTAAATATTTTTACCGTGTGGGCGCACGCACGCACGTACCCGCGGGGGAACGTCATAGCCATACCCGGAAGAGCATCCAAGATGTCGCCAGCAATCTATACACAGGAGCAGGACGACATCATCATGGATGTGAGTAGGCGAGCGTGCGTTTATGTGCGCACATACACTACATGTAATTAAAAAAAAACAAAGTGCAAGATTAGTGAGGAACAACTTACTTTGTAACGTTAAATACAAGCCCACCTTAGTTTAAGACATGTACGCAGCGACAAACTAGCCTACATGCAGATAGTAGAACTAGGCCAATGTGAGTAAGAAAGAGGTTCAGAAAGTGACTTTAGGTAGGGCAAGAAACTTGGACATGTATTTTGTGGAGTAATGCTGGGTCATTGTGTATTTTACAAACAGATGATGCTGAGGAATTGCTACGACTTCCTGCCGTCCGATTTTGAGAAGAGGACGTTGTCGCTGGCGGTGGTGGACGCGATAGCCCGAAGAACCCAAACCACCTATACCTTCACCCAGATCGCCCACCACTGGTCCGATTTAAAGAGGAGGCATAGGCCCCGGGTGAGGCGGTACTTCGCCAAACATTTTCCAGGTAAGTGTGTATACTTGACATGCAAGAATCACACTGGCCTTGGCTGGGCGTGTTTTTATGATTGTATTTCTATTTCAGCGCATGAATGGAAGATGCGGTTCCGCCCCACCCGGACAAGAGCACGCAGCCCAGTGTTGGGCGAACCAGTTGAAGGGATAGGTGGTCCACCGCCACTGACAATGGCCACCCCCTCCTTTGCCAGCAAATATGACGAACCGCTGGAACTCAGCATGCAGGGGAGGGGGGAATCTGACGGCAGGGAGGCGAGCCTCACAGACCCACAACCTGACTCCGGTAAGACTAAGAAAATTACATATGTGCTAATACATGCAAGAAATACATATACTCATGTGCACTATTGTTATTTGTAGATTCTGACGTCGCAGGACCATCCCAAGGGAGAGGCCAGGAAGGGGGCCGAGATGAAGTGGTGGCTGCGGAAGGTGAGTGATTTGATGCCTCGAAGCATAACCTAATCTGACATTCAGGAGGCACAAAGAGTAACTAATATACTTGTGTTTTGGATCCAAACAGATGCAGAGCCGGACGTACTGGTTGACCCAGGGAGGAGGCTGCGCACCAGAAGCCCTGTTGGCCCAAAGCAATGTAAGTTTAAGTTTATTTTTGGACAACTAGTTTAAACTCATGTCCCCACAAATACCAAAAATCACATAAAAAAACACTAAAAATGATGATGTTTTTCTTTCACAGATCCAAGAAAACGGCCACGCAAGTAAAGCAGCCACCCATTTTGCTGAAAATTTTAAAGTTTTTATATTTTTTCAAATTCTAGAATTTTAACAGTTACACCAAAAAAAAAAAATAACAGTAAAAAAAAAAAAACTACTAAGAAGTGTGGTGTGTTTTATTTCGTGGCAATGTACGTTATCACAACATCATCATACTGTTACATGTCCCAAAAGGTAAGTATATGGGACAAGGAATAGCAAGAAGAAGGAGAAGAAAACACAGAATAAGAAAAGAGATTAAGGTAAGCATTAAAGACAAGGCAGAAGGAGACACAGAGATTAAGGTAAGCATTAGAGACAAGGCAGAAGGAGAAACAGAGATTAAGGTAAGCATTAGAGACAAGGCAGAAGGAGAAACAGAGATTAAGGTAAGCATTAGAGACAAGGCAGAAGGAGAAACAGAGATTAAGGTAAGCATTAGAGACAAGGCAGAAGGAGAAACAGAGATTAAAGTAAGCATTAAAGGCAAAGAAGAAAAACAAAAAGAGATTAAGGTAAGCATTAAAGGCAAGGAAAAATAAACCAAAACTAATTTAATATTCAATTTAGGTATGTGTCAAAGTGCCAGTTTGTGGCATATGTACATTTACATGGAGGTTTAGAGATGTGCACTTGCGTGGACCCAGATTGACAACAGGAAATCCATGGAGATGTAAGTATACTTGTCCAAAACAACAAAATTGGTGTGAAAAATGACACGGAAGGCAAGCAGGTACGTTAAAAAACAAAGCAAAAAGGAGGAAAAAACGGAACGCCTGTGTGAACGTGAACGGAAGCCACGAGGAAATGGCATGCTCCCGAGAGGGGCAAAAAATGCTTCCCGATTGAAGACAAATTAATGGATCAGTTAGGGACCCATTCTGACGGAGGCTCTGCATCACATTGGAGCCACGATTCAAACGCGACCCCCGGACAATCGGAAGGTTTTAAGGTCAGTCCAGGGGAGGCTCTGCATCAGGCCACTGGTGTCCGAGGTCAGGGTTGAAGAAAATCTGGGTTCCAGTGACCATCAATGCTTATGGTCCAGAATAAAAACAGACATTGTGCAATCACACACCAGAACCAAAGTTCAAGGAAATGGCGGACTATGTAGAATGAGAATTAGGTAAGTGGAACAGAGTAGCAGAAGTGAGTGCCCAGTGGTCACTATTAAAAATGGCCATCTTAAAGGCAACTAAGCAATATGTGAAACAAACTAGCAAGAATAAAAGGAAGAAGAACCACTATGGTTTACTAGGGAAGTCAGCACTATCATAAAAGAAAAGAAGTCTGCCTTTAAGAAGTATAAAGAAAGTGGAAGTGTAGCTGACAGAGAGGCATATAAAATTAAACAGAGGAAAGCAAAACTAGCTTACAGAAGCATATAAATTTAAACAGAGGCAAGCAAAACTGATTATAAGGACTGCTAAATGGCAAAAGGAGGAAGAAATGGCCAAATCTGTGAAGAGGGGAGAGAAAACCTTTTTCCAATATATTGGCCACAGAAAGAAGAAAAACAATGCCTCTAAATTAGAAATAGGGAAATAGGGAATCAAAACATTCTGAAGTTTGTATCCCGGTCCAGGGATCCTCTAGCATTAACAACAGAAGCCCTGACTCTTCAGTGGTCAGCATTCAGGCTTCTTTATGTGTTCCCTCTGATTCCACTCCTGGGTCGAGTACTAAAATAGATAGCTCGCAAGATAGTTCCAACCAGTCTGGTGGCTCCTTGGTGGCGAAGGAGAAGTCGTTGTTCAGACATAGGAAGGATATCAGAGGGCACCCCGAGGAGGTTGCCCGACGATCCAAATCTTCTCACACAGGGGCCTCTAAGGCACCCCAATTCTGGCTTTGACAGCCTGGCTATTGAAACCTTCATCTTGGCAGAAAAGGGATACTCTGCTAGAGTCATCCAAACTATGATTCAGGCCAGGAAGAAATCTTTATCAATAATATACTATAGAGGCTGGCAAGTATTTATCGCTTGGTGCAAATCCAGAGGGTTTGCTTGTAGAACTTTTTCTGTTCCCAGAATATTAGACTTTTTGCAGAAAGGTCTTGATGAAGGTATTCAATTGAGTACAAGAAAAAAGAGAAAGGACCTGCACTACTAAAATTAAATTAAATAGATAGGTGCTGGCTAGAGATGAGCGAACTTTTGAAAAATTCGATTCGACTGATTCGCCGAATTTTCCGACAAAAATCGTTTCGACCCGAATTTATTCGCGACGAATCGCTATTAAAAACGGCTATTTCTGAGCCTCCTAGAGCCTCAATAGGGTTGTAAACCATTATGCCTTGCTGTAACACGCACAGGATGCGTGCTGGGTTAGTTAAATAATACTTTGAATAAATATCACATGCAGATCAGAGGCATCGCTAATAGAATCGCAGAGCGGCACAATTGCAGAGAGTTGAAGTGGCATCACTATGAGGGGCAGGAGCCCAAACATTGCTTTAAAGAGACACTGGAGTTGGCAGCAGCAGGAGCCCAAAAATTGGATGAATCACACCCTGGAGTTGGCAGCAGCAGCAGCCCAAACATTACTTTAAAGAAACACTGGGGTTGGCTTCAGGAGCCCAAAAATTGGATGATTCATACCCTGGAGTTGGCAGCAGCAGCAGCAAGGGCCCAAACATTACTTTAAAGAGACCCTGGGGTTGGCTTCAGGAGCCCAAAAATTGGATGAATCACACCCTGGAGTTGGCAGGAGTTGGCAGCAGCAGCAGCAGCAACAGGAGCCCAAACATTACTTTAAAGAGACACTGGGGTTGGCTTCAGGAGCCCAAAAATTGGATGAATCACACCCTGGAGTTGGCAGCAGCAGCAGCAGGAGCCCAAATATTACTTTAAAGAGACAATGGGGTTGGCTTCAGGAGCCCAAAAATTGGATGAATCACACCCTGGAGTTGGCAGCAGCAGCAGGAGCCCAAACATTACTTTAAAGAGACACTGGGGTTGGCTTCAGGAGCCCAAAAATTGGATGAATCACACCCTGGAGTTGGCAGCAGCAGCAGCAGGAGCCAAAATATTACTTTAAAGAGACCCTGGGGTTGGCTTCAGGAGCCCAAAAATTGGATGAATCTCACCCTGGAGTTGGCAGGAGTCGGCAGCAGCAGCAGCAGCAACAGGAGCCCAAACATTACTTTAAAGAGACACTGGGGTTGGCTCAGGAGCCCAAAAATTGGATGAATCACACCCTGGAGTTGGCAGCAGCAGCAGCAGGAGCCCAAATATTACTTTAAAGAGACCCTGGGGTTGGCTTCAGGAGCCCAAAAATTGCATGAATCACACCCTGGAGTTGGCAGGAGTTGGCAGCAGCCCAAACATTACTTTAAAGAGACACTGGGGTTGGCTTCAGGAGCCCAAAAATTGACTGAATCACACCCTGGAGTTGGCAGCAGCAGCAGGAGCCCAAACATTACTTTAAAGAGACCCTGGGGTTGGCTTCAGGAGCCCAAAAATTGGATGAATCACACCCTGGAGTTGGCAGCAGCAGCAGCAGGAGCCCAAACATTACTTTAAAGAGACACTGGGGTTGGCTTCAGGAGCCCAAAAATTGGATGAATCACACCCTGGATTTGGCAGGAGTTGGCAGCAGCAGCAGCAGCAGCAGCAGCAACAGGAGCCCAAACATTACTTTAAAGAGACACTGGGGTTGGCTTCAGGAGCCCAAAAATTGGATGAATCACACCCTGGAGTTGGCAGCAGCAGCAGGAGCCCAAACATTAATTTAAAGAGACACTGGGGTTGGCTTCAGGAGCCCAAAAATTGGATGATTCACACCCTGGAGTTGGCAGCAGCAGCAGCAGGAGCCCAAATATTACTTTAAAGAGACCCTGGGGTTGGCTTCAGGAGCTCAAAAATTGGATGATTCACACCCTGGAGTTGGCAGCAGCAGCAGCAGGAGCCAATACATTACTTTAAAGAGACACTGGAGTTGGCTTCAGGAACCCAAAAATTGGATGATTCAAACCCTGGAGTTGGCAGCAGCAGCAGCAGGAGCCCAAATATTACTTTTAAGAGACCCTGGGGTTGGCTTCAGGAGTCCAAAAATTGGATGAATCACACCCTGGAGTTGGCAGCAGCAGCAGCAGCAGGAGCCAAAACATTACTTTAAAGAGACACTGGAGTAGGCTTCAGGAGCCCAAAAATTGGATGAATCACACCCTGGAGTTGGCAGGAGTTGGCAGCAGCAGCAGCAGCAGCAACAGGAGCCCAAACATTACTTTAAAGAGACACTGGGGTTGGCTTCAGGAGCCCAAAAATTGGATGATTCACACCCTGGAGTTGGCAGGAGTTGGCAGCAGCAGCAGCAGCAGCAACAGGAGCCCAAACATTACTTTAAAGAGACACTGGGGTTGGCTTCAGGAGCCCAAAAATTGGATGGATCACACCCTGGAGTTGGCAGCAGCAGCAACAGCAGCAGGAGCCCAAACATTACTTTAAAGAGACACTGGGGTTGGCTTCAGGAGCCCAAAAATTGGATGAATCCCACCCTGGAGTTGGCAGCAGCAGCAGAAGCCCAAACATTACTTTAAAGAGACCCTGGGGTTGGCTTCAGGAGCCCAAAAATTGGATGATTCACACCCTGGAGTTGGCAGCAGCAGGAGCCCAAACATTACTTTAAAGAGACACTGGGGTTGGCTTCAGGAGCCCAAAAATTGGATGAATCACACCCTGGAGTTGGCAGGAGTTGGCAGCAGCAGCAGCAGCAGCAACAGGAGCCCAAACATTACTTTAAAGAGACACTGGGGTTGGCTTCAGGAGCCCAAAAATTGGATGAATCACACCCTGGAGTTGGCAGCAGCAGCAGCAGAAGCCCAAATATTACTTTAAAGAGACCCTGGGGTTGGCTTCAGGAGCCCAAAAATTGGATGAATCACACCCTGGAGTTGGCAGCAGCAGGAGCCCAAATATTACTTTAAAGAGACCCTGGGGTTGGCTGCAGGAGCCCAAAAATTGGATGAATCACACCCTGGAGTTGGCAGGAGTTGGCAGCAGCAGCAGCCCAAACATTACTTTAAAGAGACACTGGGGTTGGCTTCAGGAGCCCAAACGTTGGATGAATCATACCCTGGAGTTGGCAGCAGCAGCAGCAGCAGGAGCCCAAACATTACTTTAAAGAGACACTGGGGTTGGCTTCAGGAGCCCAAAAATTGGATGAATCACACCCTGGAGTTGGCAGCAGCAGCAGGAGCCCAAACATTACTTTAAAGAGACACTGGGGTTGGCTTCAGGAGCCCAAAAATTGGATGAATCACACCCTGGAGTTGGCAGCAGCAGCAGCAGGAGCCCAAACATTACTTTAAAGAGACACTGGGGTTGGCTTCAGGAGCCCAAAAATTGGATGAATCACACCCTGGAGTTGGCAGGAGTTGGCAGCAGCAGCAGCAACAGGAGCCCAAACATTACTTTAAAGAGACACTGGGGTTGGCTTCAGGAGCCCAAAAATTGGATGAATCACACCCTGGAGTTGGCAGCAGGAGCCCAAACATTACTTTAAAGAGACACTGGGGTTGGCTTCAGGAGCCCAAAAGTTGGATGATTCACACCCTGGAGTTGGCAGCAGCAGCAGCAGCAGGAGCCCAAATATTACTTTAAAGAGACCCTGGGGTTGGCTTCAGGAGCCCAAAAATTGGATGATTCACACCCTGGAGTTGGCAGCAGCAGCAGCAGGAGCCAAAACATTACTTTAAAGAGACACTGGAGTTGGCTTCAGGAACCCAAAAATTGGATGATTCACACCCTGGAGTTGGCAGCAGCAGCAGCAGGAGCCCAAATATTACTTTAAAGAGACCCTGGGGTTGGCTTCAGGAGTCCAAAAATTGGATGAATCACACCCTGGAGTTGGCAGCAGCAGCAGCAGGAGCCAAAACATTACTTTAAAGAGACACTGGAGTTGGCTTCAGGAGCCCAAAAATTGGATGAATCACACCCTGGAGTTGGCAGGAGTTGGCAGCAGCAGCAACAGGAGCCCAAACATTACTTTAAAGAGACACTGGGGTTGGCTTCAGGAGCCCAAAAATTGGATGATTCACACCCTGGAGTTGGCAGGAGTTGGCAGCAGCAGCAGCAGCAGCAAAGGGAGCCCAAACATTACTTTAAAGAGACACTGGGGTTGGCTTCAGGAGCCCAAAAATTGGATGAATCACACCCTGGAGTTGGCAGCAGCAGCAGCAGGAGCCCAAACATTACTTTAAAGAGACACTGGGGTTGGCTTCAGGAGCCCAAAAATTGGATGAATCACACCCTGGAGTTGGCAGCAGCAGCAGAAGCCCAAACATTACTTTAAAGAGACCCTGGGGTTGGCTTCAGGAGCCCAAAAATTGGATGATTCACACCCTGGAGTTGGCAGCAGCAGCAGCAGGAGCCCAAACATTACTTTAAAGAGACACTGGGGTTGGCTTCAGGAGCCCAAAAATTGGATGAATCACACCCTGGAGTTGGCAGGAGTTGGCAGCAGCAGAAGCAGCAGCAACAGGAGCCCAAACATTACTTTAAAGAGACACTGGGGTTGGCTTCAGGAGCCCAAAAATTGGATGAATCACACCCTGGAGTTGGCAGCAGCAGCAGCAGGAGCCCAAATCTTACTTTAAAGAGACCCTGGGGTTGGCTTCAGGAGCCCAAAAATTGGATGAATCACACCCTGGAGTTGGCAGCAGCAGGAGCCCAAATATTACTTTAAAGAGACCCTGGGGTTGGCTTCAGGAGCCCAAAAATTGGATGAATCACACCCTGGAGTTGGCAGGAGTTGGCAGCAGCAGCAGCAGCAGCAGCAGCAACAGGAGCCCAAACATTACTTTAAAGAGACACTGGGGTTGGCTTCAGGAGCCCAAAAATTGGATGAATCACACCCTGGAGTTGGCAGCAGCAGCAGCAGGAGCCCAAACATTACTTTAAAGAGACACTGGGGTTGGCTTCAGGAGACGAAAAATTGGATGAATCACACCCTGGAGTTGGCAGCAGCAGCAGAAGCCCAAACATTACTTTAAAGAGACACTGGGGTTGGCTTCAGGAGCCCAAAAATTGGATGAATCACACCCTGGAATTGGCAGCAGCAGCAGCAGGAGCCCAAATATTACTTTAAAGAGACACTGGGGTTGGCTTCAGGAGCCCAAAAATTGGATGATTCACACCCTGGAGTTGGCGGCAGCAGCAGCAGCAGGAGCCCAAACATTACTTTAAAGAGAAACTGGGGTTGGCTTCAGGAGCCCAAAAATTGGATGAATCACACCCTGGAGTTGGCAGCAGCAGCAGCAGGAGCCAAAACATTACTTTAAAGAGACACTGGAGTTAGCTTCAGGAGCCCAAAAATTGGATGAATCACACCCTGGAGTTGGCAGCAGCAGCAGCAGCAGCAGCAGCAGCAGCCCAAACATTACTTTAAAGAGACACTGGGGTTGGCTTCAGGAGCCCAAAAATTGGATGAATCACACCCTGGAGTTGGCAGCAGCAGCAGGAGCCCAAACATTACTTTAAAGAGACACTGGGGTTGGCTTCAGGAGCCCAAAAATTGGATGAATCACACCCTGGAGTTGGCAGCAGCAGCAGGAGCACAAACATTACTTTAAAGAGACACTGGGGTTGGCTTCAGGAGCCCAAAAATTGGATGAATCACACCCTGGAGTTGGCAGCAGCAGCAGCAGGAGCCCAAACATTACTTTAAAGAGACACTGGGGTTGGCTTCAGGAGCCCAAAAATTGGATGAATCACACCCTGGAGTTGGCAGGAGTTGGCAGCAGCAGCAGCAGCAGCAGCAACAGGAGCCCAAACATTACTTTAAAGAGGCACTGGGGTTGGCTTCAGGAGCCCAAAAATTGGATGAATCACACCCTGGAGTTGGCAGCAGCAGCAGCAGGAGCCCAAATATTACTTTAAAGAGACCCTGGGGTTGGCTTCAGGAGCCCAAAAATTGGATGAATCACACCCTGGAGTTGGCAGGAGTTGGCAGCAGCAGCAGCCCAAACATTACTTTAAAGAGACACTGGGGTTGGCTTCAGGAGCCCAAAAATTGGATGAATCACACCCTGGAGTTGGCAGCAGCAGCAGCAGGAGCCCAAACATTACTTTAAAGAGACACTGGGGTTGGCTTCAGGAGCCCAAAAATTGGATGAATCACACCCTGGAGTTGGCAGCAGCAGCAGGAGCCCAAACATTACTTTAAAGAGACACTGGGGTTGGCTTCAGGAGCCCAAAAATTGGATGAATCACACCCTGGAGTTGGCAGCAGCAGCAGGAGCACAAACATTACTTTAAAGAGACACTGGGGTTGGCTTCAGGAGCCCAAAAATTGGATGAATCACACCCTGGAGTTGGCAGCAGCAGCAGCAGGAGCCCAAACATTACTTTAAAGAGACACTGGGGTTGGCTTCAGGAGCCCAAAAATTGGATGAATCACACCCTGGAGTTGGCAGGAGTTGGCAGCAGCAGCAGCAGCAGCAGCAACAGGAGCCCAAACATTACTTTAAAGAGGCACTGGGGTTGGCTTCAGGAGCCCAAAAATTGGATGAATCACACCCTGGAGTTGGCAGCAGCAGCAGCAGGAGCCCAAATATTACTTTAAAGAGACCCTGGGGTTGGCTTCAGGAGCCCAAAAATTGGATGAATCACACCCTGGAGTTGGCAGGAGTTGGCAGCAGCAGCAGCCCAAACATTACTTTAAAGAGACACTGGGGTTGGCTTCAGGAGCCCAAAAATTGGATGAATCACACCCTGGAGTTGGCAGCAGCAGCAGCAGGAGCCCAAACATTACTTTAAAGAGACACTGGGGTTGGCTTCAGGAGCCCAAAAATTGGATGAATCACACCCTGGAGTTGGCAGCAGCAGCAGGAGCCCAAACATTACTTTAAAGAGACCCTGGGGTTGGCTTCAGGAGCTCAAAAACTGGATGAATCACACCCTGGAGTTGGCAGCAGCAGGAGCCCAAACATTACTTTTAAAGAGACACTGGGGTTGGCTTCAGGAGCCCAAAAAATGGATGAATCACACCCTGGAGTTGGCAGGAGTTGGCAGCAGCAGCAGCAGCAGCAGCAGCAACAGGAGCCCAAACATTACTTTAAAGAGACACTGGGGTTGGCTTCAGGAGCCCAAAAATTGGATGAATCACACCCTGGAGTTGGCAGCAGCAGCAGGAGCCCAAACATTACTTTAAAGAGACACTGGGGTTGGCTTCAGGAGCCCCAAAATTGGATGATTCACACCCTGGAGTTGGCAGCAGCAGCAGCAGGAGCCCAAATATTACTTTAAAGAGACCCTGGGGTTGGCTTCAGGAGCCCAAAAATTGGATGATTCACACCCTGGAGTTGGCAGGAGTTGGCAGCAGCAGCAGCAGCAACAGGAGCCCAAACATTACTTTAAAGAGACACTGGGGTTGGCTTCAGGAGCCCAAAAATTGGATGATTCACACCCTGGAGTTGGCAGGAGTTGGCAGCAGCAGCAACAGCAGCAACAGGAGCCCAAACATTACTTTAAAGAGACACTGAGGTTGGCTTCAGGAGTCCAAAAATTGGATGAATCACACCCTGGAGTTGGCAGCAGCAGCAGCAGCAGGAGCCCAAATATTACTTTAAAGAGACCCTGGGGTTGGCTTCAGGAGCACAAAAATTGGATGAATCACACCCTGGAGTTGGCAGGAGTTGGCATCAGTAGCAGCCCAAACATTACTTTAAAGAGACACTGGGGTTGGCTTCAGGAGCCCAAAAATTGGATGAACCACACCCTGGAGTTGGCAGCAGCAGCAGCAGCAGCAGCAGGAGCCCAAACATTACTTTAAAGAGACACTGGGGTTGGCTTCAGGAGCCCAAAAATTGGATGAATCACACCCTGGAGTTGGCAGCAGCAGCAGGAGCCCAAACATTACTTTAAAGAGACACTGGGGTTGGCTTCAGGAGCCCAAAAATTGGATGATTCACACCCTGGAGTTGGCAGCAGCAGGAGCCCAAATATTACTTTAAAGAGACCCTGGGGATGGCTTCAGGAGCCCAAAAATTGGATGATTCACACCCTGGAGTTGGCAGCAGCAGCAGCAGGAGCCCAAATATTACTTTAAAGAGACCCTGGGGTTGGCTTCAGGAGCCCAAAAATTGGCCTAAAGACATAAATATGTTTTGCACCATTTGGAAAGTGTAAAACGTGGCACCATGCTGAATCTAGTCGCATGCATCAGGCATTGGGGGGGGGGGGAAATCCTGGCTGATCCTTCCCTGATTCATTTTGACAAAGGTGAGTCTCTCCACATTTTTAGTTGACAGACGAGTTCTCCTCGCCGTAACTATGGCCCCCGCCGCACTAAACACCCGCTCAGATGGCACTCTACTTGCCGGGCAGGACAGCTTTTCCAGGGCAAACTCTGCTAGTTGCGGCCACAATTCAAGTTTGGCTGCCCAGAAGTCCAGCGGGTCCTCAAGGTGTGTTGGCATGGTCATGTCAAAGTATGACATGACCTGCTGGTTCAGGTCCTGCTCCAGGTCTTCCTGCTGCTCATGAGTAGCCTCACTATGCGGGTGTAGAAAGCTACTCATTAGCGACTGAGGCTGCTGCTGATGGAGCTGCTGCTGCTGCTCCTGCCAACCCCCCCAGCAGCCATGACAGTGGAAGGTGAGCGCAGAGGTCCCCTCGAGTCAGACCTGCGAGAGTATGGACTATGGCGCAGATAGGCATCGGCCAACTGCCTACGTAGAATGTCTTTGTAGTAGTTCAGTTTGTCCTCCCTCTCGGTGGGTTTAAAAAATGCCCCCATTTTGTGCCGGAAGCGAGGGTCCAATAAGGTGGACAGCCAGAAGTCATCCCGCCGACAGATGGAAACAATTCTGGGGTCACTACGCAAGCACGTGAGCATGCTTCCTGCCATTTGCGCAAGTGACTCGGATGGACTACCTGTCTCCATCTCCACTGCATACTGCCACGGTGTTTCCGGGTCCTCTGTCTCGCCTTCCTCAAAAACCTCTAGCTCCTCTGACAGGCTCAAGGACTGGCCCACCTTCTGTTCGACAAAAGTGTGCAGCGCTGGTACTGCCTTCTTGGCAAAGAAATGACGGCTTGGGACTCTCCACCTCGGCTCGGCACAAGCCATCAGTTCTCTGAAAGGTGCAGATTCCACCACCTGAAAAGGGAGCGACTGCAGCACCAGCAACTTGGACAGGAGCACATTCAGCTTCTGCGCCGTAGGATGAGTGGGCGCATACTGCTGTCTCTTGGACATGGCTTCGCTGATGGATTGCTGGCGGGATGCATGACTTGGAGGAGGAGGAGGAGGAGCAGGAGCGACAGAGGATGGGTATGACGCACAGCTGCCTTCGGCTGAGGTGCTGGAGCCTTGGCTGGCAGAAATTGGGAGCGGCGTGCCACTTGTTGAGGAAGCAGACTGGACCACCCCTTGGGAGCCTCGGTTCTCCCAGGTCGCTTTATGGTGACACATCATATGTTGACGCAGGGCCGTGGTGCCAACATTTGGACCCTGGCCACGCTTCACCTTTTGCCTACATATCTTGCATGTGGCCATGTTACCCTCCTGCGGATGCTTCAGGAAAAACCGCCACACTGCCGAGTAGCTACCCTGGCCTCACTGATTCACTGCTGCTGTTGCCAACTCCAGGAACCCCTGCTCCACTACCTCCCGATAAGGTAGACTGCCGCACAGCAGGTGCTCTACCCCGGCCCCGGCCGGCTCCAGCCTTTGGAATTGTGCCCCCATGCTGACTGCTACCACCTTGCTGCCTCAGCTGCTGACTCCGGGGCAACCTGCGCCCCTCTTCTCCTGATGATGACGATGAAGCCCCTTCATCACACGGCTCCCAAGTGCGATCGGCTTCATCGTCATCATCATTATCACCGAGTTGTGGCTGTACGTCACTGATGTTCGTGGATTCGTCAACAGTGTCTGGCGCAGGAGCTGGAACGCTCGCAGCACCCACGACACTGTCCACATCACTATTTGTCTGCCTAGCTAAAGAAGCCACCTCCATTTCTTGGCTCGGCAGTAGCTGCTGACTGTCCTCTATCTGATCGTCCTCCTCACTAAAGAGTGGAGCTGAACCCAAAGCATAGGATACGTCGCTGGGGGAGGGAACGGCGTAGGACAGAGGCAATGGGAGGACAGGGACTGCTCTCGGGGCATGCCAACTCAGGGTTGTGTCAGAGGAACCTACCGACCCTAGACTGGGGGTCTCAGACGTAAGTTGTGATGATGTTGTTGATAAGCGCGTCAACCAATCTACCACGGCAGATGCGTTACTGGTGGAGACCCGACCGCTAGCAGATACTGGCAGATTAGGTCTCTCAGAGTGACTCCTGCTGCTACTGGCCCCCAGTCTGCTGCGAGCTCTGCCTGCGGAATCTTGGCCTCTGCCACTCCTCTTTTCACTTCCAGGCACTTGTCTGCCCGACATAGTCTAACTGGCGTGGTAGTAGGTGATATTTTAAGAACCCCCAGGCAGCGGTGGGTCTATATGAAACAGAATATAATGCACACCAAAAGTGAGCAGTAACACTCAGCCTCCAACAGGCCTGCCTAGTGTAAATAAGAAAGCTGCTTAGTGTAAATAAAGAGGGGTATGCTATGTTACAGAATGGGATGCCCCAACAGCCAGCAGTGCACCTGGCAGCAGTAGTACTATGCACAGCAAAAGTGTCTTTATCAGGCCTAATTTCTATTAGAATAAGTGCAAATGGTTATGGTCTTAAATAGAGGCCGGTGTAGTCACAGAATGGGATGCCCCAACAGGAGTGCACCTGGCAGGCAGCAGTAAGACTATGCACAGCAAAAGTGTCTTTATCAGGCCTAATTTCTATTAGAATAAGTGCAAATGGTTATGGTCTTAAATAGAGGCTGGTGTAGTCACAGAATGGGATGCCCCAAAAAACAGCAGTGCACCTGGCAGGCAGCAGTAAGTCTATGCACAGCAAAAGTGTCTTTATCAGGCCTAATTTCTATTAGAATAAGTGCAAATGGTTATGGTCTTAAATAGAGGCTGGTGTGGTCACAGAATGGGATGTCCCAAAAACCAGCAGTGCACCTGGCAGGCAGCAGTAGTACTATGCACAGCAAAAGTGTCTTTATCAGGCCTAATTTCTATTAGAATAAGTGCAAATGGTTATGGTCTTAAATAGAGGCTGGTGTAGTCACAGAATGGGATGCCCCAACAGGAGTGCACCTGGCAGGCAGCAGTAAGACTATGCACAGCAAAAGTGTCTTTATCAGGCCTAATTTCTATTAGAATAAGTGCAAATGGTTATGGTCTTAAATAGAGGCTGGTGTAGTCACAGAATGGGATGCCCAAAAAAACAGCAGTGCACCTGGCAGGCAGCAGTAAGACTATGCACAGCAAAAGTGTCTTTATCGGGCCTAATTTCTATTAGAATAAGTGCAAATGGTTATGGTCTTAAATAGAGGCTGGTGTAGTCAAAGAATGGGATGCCCCATCAGGAGTGCACCTGGCAGGCAGCAGTAGTACTATGCACAGCAAAAGTGTATTTATCAGGCCTAATTTCTTTTAGAATAAGTGCAAATGGTTATGGTCTTAAATAGAGGCTGGTGTAGTCACAGAATGGGATGCCCAAAAAACCAGCAGTGCACCTGGCAGGCAGCAGTAAGACTATGCACAGCAAAAGTGTCTTTATCAGGCCTAATTTCTATTAGAATAAGGGCAAATGGTTATGGTCTTAAATAGAGGCTGGTGTAGTCACAGAATGGGATGCCCCAAAAACCAGCAGTGCACCTGGCAGGCAGCAGTAGTACTATGCACAGCAAAAGTGTCTTTATCAGGCCTAATTTCTATTAGAATAAGTGCAAATGGTTATGGTCTTAAATAGAGGCTGGTGTAGTCACAGAATGGGATGCCCCAACAGGAGTGCACCTGGCAGGCAGCAGTAGTACTATGCACAGCAAAAGTGTCTTTATTAGGCCTAATTTCTATTACAATAAGTGCAAATGGTTATGGTCTTAAATAGAGGCTGGTGTAGTCACAGAATGGGATGCCCAAAAAACCAGCAGTGCACCTGGCAGGCAGCAGTAAGACTATGCACAGCAAAGGTGTCTTTATCAGGCCTAATTTCTATTAGAATAAGTGCAAAAGGTTATGGTCTTAAATAGAGGCTGGTGTAGTCACAGAATGGGATGCCCTAACAGGAGTGCACCTGGCAGGCAGCAGTAGTACTATGCACAGCAAAAGTGTCTTTATCAGGCCTAATTTCTATTAGAATAAGTGCAAATGGTTATGGTCTTAAATAGAGGCTGGTGTAGTCACAGAATGGGATGCCCCAACAGGAATGCACCTGGCAGGCAGCAGTAGAACTATGCACAGCAAAAGTGTCTTTATCAGGCCTAATTTCTATTAGAATAAGTGCAAATGGTTATGGTCTTAAATAGAGGCTGGTGTAGTCACAGAATGGGATGCCCCAAAAGGAGTGCACCTGGCAGGCAGCAGTAAGACTATGCACAGCAAAAGTGTCTTTATCAGGCCTAATTTCTATTAGAATAAGTGCAAATGGTTATGGTCTTAAATAGAGGCTGGTGTAGTCACATAATGGGATGCCCCAAAAACCAGCAGTGCACCTGGCAGGCAGCAGTAGTACTATGCACAGCAAAAGTGTCTTTATCAGGCCTAATTTCTATTAGAATAAGTGCAAATGGTTATGGTCTTAAATAGAGGCTGGTGTAGTCACAGAATGGGATGCCCCAAAAACCAGCAGTGCACCTGGCAGGCAGCAGTAGTACTATGCACAGCAAAAGTGTCTTTATCAGGCCTAATTTCTATTAGAATAAGTGCAAATGGTTATGGTCTTAAATAGAGGCTGGTGTAGTCACAGAATGGGATGCCCCAAAAACCAGCAGTGCACCTGGCAGGCAGCAGTAGTACTATGCACAGCAAAAGTGTCTTTATCAGGCCTAATTTCTATTAGAATAAGTGCAAATGGTTATGGTCTTAAATAGAGGCTGGTGTAGTCACAGAATGGGATGCCCCAACAGGAGTGCACCTGGCAGGCAGCAGTAGTACTATGCACAGCAAAAGTGTCTTTATCAGGCCTAATTTCTATTAGAATAAGTGTAAATGGTTATGGTCTTAAATAGAGGCTGGTGTAGTCACAGAATGGGATGCCCCAAAAACCAGCAGTGCACCTGGCAGGCAGCAGTAGTACTATGCACAGCAAAAGTGTCTTTATCAGGCCTAATTTCTATTAGAATAAGTGCAAATGGTTATGGTCTTAAATAGAGGCTGGTGTAGTCACAGAATGGGATGCCCCAAAAACCAGCAGTGCACCTGGCAGGCAGCAGTAGTACTATGCACAGCAAAAGTGTCTTTACCAGGCCTAATTTCTATTAGAATAAGTGCAAATGGTTATGGTCTTAAATAGAGGCTGGTGTAGTCACAGAATGGGATGCCCCAAAAACCAGCAGTGCACCTGGCAGGCAGCAGTAGTACTATGCACAGCAAAAGTGTCTTTATCAGGCCTAATTTCTATTAGAATAAGTGCAAATGGTTATGGTCTTAAATAGAGGCTGGTGTAGTCACAGAATGGGATGCCCCAAAAACCAGCAGTGCACCTGGCAGGCAGCAGTAGTACTATGCACAGCAAAAGTGTATTTATCAGGCCTAATTTCTATTACAATAAGTGCAAATGGTTATGGTCTTAAATAGAGGCTGGTGTAGTCACAGAATGGGATGCCCCAACAGGAGTGCACCTGGCAGGCAGCAATAGTACTATACACAGCAAAAGTGTCTTTATCAGGCCTAATTTCTATTAGAATAAGTGCAAATGGTTATGGTCTTAAATAGAGGCTGGTGTAATCACAGAATGGGATGCCCAAAAAAACAGCAGTGCACCTGGCAGGCAGCAGTAAGACTATGCACAGCAAAAGTGTCTTTATCAGGCCTAATTTCTATTAGAATAAGTGCAAATGGTTATGGTCTTAAATAGAGGCTGGTGTAGTCACAGAATGGGATGCCCCAAAAACCAGCAGTGCACCTGGCAGGCAGCAGTAGTACTATGCACAGCAAAAGTGTCTTTATCAGGCCTAATTTCTATTAGAATAAGTGCAAATGGTTATGGTCTTAAATAGAGGCTGGTGTAGTCACAGAATGGGATGCCCCAAAAACCAGCAGGGCACCTGGCAGGCAGCAGTAGTACTATACACAGCAAAAGTGTCTTTATCAGGCCTAATTTCTATTAGAATAAGTGCAAATGGTTATGGTCTTAAATAGAGGCTGGTGTACTCACAGAATGGGATGCCCCAAAAACCAGCAGTGCACCTGGCAGGCAGCAGTAGTACTATGCACAGCAAAAGTGTCTTTATTAGGCCTAATTTCTATTAGAATAAGTGCAAATGGTTATGGTCTTAAATAGAGGCTGGTGTGGTCACAGAATGGGATGCCCCAAAAACCAGCAGTGCACCTGGCAGGCAGCAGTAAGTCTATGCACAGCAAAAGTGTCTTTATCAGGCCTAATTTCTATTACAATAAGTGCAAATGGTTATGGTCTTAAATCGAGGCTGGTGTAGTCACAGAATGGGATGCCCCAACCAGAGTGCACCTGGGAGCAGTACTATGCACAGCAAAAGTGTCTTTATCAGGCCAAATGACTTTTAGAATAAGTGCAAATGGTTATGGTATTAAATAGAGGCTGGTGTAGTCACAGAATGGGATGCCCCAACCAGAGTGCACCTGGGAGCAGTACTATGCACAGCAAAAGTGTCTTTATCAGGCCAAATGACTTTTAGAATAAGTGCAAATGGTTATGGTATTAAATAGAGGCTGGTGTAGTCACAGAATGGGATGCCCCACAGCAGACTTGAGATCAGTTCAGTATATATTCACAGTAAGTGTATAAGCAGCCTGAAAACGCTAACAAAGCCAGTCAGCCAGCCAGTAACACTCAGGCTGGATGAAAAAAAAAAAAATCTCCCTGTGACTGCCTCCGATTTTTCCTAACTTTCCCTGTTTTTCACTGACTTTCTGTCTGTCTCCTGCCTGTCTCCTGCCTGTCTCCAGCCTGTCCCTGTCTGTCCCTGTCTGTCTAACTGTCTCTCTCCCTGCCTACAGCAGTGTCCTGTCTCTCACGAATGCAATAGAGAAATGAGAAAAAGCAAGATGGCCGCCGGCCTTAAATAGCGCTGTGACGTCACCGGGCTTGCTGGCTGCTGATAGGCTGCATGTGACTGCCCCAGCTTGCACTGGCGCGGGGTTGATGTCTGGACATGTCCCGTCCGCCATCTTAGAATGCCTGTAATGTAAATGAATGGATGTTAAAGGAAAACTTCGAGCGATCGAATCGCGGGGAAATTCGGATTCGATCCGAATCGAATTTTCCATGAAATTCGGATCGAATCCGGGTTCGTCCGGATCGATTCGCTCATCCCTAGTGCTGGCATAAGCAATTGAGTACTTTAAAAGGACAGATATCTGCATTATCTATCTTTTTACAGAAACCTATTGCTGAGAATACATTTATCAGAACTTTTTTACACGTCACTCATGTGCGTCCTCTTTGTAAGCCATTTCTGCCGGTTTGGGACCTGAACTTAAGGGTTGATTCAGAGCCCCTTTCTCATCATTTTTATGGAGGTCTTGCTACCAAACGAAAAATCATGCAAAAATTAAAACATTTCACACTAAAATTCTCGCAGAAAAAATGCTTTGCTGAATCAGACGAGAGGAAAAAGTGAACGAGAGTGGAAATATTCATGCAAAAAAAAGGTGAGAAAGGGGCTCTGAATCAACCCTTTAGTTTTATCAGCTCTTCAAGGTCCTCCTTTTGAATCATTGGCAGATGCATAGGAGAGGTAGCTACGTGAGACGCATGTAGCTTGCACTAGTAGGTTTAACTGTGATTTTTGCAGGAGACACTCTAAGCTGAAAAGCGTTTCAAATAAAATATGACTACTATGCGCACTATCAAGGGTCAAACCTTTAAAAAAAAAAAATGAAGGTAAGCTTTCTCATCGTCAAACGTGGACAGTGGCATGCTTTGCCACCACGCAACCTATGCAATTGCATGGGTCCCCCACCTCTCAGGGGCACCCCAGAACTCTGGAGTGAACACTGGAAGCTGCTGGCATCTTACTGTAAATACTGGTGTAATACTGGGGATGCTGTCAGTTTTGTAATATAAAAATGCCTTTGCTTGGGGTCCCCAGACACAACTTTGCGTGGGGCCCCAGAAATTATAAACCTAGACATGGAGTGCAGTGCAGTGTGCATTGCATCTCAGTGAGCTTTTTAGTGTAGTGTAGTTTAGACATAAAAAGTGCAAAATAATTGTTTTGTCTACTATTTCTCCCCAAAAATTACCCGTATCTGTGATGGACCATTATTACAGGTGAGGTACGTAACTTTCCTATGAGTGGATTTTTTGTTAAGTTTGGTAACAACAACACCATTTGGACTATGCATACATTTTTTAACATAACAGATAGGGTACTGTTATTTCCAAACTTAACACTAAAAAGCTCACTGAGATTCAGGTTGTAATCCACACCACAATGCATACCAAATAATGTCCATATGGAAGCAGTTTGTGAACTGTTGTAACATGCTCTTCATGAAGAATAAAGAACCATCAATGCTTTTAAAAAATGTGAGTCTTGTTTTAGCTTTGGTTCACGGCAACAGTGAGTAACTTGGTCATGTTACCTCACAACACACTTCCCACCAGATGCGCCACATCCAAAGAATCCCCATGCTCCTAACATCACCACTGGTCAGACGCATGTCCATTACCCATTTTCCTTTACACGTATTTTTTTTTTTGTGCCAAAAAGATGCTGAGGTGAGGAAGCTCACACAACCTTTCACATGCCCAGCAACAGTGTTCTGTGCAACTCTGCACTTGTTGTACGTTGCCAATAGCAACAGATGAACACTGCTTCCATAAAACACACATTTGCTAACATTTGAAACAAAATTAAAATTAAAAATGCAATACCAGCTCAGTGCCTTTAAAACATCTTTTGCCACACCAAAATATAAACTTTTAAAAATTCAATCGGAAGTGGACTTACCCTTTAAACGCTGACACTTTATATGATGGGCTAATGCAGGTTTCTCATAAGAATAGGCCTACCGACACTGACTGCATTTTGTATCGTATCTTAAGTAAAATTACTTCTATCTGACCCATGAAGGCTTCCAAAGTGAGTCATGTGTTTTAGATGAGTGATTTGGCCCGCAGAATATATCATATACAAGAAACTAGTGTAAATATCAGATAGATGCTGTCATGTCAAAGACAGATTGACTTTTAAGCTATTGTTAAGTATTTGGAATTGTTATTCTTGTTTTCTTTGAACTGTTTTATAACTGTATTTATCATATATCATTACATAATCAGAGGCAATAAATACGACTGCTGCCCATTTTTGGATAGATCCTGCACGAGAGAAAGACGTTTGTGTTTTTCTGTGTTAAGCCTTGTGCAACGAATTGATCGCTCATGACTAATTTGGACGCGCGCAGCAGATGCAACAGAGCATGAGTCTGATGCAACAGAGCATGAGTCTGCGCCCGCTTGATTCAGCTGTGATGCCTTATCAAAAACTCTTCTGCAAATTCTATTATTTTCTGCAAGTTTCTGCTAAGGAAAAGACCGAGTCTTAAAGCGGAACATCAGGCCTAAAATAAAAAGGTGTAGATCCCCCCCCCCCTCCCAATCAGACCCTACTTACCTTTTGCATGTCTCTGCTGCCTGCTGCGGCGACATCCGGCTGCTTCAGGGCCCGATCCTCACCCCGCTGTCCGCATAGCCGTCCCTAACTGACAAGCATGGCCTTAGTGGTGCTTGTCAATGTCTCACGGCGATCTCGCAGCTCAGAAAAGTCTTTTGGAGTTTTGGGTAGCTCCATTGCATCCCATTCGTGGGCACTGCACAGGCCCGAGATCAGGGGCCACGTGCAGTGCCTGATGGGATGCAAGATGGTGCTGCCCGCCGAGAGGTCGCTCAGAATTCGAGGGACCCAGAAGATGGATGCCTTGACGTGGTGAGTAACAATTGCCCAAAGGTACAACCGAAGGGGGGCAGCAGATCGTTGAGGTTTTGGGTAGATTTTAACCTCCCCTCTTTAAATCAGCACAACAGTTACATACAATAAAGTTTATTATCATTTTTTGTTATTTTCACAAAACAATACACACACACTTCACATTTATTGGGGCTGTCCAGGCCAAGGGTTAACCAAGTGGGCTAACTTGCTTTCTCATGTTTGTGTCTTTCTAGTCATTGTTTGATGTTTCTTTTTATCCAGCCATATCTTCCTCCCAGTTCCTGACCGCACTGTGCCAGGGACACTGAATGTCATGCACTGAAACACCTGAGGACAGAGGCATTTTAGTAAATGACTGTGGGCAGACCTTCTTGGCATTAAAATAGAAAATGGTAGACAATGATTGATTGGAAACACAGCCCTTGACACAAACAAGATATAACAAGTTAACACCCTTAGTTCACCCTTTGCATAGGATGTCATGTGAAAAGGCATTAAACAGAGGCATAGCTAGGCTTCCTGGCACCCAGGGCAAAGATTCAAAATGTCGCTCCCGCCCCACCCACTGCCGACAGCCATTGTTACCTAGCAATTCCCTCAGTACTTACCTTGTCACCACAATCCTCGCTGTGGACCAGAACCCTGCAGGAGGGCTTAAGTTAACTTTAAAGCTGATCCTTAGCCGCCCTGGTAGTTTTGTGCTAGTAAAGCAGTGGTGTAGTGGTTGTAACCCATCTCCCCCACCTGTCTGTGAGCCCCACAATGGAGAGTCACCTCCCTTTTCCTGTGGAGTGAGAAATAGCTACACAATAGCACAAAATAGCACAATAGTAGTAGTTAATCATGACTGTGGTCTATGGGGCCTTGTATCACAGCACCACAGGGCCCCTTCACCATTACAATTTAGTTGTGATTTGTGTCCCCTGACACAAACATAATACGCAATGTGCCAGCAATCCCCATCCCCACACAAACCTTAGTATACAGAGTACTAGCAGATCCTGTCCCCTGACACAAACATTAATATGCAGAGTGCCAACAGATCATTTCCCCTGGCACAAACATTAATACGCAGCAACAGATCCTGTCCCCTAGAAACATACAGACTATTATAAATGCAGTATTACAGAGTTTACAATGAATATTCTGAATACAAGATACAATAGGAGAGAGACTCAAGTTTACTGGATCAAGGTGCAAGTGTTGTCATCACATACAGGAAACCTTCAGTCATTTTTGACTGGAGGTCAACTTTATATGGCATTAAATTAAAGCCCATATAATGCTGGGAGACTGGAAGCTAACAAGACCAGTAAGCCAGCATTCTTCCCTGTTGCTGCTGACAATGAACAGATCTCATTGCTGTGCATCCCCCAGCTTCAATGGCATACTAACATGCTAGATAGTGATGGGCCACAGCAGGGACAATCTGGTTCAGAAGCCCACAGAATCCCGAGTAGCCAGTAGGTACAACCGCTCCAGCCAGCACAACATGTAAACTAGTTAGGGGCTTCTTCCTCCATCTGTCTCCCTCAGGCCAGTGTCCTCTCTGAAGGTTCACCATGTCAGGATCATGGTCTGGAGAGCCATGTTCTTCTTGATGTTGAAGACTTTTTTTCAGCTGCTAATAATGTCACAGAATGGGAGGAACATAGAGGGGGATTCCCTGGGAATCCCCCTCTATGTCCCTCCCCTCCAGTGGTGTCATTAGTCGCATGGGGGGATTAGCACAGAGGCTCCTCCTAAAAGCCTCCCTACACAGTGGGCCTGCAAATAGCTTGTTTGGATGTCAAGGAAGAAGGAGGGGTCACTAGTGTCCCTCTGTGCTTGGTGGCTTATGTGCAGTGAGCGTCCATCGAGTGAAAGCTCGGCACGCACCCATCACTGTAGCGTTGCTGATGGCGGCTTTGCTGCTCTAGACTCTCCGTCCTGCCCTTCGGTGGCATTGGCTGCCCATGCATGGGGGGCCTCATTGCTACCAATAGCTGCTGTCAGACCAAAGACTGAAAAGCCTCCAGGACCAGACCATAACCCAAAGGTTGGTGGAGGTCCCCTTGGTGGAGTGGTGGAGGCCTCAGGGTGCGTGCCCCTTATGCCTGTCTCATTATACGGCCCTGAGTAAAGGGATCTGAAGGACCTCTATACCACTTCACAGGGTAGTGTTGGCCGGCACCCCATCTGCCAACATCGGTGAATGGCATGCAGGATAATTTGACCTGGATCTTACTGGTATCCAGGATGGGGTGAAATGGAGAAAATCAGCAAGGCTGGATCCAAAGCCAGTCACTAATACTAGACCTTCTCAAGTGTTCTGGTCTACAAACGACATGTGCTTCCCAAGAAACATGTTGGAGACTCCTGCTATAAAGGAGGAATCATCAATATACAGCATACCTCACAACTGTCCCTGGTTTGGAGGGTCTGTCCTTCTTTTGAGTCCATGTCCCTGTTTCACTCCTTGTTCTTCTCTGTCCTTTTTTGAGGTTTAATATGCAAATATGCTTGAATAAACTATTCATTTTCCTATTCAAAGTGTTCCGATTGTTGTAACTGTTACATCCTATCTCCCATCCATCAATCAATGAGGGGTGTGGCTTAATTTGGCTTAATTTACCAACTGTCCCCCTTTCCCACACTGAAAAGTTGTAAGGTATGATATACAGCACAGAAAAGTTGAGTTTCCTTTCTTAACTGCAGTTTCTGAAACTTTGGAGGATGCTGACTTGCTGACAGGCTTTAGGTGAGCTCCTTGCTAAGTTTTTTGCCGATGCCTGGAATATCCCTTTAAAAAAGATCTTTTTTCTGGCAAACCATCAAGCCAAATAATAACCACGCCTAACACGAGAAGCCAAAATGCAACACAGCCCAGGTGTAGCGGGTGCGTGCCTGACCATTGGCACACGCTCTGAGGAGCGAGGGGGGTTATTGGACCTAGGGCAGGCAACTCAGGTTGGTGTGGCATGTGTGGGGTGGAGGTGCACTTACTGATTCAGTCGTCCCTGGTCTCCATTGATGACACTCCTTGATGCAAACAACAGGGTCTTTATTTGAGGGTTTCCTTCCATGTCAAACAGCATAACCCAGTACAGGCAAAATCCATTGGCAGTTACATCAAACAGTCTTTACAGCTTCCAGTTAGTTCCACGGCTTACTTCCCTCACTGGTGCTCAGCTCCTCCACTACATTAACACTTCCCCTCTTTAGCTTGGAATTCAGAACTAAGAAAAACACTCTAGAAGGGTTGGGTTCTCCCTCATATAACCTCTGAAATGTTGCCTCTACCAGCTATGTTGCTAGGCTCAACCAATGGCAGGGCAGGTGATGTTGCCAATGCCGCCTGGCTTAGTCTTTTATTTATTTTAAGGGGTACGCTGAACTAATTAATATTATCTATTGTTATTCCTTAGGCAACACTGCCATCATGTGGATTCATGACGCAATGGTACCTAAGTCCCACATTTAACTATTATTATTAACGTTCCTATCACTATCTGGGGTTACTGGTAGATCACAGGCTAAATAACAGCATATAATGCCAAGCAGGTGCTTCCAAGGCCACCAAGATATTATCATGCATTAAAAGAGGCCTGGAATCACGGGATAGAGATGTTATTTTGCCTCTTTACAAGGCACTGGTGCGCCCTCACCTGGAATTTGCAGTCCAGTTCTGGGCACCCATTCATAGAAAGGACGCTCTGACTATGGAGGGGTGTAGAGGATAGTCACTAAACTAATAAGAGGAATGAAGGATCTTAGTTATGAGGAAAGATTACAAGAATTAAATCTGTTTAGTTTTGAAACAACTGAGGGGGGACATGATTAACTTGTATAAATATATAAATGGCCCATACAAAAAATATGTGGGAAACACCATTTCAGGTAAAATCCTGTTTAAAGACTGGAAAAAAAGAAATTTAGTGGCGACAATCATTTTTTACCAAAAGAACTATAAATCTATGGAATAGCCTCCCACAGAAGCTTGTTACAGCATCAAGCGCAGACAGCTTCAAAAAAAAAAAGATTAGATGCTTATTTAGAAGTAAATAATAGAGATGAGCGAACTTTTGAAAAATTCGATTCGACTGATTCGCCGAATTTTCCGACAAAAATCGTTTCGACCCGAATAAATTCGCGACGAATCGCTATTAAAAACGGCTATTTCTGAGCCTCCTAGAGCCTCAATAGGGTTGTAAACCATTCTGCCTTGCTGTAACACGCACAGGATGCGTGCTGGGTTAGTTAAATAATACTTTGAATAAATATCACATGCAGATCAGAGGCATCGCTAATAGAATCGCAGAGCGGCACAATTGCAGAGAGTTGAAGTGGCATCACTATGAGGGGCAGAAGGAGCCCAAACATTGCTTTATAGAGACACTGGAGTTGGCAGCAGCAGGAGCCCAAAAATTGGATGAATCACACCCTGGAGTTGGCAGGAGTTGACAGCAGCAGCAGCAGCAGGAGCCCAAATATTACATTAAAGAGACCCTGGGGTTGGCCTCAGGAGCCCAAAAATTGGATGAATCACACCCTGGAGTTGGCAGCAGCAGCAGCAGGAGCCCAAATATACACTGGAGTTGGCTTCAGGAGCCCAAAAATTGGATGAATCACACCCTGGAGTTGGCAGAAGTTGGCAGCAGCAGCAGCAGCAGGAGCCCAAATATACACTGGAGTTGGCTTCAGGAGCCCAAAAATTGGATGAATCACACCCTGGAGTTGGCAGAAGTTGGCAGCAGCAGCAGCAGGAGCCCAAATATACACTGGAGTTGGCTTCAGGAGCCCAAAAATTGGATGAATCACACCCTGGAGCTGGCAGAAGTTGGCAGCAGCAGCAGCAGGAGCCCAAATATACACTGGAGTTGGCTTCAGGAGCCCAAAAATTGGATGAATCACACCCTGGAGTTGGCAGGAGTTGACAGTAGCAGCAGCAGGAGCCCAAATATACACTGGAGTTGGCTTCAGGAGCCCAAAAATTGGATGAATCACACCCTGGAGTTGGCAGCAGCAGCAGCAGGAGCCCAAATATACACTGGAGTTGGCTTCAGGAGCCCAACAATTGGATGAATCACACCCTGGAGTTGGCAGAAGTTGGCAGCAGCAGCAGCAGCAGCAGGAGCCCAAATATACACTGGAGTTGGATTCAGGAGCCCAAAAATTGGATGAATCACACCCTGGAGTTGGCAGCAGCAGCAGCAGGAGCCCAAATATACACTAGAGTTGGCTTCAGGAGCCCAAAAATTGGATGAATCACACCCTGGAGTTGGCAGGAGTTGACAGTAGCAGCAGCAGGAGCCCAAATATACACTGGAGTTGGCTTCAGGAGCCCAAAAATTGGATGAATCACAGCCTGGAGTTGGCAGCAGCAGCAGCAGGAGCCCAAATATACACTGGAGTTGGCTTCAGGAGCCCAAATATTGGATGAATCACACCCTGGAGTTGGCAGAAGTTGGCAGTAGCAGCAGCAGGAGCCCAAATATACACTGGAGTTGGCTTCAGGAGCCCAAAAATTGGATGAATCACACCCTGGAGTTGGCAGGAGTTGACAGCAGCAGCAGCAGGAGCCCAAATATTACATTAAAGAGACCCTGGGGTTGGCCTCAGGAGCCCAAAAATTGGATGAATCACACCCTGGAGTTGGCAGCAGCAGCAGCAGGAGCCCAAATATACACTGGAGTTGGCTTCAGGAGCCCAAAAATTGGATGAATCACACCCTGGAGTTGGCAGAAGTTGGCAGCAGCAGCAGCAGCAGGAGCCCAAATATACACTGGAGTTGGCTTCAGGAGCCCAAAAATTGGATGAATCACACCCTGGAGTTGGCAGAAGTTGGCAGCAGCAGCAGCAGGAGCCCAAATATACACTGGAGTTGGCTTCAGTAGCCCAAAAATTGGATGAATCACACCCTGGAGTTGGCAGGAGTTGACAGCAGCAGCAGCAGCAGGAGCCCAAATATTACTTTAAAGTGACACTGGGGTTGGCTTCAGGAGCCCAACAATTGGATGAATCACACCCTGGAGTTGGCAGAAGTTGACAGTAGCAGCAGCAGGAGCCCAAATATTACATTAAAGAGACCCTGGAGTTGGCTTCAGGAGCCCAAAAATTGGATGAATCACACCCTGGAGTTGGCAGCAGCAGCAGCAGGAGCCCAAATATACACTGGAGTTGGCTTCAGGAGCCCAAAAATTGGATGAATCACACCCTGGAGTTGGCAGGAGTTGACAGCAGCAGCAGCAGCAGGAGCCCAAATATTACATTAAAGAGACCCTGGAGTTGGCTTCAGGAGCCCAAAAATTGGATGAATCACACCCTGGAGTTGGCAGCAGCAGCAGCAGGAGCCCAAATATACACTGGAGTTGGCTTCAGGAGCCCAAAAATTGGATGAATCACACCCTGGAGTTGGCAGGAGTTGACAGCAGCAGCAGCAGCAGGAGCCCAAATATTACTTTAAAGTGACACTGGGGTTGGCTTCAGGAGCCCAACAATTGGATGAATCACACCCTGGAGTTGGCAGAAGTTGACAGTAGCAGCAGCAGGAGCCCAAATATTACATTAAAGAGACCCTGGAGTTGGCTTCAGGAGCCCAAAAATTGGATGAATCACACCCTGGAGTTGGCAGCAGCAGCAGCAGCAGGAGCCCAAATATACACTGGAGTTGGCTTCAGGAGCCCAAAAATTGGATGAATCACACCCTGGAGTTGGCAGAAGTTGGCAGCAGCAGCAGCAGCAGGAGCCCAAATATACACTGGAGTTGGCTTCAGGAGCCCAAAAATTGGATGAATCACACCCTGGAGTTGGCAGCAGCAGGAGCCCAAATATACACTGGAGTTGGCTTCAGGAGCCCAAAAATTGGATGAATCACACCCTGGAGTTGGCAGGAGTTGACAGTAGCAGCAGCAGGAGCCCAAATATACACTGGAGTTGGCTTCAGGAGCCCAAAAATTGGATGAATCACACCCTGCAGTTGGCAGGAGTTGACAGCAGCAGCAGGAGCCCAAATATTACATTAAAGAGACCCTGGGGTTGTCCTCAGGAGCCCAAAAATTGGATGAATCACACCCTGGAGTTGGCAGGAGTTGACAGTAGCAGCAGCAGGAGCCCAAATATACACTGGAGTTGGCTTCAGGAGCCCAAAAATTGGATGAATCACACCCTGCAGTTGGCAGGAGTTGACAGCAGCAGCAGGAGCCCAAATATTACATTAAAGAGACCCTGGGGTTGGCCTCAGGAGCCCAAAAATTGGATGAATCACACCCTGGAGTTGGCAGGAGTTGACAGTAGCAGCAGCAGGAGCCCAAATATTACATTAAAGAGACCCTGGGGTTGGCCTCAGGAGCCCAAAAATTGGATGAATCACACCCTGGAGTTGGCAGCAGCAGCAGCAGGAGCCCAAATATACACTGGAGTTGGCTTCAGGAGCCCAAAAATTGGATGAATCACACCCTGGAGTTGGCAGAAGTTGGCAGCAGCAGCAGCAGCAGGAGCCCAAATATACACTGGAGTTGGCTTCAGGAGCCCAAAAATTGGATGAATCACACCCTGGAGTTGGCAGCAGCAGCAGGAGCCCAAAGATACACTGGAGTTGGCTTCAGGAGCCCAAAAATTGGATGAATCACACCCTGGAGTTGGCAGGAGTTGACAGTAGCAGCAGCAGGAGCCCAAATATACACTGGAGTTGGCTTCAGGAGCCCAAAAATTGGATGAATCACACCCTGCAGTTGGCAGGAGTTGACAGCAGCAGCAGGAGCCCAAATATTACATTAAAGAGACCCTGGGGTTGGCCTCAGGAGCCCAAAAATTGGATGAATCACACCCTGGAGTTGGCAGGAGTTGACAGTAGCAGCAGCAGGAGCCCAAATATACACTGGAGTTGTCTTCAGGAGCCCAAAAATTGGATGAATCACACCCTGCAGTTGGCAGGAGTTGACAGCAGCAGCAGGAGCCCAAATATTACATTAAAGAGACCCTGGGGTTGGCCTCAGGAGCCCAAAAATTGGATGAATCACACCCTGGAGTTGGCAGGAGTTGACAGTAGCAGCAGCAGGAGCCCAAATATTACATTAAAGAGACCCTGGGGTTGGCCTTAGGAGCCCAAAAATTGGATGAATCACACCCTGGAGTTGGCAGCAGCAGCAGCAGGAGCCCAAATATACACTGGAGTTGGCTTCAGGAGCCCAAAAATTGGATGAATCACACCCTGGAGTTGGCAGAAGTTGGCAGCAGCAGCAGCAGCAGGAGCCCAAATATACACTGGAGTTGGCTTCAGGAGCCCAAAAATTGGATGAATCACACCCTGGAGTTGGCAGAAGTTGGCAGCAGCAGCAGCAGGAGCCCAAATATACACTGGAGTTGGCAGCAGTAGCCCAAAAATTGGATGAATCACACCCTGGAGTTGGCAGGAGTTGACAGCAGCAGCAGCAGCAGGAGCCCAAATATTACTTTAAAGTGACACTGGGGTTGGCTTCAGGAGCCCAACAATTGGATGAATCACACCCTGGAGTTGGCAGAAGTTGGCAGCAGCAGCAGCAGGAGCCCAAAAAATGGCCTAAAGACATAAATATGTTTTGCACCATTTGGAAAGTGTAAAACGTGGCACCATGCTGAATCTAGTCGCATGCATCAGGCATTGGTGGGTGGAAATCCTGGCTGATCCATCCCTGATTCATTTTGACAAAGGTGAGTCTCTCCACATTTTTAGTTGACAGACGAGTTCTCCTCGCCGTAACTATGGCCCCCGCCGCACTAAACACCCGCTCAGATGGCACGCTACTTGCCGGGCAGGACAGCTTTTCCAGGGCAAACTCTGCTAGTTGCGGCCACAAATCAAGTTTGGCTGCCCAGAAGTCCAGCGGATCCTCAAGGTGTGTTGGCATGGTCATGTCAAAGTATGACATGACCTGCTGGTTGAGGTCCTGCTCCAGGTCTTCCTGCTGCTCATGAGTAGCCTCACTATGCGGGTGTAGAAAGCTACTCATTAGCGACTGAAGACTGAGGCTGCTGCTGCTGATGGAGCTGCTGCTGCTGCTCCTGCCAACCCCCCCAGCGGCCATGGCAGTGGAAGGTGAGCGCAGAGGTCCCCTCGAGTCAGACCTGCGAGAGTATGGACCATGGCGCAGATAGGCATCGGCCAACTGCCTACGTAGAATGTCTTTGTAGTAGTTGAGTTTGTCCTCCCTCTCGGTGGGTTTAAAAAATGCCCCCATTTTGTGCCGGAAGCGAGGGTCCAATAAGGTGGACAGCCAGAAGTCATCCCGCCGACAGATGGAAACAATTCTGGGGTCACTACGCAAGCACGTGAGCATGCTTCGTGCCATTTGCGCAAGTGACTCGAATGGACTACCTGTCTCCATCTCCACTGCATACTGCCACGGTGTGCCCGGGTCCTCTGTCTCGCCTTCCTCAAAAACCTCTAGCTCCTCTGGCTGCTCCTGCTCCTCCTCTCCTGTCCGCTGACTAGATAAACCAGCCATTTCGCCAAGCCTAAACTGTGTTTCGCTGGGCAACTCCTCCTCCTCCTCTTCCTCCTCCTCCTCCAGTTCAGCTCCAACGGGGTTCATGTGGCCGTAAGATGTAAACGCCATGTCTCCAGTGCCCTGACCAGCCATGGTTTCCAACATGTGCTGTAGTACATGAAGCAGTGGAATCACGTCGTTCATCCCGTAATCCTGCCGACTGACAAATAAAGTGGCTTCCTCAAAGGGCCTGAGCAAACGGCAGGTGTCACGTATGAGCTGCCACTGGTTGACATTGAAGTTACACAGGGGAGTCCCCCTATCTGCTTGGATCATCAGGAAATCCGTGATGGCTTTTCTCTGTTCATATAATCGGTCCAACATGTGAAGGGTGGAATTCCAACGGGTGGAAACATCGCAAATCAGACTATGTTGGGGGATACCATTCTGACGCTGTAGCTCAAGAAGGGTGTGTTTGGCGGTGTAGGAGTGGCTGAAGTGCATGCAAAGTTTCCTTGAAGTTGTTAGGATGTCCTGCAGATGGGGGGAACACTTCAGAAACCGCTTGACAACCAGATTGAAGACGTGAGCCATGCAGGGGGCATGGGTCAGGCTTCCTTGGCACAGCGCAGACAAAATGTTCTTCCCATTGTCGGTAACCATGATTCCCATTTTAAGTTTTCTCGGAGTAAGCCATGTTTGGATTTCCTGATGAATACATTTAAGCAGTTCCTCCCCTGTGTGACTCCGTTCGCCAAGACAAACCATGTGAAGCACTGCGTGACACCTCCGTGCCCTGCACACATGGTAGACTGGAGGGGCACTGAGACTTGAGCCTACAGTGGAGGGTGAGGAGATGGCGGAGGATGAGGAGGCCGAGTCGCACGGTGTCACAGGCCCAATGGGCAGAGAGCGCGGAGGCCGAAGCGGCGTGACCTGTCCAAGTTGCTGCTGCAAAGGGACCACATTCACCCAGTGGGCCGTAAACGACATGTACTGCCCCTGACCGTAGTTACAGCTCCAGATGTCGGCGCTGCCATGTATTTTGCTACACACCGACAGGCTCAAGGACTGGCCCACCTTCTGTTCAACAAAAGTGTACAGCGCTGGTACTGCCTTCTTGGCAAAGAAATGACGGCTTGGGACTCTCCACCTCGGCTCGGCACAAGCCATCAGTTCTCTGAAAGGTGCAGATTCCACCACCTGAAAAGGGAGCGACTGCAGCACCAGCAACTTGGACAGGAGCACATTCAGCTTCTGCGCCGTAGGATGAGTGGGCGCATACTGCTGTCTCTTGGACATGGCTTCGCTGATGGATTGCTGGCGGGATGCATGACTTGGAGGAGGAGGAGGAGGAGCAGGAGCGACAGAGGATGGGTATGACGCACAGCTGCCTTCGGCTGAGGTGCTGGAGCCTTGGCTGGCAGAAATTGGGAGCTCACTTGGTGAGGAAGCAGACTGGACCACCCCTTGGGAGCCTCGGTTCTCCCAGGTCGTTTTATGGTGACGCATCATATGTTGACGCAGGGCCGTGGTGCCAACATTTGGACCCTGGCCACGCTTCACCTTTTGCCTACATATCTTGCATGTGGCCATGTTACCCTCCTGCGGATGCCTCAGGAAAAACTGCCACACTGCCGAGTAGCTACTTTTCCCACCCCCTGGCCTCACTGATTCACTGCTGCTGTTGCCAACTCCAGGAACCCCTGCTCCACTACCTCCCGATAAGGTAGACTGCCGCACAGCAGGTGCTCTACCCCGGCCCCGGCCCCGGCCGGCTCCAGCCTTTGGAATTGTGCCCCCATGCTGACTGCTACCACCTTGCTGCCTCAGCTGCTGACTCCGGGGCAACCTGCGCCCCTCTTCTCCTGATGATGACGATGAAGCCCCTTCATCACCCGGCTCCCAAGTGCGATCGGCTTCATCGTCATCATCATCATCATCACTGAGTTGTGGCTGTACGTCACTGATGTTCGTGGATTCGTCAACAGTGTCTGGCGCAGGAGCTGGAACGCTCGCAGCACCCACGACACTGTCCACATCACTATTTGTCTGCCTAGCTAGAGAAGCCACCTCCATTTCTTGGCTGGGCAGTAGCTGCTGACTGTCCTCTATCTGATGGTCCTCCTCACTAAAGAGTGGAGCTGAACCCAAAGCATAGGATACGTCGCTGGGGGAGGGAACGGCGTAGGACAGAGGCAATGGGAGGACAGGGACTGCTCTCGGGGCATGCCAACTCAGGGTTGTGTCAGAGGAACCTACCGACTCTAGACTGGGGGTCTCAGACGTAAGTTGTGATGATGTTGTTGATGAGCGCGTCAACCAATCTACCACGGCAGATGCGTTACTGGTGGAGACCCGACCGCTAGCAGATACTGGCAGATTAGGTCTCTCAGCGTGACTCCTGCTGCTACTGGCCCCCAGTCTGATGCGAGCTCTGCCTGCGGAATCTTGGCCTCTGCCACTCCTTTTTTCACTTCCAGGCACTTGTCTGCCCGACATAGTCTAACTGGCGTGGTAGTAGGTGATATTTTAAGATCCCCCGGGCAGCGGTGGGTCTATATGAAACAGAATATAATGCACACCAAAAGTGAGCAGTAACACTCAGCCTCCAACAGGCCTGCTTAGTGTAAATAAGAGAGCTGCTTAGTGTAAATAAAGAGGGGTATGCTATGTTACAGAATGGGATGCCTCAACAGAAGTGCACCTGGCAGGCAGCAGTAAGCCTATGCCCAGCAAAAGTGTCTTATAATATAAATATAATAAGAGCAAATGGTTATATGGTCTTAAACAGAGGCTGCTTTAGTCACAGAATGGGATGCCCCCAAAAAAGATCCAGTAGTACTATGCCCAGCAAAAGTGTCTTTATCAGGCTAATTTCAAATATAATAAGAGCAAATGGTTATATGGTCTTAAACAGAGGCTGCTTTAGTCACAGAATGGGATGCCCTGGCAGGGACAAGTAGTGCTATGCCCAGCAAAAGTGTCTTTATCAGGCTAATTTCAAATATGATAAGAGCAAATGCTTATATGGTCTTAAACAGAGGCTGCTTTAGTCACAGAATGGGATGCCCCCAAAAAAGATCCAGTAGTACTATGCCCAGCAAAAGTGTCTTTATCAGGCCTAATTTCAAATATGATAAGAGCAAATGCTCATATGGTCTTAAACAGAGGCTGCTTTAGTCACAGAATGGGATGCCCCCAAAAAAGATCCAGTAGTACTATGCCCAGCAAAAGTGTCTTTATCAGGCCTAATTTCAAATATAATAAGAGCAAATGCTTATATGGTCTTAAACAGAGGCTGCTTTAGTCACAGAATGGGATGCCCCCAAAAAAGATCCAGTAGTACTATGCCCAGCAAAAGTGTCTTTATCAGGCCTAATTTCAAATATGATAAGAGCAAATGCTTATATGGTCTTAAACAGAGGCTGCTTTAGTCACAGAATGGGATGCCCCCAAAAAAGATCCAGTAGTACTATGCCCAGCAAAAGTGTCTTTATCAGGCCTGATTTCTATGAGAATAAGTGCAAATGGTTATTATGCTATTAAATAGAGGCTGGTGTAGTCACAGAATGGGATGCCACAAAAACCAGAGAGCATGCACAGCAAAAGTGTCTTTATCAGGCCTGATTTCTATGAGAATAAGTGCAAATGGTTATTATGCTATTAAATAGAGGCTGGTGTTGTCACAGAATGGGATGCCACAAAAACCAGAGAGCATGCACAGCAAAAGTGTCTTTATCAGGCCTGATTTCTATGAGAATAAGTGCAAATGGTTATTATGCTATTAAATAGAGGATGGTGTTGTCACAGAATGGGATGCCACAAAAACCAGAGAGCATGCACAGCAAAAGTGTCTTTATCAGGCCTGATTTCTATGAGAATAAGTGCAAATGGTTATTATGCTATTAAATAGAGGCTGGTGTTGTCACAGAATGGGATGCCACAAAAACCAGAGAGCATGCACAGCAAAAGTGTCTTTATCAGGCCTGATTTCTATGAGAATAAGTGCAAATGGTTATTATGCTATTAAATAGAGGCTGGTGTAGTCACAGAATGGGATGCCACAAAAACCAGAGAGCATGCACAGCAAAAGTGTCTTTATCAGGCCTGATTTCTATGAGAATAAGTGCAAATGGTTATTATGCTATTAAATAGAGGCTGGTGTTGTCACAGAATGGGATGCCACAAAAACCAGAGAGCATGCACAGCAAAAGTGTCTTTATCAGGCCTGATTTCTATGAGAATAAGTGCAAATGGTTATTATGCTATTAAATAGAGGATGGTGTTGTCACAGAATGGGATGCCACAAAAACCAGAGAGCATGCACAGCAAAAGTGTCTTTATCAGGCCTGATTTCTATAAGAATAAGTGCAAATGGTTATTATGCTATTAAATAGAGGCTGGTGTAGTCACAGAATGGGATGCCACAAAAACCAGAGAGCATGCACAGCAAAAGTGTCTTTATCAGGCCTGATTTCTATGAGAATAAGTGCAAATGGTTATTATGCTATTAAATAGAGGCTGGTGTTGTCACAGAATGGGATGCCACAAAAACCAGAGAGCATGCACAGCAAAAGTGTCTTTATCAGGCCTGATTTCTATGAGAATAAGTGCAAATGGTTATTATGCTATTAAATAGAGGCTGGTGTTGTCACAGAATGGGATGCCACAAAAACCAGAGAGCATGCACAGCAAAAGTGTCTTTATCAGGCCTGATTTCTATGAGAATAAGTGCAAATGGTTATTATGCTATTAAATAGAGGCTGGTGTTGTCACAGAATGGGATGCCACAAAAACCAGAGAGCATGCACAGCAAAAGTGTCTTTATCAGGCCTGATTTCTATGAGAATAAGTGCAAATGGTTATTATGCTATTAAATAGAGGATGGTGTTGTCACAGAATGGGATGCCACAAAAACCAGAGAGCATGCACAGCAAAAGTGTCTTTATCAGGCCTGATTTCTATGAGAATAAGTGCAAATGGTTATTATGCTATTAAATAGAGGCTGGTGTTGTCACAGAATGGGATGCCACAAAAACCAGAGAGCATGCACAGCAAAAGTGTCTTTATCAGGCCTGATTTCTATGAGAATAAGTGCAAATGGTTATTATGCTATTAAATAGAGGCTGGTGTTGTCACAGAATGGGATGCCACAAAAACCAGAGAGCATGCACAGCAAAAGTGTCTTTATCAGGCCTGATTTCTATGAGAATAAGTGCAAATGGTTATTATGCTATTAAATAGAGGCTGGTGTAGTCACAGAATGGGATGCCACAAAAACCAGAGAGCCTACACAGCAAAAGTGTCTTTATCAGGCCTGATTTCTATGAGAATAAGTGCAAATGGTTATTATGCTATTAAATAGAGGCTGGTGTTGTCACAGAATGGGATGCCACAAAAACCAGAGAGCATGCACAGCAAAAGTGTCTTTATCAGGCCTGATTTCTATGAGAATAAGTGCAAATGGTTATTATGCTATTAAATAGAGGCTGGTGTTGTCACAGAATGGGATGCCACAAAAACCAGAGAGCATGCACAGCAAAAGTGTCTTTATCAGGCCTGATTTCTATGAGAATAAGTGCAAATGGTTATTATGCTATTAAATAGAGGCTGGTGTAGTCACAGAATGGGATGCCACAAAAACCAGAGAGCATGCACAGCAAAAGTGTCTTTATCAGGCCTGATTTCTATGAGAATACGTGCAAATGGTTATTATGCTGTTAAATAGCGGCTGGTGTTGTCACAGAATGGGATGCCACAAAAACCAGAGAGCATGCACAGCAAAAGTGTCTTTATCAGGCCTAATTTCAAATATGATAAGAGCAAATGCTTATATGGTCTTAAACAGAGGCTGCTTTAGTCACAGAATGGGATGCCCCCAAAAAAGATCCAGTAGTACTATGCCCAGCAAAAGTGTCTTTATCAGGCCTAATTTCAAATATGATAAGAGCAAATGCTTATATGGTCTTAAACAGAGGCTGCTTTAGTCACAGAATGGGATGCCCCCAAAAAAGATCCAGTAGTACTATGCCCAGCAAAAGTGTCTTTATCAGGCTAATTTCAAATATGATAAGAGCAAATGCTTATATGGTCTTAAACAGAGGCTGCTTTAGTCACAGAATGGGATGCCCCCAAAAAAGATCCAGTAGTACTATGCCCAGCAAAAGTGTCTTTATCAGGCTAATTTCAAATATGATAAGAGCAAATGCTTATATGGTCTTAAACAGAGGCTGCTTTAGTCACAGAATGGGATGCCCCCAAAAAAGATCCAGTAGTACTATGCCCAGCAAAAGTGTCTTTATCAGGCCTAATTTCAAATATGATAAGAGCAAATGCTTATATGGTCTTAAACAGAGGCTGCTTTAGTCACAGAATGGGATGCCCCCAAAAAAGATCCAGTAGTACTATGCCCAGCAAAAGTGTCTTTATCAGGCCTAATTTCAAATATGATAAGAGCAAATGCTTATATGGTCTTAAACAGAGGCTGCTTTAGTCACAGAATGGGATGCCCCCAAAAAAGATCCAGTAGTACTATGCCCAGCAAAAGTGTCTTTATCAGGCCTAATTTCAAATATGATAAGAGCAAATGCTTATATGGTCTTAAACAGAGGCTGCTTTAGTCACAGAATGGGATGCCCCCAAAAAAGATCCAGTAGTACTATGCCCAGCAAAAGTGTCTTTATCAGGCCTAATTTCAAATATGATAAGAGCAAATGCTTATATGGTCTTAAACAGAGGCTGCTTTAGTCACAGAATGGGATGCCCCCAAAAAAGATCCAGTAGTACTATGCCCAGCAAAAGTGTCTTTATCAGGCCTAATTTCAAATATGATAAGAGCAAATGCTTATATGGTCTTAAACAGAGGCTGCTTTAGTCACAGAATGGGATGCCCCCAAAAAAGATCCAGTAGTACTATGCCCAGCAAAAGTGTCTTTATCAGGCCTAATTTCAAATATGATAAGAGCAAATGCTTATATGGTCTTAAACAGAGGCTGCTTTAGTCACAGAATGGGATGCCCCCAAAAAAGATCCAGTAGTACTATGCCCAGCAAAAGTGTCTTTATCAGGCCTAATCTCAAATATGATAAGAGCAAATGCTTATATGGTCTTAAACAGAGGCTGCTTTAGTCACAGAATGGGATGCCCCCAAAAAAGATCCAGTAGTACTATGCCCAGCAAAAGTGTCTTTATCAGGCCTAATTTCAAATATGATAAGAGCAAATGCTTATATGGTCTTAAACAGAGGCTGCTTTAGTCACAGAATGGGATGCCCCCAAAAAAGATCCAGTAGTACTATGCCCAGCAAAAGTGTCTTTATCAGGCCTAATTTCAAATATGATAAGAGCAAATGCTTATATGGTCTTAAACAGAGGCTGCTTTAGTCACAGAATGGGATGCCCCCAAAAAAGATCCAGTAGTACTATGCCCAGCAAAAGTGTCTTTATCAGGCCTAATTTCAAATATGATAAGAGCAAATGCTTATATGGTCTTAAACAGAGGCTGCTTTAGTCACAGAATGGGATGCCCCCAAAAAAGATCCAGTAGTACTATGCCCAGCAAAAGTGTCTTTATCAGGCCTAATTTCAAATATGATAAGAGCAAATGCTTATATGGTCTTAAACAGAGGCTGCTTTAGTCACAGAATGGGATGCCCCCAAAAAAGATCCAGTAGTACTATGCCCAGCAAAAGTGTCTTTATCAGGCCTAATTTCAAATATGATAAGAGCAAATGCTTATATGGTCTTAAACAGAGGCTGCTTTAGTCACAGAATGGGATGCCCCCAAAAAAGATCCAGTAGTACTATGCCCAGCAAAAGTGTCTTTATCAGGCCTGATTTCTATGAGAATAAGTGCAAATGGTTATTATGCTATTAAATAGAGGCTGGTGTAGTCACAGAATGGGATGCCACAAAAACCAGAGAGCATGCACAGCAAAAGTGTCTTTATCAGGCCTGATTTCTATGAGAATAAGTGCAAATGGTTATTATGCTATTAAATAGAGGCTGGTGTTGTCACAGAATGGGATGCCACAAAAACCAGAGAGCATGCACAGCAAAAGTGTCTTTATCAGGCCTGATTTCTATGAGAATAAGTGCAAATGGTTATTATGCTATTAAATAGAGGCTGGTGTTGTCACAGAATGGGATGCCACAAAAACCAGAGAGCATGCACAGCAAAAGTGTCTTTATCAGGCCTGATTTCTATGAGAATAAGTGCAAATGGTTATTATGCTATTAAATAGAGGCTGGTGTTGTCACAGAATGGAATGCCACAAAAACCAGAGAGCATGCACAGCAAAAGTGTCTTTATCAGGCCTGATTTCTATGAGAATAAGTGCAAATGGTTATTATGCTATTAAATAGAGGCTGGTGTTGTCACAGAATGGGATGCCACAAAAACCAGAGAGCATGCACAGCAAAAGTGTCTTTATCAGGCCTGATTTCTATGAGAATAAGTGCAAATGGTTATTATGCTATTAAATAGAGGCTGGTGTTGTCACAGAATGGGATGCCACAAAAACCAGAGAGCATGCACAGCAAAAGTGTCTTTATCAGGCCTGATTTCTATGAGAATAAGTGCAAATGGTTATTATGCTATTAAATAGAGGCTGGTGTTGTCACAGAATGGGATGCCTCACAGCAGACTTAAGATCAGTTCAGTATATATGCACTGTTAGTTAGTGTAAGCAGCCTGAAAACGCTAACAAAGCAGGCTGGATGAAAAAAAAAAAAAAAACTGACAGCCTCCGATTTTCCCTTCCTTTCCCTGTTTTTCGCTTACTTTCTGTCTGTCTCCTGTCTGTCTCCTGCCTGTCTCCAGCCTCTCCCTGTCTGTCCCTGCCTGTCTAACTGTCTGTCTCTCCCTCAGCTACACAGCGTTCTGTCTGTCACGAATGCAATAGAGAAATGATGCTGGAAAGCAAGATGGCCGGCCTTAAATACCGCTGTGACGTCACCGTGCTTGCTGGCTGCTGATAGGCTGCATGTGACTGTCCCAGCTTGCACTGGCGCGGGGTTGATGTCTGGACATGTCCCGTCCGCCATCTTAGAATGCCTGTAATGTAAATGAATGGATGTTAAAGGAAAACTTCGAGCGATCGAATCGCGGGGAAATTCGGATTCGATCCGAATCGAATTTTTCCTGAAATTCGGATCGAATCCGGGTTCGTCCGGATCGATTCGCTCATCCCTAGTAAATAACATTAACAGTTACTATTAGTGGTTATCAGTAAAAACAAAAATAAAATAAATAACTTCCACCAATAAAATAAAATAGCTTCCCCTACCCCAACACCCTTGGTTGAACTTGATAGACACTTGTCTGTTTTTCAACCGTATTAACTATGTAACTATCAGGGCCTATCCATCGACAGGGCTCTAATCTTTCCTAAGTGTAGTGTTGACCACTTTATCTACCCGTCACACAGGCCCACATTGGCAGGTGTATTTCAACAGTACACCACATACTGCTTCTTCTTCACCTTGGGTCAATTTACTCCAACAGTGAAGAAAATCTCATTATACAGCGATCACATTTATAAATTCACGCTTTACTTACTGTCAAAACTTTAAACCCGCTTCCGTCGTATGAATTATGTCCTGAAAATTTCCAATCACATTCTCCTTACAGGAATCGAATGGCGAAGCCATAAAAAGTCAATAAAATGCATGGAGTAGATTGTAATAAGGCATTAAATGGAAACACTCCGTGGTCAAATAAGCAACACAATATGTTTGGCAGTTTGGTCATAAGCCATTAAATGGAGAAGGAAATGACAGTATATTTTTTAAGGATTCAGCTAATCCGTACCCCAGTGTGATAGCAAACATTTTGGAGCCTGGGGCAAGCAGACAAAAACCTATTCAGAGTGAGGTTTATGTGCAGCAAAGTCGAAGGAAATTCAAAATGCAACATCTTTACACATTGGATTGTTGTGCTGAGGCTCTTATATTTAATACACCGAAAGTAAGCTCGTATTTGTGCTATATATATAAAAAAAACCTTCTAAAGCTATACCTGAGGGCTTTCTAAGATCTCCTCTCACATGTAAATAGTTAGAAATACATCTGTCAATATGCAAATCAGCACCCTAAAGCAGTCCTAAAAACAGCAAAGACATACCCAGATTTGGGATGTCCCACTTCATAAAGACCCCTGGAAAGTCTGAGGGTTTGCCTAAAAACTCATGTCCTTTCTCCTGTGCCCTTCTCACATAACCGCCACTGGCGGTATGGATGTGCATGTGCAAATGCAAACCCAGTTGGTGCATGGAGGAAAAGGCTGCCATTACCACCGCAAAAGGAAGTCTGTGTAGTAGAATATGCCAAATCGGGATGACCGGGAGGTGCATACCAGACTGAACCCCATGAATTTGAAGCAGGACAAAACCCAGGATTTTCACTATCCTGGACTTTGATCCTTGCCCGGGGGCAACCTGATTTGGAATGCCTCGCTATGTGTAACCCGAATCACCCTGTTAAAACATATGTTTCCCGGGTCACATGGCGCATGCACAGGCTCTTGCCCAATCAGCATTGTATGCCAGGCATATTAATGCCCAGCATATAGCTCTGTTTAGAAACAGAGATCGGCAATAGGGAACACGAAAATAGAAAAGAGGAAACTCACTCTCAAGCTGTTAGGAAAATATCCAGCCTGAGCTATGTCGCCATAGACATGTAATAGAAAAAGAGAAAGATGGTCCGCACATCAGTTTATTGAATTAAATTTAAAAGCAGCACAAATGCCACTTCAGGGATAAGGTAAAGCGCTTTTCGGACGCGTCCTCGTCCTTTATTCAAATCACACAATAACACAATGTCTGTATCACACTAATTGTATATACTCTAAATTGTCTATAAATGGCATCACATGTACATTTACATATATGAAAAGAAGAATGAACGGAACATACCCCCACGAGGCACCCGAAATCCCCTGCTGGAAGGGAAAATGTTCGTGAATGTCCATGAGGCGAGAAAAACCCAGCTCACTTCCTCAACCAATCACAGACCAGTGGAGGTGGAGCTGGGTGCTGATAGGCCGGTCTCCCTGTCATGAATTTAAGTGCCCATGGTCATTCATTGTCCACATTAATGTCTGCACTTGCCCACAGCCTATACCTGTTTGCAACTGTTTGCACTGGGGCCCAGCTCCGCCATTGTCTGCATTGGGGCCCAGCTCTGCCGTTGTCTGCCCTGGGGCCCAGCTATGCCATTGTCTGCACTGGGGCCTAGTTCCACCATTGCCAACTTTAAGGCCCAAACCCTCCATGGTCCACACTGGGACCCAGACCATCCATTTTTGTCTTGTGTATGTCTGCTCTGTGTTCTCCCCTTACCAAGTCTTTAACCACCAAAGGACTACTTGGGACCTGTGTACCTCTTTGGTGGAGCAGGTGGGTGGTTTGTCCTTTGTCCTCTATATTCCTAGTCCCATATTGGGCTGTCTGTTTCCCTACCTATATCCAGACTGCCGCACCAGGGAATCCCCAGGCCTCCTGGGATGTCCGCCGACTTACTTCGCTTGGGTGTGACAGGACATAGAACAAAAGGCCTGACAGAATATCCCACTAGATCTACTACTGTATAAGAAAAAACAGACCTAGTATCACGTGTCTGCTTTTAATGGAAACACATGGGACAAAGTAAGTAAGCTGATCCCAATGATATCACAAGAGGTGGTGCCTATTAACATATTGAGACACCCTAGATTTAGGAATTATATATAGAGATAGGCGCACACCAGATTTGTTGATTTGCAAAAAGATTTGTATTTAGGAAGAGATTCCTCTAAAAATAAACAAGCAATACATGTATCTACATATATATACACACACAAAAATCAAATATGTGGGATGTCCTTAGTATCCACAAAGCAAAATGCCTGCAATCAAGCAATAAAGGTAGCGATATGAAACGGCCTGCGGCCGTGAAACGTCGGTAATTCCATATGTTTGAGCGATCATTTCCTTCATTCATGTTATCACTATGTTGTTAATCTGTTCTGCGAGTGTGTAATTACGTATCTGCCTCAGTATGGTTGGGGTCCTTTTGTAGTCCACTATTGCATTCTGTGGTCTCGCTAAGAGGTCACACAGGGAGACTATTCAATTGACTACAGGTTCATATGACTGTTTATACATTTGTTAATAAGTAAACGTTTTCTCTCACTGTTAAACCTTATTGAGTATATCATCAATCCTATAGGTGGTAGATCCTGGGATATGAGTGTTGACACCAGAGTACTGAACTCTTATAATTTAGCCATTTATTGACATTCTGACAAATCATCCTTATATTTCTGGTGCTACATTCACTCCCATGATAAACACATTCTGATTTATTGCTTGATTGCAGGCATTTTGCTTTGTGGATACTAAGGACATCCCACATATTTGATTTTTGTGTGTGTATATATATGTAGATACATGTATTGCTTGTTTATTTTTAGTGGAATCTCTTCCTAAATACAAATCTTTTTGCAAATCAACAAATCTGGTGTGCGCCTATCTCTATATATAATTTCTATTGTCTTATGTTTGGGATTATTGTAGGATAGAATCCTTGATAGGCAGCACCCTATACATTTGGGTTGATTCAAAGAAACATGTAACAGCTTGGATTTGGGTCACGATCATCCTATTTTTCACGTCCGCTCGTGCGTTCGTATGAACTTGCGAGTGATTCAATAAGCAAATACGTTTCTATCCTAAAATATACGTCCGTTCGTATGATATCTCCCGAACTTGCCTCAGTCAGTTGTCAATCGTAAAAATCACGTTCATGTGCTCACCTGTTGCGGCGGCAGCCTGTTTTTTGGCCTGCTTCCATCGTCCACCTCTTCCAATTACTTGCGTTTGCCTCTGGTTTTCATTGGTTCATTGGCGTTCGTATGTTTATAAGATCTTGCGCATGCGCACCCTCAACCAGAAACTTACCTAAACCCCTTAGCGCTTGCATCCTTCTTCATTTCTCGGTCCCTAAAACTTACCTAAACCCCTTAGCGCCTGCATCCAACTTCATTTCTCGGTCCCTAAAACTTACCTAAACCCCTTAGCGCCTGCATCCAACTTCATTTCTCGGTCCCTAAAACTTACCTAAACCCCTTAGCGCTTGCATCCTTCTTCATTTCTCGGTCCCTAAAACTTACCTAAACCCCTTAGCGCCTGCATCCAACTTCATTTCTCGGTCCCTAAAACTTACCTAAACCTCTTAGCGCCTGCATCCAACTTCATTTCTCGGTCCCTCAAACTTACCTAAACCCCTTAGCGCTTGCATCCTTCTTCATTTCTCGGTCCCTAAAACTTACCTAAACCCCTTAGCGCTTGCATCCTTCTTCATTTCTCGGTCCCTAAAACTTACCTAAACCCCTTAGCGCTTGCATCCTTCTTCATTTCTCGGTCCCTAAAACTTACCTAAACCCCTTAGCGCTTGCATCCTTCTTCATTTCTCGGTCCCTAAAACTTACCTAAACCCCTTAGCGCCTGCATCCAACTTCATTTCTCGGTCCCTAAAACTTACCTAAACCTCTTAGCGCCTGCATCCAACTTCATTTCTCGGTCCCTCAAACTTACCTAAACCCCTTAGCGCTTGCATCCTTCTTCATTTCTCGGTCCCTAAAACTTACCTAAACCCCTTAGCGCTTGCATCCTTCTTCATTTCTCGGTCCCTAAAACTTACCTAAACCCCTTAGCGCTTGCATCCTTCTTCATTTCTCGGTCCCTAAAACTTACCTAAACCCCTTAGCGCCTGCATCCAACTTCATTTCTCGGTCCCTAAAACTTACCTAAACCCCTTAGCGCCTGCATCCTTCTTCATTTCTCGGTCCCTAAAACTTACCTAAACCCCTTAGCGCCTGCATCCAACTTTATTTCTCGGTCCCTAAAACTTACCTAAACCCCTTAGCGCCTGCATCCAACTTCATTTCTCGGTCCCTAAAACTTACCTAAACCCCTTAGCGCTTGCATCCTTCTTCATTTCTCGGTCCCTAAAACTTACCTAAACCCCTTAGCGCCTGCATCCAACTTCATTTCTCGGTCCCTCAAACTTACCTAAACCCCTTTGCGCCTGCATCCAACTTCATTTCTCGGTCCCTCAAACTTACCTAAACCCCTTGGCGCTTGCATCCTTCTTCATGTTGACGACCCTAAAACTTACCCAAACCACATAATGTACATATGTCTATATGTTTCTAACCGTGTTTTTTCTTGTTTGTGTAATTGTTTGTGTTTGCGCATATTAGAAAAGACACATTTATGAAGTATTAAAAGATAATTTATTTTAAATTTTTTGGGTGATTTGGGATATTTTTTTTGGAAAATTTTTGGTTTTTATTGGGGTGTTTGGTTTCAAACCCCTTTTTTTTTTTTTTTTTTTTTTTTGTAAATACAAACATATTAAAATTTTTGGTGGATTGCCTTAAAAACAGATTAAATTTTTTTTTTTTTTTAGAAAAAGGCAAAACTTTAAAACATTAAAAACAATAACAAAGTTTGTAAAACTTTTAACCAAAGTAGCCAGGACCAAGGGCACTAATCCTCCTCGTCTTCTTCATCTGTTGGCCCCAACGTCGCCTGTATGGCCAGCAGCTCGGCCACCAACTCCTTCATTCTTTTTTTTTTGTCCGCCAATGTTTTGGGGATCATCCCTGTAACCAATAGAGAAAGAAACATAAATAGGATTCCCAGACCGGTTTGTATGCTGGAAATAGATTTGGGGTTAATCAAATACATGTAAATGCATGACATATGTCATTCTTCCAAGGGATACAGTTAATGCATTTCCCACAGGTAAGTCTTTAAACTCCTTAAACCGGACCTTCAACATTATTTAATGAAAACCACTAACTATTCCCAAATGATTCTGCACCAGATCAAAGTAAATTTGGGTTTTTTTTTGATTACAGCGCCGCCATCTGGACTCTGAAGCATAACACTTAATGAGGAGTGGAGAGTTGGATAAAGTACAGGGGAGTAGGTTACAGTGGTGCGTTGGGAATCCAGAGCATAGCTGGGTTGAGGGAAAGGTCATCACTCACACAATGCATGGCAGCACCTTCCTTTTTTCAATCTGTATCCCATGCTGCCTGTAAATATTGCGCATTCCATATTCCGCAATATTGGTTGTGTTCAGTCTAATAACATGCATTAGATGGCTGAAGGGTGTTTTTCCATGTTTCTAATCTGTAGGTACAGTGTGTTGGCTAATTCTTAGGTTCTTAATACAAGTTACGGTCCTCTTTAAGCTAACGAAGTGCCCACATGAAAGTGTGAACTACACATTGGCTACGCCTTTAGTTATGTGTGTGTTATTAGCTAACCAAACATTAATATGAATAATGGCATGGAGACTTACGGAGTTGGTGGCCGACAGATGGCTGGTTGGGGCCAACAGGCTGCCCTTGGTCCTGGCTATGCTGTGAAGAAGTCCCTGGAGAAACATGTGACATTTGGTTAGTACTTGTATAGAGTCACTATTCCCAACATATCTGGCTCCCAGTCTGGCTGACATCACTCACCTTCGCCAGGATCGACTTCCAGCATCTCTGCTGCCTCCTCCTCCACTATTTCACCCGCACCAGAAGCTTCTACAAATACATAATAAAGGATAACTTAGTTTTTGGCCTGCCATGTATATCTTTGTGCCTATACATGAAGAGTGACATACCAGAGCCTTCCCCATGCCTGGCCAGGTATGACTCCACGCCCACGCGGTTGTGCCCCTCCTCTGTGGTAAGGTCCAGGGGCTGGTCTGAGGAGGCCACAGAGGAGGGGTAGGTCCGTCGCCCGGGAGATCCACCACCTTCACTCACAGATGCAGACTCATGCAGCACTGGTCGGCCTGTACGCCTCCGGGTGCGGCGAATTCTGAAATCCATTTCCAACACTACCAAAGAAAAGTCATTATAAATAAAGGCATAACTTATACATTTTGAACATATACCATGCAATTGCTTGGTACTTACTTGGGAAATGGATTCCAAAAAACCTCCGCACCCGGGGCATGTGCAGACGCTTCAGGTCCGACCAATGCTGCATTATCTGGGTGTGAGTGAAGGTGGTGCTGGTGACACGGTGTATCTCCGCGATGATCTCCCGGGCGATGTCCCTTTTCTCGCACACATTGGGCGCGAAGTCATACCGGCGCTGAAGCATGATCTGAAAAACATAATGGACACCGAGATTTTACTTTTACACACACACCCATATGTGTTGCATCACAAGTTGAGAATTTCATGTCATTAACACACACATTTAGAGTGGCAGCCATTTTTGGGGAGTGCCTTAAAGAGGACGTTGACTGTGAATGAGAGTCTGGTCTTATGTTATATGTATCACACACCATGTACATACAGATAATAGCCAACATCAAGAATCAGGCCACCTGCATCTAGGGCATGTTAGGATGGTTTAAACATCCAAGATGTAGGCTAATGCTTAGGCTTTTGGACCACGTGTGTGGCTTCCCGTTTTGTTTTTATGGCTTAGGAAAACAGTGTTCCTCAAACATCCGCATCAAGGTCCGAGACAGGCCAGGTTTGCCAGCTAGCCCCGCTACTCCACAGGTTAATTAACTGTTGCTAAGCCGGAGCAATTGGCCGAATTAGGACATCAGCATAGACAGGTGAAAACGTGGCCAGGCTCGGCCCTTGAGGATGAAGTGTGAGGAGCCACTTCTTAAACATTAAGAGACCCCAAACTAGTTCCAAACGCATCATTTACATTTAGGCCATCATTGACTATTAGATTAAAATGCACAGGCAGCCACTTACCAGCATGAGGATCTCTTCCTGTTGACGGGTGAAGATAGTGGGCGCCATCTTTATGCTTCTTCAAGGCAGCAGATAAGTGAAACCCCAGCGGTTTCCTGGTTCCGCTCGAACGTACGTTCGTACGAGCGCGTAGTCGTGCGCATAGGCGTCACACGCTGGGCTCATTATTTAAAGGTCCCTGCACCCAAAGCTCATTCTCTTTGAGCATTTGTGGAAGATGGCACCTAAAAAGCCTATGACCAAGCGACCCCAGCAAAGCCAGACCGCGGAGGGCCCAACAACAAGGTCCCAGCAAGGTAGGAGAAAGCTGAGAGGCAAGACTACTACCTCGGCCCCACCAAGGGACACTGGACCCTCAGGAACCCAAAAAAGGGGCCCCAAGCCACGTGCCCCTGCAGCCAAAAAGCAGCCAACTGCAGCACCCACCACCTCTGCCCCCAGAAGAGGCCGCACAAGGGAGCCCACACCGGCCATGGGTTCAAGTAGGGCAGTTCGGCAACCCAGGCCCCGCAGCAGGGCCCGAACCCCATCCAGGGCCAGAAGCCCATCCAGGGCCCGCAGAACCCCATCCAGGGCCAGAAGCCCAGCCAGAGGCCGCCGAACCCCATCCAGGGCCAGAAGCCCAGCCAGGGCCCGCCGAACCCCATCCAGGGCCAGAAGCCCAGCCAGAGGCCGCCGAACCCCATCCAGGGCCAGAAGCCCAGCCAGAGGCCGCCGAACCCCATCCAGGGCCAGAAGCCCAGCCAGAGGCCGCCGAACCCCATCCAGGGCCAGAAGCCCAGCCAGAGGCCGACGAACCCCATCCAGGGCCAGAAGCCCAGCCAGAGGCCGCCGAACCCCATCCAGGGCCAGAAGCCCAGCCAGAGGCCGCCGAACCCCATCCAGGGCCAGAAGCCCAGCCAGAGGCCGCCGAACCCCATCCAGGGCCAGAAGCCCAGCCAGAGGCCGCCGAACCCCATCCAGGGCCAGAAGCCCAGCCAGGGCCCGCCGAACACCATCCAGGGCCAGAAGCCCAGCCAGGGCCCGCCGAACACCATCCAGGGCCAGAAGCCCCTACAGGGCCCGAAGAACCCCATCCAGGGCCAGAAGCCCCTACAGGGCCCGAAGAACCCCATCCAGGGCCAGAAGCCCCTACAGGGCCCGAAGAACCCCATCCAGGGCCAGAAGCCCCCGACCTGGCACCAGCCGGGAACAGAGCCCCCGACCTGGCACCAGCCGGGAACCTAGCCCCCCAAGAGGGCCCAGAATTTCAACCATGACCACATCTACACCTGGAAGTTCGGTGGCCAGCCACGCAAGAACACCCAGTCCCTTGGCCAGTCCAGTCCAGTCATTGGGAAGCCACCAATCCGGCCATTCCCCTACCCAGCCCCAGGCCATAATGTCACCACATGTGTCTGCACACATGGAGGAGCAGCCAAGCCAACCATCTGGCCGCACATTGCGCCGCGGCCAGTTGAGTGGGAGATTCTCCCATGACCAAAATATGGCATTGGCTAGTGGCCTTACATTATACTATGACGAGCTCTATGGGAGCAAATCAAAACACACCACAAAGCAGCGCAAGATGGAATTGTTTGAAACCATCCTACGACAAGTAAATGCAGCGGGGGAAGAGAGGAAAGATGTGTCACAAATTCAGAAGAAAATCTCTGATCTGAAGTATGCTGTACGGCAAAAAGAAATTAAAAGGCATAATTACAGGTAAATAAATGTTTTCTCCAAATATAATGTTTAGGATGTACTGTATGCACCTTTTCTGAGTACCAAACGATTTTCTCTTTTCAGCCTGAAAACTGGAGGTGGCTTTCCTTCTAAATTGGAGTTTACCCCTGCTGAGAAGATTGTGCTGGGACTTCTCCATCCGGTCGCGGTCGGTGGACATGCTGGTCTAAGGGACACAGACTCACCGACCCGTACCCACGGTGAGTACTCTTAAATCTGCATGTTTGCCTGTTTGCTAAATAATCTAAAGTTCACTAGTAACAAGATAACGGGATGCCCCTATGGTTTGCCTTGCTTGGCCTCGCACTACTGTGCCTGTTTGTGTCCTCTTTTGGTCCCTGTGAATCACACATTTAGGACCACATCCATTATGGCAAAGATCAAATTTCCAATTGTATTGGTAAAGTCATGAAGTTTCTCCTGAAAAGTGATATATTTTGAATCAATCACAAAACACACATCATTATGGATGGGTTGCCTATTTGTTGTGTGAGTTGTGTTTGAGTTAACAATGTAATTAGCCACCCCCAAACATATCTGACCTAGAGCAGCGAGACTCAACTGGCGGGCCGGGGTACCAATGCGGACCTTGGCACCAGATTCCAGGACCCCTGCCCAGACAGCCCTGCACTCAGTTACTTCTGTGTTGACGTGCTCAGAGCTGCCCCCTTGATCGGCGATGTAGTGGTTGTTCTCCTGCCCAATGTCATGGCTCCCTGAAACATAGCATTGCAATATGAAGTACTGCACAGGAAGTGGCATTGCAAGGTACACAGTAACTTGGTAAATCTTTCTCTTGGCACAATCGTGTCCCGCTGCCCCTGCTCTGCCCCATCTGCCACAGTCCCCCCATGCCCCCCCCCCCACATAAGCCCCATACATTTGTAACAGATTTGCTCCATCCATCCCATCACCATCAATACGTTAACTCCCCCCTTTAGCCATCCAATCCCTGTCCCCTCAGCTCTGCCCCATCCAGCCCAGCAAGGGCAAGCAGCCTTTATTAGTTTGCACTTTGACATCTCAAGCCCCTCCACCAGTGTGTTTATTTCTAACTAGACACCCCCTGCGTCAGCCCCATGGCCAGACATTCACCTCTCACCACATACCTTTAAATGGACCTTTACAACAATTGTTTGAGTACCCCGGACCTAGCGAATGGTAGGCTAAATCCAAAAATGTGCGTTGCAAGTTGTATGCTGACTGGGTACACTTCCTGACTTAGAACTGAGGTCAGTTAGCAGTTTTCGCGAGCCATTGCACCTATCTAAACTTGCGTGTCTTTTAACAAATGTCCCCATTGCTCTAGAGTTGCTTAATATTACAAATAGAGGTTTATTTGATTACCTATCCCAAAAATGGTTATGTGTGTGTTTACGTGGTTTGTTTTTCTCTTCTTCAGCCCAGCATGATCCCTCAGCAAGGGTAAACTCACCCCCCAGTTTGGTTATGCCTACCTGGTCTGTACAGCATAGGAGCCCAGATCCGAGATTTCCGGTAAGTTAATTTAGTACCATAAATACTACCAAGTGCTTAAGAATGTGTTAAACTGTGGGAATCCCAAATTTGGACGCCAACTTACACTTTTTTTTTTATATGTCCCTACAGACCCGCACACTCATGGAAGAGATCCAGGAAATGGAGGAAGATGATGATGTCTCCATGCAGGGCACGTCGGATGACCTCCCCCTGGGTCCCAATTTGGAACTGCTCCATAATGTTTCTCTGGCCAATCCTCAGCAGCAGAGTGAATCTCCATCCATTGTGCATGCACATGGGGAGACTGACACTACAGTCCCCAGTGTTCACTCTGCTGCTGAGGATTTGCAAAGCAGGCCTGTTGCTGTTGAGGGGACGACACCACGCGGCAGGGCACGCCCAAGAGCCAGGGTAATTGTGCGGCGGACTCCATTACGCCGCCCCACAATTTCCCAGGGGAGGCAGAGTGCCCTGCTTCAATTATGGACCCAAGAAAGGGACTCTTATGAGGCACAGCTCGTTACAGAGCGTGAGGAAAGGCATGCCGACATGGTCAACATCAATACCAGTCTACAGGGCATCCTCGCGGAGTTGCGTACCCTCAACAGCAACGTGGTCACTGCAAGTAATGGCATCCAGTCAGCCATGGCTGAGATGACCAATATGCAGAGAAACATTGTGGAGCAGTTTCAAATTCACAATGCTGCCATGGCCCAGGCTAGGTCCCATTCACATGGACCTCCACCTGGACCTCCACCTGGGTATTATGGGCAGCCACCCTATTAAGCCATGGGTGTGTGGGACATATTTTCTCTTAACCCCCACTGTATTTACTTGTCCTTTGAGGTTTCAAACAATCCATTTTGTGTTGCTCATGCAGGTTGTGTTTTGTATTTGCTCCCATATAGCTCCTTAGAGTAATGCTTAAGGCCACTAGCCAATGCCATAGGTCTATGTGGAGTGTATCTGGCCACTTATGGCTTTAAATATGTATTTGGTTGGTGCTCCTCCTGTTTGCAGACATGTTTGTGTGACATTATGGCCATGCCCAAATATCCCTGGGCACAGGCAATATTAATGACTGGACTAGGCTGGCCTTTGGACTGGGTGTCCTTGTTTGGTTGTGCCACTCACTTCCAGGTGTAGATGTGCTCGATGTTTTTTTTGTTATGTCATCCATTTGTAACCACAAATGTATGTGGAATGTTTTCTGTTAAGCACTATAATTTTTACTTTTCGAAGTAAAAAAAAATTCGCACTTACAATACTTGTGGCGTTTTTAGTGGGAACACATTTTAAACAGCTTGGGCTAAACCAGATAATTTTGGTTTGAAGAGGTGTAACAATGCAAATCTAAAGCTAAGGAAACTACATGAAATACATTAGGCAACAATTAAGGTAAAAATGTTTTACTTTGAGGTAATGCCACATTACGGCAAAACAACATATTTAACAAAAAGGATAACACAGACACACAGAATGTGGAGACACGAAATAAAATTAACTAAAATGCTGCAAGATCAAGTTGGCTCTAACTGATTGGCCAGACTCACTGGGTGGCCCCACAAAATTCTCTACATCATCCTCTACGGCTGAAGAGGGCAGGCTATCCACATAACGTGGGACACGTTCCAGGATGGCAAAATTGTGCAAAACAGCACATGCCATGATTATGTCGATCACTTTCTTGGGATCATATTGCAGGGCGCCCCCAGTATGGTCCAGGCAACGAAAACGTGTCTTCAACAGCCCAAAGGCCCTCTCCACAACAGCCCGGGTCTTGCGGTGCGCACGGTTGTGCGCTTCCTGAGAGGCATCCTGGGGCCGCAGCACAGGCGTCATGAGCCAGGGTAGAAGTGGGTACCCGGAATCACCTTAAACAGACAATTAAATGTAATCAAAATTAAAAAGGCAACACAACAAACACAAATAATTTTACATATATCATAATGATGTAAGGTAAAGGGCAAAAAAAAACACCCAGGGCACATTAGCAAAATAAATATTGCCACTAATGTAGTACATAATTAAAAATGGCACTTCAATATACCAATTAATTAACAAACATCTGCACGGCCAAGGGTATTTGGAATTTAAATATATTTTTAGTTTTCAGACATGTTACAATTAGGATGCTGCTGAGGGGCTATCCACATTTAGATGAAAACTACAATGTATGCAGTTTAAGTCCACTTTGACATTTAAAGACCAATAGTACAAAAGGAGCCAAAGCTCAAAGATCCTTGGGTATAAACTCCCAACCAATATATTTAGGGACATGGAACTTACAGACATCCTAACTAAAGGGAAAACATTCTGAAGGACAAAGCGAGGCAAGCATTTTTTTTGGAAGTTCATAATATATGACCCAAGAAAAAGGCAGTTTCTGGCTTATGTAAAGAATTCAAATACTAACATATCAACAAATACAAGATTAATCCCACATTTAATAGCACACAAATAGGACACACTTACCAAGCAGCCATGCCCCCGAAAATTCACCTGCCTCAAATCTCCGAAACAACCCAGATCGCCTGAGGATATATGAGTCGTGGGACGATCCTGGGTAGCCGGCAAGGACACTCATAAAACGCATGTCCGGACCAACCACGGCCTGGACATTAAGGGAGTGTCCCATTTTTCGATTCCTTAAGGCAAAAACATACAAAAAGGGTAATTGATATTTGACCCAAAATAAAAAATTAAAAAAAAAACATGTCTGCACTCTATTGGGAAATACTAATGAAAAGCCTAGATAAAGCAGCTACACAAATGAGGGATAAACAAATATGCTGCCGCAAAGGAAAACAGGTTACATTACACGTTGGCCAACATAATAACCAATCTCAATACCTATATATATACTCGTCGGCAGCCCTAGGTACGAGTGCCACATGTGTGCAGTCAATAGCACCAATAACGTTGGGCATGTCGGCCACATTATAAAACCCAAGCTTAATGGCGTTTCTGGCTGCCATATCATCCGGAAAATAAATATATTTTGGAGCTATGGCAGCCATGCCTTCCAAAAATTTAGATAGTGCGCGGCTCAGCGTAGGCTGTGACATCCCCACGGAGAGGGCACCCAGCCTCTGGAACGAGCCGTTCGCCAAAAATTGCAGGCAGCCAAGCATCTTGGTCATACCTGAAATTGCATGCCCCTTCCTTGTGGTGCGGGCTAACCATGGCCGCAGCTCACTATATAATTTATGGAGGGAAGCGCGATTAAGCCTGGTCAGCTCGAACAGCTCAACATCATTCATGCTATCGATGTTCATGCGACGACGCAGGGGCAATCTGCTCTCAGACATCTCGATCAACTCAATGCCAAAAAGCATAAGCCCTTGATGTGCCACAAACTCGCTCCTCTCCATCCTACTCCCGAGGCCAAATAGCTGCCGGCAAACATTTCGTAAAGCAGCTCTTTAATGGGCTTCAAAACAATTAGCAATCACCTCTCTGAATTGGTCGCAAGCCCATGTGAAGGACGTAAAAAATAGGATCGGACGCAAATAATACGATTTGGATGGGAAAAACACACGAACTAACGCAAATTATACGATTCTCGTACGAAATGCGTATGTTCATATACGTCTATGCGCGAACGATCGTGCGAATACGAAATGGGCAAAAAAACAAGAAAAAATGACAAACACCCACCCAAACTTACGATTCTCGATACGAAATCAATTAACTTTGGCTCTTTGAATCGAGGGGATTGTATAGCTTTGCTTTGTGGAGTGCCAACCATACTAATCAATTTTGACACCCTAGATTTAACCATGGGAGGGTAGACAACTTGGTGGATTAAGAAAGGCTGAGTAGCCCATTTTTTTTCTTTGGTGAGAACAAATTGGATGGAATTTAAAAAGAAACTGAGAATCCCATTCGAAGAAAACGACAGGGCAATTTAGTTCTTCCATTCCCTAAAGGCCAGAAGCTTGGGGGAAACTGAAACAGGTGGATGGGCAGTTGGAGATAGATTGTCTACAATCTTCCAGGAGATCGGGGGGTATCTCCATTAATTTGAATGCTCTTTTCCATCAAATTAGGAAATAACCATGTATGGAAAACTAGGAAAGAGATATGGGTGAGGAATACCCGCTGTGGTGGGGAGTAAAGGGAATATAGCCTTGATCAATAATTCTCTGGTGGGAGCAAATCCTAAAGTGTTGGTAAGATGGTACTTGCTATAGTTCCTACAAAAAGGGAAAAAATGTACCCAGGTAGTCGGTTGACCTGCTTAACAGGCTGTGAGATGGATGGGGATGTGCCAGAGAGCAAAAACATCAGAACTGTAACAAAGGTACCGAGGGGTTAGTCCTGAAGGGATCATGCTACAGCAATGGAAGTTGATACCTCATATGCTGATGGCTAGAGATGAGTGAACTTTTGAAAAATTCGATTCGACTGATTCGCGGAATTTTCCGACAAAAATCGTTTCGACCCGAATAAATTCGCGACGAATCGCTATTAAAAACGGCTATTTCTGAGCCTCCTAGAGCCTCAATAGGGTTGTAAACCATTCTGCCTTGCTGTAACACGCACAGGATGCGTGCTGGGTTAGTTAAATAATACTTTGAAGAAATATCACATGCAGATCAGAGGCATCGCTAATAGAATCGCAGAGCGGCACAATTGAATTCAAGAGAGTTGAAGTGGCATCACTATGAGGGGCAGGAGCCCAAACATTGCTTTAAAGAGACACTGGAGTTGGCAGCAGCAGGAGCCCAAAAATTGGATGAATCACACCCTGGAGTTGGCAGCAGCAGCAGGAGCCCAAACATTACTTTAAAGAGACACTGGGGTTGGCTTCAGGAGCCCAAAAATTGGATGAATCACACCCTGGAGTTGCCAGCAGCAGGAGCCCAAATATTACTTTAAAGAGACACTGGGGTTGGCTTCAGGAGCCCAAAAATTGGATGATTCACACCCTGGAGTTGGCAGCAGCAGCAGCAGGAGCCCAAATATACACTGGAGTTGGCTTCAGGAGCCCAAAAATTGGATGAATCACACCCTGGAGTTGGCAGCAGCAGCAGCAGGAGCCCAAATATTACTTTAAAGAGACACTGGGGTTGGCTTCAGGAGCCCAAAAATTGGATGAATCACACCCTGGAGTTGGCAGCAGCAGCAGCAGGAGCCCAAATATACACTGGAGTTGGCTTCAGGAGCCCAAAAATTGGATGAATCACACCCTGGAGTTGGCAGCAGCAGGAGCCCAAATATTACTTTAAAGAGACACTGGGGTTGGCTTCAGGAGCCCAAAAATTGGATGATTCACACCCTGGAGTTGGCAGCAGCAGCAGCAGGAGCCCAAATATACACTGGAGTTGGCTTCAGGAGCCCAAAAATTGGATGAATCACACCCTGGAGTTGGCAGAAGTTGGCAGCAGCAGCAGGAGCCCAAACATTACTTCAAAGAGACCCTAGGGTTGGCTTCAGGAGCCCAACAATTGGATGAATCACACCCTGGAGTTGGCAGGAGTTGACAGCAGCAGCAGCAGGAGCCCAAACATTACTTCAAAGAGACCCTGGGGTTGGCTTCAGGAGCCCAACAATTGGATGAATCACACCCTGGAGTTGGCAGGAGTTGACAGCAGCAGCAGCAGGAGCCCAAATATTACTTTAAAGAGACCCTGGGGTTGGCTTCAGGAGCCCAAAAATTGGATGATTCACACCCTGGAGTTGGCAGCAGCAGCAGCAGGAGCCCAAATAAACACTGGAGTTGGCTTCAGGAGCCCAAAAATTGGATGAATCACACCCTGGAGTTGGCAGAAGTTGGCAGCAGCAGCAGCAGGAGCCCAAAAAATGGCCTAAAGACATAAATATGTTTTGCACCATTTGAAAAGTGTAAAACGTGGCACCATGCTGAATCTAGTTGCATGCATCAGGCATTGGTGGGTGGAAATCCTGGCTGATCCATCCCTGATTCATTTTGACAAAGTTGAGTCTCTCCACATTTTTAGTTGACAGACGAGTTCTCCTCGCCGTAACTATTGCCCCGCCGCACTAAACACCCGCTCAGATGGCACGCTACTTGCCGGGCAGGACAGCTTTTCCAGGGCAAACTCTGCTAGTTGCGGCCACAAATCAAGTTTGGCTGCCCAGAAGTCCAGCGGATCCTCAAGGTGTGTTGGCATGGTCATGTCAAAGTATGACATGACCTGCTGGTTGAGGTCCTGCTCCAGGTCTTCCTGCTGCTCATGAGTAGCCTCACTATGCGGGTGTAGAAAGCTACTCATTAGCGACTGAAGACTGAGGCTGCTGCTGCTGATGGAGCTGCTGCTGCTGCTCCTGCCAACCCCCCCAGCGGCCATGGCAGTGGAAGGTTAGCGCAGAGGTCCCCTCGAGTCAGACCTGCGAGAGTATGGACCATGGCGCAGATAGGCATCGGCCAACTGCCTACGTAGAATGTCTTTGTAGTAGTTGAGTTTGTCCTCCCTCTCGGTGGGTTTAAAAAATGCCCCCATTTTGTGCCGGAAGCGAGGGTCCAATAAGGTGGACAGCCAGAAGTCATCCCGCCGACAGATGGAAACAATTCTGGGGTCACTACGCAAGCACGTGAGCATGCTTCGTGCCATTTGCGCAAGTGACTCGGATGGACTACCTGTCTCCATCTCCACTGCATACTGCCACGGTGTGCCCGGGTCCTCTGTCTCGCCTTCCTCAAAAACCTCTAGCTCCTCTGGCTGCTCCTGCTCCTCCTCTCCTGTCCGCTGACTAGATAAACCAGCCATTTCGCCAAGCCTAAACTGTGTTTCCCTGGGCAACTCCTCCTCCTCCTCTTCCTCCTCCTCCTCCTCCAGTTCAGCTCCAACGGGGTTCATGTGGCCGTAAGATGTAAACGCCATGTCTCCAGTGCCCTGACCAGCCATGGTTTCCAACATGTGCTGTAGTACATGAAGCAGTGGAATCACGTCGTTCATCCCGTAATCCTGCCGACTGACAAATAAAGTGGCTTCCTCAAAGGGCCTGAGCAAACGGCAGGTGTCACGTATGAGCTGCCACTGGTTGACATTGAAGTTACACAGGGGAGTCCCCCTATCTGCTTGGATCATCAGGAAATCTGTGATGGCTTTTCTCTGTTCATATAATTGGTCCAACATGTGAAGGGTGGAATTCCAACGGGTGGAAACATCGCAAATCAGACTATGTTGGGGGGATACCATTCTGACGCTGTAGCTCAAGAAGGGTGTGTTTGGCGGTGTAGGAGTGGCTGAAGTGCATGCAAAGTTTCCTTGAAGTTGTTAGGATGTCTTGCAGATGGGGGGAACACTTCAGAAACCGCTTGACAACCAGATTGAAGACGTGAGCCATGCAGGGGGCATGGGTCAGGCTTCCTTGGCGCAGCGCAGACATAAATGTTCTTCCCATTGTTGGTAACCATGATTGCCATTTTAAGTTTTCTTGGAGTAAGCCATGTTTGGATTTCCTGATGAATACATTTAAGCAGTTCCTCCCCTGTGTGACTCCATTCGCCAAGACAAACCATGTAAAGCACTGCGTGACACCTCCGTGCCCTGCACACATGGTAGACTGGAGGGGCACTGAGACTTGAGCCTACAGTGGAGGGTGAGGAGATGGCGGAGGATGAGGAGGCCAGGTCGCACGGTGTCACAGGCCCAACGGGCAGGGAGCGCGGAGGCCGAAGCGGCGTGACCTGTCCAAGTTGCTACTGCTGCTGCAAAGGGACCACATTCACCCAGTGGGCCGTAAACGACATGTACTGTACCTGACCGTAGTTACAGCTCCAGATGTCGGCGCTGCCATGCACTTTGCTACACACCGACAGGCTCAAGGACTGGCCCACCTTCTGTTCAACAAAAGTGTGCAGCGCTGGTACTGCCTTCTTGACAAAGACGGCTTGGGACTCTCCACCTCGGCTCGGCACAAGCCATCAGTTCTCTGAAAGGTGCAGATTCCACCACCTGAAAAGGGAGCGACTGCAGCACCAGCAACTTGGACAGGAGCACATTCAGCTTCTGCGCCGTAGGATGAGTGGGCGCATACTGCTGTCTCTTGGACATGGCTTCGCTGATGGATTGCTGGCGGGATGCATGACTTGGAGGAGGAGGAGGAGGAGCAGGAGCGACAGAGGATGGGTATGACGCACAGCTGCCTTTGGCTGAGGTGCTGGAGCCTTGGCTGGCAGAAATTGGGAGCTCACTTGGTGAGGAAGCAGACTGGACCACCCCTTGGGAGCCTCGGTTCTCCCAGGTCGCTTTATGGTGACGCATCATATGTTGACGCAGGGCCGTGGTGCCAACATTTGGACCCTGGCCACGCTTCACCTTCTGCCTACATATCTTGCATGTGGCCATGTTACCCTCCTGCGGATGCTTCAGGAAAAACTGCCACACTGCCGAGTAGCTACTTTTCCCACCCCCTGGCCTCACTGATTCACTGCTGCTGTTGCCAACTCCAGGAACCCCTGCTCCACTACCTCCCGATAAGGTAGACTGCCGCACAGCAGGTGCTCTACCCCGGCCCCGGCCCCGGCCGGCTCCAGCCTTTGGAATTGTGCCCCCATGCTGACTGCTACCACCTTGCTGCCTCAGCTGCTGACTCCGGGGCAACCTGCGCCCCTCTTCTCCTGATGATGACGATGAAGCCCCTTCATCACCCGGCTCCCAAGTGCGATCGGCTTCATCGTCATCATCATCATCACCGAGTTGTGGCTGTACGTCACTGATGTTCATGGATTCGTCAACAGTGTCTGGCGCAGGAGCTGGAACGCTCGCAGCACCCACGACACTGTCCACATCACTATTTGTCTGCCTAGCTAGAGAAGCCACTTCCATTTCTTGGCTGGGCAGTAGCTGCTGACTGTCCTCTATCTGATGGTCCTCCTCACTAAAGAGTGGAGCTGAACCCAAAGCATAGGATACGTCGCTGGGGGAGGGAACGGCGTAGGCCAGAGGCAATGGGAGGACAGGGACTGCTCTCGGGGCATGCCAACTCAGGGTTGTGTCAGAGGAACCTACCGACCCTAGACTGGGGGTCTCAGACGTAAGTTGTGATGATGTTGTTGATGAGCGCGTCAACCAATCTACCACGGCAGATGCGTTACTGGTGGAGACCCGACCGCTAGCAGATACTGGCAGATTAGGTCTCTCAGCGTGACTCCTGCTGCTACTGGCCCCCAGTCTGATGCGAGCTCTGAATGCGGAATCTTGGCCTCTGCCACTCCTCTTTTCACTTCCAGGCACTTGTCTGCCCGACATAGTCTAACTGGCGTGGTAGTAGGTGATATTTTAAGAACCCCCGAGCAGCAGTGGGTCTATATGAAACAGAATATAATGCATACCAAAAGTGAGCAGTAACACTCAGCCTCCAACAGGCCTGCTTAGTGTAAATAAGAGAGCTGCTTAGTGTAAATAAAGAGGGGTATGCTATGTTACAGAATGGGATGCCCCAACAGAAGTGCACCTGGCAGGCAGCAGTAAGTCTATGCACAGCAAAAGTGTCTTTATCAGGCCTAATTTCAATTATAATAAGTGCAAATGGTTATATGGTCTTAAACAGAGGCTGCTGTAGTCACAGAATGGGATGCCCCAAAAAAGAAGTGGACCTGGCAGGGTCCAGTAGTGCTATGCCCAGCAAAAGTGTCTTTATCAGGCCTAATTTCAATTATAATAAGTGCAAATGGTTATATGGTCTTAAACAGAGGCTGCTGTAGTCACAGAATGGGATGCCCCAAAAAAGAAGTGGACCTGGCAGGGTCCAGTAGTGCTATGCCCAGCAAAAGTGTCTTTATCAGGCTAATTTCAATTATAATAAGTGCAAATGGTTATATGGTCTTAAACAGAGGCTGCTGTAGTCACAGAATGGGATGCCCCAAAAAAGAAGTGGACCTGGCAGGGTCCAGTAGTGCTATGCCCAGCAAAAGTGTCTTTATCAGGCCTAATTTCAATTATAATAAGTGCAAATGGTTATATGGTCTTAAACAGAGGCTGTTGTAGTCACAGAATGGGATGCCCCAAAAAAGAAGTGGACCTGGCAGGGTCCAGTAGTGCTATGCCCAGCAAAAGTGTCTTTATCAGGCTAATTCCAATTATAATAAGTGCAAATGGTTATATGGTCTTAAACAGAGGCTGCTGTAGTCACAGAATGGGATGCCACAACAGAAGTGCACCTGGCAGGGTCCAGTAGTGCTATGCCCAGCAAAAGTGTCTTTATCAGGCCTAATTTCAATTATAATAAGTGCAAATGGTTATATGGTCTTAAACAGAGGCTGTTGTAGTCACAGAATGGGATGCCCCAAAAAAGAAGTGGACCTGGCAGGGTCCAGTAGTGCTATGCCCAGCAAAAGTGTCTTTATCAGGCTAATTCCAATTATAATAAGTGCAAATGGTTATATGGTCTTAAACAGAGGCTGCTGTAGTCACAGAATGGGATGCCACAACAGAAGTGCACCTGGCAGGGTCCAGTAGTGCTATGCCCAGCAAAAGTGTCTTTATCAGGCCTAATTTCAATTATAATAAGTGCAAATGGTTATATGGTCTTAAACAGAGGCTGCTGTAGTCACAGAATGGGATGCCCCAAAAAAGAAGTGGACCTGGCAGGGTCCAGTAGTGCTATGCCCAGCAAAAGTGTCTTTATCAGGCCTAATTTCAATTATAATAAGTGCAAATGGTTATATGGTCTTAAACAGAGGCTGCTGTAGTCACAGAATGGGATGCCCCAAAAAAGAAGTGGACCTGGCAGGGTCCAGTAGTGCTATGCCCAGCAAAAGTGTCTTTATCAGGCCTAATTTCAATTATAATAAGTGCAAATGGTTATATGGTCTTAAACAGAGGCTGCTGTAGTCACAGAATGGGATGCCCCAAAAAAGAAGTGGACCTGGCAGGGTCCAGTAGTGCTATGTCCAGCAAAAGTGTCTTTATCAGGCCTAATTTCAATTATAATAAGTGCAAATGGTTATATGGTCTTAAACAGAGGCTGCTGTAGTCACAGAATGGGATGCCCCAAAAAAGAAGTGGACCTGGCAGGGTCCAGTAGTGCTATGCCCAGCAAAAGTGTCTTTATCAGGCTAATTTCAATTATAATAAGTGCAAATGGTTATATGGTCTTAAACAGAGGCTGCTGTAGTCACAGAATGGGATGCCACAACAGAAGTGCACCTGGCAGGGTCCAGTAGTGCTATGCCCAGCAAAAGTGTCTTTATCAGGCTAATTTCAATTATAATAAGTGCAAATGGTTATATGGTCTTAAACAGAGGCTGCTGTAGTCACAGAGTGGGATGCCACAACAGAAGTGCACCTAGCAGGGTCCAGTAGTGCTATGCCCAGCAAAAGTGTCTTTATCAGGCCTAATTTCAATTATAATAAGTGCAAATGGTTATATGGTCTTAAACAGAGGCTGCTGTAGTCACAGAATGGGATGCCCCAAAAAAGAAGTGGACCTGGCAGGGTCCAGTAGTGCTATGCCCAGCAAAAGTGTCTTTATCAGGCTAATTCCAATTATAATAAGTGCAAATGGTTATATGGTCTTAAACAGAGGCTGCTGTAGTCACAGAATGGGATGCCACAACAGAAGTGCACCTGGCAGGGTCCAGTAGTGCTATGCCCAGCAAAAGTGTCTTTATCAGGCCTAATTTCAATTATAATAAGTGCAAATGGTTATATGGTCTTAAACAGAGGCTGCTGTAGTCACAGAATGGGATGCCCCAAAAAAGAAGTGGACCTGGCAGGGTCCAGTAGTGCTATGCCCAGCAAAAGTGTCTTTATCAGGCCTAATTTCAATTATAATAAGTGCAAATGGTTATATGGTCTTAAACAGAGGCTGCTGTAGTCACAGAATGGGATGCCCCAAAAAAGAAGTGGACCTGGCAGGGTCCAGTAGTGCTATGCCCAGCAAAAGTGTCTTTATCAGGCCTAATTTCAATTATAATAAGTGCAAATGGTTATATGGTCTTAAACAGAGGCTGCTGTAGTCACAGAATGGGATGCCCCAAAAAAGAAGTGGACCTGGCAGGGTCCAGTAGTGCTATGTCCAGCAAAAGTGTCTTTATCAGGCCTAATTTCAATTATAATAAGTGCAAATGGTTATATGGTCTTAAACAGAGGCTGCTGTAGTCACAGAATGGGATGCCCCAAAAAAGAAGTGGATCTGGCAGGGTCCAGTAGTGCTATGCCCAGCAAAAGTGTCTTTATCAGGCTAATTTCAATTATAATAAGTGCAAATGGTTATATGGTCTTAAACAGAGGCTGCTGTAGTCACAGAATGGGATGCCACAACAGAAGTGCACCTGGCAGGGTCCAGTAGTGCTATGCCCAGCAAAAGTGTCTTTATCAGGCTAATTTCAATTATAATAAGTGCAAATGGTTATATGGTCTTAAACAGAGGCTGCTGTAGTCACAGAGTGGGATGCCACAACAGAAGTGCACCTAGCAGGGTCCAGTAGTGCTATGCCCAGCAAAAGTGTCTTTATCAGGCCTAATTTCAATTATAATAAGTGCAAATGGTTATATGGTCTTAAACAGAGGCTGCTGTAGTCACAGAATGGGATGCCCCAAAAAAGAAGTGGACCTGGCAGGGTCCAGTAGTGCTATGCCCAGCAAAAGTGTCTTTATCAGGCTAATTCCAATTATAATAAGTGCAAATGGTTATATGGTCTTAAACAGAGGCTGCTGTAGTCACAGAATGGGATGCCACAACAGAAGTGCACCTGGCAGGGTCCAGTAGTGCTATGCCCAGCAAAAGTGTCTTTATCGGGCCTAATTTCAATTATAATAAGTGCAAATGGTTATATGGTCTTAAACAGAGGCTGCTGTAGTCACAGAATGGGATGCCCCAAAAAAAGAAGTGGACCTGGCAGGGTCCAGTAATGCTATGCCCAGCAAAAGTGTCTTTATCAGGCCTAATTTCAATTATAATAAGTGCAAATGGTTATATGGTCTTAAACAGAGGCTGCTGTAGTCACAGAATGGGATGCCACAAAAAAGAAGTGGACCTGGCAGGGTCCAGTAGTGCTATGCCCAGCAAAAGTGTCTTTATCAGGCTAATTTCAATTATAATAAGTGCAAATGGTTATATGGTCTTAAACAGAGGCTGCTGTAGTCACAGAATGGGATGCCCCAAAAAAGAAGTGGACCTGGCAGGGTCCAGTAGTGCTATGCCCAGCAAAAGTGTCTTTATCAGGGCTAATTTCAATTTTAATAAGTGCAAATGGTTATATGGTCTTAAACAGAGGCTGCTGTAGTCACAGAATGGGATGCCCCAAAAAAGAAGTGGACCTGGCAGGGTCCAGTAGTGCTATGTCCAGCAAAAGTGTCTTTATCAGGCCTAATTTCAATTATAATAAGAGCAAATGGTTATATGGTCTTAAACAGAGGCTGCTGTAGTCACAGAATGGGATGCCCTGGCAGGGTCCAGAAGTACTATGCCGAGCAAAAGTGTCTTTATCAGGCCTAATTTCAATTATAATAAGTGCAAATGGTTATATGGTCTTAAACAGAGGCTGCTGTAGTCACAGAATGGGATGCCCCAAAAAAGAAGTGGACCTGGCAGGGTCCAGTAGTGCTATGCCCAGCAAAAGTGTCTTTATCAGGCTAATTTCAATTATAATAAGTGCAAATGGTTATATGGTCTTAAACAGAGGCTGCTGTAGTCACAGAATGGGATGCCACAACAGAAGTGCACCTGGCAGGGTCCAGTAGTGCTATGCCCAGCAAAAGTGTCTTTATCAGGCTAATTTCAATTATAATAAGTGCAAATGGTTATATGGTCTTAAACAGAGGCTGCTGTAGTCACAGAGTGGGATGCCACAACAGAAGTGCACCTGGCAGGGTCCAGTAGTGCTATGCCCAGCAAAAGTGTCTTTATCAGGCCTAATTTCAATTATAATAAGTGCAAATGGTTATATGGTCTTAAACAGAGGCTGCTGTAGTCACAGAATGGGATGCCCCAAAAAAGAAGTGGACCTGGCAGGGTCCAGTAGTGCTATGCCCAGCAAAAGTGTCTTTATCAGGCTATTTCCAATTATAATAAGTGCAAATGGTTATATGGTCTTAAACAGAGGCTGCTGTAGTCACAGAATGGGATGCCACAACAGAAGTGCACCTGGCAGGGTCCAGTAGTGCTATGCCCAGCAAAAGTGTCTTTATCAGGCCTAATTTCAATTATAATAAGTGCAAATGGTTATATGGTCTTAAACAGAGGCTGCTGTAGTCACAGAATGGGATGCCCCAAAAAAAGAAGTGGACCTGGCAGGGTCCAGTAATGCTATGCCCAGCAAAAGTGTCTTTATCAGGCCTAATTTCAATTATAATAAGTGCAAATGGTTATATGGTCTTAAACAGGGGCTGCTGTAGTCACAGAATGGGATGCCCCAAAAAAGAAGTGGACCTGGCAGGGTCCAGTAGTGCTATGCCCAGCAAAAGTGTCTTTATCAGGCTAATTTCAATTATAATAAGTGCAAATGGTTATATGGTCTTAAACAGAGGCTGCTGTAGTCACAGAATGGGATGCCCCAAAAAAGAAGTGGACCTGGCAGGGTCCAGTAGTGCTATGCCCAGCAAAAGTGTCTTTATCAGGGCTAATTTCAATTATAATAAGTGCAAATGGTTATATGGTCTTAAACAGAGGCTGCTGTAGTCACAGAATGGGATGCCACAACAGAAGTTGACCTGGCAGGGTCCAGTAGTGCTATGCCCAGCAAAAGTGTCTTTATCAGGCCTAATTTCAATTATAATAAGTGCAAATGGTTATATGGTCTTAAACAGAGGCTGCTGTAGTCACAGAATGGGATGCCCCAAAAAAGAAGTGGACCTGGCAGGGTCCAGTAGTGCTATGCCCAGCAAAAGTGTCTTTATCAGGCCTAAATTCAATTATAATAAGTGAAAATGGTTATATGGTCTTAAACAGAGGCTGCTGTAGTCACAGAATGGGATGCCCCAAAAAAGAAGTGGACCTGGCAGGGTCCAGTAGTGCTATGCCCAGCAAAAGTGTCTTTATCAGGCTAATTCCAATTATAATAAGTGCAAATGGTTATATGGTCTTAAACAGAGGCTGCTGTAGTCACAGAATGGGATGCCACAACAGAAGTGCACCTGGCAGGGTCCAGTAGTGCTATGCCCAGCAAAAGTGTCTTTATCAGGCCTAATTTCAATTATAATAAGTGCAAATGGTTATATGGTCTTAAACAGAGGCTGCTGTAGTCACAGAATGGGATGCCCCAAAAAAGAAGTGGACCTGGCAGGGTCCAGTAGTGCTATGCCCAGCAAAAGTGTCTTTATCAGGCTAATTTCAATTATAATAAGTGCAAATGGTTATATGGTCTTAAACAGAGGCTGCTGTAGTCACAGAATGGGATGCCCCAAAAAAAGAAGTGGACCTGGCAGGGTCCAGTAGTGCTATGCCCAGCAAAAGTGTCTTTATCAGGCCTAATTTCAATTATAATAAGTGCAAATGGTTATATGGTCTTAAACAGAGGCTGCTGTAGTCACAGAATGGGATGCCACAACAGAAGTGCACCTGGCAGGGTCCAGCAGTGCTATGCCCAGCAAAAGTGTCTTTATCAGGCTAATTTCAATTATAATAAGTGCAAATGGTTATATGGTCTTAAACAGAGGCTGCTGTAGTCACAGAATGGGATGCCACAACAGAAGTGCACCTGGCAGGGTCCAGTAGTGCTATGCCCAGCAAAAGTGTCTTTATCAGGCTAATTTCAATTATAATAAGTGCAAATGGTTATTTGGTCTTAAACAGAGGCTGCTGTAGTCACAGAATGGGATGCCACAACAGAAGTGCACCTGGCAGGGTCCAGTAGTGCTATGCCCAGCAAAAGTGTCTTTATCAGGCCTAATTTCAATTATAATAAGTGCAAATGGTTATATGGTCTTAAACAGAGGCTGTTGTAGTCACAGAATGGGATGACCCAAAAAAGAAGTGGACCTGGCAGGGTCCAGTAGTGCTATGCCCAGCAAAAGTGTCTTTATCAGGCCTAATTTCAATTATAATAAGTGCAAATGGTTATATGGTCTTAAACAGAGGCTGCTGTAGTCACAGAATGGGATGCCCCAAAAAAGAAGTGGACCTGGCAGGGTCCAGTAGTGCTATGCCCAGCAAAAGTGTCTTTATCAGGCTAATTTCAATTATAATAAGTGCAAATGGTTATATGGTCTTAAACAGAGGCTGCTGTAGTCACAGAATGGGATGCCACAACAGAAGTGCACCTGGCAGGGTCCAGTAGTGCTATGCCCAGCAAAAGTGTCTTTATCAGGCCTAATTTCAATTATAATAAGTGCAAATGGTTATATGGTCTTAAACAGAGGCTGCTGTAGTCACAGAATGGGATGCCCCAAAAAAGAAGTGGACCTGGCAGGGTCCAGTAGTGCTATGCCCAGCAAAAGTGTCTTTATCAGGCTAATTTCAATTATAATAAGTGCAAATGGTTATATGGTCTTAATCAGAGGCTGCTGTAGTCACAGAATGGGATGCCCCAAAAAAGAAGTGGACCTGGCAGGGTCCAGTAGTGCTATGCCCAGCAAAAGTGTCTTTATCAGGGCTAATTCCAATTATAATAAGTGCAAATGGTTATATGGTCTTAAACAGAGGCTGCTGTAGTCACAGAATGGGATGCCCCAAAAAAGAAGTGGACCTGGCAGGGTCCAGTAGTGCTATGCCCAGCAAAAGTGTCTTTACCAGGCCTAATTTCAATTATAATAAGTGCAAATGGTTATATGGTCTTAAACAGAGGCTGCTGTAGTCACAGAATGGGATGCCCCAAAAAATAAGTGGACCTGGCAGGGTCCAGTAGTGCTATGCCCAGCAAAAGTGTCTTTATCAGGGCTAATTTCAATTATAATAAGTGCAAATGGTTATATGGTCTTAAACAGAGGCTGCTGTAGTCACAGAATGGGATGCCACAACAGAAGTGCACCTGGCAGGGTCCAGTAGTGCTATGCCCAGCAAAAGTGTCTTTATCAGGCCTAATTTCAATTATAATAAGTGCAAATGGTTATATGGTCTTAAACAGAGGCTGCTGTAGTCACAGAATGGGATGCCCCAAAAAAGAAGTGGACCTGGCAGGGTCCAGTAGTGCTATGCCCAGCAAAAGTGTCTTTATCAGGCCTAATTTCAATTATAATAAGTGCAAATGGTTATATGGTCTTAAACAGAGGCTGCTGTAGTCACAGAATGGGATGCCCCAAAAAAGAAGTGGACCTGGCAGGGTCCAGTAGTGCTATGCCCAGCAAAAGTGTCTTTACCAGGCCTAATTTCAATTATAATAAGTGCAAATGGTTATATGGTCTTAAACAGAGGCTGCTGTAGTCACAGAATGGGATGCCCCAAAAAAGAAGTGGACCTGGCAGGGTCCAGTAGTGCTATGCCCAGCAAAAGTGTCTTTATCAGGCTAATTTCAATTATAATAAGTGCAAATGGTTATATGGTCTTAAACAGAGGCTGCTGTAGTCACAGAATGGGATGCCACAACAGAAGTGCACCTGGCAGGGTCCAGTAGTGCTATGCCCAGCAAAAGTGTCTTTATCAGGCTAATTTCAATTATAATAAGTGCAAATGGTTATATGGTCTTAAACAGAGGCTGCTGTAGTCACAGAATGGGATGCCACAACAGAAGTGCACCTGGCAGGGTCCAGTAGTGCTATGCCCAGCAAAAGTGTCTTTATCAGGCCTAATTTCAATTATAATAAGTGCAAATGGTTATATGGTCTTAAACAGAGGCTGTTGTAGTCACAGAATGGGATGCCCCAAAAAAGAAGTGGACCTGGCAGGGTCCAGTAGTGCTATGCCCAGCAAAAGTGTCTTTATCAGGCTAATTCCAATTATAATAAGTGCAAATGGTTATATGGTCTTAAACAGAGGCTGCTGTAGTCACAGAATGGGATGCCACAACAGAAGTGCACCTGGCAGGGTCCAGTAGTGCTATGCCCAGCAAAAGTGTCTTTATCAGGCCTAATTTCAATTATAATAAGTGCAAATGGTTATATGGTCTTAAACAGAGGCTGCTGTAGTCACAGAATGGGATGCCCCAAAAAAGAAGTGGACCTGGCAGGGTCCAGTAGTGCTATGCCCAGCAAAAGTGTCTTTATCAGGCCTAATTTCAATTATAATAAGTGCAAATGGTTATATGGTCTTAAACAGAGGCTGCTGTAGTCACAGAATGGGATGCCCCAAAAAAGAAGTGGACCTGGCAGGGTCCAGTAGTGCTATGCCCAGCAAAAGTGTCTTTATCAGGCCTAATTTCAATTATAATAAGTGCAAATGGTTATATGGTCTTAAACAGAGGCTGCTGTAGTCACAGAATGGGATGCCCCAAAAAAGAAGTGGACCTGGCAGGGTCCAGTAGTGCTATGTCCAGCAAAAGTGTCTTTATCAGGCCTAATTTCAATTATAATAAGTGCAAACGGTTATATGGTCTTAAACAGAGGCTGCTGTAGTCACAGAATGGGATGCCCCAAAAAAGAAGTGGACCTGCCAGGGTCCAGTAGTGCTATGCCCAGCAAAAGTGTCTTTATCAGGCTAATTTCAATTATAATAAGTGCAAATGGTTATATGGTCTTAAACAGAGGCTGCTGTAGTCACAGAATGGGATGCCCCAAAAAAAGAAGTGGACCTGGCAGGGTCCAGTAATGCTATGCCCAGCAAAAGTGTCTTTATCAGGCCTAATTTCAATTATAATAAGTGCAAATGGTTATATGGTCTTAAACAGAGGCTGCTGTAGTCACAGAATGGGATGCCCCAAAAAAGAAGTGGACCTGGCAGGGTCCAGTAGTGCTATGCCCAGCAAAAGTGTCTTTATCAGGCTAATTTCAATTATATTAAGTGCAAATGGTTATATGGTCTTAAACAGAGGCTGCTGTAGTCACAGAATGGGATGCCCCAAAAAAGAAGTGGACCTGGCAGGGTCCAGTAGTGCTATGCCCAGCAAAAGTGTCTTTATCAGGGCTAATTTCAATTATAATAAGTGCAAATGGTTATATGGTCTTAAACAGAGGCTGCTGTAGTCACAGAATGGGATGCCCCAAAAAAGAAGTGGACCTGGCAGGGTCCAGTAGTGCTATGTCCATCAAAAGTGTCTTTATCAGGCCTAATTTCAATTATAATAAGAGCAAATGGTTATATGGTCTTAAACAGAGGCTGCTGTAGTCACAGAATGGAATGCCCTGGCAGGGTCCAGAAGTACTATGCCGAGCAAAAGTGTCTTTATCAGGCCTAATTTCAATTATAATAAGTGCAAATGGTTATATGGTCTTAAACAGAGGCTGCTGTAGTCACAGAATGGGATGCCCCAAAAAAGAAGTGGACCTGGCAGGGTCCAGTAGTGCTATGCCCAGCAAAAGTGTCTTTATCAGGCTAATTTCAATTATAATAAGTGCAAATGGTTATATGGTCTTAAACAGAGGCTGCTGTAGTCACAGAATGGGATGCCACAACAGAAGTGCACCTGGCAGGGTCCAGTAGTGCTATGCCCAGCAAAAGTGTCTTTATCAGGCTAATTTCAATTATAATAAGTGCAAATGGTTATATGGTCTTAAACAGAGGCTGCTGTAGTCACAGAGTGGGATGCCACAACAGAAGTGCACCTGGCAGGGTCCAGTAGTGCTATGCCCAGCAAAAGTGTCTTTATCAGGCCTAATTTCAATTATAATAAGTGCAAATGGTTATATGGTCTTAAACAGAGGCTGCTGTAGTCACAGAATGGGATGCCCCAAAAAAGAAGTGGACCTGGCAGGGTCCAGTAGTGCTATGCCCAGCAAAAGTGTCTTTATCAGGCTAATTCCAATTATAATAAGTGCAAATGGTTATATGGTCTTAAACAGAGGCTGCTGTAGTCACAGAATGGGATGCCACAACAGAAGTGCACCTGGCAGGGTCCAGTAGTGCTATGCCCAGCAAAAGTGTCTTTATCAGGCCTAATTTCAATTATAATAAGTGCAAATGGTTATATGGTCTTAAACAGAGGCTGCTGTAGTCACAGAATGGGATGCCCCAAAAAAAGAAGTGGACCTGGCAGGGTCCAGTAATGCTATGCCCAGCAAAAGTGTCTTTATCAGGCCTAATTTCAATTATAATAAGTGCAAATGGTTATATGGTCTTAAACAGAGGCTGCTGTAGTCACAGAATGGGATGCCCCAAAAAAGAAGTGGACCTGGCAGGGTCCAGTAGTGCTATGCCCAGCAAAAGTGTCTTTATCAGGCTAATTTCAATTATAATAAGTGCAAATGGTTATATGGTCTTAAACAGAGGCTGCTGTAGTCACAGAATGGGATGCCCCAAAAAAGAAGTGGACCTGGCAGGGTCCAGTAGTGCTATGCCCAGCAAAAGTGTCTTTATCAGGGCTAATTTCAATTATAATAAGTGCAAATGGTTATATGGTCTTAAACAGAGGCTGCTGTAGTCACAGAATGGGATGCCACAACAGAAGTGGACCTGGCAGGGTCCAGTAGTGCTATGCCCAGCAAAAGTGTCTTTATCAGGCCTAATTTCAATTATAATAAGTGCAAATGGTTATATGGTCTTAAACAGAGGCTGCTGTAGTCACAGAATGGGATGCCCCAAAAAAGAAGTGGACCTGGCAGGGTCCAGTAGTGCTATGCCCAGCAAAAGTGTCTTTATCAGGCCTAATTTCAATTATAATAAGTGCAAATGGTTATATGGTCTTAAACAGAGGCTGCTGTAGTCACAGAATGGGATGCCCCAAAAAAGAAGTGGACCTGGCAGGGTCCAGTAGTGCTATGCCCAGCAAAAGTGTCTTTATCAGGCTAATTCCAATTATAATAAGTGCAAATGGTTATATGGTCTTAAACAGAGGCTGCTGTAGTCACAGAATGGGATGCCACAACAGAAGTGCACCTGGCAGGGTCCAGTAGTGCTATGCCCAGCAAAAGTGTCTTTATCAGGCCTAATTTCAATTATAATAAGTGCAAATGGTTATATGGTCTTAAACAGAGGCTGCTGTAGTCACAGAATGGGATGCCCCAAAAAAGAAGTGGACCTGGCAGGGTCCAGTAGTGCTATGCCCAGCAAAAGTGTCTTTATCAGGCTAATTTCAATTAAAATAAGTGCAAATGGTTATATGGTCTTAAACAGAGGCTGCTGTAGTCACAGAATGGGATGCCCCAAAAAAAGAAGTGGACCTGGCAGGGTCCAGTAGTGCTATGCCCAGCAAAAGTGTCTTTATCAGGCCTAATTTCAATTATAATAAGTGCAAATGGTTATATGGTCTTAAACAGAGGCTGCTGTAGTCACAGAATGGGATGCCACAACAGAAGTGCACCTGGCAGGGTCCAGCAGTGCTATGCCCAGCAAAAGTGTCTTTATCAGGCTAATTTCAATTATAATAAGTGCAAATGGTTATATGGTCTTAAACAGAGGCTGCTGTAGTCACAGAATGGGATGCCACAACAGAAGTGCACCTGGCAGGGTCCAGTAGTGCTATGCCCAGCAAAAGTGTCTTTATCAGGCTAATTTCAATTATAATAAGTGCAAATGGTTATTTGGTCTTAAACAGAGGCTGCTGTAGTCACAGAATGGGATGCCACAACAGAAGTGCACCTGGCAGGGTCCAGTAGTGCTATGCCCAGCAAAAGTGTCTTTATCAGGCCTAATTTCAATTATAATAAGTGCAAATGGTTATATGGTCTTAAACAGAGGCTGTTGTAGTCACAGAATGGGATGACCCAAAAAAGAAGTGGACCTGGCAGGGTCCAGTAGTGCTATGCCCAGCAAAAGTGTCTTTATCAGGGCTAATTTCAATTATAATAAGTGCAAATGGTTATATGGTCTTAAAGAGAGGCTGCTGTAGTCACAGAGTGGGATGCCACAACAGAAGTGCACCTGGCAGGGTCCAGTAGTGCTATGCCCAGCAAAAGTGTCTTTATCAGGCTAATTTCAATTATAATAAGTGCAAATGGTTATATGGTCTTAAACAGAGGCTGCTGTAGTCACAGAATGGGATGCCACAACAGAAGTGCACCTGGCAGGGTCCAGTAGTGCTATGCCCAGCAAAAGTGTCTTTATCAGGCCTAATTTCAATTATAATAAGTGCAAATGGTTATATGGTCTTAAACAGAGGCTGCTGTAGTCACAGAATGGGATGCCCCAAAAAAGAAGTGGACCTGGCAGGGTCCAGTAGTGCTATGCCCAGCAAAAGTGTCTTTATCAGGCTAATTTCAATTATAATAAGTGCAAATGGTTATATGGTCTTAATCAGAGGCTGCTGTAGTCACAGAATGGGATGCCCCAAAAAAGAAGTGGACCTGGCAGGGTCCAGTAGTGCTATGCCCAGCAAAAGTGTCTTTATCAGGGCTAATTCCAATTATAATAAGTGCAAATGGTTATATGGTCTTAAACAGAGGCTGCTGTAGTCACAGAATGGGATGCCCCAAAAAAGAAGTGGACCTGGCAGGGTCCAGTAGTGCTATGCCCAGCAAAAGTGTCTTTACCAGGCCTAATTTCAATTATAATAAGTGCAAATGGTTATATGGTCTTAAACAGAGGCTGCTGTAGTCACAGAATGGGATGCCCCAAAAAATAAGTGGACCTGGCAGGGTCCAGTAGTGCTATGCCCAGCAAAAGTGTCTTTATCAGGGCTAATTTCAATTATAATAAGTGCAAATGGTTATATGGTCTTAAACAGAGGCTGCTGTAGTCACAGAATGGGATGCCACAACAGAAGTGCACCTGGCAGGGTCCAGTAGTGCTATGCCCAGCAAAAGTGTCTTTATCAGGCCTAATTTCAATTATAATAAGTGCAAATGGTTATATGGTCTTAAACAGAGGCTGCTGTAGTCACAGAATGGGATGCCCCAAAAAAGAAGTGGACCTGGCAGGGTCCAGTAGTGCTATGCCCAGCAAAAGTGTCTTTATCAGGCCTAATTTCAATTATAATAAGTGCAAATGGTTATATGGTCTTAAACAGAGGCTGCTGTAGTCACAGAATGGGATGCCACAACAGAAGTGCACCTGGCAGGGTCCAGTAGTGCTATGCCCAGCAAAAGTGTCTTTATCAGGCCTAATTTCAATTATAATAAGTGCAAATGGTTATATGGTCTTAAACAGAGGCTGCTGTAGTCACAGAATGGGATGCCCCAAAAAAGAAGTGGACCTGGCAGGGTCCAGTAGTGCTATGCCCAGCAAAAGTGTCTTTATCAGGCCTAATTTCAATTATAATAAGTGCAAATGGTTATATGGTCTTAAACAGAGGCTGCTGTAGTCACAGAATGGGATGCCCCAAAAAAGAAGCGGACCTGGCAGGGTCCAGTAGTGCTATGCCCAGCAAAAGTGTCTTTATCAGGCTAATTTCAATTATAATAAGTGCAAATGGTTATATGGTCTTAAACAGAGGCTGCTGTAGTCACAGAATGGGATGCCCCAAAAAAGAAGTGGACCTGGCAGGGTCCAGTAGTGCTATGCCCAGCAAAAGTGTCTTTATCAGGGCTAATTCCAATTATAATAAGTGCAAATGGTTATATGGTCTTAAACAGAGGCTGCTGTAGTCACAGAATGGGATGCCCCAAAAAAGAAGTGGACCTGGCAGGGTCCAGTAGTGCTATGCCCAGCAAAAGTGTCTTTACCAGGCCTAATTTCAATTATAATAAGTGCAAATGGTTATATGGTCTTAAACAGAGGCTGCTGTAGTCACAGAATGGGATGCCCCAAAAAATAAGTGGACCTGGCAGGGTCCAGTAGTGCTATGCCCAGCAAAAGTGTCTTTATCAGGGCTAATTTCAATTATAATAAGTGCAAATGGTTATATGGTCTTAAACAGAGGCTGCTGTAGTCACAGAATGGGATGCCACAACAGAAGTGCACCTGGCAGGGTCCAGTAGTGCTATGCCCAGCAAAAGTGTCTTTATCAGGCCTAATTTCAATTATAATAAGTGCAAATGGTTATATGGTCTTAAACAGAGGCTGCTGTAGTCACAGAATGGGATGCCCCAAAAAAGAAGTGGACCTGGCAGGGTCCAGTAGTGCTATGCCCAGCAAAAGTGTCTTTATCAGGCCTAATTTCAATTATAATAAGTGCAAATGGTTATATGGTCTTAAACAGAGGCTGCTGTAGTCACAGAATGGGATGCCACAACAGAAGTGCACCTGGCAGGGTCCAGTAGTGCTATGCCCAGCAAAAGTGTCTTTATCAGGCCTAATTTCAATTATAATAAGTGCAAATGGTTATATGGTCTTAAACAGAGGCTGCTGTAGTCACAGAATGGGATGCCCCAAAAAAGAAGCGGACCTGGCAGGGTCCAGTAGTGCTATGCCCAGCAAAAGTGTCTTTATCAGGCTAATTTCAATTATAATAAGTGCAAATGGTTATATGGTCTTAAACAGAGGCTGCTGTAGTCACAGAATGGGATGCCCCAAAAAAGAAGTGGACCTGGCAGGGTCCAGTAGTGCTATGCCCAGCAAAAGTGTCTTTATCAGGCCTAATTTCAATTATAATAAGTGCAAATGGTTATATGGTCTTAAACAGAGGCTGCTGTAGTCACAGAATGGGATGCCCCAAAAAAGAAGTGGACCTGGCAGGGTCCAGTAGTGCTATGCCCAGCAAAAGTGTCTTTACCAGGCCTAATTTCAATTATAATAAGTGCAAATGGTTATATGGTCTTAAACAGAGGCTGCTGTAGTCACAGAATGGGATGCCCCAAAAAATAAGTGGACCTGGCAGGGTCCAGTAGTGCTATGCCCAGCAAAAGTGTCTTTATCAGGGCTAATTTCAATTATAATAAGTGCAAATGGTTATATGGTCTTAAACAGAGGCTGCTGTAGTCACAGAATGGGATGCCACAACAGAAGTGCACCTGGCAGGGTCCAGTAGTGCTATGCCCAGCAAAAGTGTCTTTATCAGGCCTAATTTCAATTATAATAAGTGCAAATGGTTATATGGTCTTAAACAGAGGCTGCTGTAGTCACAGAATGGGATGCCCCAAAAAAGAAGTGGACCTGGCAGGGTCCAGTAGTGCTATGCCCAGCAAAAGTGTCTTTATCAGGCCTAATTTCAATTATAATAAGTGCAAATGGTTATATGGTCTTAAACAGAGGCTGCTGTAGTCACAGAATGGGATGCCACAACAGAAGTGCACCTGGCAGGGTCCAGTAGTGCTATGCCCAGCAAAAGTGTCTTTATCAGGCCTAATTTCAATTATAATAAGTGCAAATGGTTATATGGTCTTAAACAGAGGCTGCTGTAGTCACAGAATGGGATGCCCCAAAAAAGAAGTGGACCTGGCAGGGTCCAGTAGTGCTATGCCCAGCAAAAGTGTCTTTATCAGGCCTAATTTCAATTATAATAAGTGCAAATGGTTATATGGTCTTAAACAGAGGCTGCTGTAGTCACAGAATGGGATGCCCCAAAAAAGAAGTGGACCTGGCAGGGTCCAGTAGTGCTATGCCCAGCAAAAGTGTCTTTATCAGGCCTAATTTCAATTATAATAAGTGCAAATGGTTATATTGTCTTAAACAGAGCCTGCTGTGGTCACAGAATGGGATGCCCCAAAAAAGAAGTGGACCTGGCAGGGTCCAGTAGTGCTATGCCCAGCAAAAGTGTCTTTATCAGGGCTAATTTCAATTATAATAAGTGCAAATGGTTATATGGTCTTAAACAGAGGCTGCTGTAGTCACATAATGGGATGCCACAACAGAAGTGCACCTGGCAGGGTCCAGTAGTGCTATGCCCAGCAAAAGTGTCTTTATCAGGCCTAATTTCAATTATAATAAGTGCAAATGGTTATATGGTCTTAAACAGAGGCTGCTGTAGTCACAGAATGGGATGCCCCAAAAAAGAAGTGGACCTGGCAGGGTCCAGTAGTGCTATGCCCAGCAAAAGTGTCTTTATCAGGGCTAATTTCAATTATAATAAGTGCAAATGGTTATATGGTCTTAAACAGAGGCTGCTGTAGTCACAGAATGGGATGCCCCAAAAAAGAAGTGGACCTGGCAGGGTCCAGTAGTGCTATGCCCAGCAAAAGTGTCTTTATCAGGCCTAATTTCAAATATAATAAGTGCAAATGGTTATATGGTCTTAAACAGAGGCTGGTGTAGTCACAGAATGGGATGCCTCACAGCAGACTTAAGATCAGTTCAGTATATATGCACAGTTAGTTAGTATAAGCAGCCTGAAAACGCTAACAAAGCCTGTCAGCCAGCTAGTAACACTCAGGCTGGGTGAAAAAAAAAAAAAAATCTCCCTGTGACAGCCTCCGATTTTTCCTACCTTTCCCTGTTTTTCGCTGACTTTCTGTCTATCTCCTGTCTGTCTCCTGCCTGTCTCCAGCCTGTCCCTGTCTGTCCCTGCCTGTCTAACTGCCTCTCTCCCTCAGCTACACAGCGTTCTGTCTCTCACGAATGCAATAGAGAAATGAGGAAGGAAAAGCAAGATGGCCGACTTAAATAGCGCTGTGACGTCACCGGGCTTGCTGGCTGCTGATAGGCTGCATGTGACTGCCCCAGCTTGCACTGGCGCGGGATAGATGTCCAGACATGTCCCGTCCGCCATCTTAGAATGCCTGTAAATGTAAATGAATGGATGTTAAAGGAAAACTTCGAGCGATCGAATCGCGGGGAAATTCGGATTCGATCCGAATCGAATTTTTCCTGAAATTCGGATCGAATCCGGGTTCGTCCGGATCGATTCGCTCATCCCTACTGATGGCGGCTAAGATTTATGTCGCAATGTCATGGAAGTCAAAATGGATACCCTTAAAACACATTTGATTATGATCAATTTAAAAAATCACCAGTATCTTATTAGATCTCCAAGAGCCAGTTGAAAAAGTGTGGGAATCATGGAGAGAAGGAGGATGGGGAGGAGGAAGCCAAGGCAAAGAACCAGGAAGCTTCAGCAAAGAACCAGGAAGTTTCAGCGGAAGAATAAAATGGAATATCAAAAATATGTACAAAATGTATTGAAAGAGTCACAGATACACGAATGGGCACATTAAAAACAATTTAAAATACATTCATAACACAAAACAAGACACAGAGCCTTGACAAGGAGGCAGATGGCAAGATCACACAATATCATAATATCATCTAATGATTGCTCATCCATGGAACATACAAAATAACTCTATAAGTTATGACAAATGTAAATGCTGTATGATGTTATGTCTGTTTTTGGTGAACCCAAGGAAAATATATTTATACACTCCAGTGTAATCAAAATACGTTTATAGGTAAATACATTGGGAGGCTGATTTATTAATAGCGACATGTAGCGGCAGTTGAGCGACTGTAGCAGTATTTTCACAGCGCCCGCTAGTAGTCGCTGTGCTTGGCCGTTGTTCGGTTGTTGACAGCGACTCAGTCGGTGTGTCGTAATGTTGAATACAAGGTGACGAGTCGCTATTTCACAGGTTCCGCGATGTATGTGTGTGCATGATAGCGACTGGTCAGAGCGACCGGCTCCCACCATATTCATCAAAAAATCACGCTCCAAAAATTCAAGCGCTGTGAAATTTAAGTTTAAACCCCAGAGCGCTGGAGGCGATGTGTTAAAAGTAGTTTTTAACCCCCAAACCACCATATTTTTGGAAAACAAAAAAAAAAAGTGTTTTAAATAATTAAGTAATATGAATACATTAATTACAGACCTGTAATATCAATTCTGTACAATTTTTTTATTTATTTTTTTTCCCTTAAAAAAATTATCTAAAATGGTAGAAGTGGTCACAGAATGTTTCACATTTAAAAAAAAAAACCTAAATAACAATTAATTATTAATATTTAAAGATTGTTCCATTGAAATGCATTGGAGAGCGCCAGGTAGCGAGAGGTCATACCTGTCGCTGTTCAAGGTCGGACGCTGGCGCTGTGGGCTGAGGCTGGAATAATGATGAATGAGTCGCTATATGGCGCTATCTCAGTCGCTAAGCAGGATCGGCTTGATAAATGTGTGATTGTGGTGGGGAGCCGGCGTTCTCGTGGCGGTGCCCGTCATTACCGGCCGCTCACCAGTCGCTACCTGTCGCTATTCCTTCATAAATAAGCTAGTCACCGCGGTACCGAAAGGAAGCTGAGGATGGCAGTGAAGGAGTAGAATATTAAATAATTTTAACTTAACTTAGTTTACTTTAATAGTGGAAATATAGAGGATGAGCCACATGATGCCAGGACTTTTGGTCCAGTTTCGGAAGGTACTAGATGGTTGGCTCACATGCTTAGTGTAACTAGAGACATGTGTGACATGTGGCTTAAACAATACATTGTTTGAGTGGGCAGAACCAGCACCATATAAAAGGTTAGGACGTCTTCAGTCAAGTGTCCTGTAGCCGAGGAGCCAAAGAAGCAAGGCTGGAAAGTAAGACCGTCCATCAGATGGAAGATAAAGAATTTGAGGAATTGGAAGATCAGTGGCAGCCTAATGGGTCTTGAGTTGGAATCAACACCTAAACCTTCAGTATGATTTAATGAAAAGCCCAAACCCTTAAATAACTATTCCACAGCATCTAAAATTAATATATTTTAAGTTTTTTGTCATATACATATTATTCTTTCCCCTACCGGGCTGCAACTCTGTTCAGGACTCTAAGATACGGTCGCTGCCATCTTGCCTCAGAAGCATCACACATACTGAGGAGAGGAGAGCGGGATAAAGTGCAAGGGGCGGGGTTATAGCTGTGCTTTGCACAGAACAGAGCAGAGCTGGGGGCAGGGAAAGGACAGCAGTCCCAGAATGCAGAGCGGCACAGTCAGAAGACACTTCCTGATTGCATAACATGCAGTAGATGCAGGTAGGATGTTTTTTTAATGTGAGCAACGTGTATGCAGGGGCGGACTGGCCAAAGGGCATACCAGGGCAAATCCCGGTAGGCCGCTGCTTCCCATCTGGCCGTCGGGCCGCCACACCAAAGTCCCCGCGGCCCCTCGCCCACCTGCTTGACTCCACGGCCCCTCGCCCACCTACCTGTCTGCGCAGCCCCCCACTTGCCTCCTTTTCTTCCCGGCCTGACGTGGCCAGCGAGGTGTGTGGCCTGTGTGCAACTTCTTTTCCCCGCCGGGCGGGGACAGAGCTGCATCATCTTAGTTCCCCCACACGCTGTCCCCGACCAGGCGGGGAGAGAAGAAGCTGCTACTGCTCTGCGCATGCTCAGCAGACTAGCAGTAAGTCTCCGGCCCGGCGGGGTCATGGGACACAGTAGAGTTCAGGAGGAGGCAAGAGGCGACTGCTGGAAAACTGATCATCGCTGTCTGGTAAGTACCATTATCTTTTGTTTTTTAGCTGTGGCACTGGCATATCTGGGCTCTGGCATGGTGGGGGGTATGCGCTCTCATGGACCAATCACCTCCATGGCTGGCCAAATAGATGATTTGGGATGCCCTACTGTGTGGCCCCTTCCAGATCGCCCAGGAAACCCCTTACCTTTCCCTATTTCCCTTGCTTAAAGTGGACCAACACCCAGGAGGATCAACCGATCCAATCCCACCCTGCGGGGCATCCAAGGATAGGGATGCCCCGCTGTGTGAAACCCCCAAGGACGTGAGCAAACCTTACCTGAGTCCTGGTCCAACGGCGCATGCGCAGGCCGCGGCCGCGTCTCGCGCTTCTCTCTATCAGGGCACGTGCCTGTTTGTAAAAGGCCGGCAAGGGCACGCTCCCTGTTAGAAGGAAGCGCGAGATGCGGCCGCCAGCGTGCTCGGAGCCGCAGAGGTAAGATGTTGCATTAACGCGATTCCGAGCACGCTGATTGGACGTGCGGGCGTGCATGCGTCGTAGCAGCAGGGTCAGGTGAGTTGAATAGGGTGTTCTGGGGTTTTTTACGCAGCGGGGTCCCCCGAGGAAGTGGACCAAAACCCAGGATAATCAAAATCCTGGGTGTTGGTCCACTTTAATCCCTGCAGCTAAGCGCGCTCCTGCTCCAAGCCATTCACAAGGAAACCGGGGATGCAGCTGCTCCCACTTCCTATACCAACACACAAGCCAAAACAACGGCCTAAAGCTCTGATTGGACAAACGTCGTGAGCACAGGAATGGCTGAAAGGTGAGTGGGCCGACCACAGTACAGAAGGGCCGGTGTGACCAGAAAAGTCCAGGGACGTTTTTGAATCCCAGTCCGCCCCTGCCTGTATGTACAGGGTGGGCGAAACATATAGGATAGGCTCTTATTCTGGGTGAAGGTCTGCTTTAAGAAGCTACATACAGGATTCAGTCCAGCTGTAACCAGCTTCAGCTGGGAGGAAGAAAATAGGTGATCAATAATCTGGGCTCATTAACTTGTATAGGATGAGAAGCAGTTTGTGCTTCTGCAATCAACTGTATTCTGACTTGGTGCCACTGAATGGTGGGTAACTGGGGACTTTTACAACACCCCCCTCCCATGTCAATCACAGTGTAGGATGCATACTCCCTCCTTTAGCAATGGAGGAGGCATGTAAAGACCCCCCCCCCCCCACTGCCATTACAATGAATCGAGTGGGCGTGTTGCCAAAACTGTGACTAATGCAAAAGCAAACGTTCATCCCAGAGGGCACTGATGAATGGAAGCCAGACCTGTACATTGTAGGAGTTCATTTTGGAACTTTTTAATTAGCTGGAGTAAGATGGAACAGCAGTGGGGAACAAAGAGTGAGTATGTTTTTATCTCAGCCATTTACCTGGACAGGGACTTTAATTTGCATGGTGGGGATGGAAGGGGGCTTGGCCTCAGCACTTGAATCCCCCAGCAACAATTTACCAAATACCCAAACATATCTATGCAATGGGAGACTAGACGCTGCAGTACTTACCGCAACAGCCAGCAGCTATGTTTGGAGAAGGCCCAGGACTGGAGGTGAAAATAGGGCAACATGGCTGATTCACATGAATGCACTTTGCCGCATGCTCTTTCTGTTTTCATTGGATTTCAGTTATTTAATAAATGTAATAAATGAAGGTAAAATGTTCTGCAATGTCTAATAATGCCAAATGGATTAGCTAATCTAAGGAAAGTATTATTCGTTTTCAAGTAATGCCCACAGATGTTGTTTAAATTATTAATGACTTTAAGCCTTGCTGACTAGTGATTGGCTTCAGATCTGGGGTTGCCCTATCCCATATACGATAACGCACCATATATCCATTTCAAAATATCCGATGCTGGATGAGGCCATGCTGGCCACCACTACCCTGTGAACTAGTATAGGGGCCCTACTGGAGGGGAGGGACAATGGGGGGAGATTCCCCGGGAATCCCTGTGATGTCATTAGGTTTCATTAGGTTGGGTTCCACAGAGGCTCCTCCTTCCCAGTGAGCTGTGATTAGGTTGACTGAATGCCAAAGATGAAAAAGGAGGGACTTATGTCTGTGAAATGTGTTTCACAGCATAAAGAGCATCACAGCCTCACAGACCAGGAGGGACCCTCAGACCTGCAGAAAGGACCCTTCTGACAGGGGCATCTAAAGGAAGAAGTGGCAATGGTGAGATTGATATTATTTGAGTTATTATTTTTATTTTATTTATTTATTTTCAGTTTTTTTAACTGTTTGCGCACTGTTACAGGTCCAAAGGACCCCCATACCAGTTAACACGTTATGGTTGGCAGAGAACCTGGGGACTAGTTTTTCCAGTTTTGATTTCGTTACCACTGCGGGTAACTGACATCAGGTTTATTACAGTGAACCAAAACCCAGGATAGTCAATAGTTTTGACCAGCGTCGGTGCTCTGGATCTGGGCACTATAGCATAGAGCGCCAGATGCTGGGTGATTAAAGTCTGTTTTTAAACACATCTGCATAAAAATATAAAAAGTTTTCAAAAATGACTCTTTCTAGGCCAGGAGAGGTGACACAATTATTTGAGAGAAAAAAATAAATAAACACAAAAAACCCTGTTTAAACAGAAGAAAAGGATCGACCATTGACATGTATGGGAGAGCGACAGGTAGCGACAGGTAATACCTGGCGCTCTGGAAGCCTGACACCTGTAATGAAGAATCGGACGCTACATCGAGCTGTTAGAGTCGCTCACCAAAATCGCCTTCATAAATTTGGTTTTGCGTACAGCGCCAGGCATTCACAAGGTGCTGCCTGCCGCTACAAGGCACTACCTGCCGCTATCCCTTGATGAATAAACCCCTAAGAATGCTCCACTGGCATATAGAAAGAAAGGAAATACAGGTTCCTCTTTCCTGTCACACCCAATAGACAAGGCAGAAACTATTTAAACAGTGTATTCCATACACCACTAGGTGATGGTACAGAGATTTTATATTAGTATATTATTGGTATTAGTATTAATATATATATATATATATATATATATATATATATATATATAAAGAGGGTAATTTATTGCTAGCGCCACTGAGTGCCAATATTGCTGCTAAGGAGAGGCACTGACAGCGTCCACGGTGGAACACTACAGAAAGAGCAAAGGTGCTATTGCCTGTTAGCGTTTCTTGCTAATTGTCGCTGTGTTTTTCTGTCTGACTTTAATAAAACCAATGAAGTCACATTTTTAACTAGTGTCCCCTGAATCCCCCCCCCCTCCCCCCGTGGTGAGAATTTCCTTTTGACAATTTTTACTGGTCCTGCTTCACTCTAATCCCAGATAATGTTTTGGCCCTTATTCATCAAGCGATAGCGCCAGGTAGTGTCTGACGAGCGCCAGGTAGCGGCAGCTAACGGCGACTACCGACTCAAGTACGCCCGGCAGCGGTCACAATGACGCATTTATCAAGCAAAATGAGGCTAGCGCCGGCGAGAGCGACGGCTAGCGCGGCATTCATCATGAAGCCGCCTGGACCGAACAGCGCCGCTGCAAATTCCCTCACAGTGCCAGGTATGAGCTGTCGCTCCCTGGCGATGTCCAATGCATTTCAATGGAGCAATCTATAATTATTCATAATTAATTGGTATTAATTTTTTTTTTTTTTTTTTTTTTTTTTAATGTCAAAAAATCGGAGAACACTTCTGCAATGTTAGGATTTATTTTTAAGTCAAAAAAAAAAATTAAAAAAAATATGTGCAGAATTGATCTAACAGGTCTGAGATTAATGTATTCATATTACAAAATGATTCTAAAAACATGTATAATGTTACATTCAAAAAATATGGTTGTTTAGGGCTTAAAAACTAGTTAATACACATCGCTGCCAGCGCTCTGGGGTTTAAACAAGGAATGGACAGCGACAGCACATTCGGAGCGTGATTTGTTGATGAATATGAAGCTAGCCGTTCGCTCTGGCCATTCGTTGTCAGGCGCTCACATACAACGCTGGACCTGTGAAACAGCGACCCCCCAGCCCGTATTCAACATTACCGCACACCGACTGAGTCGCTGTCATCAAGCTAATGCCAGCCAAGCACAGCGAATACTGGCTGGCGCTGAAAAAATCACGCTACAGTCGCTCATCTGTCGCTACCTGGCGCTATTAATGAATCGGCCTCCCCATCTATAAAGCCCTCCTCCTCCATTCATTTCCACTGCTGTGTGCGGCAATGATGTCATTGCTGCACCTATGTAATGACTTATCCCCTGCCATCTTACAGAGAGGGACAGCAAATAGTATTCGAAAACTGAAAATATCCATTTCTAGTTCTACACCCTAAGAAGGGAGTATTGGCAGAGGCTTTGGCCAAATGTATTTCACAAGTTCAGTGGCTTTTGGTCCACTTTAAATCCTGTCTATGCTATTCAATGCTGCTGGTTGCTTTTAGCCAATTCACAATAGCGTTCTCTATTGCTACAACACACAATACAGATCACACACATTGTTTTGCAATATTCTTCTGTTTTCAATCATGTTTTGTAACTAAAAACATTCACATTTCAACAAATAAATAACAATAATAAAAAAAAATTGCTTTATCAAGGAAAATACCTTTATTTCTAAAGTGGACCAAACCCCAGGATTTTGATTATCCTGTGTTTTGGTTCTTGCCCACCGTGTGAAACCCCCTCAGGTCTCCTGAACAAATTCACCTCTTCCCGGTCCTATGGCGCATGTGCGGCCACTTGTCTAATCAGCACGCCTGGATCCGCTCGAGCCCCTTCCAAGCTCACTGGCGGCTGCATCCCTGCTACCCTTTAACAGGTAGCATGCCTGCGCCAGACATTCACAAATGCCTGACGCGAGCCTGCACCCTGCTAAACAGATAGCAGTCATGCGGCCGCTGCTCGGACTGGGAACGAAGGTGAGTTTTCGGCCGACCTGAGGAGTTTTACACACCTGATTGGGGTTGCCCAGGGAGAGCCTGCTCTGAAGTCTCATAGACGCCAGGGTGGGTTTCGGTCCTCTACTTCTTTACTTTTGTTCATTTAACCGGTCTATGGCTTCACTAACTCTCTAGGGGGTTCTCTAGTTATAGCTGTTATCCACCTTTTGATAGTTGCCAGTATGTCTTTAAACTACATTTTAGGTCTGCTCTAACACATATCTTCTTGCTGTAGCTACTGCAGCAGTTCAAGGCGCGTTGTGCCCACTCATTAAGTATAGGCCTGGACACAGAGGGAGAAGTGTGGTGCCCCTCACATGCATCAGGACAAAACCTTAAAACAAACGGCAAAATACATGTGTGGAGAGATCATTTTCTCTGGCTAACTGTCTTGTATTGTTTTCACCCTCCATTGGTGTTAGCTGGGGAGCCAGAAAGGCCACCCAGTAGTGTCCAACCATTTTAGCTAGGTAAACAAATGCTGGATGCATACAATAGGCAACCATGTCATGGGCGAATGGCCCAAAGAGTGGAAGGCTTTGAACTTCTACATGGGGTGGAAGGGTCGAATACCTCGCAGTACAGCCTAGACCCCACACCCCATGTGCTTGCACAAATTCAAAAGAAACAAAGGAGGGGTGGCAGCCACTCAGACCATTTTATATATAACCTGGGAGGTGCACGTTAGCAGGGCAATTAGAATACACAAGTCTTAAATGGTCTGAGTGGCTGCCACTCCTTGTTTGTTTCTTTTGAATTTGTGCAAGCAAATGGGGTGTCAGGTCTAGGCTCTATTGCAAGGTCTTCGACCCTTCCACCCCATGGCTTGCACTCGAAGTAATAAGCAACCTCAGGTAAGCCTGCTCCCAGTTTATCTATTGCATTGTATGTCCCAAATGGGGCTCTCAGAGATTAGAGTTAGGACTGCACCCCACAGAGACACTGTGGCGTTTAGTGGTGCAGCTTAAGCAGACTTCTGCAGATGTGTGGACCAGGATTTAGGTTGTCTGCACCTCCCAGGTTAGTTATAAAATGGTCTGAGCGGGTGCCACCCCTCCTTTGTTTCTAAGAAATCCTTTGGTCCCACAGATAGCACTGGCACAGGAACAATGGGCAGAGCTACAGCTGCAGCAAGCACGTGCACATGTGGCTGTAACAGCAGTAATACAGAAGAGTCAGAGAGAATGGAAAATTTAATGCAGGTACTCTAACAGAAGGTGCAAAACTACAACCACAACAATACCACTTGTTCATCCAGCAAGCAAACCATGATGATCAAACTACATATGGACGTAACATAATGGGGCTTGGTAATGTTGTTAGTTGACCAATTTCACCTTTGTGGGCATAGTTTGGCCAATCAGTTTTAGAATTTCACAAGCAAGGCAGTTTAAATTGTTTAGGAGAAATGGGAATGTGAAAATAATGTATTGAGTAGGAGAAAACATTCACACAAGACCATAAAGGTAAGTCACATAAGAACACAAAGAGGACGATTCACTACTAATGCCAGGTATTGCCAGATAAGCGCCTGTAGAGCAGGGCTTAGAGCGACTGCTAGTAGACGCTGTTAGTGGGTATCGGGCGCTGTAACAACAGTATAGTGCTGCAGCAAGTGAGAGGTAGCACCAGCTCAGTGCATCCAGCACTCCACACCATATTTAACAAAACACTAGACACACAAAGCGCCAGATGCTGTGTGATTAAAATCTGTTTTTGAACACATATCCCCCAGTAACAAAGCAAAAACACAACCGATCGGGGTGCCCCGCTGTGTGAAACCCCCCCGACCCCCCCCCGAAAAACTCACCTCTCCCCGCTCCCAGCGCCGACGGACAAGCCGCGGACAAGCGGCTCCTCCGCCTCCCGCGCGTCCCTCTTGACGCGCGCGCGCCCGCGCCGGCCATTCGCAGACGGCCGGCGCGGGCGCGCGCACGCCTAGAGGGGCGCGAGGGAGGCGGCGGCGGCCGGCCGCCGCCGAAGATAGGGTAAGGGGTAAGGGGTTCAGGGTGTTTGGGGGGGTTTCACCCCGCGGGACATCCCGATCTCGGATGTCCCGCGGGGAGGGAGGTGATCGGCCCGGGAATCTTATAGATTCCCGGGCCGATCACCCGTGGGTGTTGGTCCACTTTAACACTGTGACATGAACACTTTAGGGCCAGACCTGTAATGACAATTCTGCATACAAATATTAAAAGTCAAAAAAGTTTTCAGCCAGGAGAGGTCACACAATGATTTGAGCAAAAAAAGCCAAACACATTATTTATACACAACTAATGAAAGCCCATTGAAATGTATGGGAGAGCGCTACAGAGCGACAGGTACTACATGGCGCTCTGGAACCTAGAGCGCCGGCGCTATATACTGAGCCGCCTGGAATAATACATGTGACGCTACATGACGCTGCTAGAGTCACTCACCAGAATAACTTTCTTAAATGTGGTTTTGCGCACAGCGCCCGACGTTCACCAGATGCTGCTTGTCGCGACGAGGCACTACCTGGCACTAGCCTTTCTTGAATAACCCCCCTAATTTGAAAGGTTTTGAAAATTTGTTTTGTTTCAATTTTTTTTACCAAAAAGGCCAACATGGCCAAATCTTAAAAATAAAGGGCTGTACAGCAGTTATCTTATTTGTTGCCTTGTAGGTCCAGCAACTTAGCTTCTGACTCGAGTATGTAATGCCAGAGTCTGTGATGCTCCCGTATGCAAGCTGTGGAGACAAATAGAAAATGTATATCAGTTTTAAATAACCACTAACAAAGAACCACATTGAAACAAACGTTAACTCAAACATTTGAGCTACAACATGTTCCTACTAATTAATAGCTAACATTTGGAATACATGGCCAAGTGTCCATCAAGAAACTGATTATAAACCAAACACGAAACACAAAATTCCTCTAAGGGACAAAGATATGTGTCAGCAGTTAAAACACACAAGCAGTGTCCACACACAGTGGTGCACAGGCAAAATATGAAGTCAAGGCAGTGTTATTTGATTTGTTCGGTGATTTTTGAACTTCTAAATCCATCTTGCTTTTAAGTGGACCAAAACCCAGGATTTTGACTATCCTGGGTTTTGGTCCATTCCTCTGGGACACCCCCATCAGGGTAGCCCCGCTGCATGAAACCCCCCCCAAAACGCACCTCTTCCTGGTCCTACGGCGCATTCGCGGCCGCTCGTCCAATCAGCGCAAGCTGCTGACGTCACGTTGTCTAAGCTTCATCTAAGGCCAGCGGCTTTGAGCGTGCTGACAGCTGCATCCCCCGTTACCTTCTTACAGGGAGCATGCCCGCCCCAGCCATTCACAAATGCCAGGCACTGGCTTGCACCTTGCTAGAGGGAGAGCCCGGATGCGGCTTGCGCATGTGCTGTTGGACCGGAGAGCAAGGTAAGTGAATGGGGTGACCTGGGGGGGGGTTTCACACAGCAGGGCATCCTGATTTTGGATGCCCCAGGGGGAGGGAATCGATTGGTTATATGATACCCAGGCCAATCATGGTGGGGTTTGGTCCACTTTAACTACAACATTGATCAAGATATTAAGATACACTAAATTGATTAGTCAGACTTATAGCCTCTGAGCCAACTATATGTACATGTGGTGTCTCTTTATGTTAGCAACATGTTGCATTCCTGTAAGAGGGGATCAGTAACTAAAGGTGCTAATTATCTATATTATAGATTAATTGAGATGGGTCTCAAAATGTATGGTACATAGTGTAACTTTTATTGCTAAAGTATTGTATTAATGCATGACCTTCCTGAATTAAATAGTTTAAGGACTTGTACACTGTTGCCTTTTCACATCTATAATTATTTTGGGGTGTGTTTTAAAGAAATCTCTAGTTTTAACAAAAAACTGTTTTTGGATTCTGTGGCAAAGTGTATGGAAAAGTGCTGGATGGTGTCTATTTCTCCCCTGCTTTTCTCAATCCATGCCGGGTTTACAGGACCCCAGTCCACATTCCCAGTCCTCTACAGGTTTTTCCCCTACTCCCAGTTCTTACACAGGTGATGAGGCTAATTGCAAGGAAGCCTAATAAAAGGAGCCGCTGAGGCTTCCAGTGGGGAGATGGAGAGACTGGGATGAGGAGCCTGTGCCTTGCTGCTCCCAATACTGACAGTGCTGAATTGCAGCCAAAGGACTTTATGTGTTATCTGTTATTGGAACCTGTGGATTAACAGCCTGGACTGGTATGCCTTTGAAAGAGGACCTGTGATATCCAGCAATTACAATACGCTGTAATTATCACACACTGGACATTGCTAAAGTTGTTGAGGTAATCGCTTGCTGTACTGCATTGTTCCTGCATTATACTCTGAAGTTAAGAGATTTTGCCTGTTGAACTGTTTTCAATAAATTGCTTATTATTTGACTAAGAACTGCCTTCAGAGTCATTGCTGTTGGCCCCAGATCGTGGCAATCCTTAAACCTTGTAGCTGAAGGGGATGCATGTTTGAATCTACAACATATTGCACACTGCTAATTACAGGGCCAATAACAACTGTTTTGAAGGTAGCGAAGGGCAGAAACCAGATACCAGCTGGACCAACACATAGTGATAGTATATACTTAAAAATATTAAAACCCAATTTTGTTAGCATAAACACACACACACTATCAGAGGGACTCAACACAGGTCCAGGTGTCAATGTTGAATTTGCTATGCCAAAAAACAGCAAGTGGGAGGATTTCTGAGAAGCTTCATTTGGCAGAATTTAACACTCCTACCTGCATACATGATAAAACGTAGCATTGAGAGAAGCATTCCTCAAGCACCAAATATTTGACTAACAACAACATTATTGGTAATGGACCAAAAATTTCCTTTTGGAGGTTTCCAAAAAATAATTTAAAGATCAGCAAGGCAGCTACCAAGACAAAAACAATAACAATAATATTACTAGGTTATCTGTGGAATATGTTTTTGCCAACATATAAACACTCAAGATTTGTATCTGTGTGCATGGCATTATTACCTGACATTGGCTCCAGATAAAAAACGGGAAGGGATGTGGAGATGATCGCTGGCCTATGATGCCTTGATAAAATAAGAATTACAACAACAAAAAAAAATCAAGCACGCACTTGTGACTTCTACAATAGCTTAACACAATAATATACACAGAACCTACTCACTAAGGAACGAGGTGCTGACCTCAAACCAGGGAGTGCTATGAGGAGAGGAAGTGTGGGATTCGTTCCCCGAATTTGAACCATTGGAGCCCAACTCTGAGGGGCCAGACTCCTCCACTCCATGGGGAGTCACCCATCTCCTCCACCTCGAGACTCCCCAACTGAGACTGGCCCTCCCAGTTGCCAGACTGAGGTGTTTCCTCATCGGAGAAGCTGATGACCCAGATACCCCCCACCTCACCGGACGACTCCTCTGGCATGTCCTCAGCCTCCTCCCCTTCCCTCCCTGGATCCTCCACCTTTCAATTGCTCAAAAGACTCCCCCCACAGATGTATTGAGATTGAGGTTAGGGGGCAGGGAAGAACCTCTTTGCCATGCTTGTGGAGGGGAGGCTGCTTATCTGTGGAGACACAAATCACGAAGAGGCATTAAGTACAAGTCCTTGATTGTGCTCCAACACCAACCAATATTGTCCGACATTCTTCGGGAGGCATAGGCAGCATAGAGCCGGTAGACTGATGCCAGATCCTGGCACTTAAAGTCCAACCACCATTGACAGACGGAACAGGGGCCAGAGCTTGACGTTAAAGTGCTGGGACACAGTGCCCCTAATCTCCTCCACAATGATCCTGTTCTTGGCTGAGGGTCGGACATAATCATATTACCACTGATACATGCCCTACATTAAATAAATCAAACAAACAGAATAGAAATAGAAAATTTATAAAAATCATAACATCAACTACTAATATGTTATTATTTAAATAACAATGCATTTCTGCATGATAATTGATGAGAAAAATGGTAAAAGACACATATCAAAATAGAAATAATACATGTTAAAATTCTATAAAAAAAATGCTAAAGTCGCCTGTATTTAGGAGAACGCTAGGTTGCACTAGGTATGAATGCTAGAAAGCAGCCGCAACATTTAACATAGAAAGAATGCTGCATGTGACGAGACTTAGCGCCATTTCTGAACTGAGCTGGTGCTCGAGCCTAGATTTATGACCACAGAACACAGCACTAGCATGGGCGCTGTAGAACTGGGTGCTAAGGTGTGCAGCGTCTAATGCAGGGTTCAAAAACACTATAACGCCAGAGGACATTACAGCGAAACCCAGAGGAAACCCAGCGAAAATACATGGGCTGACATTGGGGACATGCAAAGCCACTGTCACTTGAAGGGCAGACACAAATACGCTAGTTTATTAAAAAATAAAAATAAAGGTTAATGTGTGTAAAATACAACTCAAGTAGGCCAAGGATACCCTGTCTGTTGTTGTCTAAAAAAATTAAAAAGCGCTTTATAGAAATTGTACAGATAACAACGCTAAAAACAGACATGGAAGTCTGATGTGGCGCTGCAGGAAAGACAGCGGCAACGCACTGATGACACCAGGCGCTATTCTTAGATTGAACACTAACTAAAGCTATTAGAGACACTAGACATTTTCCTATGATAAATATGACTTCCAGCGTGAGCTGCGCTAAAACACCTGCTTTCCTAAATAAATCCCAGAGACTAGCAGTTAGCAGTTATGTATATACAACACATTTCACAGACTGCAAATAGGTACACAATAATCTGGAATACATACTATGGGTGAATACTGAATATACATATGTGAACATTGCATATAGCAGGGAGACACATTTAGTAGTGAGAGTGTGATTGGGAGCCACTTTAGTTGTGAATAGATCATACAAGTCATATAACTCTTATAGAACAGGAAACTATTTAAAACAATTCAGAATACAGTGCAGTAATGAAGAAACAAAATACAATGGTTTATTGAACAGGGACCCCTCTATTACTACAAAAATAATAAACAGAGTGCACTCAGATTTTTCCTGCTCTTAAAATACTGGCAGACTGATTCATTACTAGCGGCAGCTATCGGCAGATGAGCGTCTCTACAGAGGCGCTAAGAATGACCGCTAGTATACGCTGTGATCAGCTATCAGGCGCTGTAACAGAGCGCTTCAGTCGCTGTAGTAACCTGGCCGGCATTGATGAATGTGATGTTTGTTGTGCGTTCTAACACCAGTGCAGTGTTGCAGGGAGTGAAAGGTAGCGCCAGCTCATTGTGACCGATTCTCAGCGACTCAAACCATATTCAACAAAAAAACTGACACACAGAGCGTAGGCACTCCATAACTGGTCGCTATAGCATAGAGCTCCAGACGCTGAGTGATTTTTGAACACATACACACCAGTAACAAAGCGAAAACACATGGAATAATATTGTTGTAACATTGTGACCTGTAATGACAACTCTGCATAAAAATATAAAAAATATAAAAAGTTTTCAAAAATGACTCCTAGGCCTGGAGAGGTCACACAATTATTTGAGAGAAAAAAATAAAATAAAAAAAAAGAAAAGGAAGAAAAGAAACATCCATTGAAATGTATGGAAGAGCAACAGGTAGCGACAGGCAATATCTGGCGCTCTGGAAGCTAGAGCGCCGGCGCTATACGCTGAGCTGCCTGTAATGATGAATGGAAAGCTACATGGCGCTGTTAGAGACGCTCAACAGAATCACCTTCATAAATGTGGAATCCCGGCATTCACCAGACGCTGCCTGCCGCTACAAGGCACTACCTGCCGCTATCCCTTGATGAATAAACCCCTTACTCCACAGAAACGGATCCCCCAGCCACAAAGTGATTAAATGGCAGATATTGGCAGACTCTAATTTCCAGCTTCCATCCTCTTCACTTCCCAGGAAGGGGGAATGGGAAACAGGGCATGGCACTGGATGCTGCCAAAATAGGTAACTTGGCATATTTCTTCACCTGTTGAATCTGCATTAACCCCTGCATGGCATTGAGAATGGCCGACCCAGGGAGTCATGTACCTCCCCAATCTCAACAGTGTTGTGTTCCACAAGTGTTCTAGTTCAGCATACAGTGTGTGAGCCACACAGCAAGGGTTGGCTAGCCACATGTGGCTCTCGGGCTACGGGTTGGGGATCCCTGGCATAAAGAGTAAATGAGAATTTACCTAAAAGAGGCACAATCATCACTGAAAACCTGAGCTGGAAATAAGAACAGTAAAGCTGTCCTATAGAAAACCCACCACAGACTATACCTTCTATGGCAACTTAGGAAATCAGGTCTACCCAAGAAACTCTTAGGCCCTTATTTATGAAGGGATAGCGACAGGTAGCGACTGGTGAGCGTCCGGTAATGACGGGCCCCGCCATGTGAACGCCGGCTCCCCACCACAATCACACATTTATCAAGCCGATCCTGCTTAGCGACTGAGATAGCGCCATATAGCGACTCATTCATCATTATTCCAGCCTCAGCCCACAGCGCCAGCGTCCGACCTTGAACAGCGACAGGTATGACCTCTCGCTACCTGGCGCTCTCCTATGCATTTCAATGGAACAATCTTTAAATATTAATATTTAATTGTTATTAATGTTTTTTTTTTTTTTTTTTTTTTTTAAATGTGAAAAATTCTGTGACCACTTCTGCCATGTTAGATAATTTTTTTAAGGTAAAAAAAAAAAAAAAATGTGTGCAGAATTGATATTACAGGTCTGATATTATTGTATTCATATTACTAAATTCTTTACATTTTTTTTTTTTTTGGTTTCCAAAAATATGGTGGTTTGGGGGTTAAACAACTACTTTTAACACATCGCCGCCAGCGCTCTGGGGTTTAAACATACATTTCACAGCGTTTGAATTTTTTGAGCCTGATTTTTTGATGAATATGGTGGGAGCCGGTCGCTCTGACCAGTCGCTATCATGCGCACCCATACATTGCGGAACCTGTCAAATAGCGACTCGTCACCTTGTATTCAACATTACTGCACACCGACTGAGTCGCTATCAACAACCGAACAACGGCCAAGCACAGCGACTACTAGCGGGCGGGCGCTGTGAAAATACCGCTACAGTCGCTCAACTGTCGCTACCTGCCGCTATTAATGAATCGACCTCTTAGTTGCTTTCTACAAGGCAACCATATCCTCTCTGCTTTGCTTGTACAATGGGGCCAGCAAAAGAGACAACATTCGGTTACAACACACTGTTAGAACAGCAGAAAAGATCATAGATGCACCCCTAACTACACCTCAGTCCTTGGCCGAGGAACGAATGGTTTCAGGAGCAACCAAGATCATCCCCAATGTGAATCACCATGGGCACCCATTTTTTTCTTCATCAAAAATTATTTCTTGTCCTGTCCGGTAAAAACTTCTTGCTCCAAGAACAATTTCTACCCCACGGCTATTAACCTCTTGAACAAGAGGAAGATACTACCCCCCTCCCTTCTGGTGAACAGCGCCATGGAGCATATGATTCATCATTACAGGTGGCTCAACGTATAGCGCCGGCGCTCTAGCTTCCAGAGCCAGGTATTACCTGTAGCTACCTGTCACTCTCCCATACATTTCAATGGACATTCCTTTTCTTCTGTTTAAACAGGGTTTTTTGTTTTTAATTTTTTTTTCTTATCTGAAATGTTTGTGTGACCTCTCCTGGCCTAGAAAGTCATTTTGAAAACTTTTTATATTTTTAGCAGTATTGTCATTACAGGTCTGGCACTAAAGTATTATTGTCACAGTGTTATAACAATGTCATTCCATGTGTTTTCACTTTGTTACTGGTGGATATGTGTTCAAAAACGGACTTTAACCACACAGCGTCTGGCGCTCTATACTATAGCGTCCAGATTTAGAGTGCCTGCGCTTTGTGTGTCTGTTTTTTTGTTGAATATGGTGTGAGTCGCTGAGAGTCGGTCGCACTGAGCTGGCGCTACCTTTCGCTCCCTGCAGCGCTGTACTGGTGTTAGAACGCCCAACATACATCTCATTCATCAATGCCGGCCAGGTTACTACAGAAACTGAGACGCTCTGTTACAGCGCCCGATAGCCAATCACAGCTTATACTAGTGGTCACTCTTAGCGCCTCTGTACAGCCGCTCATCTGTCGATAGCTGGCGCTAGTAATGAATCAGCCTGCCTATCTCATCTTGCTCGAACAACAACCTGTCCACATCTTTGTCAATGGCCCAATGATGTTGTCAGATTTATAGTGTTAATCTCAAGATTTGTCTTATTTGGTGTTTGGTTGACTTTGGCATTGATCTAATCTGGCAGATAAAAAAAATTCTAATTACTTGAATAACATTGGACAAAAACTGTATTTAAGGTTCAGACAGTATGATAGGACCTTCTGAATTGCAAATGTACCCAGGATATATACCAGCTAAAAAGGGTTAAGTAGCATTTTCGGATGTTTCCTTCTGCCTTTGCTTGCTGAGTTATGCAATTCTTAGCCATGCTGAATTATTTAACAATGTGATACCTAGGGCGAAAAAATGGACACGAAAATAAAAACATAATTATCTCTGCAGCAAAGGTCAAAGGGACAATAATGTCATACATTTGTAATGTGAATGGTATTAAAGGTTGTTTGCTGCCTCCCCCTATGACATTACCTTAGATCGCGAGTGTTAAAAAAACACACCAGCAGCCAGTTAAGCACAAAAACGAGCGCTAGAAGTGTTAATTTTTAAGCAAGTTTGACAAAGACTGAATCTCAGATGACAAATTCTATCAGTGAGACAGGATCCGGTGGCTGGGAAAAGTTTAAACATTAACAATTTCTGTCAGGCTGTTGACACAATCATGGCTGACATCTCCCCAGACACGGAGATGACTGCTGGCATTTGTCAACAATTCTGTCACCGCCGCGGCAATAAGGGCCAAATCTCGAAGAATGACAGTTTGGGCTTCGCATTCCCCTGAGCAATAGCCCAGGTGTTCTGAAGAACTGTGGGAAAACCCAACATTTTTCTGCATTGTCATTCATATATTGGAAAACACAGGAAGAAAATGAGCTGTCACCCCAATTCCCAGGATGCTCCTCTGCTTAGCATAACGCTGCAGCGCAGGCCAGGGTCCACTAGTCCTTTCGGTCTGACAGATAATTAAGAAAGCAGCACCGTTTCCTAGGTGTCTATTGTTCAGAATTTGCATTTTAGCCAGAGGCAACCAGTAATAGAAAAAAAATATATATATAAATAAATATATATATATATATATATATATATATATATATATATATATATACAGGATGGGAAGCTGGTAAGAAGCCAATTAGTCAGATAGATGGATGCTTGACTGACAGCTCTCTGGTATAGTCGCTTTATATTTCACAATACATTCTTCGGTTATTCTCTATGAGAACCAACTTTTTTGTAGGCTTCTTAAAAGCCTGAATGTGGGGCCATATCAGTTCTGCGGAACTCATTTCCCTGCCTTAAATAAACATATAGCATGCCACTTGCAATTTTTATCAAAGACATCATTTCAAAGAAGGTATGAATTTAGCCCAACTAAATTTGGGAGCATTAAAATTCGAGAACAATTTATGTACGTTCCAGTATAAAGATGCCTGTGAACCATGCTCCGCTTCTACAACCTATTCATGTTTTCTAGCATGTACAGCTACTAAATATTCCCTTACAATGTCTTCTCTGCCTTTTTATATCTTTTTCATGGAAAAATCTATTCTTTTAAAAGGAAATTATCATTAATATGATTAATAGCTGAATTTATGTATATTTATGTGAAGCAAGAAAATTGTGCAGTGCCCTACATAGAAAATAACTTTCGGGGAAAGGTGATGATTAATAGGGAACCCCCATCCCCCTAACACATATACATATCACTTAAGACTACTGAATAGTCTTGCGGAGCTTTGTGTTAGTAGAGTATGGGCAAAGGCGGTCATTTAACCATCAACCCCCCTAACCCAGACACATAACGCACAATATCTGAAAAGGCTTTGTTAGTGTCTCTCCAACTGATGGGGGGAGATGCAACAAGTTTTGCAAGTTGCAACACATAGCTAATGCAGTTGAAAAATGACAATGGGCCTGATGCAGAGCCTCCTCTGAACTGCCCTTAAAACCTTCCGATTGTCCGGGGCTCCCGTTTGAATCGTGGCTCAAATGTGATGCTGAGCCTCGGTCGGAATGGCTCCCTAATTGATCCGTCAATTTCACTTTACTCGGAAAGCTTTTTTTGCTCTCTCGGGTGCCTTCAATTTGATCGGGGCTCCCGTTCACGTTCACACGCGCGGCCCGTTTTTCCCTGATTTTTCCTGCCTTTTTGAACGTACCTGCTTGGTTTCCGTCGTATTTGACCTTGCATTTTGGTGGTTTTAGCAAGTATACTTACATCTCCATGGCTCTTCAGTTGCCAATCTGGCTACACGCAAGCGCACATCCCGCAAACTCCATTGGAATATGCATATGGCCACAAATGCAAATTTGAGACAAATTTTTTTTTTGGTTGCTTTTTTTGGTGGGGGTTTCCTTGTCCATAATGCATACCTAAATCATCTAGTAGTTCCTTCTCCCTTGTCCTTAATGCATACCTTTATAGTTTTTTTTTTTTTTTCTTTTTATTGTCCCATATCTAAACCTTTGGTGTGTAATGTAAATGTGTGCTGATGTTGTGTGATGGTACTTTTGCAGGAAACACAACTCTCGAAATATTATTAATTATTTAGTAAGTATTTTTTTTTGTGCTTTTGTATTAAAACTTTTTTTTTTTTTTAAACGATAAAAAACATATTTACATTTGGTTTCACAAATAAAAAAATAAAAAAATTAGGCCTCGGGGTCTGTAGCCTGTGTTCTTTGATCTGTGAATGAAAAACAACATTACTTTAGCATTTTTTTTTTGTTTTGTTTTTTGATTGTTTGTGCACTTATTAAATGGGACCTTCTGCGTGTTTTAATGAAAAGGCCAAACTCTTCAGAAACGTTGCCCCAGCATCTTAAACTAATATATATTAATTTTGTAGTCAATAAATTATTATTCTTTCCCCCACTGGGCTGCAACTCAGTTCAGGAATTTAGGATACGTGCAACGCCATGTTGACTCTGAAGCATCACACTTACTGAGGAGAGGAGATTGGGATAAGGTACAGGGGGTGGGTTATAGCTGTGCTTTGCTCACACAGAGCCGAGATGTGCTATGGAAAAGGTTGGTAACATGATTTGTAAGGTGGACAATCTGTATGTACAGGATGTGGGAACTATCTAAGCTAGCCTCTTATTCATAGTTAAGGTCCGCTTTAAGGGCTTTTTTGGATACATTTTGATAGAACAGTTAAATTTTTTTTTTTTTTTAAATGGAATTGTTTGCTCATTTACTTTAGTTTAAATAAACACCACTTACAAGGTTTAGGCCGCACATTGCGTCGGGGGCGGAGTCTCCCTTCATACTCCCTCTGTGGCAGTTGGGAATCTGTATGAATGACAAACACACTGATATTAGAGACTGTTGTTCTTTCATTAATATAATATTATGTTAGGCTTCTAGGTATCAATCTACTCACCTTCCCCAGCAACCTCTTCCTCCTCGCCCCCTTCCTCACTCATCCCTTGGGATGTTCCAGCGACGTCTGAATCTACAACAATAGTGCACATGAGTATCTGTATTTAATGCATGTCTTACCACATATCTAACTATATTTCCCTTACCGGAGTCAGGTTGAGGCTCTGTTCTGCTCGACTCCCTGCCGTCAGATTGCCCCCTCCCCTGCATGCTGAGGTCCAGCGGCTCCTCCGAGTCACTTACAGAGGAGGGGGTGGCCGTTGACCCTGGCGGTGGGCCACCTACACCTTCACCTGTTTCGCCCAACACTGGGCTGCGTGTCCTGGTCCGGGTGGGGCGGAACCGCAAATTCCATTCATGGGCTGAAATACAAACACAATCATTAAACCACGGCCAGGCGATGCCAGGGTTAGAGGTGCATTGACATTTTCTACACTTACATGGGAAATGTGTTGCGAAGTACCGCCTCACCCGGGGCTTATGTCTTCTTTTTAAAGTGGACCAACACCCAGGGGGGATCGGCCCTGAAATCTATAAGATTCCCGGACCGATCAGATCCCTCCCCGCGAGGCATCCGAAATCGGGATGTCCCGCGGGGAGGAACCCCCCAGGAGGCCCACAATCCTCACCTTACCGGCGATCCAACGGCGCATGCGCGAGACGCGGCCGCGTCTCTCGCTTCCCTCTAGCAGGGCGCGCTCCCGCGCCGGCCGTTTTGTGAATGGCCGGCGCAGGCGCGCTCCCTGTTAGAGGGAAGCGAGAGATGCAGCCAATGACAGCGCTCTGGTATGCGCGTCCAAGCGGCTTTGGACGCGCATACCAGAGCTACTCTGAGCGCTGTCATTGGCCGGACGAGGTCACGTGGGAGCGGGGAGAGGTGAGTTTTTGCGGCGATCGGGGGGGTTTCAGACAGCGGGGCACCCCCGATTGGGGTGCCCCACCTAAGTGGACCAACACCCAGGATAGTCAAAATCCTGGGTGTTGGTCCACTTTAAATCAGACCAGTGTTGGGCGATCTGAGTGAAGGTATAGGTGGTTTGGGATCTTCTTTCAATCGCGTCCACCACCGCCAGGGCCAACGTCCGTTTGTCATAATCTGACGGCAGGAAGTCGTAGCGATTCCTCAGCATCATCTGTTAGAAAAAGAGACAAGGACACACCATTAAGCCACCAAATACATTAACAAGTTTCCTGGCCTAAATCAAGTCACTTTATTAACCTCTTGCTGCCTCACATTGCACTAGTTCTGCTATCTGCATGTAGGCTAGTTTGTAGCTGCGTACATGGGTTAAACTAAGGTGGGCTGGTCTGTAACGTGACAAACTAAGTTGTTTCAGACTATTCTTGCGTTTTTTTCTTTTTTTATTACAAGGAATGTGTGCGCGCACATAAACGCACGCTCGCTCGCTCGCATATTCACATCCATGATGAGCTCGTCCTGCTCCGTTGTAAAGACGGCGGGGGACATCTTGGCTTGTTTTTCAAATTCTAGCTCTGACGTTCCCCCGCGGTGACGTGCGTGCGTGCGCGCAGGCGCGCAACCGCAGTTGGAAACATATTTAAAGTTCAAGGCACTCCGCTTGGTGTGGGATACCATATCAATATGGGCAGACCTAAAGGGAGCACAAAGAGCCAACCAAGGCCAAAGCCACATAGCAGCCGCACACATGCCTCATCCTAAATAAAACACAAAAGCAGGCACAAGACACATGCAGAACATGCACCAACTAAAACGGTGGGGACTCCACAGACACAGGCACATTCCCCAAAACGCAGGAGCAAGGAGACATTAACCCATTCTCAACCACCGGCCCAAAAACCACACACGACTCCCCAGATAGCCAACCATCTATTTCGTTTCAATGATTTTTATTGAAATTCACAGAAGTATCAAGGAAAACAAATGGTGCATACAAGATTTTGTAAAAATACAACGAGGAATTCAAACATTCCAAGTCATTGCCGCAAGGGTAGCTAAGTTGAAGGTTATTAGGCTGAATCAGAGCGTCTGCTATTACTTACAGTAATTATCACTTCAGGTCTGATATTCAGGAAACGATCCAGCCCGCATGACATGGCTTGTACCAAACCTAAAACAGCCCATTGGCTTGAGCGTTTCCCGAATATATTGACCGCAGTACATCAAGTATAAATCCGGCCACGAAGCCGCAAGAAGAGCTCAGCTGTAAAGTAAAAAGGAGGGGGTGGGAGGAGAGAGGGAAGGGTGGTAGGGGAGGAAGGAAGGGTAAGGGTCAGATATCTAGCATATCATTGTAAAGTAAACCAGTGCCTAAATACTCAAAAGATCCCAGTCGAACGTGTCGGGAAAAACTTCCCTGATCCAGGGAGCCCACACTTCTCGGAACTCCTCCAGTCTATCTTCGTGGATAGCTGGTGATAATTTTTCCATAGTTAATGTGCTATTAACCCTGTTTTTGAATTCCTCAAAACTTAGTGAGGGGGTCTTCCATGCCTTGGCGATGACTAGCTTAGCACAGGTAAAGACATGGTACAGCAATTGTCTCTGTCTAGCTGAGGTTCCTGCTTGAGGTTCATTTAACAATGTAACCCAGGGATCTAAGGAAATATTCGTGCCCACAATCTTACATAGTAAGGTTTGAATCTTATCCCAGTAGTTTCTGGAGACCTCGCAACTCCACCAGATATGGCTATTTGAGCCAGACGTGTCACACCCACGAAAACATTTGTTCTGTGCCCCCACCGACACGTGCGCTAACTGCGTAGGGACTAAATACCAGCGCAGAGCTACCTTCACGTTGACTTCTATAGCTTGTACTGAGGCTCTTTTACCAAATGATGCCCGCCACATCTTATCCCAAACATCAGGGGCCCTTTCTTCTCCCAATTCGGATTCCCATTTTTTCCTATACGTTGGGGTGGCACCATCTAAGTTCTTGCAGAGTGAGCGGTATAAACAAGCAATAGCGCCTTTGTCTCTCGGATTGCGTGTACATCGGCGTTCAAAGCCGGTGTAGTCTTCAAGGTTCGGGGCGTTTTTCACTATGGACTTTATGAAATGATGTACTTGGATATATCCAAAGAAGTCTTTTGACGAGAGACCAAACTTATCCCTAAGGTGTTGAAAAGAGGCTATGTCGGAGCCGTGACAGCAGTCGGACACGTGTAGAATCCCCGAGTTACGCCACCTACTGAATCTGAGTGGATCCGTGCATCCTGGGGTAAATAATGGATTGCCCCACAGCGGCATTAGAGGCATATGTGGAGAGGCCAACCCACCTGAAAATTTAATGTCGTCCCACATCCGGAGAGAGTGAACCATAATCGGGTTGTCTCCTACGTTTCTAGCCTTCGGAGTGAGCCATATAAGGTCACTAATCGGAGAAGTCATGGACATGGCGGACTCGATACGGACCCATCCCGGTATGTCAACGGTAGTGTGATATGAGAGGAGCTGTGCGGTTTGCGCAGCCTGATAATATTTCTCGAATCTTGGCACCCCCATGCCTCCAGCCGATTTTGACCCTAACATAATTCTCCTCGCTACCCTTTGTCGTTTCCCATTCCAAATAAATCTAAGGACCTGTCCTTGGATTTCCTTAAGAAATTTAGTTGGGAGCCTCACTGGAAGAGTTCTAGCTAGGTATAAAAATTTGGGCAACAATGACATCTTGACCGCCGCCATTCTGCCCAACCACGACAAATTGCATTCCTGCCATTGTGTTATTAAAGTATTAAATTTCCTGCGTAGGGGTAAGTAATTGGCTGCATAGAGAGAGTCGTATGTATTAGTCAGAGCTATCCCTAAGTATTTGATCGCCTTAGCTTCCCAGCTAAAGTCATAACTGGCCTGTAACTGGCGCCATAGTTCTTCTGGGAGGTTAATATTTAACGCCTTAGATTTTGCTGTGTTTACCTGAAGGCCGGATATTGCTGCGAATTGACCCAGGATTTGCAGGAGATTAGGTATGGATATAAGGGGATTGGAAATACTTAACAGAACGTCGTCTGCGAACAAGCTAAGCTTGTGTTGTTCTCCCCCTATCTCCACTCCTAGGACATCTGGGGAGCCTCTTATCGTCTGGGCTAATGGTTCCATCGCCATGGCGAATAACAAAGGGGACAGTGGACACCCCTGTCTCGTCCCTCTGGCCAGCGGGAAAGGGTCCGACCTGAATCCGCAGTATTTCACATAGGCTATCGGGGCCTTGTAGACTGCTTTTAGTATATTCAAAAAGTGGGGGCCAAAGCCCCACTTTTCTAGTAAGTGGAAAAGATACTCCCAGGAGACCGAATCAAAAGCTTTTTTGATATCCAGTGAGAGCATCAAAATGGGCAGATCCCTTTCCCTGGCCACACCTGAGATCTGGAGCATTCTTCTGATATTATCCCCTGCTTGTCGCCCCGGTATGAAGCCTGTCTGGTCGTTATGGATCAGAAGTGGCAAATATCCTGATATTCTATCTGCTAATACTTTTGTAAGAATCTTAACGTCCAGGTTAATTAAAGATATTGGTCTGAAATTAGTCCAAGTCGTGTGGTCCGAGTCTGGTTTCGGGATCATGCTTATCGAAGCGGTGAGTGATTCCTGCGAGAAGGAGTCGCCCTCCCGAACAGCATTGAAGACCGCCGTCAGCTTCGGAGCCAGTATAGAAGTAAAGCATTTATAGTAAGCGGCGGGGACTCCGTCGGGACCTGGCCTTTTATTAGGTTGTAGCCCAGCTATTACTTTTTGGACTTCTGCAACATTAAAATCAGCGTCCATTATAGTTTTCAACGCAACTGGCATGTCGGGCAGGGATAGTCCCTCCATAAAGGCCGCAATCTCATCCATTTTTGGCGGACAGGGGTTAGAGTATAATTTAGAAAGTTGATCCCTGAAAATTTCTACTATTTTAACCGGGTTGCTAGTAACAATCCCTCTGTCACTTTTCAATTTAATAGGGCGATAAGTCTGGTCAGGGGTTTTCAGCTTTCTTGCTAATAGGGAGTCAGGCTTATTAGCTTTGCAGTAATATTTGTGTTTAAGGTGCCTTAAAACATTCTCTGCTTTACCCGCTAAAGCTAGGTTAAGATCGTCTGTCACTCTATTTAACTTAGACCTGATATCTGTCGTCATCTGTCGTTTGGCTTTATCTGCTAATGCTAGGTATTCCTTTTCCAGCTTGTCTATTTGGGCATTCCTTTCCCTTTTTTTTCTCGAGGCTAACTGAATTAACTTACCCCTGATAGTTGGCTTATGCGCTTCCCAGCAAATCGTGGAAGAGACCTCCCCCGTCTCATTTAACGTAAAGTATTCAGTCAGTGCGTCAGTGATAGATTGGGTCAAAACTGGGTCTGAAAGAAGAGAGACATTAAGGGACCAGGACCCGCCTGGTTGTCTGCTGAGCAGGGAATGCAATTTGAGTAACTGGCCATCATGGTCGGACCAAGAAATCGGGATTATGTCTATAGCCGTCGTTAACGCCAGGGTAGGCACGGGTAGTAGGATGTGGTCTATTCTAGTATATACCGAGTGGGGGTGGGAATAGTGCGTAAAGTTCTGGGTTCCAGGATGAGCTTCTCTCCAACCATCGACTACTGAACAGGAGTCTAGGAGATTCCTGAAAGCTTTTGAGGTCGCAACCAATTGGGCTCCTGCCAAAGCTCCCTTTGCGGACTGTCTATCCAAAAGGGGGTTTAGAACTAAATTTGAATCCCCGCATATTATAGTCGTCCCTTTGGCTACAGCCGTTACCTCTTTTAGAAAGCTTGACAAGAAAGGTAGCTGATTAACGTTGGGGGCATAGTAAGTAGCGAACGTTACTTCGACGTCTTGCATTTCACCAATAAGAATAAGATATCTGCCTTCTTTATCTGAGATTTCTTTAGAGCAATGGAATTGGGTTCCCCTTTTAAAACCAATAAGCACTCCTTTCTGTTTAGTGTCTGCGCATGACATAAAAATTTGTGGGTATTTAGCATTAAGGAATTTGGGTCTGGAGGAGCCCGAGAAGTGTGTCTCCTGGAGGCATATAACATCCGGGTGTAGTGTGTTAATTTTACGGAAGGCCATACTCCTCTTGTTGGGGGAGTTAAACCCCTGTACGTTCAACGAGAAAACTGTAGCCATGGTAATAGCCTAAAAGCGGAAGGAGGGATGAGGATGGGGAAGGGAAAAGGAGGCAAGGGAGAAGAGAAAAAGAGAAATTCCTCGTTCAAGCCGCTATCTAATGTAGTGGCCACTGAAGAGAATTACCATCTAAGATTTTGAATAAGATCGCCTATTCGATTCTGTGTAGAGGGGCTGCCCGCTAACTAGCGTTTCACTCGGCACTTAAAAGTAAACTCAGGCAGACAGCCTCTCCGCCCAGGAATGAACAGGCGAGATGTGCGCCGTCGGGCCCTTCCTAGTATTAGGCCGGGGGCGCACTAGGGCTAAGGCTAAGTAAAAAGCAAAAGAACTAATAAATTTCTATAACAATTATAATAGACACCTAGCGTGAAAATAGGAACCTCAAAGGAGGAACAAATCAAGAGGTACTCTGCCCCTGATTTAACGGGAGTGCGACATGGGAATGCCGCCGAGTACATGGGGCTGTACATATCTAAAAACACATTACTAAGGCAGGCTGTTTCTTTAAGCCAAACATCAGATATAATCAACAGGTTAACGTAACTTAGTGCATTGGGTGAGCAGGGAAATGAAGAGAAGCAGAACATGAAAATAACGGAACATTAGTACTAAAATCCAGTAGCAAACTTGTATAGTATTATAACAAAGTATCCAATGTAAAGATAAACAACTTTAAAGATAGCTCAGCTGACCCACCCCGAGCGTGGGCTTATGTGGGCATCTGTGGTCGTTGGCTTGAGGACTGAATCCTGAGAGAAGGAGAAAAAGGAAGCGGTACCGCAGCAACGCCTTCATGATTCTTTGTATAATAAGCGGGTTCCTCGCCCGTTTGCAGATGTCCAGCGTTTCTGCCTTTTCCCTGCGCGCTGTGATCTAGGGGAATCTTCAACAGATCTGGCCGATTTAGATCCCAGGACTTTCGGGAGTTGCATAGCTGAGATGTGTTGCTGTAGCTCTTCTGGAGATGTCGCCGTGTAGGACTCACCTTTATACGTAAAGAACACTCGAAAAGGGAAACCCCATTTATATTTGACTCCGTGCTCCCGTAGAGTAAGTAGAAACGGTCTCAGTTCCTTCCTTCTGGCCATTGTAGCGGCAGAGAGATCGGAGAAAACCTGGAAAGCACAGCCTTGGTAGTTTAGGTTTGTCGCTTCTCGGGCCGCCTTTTGGATTATTTCTTTGCTTGTATAGTAATGGAATTTAGCAATTATGTCACGTGGGGGCTCCTTGGGCGTCCGTCTTGGGCCTAGGGCTCTATGTACCCTGTCTAGCTCCAGCCTCTCCACTGATAAATCCGGGGCTAATTCTTGGCAAAGTCCTATTACCACAGCTTTTGCATCCTCCATATGCTCCGGGAAGCCTCTGAAGCGTAAATTCGCTCTGCGGTCTCTGTTCTCAAAGTCCTCCATTTTGGTGTTAAGGATATAGTTATCTCTTTTCAGTTGTGTAATCTCGGCCTCCAAAGCTCCCTGTGCCGTGGAAATGTCATTAATTTTCTTATCAAGAGTGATCAGGCCACAGGATACCTTATCAATTTCTTTTGTCAAATGCTCCATTATAAGCTGTGTGTTTGAGGCTAAGGTCGTTTGAAGCAGACCTTCTATTTTAGGGAGTAAGTCCATAACCATTTTATCGTTGCATACCCTCTGGACTGCTTCTGATTCACTAGCTAAAAAGGAGGCTTCACTGCCTTCCACTTCCTCCATTTCTGCTATAGATAGGCCTTCTATGGATTCCCTGACCTTTGCCATGTCAGCAACTCCTCGCAGGTTAAGATGGGGGCTTATATTCACAGGTGTATTTACAATTGCAGCAGGCTCATTCACAGTTAATCTTATGGCTGAGATATCTATTGCTCACCTTTATATATCTTAGTATGAGGATCTCTGGCTTCTCCTGGCTGGGGCTGCCTGGATGGGTCTCTTCCCACGTTTGTGGTCTCCTCAGCTGCTTCCCCTGGGTGCCTGTGCTGCTCGAGGGGCACGCTTCACACTGTGCCTGCAGCCTCTGCTCTTTCCCCGGGCCGCTGACGTCACCGCCGCCTATTGCGAGACCAGCCTCACCTCCAGCCAGGCCTGCAGCTGTCGTCTCTCACTGCGCTCTGCCCGGGACTCAGACCTCGATTCTGTTGCCCGCGCTGGCATCCGTCACCTCTCCACACTCGATGCCGGCTCCTCACAAGGTGAGCAATACGCCTGCCTTTGCGCGCAGCCCCGTAGTGTACTCGGCGGGCACGGAGCTCTCCTACACCGCCGCCATTAGAGGTCCGCGCGCATGCGCACTCCCCCAACCATCTATTTCAAGTGATGCAGGGGACAACACACACCCATGTGGGCGCTAACCACGCTGTGGGTCCCTAACAGCCCGTTTTTGCTAAGCACAAAGCATGGCTTTTGCCAATGCTGTTTGGGTACATTATGGTGTTCTGTCCATCGAGATACAGAACAAATCAAGCGGACAGTTGTGGACCTGAAATCATATAGTTGGCCAAAAATGGACATGCGCCGGCAGCAGAGGTAAAGCCCAAATGCATTTAGAGTCGCTTTGTGACCAGCATGTAACACTTATTAGGTGTGATTTAATCTTCCCCAGCCTGCAGACAGGGGGTGGTTTCAAGAAAATACATTGGCCACAAGGTCAGCACGGATGGTGTGTGCTGGGCCACTTTGTGTACCAGTGTAAGGAGGGGTCTGCTCGTCAGAAATAGGGAAAGGTTCTGCACCCAGGTCAGTATATCGAGCAATCCTGCTTCTAATGGCAAGGTTGTGCAGGACCCCACAAGCAATAATTATTTTGATAACCTTGCCAGGCTGATACTGAAGAGAACCCCCACTGTGATCCAGACATCGGAAACGCATCTTCCACAACCCAAAGGCACATTCCACCACAGAGCGAGACCTCCTATGGGCTGTGTTGTAGCGCTCCTGTGCCTGGGAAGATGGGTGCAGGATGGGTGTGAGCAGCCATGGTAACAAGGGATAGCCTAAGTCACCTGCAAAAATACAAAAGACAAACATAAGGTGGATGCCTAAAAAAAGGTTTAGGTGTGCATAGAAACATTAGTACACAGGGACAAATAGGTGAGCTAGGTATGGTGGGAGGAATTGACATTTTTACTGAGCCTACAAACACATGCAACCTGTACACTCGTTAAAAATGTCTGCGTAATGCTACTGAGATAAGAGGGCAAGAACATAAGCCAATAGTGGAGAATACTTTCACCCATTAATTAAACCAAAAACCTTTTCAAGTTTCCAGGAAAGGTCTCACAGATTAGTGGGGTAGTGGCAAATCCACATTCAAACCTGGGGGCCAAGAAATACAACTTTAATACACAGACCCAGTAACCATCCTCCAGAAATATCTCCAGATTGAAACCGTTGATAGAGGCTGGAGTTCCTCAAAATGTGCGCATCATGCGTGGACCCAGGAAAGCCAGCAAACAGACTGAAAAATTGAAGATCAGGGCCCGCCACTGCCTGAACATTGATGGAATGGCCCATCTTCCTGTTCCTGCACCAAGCAAAACACAAGTGTAATTAGTGTGAGCCTTAAAAAATGTGTGATAACCAGAAAAAAAGCAGACCCAAACCACATACCTGAACAGATATTCCTGGTCCGCAGGGGGGATGAGCGAGACATGTGTGCAATCGATTGCACCAAGGACGTTGGGCATGTCGGCTATGTTATAAAAGCCCAACTTAACCACATTCCAGGCTTCCCCTGTTTGAGGGAAAAAAATGTAATTCTGTGCCAGGGTAGCCATGCCATCCAAAAACTTGGTTAGGCTGCGGCTCAGCGTAGACTGGGACATCCCCAGGGAGAAGGCACCCAGTCTCTGGAACGAGCCGTTCGCCAAAAATTGCAGGCCAACCAATTTGGTCATACCTGCAATTGCATGCCCCTTTCTTGTGGTGGGGGCTAACCATGGCCGCAGCTCGCTATACAAGGCATGGAGAGAAACACGGTTAAGGCGGGTGAGCTCGAATAGGTCAACGTCACTCATGCCATCGATGTCCAAAGGCGTGCGCTGCAGCCTGGTTTCTGCCATACTCAGAACTACCAGACGGCGTAGCTGGCGCCTTTGATGTTGGCCCACAGAGGAATGCATTCCCAAATAGCACGGAGCTCCAATACGGCTGGTCAGACTTGCCGTAAGTGAAGGCTCGGCGGCCCCGTTTTATTAGGCTGATTTCAATCGGAAATCAAGGATCTGCATCACTGAAAAAAACGGGCCAATGAACGAGGCGTCCGTTTTCCCGGCAAACAGCCTCGTGCGAGCCGACAATCGGAAAGGCGGCTGAGCGCACACCTGAGCGCATAAGCGCACACTAAAATCAATGTAGCACCCTTTCCTGACCCGATCAAAGGCCAAAACCAACGGGGAAACGCACGGGGGAGCTGAACGGGGAGGCTCTGCATCAAGCCAAATATGTCCATCAAGTTCAAACAAGGGATGGGATTGATGAAAGTTATTTTTTATTATTTACAGATAACAGCGAATTCGTTGAAAAAGGCATCTTATCTGTATTTGGAGTTGTTAGTTGTTGGTGCTGTAACAACCTATTCCACAGATTTATAGTTCTTATGGTAAAAAAAGGTTACATTTTTTTCTCTCCAGATGGAGGGCATGCCCCTTTGAATCATGACCCCCCCCCCCCCCACCAGACATTTTTTATCAAGACTGAATATATTTAGTTCCTGTAATCTCTTATGATAACAGATGATCCCAGTCTATGTTCTGGTGTTTTTGCCCTACAGTCAGAAAATATTTTTTCACAGTTTATCCCTGTTAACAGGGGTTAGATTCCCTACAAGGTTATGATCTTTTGATATTACCAGTTGCAAAAGAGCATTTTCCCTAGTGGGCACCACCACAAACTGGCAGAAGCATGGCCCCAGTCAATACCTGAGTCTCCCAAAATGCATGAGCTGTCTGCTCTGTTTCCCTATCCAACTCTCCCTGACCCCCCCAGACCCTCTATGTTCTCATCTTTTAGAGGGTATATAGAATACACTAAAATGTATTTTAGTACTTTTTACATCGCCCCTGCACTTCTACCCACAAGGAATTTACAGTCTCACAATCTTTAGCTTTTTTAAATAGAGCCATAATCTGTCCCATTTCCTAATTTCTCACAAAAAAAGCCCAATCATGTGTGGAGTCCTGCCATCTATCACCAATGACATCAGTCTTTTCTTCTAGTACCAGAGCCTTAAGCTTCCCCATTTTACTTGCCAGACTTCTGGCATTTGTGAACATTCAAGTTGCAAAACGTTTTAGACATTCAGCTTTAGTAGCAAAACTCTGTGTCCCCAAATTAACCTGTCTTTCTTTCTGCTTTCACTCTTGCCTCCCCACCCCCCGATTTCAAGTTTAGAAAGTGCAAGCTGTACTTACAGTTTTTACTATATATTCATGTGGAGCTTTGTCTTAGTAGAACAAGTAAATTGTTCAGTTAGGAAAAACCTATTGAGTAAAGGTGGTGATTAGATCACCTCTACCACATGCACATGCCACTCAGCAGTCTGGGGTATTACAAAATGTTTGGTGAGACAAGAATAATTTTTGGTTAGCCCTAAGCTGGACCTTCACCCTGCAAGCAACAAAACCAAGGAAAACATAAAATCCAAAATATTTTTTGGGGCACACCACCATGTAAAAACAATAGATTTTATTTCACTTGTGACATTTACCAATTAAAACACACAGGACAATTAAAAAACACTAATACATGGCCTCCAGGTCTCTTGTTCCATAAAGATAAATACATTCAATACATACCAAATTTTCTTTAAATGGACTATCTACACATCAAATATATATATATATACTGGCGGAAAGAAAAAAATAAAATTATTAGAAAAGCTTATCTAAAAATAGGTATCAAAAATTATTTTTTTTTTGTATATATAAATATATATTAGCTGTAAAGCAAGCCCTCTATAACAATGTATCCCTTTATATAACTAATCCAGCACCCAAAATATAAGCAAATACATGAGACCCCTTATACCAGTTCACAAGGCTCTGGGTCTGGCAAGTCACCTGCGGCTAGCGGGTGACTTGCCATTAACCCCCAGCCCCCCCATTACCTGCCTCCCCAACGGCCAGGGGGGGGCAGAAGGGCCCGGGCCACTTAGTGGCTATGTGGGCTAGTAGCCTGAAGGGCCAGGGGCCACCAACGCTGGCCCCTGCACCCTGTTCTACAAGCCCCCATAGCTGGCCCGGGTCGGTAATGCTGGGTAGGGGGGACCCTACGTCATTTTTTTGGGGGGATTTTTAAGGGTTGTTAACCCTTAAAATTCCAAAGAAAAATGGGGTCCCCCACCCCCCCCCTGGGAGGGGGGACTCTATGTCAATTTTTTTTTAAATTAACCACTTATGTCCTGTTACACAGCAGGTATAAAATGCTTCCAGCATTTTGTGGTGTGGTGTGTTTGTGTTTTTTTTTACATTTAAAGTGGACTAACACCCAGGATTTTGACTATCCTGGGTATAGGTCCTTTCCCCCGGGGCACCCCCGATCGGGGATGCCCCGCTGTGTGAAACCCCCCCAATCGCCCACAATAACTCACCTCACCCAGATCCCACGGTGCATGCGCAGCCGCTCGTCCAATCAGCGCGCTCAGAGCGGCTGAGTTATGGACGTCTAAGAGACGTCTAAGCTCAGCCACTCTGAGCGTGCTGGAGACCGCATCCCCCACTTCCCTCTAACAGGGAGCGTGCCCGCGCCGGCCATTCATAAATAGCCAGCACGGGCACGCGCCCTGCTAGAGGGATAGCGGGGAAGCGGCCCGCACATGAACCGTAGGACCGGGATTCAGGTAAGTGGTAGCGGGTGTTCCGGGGGGTTTCACACAGAGGGGATCCCGATTTTGGATGCCCCGGGGGGAGGGAATAGAACGGTCTGGGAATCTTATAGATTCCCGGGCCGATCAGCCCTGGGTGTTGGTCCACTTTAACCCATTGTGAACTTGTAAGGAGTCCATGAAACCCCTACACCAGTTCACAAGGCTCGGGGGCTGTCAAGTCACCTGCGGCTAGTGGGTGACTTGCCATTAACTCTGGCCCCCCTATTACCTGCCTCCCGAAGCCCAGGGGGGGCAGAAGGGCCCGGGCTGATTTAGGCGGTGCGGGCTTGTACTTGGCGGGGCGGGGGGCCACCAAAGCTGGCCCCTGCGCCCTGTTCTACAAGCTCTGCATAGCTGATCCCCGGGCTGGTTATGCTGGGTAGGGGGGACCCCATGTCATTTTTATGGGAATTTTTAAGGGTTTTTAACTCTAAAAAAATGGGGATTACCCCCCCCCCCCCCCCCTTGGAAGGGGAACCCCATGCCAATTTTTTTCTTGATTTAACCCTTTATAGTGTGGATTGTAGTTGTATTTTATTTTTACATGTTATAAAGTGTTCTTTTCAGTTTGGGGGGGTCTGAACAGTAATGGGGGGCTACCGATACATATGTGGTACCGTTGTAATCGGGAGAAATGGGGCTTTCACATGCAATATGGTTTTCTTTACAAAAAAAAGGTTTTATTTGAAATAAAGGAGACAATTTTCTAAAAAAATATTTTTTTTATTTTGTTTTGTTTAATTTACTCAAAAATATTTAAAAAAACAGTAAAAAAATTACAAACAAGACATTTCATGTTAAAGCCTAAACTCTGCCGCAAAAATAAAATATATCATTTCCTGGAAATACCTGCAAAAATCACAGTTAAGCATAGCGCAAAATGGTTAAAAATGACCTGTCAAGAGAGGGTGAAAAAGTAGGCTGGCAGTTAAAAAGGGTTAAAAGTACCTATGCATGTTGGGTATCGTTCTGCTCGGGGGACCTTGCGCTTTTAGATTTAGCTTGTTTTTTCTTGTTTGCATATTGATATTTTAGGAAAACTCATTTTTTATGCTGCTTTATTATACATTTTTTAAGGGAACCCTGTGCGACCAAAGAATTCTTTGAGGGATTACTTTCAGAAAAATGGTCCCACTAGAACATGCTGGGTACGCTTAGAAAGCTTATCATGTGTACATTCAAGGAATGTATGGTTTGTGGGGGGTATTCCAAATGTAAAGGGTTGTTTTGGTAGAAAAGCGCAAGGTGCGCACTTTTGGCCTGATGCAGAGCCTCCCCGTTCAGCTATCCTGTACGTTTTCCCGTTGGTTTTGGGCTGTGATCGGGTCAGGAAAGGGTGCTACGTTGCTTTTTGTGTGCGTGTATGCGCTCAGGTGTTTCTGCAGGCGCCTTTCCGATTGTCGGCTCGCAAGAGGCTGAACTCCGTGATAACGGACTGCCCGTTGATTGGTCCATTTTTTTTAATTGATTCAGAGCCTTGATTTCCGATTGAAACAAGCCCAATTTAACGAGGGTGTCGACGCTTCACTTACGGGCAGTCTTAGCAGCCGTATTTGATCTTTGTGACTTGGAAATGCATTCTGCTGTGCGTGAGCATCAAAGGCGTCAGCTACGCGGGCTGGTTCTTTTGAGCATGGCAGAAACCAGGCTGCACCGAACACGTTTGGACATCCCTGGCATGCATGACCTTGAGCTATTCGAGCTCACCCGCCTTAACCGTGTTTCTCTCCAGGACTTGTATAACCAGCTGTGGCCATGGTTAGCCCGCACCACAAGGAAGTGGCATGCAATTGCAGGTATTAACAAATTGGTTGGCTGCCTGCAGTTTTTGGCAAACGGCTCGTTCCAGAGACTGGGTGCCTTCTCCCTGGGGATGTCCCAGTCTACGCTGAACCGCAGCCTTACCAAGTTTTTGGATGGCATGGCTACCCTGGCACCAAAATATATATTTTTCCCTGACACAGCGGAAGCCTGGAATGCGGTTAAGTTGTGCTTTTATAATATAGCCTACATGCCAACGTATGTGTTTAAAAATAGTTGTTGCCGTCCAGCATGATTTTTCGGATTGGTCTGTGCCTGTACCCCACTAATCTGTTATAGACTCCAATGAAACAGTAGAAGTTTACACTCACTTACTTACCAGTATTTCCTCCTATGGCTTTGTTTGTTATTCGCCACTATACCTTTCTGTCCTGGCCCTCTTAGCTATGTTACATCCCAGAGTCATTGTACAGGAGTGTGCTGGGTGGATGTGCATGTTGCCTCATCAGAACTGTGCTTTGCACTGACACTGCACAGCTGACCTATTGGCCCTGTTCACTAATGCTGGAATGCTAAACTGCACATTATTGAGCCTCTTGCCCTTAGGCCTCTGTCTGTTGTTCCCTGTTCTTAGCAGTTTAAAGTAACCTAACATGCCGTATTTGGAAGTAGCATGTAAGGTACTTGTGGCTCTTCCTTAGTAGCATGATGGTACTTGTTTAGATACACTTTAGATGTTTGTTGTTTAGGTTTCTCTGTCTCAGCTGGTAATGGGGCCTGCCACTACATATGTGGCAAAGGGGCCCATTTGTCTTTTTTCTTTTGTATTATGCTGTGTGCTTATTTTTGGTATCTTTTTGGCAGGTGATTCTGGCTATCCATTGCTCCCCTGGTTACTCACCCCCATCCTCCACCCATCCTCGCAGGCCCAGGAGCGGTATAACACTGCACATAGGAGGACTCGCTCAGTGGTGGAACTGGCCTTTGGCTTGATGAAGATGCGCTTCCGCTGTCTGGACCAGACTGGGGGTGCCCTGCTGTATGAGCCTGCCAAGGTCATCAAAATAATAATTGCGTGTGGGGTCATGCACAACCTGGCCATACAAAGCCGGGTCTCAAAATACACTCACCTGCCTGAAGCCACTTTACAGATTTCTGAAGAAGTCACACCTCCCTACTCCAGATCCCAAAGTGGCACAGCGATCCGTTCACAACTTGTGGACAATGTTTTTTCATAAATAACATTCTTTTTTTTTGGGGGGGGTTTGTTTAATTGTTGGTGATCCTGGAAAAATTAAGTTACAAACTTTTTTGGTGTATTCTGTAAAGCTTAACGTGGGGTCAAATACATAAACACATCCATTTAGTGGTATGAAGAGTATGAGGTGGCAGTTGATGGCTGGTGTGGGTGAATGTTTGCGGCAATAGGTGCAAGGCTCTGATTAATGAGCTGCCATTGGTGGACCATTTCACCCATATGCCTGGTTAGTTGTCTGGTTTCTTGCAGCAGCCCAGAGACATTTTGGTTTAAAACCTCTAATTGGGTAGACATCGAGGTGATTTGGGTACACACAGTTTCATTAAATCTCTGTGTGTTTGCAGAAAATTCCACATTCTCCTGGTGCCAGGCTTCCTCCATGATCTGCAGCTGTCTCCTCTGGCTGATATGTCGCCTTGGATGTGCTCTGCCACTGGCACGGGTGGGTGGTTCTGCTCCAGATTGAGTGGCTGCAGGTGGCTGGCTTGGCGCAGTCTGTTGTGCGGACGGCAGAAGAGGTTGGTGCCACAGAGGTTGGGTTAGTGGACACCAGGGGCTGAAGTTGCTGGGCCTGTTGGGTCTGATGTTCGCCCACTGGTTTGGTTGGCCTTGGCTGCATCTGAATTGTGTCCTCCTCCTCCAAATCACGAATGTCTTCTATAATTGGTGGACTGGGTAGGTTCTGCCAAGAAATGTAGCAAGTATTGAGTCCACTATTTAACATTAAATGGATGCAAGTGCAATTTCATAAGTCTACACAGTGGACCATTGACTTACCTCATCCAAACACTCAGGTTGGTTTGTGTTTGTGTGTTTAAAAGTCTCAATATAAAAACATACTCACCTCCAGACCTGACATTCCTGTCTGTGTCTTGGCCCCCTGGCAGGCCCTGAAGGGTTGCCGGGTGAATATATGTAAACACATGTTCTTCTGCTGGTGTTAGGATGATTTTAGTTGGGATCCCACCCCCTGTCTGCAGGCTGGGGAAGATTAAAGCACACCTAATAAGTGTTACATCCTGTTACAAAGCAGCCTATACATGCATTTACACTCTAAATGGACTTTACCTCTGCTGGCGGCGCATGTCCATTTTTTTTGTCCCATAATATTTCAGGTCACCAAATTTTAGCTTAATTTGCTCAACATCTCTCCTCACAGAACCAACACTATTAACTTGGCAGCAAATCTTATCCCAAATCGCCTGCTTCGCCTGCTTTGTGGTGGATTTAGAATAACGCCAAAATAGAGCATCATAGTGCTCACAAACAGCAGTGGCTACAGCCATGCTTTGGACATCACAAAACGGGCTGTAAGTGAGCCACGGCACAGCTGGCGCCCACATGGGTGTGTGGTGTCCCCGGCAGCAGACGAGATTGATGGCTGGCTGTCTGGGGAGTAGTTTAGGTTTCTTTGGCTGATGGGTGAGTGTGGTGGTATGTGATAATGGCTGGGTGCCTATTGAGCTGTCACCTGTGGAGCTCTCGATTGATTCTGTGGTTGTGGTACTTGGAGACACAGAGTGTTGAGGAGGAGGGGTGGTTGGCCTGGGTGGACTAGTGGTTTTGGACCTACGCTTCCCCTTGGTGGTGTGTCTGGTTTTTGCCGCATGCTTTGTGTGTGGAGGAGTTGGAGGCTGCAGGGTTGAAAGAGATTTGGGTCTCTTGTGAGGCCTGGCTGATTTAGCAGGTGGTGGCGAATGTGGCAAGGGCTCCTTGCTCCTGCGTTTTTTGGAAGCAGCCTGTGTGTCTGGCTTATCCACCCTTTGAGTATGCGCATGTCCCTCCCGGCTCTTGTGCCTGCTCTTGTGTGTGTGTTTGAGATGTCTATCAGTGCGGCTAGTATGTGCCTCTGGCCTTTTTGGGGTTTTGCGGCTCCCTTTTGGTCTGGGCATAGTGATATGGTAACCAACACAGAGCTGAGTGCATTGACCTTTAAATATTTGTCCCGTGTGGGCGTGTTCTCCAGCGTGCGTGCCTGCGTGCGCGCGCGCACGCACGTCACCTCGGGGGAGCGTCATAGCCATACCCGGAAGCTCAACCAAGATGTCACCAGCGATATATACTGAGGAGCAGGACAGCATAATAATGGATGTGAGTAGGCGAGCGTGCGTTTATGTGCGCGCACAAGCCGCTAAATAAAAAATAGCTAGGACAGGGCAAGATTAGTGAAGAACAACTGACTTGTTAAAGTAAACTACTAGACCAGCTTAGTTTTAAACATGTGCGCAGCAGCACACTAGCCTAGAGGCAGATAGAATAAGTAGGCCCATGTGAGTAGGAATGAGGGGTATAAACTGCCTTTAGATAGGGCATGAGACTTTGACATGTATTTGTGTGACTAATGCTGTACCATTGTGTTTTTGGCAAACAGATGATGCTGAGGAACCGGTACGATTTCCTGCCGTGCGATTTCGATAAGAGGACGTTGGCACTGGCGGTGGTGGAGGCAATTGCCAGGAATACTGGAACCACCTATACCTTCACCCAGATCGCCCAACACTGGTCGGATTTGAAGCGGAGGCATAGGTCCCGGGTGAGGCGGTACTTTGCAAAGCACTTTCCAGGTAAGTCTTGGTACATGACATGCAATAAACACACTGCCCTTGCCTGGGTCTGTGTTTATTATTGTGTTTATATTACAGTGCATGAATGGAATTTGCGTTTCCGCCCCACCCAGACCCGAACCCGAAGCCCAGTGTTGGGAGGTACTGGTGAAAGTATAGGTGGTGCCCCGCCAGTGCCAACGCCCACCCCCTCCTCTGCCAGTGAGTATGAGGAGCCGCTGGACCTCACTTTACAGGGGGGGGGGGAGTCGCACGGCAGGGAGTCAAACCAGCCACAGCTCCAACCTGACTCCGGTAAGACTCTCAAACCTACATATGTCCGGATACATGCAATAAAGACATATACTAATGTGCACTATTGATATTTTTAGATGATGACGTCGCAGGACCATCCCAAAGGATAGTGGAGGAAGCAGGCCAACCTCAAGAGGTGCATGGGGAAGGTGAGTGATTTGATGCATATAAGCCTAACCTAATCTGACATTCAGGAGGCACAAACAGTCAATAATATCCTTGTGATTTTGATCCCAACAGCTTCACAGCAGAACGAGATGGTGGACCCAGGGAGGAGGCCGCGCCCCAGACGTCCTGTTGGCCCCAAGCCTTGTAAGTTTTTACAATATATCATACATGTAGTTTAAACTCCGGCCCAAAACCACAAAAACATGGTCCAAGACACATTAATCTAATAACTTAGAGAAAAATTAACCCTAAAAATGGACCAAACCAAAACCCCCAGATAAGCAAAATACTTACAAGGCAAAACTGATGATGTTTTTCATTCACAGATGAAAGACAAGATCACAAATGAATCAAAAGAAGAGCCTCCTGGATGGATGAAGCCAAGCTTTTTTTAATTAAAATGTTTTAAAAATTTTACTAAAAAATGTTTAAGTAAAAAACAACAACAAAAAAAAAAAAAACAATGCGTGGTGTGTTCTCTTTCCTGGCACTGTACGTTCTCACAACATAACCATACAGTTACATGTCCCAAAAGGTAAGTATATGGGACAATGAATAGGAAGAAGAAAAAGAAGAAGAAGAAGAAGAGATTAAGGTAAGCATTAAACACAGGGAAGAAGAAGAAGGAGGAGAAGAGATTAAGGTAAGCATTAAACACAGGGAAGAAGAAGAAGAAGGAGGAGAAGAGATTAAGGTAAGCATTAAACACAGGGAAGAAGAAGAAGAAGGAGGAGAAGAGATTAAGGTAAGCATTAAACACAGGGAAGAAGAAGAAGAAGGAGGAGAAGAGATTAAGGTAAGCATTAAACACAGGGAAGAAGATAAAGAAGGAGAACAGAAGAAGGTAAGCAATAAACACAGGGAGGAGGAAGAAGAAGAAGAAGAAGAAGGATAGTAGTTTAAGGTAAGTTTTGGTGTTGGTAAAAGTGTCAGTTTGATGTATGAGGGAAGCTTGAGGGAGGACTAGGGATGTGCGCTTGCATGGACACAGATTGTCCACAGGAAATCTATGGAAATGTAAGTATACATGGAAAAACAATCGGAATCGGGGTGAAAACGGAAACAGATGGCAAGAAGGTACGTTTGGAAACGCATTAAAAAGGAGCCAAAAACAGATCATCCGTGTGAACGGCAACGGAACCCACGACCACACGGAAAGTACCCGAGAGGGGAAAAAACACTTCCCGAATGAAGACACATAAACGGATCAGTAACGGAGCTCTCCCGACGGTGGCTCTGAATTACATTTGAACCCCGAGACAAATGGAAGGAAAACGGGCCATAGGAAAAACGGAACAAAATAAGGTCAGTTCTGGGGAGGCTCTGCATCAGGCCACTTGTCTGCAGAGCAACTCTTCTTTTGACAGTAGCTATGCATGTTGGGTATCGTTCGGTTCGGGGGATGTTGCTTTTTCAGATTAACTTGTTTTTTCTTGTTTGCATATAGTTTTTTTTTAGGAAAATGTGGCTTTGATCCTGATCCTGTGTAACCAAAGAATACATTGAGGGAGAACTTCCAGAAAACTGTGACAACATCAACAAGCCTGGTACGTCTAGAAAGCTTGAAGTGTGTATTTCCAGAGAATATATAGTTTGTGGGAAGTATTTCAAATGTAAAGGGTTGTTTTTATTAAAAAACTGCAAGGTGCACATAGCGCTTAGCATAGCTGTATTTGATCTAAAAATCTCTTAAAGTGCTGTTTCAGTTTGGGGGAGTCTCCTGGGCAGGAAAGGGTGTCTACCAATACATATGTGGTACCGTTGTAACCCGGAGAAATTGGGATTTCACACGTAATAAGATTTTATTGACAAACTTACATTTTTTATTACAAAAAAACACTACAAATTGTAAAAAATAGATTTTTTTTTATTTTTTTTAAATATTTTACCCCAAAATATTAAGAATTCACTTGACAAATGACAAACAAGACATTTTAAGTTAAAGCCCAAAAAAAAATATAATTTTCCTGGGAAATCCCTGGAAATCCCTTCAAAAATCAAAGTTGAACATGCATAGTGCAAAATTGTGAAAAATGGTCTGGCAACAAAGCGTAACAAAAACTCCAGGTAGGCTAAGGTAAGGTAGGTAAGGTAGGTAAGCATCCTCCAAATGTTCTACATGCCCCATTGGGTGCTGGTAAAAATGTTGCCCCTCATTCGTAGATCTTGCTGCATTGGACCAACTAGTCAGTCGTAGGAGAATTTCTTTTTATTTTTTGCACTTTTCTGTTTGTTGGTTAAAACGTCTCTCTAAATTCTGTGCAGATCTATCCCAAAAAAACAGAGAGGCAAGCCCAAAACCAAACCCAAATCTTACCTGTTTAATGTGTAATCTCTTACACCCTCCAGCATTTTGCGGGAACCCCCCCCCCCCCCAGCCTTCACATCTGGAAGGATTAGGCAGGCCGGAGCAGCCCAGCAACATCCCCTTGTCACGATGAGGAGGAGGCAGCGCTCTCACCAATGGACTACAAGGGCCAGCGCACTGCACAATAGCAACAGCAAGGGAGTGAGGAAGGTGAGTTATAGTTTAAAAGTTAAAAGAATGATATTGAAGGAGTGCTATCGGAAAAGCAGCAAGATTTAAAGACCAGCTTGCGAGTACGGGGGGCGGGGGGAATCCAGTGAAGACAGCTAAGCCCTGTGGTGTCAGTCATAGTTGGCTAAGCCACCAAGGCCTTTGAAAAGCAGCAGAATGTTGTTAATACGGAGGACGCCGACTTCCAAAAGGTATGCAGAAGTGGGCGAGGGGTGTAAAAGGACCTGGTTTCCTCTTTAATGTCCTTCACTTCAAAATTCTGAGTGGCCAAGTTTTTAAGGGTTAATAATCTTGCAAATGTGTTTACATCAATCACAGTGGAAAACAAGTCCATATTATAAGAAGGTGAAAAGGGCAGACCCCCTTTGGTTATAGTGGAAAGCACTTGTTCCGTGTTTGTCTGCTCCTCAGTTGGTATTTTGTTGTGCTAATGGTGCTTTTTTCCACCCCTTTTGTATTTTTCGTTTTGCTTTTGTCTGGATCCCAACTTTTATGATCCGCCGAAAAAACGGAGCTTGACTCTCCCCCTCAGTGAAGACATGTGAAATGCGGTCACCGTCCGAGTCTGTTGTAGAATATCTTGATCCAGATGAAAAACTCATCTATCTGTCCCTTGATTTTCAGGATAGATCTGGAGTTTTTCCTTGCTTGAATTTTGCTAGGGTGTCAATGTTGTGCCCACGTATAGATTTGGTTTTTCTCAAAGTCCTTCACATCTCTCTAGAATTTGCGTTTCAATCTGTGATTCATTTCTTTTTTTTAAAGTGGACCAACACCCAGGGGTGATCGGCCCGGGAATCTATAAGATTCCCGGGCCGATCACCTCACTCACCGCGGGACATCCGAGATCGGGATGTCCCGCGGGGTGAAACCCCCCCAAAAAAACCCAAACTCCTTACCTGGATCCGCCGGCGCCGCCTCCCGCACGCCCCTCTAGACGTGCGCGCGCCCACGTGAATGGCCGGCACGGGCGCGCGCACGCCGAGAGTGACGCGTGGGAGGCGGCGGCGGATGCGCTGTCTTGGACGCCGCTGTCACCCGCTTGGACGGCGGCGGGGATTGGACGGCGCGGTCACGTGGGAGCGGGGAGAGGTGAGTTTTTTGGGGTTTCTGGGGGGTTTCAGAGAGCCAAGACAAAAGCCCTCTCAACCGGGGGGGGGGGGGGCTCCGAAAGCATGGAGCGTCCTCCGGGGTTACCAGCGGACAACCTCCCAGCGGCCTGGCTATACCTCCGAGACACCCCAAAGCAGCAACTCGAGCCCTCCACTATGTCTCTTTTCACCTTATTTCCCCTTACGCTGCACTCCGCATCCAGATGTATAAGAAAGAGAAAAGATAAAGGGGGGGGATTGTGCGCTGAGGGTGTTCTCCAGAGGCCCCCGCACCAGGGAGGAAAATATCATAGATGAAATGACTGTACCAAAATAAATATTGTGCTTATGGATTGGACTGAAAAGATGAGGATTGCCAGAGAGGAAAAAAAGGGTCCACAATTTTGAAGATAGAACTGGCTATCATAATTTACATTGTGGGTTAGTAGTCTGCTTAGATTGTATTGAAATGACTGATAGGGGTTGGTTCCCCTATCAGACCAATATACAACGTAGCCAATTGGATTCTTGGTCGTACATTGATCAATCGATCAATCAGTATGATTTTCCCTCATTATCGGCTGGCTGGATAACCAGATTCTGATTGTTCTTTTTTGGCAATCAGTTCTTTTTTGGATAGGTTGCACGGATGTTTGTACCGTGTTTTTTTTCTTTTCTTGTTTTTTTTTAAAAAGAACAAGGGAAACTGGTGGTAGGGACTTTTTTTAATCACACATTTGGACTTTCACAAGTCAAGTTGTATTACTTGGTCTTATTTCCACATCGAAGGCATGGTTTTTGGCCACAGTTTTTCAATGAAGAGGACTTCCGGTCAGATATTTCAACAGAACTATAGATGGGTGTACCTGGGTCCACTGGTTTCTGCCAGTTCCGAGCTGATGACAATGCTACAGTAGCCACTTTCCACTATGAAATTAAGGTGCTGAGTTTGGGCCTTATTTAAGAAGCTCTAATGGCACTTAGTACCACATAGCGGTAGGGACTTTTTATAAATCACACATTTGGACTTTCACAAACTTTCAAGTTGTATTATTTGGTCTTATTTCCACATCGAAGGCATGGTTTTTGAACGCCAAGCGCAGTATGGAAAAACCATATGTATGAAAGCCAACTGGTGAGCGCCCCTAATAGCGTCATGTAATGTTACATGTATCACTAACGGGGGCTCAATGTAAAGCGCCGGCACTCCATGTTCAGCAGTGCCACGTAACACCTGTTTGGATTCACTTTTTTCCCACTATTTTAACATATGATTATTGTTTAGGCTCCTGGACACCAACCAAAGACTTATATATTGTTATTGTCATATATTTATTTTTTTTATTTTTGTCAGAATAGTATGTGTTGGTCTGCCATTGCGATGTGAGTGTTACAGTGTAGAAACAATGTCATTCAATGTGTTTTCGCTCTGGTGCTGGTGTATACAGTACGTGAATACACAGAAATACACATTTTTTTCCTCAAAAATTTTTATTGCAAGAATAAACATTACACATTGAATTGAGTCCAACTGAGTTAAAAGACAGAAGACAGGTTACTGTATGAGCCATGAAAGGGCTCCATTTAATGTTCGCAACAGGGCCCATCACACAGCCACTGCCCCTGTGCATTAAATAAATCTGTGCATAGACATCAAAAGAGCAGCGAGACAAGATTGGGTGTTAATAGATCCTAACCATACACATTTTCCAGCCCATTTTCCCGCTTTTGTAGTATAAATAAAATTTAATAACTGAATGCAGGAGCAAATGTAAGTGCTAAACATGATTCAGTATCATACATGCAGATGGGGCAAGGGAGTCCTAGGGGGTCTTTTTTTCAAATGTACAAGGCTGTTCCAGTTTAACACAGTATTTACTTTAAAGAGCAAATTAAATACATTGTCGCTTTACTCTAGTGAATGTTTTAGTTGCGAATTATCTTTTACTGAATCACACCTTTTCTTCAAATATGTCTAATTAAAAAAAAAAGCTTGCTAAAGAAGACCAAAACCCATTCAGATGTTAAAAGAGGCCTAAATTCATATGATTTTAGGCTCACTTTAATGAGGGTCTTTAAAGCAGACTAAGGGCCTTATTCATGAAGGTACAGCGCCAGGTAGTGCCTGTACAGCGGCAGGTAGCGGCAGGTAGCGGCAGGTGAACGCCGGCCATGGCACACAATTACACATTTATGAAGCTGAATCTGCAGAGCGACTGGAACAACGTCATGTAGCCTACGATTTATCATTATCCCAGGCTCAGTGTTCAGCCTTTTTTTTTTACTTGCAAAACTTTCAGACATTTATCCCGGCCCTTCTTTTTTTTTTTTTTGGGGGGGGGGGGGGGGGCACATTTATGCAAAAATGTATTTACTTTTCACAGTAATGTATTTGAATGTAATATTTTTTATGTTTTTTTTTGTGTCCTCTCCACAGATAAGCGTGCTTCCCTGGGTAAACACGGGAAGGGGATCCTCCCCCGCAGACGTGTGTTTGGATCAGATGAGTCTGTGGGGGAGGGTCCCTCTCATAGATCCCATATTGAGGACCCACGGAGGAAGGGGATGACGCCCCAGTGGAGCGTGCTGCCGGGGTGCGGGCAGTATGGAGCCTCAGCTCCTCACAATTGGACTCAGCTGAGTCCCAAACCCCCTGTGGCCACTCTGGTGGCTATTTCAGCAAACACATGGCCAACTATATAGCCAAAAGTATGGTTATGTTATCATTCTAACAAATACATATTGAGGCCTATTCAAAACATCAAATACATTGTTCTTATGATAGTTTGTGTTTTGTTTTTTATCCTAACAGATATTTCCAGACAGACCCTGTACTCATTCGCCCACTCCTGCTCCAGGAACCTCCAGCAGCATGGGCCAAAGCCACAACTGCGATGTGAGTACCCAAAATTCACATTCCTACCTATGTTATTTAAAAATGCATGTGTCCATGACCATGAAAAAGTGTTAGTGACAGTCTGCTTTTAGACATTGAGATGATATATTTGCAAGCCTCATTCATAATTGCATGTAAGCATGCTAGTTTGGTGGCTCTGCTAATGTTACTTGACAAATCATTATACAGGCAGCTGGTGATTATGTTGTGGATTTCTATTACTCCTACTATTGTACCGTCACTATCTAACAATTGGATAGGTGAGGGATTTTACATTAAAAAATAAACAGGAGTAATTGAGCAATACAGGAACTACAGTCTTCCGCTTCTTAAAGCGGACCTTCACTCTGAATAAGAGTCTATCTTATATGTTTCCCACACCCTGTACATACAGATTGCTCACATTAAAAATCATCCTACCTGCATCTACTGCATGTTATGAGCCTTTAAGCATCCAAGATGGCGGCTTATGGAAGCTGCCATCTTATCAGGCAGCCTGCAAACAGGAAGTGCCTCCTGACTGTGCTGCTCTGCATTCTGGGACTGCTGACCGTTACCTGACCCCAGCTCTGCTCTGTCTGAGCAAAGCACAGCTATAACCTGCCCCCCTGTACCTTATCCCACTCTCCTCTCCTCAGTAAGTGTGATGCTTCTGAGTCAAGATGGCGGCGCCCATATCCTAAATTCCTAAACAGAGTTGCAGCCCAGTGGGGGAAAGAATAATGAGTTAATGACTAAAAACGTAAAATATATTAATTTTAGATGCTGGGGAACCGTTTTTGAAGAGTTTGGGCTTTTCATTAAATCACGCTGAAGGTCCAGTTTAAGTTGCCTTATTTTGTTAGTTAAGGTACATTATAATGAGACTAGGGTGGATAATCTAGAATGGTGGACCATTTTTTGATTTGGCCCAAATATAATTTACACTAACTTGGGTGTTGTTTAAGGGTTAAAATAGTTTATAATAATGTTACTTACTTTAAAAAAAATGTATCCCTTTCATAGGTATGTAATGTATTTTTTGGCCGGCGGGACTTTTTATATATATATTTATTCTTCCCTACAGCTTGCAGAATGGAGCATCGCAGACTGTGGCAGTATGTCCAAAGGAGAAGACTCATGATGCTGGGAAAGATGAAAAAGCCATAGGGTGGTGGGAATTAGAGTTGCCGCTGTGCGGCAGTTTTAGGCCCATGTTGGGCAGTTTATTCAAATTTTAATACATTTCACATTTTAATTGTTTTTCTTACATTTGTGTCGGTATTTTATTCAATAAACTATAATTTATATCAACACACACACACACACACACACACACACACAAAACAAAACAAAACAAACATTTATATTGCCAATGCGATCATTGACAATATAACATTGAAATACAATTTTAGCATAAAGATTTGTTTGTTGTACAAAGGGACTTGCAAAATTTTAGTCGGGAACTTAATAACAGGTTCCATAACCTTTTCTGAGGATTTGCCAGTATGTAATCAGGAAAAAAAAGGCGCTCAACATCGCCAAGTTAAATTTGTGGTACGTCAGTGGTATGAAGACAAAGGCTTTGGATGTATTAGTCTAGACCAGGGGTACTCAACCACTTCTTGTAAAGGTCCATTTACAGGCATCTGGTGAGAGGCGAAGGTCCGGACGGGGTGCTGTCGGGGGGGGTGGATAGTTAGAAATCAGCGTACTGGGGGCGGGTTGGGGGTGGATTATACCTTGCAATGCCACTTCCTGCACATGCAGTACTTCATATTGCAATGCTAAGTGTCAGGGAGTCATGAGACACTGTCAGGGAGACAAACTACATCGCCAATCCATAACGGGGCAGCGCTGAGCATGGCAACACAGAAGCAACTAAGTGCAGGGCTGTCAGGGCAGGGGTCCAGAAATCTGGCACAGAGGTCCGCATTCGGACCCCGGTCCACCAGTTGAGTACCGCTGGTCTAGATGTTAGAAGGTGGTCAAACAAGGAGTTGTTCAAAAGGGATGGCTTGCATCCTTCACAGAAAGGCACAGAAGAACTTGGAATAGTTTTTTTGTGATTTAAACTAGAGGAAGGGGACAGAGATGTAACTACCATTTAGGATGAAGCAGGACATTGATACTTTAGGAAACCTGGTCAGTGGTAGGGTAGAGGTGGAAAAGATCAAGGACACACTAGAATACAATGCCAACAACATCCACATGATGTGTACCAATGCTCGCAGCTTGGGCAACAAGCTCTAATCCAGAGATGAATTAGATCTTGTTGCAATAACAGAGACTTGGTTCAAGGATCACAATGACTGGGAGATAGCCATACCCGGTTACACATTGTACAGAAAAGACAGATTGGATAGAAAGGGCAGTGGAGTAGCCATTTATGTCAAGACTACCCTTCAACAACAATAATTCAGCATACACATAATGAACTAGAAACTCTCTGGGTTACCATGCAGACTAAGGAGGGAGCTGTGGTCAGAATTGGTGTGATATATAGGCCCCTGGACAATCTGAGGATCTAGATAACCTGTTAATAGATTAAATCAGTGGAATGGCAGAGAAGGGGGACATTGTAAATACAGGTGACTTCAACATGCCTGATGTGGACTGGAATATCCCAAGTGCATCGACATGCAAGAGCAGGAATATATTAGAGGCCCTAAATGGAGTGTCTCTAAAACAACTTGTGCCAACTAGAGGAGATAACATTCTGGACTTAGTTCTGACCAATGGGGATCTGGTGTCCGAGGTCAGGCTTGGGCTTAAGGCTTTAGGCTTGAAGAAAATCTGGGTTCCAGTAACCTCAATGCTTATGGTTCAGAATAAAAACAAACATTGTGCAATCACACACCAGAACCAAAAGGAGAGACTTAAATAACTTAATTGGTACAGTCTGGAGGAAAGAAGGGAGAGGGGGGACATGATTGAGACCTTTAAATATGTGAAAGAATTGAATAAGGTTCAGGAGGGAAGTGTTTTTTAGAAGAAACTTAATGATAGAACAAGGGGGCACAACCTGAAGCTGGTCGGGGGGAAGATCAGGAACAATGTTAGAAAATATTATTTTACAGAAAGAGTAGTAGATGCTTGAAACAAACTTCCAGCAGAGGTAGTTGAATAATCAACAGTCTCTGAATTTAAACATGCCTGGGATAAGCACACATCTATCCTAAGATAAAGAGAACATACAGTATACACATAAGGGCAGACTAGATGGTCTCCTTCTGCCGTAAACCTTCTATGTTTCTATGTTTCTACGTAACACATGAAAAAAAACACCCAGACACCATTAGATTTGGGTGAGCACATGTACAGTGGCTTTATAGCGACTGCAAAACATCAGATTCATCAATGGCGGCCAGGTTTATATAGCGACGGGGGTGCTCTGTGATAGCAACTGACGGCCGATCAGATGGACCACTAGTGGTCATTCTTAGCGCCGCAGTACAGACGCTCATCCGTCGCTACCTGGCGTTAGTAATGAATCAGCCTGAAAAAGTCAAAGCACCCTATATGGCCATTGTATTCCCTGCCTTCTGGGAATGGTCGTCTGAAATACATTAGCCTTAAAACTGAGAAGAATACTCACATTTCTGCATTCTGCAGCAGGCTCACATGTGTCATTTATGGAATTACACATTTAAAGTGGACCAACAGTCAAAAACAGATAATTTAGGGCAATTTAGATTGCTGCACATAAAAGTTAATTTTACCTTTTTCTACCTCCTGCTGTAGTACATTTTAGAAACAAAATAGTGCTGCTGTTCTTCCTTTTACTGTGCATTGTCAGTAATATCAGTTGAATCCAGGCGGCAGCATGGCTGTCTTTTCCAACCTCTCTACCTCTCTTTTGCAACTGTGCCAGGCGGTCGGTCTGGAATCTTGTTTGTGCCTGCACCCCCCCCCCCCCCCCCAGATTAACTCTCTGCAAGGCCTTTACATTTTACCTTAACTTGCATGGGTTATGTGTTTCCCGGGTAAAAAAACATTGTGCAAAGTACATCTTTGTTAGGTTTTTGAAGGGAGAAAAAGCAAGAGCATGACATTTTTCAAGAGGGAGAACTGCTAAACTTCAATTGCGTGTCTCCAGAACCTGCCTCTGGGGGGCAGAATTTGTAAGAGAGTTGTCAGGTCTGGAGTTCCTCCACAGCTTAAGTTTCCCCTGCTATATGCCGCTTCACCAGCAGATGGCTCTGTCCTGCAGAGGTGTTGTTAATCCTGCTCTATATAAGCTGATCCACCCATTCAGCTAATGGATCAGCATTAAATCTGTCTTCTGAACTGTCTACCCAGACTCTGTCTTTGGACTTCTGAATCTGAATCTGAACCTGAATCTGAACCTGTATCTTGTATGTAAGCACTCGGACTCCAAATGTATATATATGTTCAGCAGCCTGTTTGATGTGTGTGGTTGTCGCATATCAGTTTCTGTCTCTCAGTCTCAATTTCTAGTCATTTACTACAATTGGGATTTCTCCATTGAGAAATCCATGACAAGAGCATCTGCAATATACACATAAGCAAGGAAACTGGCACAGACGAGCCTAGGAATGATTGTAATGCTAGTGTTCAGCATCTGTAATACATTAGAATAGTATGGTAGTAAAAATAGAATGATGTGTTCAAAAACCTTTCGCCCCTGTTTTGTCTTCCCCTAGGTCTAGGTCACAAGCTTGCTCGGTGTATAAGTATCTTTTATTTTTGAAAAATATTTTTTTACCTTGTCTATTATTTCTATTATTTCTATCTTGTACAGTACCATTGCCTTGTTATGTTTATAAAACCTTTGTAAATGTAAAATATTTCAACATTTATTTGGTTCTCTGAATATACGATGCCTTAAGATCACTGCAAAGCTAAACAGCGATGCAATTTTGTGTGTTACCACTAGATGTCACCATTGCCACAATGTAAATGTATGTTGCGCAGAATATTCAAAATGTGCTTAAAATAAGAAATCTCAATACAAGAAGAGAGAGCTGTTTACATTAAATTCCATGTCGCGTCTAATAAATTTTTTTTGAAAAAAGGAAACATTTTCCCACAATATTTTCGCCACTATAGGGTCAGTTCAGGTGTTGAGAATATCTCAGTTCCTTGCGAGAGTTCTCAACTTCTCATATGATTCAGGGGACACATGCAAGACAATTATGTCACACGTGAGAGAGACTCACATGCGAGAGAGCCATTCTTCCAAGCAAGCACTCACATGACAGTAAAAGTAAAAAAAAAAGTTTGATAGAATGTCACTTTTTTGGTACCGGTTAATAATTTAAGTACACATGTTGATGGTAGGCAGTTAAATGTAACCTAACATAAAAAAGCATTACATTACGAGTTGCGCGCTGGAACCAATCATAGATGTTCCTGCACCCCATAACAGGCAGCATGCAGAATCTTCCCCAAACACCCCCATAACAGGCAGTGTGCAGAATCCCTCAATCACCCCATAACAGGCAGCGTGCAGAATCACCCCAATCACCCCATAACAGGCAGCATGCAGAATCCCCCAAATCCCACCATGACAGGCAGCGTGGATAATCCTCCTTCAATCGCCCCATAACAGGAAGTGTGCAGATTCCCCTTCTAAACACCCCATTACAGGCAGCATGGAGAAGCCTCCCACAATCACCTCATAATAGGCAGAAACAGGCAGTAATATTAAAATAATATTGAATTTTAACAAAACAGTATGGGGAACAAATATTCTACAAAGTATGGTAGGCAGGAGAAGGGAGGGACAACCTTTAAAGCTCATGTGATAATGCCCTTCATTTCTCACCTAAATAGGGCTGCTGGCTGTCATTTCTTGCTTACCGTGCCGGTAATAGAGATCTCAACTGTTTTCATACGTGTGAGATTTTCTTGCATTTGTCCCCTGAATCATGCAAGAGTTCTCATGTGCGAGTTTACTTTCTCAAGGAGCCAAGATTTTTTATTACTCATGCTGAATCAACCCTATAATGTAGTTCAATATATATATATATATATATATATATATATATATATATATATATATGTAATTTCACATACCTGCCCTCTGATCACCTGGGCATGAATCCATCATCGAATTTCACATATGGCTGCCCAGGTCTGGTTCAGCCAAAACAAACAAACAGGAATGCCCACATTTGGATAAGGGGAAATTGTCACTTGTCCATGCGAGATAGACAAACACACTGCCTCACTGGGAATCTCTCTTTCAAAGGCCCCCTGCTTATTCAACACTAACCACCAAAGTGGTGGCTGCTGAGCACTTGCACTCACAGGGAGCTTACAAAGCTAAAAACGGATCCAAAAGTTTTGAAAGAATTACAAGGTTTAAGTTCACATTCCTCATAATCCAATTGAATATTTACAATCTGTAAATCCTAGCGGGCATATAGGTATGCTTCATATCATCTTAAGGGGGGTGGGGGCTGAGTTACTGAGTACTTAGTTCCAGAACCTTGTCAAACAGCAGTGTTTGGACGCATAGCATCTGACTGAGGATGGTAACACCAGAACCAGCCATCTGATGGCTAAAGGGAGGAGCCCAAAACTCCTCCCAGAGGAGAGAGGGGAATGTCTGACCTGTGAATAAAGGTCACATGATGTGTGGAAGAAGTCTCAAGGATCTAGCAGACTCTGTTCACGCCCTGTGGTTAACCTGCATCACTGCATGCCACCTAGCCAGAATAAGGTAACAGACCTTGATCTGCTCAGATTGATTATAACTTTTCACTTGTAACTTGCCTTCAGACTTGTATATGAATCTGTTCATTGCATGTATATAGTTGTCTAGTGTGCTCTTAAAGTGATTAAATACAACTTAATCTTGTGCCGCTCTTTTAGCTGCTGGGCTGGCTTTTGGTCTAATATCTCCCTCTAACGAACCAGGGGTATCTAACATCACTGGTGACAGTTATTACATCTGACATGTAGTGAAGGAATCTCAATGACGTACAACGTGATCTCAATGACATTGTCATCGGCTGGGGCCATATAGTACAGGTTTCCTGTAGTGGAAGTTAGAAGATTTACTTTTAAAACCTTCACTAGAGCAACATGACCACTTATCAAATTTGTTTTTTAAGGAAAAAACGTCAGCATTCAGTTAGTTCAAGAAATATTTTAGGTGTTAATAACTGACACACAAGGGCACACTAGCCATAGAGAGACCCTGGATAATTCCATGTGGAACATACTACCTTTGGGCCAGCTGGGCTTCTACTTCTAATACCCCATCAAATCCCTGCCTCCCTAGTCTCCCCCTAACCCCTCCTACTCAGCCCCTCTAAACCCCACCAGGCAAGAGACTTCAGCACAGGCTTTGCCCCTCAATAATTTAGCCTGCCACATTATCTGCCTTCAAAATACTAAAGTTTCAGTACTGTTGATTCAACAGCGGCCATATCTGCCCCTGCCCATAAATTTGTTTTTGCAATGCTACAGCCATGGAGCACACTAGTGGATCAGGCTGAAAGCATGTTAGAGGGACGGACCTTAGTGGGAGGATCAGGGGCTGGACATGGCTGGCTGCTCAAGAGCAGGAGAAATGTCAGGCTAATTTTAAGCCACGGTCTGCCACTGATAACATCTTAGCAGTTCTAAACTCATGTAATGTTTTCTCCTGAAACACACCTTAAAGCGGACCAACACCCGTTTTCTTTCATTCTGTCTGTTCATCACAACAAGCTCAGGGGAGCATCCAGAATGCTGGAGCCCCCCTCGCAGGTAACCTCACAGATTTTTTGTAATACTCACCTTCATTACGAGCCAGCGCCGGGAAAGGAATCCCGCGAAGTGGGTGTCAGGTGGTCACGTGGGCAGGTCCTGCTGGTGGTTGGCACAGAGGATGCGACTATGGCCCACGTGACCGCCTGGCGGCCAACCATGGGACTGCTTTACCAGCGCTGTCTCGTAATGAAGATGAGTATTAAGAGTGGTCTGGGAGATTATCTGAGGGGGAAGTTCCAGCATTCTGAACTGAGCTTGTTGTGATGAACAGACACCGGACCAACACCCGTTAAAAAAAAAAAAGGGCGTTGGTCCAGTTTAATGTATCTCATGCCATATTCTGAAATAAAGCTTGAGAAGGAGTTAATTGAGGTTAATTGGAGCCTTCAGTTGCTAGGTGTTTTCTGAAAGGTAGAAAGGGTCAGCAGCCACTATCTGAGAGCCCATGGTGGAAGGTAAGGGAGGTAATTGGCTCCCCGTTAATGCCACTGCACTTTCCCACGCTCCGTGGCTGGATGGCCCCTGACTGGTTGGCTTCCTGTGGCTGGGTGCCCAGGAAAAGAATGGGGGGCTGGAATGGGGGGGGGGGTCTGTAACTGGATGGTAATTCCTTTCCCCCAGCACACCTTCCCCCAGATCACTCTTAGCAGGGTGATTTCCTCATCCTTGGGGCATCACAATTTGGGATGGCCCACTGTGTGAAAGGCCTGGGATTAACCTTAAAACTCACCTTCCGGCAATACCTCAGTGCATGTGTGGCCACCACTGAGACGCAAACCCATGCCAGGCATTTCCGGAGGGGAGTGATTGAGCAGCCAGATGCAAGAAAGCACTTCATTAATCTTTATTAGCCAATCTGACATCAGATCAGCTAAGTAAGGCATAAATGGAGCACAAGGCTGCTGATTGGCTGGCGTTTTGCACAGGCAGTCCTGCCGCTTTCACACAGTTGGAGAGGTGCAATACCCAGGAGAGAAAGACTTGGTTGTTTTTTCTCTTTTAGGTCTGCTAAACTTTAGATCACTACCTAAAGGCGTAACTAAATGTAACCGAGCTCTGGTGCAGAAATTAAAGCAGACCAAAACTTGTGATTTTGCCCACTGGGTTTGGTCCACTTCTTAGGTTCCCTAATAAATGAAGCCTCTTGGTTAACCAGGTACTGTGCATGTGCAGGCTTCTGTGCGCTCTTGCCACTCCCAGCTGACTGGCATCGACAGCTAGCTTGGGCGAAGGGATCCTAAGCTCAAGGGATGCCCTATTGTGCGAAAACTCAATGATTACTGTGTAAACTCACCTATCCGGCAATCCAATGGTGCCGGTGCGGGCCATGGCTGCATCCCCGCTATACCTCTAGCTGTGGTGCTAACCCGCGCCAGGCATATAGCATATGCTACTGATCATCCAGACAATATCTATGTAACAAGTGAGAGCAGTGAGGAGGCAGAAAGGCATGGGAGCCATAAGTTCAAGGAGCTCGGGAGTTTAGCAGCAGCTTAGGAGCACCTAGAATGTGATGCAAAATACATAACACTGTGCCAGCAGCCGTTACGTTCTCACGCTCACTGCTCTGGCAGTTTGGGCATGCAGAAGCTCCATACCCTTGGTGCCCAAGATCACTTGGTGCTCTGTCTCTATTGATCATAGGGGAACAAAGTGATTTACATGATCAATCGTGTCTTTTTTTTTAGCCATGTGTACAGTCCCAGCACTACACTGATACCACACATATGTATACGCAACATATAGTAATTACACCTCCCATTCTTCTATGATATGAGTAGGAGGTTGTGTTGAATGTAGGCCCCTACAGCTCTACTGTTGGGTCCAGGACCACACACACAGCATTGGACAGCATTATCACTAGTGAGCCGTGTATGCAGTGTCAACAGAGACATGGGGCTGTACATAGGGCTAAAACTAAGCAGACTTTGGCCCTTATTCATCAAGCGATAGCGCCAGGTAGTGTCTGACGAGCGCCAGGTAGCGGCAGCTAACGGCGACTACCGACTCAAGTACGCCCGGCGGCGGTCACAATGACGCATTTATCAAGCTAAATGAGGCTAGCGCCGGCGAGAGCGACGGCTAGCGCGGCATTCATCATGAAGCCGGCTGGCCCGAACAGCGCCGCTGCAAATTCCTTCACAGCGACACGTATTACCTGGCGCTACCTGCCGCTCTCCCATACATTTCAATGGCAGACGCTGCAATGATTGTTTTTAGTGGTTTTTGGGTTTTTTTCTTTGGTACAAAATTCCACACATGTTTATATTGATATGTTTAATGAATCTGGCTGGTTATTTATATGTATTTTTTTTTTTTTTTTTTGTCACAATGTAATGTTGTGAGTGACATGGGAATTGCATCTCCTCCACCCAAACTCATTGGCATCAAAATCGGTGGTTTTCCACACAATCGGGGCTTGTAAAGCTATTTTGTAGCCTGTCAGGTTGGGCGGTCACGTTCGCTCTTCGAAATTGTCAGCGCCCAAGCTATTCGGCAGCCCTGTCCTTGATGAATCTGTGTTGGTCAGTGTTTGTGCAGTCGCTGTTTTGATTCGCTATGTGGCGTCGCGAGCGTCGCTGTGCCTCGCTGCGCTGCGTTGTGCGGCGCTGTGCTGTTCATACATGTGCCCTTCTGCCATTTGCAAGGAATTCACTTCCCGCGACCCGAGTCGTTGTTAATGAATACACTGTAGTTGTGAGCGTGCCTGGCCACATATTGCAGGATTAACATTCAGTCGTACCAGCTCATAACAACCCGTTATGCATTCTCATGTGTGCCACATTTTCAGGCAGTTGTCTAGTTTGATTGTGTGATGACTTTGGGAAGGAATAAGATTTGTATATTTAAGCACAACGGTGTATGCTTTAGAAGGACCTATGCATTACAGTATGTAGAATCCCCTGCTAAATCAAGCTAATAATTTGTGGCGCCTTTGGCCCTAGCTTGTTTTGCAGCGTCATTTTAATGTTTTTCCGCCACTTAGCGTATACATAGCTGATATTAGCTTGTCCCTGTTGCGCGCATGTTTTCTTTTGAATTTTGAAGCACAGTTGCTTGCGTCATATCCGGTTCCGGGATCCTCCTTTGCGTTTCAACGCCACCTTAAGGTAAAACTGTCTAGCGCTTATGCCAATAGCTTGTTTTGCAGCGTCATTTTAATGTTTTTCCGCCACTTAGCTTGCACATAGCTGATATTAGCTTGTCCCTGTTGCGCGCATGTTTGTGTTGGAATTTTGAAGCACAGTTGCTAGCGTCATATCCGGTTCCGGGATCCTCCTTTGCGTTTCAACGCCACCTTAAGGTAAAACTGTCTTGCGCTTATGCCACTAGCTGGTTTTCAAGCGTCATTTTAGTTTTTCCGCCACTTAGCTTGCACATAGCTGAGAATAGCTTGTTGCTGGTGCGCGGAGCGTTTTTTTTTTTTAAACTTTTTCCCAATGTCGCTTGGGTCATTTCCGGTTCCTGTTTCCTCCTTAGCGTTTCCAATATGATGCCCAAACGCAGAGTGATGCGCCTCCCCAGCTCCTCCTCAGACTCTGACCCCACCACCCCTCCCCCACCTCCCCAACCTACCTCACCTTCCTCCAGTAGCACCCCTCCCACCCCTTCCCCTCCTGGGCCGAGTAAGAGAAAGCGCACCCGGGTGGATAGCAGAGTAAATGGCCAGGTGGTAAAAGTGAGTATTTTTTGGATTGTATTTTTAGCTTTAAAGTTGCAGAACACACAGGGGGGATTGGGTCAGAAATTTCTTTGTTTTCAGACCAAATTTGATCACTCCCCGTGGGGCATCCCCATTGTGGATGTCCTGCTGGGATGCCCCCCCTGGAGGGCCCTAAAAATTACCTCAGTCCCGTCCCATCTGTGCATGCGTTAGCTGCGGATGCCTATTGCGCTTACCTCTAGCAGGGTGTACCCCTGCGCCAGACATATTGTAATTTTGGGTGCATGCGCACTCCCTGTTAGAGTCAAACGCCACATGCGTACTTTGCCGTGCAGACCCAGCTGAGCTGGTATGCACGTCCCAACGGCCTTGTATGCGCATACCACAGCGGCGCGGAGCGCTGTGTTTGGCTTGCGGAGTGACGTGGGAGTGTCCTCAGTGGTGTATTTGTGGCCTTCCAAGGGGGTTTCAGACAGCGGACCACCCACAATTGTTGTGGCCCACCAAAGTGCACACAAACCCAGAATACTGATAATCCTGGGTGTGGGTCCACTTTGATCTGGTCTCTGTATAACTGTTTATGACAGTGTTCTGATGTCATGTATTGATTTTAGTTTGTTTGTTCTTTTTTCATAGGACTTCTGCGTGGCCGAATATGACTATGCCCGTGGAGGCAAAAAACGCATAGCCATGGAGGTGAAGGCCACAGTGTCCCGGCGCTTCTCCACCGAGCTGACCATCCGCTCCATACAACAAAAGTGGTCGGATTTCAAGCGCCGGGACCCTGAAGGCGTGTACCGCCTATATGATGCCTACGCATCAGGTAAGTTAAAGCTTATGTTATGTTTAGCCTTTGTGCAGAATCATCTGCTAAGCTGTGTCCATTTGTGCTCTTTAGATTAATTATTTTCTTTCACCCCCTCCACACAGATAAGCGTCCTCCCCTGGGGAAACGTGGGAAGGGATTCCTCCCCCGAACCAGGCAGGCGGACTCGGGGGAGTCATCGGGGGAGGGTCCCTCCCGCGGGTCCTATTTAGAGGACCCAGGGGAGGAAGGGGATGACGCCCCAGAGGAGTGTGCTGCTGGGGGGCTGGCTGGATCAAGCCTCAGCTCCTCACACTCTGAGTCTGAGGACTCTCACCAGGCAAGGGGCCACTCTCAAGCAGGGAGTGAGAGGGAGGAGGGTGGCCCTTTGCCTGGTGGATCTTCCGACCAGAGTGTGAGGAGCCGAGGCTCCCCGCCTCCTCCTCAGAGCCCTCCCTGGGCTTCAAGTGGCGCTTCATCCCCTGGTGAGTGTACATTTTTTAATTGTTAGTCTGTGACAGGTTTCATCTTGCAATGTGTCCTTAGCCCTTGCCATTCCTCTCTAATTTGCAGGGCATCATATAGGCGGCACCTCCATGGCATTTTGGCGTAGGATTCTCCACGGGCATAGTCATGGTAAGTGTTTGTGGTTAGCCATCACATTCCCTATGTTATTACATTCATTAAAGTGTACCCCCAAACATTGATGGTGCTTGGTTTCTGGAAGGTTCCAGGACAAATCACATCCCTCACCCAGGGCCCCCCCCACAAAAAAACCCCCCAAAACTCCTTACCTCTTTGGGGGTTGCCAAAGCCACCGTCCCAGCCTCCTGTGTGACACTCTAGATGTGTGTGCGCCTGCGCTCTTTTTCCAAATGGGCTGCGCGTGCGCACACACTCGAGGAGTGATGTGTGGAAGGCAGCGGGCGCGGAGTACGTTGTCTCATGCAAATTGTGTTGCTCTGCCAAAGCGGACCCAAACCCAGATTAGCTGCAATCCTGTGTATAGGCCCACTTGTAACAGACACATGTTTCCTGGTCCATTGTCACAGCTGGTTTGATAAGGTACCCTAACCTCACAAACCCCACTACAGTGCTAGCCAACTGTCAACCACCCCTATGTTTCTGCCCACACCATGATGGGTGTTCTAATTTGTTTTCTTGGGTTAAGTTGTTCCCGCTCCAACATGTGGCCCACTATTAACATTAGCCAAACAACTGCTAAAGATTCCTTTACATAGCACTGTCTATGTTATTTGCACATTCTCTTTAGGGATACATGTGTCCAGCCTAACAAATTGACATTAACTCATGGTCCAGGAAATATGCTAATTTAGGACAACCTGTATGTAACCATGCAAGCCTTTGCATTTTCAGACTCAATAACCAGATGGATGTCAAATAGTCAGGTGTCATTTGCCCACTAATTGTGTTTTTGTCTTTTGCTTTATGTTGACAGATGTTGCTACGCAGACGGAGCCAGAGACCCTCCTCCCCACCCCAGCTCCAGGGACGGCCAGCAGCATGGGCCCCCGCCACAGCTGCGATGGTGAGTACATCCCACTTCATATGCCTAAAGACTTGTGAAACCTATGTCTTCTAGTCACATCTGCAGACATTTTAAATTTACCTATGTGTTCATTTCACACACATCTCGATTCAATGTGTTTGGACAATAATCCAACATGCCTGTTTGCATGCTTGATTGTTGGCTCACATTCTTCATTAGGCCACATAGAGACTATTTTTGCGTTAGACACAACCAAATGGGCACTATTAGGTCTGGACCTGTAACATTATAGGGCAAACTCGTGTACTCGTTCGGACTTAGGCCCTGATGTTTGGCTGTTACTAAACAAAAATGGACACACTGGGAATTATACCTTCTTTGCTTCCCAAGAGTTAAACTGGAACAACAACCAGGATTTTGACTTTCCTGGGTGTTGTTCCACTACGGTGGGGCACCCCTGATCGTCACCGCTGTGTGACAACCCCCTGAACTCACTTTGACTCCCACAAAGGTACAAGCCACAGCAAATTGCCTCCTCCTCCGCCTCCCCCGCGCCCCTTTTTACGCGCGCGTGCCTGCGCCGGCCATTCACAGACGGCCGCCGCAGGCACGCACACGTCTAGAGGGGCGCCAGGGAGGGCCCGGCGGCACTGCCACACAGAAACGGAGGTAGGTATTTTTTCTTTTTTTTGGGGTTTGGGGGGGGTTTCACCCCCAGGGACATCCCGATCTCGGATGTCCCGTGGGGAGGGAGGTGATCGGGCAGGGAATCTGATAGATTCCCGGGCCGATCACCCGTGGGTGTTGGTACACTTTAAGAGTAAATGTATGCTTGGCATGTGTTGTTCACATTCCTGCCAGTCAATAGTACTCATATCATGTTAACCAATAAGCACACAGTGGTCAACAATGTTAATGTGAGTGTCACCTAATTGGACACACTGACATGACATTGCTACATCTGTGTCTGTTGAGGTCACATCCAATTTATTAAAAAATTGTTGTTTCTACATCTCTACAGCTTGTGAAAACCAGCATCGCAGACTGTGGCGGGAGATCCGGCTCCTGAAGCTGATGCTGCTGGCCAAGAAGAGGCGCCGGCGGCGTCGTTAGGGTGGGGGGAAGGCTGGCCTCTTGATGGCCGTTGTTGGCCAATGTTGGCCATGTTGGCCATGTTTGCTAATTAAATTTTTTGATTACCATCATTACAGTGTGTTGCATTGCAAAGCATAGTTTAACTGTCTCAAAACCCATTTGTGTGTCAATTTAGCCATACCTTTGGAGCCATTTCAGGTGTTACCCATAGTAAGCTATGGTCTCAAATGTGTGGGCTAAATTGACCTATACATTGACATATGTAGATCAAGATACTCATCCCTGACTGTGTTATTAGCTAGGTCTTAGGAAACACACAATTTAGAGGTGGGTGAAGCAAATATATTTACAAATACAAAAATATACAAAATTAATATTCTTGGCTGGGTGGCCGGGGAGGTTGGGAGTCATTGCTAGGGGCGGTGTTGGGGGACAACAGTGCAGTAAAAAATATAGATTCTAGCGGTCAAATATTTTCTTAACCTGGATTCGTCTTTACCTGCGGAACAAATAGATTTCATCGTAGATTGTCTCATGTTCGCTCTTGAACATAATTACTTCTGGTTCGCGGATAATTTTTATCTGCAAATTACTGGTGTGGCCATGGGGGCGAAATTTGCCCCCAGTATGGCCAACTTGTATGTAGGTTGGTGGGAAACCCAATTCATAGATCAAGTGGAAAGACCCCCCCTGGCGGCTTGGAAAAGATACATAGACGATGTCTTATGTATATGGCGGGGTTCCCAATCAGATTTAGAGGCATTCTTTGTCGAAGTAAACGGGAACTCTTTCAACTTATCATTCACAATGGAGAGTAGCCCAAGTTCCATCAATTTCCTTGATCTAACCATAGAAAAAGTGGGAAACACTCTGTTCACGTCCACCTTTTTTAAACCTACGGACAGGAACGGTTTTGTTCCCCAAAATAGTTGCCACCATCCCAATTGGCTGGGAGCTATACCCAAGGGACAATATATGCGATTGCGTAGGAACTGCACGCATATAGACACCTATGATGCTCAATCCACAGTTTTAACTAACAGGTTTATAGAAAAGGGATACAATCCCCAAACCATCAAGGAACATCAATTAGCAATCAGGGGAAAAGACAGAACCCCTATGCTAACATCTAACAAACGAGGAGTGCAGGACACCAATCATAATATGTCCATCATCACTGACTACAGCATGCAACACAAAATGTTTAAAAAATTGCTTCAAAAACACTGGCACATATTGAAAGATGATCAAATACTCGGCCCGGTGTTGCCCGAACGTCCACATGTCATTTATAGAAAAGCCCCAAATCTAAAAGATCTGCTAACTCGCAGTTATGTGGATCCCCCAAGAAAAATACCCCTCACCACCGCTAAGATAAGCGGATTCTTTAGATGTGGCACTTGCATGGGATGCAAAACGTGTTTACCTATCACAAAACCAAAAAAAGAATTCATTACAAACACCAACAAAACATATACAATTAAGTCCTTCATAACCTGTCGGACACAGAATGTTGTATACCTAATTTGGTGTCCCTGCAAACTATTTTATGTAGGACGAACCACCAGGGCACTGTATGTGAGAATTAGAGAACACATATATAACATTAAGAGAGGACTTGAGACTCATAGTCTATCTGCTCATTTTAAACACACACATGACAGTAATCCCAAATGTATGTCCTTTTTGGGGATTGATCATGTGGAAAAGCATTGGAGGGGTTCTAACACAACCCGTGAGATTTCCAAGTGTGAGAGTAGATGGATATATGAACTCAACACATTCACTCCACAAGGTTTAAATGTAGATTTTGATCTTAATTGCTTTATTGACACTGCTTAAACACTTAGTTTCTTTGTATTCCATTCACTGATTTTTTGTATTGGAATCACTTTATGCGTTATCACAATAATGGAATGTGTAATTACTTTCTGGCAATTTTTAATCTTATTGCCAATGTTTATGTATATAGAGGGGGTCCTTTTCCTTTCCCCCCCCTCCTTCAAGCCATGGTTATTTGCGACATCATCACAAATAGGCACTTTCACTTTTTTCTTCTACCCCTGACAATTTCACATGCCACCTCCAAAGAGGTCACTCACATATTGGCATGCCCCCCTTTTTCCTGACACTAAATATGTGGAAAAAAAAATTCTTTTGGCACTGAATATTCATTTATCCACACCTTTAGAGTAATGCTATGCGTCTTAACCAATATGTATCAATATCACCCATTTAAGGTTGCCCTTAGCATTTCCTCCTAAGGGTTAGAGGTCCCCTTTAACGACTCATCATAACTGTGGGTACTTATGATCAAGCTTCATAATGGCCCCACAATCCATTGTATGGACCTAACTGGCTCCAGACCTTTTATATCCACCTGGCATAATAGTCACAGTGGGCACATATAGTGGGCACACATTTTGGAACCAGTCCAGTGTGGAGAGAGTCTATTGCCAGCCAGACCGCTATTTGTTGCTTAGATCGTCACTCAGCGCATAATAGCGGACGGGCTGGTTCCCTTCTAACTGGCCATTTACAATCATATTAGATTGTCCCTTCAACATTTTATTACCTATTGTGTCTCCAATATTGAAAGTCACGGTTGTGGCTTTAAGCTCCAAGCCCCGCCCCTGCTAGTCATGACGTTTTGTTAATTGCATCTATATCTGCATGGCTTCATTTATACCAACATTTTGGTGTCATTATGTAGGCGGTTCCGGGCGCATATCATATGTTCATCTGAACAGACCCGTTTCCGTCTGCCCCGCCCCCAGCTGAACACGCAGCGCTATTGACCCGTCCTATGGATGTCGGCTCTACTTCAGCTAATGAATATGCAGGATTAACGCCTAATTAATAGTAACCCGCCCAGAGTGTCTTCACGGGGCTACGCCACGTTTAGTCATGTGACTCATTGACATTCCTCTTCCTAAGCTTGCATTGGTTTCGATATACCGTCACGCACCCTGCCTCGACTCAGCTTATGAGGCTGCGTCATATAGAGTCACGTGTTTTAATGATATTCACTGCCCTGAGCGCTCATTGGCTCAGGACAGGAACAACGAGGTCCTTCACCGTCTATATAAGAACTGTCAGTACTCGCGCCGCTCATCCTTTGAAACGCGTTAGGATTTACAAGAGGAGACGGCGGCATTTTATATTACCTCACCAATTCTACATTTTGACGTCCATTTATATGGTCACAGGAAAGGGGAAAGATAAGGACCCTCTCAGCACCAGTGTATCCATTTTGGCGCGTTATATTTCAAGGAATTTGTGAGTGCATTTTTATTATTAAATATCTTTTAAAGAAAAGTTCATACGGGGTTGCACTATGTCTGGTATGTTCTTTTTCCATTTATGAACGGAATCCACCATGCCCGTGAGGAAAAATTTAAGGTGGATCCAAACACCATAAAGCATTTTGAATCCCTTAAGAGACATCTATTGATTCAAGGCGGTTTATTTTTATCCACTTGGTAAGCGCATATGTGTGGAGGTGACGGGCACGTGTGACATTACCAGCCTTTGTGAAGAGCACGCACCGTGGGATACTTTCTCATTTTGCATTTAAAAACTGTTTTATGAGGTCATAACATTGAGGACTTATATTGCTCCGTGCATTTAAATATATATAAAAAAATATAGACTGCTGTTGTATGAGCTGTTGTAGCAACAACAAAGTTTGGTCCTGCCGCTGGATACATTCTTCCTGGCGCTGTATTGATTCTTCCTGGCGCTGGAGAGATTGTTCCTGGCGCAGGAGAGATTGCTCCATTAGATTTGCCAGCCGACCAAGTTCCTGGTTCTGGTGTTGGTTTTGGAGCAAGTGGTCCATCTGGCGCTGCAGGGCCTCATTTTGTTGCTGACACATCAGCACCTGATTTTCCAACGCCGCAATGCGCTCATTAGTTCCATCACGCGGCTGTTGGCGACTGTAGTCCTCCAGCATCCGGACCCCTAGCTCATAGAAATCTGCACTGGTTGGTGCCACACCTCCTCTTGCTGTGGTTTGAGGCTAAACAAATAGAAAACCACATTTTAGTCAAACAGAACCAATGCAGGTATGCCCCTCAAAATAAATACCCTAAACAGTCACTATACAACTTACCCTTGTCTGAGCCTCGGAAGCTTGGCCACATGGGACTTGGGAAGAGGTCCCAGCTTGGGGTTCTGGTTCCGCCTCCTGCAAAAACAACAATGAAAGGAAATGTGACATGTTGCTTCTTCCACTACCCACGAAGATGCCAATGTGGTTCTAGGTCGTCTACATCAGCCATGTTACCTGCGTGTCCTCCGGCACAGGTAGGCTCGAGAGTGGCAATTCAACATCCGAGATGTCCGGCAAGTTGGCATATGCTAAACAGGAAAATCAGGTTAGTAGGTCTGTGGCCCAAACTCAAATGTAACCTGGCTAGGCTATCGAGGCCATACCTCTAAAAAGTGCCAAAATACACACACTAGACCAAAGGTATCTGTTAAACTCAGATTGTTAACATGTATGTTACAGGACTAAGAGGCACTAATTTTTGCTAATCACATCAGAAACATTGCTTAAATTACACATACCCGCAATCTCCCAGATGTCTGGAGTGGGGTCCTCACTCGAGCTTGGACCTTGAAAATACATGTGGACACACAAGTTGCCAGAAGCAAGTGCCACAAAAGTAGAGCCAAAATACAGACTAGAGCAAGGCAAAACAACTTACCCTCATCTCTGGCAGCCGGAACTTGAGGGGCCCTTTCTGGACAGCCACTTCCGATATTCGGGTCAACTAAAAAACACAAGGAATGTCTCTAAATATTCAGCAAACTACTACGGGGAATGTTTGGCAAAAAAGATGTCCGCCAAAATACATTGCTATCACTACAATAACTAATAGACTGACCCTGGGGAGGCAACAAGCACTCCCAAGAGGCATCTTCAAGTTTACCAAGCAAACATGTAGCTTAGTAGACTAACCAAATTGAACCAGTGTAACATAAACAGCATAAAGGATACATTATGTATTGCTCTACACACCAACAGGGTCCTGTTGACCGGCAACATCGGAAGTGGGGTCCAAAGATGAACCAGTCACTTGGCCTACCAAGAAAAAAGAGGAATGAGACACATGCACTTGGGTAAAAGTGGATCAAGCAAGGTGGACACATGCACTTACCGACATCCAAAGAGTAGGTGGGATCCGGAGGAGATGCTGGGGCCAAGGGCATGGGAGCTATGCAAAAATAAAGCCAACATTGAGCCATAGTTAATGTGCGTGCAAAAATAAAACATGCATTAAGGTGTGTGAGCAGCTCTTTCACTAATATTCACTAATCAAGGCCAGTGTGGCTCCCACATTGATATGCCGATATGTGGCTACACATCTCTGGCTTCAAACATATCTACACATGTTAGGGCCTTGTTAGTTAGTTGCTGTGAGTGTTACAGTGGGCGTGAAATTAGGCCGCAGGCCCATATTAGTAATACTCAACAGTGCAAAACTTGATTGTTTGAGCTGCTCCCACACCCATTTGTTCCCCAAACAACCAGCAACAAAATTAGGGGTAAATACCTTCAATGGCAGACTGGGGTAGCCTTGAGGTTGCTGGAAGGGCAGGAGCTTGGGTGTCCTGAGGCACATCCCGGACAGCAGCATGTGCACCTATGCATAAAGCAACAGACAGAAAAGTAACAAATGTTTGAGCTCTAATGTAATACTTCACAGGTCCTACTGTTAGTTGGTCAGAATGTCAAAATGCAAATCACATACATTAACATTAGGTTAGTACAAAAGGCAGAAAATATGTACCTTCAGTCCAACCGGTGGTGTCATCCCCAGGATCCACACCCTGCAGCCGAGCCAGTGGGATTTTGGCCTTCAGCATCTCCTCATACGGCCTGTAGGTACTCTTTGGAGCCTGGATGAACCCACTGTCCACATCAAGATCGTGATTCATCTTTTTCATAAGGGCCCCTCGCAAAGTGTAGAAGCGTTTCCTGCAGGATGGGCCACTACGTGGGTGTTGAGCAGTGCTACTAAGCTCCACACCAATGGCATCCCACAGTTTGCTTCTTTCTTGTTTGCCTATGGACTTGCTTTGGGAGCCAAATATCAGCTCCCATTTAGCAAGTGTAAGGCGCACAAGATGATTATTCTCAGCCAAATTAAATTCAGGCTCCCTCTTGGCACCTGGGCGCTTAGCCTGGGGTGCTGCCCCACCTTCAGGCTGTGCCTTTTTCCGTAAGGGAGGTCTGCGCACAGCACCCACCAAACTCCTACTTGGGCCTGCTGTGGCCGGCAGATGTCCTGAATTTGGCTCCATCCTGTAGCTGCACACACACACAAATACACACCCAACAAGCACGCATGCAGACTACAGAATGGCATCGCAATCTCTTAGGCTTGGCCAGGTTTTATGTGCTCTAACAGCCAATCAAAAAGCAGGCCACTTAATTGATTCACACATACAGCCCAGTTCCTTCTAGGCACACCTCCACTGCACTGACTGAAGCATGTGTGTTAGCCAATTAACTCATTACAGACCTCATTAACCAAACAACACACACCCAAATCCAACAATGGACTGATGTATCTCAAACCCTTGGGACATGTGGTTAGGCTAACGGCTATTTAAAAAAACAGCAGCTTACCTTTCATTGGGCCACCACTGATTTTTGGGCCATGTCCGTTAATGCACGCAAGTTTCGGCTCAAGTACGCTAGTAGCGCTACTAGCGTGCGCGTGCGCACTCTGTTTTACGCACACCTGGGTCGGCTAATTGGCGCCCGGAAATAGCAGAGCGACGCAAAAGGCGGCAAAGCGGACCTGTCCCTTTTGAAAGAGAAGTATAAATTTAAGGAATTTTCAAGCTTCTGCTATTCTTACACTGTGGCAAAGGCTGTGGTGTGGTGCTGTGCTCGCTTCCCTTAGCTCATTTGAGCCTCTGTCTGGTTTCTGTCCTCACTCTCTGTGGCTTGTTGGGTGATTTCTGACATCAGTGCTGTTTCTTTAGGAGCTTGGTTTTGGTGGCATCTGCAAATATTGTGTAGCATACAGCAAGTGAGGCTTGCTTTTGGGGCCTTTTGTGGGCTGTGCAGCAACTCCCCTCTTGGTTGTGCCTAACTTAGAAAGCTGGTTTTCAGCAGGCTGGTGGTTTGGACCACTATAGTTCTGGTTTTGTGGTGAGCTGCATTGTAGCGGGTGTGTGTGGAGTGTGATTGTTTGTGTGTGTGTTGTGTGTTAGTGGTTTTTTTTTTTTTTTTTTGGTTTTGTATATATCTTTAGTGTGTGTGATGGATAAGAGGGTGATGTATGGTGTCTGGGTGGATGGATGTATGTGTATGCTGAAAGAGCAGGAGGAAAGGGAGCGGGGTGTTGTGAGGCTTAGGGCACCCCGCTCCTTTGCAATCCGCCTTTCAGTATGGGACTTAAGTGACGAGCAGATCAGGAGCCGCTTCCGTCTGAATCGTGCTGCACTACAGTCCCTATATGATCAGATTAAGCACAAAATCGAGCCATCCACCAAACGCACTCATTCCATTCCAGGCATAGTACGCCTGTGTGCCACTCTCAATATTTTGGCACGAGGGACCTTCCAGGCAACCTCCGCCCTCCTCAGCGGGATAAGCCAGGCTACTATGAGCCGCATACTAATCCAGGTAGTTCTGGCAATTTGTGATTTAATCCCAATTTACATCAAGTTTCCTGAGGATGAGGAAGAGGTTGCCAAAATAAAACATACTTTCTATCTGATGGGAGGGATCCCGAATGTGCTAGGGTGCGTTGATGGTACACATATCCCTTTCCGCCCTCCCCGTGCACAGGAGCTGTCCTACAGAAACCGGAAGCAGTTCCATTCTATTAATGTTATGGTTGTCTGTGACCCAGACATGAGGCTGCGGGCGGTGAGATCGGGGTTCCCCGGCTCATGCCACGATTCTTACGTCTTGCAGCGGACAGTCCTGTGCCGGAAGTTTGATAACAACGAAATGCCAGCTGGCTGGCTACTGGGTAATAAATTAACCATGTCAATGTATTTTGCAAATCTGTGGGCTAGTAAGCCAAATTTAACCAAACTACCACAAAAAAACATGTACTAGTACTAATTGCTGTCTCTCTCCTTGTGTTTTTTCTACAGCGGATAAGGGATATGGGCAGAGAACGTGGGTCATGACTCCGGTCAGGAACCCACCTCTGCCCATGAACGCTACAATGCAGCGCATCGCAAGACCAGAAGCATTGTGGAAAGAACCATCGGCCTGCTGAAAGCACGCTTTCTCTGTTTGGCACGGCCAGGAGGAGAGATGCTCTACAGCCCACAGAAGGTCTCCAAAATCATCCTTGCCTGCTGTGTGCTACACAATATATGTATTTCCCACCGAATCCAAGCCCCCGAGGAGACAGCACTGGTGCCAGAAATCCCCAACATGCCCGCAGCAAGAAGTGAGGACACCCAGACTGGCGATGAGCTAAGGGAAAGGATGATCACTTCTTTTTTTGCGGTAAACTAACTAACCTTCACTCTAATGCAAGTACTGCACTACTGGCTAAATGTATTAGAACTACCATCCAAAAGAGGCCAAAAAAACACTAAGGGGGGTGTAAGATGACCCAAACCACTCTAAGGGGGGTGTAAGATGACCCAAACCACTCTAAGGGGGGTGTAAGATGACCCAAACCACTCTAAGGGGGGGTGTAAGATGATCCCAACCACTCTAAGGGGGGTGTAAGATGATCCCAACCACTCTAAGGGGGGTGTAAGATGATCCCAAACCACTCTAAGGGGGGGTGTAAGATGATCCCAACCACTCTAAGGGGGGTGTAAGATGACCCAAACCACTCTAAGGGGGGTGTAAGATGATCCCAACCACTCTAAGGGGGGGTGTAAGATGACCCAAACCACGCTAAGGGGGGTGTAAGATGACCCAAACCACTCTAAGGGGGGGTGTAAGATGACCCAAACCACTCTAAGGGGGGGTGTAAGATGACCCAAACCACTCTAAGGGGGGTGTAAGATGATCCCAACCACTCTAAGGGGGGGTGTAAGATGACCCAAACCACTCTAAGGGGGGTGTAAGATGATCCCAACCACTCTAAGGGGGGGTGTAAGATGACCAAAACCACTCTAAGGGGGGGTGTAAGACGCCAATGTTGGTTATCAAGTAATGCATTTTTGTATTTGCAACAACAATACTACTTTAAAGATCGATACTAACTGCACTTTTCTTATTTTTTCAGGCACAAAGACATGCACCGTGATCCGTATTTGGCACTTTACAAACTTTATTTCCCTTTACTTTGCTTTTTCCTTTCTGTTTGAATTTTGAATTTCCTTTTCTCTTCGGTTCCTTTTTACATTTTTGTAGATTTTAAAAATAAAATCTACTATATATAGATACATGTGGCTATGTGTTTAATTCTGTGGAAAGTTTCCTTTGCATTCTACTTCCTATTGTAATTTTCTTTTTCTTTCTGAGTTCTGTTTTTATTTCCCTTTTCCATTTTCCTTTTATTTCTCTGTTCTGTTTTTATTTTCCTTTTCTATTTTGCTTTTCTTTGTCATTTCTGTTTTTATTTTCCTTTTCTATTTTGCTTTTCTTTGTCATTTCTGTTTTTATTTTCTTTTTCTATTTTCCTTTTCTTTCTCATTTCTGTTTTTATTTTCCTTTTCTATTTTGCTTTTCTTTCTCATTTCTGTTTTTATTTTCTTTTTCTATTTTGCTTTTCTTTCTCATTTCTGTTTTTATTTTCTTTTTCTATTTTCCTTTTCTTTCTCATTTCTGTTTTTATTTTCTTTTTCTATTTTCCTTTTCTTTCTCATTTCTGTTTTTATTTTCCTTTTCTATTTTCCTTTTCTTTCTCATTTCTGTTTTTATTTTCCTTTTCTATTTTGCTTTTCTTTCTCATTTCTGTTTTTATTTTCTTTTTCTATTTTGCTTTTCTTTCTCATTTCTGTTTTTATTTTCTTTTTCTATTTTCCTTTTCTTTCTCATTTCTGTTTTTGATTTTCTTTTTCTATTTTGCTTTTCTTTCTCATTTCTGTTTTTATTTTCTTTTTCTATTTTGCTTTTCTTTCTCATTTCTGTTTTTATTTTCTTTTTCTATTTTCCTTTTCTTTCTCATTTCTGTTTTTATTTTCTTTTTCTATTTTCCTTTTCTTTCTCATTTCTGTTTTTATTTTCCTTTTCTATTTTGCTTTTCTTTCTCATTTCTGTTTTTATTTTCTTTTTCTATTTTGCTTTTCTTTCTCATTTCTGTTTTTATTTTCTTTTTCTATTTTCCTTTTCTTTCTCATTTCTGTTTTTATTTTCTTTTTCTATTTTCCTTTTCTTTCTCATTTCTGTTTTTATTTTCCTTTTCTATTTTGCTTTTCTTTCTCATTTCTGTTTTTATTTTCTTTTTCTATTTTGCTTTTCTTTCTCATTTCTGTTTTTATTTTCTTTTTCTATTTTCCTTTTCTTTCTCATTTCTGTTTTTATTTTCTTTTTCTATTTTCCTTTTCTTTCTCATTTCTGTTTTTATTTTCTTTTTCTATTTTCCTTTTCTTTCTCATTTCTGTTTTTATTTTCATTTTCTTTCTCATTGGTGGTTTAATTGTATTTCCTTTTTCTTTAAAAAATAAATAAAATAATTTAAAATGTGGCTATGTGTTTAATTATGTTTTATTTTGCATTTATATTCTAATATCTGGTTTTATTTAATTTCCTTTTCAACACAAAATAAAAACTCTAAAAATTAAAAAAACAGGTTGCAATGTGTTTTATTCAGAAGGTACTGGATGGCCAGGCCACAGCAAAGCTAAGCGCAGGCGCTGTGTAGAATAGCGTGGTCACACTGACTGACAGCGCCTACAAAGCTGAGGGCCAACATCATATTCAGCAATGTAGGCGTTGTTCCCAACAACGCCAGGTAGCGACTGAGGAGGCCTGCTATAGCGAATCGCTACCGCCCGCGGCTGACGCTAGCGGCGCTCATAGCGCCATACTTCAGTCGCTCATCTGTCGCTACCTGGCGCTATTGATGAATCGGCCTCTTAGTTGTTTCTCAATAGAAAAAGCTCCAGTGATCTATGCATTGTGTGAACCAAGATGCCCATGGCAAGGGCCCCTTTATGGATGGGTTCGCTAATGAGTTTGGGGGGTTGGCAACCTGTTCTCTCTTAAGCCCATGTCGGGCTCTCTCTTAAGGAGTTGTCTAATAATTTAAAGTGGACCTCCAGTCAAAAAAGACTTTTGGCCTGATGCAGAGCCTCCCCGTTCAGCTATCCCATACGTTTTCCCGTTGGTTTTGGCCTGTGATCGGGTCCTGAAAGGGTGCTACGTTGGTTTTTGTGTGCGTTTATGCGCTCAGGTGTGTCGGCATGCGCCTCTCCGATTGACGGCTCGCAAGAGGCTGAACTCCGTGAAAACGACGGCCCATTGATTGGTCCGTTTTTTTTATTGATTCAGAGCCTTGATTTCCGATTGAAACCAGCCCCATTTAACGAGGGCCTCGACGCTTCACTTACGGCTACTATTAGCACCCGTATTTGAGCTCCGTATCATGGTTTTCTCTGTGCGCGAGCATCAAAGGCGTCAGCTACGCGGTCTTGTACTTTTGAGCATGGCAGAAACCAGGCTGCACCGTACCCGTTTGGACATCGATGGCATGCATGACGTTGAGCTATTCGAGCTCACCCGCCTTAACCGTGTTTCTCTGCAGGACTTGTATAGCCAGCTGCGTCCATGGTTAGCCCCCACCACAAGAAAGGGGCATGCAATTGCAGGTATGACCAAATTGGTTGGCTGCCTGCAGTTTTTGGCAAACGGCTCGTTCCAGAGACTGGGTGCCTTCTCCGTGGGGATGTCCCAGTCTACGCTGAGCCGCAGCCTAACCAAGTTTTTGGATGGCATGGCTACCCTGGCCCCAAAATTTATGTTTTTCCCAGACACAGGGGAAGCCTGGAATGCAGTTAAGCTGGCCTTTTATAACCTAGCCGACATGCCCAACGTCATGGGTGCCATTGACTGTACCCACGTATCGATCATTCTGCCTGCTGACCAGGAATATCTGTTCAGGTACGTGGTTTAGGTCTGCTTTTTTTTTTTTGTTTTTTTTTGTTTTTTAGGTTTTCAAGCAGACCTACACCCTGTGTATCACTAGCATCCATTGTTTAGTAATGTTGTTGATGTTTAAGAATATTGGTGTGCATCTTGACACTTATGGTCACACTAATTACAGTTATGTTTGGTTTGTGCAGGAACAGGAAGATGGGCCATTCCATTAATGTCCAGGCAGTGTCCGGCCCTGATCTGCAATTTTTTAGTCAATTTGCAGCCTTCCCTGGTTCCACGCATGATGCCCACATTTTGAGGAACTCCTGCCTCTTTGAACGTTTTCAATCTGGAGATCTGTCTGGCGGATGGCTACTGGGTATGTGTCTCAAACGTGTTGTTGCTGTGCAAAATTAATTTTATTGTTTGGGGCCTGTCCCCCACTAATCTGTGAGAGATAGCAATGAAACAGTACAAGTGGGCAATCACTTACTTACCACTATTTGATCATCTTAATTCTTGTATTTATTCTCCACTATTGCGTCTTGTCCTGGCCCTCTTAGCTAGGTAGTATACCACAGTGATTGTATCGGAGCGTACTGCTTGGATGTGCATGTTGGCTCATCAGAACTGTGCTTTGCTCTGACACTGCACAGCTCACATATTTGTCCCTGTTCAATCATGCTTTAATGCACACCTAAACATTATTGATGTTATTCCCCTTAGGGCTCTGTCTGTTGTTCCATGTTGTTAGGCTTTTCAAGTTACCTAACATGCCATTTTTGTTTAATGCATGTAAGGTACTTGTGGATATTGTTTAGTTATTAGAATTAGAGTTATTTGTTCTTTTTCGATGGCCTTATAGTTATGCGTTGACTAGTTAGGGTGCCAGACACTACATATGTTTCCAATAGGCACATTTGTCATGTGTGTTGGTGTTATTGTTAGTGCTTATTTTTGGTTTGTTTTTTTGCAGGTGATTCTGGCTATCCTGGCTTGCTCAAGATGCGATCAGACTGGGGGTGCACTACAGTATCAGCCTGCCAAGGTCATCAAAATCACTATGGCTTGTGGTGTCCTGCACAACCTTGCCATTCGAGCCCGGATATCCAGATACACTGACCTGCCTGAGGACACTTTAGAGATTGCAGAAGATCACACCCCTCCATACTCCGGATCACCAAAATGGCACAGCACAGGCAATACGTGCTCAACTAGTGGACAATGTTTTTGCATAAAACACACTCCTTTGAAATGTTTTCGGTGTAATTTATTTGTGAATTAACAAAAATTTATTTTCCAACTTTTTTTTTTTTTAAATTTTAAACTGAACCGTGGGGTCATAAACATTAACACAACCCTTTAGTGGTAGGTAGAGTATGATGTTGCAGCTGATGGTTGGGGTGGGTGAATGTGTGCAGCAATATGTGCCAGGCTTTGGTTAATGTGCTGCCATTTTTGGACCATTTCACCCATATGCCTGTTTAGGCTTCTTGTTTCTGCCAGTAGGCCAGACACATTGGAGTTTAAAACCTCTAATTGGTTAGTCATCGATGTTAATTGGGTGCGCACCGTGTCATTAAATTGTTGGGTGGTTTGTGAGAAAGCTATATTCTCCTGGTGCCACGCTTCCTCCATAATCTGAAGCTGTCTCCTCTGGCTTATATGTCGCCTTGGCTGTGTTCTTGCACTGGCACGGGTGGGTGGTTCGGCACCAGATTGAGTTGGTGCTGGTGGTTGGGTTGCCACCGAGTGTGTGGTGCGGACGGCAGAAGAGGTTGTTGGCACAGAGGTTGTGGTAGTGGACACCAGGTGATGAAGTTGCTGTGCCTGTTGGTTCTGATGTTCACACACTGGTTGTGTAGGCAATTGCGGCATCTGATTGGTGTCCTCCTCCAAATCTCGAATGTCTTCAAGAATTGGGGGACTTTGTATGTTCTGTAAAGAAATGTAGAATTTATTGAGTTCACGATTTTCCCAATAATGGATGCAAGTGCAATTTCCAAAGTCTACACAGTGGACCATTGACTTACCTCATCCAAACACTCAATTTGGTTGGTGTTGGAAGAAACCTGGTGTTGCATGGGCCTCTGGGACAAGCCAGGGGTTGCTTGGCCTTGTGACGTGTTTTGAGTTTGTTCTTGGAAGAGAGAATGAAATGTCATTTTTAACAACAAACACAGTGTGTATTAACGGTTACCCAAGTTTTTGGGTGCACATTGAAAAGTCTCTCTGTAAAAACAAACTCACCTTTTGACCTGACATTCCTGTCTGTGTCTAGTCCCTCTGGCAGGCCCTGAAGGGTTGCAGGGTGTATATATGTGTAGACACGTTCTTCTGCTGGGGTTAGTGTGATTTTAGTCGGGAGACCACCCCCTGTCTGCTGGCTGGGGTAGATTAAATCACACCTATTAAGTGTTACATCCTGTTACAAAGCAGGCTAGACATGCATTTACACTCTAAATGGACTTTACCTCTGCTGGCGGCGCATGTCCATATTTTTTTTCCCATAATATTTGAGATCACCAAATTTGCCCTTAATTTGCTGCAGATCTCTCCTGACAGAGCCAACACTATTAACTTGGCTGCAAATATTAGCCCAGATCTCCTGCTTTGCCTGCTTTGTGGTGCTTTTTGAATAATGGCCAAATAGGGCATCATAGTGCTCACAGACACCAGTGGCTACAGCCATGCTTTAGGCATCACAAAAATGGGCTGTAAGTGAGCCACGGCGTAGCTGACGGCCACATGGGTGTGTGGTGTCCCCTGCATCAGTGAAATAGTTGGCTGGCTGTCTGGGGAGTCGTGTGGGGTTCTTGGGCTTATGGGTGAGTGTGATGGAGTGTGGGTGCTGCTCTGTGTTAATGGCTGGGTGCCTGTGGAGCTTTCACCTGTTGAGCTCTCTAGTGAATCTGTGGTAGTGGTACTTTGTGACACAGAGTGTTGTGGAGGAGGGGTGGGTGGTCTGGGTGGGGTGGAGGTTTTGGACCTACGCTTCCCCTTTGTGGTGTGTCTTGTTTTTTGGGCATGCTTTGTGTGTGGAGGAGGGGCAGGCTTCAGGCTTTTAACAGATTTGGGTCCCTTGTGAGGCCTGGCCGATTTTGCAGGTGCTGGCGAATGTGGCAAGGGCTCCTTGCTCCTGCGTTTTGGGTGAGCTTCCTGTGTGTGTGGCTTATCCACCCTTTTAGTAGGTGCATGTCCCTCCTGGCTCTTGTGGCTGCTCTTGTGATGTTTTTTGTGTGCTGGATCTGAGCGGCTAGTATGTGCCTCTGGGCTTTTGTGGGTCTTACGGCTCCCTTTTGGTCTGGCCATAGTGATATGGTATCCAACACAGAGCTGAGTGCATTGACTTTTAAATATTTTTGCTGTGTGGGCGTGTTCAGCAGCGTGTGTGCCTGCGTGCGCGCACGCACGCACGTCACCGCGGGGGAACGTCATAGCCATACCAGGAACGCCTAAAAAAATGTCACCAGCTATATACACAGCGGAGCAGGACGACCTAATCATGGATGTGAGTAGGCGAGCGTGCATTTATGTGCGCGCACAAGGCACTTTAAAAAAATAGCTATGGCAGGGCAAGATTAATGAGGATCAACTGACTTGTTAAAGTAAACTACTAGACCACCTTACTTTTAAACATGTGCGCAACATCAAACTAGCCTACATGCAGATTGTAGAACTAGGCCCATGTAGGAATGAGGGGCAGAAAGTGACTTTAGGTAGGGCATGAGACTTGGACATGTATTTGTGTGACTAATGGGATACCATTGTGTTTTTTCCAAACAGATGATGCTGAGAAATCGCTACGATTTCCTGTCGTGCGAAGAGAAGAGAAGAGTACGTTGGCGCTGGCAGTGCTAGACGCGATTGCCCGCATTTCGAGGACCACCTATACCTTCACCCAGATTGGCCAACACTGGTCTGACTTAAAGAGGAGGCATATGCCCCGGGTGAGGCGGTACTTTGTCAAACATTTTCCATGTGTGGCAACTTGACATGCAAGAATCACACTGGCCTTGGCTGGGCCTGTTTTTATGATTGTGTTTATATTTCAGCTAATGAATGGAATATGCGTTGCCGCCCCACCCGGAAAAGAGCCCGCAGCCCAGTGTTGGACGAAGCTGGGGAAGGTATAGGTGGCCCACCGCCAGTGCCAATGCCCACCCCCTCCTCTGCCAGTGAGTATGAGGGCCCCTTAGACCTCAGTATGCGGGGGGGGGGGGGGGGATCGCACGACAGGGAGTCTAGCCTCACTGAGCAGCAACCTGACTCCGGTAAGACTATTCAAATAACATATGTCCTGATACATGCAAGAAAGACATAGACTAATGTGCACTATTGTTCTATGTAGATTCTGACGTCGCAGGCCCATCCCAAGGGATAGTGGAGGGAGGTGCAGAACCTGAAGAGGTGGCTGGGGAAGGTGAGTGATTTGATGCCTCGAAGCATAACCTAATATGACATTCAGGAGGCACAAAGAGTAACTAATATACTTGTGTTTTGGATCCAAACAGATTCAGAGCCGGACGTACTGCTGGACCCAGGGAGGAGGCTGCGCCCCAGACGCCCTGTTGCCCAAAAGCAATGTAAGTTTTAGTTATTTTTTGGAAAACTAGTTTAAACTCATGTCCCCCCAAGTAACAAAAATCAAATAAAAAAAAACACTAAAAATGATTATGTTTTTCTTTCACAGATCAAAGAAAACGGCAACTCTTTTAAAGGAGCCACCCATTTCAATAAAAATTTAAATTTTGTTATTGGACACATTTTGCCCAAAATTTTAACAGTTAAAAAAAAAAAATTACAGTAAAAAAACAAAACACTAAAACAAAGTGTGGTGTGTTTTATTTCCTGCCAATGTACGTTATCACAACATCATCATACTGTTACATGTCCCAAAAGGTAAGTATATGGGACAAGGAATAGAAAGAAGAAGGAGAAGAAAACACAGAAGAAGAAACAGAGATTAAGGTAAGCATTATAGACAAGCCAGAAGAAGAAACAGAGATTAAGGTAAGCATTATAGACAAGCCAGAAGAAGAAACAGAGATTAAGGTAAGCATTATAGACAAGCCAGAAGAAGAAACAGAGATTAAGGTAAGCATTATAGACAATCCAGAAGAAGAAACAGAGATTAAGGTAAACATTATAGACAAGCCAGAAGAAGAAACAGAGATTAAGGTAAACATTATAGACAAGCCAGAAGAAGAAATATGTAAGTATACTTGTCCTAAACATCAAAATAGGGGTGAAAACGGAAACGGATGGCAAGAAGGTACGTTTGGAAACCCATTAAAAAGGAGGGAAAAACGGATCATCCGTGTGAACGGGAACGGAAGCCACAACGAAATAGCATGCCCCCGAGAGGGGGAAAAAACCCTTCCCGATTGAAGACACAGAAACGGAGCATTAACGGAGTTCTCCCGACGGCGGCTCTGCATCACATTTTAACCCCGGGACAAATGTTAGCAAAACGGGCCAAAGGGAAAACGGAACAAAATAATCTCAGATTGGGGGAGGCTCTGCATCAGGCCACTTAGGTCCACTAGCACCTCCTCCCCACGCCCTCCTGTTAAAACAGTCAAACAAACCTGAAATAGGGCATAACTACTTTACAGACCCATGCTTCTGTGCTATTCTTGTATCCTACAAGACCGTTAGTGGTCAACAAGGATTTTCGGGAGTACGTGGCTTCTATAGGGCATGTTGTTACTGCTTTGTGTGAGGGTATAAATGAGCCTAAAGTATTTTCTGAATTTTAGCCCACCTTAAGATCAGACCAAAACCTAAGATTTTCACTCTCCTTTTCACGCTCCTGGGTTTCAACCTGCTTTATACCCGGCATCCCAAACTGTGAGTGAAACCCCTTGTTCCTCCAGTAACTTACCTCGATCTCTGCCCACACGCTCATGTGTAGGCTCTCTTCTTTATGTGTATAATAATGGCTGCCAATGTATTTTGAATGAATGGGTTGCCGAGTGGCTCCTTCCGGCTGCTTGCCCCTGCCATCAGCTCTTCCAATATGCTTGGTGGGAGTGCGCACACCAGATGGAGGGGTTCAGAGGGTGGTGGCTGAGGCCTGCACATGTTCCATGGGGTCACTGCATTGAGGCAGGCAATGGGCAAACCAGAGAGTTTCACACAGCTTGGGATGCCCCAGTGGGCAAGCTGTAACTGGGTCCTGGAATCCTTCAGATTCCAGATCCAGGTTACATAGGTTTTGGTACTTTAAGAGGTAAGCACTGTATTAAGTATGCGTGTTATGGACTGAGGGGGTAATTAGGGCAACAGGGCCTGGTAAGCAGGAAGTATAAATGTGTCCCGACATGTACACCTAATCCCCTGTGTCAGAACAACAAATGTCCTCTAAATCTCAGAGTTTCTTGTCCCCCAGTGACCTGTTCTTGGTCCCAATTAGCGACTCGCCAACAAAATGGTGTCTGCGCAAACTCTGCCTTGTCTTTTTTATTTACGTTTGTCCAGAGGCAGAGAAATATTTAAACAGGCCTTAAGGGTAGTACAGCGCAGGCACTTGTAGGTTACGCACAATAAGGCCGGTGGTGGCAGGGCGCCGGCAGCATGTGGAACGCAGAGGACAATTATCTCCGGTGCCGGATTTGTGTTAATTACCGGCTTGTGAAAAGCACAGGAGGGTGAGTTTTTCTTTTCGTTAGCGGAAACCTCCTCATCGCAGATGTCACAATCAATGAGCAGAGGTTAGAAAAGAATGGAGTTGAGACGCAGAGTCTGTGGCAATCGTCTGCTTATCGGTGTTCATTTTATAAACCCCTCTGGGAGGCCTTATAGGCGCTCCCCGGGCCTTGTGTGTTATTTTCTGCTAAATGATAGCGGATGACAGCTGTAAATACCTCTATCCATCACACCGACTATCAATGCTTCCTCGCTGCTCGCCCGCCATAGCCAATCAGCTCTCCTAGCTAGCTGGCCTAGGAAAACTTTAATTTGCTATTTTAAATGCTTAAAGGGCACCTAGAATCTTTGGTATTACCTTTAAAAATTGTTAGAAAAGCACTCCGGACATCTCGTACAAGTAGGAAAATCTTAAAGCGGACCAACCCTCCCAGTGTGCCAACTCTACAGGGGATTCTGGTCCACAGGGACAATAAACTACCCTTTTAACAGCAGTGCTTCATCCAAGAGGCAAAAGGAAACCGCATGCAGAGCCCCTGCAATGCCTCGCATGCGTCACTGCAGTGTGCAGCTATTTTCTGGGTCCCTGTTATTCAGCTCTATTTAAGGAAACAGTGAGAAATGGCTAAAATAAGCGTTCACATACAGAGGTTTAAGGTCTTTTCAGATCTAGACCTTACCCCAACAGAGACTTGCAAGGGCTCTAGAGTCTAAAATACTACAGAGTTGGGTTACAGCTTGTCCCCTAGGTGTAACCCCCCTGGGATCATCCCATATATTCACTGGAGGACAAAATTCAATGGCACATTCATAGGCCTCTAGAAGCATCCCCAGCAGTCCCCCCTGATTGGCTAGTGGTGGCTGCATGCAGCAGAGGGGTGCGACCAGCAGGAGGATCCAGGCAATAATTCTTTCCAGTTTTGGTCCACTTTAAACAGTCATATGAAACCCAAAAATGCTGGTCAACAACTATTCAGAGCCCTGAGCACAGAAAGTGGCAGTTACATTGCTAGGGACACTTGGATAGCTCTGCTTAATGCACCAATCCCCCGAAGTACTAAAAGGCAGAAGCAGTTGGCATACCACATCCTGACGGGGGCGAAAAAGGTGATAGCTAGAGCATGGAAGGAGCCCACTTTAAGTTTTAGAGTGTTATAAAGCGAGTTAATAACATCATGGCCATGAAAAAAGCAATTCTGTGAGTACTCACCTGTAGAATTGTTTTTGTTCTTGCATGGCACGGCCCACTTCGGTATTCATAACTGATGGGTATTCCGCCAAAAGGTGGCGCAGCAGCACTGCAGAAAGCTGTTGCAGCTCCCGGCTCCCTATAAAAACAGGATTAACCAACAAGTTCCCAGCGTAGACGAGCAGTGAGACAAGAAGCCGGGAGCGAATAAATGTAAGAATGTAAAAAAGGTAAAAAACCCAACTTAATTTGGAACAATCACCATAAAGAGGCAACCAAGAACAACTATAACAAGGGTGGGGCGAAGCGGGCCGTGCCATGCAAAAACAAAAACAATTCTACAGGTGAGTACTCACAGAATTGCTTTTTTTTTAATGCATGGCACGGCCCGCTTCGGTATTCATAACTGATGGGACATCCAAAAGCAGTGTCCAAAGTAGGGCGGGATCCCCAATGAGTAACAGCCAGTAGTTCAAGTCACTACCGCTTGAAAACCTTGCGGCCCAAAGCAGCATCAGCTGAGGCCTAAATATCAACCATGTAAAAAAAGTATGAACAGAAGACCCAAAAAATGGCCTTACAAACTTGTTCCACAGAAGCTTGGTGCTGACAAAGCTCCAAGAGAGTCCAATAGCACGCATGGAAAGAGCAGTCACCCAAAAGGGAGGAGTCTACCCCTTAGCAGAATAGGTTTGAACCATCACCTGACGTATCCACTTACCGACAGTGGATCCAGCATGAGGCAAACCATTCCCAGTCTCAAAGTGAAACAAACAGAAAATTAGACTTCCCAAAAGTCTCCATAGCACCAAAGAGAACATCAGAGCCCAGACCACATCCATAGAATGCAGAGTCCGCTCCATGAAAGTAGCTAGATTGGAAAGCAATGAAGGCACAACAATGCCCTGAATAAGATGAAAGGCATACCCAACCATAGGCCGAAATCTGGCCTAAGTCTAACAGCGCCTAACTCTAAAGACACTCAAAATAAGTATTTTTGATGAAAAAAACACCGCAAATTTAGAACTCGCCTTACAGAGGCGAAAGTCATACAAAAAGGGGAGCTACTCTAGGAGTCAACAAAGGGGCAAGGCGGCCTCACGGATAGACTCAAAAGGAGGCCCCTGCATAACCAGTAGCCCCAGATTCAGATCCTAGACAGATAGCAAGGCTACCTGGGGGGACGTATGTGAAAAAACACCCTGGAAAAATAACATGCACCAGCAGATAATGGCAAGGGCCTGTTGGAAAAACTTTTCCAGAGCTACAAACATGGCCCTAGAGTGTACTTAAAACAAAGGTCCAAATTCAACAGAGTTGCAAGAATTCCAGAATCATGGGAATAGAAAAAACAGCCCACAGGAAAGAGTTCTACCAGTCAATGAAAGCATGCCAGACCCTGTAATAGGCGAGGCACGAGGACTTCCTCCTGGCCCCAATCCTGGTATCAACAACAGAATCAAGCAACTGCTAGACCATAAGATGGAAGCTCAACAGCCAAAAAGGCCTCCAGTGTGGCAGGTACCCGCTCTTGGGTTATGGAGCCCATAACCGTGCTCAGGAGAGGAACAGAGGGAACTCATAGAGAACCCGAACTCCATCCAAGGGAATGCCAAGGTATCCAAAGTGAAGACCATAGGATCCTGAACCAGAGACAAATTCTGAAGATATGTGATTATGGCGGGACCCCACCGTTCCATGACCGGATGATCCCAGTGGTGAAACAGGAATAGAAGCTCCCATTAGTTGCGGGACCATATCCCCAGCTGAGGCAGCCCCCTATCTCAGGAAGACCACCTCCCAGTTGTCCGCCCCTGTAATGTAGACCGCTGAGATGCAGGGAACATTCTGTTCCGCCCAAGAGAGAATCAGGGAGAATGAAATAGGCAACAGCCTACTGGACATCTGAGTGGACAGAACAGTCTAACCCTGAAGGTGAGTGGACAGGAAGAAGAAGCAACCTAATCGTCCTCAGTTTCAGGAAGTTGATGGGAACCTGGTGAGCCCCACGGTCCCTGGAACCTCAGGGATTTTTCAGAAGTCTCCCCCAAGCGGCAGACTGGCATCCGCGGAGACCATCCCCCAACATGGGGGCAGAGAGGATCTAACCCCCAGAGGTACCAGGAGTTCAGTCTCCACCAGAAGGACCATCTGGCCAGAGAAGAGAGATCAAAACCCTGCTCCAAGGACGCAGGGTCCCGATTCCAAACTGACAAGAGGTCTCATGTGAAAAGAGCAAAGAGGATTACCTGAAGCAGGACACCAACAGACCCACTAACTGCATCCCTTGACAATGTAGGGGTTAGGACACTATAGCAGAGCCTAAGCCTGCAACTGAAAAACCATTCCCCTATTACTGAGGAAGGAACACCCTGACCTGGGAGATAGTCAGAAAAGACAGCATCCAGGGCGGGAACAGATGAAACTAAGAAAGGCAGATTATCCAGCCGATGGATTCTAAAAAGAAGATAACCAGCTGAGTGACTTGCGCGACCCGAGAATAGGACTTGGCCACAATCAGACTGACGTGCAGGTCAGGAATGGTGAGGACAGAGCCATCACCCTTGCCATTGTCATGGTGAACCATCTGGTAACCCTAAAGGTCCATAAATTGGAATGCTAAGTTTCAAGCGCTAACCACAGAATTTCTGACAACCCCAAAAATATGCACCAGAAAATAAGCCGCCATGATGTCCACAGAGGACCTGAAACTGTCCAGATGAAGGGTACTGACAGCAGACTAGTGGCTTAAAGCAGAAAAACTTTATGAATCAAACAACTTTGTTGAGGCCCTTCATGGCCAGAATATGCCTGAAAAAGCCTTCCTGTTGGGGGACCATGAAAAGACTCCTGACTCTAATAGTCAAGGAGCCGGAAGAAACATCCCTTAATAAGACATGGGATTTAAATGACATCCAGGATCAATTAATTCTGGGGGCGACCAGGCAACAAACTCTATCTTGGAACCAGAGGATACAAGCTCCTGAATTCACCGGATTGAGACGTGAAGTCATGAGTAAAAAGCCCAGGCCATCCTCCCACCCAGATATGTGAGGGCGCCCCTTTATGCCTGAGGGGGCTTGGGAGAGGGTTTGGTCTTGGTATTCCAGGAAAAACCGGGACGACCACGGGATCTGCCACAGCCCCAAGAATCTCTGCGGCCACTAGATAAGAGGGAGCCACGAGCTCCTCTGGGAGTACGAAAAGAAGAGAGGGGAACGGAAGACCCCCTAAAAGACTGAGACTGCCTCCTACGCTGAGGCAGCCTGCCATCCTTAGCTAAAGCATCAAGATGCTCCCCAAAAAGCCGCAGCCCTGTGAAGGGGAGACCAGTGAGAGCTTTCTTGGCTGCAGCGTCAGCTGCCCATTGGCGCAACCAGACAGAACGGCGCATAGCCACCAAAAGGGCAGACGCCCTCCCGCACAGCCGCACAACATCATCCATAGCAGTAAGGATAAAGACCACAAAATCAGAGCAAAGTAATAGGGTCCTATGTTCCTCCCCCCCACTACCAGCAGTAGCACCATCCTGTAGACGCTTGAGAAGCCTCTTAAGGGCAATAGCAGTGATGGCAGCAGCACAGGCCAGGTGCAAACCAGCCCCCACACAGATAAAGGCATGGCAATCCAGCTGATCCATGCGCCTGTCCTCATTGTCCCTCAGCGTGGTAGTGTCAGGGAAAGGCGCGACCAAAGTATTGGACAAACCTAGCACAGGAGCGTCCACTTCAGGAGGAAAGGACCACCTTTTGACAAGATGGACATTCCCATTCCTTAAGCACAAGGGAGGTGAAGTGTTCCTGCTCAGGGAACTCTAGACGCTGTTTACCAGGGCGAAAAAGCTCCCCTTGCTTTCTCTTAGCAACCTCGGGAGCAGCAATGTGCAAAATTTCTAAAATATGTGACAGCAGATTATCAGTGTCCTCGGGGTACCATGAATCGTCTCCGGACGCAGAACCAGGGTCACTATCTCAACTCTCCTGCTTGCTCCCAGAGGAGTCAGAATCCTGGGAAATTGCTGCCACAGCTTTCTGCAGTGCTGCTGCGCCACCTTGTGGCGGAATACCCATCAGTTATGAATACCAAAGCGGGCCATGCCATGCATTAAAGAAAAAAATGCCTGCCATTCATAATGGTACTTCGGAGCAATTTGAGAAGCGTGGGATCCTTGGGTGCAAAATTATTTGCCAGATTTTGATGCCAAACTTTTTACAGTATAACTTTTACTTGTCCCCATGTGGGGGTTATATTCTGTGTTGCTTTCCTCCTCTATCCCCCCTTTTCCCTCCCCTTTTCTAAATTGTTGGCTTGAGAAATTATGTATCAGGCATCTCAGTTAAGGTGCTGGAAAGTTCTTTGTTTGTGAAAGGCTAGAGCAAAGTAATTGACATTTGCTCATTGAAAATGTATTGAAAAGAACCCCAAAAATGCTAAATACTAATCTTTCATTTTTTCTGAATTCCTGCATTGGCCATCAGTGACACATTCATTCTGCTGTGTGAAACCCCTGGGGTCACCAGTAGATTCACCTTTCCCGGTGTCTCCCACAGAGCTTCTGCTGCCTGTGGCTGCATCTGCGGTAGGCTGGCCATTTCAGCCGGCATTCTTGAGATCAGCCAATTGGAAATCTCAAAAAAGCCTGGTGGACATTACCACAGCGGTGGAAAGTGGCAGGGCCAGGGGTGGGGTTTAGAGTGAGTCTAAAGTCATTTTTGATTGGTGGTCTGCTTGACCAGTCACATCTAGCCTCTAATTTATTGTGTTTATTACATGTACATGGATTGTAGGCAGGGCGTCCTAGCCATAGGGAGACCCAGGTGGGCTGCACTGGTGTGGCCAGTCAGGGCTGCTGCTTCTTGCACCACCATCTTAGTCCCTTCCCTGCAGTACTTGGCTCAACTTAATTCCCGCAGCATATATTCTCCCCCCCCCCCGGGTCATGTTAGTCACAATGTCATTGATTTAGGGGCCATTCCCACTGAGCCGCATTATCTGACCCTAAATCTTCAGTGTCATTGATATGGTCATAGACACAACATTTTGCAATGCTCTAGCCTGGTGCACTCATTGGCTGGCCAGGGAGCACATGATGGACTGGTGATGGCCAAGTTGGGCCTAGCTAGGGGGGAGAAGGGGAAAACTTGCCCCGGGTGCAGTAGTTCAAGGTGGCGCCAAAGGGGGGCCTGAGAACAGGTGGGGGAGCCATTTCGAATCTTTGCCCCGGGGGCTGGAAAGCCTCCTAGTTCACCACTGTTTGTAGGGGATGTCTTTAGGTAAGATTGGGCTTGTTTACTTGCCCTGATTTCCTATGTTGCCTCATAGACCCATAGAGGTAGAGTTATACCTTTGCTGAGCTGTGACATTGTGCAGCGTAACACCTTGAGGAAGTAGTCGGGGTTCGGACTACGAAACACGTGGGGAAATACCTCTTGGCTGAATCTGTATGGGGGACATCCCTGGGACCCGCCACGATTAGGTGATGTGTTTATCAATTCTTATGGATTAATTGTTAGTCCCTTTGCACTTTACTCCACTTGCCATATTTTCAGCGGTTATACTGAATGGAATTTGCACATTATATAGCACGGTTCTATGCACTTTTTGCACTTTATGTATTTATTTAGTTTTATTATTAATGATATTAATATAATATTAATATATAATATAATATTGGATAATATTAGTAGAGGAGATCTTTTGATTATTATTTTTCTCAATTAATTGTTATTACATTCTTGAGGGTGGTAATGGCATTGCGGGTCTGCATGGGATGCCCCATACATTGCTTTTTGGGTATCTTTTAACTGTATGTTATATGTAATTTTTAGTTGAGACTCTAATAAAGATGAATTCATGAGATATAATTGAGCTGATTGATTGCTTGTGTAGAGGGTGCTGCGGTCTGGGTTTAACCCTGTGGTTGCTGGAGCCACAATAGAGGAATATTCTTGTGCAGTGTAACAGCGGGGTGGGCTGGTGTTGATGCAGCCCCTCAGTCACTTTCTAACAAGGAACATTTTCTATAAGATAACCTAGAAAAACAATCAGTTTCACAGTAGAGCGAGGCTATGTTGATGTGGAAAGAAAGCTGACTGCAGTCACACTCAACTAATGTCGAGTGGGGAGAATAACTTGCATCCTTTGCTGGAGATTGAGAATGAAGTGCCTGCCTGGATGTTACACGCTCTGACACACAGAGCCTTCAGATTTGAGGATGGCGCGGCGCTGCGTTATGTAAGGCGACAGCTCCACCTGGAGGGCATCCGAGTGACATGCGTCCTCTTGAATTCTCCAGCACACCATCCTGATAGACAGTGAAGAGATCACATAGGAATGGCTTGCCGTGTAAATGTCTCTTACACGGGAAGCTTGTGCTCTCTCATTCCTGATGTCTCATTATCAGGGTGGAATCGCTCTGCCTTTCTGCTGCATGCTGCTTATTGTATAATGTGTCATTTGTTCTAGCCTTGTTGATTATTATTTTTAATAAATAAAACATACACACGCGTTGCAATAGACAAAAGGAAGTTCACAGTATTCCGAGACATGACAGCCATCAATGGTGTCAGATAATTACAGTTATGCATTTTTCTTCTAGAAATCGAACCTCCATCCACATCAAAAGTAAAATATTAGTATTTGTAAAATAAAAGTATTTTTTACGGGTGTGCGAATGCCAAGTGAATTTATAAAAGCCACATGCACAAAAGCCACATGTCTCATTGTATGCTGGCAATCGCCAATACAAAATGAGTGAAATGCGAATTATGCCGTTACGGTGCTGAGTAGGTGCTGTGGCAGGCTCATCACTGCACCAATGGCAGGACTCAGAGGCTGCCCCCACCCGGCACTGGAGACTTACCATCCTCTATGTCATTGGGTGCATATGAGATGTGTGGGTTCTTACACATCCAAGTGGTAGGGCCCTCAGGTTGACCCAAACAATACCCTCCAACAATATTAATATGCCGCACACACTATAAATGGTCAAAAATATTATATCATGTTTATTGTACAGACTTTAAAAAAACTAACAAAAATAAACTAACACCACATAATTAGATAACACATACACAAGAAAAAGAACAAGCTCTAATCAGATACAAAAATCTTTGTTGATGAATGGGATCCTTAAAGGAGCAATATTGCAAAATTGTGTAAATCCATATAAACACATCGGCTAATGAGAAGAGAGGGCACTTATACCCCACGAACTGAATAAAACTCTCACCAAGCCTGTGTTTTATTCTCACATGGTAGGAACAAAATCCTGGGGTGACAGGTTTAGTCTATGAGGGGTGAGAGAATGTGTCACCCCTGATTTCCTCTTCTATCAATTAAAATAAAAGAAACAAGGCTGGCTGGATATTTCTCAATGCCAGGTGTATAAGTGACCCATCCTCCCACCATTCAACATTTTTTTATGGATTTTTATCATTTGGCCATTTTTTCTTCTTCTGTAAAATATAAAGCCATACAGGCTTCATATTTGTGCCAAGTGTCCAGAGTATAATTCACTTTAATTTATAGTTCTTATGGTAAAAAATGATTGTCGCATCCGGAGACTAAATTTCTTTTTTTTCCAGTCAAAGAGAGTGCCCCCTTGTCTTTAGAGAGGATTTTACCTGAAATAGTGTTCCCCCATATTTTTTGTATGGGCCATTTATATATTTATACAAATTAATCATGTCCAGCCTCAGCCGTCTCCTCTCAAGACTAAACAGATTTAATTCTCGTAATCTTTCCTCATAACTAAGATCCTTCATTCCTCTTATTAGTTTAGTGACTATCCTCTGCACCCTTCCATAGTCAGAGCGTCCTTTCTAAGAATGGGTGCCCAGAAATGGGCGGCATATTCCAGGTGAGGGCACACCAGTGCCTTGTAAAGAGGCAAACTAACATCCCTATCTCATGATTCCAGGCCTCTTTTAATGCATGATAGTATATTGGTGGCCTTGGAAGCAGCTGCTTGGCATTGCATACTGTTATTTAGCCTGTGATCTGCCAATACCCCCAGATCCTTCTCAACAAGTGACTCTCCCAGTTTTACTCCCCCGAGGACATATGTGGCCTTCAAGTTGTTAGACCCCAAGTGCATGACATTTCTCCACATTGAACTTCATTTGCCAAGTGGATGCCCAGACACTCAAACTGTCCAAATCAGCCTGAAGCTTGTGAACATCTTCAATAGACTGCACTGTGCTACATATGTTTGTGTCGTCTGCAAAAATAGATACAGTGCTTTTAATTCCATCTTCTATGTAGTTTAGTAAGTTGAATAATAGTGGACCCAGCACTGAACCCTGGGGAACATCGCTTACAACCGGTAACCAATTTCCCCAATAAGCGGGGGACAGTGTCAAATGCTTTTGCTAAATCCAGAAAAACTATATCCACAGCCACCCCTCTGTCCAGACTTCTACTCACCTCGTCATAGAAGCCAATCAGGTTAGTCTGGCAGCTGGTTGTCACTTATAATATTATGCATAGTTACACATTCGTGTATATAGTCCCTTAATAGCTTAACATTTCCCCACAATGGATGTTAAGCTTACAGGTCTGTAATTGCCCGGAGAAGACCTAGAGCCCTTTTTAAAGGGCTCCAGTCTTCTCCGGCAATTGCAGACCTGTAAGCTTAACCAGCCAGTCGACCAGCTTTTTACATTCAGAAACCACAGCCAGCCATGTCCATGGTAGGCATGGCTGGGATTGGCCAATCGGGACATGTGGCCCACTGTATAAAAGTCACAAGAGGTCACATGTCCAGACATCTTCATTTCAGAGCTGAGTAGTTAGGGAGAAGTTGTTGCTCCTGAGTGAGGGACAGATAGGGCTGCGGAGACACATCAAAGCAATTGTCCTTTTTAGGACACATAGGAGGGGAAAGGAGTCTGTATCTCAAACTAGGGAGAGGAAGGGCAGCTAACTTGTTGGCACCCCTTGCATTCTACTTACTGGGGGGTTAGATAAAAGGACTCACTTGTCGGCACCCCTTGCGTTCTACTTACTGGGGGTTAAAAAATCGACTCACTTATTGGCACCCCTTGCATTCTACTTACTCAGGTCTTGATAAAACTACTCATTTGTTGGCACCCCTTGCATTCTACTTACTCAGATCTTGATAAAACTACTCATTTGTTGGCACCCCTTGCATTCTACTTACTGGGGGTTAGATAAAACTAGTCACTTGTTGACACCCCTTGCATTCTACTTAGTGGAATTAGCTAAATATACTCACTTTTTGTCACCCCTTGTATTCTACTTACTGGGGACTAGATAAAACTTCTTACTTGTTTGCACCACCTGCATGATACTTACTGGAGGTTAGATAAAACTACTCACTTGTTGGCACCCTTTGCATTCTACTTACTGGGTGTTAGATAAAACTACTCACTTGTTGGCATCCCTTGCATTCTACTTACTTAGATAAAACTGCCCACTTGTTTGCACCTCCTGCATAATACTTACTGGAGGTTGTGGTCCAACAATGTAGAAAGCAGGATATAAGGGACCATGGTGCTGCTGGTGATGGAGCTGGCGCTGCAGGGAGAGGACGTGTTTCATCTGTGCTTGCTACACCTTCTTCTGGTGCAAGCAGGCACCAGGGTTTGCAGGCGGCTTTTTGTAGGCTACAGTACCACTGCCAGAGTGGTGAGGCCAGAACAAGTTGAGGCAGTCATATACTATATGGCACACAGTGTTACCAGTTCCATGGGATTGTTTTCCACCCACTTCACTTCTTCCAAAGGTGCAGAACACCCCACCTCACCCCCCTTAAAATCAGCAAGGCCATCCCAGCCACAGGTCATGGAGTCACTCATGCTCTATAATAGGCAATAGTAAAGTTTCAGCTCCAAAATGCTGGGGTGAGTCGATGTGCAGACTAGCAGCACTTCACCACCAATGACTGGGCCTATGTACAGTGCTGCAGTGCTTTCAGTATGCCACCAATATGGCCAGCACTACCATCCCCATCCATTGCCTGCTGGAAAAAGCCCTTCAGGCCATGATGGAGCATGTGATGGTGGCACAGGAGGAAGTAGAGGAGGAGAAAGACCCATTTTCTCAGGAATAGGGGCAGTGCAGGGCTGGTTGCTGGGCTGATAATGGCCAGGTACTCCACTGTCCAGCCAGCAAACAGTTTTGGAGAATTCAGAGAAGGAGTAGGGGGAGGAGGATGTCTTTATCCCACAGCAGGGTGGCACCCAGCACAGATGGGGAGGAGCAAGAGGACAACTTCTCCTTGACTCAGCGTCTGGGGTTAACTGGGAGGGTTAGCTGCCTTGCTTAAGAGCACTTCAGTCATGCCCCAGGACCAGGATTCAAACCTTTCATCCTCTGGTCACAAGGAGAAAGAGGACAGCTTCTCCTTGACTCAGGGCAGCCTGGCACACAGGAGCCACTACATGCTCCAGTGCCAGTGTACACATGCCCGGAGCGGTGGGCTGCCCTAATTACAGTGCCTGGACTTAGCTGCCTTGCTTAAAAGTACTTCAGCCATGCCCCAGGACGGGATTAGAACCTTCGACCCTCCGGTCACAAGTTCGCTCCTCTGACACCTTTTAAACATTTTTTTATTTATTTTTAGTTTATTAAAGTATGTACGGTATGTATTTTATTACATTATGTTGTTTTTTGTATGTCAATATTTTAAGTACTTTCCCTACCCCATTTTGTGCAGGGCAATCCTGGTGTTACGCCCAAATTGGCCTCTGGCCCTGGTGTTCCCTCCGATTTGCAATCCCTCTAGGCCTTACTAGCCCTATTTTACAGCCATGTTTGTGGTCCCCAAATTCAGCCCCCATTGACTGCAATGGGATTCGGGTTCGGGTTCAGGTCAATCCGGAGACCCCAACCGAACTTTTGCGGCAAATTCAGCTGAACTTGTCGGATCCTAAATTCAGTGAGTTCACTCATCACTACCCAAGCAGAAGGGGCCCTGTGCAGGCTGCCCCCCCCCCCCCCCCAATAATCACTGAACCTAATCTTATGATGGGTCACAGACCAGTATTAGTGATGGCAAGGCCGGGTGACTTTCGGTGGGCCCAGGTTGGCCACAATAGGGATTGGTACACTTCATGGCGCCACTTCAAACATCAGCACGGAGCACAAGGGGCAATGAACATTGGTTCCGCAGAGCAGAGAAAATATGCCCGCATCTGGTTTCCCCCGGCACTCTGACTAGAGAGCACTGGGGAAACAAGTTGCTGACATCCCTGTGAAACAGACATACAAGGTGCAATCTTATATTATATTTTAATATTGAACCATTTTATTTAATATCTTATGACAAAGATATCTGCTCATTTTGAGGTGCCCCACTATGTTCTGAAATGCTTCTTCTTGGGCTGTCTTTTTACTGCCATTATATATATATATATATACGTTTTTAAAACAAATTTAAAAATTATATATATATATATATATTATATATATATATATATTATATATAATATATATATATATATATATATATATATATATATATATATATATATTATATTTTTACTTTGATTACTATTTTTTAGTATTTTGACCACAATTTGATGTAAAAACAAAGTTGCATCAGGATCACGCTGGCTCTTCTGCCATATGATGTGTGGTATTCTCCAGGCTCCTCTCTGGCACAGTCGGCAGCTCATTGTCATATCACATGCTCATCTGTATCCATTTTGTTTGTTGTTTCAGTTTTGCCGTCTGCTTTTTGATATGCTTTGATGTGTTAAAGCCCACTGATCCTTGCAGGTGACCAAACTTTCATCCATAATCTGTCCTATCCAAATTAAAAGCACTGCGTATAGATTGTGGGATTTGCTGTGTGCGCCAATTAACTTTTTCTCAGACTCTCCTGTGAATTAACAGCGCCAGGAGAGGAGTAAAAGAAAAAAAAAACCTAGCTGGAATCAATGCAACACACATTACAGCACACACAGCTTGTGTACAAATACATCATTTCAAAGGACGGATCTCTTTTTACTTTACAATGTCATATTTAACTTGTAGTTTTACTGGAAAACAATAATTCGCATAATAGCAATAGTTTTATTATTGGTGTTATTTTTACTGCTGCTACAGTTATTATTCTTACTATTATCATTACTAATATACAACCAGCCATGGGGTGCCTTTTGAGTGGGCAGATAGGGTTCTCCGCAGAATGGATCGGCAAGCAGCTTTCCCATTCATCTTAGCTTAGTAAGAGGATTACTCCATTCAGTTACCACATAAAGTAGCAACTTACCACTTTTGCGGGAGTTTTGGATGCTGTTCCATATAACATGCAATAGAATCCAAGATGCAATATTCTTGCTTGTTGGATCGTTCAAACAAAGGAGGCCATCAGTCATGTGGGATATCATTTGGCAAGGCCCTAAAAGCAGGGAGAGACAGAACCTATTAAAGTGGACCTCTAGTCAAGAAAATAAAGTTTACTAATTTGCTCCCCTAAAGTGGTGTATGCTGTTGAGAGGGATTAACCCCATTCAGATGTTGTGGAGGAGCTGCGCTCCTAGAATTACGTGGAGGCTGATTCATTACTAACGCCAGGTACCGGCAGATGAGCGTCTGTATAGCGCCGCTTAGAGCGACGACTAGTAGATGTTGTAAGCGGGTATTGGGCGCTGAAACAGAACGCCTCAGTCGCCTTAGTAACCTGGCCGGCATTGTTGATTGTGATGTATGTTAGGCGCTCTAACACCAGTACAGCGCTGCAGGAAGTGAAAGGTAGAGCCAGCTCGGTGCATCCAGTACTCGGCGCTCCACACCATACTTATCAAAAAAGGACACACACACAGCGTCGGCGCTGTAGCACAGAGCGCCAGACGCTGTGTGATTAAAGTCTGTTTTTGAACACATACACACCTGTAACAAAGCGAAAACACATGGAATTACATTATTTTAACACTGTGACATTAACACTTTAGTAACAGACCTGTACATGCAATTCTGCATAAAAATATAAAAAGTTGAGGAGGTAGGTTAGTTTAATGTCCCTGTGAACACAAAACACTCTGGCACATAAGGGTCGACTCATGGTTGTGTGCCTATGCATTTGTGTTTTTTGGAGCGTCAAGTTGCATCCAGGCTTCATCCTTATTTATTGTCTTCAAAATTTGAAGTTCATTGTTTAAGGTGGAAATATGTGCATGAGTGTGCAGCAATGCAGAAACTTATGCCTGAAAATCTCCACAAGCACACATTTGGCACCCCAAACTGGTGTCTGCGATTAATTTATGAAGTGTTTAGAGGGCAGAAAACCATGCCCAATTGTGTCAATTTCAAGAGTGACATTTCTCCAGGAAAAAGCTGGAGTAAACTGCGTACTTCATCGACTAACAGGCTTTATTAATTCCTAAAACACATGTTGGCAGTATCCTGCATGTTTCTTAGCAATGAAAGTGTCAGCCGCAAGTTTATTTTAGTAATCTTTCCCGGGGGTGGGAATAAAAAAATGGTTAAAAGTTGTCAAAGTTGAGAAATCTCAAAGTGTTTAATGATAAAAACACCAACATGGTGGACATTGGCCCCCCTAAAAATTAAGAGATCTTAGGAGTAGCAGCTGTGGACTCTTCTGCATTTGTGAAGAAACTGAAGGATGATCATTAGTGGAACAAGCAGCAAGGCCTGGAAGGTGACTGTGAAGAAGGAAAGGGGTATGATCAGTGGTAGTGAAGATCATAGGGCAATCAGTGGCAGAAGAGGACCCATCGTTAGCAGCAGAGTTGAAGCTTGATATGACGTGGCATGTGATACGAGACAGACCGCAAAGGGACCCACTGAGACTTTCTCACCCAAGGGTGTATATACACCTTGAGCTGGTGAGGTCCCATCATTGATACCTATCAATAACAATAGATTAACACAAGACTTCTCAATGCCTTTCTATAAGACCAGCTGCAATGTAGCTAATACTACAAATAATAACAACAATAATACTAATATAATTAATCATTCTGTACAGTACCAGGCAGAACAAACTGGCATTACTGCTTTAAAGGAAGCAGATATACTGGATTTCTTTCGGCAGTAACATTAAACAAAAAGGTTAAGCACCTACTGACAGGAAAGATGTATTTGCAAGTGATTAGTTATATATCTATCAAGCTGGCTGCCTGTGTTCTTCCTTTGATGCTTAAACAAAGCTCTGGAACATGCTGGGTTGTAGCCTCTGATGTTGATTTAAAGGTAGAACTGAATTCCAAACAGGATGTATCAGGTAAGCCTCACTACAAAGCCTCTCTCTGACTTTTCTCCAGCTACTGTAGTCTGCGTAGTGATAGATGCCATTATAAAATGGGACTCAGACTAAAGGAATCTATAGATAAAATACAGACATAACAGAGGTAATTAAAAGTCAGGGGATGCATTGTCTAGAAAACTGACAGGAATGTGAAGTTTCTATAGAAATTTAACATTACTTACTCCAATAAAAGTATTGTGACAATTTGTCGATAAATTAGTTTAAGCAAAAATAAAAATAAATGTTTATTCTCCTTATCAATGCATTAACAAACCAATGCTGCTGACATACATGGGTTAGCAGTATTCAGATATTATGGAAGCCCATAACTGGGGCGTCAGGTTGCAGAGGCTGCTGTTGTGAAAAAAAAATGTTTTATTTTTGCTTGGGTGCCAGCGCTTTTTAAACCCTCCCTACCACAAACTGATGCTTGGCAGTGCAAGGTATTATTCTTGTAGCCTACCCTGTATAGTATGATATGTCACTCTTGTGAGGCACATGGAGGACAGCACCTAAGATCGGAAGAGCTGCAGAATGTGGCTGAGCACAGATAAATGCTGCATGCTCCACCCGCAAATTCTGCTTGCACCATTACATGCTAAGGATCTTTCTGTTGGGATGCCGCTCAGAGTGTCCTTTTATTTTTTCTGAAGGGTGAAATAAATTTTTTCCAGCAATTTTGGGGGCCAAAAAGTATTTTGTGAGCTGGGGGACACTTAAAATATTTAATATATATACTTATGGTGGGGAATCCGCAACGGAAGGGGGCAGATTATTTTTGGGTGCTGAGAAGCTCTGTGCACTTTACATACTTATATCACGTACTTACCTATGGGTACACTGCATATTTTAAATGTGGGTGGCCAGAGGGGAATCCACATGTTCAGTAAATTAAAGTACTAAATGGGTGTTGATCGCAACACAGTGGGCATTCTGATTGATTAAGCCCCCCCATACAACCCCGCACAAGCACCAGATTTCTTACTTCTCCTTCGCTCCTACAGAATGATTGGCTGCGGGAGGTCACATGGTCTGGACTTCTCTTTAGGGTTTTGCCTACAGGCGGCCAATTGAGAGACCAGTTTTTTTTGCCAGGGGAGCGAAGAGAAGGTAAAAGGATTGGAGCTTACAGAGGGGGAAATGCATGTATCTGCAAAAATGTTTTGCCTGGTTCTGTAAAAAATGAAATTTTGCATACTTTGGAGCCCTGCTACGGCTCCTACCCTATGCTGCTGGAAATGAAGGTGAGGTTGGAAATGAAGGTTCACACCATGCTGGCTAGTTATTGCTGTTGTGTTTAGAGTACCTTTAAGTACAGGTGCACCCAACACCCATTTTGTATTAAAATGGGTGGCGATCCACTTAAAAGAAAACGAAGGAAGAAGTATTTACGAGTCATCAAAGCCATTGAGCTTCAGGCTTTACCAGCCATTTACATGTAGATGTCTGCTTTAAGTATAGAATCATTTTTAGAGTGTTCGGATAAATAAATGGGGGTATTAAGGCCATTTAAGCTAACTAGATGGCCTAGGTCTCCCATGAAGCCTGTCTAGGACAATCATTGCTGCTGTTTTTAGAAGACACCGTGATGTTTGTTGTATAGCATTTCTTAACAGTTTAGCATAGTTTTAGATTAAAGTGGAGCTTTTGGCAGGTGTTGAAAAAATGTGTTCCTAATTAGAGATTTCCGGCAATAATTATAGAATACAATTCCTACTAAATGTATCCTTTTCACAATAAATGTTGTACTTTCTCTGAGCTTTGTAGTTAAAGAGATATAATTAATCCTACTTGATGCCTTGGCTTAGAATTAAACTTCATTTATAATGGGATATGCCTCGACCTACTTAGAATTACAGTTTTGTAGTAAAACACTTGTACTTGAAATTGTTGGAATTCTTTGTTAACTTAATCGGCACAAGACATTGTGTGAGCACAAGACATTGAGACAATTTCAACTTTTCAGAGTAAGTACAAAACAAAAAATTCCCATGGCCACTCGATCTAAAAGCTAAAATTTATTTTCTTTACTTTGAGCATGAGTTGGACTTAGGGAAAAGACACATTTACTGTACTTTGGACATGGGTTGGACTTAGGAAAGAGACACATTTACTGTACTTTGGTCATGGGATGGGAGGAGGGAAGAGACACATTTATTGTACTTTGGACATGGGCTGGACAGAGGGAATAGACACATTTACTGTACTTTGGAAATGGGCTGGACAGAGGGAAGAAACATGTTTACTGTACTTTGGACATGGGCTGGACGTAGGGAAGAGACACATTTCCTGTACTTTGGACATGGGCTGGACTTAGGGAAGAGACACATTTACTGCACTTTGGACATGAGCTGAATGGAGAGAAGAGACACATTTACTGTACTTTGGACATGGGCTAGACAGAGAGAAGAGACACGTTTACTGTACTTTGGACATGGGCTGGATAGAGGGAAGAGAAACATTTACTGTACTTTGGACATGGGCTGGACAGAGGGAAGATACACATTTACTTTACTTTGGACATGGGCTGGACAGAGGGAAGAGACACATTTACTGTACTTTGGACATGGGCTGGACAGAAGGAAGAGACATGTTTACTGTACTTTGGACATGGGCTGGACAGAGGGAAGAGACACATTTACTTCACTTTGGACATGGGCTGGACAGAGGGAAGATACACATTTACTGTACTTTGGACATGGGCTGGACGTAGGGAAGAGACACATTTCCTGTACTTTGGACATGGGCTGGATGGATGGAAGAGACACATTTACTGTACTTTGGACATGGGCTGGACAGAGGGAAGAGACACATTTACTGTACTTTGGACATGGGCTGGACAGAGGGAAGATACACATTTACTGTACTTTGGACATAGGCTGGACAGAGGGAAGAGACATGTTTACTGTACTTTGGACATGGGCTGGACAGAGGGAAGAGACACATTTTCTGTGCTTTGGACATGGGCTGGACAGAGGGAAGAGACACATTTACTGTACTTTGGACATGGGCTGGATGGAGGGAAGAGACATGTTTACTGAACTTTGGACATGGGCTAGACGTAGGGAAGAGACACATTTACTGTACTTTGGATATGGGTTGAAGGGAGGGAAGAGACAAATTTACTGTACTTTGGACATTGGCTGGACAGAGGGAAGAGACATGTTTACTGTACTTTGGACATGGGCTGGACAGAGGGAAGAGACACATTTACTGTGCTTTGGACATGGGCTGGACAGAGGGAAGAGACACATTTACTTTACTTTGGACATGGGCTGGACAGAGGGAAGATACACATTTACTGAACTTTGGACATGGGCTGGACGTAGGGAAGAGACACATTTCCTGTACTTTGGACATGGGCTGGATGGATGGAAGAGACACATTTACTGTACTTTGGATATGGGTTGAAGGGAGGGAAGAGACAAATTAACTGTACTTTGGACATGGGGTGGACAGAGGGAAGAGACATGTTTACTGTACTTTGGACATGGGCTGGACAGAGGGAAGAGACACATTAACTGTACTTTGGACATGGGCTGGACAGAGGGAAGAGACATGTTTACTGTACTTTGGACATGGGCTGGACAGAGGGAAGAGACACATTAACTGTACTTTGGACATGGGCTGGACAGAGGGAAGAGACACATTTACTGTACTTTGGACATGGGCTGGATGGAGGGAAGAGACACATTTACTGCACGTTGGACATGGGCTGGATGGAGGGAAGAGACACATTTACTGCACTTTGGACATGGGCTGGACGTAGGGAAGAGACACATTTCCTGTACTTTGGACATGAGTTGTACAGAGGGAAGAGACAGATTTACTGTACTTTGGACATGAGCTGGATGGAGGGAAGAGACACATTTACTGTACTTTGGATATGGGTTGAAGGGAGGGAAGTGACACATTTACTGTACTTTGGACATGGGCTGGACGGAGGGAAGAGACATGTTTACTGTACTTTGGACATGGGCTGGACAGAGGGAAGAGACACACTTACTGTACTTTGGACATGGGCTGGATAGAGGGAAGAGACACGTTTACTGTACTTTGGACATGGGCTGGACAGAGGGAAGAGACACACTTACTGTACTTTGGACATGGGCTGGACAGAGGGAAGAGACACATTTACTGTACTTTGGACATGGGCTGGACAAAGGGAAGAGACACATTTACTGTACTTTGGACATGGGCTGGACAGAGGGAAGAGACACATTTACTGTACTTTGGACATGGGCTGGATGGAGGGAAGAGACACATTTACTGCACTTTGGACATGGGCTGGATGGATGGCAGAGACACATTTACTGTACTTTGGACATGGGCTGGACAGAGGGAAGAGACACATTTACTGCACTTTGGACATGGGCTGGACAGAGGGAAGAGACACATTTACTGTACTTTGGACATGGGCTGGACAGAGGGAAGATACATATTTACTGTACTTTGGACATGGGCTTAACAGAGGGAAGAAACATACTTACTGTACTTTGGACATGGGCTGTACAGAGGGAAGAGACACGTTTACTGTACTTTGGATATTGGCTGGACAAAGGGAAGAGACACATTTACTGTACTTTGGACATGGGCTGGACAGAGGGAAGAGACACGTTTACTGTACTTTGGACATGGGCTGGACAAAGGGAAGAGACACATTTACTGGACTTTGGACATGGGCTGGACAGAGGGAAGAGACACATTTACTGCACTTTGGACATGGGTTGTGCGGAGGGAAGAGACACATTTACTGTACTTTGGACATGGGTTGTACGGAGGGAAGAGACAGATTTACTGTACTTTGGACATGATCTGGATGGAGGGAAGAGACACATTTACTGTAATTTGGACATGGACTGGACAGAGAAAAGTGACACATTTACTGTACTTTGGACATGGGCTGGACAGAGGGAAGAGACACGTTTACTGTACTTTGGACATGGGCTGGACAAAGGGAAGAGACACATTTACTGTACTTTGGACATGGGTTGTACGGAGGGAAGAGACACATTTACTGTACTTTGGACATGGGCGGGACGGAGGGAAGAGACACATTTACTGTAATTTGGACATGGACTGGACAGAGAAAAGTGACATGTTTACTGTACTTTGGACATGGGCTGGACAGAGGGAAGAGACACATTTACTGTACTTTGGACATGGACTGAATGGATGGAAGAGACACATTTACAGTACTTTATATATGGGTTAAAGGGAGGGAAGAGACACATTTACTGTACTTTGGACAAGGGCTGGGTGGAGGGAAGAGACACATTTACTGTATTTGGACATGGGCTGGATGGAGGGAAGAGACACATTTACTGTACAAAAAATCCCTTTGGCCAACGCAATCTAAAAGCTAAAATTTATTTTCTTTACTTTGAGCATGGGTTGGACTTAGGGAAGAGACACATTTGGTGTACTTTGGACATGGGCTGGACAGAGGGAAGAGACATGTTTACTGTACTTTGGACATGGGCTGGACGTAGGCAAGAGACACATTTACTGTACTTTGGACATGGGCTGGATGGAGGGAAGAGACACATTTCCTGTACTTTGGACATGGGCTGGACTTAGGGAAGAGACACATTTACTGTACAAAAAATCCCTATGGCCACGCAATCTAAAAGCTAAAATGTATTTTCATTACTTTGAGCATGGGTTGAATGGAGGGAAGAGACACATTTACTGTACTTTTTGACATGGGCTGGACGTAGTGAAGAGACACATTTGCTGTACTTTGGACATGGGCTGGATGGAGGGAAGAGACACATTTCCTGTACTTTGGACATGGGCTGGACAGAGAGAAGTGACATGTTTACTGTACTTTGGACATGGGGTGGATGGATGGAAGAGACACATTTACTGTACTTTGGATATGGGTTGAAGGGAGGGAAGAGACTCATTTACTGTACTTTGGACATGGGCTGGACTTAGGGAAGAGACACATTTACTGTACTTTGGACATGGGCTGGACAGAGAGAAGTGACATGTTTACTGTACTTTGGACATGGGGTGGATGGATGGAAGAGACACATTTACTGTACTTTGGAGATGGGTTGAAGGGAGGGAAGAGACACATTTACTGTACTTTGGAGATGGGCTGGATGGATGGAAGAGACACATTTACTGTACTTTGGATATGGGTTGAAGGGAGGGAAGAGACACATTTACTGTACTTTGGACTTGGGCTGGACAGAGGGAAGAGACACATTCGCTGTACTTTGGACATGGGCTGGATGGAGGGAAGAGACACATTTCCTGTACTTTGGACATGGGCTGGACTTAGGGAAAAGACACATTTACTGTACTTTGGACATGGGCTGCATGGAGGGAAGAGACACATTTCCTGTACTTTGGACATGGGCTGGACTTAGGGAAGAGACACATTTACTGTACTTTGGACATGGGCTGGACAGAGAGAAGTGACATGTTTACTGTACTTTGGACATGGGGTGGATGGATGGAAGAGACACATTTACTGTACTTTAGAGATGGGTTGAAGGGAGGGAAGAGACACATTTACTGTACTTTGGACATGGGCTGGATGGAGGGAAGAGACACATTTACTGTACTTTGGACATGGGCAGGACAGAGGGAAGAGACACATTTACTGTACTTTGGACATGGGCTGGACAGAGGGAAGAGGCATGTTTACTGTACTTTGGACATGAGCTGGACGTAGGGAATAGACACATTTCCTGTACTTTGGACATGGGCTGGACTTAGGGAAAAGACACATTTCCTGTACTTTGGACATGGGCTGCATGGAGGGAAGAGACACATTTCCTGTACTTTGGACATGGGCTGGACTTAGGGAAGAGACACATTTACTGTACTTTGGACATGGGCTGGATGGAGGGAAGAGACACATTTACTGTACTTTGGACATGGGCTGGACAGAGGGAAGAGACACATTTACTGTACTTTGGACATGGGCTGGACAGAGGGAAGAGACACATTTACTGTACTTTGGACATGGGCTGGACGTAGGCAAGAGACACATTTACTGTACTTTGGACATGGGCTGGATGGAGGGAAGAGACACATTTCCTGTACTTTGGACATGGGCTGGACTTAGGGAAGAGACACATTTACTGTACAAAAAATCCCTATGGCCACGCAATCTAAAAGCTAAAATGTATTTTCATTACTTTGAGCATGGGTTGAATGGAGGGAAGAGACACATTTACTGTACTTTTTGACATGGGCTGGACGTAGGGAAGAGACACATTTGCTGTACTTTGGACATGGGCTGGATGGAGGGAAGAGACACATTTCCTGTACTTTGTACATGGGCTGGACAGAGAGAAGTGACATGTTTACTGTACTTTGGACATGGGGTGGACGGAGGGAAGAGACACATTTACTGTACTTTGGACATGGGCTGGATGGATGGAAGAGACACATTTACTGTACTTTGGATATGGGTTGAAGGGAGGGAAGAGACACATTTACTGTACTTTGGACATGGGCTGGACAGAGGGAAGAGACACATTCGCTGTACTTTGGACATGGGCTGGATGGAGGGAAGAGACACATTTCCTGTACTTTGGACATGGGCTGGACTTAGGGAAAAGACACATTTACTGTACTTTGGACATGGGCTGCATGGAGGGAAGAGACACATTTCCTGTACTTTGGACATGGGCTGGACTTAGGGAAGAGACACATTTACTGTACTTTGGACATGGGCTGGATGGAGGGAAGAGACACATTTACTGTACTTTGGACATGGGCTGGATGGAGGGAAGAGACACATTTACTGTACTTTGGACATGGGCTGGACAGAAGGAAGAGACACATTCACTGTGCTTTGGACATGGGCTGGACAGAGGGAAGAGGCATGTTTACTGTACTTTGGACATGAGCTGGACGTAGGGAAGAGACACATTTTCTGTACTTTGGACATGGGCTGGACTTAGGGAAAAGACACATTTACTGTACTTTGGACATGGGCTGCATGGAGGGAAGAGACACATTTCCTGTACTTTGGACATGGGCTGGATGGAGGGAAGAGACACATTTACTGTACTTTGGACATGGGCTGGACAGAGGGAAGAGACACATTTACTGTACTTTGGACATGGGCTGGACAGAGGGAAGAGGCATGTTTACTGTACTTTGGACATGAGCTGGACGTAGAGAAGAGACACATTTACTGTACTTTGGCCATGGGCTGGAGGAACGGAAGAGACACGTTTACTGTACTTTGGACATGGGCTGGATGGAGGGAAGAGACACATTTACTGCACTTTGGACATGGGCTGGACAGAGGGAAGAGACACATTTACTGTGCTTTGGACATGGGCTGGACAGAGGGAAGAGACACATTTACTGTACTTTGGACATGGGTTGTACGGAGGGAAGAGACACATTTACTGTACTTTGGACATGGGCTGGATAGAGGGAAGAGACACATTTACTGCACTTTGGACATTGGCTGGACAGAGGGAAGAGAAACATTTACTGTACTTTGGACATAGGCTGGATGGAGGGAAAAGACACATTTATTCTACTTTGGACATGGGCTGGACAGAGGGAAGAGACACGTTTACTGTACTTTGGACATGGGCTGGACAGAGGGAAGAGACACATTTACTGTACTTTTTACATGGGCTGGACAGAGGGAAGAGACACATTTACTGTACTTTGGACATGGGCTGGATAGAGGGAAGATACACATTTACTGCACTTTGGACATGGGCTGGAGAAAGGGAAGAGACACATTTACTGTACTTTGGACATGGGCTGGACAGAGGGAAGAGAAACATTTACTGTACTTTGGACATGGGCTGAACAGAGGGAAGAGACATATTTACTGTACTTTGGACATGGGCTGAACAGAGGAAAGAGACATATTTACTGTACTTTGGACATGGGCTGGACAGAGGGAAGAGACACATTTACTGTACTTTGGTCATGGGCTGGAAGGAGGGAAGAGACACATTTACTGAACTTTGGACATGGGCTGGATGGAGGGAAGAGACACATTTACTGTACTTTGGACATGGGCTGGATGGAGGAGAGACACATTTTCTGTACTTTGGACATAGGCTTGACAGAGGGAAGAGAAACATTTACTGTACTTTGGACATGGGCTGGACAGAGGGAAGAGACACGTTTACTGTACTTTGGACATGGGCTGGACAGATGGAAGAGACACACTTACTGTACTTTGGACATGGGCTGGACAGAGGGAAGAGACACACTTACTGTACTTTGGACATGGGCTGGACAGAGGGAAGAGAAACATTTACTGTACTTTGGACATGGGCTGGACAGAGGGAAGAGACACGTTTAGTGTACTTTGGACATGGGCTGGACAGAGGGAAGAGACACACTTACTGTACTTTGGACATTGGCTGGACAGAGGGAAGAGACACACTTACTGTACTTTGGACATGGGCTGGACAGAGGGAAGAGACACGTTTACTGTACTTTGGACATGGGCTGGACAAAGGGAAGAGACACATTTACTGTACTTTGGACATGGGCTGGACAGAGGGAAGAGACACGTTTTCTGTACTTTGGACATGGGCTGGACAGAGGGAAGAGACACACTTACTGTACTTTGGACATGGGCTGGACAGAGGGAAAAGACACGTTTACTGTACTTTGGACATGGGCTGGACAAAGGGAAGAGACATTTACTGTACTTTGGACATGGGCTGGACAGAGGGAAGAGACACACTTACTGTACTTTGGACATGGGCTGGACAGAGGGAAGAGACACGTTTACTGTACTTTGGACATGGGCTGGACAAAGGGAAGAGACACAATTACTGTACTTTGGACATTGGCTGGACAGAGGGAAGAGACACACTTACTGTACTTTGGACATGGGCTGGACAGAGGGAAGACACACTATCCCCTCGATTCAAAGAGCAAAAGTTAAGTGATTTCGTATCGAGAATCGTAAGTTTGGGTGGGTGTTTGTCATTTTTTCTGGTTTTTTTGGCCATTTCGTATTCGCACGATCGTTCGCGCATAGACGTATATGAACATACGCATTTCGTACGAGAATCGTATAATTTGCGTTAGTTCGTGTGTTTTTCCCGTCCAAATCGTATTATTTGCGTCCGATCCTATTTTTTACGTCCTTCACATGGGCTTGCGCCCAATTCAGAGAGGTGATTGCTAATTGTTTTGAAGCCCATTAAAGAGCTGCTTTACGAAATGTTTGCCGGCAGCTATTTGGCCTCGGGAGTAGGATGGAGCGGAGCGAGTTTGTGGCACATCAAGGGCTTATGCTTTTTGGCATTGAGTTGATCGAGATGTCTGAGAGCAGATTGCCCCTGCGTCGTCGCATGAACATCGATAGCATGAATGATGTTGAGCTGTTCGAGCTGACCAGGCTTAATCGCGCTTCCCTCCATAAATTATATAGTGAGCTGCGGCCATGGTTAGCCCGCACCACAAGGAAGGGGCATGCAATTTCAGGTATGACCAAGATGCTTGGCTGCCTGCAATTTTTGGCGAACGGCTCGTTCCAGAGGCTGGGTGCCCTCTCTGTGGGGATGTCACAGCCTACGCTGAGCCGCGCACTGTCTAAATTTTTGGAAGGCATGGCTGCCATAACTCAAAAATATATTTATTTTCCTGATGATATGGCAGCCAGAAACGCCATTAAGCTTGGGTTTTATAATGTGGCCGACATGCCCAACGTTATTGGTGCAATTGACTGCACACATGTGGCACTCGTACCTAGGGCAGCCGACGAGTATATATATAGGTATTGAGATTGGTTATTATGTTGCCCAACGTGTCATGTAACCTGTTTTCCTTTGCGGCAGCATATTTGTTTATCCCTCATTTGTGTAGCTGCTTTATCTCGGCTTTTCATTAGTCTTTCCCAATAGAGTGCAGACATGTTTTGTGGTTAATTTATTAGTTTGGGTCAAATATCAATTACCCTTTTTGTATGTTTTTTCCTTAAGGAATCGTAAAATGGGACACTCACTTAATGTCCAGGCCGTGGTTGGTCCGGATATGCGGTTTATGAGTGTCCTTGCCGGCTACCCCGGATCGTCCCACGACTCCTATATCCTCCGGCGATCTGGGTTGTTTCGGAGATTTGAGGCAGGTGAATTTTCGGGGGCATGGCTGCTTGGTAAGTGTGTCCTATTTGTGTGTTATTAAATGTGGCATTAATCTTGTATTTGTTGATATGTTTTTTAAGGATAAATTTACAGAAGCGTACAACTGCCTTTTTCTTGGCTCATATATTAGGAACTTACCCAAAAAATCCTTGTCTCGCTGTGGCCTTCAGAATGTTTTCCCTTTAGTTAGGATGTCTGTAAGTTCCTTGTGCCTAAATATATTGGTTTGGAGTTTATACCCAAGGATCTTTGACCTTTGGCTCCTTTGGGACTATTGGTCTTTAAATGTCAAAGTGGACTTAAACTGCATACATTGTATTTTCCAGTGAAATGTGGATAGGGATCTTTGACCTTTGGCTCCTTTGGGACTATTGGTCTTTAAATGTCAAAGTGGACTTAAACTGCATACATTGTAGTTTCCAGTGAAATGTGGATAGGGATCTTTGACCTTTGGCTCCTTTGGGACTATTGGTCTTTAAATGTCAAAGTGGACTTAAACTGCATACATTGTATTTTCCAGTGAAATGTGGATAGGGATCTTTGACCTTTGGCTCCTTTGGGACTATTGGTCTTTAAATGTCAAAGTGGACTTAAACTGCATACATTGTATTTTCCAGTGAAATGTGGATAGGGATCTTTGACCTTTGGCTCCTTTGGGACTATTGGTCTTTAAATGTCAAAGTGGACTTAAACTGCATACATTGTATTTTCCAGTGAAATGTGGATAGGGATCTTTGACCTTTGGCTCCTTTGGTACTATTGGTCGTTAAATGTCAAAGTGGACTTAAACTGCATACATTGTAGTTTCCAGAGAAATGTGGATAGGCCCTCCGCAGCATCCTAATTGTAACATGTCTGAAAACTACAACTATATGTAAAATACAAATACCCTTGGCCGTGCAGATGTTTGTTAATTAATTGGTATATAGAAGTGCCATTTTTATTTAGGTGATACCTTAGTGCAATTTTTGTGGGCCCTAATGTGCCCTGTTTTTTTTTGGGAACACTTTACCTTACATCATTATGATATCTGTGAAATTTTTGGTGTTGGTTGTGTTGCCTTTTTAATTTTGATTACATTTAATTCTCTGTTTAAGGTGATTCCGGGTACCCACTTCTACCCTGGCTCATGACGCCTGTGCTGCGGCCCCAGGATGCCTCTCAGGAAGCGTATAACCGTGCGCATCGCAAGACCCGGGCTGTTGTGGAGAGGGCCTTTGGTCTGCTGAAGACACGTTTTCGTTGCCTTGACCATACTGGGGGGGCCCTGCAATATGATCCCAAGAAAGTGATCGACATTATAATGGCATGTGCTGTTTTGCACAATTTTGCCATCATGGAACGTGTCCCACGTTATGTGGACAGCCTGCCCTCTTCAGCCGTCGAGGATGAAGCCGAGAATTTTGAGGGGCCCCCCAGTGAGTCTGGCCAATCTGTTCGAGCCAACCTGATCAGCCAGCATTTTAGTTAACTTTTTTCCCTGTCTCACCATTCTGTATGTCTGTGTTATCCTTTTTGAAACATATGTTGTTTTGCCGTAATGTGGCATTACCTCTAAGTAAAACATTTAGACCTTAATTGTTGCCTAATGTATTTCATGTAGTTTCCTTAGCTTTCGCTTTGCATTGTTACACCTCTTCAAACCAAAATTATCTGGTTTAGGCCAAGCTGTTAAAAATGTCTTCCCACTAAAAACGCCACAAGTATTGGAAGTGAAATTTTTGTTTTACTTTGAAAATGAAAAATTATAGTGGTTAACAGAAATCAGTCCACATACATCTGTGGTAACAAATGGATAACATTAAAAAAAAAACATCGAGCACATCTACACCTGGAAGTGAGTGGCACAACCAAACAAGGACACCCAGTCCAAAGGCCAGCCTAGTCCAGTCATTAATATTGCCTGTGCCCAGGGATATTTGGGCATGGCCATAATGTCACACAAACATGTCTGCAAACAGGAGGAGCACCAACCAAATACATAGGTAAAGCCATAAGTGGCCAGATAAACTCCACATAGACCTATGGCATTGGCTAGTGGCCTTAAGCATTACTCTAAGGAGCTATATGGGAGCAAATACAAAACACAACCTGCCAGAGCAACACAAAATGGATTGTTTGAAACCTCAAAGGACAAGTAAATACAGTGGGGGTTAAGAGAAAAGATGTCCCACACACCCATGGCTTAATAGGGTGGCTGCCCATAATACCCAGGTGGAGGTCCAGGTGGAGGTCCATGGGAATGGGACCTAGCCTGGGCCATGGCAGCATTGTGAATTTGAAACTGCTCCACAATGTTTCTCTGCATATTGGTCATCTCAGCCATGGCTGACTGGATGCCATTACTTGCATTGGCCACGTTGCTGTTGAGGGTACGCAACTCCGCGAGGATGCCCTGTAGACTGGTATGGATGTTCACCATGTCGGCATGCCTTTGCTCACGCTCTGTAACGAGCTGGGCGTCATAAGAGTCCCTTTGTTGGGTCCATAATTGAAGCAGGGCACTCTGCCTCCCCTGGGAAATTGTGGGGCGGCGTAATGGCGTCCGCCGCACAATTACCCTGGCTCTTGGGCGTGCCCTGCCGCGTGGTGTCGTACCCTCAACAGCAACCGGCCTGCTTTGCAAATCCTCAGCAGCAGAGTGAACACTGGGGACTGTAGTGTCAGTCTCCCCATGTGCAAGCACAATGGATGGAGATTCACTCTGCTGCTGAGGATTGGCCAGAGAAACATTATGGAGCAGTTCCAAATTGGGACCCAGGGGGAGTTCATCCGACGTGCCCTGTACGGAGACATCATCATCTTCCTCCATGTCCTGGATCTCTTCCATGAGTGTGCGGGTCTGTAGGGACATATCAAAAAAAAAAAGGCTAAGTTTGCGTCCCAATTTTGGATTTCAACAGTTTAACACATTCTTAAGCACTTGTTAGTATTTATGCTACTAAATTAACTTACCGAAAATCACGGAGCCATGACATTGGGCAGGAGACCAACCACTACATGGCCGATCAAGGGGGCAGCTCTGAGCACGTCAACACAGAAGTAACTGAGTGCAGGGCTGTCTGGGCAGGGGTCCTTGAATGTGGTGGCAAGGTCCGCATTGGGACCCCGGGCCGCCAGTTGAGTCTCGCTGCTCTTGGTCACATATGTTTGTGGGTGGCTAATTAAATTGTTAACTCAAACACAACTCACACAAGCAAAAGGCAACCCATACATAATGATGTGTGTTTTGTGATTGATTCAAAATATCTCACTTATCTTGCGAAACTTCATGACTTTAACAATACAATTGGACATTTGAACTTTGCCATAATGGCTGTGGGCCTAAATGTGTGATTCCCAGGGACAAAAAGAGGACACAAACAGCCACAGTAGTGCGAGGCCAAGCAAGGCAAACCATAGGGGCATCCCGTTAGCTTGTTACTAGTGAACTGTAGATTATTTAGCAAACAGGCAAACATGCAGATTTAAGAGTACTCACCGTGGGTACGGGTCGGTGAGTCTGTGTCCCTTAGACCAGCATGTCCACCGACCGCGACCGGATGGAGAAGTCCAAGCACAATCTCCTCAGCAGGGGTAAACTCCAATTTAGATGGAAAGCCACCGCCAGTTTTCATGCTGAAAAGAGAAAATCGTTTGGTACTCAGAAAAGGTGCATACAGTACATCCAAAACATTAGATTTAGCGTAAACATTTAGTTACCTGTAATTATGCCTTTTAATTTCTTTTTGCCGTACAGCATATTTCAGATCCGAGATTTTCTTCTGAATTTGGGACACATCTTTCCTCTCTTCCCCCGCTGCATTTACTTGTCGTAGGATGGTTTCAAACAATTCCATCTTGCGCTGCTTTGTGGTGTGTTTGGATTTGCTCCCATAGAGCTCGTCATAGTATAATGTAAGGCCACTAGCCAATGCCATATTTTGGTCATGGGAGAATCTCCCACTCAACTGGCCGCGGCGCAATGTGCGGCCAGATGGTTGGCTTGGCTGCTCCTCCATGTGTGCAGACACATGTGGTGACATTATGGCCTGGGGCTGGGTAGGGGAATGGCCGGATTGTTGGCTTCCCAATGACTGGACTGGACTGGCCAAGGGACTGGGTGTTCTTGCGTGGCTGGCCACCGAACTTCCAGGTGTAGATGTGGTCATGGGGGCAATTCGGGGCCCTCTTGGGGGGCTAGGTTCCCGGCTGGTGCCAGGTCGGGGGCTCTGTTCCCGGCTGGTGCCAGGTCGGGGGCTTCTGGCCCTGGATTGGGTTCGTCGGGCCCTGTAGGGGCTTCTGGCCCTGGATTGGGTTCTTCTGGGCCTGTAGGGGCTTCTGGCCCTGGATTGGGTTCGTCTGGGCCTGTCGGGGCTTCTGGCCCTGGATTGGGTTCTTCTGGGCCTGTAGGGGCTTCTGGCCCTGGATTGGGTTCGTCTGGGCCTGTCGGGGCTTCTGGCCCTGGATTGGGTTCTTCTGGGCCTGTCGGGGCTTCTGGCCCTGGTTTGGGATCTGCGGGCCCTGTAGGGGCTTCTGGCCCTGGATTGGGTTCTTCTGGGCCTGTCGGGGCTTCTGGCCCTGGATTGGGATCTGCGGGCCCTGTAGGGGCTTCTGGCCCTGGTTTGGGATCTGCGGGCCCTGTAGGGGCTTCTGGCCCTGGATTGGGTTCTTCTGGGCCTGTCGGGGCTTCTGGCCCTGGATTGGGATCTGCGGGCCCTGTAGGGGCTTCTGGCCCTGGTTTGGGATCTGCGGGCCCTGTAGGGGCTTCTGGCCCTGGATTGGGTTCTTCTGGGCCTGTCGGGGCTTCTGGCCCTGGATTGGGATCTGCGGGCCCTGTAGGGGCTTCTGGCCCTGGTTTGGGATCTGCGGCCTCTGGATGGGCTTCGGGGCCTGGATGGGGTTCGGGCCCTGGATGGGGTTCGGGCCCTGTCTGGGCTTCGTGCCCTGGATTGTGTTCTTCGCCCTCTGGCTGTGCTTCGGGCCCTGGATGGGGTTCGGGCCCTGCTGCGGGGCATGGTTTTCCGAACTGCCCTACTTGAAGGCATGGCCGGTGTGGGCTCACTGGTGCTGCCTGTTCTGGGGGCAGAGGTGGTGGGTGCTGCAGTTGCCAGCTTTTTGGCTGCAGGAGGGGCACGGGGCTTGGGGCCCCTTTTTTTGGTACCTGAGGGTCCAGGGTCCCTTGGTGGGGCCGAGGTGGGAGTCTTGGCTCTCAGTTTTCGGCCAGCTTGCTGGGACCTTGTGGTGGGGCCCTCCGCGGTCTTGCTTGCCTGGGGTCGCTTGCTCATCGCCTTTTTTGGTGCCATCGTACACAAATGCTCAAAGAGAATGAGCTTTGGGTGCAGGGACCTTTAAATAATGAGCCCAGCGTGTGACGCCTATGCGCACGACTACGCGCTCGTACGAACGTACGTTCGAGCGGAACCAGGAAACCGCTGGGGTTTCACTTATCTGCTGCCTGGAAGAAGCCTAAAGATGGCGCCCACTATCTTCACCCGTCAACAGGAAGAGATCCTCATGCTGGTAAGTGGCTGCCTGTGCATTTTAATAGAATAGTCAATGATGGCCTAAATGTAAATGATGCGTTGGGAACTAGTTTGGGGTCTCTTAATGTTTAATCACTGGCTCCTCACACTTCATCCTCAAGGGCCGAGCCTGGCCACGTTTTCACCTGTCTATGCTGATGTCCTAATTCGGCCAATTGCTCCGGCTTAGCAACAGTTAATTAACCTGTGGAGTAGCGGGGCGAGCTGTCAAACCTGGCCTGTCTCGGACCTTGATGCGGATGTTTGAGGAACACTGTTTTCCTAAGCCATAAAAACACAACGGGAAGCCACACACGTGGTCCAAAAGCCTAAGCATTAGGCTACATCTTGGATGTTTAAACCATCCTAACATGCCATAGATGCAGGTGGCCTGATTCTTGATGTTGGCTATTATCTGTATGTACATGGTGTGTGATACATATAACATAAGACCAGACTGTCAATCACAGTCAACGTCCTCTTTAAGGCACTCCCCAAAAATGGCGGCCATTCGAAATGTGTGTGTTAATGACATTAAATTCTCAACTTGTGATGCAACACATATGGGTCTGTGTGTAAAAGTAAAAGCTCTGTGTCCATTATGTTTTTCAGATCATGCTTCAGCGCCGGTATGACTTCGCGCCCAATGTGTGCGAGAAAAGGGACATCGCCCGGGAGATCATCGCCGAGATCCACCGTGTGACCAGCACCACCTTCACTCACACCCAGATAATGCAGCATTGGTCGGACCTGAAGCGTCTGCACATGCCCCGGGTGCGGAGGTTTTTTGGGATCCATTTCCCAAGTAAGTACAAAGCAATTGCATGGTATATGTTCCAAATGTCTAAGTTATGCCTTTATTTATAATGACTTTTCTTTGGTAGTGTTGGAAATGGATTTCAGAATTCGCCGCACCCGGAGACGTACAGGCCGACCAGTGCTGCATGACTCTGCATCTGTGAGTGAAGGTGGTGGATCTCCCGGGCGACGGACCTACCCCTCCTCTGTGGCCTCCTCAGACCAGCCCCTGGACCTTACCACAGAGGAGGGGCCAAGGCGCGTGGGCGTGGAGTCATACCTGGCCACGCATGGGGAAGGCTCTGGTATGTCACTCTTCATGTATAGGCACAAAGATATACATGGCAGGCCAAAAACTAAGTTATCCTTTATTATGTATTTGTAGAAGCTTCAGGAGCGGGTGAGATAGTGGAGGAGGAGGCAGCAGAGATGCTTGAAGTCGATCCTGGCGAAGGTGAGTGATGTCAGCCAGACTGGGAGCCAGATATGTTGGGGATAGTGACTCTCTACAAATACTAACCAAATGTCACATGTTTCTCCAGGGACTTCTTCACAGCAGAGCCAGGACCAAGGGCAGCCTGTTGGCCCCAACCAGCCATCTGTCGGCCACCAACTCCGTAAGTCTCCATGCCATTATTCATATTAATGTTTGGTTAGCTAATAACACACACATAACTAAAGGCGTAGCCAATGTGTAGTTCACACTTTCATGTGGGCACTTCGTTAGCTTAAAGAGGACCCTAACTAGTATTAAGAACCAAAGACTTAGCCATCACACTGTACCTACAGATTAGAAACATGGAAAAACACCCTTCACCCATCTAATGCATGTTATTAGACAGAACAAAACCAATATTGGGGAATATGGAATGCACAATATTTACAGGCAGCATGGGATACAGATTGAAAAAAGGAAGGTGCTGCCATGCATTGTGTGAGTGATGACCTTTCCCTCAACCCAGCTATGCTCTGGATTCCCAACGCACCACTGTAACCTACTCCCCTGTACTTTATCCAACTCTCCACTCCTCATTAAGTGTTATGCTTCAGAGTCCAGATGGCGGCGCTGTAATCCCAAAAAAACCCTAAATAACTTTGAGGTGGTGCAGAATCATTTGTGAATAGTTTTTGGTTTTCATTAAATAATGTTGAAGGTCCGGTTTAAGGAGTTTAAACACTTACCTGTGGGAAATGCATTAACTGTATCCCTTTGAAGAAGGACATATGTCATGCATTTACATGTATTTGATTAACCCTAAATCTATTTCCAGCATACAAACCGGTCTGGGACTCCTATTTATGTTTCTTTCTCTATTGGTTACAGGGATGATCCCCCAAACCTTGGCGGGAAAAAAAAAAAGAATGAAGGAGTTGGTGGCCGAGCTGCTGGCCATACAGGCGACGTTGGGGCCAACAGATGAAGAAGAGGATGATGAATAGTGCCCTTGGTCCTGGCTCCTTTCTTTAACTTGTTTTTAAAGTTGTTAAAATTTTAGAAAGTGTTTTATTGTTTTTTAAAAAAAAAAAAAAATATTTTTTTACCAAAAAAACCCACAAAATAAAAAAAAAGTGTTTTACTGTTAAAAACAAACTAAATAATTATATATGTTTTACCGAGGCAAAAAAAAAAAAAAGGTTTAAAAAAAAAAACCAAAAAAATAAAAAAAAATTGGGAATTTTATTCAAAACAAAACAAAGAAAATATTTTAAATAAATTATATTTTAAGCCTTCCTAAATGTGTCTTTTCTAATATGCACACACCCAAAAAATTACACAAACCAGAAACAACACACTTAGAAACATATAGACATATGTAAATTATGTGATTTTCTTACGTTTTATGGACCGAGAAATGAAGTGGGATGCAGCCGCTACGGGGTTTAGGTAAGTTTGAGGGACCGAGAAATGAAGTTGGATGCAAGCGCTAAAGGGTTTAGGTAAGTTTGAGGGACCGAGAAATGAAGTTGGATGCAAGCGCTAAGGGGTTTAGGTAAGTTTGAGGGACCAAGAAATGAAGTTGGATGCAAGCGCTAAGGGGTTTAGGTAAGTTTGAGGGACCGAGAAATGAAGTTGGATGCAGCCGCTAAGGGGTTTAGGTAAGTTTGAGGGACCGAGAAATGAAGTTGGATGCAAGCGCTAAGGGGTTTAGGTAAGTTTGAGGGACCGAGAAATGAAGTTGGATGCAAGCGCTAAAGGGTTTAGGTAAGTTTGAGGAACCGAGAAATGAAGTTGGATGCAGCCGCTAAAGGGTTTAGGTCAGTTTGAGGGACCGAGAAATGAAGTTGGATGCAAGCGCTAAGGGGTTTAGGTAAGTTTGAGGGAGCGAGAAATGAAGTTGGATGCAGCCGCTAAGGGGTTTAGGTAAGTTTGAGGGAGCGAGAAATGAAGTTGGATGCAGCCGCTAAGGGGTTTAGGTAAGTTTGAGGGAGCGAGAAATGAAGTTGGATGCAAGCGCTAAGGGGTTTAGGTAAGTTTGAGGGAGCGAGAAATGAAGTTGGATGCAAGCGCTAAGGGGTTTAGGTAAGTTTGAGGGAGCGAGAAATGAAGTTGGATGCAGCCGCTAAGGGGTTTAGGTAAGTTTGAGGGAGCGAGAAATGAAGTTGGATGCAAGCGCTAAGGGGTTTAGGTAAGTTTGAGGGAGCGAGAAATGAAGTTGGATGCAAGCGCTAAGGGGTTTAGGTAAGTTTGAGGGAGCGAGAAATGAAGTTGGATGCAGCCGCTAAGGGGTTTAGGTAAGTTTGAGGGAGCGAGAAATGAAGTTGGATGCAGCCGCTAAGGGTAAGTTTCTGTTTGAGGGTGCGCATGCGCAAGATCTTATAAACATACGAACGCACGAATCTAAGAGGCCAAAAACCAATGAAAACCAGAGGCAAACGCAAGTAATTGGAAGAGCTTGACGATGGAAGCAGCCGAAAAAACAGGCTGCCGCCGCAACAGGTGAGCACATGAACGTGATTTTTACGATTGGCAACTGACTGAGGCAAGTTCGGGAGATATCATACGAACGGACGTATCTTTTAGGATACAAACGTATTTGCTTATTGAATCACTCGCAAGTTCATACGAACGCACGAGCGGACGTGAAAAATAGGATGATCGTGAGCCAAATCCAAGCTGTTACATGTTTCTTTGAATCAACCCATATGTCTGTACTTTGGACATGGGCTGGACAGAGGGAAGAGACACACTTACTGGACTTTGGACATGGGCTAGACAAAGGGAAGAGACACATTTACTGTACTTTGGACATGGGCTGGACAGAGGGAAGAGACACGTTTACTGTACTTTGGACATGGGCTGGACAAAGGGAAGAGACACATTTACTGTACCTTGGACATGGGCTGGACAGAGGGAAGAGACACATTTACTGAACTTTGGACATGGGCTGGATTGAGGGAAGAGACACATTTACTGCACTTTGGACATGGGCTGGACAGAGGGAAGAGACACATTTACTGAACTTTGGACATGGGCTGGATTGAGGGAAGAGACACATTTACTGCACTTTGGACATGGGCTGGATAGAGGGAAGAGACACATTTACTGAACTTTGGACATGGGCTGGATTGAGGGAAGAGACACATTTACTGCACTTTGGACATGGGCTGGACAGAGGGAAGAGACACATTTACTGTGCTTTGGACATGGGCTGGAGGGAGGGAAGAGACACATTTACTGTACTTTGGACATGGGCTGGACGGTGGGAAGAGACATGTTTACTGTACTTTGGACATGGGCTGGACTTAGGGAAGAGACACATTCGCTGTACTTTGGACATAGGTTGGATGGAGGGAAGAGACACATTTACTGTCCTTGGGACATGGGGTGGACAGAGGGAAGAGACATGTTTACTCTACTTTGGACATGGGCTGGATGGAGGGAAGAGACACATTTCCTGTACTTTGGGCATGGGCTGGATGGAGGGAAAAGACACATTTACTGTACTTTGGACATAGGCTGGACTTAGGGAAGAGACACATTTACTGTACTTTGGACATGGGCTGGACTTAGGGAAGAGACACATTTACTGTATTTTGGACATGGGTTGGATGATGGAAGATACACATTTACTGTACTTTGGACATGGGCTGGACGAAGGGAAGAGACACATTTACTGTACTTTGGACATGGGCTGGACAGAGGGAAGAGGCATGTTTACTGTACTTTGGACATGAGCTGGACGTAGGGAAGAGACACACTTACTGTACTTTGGACATGGGCTGGACAGAGGGAAGAGACACATTTACTGTACTTTGGACAAAGGCTGGACAGAGGGAAGAGACACATTTACTGTACTTTGGACATGGACTGGACTTAGGGAAGAGACACATTTACTGTACTTTGGACATGGGCTGGACGAAGGGAAGAGACACATTTACTGTACTTTGGACATGGGCTGGACAGAGGGAAGAGACACATTTACTGTACTTTGGACATGGGATGGACTTAGGGAAGAGACACATTTACTGTACTTTGGACATGGGCTGGACTTAGGGAAGAGACACATTTACTGTATTTTGGACATGGGTTGGATGATGGAAGATACACATTTACTGTACTTTGGACATGGGCTGGACGAAGGGAAGAGACACATTTACTGTACTTTGGACATGGGCTGGACAGAGGGAAGAGGCATGTTTACTGTACTTTGGACATGAGCTGGACGTAGGGAAGAGACACACTTACTGTACTTTGGACATGGGCTGGACAGAGGGAAGAGACACATTTACTGTACTTTGGACAAAGGCTGGACAGAGGGAAGAGACACATTTACTGTACTTTGGACATGGACTGGACTTAGGGAAGAGACACATTTACTGTACTTTGGACATGGGCTGGACGTAGGGAAGAGACACACTTACTGTACTTTGGACATGGGCTGGACAGAGGGAAGAGACACATTTACTGTACTTTGGACATGGATTGGATGATGGAAGATACACATTTACTGTACTTTGGACATGGGCTGGACGAAGGGAAGAGACACATTTACTGTACTTTGGACATGGGCTGGACAGAGGGAAGAGGCATGTTTACTGTACTTTGGACATGAGCTGGACGTAGGGAAGAGACACATTTACTGTACTTTGGACATGGGCTGGACTTAGGGAAGAGACACATTTACTGTACTTTGGACATGGGCTGGATGGAGGGAAGAGACACATTTATACTACTTTGGACATGGGCTGGATGGAGGGAAGAGACACATTTACTGCACTTTGGACATGGGCTGGACAGAGGGAAGAGACACATTTACTGTACTTTGGACATGGGCTGGATGGAGGGAAAAGACACATTTATTCTACTTTGGACATGGGCTCAACAGAGGGAAGAGACACGTTTACTGTACTTTGGACATGGGCTGGACAGAGGGAAGAGACACACTTACTGTACTTTGGACATGGGCTGGATAGAGGGAAGAGACACGTTTACTGTACTTTGGACATGGGCTGGACAGAGGGAAGAGACACACTTACTGTACTTTGGACATGGGCTGGACAGAGGGAAGAGACACATTTACTGTACTTTGGACATGGGCTGGACAAAGGGAAGAGACACATTTACTGTACTTTGGACATGGGCTGGACAGAGGGAAGAGACACATTTACTGTACTTTGGACATGGGCTGGATGGAGGGAAGAGACACATTTACTGCACTTTGGACATGGGCTGGATGGATGGCAGAGACACATTTACTGTACTTTGGACATGGGCTGGATAGAGGGAAGAGACACATTTACTGCACTTTGGACATGGGCTGGACAGAGGGAAGAGACACATTTACTGTACTTTGGACATGGGCTGGACAGAGGGAAGAGACATATTTACTGTACTTTGGACATGGGCTTAACAGAGGGAAGAAACATACTTACTGTACTTTGGACATGGGCTGTACAGAGGGAAGAGACACGTTTACTATACTTCGGATATTGGCTGGACAAAGGGAAGAGACACATTTACTGTACTTTGGACATGGGCTGGATGGAGGGAAGAGACACATTTACTGCACTTTGGACATGGGCTGGATGGATGGCAGAGACACATTTACTGTACTTTGGACATGGGCTGGACAGAGAAAAGTGACACATTTACTGTACTTTGGACATGGGCTGGACAGAGGGAAGAGACACGTTTACTGTACTTTGGACATGGGCTGGACAAAGGGAAGAGACACATTTACTGTACTTTGGACATGGGCTGGACAGAGGGAAGAGACATATTTACTGCACTTTGGACATGGGTTGTACGGAGGGAAGAGACACATTTACTGTACTTTGGACATGGGCGGGACGGAGGGAAGAGACACATTTACTGTAATTTGGACATGGACTGGACAGAGAAAAGTGACATGTTTACTGTACTTTGGACATGGGCTGGACAGAGGGAAGAGACACATTTACTGTACTTTAGATATGGGTTAAAGGGAGGGAAGAGACACATTTACTGTACTTTGGACAAGGGCTGGGTGGAGGGAAGAGACACATTTACTGTATTTGGACATGGGCTGGATGGAGGGAAGAGACACATTTACTGTACAAAAAATCCCTTTGGCCAACGCAATCTAAAAGCTAAAATTTATTTTCTTTACTTTGAGCATGGGTTGGACTTAGGGAAGAGACACATTTGCTGTACTTTGGACATGGGCTGGACAGAGGGAAGAGACATGTTTACTGTACTTTGGACATGGGCTGGACGTAGACAAGAGATACATTTACTGTACTTTGGACATGGGCTGGATGGAGGGAAGAGACACATTTCCTGTACTTAGGACATGGGCTGGACTTAGGGAAGAGACACATTTACTGTACAAAAAATCCCTATGGCCACGCAATCTAAAAGCTAAAATGTATTTTCATTACTTTAAGCATGGGTTGAATGGAGGGAAGAGACACATTTACTGTACTTTTTGACATGGGCTGGACGTAGTGAAGAGACACATTTGCTGTACTTTGGACATGGGCTGGATGGAGGGAAGAGACACATTTCCTGTACTTTGGACATGGGCTGGACAGAGGGAAGAGACACATTTACTGTACTTTGGACATGGGCTGGACAGAGGGAAGAGACACATTTACTGTACTTTGGACATGGGCTGGACTTAGGGAAGAGACACATTTACTGTACTTTGGACATGGGCTGGACAGAGAGAAGTGACAAGTTTACTGTACTTTGGACATGGGGTGGATGGATGGAAGAGACACATTTACTGTACTTTGGATATGGGTTGAAGGGAGGGAAGAGACACGTTTACTGTACTTTGGACATGGGCTGGACTTAGGGAAGAGACACATTTACTGTACTTTGGACATGGGCTGGACAGAGAGAAGTGACATGTTTACTGTACTTTGGACATGGGGTGGATGGATGGAAGAGACACATTTACTGTACTTTGGAGATAGGTTGAAGGGAGGGAAGAGACACATTTACTGTACTTTGGACATGGGCTGGATGGATGGAAGAGACACATTTACTGTACTTTGGACTTGGGCTGGACAGAGGAAAGAGACACATTCGCTGTACTTTGGACATGGGCTGGATGGAGGGAAGAGACACATTTCCTGTACTTTGGACATGGGCTGGACTTAGGGAAGAGACACATTTACTGTACTTTGGACATGGGCTGGACAGAGAGAAGTGACATGTTTACTGTACTTTGGACATGGGGTGGATGGATGGAAGAGACACATTTACTGTACTTTGGAGATGGGTTGAAGGGAGGGAAGAGACACATTTACTGTACTTTGGACATGGGCTGGACAGAGGGAAGAGACACATTTACTGTACTTTGGACATGAGCTGGACATAGGGAATAGACACATTTCCTGTACTTTGGACATGAGCTGGACATAGGGAATAGACACATTTCCTGTACTTTGGACATGGGCTGGACTTAGGGAAAAGACACATTTCCTGTACTTTGGACATGGGCTGCATGGAGGGAAGAGACACATTTCCTGTACTTTGGACATGGGCTGGACTTAGGGAAGAGACACATTTACTGTACTTTGGACATGGGCTGGATGGAGGGAAGAGACACATTTACTGTACTTTGGACATGGGCTGGACAGAGGGAAGAGACACATTTACTGTACTTTGGACATGGGCTGGACAGAGGGAAGAGGCATGTTTACTGTACTTTGGACATGGGCTGGATGGAGGGAATAGACACATTTCCTGTACTTTGGACATGGGCTGGACTTAGGGAAGAGACACATTTACTGTACTTTGGACATGGGTTGAATGGAGGGAAGAGACACATTTACTGCACTTTGGACATGGGCTGGATGGATGGCAGAGACACATTTACTGTACTTTGGACATGGGCTGGATAGAGGGAAGAGACACATTTACTGCACTTTGGACATGGGCTGGACAGAGGGAAGAGACACATTTACTGTACTTTGGACATGGGCTGGACAGAGGGAAGAGACATATTTACTGTACTTTGGACATGGGCTTAACAAAGGGAAGAAACATACTTACTGTACTTTGGACATGGGCTGTACAGAGGGAAGAGACACGTTTACTATACTTTGGATATTGGCTGGACAAAGGGAAGAGACACATTTACTGTACTTTGGACATGGGCTGGATGGAGGGAAGAGACACATTTACTGCACTTTGGACATGGGCTGGATGGATGGCAGAGACACATTTACTGTACTTTGGACATGGGCTGGACAGAGAAAAGTGACACATTTACTGTACTTTGGACATGGGCTGGACAGAGGGAAGAGACACGTTTACTGTACTTTGGACATGGGCTGGACAAAGGGAAGAGACACATTTACTGTACTTTGGACATGGGCTGGACAGAGGGAAGAGACATATTTACTGCACTTTGGACATGGGTTGTACGGAGGGAAGAGACACATTTACTGTACTTTGGACATGGGCGGGACGGAGGGAAGAGACACATTTACTGTAATTTGGACATGGACTGGACAGAGAAAAGTGACATGTTTACTGTACTTTGGACATGGGCTGGACAGAGGGAAGAGACACATTTACTGTACTTTAGATATGGGTTAAAGGGAGGGAAGAGACACATTTACTGTACTTTGGACAAGGGCTGGGTGGAGGGAAGAGACACATTTACTGTATTTGGACATGGGCTGGATGGAGGGAAGAGACACATTTACTGTACAAAAAATCCCTTTGGCCAACGCAATCTAAAAGCTAAAATTTATTTTCTTTACTTTGAGCATGGGTTGGACTTAGGGAAGAGACACATTTGCTGTACTTTGGACATGGGCTGGACAGAGGGAAGAGACATGTTTACTGTACTTTGGACTTGGGCTGGACAGAGGGAAGAGACACATTCGCTGTACTTTGGACATGGGCTGGATGGAGGGAAGAGACACATTTCCTGTACTTTGGACATGGGCTGGACTTAGGGAAAAGACACATTTACTGTACTTTGGACATGGGCTGCATGGAGGGAAGAGACACATTTACTGTACTTTGGACATGGGCTGGACAGAGAGAAGTGACATGTTTACTGTACTTTGGACATGGGGTGGATGGATGGAAGAGACACATTTACTGTACTTTGGAGATGGGTTGAAGGGAGGGAAGAGACACATTTACTGTACTTTGGACATGGGCTGGACAGAGGGAAGAGGCATGTTTACTGTACTTTGGACATGGGCTGGACAGAGGGAAGAGGCATGTTTACTGTACTTTGGACATGAGCTGGACATAGGGAATAGACACATTTCCTGTACTTTGGACATGGGCTGGACTTAGGGAAAAGACACATTTCCTGTACTTTGGACATGGGCTGCATGGAGGGAAGAGACACATTTCCTGTACTTTGGACATGGGCTGGACTTAGGGAAGAGACACATTTACTGTACTTTGGACATGGGCTGGATGGAGGGAAGAGACACATTTACTGTACTTTGGACATGGGCTGGACAGAGGGAAGAGACACATTTACTGTACTTTGGACATGGGCTGGACAGAGGGAAGAGGCATGTTTACTGTACTTTGGACATGGGCTGGATGGAGGGAAGAGACACATTTCCTGTACTTTGGACATGGGCTGGACTTAGGGAAGAGACACATTTACTGTACTTTGGACATGGGTTGAATGGAGGGAAGAGACACATTTACTGTACTTTTTTACATGGGCTGGACGTAGGGAAGAGACACATTTGCTGTACTTTGGACATGGGCTGGATGGAGGGAAGAGACACATTTCCTGTACTTTGGACATGGGCTGGACAGAGAGAAGTGACATGTTTACTGTACTAAGGACATGGGGTGGACGGAGGGAAGAGACACATTTACTGTACTTTGGACATGGGCTGGATGGATGGAAGAGACACATTTACTGTACTTTGGATATGGGTTGAAGGGAGGGAAGAGACACATTTACTGTACTTTGGACATGGGCTGGACAGAGGGAAGAGACACATTCGCTGTACTTTGGACATGGGCTGGATGGAGGGAAGAGACACATTTCCTGTACTTTGGACATGGGCTGGACTTAGGGAAAAGACACATTTACTGTACTTTGGACATGGGCTGCATGGAGGGAAGAGATACATTTCCTGTACTTTGGACATGGGCTGGACTTAGGGAAGAGACACATTTACTTTACTTTGGACATGGGCTGGATGGAGGGAAGTGACACATTTACTGTACTTTGGACATGGGCTGGATGGAGGGAAGAGACACATTTACTGTACTTTGGACATGGGCTGGACAGAGGGAAGAGACACATTTACTGTACTTTGGACATGGGCTGGACAGAGGGAAGTGGCATGTTTACTGTACTTTGGACATGAGCTGGACGTAGGGAAGAGACACATTTTCTGTACTTTGGACATGGGCTGGACTTAGGGAAAAGACACATTTACTGTACTTTGGACATGGGCTGCATGGAGGGAAGAGACACATTTCCTGTACTTTGGACATGGGCTGGATGGAGGGAAGAGACACATTTACTGTACTTTGGACATGGGCTGGACAGAGGGAAGAGACACATTTACTGTACTTTGGACATGGGCTGGACAGAGGGAAGAGGCATGTTTACTGTACTTTGGACATGAGCTGGACGTAGGGAAGAGACACATTTACTGTACTTTGGCCATGGGCTGGACGGACGGAAGAGACACGTTTACTGTACTTTGGACATGGGCTGGATGGAGGAAAGAGACACATTTACTGTACTTTGGACATGGGCTGGATGGAGGGAAGAGACACATTTACTGCACTTTGGACATGGACTGGACAGAGGGAAGAGACACATTTACTGTACTTTGGACATGAGCTGGACAGAGGGAAGAGGCATGTTTACTGTACTTTGGACATGAGCTGGACGTAGGGAAGAGACACATTTACTGTACTTTGGCCATGGGCTGGACGGACGGAAGAGACACGTTTACTGTACTTTGGACATGGGCTGGATGGAGGAAAGAGACACATTTACTGTACTTTGGACATGGGCTGGATGGAGGGAAGAGACACATTTACTGCACTTTGGACATGGACTGGACAGAGGGAAGAGACACGTTTACTGTACTTTGGACATGGGCTGGATGGAGGAAAGAGACACATTTACTGTACTTTGGACATGGGCTGGACAGAGGGAAGAGACACATTTACTGTGCTTTGGACATGGGCTGGACAGAGGGAAGAGACACATTTACTGTACTTTGGACATGGGTTGTACGGAGGGAAGAGACACATTTACTGTACTTTGGACATGGGCTGGATGGAGGGAAGAGACACATTTACTGCACTTTGGACATTGGCTGGACAGAGGGAAGAGACACATTTACTGTACTTTGGACATGGGCTGGATGGAGGGAAAAGACACATTTATTCTACTTTGGACATGGGCTGGACAGAGGGAAGAGACACGTTTACTGTACTTTGGACATGGGCTGGACAGAGGGAAGAGACACATTTACTGTACTTTGGACATGGGCTGGACAGAGGGAAGAGACACATTTTTCTGTACTTTGGACATGGGCTGGATAGAGGGAAGATACACATTTACTGCACTTTGGACATGGGCTGGACAGAGGGAACAGACACATTTACTGTACTTTGGACATGGGCTGGACAGAGGGAAGAGAAACATTTACTGTACTTTGGACATGGGCTGAACAGAGGGAAGAGACATATTTACTGTACTTTGGACATGGGCTGAACAGAGGAAAGAGACATATTTACTGTACTTTGGACATGGGCTGGACAGAGGGAAGAGACACATTTACTGTACTTTGGTCATGGGCTGGAGGGAGGGAAGAGACACATTTACTGAACTTTGGACATGGGCTGGATGGAGGGAAGAGACACGTTTACTGTACTTTGGACATGGGCTGGACAGAGGGAAGAGACACACTTACTGTACTTTGGACATTGGCTGGACAGAGGGAAGAGACACACTTACTGTACTTTGGACATGGGCTGGACAGAGGGAAGAGACACGTTTACTGTACTTTGGACATTGGCTGGACAAAGGGAAGAGACACATTTACTGTACTTTGGACATGGGCTGGACAGAGGGAAGAGACACGTTTTCTGTACTTTGGACATGGGCTGGACAGAGGGAAGAGACACACTTACTGTACTTTGGACATGGGCTGGACAGAGGGAAAAGACACGTTTACTGTACTTTGGACATGGGCTGGACAAAGGGAAGAGACATTTACTGTACTTTGGACATGGGCTGGACAGAGGGAAGAGACACACTTACTGTACTTTGGACATGGGCTGGACAGAGGGAAGAGACACGTTTACTGTACTTTGGACATGGGCTGGACAAAGGGAAGAGACACAATTACTGTACTTTGGACATTGGCTGGACAGAGGGAAGAGACACACTTACTGTACTTTGGACATGGGCTGGACAGAGGGAAGGGACACGATGACTGTACTTTGGACATGGGCTGGACAGAGGGAAGAGACACATTTACTGTACTTTGGACATGGGCTGGACAGAGGGAAGAGACACGTTTACTCTACTTTGGACATGGGCTGGACAAAGGGAAGAGACACACTTACTGTACTTTGGACATGGGCTAGACAAAGGGAAGAGACACATTTACTGTACTTTGGACATGGGCTGGACAGAGGGAAGAAACACGTTTACTGTACTTTGGACATGGGCTGGACAAAGGGAAGAGACACATTTACTGTACTTTGGACATGGGCTGGACAGAGGGAAGAGACACATTTAATGCACTTTGGACATGGGCTGGATTGAGGGAAGAGACACATTTACTGTACTTTGGAAATGGGCTAGACAGAGGGAAGAGACACATTTACTGTACTTTGGACATGGGCTTGACAGAGGGTAGAGAAACATTTACTGTACTTTGGACATGGGCTGGACAGAGGGAAGAGACACATTTACTGTACTTTGGACATGGGCTGGACAGAGGGAAGAGACACGTTTACTCTACTTTGGACATGGGCTGGACAAAGGGAAGAGACACACTTACTGTACTTTGGACATGGGCTAGACAAAGGGAAGAGACACATTTACTGTACTTTGGACATGGGCTGGACAGAGGGAAGAGACACGTTTACTGTACTTTGGACATGGGCTGGACAAAGGGAAGAGACACATTTACTGTACTTTGGACATGGGCTGGACAGAGGGAAGAGACACATTTAATGCACTTTGGACATGGGCTGGATTGAGGGAAGAGACACATTTACTGTACTTTGGAAATGGGCTAGACAGAGGGAAGAGACACATTTACTGTACTTTGGACATGGGCTTGACAGAGGGTAGAGAAACATTTACTGTACTTTGGACATGGGCTGGACAGAGGGAAGAGACACGTTTACTGTACTTTGGACATGGGCTGGACAAAGGGAAGAGACACATTTACTGTACTTTGGACATGGGCTGGACAGAAGGAAGAGACACGTTTACTGTACTTTGGACATGGGCTGGACAGAGGGTAGAGAAACATTTACTGTACTTTGGACATGGGCTGGACAGAGGGAAGAGACACATTTACTGTACTTTGGACATGGGTTGTACGGAGGGAAGAGACACATTTACTGTACTTTGGATATGGGCTGGATGGAGGGAAGAGACACATTTCCTGTACTTTGGACATGGGCTGGACTTAGGGAAGAGACACATTTACTGTACAAAAAATCCCTATAGCCACGCAATCTAAAACCTAAAATGTATTTTCTTTACTTTGAGCATGGGTTGAATGGAGGGAAGAGACACATTTACTGTACTTTGGACATGGGCTGGACGGAGGGAAGAGACATGTTTACTGTACTTTGGACATGGGGTGGACAGAGGGAAGAGACATGTTTACTGTACTTTCTGACATGGGCTGGACATAGGGAAGAGACACATTTGCTGTACTTTGGACATGGGCTGGATGGAGGGAAGAGACACATTTGCTGTACTTTGGACATGGGCTGGACAGAGGGAAGAGACACATTCCCTGTACTTTGGACATGGGCTGGACAGAGGAGAGAGACACATTTACTGTACTTTGGACATGGGCTGGACTTAGGGACGATACACATTTACAGTACTTTGGACATGGGCTGGATGGAGGAGAGACACATTTACTGTACTTTGGACATGGGCTGGACAGAGAGAAGTGACATGTTTACTGTACTTTGGACATGGGGTGGACGGAGGGCAGAGACACATTTACTGTACTTTGGATATGGGTTGAAGGGAGGGAAGAGACACATTTTCTGTACTTTGTACATGGGCTGCATGGAGGGAAGAGACACATTTACTGTACTTTGGACATGAGCTGGACGGAGGGAAGAGACACATTTGCTGTACTTTAGACATGGGCTGGACAGAGGAAAGTGACATGTTTACTGTACTTTGGACATGGGCTGGATGGAGGGAAGAGACACATTTACTGTGCTTTGGACATGGGCTGGATGGAGGGAAGAGACACATTTACTGTACTTTGGACATGGGCTGGACATAGGGAAGAGACACATTTACTGTACAAAAAATCCTTATGGCCACGCAATCTAAAAGCTAAAATTTATTTTCTTTACTGTGAGCATGGGTTGGACTTAGGGAAGAGACACATTTGCTATACTTTGGACAGGGGTTGGATTGAGGGAAGAGACACATTTACTGTACTTTGGACATGGGCTGGACGGAGGGAAGAGACATGTTTACTGTACTTTGGACATGGGCTGAACTTAGGGAAGAGTCACATTTACTGTACTTTGGACATGGGGTGGACGTAGGGAAGAGACACATTCGCTGTACTTTGGACATGGGCTGGACTTAGGGAAAAGACACATTTACTGTACTTTGGACATGGGCTGGACTTAGGGAAAAGACACATTTACTGTACTTTGGACATGGGCTGGATGGAGGGAAGAGACACATTTACTGTACTTTGGACATGGGCTGGACAGAGGGAAGAGACACATTTACTGTACTTTGGACATGGGTTGTACGGAGTGAACAGACACATTTACTGTACTTTGGACATGGGCTGGACTTAGGGAAGAGACACATTTACTGTACTTTGGACATGGGCTGGATGGAGGGAAGAGACACATTTACTGTACTTTGGACATGGGCTGGACAGAGGGAAGAGACACATTTACTGTACTTTGGACATGGGTTGTACGGAGTGAACAGACACATTTACTGTACTTTGGACATGGGCTGGACAGAGGGAAGAGACACATTTACTGTACTTTGGACATGAGCTGAATGGAGGGAAGAGACACATTTACTGTACTTTGGACATGAGCTGAATGGAGGGAAGAGACACATTTACTGTACTTTGGACATGGGCTGGATGGAGGGAAGAGACACATTTACTGTACTTTGGACATGGGCGGGATAGAGGGAAGAGACACATTTACTATACTTTGGACATGGGCTGGACAGAGAGAAGTGACATGTTTACTGTACTTTGGACATGGGCTGGAAGTAGGGAAGAGACACATTTACTGTACTTTGGACATGGGCTGGAAGTAGGGAAGACACACATTTACTGTACTTTGGACATGGGTTGTGCGGAGGGAAGAAACAGATTTACTGCACTTTGGACATGAGCTGAATGGAGGGAAGAGACACATTTACTGTACTTTGGACATGAGCTGAATGGAGGGAAGAGACACATTTACTGTACTTTGGACATGGGCTGGATGGAGGGAAGAGACACATTTACTGTACTTTGGACATGGGCTGGACAGAGGGAAGAGACACATTTACTGTACTTTGGACATGAGCTGAATGGAGGGAAGAGACACATTTACTGTACTTTGGACATGAGCTGAATGGAGGGAAGAGACACATTTACTGTACTTTGGACATGGTCTGGATGGAGGGAAGAGACACATTTACTGTACTTTGGACATGGGCGGGATAGAGGGAAGAGACACATTTACTATACTTTGGACATGGGCTGGACAGAGAGAAGTGACATGTTTACTGTACTTTGGACATGGGCTGGACGGAGGGAAGAGACACATTTACTGTACTTTGGACATAGGCTGGAAGTAGGGAAGACACACATTTACTGTACTTTGGACATGGGTTGTGCGGAGGGAAGAGACAGATTTACTGCACTTTGGACATGAGCTGAATGGAGGGAAGAGACACATTTACTGTACTTTGGACATGGGCTGGATGGAGGGAAGAGACACATTTACTGTACTTTAGACATGAGCTGAATGGAGGGAAGAGACACATTTACTGTACTTTGGACATGGGTTGGATGGAGGGAAGAGACACATTTACTGTACTTTGGACATGGGTTGGATGGAGGGAAGAGACACATTTACTATACTTTGGACATGGGCTGGACAGAGAGAAGTGACATGTTTACTGTACTTTGGACATGGGCTGGACGGAGGGAAGAGACACATTTACTGTACTTTGGACATGAGCTGGATGGACTGAAGAGACACATTTACTGTACTTTGGACATGGGCTGGACTTAGGGAAGAGACACATTTGCTGTACTTTGGACATGGGCTGGATGGAGGGAAGAGACACATTTACTGTACTTTGGACATGGGCTGGACAGAGGGAAGAGACACATTTACTGTACTTTGGACATGGGTTGTACGGAGTGAACAGACACATTTACTGTACTTTGGACATGGGCTGGACAGAGGGAAGAGACACATTTACTGTACTTTGGACATGAGCTGAATGGAGGGAAGAGACACATTTACTGTACTTTGGACATGAGCTGAATGGAGGGAAGAGACACATTTACTGTACTTTGGACATGGGCTGGATGGAGGGAAGAGACACATTTACTGTACTTTGGACATGGGCGGGATAGAGGGAAGAGACACATTTACTATACTTTGGACATGGGCTGGACAGAGAGAAGTGACATGTTTACTGTACTTTGGACATGGGCTGGAAGTAGGGAAGAGACACATTTACTGTACTTTGGACATGGGCTGGAAGTAGGGAAGACACACATTTACTGTACTTTGGACATGGGTTGTGCGGAGGGAAGAAACAGATTTACTGCACTTTGGACATGAGCTGAATGGAGGGAAGAGACACATTTACTGTACTTTGGACATGAGCTGAATGGAGGGAAGAGACACATTTACTGTACTTTGGACATGGGCTGGATGGAGGGAAGAGACACATTTACTGTACTTTGGACATGGGCTGGACAGAGGGAAGAGACACATTTACTGTACTTTGGACATGAGCTGAATGGAGGGAAGAGACACATTTACTGTACTTTGGACATGAGCTGAATGGAGGGAAGAGACACATTTACTGTACTTTGGACATGGGCTGGATGGAGGGAAGAGACACATTTACTGTACTTTGGACATGGGCGGGATAGAGGGAAGAGACACATTTACTATACTTTGGACATGGGCTGGACAGAGAGAAGTGACATGTTTACTGTACTTTGGACATGGGCTGGACGGAGGGAAGAGACACATTTACTGTACTTTGGACATGGGCTGGAAGTAGGGAAGACACACATTTACTGTACTTTGGACATGGGTTGTGCGGAGGGAAGAGACAGATTTACTGCACTTTGGACATGAGCTGAATGGAGGGAAGAGACACATTTACTGTACTTTGGACATGGGCTGGATGGAGGGAAGAGACACATTTACTGTACTTTAGACATGAGCTGAATGGAGGGAAGAGACACACTTACTGTACTTTGGACATGGGTTGGATGGAGGGAAGAGACACATTTACTGTACTTTGGACATGGGTTGGATGGAGGGAAGAGACACATTTACTATACTTTGGACATGGGCTAGACAGAGAGAAGTGACATGTTTACAGTACTTTGGACATGGGCTGGACGGAGGGAAGAGACACATTTGCTGTACTTTGGACATGAGCTGGATGGACTGAAGAGACACATTTACTGTACTTTGGACATGGGTTGGACTTAGGGAAGAGACACATTTGCTGTACTTTGGACATGGGCTGGACTTAGGGAAGAGGCACACTTACTGTACTTTGGACATGGGCTGGACAGAGGGAAGTCACATGTTTACTGTACTTTGGACATGGGCTGGATGCAGGGAAGAGACACATTTACTGCACTTTGGACATAGGCTGGATGGAGGAGAGACACATTTTCTGTACTTTGGACATGGGCTGGATGGAGGGAAGAGACACATTTACTGCTCTTTGGACATGGGCTGGACTTAGGGAAGAGACACATTTCCTGTACTTTGGACATGGGTTGTGCGGAGGGAAGAGACAGATTTACTGTACTTTGGACATGAGCTGAATGGAGAGAAGAGACACGTTTACTGTACTTTGGACATGGGCGGGATGGAGGGAAGAGACACATTTACTGTACTTTGGACATGGGCTGGATAGAGGGAAGAGACACATTTATTGTGCTTTGGACATAGGCTGGATAGAGGGAAGAGACATATTTACTGTACTTTGGACATGGGCTGGATGGAGGGAAGAGACACATTTACTGTACTTTGGACATGGGCTGGATGGAGGGAAGAGACACATTTACCGTACTTTGGACATGGGTTGGATGGAGGGAAGAGACACATTTACTGTACTTTGAACATGGGCGGGATAGAGGGAAGAGACACATTTACTATACTTTGGACATGGGCTGGACAGAGAGAAGTGACATGTTTACAGTACTTTGGACATGGGCTGGACGGAGGGAAGAGACACATTTACTGTACTTTGGACATGGGCTGGAAGGAGGGAAGACACACATTTACTGTACTTTGGACATGAGCTGGATGGACTGAAGAGACACATTTACTGTACTTTGGACATGGGCTGGACGGAGGGAAGAGACACATTTGCTGTACTTTGGACATGGGCTGGACTTAGGGAAGAGACACATTTGCTGTACTTTGGACATGGGCTGGACTTAGGGAAGAGACACACTTACTGTACTTTGGACATGGGCTGGACAGAGGGAAGTCTCATGTTTACTGTACTTTGGACATGGGCTGGATGCAGGGAAGAGACACATTTACTGCACTTTGGACATAGGCTGGATGGAGGGGAGACACATTTTCTGTACTTTGGACATGGGCTGGATGGAGGGAAGAGACACATTTACTGCACTTTGGACATGGGCTGGACTTAGGGAAGAGACACATTTCCTGTGCTTTGGACATGGGTTGTGCGGAGGGAAGAGACAGATTTACTGTACTTTGGACATGAGCTGAATGGAGAGAAGAGACACGTTTACTGTACTTTGGACATGGGCGGGATAGAGGGAAGAGACACATTTATTGTGCTTTGGACATAGGCTGGATAGAGGGAAGAGACATATTTACTGTACTTTGGACATGGGCTAGACAGAGGAAAGAGGCACATTTACTGTACTTTGGACATGGGCTGGACAGAGGGAAGAGACACACTTACTGTACTTTGGACATGGGCTGGACAGAGGGAAGAGACACATTTCCTGTACTTTGGACATGGGCTGGATGGAGGGAAGAGACACATTTACTGTACTTTGGACATGGGGATGACAGAGGGAAGAGACATATTTACTGTACTTTGGACATGGGCTAGACAGAGGGAAGAGACATATTTACTGTACTTTGGACATGGGCTAGACAGAGGGAAGAGACACATTTACTGTACTTTAGACATGGGCTGGATAGAGGGAAGAGACACATTTACTGTGCTTTGGACTTGGGCTGGACAGAGGGAAGAGACAAATTTACTGTACTTTGGACATGGGCTGGATGGAGGGAAGAGACACATTTACTGTACTTTGGACATGGGCTGGACAGAGGGAAGAGACAAATTTACTGTACTTTGGACATGGGCTGGATGGAGGGAAGAGACACATTTACTGCAATTAGGACATGGGCTGGATGGAGGGAAGAGACATGTTTACTGAACTTTGGACATGGGCTGGATGTAGGGAAGAGACACATTTCCTGTACTTTGGATATGGGTTGTACGGAGGGAAGAGACAGATTTACTGCACTTTGGACATAGGCTGGATGGAGGGGAGACACATTTTCTGTACTTTGGACATGGGCTGGATGGAGGGAAGAGACACATTTACTGCACTTTGGACATGGGCTGGACTTAGGGAAGAGACACATTTCCTGTGCTTTGGACATGGGTTGTGCGGAGGGAAGAGACAGATTTACTGTACTTTGGACATGAGCTGAATGGAGAGAAGAGACACGTTTACTGTACTTTGGACATGGGCGGGATAGAGGGAAGAGACACATTTATTGTGCTTTGGACATAGGCTGGATAGAGGGAAGAGACATATTTACTGTACTTTGGACATGGGCTAGACAGAGGAAAGAGGCACATTTACTGTACTTTGGACATGGGCTGGACAGAGGGAAGAGACACACTTACTGTACTTTGGACATGGGCTGGACAGAGGGAAGAGACACATTTCCTGTACTTTGGACATGGGCTGGATGGAGGGAAGAGACACATTTACTGTACTTTGGACATGGGGTGGACAGAGGGAAGAGACATATTTACTGTACTTTGGACATGGGCTAGACAGAGGGAAGAGACATATTTACTGTACTTTGGACATGGGCTAGACAGAGGGAAGAGACACATTTACTGTACTTTAGACATGGGCTGGATAGAGGGAAGAGACACATTTACTGTGCTTTGGACTTGGGCTGGACAGAGGGAAGAGACAAATTTACTGTACTTTGGACATGGGCTGGATGGAGGGAAGAGACACATTTACTGTACTTTGGACATGGGCTGGACAGAGGGAAGAGACAAATTTACTGTACTTTGGACATGGGCTGGATGGAGGGAAGAGACACATTTACTGCAATTAGGACATGGGCTGGATGGAGGGAAGAGACATGTTTACTGAACTTTGGACATGGGCTGGATGTAGGGAAGAGACACATTTCCTGTACTTTGGATATGGGTTGTACGGAGGGAAGAGACAGATTTACTGTACTTTGGATATGAGCTGAATGGAGGGAAGAGACACATTTTCTGTACTTTGGACATGGGCTGGACTTAGGGAAGAGACACATTTACTTTACTTTGGACCTGGACTGGACAGAGAGAAGTGACATGTTTAATGTACTTTGGACATGGGCTGGACGGAGGGAAGAGACACATTAACTGTACTTTGGATATGGGTTGAAGGGAGGGAAGAGACACACTTACTGTACTTTGGACATGGGCTGGATGAAGGAAAGAAACACATTTACTGCAATTTGGACATGGGCTGGATGGAGGGAAGAGACACGTTTACTGTACCTTTGACATGGACTGGACAGAGAGAAGTGACATGTTTACTGTACTTTGGACATGGGCTGGACGGAGGGAAGAGACACATTTACTGTACTTTGGACATGGACTAGACAGAGAGAAGTGACATGTTTACTGTACTTTGGACATGGGCTGGACGGAGGGAAGAGACACATTTACTGTACTTTGGACATGGGCTGGATGAAGGGAAGAGACACATTTACTCTACAAAAAATCCCTATGGCCACGCAATCTAAAAGCTAAAATTTATTTTCTTTACTTTGAGCATGGTTTGGACTTAGGGAAGAGACACATTTGCTGTACTTTGGACATGGGTTGGATGGAGGGAAGAGACACATTTACTGTACTTTGGACATGGGCTGGACGGAGGGAAGAGACATGTTTACTGTACTTTGGACATGGGCTGGACGTAGGGAAGAGACACATTCGCTGTACTTTGGACATGGGCTGGATGGAGGGAAGAGACACATTTATTCTACTTTGGACATGGGCTAGATGGAGGAGAGACACATTTACTGTACTTTGGACATGGGCTGGATGGAGGGAAGAGACACATTTACTGCACTTTGGACATGAGCTGGATGGATGGAAGAGACATGTTTACTGTACTTTGGACATGGGTTGTACGGAGGGAAGAAACACATTTACTATACTTTGGACATGGGCTGGACAGAGAGAAGTGACATGTTTACTGTACTTTGGACATGGGCTGGACGGAGGGAAGAGACACATTTACTGTACTTTGGACATGGGCTGGAAGTAGGGAAGACACACATTTCCTGTACTTTGGACATGGGTTGTGCGGAGGGAAGAGACAGATTTACTGCACTTTGGACATGAGCTGAATGGAGGGAAGAGACACATTTACTGTACTTTGGACATGGGCTGGATGGAGGGAAGAGACACATTTACTGTACTTTAGACATGAGCTGAATGGAGGGAAGAGACACATTTACTGTACTTTGGACATGGGCTGGATGGAGGGAAGAGACACATTTATTGTACTTTGGACATGGGCGGGATAGAGGGAAGAGACACATTTACTATACTTTGGACATGGGCTGGACAGAGAGAAGTGACATGTTTACAGTACTTTGGACATGGGCTGGACGGAGGGAAGAGACACATTTACTGTACTTTGGACATGGGCTGGAAGGAGGGAAGACACACATTTACTGTACTTTGGACATGAGCTGGATGGAGGGAAGAGACACATTTACTGTATTTTGGACATGGGCTGGATGGAGGGAAGAGACACATTTACTGTATTTTGGACATGGGCTGGACGGAGGGAAGAGACACATTTGCTGTACTTTGGACATGGGCTGGACTTAGGGAAGAGACACATTTGCTGTACTTTGGACATGGGCTGGACTTAGGGAAGAGACACACTTACTGTACTTTGGACATGGGCTGGACAGAGGGAAGTCACATGTTTACTGTACTTTGGACATGGGCTGGATGCAGGGAAGAGACATATTTACTGCACTTTGGACATAGGTTGGATGGAGGAGAGACACATTTTCTGTACTTTGGACATGGGCTGGATGGAGGGAAGAGACACATTTACTGCACTTTGGACATGGGCTGGACTTAGGGAAGAGACACATTTCCTGTACTTTGGACATGGGTTGTGCGGAGGGAAGAGACAGATTTACTGTACTTTGGACATGAGCTGAATGGAGAGAAGAGACACGTTTACTGTACTTTGGACATGGGCGGGATGGAGGGAAGAGACACATTTACTGTACTTTGGACATGGGCTGGATGGAGGGAAGAGACACATTTACTGTACTTTGGACATGGGCGGGATAGAGGGAAGAGACACATTTACTATACTTTGGACATGGGCTGGACAGAGAGAAGTGACATGTTTACAGTACTTTGGACATGGGCTGGACGGAGGGAAGAGACACATTTACTGTACTTTGGACATGGGCTGGAAGGAGGGAAGACACACATTTACTGTACTTTGGACATGAGCTGGATGGACTGAAGAGACACATTTACTGTATTTTGGACATGGGCTGGACGGAGGGAAGAGACACATTTGCTGTACTTTGGACATGGGCTGGACTTAGGGAAGAGACACATTTTCTGTACTTTGGACATGGGCTGGACTTAGGGAAGAGACACACTTACTGTACTTTGGACATGGGCTGGACAGAGGGAAGTCACATGTTTACTGTACTTTGGACATGGGCTGGATGCAGGGAAGAGACATATTTACTGCACTTTGGACATAGGTTGGATGGAGGAGAGACACATTTTCTGTACTTTGGACATGGGCTGGATGGAGGGAAGAGACACATTTACTGCACTTTGGACATGGGCTGGACTTAGGGAAGAGACACATTTCCTGTACTTTGGACATGGGTTGTGCGGAGGGAAGAGACAGATTTACTGTACTTTGGACATGAGCTGAATGGAGAGAAGAGACACGTTTACTGTACTTTGGACATGGGCGGGATGGAGGGAAGAGACACATTTACTGTACTTTAGACATAGGCTGGATAGAGGGAAGAGACACATTTACTGTGCTTTGGACTTGGGCTGGACAGAGGGAAGAGACACATTTACTGTACTTTGGACATGGGCTGGACAGAGGGAAGAGACACATTTACTGTACTTTGGACATGGGCTGGATGGAGGGAAGAGACACATTTACTGCAATTAGGACATGGGCTGGATGGAGGGAAGAGACATGTTTACTGAACTTTGGACATGGGCTGGACGTAGGGAAGAGACACATTTCCTGTACTTTGGACATGGGTTGTACGGAGGGAAGAGACAGATTTACTGTACTTTGGATATGAGCTGAATGGAGGGAAGAGACACATTTACTGTACTTTGGACATGGGCTGGACTTAGGGAAGAGACACATTTACTTTACTTTGGACATGGACTGGACAGAGAGAAGTGACATGTTTAATGTACTTTGGACATGGGCTGGACGGAGGGAAGAGACACATTTACTGTACTTTGGATATGGTTTGAAGGGAGGGAAGAGACACACTTACTGTACTTTGGACATGGGCTGGACAGAGGGAAGAGACAAATTTACTGTACTTTGGACATGGGCTGGATGAAGGAAAGAAACACATTTACTGCAATTTGGACATGGGCTGGATGGAGGGAAGAGACACATTTACTGTACCTTGGACATGGACTGGACAGAGAGAAGTGACATGTTTACTGTACTTTGGACATGGGCTGGACGGAGGGAAGAGACACATTTACTGTACTTTGGACATGGACTAGACAGAGAGAAGTGACATGTTTACTGTACTTTGGACATGGGCTGGACGGAGGGAAGAGACACATTTACTGTACTTTGGACATGGGCTGGATGGAGGGAAGAGACACATTTACTGTACAAAAAATCCCTATGGCCACGCAATCTAAAAGCTAAAATTTATTTTCTTTACTTTGAGCATGGTTTGGACTTAGGGAAGAGACACATTTGCTGTACTTTGGACATGGGTTGGATGGAGGGAAGAGACACATTTACTGTACTTTGGACATGGGCTGGACGGAGGGAAGAGACATGTTTACTGTACTTTGGACATGGGCTGGACGTAGGGAAGAGACACATTCGCTGCACTTTGGACATGGGCTGGATGGAGGGAAGAGACACATTTCCTGTACTTTGGACATGGGCTGGATGGAGGGAAGAGACACATTTATTCTACTTTGGACATGGGCTAAATGGAGGAGAGACACATTTACTGTACTTTGGACATGGGCTGGATGGAGGGAAGAGACACATTTTCTGCACTTTGGACATGGGCTGCACAGAGGGAAGAGGCACATTTATTGTACTTTGGACATGAGCTGGATGGATGGAAGATACACATTTACTGTACTTTGGACATGGGTTGTACGGAGGGAAGAAACACATTTACTATACTTTGGACATGGGCTGGACAGAGAGAAGTGACATGTTTACTGTACTTTGGACATGGGCTGGACGGAGGGAAGAGACACATTTACTGTACTTTGGACATGGGCTGGAAGTAGGGAAAACACACATTTACTGTACTTTGGACATGGGTTGTGCGGAGGGAAGAGACAGATTTACTGCACTTTGGACATGAGCTGAATGGAGGGAAGAGACACATTTACTGTACTTTGGACATGGGCTGGATGGAGGGAAGAGACACATTTACTGTACTTTAGACATGAGCTGAATGGAGGGAAGAGACACATTTACTGTACTTTGGACATGGGCTGGATGGAGGGAATAGACACATTTACTGTACTTTGGACATGGGCGGGATAGAGGGAAGAGACACATTTACTATACTTTGGACATGGGCTGGACAGAGAGAAGTGACATGTTTACAGTACTTTGGACATGGGCCGGACGGAGGGAAGAGACACATTTACTGTACTTTGGACATGGGCTGGAAGGAGGGAAGACACACATTTACTGTACTTTGGACATGAGCTGGATGGACTGAAGAGACACATTTACTGTATTTGGGACATGGGCTGGACGGAGGGAAGAGACACATTTGCTGTACTTTGGACATGGGCTGGACTTAGGGAAGAGACACATTTGCTGTACTTTGGACATGGGCTGGACTTAGGGAAGAGACACACTTACTGTACTTTGGACATGGGCTGGATGCAGGGAAGAGACACATTTACTGCACTTTGGACATAGGCTGGATGGAGGAGAGACACATTTTCTGTACTTTGGACATGGGCTGGATGGAGGGAAGAGACACATTTACTGCACTTTGGACATGGGCTGGACTTAGGGAAGAGACACATTTCCTGTACTTTGGACATGGGTTGTGCGGAGGGAAGAGACAGATTTACTGTACTTTGGACATGAGCTGGATGGATGGAAGATACACATTTACTGTACTTTGGACATGGGTTGTACGGAGGGAAGAAACACATTTACTATACTTTGGACATGGGCTGGACAGAGAGAAGTGACATGTTTACTGTACTTTGGACATGGGCTGGACGGAGGGAAGAGACACATTTACTGTACTTTGGACATGGGCTGGAAGTAGGGAAAACACACATTTACTGTACTTTGGACATGGGTTGTGCGGAGGGAAGAGACAGATTTACTGCACTTTGGACATGAGCTGAATGGAGGGAAGAGACACATTTACTGTACTTTGGACATGGGCTGGATGGAGGGAAGAGACACATTTACTGTACTTTAGACATGAGCTGAATGGAGGGAAGAGACACATTTACTGTACTTTGGACATGGGCTGGATGGAGGGAATAGACACATTTACTGTACTTTGGACATGGGCGGGATAGAGGGAAGAGACACATTTACTATACTTTGGACATGGGCTGGACAGAGAGAAGTGACATGTTTACAGTACTTTGGACATGGGCCGGACGGAGGGAAGAGACACATTTACTGTACTTTGGACATGGGCTGGAAGGAGGGAAGACACACATTTACTGTACTTTGGACATGAGCTGGATGGACTGAAGAGACACATTTACTGTATTTGGGACATGGGCTGGACGGAGGGAAGAGACACATTTGCTGTACTTTGGACATGGGCTGGACTTAGGGAAGAGACACATTTGCTGTACTTTGGACATGGGCTGGACTTAGGGAAGAGACACACTTACTGTACTTTGGACATGGGCTGGATGCAGGGAAGAGACACATTTACTGCACTTTGGACATAGGCTGGATGGAGGAGAGACACATTTTCTGTACTTTGGACATGGGCTGGATGGAGGGAAGAGACACATTTACTGCACTTTGGACATGGGCTGGACTTAGGGAAGAGACACATTTCCTGTACTTTGGACATGGGTTGTGCGGAGGGAAGAGACAGATTTACTGTACTTTGGACATGAGCTGAATGGAGAGAAGAGACACGTTTACTGTTCTTTGGACATGGGCGGGATGGAGGGAAGAGACACATTTACTGTACTTTGGACATGGGCTGGACAGAGGGAAGAGACACATTTCCTGTACTTTGGACATGGGCTGGATGGAGGGAAGAGACACATTTACTGTACTTTGGACATGGGGTGGACAGAGGGAAGATACATATTTACTGTACTTTGGACATGGGCTAGACAGAGGGAAGAGTCATATTTACTGTACTTTGGACATGGGCTAGACAGAGGGAAGAGACACATTTACTGTACTTTAGACATGGGCTGGATAGAGGGAAGAGACACATTTACTGTGCTTTGGACTTGGGCTGGACAGAGGGAAGAGACACATTTACTGTACTTTGGACATGGACTTGACAGAGAGAAGTGACATGTTTACTGTACTTTGGACATAGGCTGGACGGAGGGAAGAGACACATTTACTGTACTTTGGACATGGACTAGACAGAGAGAAGTGACATGTTTACTGTACTTTGGACATGGGCTAGATGGAGGAGAGACACATTTAATGTACTTTGGACATGGGCTCGATGGAGGTAAGAGACACATATACTGCACTTTGGACATGGGCTGGATGGAGGGAAGAGACATGTTTACTGAACTTTGGACAAGGGCTGGACGTAGGGAAGTGACACATTTACTGTACTTTGGACATGGGGTGGACAGAGGGAAGAGACATGTTTACTGTACTTTGGTCATGGGCTGGACGTAGGGAAGAGACACATTCGCTGTACTTTGGACATGGGCTGGATGGAGGGAAGAGGCACATTTCCTGTACTTTGGACATGGGCTGGACTTAGGGAAGAGACACATTTATTCTACTTTGGACATGGGCTAGATGGAGGAGAGACACATTTAATGTACTTTGGACATGGGATCGATGGAGGTAAGAGACACATTTACTGCACTTTGGACATGGGCTGGATGGAGGGAAGAGACATGTTTACTGAACTTTGGACAAGGGCTGGACGTAGGGAAGAGACACATTTACTGTACTTTGGACATGGGGTGGACAGAGGGAAGAGACATGTTTACTGTACTTTGGACATGGGCTGGACGTAGGGAAGAGACATATTCGCTGTACTTTGGACATGGGCTGGATGGAGAGAAGAGGCACATTTCCTGTACTTTGGACATGGGCTGGACTTAGGGAAGAGACACATTTATTCTACTTTGGACATGGGCTAGATGGAGGAGAGACACATTTAATGTACTTTGGACATGAGCTGGATGGAGGGAAGAGACACATTTTCTGCACTTTGGACATGGGCTGGATAGAGGGAAGAGACACATTTATTGTACTGTGGACATGGGCTGGATGGAGGGAAGAGACACAATTTCTGCACTTTGGACATGGGCTGGACAGAGGGAAGAGACACATTTCCTGTACTTTGGACATGGGCTGGATGGAGGGAAGAGACACATTTACTGTACTTTGGACATGGGCGGGATGGAGGGAAGAGACACATTTACTTTACTTTGGACATGGGCTGGACTTAGGGAAGAGACACATTTACTTTTCTTTGGACATGGACTGGACAGAGAGAAGTGACATGTTTACTGTACTTTGGACATGGGCTGGACGGAGGGAAGAGACACATTTACTGTACTTTGGACATGGGCTGGATGGAGGGAAGAGACACATTTACTGTACTTTGGACATGGGCTGGACGTAGGGAAGAGACACATTTCCTGTACTTTGGACATGGGTTGTGCGGAGGGAAGAGACAGATTTACTGTACTTTGGACATGAGCTGAATGGAGGGAAGAGACACATTTACTGTACTTTGGACATTGGCTGGATGGAGGGAAGAGACACATTTACTGTACTTTGGACATGGGTTGGATGGATGGAAGAGACACACTTACTGTACTTTGGACATGGGCTGGACTTAGGGAAGAGACACATTTATTTTACTTTGGACATGGACTGGACAGAGAGAAGTGACATGTTTACTGTACTTTGGACATGGTCTGGACGGAGGGAAGAGACACATTTACTGTACTTTGGACATGGGCTGGACTTAGGGAAGAGACACATTTACTTTTCTTTGGACATGGACTGGACAGAGAGAAGTGACATGTTTACTGTACTTTGGACATGGGCTGGACGGAGGGAAGAGACACATTTACTGTACTTTGGACATTGGCTGGATGGAGGGAAGAGACACATTTACTGTACTTTGGACATGGGTTGGATGGATGGAAGAGACACACTTACTGTACTTTGGACATGGGCTGGACTTAGGGAAGAGACACATTTATTTTACTTTGGACATGGACTGGACAGAGAGAAGTGACATGTTTACTGTACTTTGGACATGGGCTGGACGTAGGGAAGAGACATATTCGCTGTACTTTGGACATGGGCTGGATGGAGAGAAGAGGCACATTTCCTGTACTTTGGACATGGGCTGGACTTAGGGAAGAGACACATTTATTCTACTTTGGACATGGGCTAGATGGAGGAGAGACACATTTAATGTACTTTGGACATGAGCTGGATGGAGGGAAGAGACACATTTTCTGCACTTTGGACATGGGCTGGATAGAGGGAAGAGACACATTTATTGTACTGTGGACATGGGCTGGATGGAGGGAAGAGACACAATTTCTGCACTTTGGACATGGGCTGGACAGAGGGAAGAGACACATTTCCTGTACTTTGGACATGGGCTGGATGGAGGGAAGAGACACATTTACTGTACTTTGGACATGGGCGGGATGGAGGGAAGAGACACATTTACTTTACTTTGGACATGGGCTGGACTTAGGGAAGAGACACATTTACTTTTCTTTGGACATGGACTGGACAGAGAGAAGTGACATGTTTACTGTACTTTGGACATGGGCTGGACGGAGGGAAGAGACACATTTACTGTACTTTGGACATGGGCTGGATGGAGGGAAGAGACACATTTACTGTACTTTGGACATGGGCTGGACGTAGGGAAGAGACACATTTCCTGTACTTTGGACATGGGTTGTGCGGAGGGAAGAGACAGATTTACTGTACTTTGGACATGAGCTGAATGGAGGGAAGAGACACATTTACTGTACTTTGGACATTGGCTGGATGGAGGGAAGAGACACATTTACTGTACTTTGGACATGGGTTGGATGGATGGAAGAGACACACTTACTGTACTTTGGACATGGGCTGGACTTAGGGAAGAGACACATTTATTTTACTTTGGACATGGACTGGACAGAGAGAAGTGACATGTTTACTGTACTTTGGACATGGTCTGGACGGAGGGAAGAGACACATTTACTGTACTTTGGACATGGGCTGGACTTAGGGAAGAGACACATTTACTTTTCTTTGGACATGGACTGGACAGAGAGAAGTGACATGTTTACTGTACTTTGGACATGGGCTGGACGGAGGGAAGAGACACATTTACTGTACTTTGGACATTGGCTGGATGGAGGGAAGAGACACATTTACTGTACTTTGGACATGGGTTGTGCGGAGGGAAGAGACAGATTTACTGTACTTTGGACATGAGCAGAATGGAGGGAAGAGACACATTTACTGTACTTTGGACATTGGCTGGATGGAGGGAAGAGACACATTTACTGTACTTTGGACATGGGTTGGATGGATGGAAGAGACACATTTACTGTACTTTGGACATGGGCTGGACTTAGGGAAGAGACACATTTATTTTACTTTGGACATGGACTGGACAGAGAGAAGTGACATGTTTACTGTACTTTGGACATTGGCTGGACGGAGGGAAGAGACACATTTACTGTACTTTGGACATGGGCTGGACGGAGGGAAGAGACACATTTGCTGTACTTTGGACATAGGCTGGACTTATGGAAGAGACACATTTACTGTACTTTGGACATGGGCTGGACAGTGGGAAGTGACATGTTTTCTGTACTTTGGACATGGGCTGGACGGAGGGAAGAGACACATTTACTGTATTTGGACATGGGCTGGACAGTGGGAAGTGACATGTTTTCTGTACTTTGGACATGGGCTGGACGGAGGGAAGAGACACATTTACTGTACTTTGGACATGGGCTGGATGGAGGGAAGAGACACATTTACTGTACTTTGGACATGGGCTGGACGGAGGGAAGAGACACATTTGCTGTACTTTGGACATGGGCTGGACTTATGGAAGAGACACATTTACTGTACTTTGGACATGGGCTGGACAGTGGAAAGTGACATGTTTTCTGTACTTTGGACATGGGGTGGACGGAGGGCAGAGACACATTTACTGTACTTTGGACATGGGCTGGACAGTGGGAAGTGACATGTTTTCTGTCGTTTGGACATGGGTTGTACGGAGGGAAGAGACACATTTACTGTACTTTGGACATAGGCTGGACGAAGGGAAGAGACACATTTACTGTACTTTGGACATGGGCTGGACAGAGAGAAGAGACACATTTACTGTAATTTGGACATGGGCTGGACGGAGGGCAGAGACACATTTACTGTACTTTGGACATGGGCTGGACGGAGGGAAGAGACATGTTTACTGTACTTTGGACATGGGCTGGACTTAGGGAAGATACACATTTACTGTACTTTGGACATGGGGTGGACAGAGGGAAGAGACATGTTTACTGTACTTTGAACATGGGCTGGACGTAGGGAAGAGACACATTTGCTGTACTTTGGACATGGGCTGGATGGAGGGAAGAGACACATTTCCTGTACTTTGGACATGGGCTGGATGGAGGGAAGAGACACATTTACTGTACTTTGGACATGGGCTGGATGGATGGAAGATACACATTTACAGTACTTTGGACATGGGCTGGACTTAGGGAAGAGACACATTTACTGTACTTTGGACATGGACTGGACAGAGAGAAGTGACATGTTTACTGTAAATTGGACATGGGGTGGACGGAGGGCAGAGACACATTTACTGTACTTTGGACATGGGCTGGATGTATGGAAGAGACACATTTACTGTACTTTGGATATGGGTTGAAGGGAGGGAAGAAATCGAGAGAAAACCAGCACTCCAGTAGTAAGCACAAATAGAACTATATTAGTGAGTTTCAATCCAATCCAACGTTTCGGGGGTTACAGCAGGCCCCCTTCATCAGGGTCAACACACAACAAGTGGCACACAGACACAGCACATTATATATACATGAGTAACCAATAGCAGAGTCAGAAAAGCCCACCTTTTAGGAAGTAGGGAAGAGACACATTTACTGTACTTTTACTGTACTTTGGACATGGGCTGGATGGAGGGAAGAGACACATTTTCTGTACTTTGGACATGGGCTGGAAGTAGGGAAGAGACACATTTACTGTACTTTGGACATGGGCTGGATGGAGGGAAGAGACACACTTTTTGTACGTTGGACATGGGCTGGATGGAGGGAAGAGACACATTTACTGTAGTTTGCTCATGGGCTGGACGGAGGGAAGAGACACATTTACTGTACTTTGGACATGGGCTGGACAGAGGGAAATCATGTGTTTTCTGTACTTTGGACATGGGCTGGATGGAGGGAAGTGACACATTTACTGTACTTTGGACATAGGTTGGACAGAGGGAAGAGACACATTTGCTGTACTTTGGACATGGGCTGGACAGAGGGAAGTGACATGTTTACTGTACTTTGGACATGGGCTGGACGGAGGGAAGAGACACATTTACTCTACTTTGGACATGGGCTGGACAGAGGGAAATCACATGTTTACTGTACTTTGGACATGGGCTGGACAGAGGGAAATCACATGTTTACTGTACTTTGGACATGGGCTGGACGGAGGGAAGAGGCACATCTACTGTACTTTGGACATGGTCTGGATGGATGGAAGAGACTCATTTACTGTACTTTGGATATGGGTTGAAGGGAGGGAAGAGACACATTTGCTGTACTTTGGACATGGGTTGGATGGATGGAAGATACACATTTACTGTACTTTGGACATGGGCTGGACAGAGGGAAGAGACACATTTACTGTACTTTGGACATGGGTTGGATGGATGGAAGATACACATTTACTGTACTTTGGACATGGGCTGGACAGAGGGAAGAGACACATTTTCTGTACTTTGGACATGGGTGGGACAGAGGGAAAAGACACATTTACTGTACTTTGGACATGGGCTGCATGGAGGGAAGAGACATATTTACTGTACTTTGGACATGGGCTGGACTTAGGGAAGATACACATTTATTGTACTTTGGACATGGGCTGGATGGAGGGAAGAGACACATTTGCTGTACTTTGGACATGGGCTTGACGGAGGGAAGAGACATGTTTACTGTACTTTGGACATGGGCTGGACTTAGGGAAGAGACACATTTACTGTACTTTGGACATGGGGTGGACAGAGGGAAGAGACATGTTTACTGAACTTTGGACATGAGCCGGACGTAGGGAAGAGACACATTCGCTGTACTTTGGACATGGGCTGGACTTAGGGAAAAGACACATTTACTGTACTTTGGACATGGGCTGGACTTAGGGAAGAGACACATTTACTGTACTTTGGACATGGGTTGGATGGATGGAAGATACACATTTACTGTACTTTGGACATGGGCTAAACAGAGGGAAGAGACACATTTACTGTACTTTGGACATGGGTTGGATGGATGGAAGATACATATTTACTGTACTTTGGACATGTGCTGGACAGAGGGAAGAGACACATTTACTGTACTTTGGACATGGGTGGGACAGAGGGAAAAGACACATTTACTGTACTTTGGACATGGGCTGCATGGAGGGAAGAGACATATTTACTGTACTTTGGACATGGGCTGGACTTAGGGAAGATACACATTTACTGTACTTTGGACATGGGCTGGATGGAGGAGAGAAACATTTACTGTACTTTGGACATGGGCTGGATGGACGGAAGAGACATGTTTACTGTACTTTGGACATGGGCTGGATGGAGGGAAGAGACACATTTACTGTACTTTGAACATGGGCTGGATGGAGGGAAGAGACACATTTACTGTAATTTGGACATGGGCTGGACTTAGGGAAGATACACATTTACTGTACTTTGGACATGGGCTGGATGGAGGGAAGAGACACATTTATTCTACTTTGGACATGGGCTGGATGGAGGAGAGAAACATTTACTGTACTTTGGACATGGGCTGGATGGACGGAAGAGACACGCTTACTGTACTTTGAACATGGGCTGGATGGAGGGAAGAAACATATTTACTGTACTTTGGATATGGGTTGAAGGGAGGGAAGAGACACATTTACTGTACAAAAAATCCCTATGGCCACGCAATCTAAAAGCTACATTTTATTTTTTTACTTTGAGCATGGGTTGGACTTAGGGAAGAGACACATTTGCTGTACTTTGGACATGGGCTTGACGGAGGGAAGAGACATGTTTACTGTACCTTGGACATGGGCTGGACTTAGGGAACAGACACATTTACTGTACTTTGGACATGGGGTGGACAGAGGGAAGAGACATGTTTACTGAACTTTGGACATGAGCCGGACGTAGGGAAGAGACACATTCGCTGTACTTTGGACATGGGCTGGACTTAGGGAAAAGACACATTTACTGTACTTTGGACATGGGCTGGACTTAGGGAAGAGACACATTTACTGTACTTTGGACATGGGTTGGATGGATGGAAGATACACATTTACTGTACTTTGGACATGTGCTGGACAGAGGGAAGAGACACATTTACTGTACTTTGGAAATGGGTTGGATGGATGGAAGATACACATTTACTGTACTTTGGACATGTGCTGGATATAGGGAAGAGACACATTTACTGTACTTTGGACATGGGTGGGACAGAGGGAAAAGACACATTTACTGTACTTTGGACATGGGCTGCATGGAGGGAAGAGACATATTTACTGTACTTTGGACATGGGCTGGACTTAGGGAAGATACACATTTACTGTACTTTGGATATGGGCTGGATGGAGGGAAGAAACACATTTATTCTACTTTGGACATGGGCTGGATGGAGGAGAGAAACATTTACTGTACTTTGGACATGGGCTGGATGGACGGAAGAGACACGTTTACTGTACTTTGGACATGGGCTGGATGGAGGGAAGAGACACATTTACTGTACTTTGAACATGGGCTGGATGGAGGGAAGAGACACATTTCCTGTAATTTGGACATGGGCTGGACTTAGGGAAGATAGACATTTACTGTACTTTGGACATGGGCTGGATGGAGGGAAGAGACACATTTATTCTACTTTGGACATGGGCTGGATGGAGGAGAGAAACATTTACTGTACATTGGACATGGGCTGGATGGACGGAAGAGACACGTTTACTGTACTTTGAACATGGGCTGGATGGAGGGAAGAGACACATTTACTGTACTTTGTACATGGGTTGGATGGATGGAAGATAAACATTTACTCTACTTTGGACATGGGCTGGACAGAGGGAAGAGACACATTTACTGTACTTTGGACATGGGCTGGACAGAGGGAAGAGACACATTTACTGAACTTTGGACATGGGCTGGATGGAGGGAAGAGACACATTTACTGCACTTTGGACATGGGTTGTACGGAGGGAAGAGACAGATTTACTGTACTTTGAACATGAGCTGGATGGAGGGAAGAGACACATTTTCTGTACTTTGGACATGGGCTGGATGGAGGGAAGAGACACATTTACTGTACTTTGGACATGGGATGGACTTAGGGAAGAGACACATTTACTGTACCTTGGACAGGGACTGGACAGAGAGAAGTGACATGTTTACTGTACTTTGGACATGGGCTGGATGGATGGAAGAGACACATTTGCTGTACTTTGGACATGGGCTGGACGGAGGGAAGAGACACATTTGCTGTACTTTGGAGATGGGCTGGACGGAGGGAAGAGACACATATGCTTTACTTTGGACATGGGCTGGACTTAGGGAAGAGATACATTAACTGTACTTTGGACATGGGCTGGAAAAGGGGAAGTGACATGTTTACTGTACTTTGGACATGGGCTGGACGGAGGGAAGAGACACATTTACTGTATTTGGACATGGGTTGTACGAAGGGAAGAGACACATTTACTGTACTTTGGATATGGGTTGAAGGGAGGGAAGAGACACATTTACTGTACAAAAAATCCCTATGGCCAATCAATCTAAAAGCTAAAATTTATTTTCTTTACTTTGAACATGGGTTGGTCTTAGGGAAGAGACACATTTGCTGTACTTTGGACATGGGTTGTACAGAGGGAAGAGACACATTTACTGTACTTTGGACATGAGCTGGACATAGGGAAGAGACACATTTACTGTATTTTGGACATGGGCTGGATAGAGGGAAGAGACACATTTACTGTACTTTGGACATTGGCTGGATGGAGGGAAGAGACACATTTCCTGTACTTTGGACATGGGCTTGACAAAGGGAAGAGACACATTTACTGTACTTTGGACATGGGTTGTACAGAGGGAAGAGACACGTTTACTGTACTTTGGACATGGGCTGGACAGAGGCAAGAGACACATTTACTGTACTTTGGACTTGGGCTGGATGGAGGGAAGAGACACATTTACTGTACTTTGGACATGGGCTGGATGGAGGGAAGAGACACATTTCCTGTACTTTGGACATGGGCTGGACTTAGGGAAGAGACACATTTACTGTACAAAAAATCCTTATGGCCATGCAATCTAAAAGCTAAAATGTATTTTCCTTACTTTGAGCATGGGTAGAATGGAGGGAAAAGACACATTTACTGTACTTTGGACATGGGTTGGACAGAGGGAAGAGACATGTTTACTGTACTTTGGACATGGGCTGGACGTAGGGAAGAGACACATTTGCTGTACTTTGGACATGGGCTGGATGGAAGGAAGAGACACATTTCCTGTACTTTGGACATGGGCTGGACTTAGGGAAGAGACACATTTACTGTACTTTGGACATGGGCTGGACAGAGGGAAGAGACATGTTTACTGTACTTTGGACATGGGCTGGACGTAGGGAAGAGACACATTTGCTGTACTTTGGACATGGGCTGGATGGATGGAAGAGACACATTTCCTGTACTTTGGACATGGGCTGGACTTAGGGAAGAGACACATTTCCTGTACTTTGGACATGGGCTGGACTTAGGGAAGAGACACATTTACTGTACTTTGGACAAAGGCTGGACAGAGGGAAGAGACACATTTACTGTACTTTGGACATGGGCTGCATGGAGGGAAGAGACACATTTCCTGCACTTTGGACATGGGCTGGACTTAGGGAAGAGACACATTTACTGTACTTTGGACATGGGCTGGATGGAGGTAAGAGACATATTTATTCTACTTTGGAAATGGGCTGGATGGAGGAGACACACATTTACTGTACTTTGGACATGGGCTGGATGGACGGAAGAGACACGTTTACTGTACTTTGGACATGGGCTGGATGGAGGGAAGAGACATGTTTACTGTACTTTGGACATGGGCTGGACTTAGGGAAGAGACACATTTACTGTACTTTGGACATGGGCTGGATGGAGGGAAGAGACCTATTTACCTTACTTTGGACATGGGCTGGATGGAGGGAAGAGACACACTTACTGTACTTTGGACATGGGCTGGACAGAGGGAAGAGGCACATTTATTGTACTTTGGACATGGGCTGGATGGAGGGAAGAGACATATTTACTGTACTTTGGACATGGGCTGGATGGATGGAAGAGACACATTTAGTGTACTTTGGACATGGGCTGGATGGAGGGAAGAGACACATTTACTGTACTTTGGACATGGGTTGTACGGAGGGAAGAGACTCATTTACTGCACTTTGGACATCGGCTGGACGGAGGGAAGAGACACATTTTTTGTACTTTGGAAATGAACTGGACCGAGGGAAGAGACACATTTACTGTACTTTGGACATGAGCTGGACAGAGGGAAGAGACACATTTACTGTACATTGGACATGGGCTGGATAGAGGGAAGCAACCGATTTACTGTACTTTGGACATGGGTTGAACAGAGGGAAGAGATTATTGTAGTTTGGGCATGGGTTGGAGGGAAGAGACACTGTTCATTTACTTACTAATATTTCACAAATAGGGATGCAACATATTTGCTTTGGGCATGGGTTGAAGGGAAAGAGACACATTTATCTTAGGCATGGGATGGGTGAAGAGACACTTTTACTTTGAGAATGGGTGGGATTTAGGGAAGAATAACATTAACTTTGGGCAGGTGGTGTGACCACACCGGGAACCAGAAGGGTCCATCATCATCATTAAAAGACAGAAAAAAGTTTACTGTATGGGCCGTGAAAGGGCCCCATATAATGTTTGCACCAGGGCTCTGTCGTAGTTACGCCACTGACTTTGAGTATGGGTTGAGTTGCCAAAGAGGCACTCTTACTTTGGACATGGGCTGGTCATGATTGTTGATGGTTGTTTGAGGGAAGAGACATATTTCTGCATGAGTTGGACGTAGAGAAGAGATACTTTTCTTTTGTGCATCAGTTGGAGAGAGCGAGTAGACATATTTAATCTGGGCATGGGTTAGGTTGGGTGAAAAGACTATTTTACTTTTAGTGGAGGAAAAAATGTAATTTGTTCTGTCCCTGGAATTAGATTAAAACTGTTCCACCTCAAGCTTAAGGTAGTTTGCAGACCACATTATCTACTTTCTGCTTATAACTTAGAGACTACAGAAACAAGCTTTCTTTTTCTCAGGTTGGTCATGGAATGGGCATGGGGTAGGAAAGTGTATTGGGACTGACCCATTCATCGTTGATTGGCTGTGGCAATTTCACAAGTCTATAAGATCACCTAGCCCTGCATTCTGTATTTACAAAACTTTGTGAAGTTAAGGCTTTTTGTCCAACCGCACTGAGCACTATTTTGCCTAGAAACTTCCCTGGTTACAGGGCAGGGCCACCAAATGCTATGGTGTACTGCAAAATCAACGTTAGACTCTTCTATCTATTAATCACATACAGTAAGTATGAAAAAATCTCCCTAGTGGAGTCGCAGGCAGACAGATATTGATGTGGCTGTAGCTTATTGTTGTGTTGTGTGAGCTTTACAAAGCAAAGCAATCACTCAGTGAAACAGAGAATGCTGCAAAGTTCTGAGGACTGTGGAATAACTATTTTAACAGTAGTGGGTGACATTGGACCAGTTTTCTTCACTGTACATAGCGAGATATCCCATCGAAGGACTATATTGTGTGCCATATAGAATGCTGCAGCAACAGTTTGTGTATCATTTTGATAGATGTTTATTATTATATTTACTAGAGATGAGAGAACTTTTGAAAAATTCGATTCGACTGATTCGCCGAATTTTCCGTCAAAAATTGTTTCGACCTGAATTTATTCGCGACGAATCACTATTAAAAACGGCTATTTCTGAGCCTCCTAGAGCCTCAATAGGGTTGTAAACCATTCTGCCTTCCTGTAACACGCATAGGACGCGTGCTGGGTTATTGAAATAATACTGTAAATAATTATCACATGCAGATCGGAGGCATCGCTAATAGAATCGCAAAGCGGCACAATTGCAGAGAGTTGAGATGGCATCACTATGAGGGGCCCCTATAGTGCCTGAAAAACACACCCTGGAGCTGGCAGCAGCAGGAGCCCAACAATTAGCTGAATCACACCCTGGAGTTGCAAGCAGCAGCAGCAGCTGCAGGAGCCCAAACATTGCTTTAAAGAGACACTGGAGTTGGCTGCAGGAGCCCAAAAATTAACACGATCATCCACTGCATCACAAGTGACATCTGACACCCCCAGTCAACTGTCTGTTGTATGTTATGCTTTGGGTTCAGCTCCACTATTCAGTGAGGATGATCTGATAATCAGAAAAATCAGCAGCTACTGCCCAGCCAAGAAGTGGAGGAGACACTTGCCGCTTTTTCCACTAGGCGGGCAAGTAGTGATAAGGAGAGTGTCGTGGAAGGAGGTGTTGCAAGCTCCTTAAGCAGACACTGTTGAGGAACCTGAGGAGGACATCAGTGAGTTTTGAGGGCACTTTTAAAGGCTTGGAGTGATGGAGAGTGACAGATTTAGCGGCCAGCATGGTGGCAGAAGGGGAAAGTATGGAGGCAAATGTGCTCGGGGTAGACCACTCGTTCGGCAGGCTATCTTCCCAGGAGGTAGTGGAAGAGGGTCCCTGGAGTTGGCGGTGGCAGCGGCAGCAGCATTAGTGAATTAGTGTGGACTGTTGGTAGGATAAATCAGCTACAAGCCCATGTTGCAGTTTTTCATCAAGCATCCGCAGGAGGTTAACATGGCTATATGAAAGATGTGTAGGCAGAAGGTGAAGTGTGGCCAGGGTCCCAATGTTGGACCCACAGCCCTGCGTCAACATTTGCAGCGTCACCATAAAGCGGCCTGGGAGAGTTGGCTCCAAAGTGGTGGTCCAGCCTGCTGCATTACCCAGTGGCACACCGCTCTCTGTTCCAGCCAGCCAAGGCTCCACCACCTCCTGTGTGTCATACCCATCCTCTGTCATTCCAGATGCTCCTCCTCTTAATCCGAGTCAGTCATTCCACCAGCAATCCATTGCCAAGCCATGTCCAAGAGACAACAGTATGTGCTCACTCATCCAACGTGCAGAAGCTAAATGTGCTCCTGTATAAGTTGCTGGTGCTGCAGTCCCTCCCTTTTGAGTTGGTGGACCTTTCAGAGAACTGATGGCTTGTGCCGAGCCGGGGTGGAGAGTCCCATGCTGTCATTTCTTTGCGAAGAAGGCAGTACCAGCCCTGTACAATTTTGTTGAACAGAAGGTGGGCCAGTCCTTTAGCCTGTCAGTGTGTACCAAAGTGCACAGCAGTGCCTACGTCTGGAGTTGTAACTATGGTCAGGGACAATAAATATCCTTTTAGGACCACTGGGTGATTGTGGTTCCTGCACAACCACAAAAGCAACTTGGACAGGTCCCTCCGCTGTGGCCTCCACGCTCCTAGGCCTTTGTGCCTGTGACAGTGCACTTGCACTTAGCAATGGTGTCACAGAGAAAAGTGGCAAATTGTCAATTACATATTAATAGTTAACATTTATCTTATTTGAACATATTTATAATAATAACATATAATAACATATAACATAGCAACAATAACATATAACATAATAACAGTAACATATAAAATGTATCAACATTTTTTTTTGGGAGGTTAATTTTATATTGTTTTTTTTTTAATATTTTGTATTTTTTTAACATTTTGTAGAAACATATATATATATATATATATATATATATATATATATATACATATATATATATATATATATATTTTTTTTTTTTTTTTTTTTTTTTTTCCATTGCCTTTAAATATTTTGTGAATTTTTGTACATTTTTTTTTTCATTTTTTAATTTTTTTTTACTTTGTTTTCTAAATATTTATTTTATTTTTTTTTTTTCCCAGTGCCCTTCCAGCCTACCATGTGTGCAGGACACGGCGGTTTCACGCTGTTCTTCACATGGTTTGCCTTGAGCAACAGAGTCACACATGGGAGGAACTGCTAAAAATGAACTCGATACATGAAATCATGGCTTACTCCACTGGTGACTGACACTGGGAAGAACATCTTGTCTGCGCTGCAACGAGGAAGCCTGAGCCATGCGTCCTGCCATGGCACACGTGTTCAATCTAGTTGTCAAGCGTTTTCTGAAGTCTTCCCCCATCTGAAAGACATCCTAACAACGGGAAGGAAACTTTGCATGCACTTCAGGCACTCCTACACCGCCAAACACACCCTTCTTGAGCTTCAGCGTCAGAACGGTATCCCCCAACATAGTCTGATTTGCGATGTTTCCACCCGTTGTAATTCCACCCTCCATATGCAGGATCAACTATAGGAACAGAGAAAAGCCATCACGGATTTCTTGATGATCCAAACGGATAGGGGGACTCCCCTGTGTAACTTCAATGTAAACCAGTGGCAGCTCATACGTGACACCTGCCGTTTGCTCAGGCCCTTTGAGGAAGCTACTTTATTAGTCAGTCGCCAGGACTATGAGATGAACGATGAGATTCCACTGCTTCATGTACTACAGCACATGTTGGAAACCATGGCTGGTCAGGGCACTGGAGACATGGCGCATACATTTCACAGCCACATGAAGCCTGTGGGAGCTGAAGTGGAGGAGGAGGAGGGGGTGGGGCACAGCAAAGCACAGTTTAGGTTTGACAAAATGACCATTTTATCTAGTCAGCTGACAGGAGAGGAGGAGCAGGAGCAGCCAGAGGAGCTAGAAGGTTGTGAGGAAGGTGAGACAGAGGACCCAGACACACCGTGGCAGTTTGCAGTGGAGATGGAGACAGGTAGTCCCTCCGAGTCACTTGCACAAATGGCACGATGCATGCTCACGTGCTTGCGTAGTGACTAGGGATGAGCGAATCGATCCGGACGAACCCGGATTCGATCCGAATTTCAGGAAAAATTCGATTCGGATCGAATCCGAATTTCCCCGCGATTCGATCACTCGAAGTTTTCCTTTAACATCCATTCATTTACATTACAGGCATTCTAAGATGGCGGGCGGGACATGTCTGGACATGTATCCCGCGCCAGTGCAAGCTGGGGCAGTCACATGCAGCCTATCAGCAGCCAGCAAGCCCGGTGACGTCACACAGCGGTATTTAACGGCGGCCATCTTGCTTTTCCTCATTTCTCTATTGCATTCGTGACAGACAGACAGAACGCTGTGTAGCTGAGGCAGTTAGACAGGCTGGAGACAGGCTGGAGACAGGGACAGACAGGGACAGGCTGGAGACAGGCAGGAGACAGGCAGGAGACAGACAGGAGACAGACAGAAAGCCAGGGAAAGGTAGGAAAAACGGAGCTGGCTGACAGGGAGAATTTTTTTTTTTCATCCAGCCTTTGTTAGCGTTTTCAGGCTGCTTATAGTAACTAACTGTGCATATATACTGAACTGATCCTAAGTCTGCTGTGAGGCATCCCATTCTGTGACTAAAGCAGCCTCTATTTAATAGCATAATAAACATTTGCACTTATTCTCATAGAAATCAGGCCTGATAAAGACACTTTTGCTGTGCATGCTCTCTGGTTTTTGTGGCACTGGCATCCCATTCTGTGACTAAAGCAGCCTCTATTTAATAGCATAATAAACATTTGCACTTATTCTCATAGAAATCAGGCCTGATAAAGACACTTTTGCTGTGCATGCTCTCTGGTTTTTGTGGCACTGGCATCCCATTCTGTGACTAAAGCAGCCTCTATTTAATAGCATAATAAACATTTGCACTTATTCTCATAGAAATCAGGCCTGATAAAGACACTTTTGCTGTGCATGCTCTCTGGTTTTTGTGGCACTGGCATCCCATTCTGTGACTAAAGCAGCCTCTATTTAATAGCATAATAAACATTTGCACTTATTCTCATAGAAATCAGGCCTGATAAAGACACTTTTGCTGTGCATGCTCTCTGGTTTTTGTGGCACTGGCATCCCATTCTGTGACTAAAGCAGCCTCTATTTAATAGCATAATAACCATTTGCACTTATTCTCATAGAAATCAGGCCTGATAAAGACACTTTTGCTGTGCATGCTCTCTGGTTTTTGTGGCACTGGCATCCCATTCTGTGACTAAAGCAGCCTCTATTTAATAGCATAATAAACATTTGCACTTATTCTCATAGAAATCAGGCCTGATAAAGACACTTTTGCTGTGCATGCTCTCTGGTTTTTGTGGCACTGGCATCCCATTCTGTGACTAAAGCAGCCTCTATTTAATAGCATAATAAACATTTGCACTTATTCTCATAGAAATCAGGCCTGATAAAGACACTTTTGCTGTGCATGCTCTCTGGTTTTTGTGGCACTGGCATCCCATTCCGTGACTAAAGCAGCCTCTATTTAATAGCATAATAAACATTTGCACTTATTCTCATAGAAATCAGGCCTGATAAAGACACTTTTGCTGTGCATGCTCTCTGGTTTTTGTGGCACTGGCATCCCATTCTGTGACTAAAGCAGCCTCTATTTAATAGCATAATAAACATTTGCACTTATTCTCATAGAAATCAGGCCTGATAAAGACACTTTTGCTGTGCATGCTCTCTGGTTTTTGTGGCACTGGCATCCCATTCTGTGACTAAAGCAGCCTCTATTTAATAGCATAATAAACATTTGCACTTATTCTCATAGAAATCAGGCCTGATAAAGACACTTTTGCTGTGCATGCTCTCTGGTTTTTGTGGCACTGGCATCCCATTCCGTGACTAAAGCAGCCTCTATTTAATAGCATAATAAACATTTGCACTTATTCTCATAGAAATCAGGCCTGATAAAGACACTTTTGCTGTGCATGCTCTCTGGTTTTTGTGGCACTGGCATCCCATTCTGTGACTAAAGCAGCCTCTATTTAATAGCATAATAAACATTTGCACTTATTCTCATAGAAATCAGGCCTGATAAAGACACTTTTGCTGTGCATGCTCTCTGGTTTTTGTGGCACTGGCATCCCATTCCGTGACTAAAGCAGCCTCTATTTAATAGCATAATAAACATTTGCACTTATTCTCATAGAAATCAGGCCTGATAAAGACACTTTTGCTGTGCATGCTCTCTGGTTTTTGTGGCACTGGCATCCCATTCTGTGACTAAAGCAGCCTCTATTTAATAGCATAATAAACATTTGCACTTATTCTCATAGAAATCAGGCCTGATAAAGACACTTTTGCTGTGCATGCTCTCTGGTTTTTGTGGCACTGGCATCCCATTCCGTGACTAAAGCAGCCTCTATTTAATAGCATAATAAACATTTGCACTTATTCTCATAGAAATCAGGCCTGATAAAGACACTTTTGCTGTGCATGCTCTCTGGTTTTTGTGGCACTGGCATCCCATTCTGTGACTAAAGCAGCCTCTATTTAATAGCATAATAAACATTTGCACTTATTCTCATAGAAATCAGGCCTGATAAAGACACTTTTGCTGTGCATGCTCTCTGGTTTTTGTGGCACTGGCATCCCATTCTGTGACTAAAGCAGCCTCTATTTAATAGCATAATAAACATTTGCACTTATTCTCATAGAAATCAGGCCTGATAAAGACACTTTTGCTGTGCATGCTCTCTGGTTTTTGTGGCACTGGCATCCCATTCTGTGACTAAAGCAGCCTCTATTTAATAGCATAATAAACATTTGCACTTATTCTCATAGAAATCAGGCCTGATAAAGACACTTTTGCTGTGCATGCTCTCTGGTTTTTGTGGCACTGGCATCCCATTCCGTGACTAAAGCAGCCTCTATTTAATAGCATAATAAACATTTGCACTTATTCTCATAGAAATCAGGCCTGATAAAGACACTTTTGCTGTGCATGCTCTCTGGTTTTTGTGGCACTGGCATCCCATTCTGTGACTAAAGCAGCCTCTATTTAATAGCATAATAACCATTTGCACTTATTCTCATAGAAATCAGGCCTGATAAAGACACTTTTGCTGTGCATGCTCTCTGGTTTTTGTGGCACTGGCATCCCATTCTGTGACTAAAGCAGCCTCTATTTAATAGCATAATAAACATTTGCACTTATTCTCATAGAAATCAGGCCTGATAAAGACACTTTTGCTGTGCATGCTCTCTGGTTTTTGTGGCACTGGCATCCCATTCTGTGACTAAAGCAGCCTCTATTTAATAGCATAATAAACATTTGCACTTATTCTCATAGAAATCAGGCCTGATAAAGACACTTTTGCTGTGCATGCTCTCTGGTTTTTGTGGCACTGGCATCCCATTCTGTGACTAAAGCAGCCTCTATTTAATAGCATAATAAACATTTGCACTTATTCTCATAGAAATCAGGCCTGATAAAGACACTTTTGCTGTGCATGCTCTCTGGTTTTTGTGGCACTGGCATCCCATTCTGTGACTAAAGCAGCCTCTATTTAATAGCATAATAAACATTTGCACTTATTCTCATAGAAATCAGGCCTGATAAAGACACTTTTGCTGTGCATGCTCTCTGGTTTTTGTGGCACTGGCATCCCATTCTGTGACTAAAGCAGCCTCTATTTAATAGCATAATAAACATTTGCACTTATTCTCATAGAAATCAGGCCTGATAAAGACACTTTTGCTGTGCATGCTCTCTGGTTTTTGTGGCACTGGCATCCCATTCTGTGACTAAAGCAGCCTCTATTTAATTGCATAATAAACATTTGCACTTATTCTCATAGAAATCAGGCCTGATAAAGACACTTTTGCTGTGCATGCTCTCTGGTTTTTGTGGCACTGGCATCCCATTCCGTGACTAAAGCAGCCTCTATTTAATAGCATAATAAACATTTGCACTTATTCTCATAGAAATCAGGCCTGATAAAGACACTTTTGCTGTGCATGCTCTCTGGTTTTTGTGGCACTGGCATCCCATTCTGTGACTAAAGCAGCCTCTATTTAATAGCATAATAAACATTTGCACTTATTCTCATAGAAATCAGGCCTGATAAAGACACTTTTGCTGTGCATGCTCTCTGGTTTTTGTGGCACTGGCATCCCATTCCGTGACTAAAGCAGCCTCTATTTAATAGCATAATAAACATTTGCACTTATTCTCATAGAAATCAGGCCTGATAAAGACACTTTTGCTGTGCATGCTCTCTGGTTTTTGTGGCACTGGCATCCCATTCTGTGACTAAAGCAGCCTCTATTTAATAGCATAATAAACATTTGCACTTATTCTCATAGAAATCAGGCCTGATAAAGACACTTTTGCTGTGCATGCTCTCTGGTTTTTGTGGCACTGGCATCCCATTCCGTGACTAAAGCAGCCTCTATTTAATAGCATAATAAACATTTGCACTTATTCTCATAGAAATCAGGCCTGATAAAGACACTTTTGCTGTGCATGCTCTCTGGTTTTTGTGGCACTGGCATCCCATTCTGTGACTAAAGCAGCCTCTATTTAATAGCATAATAAACATTTGCACTTATTCTCATAGAAATCAGGCCTGATAAAGACACTTTTGCTGTGCATGCTCTCTGGTTTTTGTGGCACTGGCATCCCATTCCGTGACTAAAGCAGCCTCTATTTAATAGCATAATAAACATTTGCACTTATTCTCATAGAAATCAGGCCTGATAAAGACACTTTTGCTGTGCATGCTCTCTGGTTTTTGTGGCACTGGCATCCCATTCCGTGACTAAAGCAGCCTCTATTTAATAGCATAATAACCATTTGCACTTATTCTCATAGAAATCAGGCCTGATAAAGACACTTTTGCTGTGCATGCTCTCTGGTTTTTGTGGCACTGGCATCCCATTCTGTGACTAAAGCAGCCTCTATTTAATAGCATAATAAACATTTGCACTTATTCTCATAGAAATCAGGCCTGATAAAGACACTTTTGCTGTGCATGCTCTCTGGTTTTTGTGGCACTGGCATCCCATTCTGTGACTAAAGCAGCCTCTATTTAATAGCATAATAAACATTTGCACTTATTCTCATAGAAATCAGGCCTGATAAAGACACTTTTGCTGTGCATGCTCTCTGGTTTTTGTGGCACTGGCATCCCATTCTGTGACTAAAGCAGCCTCTATTTAATAGCATAATAAACATTTGCACTTATTCTCATAGAAATCAGGCCTGATAAAGACACTTTTGCTGTGCATGCTCTCTGGTTTTTGTGGCACTGGCATCCCATTCTGTGACTAAAGCAGCCTCTATTTAATAGCATAATAAACATTTGCACTTATTCTCATAGAAATCAGGCCTGATAAAGACACTTTTGCTGTGCATGCTCTCTGGTTTTTGTGGCACTGGCATCCCATTCTGTGACTAAAGCAGCCTCTATTTAATAGCATAATAAACATTTGCACTTATTCTCATAGAAATCAGGCCTGATAAAGACACTTTTGCTGTGCATGCTCTCTGGTTTTTGTGGCACTGGCATCCCATTCCGTGACTAAAGCAGCCTCTATTTAATAGCATAATAAACATTTGCACTTATTCTCATAGAAATCAGGCCTGATAAAGACACTTTTGCTGTGCATGCTCTCTGGTTTTTGTGGCACTGGCATCCCATTCTGTGACTAAAGCAGCCTCTATTTAATAGCATAATAAACATTTGCACTTATTCTCATAGAAATCAGGCCTGATAAAGACACTTTTGCTGTGCATGCTCTCTGGTTTTTGTGGCACTGGCATCCCATTCTGTGACTAAAGCAGCCTCTATTTAATAGCATAATAAACATTTGCACTTATTCTCATAGAAATCAGGCCTGATAAAGACACTTTTGCTGGCCAAAGCCCTACTGGACCCTGCCAGGTCGGTTCCTGCCCGGGGCATCCCATTCTGTGACTACAGCAGCCTCTGTTTAAGACCATATAAGCATTTGCTCTTATCATATTTGAAATTAGCCTGATAAAGACACTTTTGCTGGCCAAAGCCCTACTGGACCCTGCCAGGTCCATTCCTGCCCAGGGCATCCCATTCTGTGACTAAAGCAGCCTCTGTTTAAGACCATATAAGCATTTGCTCTTATTATATTTATATTATAAGACACTTTTGCTGGGCATAGGCTTACTGCTGCCTGCCAGGTGCACTTCTGTTGAGGCATCCCATTCTGTAACATAGCATACCCCTCTTTATTTACACTAAGCAGCTCTCTTATTTACACTAAGCAGGCCTGTTGGAGGCTGAGTGTTACTGCTCACTTTTGGTGTGCATTATATTCTGTTTTATATAGACCCACTGCTGCCTGGGGGTTCTTAAAATATCACCTACTACCACGCCAGTTAGACTATGTCGGGCAGACAAGTGCCTGGAAGTGAAAAGAGGAGTGGCAGAGGCCAAGATTCCGCAGGCAGAGCTCGCATCAGACTGGGGGCCAGTAGCAGCAGGAGTCACGCTGAGAGACCTAATCTGCCAGTATCTGCTAGCGGTCGGGTCTCCACCAGTAACGCATCTGCCGTGGTAGATTGGCTGACGCGCTCATCAACAACATCATCACAACTTACATCTGAGACCCCCAGTCTAGGGTCGGTAGGTTCCTCTGACACAACCCTGAGTTGGCATGCCCCGAGAGCAGTCCCTGTCCTCCCATTGCCTCTGTCCTACGCCGTTCCCTCCCCCAGCGACGTATCCTATGCTTTGGGTTCAGCTCCACTCTTTAGTGAGGAGGACGATCAGATACAGGAGGACAGTCAGCAGCTACTGCCCAGCCAAGAAATGGAGGTGGCTTCTTTAGCTAGGCAGACAAATAGTGATGTGGACAGTGTCGTGGGTGCTGCGAGCGTTCCAGCTCCTGCGCCAGACACTGTTGACGAATCCACGAACATCAGTGACGTACAGCCACAACCCGGTGATGATGATGATGATGACGATGAAGCCGATCGCACTTGGGAGCCGGGTGATGAAGGGGCTTCATCGTCATCATCAGGAGAAGAGGGGCGCAGGTTGCCCCGGAGTCAGCAGCTGAGGCAGCAAGGTGGTAGCAGTCAGCATGGGGGCACAATTCCAAAGGCTGGAGCCGGCCGGGGCCGGGGCCGGGGTAGAGCACCTGCTGTGCGGCAGTCTACCTTATCGGGAGGTAGTGGAGCAGGGGTTCCTGGAGTTGGCAACAGCAGCAGTGAATCAGTGAGGCCAGGGGGTGGGAAAAGTAGCTACTCGGCAGTGTGGCAGTTTTTCCTGAGGCATCCGCAGGAGGGTAACATGGCCACATGCAAGATATGTAGGCAAAAGGTGAAGCGTGGCCAGGGTCCAAATGTTGGCACCACGGCCCTGCGTCAACATATGATGCGTCACCATAAAACGACCTGGGAGAACCGAGGCTCCCAAGGGGTGGTCCAGTCTGCTTCCTCACCAAGTGAGCTCCCAATTTCTGCCAGCCAAGGCTCCAGCACCTCAGCCGAAGGCAGCTGTGCGTCACACCCATCCTCTGTCGCTCCTGCTCCTCCTCCTCCTCCTCCAAGTCATGCATCCCGCCAGCAATCCATCAGCGAAGCCATGTCCAAGAGACAGCAGTATGCGCCCACTCATCCTACGGCGCAGAAGCTGAATGTGCTCCTGTCCAAGTTGCTGGTGCTGCAGTCGCTCCCTTTTCAGGTGGTGGAATCTGCACCTTTCAGAGAACTGATGGCTTGTGCCGAGCCGAGGTGGAGAGTCCCAAGCCGTCATTTCTTTGCCAAGAAGGCAGTACCAGCGCTGCACACTTTTGTTGAACAGAAGGTGGGCCAGTCCTTGAGCCTGTCGGTGTGTAGCAAAATACATGGCAGCGCCGACATCTGGAGCTGTAACTACGGTCAGGGGCAGTACATGTCGTTTACGGCCCACTGGGTGAATGTGGTCCCTTTGCAGCAGCAACTTGGACAGGTCACGCCGCTTCGGCCTCCGCGCTCTCTGCCCATTGGGCCTGTGACACCGTGCGACTCGGCCTCCTCATCCTCCGCCATCTCCTCACCCTCCACTGTAGGCTCAAGTCTCAGTGCCCCTCCAGTCTACCATGTGTGCAGGGCACGGAGGTGTCACGCAGTGCTTCACATGGTTTGTCTTGGCGAACGGAGTCACACAGGGGAGGAACTGCTTAAATGTATTCATCAGGAAATCCAAACATGGCTTACTCCGAGAAAACTTAAAATGGGAATCATGGTTACCGACAATGGGAAGAACATTTTGTCTGCGCTGCGCCAAGGAAGCCTGACCCATGCCCCCTGCATGGCTCACGTCTTCAATCTGGTTGTCAAGCGGTTTCTGAAGTGTTCCCCCCATCTGCAGGACATCCTAACAACTTCACGGAAACTTTGCATGCACTTCAGCCACTCCTACACCGCCAAACACACCCTTCTTGAGCTACAGCGTCAGAATGGTATCCCCCAACATAGTCTGATTTGCGATGTTTCCACCCGTTGGAATTCCACCCTTCACATGTTGGACCGATTATATGAACAGAGAAAAGCCATCACGGATTTCCTGATGATCCAAGCAGATAGGGGGACTCCCCTGTGTAACTTCAATGTCAACCAGTGGCAGCTCATACGTGACACCTGCCGTTTGCTCAGGCCCTTTGAGGAAGCCACTTTATTTGTCAGTCGGCAGGATTACGGGATGAACGACGTGATTCCACTGCTTCATGTACTACAGCACATGTTGGAAACCATGGCTGGTCAGGGCACTGGAGACATGGCGTTTACATCTTACGGCCACATGAACCCCGTTGGAGCTGAACTGGAGGAGGAGGAGGAGGAAGAGGAGGAGGAGGAGTTGCCCAGCGAAACACAGTTTAGGCTTGGCGAAATGGCTGGTTTATCTAGTCAGCGGACAGGAGAGGAGGAGCAGGAGCAGCCAGAGGAGCTAGAGGTTTTTGAGGAAGGAGAGACAGAGGACCCGGGCACACCGTGGCAGTATGCAGTGGAGATGGAGACAGGTAGTCCATCCGAGTCACTTGCGCAAATGGCACGAAGCATGCTCACATGCTTGCGTAGTGACCCCAGAATTGTTTCCATCTGTCGGCGGGATGACTTCTGGCTGTCCACCTTATTGGACCCTCGCTTCCGGCACAAAATGGGGGCATTTTTTAAACCCACCGAGAGGGAGGACAAACTCAACTACTACAAAGACATTCTACGTAGGCAGTTGGCCGATGCCTATCTGCGCCATGGTCCATACTCTCGCAGGTCTGACTCGAGGGGACCTCTGCGCTCACCTTCCACTGCCATGGCCGCTGGGGGGGTTGGCAGCAGCAGCAGCAGAAGCTCCATCAGCAGCAGCAGCCTCAGTCTTCAGTCGCTAATGAGTAGCTTTCTACACCCGCATAGTGAGGCTACTCATGAGCAGCAGGAAGACCTGGAGCAGGACCTGAACCAGCAGGTCATGTCATACTTTGACATGACCATGCCAACACACCTTGAGGATCCGCTGGACTTCTGGGCAGCCAAACTTGATTTGTGGCCGCAACTAGCAGAGTTTGCCCTGGAAAAGCTGTCCTGCCCGGCAAGTAGCGTGCCATCTGAGCGGGTGTTTAGTGCGGCGGGGGCCATAGTTACGGCGAGGAGAACTCGTCTGTCAACTAAAAATGTGGAGAGACTCACCTTTGTCAAAATGAATCAGGGATGGATCAGCCAGGATTTCCACCCACCAATGCCTGATGCATGCGACTAGATTCAGCATGGTGCCACGTTTTACACTTTACAAATGGTGCAAAACATATTTATGTCTTTAGGCCATTTTTTGGGCTCCTGCTGCTGCTACTGCCAACTTCTGCCAACTCCAGGGTGTGATTCATCCAATTTTTGGGCTCCTGAAGCCAACTCCAGTGTATATTTGGGCTCCTGCTGCTACTACTGTCAACTCCTGCCAACTCCAGGGTGTGATTCATCCAATTTTTGGGCTCCTGAAGCCAACTCCAGTGTATATTTGGGCTCCTGCTGCTGCTGCTGCCAACTTCTGCCAACTCCAGGGTGTGATTCATCCAATTTTTGGGCTCCTGAAGCCAACTCCAGTGTATATTTGGGCTCCTGCTGCTGCTGCTGCCAACTTCTGCCAACTCCAGGGTGTGATTCATCCAATTTTTGGGCTCCTGAAGCCAACTCCAGTGTATATTTGGGCTCCTGCTGCTACTACTGTCAACTCCTGCCAACTCCAGGGTGTGATTCATCCAATTTTTGGGCTCCTGAGGCCAACTCCAGTGTATATTTGGGCTCCTGCTGCTGCTGCTGCCAACTTCTGCCAACTCCAGGGTGTGATTCATCCAATTTTTGGGCTCCTGAGGCCAACTCCAGTGTATATTTGGGCTCCTGCTGCTGCTACTGTCAACTCCTGCCAACTCCAGGGTGTGATTCATCCAATTTTTGGGCTCCTGAAGCCAACTCCAGTGTATATTTGGGCTCCTGCTGCTGCTGCTGCTGCCAACTTCTGCCAACTCCAGGGTGTGATTCATCCAATTTTTGGGCTCCTGAAGCCAACTCCAGTGTATATTTGGGCTCCTGCTGCTGCTGCTGCCAACTTCTGCCAACTCCAGGGTGTGATTCATCCAATTTTTGGGCTCCTGAAGCCAACTCCAGTGTATATTTGGGCTCCTGCTGCTGCTGCTGCCAACTTCTGCCAACTCCAGGGTGTGATTCATCCAATTTTTGGGCTCCTGAAGCCAACTCCAGTGTATATTTGGGCTCCTGCTGCTACTACTGTCAACTCCTGCCAACTCCAGGGTGTGATTCATCCAATTTTTGGGCTCCTGAGGCCAACTCCAGTGTATATTTGGGCTCCTGCTGCTGCTGCTGCCAACTTCTGCCAACTCCAGGGTGTGATTCATCCAATTTTTGGGCTCCTGAGGCCAACTCCAGTGTATATTTGGGCTCCTGCTGCTGCTACTGTCAACTCCTGCCAACTCCAGGGTGTGATTCATCCAATTTTTGGGCTCCTGAAGCCAACTCCAGTGTATATTTGGGCTCCTGCTGCTGCTGCTGCTGCCAACTTCTGCCAACTCCAGGGTGTGATTCATCCAATTTTTGGGCTCCTGAAGCCAACTCCAGTGTATATTTGGGCTCCTGCTGCTGCTACTGTCAACTCCTGCCAACTCCAGGGTGTGATTCATCCAATTTTTGGGCTCCTGAGGCCAACTCCAGTGTATATTTGGGCTCCTGCTGCTGCTACTGTCAACTCCTGCCAACTCCAGGGTGTGATTCATCCAATTTTTGGGCTCCTGAAGCCAACTCCAGTGTATATTTGGGCTCCTGCTGCTGCTACTGCCAACTTCTGCCAACTCCAGGGTGTGATTCATCCAATTTTTGGGCTCCTGAAGCCAACTCCAGTGTATATTTGGGCTCCTGCTGCTACTACTGCCAACTTCTGCCAACTCCAGGGTGTGATTCATCCAATTTTTGGGCTCCTGAGGCCAACTCCAGTGTATATTTGGGCTCCTGCTGCTACTACTGCCAACTTCTGCCAACTCCAGGGTGTGATTCATCCAATTTTTGGGCTCCTGAGGCCAACTCCAGTGTATATTTGGGCTCCTGCTGCTGCTGCTGCCAACTTCTGCCAACTCCAGGGTGTGATTCATCCAATTTTTGGGCTCCTGAAGCCAACTCCAGTGTATATTTGGGCTCCTGCTGCTACTACTGTCAACTCCTGCCAACTCCAGGGTGTGATTCATCCAATTTTTGGGCTCCTGAAGCCAACTCCAGTGTATATTTGGGCTCCTGCTGCTGCTGCTGCCAACTTCTGCCAACTCCAGGGTGTGATTCATCCAATTTTTGGGCTCCTGAGGCCAACTCCAGTGTATATTTGGGCTCCTGCTGCTGCTGCTGCCAACTTCTGCCAACTCCAGGGTGTGATTCATCCAATTTTTGGGCTCCTGAGGCCAACTCCAGTGTATATTTGGGCTCCTGCTGCTACTACTGTCAACTCCTGCCAACTCCAGGGTGTGATTCATCCAATTTTTGGGCTCCTGAGGCCAACTCCAGTGTATATTTGGGCTCCTGCTGCTGCTGCTGCCAACTTCTGCCAACTCCAGGGTGTGATTCATCCAATTTTTGGGCTCCTGAGGCCAACTCCAGTGTATATTTGGGCTCCTGCTCCTGCTGCTGCCAACTTCTGCCAACTCCAGGGTGTGATTCATCCAATTTTTGGGCTCCTGAAGCCAACTCCAGTGTATATTTGGGCTCCTGCTGCTACTACTGTCAACTCCTGCCAACTCCAGGGTGTGATTCATCCAATTTTTGGGCTCCTGAGGCCAACTCCAGTGTATATTTGGGCTCCTGCTGCTGCTGCTGCCAACTTCTGCCAACTCCAGGGTGTGATTCATCCAATTTTTGGGCTCCTGAGGCCAACTCCAGTGTATATTTGGGCTCCTGCTGCTGCTACTGTCAACTCCTGCCAACTCCAGGGTGTGATTCATCCAATTTTTGGGCTCCTGAAGCCAACTCCAGTGTATATTTGGGCTCCTGCTGCTGCTGCTGCTGCCAACTTCTGCCAACTCCAGGGTGTGATTCATCCAATTTTTGGGCTCCTGAAGCCAACTCCAGTGTATATTTGGGCTCCTGCTGCTGCTACTGTCAACTCCTGCCAACTCCAGGGTGTGATTCATCCAATTTTTGGGCTCCTGAGGCCAACTCCAGTGTATATTTGGGCTCCTGCTGCTGCTACTGTCAACTCCTGCCAACTCCAGGGTGTGATTCATCCAATTTTTGGGCTCCTGAAGCCAACTCCAGTGTATATTTGGGCTCCTGCTGCTGCTACTGCCAACTTCTGCCAACTCCAGGGTGTGATTCATCCAATTTTTGGGCTCCTGAAGCCAACTCCAGTGTATATTTGGGCTCCTGCTGCTACTACTGCCAACTTCTGCCAACTCCAGGGTGTGATTCATCCAATTTTTGGGCTCCTGAGGCCAACTCCAGTGTATATTTGGGCTCCTGCTGCTACTACTGCCAACTTCTGCCAACTCCAGGGTGTGATTCATCCAATTTTTGGGCTCCTGAGGCCAACTCCAGTGTATATTTGGGCTCCTGCTGCTGCTGCTGCCAACTTCTGCCAACTCCAGGGTGTGATTCATCCAATTTTTGGGCTCCTGAAGCCAACTCCAGTGTATATTTGGGCTCCTGCTGCTACTACTGTCAACTCCTGCCAACTCCAGGGTGTGATTCATCCAATTTTTGGGCTCCTGAAGCCAACTCCAGTGTATATTTGGGCTCCTGCTGCTGCTGCTGCCAACTTCTGCCAACTCCAGGGTGTGATTCATCCAATTTTTGGGCTCCTGAGGCCAACTCCAGTGTATATTTGGGCTCCTGCTGCTGCTGCTGCCAACTTCTGCCAACTCCAGGGTGTGATTCATCCAATTTTTGGGCTCCTGAGGCCAACTCCAGTGTATATTTGGGCTCCTGCTGCTACTACTGTCAACTCCTGCCAACTCCAGGGTGTGATTCATCCAATTTTTGGGCTCCTGAAGCCAACTCCAGTGTATATTTGGGCTCCTGCTGCTACTACTGTCAACTCCTGCCAACTCCAGGGTGTGATTCATCCAATTTTTGGGCTCCTGAGGCCAACTCCAGTGTATATTTGGGCTCCTGCTGCTGCTGCTGCCAACTTCTGCCAACTCCAGGGTGTGATTCATCCAATTTTTGGGCTCCTGAGGCCAACTCCAGTGTATATTTGGGCTCCTGCTGCTGCTACTGTCAACTCCTGCCAACTCCAGGGTGTGATTCATCCAATTTTTGGGCTCCTGAAGCCAACTCCAGTGTATATTTGGGCTCCTGCTGCTGCTGCTGCTGCCAACTTCTGCCAACTCCAGGGTGTGATTCATCCAATTTTTGGGCTCCTGAAGCCAACTCCAGTGTATATTTGGGCTCCTGCTGCTGCTACTGTCAACTCCTGCCAACTCCAGGGTGTGATTCATCCAATTTTTGGGCTCCTGAGGCCAACTCCAGTGTATATTTGGGCTCCTGCTGCTGCTACTGTCAACTCCTGCCAACTCCAGGGTGTGATTCATCCAATTTTTGGGCTCCTGAAGCCAACTCCAGTGTATATTTGGGCTCCTGCTGCTGCTACTGCCAACTTCTGCCAACTCCAGGGTGTGATTCATCCAATTTTTGGGCTCCTGAAGCCAACTCCAGTGTATATTTGGGCTCCTGCTGCTACTACTGCCAACTTCTGCCAACTCCAGGGTGTGATTCATCCAATTTTTGGGCTCCTGAGGCCAACTCCAGTGTATATTTGGGCTCCTGCTGCTACTACTGCCAACTTCTGCCAACTCCAGGGTGTGATTCATCCAATTTTTGGGCTCCTGAGGCCAACTCCAGTGTATATTTGGGCTCCTGCTGCTGCTGCTGCCAACTTCTGCCAACTCCAGGGTGTGATTCATCCAATTTTTGGGCTCCTGAAGCCAACTCCAGTGTATATTTGGGCTCCTGCTGCTACTACTGTCAACTCCTGCCAACTCCAGGGTGTGATTCATCCAATTTTTGGGCTCCTGAAGCCAACTCCAGTGTATATTTGGGCTCCTGCTGCTGCTGCTGCCAACTTCTGCCAACTCCAGGGTGTGATTCATCCAATTTTTGGGCTCCTGAGGCCAACTCCAGTGTATATTTGGGCTCCTGCTGCTGCTGCTGCCAACTTCTGCCAACTCCAGGGTGTGATTCATCCAATTTTTGGGCTCCTGAGGCCAACTCCAGTGTATATTTGGGCTCCTGCTGCTACTACTGTCAACTCCTGCCAACTCCAGGGTGTGATTCATCCAATTCTTGGGCTCCTGAGGCCAACTCCAGTGTATATTTGGGCTCCTGCTGCTGCTGCTGCCAACTTCTGCCAACTCCAGGGTGTGATTCATCCAATTTTTGGGCTCCTGAGGCCAACTCCAGTGTATATTTGGGCTCCTGCTCCTGCTGCTGCCAACTTCTGCCAACTCCAGGGTGTGATTCATCCAATTTTTGGGCTCCTGAAGCCAACTCCAGTGTATATTTGGGCTCCTGCTGCTACTACTGTCAACTCCTGCCAACTCCAGGGTGTGATTCATCCAATTTTTGGGCTCCTGAGGCCAACTCCAGTGTATATTTGGGCTCCTGCTGCTGCTGCTGCCAACTTCTGCCAACTCCAGGGTGTGATTCATCCAATTTTTGGGCTCCTGAGGCCAACTCCAGTGTATATTTGGGCTCCTGCTGCTGCTACTGTCAACTCCTGCCAACTCCAGGGTGTGATTCATCCAATTTTTGGGCTCCTGAAGCCAACTCCAGTGTATATTTGGGCTCCTGCTGCTGCTGCTGCTGCCAACTTCTGCCAACTCCAGGGTGTGATTCATCCAATTTTTGGGCTCCTGAAGCCAACTCCAGTGTATATTTGGGCTCCTGCTGCTGCTACTGTCAACTCCTGCCAACTCCAGGGTGTGATTCATCCAATTTTTGGGCTCCTGAGGCCAACTCCAGTGTATATTTGGGCTCCTGCTGCTGCTACTGTCAACTCCTGCCAACTCCAGGGTGTGATTCATCCAATTTTTGGGCTCCTGAAGCCAACTCCAGTGTATATTTGGGCTCCTGCTGCTGCTACTGCCAACTTCTGCCAACTCCAGGGTGTGATTCATCCAATTTTTGGGCTCCTGAAGCCAACTCCAGTGTATATTTGGGCTCCTGCTGCTACTACTGCCAACTTCTGCCAACTCCAGGGTGTGATTCATCCAATTTTTGGGCTCCTGAGGCCAACTCCAGTGTATATTTGGGCTCCTGCTGCTACTACTGCCAACTTCTGCCAACTCCAGGGTGTGATTCATCCAATTTTTGGGCTCCTGAGGCCAACTCCAGTGTATATTTGGGCTCCTGCTGCTGCTGCTGCCAACTTCTGCCAACTCCAGGGTGTGATTCATCCAATTTTTGGGCTCCTGAAGCCAACTCCAGTGTATATTTGGGCTCCTGCTGCTACTACTGTCAACTCCTGCCAACTCCAGGGTGTGATTCATCCAATTTTTGGGCTCCTGAAGCCAACTCCAGTGTATATTTGGGCTCCTGCTGCTGCTGCTGCCAACTTCTGCCAACTCCAGGGTGTGATTCATCCAATTTTTGGGCTCCTGAGGCCAACTCCAGTGTATATTTGGGCTCCTGCTGCTGCTGCTGCCAACTTCTGCCAACTCCAGGGTGTGATTCATCCAATTTTTGGGCTCCTGAGGCCAACTCCAGTGTATATTTGGGCTCCTGCTGCTACTACTGTCAACTCCTGCCAACTCCAGGGTGTGATTCATCCAATTTTTGGGCTCCTGAGGCCAACTCCAGTGTATATTTGGGCTCCTGCTGCTGCTGCTGCTGCCAACTTCTGCCAACTCCAGGGTGTGATTCATCCAATTTTTGGGCTCCTGAGGCCAACTCCAGTGTATATTTGGGCTCCTGCTCCTGCTGCTGCCAACTTCTGCCAACTCCAGGGTGTGATTCATCCAATTTTTGGGCTCCTGAAGCCAACTCCAGTGTATATTTGGGCTCCTGCTGCTGCTGCCAACTTCTGCCAACTCCAGGGTGTGATTCATCCAATTTTTGGGCTCCTGAGGCCAACTCCAGTGTATATTTGGGCTCCTTCTGCCCCTCATAGTGATGCCACTTCAACTCTCTGCAATTGTGCCGCTCTGCGATTCTATTAGCGATGCCTCTGATCTGCATGTGATATTTCTTCAAAGTATTATTTAACAAACCCAGCACGCATCCTGTGCGTGTTACAGCAAGGCTGAATGGTTTACAACCCTATTGAGGCTGTAGGAGGCTCAGAAATAGCCGTTTTTAATAGCGATTCGTCGCGAATTTATTCGGGTCGAAACGATTTTTGTCGGAAAATTCGGCGAATCAGTCGAATCGAATTTTTCAAAAGTTCGCTCATCTCTAGTAGTGACCACAGAATTGTCTCCATTTGTCAGCGGGATGACTTCTGGCTCTCCACCTAATTGGACCCTCGCTTCCGTCACAAAATGGGGGCATTTTTTACACCCACTGAGAGGGAGGACAAACTGACCTACTACAGAGACATCCTACGTAGTCAGTTGGGCGATGTCTATCGGCGCCATGGTCCATACTCTCGCAGGTCTGTCTCGGGGGACCTCTGCGCTCACCTTCCACTGCCATGGCTGCCGGGGGGGGGTGGCAGGAGCAGCAGCTCCATCAGCAGCAGCCTCAGTCTTCAGTCGCTAATGAGTAGCTTTCTACACCCGCATAGTGAGTCTACTCATGAGCAGCAGGAAGACCTGGAGCAGGAACTGAACCAGCAGGTCATGTCATACCTTGACATGACCATGCCAACACACCTTGAGGATCCACTGGACTTCTGGGAAGCCAAACTTGACTTTTGGCCGCAACTAGCAGAGTTTGCCCTGGAAAAGCTGTCCTGCCCGGCCAGTAGTTGATTTAGATGGCAACTGGGCTGCTCTATATTATGCTGCAAAATGACAAATTTACCTCACAATTTAAGCTATTGCCTCTCAGATTTACACAGGGTCTGCTCTATATTATGCTGCAAAATGGCAAATTTACCTCACAGTATAAGCTAATGCCCCTCAGATTTACAAAGGGGCTGCTCTATATAATGCTGCAAAATGGCACATTTACCTCACTATAAAAGCTATTGCCCCTCAGATTTACACAGGGCCTGCTCTATATTATGCTGCAAAATGGCAAATTTTTTTTTTTAACATACTCAGTTTTTATTGAAGATTTTTTCAAGAGGTACAATAAACATTTCACAAACATAGTACAAACATAGTACAGACGTGAACCGGTCTTACATGGTTTTACAAGATTACATTCTTTTAAGAGGGCAGGTAACAATGCAAAAATTAACTAGATCCTCTAATTGACAAACAAATTCAAACGTGGAATAGGTAATGAGCATTTCTAAATTGGCTTTGTACCGTCTCTCTGCATTCTGCCTATGTGGGGGGAGAAACCTCAGCTCCTTGGGGAGCAAACCCCCCTTTAGTCTATTTTGTGTCCTTCCACCATTCCCCCTCTGGGGACGCCCCCTCTCACCCGGTCCACTACATATAATTAACACACAAGACATTAAACACGAGACCATAGCCACCCAGGAGCAGAAGGCTCCTGGATGGCTTACGGGGAGACCAGACAACTCAATGGTTAGGACCAGAGTGGTCCAATAGGGTGTGGGGTAGAGACAGGGTAGGGGAGGGTAGGTATAACAGAGGAGAGCTAGAAGGAAGGGGGAGAGGAGGAAAAGAAAAAAGAAGGGGGGGGACACGGTGGATCGAGGGAGAGACCCCCACTTCCATGAATCGCCTCTAAGGGGGGGGACCAGCCCACCAGCTACCCCTCGGAACGTTCATTTTGCAGTGAGCCTGTAGATGCAGGCCCTCCGCTCGGCAGCCTAAGGCTCAAGGTCCCACTAGTCTATTCCTGCCAGAGCCCTTTGTATACATCCGTATTTTTAAAGGTGTCCCATAGTGTCCATACCTTCCGAAACGCCTCAAGCCTATCCTGTTTTGCATAGCAAATTTCCTCCATTTGTTCCACATGATTGATCTGGCGTAACCAATCTCTAGTAGTGGGGAGCCTCTGGGACCTCCAGTTTCTAGGGATGAGCACTCTAGCGGCATTTAACAGGTGTCTAGCTAGTGGGGCTCCTCCCGCTGCACCCCTTCCATCGGGGGACCACCCCAACAAAACACTCTCCGGACTCCAATCCAAGGGTTCCCCCATTATTTGGTCGCAGATTGTCCTAATTTCCCCCCAGAACCCACTTATAATCTGACAAGACCACCAGATATGGATCAGGGATGCCCCACTATGCCCACATCTCCAGCAGACGTTTGGGATCGAGGGATAGAAGGAATGCAACAATTCTGGGGTCCGGTACCATCTCGTAATCAGTTTGTAGTTTGTCTCTTGCATTGAGCTGCTAATCAGGCCCCTGTGAGCGTTCCTATATATATCCTCCCATTCCTCTTCCGAGAATGACCTACCTACCTCGGTCTCCCATCTCTTTTCCCATGGTCTACTTTCCCGCTTGCCCCTGTTACAGAGCAGCCCGTATGCCCAGGATATAAGGTGCGAGTTTGGGCCCAGCCCCAAGCAGGCTCTTTCAAAATCCGTAGCATCTCTCCTGATTCCTATTTTCATTTCTTCCGTCGACAGAAAATGCCGCAGCTGGAGGTATGAAAGGACCGGCACTTCCCTCCCCACCCTGGTCTGTAGCTCCTGCCTCCCCATCAGATTGCCCTTGTTTAGCACATGATACACTCGTAGGACAGCGGGGCCCTCCCCCCCTCTCAGAAAAGAGGGGTCCCTGCCAGGTGGAAACGCTGGATTCCTCCTGATCGGTGTCAGAGGTCCGGGCTGGGGTGACAGTCCCTCCCCTCTATTGCGCAGTGGGGCCAAGTCCTCAAGAGAGGCACCAACAAACGGGTGTTTTTTTGCCGACGAGGGGATATCACAACTCCTCAAATCACAAATGGTGTCTAGTCCCCCCCCCCACCGCCTCCCCCTCCACCCGTACCCAGTCCTTCTGCGCGCCGTTAATATGCCAATCTACTACACTGCCTATATGAACTGCTTTATAGTAGGACAACACGCAGGGCAGGCCCGTCCCCCCCCTTTCCCTGGACATGTGTAAGATATTTTTCCTAATCCTAGAGGGTCCACCAGCCCACACGAATCTTCTAAAAGTTCTCGTCAGGTCTCCAAAAAATGTGTTGGGGATTTTAATGGGTATGCATTGTAACAGATAAAGCAGTCTCGGGAGGATGTTCATCTTGATGACCGCTATGCGACCAAACCATGAAAGCTTCAATCTATTCCATCTCTCCAAATCCTGTTTAATTTTGGACCCCATAGGAGCAAAGTTAGACTGAAATAGGTGGAGGGGGGACGCCGGAATCCGGATGCCCAAGTATCCCAAGCTTTTCTCCTCCCAGCTAAATGGGAAAATCTCCTTCATCGTCGCCACTTCTCACTCTGGCATCGAGACATTCATGGCGTATGACTTACTAAAATTGATCTTTAAATTCGAGATACGCCCAAATATTTCAAATTCTTTCAGCAGGTTGGGCACAGAGATCCTAGGTGCGCTCAAGAAGAAAAGCATATCATCCGCGTAGGCAGCAACTTTCCTTTCTCTGTGTCCTATCAGCAACCCCCTGATGTCATCATTTAAACTAACCTTTCTCAAAAAGGGTTCTAATGAAAGAGCGAAAATTAGAGGGGATAGCGGACACCCCTGACGGGTGCCATTCCGGATGTGGAAGACAGGGGACGTGCAAACGTTCACCCTGACCCTGGCTACAGGGTCCGAGTATAGGGCCAGGATCCTATTCCTCATCTCCCCGCCCAACCCAATATACTCCAATACCTTCTTTATCCAGTCCCACCTGACCCGATCAAATGCCTTCTCGGCGTCTGTAGAAAGCATAATGGCCTGCACCCTCTTCGCTCTCGCCCACCATTGCAGATTTAGGGCCTTGATAACGTTGTCACGGGCCTCTCTTCCCGGGACAAACCCCACCTGATCCTGAGTAATTAGCTTTGGAAGGAAGGCAGCTATCCTTGTGGCTACATTTTACATCGACATTTAGGAGGGAGATCAGCCGGTAGCTACGGCAGTCTTTCGGGTCCTTACCCTCTTTCGGAATCACCGCTATCCTAGCCTCTAAAATTGTACGAGGGAGATTGCCCAAGGAGGAGGTGGACTCAAACGCGCGTTTCATCATAGGGAGCAACAAGTCTGAGAACGACTTGTAATACTGCGTGGGAAATCCATCAGGCCCCGGGGCTCTCCCTGTTTGAGTTGATTTCAACGCTTCGTTACCTCCGTTACCGAGATCGGAGACTCCAGATGAGCCATCTCCTCCCGGGACAGGACCGGCATTTCGGATTCCAAGAGGTATGTATTCATAAGAGTATCCAAATATCCTGTGTCATGAGAGCCTTGTAAATTATATAGTGCAGAGTAGAATTTTCCAAAGGCTCCTGCTATATCCTCATTCTTCTGGTGCATTGTCCCATCTGATCCCTTAATACATTCTACTGTAGTGTGTGTTGTTTTGGGACGTAGGGCCCTAGCCAGTAACCTTCCTGATTTGTTCCCCTGTTCATAAAACAGTCCAAATCGTTTAGTGAACCATCTATTCGATTCCCTAGACATCAGGTCCCTCAGTTCCTGCCGCTTCGCTTCTAACTCCTTCAAGTGTCTCTCCCGAAGAGACTGTTTGTGCTGAGACTCTAGGTCAGCTACCTGCTGTATCAAGTCATTTAGTTTTTGTAACCTCTCCCTCTTGAGTCTCGATCCCTCTTGAATTAGCAATCCCCTCATCGTGCATTTCTGGGCTTCCCATACTATCATCGGGTCCATACCTTCAGAGACATTCTCCTTGGCATAATTACTCAGAGCCTCTGTAAGCTTCTCCACCACCCTGGGATCCTTCAACATTGTCTCATTAAGTCTCCAGCACCATTCCTTCTGTTCCCTATAAGGGAATTCCAGTGAAATTGCGACAGGTGCATGATCAGAAAATTTGATATTTCCTATTTGTGCTCGTGCCACCCTCCCTAGGTCTCTTTGCGAGAGGAAAATGTAGTCGATTCTGGAGTATTTAGCGTGAAGGGGCGAGTAGTAGGTATAATCCCTCTCCCCAGGATTCATCAGACGCCAAGCATCTACCAGTTCAAGTCCCCGCAACGATTTTTTTATTTGTTTCAAGGCCCTGTACGATATGGCAGTCTTAGCGTCGGAGGTATCCACCAGTGGGTTCAATGCACAATTCAGGTCGCCCCCCATCAGTAGCATTCCCTCCCAAAAGCCCTCTAGTTTGGTCAGCACAGAGGAGAAGAATTTATGTTGGTCCTTATTCGGGGCATATACATTCGCCAGGGTTATGGCCGTACCATTTGGGAGATGACCCTTCAGAAAGATAGATCTACCCTCTTTGTCTCGTTCAATAGCTTTTACTTTTAGTGCCAGAGATTTGTCTATCAGAATTGAAACTCCTTTAGCTTTGTTATTAGGGGAATATGCAGAATGACAGGTCGTGTAGATCCTATTTCCCAGGTATGGGGCTCTGTTCTTTTGAAAGTGTGTTTCTTGCACCAGGGCAATGTGGGTGTTATACTTTTTAAGTTCTCTAAACAAGGCATGTCTCTTTACCGGAGTGTTTAGGCCTTTGGCGTTAATTGAGAGTACATTAAGACAGAGCGGAGCCATCTCAGCAAGAGGATGAGCTCCAGGTTCACAAAAATATAAAAGTGGAACAGGGCCCTGCCCTAGTTGGGGTCTCTCCCTCCCTCCCCGAAGAACGATGAGAGAAGAGGGAAGGACGGGGAAAGCTAGGGGAGTGCGGGTAACAGATAGGAGGACACAAAAGGAAAACACTACACAGACACAAGACACACGGCTATCGCCCGTCACTGCTCGCGCATTTAAGGGCGGGGGGAGCCAGTAAAAGCTGCTCCCTCACTCAAATTAATGGGGGGTATCGAGGCAACGTCCCAGAGAGGTATAACCTCTCTGCAGTTGTCTCCCGTGATCCCAGAGGGATCCTCTCAGGTCAATGCGAGGGAGCACTCAAAACGAGCACCCCCTTTGAGAACCCGTCCCCTTGGGGGGAAACCGTGGAAGGCCAAGGAGCTAGGCCACAGACCAGCACCAGCACAAAATGCACCAGCCGCTGACCGACTCATGACCCCGGCGAGGTCCCCAAGACTGTGACATGTTTACCCTTTATTCCTCATATGCCTATGGTCCCCTAGTGAGCGCAGATCGCGAGAGCCGCAGGCCACCAGGTCCGCTTCTCGCGACCTGCCCCCCTCTCTTATTTCCCCTTATATAGCGGGTTATTTTCACCCCTCTGCATCCTGATAGGCATGGGAGCACGCCACATCCCATCTCCTCGCCAGCGTATAGTGAACGTGGTGCGTGCACCCATCTCCACCATATCCGCCAGAGAGCCCAGCGCCAGCAAAGTGAGTTAACAGTGACAGTCCCACATTACCCATCACCTCCTCTCCAATTCCCGCGACAGGCCCCAGCGTTACACGTCGCTTTCAAGTCAACAGTGCTCTTTCTCTAACCTATCGCCAGATCAGCCCCTCCCCCTCTGAGCATATAGGCCCCAGTATTCGCCAGAGATGACAATGTGCAGCCTCCCTGTTAATTCCCAGGGCAAGTCCCTTTGTCCCCAGTTAGCCCCCCGCCAGTCCTAATGATTCGGGGAGGTCCTCATGGGCCCCCCGGATAAGAGCTTCTATGCACAGAACAGTCAAGGGCGAGCGTCCTCTAGGGCGCTTAGGGCGAGGCTTGGAGCAAGTAACGGTCAACAATAAAAACAGTAACAAGAAACACATGCTCCATCGCCCCTCTGCTCCTGTACTTCTCTATATCAGTCTCATCCCCTCGGCTTCCCCCGCGACAACCCCGTCAGTGGCATGGAATGGGGATGCGTCGCAGTTAGGGATGAGCGAATCGATCCGGACGAACCCGGATTCGATCCGAATTTCAGGAAAAATTCGATTCGGATCGAATCCGAATTTCCCCGCGATTCGATCACTCGAAGTTTTCCTTTAACATCCATTCATTTACATTACAGGCATTCTAAGATGGCGGGCGGGACATGTCTGGACATGTATCCCGCGCCAGTGCAAGCTGGGGCAGTCACATGCAGCCTATCAGCAGCCAGCAAGCCCGGTGACGTCACACAGCGGTATTTAACGGCGGCCATCTTGCTTTTCCTCATTTCTCTATTGCATTCGTGACAGACAGACAGAACGCTGTGTAGCTGAGGCAGTTAGACAGGCTGGAGACAGGCTGGAGACAGGGACAGACAGGGACAGGCTGGAGACAGGCAGGAGACAGGCAGGAGACAGACAGGAGACAGACAGAAAGCCAGGGAAAGGTAGGAAAAACGGAGCTGGCTGACAGGGAGAATTTTTTTTTTTCATCCAGCCTTTGTTAGCGTTTTCAGGCTGCTTATAGTAACTAACTGTGCATATATACTGAACTGATCTTAAGTCTGCTGTGAGGCATCCCATTCTGTGACTAAAGCAGCCTCTATTTAATAGCATAATAAACATTTGCACTTATTCTCATAGAAATCAGGCCTGATAAAGACACTTTTGCTGTGCATGCTCTCTGGTTTTTGTGGCACTGGCATCCCATTCTGTGACTAAAGCAGCCTCTATTTAATAGCATAATAAACATTTGCACTTATTCTCATAGAAATCAGGCCTGATAAAGACACTTTTGCTGTGCATGCTCTCTGGTTTTTGTGGCACTGGCATCCCATTCTGTGACTAAAGCAGCCTCTATTTAATAGCATAATAAACATTTGCACTTATTCTCATAGAAATCAGGCCTGATAAAGACACTTTTGCTGTGCATGCTCTCTGGTTTTTGTGGCACTGGCATCCCATTCTGTGACTAAAGCAGCCTCTATTTAATAGCATAATAAACATTTGCACTTATTCTCATAGAAATCAGGCCTGATAAAGACACTTTTGCTGTGCATGCTCTCTGGTTTTTGTGGCACTGGCATCCCATTCTGTGACTAAAGCAGCCTCTATTTAATAGCATAATAAACATTTGCACTTATTCTCATAGAAATCAGGCCTGATAAAGACACTTTTGCTGTGCATGCTCTCTGGTTTTTGTGGCACTGGCATCCCATTCTGTGACTAAAGCAGCCTCTATTTAATAGCATAATAAACATTTGCACTTATTCTCATAGAAATCAGGCCTGATAAAGACACTTTTGCTGTGCATGCTCTCTGGTTTTTGTGGCACTGGCATCCCATTCTGTGACTAAAGCAGCCTCTATTTAATAGCATAATAAACATTTGCACTTATTCTCATAGAAATCAGGCCTGATAAAGACACTTTTGCTGTGCATGCTCTCTGGTTTTTGTGGCACTGGCATCCCATTCTGTGACTAAAGCAGCCTCTATTTAATAGCATAATAAACATTTGCACTTATTCTCATAGAAATCAGGCCTGATAAAGACACTTTTGCTGTGCATGCTCTCTGGTTTTTGTGGCACTGGCATCCCATTCTGTGACTAAAGCAGCCTCTATTTAATAGCATAATAAACATTTGCACTTATTCTCATAGAAATCAGGCCTGATAAAGACACTTTTGCTGTGCATGCTCTCTGGTTTTTGTGGCACTGGCATCCCATTCTGTGACTAAAGCAGCCTCTATTTAATAGCATAATAAACATTTGCACTTATTCTCATAGAAATCAGGCCTGATAAAGACACTTTTGCTGTGCATGCTCTCTGGTTTTTGTGGCACTGGCATCCCATTCTGTGACTAAAGCAGCCTCTATTTAATAGCATAATAAACATTTGCACTTATTCTCATAGAAATCAGGCCTGATAAAGACACTTTTGCTGTGCATGCTCTCTGGTTTTTGTGGCACTGGCATCCCATTCTGTGACTAAAGCAGCCTCTATTTAATAGCATAATAAACATTTGCACTTATTCTCATAGAAATCAGGCCTGATAAAGACACTTTTGCTGTGCATGCTCTCTGGTTTTTGTGGCACTGGCATCCCATTCTGTGACTAAAGCAGCCTCTATTTAATAGCATAATAAACATTTGCACTTATTCTCATAGAAATCAGGCCTGATAAAGACACTTTTGCTGTGCATGCTCTCTGGTTTTTGTGGCACTGGCATCCCATTCTGTGACTAAAGCAGCCTCTATTTAATAGCATAATAAACATTTGCACTTATTCTCATAGAAATCAGGCCTGATAAAGACACTTTTGCTGTGCATGCTCTCTGGTTTTTGTGGCACTGGCATCCCATTCTGTGACTAAAGCAGCCTCTATTTAATAGCATAATAAACATTTGCACTTATTCTCATAGAAATCAGGCCTGATAAAGACACTTTTGCTGTGCATGCTCTCTGGTTTTTGTGGCACTGGCATCCCATTCTGTGACTAAAGCAGCCTCTATTTAATAGCATAATAAACATTTGCACTTATTCTCATAGAAATCAGGCCTGATAAAGACACTTTTGCTGTGCATGCTCTCTGGTTTTTGTGGCACTGGCATCCCATTCTGTGACTAAAGCAGCCTCTATTTAATAGCATAATAAACATTTGCACTTATTCTCATAGAAATCAGGCCTGATAAAGACACTTTTGCTGTGCATGCTCTCTGGTTTTTGTGGCACTGGCATCCCATTCTGTGACTAAAGCAGCCTCTATTTAATAGCATAATAAACATTTGCACTTATTCTCATAGAAATCAGGCCTGATAAAGACACTTTTGCTGTGCATGCTCTCTGGTTTTTGTGGCACTGGCATCCCATTCTGTGACTAAAGCAGCCTCTATTTAATAGCATAATAAACATTTGCACTTATTCTCATAGAAATCAGGCCTGATAAAGACACTTTTGCTGTGCATGCTCTCTGGTTTTTGTGGCACTGGCATCCCATTCTGTGACTAAAGCAGCCTCTATTTAATAGCATAATAAACATTTGCACTTATTCTCATAGAAATCAGGCCTGATAAAGACACTTTTGCTGTGCATGCTCTCTGGTTTTTGTGGCACTGGCATCCCATTCTGTGACTAAAGCAGCCTCTATTTAATAGCATAATAAACATTTGCACTTATTCTCATAGAAATCAGGCCTGATAAAGACACTTTTGCTGTGCATGCTCTCTGGTTTTTGTGGCACTGGCATCCCATTCTGTGACTAAAGCAGCCTCTATTTAATAGCATAATAAACATTTGCACTTATTCTCATAGAAATCAGGCCTGATAAAGACACTTTTGCTGTGCATGCTCTCTGGTTTTTGTGGCACTGGCATCCCATTCTGTGACTAAAGCAGCCTCTATTTAATAGCATAATAAACATTTGCACTTATTCTCATAGAAATCAGGCCTGATAAAGACACTTTTGCTGTGCATGCTCTCTGGTTTTTGTGGCACTGGCATCCCATTCTGTGACTAAAGCAGCCTCTATTTAATAGCATAATAAACATTTGCACTTATTCTCATAGAAATCAGGCCTGATAAAGACACTTTTGCTGTGCATGCTCTCTGGTTTTTGTGGCACTGGCATCCCATTCTGTGACTAAAGCAGCCTCTATTTAATAGCATAATAAACATTTGCACTTATTCTCATAGAAATCAGGCCTGATAAAGACACTTTTGCTGTGCATGCTCTCTGGTTTTTGTGGCACTGGCATCCCATTCTGTGACTAAAGCAGCCTCTATTTAATAGCACAATAAACATTTGCACTTATTCTCATAGAAATCAGGCCTGATAAAGACACTTTTGCTGTGCATGCTCTCTGGTTTTTGTGGCACTGGCATCCCATTCTGTGACTAAAGCAGCCTCTATTTAATAGCATAATAAACATTTGCACTTATTCTCATAGAAATCAGGCCTGATAAAGACACTTTTGCTGTGCATGCTCTCTGGTTTTTGTGGCACTGGCATCCCATTCTGTGACTAAAGCAGCCTCTATTTAATAGCACAATAAACATTTGCACTTATTCTCATAGAAATCAGGCCTGATAAAGACACTTTTGCTGTGCATGCTCTCTGGTTTTTGTGGCACTGGCATCCCATTCTGTGACTAAAGCAGCCTCTATTTAATAGCATAATAAACATTTGCACTTATTCTCATAGAAATCAGGCCTGATAAAGACACTTTTGCTGTGCATGCTCTCTGGTTTTTGTGGCACTGGCATCCCATTCTGTGACTAAAGCAGCCTCTATTTAATAGCACAATAAACATTTGCACTTATTCTCATAGAAATCAGGCCTGATAAAGACACTTTTGCTGTGCATGCTCTCTGGTTTTTGTGGCACTGGCATCCCATTCTGTGACTAAAGCAGCCTCTATTTAATAGCATAATAAACATTTGCACTTATTCTCATAGAAATCAGGCCTGATAAAGACACTTTTGCTGTGCATGCTCTCTGGTTTTTGTGGCACTGGCATCCCATTCTGTGACTAAAGCAGCCTCTATTTAATAGCATAATAAACATTTGCACTTATTCTCATAGAAATCAGGCCTGATAAAGACACTTTTGCTGTGCATGCTCTCTGGTTTTTGTGGCACTGGCATCCCATTCTGTGACTAAAGCAGCCTCTATTTAATAGCACAATAAACATTTGCACTTATTCTCATAGAAATCAGGCCTGATAAAGACACTTTTGCTGTGCATGCTCTCTGGTTTTTGTGGCACTGGCATCCCATTCTGTGACTAAAGCAGCCTCTATTTAATAGCATAATAAACATTTGCACTTATTCTCATAGAAATCAGGCCTGATAAAGACACTTTTGCTGTGCATGCTCTCTGGTTTTTGTGGCACTGGCATCCCATTCTGTGACTAAAGCAGCCTCTATTTAATAGCACAATAAACATTTGCACTTATTCTCATAGAAATCAGGCCTGATAAAGACACTTTTGCTGTGCATGCTCTCTGGTTTTTGTGGCACTGGCATCCCATTCTGTGACTAAAGCAGCCTCTATTTAATAGCATAATAAACATTTGCACTTATTCTCATAGAAATCAGGCCTGATAAAGACACTTTTGCTGTGCATGCTCTCTGGTTTTTGTGGCACTGGCATCCCATTCTGTGACTAAAGCAGCCTCTATTTAATAGCATAATAAACATTTGCACTTATTCTCATAGAAATCAGGCCTGATAAAGACACTTTTGCTGTGCATGCTCTCTGGTTTTTGTGGCACTGGCATCCCATTCTGTGACTAAAGCAGCCTCTATTTAATAGCATAATAAACATTTGCACTTATTCTCATAGAAATCAGGCCTGATAAAGACACTTTTGCTGTGCATGCTCTCTGGTTTTTGTGGCACTGGCATCCCATTCTGTGACTAAAGCAGCCTCTATTTAATAGCACAATAAACATTTGCACTTATTCTCATAGAAATCAGGCCTGATAAAGACACTTTTGCTGTGCATGCTCTCTGGTTTTTGTGGCACTGGCATCCCATTCTGTGACTAAAGCAGCCTCTATTTAATAGCATAATAAACATTTGCACTTATTCTCATAGAAATCAGGCCTGATAAAGACACTTTTGCTGTGCATGCTCTCTGGTTTTTGTGGCACTGGCATCCCATTCTGTGACTAAAGCAGCCTCTATTTAATAGCATAATAAACATTTGCACTTATTCTCATAGAAATCAGGCCTGATAAAGACACTTTTGCTGTGCATGCTCTCTGGTTTTTGTGGCACTGGCATCCCATTCTGTGACTAAAGCAGCCTCTATTTAATAGCATAATAAACATTTGCACTTATTCTCATAGAAATCAGGCCTGATAAAGACACTTTTGCTGTGCATGCTCTCTGGTTTTTGTGGCACTGGCATCCCATTCTGTGACTAAAGCAGCCTCTATTTAATAGCATAATAAACATTTGCACTTATTCTCATAGAAATCAGGCCTGATAAAGACACTTTTGCTGTGCATGCTCTCTGGTTTTTGTGGCACTGGCATCCCATTCTGTGACTAAAGCAGCCTCTATTTAATAGCATAATAAACATTTGCACTTATTCTCATAGAAATCAGGCCTGATAAAGACACTTTTGCTGGCCAAAGCCCTACTGGACCCTGCCAGGTCGATTCCTGCCCGGGGCATCCCATTCTGTGACTACAGCAGCCTCTGTTTAAGACCATATAAGCATTTGCTCTTATCATATTTGAAATTAGCCTGATAAAGACACTTTTGCTGGCCAAAGCCCTACTGGACCCTGCCAGGTCCATTCCTGCCCAGGGCATCCCATTCTGTGACTAAAGCAGCCTCTGTTTAAGACCATATAAGCATTTGCTGTTATTATATTTATATTATAAGACACTTTTGCTGGGCATAGGCTTACTGCTGCCTGCCAGGTGCACTTCTGTTGAGGCATCCCATTCTGTAACATAGCATACCCCTCTTTATTTACACTAAGCAGCTCTCTTATTTACACTAAGCAGGCCTGTTGGAGGCTGAGTGTTACTGCTCACTTTTGGTGTGCATTATATTCTGTTTTATATAGACCCACTGCTGCCTGGGGGTTCTTAAAATATCACCTACTACCACGCCAGTTAGACTATGTCGGGCAGACAAGTGCCTGGAAGTGAAAAGAGGAGTGGCAGAGGCCAAGATTCCGCAGGCAGAGCTCGCATCAGACTGGGGGCCAGTAGCAGCAGGAGTCACGCTGAGAGACCTAATCTGCCAGTATCTGCTAGCGGTCGGGTCTCCACCAGTAACGCATCTGCCGTGGTAGATTGGCTGACGCGCTCATCAACAACATCATCACAACTTACATCTGAGACCCCCAGTCTAGGGTCGGTAGGTTCCTCTGACACAACCCTGAGTTGGCATGCCCCGAGAGCAGTCCCTGTCCTCCCATTGCCTCTGTCCTACGCCGTTCCCTCCCCCAGCGACGTATCCTATGCTTTGGGTTCAGCTCCACTCTTTAGTGAGGAGGACGATCAGATACAGGAGGACAGTCAGCAGCTACTGCCCAGCCAAGAAATGGAGGTGGCTTCTTTAGCTAGGCAGACAAATAGTGATGTGGACAGTGTCGTGGGTGCTGCGAGCGTTCCAGCTCCTGCGCCAGACACTGTTGACGAATCCACGAACATCAGTGACGTACAGCCACAACCCGGTGATGATGATGATGATGACGATGAAGCCGATCGCACTTGGGAGCCGGGTGATGAAGGGGCTTCATCGTCATCATCAGGAGAAGAGGGGCGCAGGTTGCCCCGGAGTCAGCAGCTGAGGCAGCAAGGTGGTAGCAGTCAGCATGGGGGCACAATTCCAAAGGCTGGAGCCGGCCGGGGCCGGGGCCGGGGTAGAGCACCTGCTGTGCGGCAGTCTACCTTATCGGGAGGTAGTGGAGCAGGGGTTCCTGGAGTTGGCAACAGCAGCAGTGAATCAGTGAGGCCAGGGGGTGGGAAAAGTAGCTACTCGGCAGTGTGGCAGTTTTTCCTGAGGCATCCGCAGGAGGGTAACATGGCCACATGCAAGATATGTAGGCAAAAGGTGAAGCGTGGCCAGGGTCCAAATGTTGGCACCACGGCCCTGCGTCAACATATGATGCGTCACCATAAAACGACCTGGGAGAACCGAGGCTCCCAAGGGGTGGTCCAGTCTGCTTCCTCACCAAGTGAGCTCCCAATTTCTGCCAGCCAAGGCTCCAGCACCTCAGCCGAAGGCAGCTGTGCGTCACACCCATCCTCTGTCGCTCCTGCTCCTCCTCCTCCTCCTCCAAGTCATGCATCCCGCCAGCAATCCATCAGCGAAGCCATGTCCAAGAGACAGCAGTATGCGCCCACTCATCCTACGGCGCAGAAGCTGAATGTGCTCCTGTCCAAGTTGCTGGTGCTGCAGTCGCTCCCTTTTCAGGTGGTGGAATCTGCACCTTTCAGAGAACTGATGGCTTGTGCCGAGCCGAGGTGGAGAGTCCCAAGCCGTCATTTCTTTGCCAAGAAGGCAGTACCAGCGCTGCACACTTTTGTTGAACAGAAGGTGGGCCAGTCCTTGAGCCTGTCGGTGTGTAGCAAAATACATGGCAGCGCCGACATCTGGAGCTGTAACTACGGTCAGGGGCAGTACATGTCGTTTACGGCCCACTGGGTGAATGTGGTCCCTTTGCAGCAGCAACTTGGACAGGTCACGCCGCTTCGGCCTCCGCGCTCTCTGCCCATTGGGCCTGTGACACCGTGCGACTCGGCCTCCTCATCCTCCGCCATCTCCTCACCCTCCACTGTAGGCTCAAGTCTCAGTGCCCCTCCAGTCTACCATGTGTGCAGGGCACGGAGGTGTCACGCAGTGCTTCACATGGTTTGTCTTGGCGAACGGAGTCACACAGGGGAGGAACTGCTTAAATGTATTCATCAGGAAATCCAAACATGGCTTACTCCGAGAAAACTTAAAATGGGAATCATGGTTACCGACAATGGGAAGAACATTTTGTCTGCGCTGCGCCAAGGAAGCCTGACCCATGCCCCCTGCATGGCTCACGTCTTCAATCTGGTTGTCAAGCGGTTTCTGAAGTGTTCCCCCCATCTGCAGGACATCCTAACAACTTCACGGAAACTTTGCATGCACTTCAGCCACTCCTACACCGCCAAACACACCCTTCTTGAGCTACAGCGTCAGAATGGTATCCCCCAACATAGTCTGATTTGCGATGTTTCCACCCGTTGGAATTCCACCCTTCACATGTTGGACCGATTATATGAACAGAGAAAAGCCATCACGGATTTCCTGATGATCCAAGCAGATAGGGGGACTCCCCTGTGTAACTTCAATGTCAACCAGTGGCAGCTCATACGTGACACCTGCCGTTTGCTCAGGCCCTTTGAGGAAGCCACTTTATTTGTCAGTCGGCAGGATTACGGGATGAACGACGTGATTCCACTGCTTCATGTACTACAGCACATGTTGGAAACCATGGCTGGTCAGGGCACTGGAGACATGGCGTTTACATCTTACGGCCACATGAACCCCGTTGGAGCTGAACTGGAGGAGGAGGAGGAGGAAGAGGAGGAGGAGGAGTTGCCCAGCGAAACACAGTTTAGGCTTGGCGAAATGGCTGGTTTATCTAGTCAGCGGACAGGAGAGGAGGAGCAGGAGCAGCCAGAGGAGCTAGAGGTTTTTGAGGAAGGAGAGACAGAGGACCCGGGCACACCGTGGCAGTATGCAGTGGAGATGGAGACAGGTAGTCCATCCGAGTCACTTGCGCAAATGGCACGAAGCATGCTCACATGCTTGCGTAGTGACCCCAGAATTGTTTCCATCTGTCGGCGGGATGACTTCTGGCTGTCCACCTTATTGGACCCTCGCTTCCGGCACAAAATGGGGGCATTTTTTAAACCCACCGAGAGGGAGGACAAACTCAACTACTACAAAGACATTCTACGTAGGCAGTTGGCCGATGCCTATCTGCGCCATGGTCCATACTCTCGCAGGTCTGACTCGAGGGGACCTCTGCGCTCACCTTCCACTGCCATGGCCGCTGGGGGGGTTGGCAGCAGCAGCAGCAGAAGCTCCATCAGCAGCAGCAGCCTCAGTCTTCAGTCGCTAATGAGTAGCTTTCTACACCCGCATAGTGAGGCTACTCATGAGCAGCAGGAAGACCTGGAGCAGGACCTGAACCAGCAGGTCATGTCATACTTTGACATGACCATGCCAACACACCTTGAGGATCCGCTGGACTTCTGGGCAGCCAAACTTGATTTGTGGCCGCAACTAGCAGAGTTTGCCCTGGAAAAGCTGTCCTGCCCGGCAAGTAGCGTGCCATCTGAGCGGGTGTTTAGTGCGGCGGGGGCCATAGTTACGGCGAGGAGAACTCGTCTGTCAACTAAAAATGTGGAGAGACTCACCTTTGTCAAAATGAATCAGGGATGGATCAGCCAGGATTTCCACCCACCAATGCCTGATGCATGCGACTAGATTCAGCATGGTGCCACGTTTTACACTTTACAAATGGTGCAAAACATATTTATGTCTTTAGGCCATTTTTTGGGCTCCTGCTGCTGCTACTGCCAACTTCTGCCAACTCCAGGGTGTGATTCATCCAATTTTTGGGCTCCTGAAGCCAACTCCAGTGTATATTTGGGCTCCTGCTGCTGCTGCTGCTGCCAACTTCTGCCAACTCCAGGGTGTGATTCATCCAATTTTTGGGCTCCTGAAGCCAACTCCAGTGTATATTTGGGCTCCTGCTGCTACTACTGTCAACTCCTGCCAACTCCAGGGTGTGATTCATCCAATTTTTGGGCTCCTGAGGCCAACTCCAGTGTATATTTGGGCTCCTGCTGCTGCTACTGTCAACTCCTGCCAACTCCAGGGTGTGATTCATCCAATTTTTGGGCTCCTGAAGCCAACTCCAGTGTATATTTGGGCTCCTGCTGCTACTACTGCCAACTTCTGCCAACTCCAGGGTGTGATTCATCCAATTTTTGGGCTCCTGAAGCCAACTCCAGTGTATATTTGGGCTCCTGCTGCTGCTACTGTCAACTCCTGCCAACTCCAGGGTGTGATTCATCCAATTTTTGGGCTCCTGAAGCCAACTCCAGTGTATATTTGGGCTCCTGCTGCTGCTACTGCCAACTTCTGCCAACTCCAGGGTGTGATTCATCCAATTTTTGGGCTCCTGAAGCCAACTCCAGTGTATATTTGGGCTCCTGCTGCTACTACTGCCAACTTCTGCCAACTCCAGGGTGTGATTCATCCAATTTTTGGGCTCCTGAAGCCAACTCCAGTGTATATTTGGGCTCCTGCTGCTGCTACTGTCAACTCCTGCCAACTCCAGGGTGTGATTCATCCAATTTTTGGGCTCCTGAAGCCAACTCCAGTGTATATTTGGGCTCCTGCTGCTGCTACTGCCAACTTCTGCCAACTCCAGGGTGTGATTCATCCAATTTTTGGGCTCCTGAAGCCAACTCCAGTGTATATTTGGGCTCCTGCTGCTGCTGCTGCTGCCAACTTCTGCCAACTCCAGGGTGTGATTCATCCAATTTTTGGGCTCCTGAAGCCAACTCCAGTGTATATTTGGGCTCCTGCTGCTGCTGCTGCTGCCAACTTCTGCCAACTCCAGGGTGTGATTCATCCAATTTTTGGGCTCCTGAAGCCAACTCCAGTGTATATTTGGGCTCCTGCTGCTGCTACTGTCAACTCCTGCCAACTCCAGGGTGTGATTCATCCAATTTTTGGGCTCCTGAGGCCAACTCCAGTGTATATTTGGGCTCCTGCTGCTGCTACTGTCAACTCCTGCCAACTCCAGGGTGTGATTCATCCAATTTTTGGGCTCCTGAAGCCAACTCCAGTGTATATTTGGGCTCCTGCTGCTGCTGCTGCTGCTGCCAACTTCTGCCAACTCCAGGGTGTGATTCATCCAATTTTTGGGCTCCTGAAGCCAACTCCAGTGTATATTTGGGCTCCTGCTGCTGCTACTGTCAACTCCTGCCAACTCCAGGGTGTGATTCATCCAATTTTTGGGCTCCTGAAGCCAACTCCAGTGTATATTTGGGCTCCTGCTGCTGCTACTGCCAACTTCTGCCAACTCCAGGGTGTGATTCATCCAATTTTTGGGCTCCTGAAGCCAACTCCAGTGTATATTTGGGCTCCTGCTGCTACTACTGCCAACTTCTGCCAACTCCAGGGTGTGATTCATCCAATTTTTGGGCTCCTGAGGCCAACTCCAGTGTATATTTGGGCTCCTGCTGCTGCTACTGCCAACTTCTGCCAACTCCAGGGTGTGATTCATCCAATTTTTGGGCTCCTGAAGCCAACTCCAGTGTATATTTGGGCTCCTGCTGCTACTACTGCCAACTTCTGCCAACTCCAGGGTGTGATTCATCCAATTTTTGGGCTCCTGAGGCCAACTCCAGTGTATATTTGGGCTCCTGCTGCTGCTGCTGCCAACTTCTGCCAACTCCAGGGTGTGATTCATCCAATTTTTGGGCTCCTGAAGCCAACTCCAGTGTATATTTGGGCTCCTGCTGCTACTACTGTCAACTCCTGCCAACTCCAGGGTGTGATTCATCCAATTTTTGGGCTCCTGAGGCCAACTCCAGTGTATATTTGGGCTCCTGCTGCTGCTGCTGCCAACTTCTGCCAACTCCAGGGTGTGATTCATCCAATTTTTGGGCTCCTGAGGCCAACTCCAGTGTATATTTGGGCTCCTGCTCCTGCTGCTGCCAACTTCTGCCAACTCCAGGGTGTGATTCATCCAATTTTTGGGCTCCTGAAGCCAACTCCAGTGTATATTTGGGCTCCTGCTGCTGCTGCTGCTGCCAACTTCTGCCAACTCCAGGGTGTGATTCATCCAATTTTTGGGCTCCTGAAGCCAACTCCAGTGTATATTTGGGCTCCTGCTGCTACTACTGCCAACTTCTGCCAACTCCAGGGTGTGATTCATCCAATTTTTGGGCTCCTGAGGCCAACTCCAGTGTATATTTGGGCTCCTGCTGCTGCTGCTGCCAACTTCTGCCAACTCCAGGGTGTGATTCATCCAATTTTTGGGCTCCTGAAGCCAACTCCAGTGTATATTTGGGCTCCTGCTGCTACTACTGTCAACTCCTGCCAACTCCAGGGTGTGATTCATCCAATTTTTGGGCTCCTGAGGCCAACTCCAGTGTATATTTGGGCTCCTGCTGCTGCTGCTGCCAACTTCTGCCAACTCCAGGGTGTGATTCATCCAATTTTTGGGCTCCTGAGGCCAACTCCAGTGTATATTTGGGCTCCTGCTGCTGCTGCTGCCAACTTCTGCCAACTCCAGGGTGTGATTCATCCAATTTTTGGGCTCCTGAGGCCAACTCCAGTGTATATTTGGGCTCCTGCTCCTGCTGCTGCCAACTTCTGCCAACTCCAGGGTGTGATTCATCCAATTTTTGGGCTCCTGAAGCCAACTCCAGTGTATATTTGGGCTCCTGCTGCTGCTGCCAACTTCTGCCAACTCCAGGGTGTGATTCATCCAATTTTTGGGCTCCTGAGGCCAACTCCAGTGTATATTTGGGCTCCTTCTGCCCCTCATAGTGATGCCACTTCAACTCTCTGCAATTGTGCCGCTCTGCGATTCTATTAGCGATGCCTCTGATCTGCATGTGATATTTCTTCAAAGTATTATTTAACAAACCCAGCACGCATCCTGTGCGTGTTACAGCAAGGCTGAATGGTTTACAACCCTATTGAGGCTGTAGGAGGCTCAGAAATAGCCGTTTTTAATAGCGATTCGTCGCGAATTTATTCGGGTCGAAACGATTTTTGTCGGAAAATTCGGCGAATCAGTCGAATCGAATTTTTCAAAAGTTCGCTCATCTCTAGTCGCAGTGGATGACGAGCGGAGAGAAAAATCCTCATGAAAGTATATTGTGGGTCCACGTCACCACCCCGCGTTACAGGGCAAACGCCACCCTCCCATTCTAGGTCTATTAGCCTGCATCAGACCCTTACGCTTAAGCACCAGCCGGCCGCTCCTCCGACTCCTGGGGTGCCGCCCCTTCACCAAGTACTGAGACCTCGCAAGGCGCGAAATCTCAGAGCTGAGCACAAGAGGTTCCGCCGAGTAGTGCAAGCTTGTTTTTTAGAAGTAACACATAGCGAGTTGTGGGGCGCGTGAAGTGCAGCTTGAGAACCTCCCCTCAGTTAACACTAAAAACGATCTAACCTTCCCATCCTCTCGTACAGAGCCTCACCATGTCTCATCACTACGTCCCCCCCCACGACGCCCATGCCAATTATATGGAATAGGGATGCATCGCAAGAGGAAACGAGCGAGGAGGGGTCATCGTCAGGGCATTTGTCCTGTGTCTATGGTGCTGCATAGAGACATAAAATACACCTCAGCACTGAAGCAATTGAGCAGTTGAACCTTCCTATTTCTATGGGTAATACCCATCCATGCACTAAAACTGCATCCCCCCAGCAACACCCCCGTCCGTTGCGAGGAATAGGAGTGTGTCGCTGCAGGGACCGTGCAGTGACGGGCAGCAACCAAGTAGCACTCTAGCGGGCTGCATTGCTAAACGTGAAAACAATAAAAGGCTGTCGGCCAATGAATGGGGGCTTAACAGGGACTAGGGGGGAAAATCCCCAAAGATAAAACTCTTAGCTCTTTAGAGTATCGTTGCATCCATCGGTCGCTTCTCAACTTCTGGATCTCGAGCGGCGTCTTTCTGCTCCATCAGCTGACGGGGAGCGATCCCGGGACTCCACCCGAGAGCCTCCCTGGCAATTTCTTTCTCCTCTGCTCCGCACTAGCCTCGGAATGGAAAAGTCTCGGAGCCACTCTGGCAGCGAGACCAGGGGGAGCCGTAGCACCTCGCAGAAATCCGGTAAGTCCTCTGGTATTCGCAGGATCCCAGTCTTGCCGTTGCAGGTAGCAGAAAGGGTGAAAGGGAATCGCCACCTGTATGGTATGCCTCTTTCCCTTAGAAGTGCTGTAAGCGGCTTCAGGGCTCTGCGTTGTTGCAAGGTGATGGTAGATAAGTCCTGGTAAAGCTGGATCTCACAATTGTTGAACTGAATACTGTCCCGGCTTCTAGCTTTAAGTAGTATCTCTTCCTTCAGAGGGAAACTCTGCAAACAATGTCTCTGGGGGCATTTTCACCAACATTCCGTGGGCGGGGGCTCTGTGCGCCCGGACGAGGTCGATCTGGGTGCCTGGTGGTCTCTCCAGGAGGGAATTAAAAATGGAAGTAAGTGCCTCCTGTATCTGGTCTGGAGACACCTCCTCAGGGACACCCCGCACCCTAATGTTGCACCTTCGGTTGCGATTCTCGAGGTCTTCCAGATGTCTGTGGAACTCCAGGAGGTGTCTGTTGTGCACCTGGACCACATCTCGAACCTCAGTCAGCCTGGCCGCATGGATCGCTTCCTCTCTCTCCACTTGTTCCACCCGTTGGGACAACTGCTGTAGGTCCCCTCTTAAGTCCGCTATTGCTGCGGTAATGGAGGATTTGATCTCCCCCGCAAACTGTGCTAGCTCGTTGCGGGTGGGCAGTTGGCTCAGTTGTGCCGCCAGATCACTTTCCTCGCCCTCCGAAGTCACCGTGTCGTCTCTCTCCGGAGAACTGCAGGGGGAAGCTGCGTCCGCCATCTTGGGACCACGTGGGTTCTCTGGCCTCTGGCTCTGGAACATCTCCGGCAGCCGTTTTCCGCTGGACTTTGGGGTCTGTAAAGACCTGGGGGTCTTAGTCGAGGTGCCCGGTTTGTTGATTCGACCCATGGTTAGGGCAAAGTGCTAAATTCAAAGCTTCTCTGGAGACCTCACCGGGAGCTAACAAATCAAGCAGCCATCTCGCTTCCCAGCCAAGCCACGCCCCCAGGAACTGGTTTCACTGGAACCTGAATGCAGTAAGAGAAGGTCAACTTACATGGTGCATAACACAGACAGGACCAAAATGGCAAATTTATCTCACAGTATAAGCTATTGCCCCTCAGATTTACACAGGGCCTGCTCTATAGAATGCTACAAAACCAAGAGCGGATTTAACTCACACAATATAACCTATTTCTCTGGTTAATATAGGGACTGCTCTATGTAATGGTGCAAAACCATGAATTTACCTCATAATATAAACTATTGCCCCCCAGATTTACTCAGGGGCTGCTCCATATAATGGTGCAAAACAGGGCAAATGTATTGTCCAATATAAACTATTGCTGCTCTGATTTACACAGGAGGGCCACTCTAAAGAATGGTGCAACATGGCGTATTTAGCTCACAATATAACATAGATTGAAAAATGAGATTTTCAGACAGGGCCTGCTCTATAAAATGGCAATTTTACCTCACAATATAAACTATTGCTCCTCAGATTTACACAGGGATTTAGGTTGATATATATAATAGTGCAAAACAGCGAATTTACCTCACAATACTGTATAAACTATTGCTCCTCAGATTTACACAGTGGGCTTCTCTATATAATGGTGCAAAATGGCGAATTTACCTTACTATATAATCTATTACAGCTCTATATAAAAATAAATAAATGAATAAAAAAAAGGGCCTATAGAAGCTTATTTAGTATAACAGATAGGGTGACATGTGCTGGTTTGGGATGCCCGTGTGGGCTAGTGTTTTGACAGCAGGACAAAAACCAATTCAAAATGCAATAGCTAAATAAAACTGAGGCTGAACAAGCTTATTTAGTATAAAAGATAGGGTGACGTGCTGGTTTGGGATGCCCATGTGGGCTGGTGTTTTGACTGCAGGACAAAAAACAATTCAAAATGCAATACTTTGATTAAGCTGAGGAAGGATCAACAAGCGTATTTAACAGATAGGCTGCCTAATGCAGGTTTGGGATGCCCTGTGGCCTGGTGTTTTTTTTTTGTTAAATGCAGACCAAAAACCAATTCAAAATGCAATAGTTTGATTCAGCTGAAAAAGGATGAACAAGCGTATTTAGTATATCTGATAGGGTGCAACGTGGTGGTTTGGGATACCCTGTGGCCTGGTGTATTGACAGCAGGACAAAAACCAATTCAAATGCAATATCTTAATAAAGCTGATGCTGAGCAATGCTTATTTAGTATAACAGATAGGGTGCAACGTGCAGGTTTGGAATACCCTGCGGCCTGATGTATTTAAAGCAGACCAAAACCAATTCAAAATGCAATAACTTAATAAAGCTGAGGCTGTAGACGCTTACTTAGTATAACAGATAGGGTGCCACATGGTGGTTTGGGATACCCTGCGGCCTGGTGTATTGACAGCAGGACAAAAAACAATGCAAAATGCAATAGCTTAATAAAGCTGATGCTGAACAACACTTATTTAGTATAACAGATAGGGTGCCACGTGGTGGTTTTGGATACCCAGTGGCCTGGTGTATTGACAGCAGGACAAAAACCAATTCAAAATGCAATAGCTTAATAAAGCTGATGCTGAACAGCGCTTATTAAGTATAACAGATAGGGTGCAACGTACAGGTTTGGGATACCCTGCGGCCTGGTGTATTTAAAGCAGACCAAAACCAATTCAAAATGAAATAACTTAATAAAGCTGAGGCTGTAGACGCTTATTTAGTATAACAGATAGGGTGCCACGTGGTGGTTTGGGATACCCTGCGGCCTGGTGTATTGACAGCAGGACAAAAACCAATTCAAAATGCAATAGCTTAATAAAGCTGAGACTGTAGACGCTAATTTAGTATAACAGATAGGGTGCCACGTGGTGGTTTGGGATATGTATTGACAGCAGGACAAAAAACAATTCAAAATGCAATAACTTAATAAAGCTGAGGCTGTAGACGCTTATTTAGTATAACAGATAAAGTGCCACGTGTTGGCTTGGGATACCCTGTGGCCTGGTGTATTGACAGCAGGACAAAAACCAATTCAAAATGCAATAGCTTAATAAAGATGATGCTGAACAGCACTTTTTTAGTATAACAGATAGGGTGCAACGTACAGGTTTGGGATACCCTGCGGCCTGCTGTATTTAAAGCAGACCAAAACCAATTCAAAATGAAATAACTTAATAAAGCTGAGGCTGTAGATGCTTATTTAGTATAACAGATAGGGTGCCACGTGGTGGTTTGGGATACCCTGCGGCCTGGTGTATTGACAGCAGGACAAAAACCAATTCAAAATGCAATAGCTTAATAAAGCTGAGACTGTAGACGCTAATTTAGTATAACAGATAGGGTGCCACGTGGTGGTTTGGGATACCCTGCGGCCTGGTGTATTGACAGCAGGACAAAAACCAATTCAAAATGCAATAACTTAATAAAGCTGAGGCTGTAGACGCTTATTTAGTATAACAGATAGGGTGCCACGTGGTGATTTGGGATACCCTGCGGACTGGTGTATTGACAGCAGGACAAAAACCAATTCAAAATGCAATAGCTTAATAAAGATGAGACTGTAGACGCTTATTTAGTATAACAGATAGGGTGCAATGTGGTGATTTGGGATACCCTGCGGCCTGGTGTATTGACAGCAGGACAAAAACCAATTCAAAATGCAATAACTTAATAAAGCTGAGGCTGTAGACGCTTATTTAGTATAACAGATAGGGTGCCACGTGGTGGTTTGGGATACCCTGCGGCCTGGTGTACTGACAGCAGGACAAAAACCAATTCAAAATGCAATAGCTTAATAAAGCTGAGGCTGTAGATGCTTATTTAGTATAACAGATAGGGTGCCACGTGGTAGTTTTGGATACCCTGCGGCCTGGTGTATTGACAGCAGGACAAAAACCAATGCAAAATGCAATAGCTTAATAAAGCTGATGCTAAACAACGCTTATTTAGTTTAACAGATAGGGTGCCACGTGATGGTTTGGGATACCCTTCGGCCTGGTGTATTGACAGCAGGACAAAAACCAATGCAAAATGCAATAGCTTAATAAAGCTGATGCTGAACAACGCGTATTTAGTATAACACATAGGGTGCCACGTGGTGGTTTGGGATACCCTGCGGCCTGGTGTATTGACAGCAGGACAAAAACCAATTCAAAATGCAATAACTTAATAAAGCTGAGGCTGTAGATGCTTATTTAGTATAACAGATAGGGTGCCACGTGGTAGTTATGGATACCCTGCGGCCTGGTGTATTGACAGCAGGACAAAAACCAATGCAAAATGCAATAGCTTAATAAAGCTGATGCTAAACAACGCTTATTTAGTATAACAGATAGGGTGCCACGTGGTGGTTTGGGATACCCTGCGGCCTGGTGTATTGACAGCAGGACAAAAACCAATTCAAAATGCAATAAGTTAATAAAGCTGAGGCTGTAGACGCTTATTTAGTATAACAGATAGGGTGCCACGTGGTGGCTTGGGATACCCTGTGGCCTGGTGTATTGACAGCTGGACAAAAACCAATGCAAGATGCAATAGCTTAATAAAGCTGATGCTGAACAACGCTTATTTAGTATAACAAATAGGGTGCAACGTGGTGGTTTGGGATACCCTGCGGCCTGGTGTATTGACAGCAGGACAAAAACCAATTCAAAATGCAATAACTTAATAAAGCTGAGGCTGTAGACGCTTATTTAGTATAACAGATAGGGTGCAACGTGCATGTTTGGGATACCCTGCGGCCTGGTGTATTGACAGCAGGACAAAAACCAATTCAAAATGCAATAAGTTAATAAAGCTGAGGCTGTAGACGCTTATTTAGTATAACAGATAGGGTGCCACGTGTTGGCTTGGGATACCCTGTGGCCTGGTGTATTGACAGCTGGACAAAAACCAATGCAAAATGCAATAGCTTAATAAAGCTGATGCTGAACAATGCTTATTTAGTATAACAGATAGGGTGCAACGTGGTGGTTTGGGATACCCTGCGGCCTGGTGTATTGACAGCAGGACAAAAACCAATTCAAATTGCAATAATTTAATAAAGCTGAGGCTGTGGACCCTTATTTAGTATAACAGATAGGGTGCAACGTGGTGGTTTGGGATACCCTGCGGCCTGGTGTATTTAAAGCAGACCAAAACCAATTCAAAATGCAATCATTTAATAAAGCTGAGGCTGTAGACGCTTATATAGTATAACAGATAGGGTGCAACGTGGTGGTTTGGGATACCCTGCACCACGGTGTATTGACAGCAGGACAAAAACCAATTCAAAATGCAATAACTTAATAAATCTGAGGCTGCAGAAGCTTATTTAGTATAACAGATAGGGTGCCACGAGGTGGTTTGGGATACCCTGCGGCCTGGTGTATTGACAGCAGGACAAAAAACAATTCAAAATGCAATAGCTTAATAAAGCTGATGCTGAACAACGCTTATTTAGTATAACAGATAGGGTGCAACATGCAGGTTTGGGATACCCTGCGGCCTGGTGTATTTAAAGCAGACCAAAACCAATTCAACATGCAATAACTTAATAAAGCTGAGGCTGTAGACGCTTATTTAGTATAACAGATAGGGTGCCAGGTGGTGGTTTGGGATACCCTGCGGCCTGGTGTATTGACAGCTGGACAAAAACCAATGCAAAATGCAATAGCTTAATAAAGCTGATGCTGAACAACGCTTATTTAGTATAACAAATAGGGTGCAACGTGGTGGTTTGGGATACCCTGCGGCCTGGTGTATTGACAGCGGACAAAAACCAATTCAAAATGCAATAACTTAATAAAGCTGAGGCTGTAGATGCTTATTTAGTATAACAGATAGGGTGCAACGTGCAGTTTTGGGATACCCTGCGGCCTGGTGTATTTAAAGCAGACCAAAACCAATTCAAAATGAAATAACTTAATAAAGCTGAGGCTGTAGACGCTTATTTAGTATAACAGATAGGGTGCAACGTGGTGGTTTGGGATACCCTGCACCACGGTGTATTGACAGCAGGACAGAAACCAATTCAAAATGCAATAACTTAATAAAGCTGAAGCTGTAGACGCTTATTTAGTATAACAGATAGGGTGCAACATGCAGTTTTGGGATACCCTGCGGCCTGGTGTATTTAAAGCAGACCAAAACCAATTCAAAATGCAATCATTTAATAAAGCTGAGGCTGTAGACGCTTATATAGTATAACAGATAGGGTGCAACGTGGTGGTTTGGGATACCCTGCACCACGGTGTATTGACAGCAGGACAAAAACCAATTCAAAATGCAATAACTTAATAAATCTGAGGCTGCAGAAGCTTATTTAGTATAACAGATAGGGTGCCACGAGGTGGTTTGGGATACCCTGCAGCCTGGTGTATTGACAGCAGGACAAAAAACAATTCAAAATGCAATAGCTTAATAAAGCTGATGCTGAACAACGCTTATTTAGTATAACAGATAGGGTGCAACATGCAGGTTTGGGATACCCTGCGGCCTGGTGTATTTAAAGCAGACCAAAACCAATTCAAAATGCAATCATTTAATAAAGCTGAGGCTGTAGACGCTTATATAGTATAACAGATAGGGTGCAACGTGGTGGTTTGGGATACCCTGCACCACGGTGTATTGACAGCAGGACAAAAACCAATTCAAAATGCAATAACTTAATAAATCTGAGGCTGCAGAAGCTTATTTAGTATAACAGATAGGGTGCCACGAGGTGGTTTGGGATACCCTGCGGCCTGGTGTATTGACAGCAGGACAAAAAACAATTCAAAATGCAATAGCTTAATAAAGCTGATGCTGAACAACGCTTATTTAGTATAACAGATAGGGTGCAACATGCAGGTTTGGGATACCCTGCGGCCTGGTGTATTTAAAGCAGACCAAAACCAATTCAACATGCAATAACTTAATAAAGCTGAGGCTGTAGACGCTTATTTAGTATAACAGATAGGGTGCCAGGTGGTGGTTTGGGATACCCTGCGGCCTGGTGTATTGACAGCTGGACAAAAACCAATGCAAAATGCAATAGCTTAATAAAGCTGATGCTGAACAACGCTTATTTAGTATAACAAATAGGGTGCAACGTGGTGGTTTGGGATACCCTGCGGCCTGGTGTATTGACAGCGGACAAAAACCAATTCAAAATGCAATAACTTAATAAAGCTGAGGCTGTAGATGCTTATTTAGTATAACAGATAGGGTGCAACGTGCAGTTTTGGGATACCCTGCGGCCTGGTGTATTTAAAGCAGACCAAAACCAATTCAAAATGAAATAACTTAATAAAGCTGAGGCTGTAGACGCTTATTTAGTATAACAGATAGGGTGCAACGTGGTGGTTTGGGATACCCTGCACCACGGTGTATTGACAGCAGGACAGAAACCAATTCAAAATGCAATAACTTAATAAAGCTGAAGCTGTAGACGCTTATTTAGTATAACAGATAGGGTGCAACATGCAGTTTTGGGATACCCTGCGGCCTGGTGTATTTAAAGCAGACCAAAACCAATTCAAAATGCAATCATTTAATAAAGCTGAGGCTGTAGACGCTTATATAGTATAACAGATAGGGTGCAACGTGGTGGTTTGGGATACCCTGCACCACGGTGTATTGACAGCAGGACAAAAACCAATTCAAAATGCAATAACTTAATAAATCTGAGGCTGCAGAAGCTTATTTAGTATAACAGATAGGGTGCCACGAGGTGGTTTGGGATACCCTGCAGCCTGGTGTATTGACAGCAGGACAAAAAACAATTCAAAATGCAATAGCTTAATAAAGCTGATGCTGAACAACGCTTATTTAGTATAACAGATAGGGTGCAACATGCAGGTTTGGGATACCCTGCGGCCTGGTGTATTTAAAGCAGACCAAAACCAATTCAACATGCAATAACTTAATAAAGCTGAGGCTGTAGACGCTTATTTAGTATAACAGATAGGGTGCCAGGTGGTGGTTTAGGATACCCTGCGGCCTGGTGTATTGACAGCTGGACAAAAACCAATGCAAAATGCAATAGCTTAATAAAGCTGATGCTGAACAACGCTTATTTAGTATAACAAATAGGGTGCAACGTGGTGGTTTGGGATACCCTGCGGCCTGGTGTATTGACAGCGGACAAAAACCAATTCAAAATGCAATAACTTAATAAAGCTGAGGCTGTAGATGCTTATTTAGTATAACAGATAGGGTGCAACGTGCAGTTTTGGGATACCCTGCGGCCTGGTGTATTTAAAGCAGACCAAAACCAATTCAAAATGAAATAACTTAATAAAGCTGAGGCTGTAGACGCTTCTTTAGTATAACAGATAGGGTGCAACGTGGTGGTTTGGGATACCCTGCACCATGGTGTATTGACAGCAGGACAGAAACCAATTCAAAATGCAATAACTTAATAAAGCTGAAGCTGTAGACGCTTATTTAGTATAACAGATAGGGTGCAACGTGCAGTTTTGGGATACCCTGCGGCCTGGTGTATTTAAAGCAGACCAAAACCAATTCAAAATGAAATAACTTAATAAAGCTGAGGCTGTGGACGCTTATTTAGTATAACAGATAGGGTGCAACGTGGTGGTTTGGGATACCCTGCGGCCTGGTGTATTGACAGCAGGACAAAAACCAATTCAAAATGCAATAACTTAATAAAGCTGAGGCTGTAGACGCTTATTTAGTATAACAGATAGGGTGCCACGTGGTGGTTTGGAATACCCTGCAGCCTGGTGTATTGACAGCAGGACAAAAACCAATTCAAAATGCAATAACTTAATAAAGCTGAGGCAGTAGACGCTTATTTAGTATAACAGATAGGGTGCAACGTGGTGTTTTGGGATACCCTGCGCTCTGGTGTATTGACAGCAGGACAAAAACCAATTCAAAATGCAATAACTTAGTAAAGCTGAGGCTGAACAACGCTTATTTAGTATAACCGATAGGCTGCTAAGTGCAGGTTTGGGATGCCAATGTGGCCTGGTGTATTTAAAGCAGACCCGAAAATATAGGTAACAGATAGGGTTACATAAGGCACTGCATAGATGGCATGCACAGTGGCCTGGTGTATTTAAAGAAGACCCGAAAATATTAACACTAATCCAGTTATTTAAATGCTTGTGTGTAACAGATAGGGTTACATAAGGCACTGCATAGATGGCAAGCACAGTGGCCTGGTGTATTTAAAGCAAACCCAAAAATATTAACACTAATCCAGTTATTTAAATGCGTGTGTGTAACAGATAGGGATACATAAGGCACTGCATAGATGGCAAGCACAGTGGCCTGGTGTATTTAAAGCAGACCCAAAAATATTAACACTAATCCAGTTATTTAAAAGCTTGTGTGTAACAGATAGGGTTACATAAGGCACTGCATAGATGGCATGCACAGTGGCAAGGCAGATTACGGTTTACAGCACAAAGAAATCAAATTGAATTGAAAACTGATCAGGCAAATCACCCTGTCACTGTCACTTTTATGCTGTCCCTGGATTGTTCCGGTTTTCCACTATCTTTCCCTGGCTCTGTCTGCCTCTCTAAATCTCCCTACCTATCTGTAAATCTCCCTACCTATCTGTAACTCTCCCTACCTAACTGTCTGTCCCTGTCTGCAGCAACCACCGCTGTCTCACGAATGCAAGTCTGAAATGCGCACAAGCAAGATGGCCGCCGCCTTATATAGCATGGCGACATCACCGGGCTTCCTGGCTGCTGATAGGCTGCATGTGACTGTCCCATCATACCTTGCCCCAGGGTACATGTCAGGACATGTGTGTCCACCATCTTAGAATGCCTGTCATTGAAATGAAAGGAGTTTAAAGGAAAACTTCGATCGATCGAATCGCGGGGAAATTCGGATTCGTTCAGAATCGAATTTTCCATGAAATGTGGAACGAATCCGGGTTCGTCCGGATCGATTCGCTCATCCCTAATATTTTCAAGTATTATCACTACAGTGCTCATAATAGGTTTGATTCAGCACCATCATGTTTTACATGTTTTACAGAAAATGATTTTTTTCCCTCAGCACCATATTTAGCTGTGCGATAAAAAAATATAGTGCTGAATCAACCCTTATGGACTTACAGATGGAGCCATCAAAAGCTGACCTAGAACTAAAGTTCTAAAGGACTAAAGTTAAAGGACTGCTCTGTCTCATACAACAGACCCTCTTGGACATCCCACCATGACACTGTCGAGAATGCCCAGAAATCAGAGCCAGGCAATGGGGCTTGAGGTGCAGATATGCACATAGCTGTATTATATGGCACGTATATGTCCATCCAGCAAACTCTATTGACTGTGATATGGGACAAGTTGCAGGACACACAGAGGGGTAATAAACAATACCCCAATTCCAGAGACTTAACAGTGGATGGGCATCCCAATTCTGCATACCCAGGGGAGGATTATTCACTCTATAATAAGATAGTGGGGGGTCAAATCAGGCAGTGTTCCCTAGTTTGCATATTGTCTGCTATGATATTTACTCATTTCCATCTTTTAATATTTTTTGAGATTTTATTAGGACTTAAATCCAAAGAAAAGTATATTCCCTTTCAGTAGTTTTAGATTACATGAAAACATCCGGTCAGGCTTTTGATGTGCTGCTTTGTCCTTAAAAAATTGCATCTCTTCCATATTGTTAATGAGTTGAAGAATCATTTTAGTTTCAAGTCCATTTATTAGCTATATTATAAAAAATAGTTCAATAACAGAAGTACAAACATCAGCTATATGTAAAAGGCTAAATAGAATGCAGTGGAAAGACATGGAAGATAATTTATTACTTGCACCCCTGAGCGCCAATTGTGCTTCTAAGAAGAGGCACTGACAGTGCCTGTGGTGGAGCGCTGCAGAAAGACCAACAGCGCTATTGCCATTTTGCATTTCTTCCTAAGTGGCACTGCATTTGTCATGATAAAAGTCATGAACGCTGGGTGCTCATGAGGTGGACTCCCTGTGCTAAATCCTGTCTCTGCCATTCAATGCTTCTGGTTGCTTATAGCCATTTCACAGCAGTGTTCTCTGCTACTACAACAGACAATACAGATCACACACATTCCCCTCGATTCAAAGAGCAAAAGTTAATTGATTTCGTATCGAGAATCGTAAGTTTGGGTGGGTGTTTGTCATTTTTTCCTGTTTTTTTGGCCATTTACGACTCGCACGAGCCTACGTTTGAATGCGTATATGCTCTTACGATCATCGCAAGTTCGTTCCTAAATTTTAGGATGAAAACGTAAAACTTAGGATCAAATCCTAAAACTTAGGATGAAAACGTAAAACTTAGGATAATTGGATGTGTTTAGGTGTGATTCAGAGAACAGTTTTCAAACCTCTAAATACGTTTTAAAAGAAAGCCACTGCCGACACCTTTTAGCAGTCGTATTGCTGTTCTTGAACAGGTTTTTTGGCTATGTGGAGGAGTCTGCGCGTCTTGAGCTCCAATGAACTGCATGTATCAGCATGGCCGAGGCCATAAATTGTATGGCAATGCATACCTGATTCATGTATGCCTTAAAAAAGCATTTTAATGTGGACCTTAATTAGTCCTTTGCATGTAAACCTTTATTTGGCAATATATTTGCGTTAATTAAAGAAACTTATGTCCTTTGGAATTTATTTTTAAATTGATGTACTAGAATAATATTTTTAGATTGCATTTATTGGTGTAGTTGTTTACCTTTGCTTTGTTTAATTATTTAAGCACATCTTTGGTCAGATGCATCACACTTACTGAGGAGAGGAGAGCGGGATAAAGTGCAGGATGTGGGTTACTGCTGTATTTTGCACAGACACAGCAGAGCTGGGGGCACGGAAAGGTCAGAAATCAAAGAATCCAGAGCAACACAGTCACAAGGCCCTTTCTGTTTGCAGGCTGCCCGATAATACCTGAGCCGCCATCTTGGCTGTTTCTAGGCTCATAACATGCAGAAGTTGCTGGGTGTTTTTTAATATTTGAGAGCAATCTGTATGTAGAGGGTGTGGGTAACCACACAAAAAATTTAAAGTTGTACCATTTGAAGCCTAAATATTAAAATTAAATCCACAAGTAAAAAATGCAAGTTAACTAAAAATTAAACAAAGTAAGATTTACTTATGCAAATGCATTCATTAATGGTTGGTTACTACAAAATGAATGAAATAAAGAAAAATAAAAGACCAAATATTTAGAATGCACTTTAATGAGGTAAGTTTGTAGTGCGCAGCCGCAAGATCAGAAGGATTTACGTCCAGACAAAAAAGGAAAAAGGGCAAAACCAATGTTGCAACCTGAGAAATGAAACGGAAAATTCAGGATGGAAACTGACATAGGTCTGATTCCCGAACTGCCATACGAACGGACGGACATTTTAGGATAGAAACGTATTTGCTTATAGAATCACTCGCAAGTTCATACGAACGCACGAGCGGACGTGAAAAATAGGATGATCGGCACCCAAATCCAAGCTGTTACATGTTTCTTTGAATCGACCCTATTGTTTAGCTATATTCTTTTATTAACCATGTTTTGAAACATAAAATGTATCAAAGATCAACAACTAAATCACAATATTTTTTTTTTTGGTGCCTAGAAGTAAAATGAAAAGAACATGTTATTTTAATCAGTTAATTTCACTTTTGTTCATTTTACCTGTCTATGGCTTCACTAACTCTCTAGGTGCTCTATAGCTATAGCTGTTATCCATAAGCAAAACACGTGGTGAGTCACCAGTCCAGCTCACCAGAACCCCCTCTCCTCTATCTATACAGATAGGCAGCTCAACAGAATAAGATTACTACCAAAATCATAGTTTATTATAAGCCAATAAGAACATACATCTAAAACACACAATTAATTAAAACCCCAGCCGTGGGGTATGGCAGAATATAATTGGACTAACTCAAAATTAGTTGGGTTGAGCCGGATGTGTACATATATATTACTGTGTAATCAGAATATTTACAGAAGCAATTACACTTAAATAATTATGCTAAGGTAGCTGTGTAAGTAACTGCAATTAGAATACAAATAATGCCACGGGATCTACCTTTTAGAGAGTGCAATAGTGTGAAACCAAAACAGTGTAAACCACATGCATAATGTGCAAATGAACTAAGAGTGAAAAGACAAAAGTGAAAAAGTGAATATACTAAAAAGCAAAAAAAGAGGGATGCTAGTGTCCCAAAATTAATAGTATTATATAATTTATAAAGTTGTTGAAGATGCACAGGCACCAGTGAGTGCTAAAGTGCTAAGTGCTAATAAGGTGCAATACTAAGTTAAAAAGAAAAGGTAAGGTCCCGGGCACATATCTGAATAATCAAGGTCAATAGTCAAAAAGTGTACACATTCGGATCAGCCCCATAAATACAATTACAAGTAATTCAATGTATAGAGTACTGAACAAAGGCACATTACCAAGTCATGGGGTCCACATCTGCCCACCCTCACGATGCCAACACCTTTTATATAAACAATATAGCTGTTATCCACCTTTTCATAACTGTAAATATGTCTTTAAACTACAGTATTTCAGCATTATTTTAGGTCTGCTTTAGCTGGGTATACATATCTTCTTGCTGTAACTACTGCAGCAGTCCAAGTCCACTTTGTGTCAGTTACCTGAAAAAGAAATTCATCATTTGTGCCCCCCAGGCCAAGCCAGTTTGTGTGTCTTCTGCACTGCCTGTGGGCATGTCTGGGACTTCAGGCACCAGGCACTTCAGGCACCAGTAGCGTTTCCTCGGGTTCTTCCATTCGATGGAGTATGCAGATATTGTGTAGCACACAGAGAGCAAAGATTATCTAAGACATGTTCTTTGGACTGTACAGCATCTCCCCTCCTGGACGGGCCAAACATAGAAAGCGTGGTTTTTAGCAGGCTCTTTCAACAATGCATCTGGTCTTACAGTGAGCGGCATGGTAGCGCACTTCAACTGCGGTCTGTGGGTTCCGCAGAGGGGTCATGAGCCACGTTTTCTGTCCATATCCCTTATCAGTTAAATACAAACACATGGATTAATGTTGGTTGCAACACAAATGCACAACCCTATATGCTTTGCTGCATTTTGCCTTAAACTTACCTCCCCCCCAGTTCACCAGCTACACTGTTTAGAGATCTTACAATGTGGACACGTACTTACCTAGTAGCTATCTCACCGGCATATTGTTGTTTTCAAATTTTCTGCACAGGGCAGAAATGATGCAGGATCCCGGGAAGCCATACCTCACAGCATGCAGCAGCATCTCAGGATCACACACCAGCATCACATCCAACATTGAATAAAAGCTTTTGCGGTTGTGGTAGGGCAGCTCTTTTTCTGAGTGGTGAAAATGTAATATGGGTCCCATCAATGCAGCCAAGCACATTTGGGATTCCTGCCATCTGATAGAAAGTCAGCTTGATGTTTTGGACCTCAGATAGGAACCTGATGTAGCTAGAGGTGTGGTCACAGATGACCAGGACCACCTCAGGACCACCACATGAAATATGCAGCACATGGTCGGCTGGCTAATGCTGCTTAATAGAGCAGCAGTGGCCTGAATGTGTCCCTCGCAAGGATATTTAAAGAGGCACAGAGGTGCAATATTCCAGGGAATTTGATGGCAGATTTGGTCGTACAGTTCCAAAAGGGCACCATGATTCAGTCTGAAGCAGCTCCAGATTTGCTCATCACTCAAATCCGCCACAGCCATCCGGGTATTAAACACTCTGTCAGCCCATAGTCACACCACTAGTGTTTCCTCACTCCTCCTCAGCAGCAGCCACACAACTCACCAAACATCACACCAAAATCGGGCTCTGCAATGCAATGCATTGCCACTGCTAACACAAATGCAGACACTAAAGCACCTGAAAAAACACACACACACACTGTGCACACCTCAAATAAACCACCACAAACAAACACACAAACTCAAGTGCAAAGCAAATGCAGCTCACCACTAAACCAGAAGCATTGTTGAAAAGACAATCCTGTCTTGCAGTGTGCTACACAATCTCTGCTTACCACAGCAGATGGAAGATCACAAGGAAATGTTAATGGTGGCGCAAAGCACAGACTTGTCCCCAGACAAAGCACAAACACAGACTGGCTCTGTCTGGGGTCCAATAGTAGTGTCCCACTCCCCACAAACACACACTGCAAACGAAATTGCTGAATAACCTAGATGTACCATCCCAAATGTTTAGTGGTAATATGGTAAATGCTTGTATAACAGCAATGCACATGCTCACCATCATCTACCTCTATGCTCGCTTAACTAGGACAGACACTACGCAGGTGTGTTGGAAGAGGGCAGCGCCTGTAGTTTTGTGTTGTTAGGCATTCTGATCAAAACACATATGACACCTCCATGTTCTGTTGTTTACACACAGCTTGTGCCTTAATGCTAATCGATATTGATGAACGCGTTAGCATTCTTTTGAAAAAAACGTTATTGCATGCATCTGTTACCTATTGGTCGTTTGCAGGGTGATCATCATCCAGACATCCCCCTAGCGTTTTGTTGGTTAGCATCTCAGGCAACACCCTGCGCCTGATTGGTCCTACATTTACATAAATGTAAAGGACCATCATCTTGCTGCTGTGGCTTAGAGTGAGGACACATCTGCTAGTTGGGCTGGTGTCCATTTATTAGAGTGATGGCACCTACTAGGTTTCACACACATCCACTGGTCCATTTCTCTGTGGGGCATAGCCCCAGAGCTTTGTTTAATAGCCATGGCCTAGGTAATACTCTTGCATATGCTGTGGTTAGAGGGCATGGTGTCAGAATTAATCATGCATGGAACACTACCTGATGCTATTAGAGGAGCTAGACATTTTGGCTGTCATAAATATGGCTTTCAGCATGAGCACCGCAAAAACACCTCCCACTATGTGACACTACATGGCTTTAGTGTTTCTTAAACGATCCCCATTATAATAGTCATTTTATTCAATGGTGTGATGTTAACAATGTGTTTTCTAATGTGTTTTGTATGTCAGGCTGAAATATCTAAACTTTGTTGAAGCACCAATATGATAATATTTCAGCAAATGGCATTTGTGTATTTTACATGTTTTTTTTTTCTCCAGTAGGAGGCCCTGTCTTGTCTGCTGCAGTCTATGCACCTTTCATCCCCAGTCAGGTGAAAACTATTAATGAGCCAAACCAACTCCTATTTATTTCAGGGTTCGAACACCCGAATCTGGATCCCTTTTTATTCTATGTGGGGAAAATCCTTATGTGTACCCTGGTCTATGGAAAACCCCATAACACTGCCAAATGCGATAGCAAATTCTTTAGCCCTTAGTGGGTGAGTACAAAGTTCCTTTGTTGATAGCAAGTGAGTAAGAGCATCTTAGGCGATAGCAGGTGAGTGCAAGTTCTGTACAGGCAATTGTAGGCTGCTGACATAGGGGGTCATGCTAAATATTTGGTGAAGCCTTGCAGTGTACATTGCAGTGAGGATTGCAACCTGCATCGTGATGAGCTTTTAAGTGTTTAGACACAATCTGCAAAAAAAAAAAACCTTTTTTTCCCCAAAATCGCCTGTACATGTGATGGGGCATTTTTACAGGTTAGGCACATCGTTTTTTTCAACTGCAACCCATGTATTGTGCTGGCATCAATGAATGTTGTAATCAATTAGCACTCTGAGTGGAACAGGATGAAGTGTGAGGGGAAGAATAAGCTAGGTACTGGTGAAGCGAATGCTGGGGAAAGGCCAAAAACAGCTGATCAGAGAACACAAAGAAGATCTGACGGTAGGTCGCTGAAAGAGTGTCTGACCCTGTTATTAAGTTTTACCGCATGCCCCTACATTATTATACAACCTTGGAAGTGAGGTCCAAGTGCAAACGGTGTATTTATCAAGTCAAAAATCCAGAGCGCCTCTGATAGAGCCAGGTAGTGTCCCATTTATCATCAGGGCCAGGGAGTGTCAGCACCAGTTCCCTGCAGCACCAGATAAGACCAGGCGCTCACCATACACTGTGAGGCCTTATCCCATATATTTCAATGGGCTTGGATGGATGTAATTTTTTGGGCCGGTGCATGTGTCTGGGGATCCTTGGGCTCTTTGGAACTGTTTTGGTAAGCATTTTTTGCACTTTTGTGTTTCACTGCAAACTTGTGATTTGGGCCATGCAAAACATGTGTTATGTCTTTTAAGTGTCCCCAATGCAATTCCCATTTTTTTGTTTTATTGTGCTGCCATTACCCCTAAAAATAAAAAATGGGGGTAGCAACAGAAGCTGTATGCCCTTTTGACAGTGCCCATTCAGGTGCTGTGTTTATTCAAATTTGTATGTTTTCCTGCGCTCCCAGCCAGCGCTAGGGGTCGCTAATGCATTTTACCAGTCTTGCGCTAGTGCCCAGCGGCCGGCTGGGAGTGAGTGACTGCAGAGCACAGCATGTATTCAGACGGCTCTGCAGAGAGGGTGCAGAGAGGGTCTCACAAGAGACGCTCAACTAGCTCTCGCCGGAAAAGAAAATAAATAAGGCTCTAAATCATCCCTTCCAATTTTATTACCATCCTCAGCCACAATATCGGACCCAAGTGTTTGGGGATTTATATGTGAGGAGTTCATTTCCTTATCTTTATATCAGATAAAGCAAAAGAAAAAAGTAGGGTTATTCTTTATCCAAAGTGTTGTGTGGATTAGTCACAATTGCACCCATGTGAATTACATATATACAGATATTCCTAGAAAAGACACAATAGGGTTGATTAATAAAAAATCTGCACAGCTAAATGTTGGCACTAAGAGAAAATAACAAGAGAAAAAGCATTTTCTTGCAAAAAAAAAACTTAAGTAAAATAAACACAGTGCTGAATCAACCCTATTAGGTGCAAATACACAAAAGCATTAGTTATATATTAAAGACGTGTTGAGATTCCCATTGGTGTTTCACCCAGTTATGTGCCCTCAAAGAATGTTAAAGGTACATTCCACCCAGCATAGCTGTTTTCAAAGTCCCCCCCCCCTGCCCTGCCACGCTTCCCTTGCACTATGCGCAGCCCCACCCACCCAATTAACATGAATGGCCGGACAGCAGCACGCACTGGAGCGGGACCATGCTCTACAGGCTGCAGCAGACAGCCGAAGGAAGATGGAATCCCCCCCCCGCTTCAGCGCTAGGGAAGGGTGGCAGAGTGCGTGGGGAATCCATGCTGGGTGGAATGACCCTTTAATAAAATATGCATTCCAGGTAAGTAAATTTATCCCTTTGTTGAAGGGGGTATTCCTCACGTCTTTAGGTCTGCATGAATGTCATTCTGGAGGTACCCAGAGCCTAATTTGTAAATAGGTAGATTTGTCTCAGCAGGGGGATAGGGGTCTCGGCATTGACCAACAAAATCCTAACATGTGCCAAGCTGGTGGCCAGGTTGGTCGGGTGCATGGGTTATACCCTTAATGGCCAAAGGCAGCGGGATGTATAGCAGGGGTCGCTGAGCCCCCTCCCCCCGGGGGGCTTCAAAGTTGATCACCAAGTAAGTTTATCAGCTGAGGCTATAGCACTGTGGGGGCAATTAATAGGCAGGGGAGGAAATGAACCACTTCAGATAGTTTTGAAGCTTTATAAGTAGAGATGAGCGAACTTCTTGAAAGTTCGATTCGGGCGATTCGCCGAATTTCCCCAAGAAATTTGGGTTCGCTCATCTGAATCACGAATCGCTCATCTGAAAAAAAAAGCAAACACTTACCTGCATGGTTGGAGCGTGGAGGCCGTCGCCGCTCTCAGCTGTCATCAGAGGACGCGTCATCAGAGGACGCGTCATCAGAGGACGCGTCATCAGAGGGCGCGTCATCAGAGGGCGCGTCATCAGAGGGCGCGTCATCAGAGGGCGCCTGAGAGCGGCGCCGGTCTCCACGCTCCGACCATGCAGGTAAGTGTTAGCTCTTTAAAAAAATGCCGGCATTTTTTTTTTATTTCAGGGAAAATTCGATCGGCACGAACCAAAAAAATTCGGGTTCGTGCCGAATCGAATTTTCCCTGAAATTCGGAGCGAATTCTGGTTCGTCCGAACCGGTTCGCTCATCCCTATTTATAAGCTTTGTATTATGGGGCAAGTAATGTCTCAGAAGTAGATATGGCCCCCACAGTCATGATGCTGAGGCTATAAATTGCAGGGACAAATTAAAGTGCCAGGCTTGAAGAGCAATGACCTGAGGGTGGTGTTAAAAGTGGACTTAGGCCCTTATTCATGAAAGGATAGCGTCAGGTAGTGCCTTGTAAATGATAGGTAGCGGCAGGTGAATGCCGTACACGGCACGCAATTACACATTCATCAAGCGGATTCTGGTGAGCGACTGGAACAACGCCATGTAGCTTCCGATTCATCATTATCCCAGCCTCAGCGTACAGCGCCAGCGGTCAGCCTTGCAGAGCGCCACGTCTTACCTCACGCTACCTGGCGCTCACCTATACATTTCAATGGACGTTCTTTTACTTCTCTTTAAACAGGGGGGTTATTTTTTTATTATTATTTATTATTTTATTTTATTTTTATTCTCAAATAATGTTGTGACCTCTCCTGGCCTTGAAAAAGCCATTTTTTCAAACTTCTTTCATTTTTAATATATTTATGCAGAATTGACATGACAGGTCTGGCATTAATGTGTCCATGTCACAATGTTATAACAATGTAATTCCATATGTTTTCGCTTTGTTACTGGTGGATACGTGTTCAAAAACAGCCTTTATCCACAAACAAGCGGATAAGCACAGCCTATTCTATGGCTAAATCACAGAAAAAGAGGGGGTGCCAGAAAATTTGGGTGCATGTATATGGATAACCAATAACAAATATAGGAAGGGACACTCTGGTATGTCCCATACACTCGCCCCAAAAAAGATCTGCACTCGCCCTCAAATAAATCAATGTATACCAATGTGTTGAAAAATATAAAAAAAAGCTATTTTATTGGAATTACAATAGTGATAACAATGACCACATATGGGCAAAACATATTAAAAAACATATACAAGACACATTAAAAAGACTAAGTGTTGGGGGCTCGGATAGGCTAATGCTTAGTAATGAATAAAGTAGTAATGAGATACTACCAAATTAATAATAAATGCCACACACCAAGGGGGGCATAGCCTGCATACTCATTAGTACCAAGCCAGCGCGCGTCCGCCAAGCCAGAAAATGATATAGTGCAAGTGCTAGATAGAGAGCTAAGAAAGAAAAAAAAAAAAAAAAAGTGAAAAACACGTGAGGAAAGTGCTGGGATTTGTGAATAGGTGCCAAAAAGAAAAGGTGAGTAGGGAAACTAAACAGTGAGTAAAAAGAATGGCAAGGCAAAACGATCGCCGGCTGGCAGGCCCAATAATGAGGAATGCACTACAATCTAAATACAATGTGATACAGTCAACTATAGTAAGAAAAGTTTAGTTTGATACATCACCGTGACGCAGCATGGCCTGCCGATCACCCCCAAGCACACCAAGGTGAAAACCGCCGACGCGCTGCGTGGATTCACCACTTCTCCTGGACGGAACACCGGCTGTCTAAACGCAGACCCCTTTTATATGTGGAGTGCGCGCACGCCCGCCGTCACATCCGCCCCCGCCGGCATGGCTCGCCAGGCATAGGACGGAGTACACGCCGGAAGCAGATAGAGACGCCGGACGCGCTCCACATGACCCGGCTGCCCGGACGGCGACGGCCGCGCACGCCTAGGCGGCCGCGCGCCCCGCCACACGCCCCCCCACGCAACCCCCATAGCGGGAGGTGCCGTGGAGGCGCCGGCGGGGCGCGCGGCCGCCAACAGCAACACAGCCCGCCCCGTGCGTGCATAAGGGAAAAGGGGAATGGGATAGCAGCACTTTATTATTGCACATACATGTATTTACTCATTGCGCAAAGCCCATAAAAATCAACTGACATATATATATTATGTGACAAAAGATAACACAAATACATTGAATAGCAAATTATATGGATACGTTTGGTGTAAGGTATAACCTAAAAATAGAAGTAGTTCATGGCAGCTGAATTGATAAGTATGGTTAGTATATAATGGTATATACATATTGGACATACTAAACATATCAAAAAGTACAAAGTGAAACATAAAACTAAGTGACAATTAAACATATATAGTGATAATAAACATATTTTATTTTATCAGGGGATATATAAAATGTGAGGGTGTGGGCCATAAGGGATAATAAATTAATGAATAAAAAGTGAAACAATTGATACATAATTAATAAATGCAAATAATAAGAATAATAATAAGGGTGAACAACCCATATTGAATTTGTGCCACACACAATGGGATAGTTCATACCAATTAGAATTGAAAGTGATATGATGGTGCTATTTATGAAACCCAATAATATTTAGGGGGAGGACATACTCCTAAGTAATCCAATATGTAACGCCTATTGAGGTTAGTCTGCATTATACCTATCTGCTAATGCTAATATAGGCATAATCAGAGAATTTATTAAGTTAGCTGACCCCTTGCTGTTATCCTAACGGCAAACATTTACCGTGAGTGTACCTGGATAGGATTGATGTAGAGGATTGGGCTAGATGTCTCCACATAGGGCCCGGTATATTCGTACAATTATCTAAAATGCAGCTGGGCGATGTTAGTGGCCTCTCGGGATTGTATCCTCCAAACACAAATATGTCAATCCCATTGCAAAGACAATCACCATTGTAAGCAAAAAGTTCATGATGAGAAAGGCTCTGCTTGTTAAACTGGATGTCTGCTCATTCATAGCCGATCCCAAGCCAGGTCCGAACAGATGTCCAAATATGTATGTACCACACAAACCCAGGGGTATGTATTCATTGGACTGGACGTCTTATCATTCATGACCAAAATCGAACCAAAACAAGGCTGGTATCTCGGTATCTGTCTGTCACCCACAGAGTGAACATCATTGTAGGTAAAAGGTTCATGTTGCAAAAAGCTCTGCTTATTCAACTGGATGTCTTCACCTTCATAACTGATCCCAAGCCAGGTCCAAAAGGATGTCTAATATGGATGTGCCGCACAGACCCAGGGGCATGCATTCATTGGACTGGACATCTTCCCATTCACAGCCAAACTCGAACCAAAACAAGACTGGTATCTCAATATCTGTATACCACCCACAGAGTAAACATCTATAAGGAGAAAAGAAAAAAACCTCCTTGTGAATATCGATGTAGACAATGACCCAAGGTACAACATCTATACGAGATGGGCTCAAAAAGTAGTAATAATATTATCCAAAATACAACAGATAAATAAGTGTTAAAGAAACTGATATTGAAGAATAATAATAGTTAACCGTGAAGTGTCATATTGACACGCATATATACAAATAAACCACCGTGTAATATATAAAAAACATGAGTGCATACCAATACAAAAACCTGAAGAATGAAACCAAAAGGCAAGACAAAAATAATTGATAGCAAAGGTGGGTGAAAAGTGGATGACCAGAATTAAATAAAGGAAGGGAGGGTAGAAGGGAAGGGAATGGAGGGGCGGGAGAAGGGAGAGGGGGGGGGAGAGAGGGGGGGAAAGGAGAAAAGGGGATGGGGAAACCCATATATACTGTCAAAGAATATATCCACACCAAATAAATTGAAAACCACAAATAGTATGAACAGTGTAAAAAACGTGATGAGAACCAACTCGTATGGCCCAAGAGTAGAGAAAAAGGAATGTACTCCCAAAGGGTTCCTCAGCCTGAGGATCTTTAAATATAGCCCATATCATCAAGGGTCCCATAAGTAGACCAGATGTTAACGATGTTAGAAGTGGTTGTGGGTAGACAAAACAGACCTAAATAAAGTTGGAGTGGATGGAAAAAGTTTACTGTGATGAAATTATAGCCAGTTCAATCCTGTCTCCCCAGGAATGGAACAAAGGAGAACTCCTCATTTATCCCAAAAGGTGTACGGCTCTGCAACTGGAAAATCCATTGGGCCTCTCTTTGTTGGAGACGTCTTTTTAGGTTCCCTCCTCTAATACCAAGGGTCACCTGATCTATAAAGAATAGTTGCGTGCCCTGCGTCTCGCTTTGATGGTGTTTTCTAAAGTGGGCAGCAACAGGAGTGAGTGGTTTTAAAGCCGTCGCATCCCTGTTTGCCAATTTGATGTCTGAAAAGTGCTTTTGTATTCGAAGTTTTACAGCATTTTTTGTCTCGCCCACGTAATACATGGGACAAGTACATTTGATTGCGTATATTACACCTTTGGAATGGCAAGACAGGGAATGTCCAATTTTAAAGGATTGATTAGTGACTAGATTGGTAATCCGGTCAGTCTTAGTCACAAAACGGCATATGTTGCAGTGTCCACAGGGTCTACAGCCCTCGATGGTGGGTCCACGTTGTAGCCAGGAGACTGACCTTTCCAAATGGCTCCTACAGAGTTTGTCCCTTAAATTCGGGGCTCGTCTGGCTGTCATGAGGGGACCTTTGTGTACCCACCGTCTAAGTCGGGGGTCAGATTGCAGAATGGCCCAATGAGATTGGAGTATGTTTCTAATATTACCCCAATCACTATTCAATGTGGATATAAATCTTACCTCTGTATGTGATTGTCTGCGCTTGTACCGCAACAATTCATCTCTGGGGGTTTCTCTAGCCCGTTTTATAGCCTTCCTAACGGCTCTATCGGGATATCCTCTTTTGTGAAAGCGTGTTCGCATATTGTTGGATTCCTCAAAAAAGGTTGTATCCTTTGAACAATTCCTACGAATTCTCAGCCATTGTCCAATCGGGATTCCGTCCTTCAAATTTTTTGGATGAAAGCTGGAATAATGTAATATACTGTTGGAGTACATGATGGAGTCTACGGAAAAACGAGATCAACACACTCTCATCAGTGAATTGTTGAACTTTGTACTTACGCATAATGCGTTTGTATTTGACGGTAAACATTATCTACAGATCAGGGGGGTGGCGATGGGCGCTAAATGCGCACCATCTGTCGCCAACTTATTTCTGGGCTGGTGGGAACGGGAGACGGTGTGGAGTGATTCCATGTACCTGTACCAGCCCCACATTTTGGGCTGGTACAGGTACATAGATGATATCCTCCTCCTCTGGCACGGGCCCCATGATTTATGTGAGGAATTTCTGGGGGTACTAAACAACAATGATTTCAACATACGTCTGACTCACCATATTTCATCCACCAGCACGGAGTTCTTGGATCTAAAATTGCAACTAGAGGAGGATGGTACAATCACCACCGCCCTTTTTAGAAAGAAGACTGCGACCAACAGTATATTACATTATTCCAGCTTTCATCAAAAAAATTTGAAGGACGGAATCCCGATTGGACAATGGCTGAGAATTCGTAGGAATTGTTCAAAGGATACAACCTTTTTTGAGGAATCCAACAATATGCGAACACGCTTTCACAAAAGAGGATATCCCGATAGAGCCGTTAGGAAGGCTATAAAACGGGCTAGAGAAACCCCCAGAGATGAACTGTTGCGGTACAAGCGCAGACAATCACATACAGAGGTAAGATTTATATCCACATTGAATAGTGATTGGGGTAATATTAGAAACATACTCCAATCTCATTGGGCCATTCTGCAATCTGACCCCCGACTTAGACGGTGGGTACACAAAGGTCCCCTCATGACAGCCAGACGAGCCCCGAATTTAAGGGACAAACTCTGTAGGAGCCATTTGGAAAGGTCAGTCTCCTGGCTACAACGTGGACCCACCATCGAGGGCTGTAGACCCTGTGGACACTGCAACATATGCCGTTTTGTGACTAAGACTGACCGGATTACCAATCTAGTCACTAATCAATCCTTTAAAATTGGACATTCCCTGTCTTGCCATTCCAAAGGTGTAATATACGCAATCAAATGTACTTGTCCCATGTATTACGTGGGCGAGACAAAAAATGCTGTAAAACTTCGAATACAAAAGCACTTTTCAGACATCAAATTGGCAAACAGGGATGCGACGGCTTTAAAACCACTCACTCCTGTTGCTGCCCACTTTAGAAAACACCATCAAAGCGAGACGCAGGGCACGCAACTATTCTTTATAGATCAGGTGACCCTTGGTATTAGAGGAGGGAACCTAAAAAGACGTCTCCAACAAAGAGAGGCCCAATGGATTTTCCAGTTGCAGAGCCGTACACCTTTTGGGATAAATGAGGAGTTCTCCTTTGTTCCATTCCTGGGGAGACAGGATTGAACTGGCTATAATTTCATCACAGTAAACTTTTTCCATCCACTCCAACTTTATTTAGGTCTGTTTTGTCTACCCACAACCACTTCTAACATCGTTAACATCTGGTCTACTTATGGGACCCTTGATGATATGGGCTATATTTAAAGATCCTCAGGCTGAGGAACCCTTTGGGAGTACATTCCTTTTTCTCTACTCTTGGGCCATACGAGTTGGTTCTCATCACATGTTTTTTACACTGTTCATACTATTTGTGGTTTTCAATTTATTTGGTGTGGATATATTCTTTGACAGTATATATGGGTTTCCCCATCCCCTTTTCTCCTTTCCCCCCCTCTCTCCCCCCCCCTCTCCCTTCTCCCGCCCCTCCATTCCCTTCCCTTCTACCCTCCCTTCCTTTATTTAATTCTGGTCATCCACTTTTCACCCACCTTTGCTATCAATTATTTTTGTCTTGCCTTTTGGTTTCATTCTTCAGGTTTTTGTATTGGTATGCACTCATGTTTTTTATATATTACACGGTGGTTTATTTGTATATATGCGTGTCAATATGACACTTCACGGTTAACTATTATTATTCTTCAATATCAGTTTCTTTAACACTTATTTATCTGTTGTATTTTGGATAATATTATTACTACTTTTTGAGCCCATCTCGTATAGATGTTGTACCTTGGGTCATTGTCTACATCGATATTCACAAGGAGGTTTTTTTCTTTTCTCCTTATAGATGTTTACTCTGTGGGTGGTATACAGATATTGAGATACCAGTCTTGTTTTGGTTCGAGTTTGGCTGTGAATGGGAAGATGTCCAGTCCAATGAATGCATGCCCCTGGGTCTGTGCGGCACATCCATATTAGACATCCTTTTGGACCTGGCTTGGGATCAGTTATGAAGGTGAAGACATCCAGTTGAATAAGCAGAGCTTTTTGCAACATGAACCTTTTACCTACAATGATGTTCACTCTGTGGGTGACAGACAGATACCGAGATACCAGCCTTGTTTTGGTTCGATTTTGGTCATGAATGATAAGACGTCCAGTCCAATGAATACATACCCCTGGGTTTGTGTGGTACATACATATTTGGACATCTGTTCGGACCTGGCTTGGGATCGGCTATGAATGAGCAGACATCCAGTTTAACAAGCAGAGCCTTTCTCATCATGAACTTTTTGCTTACAATGGTGATTGTCTTTGCAATGGGATTGACATATTTGTGTTTGGAGGATACAATCCCGAGAGGCCACTGACATCGCCCAGCTGCATTTTAGATAATTGTACGAATATACTGGGCCCTATGTGGAGACATCTAGCCCAATCCTCTACATCAATCCTATCCAGGTACACTCACGGTAAATGTTTGCCGTTAGGATAACAGCAAGGGGTCAGCTAACTTAATAAATTCTCTGATTATGCCTATATTAGCATTAGCAGATAGGTATAATGCAGACTAACCTCAATAGGCGTTACATATTGGATTACTTAGGAGTATGTCCTCCCCCTAAATATTATTGGGTTTCATAAATAGCACCATCATATCACTTTCAATTCTAATTGGTATGAACTATCCCATTGTGTGTGGCACAAATTCAATATGGGTTGTTCACCCTTATTATTATTCTTATTATTTGCATTTATTAATTATGTATCAATTGTTTCACTTTTTATTCATTAATTTATTATCCCTTATGGCCCACACCCTCACATTTTATATATCCCCTGATAAAATAAAATATGTTTATTATCACTATATATGTTTAATTGTCACTTAGTTTTATGTTTCACTTTGTACTTTTTCATATGTTTAGTATGTCCAATATGTATATACCATTATATACTAACCATACTTATCAATTCAGCTGCCATGAACTACTTCTATTTTTAGGTTATACCTTACACCAAACGTATCCATATAATTTGCTATTCAATGTATTTGTGTTATCTTTTGTCACATAATATATATATGTCAGTTGATTTTTATGGGCTTTGTGCAATGAGTAAATACATGTATGTGCAATAATAAAGTGCTGCTATCCCATTCCCCTTTTCCCTTATGCACGCACGGGGCGGGCTGTGTTGCTGTTGGCGGCCGCGCGCCCCGCCGGCGCCTCCACGGCACCTCCCGCTATGGGGGTTGCGTGGGGGGGCGTGTAGCGGGGCGCGCGGCCGCCTAGGCGTGCGCGGCCGTCGCCGTCCGGGCAGCCGGGTCATGTGGCGCGCGTCCGGCGTCTCTATCTGCTTCCGGCGTGTACTCCGTCCTATGCCTGGCGAGCCATGCCGGCGGGGGCGGATGTGACGGCGGGCGTGCGCGCACTCCACATATAAAAGGGGTCTGCGTTTAGACAGCCGGTGTCCCGTCCAGGAGAAGTGGTGAATCCACGCAGCGCGTCGGCGGTTTTCACCTTGGTGTGCTTGGGGGTGATCGGCAGGCCATGCTGCGTCACGGTGATGTATCAAACTAAACTTTTCTTACTATAGTTGACTGTATCACATTGTATTTAGATTGTAGTGCATTCCTCATTATTGGGCCTGCCAGCCGGCGATCGTTTTGCCTTGCCATTCTTTTTACTCACTGTTTAGTTTCCCTACTCACCTTTTCTTTTTGGCACCTATTCACAAATCCCAGCACTTTCCTCACGTGTTTTTCACTTTTTTTTTTTTTTTTTCTTTCTTAGCTCTCTATCTAGCACTTGCACTATATCATTTTCTGGCTTGGCGGACGCGCGCTGGCTTGGTACTAATGAGTATGCAGGCTATGCCCCCCTTGGTGTGTGGCATTTATTATTAATTTGGTAGTATCTCATTACTACTTTATTCATTACTAAGCATTAGCCTATCCGAGCCCCCAACACTTAGTCTTTTTAATGTGTCTTGTATATGTTTTTTAATATGTTTTGCCCATATGTGGTCATTGTTATCACTATTGTAATTCCAATAAAATAGCTTTTTTTTATATTTTTCAACACATTGGTATACATTGATTTATTTGAGGGCGAGTGCAGATCTTTTTTGGGGCGAGTGTATGGGACATACAAAAACAGCCTTTAATCACAGCCTCTGGCGCTCTGGGCTACAGAGAAGCATTTTTGAACGCCGGAGGTGTGTGAGGCTGTTTTTTTGATGAATATGTTGTGAGTCGGTCGCACTGACCAGTCGCTAACATGCGCTCCCATACAGCGCTGTACTGGTCATATAGCGACTCCTCACAATGTATTCATCATTGCTGCACAGCGACTGAGTAGCTATCAACTAGCGACCCGCGGCCGAGCACAGACGCTCATCTGTCGCTACCTGCCGTTAGTGATGAATCAGCCTGCCTGTATTGCTTTTATTACTTATTATTACATCAGCACTTATTATTACTTCAGCAAATGTGTGTTTTATGGAAGCAGGTTTTACTATTTATAATCTGCTATTATTGGCAACTGTACACCAAGATCTACAAGAAGAATGAAGCAAGTCCTGTACACACACACACACACACACACACACACACACACACAGAATGCAGCTAATATGGCCGCTGCTAAGCTTACACATGCTCTCACTTCTCTCTTTTTTTTGACCATGGGGGACAGATTTGGTGTACAGTTGCCAATAGCAACAGATTGCTGATAGTGAAGGCCGCTTCCATAAAACACACATTTTCTAAAAACAAAAAAAAACTAGATAAGCTCAGCACCTTGATGACATCCTTTTGGCACAAAAAAAGGGCAGACGGACCATAGGAAGCACAGGGAGAATTCTCGGTGGGCTGCACTGATTTAGGATTGGTAACTCATCCAAACCCTGCTGCAAAATTCATGGGCAGGCTGATTTATTACTAGTGACAGTATCCACCAGTAACAAAGCGAAAACATATAGAATTACATTGTAATAACATTGTGACATGAACACATTAATGCCAGACCTGTAATGTAATTTCTGCATAAATATATAAAACATGAAAAATATTTTCAAAAATGGCTTTTTCGATGGTCACAACTAGAGATGAGCGAACTTTTGAAAAATTCGATTCGACTGATTCGCCGAATTTTCCGACAAAAATCGTTTCGACCCGAATAAATTCGCGACGAATCGCTATTAAAAACGGCTATTTCTGAGCCTCCTACAGCCTCAATAGGGTTGTAAACCATTCAGCCTTGCTGTAACACGCACAGGATGCGTGCTGGGTTTGTTAAATAATACTTTGAAGAAATATCACATGCAGATCAGAGGCATCGCTAATAGAATCGCAGAGCGGCACAATTGCAGAGAGTTGAAGTGGCATCACTATGAGGGGCAGAAGGAGCCCAAATATACACTGGAGTTGGCCTCAGGAGCCCAAAAATTGGATGAATCACACCCTGGAGTTGGCAGAAGTTGGCAGCAGCAGCAGGAGCCCAAATATACACTGGAGTTGGCTTCAGGAGCCCAAAAATTGGATGAATCACACCCTGGAGTTGGCAGAAGTTGGCAGCAGCAGGAGCAGGAGCCCAAATATACACTGGAGTTGGCCTCAGGAGCCCAAAAATTGGATGAATCACACCCTGGAGTTGGCAGAAGTTGGCAGCAGCAGCAGCAGGAGCCCAAATATACACTGGAGTTGGCCTCAGGAGCCCAAAAATTGGATGAATCACACCCTGGAGTTGGCAGAAGTTGGCAGCAGCAGCAGCAGGAGCCCAAATATACACTGGAGTTGGCCTCAGGAGCCCAAAAATTGGATGAATCACACCCTGGAGTTGGCAGGAGTTGACAGTAGTAGCAGCAGGAGCCCAAATATACACTGGAGTTGGCTTCAGGAGCCCAAAAATTGGATGAATCACACCCTGGAGTTGGCAGAAGTTGGCAGCAGCAGCAGCAGGAGCCCAAATATACACTGGAGTTGGCCTCAGGAGCCCAAAAATTGGATGAATCACACCCTGGAGTTGGCAGAAGTTGGCAGTAGTAGCAGCAGGAGCCCAAATATACACTGGAGTTGGCTTCAGGAGCCCAAAAATTGGATGAATCACACCCTGGAGTTGGCAGAAGTTGGCAGCAGCAGCAGCAGGAGCCCAAATATACACTGGAGTTGGCTTCAGGAGCCCAAAAATTGGATGAATCACACCCTGGAGTTGGCAGAAGTTGGCAGCAGCAGGAGCAGGAGCCCAAATATACACTGGAGTTGGCCTCAGGAGCCCAAAAATTGGATGAATCACACCCTGGAGTTGGCAGAAGTTGGCAGCAGCAGCAGCAGGAGCCCAAATATACACTGGAGTTGGCCTCAGGAGCCCAAAAATTGGATGAATCACACCCTGGAGTTGGCAGGAGTTGACAGTAGTAGCAGCAGGAGCCCAAATATACACTGGAGTTGGCTTCAGGAGCCCAAAAATTGGATGAATCACACCCTGGAGTTGGCAGAAGTTGGCAGCAGCAGCAGCAGGAGCCCAAATATACACTGGAGTTGGCCTCAGGAGCCCAAAAATTGGATGAATCACACCCTGGAGTTGGCAGAAGTTGGCAGTAGTAGCAGCAGGAGCCCAAATATACACTGGAGTTGGCTTCAGGAGCCCAAAAATTGGATGAATCACACCCTGGAGTTGGCAGAAGTTGGCAGTAGCAGCAGCAGGAGCCCAAATATACACTGGAGTTGGCCTCAGGAGCCCAAAAATTGGATGAATCACACCCTGGAGTTGGCAGAAGTTGGCAGTAGTAGCAGCAGGAGCCCAAATATACACTGGAGTTGGCTTCAGGAGCCCAAAAATTGGATGAATCACACCCTGGAGTTGGCAGAAGTTGGCAGTAGCAGCAGCAGGAGCCCAAATATACACTGGAGTTGGCTTCAGGAGCCCAAAAATTGGATGAATCACACCCTGGAGTTGGCAGGAGTTGACAGTAGCAGCAGCAGGAGCCCAAATATACACTGGAGTTGGCTTCAGGAGCCCAAAAATTGGATGAATCACACCCTGGAGTTGGCAGAAGTTGGCAGCAGCAGCAGCAGCAGGAGCCCAAATATACACTGGAGTTGGCTTCAGGAGCCCAAAAATTGGATGAATCACACCCTGGAGTTGGCAGGAGTTGACAGTAGCAGCAGCAGGAGCCCAAATATACACTGGAGTTGGCCTCAGGAGCCCAAAAATTGGATGAATCACACCCTGGAGTTGGCAGGAGTTGACAGTAGCAGCAGCAGGAGCCCAAATATACACTGGAGTTGGCTTCAGGAGCCCAAAAATTGGATGAATCACACCCTGGAGTTGGCAGAAGTTGGCAGCAGCAGCAGCAGCAGGAGCCCAAATATACACTGGAGTTGGCTTCAGGAGCCCAAAAATTGGATGAATCACACCCTGGAGTTGGCAGAAGTTGGCAGCAGCAGCAGCAGCAGGAGCCCAAATATACACTGGAGTTGGCTTCAGGAGCCCAAAAATTGGATGAATCACACCCTGGAGTTGGCAGAAGTTGGCAGTAGCAGCAGCAGGAGCCCAAATATACACTGGAGTTGGCTTCAGGAGCCCAAAAATTGGATGAATCACACCCTGGAGTTGGCAGGAGTTGACAGTAGCAGCAGCAGGAGCCCAAATATACACTGGAGTTGGCTTCAGGAGCCCAAAAATTGGATGAATCACACCCTGGAGTTGGCAGAAGTTGGCAGTAGTAGCAGCAGGAGCCCAAATATACACTGGAGTTGGCTTCAGGAGCCCAAAAATTGGATGAATCACACCCTGGAGTTGGCAGAAGTTGGCAGTAGCAGCAGCAGGAGCCCAAATATACACTGGAGTTGGCTTCAGGAGCCCAAAAATTGGATGAATCACACCCTGGAGTTGGCAGGAGTTGACAGTAGCAGCAGCAGGAGCCCAAATATACACTGGAGTTGGCTTCAGGAGCCCAAAAATTGGATGAATCACACCCTGGAGTTGGCAGAAGTTGGCAGTAGTAGCAGCAGGAGCCCAAATATACACTGGAGTTGGCTTCAGGAGCCCAAAAATTGGATGAATCACACCCTGGAGTTGGCAGGAGTTGACAGTAGCAGCAGCAGGAGCCCAAATATACACTGGAGTTGGCCTCAGGAGCCCAAAAATTGGATGAATCACACCCTGGAGTTGGCAGGAGTTGACAGTAGCAGCAGCAGGAGCCCAAATATACACTGGAGTTGGCCTCAGGAGCCCAAAAATTGGATGAATCACACCCTGGAGTTGGCAGGAGTTGACAGTAGTAGCAGCAGGAGCCCAAATATACACTGGAGTTGGCTTCAGGAGCCCAAAAATTGGATGAATCACACCCTGGAGTTGGCAGAAGTTGGCAGTAGCAGCAGCAGGAGCCCAAATATACACTGGAGTTGGCTTCAGGAGCCCAAAAATTGGATGAATCACACCCTGGAGTTGGCAGAAGTTGGCAGTAGCAGCAGCAGGAGCCCAAAAAATGGCCTAAAGACATAAATATGTTTTGCACCATTTGTAAAGTGTAAAACGTGGCACCATGCTGAATCTAGTCGCATGCATCAGGCATTGGTGGGTGGAAATCCTGGCTGATCCATCCCTGATTCATTTTGACAAAGGTGAGTCTCTCCACATTTTTAGTTGACAGACGAGTTCTCCTCGCCGTAACTATGGCCCCCGCCGCACTAAACACCCGCTCAGATGGCACGCTACTTGCCGGGCAGGACAGCTTTTCCAGGGCAAACTCTGCTAGTTGCGGCCACAAATCAAGTTTGGCTGCCCAGAAGTCCAGCGGATCCTCAAGGTGTGTTGGCATGGTCATGTCAAAGTATGACATGACCTGCTGGTTCAGGTCCTGCTCCAGGTCTTCCTGCTGCTCATGAGTAGCCTCACTATGCGGGTGTAGAAAGCTACTCATTAGCGACTGAAGACTGAGGCTGCTGCTGCTGATGGAGCTTCTGCTGCTGCTGCTGCCAACCCCCCCAGCGGCCATGGCAGTGGAAGGTGAGCGCAGAGGTCCCCTCGAGTCAGACCTGCGAGAGTATGGACCATGGCGCAGATAGGCATCGGCCAACTGCCTACGTAGAATGTCTTTGTAGTAGTTGAGTTTGTCCTCCCTCTCGGTGGGTTTAAAAAATGCCCCCATTTTGTGCCGGAAGCGAGGGTCCAATAAGGTGGACAGCCAGAAGTCATCCCGCCGACAGATGGAAACAATTCTGGGGTCACTACGCAAGCATGTGAGCATGCTTCGTGCCATTTGCGCAAGTGACTCGGATGGACTACCTGTCTCCATCTCCACTGCATACTGCCACGGTGTGCCCGGGTCCTCTGTCTCTCCTTCCTCAAAAACCTCTAGCTCCTCTGGCTGCTCCTGCTCCTCCTCTCCTGTCCGCTGACTAGATAAACCAGCCATTTCGCCAAGCCTAAACTGTGTTTCGCTGGGCAACTCCTCCTCCTCCTCTTCCTCCTCCTCCTCCTCCAGTTCAGCTCCAACGGGGTTCATGTGGCCGTAAGATGTAAACGCCATGTCTCCAGTGCCCTGACCAGCCATGGTTTCCAACATGTGCTGTAGTACATGAAGCAGTGGAATCACGTCGTTCATCCCGTAATCCTGCCGACTGACAAATAAAGTGGCTTCCTCAAAGGGCCTGAGCAAACGGCAGGTGTCACGTATGAGCTGCCACTGGTTGACATTGAAGTTACACAGGGGAGTCCCCCTATCTGCTTGGATCATCAGGAAATCCGTGATGGCTTTTCTCTGTTCATATAATCGGTCCAACATGTGAAGGGTGGAATTCCAACGGGTGGAAACATCGCAAATCAGACTATGTTGGGGGATACCATTCTGACGCTGTAGCTCAAGAAGGGTGTGTTTGGCGGTGTAGGAGTGGCTGAAGTGCATGCAAAGTTTCCGTGAAGTTGTTAGGATGTCCTGCAGATGGGGGGAACACTTCAGAAACCGCTTGACAACCAGATTGAAGACGTGAGCCATGCAGGGGGCATGGGTCAGGCTTCCTTGGCGCAGCGCAGACAAAATGTTCTTCCCATTGTCGGTAACCATGATTCCCATTTTAAGTTTTCTCGGAGTAAGCCATGTTTGGATTTCCTGATGAATACATTTAAGCAGTTCCTCCCCTGTGTGACTCCGTTCGCCAAGACAAACCATGTGAAGCACTGCGTGACACCTCCGTGCCCTGCACACATGGTAGACTGGAGGGGCACTGAGACTTGAGCCTACAGTGGAGGGTGAGGAGATGGCGGAGGATGAGGAGGCCGAGTCGCACGGTGTCACAGGCCCAATGGGCAGAGAGCGCGGAGGCCGAAGCGGCGTGACCTGTCCAAGTTGCTGCTGCAAAGGGACCACATTCACCCAGTGGGCCGTAAACGACATGTACTGCCCCTGACCGTAGTTACAGCTCCAGATGTCGGCGCTGCCATGTATTTTGCTACACACCGACAGGCTCAAGGACTGGCCCACCTTCTGTTCAACAAAAGTGTGCAGCGCTGGTACTGCCTTCTTGGCAAAGAAATGACGGCTTGGGACTCTCCACCTCGGCTCGGCACAAGCCATCAGTTCTCTGAAAGGTGCAGATTCCACCACCTGAAAAGGGAGCGACTGCAGCACCAGCAACTTGGACAGGAGCACATTCAGCTTCTGCGCCGTAGGATGAGTGGGCGCATACTGCTGTCTCTTGGACATGGCTTCGCTGATGGATTGCTGGCGGGATGCATGACTTGGAGGAGGAGGAGGAGGAGCAGGAGCGACAGAGGATGGGTGTGACGCACAGCTGCCTTCGGCTGAGGTGCTGGAGCCTTGGCTGGCAGAAATTGGGAGCTCACTTGGTGAGGAAGCAGACTGGACCACCCCTTGGGAGCCTCGGTTCTCCCAGGTCGTTTTATGGTGACGCATCATATGTTGACGCAGGGCCGTGGTGCCAACATTTGGACCCTGGCCACGCTTCACCTTTTGCCTACATATCTTGCATGTGGCCATGTTACCCTCCTGCGGATGCCTCAGGAAAAACTGCCACACTGCCGAGTAGCTACTTTTCCCACCCCCTGGCCTCACTGATTCACTGCTGCTGTTGCCAACTCCAGGAACCCCTGCTCCACTACCTCCCGATAAGGTAGACTGCCGCACAGCAGGTGCTCTACCCCGGCCCCGGCCCCGGCCGGCTCCAGCCTTTGGAATTGTGCCCCCATGCTGACTGCTACCACCTTGCTGCCTCAGCTGCTGACTCCGGGGCAACCTGCGCCCCTCTTCTCCTGATGATGACGATGAAGCCCCTTCATCACCCGGCTCCCAAGTGCGATCGGCTTCATCGTCATCATCATCATCATCACCGGGTTGTGGCTGTACGTCACTGATGTTCGTGGATTCGTCAACAGTGTCTGGCGCAGGAGCTGGAACGCTCGCAGCACCCACGACACTGTCCACATCACTATTTGTCTGCCTAGCTAAAGAAGCCACCTCCATTTCTTGGCTGGGCAGTAGCTGCTGACTGTCCTCCTGTATCTGATCGTCCTCCTCACTAAAGAGTGGAGCTGAACCCAAAGCATAGGATACGTCGCTGGGGGAGGGAACGGCGTAGGACAGAGGCAATGGGAGGACAGGGACTGCTCTCGGGGCATGCCAACTCAGGGTTGTGTCAGAGGAACCTACCGACCCTAGACTGGGGGTCTCAGATGTAAGTTGTGATGATGTTGTTGATGAGCGCGTCAGCCAATCTACCACGGCAGATGCGTTACTGGTGGAGACCCGACCGCTAGCAGATACTGGCAGATTAGGTCTCTCAGCGTGACTCCTGCTGCTACTGGCCCCCAGTCTGATGCGAGCTCTGCCTGCGGAATCTTGGCCTCTGCCACTCCTCTTTTCACTTCCAGGCACTTGTCTGCCCGACATAGTCTAACTGGCGTGGTAGTAGGTGATATTTTAAGAACCCCCAGGCAGCAGTGGGTCTATATAAAACAGAATATAATGCACACCAAAAGTGAGCAGTAACACTCAGCCTCCAACAGGCCTGCTTAGTGTAAATAAGAGAGCTGCTTAGTGTAAATAAAGAGGGGTATGCTATGTTACAGAATGGGATGCCTCAACAGAAGTGCACCTGGCAGGCAGCAGTAAGCCTATGCCCAGCAAAAGTGTCTTATAATATAAATATAATAAGAGCAAATGCTTATATGGTCTTAAACAGAGGCTGCTTTAGTCACAGAATGGGATGCCCTGGGCAGGAATGGACCTGGCAGGGTCCAGTAGGGCTTTGGCCAGCAAAAGTGTCTTTATCAGGCTAATTTCAAATATGATAAGAGCAAATGCTTATATGGTCTTAAACAGAGGCTGCTGTAGTCACAGAATGGGATGCCCCGGGCAGGAATCGACCTGGCAGGGTCCAGTAGGGCTTTGGCCAGCAAAAGTGTCTTTATCAGGCCTGATTTCTATGAGAATAAGTGCAAATGTTTATTATGCTATTAAATAGAGGCTGCTTTAGTCACAGAATGGGATGCCAGTGCCACAAAAACCAGAGAGCATGCACAGCAAAAGTGTCTTTATCAGGCCTGATTTCTATGAGAATAAGTGCAAATGTTTATTATGCTATTAAATAGAGGCTGCTTTAGTCACAGAATGGGATGCCAGTGCCACAAAAACCAGAGAGCATGCACAGCAAAAGTGTCTTTATCAGGCCTGATTTCTATGAGAATAAGTGCAAATGTTTATTATGCTATTAAATAGAGGCTGCTTTAGTCACAGAATGGGATGCCAGTGCCACAAAAACCAGAGAGCATGCACAGCAAAAGTGTCTTTATCAGGCCTGATTTCTATGAGAATAAGTGCAAATGTTTATTATGCTATTAAATAGAGGCTGCTTTAGTCACAGAATGGGATGCCAGTGCCACAAAAACCAGAGAGCATGCACAGCAAAAGTGTCTTTATCAGGCCTGATTTCTATGAGAATAAGTGCAAATGTTTATTATGCTATTAAATAGAGGCTGCTTTAGTCACAGAATGGGATGCCAGTGCCACAAAAACCAGAGAGCATGCACAGCAAAAGTGTCTTTATCAGGCCTGATTTCTATGAGAATAAGTGCAAATGTTTATTATGCTATTAAATAGAGGCTGCTTTAGTCACAGAATGGGATGCCAGTGCCACAAAAACCAGAGAGCATGCACAGCAAAAGTGTCTTTATCAGGCCTGATTTCTATGAGAATAAGTGCAAATGTTTATTATGCTATTAAATAGAGGCTGCTTTAGTCACAGAATGGGATGCCAGTGCCACAAAAACCAGAGAGCATGCACAGCAAAAGTGTCTTTATCAGGCCTGATTTCTATGAGAATAAGTGCAAATGTTTATTATGCTATTAAATAGAGGCTGCTTTAGTCACAGAATGGGATGCCAGTGCCACAAAAACCAGAGAGCATGCACAGCAAAAGTGTCTTTATCAGGCCTGATTTCTATGAGAATAAGTGCAAATGTTTATTATGCTATTAAATAGAGGCTGCTTTAGTCACAGAATGGGATGCCAGTGCCACAAAAACCAGAGAGCATGCACAGCAAAAGTGTCTTTATCAGGCCTGATTTCTATAAGAATAAGTGCAAATGTTTATTATGCTATTAAATAGAGGCTGCTTTAGTCACAGAATGGGATGCCAGTGCCACAAAAACCAGAGAGCATGCACAGCAAAAGTGTCTTTATCAGGCCTGATTTCTATGAGAATAAGTGCAAATGTTTATTATGCTATTAAATAGAGGCTGCTTTAGTCACAGAATGGGATGCCAGTGCCACAAAAACCAGAGAGCATGCACAGCAAAAGTGTCTTTATCAGGCCTGATTTCTATGAGAATAAGTGCAAATGTTTATTATGCTATTAAATAGAGGCTGCTTTAGTCACAGAATGGGATGCCAGTGCCACAAAAACCAGAGAGCATGCACAGCAAAAGTGTCTTTATCAGGCCTGATTTCTATGAGAATAAGTGCAAATGTTTATTATGCTATTAAATAGAGGCTGCTTTAGTCACAGAATGGGATGCCAGTGCCACAAAAACCAGAGAGCATGCACAGCAAAAGTGTCTTTATCAGGCCTGATTTCTATGAGAATAAGTGCAAATGTTTATTATGCTATTAAATAGAGGCTGCTTTAGTCACAGAATGGGATGCCAGTGCCACAAAAACCAGAGAGCATGCACAGCAAAAGTGTCTTTATCAGGCCTGATTTCTATGAGAATAAGTGCAAATGTTTATTATGCTATTAAATAGAGGCTGCTTTAGTCACAGAATGGGATGCCAGTGCCACAAAAACCAGAGAGCATGCACAGCAAAAGTGTCTTTATCAGGCCTGATTTCTATGAGAATAAGTGCAAATGTTTATTATGCTATTAAATAGAGGCTGCTTTAGTCACAGAATGGGATGCCAGTGCCACAAAAACCAGAGAGCATGCACAGCAAAAGTGTCTTTATCAGGCCTGATTTCTATGAGAATAAGTGCAAATGTTTATTATGCTATTAAATAGAGGCTGCTTTAGTCACAGAATGGGATGCCAGTGCCACAAAAACCAGAGAGCATGCACAGCAAAAGTGTCTTTATCAGGCCTGATTTCTATGAGAATAAGTGCAAATGTTTATTATGCTATTAAATAGAGGCTGCTTTAGTCACAGAATGGGATGCCAGTGCCACAAAAACCAGAGAGCATGCACAGCAAAAGTGTCTTTATCAGGCCTGATTTCTATGAGAATAAGTGCAAATGTTTATTATGCTATTAAATAGAGGCTGCTTTAGTCACAGAATGGGATGCCAGTGCCACAAAAACCAGAGAGCATGCACAGCAAAAGTGTCTTTATCAGGCCTGATTTCTATGAGAATAAGTGCAAATGTTTATTATGCTATTAAATAGAGGCTGCTTTAGTCACAGAATGGGATGCCAGTGCCACAAAAACCAGAGAGCATGCACAGCAAAAGTGTCTTTATCAGGCCTGATTTCTATGAGAATAAGTGCAAATGTTTATTATGCTATTAAATAGAGGCTGCTTTAGTCACAGAATGGGATGCCAGTGCCACAAAAACCAGAGAGCATGCACAGCAAAAGTGTCTTTATCAGGCCTGATTTCTATGAGAATAAGTGCAAATGTTTATTATGCTATTAAATAGAGGCTGCTTTAGTCACAGAATGGGATGCCAGTGCCACAAAAACCAGAGAGCATGCACAGCAAAAGTGTCTTTATCAGGCCTGATTTCTATGAGAATAAGTGCAAATGTTTATTATGCTATTAAATAGAGGCTGCTTTAGTCACAGAATGGGATGCCAGTGCCACAAAAACCAGAGAGCATGCACAGCAAAAGTGTCTTTATCAGGCCTGATTTCTATGAGAATAAGTGCAAATGTTTATTATGCTATTAAATAGAGGCTGCTTTAGTCACAGAATGGGATGCCAGTGCCACAAAAACCAGAGAGCATGCACAGCAAAAGTGTCTTTATCAGGCCTGATTTCTATGAGAATAAGTGCAAATGTTTATTATGCTATTAAATAGAGGCTGCTTTAGTCACAGAATGGGATGCCAGTGCCACAAAAACCAGAGAGCATGCACAGCAAAAGTGTCTTTATCAGGCCTGATTTCTATGAGAATAAGTGCAAATGTTTATTATGCTATTAAATAGAGGCTGCTTTAGTCACAGAATGGGATGCCAGTGCCACAAAAACCAGAGAGCATGCACAGCAAAAGTGTCTTTATCAGGCCTGATTTCTATGAGAATAAGTGCAAATGTTTATTATGCTATTAAATAGAGGCTGCTTTAGTCACAGAATGGGATGCCAGTGCCACAAAAACCAGAGAGCATGCACAGCAAAAGTGTCTTTATCAGGCCTGATTTCTATGAGAATAAGTGCAAATGTTTATTATGCTATTAAATAGAGGCTGCTTTAGTCACAGAATGGGATGCCTCACAGCAGACTTAAGATCAGTTCAGTATATATGCACAGTTAGTTACTATAAGCAGCCTGAAAACGCTAACAAAGGCTGGATGAAAAAAAAAAAATCTCCCTGTCAGCCAGCTCCGTTTTTCCTACCTTTCCCTGGCTTTCTGTCTGTCTCCTGTCTGTCTCCTGCCTGTCTCCTGCCTGTCTCCAGCCTGTCCCTGTCTGTCCCTGTCTCCAGCCTGTCTCCAGCCTGTCTAACTGCCTCAGCTACACAGCGTTCTGTCTGTCTGTCACGAATGCAATAGAGAAATGAGGAAAAGCAAGATGGCCGCCGTTAAATACCGCTGTGTGACGTCACCGGGCTTGCTGGCTGCTGATAGGCTGCATGTGACTGCCCCAGCTTGCACTGGCGCGGGATACATGTCCAGACATGTCCCGCCCGCCATCTTAGAATGCCTGTAATGTAAATGAATGGATGTTAAAGGAAAACTTCGAGTGATCGAATCGCGGGGAAATTCGGATTCGATCCGAATCGAATTTTTCCTGAAATTCGGATCGAATCTGGGTTCGTCCGGATCGATTCGCTCATCCCTAGTCACAACATTATTTGAGATTTAAAAAAAAAAAAAAAAAATTAAACCCCGTTTAAAGAGAAATTTAAGAACGTCCATTGAAATGTATGGGAGAGCGACAGGTAGCGAGAGGTAATACCTGGTGCTCTGCAAGGCTGAACGCCGGCGCTATACGCTGAGGCTGGGAGAATGATGAATCGGACGCTACATGGCGTTATCCCAGTCGCAACAGATTCTGCTTGATAAATGTGTAATTGCGTGCCGTGTCCGGCGGTCACCTGACGCTACCTGTCGCTACCTCTCATTTACAAGGCACTACCTGATGCTAACCTTCATGAATAAGGGCCTAATTTCAGAACTTTGAGAACATCATTTTGGAACAAAAAAACCATACAATTCTATTGAAAGTACACTTTCCCTTTAAATTGATCCTAATCTTTCTATACTATTAAACTGCACCAACAGCCTGACACAGTTGGAAAAGAAAGGTAGCGACCATTTTGGAGCTTCCTCTCCCAGCATCTCAGCCATGCTGCTGCCTGACATAACTGACAATGCACAGTAACAGGAAGCCCAGCAGCACTTCCTGTTTGCAGGTGGCCTGCAAATGCATGAGCCTCCATCTTGTGTCTAAAATTTATTACAGCAGGAGTTAGAAAAAGGTAAATTAATGTTTATGTGCAGCAATCTAAATTGCCCTGGGGAGGGATGTATATGAGCACTGTTTGTTGTGTTAGTCTGGTTTAAGCCATTTTTGACTGTTAGTCCTGAAAATCAATTTAGCTGAACTTAATAATAAAGCTTTAAATACAAATATGAAAATCAGGTCATGGCTGATGGTGGTAGTGAGACTCCGTGATACGGCATCTAGGATCGGAAAAGCAGGTAAACATGAGGGTGGACAAAACCACTGAAGCAGAGAGGCTAATGATAAACACATCCATGATCAGTAGTCTAATGAGGCAGCTCCATGCAGAAGAGCCAGCGGGGTGCAGAGCTACCATTACTGCAATTGTCATGTGATGATTGGAGCGGGATATCTAGCTGCATCCCCAGCAGTCCTGAGCACTCAGCGGTCTATTCATGTAACTATATGTATGTGTTTATTTCCAGGGGGGGTCTCGCTCGCTAGCAGCAGATGCTACAAGTGTTTTTGTTTAACTGTTAAGCACTGGTGGTCTCCTGCAGACAGTAGGAGATGTCAAACACATATATAATATACAGTAGATATATATATATATATATATATTGTGTGTGTATAATATATATATATATATATATATATATATATATGAAAACAGAGCAGACACACAGGGCCAGATTAAGTGTGGTGGAGGCCCCTGGGCACAAAATCTGGTGGAGGCTCCAGATACAGTATTTTTTTTCCTTGAAAATTATAGTCCAGCCAAGTAACTGATTGGTGGTTGTCTGGCACCCGCCTACTTACTGGTACGTCAGAACGAGTCCCTTGTACCACCCTTGTGCTGGTGCTTGTTGCTCGGGAACTCCTGCTTTGCCATTCTGGGTGGGGGGCAGTGTAGTCACACAGCTGGTCCAGCAGAAAACAGTTCCCTGCATTGAGCTGCCAGTGGCTGTGCTTGGTGGCTTATGTGCAGTGACAGCTCTGCACGCACCCATCTCTGTAGCTTTGCTGCTCTTGACTATCCCTCCTGCCTGTGGTTACTTTGGCTGCAGATTTGCAAATACAAAAAAAAAAGCTTTGTTGCTGGACCAAGAAAAGCCTCCTGGACCAGAAGAAACCCAAAGGTTGGTGGAGGCCCCCTTTGCAGGGCAAGTGGTGGAGGCCCCGGGGCTAGAGCCCCTTGCGCCCCCCTCATAATCCGGCCCTGCAGACACATCAGGCTTGATTCAGCAATATGCGAGAATACATTTTCACACTTTTTTGGGCTCAAAATTAAAGCGGACCAACAGTCAAAATTGACTTAACCCAGACCAACACAACAAACAGTGCTCATGCCCTCCCCGGGGCATTTTAGATTGATGCACATAAAAATTCATTTATATTTTTCTAACTCCTGCTGTAGTAAATTTTAGAAACAAAATGGCGGCTCTTGCATTTTCAGGCCAAGTGCTGTTGGGCTTCCTGTTACTGTGCATGGTCAGTTATGTCAGTTGAATCCAGGCAGCAGCATGGCTGAGATGCTGGGAGAAGAAGCTCCAAAATGGCCGCTACCTTTTTCCAACTGTGCCAGGCTGTTGGTCTGGTTTAACGATTTGGACTGTCCACGATTTAGCAGTGCTTTTCTTTTTATATTTTTTATTTATAATTTCGCATATACATATAAAATAAGCAAATGTGAAAAGTCTTGAACATCTCTCTTGAAGCCAAAGTTGGGTAATTCACAGAGAACACATTTTTTGGGGAGTTTCCTTGCGGAAATCTTATGCAGGCCAAACGCAAGTGTATAAAGTGTGCTTCTGGTATGCTTTTTTTGGGCTGAATGATATGCTGTATAAGTTTACACATTTATGATTTTTCTTGGTTAACCTTCCTGGCGTTGCGAAACAGACAAATGCAATGGCAACGAAAGCGTTGCCATTGCATTTGTCTCTCACGCACGGCTCCGCCCCCATGAGCCTCTGCGGCTCACAGAGACGGAACCCGGAAGCGGAGACGGACGCCGCAGCCGCGGCTCTCACCTGCGGAGACATCGCTGGATCGCAGGGAGAAGGTAAGGAGGCTGCGCCGCCCGCTCTTGCTCCCAAATCGATCCCGAGCGTGACTCGGGGTCACCGCCACTTACAGCGCAAATTGACCCCGAGTCACGCTCGGGATCGCCGCCAAGGGGGTTAAAAAAAGTGTCCCCCTGCACCAGACAGAAGGCACTTGTAACTCTGGGCTCAGGGGCCAAATGGCCACTAACTGGACCTGTGTGTTCGCCAGGCCTTATGCCCTTCAGTATGGGTCCTTTGCCCCCTGGCATCCCTGGATACACTGAGGGGCCTCGTAGCGGCAGGCAGCGTCTGGTGAACCCTGGGCGCTGTACGCAATAGGAACTAGACGGTAATGCTGGGGTGTAATGGACCCTCCCCCCAGTCGACAAACATACAGGGCTCATCCAATATTAACCTCGCCTCAATAGTCATTAATTAAATTAATACAAAAGATTGTTTTTATTGGTGCTCTTAAAGCGGACCTTCACTCTGAATAAGAGCCTATCTTATATGTTTCCCACACCCTGTACATACAGATTGCTCACATTAAAAATCATCCCACCTGCACCTACTGCATGTTATGAGCCTTTAAACATCCAAGATGGCGGCTTATGGAAGCCGCCATCTTATCAGGCAGCCTGCAAACAGGAAGTGCCTCCTGACTGTGCTGCTCTGCATTCTGGGACTGCTGACCTTTACCTGACCCCAGCTCTGCTCTGTCTGAGCAAAGCACAGCTATAACCCGCCCCCCTGTACCGTATCCCACTCTCCTCTCCTCAGTAAGTGTGATGCTTCTGAGTCAAGATGGCGGCGCCCGTATCCTAAATTCCTGAACAGAGTTGCAGCCCAGTGGGGGAAAGAATAATAAGTTAGTGACTAAAAACTTAAAATATATTAATTTTAGATGCTGGGGAACCTTTTTTTAACAGTTTGGGCTTTTCATTAAATCACAATGAAGGTCCGGTTTAAGCTCCAGTATAAAAAGATTTTTTCACATTAGTACATGTACATTTTTTAAAAAGACAAGCACTGTCAACATTCAATTTATACAACCACAGTATTAGCAAAAACTTGAACCTTGTTCTGCAGAGCAGACTAGTTTCGCTATGTTAAGCTTCTTCAGTGTCTACTAGGACTCTAAGGCAATCTTTATATATATATATATATATATATATATATACCAATAAACAATCACCAATAAAAAAAAACAATCTTTTGTATTAATTTAATTAATGACTATTGAGGCGGGGTTAATATTGGATGAGCCCTGTATGTTTGTCGACTGACTGGGGGGAGGGTCCATTACACCCCAGCATTACCGTCTAGTTCTAGTTGAGGGGCCATCTTCCTAACCAGCCGCCACGCCACCCTCCATATTGGTAGAAGTGGGTGGTCATTTTTACAAACCAAAGACCCGGACTAAGTGGTGGGTCAGGCAAATCTTGGGTGAAACCTCAGATTATATGGGGTGGACCTGAACGCTTTGTTTCTACGCTGTACGCAATACCACATTTTATGAAGGCGATTCTGGTGACCGACCAACAGCGCCATGTAGCGTCTGATTCATCATTACCGGCAGCTCAGCGTATAGCGCAAATAATTGTGTCACCTCTCCTGGCCTAGAAAAAGTCATTTTTGAAAACTTTTTTTATATTTTTTTGCAGAATTGTCATTACAGGTCTGGCACTAAGGTGTTAATGTCACAATGTTACAACAACGTAATTTCATGTGCTTTGTTACTGGTGGATATGTGTTCAAAAACACACTTTATTCACACAGCGTCTGGCGCTTTATGCAGCGCCCAGATCCAGAGCACCTATGTTGTGTGTGTGTTTTTTTGTTGAATATGGTGTGAGTTGCTGAGAGTCGGTCGCACTGAGCTGGCGCTACCTTTCACTCCCTGCAACGCTGTACTGGTGTTAGAACGCCTGACATTCATCAATGCCACCCAGGTTACTACAGTGAATGAGACACTCTGTTACAGCGCCCCCAATAGCCGATCACAGCGTATACCCCTGACAACCCAAAGATGATGCAGGTAATCAAGTGGCGGGATATAATACTGAAAAACTAACACCCAAATCCAAACTATGCATAAATAGAAAAAGATTTAATGCCAGTGTACAAAATATATACAGTGAAGTGGTATTAGTGAATAATATTCTGTAATCCCACGCAGGGGTCTTGTCAGGCGCATATCATAGGGCAAAAGGTATATACAAAATCGCTGACCAGGAGCAGTTTGACAGTAGCACATAAGAGTCCAAGTGCTGAGACACAGTTCAGTTATGAGTAACAAATCCTGGAGCGCACCAACAAGAATCACTTTTCCAATGCACAGTATGTAAGATAAAATGAGAAAGAGCAAAATAGCTTACAGGCTGACCGCAGGTTGATAAACGAACCTCGACGTTTCGGTCAAATAGACCTTTCTCAAGAGGAGTGGTCATTTTGCTCCATCTCGTTTTATCTTACATACTGTGCATTGGAAAAGTGATTCTTGTTGGCCTGCACCCCCCCCCCCAAACATACCTTTGAACAGGTCACCAGCGGTAGTAAAAAACACAACAAAAAATACATGTATTTGTCTAAATTTAATTACTGGTTCGCGTATGCTTCCTCATGTGGTGGGACCTATTGGATCCCTTACCAGGGCCTACTTATACCTATGCTGATCTCTGCAATTCTAGCAGCGCATCTAAAGCAGACTCTGCCACAGGCTCCCAGCCAGGAGTAATGACCCGTGACCTAGAGAGGGAGACTTTTCTCAGAGGCCTGGCATTTCAGGATTTCCCCCATGTAACTAAGAGGCCGATTCATTAATAGCGCCAGGTAGCGACAGATGAGCGCCAGTAGCGTTATTTTCACAGCGCACGCTAGTATTCGCTGTGCTTGGCCGTTGTTCGGCTGTTGACAGCGACTCAGTTGGTGTGCGGTAATGTTGAATACGGGGTTAGGAGTCGCTGTTTGACAGTTTCCGCTCTGTATGGGAGCGCATGACAGCGAATGGCCATAGCGAACGGCTCCCAGCATATTCATTAACAAATCACGCTCAAAAAATTCTCGCACTGTGAAATGCTTGTTTAAACCCCAGAGCGCTGGCGGCGATGGGTTAAAAGTAGTTTTTTTAACCCCCAACCATATTTTTGGAAAAAAAAAAAATGTTTTTACAAACATTTTGTAATATGAATACATTAATATCAGACCTGTAATATCAATTCTGCACAAATTATTTTTTTTTTTACCTTAAAAAAAAATATCTAACATTGCAGAAGTGGTCACAGAATTTTTGCCATTTAAAAAAAAAAAAAAAAAAACATTAATAGCAATTAATTAAGAATATTTAAAGATTGCTCCATTGAAATGCATTGGAGAGCGCCAGGTAGCGAGAGGTCATACCTGTCGCTGTTCAAGGTCGCTCGCTGGCGCTGCGGGGTGAGGCTGGAATAATGATGAATGATTCGCTATCTGGCGCTCTGTCAGTCGCTAAGCAGGATCGGCTTGATAAATGTGTGATTGCGGAGGGGAGCCGGCGTTCTCGTGGCAGTGAGCGTCATTACCGTTCGCTCACCATTCGCTACCTGGCGCTATCCCTTGTTAAATAAGGGCCTAAGAGAGGTATGGAGGGGTATTTCCTTGGGTACCCCCCCCTCCAGTGATGTCAAAGTCACAGAGGGGAGATTCCACACACGCTACATAACATCCTGTTCCGATAAGTCAGAACGGGAACAATACGGTTCAGAGGCCCTCTGGCCAGATAGTCTCCAATAGCTCTGCCCACCACAAACTCGTATAGGCCATATCAGTTCACAAACAGTTAAAGATTTTTTGTTTTCTTTCTTTTTTAGCTGTTTGTGAACTGTTAAGAACTCCGGGAGACAATGGAAAGGGGCAGATCCTCCCTGTTAAAGTAGAATGGTATGCTCAAAATGTTATTTTATTCCTGCCAGGAAAAGAAGGCCACACGCTTGGTGTGACTTTTATCACAGTTGGGGTATATAACTAACTGTTCCCCTGACCATCAACATGCTTATATGGATTGTTAATATTCTGGGCTTTTGCGATACAAATGTAAAGTCCGACAAAAGACAGATTGGATTGAACTTGTGTTTCGTTGTAGGCAGATAATAGTGATCCCTCTGTATTGCTGGGCCCCCATCATTCTGTTTTTTAAACCATCAAGGTTTCTATAGAACCTTCTAAAATTCTCTTAAAATGTTACACATGTTACCGTCTGGCGAGAAAATAAGGGGGGCTTCTACTTTCATGTTTTATTTTACAAGTTGAGTGATTTAGATTTTACCAGATCAAATCATTTTATGTCATCCACCAGAGAATCCCTAAAATGGTGTCATATCAGCTCTGAATTTTCCTAGCTCCAGGCTAAACATGTTTAGCTCCATAGCTCCAGCTCCGCACATAGCTTGTGACTGGGATGCATTACTATTTATGATTTCCAGGCCGCAGCTTTATATCGGCGAGGACGTGAAATTGTAACAAATGGATACGCTAAAGGTGACAAACAAGATACATGATTGTTAAACAGCTACTTGCCAAAGTGTGAATAGGATCAAAGTCTTCCTTCTACCTAATCGCTGTTATTGCTGCCATAGCTCTCAGTTTCAGTTATACAAAAAGGTACAGTATAGGGTGTATAGGCAAAAAGACTCTTTTCACCTTTAAAACAGACCTTTAGATGGAGAAGGTCAAAACTTCTAACTTAGGACAAGTGATTAGCTGGAGTGGGGGCAATCCAGTTCTGAAGCCCTCTAGCCAGATAGGCCCCAATATCTCCAAATGCCGGATACAATAGCTCCGGCCTCACCTTCCTTACGAGCCAGTGCTGGGAAAGGAGCCCCGCGTTTGGCTGCTGGGCGGTGATGTGGGCAGAGGACGCCACTACGGTCCACGTGACCCCCCGGCGGCCAATCGCGGGACTCCTTTCCCGGCGCTGGCTCGTAATGAAGGTGCACACCTCTAACAGCACCATGTAGCGCCACATGTATTACTAGAGGCGGCTCAGCGTATAGCGCCGGCGCACTAGGTTCAGGAGTATTACCTTTCGCTCAGTGTGGGTTTCATTTGGTTAGGTTTAAATAGCTGTTGGGCAATTGAAATGTAATTTTTTTTTGCTCAAATAATTGTGTGACCTCTCCTAGCTGCAAACAAACACTTTATACATTTTATATATATATATTGTTATGCAGAATTGTATGTGCAGGTCTGGCATTAAAGTGTTATTGTCCCAGTGTTAAAACAATGTCATTCCATGTGTTTTCGCTTTGTCACTGGTGGATATGTGTTCAAAAACAGACTTTAATCACACGGCGTCTGGCGCTCTATGCTAGAGCGCCCAGCTTTAGAGCGCTGACGCTGTGCGTGTAGTTTCTTGTTAAATATGGTGTGGAGCGCCGAGTGCCGGACGCACTGAGCTGGTGCTACCTATCGCTCGCTGCAGCATTGTCCTCTTCTTAGATGTTGTGTATTCTTGGCGCTTTGACCTTAGGACACCACCTAGCATTCTCCATTGGCTCTCCAGTGAATCACGGACAGCGCCCACCACACATCACATTCATCAGTGCCAGCCAGGATACTACAGCGGCCAATATGCTAAGTTACAGTGCCGACACCCGCTTACACCGTCTATTAGCGGTCACTCTAAGCGCTGCTATACAGACGCTCACTTGGCGATACGTGGCGCTAGTAATGAATCAGCCTCTATGTGTGTACAAGCATAGTATGGTCATATATGTAAAAAGTAAATAAATACTTTCTGGATGCTTCTGAGCACTTTGTGACCAGGGGCCTATTTCCCCCACCTCCTGAACCAGGAAATCCTGTTCCTCCTCCTCTCAGTTGTGCCCTGAGCTCCAAGAACTTGCAGCTCTTATGCCCCCTCTCCCACGTACTCTTCCCTGTTGGCGCTTTTATTTAAGTGCTGTTATCACTTGCCATGTGGAGGCTGATTCATTATTAACGCCAGGTATCGGCAGATGAGCGCCTGTATAGCGGTGCTTAGAGTGACCGCTAGTAGATGCTGTAAACATGTATCGGGCGCTGTAACAGAGCGCTGTAGTAACCTGGTCGGCATTGAGGAATGTGATGTATGTTGGGCGTTCTAACACCAGTACAGCACTGCAGGAAGCACTCCACACCATACTTGAGCTCTAAATCTGGGCGCTGTAGCATAGAGCACCAGATGCTGTGTGATCAAAGTCTGTTTTTGAACACATAACCACCAGTAAAAAAGCGAAAACACATGGAATGACATTGTTATAACACAGTGACATTAACACTTTAGTGCCAGGCCTGTAATGATAATTCCGCATAAAAATATAAAAAGTCAAAAAAGTTTCTAAAAGTGTTTGCAGCCAGGAGAGGTTACGCCATGATTTGAGCAAAAAAAAAAAAAAAAAACAAAAAAAAACACAAGTAAATGAACAGCCATTGAAATGTATGGGAGAGCGACAGTGAGCGAAAGGTAATACCTGGTGCTCTGGAAGCTAGAGCGCCAGCGCTATACATTGAGCCGCCTATAATAATACATTGGACGCTACATGGCGCTGTTAGAGCCACTCACCAGATTCACTTTCATAAATATGGTTTTGCGTACAGCACCCAGTATTCACCAGACGCTGCCTGCCGCTACGAGGCGCTATCCCTTCTTAAATAAACCCCTTAGTCATTGGTCAGGCTAAAAAATGAAAGACTAAATACTCACCTTTTTGGGACTCAGATCTTCTGTAGTGATCAGGTAAGGCACCCTAGACCTTAGCACTAGAAAGGCAGGTGAGGCAGCTAACCTAACACTAGAAATCATCTGCAGGTTTTTTTTTTACCTAAACAATTACTTTAAAGTGGACCAACACCCAGGAGTTTGACTATCCTGGGTTTTGGTCCACTTCGGCGGGACACCCCGATCGGAAAACCCCCCAGAAACCCCGAAAAACTCACCTCTTCTCGCTCCCACGTGACCGCCGCTGCCAATCCCCGCCGACGGACAAGCGGGAGGCAGCGACAGACAAGAGAGCGCGCGCGCCGCCGCCTCCCGCACATCACTCTTACAGGGCGCACGTCCGCGCCGGCCATTTACAAACGGCTGGCGCAGGTGCGCGTCCTGCTAGAGGGACGCGTGGGAGGCGGCAGCGGGCGCCGCTGGATCGTGGATAAGGTAGGGATTTAGGAGTTTCTGGGGGGTTTCACACAGTCAGGGGTCTGATCGGTCCGGGAATCTTATAGATTCCCGGGCCGATCATGGGAGGGTGTTGTTCCACTTTAAAGGGATTGTCCAGGCTAAGTGTAAAAACAAATCATTGTTTGTGTACCTACCATAGGAGTACATACAATAGAGACAGGGGGACACGTAACAGAGACGGACCAAAACCTAGGATAGTGAAAATCCTGGATTTTGGTCTACTTTAAGGCAAAATGTATATATGTATATATATGTATATATTAGTTTATACATATAATATAACATAATTTGTGCAAACATGTTGCTATTAGCAGGAGCAATAAGTGGAAAAGAAGTAAAATCAAACTGCTAAATAAATAGGCAAAAAAGATACATAAATGTATAATTGAGCTATAAGAAAGAGTTTCACTTTTGCCTATAGTAGTGTAGCACACATGTACCTGAGGGGTTATCTCCTCAGGCGTGTGGGGTGTGGGTTCTTTGTTACCGGGCTTGGGGGACCTCCCGATGTGGGCTTGCTTCCAATAACGCCAAATGAGACGACTTTATGAAAAGGACACTCACTTTATTAGCAGGTCATTATCCACAACAGTTCCATTAGCAGTTTCCATAGCACAGAATTACATCTAGGTGGGCTTCAACAGGTGGTGGTCACTCATCCTGGTCCCATAGCAGAATACTGAGACCTTAGCTTCCTCCTCAGCATCTCAGCTGGAATGGTTCACCTTTTCTGTGGTCACTTGTTATGCATGAATGTGTCTCTCCTGCTCTTTCCTACACCAGTGACTGCTACCAGTGACTCTGCTGGTACTTTCCTCACTCCCTGTTACTACAATACTTCTTCTGAGGTAACTCCCCTCATGACCTCCTTATATAGATTTCCTCTGGATGGCTTCTAGTACCTTCTCTAGTCTTATTAACCTCAGCCAATGGCAGCTCAGCTGTATTCCTATGTGGTTAGGTTATATCCAACAGTTTGGTAGACCTGCAGTGTTACAATCCATTAGCTATCCAGTAGTGCCATCATGTAGTGATGTGGCGACTGCAAGACAAGACAGACATGAACTACTATACTGAAGAACCCCAAATATCATTGTTGACCACTTTCTGCCAGTCACAGTAGTAAGGAGCTCTACTACTATAAACCATGCTAGTTACCTATAAGCTATAACCATGCTAGTTACCTATAAGCTATAACCATGCTAGTTACCTATAAGCTATAACCATGCTAGTTACCTATAAGCTATAGCCATGCTAGTTACCTATAACCTATAGCCATGCTAGTTACCTATAAGCTATAACCATGCTAGTTACCTATAAGCTATAACCATGCTAGTTACCTATAAGCTATAACCATGCTAGTTACCTATAAGCTATAACCATGCTAGTTACCTATAAGCTATAACCATGCTAGTTACCTATAAGCTATAGCCATGCTAGTTACCTATAAGCTATAGCCATGCTAGTTACCTATAAGCTATAACCATGCTAGTTACCTATAAGCTATAACCATGCTAGTTACCTATAAGCTATAGCCATGCTAGTTACCTATAAGCTATAGCCATGCTAGTTACCTATAAGCTATAGCCATGCTAGTTACCTATAAGCTATAACCATGCTAGTTACCTATAAGCTATAACCATGCTAGTTACCTATAAGCTATAACCATGCTAGTTACCTTTAAGCTATAGCCATGCTAGTTACTTGGCTAGATAAGGGGAGGGTGAAAGAAATTCCCACCAGCCCTGTTGCATACGTTTACTAGAAAACATGACAGGTTTCTAGAACCATTTCGCTTTTTAAAGGAGAGAACTGTCTAACTGCCTGTCCTCTGAGCTAGCCAGCGTAAAACCATAGCTCTTACCACTGCATCATCTGCCCAAAGCATTGCATGATGGTTAAAGCGGACCTTCACGCTGAATAAGAAACAAAAAGAAATAAAAATCTGTACATACCCTGTACAAACAGATTGCTCACATTAAAAATCATCCCAATTGCATCTACTGCATGTTATGAGCCTTTAAACATCCAAGATGGCGGCCTGCAAACAGGAAGTGTCTTCTGACTGTGTCGCTCTGCATTCTGGGATTGCTGTCCTTTTCCTAACCCCCAACTCTGCTCTGTCTGAGCAAAGCACAGCTATAACCCCACCCCCTGTACTTTATAACGCTCTCCTCTCCTCAGTATGTGATGCTTTTGAGTTAAGATGGCAGTGCCCGTATCCTAGAGTCCTGAACAGAGTTGGAGTCCAGTGGGAGAAAGAATAAATAAGTGACTAATAATGTAAAATATTTTCATTTTAGATGCAGGGGAATAGTTTTTTAAGGCTTTGGGCTTTTCATTAAATCATGCTGAAGGTCCGGTTTAAAAGCATCTACACACATCAGAACAATTGCAATAGCACATTTTAGATTGGAATTGTCTTCCCCTGCAGAAATGAAGAAAAAAAAACAAGCTTGGCTGGATATTTTTAATGCATAGCTTACATGTAGCTCCCACCAACTATTCTGCAGATTTTTGCAGATTTTTCTTATTAGACTATTTTTCACCATAGAGTTGATTTGGCCATTCCTTCTGTGAGTTTTAATCAGAGGCTTAATTGCCATAGGGATCACAAAGAGAATTCCTGTTGAGCTGCTTTCCTTTGGACCATAGCCTCCCAGCATGCATTTTCTAGGCAAAATACCCCCCTCCTTACCCATCCTATGGTTCTTCTGTTGTCGCATACAGGTATGCTGTGCCTTTTTCTTAGCAGCAGAGAGTGCCCCCTCCCAAGGACTGAGCTCAATATGGGGTTGGGAGGGGGGGGTTAGGGACGTGTCTTATGGCTGCCACCACTAACAGTGGCTCTGACTCATTTGCAGAAAACAGGATGGCTGAGATTAAGGTGCCGTGGTGCCCAGGGCAACCGCCCTCCCCAGGAAACAGCCCTGCCTCACCCAGACCCTCTGCCTGAATTACCTCAACCAATTTCACCAACGCCCATCCACTTTCTGACCCCAAGATCTCATGTCAACCATATCAGTATAATGGCTTTGGGAGTTCCATACCCACCCTTCCCACAATATCTGCCACTACAATACAATACCATCAGGGCAATTTCTAGCCCTGTCCATGATCTGTGCCTGCAATAGTATAAATGTATGTATGGATTTAGGCCCTTATTTAACAAGGGATAGCGACAGGTAGCGCCTGGTGAGCGACCGGTAATGACGGGCACCGCCACGAGAACGCCGGCTCCCCACCACAATCACACATTTATCAAGCCGATCCTGCTTAGCAACTGAGATAGCGCCAGATAGCGACTCATTCATCATTATTCCAGCCTCAGCCCACAGCGCCAGCATCCGACCTTGAACAGCGACAGGTATCACCTCTCGCTACCTGGCGCTCTCCAATGCATTTCAATGGAACAATCTTTAAATATTCCTAATTAATTAATATTAGTTTTTTTTTATTTATTTTTTTTTTTTTTTTTAAATGTGAAAAATTCTGTGACCACTTCTGCCTTGTCAGTTTTTTTTTTTAAGGAAAAAAAACTGTGCAGAATTGATATTACAGGTCTGATATTAATGTATTAATATTATAAAATGTTATTAAAAACTTGTTTTTTTTTGGTTTCCAAAAATATGGTTGTTTGGGGGTTAAAAAACTACTTTTAACCCATCGCCGCCAGCGCTCTGGGGTTTAAACATGCATTTCACAGCGCGAGAATTTTTTGAGCGTGATTTGTTAATGAATATGGTGGGAGCCGGTCGCTATGGCCAGTCGCTATCATGCGCTCCCATACAGCGCGGAACCTGTCAAATAGCGCCTCCTCACCCAATATTCAACATTACTGCACACCGACTGAGTCGCTGTCAACAACTGAACAACGGCCAAGCACAGCGACTACTAGCGGGCGCTGTGAAAATACTGCTACAGTCGCTCAACTGTCAATACCTGCCGCTATTAATGAATCGGCCTCTTCGTTTTTTTTTCCTTTGCTTTACTTATTAAGGGCCTAATTTAAGAAGCGCTAACACGTAGTACCATGTAGAGTCAGGTGAACGCCGGCCGCAGTATGTGAAAACCATATATATGAAAGTCAAACTGGTGAGCGCCTCTAATAGTGTCATGTAGCATCACATGTATCACTAGCGGAACTGTATGTTCAGCAGCGCCATGTAGCACCAGTCGCTCAGTTCTCCCATGCAATTCAATAGTCTTTAATTTGTTTGTGTATAAATAGAGTTTGGATCCATTTTTTACCACTATTTTCACTATTTTTATTTTTGTATTTTTATGATTGTTTTGGCTCTCCTGGCCACCAACCAATGACTTTTTATATTGTCACATATATTATATTATCATATATTTACAATGTTTTATTTTTGTCAGAATTGTATGTGTAGGTCGGCCATTGCAGTGTCAGTGTTACAATGTTGTCATTCCATGTGTTTTCGCTCTGGTGCTGGTGTATATGTGTTCAGAAACACACATTATTTATATAGCCTCCAGCGCTTGTCATTAGAGCGCCCAGTTTTATAGTAGCAACACTGGCTTTGTGTTTTTTTTGTTACATATGGGCCTCAGCGCCGAGCGTCGGGCGCACTTAACTGGTTCTACCTATCATTTGCTGCTGTGTTGTCCTGTTGTTACATGTAGCGTAGCATAGATTCATGGAGAGCGCTTCTGCAGCTCCCTCCAGACATCATATTTATCAATGCTGGACAGTATACTACAGCGGCACTTCTCCAGCACCAAAGCTACGTTATAGCGGCATACACCCATTTGCAGCGCACTCTTGTGGACGATCTAAGCGCCGCTACAGAGACGTAAAAATGCCAATACGTTTCACTAGTCTTAAATCAGCCTCTAACCGGTGCTTACCTGTTACCTTTAGTTATTTAGCTATTGGCTTTCTATTATCTTGGATGGTAATGTCCTCACCACCAGGCATTCAACTTTTTCTATGGTCCACATACCAGGTACACCATTAAATAACTTCCAGCAGGGTGATGTACAAACAAATATTTTATTACAGCCCTGTCCCGCTTTCCCAAGAAGAAAACTAAAACTTGAATGTTGATGTGGTCTACTCTCATTGTCATTCTGAAGGTGGCCGGTGTGTTGCTTCTCTTCCTTCAGAGGTCAGGCTGAGGTCTGCACAACATCATTAATGGACAAGACCAGCTTGCTCACAGATTCTACTGCTGCTTAGCCACTTAGTCCCTTCACATCAAGGCGCTCTTTCTCTCTGTCTCTCTCAGCCTTGCAAATTACTCAGAGGAACCAGTCTGGTGGATTTTTTTTTTAATATATAAAAAAAAAGCATTTTTTTTTTAAACTGGGTTCCCAGAGAGCACTCAGGGCTGCCACGCACTCTTCCATGCCTACCTGCCCAACTGCAGGGAAACAAGCATCTGAAGGCTTTAATGGGATTTTGCCTGAGGCTGTTTTATTAAGATGTCGGCTTTTTTTTGCTGCCTGTGCAGCTGACACCATCCTCTGTCAGCTGCCCCTACCTCCTAACAATGCACCAAATTACTTGCTTCATTTAGTGTTCATAGCTCAGTGCAAGTAAATAGAGAGGAAAAGCCTCCCTTGACCAGATGAGGCTCAGCCAGAGAAGGTGAAAAGCCACTTGCCACTTCACTAGAGAGTTTAAGCCTAAAAAAAAAAAAAAATTGTCAAGTGATCAATATCTCCAGGGACATCATCCGGTCTATTAGAAAGAAGTCTGTTGACTATGAAGATAGCAGTTTTTTTAACTTCTAAGCTGATTTACATAACTCATTTGCATAGGATTTTCTTCTCTCTTTAAGTATGTTGGTAACGCAGATTTTAATTACCTTTAATGGAGGAATCACAAGGCAGTTTAACAGGATGATGGGCCACAGAGATTAACGCGGCTTAGTGGCTATTCGGGGCATGCTTGAAGGCCGGCCTGACTCTTTTACTGTCAGAGAATCAGAGGTACCCAGTCAGAGAAAATTGTTTTATAAAAATAATACAGATTTTTATATTTTTTTTTATTTATTTTTGGTGTTGTCACTTTCTGTGTTTTTAAATATGTTTCACAAAATAAAGCCTACAGCATGATATAGGCAGTAAAACATGTGGTCTGCTGATTATTTGGAATTATCCAATAGTATTCTAGCCAAAGTAACCTTTATCACATTTCGTAATTTGGGTTTGTTTAAAAGACTGTCTACACAGCACACTGCAAATCAGTTCCAGCTAATGTCCCACATATATACAACATTTTATTTCTTTTTTAGTGCATATAGGGCCATTATATGCTTGCCCACACATGGAGGGTCATGCTAAATATTTGGTGAAGCCAGTGTGAGTTCTGGTGTGCATTTCGGTGTGGATTGCAACCTGTATCCCGGTGAGTTTTTTTGCGTTAACACAAAAAGTCCCCCCAAAAATCACCTGTACCCGCGATGGAGCATTTTTACAGGGGAGGTACAACATATATCCAATGAGGTAAAGAAAGTTTGGAAATAACAACACCCTGTGGGCCGAATTTGCATTTTGAATTTGAAATTTGAATTTAAATTTTAAATTGCAATTTTCTACATAGCCCGTATGGTTCTGTTGTTCCAAATGAAAAATAAAAAAAACAGAGCCCCTTTCTCACCTTTTTTTGCATGACAATTTTCATTCTCGTTCATTTTTTCCCCTTGTCTGTTTCAGCAAAGCCTTTTTTCTGCGAGAATTTTAGTGTGAAATGTTTTCATTTTTGCATGATTTTTCGTTTGGTAACAAGACCTCCATAAAAATGATGAGAAAGGGGCTCTGAATCAACCCTATAGTTTGCAGCCCAGGGCGCTCTGGTTGAAGCTGTGCCAGTTTATAGTGGCGTTGTAGGTTAAGATCCCATAGAGCACTGATTCTTAACCTGCAGTACGCGTATATCGGGGGGGGGGGGGGGGTATTTAGTAATGTTTAAGGGTGCACCAACATCTGCCGGTGTGACATCCAGCATAATTCTGTTCAAATACCAGCACCAAAAAAGAAAGAGACCACTTTTTTGGTACATAGAAGTGATATTTTTAAGCTACTTGATCTAGTATTTTGTATTGTATTGTATTATGACTATTATGTATTGTATTGTATTTTGAATATGGCTGTCTTCATAACACATGATTGTATCGTATTGTACTGCAATGATTTTACATGGATACTTATGGCTTGATTTACAATAGCTGCTAATTTCCACTAGTTTAATGTCATTGTCCAGCCACACTCCAAAGTATTCCCATTGTGTAGGACTACACATGGCAATGTTCTCATGTTTTTGCAGAGTAGTTGTAAGCCTGTCACTAACAGAGGGGGTGTCAACCTGACACAAACCACAGGATTGAAATAATGGTCAGTATCAGGGGGAAGCACAGGAGGCACTGGAGTAAGACGATGAAGAAATTCCACTTTGACTGGATAATCCCTTTCAGCTATGTTTTGAAAGGTCTCCATCACTGTTGCCACTGTTGGGAACTGGCAGAAACCAGTGGAATCTTGTGAAAACCTGAGCAAACCAGAAAAAAACTTTCGAATCATGACACGTTCCACAGTTTTGCCGTCATCGGCTTAAATCAGGCCTTTAATGTAGTTTGCTCATTTTACAATATAATATAATGACCTAAAAAGTTTTCCTACAAAAAAAAACTCATTCTAGCCAGTGAAAGGCATTTTAATTTAGTTTAACCTGGCATATTTTAGCCAATGGAAACTATCCAATTGGGATATTTAGCCAGCCAGGCTCTTTTACTGTCTCCCCATAAAATAGACCTACATTGTGATGTGGGAGTTATCCAAATGATTTTTTATTTTTTTTTCAGAGTTTGGAGAGGCAATCTGAGCATTTCCCACCCATCCATTCTAAAATAAAAGCAGCATATGTGGAATCCAAAACAAATTTGAAAAGCTCACTTTTAATGTGTTACTAATAGGCTGCTATTATTTTGAACCTTCTAAAAAAATATCTAACCTATTCCAAATAATTTGGAGTTTATCAGTAGAACTGTCCTATCGCATGTGCAGGGGATTTTCAAATAAAATGCAATTATTTTTATTTTCCCTTTGTAAGAAAAGATCTTACTGCCTCTCAAAATTCGGCCTCATGAATTATCCAAAATCATTTATAATTTCCTTAGCCAGTTAAAAATGTGTCTGTGATCCTATTATTTTGTAGCCAATGTAAACTTACGTAAGTATATTTATACTCTTATTATTGATTTTTAACTAATTCATTTTATTTTTGTTTATAAATAAATGTAATAGTTAATTGAAATTAATTTCAATTCATTTAAAAACATCAGCATAAGGAAAATTAAATGCCAGAAATGACATCCATTTATTCAGCTTTAAAATACAATTGGTGGGGTTGTTTTGAGTAGAAAAAAAAATAAATTTACGTAAAACACTAAAAATGTGGATTTTGTGCCCCAAAGGAGCAGAGTGAGCTGACATTAGCACACTCGCTGGTATAAAAGGCCCCTTCCTGTGGCGGGGAGGGAGATGCAGAAGGGAACAGTGTGTGGGACAGAGAATCAGTGTTCTCGCCCCACTGTAGACCCCAGACCAGAGATCGGAGGCCCCCCTGGGGGAAGAAGAAGCCCCCAATGCTGGATCTTGGGTGGAGGAGAGGGTTTAAATGGTTTTATGAAAGTCCCAGTGTTGCTCATAGTTAGATGCACCTAGAATTTGAAGGAGGAAAATAGGATAAAAATATTCTGAACCAATTGTGCTAAAACAACATTCCCCCAAAAACCAAATATTAAGCAAGATGTATAATCACCCAATTACAGGGTGGCATTCTCCCCCATCCCATTTCCCAAACAGGCAGTGTGGCATTTATCCCCCATCGCATTTCCCATATAGATGGCAGGGCATTTATCTCCCTTCCCATTTCCCATATAGACAGTGTGACATTCATCCCCCATCCCATTTCCCATATACACAGTGTGACATTCATCCCCCATCCCATTTCACATATAGACAGTGTGGCATTCATCCCCCATCCCATTTCACATATAGACAGTGTGTCATTCATCCCCCATCCCAGTTCACATATAGACAGTGTGGCATTCATCCCCAATTCTATTTCCCATATAGACAGTGTGGCATTCATCCCCCATCCCATTTCACATATAGACAGTGTGGCATTCATCCCCCATCCCAGTTCACATATAGACAGTGTGGCATTCATCCCCCCCATCCCATTTCACATATAGACAGTGTGACATTTATCCCCCTTCCCATTTCCCATATAGACAGTGTGACATTCATCCCCCATCTCATTTCCCATATAGACAGTGTGACATTCATCCCCCATCTCATTTCACATATAGACAGTGTGACATTTATCCCCCTTCCCATTTCCCATATAGACAGTGTGACATTCATCCCCCATCTCATTTCCCATATAGACAGTGTGACATTCATCCCCCATCTCATTTCACATATAGACAGTGTGACATTTATCCCCCTTCCCATTTCACATATAGACAGTGTGACATTCATCCCCCATCCCATTTCCCATATAGACAGTGTGACATTCATCCCCATCTCATTTCACATATAGACAGTGTGGCATTCATCCCCAATTCTATTTCCCATATAGACAGTGTGGCATTCATCCCCCATCCCATTTCACATATAGACAGTGTGGCAATTATCCCCCATCCCATTTCACATATAGACAGTGTGACATTCATCCCCAATTCTATTTTAACATGTAGACAGTGTGGCATTCATTCCCCATCCTATTTCACATATAAACAGTGTGGCATTCATCCCCCATCCCATTTCACATATAAACAGTGTGGCATTCATCCCCCATCCCATTTCACATATAGACAGTGTGACATTCATCCCCAATTCTATTTTAACATGTAGACAGTGTGGCATTCATCCCCAATTTTATTTCCCATATAGACAGTGTGGCATTCATCCCCCATCCCATTTCACATATAGACAGTGTGGCATTCATCCCATTTCACATATAGGCAGTGTGGCATTCATCCCCCATCCCATTTCACATATAGACAGTGTGTCATTCATCCCCCATCCCAGTTCACATATAGACAGTGTGGCATTCATCCCCAATTCTATTTCCCATATAGACAGTGTGGCATTCATCCCCCATCCCATTTCACATATAGACAGTGTGGCATTCATCCCCCATCCCAGTTCACATATAGACAGTGTGGCATTCATCCCCAATTCTATTTCCCATATAGACAGTGTGGCATTCATCCCCCATCCCATTTCACATATAGACAGTGTGGCATTCATCCCCCATCCCATTTCACATATAGACAGTGTGGCATTCATCCCATTTCCCATATAGGCAGTGTGGCATTCATCCCCCATCCCATTTCACATATAGACAGTGTGTCATTCATCCCCCATCCCAGTTCACATATAGACAGTGTGGCATTCATCCCCCATCCCATTTCACATATAGACAGTGTGGCATTCATCCCCCATCCCATTTCACATATAGACAGTGTGGCATTCATCCCCCATCCCATTTCACATATAGACAGTGTGGCATTCATCCCCCATCCCATTTCACATATAGACAGTGTGGCATTCATCCCCCATCCCATTTCACATATAGACAGTGTGGCATTCACCCCCCATCCCATTTCACATATAGACAGTGTGACAATCATCCCCAATTGTATTTAACATATAGACAGTGTGGCATTCATCCCCCATCCCATTTCACATATAGACAGTGTGGCATTCATCCCCCATCCCATTTCACATATAGGCAATGTGACATTTATCCCCCTTCCCATTTCCCATATAGACAGTGTGGCATTCATCCCCCATCCCATTTCACATATAGGCAATGTGACATTCATCCCCAATTCTATTTAACATATAGACAGTGTGGCATTCATCCCCCATCCCATTTCACATATAGAAAGTGTGACATTCATCCCCAATTCTATTTAACATATAGACAGTGTGGCATTCATCCCCCATCCCATTTCACATATAGACAGTGTGGCAATCATCCCCCATCCCATTTCCCATATAGGCAGTGTGACATTCATCCCCCATCCCATTTCACATATAGACAGTGTGGCAATCATCCCCCATCCCATTTCCCATATAGGCAGTGTGACATTCATCCCCCATCCCATTTCACATATAGACAGTGTGGCAATCATCCCCCATCCCATTTCACATATAGAAAGTGTGACATTCATCCCCAATTATATTTAACATATAGACAGTGTGGCATTCATCCCTCATCCCATTTCCCATATAGGCAGTGTGACATTCATCCCCAATTCTATTTAACATATAGACAGTGTGCTGTTCGTTCCCCATCCCATTTCCCATATAGACAGTGTGACATTCATCCCCAATTCTATTTTACAGATTCAGAGAGACAAAAAAAACTTTTTTACCGTTTTAGTTCCGATCTTTTTTTTGGGGGGGAAATGTTTCCGCTCTCGTATGAGTGTGCGAGCGTTTCTATGCATGCATTGAAAACCTTCTGTAAAGTTTCCGTCCGTTCGCACGGCAGATTACGAATACGAGGATGTCATTTTCCATCCAGACTTTTCCGTTTCATTTTCACATGTTACAACGTAGGCTTTCGTTTTTGCCCTTTTCCCATCGTATCCTCCAACAAATCCTTTACGTTTCCCGTTAGTTTCTGTTTCCCTTTTTTAATAAATAATTGTCAGGACGTAAATCCTTACGATCTTGCGCCTGTGCACTACAAACTTAACTCATAAAAGTGCTCGCCTACATATTTGCCACCCTCACTTCTACTACAATGTTTAGCTAAATCACTTAGCACTATCCTCCATCTTCCCTTTTGGACCCTTAAAGCTCACCCAAACCACTTCTCGGTTAGGTTCTTCTTCCATTTTAGCCCCCTAAAACTTACCCAAATCACTTCTTGGTCATGTGAATATTCATCTTTAAATATTTCTGGGCCCATTAGTTTTGTGTTAATGTATTTTGTAAATGAAATGACAATGTAACATATCTTTTTTATTCCATCATAAAATATAAAATTGTAAAAAATTTGGAAATTTTTTCACATTTTTACAACTATAAAAAACAAAATACATAGCAATGGCAGAACATTATTCTTCATCTGTGGTCCCCAACGAGTCTCGCAGCTCCTGCATCTCGCCCACCAACTGAAGGACCCTGACACTCAGTTGTGCCACTCTGGCACGTGTGGTCCCTGTTAAAAAACGTAAATTCAAATATTGGTATAACCTTGTTGGGGTCATACTGCAGTGCCCCCCCCCCCCCCCCGTATGGTCCAAACACCTAAATCTGGACTTCAAAAGCCAGAGGGCCCTCGCCACCACGGGCCGGGTTTCGCATAGTGCCCGATTAGAGAACCCCTGGCCCGCATTCTGCAGGCAAAGAACGGCCATCAGGAGCAAGGGCGAGTGGCACATCTTGCAGTTCCTGCAACCAAATATAAAATAATTACACAAAGCAAAGGTAACCAACTAAAACAATAACTCCTACAACAAATTAAGATTCAAGTTCAACAATCCAAATATAATTCACAAAGGACATAAGTCTAAAAAAATATAGCTATTATATGGATGTGTGGGAAAATAAAGGTTTACATGCTAATGACTAATTAAGGTCAGCATTAAAATGCATCTAGAAGGCATACATGAAATGTATTGATTCAGGTATGCATTGCTATACAATTTATGGCCTCGGCCATGCTGATACATGCAATACCATGGTGCTAAAGGCGCGCAGACTCTTCCACATAGCCTCAAAACATGTTCAACAATAGCAATCCGAGCCCTCAAAGGTCCAGTAAGTGGATCGGAAATGAAACGGATTTATAGGGTGGTGGTCCGTCGGAAATCAGCTCTCTGAATCAGACGGAAACCCATCCCAACAACGGAAGTTATCTGAACGAACGAAAAATTTCCGATTTTGTTTGGAAAATGATCCGAACTAACGGAAATGTTCCGATTTGCTTCCGTTCATCGAAAGCGCATTCCCGAACGTTCTTACAAATGAAAAATGAACGAAAAAAAGCAAAAAAATGACAAAAACACCCACTAAAACTTTCACAGACAGCTACGGAAGTCCAGACGAATGTGTCTCTGAATCGAGCCTATAGACAGTGTGGCATTCATCTCCCATCCCATTTCACATATAGGCAGTGTGACATTAATCCCCAATTCTATTTAACATATATGGCCTGATGCAGAGCCGTTCAGCTATCCCGTACGTTTTCCCGTTGGTTTTGGGCTGTGATCGGGTCATGAAAGGGTGCTACGTTGCTTTTTGTGTGCGTTTATGCGCTCAGGTGTTTCGGCATGCGCCATTACGATTGACGGCTCGCAAGATGCTGAACTCCGTGAAAACGGACTGGCCGTTGATTTGTCCATTTTTTAATTGATTCAGAGCCTTGATTTCTGATTGAAACAAGCCCAATTTAACGAGGGTGCCGACGCTTCACTTACGGGCAGTCTTAGCAGCCGTATTTGATCTTTGTGACTTGGAAATGCATTCTGCTGTGCGTGAGCGTCAAAGGCGTCAGCTACGCGGGCTGGTTCTTTTGAGCATGGCAGAAACCAGGCTGCACCGAACATGTCTGGACATCGATGGCATGCATGACCTTGAGCTATTCGAGCTCACCCGCCTTAACCATGTTTCTCTCCAGGACTTGTATAGGCAGCTGCGGCCATGGTTAGCCCGCACCACAAGGAAGGGGCATGCAATTGCAGGTATGACCAAATTGGTTGGCTGCCTGCAGTTTTTGGCAAACGGCTCTGGGTGCCTTCTCCATGGGGATGTCCCAGTCTATGCTGAGCCGCAGCCTTACCAAGAGGCCGATTCATCAATAGCGCCAGGTAGCGACAGATGAGCGACTGTAGCGTGATTTTTTCAGCGCCAGCCAGTATTCGCTGTGCTTGGCCGGCGTTAGCTTGATGACAGCGACTCAGTCGGTGTGCGGTAATGTTGAATACGGGCTGGGGGGTCGCTGTTTCACAGGTCCAGCGTTGTATGTGAGCGCCTGACAACGAATGGCCAGAGCGAACGGCTAGCTTCATATTCATCAAAAAATCACGCTCCGAATGTGCTGTCGCTGTCCATTCCTTGTTTAAACCCCAGAGCGCTGGCGGCGATGTGTATTTACTAGTTTTTAACCCCTAAACAACCATATTTTTTGAATGTAACATTATACATGTTTTTAGAATCATTTTGTAATATGAATACATTAATCTCAGACCTGTTAGATCAATTCTGCACATATTTTTTTTTTACTTAAAAATAAATCCTAACATTTCAGTGTTCTCCGATTTTTTGACATTAAAAAAAAAAAAAAAAAAATTAATACCAATTAATTATGAATAATTATAGATTGCTCCATTGAAATGCATTGGACATCGCCAGGGAGCGACAGCTCATACCTGGCGCTGTGAGGGAATTTGCAGCGGCGCTGTTCGGTCCTGGCGGCTTCATGATGAATGCCGCGCTAGCCGTCGCTCTCGCCGGCGCTAGCCTCATTTTGCTTGATAAATGCGTCATTGCGTCAAATGCGTCATTTAGCTGCCGCTACCTGGCGCTCGTCAGACACTACCTGGCGCTATCGCTTGATGAATAAGGGCACAAGTTTTTGGATGGCATGGCTACCCTGGCACCAAAATATATATTTTTCCCTGACACAGCGGAAGCCTGGAATGCGGTTAAGTTGTGCTTTTATAATATAGCCGACATGCCAACGTACGTGTTTAAAAATAGTTGTTGCCGTCCATGATTTTTCTGATTGGTCTGTGCCTGTACCCCACTAATCTGTTATAGACTCCAATGAAACAGTAGAAGTTAACCCTCACTTACTTACCAGTATTTCCTCCTATGGCTTTGTTTGTGATTCTCCACTATACCTTTCTGTCCTGGCCCTCTTAGCTATGTTTCATCCCAGAGTCATTGTACAGGAGTGTGCTGGGTGGATGTGCATGTTGCCTCATCAGAACTGTGCTTTGCACTGACACTGCACAGCTGACCTATTGTCCCTGTTCACTAATGCTGGAATGCTAAACAGCACATTATTGAGCCTCTTCCCCTTAGGCCTCTGTCTGTTGTTCCCTGTTCTTAGCAGTTTAAAGTAACCTAACATGCCGTATTTGTAAGTAGCATGTAAAGTACTTGTTTAGATACACTTTAGATGTTTTTTGTTTAGGTTTCTCTGTCTCGGCTAGTTATGGGGCCTGCCACTACATATGTGGCAAAGGGGCCCATTTGTCATGTGTTTTTTGTATTATGGTGTGTGCTTATTTTTTGTATCTTTTTTGGCAGGTGATTCTGGCTATCCGTTGCTCCCCTGGTTACTCACCCCCATCCTCCACCCATCCTCGCAGCCCCAGGAGCAGTATAACACTGCACATAGGAGGACTCGCTCAGTGGTGGAACGTGCCTTTGGCTTGTTGAAGATGCGCTTCCGTTGTCTGGACCAGACTGGGGGTGCCTGGCAGTATGAGCCCGCCAAGGTCCTCCAAATAATTGTTGCGTGTGGGGTCCTGCACAACCTCGCCATCCGTAGCCGGGTTCCCAGATACAGTGACCTGGCTGAGGAGGCTTTAGTCATTTCAGAAGATGTAACACCTCCCTACTCTGGAACACAAAGTGGTTCGCCACAGGCGATCCGTTCCCAGCTTGTGGACAATGTTTTTGCTTTATTTTCATGCATTGTAGGCAATGTGTGCCTTTTTTATTTTGTGTGATCCCCGCAAAAAAAAAAAGGGACAAACATTGTGGAAAAATGTTTAGGCTGTTAATGTGGGGTTGTGGAAGAGCATGTGTTTGGGGTTACGGTAGTCTTGTGTCCTGCTCCCCAGAATCAATACATAAACACATGCCTTCAGTGGTAGGTAGAGTAGGAGGTTGAAATTGATGGATGGGGTTGCTGCATGCTAGCGGCAATATGAGCAAGGCTCTGATTCATTAACTGCCATTGCTGTACCATTTCCGCCATATGCCTGCTTTGTTGTCTTGTTTCTGCAAGCAGGCCGGACACATTTAGATTCCAAACCTCTAGTTGTTGTGACAAAGAGGTGATTTGTGAACACACTGTCTCATTAAACCTCTGTGTGTTAGCTGCAAACTCCACGTTTTCCTGGTGCCATGCTTCCTCCATTATCTGCAGATGTCTCCTCTGGCTGATATGGCGACGTTGCTGGGTTCCGCCACTGGCACGGGTGGGTGCGTCTGGTACTGATTGAGTGGATGCAGGTGGCTGGCTGGGCGCAGAGTCTGTTGTGCGGCCAATGTACACGGCAGCAGAAGTTTTGGCCACTGAGGTATGGGTAGTGGACATCAAGGGCTGCACTTGCTGGGGCTGGTGTGTTGGATGTTGTCCCACTGGGTCTGGTGGCCTTGGCTGCAGCAGACTTGTGTCTGCTGCAGCAAAGCAGGCTGTCCATTCAGTTACACTCGAAATGGGCTTTACCTCTGCTGGCAGCGCATGTCCATATTTTTTTTCCCATAATATTTAAGGTCCCCAAATTTTCTTTTAATTTGCTCAACATCCCTCCTCACCGAACCTACACTATTAATTTGCCGGCAAAGGTTATCCCAAATCTCCTGCTTGGCCTGCTTTGGAGTTGACTTTGAATTACGCCCAAATAGGGTATCATAGTGCTGACAAACACCAGTGGCTACAGCCATGCTTTGGACATCACAGAAACGGGCTGTAAGTGAGCCACGGTGCAGCTGGCGCCCACATGGGTGTGTGGTGTCCCCGGCAGCAGACAACATTGATGGCTGGCTGTCTGGGGAGTAGTTTAGGTTTCTTGGGCTGATGGGTGACTGTGATGGAGTGTGGGGGGTGCTAGGTGATAATGGCTGGGTGCCTGTTGAGCTGTCACCTGTGGAGCTCTCTATTGACTCTGTGCTTGTGGTACTTGGGGACACAGAGTGTCGAGGAGGAGGGGTGGTTGTCCTGGGTGGGCTAGTGGTTTTGGACCTACGCTTTCCCTTGGTGGTGTGGCTGGATTTACCCACATGCTTTGTGGGTGGAGGAGGGGGAGGCTGCAGGGTTTTCAGAGATGGCCCTTGTGAGGCCTGGCTGATTTAGCAGGTGGGGGACACTGTGCCAAGGGCTCCTAGCTACTGCGTTTTTTCCGAGAGACCTGTGTGGCTGGCTTATCTACCCTTTGACTATGGCCATGTCTCTCCCGGCTCTTGTGCCTGCTCTTGGGTGTGGGTGTTCGTGATGTCTATCTGTGCGTCTAGTATGTGGCTCTGGGCTTTTTGGGGTCTTACGGCTCCCTTTTGGCCTGGGCATAGGGATATGGTAACCAACACAGAGCTGAGTGCATTGAGCTTTAAATAGTTTTCCTGTGAGGGCATGTTCGGCAGCATGCGCTTCTGCGTGCGCGCACGCACGCCACCACGGGGGCACGTCATAACCAGAACCGGAAGGCAGAGAAAGATGTCGCCCCCAATATATGCGGAGGAGCAGGACAACATAATCATGGATGTGAGTAGGCGAGTGTGCGTTTATGTGCGCGCACAAGCCGCTAAACAAATATAAACAAATATTAGCCATAGCAGGGCCATATTAGTGAGGACAAACTGTCTGGTAAAACGAAAATACTAGAACAGGTTAGTTTGATCCATGTGCGCAGCAGCACACTAGCCTAGAGGCAGATAGACTAAGTAGGCCCATGTGAGTAGGAATGAGGCTCAGAAACTTGCTTTAGATAGTGGATGAGAGTGTGTAATCTAGTAGTGTCACTAATGCTCTGCCATTGTGCTTTTTATTACAGATGATGCTGAGAAACCGTTATGGCTACCTGCCGTGCGACTACGAGAAGAGGACGTTGGCACTGGCGGTGATGGACGCCATATCCAGGAACACTGGCACCACCTATACTTTCAAACAGATTGCCCAGCACTGGTCGGACTTGAAAAGGAGGCATAGGCCCCAGGTGAGGCGGTACTTTGTGAAGCACTTCCCCGGTAAGTCTTGGTACATGACATGCAAAAAACACACTGCCCTTGCCTGGGCCTGTGTTTATGATTGTGTTTATATTGCAGTGCATGAATGGAGTTATCGGTTCCGCCCCACCCGGACAAGAAGACGAAGCCCAGTGTTGGGAGGTAGTGGTGAAAGTGTAGGTGGTGCCACGCCAGTGCCAACGCCCACCCCCTCCTCTGCCAGTGGCACAGACCAGCCACTGGATCTAACACTACGGGGGGGGGGGGTCAGTCGCACGGCAGGAAGTCCAACCAGCCACAGCTACAACCTGACTCCGGTAAGACTCGCATACCTACCCATGTCCAGATACATGCACTCAAAACATATACTAATGTGCCCAATTTATATTTTTATATGATGACGTCGCAGGAACATCCTCAATAACAGGGGAGGCCCAAGGACAACCTCCAGAGGTGCCTGGGGAAGGTGAGTGATTTGATGCATACAAGCCTAAACTAATTTGACATTCAGGAGGCACAAAGAGTCAATAATAACCTTGTGTTTTTGTACCCAACAGCTTCACAGGCTGACGAGTGGGTGGAGCCAGCGAGGAGGAGGTTGCGCCCCAGACGCACTGTTGGCCGCATGCCTTGTAAGTAGTTTCGAGATATCATATATGTAGTTAAAACTCCTGCCCAAAATTATAAACCATAAAGGAGTCCTAGATTCACCCCTAAACAACCATCCCCATGTATAAGGCCGCACTCTGAGAATAAAATTAACAATGATATTTTATTGAATAATTTCTTAAAATTAATAGCACAATGCGCAACACATCACAATACAATACACAATTGTTTAAAAAACATATAAACACATAGCCGGGGATTCACCTAAAATATGTGACTATATTAATTAAGCCATAATTGTGGCTATTTTAAATATTATAGATATTTATTTATTATGGGCGTGTATTATGAATGTTCAATAAAATTATATTAACCTGAATATACTGCTGGCCGGGATATTTAAGTTAGCAGCGTGACCGAACAAGTGCAGTTATTAAAGAAAACCATGATTAACTCACTATTAATTTAGGCATCAATATTCATAAAGTGCTATGTGCATAAATACAAACTGTGACATACAATTAATATAAGACAAATCTATTCATAAAGTGCTATGTGCATGAGTGCCAACTATAGCATACAATTATATACAGTGACAAAAACAACAACCAACAAAAAACACTTCTAATTAACCAACCACATAAATGAAAACAGTGCTGTGCAAAACCATGTATACCAATGAACGCCAGTAGCAGGTATTTTGAATGAAGGCATGCCCAAAGCGGATATACACAATATAAAATGTAGCTAATGAACTTACATTACCTAGTCACTAGGGGGTCCCCCGTAGCAGCCGCCACCGACGCGTTGCGTGTCCAAATGACACTTCGCCAGGGTGTCATTCCTGCCCAAAACAACAAAAACATGGGCCAAGACACATTAATTAACTAACTTAGGCCCACCTTAATCCTAAAAATGGCCCAAAGCAAAACTCCTAGCTAAGCAATACTTACAAGGCTAAACTGATGATGTTTTTCCTTCACAGATCAAAGACAAGGTCCCATTTGAGGAAGAGCCAGAGCCTCCTGGGTGCCACCAAAGAATTTTAAACGTTTTTTAACAAAAAAAATGGTGTGGTGTCTTCTCTTTCATGGCACTGTACGTTCTAACAACATGACCATACAGTTATATGTCACAAAAGGTAGGTATATGGGACAAGGATTAGGAAGAAGAAGAATAAGAAGGAGGAGAAGACATTAAGGTAAGCATTAAACACAGGGAGGAGGAAGAAGAAGAAGAATAAGAAGGAGGAGAAGACATTAAGGTAAGCATTAAACACAGGGAGGAGGAAGAAGAAGAAGAATAAGAAGGAGGAGAAGACATTAAAGTGGACCAACACCCAGGATTTTGACTATCCTGGGTCTTGGTCCACTTCGGTGGGGCACCCCCGATCGGGGTGCCCCGCTGTGTGAAACCCCCCCGAACCCCCCAAAAAACTCACCTCTCCCCGCTCCCAGCGCCGACGGACAAGCCGCGGACAAGCGGCTCGGCCGCCGCCGAAGGCAAGGTAAGGGGATTTGGGGTGTTTGGGGGGGTTTCACCCCGCGGGACATCCCGATCTCGGATGTCCCGCGGGGAGGGAGGTGATCAGCCCGGGAATCTTATAGATTCCCGGACCGATCACCCCTGGGTGACGGTCCACTTTAAGGTAAGCATTAAACACAGGGAGGAGGAAGAAGAAGAAGAATAAGAAGGAGGAGAAGACATTAAGCATTAAACACAGGGAGGAGGAAGAAGACGTAGAATAAGAAGGAGGAGAATACATTAAGGTAAGCATTAAACACAGGGAGGAGGAAGAAGAAGGAGGAGGAGAAGACATTAAGGTAAGCATTAAACACATGGAGGAGGAAGAAGAAGAAGTAGGAGAAGACATTAAGGTAAGCATTAAACACAGGGAGGAAGAAGACGAAGGATATTAGTTTAAGGTAAGTTTTGGTGTTGGTAAAAGTGACAGTTTGATGTATGAGGAAAGCTTGAGGGAGGACTAGGGATGTGCGCTTGCGTGGACCCAGATTGTCAACAGGAAATCCATGGAAATGTAAGTATACATGGAAAAACAGACGGAATCGGGGTGAAAATGGAAACAGATGGCAAGAAGGTACGTTTGGAAACGCATTAAAAAGGAGGCAAAAACTCAAAAAACACTTCCCGAATGAAGACACATAAATGGATCAGTAACGGAGCTCTCCCGACGGCGGCTCTGAATCACATTTGAACCCCGAGACAAACGGAAGGAAAACGGGCCATAGGAAAAACGGAACAAAATAAGGTCAATTCTGGGGAGGCTCTGCATCAGGCCAATAGACAGTGTGGCATTCATCCCCCATCCCATTTCACATATAGGCAGTGTGACATTCATCCCCAATTCTATTTAACATATAGACAGTGTGCCGTTCATCCCCCATCCCATTTCACATATAGACAGTGTGGCATTCATCCCCCATCCCATTTCCCAACAGGCCCAGCAACTTCAGCCCCTGGTGTCCACTAACCAAACCTCTGTGGCACCAGCCTCTTCTGCCGTCCGGACAACAGACTGCGCCAAGCCAGCCACCAGCAGCCACTAAATCTGGAGCAGAACCACCCACCCGTGCCAGTGGCAGAACACATCCAAGGTGACATATCAGCCAGAGGAGACAGCTGCAGATCATTCGCCTGGCACCAGGAGAATGTTGAATTTTCTGCAAACACACAGAGATTTAATAAAACTGTGTGTACCCAAATCACCTCGATGTCTAATCAATTAAATATTTTAAACCAAAATGTCTCTGGCCTGCTGCAAGAAACCAGACAACTAACCAGGCATATGGGTGAAATGGTCCACCAATGGCAGCTCATTAATCAGAGCCTTGCACATATTGCCGCAAACATTCACCCACACCAGCCATCAACTGGCACCTCATACTCTGCATACCACAAAATGGATGTGTTTATGTATTTGACCCCACGTTAAGCTTAAAATAATACAACGAAAAAGTTTATAACTTAATTTTTTGGGGATCACCAAAAAATAAACAAAAAAAAACAAAACAAAGGAATGTTATTTAAGAAAAAACATTGTCCACAAGTTGGGAACGGATCGCCTGTGCTGTGCCACTTTGGGATCTGGAGTAGGGAGGTGTGACTTCTTCCGAAATCTGTAAAATGACTTCAGGCAGGTCAGTGTATCTTGATACCCGGCTTTGTATGGCCAGGTTGTGCATGACCCCACACGCAATTATTATTTTGATGACCTTGGCGGGCTCATACAGCAGGGCACCCCCAGTCTGGTCCACACAGCGGAAGCGCATCTTCATCAAGCCAAAGGCCCGTTCCACCACGGAGCAAGTCCTCCTATGCGCAGTGTTATATCGCTCCTGGGCCTGCGAGGATGGGTGGAGGATGGGGGTAAGTAGCCATGGGAGCAGTGGATAGCCAGAATCACCTGCAAATATAACCAAAGAATTAAGCACAAACCATAATACAAAATGCACATGACAAATGGGCCTCTTTGCAACATATGTAGTGGCAGGCCCCAGAACTAGTCGACACCTAACTATAATCCCAAAATAAATTTAAAAAAATGAGAATAACGAATAGCCACAAGTACCTTACATGCTATTTAAAAAAAGGGCATGTTATGTTACTTTAAAATGCTAAGAACAGGGAACAACAGACAGAGGCCTAAGGGGAAGAGGCTCAATAATGTGCTGCTTAGCATACCAGCATTAGTGAACAGGGACAATAGGTGAGCTGTGCTGAATCAGAGCAAAGCACAGTTCTGATGAGGCAACATGCACATCCACCCAGTACACTCCTGTACAATGACTGTGGGATGCAACATAGCTAAGAGGGCCAGGACAGGAAGGAATAGTGGAGACTAACCAAAAAAAGCATAGGAGAAAATAGTGGTAATTAAGCGATTGAAAACTTGTACTGTTTCATTGGAGTCTATAACAGATTAGTGGGGTACAGGCACAGAAAAAAATCAAAAAAACATGGTGGACAGCAACAACAATTTTGGGACACATACCCAGTAGCCATCCGCCAGACAGATCTCCTGATTGAAATCGCACAAAGAGGCTGGAGTTCCTCAAAATGTGAGAATCGTGGGTGGAACCAGGGAAGGCTGCAAACAAACTAAAAAATTGCAGATCTGGGCCTGACACTGCCTGCACATTGATTGAATGGCCCATCTTCCTGTTCCTGCAAAAGCAAAATACAACAGGAATTAGTGGGCACAAAAGTGGAAACATAATTCAAAATATACTTTCACAGAAACAACATTTAAAAACAATGGATGTTTGGTATACACAGGGTGTAGGTCTGCTTTAATCCTAAAAAAAAAAAAATTGCACATTGAAATAATGAACATTTCTGGCCAACAGTGCACATACATGCTGACCTAAACCACATACCTGAACAGATCTGGTCAGCAGGAGGAATTAACGATATGTGGGTACAATCGATGGCACCCATGACGTTGGGCATGTCGGCTATGTTATAAAAGGCCAGCTTAACCGCATTCCAGGCTTCCACTGTGTCAGGGAAAAAAATATATTTGGGTGCCAGGGTAGCCATGCCATCCAAAAACTTGGTAAGGTTGCGGCTCAGCGTACACTGGGACATCCCCACGGAGAAGGCACCCAGTGTCTGGAACGAGCCGTTTGCCAAAAACTGCAGGCAGCCAACCAATTTGGTCATACCTGCAATTGCATGCCCCTTCCTTGTGGTGCGGGCTAACCATGGCCGCAGCTGCCTATACAAGTCCTGGAGAGAAACACGGTTAAGGCGGGTGAGTTCGAATAGCTGTCATGTCCAGACGTGATCGCTGCAGCCTGGTTTCTGCCATGCTCAAAACAACCAGGCCGCGTAGCTGACGCCTTTGATGCTCACGCACAGCAGAATGCATTTTCAAGTCACAAAGATCAACTACGGCTGCTAAGACTGCCCGTAAGTGAAGCATCAACACCCTCGTTAAATTGGGCTGGTTTCAATCGGAAATCAAGGCTCTGAATCAATTAAAAAACGGACCAATCAACGGGCAGTCCGTTTTCACGGAGTTCAGCCTCTTGCGAGCCGACAATCGGAAAGGCGCCTGCAGAAACACCTGAGCACACACACGCACACAAAAAGCAATGTAGCACCCTTTCCTGACCCGATCACAGCCCAAAAACAAAGGGAAAACGCACGGGATAGCTGAACGAGGAGGCTCTGTATCAGGCCAATAGACAGTGTGGCATTCATCCCCCATCCCATTTCCCATATAGACAGTGTGGCATTCATCCCCCATCCCATTTCCCATATAGACAGTGTGACATTCATCCCCCATCCCATTTCACATATAGACAGTGTGGCATTCATCCCCCATCCCATTTCCAATATAGACAGTGTAACATTCATCCCCCGTCCCATTTCACATTTAGACAGTGTGGCATTCATCCCCATCCCATTTCACATATAGACAGTGTGGCATTCATCCCCCGTCCCATTTCCCATATAGACAGTGTGGCATTCATCCCCCGTCCCCTTTCACATATAGACAGTGTGCAGTTCATCCCCCATCCCATTTCACATATAGACAGTGTGGCATTCATCCCCCATCCCATTTCCCATATAGACAGTGTGGCATTCATCCCCCATCCCATTTCACATATAGACAGTGTGGCATTTATCCCCCATCCCATTTCCCACATAGACAGTGTGGCATTCATCCCCCATCCCATTTCACATATAGACAGTTTGGCATTCATCCCCAATCCCATTTCACATATAGACAGTGTGACATTCATCCCCCATCCCATTTCACTTATAGACAGTGTGACATTCATTCCCCATCCTATTTAACATATAGACAGTTTGGCATTCATCCCCCATCCCATTTCCCATATAGACAGTGTGGCAGAATCACCCCCCCCTTCCTCATCCGAAAAAAAAACAAGTAAACTTACATATACCCAGTGCTCCCGCATTACTGGCAGCCAGCAGGAGGCCAGATGTTATTTGAAGTGTGGCCCGATGTCCCAGCCGCTGCTGCTTCTCAGTGCTGAAGTTTGGTTGCATATATTTGCAAATATCTGTGGAAGCCACACCATCCCACCAAGGTGTATAAATTGCTTAGTTGGTTAGTTATAATATTTGTATTGCCTTACCATTTAATAAAAATGATATACGTTGCACACCTATCTCTTTTCTGGATTTTAGGACCTTCACCTTTCTCATCAGACTCCTGGGCAGATGACTGTCCTGGCTTCACCACCATGAATGTACATGTCATAGAGGCAGGGAAGGAAAATGCTACTGGGCCTATGATAGAAAGGGGCCGTAATGCAAGCTGCCTAACCCCATCTGTGACAACAGCAGCAAACTGGGGCACAGTAGTATGCAGTGTTCAAGCACTGTCTACAAGAAAACTCATAGGTTCTGCAGGGCACAATGTTTCCTCCTGGCACCCTTGATATAGAGCACTCAGAGAAACAAGCACCCGAGGAAGAAATTACCCTCATCGGCCCCAGAAGATGGGGTGAGAGAGCAGGCAGGGCTCTGCTGACACCTGATGGTGACTGATGGAACTGCAGACAGGGTGATAAATGACGCCAGCCATCAGACGGGCATCACTCGAACCCGCGGTTCTTACAGACACTGTAATTATTATGCTGTAATATTTGCCTTTGTCTGAAGTATGTCTTCTTATGTAACTTCTGGTCCCTTCTACCCACAACATCTTACCGTACCCCATATTAAAATACAGCTCTAATTCCCTCAATATATTACAAACAATGAACAATAAAAACTTGGTGGTTTATAAAGTTATAAGAACATTGCCTTTCTCTGTGAATTTGCGAATCCATTTTATAACATGCTTCGTGGTGGTACCATGTGTCCCAAGTGAGGAACTTGTCAAGAAAAATCGAGAACAGAGGCACATGTCTTAAACGGTTAACTGTTGCTAAATTCCTAACTACAGAAATCTAGTGGTTAAACAACTGCTGCAACTACAACAACATTTAGAAAACAAATAAATAGGAAGTCTAGCTAAATAAATATTTGCATCCTTTCCCCTTTGCTAAGCCAGTGGTGAGGGGGGGGGGTTTGCCCATTATGATGTAGGCTGACAGTTGCACTTGAGTGACCGGCCAAGGTGCTGCTCCAGGGATAGGCTGACTGATCTGTCAGTCAAGGTCACAGCTTCTGTGCAGAGGGCTCATTCCCCTACTCTCACGCAGTTGGCATCAGGGAGATTGTGGGAACTAGGTGAGTGGATTTTATATTTTGATTTAAGGGGAGGGGAGGGCCTGGGGGGGACTTAAATTCTTGAACTTCCTATTCAATTTGGACAGCCACTAGAATAACTACAGCAATTGGATTTCTTAATTTAGCTTATAGCTCCCAATAGAGTTGTTAGGCCAATAAGCCTAATTGAGCCATCTACCTCATGGGCCCCACTCACTTCAGTTACTGACTGCCAAACTAATTTTTACTATCTGTCACTAGCCAGTTGTCAGACAAACTTGTGACTTGATTTGCCACAGGAAATTAAATATGAGTTAGATTCTTATTTTATTTTTTGGCCATAGGCCATAGATCCCCACAATTAAAAGACGTGAGGAATTTGGACCAGAAGCTTTAATTCCACACAATGCATCAAGGTGCTTTTTAATTTTATTTACAAACCTCTCTCTAATGCTTGTGACAGCTTAATAAGTGTAAGTATAGAGAGGAGCACCTTAGGTATGCTATAACCACCTTATTGAATCTTACTTATCCAGCTGATTATGTATTGGAGAAGCGGTACATTAACTTCACACTGTTCAAAAGGAGGATTTATTAAAATGTTTTCGCTGCTAAGATTTCAGAATCTCCCATGTTCTCTAATTGGCTTTTTGAAAAATTGAGCATGAGCGGAATATTACCCAAAGGCTATAAAGCCATAAATATAGTTTTGGCACTTAGAATTTGGTGCTTTTTTAAATGGGTAATTTATTTTTATTATCTTGTTGTGTTTTCCCACCTAATTTACAAGAGTCTAATAAATGAGAAAGGGGGATATTAAAATAATGAGGTTGGTGCTGGGATAGGCAGAGTGTAGAGAGGAGAACACTGAAATAGTGTCACGATGGAGTTTTATCACTTTAATCCTTGGCTGTAAAATTTCACTGTTATGCTAACTCAAGGTATAAAAGTCGTTAGAAAGTAAAACATATATCTATATATGTAGGCATCAGAAAGAAAATGTGAAATACATAATTAGCATTCAGTACTTAGGGTCAGTGTTAACAACTTAACCGCTCATATTACTTTTGTTTTTTGCAAACTTATTTTTTTATCTTTATTGTAAATGGTTACTGTAGCCATAAAGAAAGCTTTCTGACTTTACCACCTAAAAAGAAGATACAGTACAGCTCCGGCTCCCATTCTGAGCCATACCCCCTACCAGGTTCTGTCTGTGAGATGCCTTACCTGGTCCTCACCACCTGCAGTGTCCTTCAGCAGCTCTGGCACACTTGGAAGCCAGTGCATGCTGGAAGACACGTTCCTGGCCGTCTAAGCATCCCTCTGTGTGGGAATGAGCAGAGCCCCTCCCACAAGCTATATGCCCCCCTCTATATTACTTGAGGAGACACAGCATCATTCATGACAGACGGAGCAGCCTTCCGGTAAATTACTGTAGGAGCAGAGACAGTTTTCCTGTGATATTTTGGGCTGTGTTAGCCCTTAGGTTTGAATGGCCCAATGAGCCCTTGTGTTGCTTTATGGCTATTCTGCCTTTGGGATGTTCTGGCCCAATGAACCCTTTTGATGCTTTAGGGATATTCAATCCTAGTTGCATGCTGGACAATGGCCTTGCTAGACCCCCTCCTCAACAGCATTTAGCTAGCTAGTCTCTTTAATTCGGGGGCCTGCCCTCGGCCTTGCTGCACATTATAGGGTTGTCTCTGGTACAGTGTATGAGTCTTTATTTCCTACTGCTTACTGATCTTGGCCTTATTTGACTCCTCTAATTTTGCTTCCAGAACGGACCCCTGCATGCCAGACTTGGAACTGCTTACCTTTTTGGATACCGCAGTTCCCCAGCCTACCTGTTCATCACCACCTTACTTGTTAGTGGAACATCCGTCTGCCTGCTCCTTTTGTTGTGATGCCAGTCTGCAATCCCCATTTTCTGTTGAACTCCACTGGCAAAGCCTTGCCACCCAGAAGTCCAGGGGCTCCTGGATCATGAGGTTGCTGGGATTCAGTGTACATGCTCCTGGACCATAATGTATAGATGTTTGGGCCTCTTCAGCATTGCATTTTTTTTGCCAAGTCTATTGGCCTGATGCAGAGCCTCCCCCAATCTGACCTTATTTTGTTCCGTTTTTCCTATGGCCCGTTTTCCTTCCGTTTGTCTCGGGGTTCAAATGTGATTCAGAGCAACCGTCGGGAGAGCTCCGTTACTGATCTGTTTATGTGTCTTCATTCGGGAAGTGTTTTTTCCCCTCTTGGGTGCTTTCTGTGTGGTCGTGGGTTCCGTTGCCATTCACACGGACGATCCGTTTTTGGCTCCTTTTTAATGCGTTTCCAAACGTACCTTCTTGCCATCTGTTTCCGTTTTCACCCCGATTCCGATAGTTTTTCCATGTATACTTACATTTCCATGGATTTCCTGTTGACAATCTGGGTCCACGCAAGCGCACATCCCTCGTCCTCCCTCAAGCTTCCCTCATACATCAAACTGACACTTTTACCAACACCAAAACTTACCTTAATCTCTTCTCCTTCTTCTTCTTTATCTTCTTCCCTGTGTTTAATGCTTACCTTAATCTCTTCTCCTTCTTCTTTTTCTTCTTCTCCTTCTTCCTCCTATTCCTTGTCCCATATACTTACCTTTTGGGACATGTAACTGTATGGTTATGTTGTGAGAACGTACAGTGCCATGAAAGAGAACACACCACAAATAGTTTTTAGTTTTTTTTACTTAAACTTTTTTTGAGACCATTTAAAAGATTCTTGTTTAAAATTGAAAAAATTATTTTTTGGTATTTAAAAATTTAAAACAACAGCACAGGCAGGAGGCTCTTCTTCGTGTTCATTGTTGCCCTTTTCTTGGATCTGTGAATGAAAAACATCAGTTTTTCCTTGTAAGTATTTAGCTTATCTAGGGGTTTTGGTTTGGTCCATTATTAGGGTTAAATTTTCCCTAACTTATTACATTAATGTGTATTGGACCATGTTTTTGTTGTTTTTGGCCGGAGTTTAAACTACATGTATGATATATTTAACAAACTTACAAGGCTTGGGGCCAACAGGGCGTCGGGGGCGCGGCCTCCTCCCTGGGTCCACCATCTCGTCCTGGTGTGAAGCTGTTGGTATACCAAACAAATGGGAAATATTTTTGACTGATTGTGCCTCCTGAATGTCAGATTAGTTTAGGCTTCTATGCATCAAATCACTCACCTTCACCAGGCACCTCTTGAGTTTGGCCTGCTTCCTCCACTATCCTTTGGGATGGTCCTGCGACGTCATCATCTAAAAATAACAATAGTGCACTGGTCTAGTAGTTTACTTAAACAAGTTAGTTGGTCCTCACTAATCTAAGCCTGCCATTGCTATTTTTTGCTTAGCGCCTTGTGCGCGCACATAAACGCACGCTCGCCTACTCACATCCATGATTATTTTGTCCTGCTCCTCAGTATAGATGGCTGGCGACATCTTGCTCTTCCTTCCGGGTGTGGTTATAACGTTCCCCCGCACGCGCTGCCGAACACGCCCTCACGGGAAACCTATTTAAAGGTCAATGCACTCAGCTCTGTGTTGCTTACCATATCACTATGGGCAGACCAAAAGGGAGCCGTAAGACCCCCGAAAGCCCTGAGGCACATACTAGCCACACAGATAGACCTCACCCAAAACAACACAAGAGCAGGCACAAGAGCCGGGAGGGACATGCACATACTCAAAGGGTGGATAAGCCAGACACACAGGCTGCTCTCAAAAAACGCAGGAGCAAGGAGCCCTTGCCACATTCGCCACCACCTGCTAAATCAGCCAGGCCTCACAAGACACACAAATCTCTTTCAACCCTGCAGCCTCCAACTCCTCCACACACAAAGCATGCCGCAAAAACCAGACACACCACCAAGGGGAAGCGTAGGTCAAAAGCCACTAGCCCATCCAGGCCAACCACCCCTCCTCCTCAACACTCTGTGTTCCCAAGTACCACAACTAGGGATGAGCGAATCGATCCGGACGAACCCGGATTCGATCCGAATTTCAGGAAAAATTCGATTCGGATCGAATCCGAATTTCCCCGCGATTCGATCACTCGAAGTTTTCCTTTAACATCCATTCATTTACATTACAGGCATTCTAAGATGGCGGGCGGGACATGTCTGGACATGTATCCCGCGCCAGTGCAAGCTGGGGCAGTCACATGCAGCCTATCAGCAGCCAGCAAGCCCGGTGACGTCACACAGCGGTATTTAACGGCGGCCATCTTGCTTTTCCTCATTTCTCTATTGCATTCGTGACAGACAGACAGAACGCTGTGTAGCTGAGGCAGTTAGACAGGCTGGAGACAGGCTGGAGACAGGGACAGACAGGGACAGGCTGGAGACAGGCAGGAGACAGGCAGGAGACAGACAGGAGACAGACAGAAAGCCAGGGAAAGGTAGGAAAAACGGAGCTGGCTGACAGGGAGATTTTTTTTTTTTCATCCAGCCTTTGTTAGCGTTTTCAGGCTGCTTATAGTAACTAACTGTGCATATATACTGAACTGATCTTAAGTCTGCTGTGAGGCATCCCATTCTGTGACTAAAGCAGCCTCTATTTAATAGCATAATAAACATTTGCACTTATTCTCATAGAAATCAGGCCTGATAAAGACACTTTTGCTGTGCATGCTCTCTGGTTTTTGTGGCACTGGCATCCCATTCTGTGACTAAAGCAGCCTCTATTTAATAGCATAATAAACATTTGCACTTATTCTCATAGAAATCAGGCCTGATAAAGACACTTTTGCTGTGCATGCTCTCTGGTTTTTGTGGCACTGGCATCCCATTCTGTGACTAAAGCAGCCTCTATTTAATAGCATAATAAACATTTGCACTTATTCTCATAGAAATCAGGCCTGATAAAGACACTTTTGCTGTGCATGCTCTCTGGTTTTTGTGGCACTGGCATCCCATTCTGTGACTAAAGCAGCCTCTATTTAATAGCATAATAAACATTTGCACTTATTCTCATAGAAATCAGGCCTGATAAAGACACTTTTGCTGTGCATGCTCTCTGGTTTTTGTGGCACTGGCATCCCATTCTGTGACTAAAGCAGCCTCTATTTAATAGCATAATAAACATTTGCACTTATTCTCATAGAAATCAGGCCTGATAAAGACACTTTTGCTGTGCATGCTCTCTGGTTTTTGTGGCACTGGCATCCCATTCTGTGACTAAAGCAGCCTCTATTTAATAGCACAATAAACATTTGCACTTATTCTCATAGAAATCAGGCCTGATAAAGACACTTTTGCTGTGCATGCTCTCTGGTTTTTGTGGCACTGGCATCCCATTCTGTGACTAAAGCAGCCTCTATTTAATAGCATAATAAACATTTGCACTTATTCTCATAGAAATCAGGCCTGATAAAGACACTTTTGCTGTGCATGCTCTCTGGTTTTTGTGGCACTGGCATCCCATTCTGTGACTAAAGCAGCCTCTATTTAATAGCATAATAAACATTTGCACTTATTCTCATAGAAATCAGGCCTGATAAAGACACTTTTGCTGTGCATGCTCTCTGGTTTTTGTGGCACTGGCATCCCATTCTGTGACTAAAGCAGCCTCTATTTAATAGCATAATAAACATTTGCACTTATTCTCATAGAAATCAGGCCTGATAAAGACACTTTTGCTGTGCATGCTCTCTGGTTTTTGTGGCACTGGCATCCCATTCTGTGACTAAAGCAGCCTCTATTTAATAGCATAATAAACATTTGCACTTATTCTCATAGAAATCAGGCCTGATAAAGACACTTTTGCTGTGCATGCTCTCTGGTTTTTGTGGCACTGGCATCCCATTCTGTGACTAAAGCAGCCTCTATTTAATAGCACAATAAACATTTGCACTTATTCTCATAGAAATCAGGCCTGATAAAGACACTTTTGCTGTGCATGCTCTCTGGTTTTTGTGGCACTGGCATCCCATTCTGTGACTAAAGCAGCCTCTATTTAATAGCACAATAAACATTTGCACTTATTCTCATAGAAATCAGGCCTGATAAAGACACTTTTGCTGTGCATGCTCTCTGGTTTTTGTGGCACTGGCATCCCATTCTGTGACTAAAGCAGCCTCTATTTAATAGCATAATAAACATTTGCACTTATTCTCATAGAAATCAGGCCTGATAAAGACACTTTTGCTGTGCATGCTCTCTGGTTTTTGTGGCACTGGCATCCCATTCTGTGACTAAAGCAGCCTCTATTTAATAGCATAATAAACATTTGCACTTATTCTCATAGAAATCAGGCCTGATAAAGACACTTTTGCTGTGCATGCTCTCTGGTTTTTGTGGCACTGGCATCCCATTCTGTGACTAAAGCAGCCTCTATTTAATAGCACAATAAACATTTGCACTTATTCTCATAGAAATCAGGCCTGATAAAGACACTTTTGCTGTGCATGCTCTCTGGTTTTTGTGGCACTGGCATCCCATTCTGTGACTAAAGCAGCCTCTATTTAATAGCACAATAAACATTTGCACTTATTCTCATAGAAATCAGGCCTGATAAAGACACTTTTGCTGTGCATGCTCTCTGGTTTTTGTGGCACTGGCATCCCATTCTGTGACTAAAGCAGCCTCTATTTAATAGCATAATAAACATTTGCACTTATTCTCATAGAAATCAGGCCTGATAAAGACACTTTTGCTGTGCATGCTCTCTGGTTTTTGTGGCACTGGCATCCCATTCTGTGACTAAAGCAGCCTCTATTTAATAGCACAATAAACATTTGCACTTATTCTCATAGAAATCAGGCCTGATAAAGACACTTTTGCTGTGCATGCTCTCTGGTTTTTGTGGCACTGGCATCCCATTCTGTGACTAAAGCAGCCTCTATTTAATAGCACAATAAACATTTGCACTTATTCTCATAGAAATCAGGCCTGATAAAGACACTTTTGCTGTGCATGCTCTCTGGTTTTTGTGGCACTGGCATCCCATTCTGTGACTAAAGCAGCCTCTATTTAATAGCATAATAAACATTTGCACTTATTCTCATAGAAATCAGGCCTGATAAAGACACTTTTGCTGTGCATGCTCTCTGGTTTTTGTGGCACTGGCATCCCATTCTGTGACTAAAGCAGCCTCTATTTAATAGCATAATAAACATTTGCACTTATTCTCATAGAAATCAGGCCTGATAAAGACACTTTTGCTGTGCATGCTCTCTGGTTTTTGTGGCACTGGCATCCCATTCTGTGACTAAAGCAGCCTCTATTTAATAGCATAATAAACATTTGCACTTATTCTCATAGAAATCAGGCCTGATAAAGACACTTTTGCTGTGCATGCTCTCTGGTTTTTGTGGCACTGGCATCCCATTCTGTGACTAAAGCAGCCTCTATTTAATAGCATAATAAACATTTGCACTTATTCTCATAGAAATCAGGCCTGATAAAGACACTTTTGCTGTGCATGCTCTCTGGTTTTTGTGGCACTGGCATCCCATTCTGTGACTAAAGCAGCCTCTATTTAATAGCACAATAAACATTTGCACTTATTCTCATAGAAATCAGGCCTGATAAAGACACTTTTGCTGTGCATGCTCTCTGGTTTTTGTGGCACTGGCATCCCATTCTGTGACTAAAGCAGCCTCTATTTAATAGCACAATAAACATTTGCACTTATTCTCATAGAAATCAGGCCTGATAAAGACACTTTTGCTGTGCATGCTCTCTGGTTTTTGTGGCACTGGCATCCCATTCTGTGACTAAAGCAGCCTCTATTTAATAGCACAATAAACATTTGCACTTATTCTCATAGAAATCAGGCCTGATAAAGACACTTTTGCTGTGCATGCTCTCTGGTTTTTGTGGCACTGGCATCCCATTCTGTGACTAAAGCAGCCTCTATTTAATAGCATAATAAACATTTGCACTTATTCTCATAGAAATCAGGCCTGATAAAGACACTTTTGCTGTGCATGCTCTCTGGTTTTTGTGGCACTGGCATCCCATTCTGTGACTAAAGCAGCCTCTATTTAATAGCATAATAAACATTTGCACTTATTCTCATAGAAATCAGGCCTGATAAAGACACTTTTGCTGTGCATGCTCTCTGGTTTTTGTGGCACTGGCATCCCATTCTGTGACTAAAGCAGCCTCTATTTAATAGCATAATAAACATTTGCACTTATTCTCATAGAAATCAGGCCTGATAAAGACACTTTTGCTGTGCATGCTCTCTGGTTTTTGTGGCACTGGCATCCCATTCTGTGACTAAAGCAGCCTCTATTTAATAGCATAATAAACATTTGCACTTATTCTCATAGAAATCAGGCCTGATAAAGACACTTTTGCTGTGCATGCTCTCTGGTTTTTGTGGCACTGGCATCCCATTCTGTGACTAAAGCAGCCTCTATTTAATAGCACAATAAACATTTGCACTTATTCTCATAGAAATCAGGCCTGATAAAGACACTTTTGCTGTGCATGCTCTCTGGTTTTTGTGGCACTGGCATCCCATTCTGTGACTAAAGCAGCCTCTATTTAATAGCATAATAAACATTTGCACTTATTCTCATAGAAATCAGGCCTGATAAAGACACTTTTGCTGTGCATGCTCTCTGGTTTTTGTGGCACTGGCATCCCATTCTGTGACTAAAGCAGCCTCTATTTAATAGCACAATAAACATTTGCACTTATTCTCATAGAAATCAGGCCTGATAAAGACACTTTTGCTGTGCATGCTCTCTGGTTTTTGTGGCACTGGCATCCCATTCTGTGACTAAAGCAGCCTCTATTTAATAGCACAATAAACATTTGCACTTATTCTCATAGAAATCAGGCCTGATAAAGACACTTTTGCTGTGCATGCTCTCTGGTTTTTGTGGCACTGGCATCCCATTCTGTGACTAAAGCAGCCTCTATTTAATAGCACAATAAACATTTGCACTTATTCTCATAGAAATCAGGCCTGATAAAGACACTTTTGCTGTGCATGCTCTCTGGTTTTTGTGGCACTGGCATCCCATTCTGTGACTAAAGCAGCCTCTATTTAATAGCATAATAAACATTTGCACTTATTCTCATAGAAATCAGGCCTGATAAAGACACTTTTGCTGTGCATGCTCTCTGGTTTTTGTGGCACTGGCATCCCATTCTGTGACTAAAGCAGCCTCTATTTAATAGCATAATAAACATTTGCACTTATTCTCATAGAAATCAGGCCTGATAAAGACACTTTTGCTGGCCAAAGCCCTACTGGACCCTGCCAGGTCGATTCCTGCCCGGGGCATCCCATTCTGTGACTACAGCAGCCTCTGTTTAAGACCATATAAGCATTTGCTCTTATCATATTTGAAATTAGCCTGATAAAGACACTTTTGCTGGCCAAAGCCCTACTGGACCCTGCCAGGTCCATTCCTGCCCAGGGCATCCCATTCTGTGACTAAAGCAGCCTCTGTTTAAGACCATATAAGCATTTGCTCTTATTATATTTATATTATAAGACACTTTTGCTGGGCATAGGCTTACTGCTGCCTGCCAGGTGCACTTCTGTTGAGGCATGCCATTCTGTAACATAGCATACCCCTCTTTATTTACACTAAGCAGCTCTCTTATTTACACTAAGCAGGCCTGTTGGAGGCTGAGTGTTACTGCTCACTTTTGGTGTGCATTATATTCTGTTTTATATAGACCCACTGCTGCCTGGGGGTTCTTAAAATATCACCTACTACCACGCCAGTTAGACTATGTCGGGCAGACAAGTGCCTGGAAGTGAAAAGAGGAGTGGCAGAGGCCAAGATTCCGCAGGCAGAGCTCGCATCAGACTGGGGGCCAGTAGCAGCAGGAGTCACGCTGAGAGACCTAATCTGCCAGTATCTGCTAGCGGTCGGGTCTCCACCAGTAACGCATCTGCCGTGGTAGATTGGCTGACGCGCTCATCAACAACATCATCACAACTTACATCTGAGACCCCCAGTCTAGGGTCGGTAGGTTCCTCTGACACAACCCTGAGTTGGCATGCCCCGAGAGCAGTCCCTGTCCTCCCATTGCCTCTGTCCTACGCCGTTCCCTCCCCCAGCGACGTATCCTATGCTTTGGGTTCAGCTCCACTCTTTAGTGAGGAGGACGATCAGATACAGGAGGACAGTCAGCAGCTACTGCCCAGCCAAGAAATGGAGGTGGCTTCTTTAGCTAGGCAGACAAATAGTGATGTGGACAGTGTCGTGGGTGCTGCGAGCGTTCCAGCTCCTGCGCCAGACACTGTTGACGAATCCACGAACATCAGTGACGTACAGCCACAACCCGGTGATGATGATGATGATGACGATGAAGCCGATCGCACTTGGGAGCCGGGTGATGAAGGGGCTTCATCGTCATCATCAGGAGAAGAGGGGCGCAGGTTGCCCCGGAGTCAGCAGCTGAGGCAGCAAGGTGGTAGCAGTCAGCATGGGGGCACAATTCCAAAGGCTGGAGCCGGCCGGGGCCGGGGCCGGGGTAGAGCACCTGCTGTGCGGCAGTCTACCTTATCGGGAGGTAGTGGAGCAGGGGTTCCTGGAGTTGGCAACAGCAGCAGTGAATCAGTGAGGCCAGGGGGTGGGAAAAGTAGCTACTCGGCAGTGTGGCAGTTTTTCCTGAGGCATCCGCAGGAGGGTAACATGGCCACATGCAAGATATGTAGGCAAAAGGTGAAGCGTGGCCAGGGTCCAAATGTTGGCACCACGGCCCTGCGTCAACATATGATGCGTCACCATAAAACGACCTGGGAGAACCGAGGCTCCCAAGGGGTGGTCCAGTCTGCTTCCTCACCAAGTGAGCTCCCAATTTCTGCCAGCCAAGGCTCCAGCACCTCAGCCGAAGGCAGCTGTGCGTCACACCCATCCTCTGTCGCTCCTGCTCCTCCTCCTCCTCCTCCAAGTCATGCATCCCGCCAGCAATCCATCAGCGAAGCCATGTCCAAGAGACAGCAGTATGCGCCCACTCATCCTACGGCGCAGAAGCTGAATGTGCTCCTGTCCAAGTTGCTGGTGCTGCAGTCGCTCCCTTTTCAGGTGGTGGAATCTGCACCTTTCAGAGAACTGATGGCTTGTGCCGAGCCGAGGTGGAGAGTCCCAAGCCGTCATTTCTTTGCCAAGAAGGCAGTACCAGCGCTGCACACTTTTGTTGAACAGAAGGTGGGCCAGTCCTTGAGCCTGTCGGTGTGTAGCAAAATACATGGCAGCGCCGACATCTGGAGCTGTAACTACGGTCAGGGGCAGTACATGTCGTTTACGGCCCACTGGGTGAATGTGGTCCCTTTGCAGCAGCAACTTGGACAGGTCACGCCGCTTCGGCCTCCGCGCTCTCTGCCCATTGGGCCTGTGACACCGTGCGACTCGGCCTCCTCATCCTCCGCCATCTCCTCACCCTCCACTGTAGGCTCAAGTCTCAGTGCCCCTCCAGTCTACCATGTGTGCAGGGCACGGAGGTGTCACGCAGTGCTTCACATGGTTTGTCTTGGCGAACGGAGTCACACAGGGGAGGAACTGCTTAAATGTATTCATCAGGAAATCCAAACATGGCTTACTCCGAGAAAACGTAAAATGGGAATCATGGTTACCGACAATGGGAAGAACATTTTGTCTGCGCTGCGCCAAGGAAGCCTGACCCATGCCCCCTGCATGGCTCACGTCTTCAATCTGGTTGTCAAGCGGTTTCTGAAGTGTTCCCCCCATCTGCAGGACATCCTAACAACTTCACGGAAACTTTGCATGCACTTCAGCCACTCCTACACCGCCAAACACACCCTTCTTGAGCTACAGCGTCAGAATGGTATCCCCCAACATAGTCTGATTTGCGATGTTTCCACCCGTTGGAATTCCACCCTTCACATGTTGGACCGATTATATGAACAGAGAAAAGCCATCACGGATTTCCTGATGATCCAAGCAGATAGGGGGACTCCCCTGTGTAACTTCAATGTCAACCAGTGGCAGCTCATACGTGACACCTGCCGTTTGCTCAGGCCCTTTGAGGAAGCCACTTTATTTGTCAGTCGGCAGGATTACGGGATGAACGACGTGATTCCACTGCTTCATGTACTACAGCACATGTTGGAAACCATGGCTGGTCAGGGCACTGGAGACATGGCGTTTACATCTTACGGCCACATGAACCCCGTTGGAGCTGAACTGGAGGAGGAGGAGGAGGAAGAGGAGGAGGAGGAGTTGCCCAGCGAAACACAGTTTAGGCTTGGCGAAATGGCTGGTTTATCTAGTCAGCGGACAGGAGAGGAGGAGCAGGAGCAGCCAGAGGAGCTAGAGGTTTTTGAGGAAGGAGAGACAGAGGACCCGGGCACACCGTGGCAGTATGCAGTGGAGATGGAGACAGGTAGTCCATCCGAGTCACTTGCGCAAATGGCACGAAGCATGCTCACATGCTTGCGTAGTGACCCCAGAATTGTTTCCATCTGTCGGCGGGATGACTTCTGGCTGTCCACCTTATTGGACCCTCGCTTCCGGCACAAAATGGGGGCATTTTTTAAACCCACCGAGAGGGAGGACAAACTCAACTACTACAAAGACATTCTACGTAGGCAGTTGGCCGATGCCTATCTGCGCCATGGTCCATACTCTCGCAGGTCTGACTCGAGGGGACCTCTGCGCTCACCTTCCACTGCCATGGCCGCTGGGGGGGTTGGCAGCAGCAGCAGCAGAAGCTCCATCAGCAGCAGCAGCCTCAGTCTTCAGTCGCTAATGAGTAGCTTTCTACACCCGCATAGTGAGGCTACTCATGAGCAGCAGGAAGACCTGGAGCAGGACCTGAACCAGCAGGTCATGTCATACTTTGACATGACCATGCCAACACACCTTGAGGATCCGCTGGACTTCTGGGCAGCCAAACTTGATTTGTGGCCGCAACTAGCAGAGTTTGCCCTGGAAAAGCTGTCCTGCCCGGCAAGTAGCGTGCCATCTGAGCGGGTGTTTAGTGCGGCGGGGGCCATAGTTACGGCGAGGAGAACTCGTCTGTCAACTAAAAATGTGGAGAGACTCACCTTTGTCAAAATGAATCAGGGATGGATCAGCCAGGATTTCCACCCACCAATGCCTGATGCATGCGACTAGATTCAGCATGGTGCCACGTTTTACACTTTACAAATGGTGCAAAACATATTTATGTCTTTAGGCCATTTTTTGGGCTCCTGCTGCTGCTACTGCCAACTTCTGCCAACTCCAGGGTGTGATTCATCCAATTTTTGGGCTCCTGAAGCCAACTCCAGTGTATATTTGGGCTCCTGCTGCTACTACTGCCAACTTCTGCCAACTCCAGGGTGTGATTCATCCAATTTTTGGGCTCCTGAGGCCAACTCCAGTGTATATTTGGGCTCCTGCTGCTGCTACTGCCAACTTCTGCCAACTCCAGGGTGTGATTCATCCAATTTTTGGGCTCCTGAAGCCAACTCCAGTGTATATTTGGGCTCCTGCTGCTACTACTGCCAACTTCTGCCAACTCCAGGGTGTGATTCATCCAATTTTTGGGCTCCTGAGGCCAACTCCAGTGTATATTTGGGCTCCTGCTGCTGCTGCTGCCAACTTCTGCCAACTCCAGGGTGTGATTCATCCAATTTTTGGGCTCCTGAAGCCAACTCCAGTGTATATTTGGGCTCCTGCTGCTACTACTGTCAACTCCTGCCAACTCCAGGGTGTGATTCATCCAATTTTTGGGCTCCTGAGGCCAACTCCAGTGTATATTTGGGCTCCTGCTGCTGCTGCTGCCAACTTCTGCCAACTCCAGGGTGTGATTCATCCAATTTTTGGGCTCCTGAGGCCAACTCCAGTGTATATTTGGGCTCCTGCTCCTGCTGCTGCCAACTTCTGCCAACTCCAGGGTGTGATTCATCCAATTTTTGGGCTCCTGAAGCCAACTCCAGTGTATATTTGGGCTCCTGCTGCTGCTGCTGCTGCCAACTTCTGCCAACTCCAGGGTGTGATTCATCCAATTTTTGGGCTCCTGAAGCCAACTCCAGTGTATATTTGGGCTCCTGCTGCTACTACTGCCAACTTCTGCCAACTCCAGGGTGTGATTCATCCAATTTTTGGGCTCCTGAGGCCAACTCCAGTGTATATTTGGGCTCCTGCTGCTGCTGCTGCCAACTTCTGCCAACTCCAGGGTGTGATTCATCCAATTTTTGGGCTCCTGAAGCCAACTCCAGTGTATATTTGGGCTCCTGCTGCTACTACTGTCAACTCCTGCCAACTCCAGGGTGTGATTCATCCAATTTTTGGGCTCCTGAGGCCAACTCCAGTGTATATTTGGGCTCCTGCTGCTGCTGCTGCCAACTTCTGCCAACTCCAGGGTGTGATTCATCCAATTTTTGGGCTCCTGAGGCCAACTCCAGTGTATATTTGGGCTCCTGCTGCTGCTGCTGCCAACTTCTGCCAACTCCAGGGTGTGATTCATCCAATTTTTGGGCTCCTGAGGCCAACTCCAGTGTATATTTGGGCTCCTGCTGCTGCTGCTGCCAACTTCTGCCAACTCCAGGGTGTGATTCATCCAATTTTTGGGCTCCTGAGGCCAACTCCAGTGTATATTTGGGCTCCTGCTCCTGCTGCTGCCAACTTCTGCCAACTCCAGGGTGTGATTCATCCAATTTTTGGGCTCCTGAAGCCAACTCCAGTGTATATTTGGGCTCCTGCTGCTGCTGCCAACTTCTGCCAACTCCAGGGTGTGATTCATCCAATTTTTGGGCTCCTGAGGCCAACTCCAGTGTATATTTGGGCTCCTTCTGCCCCTCATAGTGATGCCACTTCAACTCTCTGCAATTGTGCCGCTCTGCGATTCTATTAGCGATGCCTCTGATCTGCATGTGATATTTCTTCAAAGTATTATTTAACAAACCCAGCACGCATCCTGTGCGTGTTACAGCAAGGCTGAATGGTTTACAACCCTATTGAGGCTGTAGGAGGCTCAGAAATAGCCGTTTTTAATAGCGATTCGTCGCGAATTTATTCGGGTCGAAACGATTTTTGTCGGAAAATTCGGCGAATCAGTCGAATCGAATTTTTCAAAAGTTCGCTCATCTCTAACCACAACCACACAATCAATAGAGAGCTCCACAGGTGACAGCTCAACAGGCACCCTGCCATTATCACATACCACCACCCACACTCCATCACACTCACCCATCAGCCCAAGAAACCTAAACTACTCCCCAGACAGCCAGCCATCAATGTCGTCTGCTGCCGGGGACACCACACACCCATGTGGGCGCCAGCTGTGCCGTGGCTCACTTACAGCCCGTTTTTGTGATGTCCAAAGCATGGCTGTTGCCACTGCTGTTTGTGAGCACTATGATGCCCTATTTGGGCGTTATTCCAAATCCACCACAAAGCAGGCCAAGCAGGAGATTTGGGATAACATTTGCCGGCAAGTTAATAGTGTTGGTTCTGTGAGGAGAGATGTTGAGCAAATTAAGCGAAAATTTGGTGACCTGAAATATTATGGTAAAAAAAAAATTGGACATGCGCCGCCAGCAGAGGTAAAGTCCATTTAGAGTGTAAATGCATGTATAGGCTGCTTTGTAACAGGATGTAACACTTATTATTCCCCAGCCTGCAGACAGGGGGTGGAATCCCAACTAAAATCATCCTAACACCAGCAGAAGAACATGTGTTTACATATATTCACCCGGCAACCTTTCAGGGCCTGCCAGGGGGCCAAGACACAGACAGGAATGTCAGGTCCGGAGGTGAGTATGTTTTCACATTGAGCCTTTTAAATGGGTACCCAAACAGTTTTAGAATCCTTAATACACTGGCCTTTGCTGAAACAATAAAAGTACATTCTCTCATCCCAGAACCAACTCAAGACACGCCACAAGGCCAAACTACCCCTGGCTTGTCCCGGAGGACCATGCAACAACTGCCTTCAGTCCACACAAACCAACCTGAGTGTTTGGATGAGGTAAGTCAATGGTCCACTGTGTAGACTTATGAAATTGCACTTGCATCCATTTAATGTTAAATAGTGGATTCAATACCTGCTACATTTCTTGGCAGAACCTACCCAGTCTACCAATTATAGAAGACATTCGTGATTTGGAGGAGGAGGACGCAATTCAGATGCAGCCAAGGGCAACCAAACCAGTGTGCGAACATCAGACCCAACAGGCCCAGCAACTTCAGCCCCTGGTGTCCTCTAACCCAACCTCTGTGGCACCAACCTCTTCTGCCGTCCGCACAACAGACTCTGCGCCAAGCCAGCCACCTGCAGCCACTCAATCTGGAGCAGAACCACCCACCCGTGCCAGTGGCAGAACACATCCAAGGCGACATTTCAGCCAGAGGAGACAGCTGCAGATCATGGAGGAAGCCTGGCACCAGGAGAATGTTGAATTTTCATCAAACACACAGAGATTTAATGAAATTGTGTGTACCCAATGTCACCTCGATGTCTACACAAGTAGAGGTTTTAAACCAAAATGTCTCTGGGCTGCTGCAAGAAACCAGACAACTAACCAGGCATATGGGTGAAATGGTCCACCAATGGCAGCTCATTAATCAGAGCCTTGCACATATTGCCGCAAACATTCACCCACTCCAGCCATCAACTGCCACCTCATACTCTTCATACCACTAAATGGATGAGTTTATGTATTTGACCCCACGTTAAGCTTTACAGAATACAACCAAAAAGTTTGTATCTTAATTTTTCCGGGATCCCCAAAAATTAAACCAAACCAAACAAACAAAGGAATGTTATTGATGATAAAACATTGTCCACAAGTTGTGAACGGATCGCCTGTGCTGTGCCACTTTGGGATCCGGAGTAGGGAGGTGTGACTTCTTCAGAAATCTGTAAAGTGGCTTCAGGCAGGTCAGTGTATCTTGATACCCGGCTTTGTATGGCCAGGTTGTGCAGGACCCCACACGCAATTATTATTTTGATGACCTGGGCGGCCTCATACAGCAGGCCAACCCCAGTCTGGTCCAGACAGTGGAAGCGCATCTTCATCAAGCCAAAGGCCCATTCCACCACTGAGCGAGTCCTCCTATGTGCACCATCTAAAGTGTATCTAAACAAGTACCATCATGCTACTAAGGAAGAGCCACAAGTACCTTACATGCTACTTCCAAATACGCCATGTTAGGTTGTTAGGTTACTTTAAACTGCTAAGAACAGGGAACAACAGACAGAGGCCTAAGGGGAAGAGGCACAATAATGTGCTGTTTAGCATTCCAGCATTAGTGAACAGGGACAATAGGTCAGCTGTGCAGTGTCAGTGCAAAGCACAGTTCTGATGAGGCAACATGCACATCCACCCAGCACACTCCTGTACAATGACTCTGGGATGTAACATAGCTAAAAGGCCCAGGACAGCAAGGTATAGTGGCGAATCACAAACAAAGCCATAGGAGCAAATACTGGTAAGTAAGTGAGGGTTAACTTCCACTGTTTCATTGGAGTCTATAACAGATTAGTGGGGTACAGGCACGGAGAAATCAGAAAAATCATGCTGGACGGCACAAACTATTTTTAAACACATACGTTGGCATGTCGGCTATATTATAAAAGCCCAACTTAACCGCATTGCAGGCTTCCGCTGTGTCAGGGAAAAAAATACATTTTGGTGCCAGGGTAGCCATGCCATCCAAAAACTTGGTAAGGCTGCGGCTCAGCGTAGACTGAGACATCCCCACGGAGAAGGCACCCAGTCTCTGGAACGAGCCGTTTGCCAAAAACTGCAGGCAGCCAACCAATTTGTTAATACCTGCAATTGCATGCCCCTTCCTTGTGGTGCGGGCTAACCATGGCCGCAGCTGCCTATACAAGTCCTGGAGAGAAACACGGTTAAGGTGGGTGAGCTTGAATAGCTCAAGGTCATGCATGGCAGGGATGTCCAAACGTGTTCGGTGCAGCCTGGTTTCTGCCATGCTCAAAAGAACCAGCCCGCGGACGCCTTTGATGATCGCACACAGAAGAGGAAAGCAAATACGGCTGCTAAGACTGCCCATAAGTGAAGCATCGACACCCTCGTTAAATTGGGCTTGTTTCAATCGGAAATCAAGGCTCTGAATCAATAAAAAAATGGACCAATCAACGGGCCATCCATTTTCACGGAGTTCAGCCACTTGCGAGCCGTCAATCAGAAAGGCGCATGCCGACACACCTGAGCGCATAAACGCACACAAAAACCAACGTAGCACCCTTTCATGGCCCGATCACAGCCCAAAACCAACGGGAAAAAGTACGGGATAGCTGAACGGGGTGGCTCTGCATCAGGCCATATATTAGACTTGCAAGTTCACTGCTTCTGGTGCCACAGATGGTTCCTGCTTGTCACCTGCTAGAGGTGTGGAGGGTAGCAGATTATTATTTATTTTCCAAAATGTTCTGCCTTCCATCATTACTGCTGGCATGAGTTCTGTTTTTTTGGCCTTGTAGTGTGAATCTTAGAGGGTGGCTATCCAGAAATGGTCAGTTTGTTTGATGTGGATTATTAATAGCAACATTAAGGCACTCACGTGCTGTAACGTGCCCCAAGTCCACTGGCCCTTGAGCTTTGCAATGACTACAGTGTCCTCTAGCTGGCCCTGCCATCCATGGACAATGGCTTGGGTTTGTGAGGGACAGAATGAAGATTCTATAGTCTCAGCCACCTCTTCTGAGTTCCCAAAGTCTTCATCTGTCTTTTCATCCATCTTCTCCCTAGTTGCCTCCCTCTGTATGGTGACCTTGCATTCACATTACAAGACCTTTGCCTTTTCTTACCCCTGAGTGCTCTCCTGGCTGACCTGGACCTGTATGAGTGCTTTTTCTAGCAGGCACAAAAGAGGCAGGGTATTATGGATTACTGCCTTGTCACTGCTGACCATTTTTGTCCCTTCCTCAAAGGTGGATAGAGTGGCACACATCTGTCACAATTCCCTGGTAGCAAAGTTGTAATCTCCAAAATGAATGACAGTCATGGCCACACTAGTACTGAGTTATGGCTCTTTTTTGTTGACATAGCCCCTGCAGCATGTATAAGGTGGAATTTTAGCTTGTAGGCAGATAGCAAAGTCAGTAGTTAATCGACAGAAGATTGCCACTGTTGCCAAACGGGAGGCAGTGGTATGAGAATGGCAAAAGTGCACATAGACTCGTATGACCTTCTCTAGCAGTGGTTTTAAACCAGGACAGTGCTTGAGGAAACCACCAGGTTCAGCACGTGAGCCAGGCAAGGTCTGTGTTTAAGCTCTCCAAGAAGAAGAGCTGCTAGTACACTGTATGGCTTTGGGCCCTGGTGTGTTCCCACTATCGATGACTATGTAGAAAGGTGCAAAAAGGTGGCCAAGTAGGAGCCAGTGTGTCTTTGATGGGCAACCTTTATTTTATTTACCCCATGAGCTGTAAAAGAAATGTAATTCCCATGACCATGCTTGCTGGACCAAGTATTTGTGGTCAGGTGGACCCTGGTATTGAGGGAATTCTGCATAGGCTGATGGTCTATCTGTAGCACATGTTGGTGCAGAGAAGGATGTCCTTTCTGGAGAAATAGCAGCCCCTGGGCATTTTGCACTGGGGGGTGCATTGTCCATTGAATTGCAGATTTATGGATCTTCCACTATCTTGTAAGGTAATATTGTGAGGGCAAACACCTGTGCAAGACTACAGTGCACTGTAGAGGACGGTGGGATTGGCTGCACTTAAGTAAGTTTTCTATCCGGCTTTTGCACCTGGAACTTACCTCCTCATTGCTGTTGCCGAAGACCTGTCTTGATGGGGTAGCTTGGGAGGAAGCAGATGGTGCAGAAGTGGAGTAAGCAGCAGGAGGTGCTTGCAATGGCCCTCATTTGGTTGGTCATGCAGAAGGTGCCCATCTTGCTGAGGTCCTTGCCTCGTCTCAAGCGCTAATCTCAAATGTTACAGATGACCTATCATCCTATGATGTGACAAAAAATGTCCATATGAGTGATGTCCTTCTAGATAAACTAGCGATGGCCCTCCTCCAAGGAACCTCAGAGTTGTGTTCCGTTCTAATTGTTTTTGATTGAAGACCCTTGCCTTCTGTAGCCCCAAGAAATGGTGGAAAAGTTATTTGGATGGATCCACTCCCACTAGTTGTGAAACGTGTGGTGATATAGCCCTGGGTATGGTAGTGGGACAAATTGGCCAGTTGGTTGTTTAGAGGAAGAGGAGGAGGCAGTAGTTGCAGTCGACCCAGGCTGCATCTGCTAATCCACCAGCTCTTCTTCTTCTTTCTGTTCTTGCCAAAGAAACAGTAGCTGCTGCCCACCTGTTGCAACTTTGCAGCCTTTGAACAGGATGGTTGTGTCATGGCTGCTTCTGGAACTAACCTACTTAGCCCTCTTCCACCTCGACCAACACCACCTATCAACCCCTTCATTGCCAGCCAGTTTGGGTCTGCATTTAGGTATGCCCCCTGGGAACAAGGACTTATCACCTCCTGCCTATTAACCCCTTCATTGCCAGCCAGTTTGGGTCTGCATTTAGGTATGTCCCCTGAGAACAAGGACTTATTGCCTCCTGCCTATTAACCCCTTCATTGCCAGCCAGTTTGGGTCTGCATTTAGGTATGTCCCCTGGGAACAAGGACTTATCTGCTGCTAATGACCTGTTACTTCTCCCAGTGGTCATACACATCATAGCCTGTGTTTTGGACCTTTTCATGTATTATGACACATCTTTGTATGCTTATGTATTGTCCCACATGTATTGCAATAAGGCTGTCACCCATCACTGCTTTTTGTCTATGCAATGACCCTGTTCACATAAATATTGTTTGTTTTGCGACCCCCTAGCTTCCTCTCCTGATAACCCCAGCTAAGTAACTTTATTGCCCTAGTACCACCCACCCCCCAGCTGTTTGACTGAGCAAATCAAGGCCTCTCACAAGCGGTAATATATCTAAGGGCAATGGCTGCACTCAGCCTGGGCTGCAGTCCTGGATTTCTGAAGTCCAGAATTTTATTAGGAATTTATTAAGAATTAGGCCCGAATTGAGCCCGAAGGGACCAGAAGGGAACAGGCAACAGAATCTGCTTGTCTGAAGAATGTTCACCCCCAACAATGCTTCTCTGGTATTTCACAGTACTGCTTCCTCTCACTCTAAAATTCCTGAACTCCCAGCATTCCCCTGCACCTGGTAAGTCTCTCTATCTCTCCATCACTGCTCTCATCCCCTTACCTGTGCTCGCATGAATTTATCTCACTGGCTAAATCTCTCTCCCTTTCTCCATACACCCGCAAAACACACTCTGCCACTTTCAAATCCCAAGTCACCTCCTTTCCCTTTCTCTGCTCTTACTTGTTGCTGGTGACATTGCTCAAAACCCAGGTCCATTTCCTTCACCTCCCCACTCCTCTACACCCCACAACTCATCACAGACTAACCTTCACCGTAGCATCAAACCGGCACACACACGAAACCTAGCCAACCTCTTAACAATCACCCCCTCCCCACGCACCCCCCCCCCCCCATTGTCACCTGCGCACTGTGGAATGCACGTTCAGTGTGCAACAAACTGGCATACATCCATGACCTCTTCACTACCAACCTCTTCATTTTCATGGCCTTTACTGAAACTTGGCTCACTCCCTCTGATACAGCCTCACCCGCTGCCCTCTCATATGGGGGCTTACAGTTCAGCCACATCCCAAGATCAAGCAACAAACAGGGTGGAGGTGTTAGCATCCTTCTGTCTGAATACTGCTCATTTAACCCAACCCCTGCTCTACCCTCCCTTTCCTCCCCTCTTTTAAAGTTCACTGTGTCCGTCTCTACTCTCCCTGTCACCTAAATATTGCCATTATCTATCGCCCTCCTGGACCTGCCACTCTCTTTCTAGACCACTTCTCAACTTGGCTTTTCCACTTCCTGTCCTCTGACATCCCGGCTATAATCATGGGGGACTTCAACATACCCGTTGACACCAACAACCCTGCAACCACCAAACTGTTATCCCTAACCACCTCCTTTGGCCTCAAACAATGGTCTACCAGCTCCACCCACAAAGATGGACATACGCTCGACCTACTATTTACTCACCTCGGCTCTGTATCCAGTCTTGCCTCATCCCCACTTCCCCTCTTTGATCACAACCTACTAACACTAACACTCTCTTCCCTTACCACTATCCCCCCTGCACACAAACCTGCTATTCTTCGCAGGAACCTCAGAAACCTAGACCTTCAATCTCTCTCCGATGCTTTACATCCCCTTCACACCCTGCCCTCATTTACCAATGTAGACACTACCGCTTCATACTACCATAATACACTAACTGCTGCCCTTGACTCTGTTGCTCCCTTTAACTCCAGCTGCCCTCAGGCCCAAAAAGACAACCTTGGCTTAATACTAACACTGCAACATTGAAACGGCATTCGCGAGTTGCTGAACGGCATTGGAGGAAATCCAAAACCAAGGAGGACTTCCTGTTATACAAGAAAGCCCTTCAGGAACTCAGGACTGCCCTTTCATCTGCTAAACAGGAATATTTCACATCACTCATATCAGCATAGGCCCGGAATCCAAAACAGCTATTTAGCACTTTCAACTCCCTTCTCCGCCACTGCCACCTCCTCCATCCTCACAGCTAACAGCTGAGCAATTTGCCAAGATAAAATCGACATGATTCGAAGTGGCTTCACCCCCCAGAACACCTCTCTCCTACCAACATCTCCCCTTCCTCACTCAATAACTCATTTCACATGGTTAACTACACAAGGTCTCTCCTCTCTGGTCTCAAAGGCACACCTGACCACCTGCTCCCTTGATCCCGTTCCATCCCACCTTATCCCTCAACTGTCTCCATCTGTCATTCCAGCCCTAACATCTGTATTCAACCTCTCCCTCTCCACCGGTACCTTTCCTTCTTCCTATAAGCATGCTGTTATAACGCCACTCATCAAAAAACCCTCTCTGGACCCCTCTGCCCTCCCCAGTTACCGCCCAATCTCTCTGCTCCCTTTCTCATCCAAGCTTCTTGAGCAGCATGTCCACACAGAACTGACAAACTATATGTCTACAAACTCCCTCCTAGATCCCCTCCAGTCTGGTCTCCGCTCATGTCACTATACCAAAACTGCACTCACCAAAGTCACCAATGATCTACTGACAGCCAAATCCAAAGGCCACTACTCTGCTCTCATTCTTCTCGACTTATCATCTGCTTTTGACACTGTCGATCATGCTCTGCTTCTCAATATTCTTTCTTCTCTTGGAATCCAAGGTCTCGCATTCTCTTGGCTCTCCTCCTATCTCTCTCACCGCACATTTAGTGTATCTTACTCAAACACCATTTCCTCTCCCCAGCCTCTGTCTGTTGTGGTTCCACAAGGCTCAGTCCTAGGACCCCTACTTTTTTCAATATACACTTCTGGTCTCGGACAACTAATAACCTCCCTAGGCTTCCAATATCACTTTTATGCAGATGACACTCAGATCTACCTCTCTGGCCCGAATCTCTCTTCACTCCTCTCTTGCCTTCCTGACTAACAGCCATCTCTTCCTTCATGACATCTCACTCCCTTAACCCCCCTGGCGTTATGATAGAGGCAAATGTAATGGTAACGAAAGCGTTACCATTACATTTGTCTCTGACACACGGCTCCGCCCCCATGAGCCTCTGCGGCTCACAGAGACGGAACCCGGAAGTGCGACGGACGCCGCAGCCGCGGCTCTCACCTGCGATTGCAGCGGGGACATCGCTGGATCGCAGGGAGAAGGTAAGGAGACTGCGCCGCCCTGCTCCTCTGCCAAATAGATCCCGAGCGTGACTCGGGGTTACCGCTACTTACAGCGCAAATTAACCCCGAGTCACTCTCGGGATCACCGCTAAGGAGGTTAAACTAAACATGGACAAAACAGAACTGGTCCTTTTCCCACCATCTCACTCCCCTCCCCTCTCTAACACCACAATTTCTGTAAATAATCTTACAATAACTGCAACTCATCAAGCTCGATGCCTGGGCATCATTCTGGACTCCTCTCTCTCGTTCACACCTCACATTCACTCCCTAGCCACCTCCTGTCGTCTCCAACTCAAAAATATCTCCTGCATCCATCCCTTCCTCTCACCTGTCACCACTAAAATGCTAGTGCACGCCCTGGTCCTATCCCGACTGGACTACTGCAACACCCTCCTCTGTGGTTTGCCAACAAACAGACTAGCTCCCCTCCAATCTATTCTAAACTCTGCTGCTCACCTCATCTACCTCTCCTCTCGCTTCTCCAGTGCTACCCCCCTCTGTCAATCCCTCCACTGGTTACCTGTCTCCCATAGAGTTCAAATGTCTAACGCTAACCTACAAAGCTCTCTCTAACCAGGCCCCTCCCTACATTTCATCTCTGATCCAGCGTTACCAACCCAAGCGCAACCTCTGCTCTGCCTCTAACATTCTCCTGTCCTCTTCCTTGGTTACTTCCTCGCACTCCCGCCTTCAAGACTTCTCCCGTGCCTCTCCATTCTCTGGAATGCCCTTCCCCGCTCGATCCGCCACTCTCCATCACTCCAAGCCTTTAAAAGTGCCCTCAAAACTCACTTCTTCAGACAAGCATATGACCTGGCTTAAGCAACTCCTATTACCTTCAATAGCACATGCTGCCATACTCAAGCTCTACCACTTGTGACCCCGCCCCCTTGTCTCCACCCCCATCCTTTAGACTGTAAGCCTGCAAGGGCAGGCCACTCCTCTCCATTGTCTCCTGTGCTCACAACACTTGGTTTTAACCTGTGGCATCTAATTTTGTATTGTTCTCTGTACTATATGTTTTACCCTTTCTGTAATCATACCAAGTAAAGCGCTACGGAAGTTGATGGCGCTATATAAATAAACAATAATAATAATATTAATAATAATTAGTCAAGCTGTTTTCATTATATAAAAATTTTGGGGGGGAATATGCACACGCATACTGCAATTAAATAAAAAAAGCAACAGTAAACTTCAAGTAGGGCCACTGTACAGTATACAGTATATGCTGATCAGTCAGACTGCAGGACTAGGTAGGATCATCTACATGGGACAAAGAGTAAGTAGAAACTTTTTTTTTTATATTCTTTTAATAGCCTGGGCAATCACTTTATTATTTATTATACTGTATACATATAGTGAAGTATAGACCCATATTTTCAAGTCCAAGAGTTCTAGGTTCCATACACCCAAATTGCCAGGACTCCCTTTTAAAGCAGTCATAAATTAAACAAATGACTTTAAGTCTAAAGTTTAAAAGTTTAAACCTGTCCTTTGGGGCAAAATTATAGCATAAATGATATTGATAAATGATTATTATATAATGATTATAACTGATAGCAGTGGCCTGGATGTCCCTTTGTCCAAACGTGTTCACCAGTCAGGAAGTTGTCCTGCCCAGACATGCTGGAATCCTGGACTTGAAGCTTAGACCGGGAAATGTTGTCTAGACTTGGAAATAGACCCAAACAGCAGATAATCCATCACAAGCAGCCAATAGCAAACTTAGAATTAAGTCAGCATGAGGACTAGGACTGAATACAAACAAGAGAACAGAGGTCTAACAAGAAATGTAGTACTAGAAATGAGCCTAGGATTATGGGCAGCCAGCAAACTCATGGATAGGACAAGCTGGCTGTGTGGCTACATGGAGTTACTGTGCTTACAAAGACATGCACGGGCTTTATGAACAAAGACAAGCAATGAACTAGCCAGGAGTTAATGAATGGATCCAACTGTACAGAGTAGTTTAGTTCATCATTTTTGTCAATCCTTATGGAGAACAGTTTCACTTTAGTGGGAGAAACCACCTGAAAACAAAGTTCTTTTCTAGGTTTTTGGATTTGGATCTCAAGTAGAGAACTGGGGAAGGCATCATTTCTTCTGAGACACTGGCAGCTTCCATTCCACCAGTTTATAAGGACCATAGCCATAGATTCAAAGACACATTCGTCCGGACTTCCATAGCTGTCTGTGAAAGTTTTGGTGGGTGTTTGTCATTTTTTTGCTTTTTTTCGTCCATTTTCTACTCGTTCGAACTAATACGTATATGCTCTTTCAATGATCCAAAGGAAAACGGAAGTTTTACGTAATTTCGGGACCTTTTTCCCACCAAATCTGAAAAGTTTTGACCGTTCAGAACACTTACGTTATTGCAATGGGCTGGCGATTAATTCAGATTGCCGAGGGGCCAATACCCAATAAATTCGTTTCATTTCCGATCCCCTTACGGGACCATTTAGACGTCGGAACTAGCAGGCTAGCAGCTATGGACGACTCAAGTGCATTTGAGGAGCATGAGGATCTGCAGCTCATGGGCATTGAGATCGTCTGGAGGTCAGAGGCCAGATTGCACCGGCGGCGACGCATGGACATCAATGGCATGCATGACGTTGAGCTGTTCGAGCTCACCAGACTTAATCGCGCTTCCCTCCATAAGTTGTATAGTGAGCTGCGGCCATGGTTAGCCCGCACCACAAGGAAGGGGCAAGCAATTTCAGGTATGACCAAGATGCTTGGCTGCCTGCAATTTTTGGTGAATGGCTCGTTCCAGAGGCTGGGTGCCCTCTCCGTGGGGATCTCCCAGCCTAGGCTGAGCCACGCCCTATCCAAGTTTTTGGAAGGCATGGCTACCATAACTCGAAAATATATTTGTTTTCCTGAGTATATGGTAGCCAGAAACGCGATTAAACTGGCATTTTATAATATTGCTGATATGCCCAATGTCATGGGTGCCATTGACTGTACCCACGTTGCCCTTGTTCCTCCGGCTGCCGACGAGTACATATACAGGCAAGTTCAGTCTTCCATGTTGAGCTAACTTTCAATGTATTTATTTTATGTTGTTTTTGTTTTTTGGGGATCCCTCCTTTGAACAAATCCCTCCTTTGCTTTGGTCCCTCCTTGTAATTTATCACTCATTGGATCAAGTCCCTCCTTGTAATTAATCCCTCTTTGGTACTAGTCCCTCCTTGTAATTAATTTCTCTTTGGTACTAGTCGCTTCTTGTAATTAATTCCTCTTTGGTACTAGTCCCTCCTTGTAATTTATCCCTCTTTGGTACTAGTCCCTCCTTGTAATTAATCCCTCTTTGGTACTAGTCCCTCCTTGTAATTAATCCCTCTTTGGTACTAGTCCCTCCTTGTAATTAATCCCTCGTGGGTACTTGCCCCTCCTTGTAATTAATCCCTCATTGTAAACAGTCCCTCCTTGCAAATACTCCCTCCTTGCAAAGATTGCATGTGAACCAATGGGCCGTAAATCCAAACTTTAAAGGCTCTAACATACATCTCCTTTTGGTCTGCATTAAATTTTATGTAGTTGTTTGGGGTTATTTGTCTTGAGAAACAAGTTTGACTTAGGGTGTTATAAGTGAGTGTTTGACTAATTTCCCAAGCGTTACTGATGTCATTTTTGTCACTTTTTTCCCAGGAACCGCAAAATGGGCCACTCACTGAATGTGCAAGCAGTGGTGGCCCAGGACATGCGGTTTCTTAGCGTCCTTGCAGGCTACCCAGGCTCATCCCATGATGCCTACATCCTTAGAAGATCTGGATTGTTCCGTCGGTTTGAGTCTGGGGAATTTGCGGGTGCATGGCTCCTTGGTAAGTTGAGTACAATAACCTCATTAGATTTTCTATGTATGGCTTGGATTTTTGCTTTATTCACCTTTCTTAAACTATGCCTTTTTCATCACCTTGGGAACATGTGAAACACGACTGGACCCATTACATTAGCAAAACAACAAAGTCTGGCAAAATGTTTGTCCTGCATTGTTACAACTCCAAAGAGTAATTTGTGCCAAATTATTAAACAGTCTTCCCCACACTTTTCAGTAAATCTGTTCTTGACTTTATCATAGGGTCTGCGCCATCTTTGCTTACATGCATTACACTTACTGAGTAGAGGTAAGCTGGATAAAGTGCAGGGGCCGGCTTAGACCTGTTTGGGACTCAGACAAAGCAGAAAATGTGTAATGCAAACTTAACCCATCCAACATTGCTGACCACCACAGACAGAAAACAATAGCTCTTAACAGTCTGCCTGATTGCCCAGCATCCGCAATATTATTTCTCTAATTTGGCCCACCATCTATTAGATATATTTCTTTGTCGCTTTGGCCTGTGCAATATGTATGCTCATGTTTTTTGGACAATGTCACCTAGCTTCTTAATCAGGCATTTTTTGCATTTTTTTGCTGAAATGTATGGATTAATTTTTATATATTTTGACCTTTAATTTTGGCAGGAGATTCTGGATATCCACTCCATATCCACTCCTCCCATGGCTGTTGACGCCTGTACTACGGCCACAGAATGCCGCCCAAGAGGCCTATAATAGGGCGCAATGCAAAACCAGGGCAGTGGTGGAGAGGGCCTTTGGCCTACTGAAGACCCGATTTAGATGTTTGGACCATACCAGGGGATCCCTTCAGTATGACCCAAAAAAGGTCATAGATATCATCATGGCCTGTGCTGCGCTGCATAATTTTGCTATCTTGCAGCACGTCCCCCGGTATGTGGATTTTCCACCCTCCCCACCCGCCGATGAGCCAGAGGACGCCTATGTTGGGCAGCACAGTGTGTCTGGCCAAGCCGTCCATGCTAATTTAATAGCCACACATTTTGCTTAATTGTTTTCTCCTTTTTTTAGTTTGTTTTGACATTGTTTGTTGTGATTGCTTTGTTCCATTTGTTTGTTTATTTTTGTTTGATTAGGAACCAACAAATAATGAATTAATTACCCAAATCAACAACAATGTATTTTTCCTCTTTTTATATACATATTTGTGTGTGTTTGTTTTTGGGGCTACTTTAAGTCATATTTATTAACCAAAAACCGACAGACATTAACTTAGTCAGAAACACGTTTGTTTAATTTTTAAAGGTTCAATTTTGATATCAACAGAATTGTAGGTGATGGTCACTCACATAGTTAGGGGGAATACATGGACCTGAAATGAAGGTCAAAACATGCCACAGACCAATTGCACACAGCCTGGATTTACTAAGTAAGGCACTCCAGGAGAAAGTTAACCTTCAAAATAACAGAGTAACATATGTGTGCCAAGCATTGTCAACGTTACAAATCACAGATGTTACATTGTGAAAATATGCACACAAACACGCCCTCTCCTGCTTGCCCACATTTGCCACAGGCACAGGTTGAAAGCAGACATACCTATGCCACATCTACACCTGTTACTCAGTGGCCCACCCAAACAAGAACACCCAGTCCCAATCCAAGTACAGTAAAATGACAGCCAGGGTCGAAGGTCTTAGTTTGCCAGGCCAGAATGTCACACAATCATGCCTACAAACAGGAGGAGCCACAACCAATGTAATTAGGGGCAAGGCTGCAGCGCAACAGCTTTAATGGCTGCTTCAGTGAGGCTTGTCCTCTGGCATTGGCTAGTGGCCTACCTCAGGACTTTATTGAGCTATATGGGGGCAAATCAAAAACATACTACAAAGCCAGATCAAAATGTGAGTTTGGTAGGGCTCACCAGACAAGTCAATACAGTGGGGATGTAGAGCAAAGATGTAGAACAGATTCAGGCCAAATACACATTAATATGGGGGATGCCCATAGAACCCAGGTTGTGGCCCTTGGGGGTGGGCCCTAACCTGTGTGGCATTCAGAATCTGCAACTGTTCCAAAATGTTTCTTTGATTAGTTTGCAATTCAGCCATGCTGGACCTGAATTCTGTGGTCAAGTTGGCCATGTGGCTGTTATGGGTCCTAAATTCAGTCAGCATGGCACTTAAGGTATTATTGAGGTTATCTAATTGCCCAATAATATTCTTGTGGTTTAGTTGATTTTGGCAGCGAAATAGCCGCCTCTCATGGTGCCATGCTGACTCCATCATCTGCACGCCCCTCCCCTGGGAAACTGGGCGACGTTGCTGAGTACGCCTCCCTATTCCCCGGGTTGTGGGGCGTGCAGATGATGTTGCTCTAGGACCCCCAACAGCCACAGGTATGCTGGGCAAATTCTCAACAGCAGATCTTAAACTGGGGACTGGAGGGTCAGTCTCTGCATGCTGCCCACGATGTGCAGGCAGCATGCAGCCAGCTTCCCTCTGCTGCTGAGGATTTGTCGGAGAAACATTTTGGGACAGTTGCAGATTCTGGCCCAGGGGGAGATCTTCATAAGGTCCAAGGAAGGTTCCATCCTCCTCCAGCTCCTGGATTTCCTCCATCAGTGTGTGGCTCTGTTGGGACATGTAAAACAAAAAGGTTCAGAGTGGGAAATACATATATAATTCAGGCCAAAGAAACATGGCAAGCCACATGCATACGCCACCTCATCAAAAACCACTTACCGTAGATATCGGATCCTGGGTCCGAGGTAGCACGGAAGAAGACGGCATAGTTAAAATGGCAGAGGATTCCCCACTAGCTGAGGGATGAGGCTGGGCTGCATTAGAAGAAAACAAACAATGTAAACACACAACTATGCATTGGTGATTGTTAATAACACATATGCTTAAATCAAACACGTGGCGAAGCTGGAATGGCCACTCCCACAACGGTGCAACTTGACCTTCACTATGAATGCCAATAGATTGAACAGGGATTCTTAACCCAGAACAGACATTTTGGTCACGTGAAGCAAAACAAACATGCAAGTAATGGCTGTTGTGTGTGTTTAAACATCCATTATAGGCCATTAAGTTAACACACTCAGCTGGCAAATAGCAGGTACAATATGATTCTGGTGGTTACCATTGTATCTATTAAAACATTGGAATCACACCATCTTAAGCCATTGGGACCCAAGCAAAGCTCTAGCCAAAGTGGCCCAAAAAAATGTAAGTGTGGCATGTGATTGAATCAAAACAGGATGTAGCAGGCCCAGCACCATCTCCTCAGCCTGGGTAAATTTCAATTTAGTGGGGAATCCTCCGCCAGTTTGTAAGCTGAAAAACATAGTATTCAGAAATTAGCTCACTGATGTCTAAAGAAGAAGAATAAAAAACAACAAATAAGATATGTACCTGTACTGCTGCCTTTTATTCTCTTTCTTCCGTGCGGCATATTTGAGGTCCGATATTTTCCGCTGAATCTGTTCTACATCTTTGAGTTCGTCCCCTGCTGCATTGGCTTGTCTGGTGAGGTCTGCCAAAATCTCAGATTTGCGCTGCTTGCTTGTTGATTTGGATTTGCTCCCATATAGCTCATCATAATATAACGTTAGCCCACTAGCCAATGCCAGAGTTTAGGACTCACCAAAACGGCCACTCAAGTGGCCTCTGCGCAATGTGCGCCCTGTTTGTGGTGGTTGTTCATTTTTTTCAGGCAAATGAGGTGACATTCTGGCCTGGGTGTGTGTAGGAGACATCAAGGACTGGAGGCTGGCTGCTGATCATACTGAACTGGGAAAGGGACTGGGTGTTCATGGCTGGGTGGCCACAGAAGTTGCAGGGGTTGATGTGGCATAGGGTGATTGCTTGCCAACCTGTGCCAGTGGGGAATGTGGGCGAGGAAGAGAGGGTCTGGAGGAGCTGGAATTGGTGCTTGTGGCCCTGTGGCTCTGTGGGCCCTTGGAGGTACTTGGCTGGGGTGACCCAGAGCTGGTGGGTCGGTCACTCTTGGCCGTCGTTTGGTAGCCATGTGCGGGTGGGGAGGGGGAGCTTGCCATTGGCTTCCTTTTAGGGCTTCTGGGCCTGCTGTGCCTACTTTTTCTTCTGGTCCTTCTGGCCCTTCTGGGCCTGCTGCGGCTTCTGGGCCTGCTGCGGCTTCTGGGCCTGTGTTTTGGGCCGATGCCAAGTGCCTTGGTGCCACGTGGGGGGGGATGTGGGGCAGGGTGGGGCTTCGTACCCTCTTACCCGTTTTTAGGGCATGAGATGTTGTAGGCTTTGGTGCCTGCATCTTGCCTTTGGCTGCTGCCGCCTCCTTTTTTTTCCCATAGCTGGTAGTTGGCTTTGGATGCTGCTTTGGCGGAGCCTTGGTTGTAGGCCTTAACTTGGCTTTGGCCTGTTGAGACATTGTTTGTGGGCCTTGCATGCTCATGCCGCTTGGCTGCCTTCTTCAGCGTGGTCTCCTTTGCAGTTTTGGCTGCTGCTTTTTTGGGTGGCATTTTGCTTGGACTCTCAAAGAGAATGAGCTGTGTGTCCAGGGACATTTAAATAAGGTAGCCGGCGTGTGACGCCTACGTTCGCTTACGCGTACGTACGGCCGTTGGCACAGCCGTGCGGAACCCGGAAATCGCTGGGGCATTACTTATCTGCTGCCGAGAAGAAGAAGAAAGATGGCGCCCACTATCTTCACCCGCCAACAAGAAGAGATCATCATGCTCGTAAGTGTATTTGTAGCCCTTTCAATTGACATCTAAAGGCTGCTCTACATGTTAAGGATGCACAGGAAGTAAGGGATTGATTTCAAAATGTGTTAAACTACATGCACAACCAAAGTCACGGCACACACATGCCATACAACAGTGCGGCCAGATTCAAAAATTGCCTTAGCCTAGAAATGTGTGTGTGTTAATGGCATTTCCTAAAATAATGTATTGTTGCCACATATTGATAGCCATTTAAAATGAATTGGTATATTTTGTTTGTGTTTTGTAGACCATGCTGGAGCGCAGGTACGACTACCTGCCCAACTCTTATGAAAAACGCAACGTTGCCCTGGAGATAATCTCTGAAATCCAACAACAGACCAACACCACCTTCACCCACACGCAGATCATGCAGCATTGGTCGGACCTGAAACGACTGCACATGCCCCGGGCGCGGAGGTTTTTCGGAATCCATTTCCCAAGTAAGTACAAAGTGATTGCATGCAAGATGTAACTGCGACAGAAGGGAGCCCTTTAGTTATAATGCCTTTTCTTTGGTAGTGTTGGAAATGTATTACCGAATTCGCTGCACCCGGAGGCGCACAGGCCGACCAGTGCTGCATGATTCTGCAGCTGGGAGTGAAGGTGGTGGATCTCCAGGGCGACGGTCCTACCCCTTCTCTGTTGGGTCCTCCGACCAGCCCCTGGACCTTACCATAGAGGAGGGACGGCACGGCGTGGGCAGGCAGTCGTACCCTGCCACGCATGCGGGAGCCTCTGGTATGTCACTCTTCATGTATACGCACACACATATACATGCTATCTCCTACCAAACTGATTCCTTTCATCTGTTTTTCTAGATGCTTCAGGAGCGGGTGAGGTGGGGGAAGAGGCAGCAGATCTGCTACAAGGAGAAGGTGAGTGATGTGATCCAGACTTTGCAAGATACATTTGATGACTGTGGAATAAGACATTTAAACTGACCGTATTTCCCATGTTTCTACAGGCACTTCTTCACAGCAGAGCCAGGACCCAGGACATCGTGTTGTCCCCAATGAGCCATCTCTCGGCCACCAACCAAGTAAGTAGTCATGCCATTAGTTGCATTTATGTGGTACTTGACATGAACACACAGATACATCAAGGCCTAGGCAATGGCAATATAAGACTGACCTGTGGCCACTTCCTTAGCTTAATGACTTTCCAGAATTACATATGTCGCCTTTATTTATTTGTGTAACTTAAAAACATTCAATCCACAGGTGGCAAACATGTATTGGTATCAAACTAATGATTTTTTCACTATTTGTTACAGGGACCACACGGCAACAAATTTTGGAAATGAATAGGAGGGTCCTTGCGTTGGTGGCCGATATGAAGGTGATGGTTGACTCGTTGGGGACAACAGAAGAAGATGAAGAGGAGTAGAGTCCTGGGTCCTGGGCCTGTTCTGCTGTCAAAATGTTTTTAAATGTTTGAATTTTAAAAATTTTTTAAAAAGTTGTTTTTTGTTAAAAAAAAAGTTTTATTAGGCCAGCCAAAAAGTTTTTAAAAAATCTTAAATACAAAAAACTAAAACATTTTTAATTATATAAATATTTAATATTAAAAAAAAAAAAAAAATAGAAACCAACGTTTCAGTGTCATTTCTTGAAACACATACATTTACAACAAACAAAGGGGCAAATACATATTTTGAGCTGAAGATTCAGATGTCCGCAAAGTGATTTGGGTAAGTTTTATGGACCTAAAATGGAAGAAGAACCTAACCGCGAAGTGATTTGGGTACGTTTTATGGACCTAAAATGGAAGAAGAACCTAACCGCGAAGTGATTTGGGTAAGTTTTAGGGACCTAAAATGGAAGAAGAACCTAACCGCGAAGTGATTTGAGTAAGTTTTAGGGACCTAAAATGGAAGAAGAACCTAACCGCGAAGTGATTTGGGTAAGTTTTAGGGACCTAAAATGGAAGAAGAACCTAACCGCGATAGTGCTAAGTGGTTAGGGTGAGCTTTAAGGGTTCAAAAGGGAAGATGGAGGATAGTGCTAAGTGGTTAGGGTGAGCTTTAAGGGTTCAAAAGGGAAGCTGGAGGATAGTGCTACGTGGTTAGGGTGAGCTTTAAGGGTTCAAAAGGGAAGCTGGAGGATAGTGCTAAGTGATTGGGGTGAGCTTTAAGGGTTCAAAAGGGAAGATGGAGGATAGTGCTAAGTGGTTAGGGTGAGCTTTAAGGGTCCAAAAGGGAAGATGGAGGATAGCGCTAAGTGATTTAGCTAAACATTGTAGTAGAAGTGAGGGTGTCAAGCGAGCACTTAAATAAGTTAAGTTTGTAGGGCGCAGGCGCAAGATCGTAAGGATTTCCGTCCAGACGATTATTTTTGGGTAAAGGGAAACAGAATCTATCGGGAAATGTAAAGGATTCGTGTGAGGATACGATTGTAAAAGGGCAAAAACGAAAGGCTACGTTGTTACCTGAGAAAATGAATCAGAAAAGTCTCGATGGAAAATGACATCCTCGTACTCGTACTCTGGCATACGAACGGACGGAAACTTTACAGAAGGTTTACAATGCATGCATAGAATCGCTCGCACATTCATACGAGAGTGGGAACATTTGAAAATAATACGACATCGGCACTAAACGGAAGGTTTTTTGTGTCTCTCTGAATCAACCCTCATATCTTGCTCTTGCAGTGGCTGGTGGTTGGACATGACTGAACATTGCATGGCAAGCATCATACTGCACCAGTCCTCATTTGTCCTGGCACCCCAATGACTGGAAGTCCAGATGCCAAAGCAGTTTGGCAAGGGATATGTGCCTTTACCAGGGCACTCAAATAAAGTGACACACTTGTGACTTGTGACACTTGTGACAAACTTCTGTGCCCATAGACTGACTAATTTTATATGACGACCTAACAGGAATCTAATATAGCACACCTGGGTGCCACAAACTCTTGAAGAGTTCACAGGATAACCCTCATAGATTTTTTTTGTTAGAAAGGAATTCCAGTCATGGGTTAAAGGGTTAAAGGCCCAAAGCAGAAACGCTAGGAACAAGCAAACTCTTAAAGTAGACCAACACCCAGGATTTTGACTATCCTGCGTTTTGGTCCACTTCGGTGGGGCACCCCGATCGGGGGTGCCCCGCTGTGTGAAACCCCCCAGAAAGCCCCAAAAACTCACCTCTCCCCGCTCCCACGTGACTGCTGCAGCCAATCCCCGCCGGCGGAAAAGCGGGAGGCAGCGACGGACAAGAGAGCGTGCCCGCCGCCGCCTCCCGCGCGTCACTCTTACAGGGCGCGTGCCCGCGCCGGCCATTCACAAACGGCTGGCGTGGGTGCGCATCCTGCTAGAGGGACGCGGGGGAGGAGGCGGGCGCCGCTGGATCGAGGAGCAGGTAGGGATTTAGGGGTTTCTGGGGGGTTTCACACAGCGGGGCACCCCCGATCGGGGTGCCCCGCAGTCAGGGAGCTGATCGGTCTGGGAATCTTATAGATTCCTGGGCCGATCATGGGAGGGTGTTGGTCCACTTTAATGAGACTAAGAATGTCCATTTATGACAAATGCATTTCCACCATCAGAATGATCACAACATCCGAGAATGGTCTAGAGATGATGGTGTATTGAGCATGTACGCAGTTGTCGAGACACATATGTATACTTGTCTAAGTTCTCGCTGAGGGAGTCAATATGCTCTCGTCACTTGAATTCGACTATTTTAGTGGCAAACAGTAGATGGTAACCCACCGAACTCCCCAATGTTTAGCCTTATCCTTTCATGTGTGTATCCACTTACTGTGAATTTCATCTCTAAAATTGGCCCGTTATACATCATGGACCACACAATTTTACCAAATGAACAAAAACTGTTTTTGAAACCCGAAAGTCTAAAAGGACATCAATTATTTTTTGTAATTAGAATTGGAAAGCATCCAAGTTTGACTTTCAACTGAAGGCCCTTTGATAGGCAGCGGCTCGTGTTGTTCTCATGTCGAGCATGCCAGAATTCCTGGGTAGATCAGAGGTTTAGGAGATAAACACAAGCCTAATCTGATGTAAGTATTGCAAAACTCCCACTGCTTTAGTGACTGCATCATCTGTTCGTGAATGATTTATAAAACTTTGCACATCAATTAAATGTCTATAGTGTGTGGTATAGGCCATCTTAAATACACAGGCAATTTAAAACCCTTTTAAGAGGTATTATAGTACTGTATGTCAATGGTGTCACTCTGAATCATATCTCTTACTGGCAAAGTATTTTCTTCATCCTTTTTGCAACGTGCAAAATAATATTAATATAACCAATGTCTGTGCTACAAATGTCAGTGTAAAAATGCTAAAATTCATAAAGTGGACTAAAACTCAAGAGTCATCCTGATTTGAGATGGCATACTAACTCAGCTTGATCCCACAGCTGTGGCTAAACTAAGCCTTACCCCTCGGCATCCCCAGAACTGCTGACCTTCATGGCTCTTTTGGCAGTTCAAGGAAAAAACTCACCCAAGGATGGGCAATCCGCACGGAAGCTGAATCTGGGACCTTGAGTGACAAGTTGGTGACCCCGTGCAGTGCAAAAGTCTGACTGTACTGGTCTGCTGCTCAGGTCAACTGTCACTCAAGTCCACAGCTGCCATGAAGAGCCCTTCCCCACCAGCATCAGGGGAGGATTGTGGCAAGGTGAATTGTTTTTAATGCTCAAATCGGGCTTAGCACAGGGAGAGAGTGGGGGATGGGGGTAAACAGGAAGCACATAGAGCAAGAATGCATACACATGTGGTGTGGGGTTAAAGTGGACCAAAACCCAGGATTTTGACTATCCTGGGTTTTGGTCCTCTCCCGGGGTGCCCTGCTGCGTGAAACCCCCCAGATCGCTTAAGGCAACTCACCTCTTCCCGGTCCTACGGCATCACGTCGACTAAGGCTCCGTCTAAAAGCAGCGGCTCCGAGCGTGCTGACAGCTGCTTCCTTCACTTCCCTCTAACAGGGAGCATACCCGCGCTGGCCATTCACAAATGCCTGGAGCAGGCACACACCCTACTAGGGGGATAGCAGGGATGCGGCTGCGGCTCACACATGCGCCGTTGGACAGGGAAACAAGGTAAGTGAATGGGGCAACCTGGGGGGTTTCACACAGTGGGCATCCCGATTTTGGATGCCCGGGGGAAACAATCTGCATGGGGTTTGGTCCACTTTGAGGATCATGTTGAGTATACAAGAAAACCAGGGGGATACACACTGCAGGACATCTATAATCTGGCAGCTTCTTAACCTCCCTGGCTGTGTTCCCGAGCGTGACTCGGGGTTAATTTTCACTGCAAGTAGCGGTAACCCCGAGTCACGCTCGGGGTAGATTAGGCAGAGGAGCAGGAGTCTCCTTACCTTCTCCTTGCGATCCAGCGATGTCCCCGCTGTGATCGCCGGTGAGAGCCCCGGCAGATGCGTCCCTCTGACTTCCTGGTTCCGTCACTGTCAGCCGCAGAGGCTCATGGGGGCGGAACTGGGCGGCAGATTCAAAAGTAAAACTGACAGTAAAACACACACACAAAGTGATACAGTGAAATCCTGTGAGATTACACTGTATCACCTCAGATTTGACATTGTATTTGCCCTTTGATCATCCTACACTGCCCTGCCTGCCCTTTTTCTGCCCATAAAAAAAATAAATAAATTTTTTATCATGGCATCAAAGCGTCACTTTAGCATCTCCAAAGCGGTTTTGGATCAGATAAGTGACAGCGGCAGCGACACAGAGCGCCTCACAGAAATGAGCTATAGCGATTCGTGGCAAGATTCGTCATCTGACACTGACCAGAGAAGTGGCGACAGCGACAATTCTGCACCCGACTTCAGTGATGTGCGCACTTGGTGCCCAATTGATTGCGGTATGGATGAGGTACCGCCGCCAAGATTTCCTTTTACTGGATCACCTGGGATGAAGGTAGACGTTGAGCACAATGATCCTTTGGCGTACCTAAAATTATTTCTCACAGATGACATCATTGAAAAGATTGTCACGGAGACAAATCGCTACAACGAGCTGCAATCCGCAACTCTGCATAGCAAGTTTTCCAGGAACAGAAAATGGGAACCGGTGACTAAAGAGGACATCTGGAAGTTCCTGGGGCTAATACTTCTTACTGGGGTGGTGGGGAAACCCCTGCAGAAATGGTACTGGACTACCAATAAATTGCTGGCAACCCCATTTTTTGGCACCATCATGTCCGAGTGCCGATTTTCCCTCATAATGAAGAATTTGCACTTCACCAACAATGAGGAATTTGACGAAGCCACACATCCAGCGCCAAAACTCAAGAAGATCTGGGAAGTATACCAAATGATCATAAAAAATTTCCAGCAGTCCTATGTGCCAGATAGAGACATCAGCATTGATGAAAGTCTGATGGCTTACAAGGGACGCCTCAGCTGGATTCAATACATCGCATCCAAGAGAGCACGGTTTGAAATAAAATCCTATATGCTCTGCGAGTCTGCCACTGGCTATATATGGAATTCCGTCATATACACCGGTAAAGGAACACAATTCAACCCCAGGTACAGCGGCTATGGGATGGCAACGTCATCAGTCCTCACATTGCTTGAGCCATTGTTGAATCAGGGGTATTGTGTGATAACGGACAACTTTTACACATCGCCTGAGCTGTACGAGTTTCTGATAAAACACAAGACTGATGGATATGGAACCGTTAGGCCCAACCGACGTGACCTGCCATCTATGTTTGCCAAGAAAAAACTGAAAACAGGAGAAATGGTTTCCTGGCAGAAAGGAAAGATGATGACAATGCGTTGGCGTGACAAAAAAGACGTGTACCTAATGAGTACAGTGCATAATACCTCCACTGTTATGGTCCACACAAGAGGTGGGAAAGATGTCATGAAGCCACAACTTGTGATTGACTACAACAACACCATGGGAGGAGTCGATAGAGCCGATCAGGCGATGACATTTTATCCGGCTATGCGGAAACAACAAAAAAAATATTACAAAAAAATCTTCAGGCATCTCCTGGAACAATGCCTCTGGAATGCCTATACACTGCACAGAGGAAAGAGTGACAAGCCTCTTGTTCATTCTGACTTTATCTGGAAGGTGGCGGAGCGGATTTTTGTGAACTACCAAACGCCATCAGTGGCCGTGAACAGATCTGGACGTCGTGCTGTTGACGTTGTCAACCCAGAACGCCTGACTGGTCGTCACTTTATGGATTACATCCCGCCAACCGCAAAAAAGGCAGCACCTACAAGGATGTGCGTAGTTTGCTGCTCAAAGCGAGATGGCAATGGAAAAAAAATCAGAAAGGAAACCAGGTTCCATTGCCCTGATTGTGACGTCGGTCTATGTGCAGTCCCATGTTTCAAAATTTACCACACCCAGGATGTTTACTGAATTTTCTTTGTTTGACAAATGTCATTATTTATTACATTATTGAATAAAATTATATTACTTATTAGATTATAATTCATGATTTTATGTTTCGAACTTTATCACATCTGAGAGGTCTACTAGAGTCTTCTATGGTCAGGTTTAAGTAAGTAATTACTAAGAATTGCAGGCCTACAATACATAACACCAAATTTCCATACAAAAAAATGGTAACGCTTTTGGTACAAAATTCCAGACATAATCATAACGCCAGGGAGGTTAAGGAAGGATTAGACACAGACTAGAGTCTTTTACACTGAATGAAAGGTCATTTTAAGTTTAACTGAGAGGGTCTCCAGTAATGTGGAATTTAAGCTGCATTAAACAGGTACTCACCTTTTGCTAGTGGAGCTTACTCCTATAGGGGAACAGTAAACAACTGCACATATGTGCAGCAGCCTCACCCTTTCCAATATGAGACCTGCTTCACTGCAGTGTGCATCTATTTCTTGCCCCACCATACAGTGTTATGTGCCCAATTTTGTCTCTTTAACTGTAGAGGCATCAGAAATCCTGGATACAAGGATACCCCGGTGGCATTTGTGATTTTTTTTTTACTATAAATCCAATTAATAACTTCCTTGTCAATTTTCAGTTCAGTTCGTAGTTGATGCAAAGCAGCAGGGCCATCGTGATTTTTTTTACTCCATACAATCCATGTCAGCCTCCCCCCCATAACCTGAATGTGATAAATGTGCCACAAGCTTGAATTCATCCCCAAGACAACTAGGCCTGCCTCAGTATCCAGACAATAAAGAAAAATTGAAGTTCCAACCAGGGGCCAAGCCATGACAGTAGTGATTATAGGAGACTAGACCCAGACACAACTTAGGCTGTCTAGAGTCTGCCCCCCCCCCCCATAACCCATATATGTTGGATCCTTATTTGAACTGGGCTTCAAGAAAACCAGTCTAGTTAAGTTGGGCTATCACATTCATCATCAGCATCTGGTAGAGACAGGGTGGTAACCAGCAAGGCCCATGGCAGGGCTACTATCAGGGCTGTCTGGCTAGAGTCAGGGCCCTCCCTTTAAAGCCAGGCCACATACTAGAGTATTGGCTGTCCTGCCCTGCTGGTGCTGCAAAGATGTGACACGATAGAATGTTAAGTGGAAATTTTACCTTTTATTGCACTTTTGTTTTTTAATTAAGTAAATGGTATATCTACAAGTTCAACATATGTGTGGCAATGATGTCATACAATGACTGATCCCATACAATATTACAGAGAGGGAAAGCAAAAAAAAAATTCGGAAAAAAAAAAAAAAATCTATTTCTAGTTCTACACCTGAAGAAGGAAGTATAGGCAGGGGCTTTCGCTAAATTTATTTCACGTTCAGCGGGTTTTGGTCCGCTTTAACAAGCAGACTGAGAATGGGCAGCCAGAAGGAAGGAGGAGGGGGGAGCCTGAAGATGTGGGGTTGCACCATCCATTATTTACCTCACCGAGGGCGCCAGGAAGCAGGTGAGTTTTGCAGCATCCCGGGGGGGGGGGGGGGGTTCACATAGCAGAACATCTCAATCTGGGATGCCCCTGGCGAAAGCCAGCAGCATAGTATTTATTATTGAATTATTGGGTGTAGTATTTATTATGGAGCTTAGGCCCTTGTGCTGGATCTCTGCAAATCCCAAACAAGTATTCTGTACCAGATGTTCAGCTCACCAAAACCATAAAACGTAACATTTAATATTTCCATTAAAAAACATACATGTCCCGTGTAAGGTGTGATCCCATCTCGCCCCCCTCAAAAGGTGACGCGTTTCGGGGTAAGATTCCCCTTAATCATACCTTAATTCCGGGGAGAAACGTTCCGCTATAAGAAGACCGGCTTTCCTCCATGTGGCGGGCACCATTGTGCTAGTGCAAGAGGATTCACATGCAAGAGCGCACCGCTGGGATCGCTGATAGGTAGAAAGGGAATTATGTCATGTGCTAGGACCTGATTGGTTGGTAAAGGAAAACTGAAACACACCCATTTAACCGTGTCCTATCCCGCATTTTAAGACTGCCTGATGAAGTGACGTTACGTCACAAAACGTGTCACTTGTCCTCTTCTTGGGGGGGACCTATCTTTTTGCATATTGTGGACACGTAAGATTAATTATATTTCTGATTACATATTTTTTCTATGATTCGAACCTACCTCATCTATTGATATATTTTTGCAGTAATTGATTACGGGTATGTTGTGATTGATGCACTTTTTGAAGCACTAGACACTTTATTATGTATATATATTGGTATTAATTTATGTATATTAGATATATTGGTCCCATTTGTCAACAGCGCCCCCTCATGGCAGTTTGTGTAATTGTTGTTTGTGTGTTTTTAATGGGTATTTTAATGTGATTCATCATGTCATTATGAATTTCAATAAACGTATTATCTACTTTAATCTTTGAGTGCCACTATAAGTCTCTGGATAGGGTTGAAAAAAGGGGGATTGGCCATCCCTATTTGTATATCTTTAAGACTGGTAAAGGCGACACTCCTGGGGCGGGACATGTATGTTTTTTAATGGAATAATTAAATGGTTATGGTTTTGGTGAGCTGGACATCTGGTACAAAATACTTCCGTTAAATGGTCCTGATTTTAGTATGACAGAAAATCTTAAGTAGTGTTGTTGCGACACAGCACTTGCCGTGACATTCTCTGACTATACAACACAGAGGTAAGTCATTCCATTTTTTTCCTCATTTGTTTAATAAAGGTATCGGCAGGTGGCACACTCACTGTTAAATCAAAATCTATGTACACCGGGTGCGCTGCCCAAAGCAAGGGCCCTATTGCAAATGCATCCTGTATGAGGCTATGTGTGGGATGTCCTCTTAAACATCCCTATCAGGGCCCCTGGGGACTAACCCTCGCACTCCAAAGAAATAATAACCCAAAATAACTAAATTCAAAGCTTTATTATGAATGCCAATTTAAAACCCTATATTACAATTACAACAGTTCATGGTGCCATACCGTGCATAACCACATGGGGGAGCCGACTGGCCAGACCTATACTTATAATGTGCCAAAATACATAGTGACAACCTATATGCTGATCAGTCTAATAAAGTGCTAAGTGCTTCTAACCAAATGACATCAATTCAATCAAACAGGACCCCGAACATAAGCCAGGCCCAACAAGGGACAAGGGTGAAAGAGCAGACAATAAAGCAATATACAAGCAATCTAACAGTGAACAATCTTACTGTGTGTCTGGCCAGCAAGGATCCCCACGGCAAGCCCACGCGTTCCGAGCCTAATGAGGCTCTTTCTCAAGGCTGTGTAATGATGGGGAACGATGTCCCCCACTCCTCTTATATCCCCCACCCCGCCATCTATCTCAGATAGTCCGCACATGTGAAGGATCGGCCCCCACGCGCTCCGGCCGGAAGCGTGCGGGGCCGAAACCGGAAGTGATCCTGCGCTCCAGCTTGGAGCGCAGGGCTTCCTGGATGTTATGACGAGGACAAGACGCAGCGTTCCACCCCCCGGCACACGCGTCCCACCTCCCAAGGCGGGGGTGAGGCGCAGGCAAGGGGAGACAAAGCTGCGCTGCCTCGAGCAGCACAATATGGCAGACTGGGACGACGGAGGGGTGAGTATCTCTCGTTAGGCACTACAACTAAACTATTAAAAACATACAAAAGTACACATCAAAAGCATCTTATAATATATACCAATGAATGATGTCTGCACAATAATTCCATGTGTTATTTACACAATATACAATATTTTACACCAATGGGTAATATTAAAACGTATTCACCAGGTTGGGCTAAATCTCCTGGGTATGGGCAACTGAATGCAGCCCATAAGTGATGTAATATGTGTTCTACATCGGGCATTTGAATGACATGTCTCCTAAGTTTGAGGTCCAAGTCCAACTTGAGTGGATCCTCAAAGTGGACCTCGAGTGTCCCCTACGGCTTTGGTGATCCCATTTCCATCTAGAGGGGATGCTCGGGAGTCCAATCCCTGTCCACCCCCCATATATGTGGATTATAACATGGGGGAGATGTGGACCCTATAATAATCGGACAAAGTAATCCCCAACCCTGACTGCCCCCCACCCACCACACACCCTCCCCCCCCACCCCCCAACCCCAGGTCAAGAGGATAACCTTATCCCCACGGGCCCAACTGTGTTATGGAGCCCAATTCAGACAGGGTGATAAGGTAAAACAGACATTATGGTGAACTGTTGGCCAAACTAGACCCACACCAGTACAGTTACATAAATGGCCGGCTTGGGAACCCCATAAGGTGCAATCATCATATCGGTCAGATATTCTTCATACAACATGCTCAGCTGGAGGGAGACACGGGAGGGATCTTGAGGTCCAAAACTTCTCAGACTCCTGGTTGATCGGGGCCAAGATGCCTATTCCTAAGAGGGCTCTCCTCCACTGTTGGATGTATTCCTTGGTATCAATAGTGCATCCCTCGGGGTCTCACTAGCTCTCTTCAATGCCCGTTGCACAACTGGTTTGGGGTATCCACGTCTGTGAAATCTCTCCTTCAATGCCTTGGACTGTTTGGCAAACTCCCTCGGTGAGGAACAATTGCGTTTTAGCCGCAAAAACTGGCCTATAGGTATGGCATCCCTGGTTCTCTTCTCATGAAAACTAGTGTAATGCAGCAAACTGTTGACTGCCGTCGGTTTTCTGTATAAGGTGGTATCCAGAGTGCCCCCCTCATTCAAGGAGATGGTCAAATCCAGAAATTCAACACTACTGCACGAGACCACTTTAAAAAAAGTAAAGATAGCGGGGCTCAGATTCCACGGCGGCGTGTATTTGGAGGGTTTCCGTAATGGCCGCACTTCCCTGCTCACATCCACTTGTTGTTCCTGTAGTAGGGAATTTAAATCGTCTAATGCCAAACCCTCCTGCCAGGTAAGCTGTGTGTCAATGCTAGTATTTCCCTCAAATTGTTTCTTGAGAATGAGCTTTCTCTCCTCTGATGTTAATGGTTGACCGGAGATATTCATGATGGTTAATTCTAAGTTATTAGAGCTAGGGGTATCTACTGTGGGGGGAAGTCCCTCCTTAGATGTTAACGGGGGCTCTGTTCCCGTCTCGCCCTCTTGTGTGGGCCTTGGTGTGTTCTGCGTTGGCTTAGCCCATGAGGATCTCTTGTATAGCCCATGTCTCTTCTTACCCCCTCGCCTCCGCCTGGGCCTCTCGCGCCAATCTGCCCCAGAAAAAGGCGCGCACTGCCCAAGTCCGAGGTCCTGCTAGAAATTGATGCACTTCTATTGAGCTGGTTATTGTTGTATGACCTGCCCCTATCATTGCCCGTATGTCGCCATTTGTATACGCGGTTAGTATGTTTATCTAATCTATCCCTGTGTAACTTGCCTTCCTTTTGTGTCATAACCACTTTCTCAAATTGTTCTAACTCCTCATTCAGCTGGGACTCACACCTCTCTATATCTGCTGGTGGTACATCATTCGGGATTTTATCATATAGAGCCTTTAAGTTCTCTTTGACCCTATTCAGACTCATTCTGTCCATGTCTATTAATTCATCAATCAACCCCATGGAGCACCTGTGGAGGTGTGCTTCCCATCTGGGCCGATATTCAGCTGGTAATTCCCATGTGGGAAAAATTTGTACCCTAAGCCCCCTGGGTATCAGACCTTGTTCCTTATAAATGCCCAGACTATGAATGTTCCACCATAGTCTAGTGTAGCGGAGTTGTTCCTTTTTAATGTCCCGGAATATTTCCCTCAATGCAGGAGAGTTCTCCAACAAATAAGGGCTCTCATTGTCCTTTAAACGTTGTAGTTTGTCCGCCCAAGCCCGTTCTCTATTTTCAACATTTCTAGCCATAATGGGTGTATAAAGGGTGCCTACACCACCACAAACCCACTCAGTAAAACCCCTGAGTGGTGTTTAGGAGGTAATCTGTGTAATAAAGGTATCTGTTTCCTCATTTGTTAGTAGAGCCACAGCAAGTCTTAGGGCCTTATTTATGAAGGGATAGCGTCCGGTGGCGCCTTGTTAATGAGAGGTAACAACAGGTAGCAACAGGTGAACGCCGGGCATGACACGCAATTACACATTTATCAAGCAGATTCTGTTTAGCGACTGGGATAACGCCATGTAGCGTCCGATTTATCATTATCCCAGCCTCAGTGAACAGCGCCGGCGTTCAGCCTTGCAGAGCACCAGGTATGACCTCTCGCTACCTGTCGCTCTCCCATACATTTCAATGGACGATCCTTATATTTCTTTTTAAACAGGGTTTTTGTTAATTTTTTTTTTTAAATCTCAAATAATTTTGTGACCTCTTCTGGCATAGAAAAAGCCAAATATTTTTCATGTTTTATATATTTATGCAGAATTGACATTACAGGTCTGGAATTAATGTGTTCATGTTTACGATGTAATAACAATGTAATTCCATATGTTTTCGCTTTGTTACTGGTGGATACATGCTAAAAAACTTTAAGATTTTAAACAAGCAGCCTCCGGCGCTCTGGGCTTCAGAGAAGCATTTTTGAGCGCCGGAGTTGTGTGAGGCTGTTTTTTAGATGAATATGTCCAGTGGCTAACATGCTCTCCCATACAGCGCTGTACTGCTCATATAGCGACTCCTCGCAATGTATTCATCATTGCAGCCCAGCGACTAAGAGGCCGATTCATTAATAGCGCCAGGTAGCGACAGATGAGCGCCAGTAGCGTGATTTTCACAGCGCCAGCTAGTATTCGCTGTGCTTGGCCGGGGTTTGCTTGTTGACAGCGACTCAGTCGGTGTGCGGTAATGTTGAATACGGGCTTAGGGGTCGCTGTTTTTACAGGTTCCCGCGTTGTATGGGTGCGCCTGACAATGAATGGCCAGAGCGAACGGCTTGCTGCAGATTCATTAACAAATCACGCTCCGAATTTTTTCGCGCTGTGAATTCCTTGTTTAAACCCCAGAGCGCTGGCGGCGATGGATTTAAAATAGTTTTTAACCCCCAAACAACCATATTTTTTGATTGTAAAATTATACAAGTTTTTATAAACATTTTGTAATATGAATACATTAATATCAGACCTGTAATATCAATTCTGCACAAAATCATTTTTTTTTTTTACCTTAAAAAAAAATCCTAACATTGCAGAAGTGGTCACAGAATTTTTGACATTAAAAAAAAAAAAAAACATTAATAGCAATTAATTATGATTAATTAAAGATTGCTCCATTGAAATGCATTGGACAACGCCAGGGAGCGCCAGGTCATACCTTGCGCTGTGATGGGATTAGCAGCGGCGCTGTTCGTGGCAGTCGGCTACATGATGAATCCCGCGGTAGCTGTCGCTCTCGCCGGCGCTAGCCTCATTTAGCTTGATAAATGCGTCATTGTGGCCGACGCCGGGCGTACTTGAGTCGGTAGCCGCCGTTAGCTGGCGGGACTGGCGCTCGTCAGACACTACCTGGCGCTATCGCTTGATGAATAAGGGCATTAGTCTCTATGAACTAGCGACCCACGGCCGAGCACAGCGGGCGCTCTGAAATGCCTGCTACAGACGCTCATCTGTTGCTACCTGGCGTTAATGATAAATCAGCCTGCCCGTGTCTGATTAAATTGAGGTCATGGCAGAGGCAAATTCCTTAAAATAAATTTGCCAGGCGTAGGCTTCTCAGGGCTTGACGCTTATTATATAATTCTTGCTAAACGCTGAAAAGTCACCTGTCAGAAAGGCAATGACATTTTTCCATCAAGGTTTACTCAGGAGAAACCGCACAATCAAGAAAGAATAAAAAAACCCATCATGGTGTGCCAAGCAGCATGTCACTTACACTCCATTGGCTCCAATTGTCAGGGTTCACATCCATTAAGCTTTGTGTCAGTTGAGGAAGTTTACATGTGAGGTAATGTGCAGCTTTCTACCACTGCTGATTGCCTGGGGCTAGCCTAAAGTGCCAGTCTTGTCACTGGTTTTCCAGAAAGCATCTCGGAGAATTGGATGCATATGCTCGCTGGCCAACCTAAACACTTTCCGCGTCTTTTTTTTTTTTTTTTTCGTCTTGCAAACAGTCAACATGTTATAATGTGGTTTGCAGTCTGGGCACCGCGCATCTCTCTTGACGTGTGTTTGTTGCTTTGTACACTTGTTGGAACTTTGTAAGGTGGCTGCAAAAACAAATTGCTCATTTGCTAAGACAATATGATTGCGCTGACTTTGCTGTTTGTGCTCATACTTTGTTGCTCATCATGATCGATCATGTTGTCCTACATGTATTCCTAGAATCTATGGGGTTTATTTATGAAGGTCTAGCGCCAGGTAGTGCCTCGTAACGGCAGGCAGCATCTGGTGAACACTGTGCGCTGTACACAAAAACCACATTTATAAAGGCGATTCTGGTGAGCGTCTGTAACAGCGTCATGTAGCGTATGATTTATCATTACAGGCGGCACAGCGTATAGCTCCAGAGCTTCCAGTTTCCGCTCTGGCTTCCAGAGCGCCAGGAATTACCTGTCGCTACCTGTCGCTCTCCCATACATTTCACTGGCTGTTCCTTTACTTCTGCTTAAACAGGGTTTTATTATTATTATTTTTTTATTCTCTCAAATAATTGTGTCACCTCTCCTGGCCTAGAAAAAGTCATTTTTGAAATTTTTTTTTGATTTTTTTGTTTTTTATGCAGAATTGTCGTTACAGATCTGGCACTAAAGTGTTAATGTCACAATGTTACAACAATGTCATTCCATGTGTTTTCGCTTTGTTACTGGTGGATATGTGTTCAAAAACAGACTTTAATCACACGGCGTCTGGCGCTCTATGCTATAGCGACCAGATTCAGAGTGCCAACGCTGTGTGTGTGTAGTTTTTTGTATGGTGTAGTACGGTAAGTATGTAAGTATGGTGTGAGTCGCTGACAGTCGGTCTCACTGAGCTGGCGCGACCTTTCGCTCCCTGCAGCGCTGTACTGGTGTTAGAGCGCCCAACATACATCAAATTATCAATGCCGGCCAGGTTACTACAGCGAATGAGGCGCTCTGTTACAGCACCCGATACCCGCTTAAAGCGTCTACTAGCGGTCGCTCTAAGCGCTGCTATAAAGACGCTTATCTGCCAATAGCTGGCATTAGTAATGAATCATCCTCCACGTGCTCCTTTACAGGCAGATAACACCCTTCTACAGGTTAAAGAAAAATTCCCTTTTGGTAAGGTTTTTGGTGTTCTGCCTTATTGTTTTCCTCTTCTGGGCGGAAAATAAACATTTGTGTTAGGATTGTACCCCCATATCAGTGTCCACATTTCTTATATTCCAGTGGATCTGTCTTGGTATAAAGTAGGAGCGGCTTACTTGCCCCTCAGTAAAGCTCCTGGTATCCTTATCTCACTACAAATCCCAGAATCCTTCAACTGTGAATGTTTGTTTTGTGTTTATTAGCAGATTTGGCTAAACAAAGCAGCAGCAAATACCCTGCTAGTAACATAGAAGGTTGACGGCAGAAGAAGACCATACGGTCCATCTAGTCTGCCCTTATGTGTATACTGTATGTACTCTTTATCTTAGGATAGATGTGTGCTTATCCCAGGCATGTTTAAATTCACTGACTGTTGATTTTTCAACTACCTCTGCTGGAAGTTTGTTCCAAGCATCTACTACTCTTTCTGTAAAATAATATTTTCTAACATTGCTCCTGATCTTCCCCCCGACTAGCTTCAGGTTGTGCCCCCTTGTTCTATCATTAAGCTTCTTCTTAAAAACACTTCCCTCCTGAACCTTATTCAATCCTTTCACATATTTAAAGGTCTCAATCATGTCCCCCGTCTCCCTTCTTTCCTCCAGACTGTACAAATTAAGTTCTTTAAGTATCTCCTGATAAGTTTTAAGTTTAAGTTCTTCCACCATTTTTGTTGCCCGCCTTTGGACACGTTCTATTTGAATAATGTCTTTTTGCAGGTAAGGTCTCCAGAACTGCACACAGTATTCTAGCTGTGGCCTTACCATCTTCTGTTAAAGAACCTTTTAGCTTCTTTAACAGAAGATGGATACCTTCTATCTGAAGAGTTTAAAATAATACAGATGGGGCTAAATTTGTCTGCCTTGGCCAACCAGATGATTAGCAAGCCAGAGTGAGGAAGCTTATGAAATGTACATCTGAACACCACTTTGATGAAGGTTTCTAAGGTAAACACATTGTTGCTATGGAGAACTGTTTTATTTATCATTTTACATGAAGTTGCAAAAGCATAGAAAAGTACAAAATTAATAGATAAACTCAGCACCTTCAGTGTATCATTGAAAACTTTTAAAAATGCCATTGACAGTAGATTTACCATTTAATAATTGAGACCAGGTTGAATTCTGTAGCTTTACTAACCAGGTTGTAGGGATGGGGTGAAACTGAAGAATAAACATTAAAATATCAAGCAGAATACATAAATATAAGGGTCAATTCAAAGAAACATGTAACAGCTTTGATTTGGGTGCCGATCATCCTATTTTTCCCGTCCGCTCGTGCGTTCGTATGAACTTGCGAGTGATTCTATAAGCAAATAAGTTTCTATCCTAAAATGTACGTCCGTTCGTATGTTATCTCCCGAACTTGCCTCAGTCAGTTGTCAATCGTAAAAAACAGGTTGATGTGATCACTTGTTGCGGCGGCAGCCTGTTTTTTCGGCCGCTTCCATCGTCCACCTCTTCCAATTACTTGCGTTTGCCTCTGGTTTTCAATGGTTTTTGGCCTCTTATATTCGTTCGTTCGTATGTATATAAGGTCTTGCGCATGCGCGATCCAAGCTACACTCCACAAACCAATGTGGGCCCTATCTGACACTACCAATCTCACCACTACTGCCTCGCACCAGGCTACCACTTACCTTTATGAACCATAAAACTTACCCAAACCCCTTAGCGCTTGCATCCTTCTTCATTTGGACGCCCATAAAACTTATCCAAACCCCTTAGCGCTTGCATCCTTCTTCATGTTGACGACCCTAAAACGTACCCAAACCCCTTAGCGCTTGCATCCTTCTTCATTTGGACGCCAATAAAATCTTACCCAAACCCCTTAGCGCTTGCATCCTTCTTCATTTCTCGGACCCTAAAACTTACCCAAACCCCTTAGCGCTTGCATCCTTCTTCATGTTGACGACCCTAAAACTTACCCAAACCCCTTAGCGCTTGCATCCTTCTTCATTTGGACGCCCATAAAACTTACCCAAACCCCTTAGCGCTTGCATCCTTCTTCATTTCTCGGACCCTAAAACTTACACAAACCCCTTAGCGCTTGCATCCTTCTTCATGTTGACGACCCTAAAACTTACCCAAACCCCTTAGCGCTTGCATCCTTCTTCATTTGGACGCCCATAAAACTTACCCAAACCCCTTAGCGCTTGCATGCTTCTTCATTTCTCTGACCCTAAAACTTACCCAAACCCCTTAGCGCTTGCATCCTTCTTCATGTTGACGACCCTAAAACTTACCCAAACCCCTTAGCGATTGCATCCTTCTTCATTTGGACGCCCATAAAACTTACCCAAACCCCTTAGCGCTTGCATCCTTCTTCATGTTGACGACCCTAAAACTTACCCAAACCCCTTAGCGCTTGCATCCTTCTTCATTTGGACGCCCATAAAACTTACCCAAACCCCTTAGCGCTTGCATCCTTCTTCATGTTGACGACCCTAAAACTTACCCAAACCCCTTAGCGCTTGCATCCTTCTTCATTTGGACGCCCATAAAACTTACCCAAACCCCTTAGCGCTTGCATCCTTCTTCATGTTGACGACCCTAAAACTTACCCAAACCCCTTAGCGCTTGCATCCTTCTTCATGTTGACGACCCTAAAACTTACCCAAACCCCTTAGCGCTTGCATCCTTCTTCATGTTGACGACCCTAAAACTTACCCAAACCCCTTAGCGCTTGCATCCTTCTTCATGTTGACGACCCTAAAACTTACCCAAACCCCTTAGCGCTTGCATCCTTCTTCATGTTGACGACCCTAAAACTTACCCAAACCCCTTAGCGCTTGCATCCTTCCTCATTTCTCGGACCCTAAAACTTACCCAAACCCCTTAGCGCTTGCATCCTTCTTCATGTTGACGACCCTAAAACTTACCCAAACCCCTTAGCGCTTGCATCCTTCTTCATTTGGACGCCCATAAAACTTACCCAAGTAAGTTTTTGAAACTCCTTAAACCGGACCTTCAACATGATTTAATGAAAATCCAAAACTCTTTCCAAATGATTCTGCACCAGATAAAAGTACATTTTGGTGCATTTTTTATTACTGCGCCGCCATCTGGACTCAGAAGCATAACACTTAATGAGGAGAGGAGAGTGGGATAAAGTACAGGGGAGCAGGTTACAGTTGTGCTTTGGTAATACAGAGCATAGCTGGGTTCAGGGAAAGGTCAGCAGTCCCACAATGCATGGCAGCACCTTACTTTGTTAAATCTGGATGCCATGCTGCCTGTAAATATGGCACATTCCATATGCCGCCATCTTGTATGTTTAAAGGCTCCTAACATGCAGTAGATGCAGGTAGCCTGTTTTGGAATGTTTGCAATCTGTATGTACAGTGTGTGGGATACTTATTAGCTAGGCTCTTAATACGAGTTAGGGTCCGCTTTAAGCTAACGAAGTGCCCACATGAAAGTGTTAACTATACATTGGCTACGCCTTTAGTTATGTGTGTGTTCTTAGCAAAAAAACACATAAATATGAATAATGGCATGGCTACTTACTTTGTTGGTGGCCGACAGATGGCTGGTTGGGGCCAACAGGCTGCCCTTGGTCCTGGCTATGCTGTGAAGAAGTCCCTGGAGAAACATGTGACATTTGGTTAGTAGTTGTATAGAGTCACTATTCCCAACATATCTGGCTCCCAGTCTGGCTGACATCACTCACCTTCGCCAGGATCAACTTCCAGCATCTCTGCTGCCTCCTCCTCCACTATCTCACCCGCTCCAGAAGCATCTAGAAATTCATAATAAAGGAGCACTTAGTTTTTGGCCTTGCATGTATATCTTAGTGCATATACATGAAGAGTGACATACCAGAGCCTTCCCCATGCCTGGCCGGGTATGACTCCACGCCCACGCGGTTGGGCCCCTCCTCTGTGGTAAGGTCCAGGGGCTGGTCTGAGGAGGCCACAGAGGAGGGGTAGGTCCGTCGCCCGGGAGATCCACCACCTTCACTCACAGATGCAGAAGCATGCAGCACTGGTCGGCCTGTGCGCCTCCGGGTGCGGCGAATTCTGAAATCCATTTCCAACACTAACAAAGAAAAGTCATTATAAATAAAGGCATAACTTATACATTTGGAACATATACCATGCAATCGCTTTGTACTTACTTGGGAAATGGATCCCAAAAAACCTCCGCACCCGGGGCATGTGCAGACGTTTCAGGTCCGACCAATGCTGCATTATCTGGGTGTGAGTGAAGGTGGTGCTGGTGACACGGTGTATTTCCGCGATGATCTCCCGGGCGATGTCCCTTTTTTCGCAAACATTGGGCGCGAAGTCATACCGGCGCTGAAGCATGATCTGAAAAACATAATGGACACAGAGCTTTTACTTTTACACACAGAGCCATATGTGTTGCATCACAAGTTGCGAATGTAATGTCATTAACACACACATTTAGAGTGCCAGCCATTTTTGGGGAGTGCCTTAAAGCGGACGTTCACTCTGATTCAGAGTCTGGTCTTATGTTATATGTTTCACACACCCTATACATACAGATAGCCAACATTACAAATCAGGCCACATGCATCTCTGGCGTGTTATGATGGTTTTAACATCCAAGATGTCGGCTTATGTAAAATGCCTTCTTTGCAGGCAGCCTGCAAACAGGAAGTGCATGCAAACTGTAAGTGTGTGTGCTGCTCGGCATTCTTGGACTGATGACCTTCCCATGACCACAGCTCTGCTGTGTCTGAACAAAGCACAGCTATAACCCACCCCCCTGTACCTTATCCCACTCACCTCTCCTCAGTAAGTGTGATGCTTCTGAGTACAGATGGCTGCGCGCATCTCTTAAATTCTTGAGCAGAGTTTCAGGCCAGTGGAGGCAAGACTAATAAGTTATTGGCTTCAAATGGCCCATTTGGAAATGTCATAGGCTGTGTACTCGTTTTTTAGGTTTTATTGCTTTTTAGTCAATCACGCTGAAGGCCCGGTTTCTGTCTTTTTGGGCACGTGTGTGGCTTGCCGTTGTGTTTTGATGTCTTAGGCAAACAGTGGTCCTCAAACATCCGCATCAAGGTCCGAGACAGGCCAGGTTTGACAGCTAGCCACGCTACTCCACAGGTTAATTAACTGGTGCTAAGCCAGAGCAATTGCCCTAATTAGGACATCAGCATAGAGAGGTGAAAACGTGGCCTGTCTCGGCCCTTGAGGATGAAGTGTGAGGAGCCTGTTCTAAAACATTAAGATCCACAAAACTTGGTCCAACCGCATCATTTACATGTAGTACATCAGTCAGTATGAGCTTAAAAGGCAGAGCAAGGCACTTACCAGCATGAGGATCTCTTCCTGTTGACGGGTGAAGATAGTGGGCGCCATCTTTATGCTTCTTCAAGGCAGCAGATAAGTGAAACCCCAGCGGTTTCCTGGTTCCGCACGAACGTACGTCCGTACGATCGTGTAGTCGTGCGCATAGGCGTCAGACGCTGGGCGCATGATTTAAAGGTCCCTGCACCCAAAGCTCATTCTCTTTGAGCTTTTTGCGAAAATGGCACCCAAAAAGGCAGCAGCGAAACGCGCACAGCCAAGGCAGACCTCTGAGGGCCCAACAACCAGGTCCCAGCAAGGCCCCAAGAAGCTACGGTCCCAGAAGGCAAGTAGCACCTCGGCCCCACCAAGGGACACTGGACCCTCCCTTTCCCAAAAAAGGGCCACAAAGGCACGTGCCCCTGCGGCCAAAAAACAGCCCAAATGGGTAGGAAGCCCCACAGCAGCCACCACCACATCTGCCCCCAGAAGAGGCCGCCCAAGTGAGCCCACACCACCCATGCTCTCAAGCCGGGCACTTAGCCAACCCAGGCCCCGCTGCAGGCCCAGAAGCCCATCCAGGCCCCGCAGCAGGGCCAGAAGCCCATCATGGCACCGCAGCAGGGCCAGAAGCCCATCATGGCACCGCAGCAGGGCCAGAAGCCCATCAAGGCACCGCAGCAGGGCCAGAAGCCCATCAAGGCCCCACAGCAGGGCCACAAGCCCATCAAGGCACCGCAGCAGGGCCCAAAGCCCATCAAGGCCCCGCAGCAGGGCCCCAAGCCCATCAAGGCACTGCAGCAGGGCCAGAAGCCCATCAAGGCACCGCAGCAGGGCCCGAAGCCCATCAAGGCACCGCAGCAGGGCCCGAAGCCCATCAAGGCCCCGCAGCAGGGCCCGAAGCCCATCAAGGCACCGCAGCAGGGCCCGAAGCCCATCAAGGCACCGCAGCAGGGCCAGAAGACCATACAGTCCCCGCAGCAGGGCCAGAAGCCCATCAAGGCACCGAAGCAGGCCCAGAAGCCCATCCAGGCCCCGCAGCAGGGCCAGAAGCCCATCAAGGCCGCGCAGCAGGGCACCTACGAGCAGACCAGGCACCAGCAGGGCACCTAGCCCAAGACCTGGCACCAGCCGGGCACCTAGCCCCAGACCTGGCACCAGCAGGGCACATAGCCCCCCAAGAGGCCCAAGAATGGACATCATCCGGACCACATCTACACCTGGAAGTTCGGTGGCCAGCCACGCAAGAACACCCAGTCCCTTGGCCAGTCCAGTCCAGTCATTGGGAAGCCAGCAATCCTTCCATTCCCCTACACAGCCCCAGGCCATAATGTCACCACATGTGTCTGCACACATGGAGGAGCACCAAAGCCAACCATCTGTCCGCACATTGCGGCGCGGACATTTGAGTGGGAGATTCTCCCATGACCAAAATATGGCATTGGCTAGTGGCCTTACATTATTCTATGACGAGCTCTATGGGAGCAAATCAAAACACACCACTAAGCAGCGCAAAATGGAATTGTTCAAAACCATCCTACGACAAGTAAATGCAGCGGGGGAAGAGAGGAAAGATGTGGCCCAAATCCAGAAGAAAATTTCGGATCTCAAATATGCTGTACGGCAAAAAGAAATTAAAAGGCATAATTACAGGTAAATGAATGATGTATCCAAATGTAATGATTAGGATGTACTGTATGCACCTTTTCTGGGTACCAAACTATTTTTTCATTTCAGCATGAAAACTGGAGGTGGCTTTCCAACAAAACTGGAGTTTACACCTGCTGAGGAGATTGTGCTGGGCCTTCTCCATCCTGTCGCGGTCGGTGGCCATGCGGGTCTAAGGGACACAGACTCACCGACCCGTACACAAGGTGAGTACTCTTAATCTGCATGTTTGCCTGTTTGCAAAGTAAATTAAAGTTCACTAGTACCAAGATGACGGTATGGCCCTATGGTGTGGCTTGCTTGGCCTCGCACTACTGTGCCTGTTTGTGTCCTGTTTTGGTCCCTGTGAATCACACATTTCGGACCACATACATTATGTAAAATAACAATTAACACTAATTATGTGTGAAGTAACGACGTTTATGAAGAAAAGTGATATATTTGGACTCAATCACAAAACACACATCATTAGGGATGTGTTGGCTATTTGTTGTGTGAGTTGTGTTTGAGGTAACAATTTAAATCAAGACCCCCCAAACATATCTGACCTAGAGCAGCGATACTCAACTGGCGGACCGGGGTCCGAATGCGGACCTTGGCACCAGATTCCCGGACCCCTGCCCAGACAGCCCTGCACTCAGTTACTTCTGTGTTGACGTGCTCAGAGCTGCCCCCTTGATCGGCGATGTAGTGCTTAGTCTCCCGGCCAATGTCATGGCTCCCTGAAACCTAGCATTGCAATATGAAGTACTGCACAGGAAGTGGCATTGCAAGGTACACACTAACTTGGTGCATCATTCTCTTTGTCCAATCCTGTCCCGCTGCCCCAGCTCTGCCCCATCTGCCCCTGTCCCACCATCTCGCCCCCCCCCCAGATCAGCCCCATCCATTCCTAACAGATTTGCTCCATCCATCCCATCACCATCCATTCCTGTCCTCCCAGCTTTATCCATCCAATCCCTGTCCCCTCAGCTCTGCCCCATCCAGCCCAGCAAGGGCAAGCAGCCTTTATTAGTTTTGCCTTGGCAATCTATAGCCCCTCCCCCAGTGTGCTGATTTCTAACTAGACACCCCCTGCGACAGCCCCATGCCCGGACCTTCACCTCTCACTGGATACCTTTAAATGGACCTTTACAAGAAGTGGTTGAGTACCCCTGACCTAAAGAATGGTAGTCAAACTCAAAATAGTTGCTCTGCAAGTTGTATGCTGACTGGGTACACTTCCTGACTTCGAACTGAGGTCAGTTAGCAGTTTACTCGATCCATTTCACATATCTTAAAGTGAGTGTATTTTACAAATCGTCCCCGTTGCTGTAGCGTTGCTTAAGATTACAAATAGTGGCTTGTTTAATTACCTACCAAAACAATGCTTATGTGTGTGTTTACCTTGTTTTGTTTTCTCTTCTTCAGCCCAGCATGACCCCTCAGCAAGGGTAAACTCACCCCCCAGTTTGATTATGCCTACCAGGTCCGTACAGCATAGGAGCCCAGATCCGAGTTTTCCGGTAAGTTTATTTAGTACCAAAAATACTACCAAGTGCTTAAGCATGTGTTAAACTGATGGAATCCTAATTTGGGACGCCAACTTAAACATTTTTTTTTCTATGTCCCTACAGACCCACACACTCATGGAAGAGATCCAGGAAATGGAGGAAGATGATGGATCCATGCTGGCCACGTCCGAAGACCTCCCCCTGGGTCCCAATCTGCAACTGCTCCCTAATGTTTCTCTGGCCAATCCTCAGCAGCAGAGTGAATCTGCATCCATTGTGCATACACATGGGGAGACTGACACAACAGTCCCCAGTGTTCACTTTGCTGCTGAGGATTTGCCAAGCATGCCTGTTGCTGTTGAGGGGACGAGACAACGCGGCAGGGCACGCCCAAGAGCCAGGGTAATTGTGCGGCGGACTCCATTACGCCGCCGCACAATTTCCCAGGGGAGGCACAGTGCCCTGCTTGATTTATGGAACCAGGAGAGGGACTTTTTTGAGGCACAGCTCCAAACTGAGCGGGAGGAAAGGCATGCCGATATGGTCAACCTAACTAACACCTTACAGGGCATCCTCGCTGAGTTTCGGACCCTCAACAGCAACATGGTCAATGCAAGTAATGGCATCCAGTCAGCCATGGCTGATATGACCAATATGCAGAGAAACATTATGGAGCAGTTGCAAATTAACAATGCAACCATGGCCCAGGTTAGGTCCCATCCCCACGGACCTCCACCTGGGTTTTATGGGCAGCCACCCTATTAATCCATGAATGTGTGGGACATCTTTTCTCTTCCCCCCCACTGTATTTACTTGTCGTTTGATGTTTCGAACAATCCATTTTGTGTTTCACATGCAGGTTGTGTTTTGTATTTGCTCCCATAGAGCTCCTTAGAGTAATGATTAAGGCCACTAGCCAATGCCATAGGTCTATGTGCAGTCTAGTTGGCAAGTATCATGTGTCAAATATGGCTTTTGACATTTGTTTGGTTTGTGCTCCTCCTGTTTGCAGACATGTTTGTGTGACATTATGGCCATGCCCAAATATCCCTTGGCACAGGCAATATTAATGACTGGACTAGGCTGGCCTTTGGACTGGGTGTCCTTGTTTGGTTGTGCCACTCACTTCCAGGTGTAGATGTGGTAGATTTAATGTTAATAACTTCTTGCTTTTGGAGCCACAGTTGGATGTGGATTTCTATTTGTTATGCACCACCATTCAAAGTGCAAAAAGTAAAAAATTTTCACACTTACAATACTTGTTGCGTTTTTAGTTGAAACACATTTAACATCACCTTGGGCTAAAGCAGATACATTTTTGGTTAAGAGGTGTAAAAATGCAAAGATCAATCTAAGTAAACACCAGGAAAAACATTAGGCAACAATTAAGGGAAATTTTGTTTTTATTTAAGGTAATGCCACATTACGGGCAAACAAATATTGGAACAAAAAGGCAAATACACACACACACAGAATGGGAAGCCAAAAAAAGGCTTTAACTAAAATGCTGCAAGATCAAATTTGCTCGCACTGGCCAGACTTACTGGGTGGGCCAACATAATTGTCACCATCATCTTCTCGGGCTGTAGAGGGCAGAGCATCAACATAACGGGGGACACGTTCTTGAATGGCAAAATTATGCAGAACAGCACATGCCATTATGATGTCTATGACTTTGTTAGGAGCATATTGCAGGGCGCCCCCGGTATGGTCCAAACACCGAAAACGTGTCTTCAACAGTCCAAATGCCCTCTCAACAACAGCCCTGGTCTTGCGGTGCGCACGATTGTAGGCTTCCTGAGAGGCATCCTGGGGCCGCAGCACAGGCGTCATGAGCCAGGGGAGAAGTGGGTAACCGGAATCACCTTAACAAGACAATTAAATTCAAAAAATTAACACATTGCAAGACAACAAACACAAACAATTTGACATATATCAAAATGAGGTAAGCTAAAGGGCCAAAAAAGACACCCAGGGAACATTAGAAAAAACACTATTGGGCCAAATGTAGTACATAACTAAAAATGCAGCTTAAATAAACCAAAGAATGATAAAACATCTGCACGGACAAGGCTTTTTAGAAATATGTTTTTTTTTTCTGGTTTCGCAAATGTTACAATTAGGATGCTGCTGAGGGGCCCACAACATTTCGATAAAGAATGCACTGTATGCAGTTTAAGTCCACTTTGGCCTTGAAAGACCAATACTACAAAAGGACCAAAAACTAGCAGATACTTCGGGACAATCTGCTACCCAATATATTTTTTGACATGGAAGTTACAGACATCCTAACCAAAATTCTGAAGGACAAAGTGAGCCAAGCGTTTTGTGGAAAAACAAAATACAATCCACAAAAGCCCCCCCCAAAAAATGCTGGTTCAGGTTTCTGTCAATAATTATAAAGCTAAAATAGGCAAACAATACAGATTCCTGTGAAATATCGATAACCAAAAATAGGACACACTTACCAAGCAGCCATGCACCCGAAAATTAACCAGACTCAAATTGCCTAAACAAACCAGATCGTCTCAGGATATAGGAGTCGTGCGACGATCCAGGGTAGCCGGCAAGGACACTCAGGAAACGCATGTCCGGCCCCACCACGGCCTGGACATTAAGGGAGTGTCCCATTTTTCGATTCCTTAAGGCAAAAACAAAAAAAAAAGGGTAAGTGATAAGGGCAAAAAACATTTAGAAAAAAAAACATGTCTGCACACAATTTCAAACAACAAATGAGAAGCCTAAATAAGGAATGCACACAAAAGGCCAAACAAAAATATGCTGCCGCCAAGGAAAATAGGTTACATTACACGTTGGGCCCCATAATAACCAAAACAAAAAATATATACCTATATATATATTTGTCGGATGCCCTAGGTACGAGTGCCACATGTGTGCAGTCAACAGCACCAATTACGTTGGGCATGTCGGCGACATTATAAAAACCAAGCTTAATGGCGTTTCTGGCTGCCATATCATCCAGGCAAAAATATATTTGGGAGTTATGGCAGCCATGCCTTCCAAAAATTTTGATAGTGCGCGGCTCAGCGTAGGCTGGGACATCCCCACGGAGAGGGCACCCAGCCTCTGGAACGAGCCGTTCGCCAAAAATTGCAGGCAGCCAAGCATCTTGGTCATACCTGAAATTGCATGCCCCTTCCTTGTGGTGCGGGCTAACCATGGCCGCAGCTCACTATATAATTTATGGAGGGAAGCGCGATTAAGCCTGGTCAGCTCAAACAGCTCAACATCATTCATGCTATCGATGTTCATGCGACGACGCAGGGGCAATCTGCTCTCAGACATCCGGATCAAATCGATGCCAAAAAGCATAAGCCCTTGATGTGCCACAAACTCTCCATCCTACTCCCGAGGCCAAATAGCTGCCGGCAAACATTTCGGGAAGCAGCTCTTTAATGGCCTTCAAAACAATTAGCAATCACCTCTCTGAATTGGTCGCAAGCCCATGTGAAGCACGTAAAAAATAGGATCGGACGTAAAAAATACGATTTGGACGGGAAAAACACACGAACTAACGCAAAATATACGATTGACGTCCGAAAAGCGTATGTTCATATACGTCTATGCGCGAACGATCGTTCGAATACGAAATGGCCAAAAAAAAAAGGAAAAAATGACAAACACCCACCCAAACTTACGATTCTCGATCCGAAATCAATTAACTTTTGCTCTTTGAATCGAGGGGATACTGTATATACTGAATACAGTACAACAGTTATGCTTCAGGGTAGAAACAATAAAAGTATGTAATAGCAATGCACTCATAAAGAGAGAGATTCAGATGTAATGGCTCCTGCCAACCTCATGTGGTAATAAGGACTGACTTTCTCCTTCCCAGTAACCACTGCTTCACCCAGAATAGGAAATACAGTATGCATGTAACCTAAACCTAAATAAATGCATGAAACTGAAACCAACATATCTAGATATAACAAAATACACACTGGCACCATCTAGTGGCCTTTTAGAATAATAACATCAAACTATACAAAAGAAAGACAATCTTCATACTAAATGTTTGGTGCACAGAACACTCTCCGTCTTGGGAGTGTTTTAGTTACAAGGCCTAGAGGCAACTCTGTGTGGTTGACAGTTTTTTTATAAGCACAACATCACGAAGTTTGATGTTAGGTTGGGTGGTCTGCCACTTTCTCCCTGATTGAAATGTGGAAATTTATTGCTTCCTCCAGTTGTCCCAGAAGGTGTTGGCAAGGATCTGAACTTGTCTCCACTGACATTTGTAGAGGTTTTTAGTGCTGAACTTTCCAGCAGAAGTGTCAACAGCACCAGTCTTTTGAGTAAGCAGCATGTTGGGGGTACGAATTGCTGGATCCTCTGGATCAGTTGAGGTTGGAGTCAAAGGTCTGGCATTAATAATATCTTGAAATTTAAATTGAAGCCATGACGGTGGCTAGGCATTCAAGTGTAATCCTTGCAGAATCGACTGGAAGATGAATCTAGGATTTTGCATGCTATGCATATCATCCTCTTCCAGACTCCTGGAGAAGAATGTGGTGGATGGAAAGTCCAAGTACAAGTCCCTGTTCAAGATACCAGATTGAACAGGGACTTGTACTTGGACTTTCAATCCACCACATTCTTCAAGGTTTTGCAGTTCTTTGGCTGCACACACAAAGTTTGTTACTCTGTCAGAGCGGTTATGTTTCATGGGGCCTCTGATAGCTATGAAATGTCTGAGAGCATTTATGAAGCTTGAAGTATACATAAATTCAATCACCTCTAGATGGACAGCTCGGATAGACAAAAAAGTAAATAGGACAGCCCAGCATTTGTTGCTGGCACATCCTCTAGTTTTTCGGACAGTGAGAGGCCATGGACCAAACACATCAAGGCAAACACTGGTGAAAAGTGTGTCTGTTAAGTCTGTCAGATTGAAGGTTAGCCATCTTGAGGGTCTGAAAAATATAATGTAGTTTGCAACAAGTAACATATTTGAAAATGTCTTTGCTCCAATTATTCACAATCCAGCAGCTCGCAGAAACCATTCTGTAAATAATCATCCCTGATGTTTTATTTTCTCATGGTAATGTTGTACAAGCTAACAAGCAATGTGTCGATGACCAGGGATTATGAAAGGATGTTTTTCTGTAAGGTCAATTTTTGCTTCCTTAAGGCTGCTTCCAACCCTCGGCAGGCCATCTGCATCAATGGTGGGATCTAGTTTATTTGGAACACTTTAGAAATAGGTGTTTTAATTGTTATACAGTCTCCCTAGAAAAGATCTCTGAATAATCAGGGTTTTTTGTTGTTCTAGATTGAATGTTCTAGATTAGATTGTTCTAGATCATTTTCAGAGTATACTTTACAGTGGTGCCAACCTTTGAATTGACTTTCCTCTGCAGATGGGGCACCCTCTGACATAGCAAGCTATGTGTGCTAAACAGGTCATGGCTCGAACAAGTGATTTCCAAGTAGAGAACCTGCTGAAACAGTGGGACATCAGGTGACACCTCTGTATGTAATACAGACACATGAGGTCGAATTTCTTGGTCTGCATCTACCAGTTCAAAATTGTCACAGTCATGAATAGCGTGATCTGAATTGTATAGGAATGCAGGACCTGTAAGCCATGTTGTGTCTTTAAGGTGGTTGGCAGTAACTAGGGATGAGCGAATCGATCCGGACGAACCCGGATTCGATCCGAATTTCAGGAAAAATTCGATTCGGATCGAATCCGAATTTCCCCGCGATTCGATCGCTCGAAGTTTTCCTTTAACATCCATTCATTTACATTTACAGGCATTCTAAGATGGCGGACGGGACATGTCTGGACATCTATCCCGCGCCAGTGCAAGCTGGGGCAGTCACATGCAGCCTATCAGCAGCCAGCAAGCCCGGTGACGTCACAGCGCTATTTAAGGCCGGCCATCTTGCTTTTCCTTCCTCATTTCTCTATTGCATTCGTGAGAGACAGAACGCTGTGTAGCTGAGGGAGAGACAGTTAGACAGGCAGGGACAGACAGGGACAGGCTGGAGACAGGCAGGAGACAGACAGGAGACAGACAGAAAGCCAGCAAAAAAACAGGGAAAGGAAGGGAAAATCGGAGGCTGTCACAGGGAGATTTTTTTTTTTTTCATCCAGCCTGACAGGCTTTGTTAGCGTTTTCAGGCTGCTTATACTAACTAACTGTGCATATATACTGAACTGATCTTAAGTCTGCTGTGAGGCATCCCATTCTGTGACTACAGCAGCCTCTGTTTAAGACCATATAACCATTTGCACTTATTATAATTGAAATTAGCCCTGATAAAGACACTTTTGCTGGGCATAGCACTACTGGATCTTTTTTTAAGGCATCCCATTCTGTGACTACAGCAGCCTCTGTTTAAGACCATATAACCATTTGCACTTATTATAATTGAAATTAGCCCTGATAAAGACACTTTTGCTGGGCATAGCACTACTGGATCTTTTTTTAAGGCATCCCATTCTGTGACTACAGCAGCCTCTGTTTAAGACCATATAACCATTTGCACTTATTATAATTGAAATTAGCCCTGATAAAGACACTTTTGCTGGGCATAGCACTACTGGATCTTTTTTTAAGGCATCCCATTCTGTGACTACAGCAGCCTCTGTTTAAGACCATATAACCATTTGCACTTATTATAATTGAAATTAGCCCTGATAAAGACACTTTTGCTGGGCATAGCACTACTGGATTCTTTTTTGGGGCATCCCATTCTGTGACTACAGCAGCCTCTGTTTAAGACCATATAACCATTTGCACTTATTATAATTGAAATTAGCCCTGATAAAGACACTTTTGCTGGGCATAGCACTACTGGATCTTTTTTAAGGCATCCCATTCTGTGACTACAGCAGCCTCTGTTTAAGACCATATAACCATTTGCACTTATTATAATTGAAATTAGCCCTGATAAAGACACTTTTGCTGGGCATAGCACTACTGGATTCTTTTTTGGGGCATCCCATTCTGTGACTACAGCAGCCTCTGTTTAAGACCATATAACCATTTGCACTTATTATAATTGAAATTAGCCCTAATAAAGACACTTTTGCTGGGCATAGCACTACTGGATCTTTTTTTTGGGGCATCCCATTCTGTGACTACAGCAGCCTCTGTTTAAGACCATATAACCATTTGCACTTATTATAATTGAAATTAGCCCTGATAAAGACACTTTTGCTGGGCATAGCACTACTGGATCTTTTTTTAAGGCATCCCATTCTGTGACTACAGCAGCCTCTGTTTAAGACCATATAACCATTTGCACTTATTATAATTGAAATTAGCCCTGATAAAGACACTTTTGCTGGGCATAGCACTACTGGATCTTTTTTTGGTGCATCCCATTCTGTGACTATAGCAGCCTCTGTTTAAGACCATATAACCATTTGCACTTATTATAATTGAAATTAGCCCTGATAAAGACACTTTTGCTGGGCATAGCACTACTAGATCTTTTTTTAAGGCATCCCATTCTGTGACTACAGCAGCCTCTGTTTAAGACCATATAACCATTTGCACTTATTATAATTGAAATTAGCCCTGATAAAGACACTTTTGCTGGGCATAGCACTACTGGATCTTTTTTTAAGGCATCCCATTCTGTGACTACAGCAGCCTCTGTTTAAGACCATATAACCATTTGCACTTATTATAATTGAAATTAGCCCGGATAAAGACACTTTTGCTGGGCATAGCACTACTGGATCTTTTTTTAAGGCATCCCATTCTGTGACTACAGCAGCCTCTGTTTAAGACCATATAACCATTTGCACTTATTATAATTGAAATTAGCCCGGATAAAGACACTTTTGCTGGGCATAGCACTACTGGATTCTTTTTTGGGGCATCCCATTCTGTGACTACAGCAGCCTCTGTTTAAGACCATATAACCATTTGCACTTATTATAATTGAAATTAGGCCTGATAAAGACACTTTTGCTGGGCATAGCACTACTGGATCTTTTTTTAAGGCATCCCATTCTGTGACTACAGCAGCCTCTGTTTAAGACCATATAACCATTTGCACCTATTATAATTGAAATTAGCCCTGATAAAGACACTTTTGCTGGGCATAGCACTACTGGATCTTTTTTTGGTGCATCCCATTCTGTGACTACAGCAGCCTCTGTTTAAGACCATTGTCACACTCCGGGAACTACAGCTGTCCACTTAGATAACTCCAGTCCTCTCTGTAAGACCCCAACCCCCAATCTCCGCAGCCAGCTTCACCTTTAGGAGCCCCCGCTTGCCGGGACGCAGAGCACGCCTGCCCGGGATCGGTTGCCCCCAGGACTTCAATGGCTCAAAGATTGGAGTCTTACCGTTCAGAGGCCTGGAGAACCCGCGGCTGGAAGTGGTGCCGAGCAGCCCGATTGCTGAGTGTATGACGGAAGTCCAACAGGCTAGGGGTCAGCAACAGAAGTTCCGAGATGGCAGCGGTACAAAGGATTGGACAAGACGTGGTCGAGGATCAAGCAGAGGTCGGCAACAGGAGATCAAATCGGGGGTGGTCAAAACAGGCGAAGGTCGGCAACAGGAGATCAGATCGGGGGTGGTCAAAACAGGCGAAGGTCGGCAACAGGAGATCAGATCAGGGATAGTCAAGATGGGCGGTGGTCGGCAACGGGAGATCAAGAAATACACTTTAGAGAAGCTACTGACGGGGTACAAGGCGCTATCACAGGCAATGGGCAAATGAAGGGGAATCAGCTTTATAGGGACAGGCAGGACTGGGACAGGAAGATGATTGGTGCAACTGAGAGAACAAAACTGGTTGGTGTTAACTTTTAGAGGGCGTGAGTAAACTATCTCCAAGTGGGCTATAGGCCCACTCTGGGAACCCTGGGCTGATTGGCCCCTTTAATTTTTCCTCCGGCGGGCGTGCAGGAAGCAGCGCCGCCGGAGGGTATTAGAGATCTGTGCTCGCGCCCGCGCGCGAGCACGTACAGCAGAGCCAGGGTCGCGAGCAGGGGGCGTGGCCGAGCGGCGCGCCGCCCGAACAGACGCCGCCGGAGCCGCCGCCGGAGCTGCTGCCCGGCCGAGACGCAAGCCGGAAGCAGCGCGGCCAGCTGCCCGGGGACGGCGCGGGAGCAAGGACGAGGTGAGTGGATTCCTGACATTACCCCCCTCTTCACGAGGGGCCTCCGGACCCTCACCCGGCTTCTCCGGATTATCACGATGGAATTTCCGTACAAGAGCTTTGGCATGAACATCCCTCGCAGCCACCCAGCATCTTTCTTCTGGACCATAGCCCACCCAGTCCACCAAATATTGTAAGGAATTGCGAATCTTACGAGAATCCAAGATCTTATTTACTTCATACTCGGGCTCATTATCCACGAGAATAGGTGCAGGACCAGTAAGAGGAATATTCTTCGCCGGTTTTAGCAGTGAAACGTGAAAAGAGTTAGGAATTCTCATAGTAGGCGGGAGTTGAACCTTAAAAGACACATTATTTAACTTTTTGATTATAGGAAAAGGGCCAATGAATTTTGGACCCAACTTACAAGAAGGTTGACGGAGTGCAATATTTTTAGTGGAGACCCAAACTAAATCACCTACTTGAAGAGTAGGCTCCCGTGATCTGCGACGATCGGCAAATTTTTTATATCTTAAACTAGTAGTCTTAAGAATTTCCTGAACATGTGTCCAGATATTCTTCCGTTCTTGAAGCCACTCCTCCAACGCCGGCAAGTTGGAAGGTGACCCAGAAAGGGAAGAAGCTCTAGGATTTTTCCCTAAGTTACAATAAAAAGGCGATATCTTGGTACTCTCACTAGGCGCATTATTGTAAGCAAATTCGGCGAAATCAATAAATTCTGCCCATTGTTCTTGGGCATCAGAGACATAACACCTTAAATACTGTTCCAAAGTTTGATTAGTTCTTTCCGTCTGCCCATTGGACTGGGGATGGTAGGCAGACGAAAGAGAGATCTGTATACCCAGCCGTGAACAGAAATGTTTCCAAAAACGGGAAGTAAATTGGACGCCCCGATCAGAGACTATATTGGACGGAATACCATGAATACGAAAAATGTGTGAAGTAAATAATCGAGAAAGTTCTGGCGCAGAAGGAAGTTTAGCCAAAGGAATGAAGTGTGCCATCTTACTGAAACGATCTACGACCACCCAAATAACAGTATTCCCGAGTGATAAAGGCAAATCTACAATGAAATCCATAGAAATATGAGTCCAAGGTTCAGCAGGAATTTCAAGAGGAACCAAACCGCCACTGGGAGCCTTATGAACCCCCTTACTTCGAGCGCAAACAGCACAAGCATCGATAAAGGCGGTAATATCGCGTCTCATGGTTGGCCACCATACATGGCGACGGGCAAGCATAAGGGTTTTTCGGTTACCCACATGGCCAGCAGTTTTAGCATCGTGAAACTCGCGAATTACATCTGAACGCAAATGTGGCGGTACAAACTGGCATCCCAAGGGAATATCACTAGGAGACTGGTCTTGAAACGGCGCCAAGGTGTTAGAAAGATCAGGAAGTAATGCCCCGACCACACAACCCATAGGTAGAATCGGGTCACCAGTATCACCCCGATCCATACATTCACCGAACATGCGAGATAGCGCATCCGCTTTAGTATTTTTTACACCTGGCTTGAACGTAATAATAAAATTAAAACGTGAGAAGAATAATGCCCAACGTGCTTGACGAGAGTTCAATCTCTTGGCAGACCCTATGTATTCAAGATTTTTGTGATCGGTATACACGGTTATAGGATGTAACGAACCCTCCAGCCAGTGTCGCCATTCATCAAAAGCCAGTTTAATAGCTAATAGTTCCCTATTACCAACATCATAATTTTGCTCCGCGGTACTGAATTTACGTGAAAAATAAGCACATGGATGTAGACGCTCAGGGTCACCGGAATACTGTGACAAAACTGCACCCACTCCCAGCTCTGAAGCGTCTACTTCAACAATGAAGGCCTTACGAATATCTGGGTGAATTAACACTGGTGCCGAAGTGAAGGCCCGCTTCAAGGTCAGGAAGGCCTCACCGACCGAGGGAGACCAGTTAGCCGTAAAGGCCCCCTTGCGGGTAAGATTGGTAAGAGGTGCAACAACATGAGAGAAGCCTTTGATGAACCGCCGATAAAAATTGGCAAAACCTAGAAAACGCTGCAATTCTTTTAAGGTCTTGGGTTGAACCCAATCCTGAACCGCCGAAACTTTCCCCGCGTCCATCTCTAAACCCTGGTTGGTAATAATATACCCTAAGAAAGGAACTGTGGTGACTTCAAACACGCATTTAGAAAGTTTAGCAAATAAGTTGTTCTCTCTTAATTTTTGTAGTACCAACTTAACATGACGTCTGTGCTCCAAAAGGAATTAGAAAAAATGAGAATATCATCTAAGTATATGACCACAAATCTACCGAGATACTCTCTGAAAATATCGTTAACAAAATCTTGAAAAACGGCTGGCGCGTTACAAAGACCAAAAGGCATGACCAGGTACTCGTAATGGCCGTCTTTCACATTAAATGCGGTTTTCCACTCATCCCCCTGTCGGATGCGAATAAGATTGTAAGCCCCTCTTAGATCCAACTTGGAAAAAATTTGGGACCCAGTGACTTGATTGAACAGATCCCCAATCAAGGGTAAGGGGTATCGGTTCTTTACAGTGATTTTATTCAAGGCTCGATAATCTATGCAAGGTCTCAAGCCGCCATCTTTTTTCTCAACAAAAAAGAATCCAGCCCCGGCAGGTGAGGTAGAGGGGCGAATAAATCCCTTCCTTAAATTTTCGGTGATGTACTCCCTCATTGCTTGCTCTTCAGGCAGGGTAAGATTATAAATTTTTCCCCTCGGGGGAATCGTGCCAGGAAGCAAGTCAATAGGGCAGTCATAAGACCGATGTGGAGGAAGGGTATCCGCAGAACGTTCAGAGAAGACATCAACCCAGTCTGCGTATGGTTGAGGTAATCCCTGAGGTAAAACTTGCACACTTCTAAGGCCTGTAGTGAAGCAGTGATTTTTGCAATGGTCACTCCACTTGATCAATTCCCCAACCCGCCAATCTAACACCGGGTTGTGGAGTTGTAACCAGGGGTATCCCAAAACCACCGGAGTCTCTGGACAGTCGAAGATGAAAAATTCTAAGAACTCAGAGTGGGAAGAGCCAACAATTAATCGAAGAGGTGGGGTCTTGGTGTTAATAGGTCCCGCCTGGATGGCCTTCCCATTGATGGCCAAAACTTGTAGGGATCTTTCAAGGGGAACTAACGGAATACCTAAAAGAGAGATCATGCTCCTATCCAGAAAGTTTCCCGCCGCACCGCTGTCGATAAAGGCGGAAACTGTTTGCTTGGAAGAACCCCAAGATAGGTCAATGGGTACTAACATTTTATTTTGGCGAGAGTTGCAAACTGACTCACCCAGATCAGTACTCTCTACCTGGTCTGGGTGCGGAAGTTTTCCGCCGGTCTCCCCTTGTTGGGACAGGACCCTGCGAAATGTCCCGAGTTCCCACAATATAGGCATAACCCATTGGACCGCCTACGCTGCTTTTCCTCTTGGGTTAACCGGGTTCTCCCTAATTGCATGGGTTCTTCCTGGGAAGGAGATGAGGTATTTTCCCCACGGGTAGCCGGGGAACTAAGACTCTGAGAAGACCTGAAGGACGTGGGAGCCCTGGCTCTCTCCCTAGCCCTCTCTCTAAGACGCCTGTCTATCTTAATGGAGACCTGCATTAATTGGTCTAGGTCTGCGGGTGGAGGAAAATTTACCAAAGCATCCTTGATGCTTTCCGACAGCCCCACCCTGAACTGACTACACAAAGCAGGATCATTCCACCTCGATTCGACGGCCCAGCGGCGGAATTCAGCACTATAATCTTCAGCCGAATTCCGTCCTTGTCTTAAGGCCCGAAGCCTATTTTCTGCCGTAGATTGTTGATCAGGGTCAGCATATAAGACGCCCATAGCAGTAAAGAATGCTGTAACGGATTGTAGGGCAGAATCATGAGATGGGAAACTGAAGGCCCAGGACTGCGGGTCTCCTTGGAGCAAAGAAATGACTAGGCCTACTCGTTGGGACTCAGTGCCTGAGGAGATGGGTCTCAGCTTGAAATACAGTTCGCAGGCATTCTTAAAATTGGAGAATTTAGCTCGTTCTCCAAAAAACTTTTCCGGCAATGGAATCTTTGGTTCTGAGATATGAGGTGGTACAGAGGATGCCAGTAACTGTCGAGATTCTTGAGTGGCCACTCTTTGAGCGAGCTGGTTTATCGCCGTAGCCATAGCTTGTACCTGCTGTACCAGGTCATCCATCTTTGGCCTGTGATAATGTCACACTCCGGGAACTACAGCTGTCCACTTAGATAACTCCAGTCCTCTCTGTAAGACCCCAACCCCAAATCTCCGCAGCCAGCTTCACCTTTAGGAGCCCCCGCTTGCCGGGACGCAGAGCACGCCTGCCCGGGATCGGTTGCCCCCAGGACTTCAATGGCTCAAAGATTGGAGTCTTACCGTTCAGAGGCCTGGAGAACCCGCGGCTGGAAGTGGTGCCGAGCAGCCCGATTGCTGAGTGTATGACGGAAGTCCAACAGGCTAGGGGTCAGCAACAGAAGTTCCGAGATGGCAGCGGTACAAAGGATTGGACAAGACGTGGTCGAGGATCAAGCAGAGGTCGGCAACAGGAGATCAAATCGGGGGTGGTCAAAACAGGCGAAGGTCGGCAACAGGAGATCAGATCGGGGGTGGTCAAAACAGGCGAAGGTCGGCAACAGGAGATCAGATCAGGGATAGTCAAGACGGGCGGTGGTCGGCAACGGGAGATCAAGAAATACACTTTAGAGAAGCTACTGACGGGGTACAAGGCGCTATCACAGGCAATGGGCAAATGAAGGGGAATCAGCTTTATAGGGACAGGCAGGACTGGGACAGGAAGATGATTGGTGCAACTGAGAGAACAAAACTGGTTGGTGTTAACTTTTAGAGGGCGTGAGTAAACTATCTCCAAGTGGGCTATAGGCCCACTCTGGGAACCCTGGGCTGATTGGCCCCTTTAATTTTTCCTCCGGCGGGCGTGCAGGAAGCAGCGCCGCCGGAGGGTATTAGAGATCTGTGCTCGCGCCCGCGCGCGAGCACGTACAGCAGAGCCAGGGTCGCGAGCAGGGGGCGTGGCCGAGCGGCGCGCCGCCCGAACAGACGCCGCCGGAGCCGCCGCCGGAGCTGCTGCCCGGCCGAGACGCAAGCCGGAAGCAGCGCGGCCAGCTGCCCGGGGACGGCGCGGGAGCAAGGACGAGGTGAGTGGATTCCTGACAACCATATAACCATTTGCACTTATTATAATTGAAATTAGCCCTGATAAAGACACTTTTGCTGGGCATAGCACTACTGGATCTTTTTTTAAGGCATCCCATTCTGTGACTACAGCAGCCTCTGTTTAAGACCATATAACCATTTGCACTTATTATAATTGAAATTAGCCCTGATAAAGACACTTTTGCTGGGCATAGCACTACTGGATCTTTTTTTAAGGCATCCCATTCTGTGACTACAGCAGCCTCTGTTTAAGACCATATAACCATTTGCACTTATTATAATTGAAATTAGCCCTGATAAAGACACTTTTGCTGGGCATAGCACTACTGGATCTTTTTTTAAGGCATCCCATTCTGTGACTACAGCAGCCTCTGTTTAAGACCATATAACCATTTGCACTTATTATAATTGAAATTAGCCCTGATAAAGACACTTTTGCTGGGCATAGCACTACTGGATCTTTTTTTAAGGCATCCCATGCTGTGACTACAGCAGCCTCTGTTTAAGACCATATAACCATTTGCACTTATTATAATTGAAATTAGCCCGGATAAAGACACTTTTGCTGGGCATAGCACTACTGGATTCTTTTTTGGGGCATCCCATTCTGTGACTACAGCAGCCTCTGTTTAAGACCATATAACCATTTGCACTTATTATAATTGAAATTAGGCCTGATAAAGACACTTTTGCTGGGCATAGCACTACTGGATTCTTTTTTGGGGCATCCCATTCTGTGACTACAGCATCCTCTGTTTAAGACCATATAACCATTTGCACTTATTATAATTGAAATTAGCCCTGATAAAGACACTTTTGCTGGGCATAGCACTACTGGATCTTTTTTTAAGGCATCCCATTCTGTGACTACAGCAGCCTCTGTTTAAGACCATATAACCATTTGCACTTATTATAATTGAAATTAGCCCTGATAAAGACACTTTTGCTGGGCATAGCACTACTGGATCTTTTTTTAAGGCATCTCCATTCTGTGACTACAGCAGCCTCTGTTTAAGACCATATAACCATTTGCACTTATTATAATTGAAATTAGCCCTGATAAAGACACTTTTGCTGGGCATAGCACTACTGGATTCTTTTTTGGGGCATCCCATTCTGTGACTACAGCAGCCTCTGTTTAAGACCATATAACCATTTGCACTTATTATAATTGAAATTAGCCCTGATAAAGACACTTTTGCTGGGCATAGCACTACTGGATCTTTTTTTAAGGCATCCCATTCTGTGACTACAGCAGCCTCTGTTTAAGACCATATAACCATTTGCACTTATTATAATTGAAATTAGCCCTGATAAAGACACTTTTGCTGGGCATAGCACTACTGGATCTTTTTTTAAGGCATCCCATTCTGTGACTACAGCAGCCTCTGTTTAAGACCATATAACCATTTGCACTTATTATAATTGAAATTAGCCCTGATAAAGACACTTTTGCTGGGCATAGCACTACTGGATCTTTTTTTGGTGCATCCCATTCTGTGACTATAGCAGCCTCTGTTTAAGACCATATAACCATTTGCACTTATTATAATTGAAATTAGCCCTGATAAAGACACTTTTGCTGGGCATAGCACTACTGGATCTTTTTTTAAGGCATCCCATTCTGTGACTACAGCAGCCTCTGTTTAAGACCATATAACCATTTGCACTTATTATAATTGAAATTAGCCCCGATAAAGACACTTTTGCTGGGCATAGCACTACTGGATCTTTTTTTAAGGCATCCCATTCTGTGACTACAGCAGCCTCTGTTTAAGACCATATAACCATTTGCACTTATTATAATTGAAATTAGCCCTGATAAAGACACTTTTGCTGGGCATAGCACTACTGGATTCTTTTTTGGGGCATCCCATTCTGTGACTACAGCAGCCTCTGTTTAAGACCATATAACCATTTGCACTTATTATAATTGAAATTAGGCCTGATAAAGACACTTTTGCTGGGCATAGCACTACTGGATTCTTTTTTGGGGCATCCCATTCTGTGACTACAGCAGCCTCTGTTTAAGACCATATAACCATTTGCACTTATTATAATTGAAATTAGCCCTGATAAAGACACTTTTGCTGGGCATAGCACTACTGGATTCTTTTTTGGGGCATCCCATTCTGTGACTACAGCAGCCTCTGTTTAAGACCATATAACCATTTGCACTTATTATAATTGAAATTAGGCCTGATAAAGACACTTTTGCTGGGCATAGCACTACTGGATCTTTTTTTGGGGCATCCCATTCTGTGACTACAGCAGCCTCTGTTTAAGACCATATAACCATTTGCACTTATTATAATTGAAATTAGCCCTGATAAAGACACTTTTGCTGGGCATAGCACTACTGGATTCTTTTTTGGGGCATCCCATTCTGTGACTACAGCAGCCTCTGTTTAAGACCATATAACCATTTGCACTTATTATAATTGAAATTAACCCTGATAAAGACACTTTTGCTGGGCATAGCACTACTGGATTCTTTTTTGGGGCATCCCATTCTGTGACTACAGCAGCCTCTGTTTAAGACCATATAACCATTTGCACTTATTATAATTGAAATTAGGCCTGATAAAGACACTTTTGCTGGGCATAGCACTACTGGATCTTTTTTTGGGGCATCCCATTCTGTGACTACAGCAGCCTCTGTTTAAGACCATATAACCATTTGCACTTATTATAATTGAAATTAGCCCTGATAAAGACACTTTTGCGGGGCATAGCACTACTGGATTCTTTTTTGGGGCATCCCATTCTGTGACTACAGCAGCCTCTGTTTAAGACCATATAACCATTTGCACTTATTATAATTGAAATTAGCCCTGATAAAGACACTTTTGCTGGGCATAGCACTACTGGATTCTTTTTTGGGGCATCCCATTCTGTGACTACAGCAGCCTCTGTTTAAGACCATATAACCATTTGCACTTATTATAATTGAAATTAGCCCTGATAAAGACACTTTTGCTGGGCATAGCACTACTGGATCTTTTTTTGGGGCATCCCATTCTGTGACTACAGCAGCCTCTGTTTAAGACCATATAACCATTTGCACTTATTATTATTGAAATTAGGCCTGATAAAGACACTTTTGCTGGGCATAGACTTACTGCTGCCTGCCAGGTGCACTTCTCTTGGGGCATCCCATTCTGTAACATAGCATACCCCTCTTTATTTACACTAAGCAGCTCTCTTATTTACACTAAGCAGGCCTGTTGGAGGCTGAGTGTTACTGCTCACTTTTGGTGTGCATTATATTCTGTTTCATATAGACCCACCGCTGCCCGGGGGATCTTAAAATATCACCTACTACCACGCCAGTTAGACTATGTCGGGCAGACAAGTGCCTGGAAGTGAAAAGAGGAGTGGCAGAGGCCAAGATTCCGCAGGCAGAGCTCGCATCAGACTGGGGGCCAGTAGCAGCAGGAGTCACGCTGAGAGACCTAATCTGCCAGTATCTGCTAGCGGTCGGGTCTCCACCAGTAACGCATCTGCCGTGGTAGATTGGCTGACGCGCTCATCAACAACATCATCACAACTTACATCTGAGACCCCCAGTCTAGGGTCGGTAGGTTCCTCTGACACAACCCTGAGTTGGCATGCCCCGAGAGCAGTCCCTGTCCTCCCATTGCCTCTGGCCTACGCCGTTCCCTCCCCCAGCGACGTATCCTATGCTTTGGGTTCAGCTCCACTCTTTAGTGAGGAGGACCATCAGATAGAGGACAGTCAGCAGCTACTGCCCAGCCAAGAAATGGAGGTGGCTTCTCTAGCTAGGCAGACAAATAGTGATGTGGACAGTGTCGTGGGTGCTGCGAGCGTTCCAGCTCCTGCGCCAGACACTGTTGACGAATCCACGAACATCAGTGACGTACAGCCATAACTCGGTGATGATGATGATGACGATGAAGCCGATCGCACTTGGGAGCCGGGTGATGAAGGGGCTTCATCGTCATCATCAGGAGAAGAGGGGCGCAGGTTGCCCCGGAGTCAGCAGCTGAGGCAGCAAGGTGGTAGCAGTCAGCATGGGGGCACAATTCCAAAGGCTGGAGCCGGCCGGGGCCGGGGCCGGGGTAGAGCACCTGCTGTGCGGCAGTCTACCTTATCGGGAGGTAGTGGAGCAGGGGTTCCTGGAGTTGGCAACAGCAGCAGTGAATCAGTGAGGCCAGGGGGTGGGAAAAGTAGCTACTCGGCAGTGTGGCAGTTTTTCCTGAGGCATCCGCAGGAGGGTAACATGGCCACATGAAAGATATGTAGGCAAAAGGTGAAGCGTGGCCAGGGTCCAAATGTTGGCACCACGGCCCTGCGTCAACATATGATGCGTCACCATAAAACGACCTGGGAGAACCGAGGCTCCCAAGGGGTGGTCCAGTCTGCTTCCTCACCAAGTGAGCTCCCAATTTCTGCCAGCCAAGGCTCCAGCACCTCAGTCGAAGGCAGCTGTGCGTCATACCCATCCTCTGTCGCTCCTGCTCCTCCTCCTCCTCCTCCAAGTCATGCATCCCGCCAGCAATCCATCAGCGAAGCCATGTCCAAGAGACAGCAGTATGCGCCCACTCATCCTACGGCGCAGAAGCTGAATGTGCTCCTGTCCAAGTTGCTGGTGCTGCAGTCGCTCCCTTTTCAGGTGGTGGAATCTGCACCTTTCAGAGAACTGATGGCTTGTGCTGAGCCGAGGTGGAGAGTCCCAAGCCGTCATTTCTTTGCCAAGAAGGCAGTACCAGCGCTGCACACTTTTGTTGAACAGAAGGTGGGCCAGTCCTTGAGCCTGTCGGTGTGTAGCAAAATACATGGCAGCGCCGACATCTGGAGCTGTAACTACGGTCAGGGGCAGTACATGTCGTTTACGGCCCACTGGGTGAATGTGGTCCCTTTGCAGCAGCAGCAGCAACTTGGACAGGTCACGCCGCTTCGGCCTCCGCGCTCTCTGCCCATTGGGCCTGTGACACCGTGCGACTCGGCCTCCTAATCCTCCGCCATCTCCTCACCCTCCACTGTAGGCTCAAGTCTCAGTGCCCCTCCAGTCTACCATGTGTGCAGGGCACGGAGGTGTCACGCAGTGCTTCACATGGTTTGTCTTGGCGAACGGAGTCACACAGGGGAGGAACTGCTTAAATGTATTCATCAGGAAATCCAAACATGGCTTACTCCGAGAAAACTTAAAATGGGAATCATGGTTACCGACAATGGGAAGAACATTTTGTCTGCGCTGCGCCAAGGAAGCCTGACCCATGCCCCCTGCATGGCTCACGTCTTCAATCTGGTTGTCAAGCGGTTTCTGAAGTGTTCCCCCCATCTGCAAGACATCCTAACAACTTCAAGGAAACTTTGCATGCACTTCAGCCACTCCTACACCGCCAAACACACCCTTCTTGAGCTACAGCGTCAGAATGGTATCCTCCAACATAGTCTGATTTGCGATGTTTCCACCCGTTGGAATTCCACCCTTCACATGTTGGACCGATTATATGAACAGAGAAAAGCCATCACGGATTTCCTGATGATCCAAGCAGATAGGGGGACTCCCCTGTGTAACTTCAATGTCAACCAGTGGCAGCTCATACGTGATACCTGCCGTTTGCTCAGGCCCTTTGAGGAAGCCACTTTATTTGTCAGTCGGCAGGATTACGGGATGAACGACGTGATTCCACTGCTTCATGTACTACAGCACATGTTGGAAACCATGGCTGGTCAGGGCACTGGAGACATGGCGTTTACATCTTACGGCCACATGAACCCCGTTGGAGCTGAACTGGAGGAGGAGGAGGAAGAGGAGGAGGAGGAGTTGCCCAGCGAAACACAGTTTAGGCTTGGCGAAATGGCTGGTTTATCTAGTCAGCGGACAGGAAAGGAGGAGCAGGAGCAGCCAGAGGAGCTAGAGGTTTTTGAGGAAGGCGAGACAGAGGACCCGGGCACACCGTGGCAGTATGCAGTGGAGATGGAGATAGGTAGTCCATCCGAGTCACTTGCGCAAATGGCACGAAGCATTCTCACGTGCTTGCGTAGTGACCCCAGAATTGTTTCCATCTGTCGGCGGGATGACTTCTGGCTGTCCACCTTATTGGACCCTCGCTTCCAGCACAAAATGGGGGCATTTTTTAAACCCACCGAGAGGGAGGACAAACTGAACTACTACAAAGACATTCTATGTAGGCAGTTGGCCGATGCCTATCTGCGCCATGGTCCATACTCTCGCAGGTCTGACTCGAGGGGACCTCTGCGCTCACCTTCCACTGCCATGGCCGCTGGGGGGGTTGGCTGGAGCCGCAGCAGCTCCATCAGCAGCAGCAGCCTCAGTCTTCAGTCGCTAATGAGTAGCTTTCTACACCCGCATAGTGAGGCTACTCATGAGCAGCAGGAAGACCTGGAGCAGGACCTCAACCAGCAGGTCATGTCATACTTTGACATGACCATGCCAACACACCTTGAGGATCCGCTGGACTTCTGGGCAGCCAAACTTGATTTGTGGCCGCAACTAGCAGAGTTTGCCCTGGAAAAGCTTTCCTGCCCGGCAAGTAGCGTGCCATCTGAGCGGGTGTTTAGTGCGGCGGGGGCCATAGTTACGGCGAGGAGAACTCGTCTGTCAACTAAAAATGTGGAGAGACTCACCTTTGTCAAAATGAATCAGGGATGGATCAGCCAGGATTTCCACCCACCAATGCCTGATGCATGCGACTAGATTCAGCATGATGCCACGTTTTACACTTTCCAAATGGTGCAAAACATATTTATGACTTTAGGCCATTTTTTGGGCTCCTGCTGCTGCCAACTTCTGCCAACTCCAGGGTGTGATTCATCCAATTTTTGGGCTCCTGAAGCCAACTCCAGTGTATATTTGGGCTCCTGCTGCTGCTGCTGCCAACTTCAGGGTGTGATTCATCCAATTTTTGGGCTCCTGAAGCCAACCCCAGTGTCTCTTTAAAGTAATGTTTGGGCTCCTGCTGCTGCTGCTGCCAACTTCTGCCACCTCCAGGGTGTGATTCATCCAATTTTTGGGCTCCTGAAGCCAACCCCAGGGTCTCTTTAAAGTAATGTTTGGGCTCCTGCTGCTGCTGCTGCCAACTTCTGCCAACTCCAGGGTGTGATTCATCCAATTTTAGGGCTCCTGAAGCCAAACCCAGGGTCTCTTTGAAGTAATGTTTGGGCTCCTGCTGCTGCTGCTGCCAACTTCTGCCAACTCCAGGGTGTGATTCATCCAATTTTTGGGCTCCTGAAGCCAACTCCAGTGTATATTTGGGCTCCTGCTGCTGCTGCTGCCAACTCCAGGGTGTGAATCATCCAATTTTTGGGCTCCTGAAGCCAACCCCAGTGTCTCTTTAAAGTAATATTTGGGCTCCTGCTGCTGCCAACTCCAGGGTGTGATTCATCCAATTTTTGGGCTCCTGAAGCCAACTCCAGTGTCTCTATAAAGTAATCTTTGGGCTCCTGCTGCTGCCAACTCCAGGGTGTGATTCATCCAATTTTTGGGCTCCTGAAGCCAACTCCAGTGTCTCTTTAAAGTAATATTTGGGCTCCTGCTGCTGCCAACTCCAGGGCGTGATTCATCCAATTTTTGGCCTCCTGAAGCCAACCCCAGTGTCTCTTTAAAGTAATATTTGGGCTCCTGCTGCTGCTGCTGTCAACTCCTGCCAACTCCAGGGTGTGATTCATCCAATTGTTGGGCTCCTGAAGCCAACCCCAGGGTCTCTTTGAAGTAATGTTTGGGCTCCTGCTGTTGCTGCTGCCAACTTCTGCCAACTCCAGGGTGTGATTCATCCAATTTTTGGGCTCCTGAAGCCAACCCCAGGGTCTCTTTGAAGTAATGTTTGGGCTCCTGCTGCTGCTGCTGCCAACTTCTGCCAACTCCAGGGTGTGATTCATCCAATTTTTGGGCTCCTGAAGCCAACCCCAGGGTCTCTTTAAAGTAATATTTGGGCTCCTGCTGCTGCTGCTGTCAACTTCTGCCAACTCCAGGGTGTGATTCATCCAATTGTTGGGCTCCTGAAGCCAACCCCAGGGTCTCTTTGAAGTAATGTTTGGGCTCCTGCTGCTGCTGCTGCCAACTTCTGCCAACTCCAGGGTGTGATTCATCCAATTTTTGGGCTCCTGAAGCCAACTCCAGTGTATATTTGGGCTCCTGCTGCTGCTGCTGCCAACTCCAGGGTGTGAATCATCCAATTTTTGGGCTCCTGAAGCCAACCCCAGTGTCTCTTTAAAGTAATATTTGGGCTCCTGCTGCTGCCAACTCCAGGGTGTGATTCATCCAATTTTTGGGCTCCTGAAGCCAACTCCAGTGTCTCTATAAAGTAATCTTTGGGCTCCTGCTGCTGCCAACTCCAGGGTGTGATTCATCCAATTTTTGGGCTCCTGAAGCCAACTCCAGTGTCTCTTTAAAGTAATATTTGGGCTCCTGCTGCTGCCAACTCCAGGGCGCGATTCATCAAATTCTTGGCCTCCTGAAGCCAACCCCAGTGTCTCTTTAAAGTAATATTTGGGCTCCTGCTGCTGCTGCTGCCAACTCCAGGGTGTGATTCATCCAATTTTTGGGCTCCTGAAGCCAACTCCAGTGTATATTTGGGCTCCTGCTGCTGCTTGCAACTCCAGGGTGTGAATCATCCAATTTTGGGGCTCCTGAAGCCAACCCCAGTGTCTCTTTAAAGTAATATTTGGGCTCCTGCTGCTGGCAACTCCAGGGTGTGATTCATCCAATTTTTGGGCTCCTGAAGCCAACCCCAGTGTCTCTTTAAAGTAATGTTTGGGCTCCTGCTGCTGCTGCCAACTCCAGGGTGTGATTCATCCAATTTTTGGGCTCCTGCTGCTGCCAACTCCAGTGTCTCTTTAAAGCAATGTTTGGGCTCCTGCCCCTCATAGTGATGCCACTTCAACTCTCTGCAATTGTGCCTCTCTGCGATTCTATTAGCGATGCCTCTGATCTGCATGTGATATTTCTTCAAAGTATTATTTAACTAACCCAGCACGCATCCTGTGCGTGTTACAGCAAGGCAGAATGGTTATTAAGGCTCTAGGAGGCTCAGAAATAGCCGTTTTTAATAGCGATTCGTCGCGAATTTATTCGGGTCGAAACGATTTTTGTCGGAAAATTCGGCGAATCAGTCGAATCGAATTTTTCAAAAGTTCGCTCATCTCTAGCAGTAACAAATCAGGTTGCTTGGTCTGCAGGATTGACTATACCAGTTGTTCGTGAGTCTTTAAAGATCAAAAGCAGAGGTGCTGAAATAACTGACCTGAGTTCTCTAAGAACTCTTAAGTGAAGTACATCTGGTCCTGGACTCTTATTCCCATTTTAATTATTTAGTCTTTCTTGGATGATATCCATGTTTAGCCGGTTAAGAAATATGCTTGGGGTATTGTTTGCAGTGGCAACACCTAAATTGATACCTTGTGCCTCATTTGTGTACACAGAACCCACTTAGCAGCTCCACCTTTTCTTGGTCCCCAGTAACCAACTCCAGATTACCATTAATTAATCATTGATTACCATTAATTAATCTATCTGTTCTGATTTTGGTTTCTTTGAGTTTTTATATTTAAAGAAACGTTTAGGGTTGGTTTTGATTTCTTTGTCCACATCTCTTTCATTTTGTGCTTTTGCCAGCTTTTTTACTTGTTTACATGATTTATATACTGCTTTATACTTTTCAAAGGTTACTGCTGAGAGATAAGATTTGCAATTTTTAAACGCATTTTCTTATTTTTCATTGCCCGTTTAACCCTTTAAATGCCAGCCACGTAAAATTTACGTGGTTGCCTCTCCGTCACTTAAGTGCCAGCCACGTAAAATTTACGTGCCTGGCATTTACCCCTGCTAGTGGGCAAAAAAAAAATAAATACTCACCTGACCCCTCGTTGGATCCGGCCGGGTCTCCTCTTTAATTTGGTGCCATCCAATCCCCTGTGGGGATAGGCCGCTCCCCCGCTTCTGCAGCAGCAGCTGTCCCTCCTCTTCACCTGGGGGGCCTCCGATCGCCCCCCAGGACTTACAGATCTTCAGGAGAGAGCCCGGGAGGCTCTCTCCTCTCTCTTCCTCGATGGCGGCCCCCATATTGCCGCTAAGCCCCACCCCCTTTTGGGGGCGGGGCTATGATGTCATCCCAGCCCCGATCACCGGCTTCAGCTCTTTCAGTTGTCAGATGCCGGTGATCGGTGCCGGTGAAGGAGGTAGCAGGAGATCCTCTGATCTCCTGCCTCCCCCTTCTCTGGATGCTGATCACCGGCATCTGTCATCAGAGCGGTGCGGGACAAAGGAGCTTACAATCGGAGGTAAGTACAGTAAAAAATTTTTTTTTTTTTTTTTAATAAAATACTTTTATTGTGTGGTGTTTTTTTTTCAGTTAACCCTTTGTGAACTGGTAAGGGGTCCATGAGAGCCCTTATACCAGTTCACAAGGCTCTGGGTCTGGCAAGTCACCTGCGGCTAGTGGGTGACTTGCCATTAACCCCCAGCCCCCCATTACCTGCCTCCCCAACGGCCGGGGGGGGGCAGAAGGGCCCGGGCCACTTAGTGGCTATGTGGGCTAGTAGCCTGCAGGGCCAGGGGCCACCAACGCTGGCCCCTGCGCCCTGCTCTACAAGCCTCCATAGCTGGCCCGGGTCGGTAATGCTGGGTAGGGGGACCCTACGTCATTTTTTGGGGGGATTTTTAATGGTTTTTAACCCTTAAAATTCCCCAAAAAAATGGGGTGTCCCCCCCCCCCTGGGGGGGAACCCTTTTGTGTTCTGTCATCCAGCAGCTATAAAAGGCTTCTAGCAAGTGAGCAGAAGCCAGTGATCGCCGAGGGACAGAATGTTCCACTATGGATGGGAGGTAAGTATTAAAAAAAATAATAATAATAAAATATTTTTTCTCTTTGTGTGTCTGTTTTTTTTTACATTTAACCCCTTGTGAACTGGTAAGGGGTCCATGAGACCCCTATAGCAGTTCTCAAGGCTGGGGGGATGGCAAGTCACCTGCGCTAGCCGGTGACTTGCCATTAACCCCTGGCACCCCCATTACCTGCCTCCCCATAGCCCATGGGGGGGGCAGAAGAGCCCGGGCCCACGGGCTATGCGGGCTTGTAGCCTGCAGGGCCAGGGGCCACAAAAGCTGGCCCCTGCGCCCTGTTCCTCCAAGCCCTGCATAGCTGGTCCCGGGCTGGTTACTTTGGGTAAGGGGGGGCCCATGTCATTTTTAAAAATCCCCCCAAAAAATGCCCCCCCCCCACCTCCCCGGGAGGGGGGACCCTATGTCATTTTTTTTTCTCGATTTAACCCTTTGTAGTGTGGATGGTAGTTGTATTTTATTTGTAAATGTTAAAAATTACTTGTTTCAGTTAGGTGGGTCTCCTGGGCAGGAACAGGGGGCTACCGATAAATATGTGGTACCGTTCTAATCGGTAGAAATGGGGCTTTCACATGCAATATGGTTTTCCCTAATCAAATAAATGTTATATTTAAAATAAAGGAGGCGATTTTCTAAAAAAAAATTGTATTTATTTATTTTTTTTACTTAATAATAAATAAAATGAATAATAAATAAAATTTACAAACAAGACATTTCATGTTAAAGCCTAAACTCTGCTGCAAAAAATATATATATAATTTTCCTGAAAATTCCAGCAAAAATGTCGCAAAACATGGCGCAAAACATGGCGCAAAATGGGGAAAAATGACCTGTCAACAGAGGGTGACAAAATCTCAAGTAGGCTGGCAATTAAAAGGGTTAATAGTACCTCTGCATGTTGGGTATTGTTCTGTTCGGGGGACCTTGCGCTTTCAGACTTAGCTAGTTTTTTCTTGTTTGCATATTTATATTTTAGGAAAAGGTGTTTTTTATTCAGCTTTTTTATACATTTTTTAGGGAAACCCTGCGCAACCAAAGAGTTCTTTGAGGGATTAATTCCAGAAAGATGAGCCCACTACAACAAGCTGGGTACGCTTAGAAAGCTTAACATGTGTACTTTCAGGGAATATATAGTTTATGGGGGATATTCCAAATGTAAAGGGTTGTTTTGGTTGAAAAATCGCAAGGTGCGCACTTTGTCTTCAGAGCTGAAATTTTCAAGAAAAATTACCGTTATGCTCATGCTTTACTTTGGGGTGTTTGGCAACTCTTCCCTTGACAGTAGCTATGCATGTTGGGTATCGTTCTGTTCGGGGGATGTTGCTTTTTCAGATTATACTTGTTTTTTCTTGTTTGTATATAGTTTTTTTAGGAAAATGTGGCTTTGATTTTGCTTTTTTATCCTTTTTTTTAGGGAAACTCTTTGCAACCAAAGAATACATTGAGGGATTACTTCTAGAAAACTGTGGCCACATCAACAAGCCTGGTACAAATAGAAAGCCTGAGGTGTGTACTTCCAGAGAATATATATTGTGGGGGGTATTTCAAATGTAAAGGGTTCTTTTTCTGGAAAAACTGCAAGGTGCGCATAGCGCATATCACAGTTGTATTTTTTCTGAAAATCCCCTAAAGCTCTGTTTCAGTTTGGGGGAGTCTCCTGGGCAGGAAAGGGTGTCTACCAATACATATGTGGTACCGCTGTAACTGTGAGAAATTGGGGTTTCACATGCAATAAGATTTTATTGACAAACTTACATTTTTTATTACAAAAAAACACTACAAATTGTAAAAAATTTTTTCTTTTTATTTTTTTTGCACATATTTCGCCAAAAAATATTGAGACTACACCTAAAAAATGACAAACAAGACATTTCATGTTAAAGCTCAGACTCTGCTGAAAAAAAACAATATATCATTTTCCTGGGAAAGCACTGGAAATCCCTTCAAAAATCACATTTGAACATGGGGGGTGCAAAATAGTGCAAAATGGTCTGGCAACAAAGGGTGACAAAAACTCCAGGTAGGCTGGCACTTAAAGGGTTAACTGCAGGTGTCAGCCTGTCGATTAGCGCATGGCACAGGCAGCATTCCAGAGAATTCCAGAGAATACAACCTTGGAGGTCATTCCCTTCATCTTGGTGCCTAGTTCATTAAATCTAAAGGATCTTCCATCTCCCATAAATTCTGTCATTGGTTCCCACATGGACCACAGCAGCTGGGTCACCCCTTTCCACCCTTATCCACCCTTTCGACTACATGCTGAAGCCTGGCACCAGGGAGACAGCAAACCATTTGGTTGAGGCAGTCTTGGCAACAATTTGTTCTATCAGTCCGTCTGAATCCCCTATGACCACAAATTGTCTTATTTAACCTGCAGTCCCATCCACCCGATTACTAGCGGGGTACACTAGATGCATGAAACTGAAACCAACATATCTAGGTATAACAAAATACCAGCTAGCTCCATCTAGTGGCCTTTTGTAATAATAAAATCAAAACTGAGTAGAGTGTGGGTGTGGTGAACAATAGTCTCATGCAGCTTATCTGCTTAATACCAGAAGTTTCATACTTACCACTGCTGGAAATCCAGACCATGCCATCCCTGCTCATGACCATAGCCTGTAGTCAACTGGCTGCCTCCTCGAATCACTCACATCAACTGGTCACACCTGTTCCCCTTATTTCAATGAAGGAGGTGTACCAGGGCTGGTATGACCCTTCTATTGTAATGAATGTAATAAGTGTGGCCAGTCACTATGACTCACACAAATAAATGGTTGCTCAGTTCCAGGCTGCTGGGATTTAGGTACTTGATCGCCAATGTTGGTAAGTATTAAACCCCCACTATAGGGTGAATCAGCTACACTGGACTATTGGTGACTATCTAGATTTATTAATTTTTGCCAGGACTTTAAAGAAGAACATTGGTGGTCCAATTGCTTTAATAGCATGGCAGTTACCATCCTGCAGCCTGGGTCCCCGCACCTTAACCCTTACCTCTTCTGCGTTGTGTTGCATGATTGCTGTCCACATGACTGACAGCAACCCATCACCTTTTCAGTTAAGTGCACAGACCTGACTGACTGGTCGCGGTATTGTGGTGCACGCGGGACAGGTAAGTGCTGGCATCTGGGACCTGGGCTGCAGGTGGTGATGAGCCCAAAAGGGAGATAGCATAACTGTTCCTTAGAGCACAGTTAAGGATAAAAAAATGCAGTGCCAGTGTCCTCATGGGAATACCACAGAAAATGTTACTATGAGCTATTGTAGCCTTTTAATGTCATGTTCATGGAAAGGAAGTGTATAAGTATTACATTGTGTATATATAGGTAGATTATAGGTATTATATTGAATATATATTTAACATTTAGGTTAGTCTCTTTCATGCGTACAGCTATTAGAATAGCATGAATATATGTGTATAATCCGATGCTGAGGAAATATGTCAGTCTGTAAAATAACACTTGTCATTAGTTAAAAATTTCAAATAATCTACAGGTATTAAGTCAATATTCCATTTTCCTGAGTCAGGTTCTGCTGAGATGGCAGCACATTTAATTAACTAGACTGCATCTGACTCCTGGAAAAGAAAAAAAGGAATCCTTAAATTAAATTAATTCTTATTGTAGTTTGCAAACCCCAGGCGGTTCAACTGTGTGCGGCCAGGGGGAGTCGATAAGTGACAGTCAGGACATTTCTCTATAGCATTGTCAGGTATAGATTTTCTCTAGGTGATCAAACAGAAATTGGCCATGAAGTCTTTCAAACTCACATTTCCACATTTAGTTTTACCTCCTGAACACTTCAATGTGTGTGTATTTTACATATGCTCCTCTGAGAATTGACTTACAAAGTTTAATATCTTGCAAAGTTTTCATTTAAGTAAATGTACATAGTTTGTTTAATTAGGAGCTAGAATTAAAACTTAAAGGTCTCGCCACTTGTAAAGTGCTCTGCTCTCAGTGGTGTTGTTTATTTTAAAGAAATGCCAGGGGTTGGTTTACTAGAGGGGTAAGGTAAGTCCTAGAGCAGTGATGGCGAATATTTTAAAAAAGTAAATGCCCCAACTGCAACGCAAAACCCATTTATTGCCAACATGGCAAATTTACCTGATGATGAATCAGTGGCTGGGGATGGGTTTTTAGGTGAGGGTTGTGGGTCAGCAGCTGTGGCATTGCATGAGGGGCTTAAGTCCTCCACTAGGAAGGGAGGCTAGGTGAGGCGTTTGGGTCAGCATCTGGGTGGGGTTTGGTGAGGGGTTTAGGTCAGCAGCTGGTGGGATGGGTGAAGGGTTTAGGTGACCAGCTGGAGGGTTGGGTGAGGGACTTCGGTCAGCAGCTGTTGGGTCAGGGGTTGCAGGGGTTGGAGGGGTTGTGTGAGAGGTTCATGTCAGCATCTAGGGGGTAGGGTGAAGGGTTTTGGTCAGCAGTTGAGGGTGGGAGGTTGGGTGAGAAGTGTTACAAAGCTACAGCCCCCCAACCTCCACATCCATACTTGCCCAGGTACCTGTCCTTTGATGCCGGTACAGCCATGGCCATATTACAGCAGCTGCTTCCCGCTGTGTGCCTGAGCCAACGTTTGATAGATACGTGAGCCATGTTCCAGTCATGAAAATGTGAACGGTTTGTGCCCACAGAGAGGGCTCTGAGTGCCACCTCTGGCATGCGTATATAGAATCATTATTGGTCTATTAACTAAACAGGTGTCAGCTGGAACCCTCAAACACACAGCATAACATAAGTAGACTAAATAAATATATAAGATATTGCTAGTTTGCTGCAGAAATGTTGATTGCTAGTCCTACTTGTTTATTGTGCGGGGGAATTCACATGATCCGTGTGAATTTCTTGGCACAATGAAAAAGCAGGACTAGCACCCGACTTTTCTGCAGCAAACTGCCGGTATCGTATATACTTATTTAGTCTACCACTGGCATGTGTGCCATAGAGTCGCCATCACTGGCCTAGAACAAGTCTAAGCCTGAACAGAAAGGGGACAAAGCAACACTAATTAAGATACTCATATAAGTAAAACCAACCATTTCGTGGGTATAAACGGGTATCATCAACCCGCAATTCAACTGCCAGGATGAAACTATAGCAAAAAGGGAAGACGCCTTGGTAAGTTCCCTGGGGGTAGAATGTTGGGCACATATATTTAGCTACGCTACCGCAAACTACCGGTATCGTATATATATATTTAGTCTACCTCTGGCATGCGTGCCATAGGTTTGCTATCACTGGCCTAGAGCAAGTCTAAGCCTGAACAGAAAGGGGACAAAGCTACACTAATTAAGATACCCATACCAGTAAAACCAACCATATAGCGGGTATATACCGGTATCATCAACTCACAATTTAGCTACCAGGACAAACTATAGTAAAATGGGAAGGCGACCTGGGAATTTCCCTGAGGGTAGAATGTTGGGCCCATATATTTCCTATGATTTAAAGCCTAGAGCCCCAGCCCCAAAACTTTCCATGTATAAATGTATCTCCTGAACATATCTCACCTCAGATTATAACCGAAAAATTCAGACACCACCATGTTGGTGGTGCAAGAAAAGACCTACGAAACTAGGGTTATGCACCTTTGGTGGGAATGCTCACTCTCCACAAAATTCTGGGTTGATATATTGGAATATACTAAGAATTTCCTTAATATTGATGTCAAGTACGATCCCCAGAAATGTTTATTAAGCTGGAGTACACACAAGTCAGTCGAACTAAAGGAGTTGTTACTATGCTCCACAAAGAAATGCATTCCATTGAGATGGGGTCAAGCAACAGCAACAGACTGCCTTCTGTGGCCGAGAGGACTGAAATGAAAATAATCAAAATAGAATTGCATTATATAAAGGGCCCGCCAGGAGGGCATAGAACAATGGAACACACACTAATTATAATAGAGGTAACACTGAAGGGATAAGGTATAATTGATTAGGGGCTGTGGGGGGGAACCCCTAAGGGAAAGACTGCAGATAGATAGATATGGCAGGCAGGGATGTGGCACACTCAGATGTTAAAATATCACCATTTATTTAGGTTTTTTATGTAACACTGCAGATCCTCCAGTGAAGAACATGCTGGAGCTCCTACTTAGGCAGGTTGAGTGAGGCATACTCAACAATTAAACATAAAGTTAAGGTAAAATACACACTACCTCGACAATGGACACGTGTTGACGAGGAGCATAATCTGAGGGGGAAGAAAAAAAGAAAAATAAAAAAATAAGAAAGGGGACGAAGCAAAAGTCTTAAAAAGATTAAACAAGAGAAAGCCTAAATGATGGATACCATTTTAGTGGACTCTAGGGAACTGTCAAGAACAAACTGCCGTCTCTTCTCAGTCTTTTGCTGCCTGGGCATGAGCTGTAATTTGTAGCTAATTAATGGGAGTGCTGCTGTAACTTTATAGCAGTCCCCATGTAGTTTTTATGATCTGCCTGTTCTAGTTAGTAGGGGGGATGGTTTGAAATGTGATGTTTCACTTCCAGAGCAGCAGGTCTTGACAAAGGTCATTTAAACTTATATAAACGTAAACGTATATAAACATATATAAACTTACAAAAAAAAAAAAAAAAAAAATATATATATATATATATATATATATATATATTCCATATATCTCTGTTTCTGAAGTGCCATTAAATGCAGTAGTACAGTACCTCTGCCTCCATTACTTTGCTCAGAATACTTTTCCCAGAAATGGTATTTCCATTATTTACAATGGCTCTATTCTGGGAACAGGCACTGACAAATTTAATAACTAACACACTCTTCCACGGGTTCTTCTTCTTACCCACAAGTTAGCACCATAGCCTGTTTTGAAGCAGTAGATTTGAAGCAGTAAGCAAGGCTTAACACTTTGTTAGCTGTGTCCTTAAAGAGGGCATGTGACTCAATTTACCCCCCACACATGAAAGTACAGGGTACCTGGGGTCTGAGCCTCCTCACTATACCACCAACTGCCACACATCTGTGACCTATAAATATGTGTGTGAGCGTGTTACACACAAGCTACGGTCAGTTAGCAGAGTCTGAGTTGAGAAAGGTTCCTCTTCTGTCCTGTCAATGATGTTTCCCAGCTGCATATCTCACAATCCCTCAAACTCAGCTATTCTCCTCCCCTTATAACTCACAACATTGTTGACACATTGTTAGCACCCTCACATACCTAGCAATATACTGTAAGTAACTAATTCAGATTACACACAGCCTCAGATACATACTCTGCACTCAGTAATCTTAATTGAAGCAAAACAACAATACCCATCGGAATCACAACACTATGCCATAGCTTTTTCCCACATCAACACAAATGCCAGCAGAGAGTCAGTTGTTGTCTGTGTTCGCTGCAGCAATTATAGCTCAGTTTGCTGTGGTATTCCCCTCCCGCAGCACATGCGGCACACGCAGGGAAAGTAAAACTCGCAGGAAGTTACGTAAATCAGGCCCTACATAAGTTTGAAACTATGATAAACTGCATCAAATGAACAAAAACAGTTGTATGAACAGCATATTCCCTTTAACGCAGAGTAAACATCCAAAACATCATTTTCTTGCATTTCGTTCTTACAGACGCAAACATCTAACAATACAGGCTTTATTCATCCAACCACATAAGAGGTTTGTGATCATTAGTTAGGGATCACTGGCTGGATTTGGAGCCAGGCTGATGAAAAGCACAGGACACCAGCCTAGTACAGCAAGGATTGATAAGCAATCTCGTCTTGGGACTGAGAAGTTTTTATCCTACTCATGGAGATGGAAAGCCTCTGCATTTTGAAACAGAAAAAAACTTGACTTAAATAATGTGTCAAATAATGAGACGGATCAAGTTGTTGTCCCAGAGTTCAAAGACCGCTATCCCCTAGTAGTATAGTGAGAAAGAAGATTATGATATAATCTGGGTTCCTTAACGCAATTTTTTTTTTTTTTAAGTTTAGTCCTCAGGCACATACAGGGGTATGTATACATTGGGGTCAAGATTAGGGGGTGACAGGGAGCAAGCTTAAGACTGCAGCCAAATTAGAAGGTGCTTTCAAGTTAACTAATGTCCCATGTCCTATAGATCCTTATCAAAACTTTTTTTGTTGTACAACCAATAAGCCGACAAAACTTTTTAAAGCATGCTGCTAAGCTATGTGCAGTACACACAGCTGTGGAATCCCAGATATGCTAAACGCCTGCTAACCTGGCACTGAAACCAGAAGATGAATGTCCATCCAACGTACCCACTGTTGTGTTACAATCCCCAACATGCCCCTTGCATGCGGGATGATCAGTAGAGGAATTTTACACTCAATGCCTACCTTGCCATTCAAGGATATACAGTATAATCACAAACCCACGTGGCTTGTCCCTGATTGGATCTGCTCAGTTCATTACTGGAAGAGGCCTCCCCAGGATGCAGTGGGTCCCAGCACCTTCTTTGGTTTTCCCAGTGCAGACGCTGCCCATGCCCTAAAAGATACATTTTTTATTAATATATCCACACAGAGATACCTGAGATCATGACTTTTTGAGAAGTAACAGGCCACATGTTTGGTGTTTGGAAAGTGAAGAAAATTCTGGGTTTTGCTCCTCTACCAGTCATCAAAATTGTATTCAAAATTAAGTCCTACATTTTTTAAAGTGGATTGGGGTTATCTAAAATTTAAAGTGGACCTCACCCTGTCTTTGCAGACCTGCTGACACAAAGAGTTGCCACAGCGAATTTAGGTGAATCTTAATAACTGGAAATACTATAGGACTACTAAAGTAGTCTGCCTTGGAGAGGGATACATATAAGTTAACGGGATAAGTAAAGGTTTGCTCATTCTCGGGCTTGTGGTGAGTGGACTTGCAATGGGGTTTTCTGAATGGGGAATGTCCCCTTTTTACAGGCGTAGAGGATTAATCTGTATACTTTATTTAATGTTACATATGGAGAGTGCATGTGGACACTCTTTAATATACTTGCCCAACATGAATAAATCCTCTAGCTTCAAAGAGGTGTGGAATTGAGACATAGACATTGGGAGTAGGGATGAGCGAACTTTTGAAAAATTTGATTCGGCTAATTCGCCGAATTTTCCGACAAAATTAGTTTCTGTCCGAATTTATTCGCGATGAATCGCTATTAAAACGGCTCTTTCTGAGCTTCCTAGAGCCTCAATAGGGTTGTAAACCATTCTGCCTTGCTGTAACACGCATATGATGTGTGCTGGGTTAGTGAAATAATACTGTAAATAATTATGACATGCGGATCAGAGGCATCGCTATTAGAATCGCAGAGCGGCACAATTGCAGAGTTGAGGTGGCATCACTATGAGGGGCCCCTATAGTGCCTGAAAAACACACCCTGAAGCTGGCAGCAGCAGGAGCCCAAATATTGGCTGAAAGACATCCTGGAGTTGGCAGCAGGAGCAGCAGGAGCCCAAAAATTGGCTGAATGACACCCTGGATTTTCAAGCAGCAGCAGCAGCCCAAACATAGCTTGAAAGAGACACTGGAGTTGGCAGCAGGAGCCCAAAAAATTGGCTGAATGGCACCCTGGAGTTGCAAGCAGCAGCAGCAGGAGCCCAAACATAGCTTGAAAGAGACACTGGAGTTGGCAGCAGGAGCCCAAAAATTGGCTGAATGACACCCTGGAGTTGCAAGCAGCAGCAGGAACCCAAACATAGCTTGAAAGAGACACTGGAGTTGGCAGCAGGAGCCCAAAAATTGGCCAAATGACACCCTGAAGTTGCAAGCAGCAGCAGCAGCAGGAGCCCAAACATAGCTTGAAAGAGACACTGGAGTTGGCAGCAGGAGCCCAAAAATTGGCTGAATGACACATTGGAGTTGCAAGCAGCAGCAGCAGGAGCCCAAACATAGCTTGAAAGAGACACTGGAGTTGGCAGCAGGAGCCCAAAAAATTGGCTGAATGGCACCCTGGAGTTGCAAGCAGCAGCAGCAGGAGCCCAAACATAGCTTGAAAGAGACACTGGAGTTGGCAGCAGGAGCCCAAAAATTGGCTGAATGACACCCTGGAGTTGCAAGCAGCAGCAGGAACCCAAACATAGCTTGAAAGAGACACTGGAGTTGGCAGCAGGAGCCCAAAAATTGGCCAAATGACACCCTGAAGTTGCAAGCAGCAGCAGCAGCAGGAGCCCAAACATAGATTGAAAGAGACACTGGAGTTGGCAGCAAGAGCCCAAAAATTGGCTGAATGACACCCTGGAGTTGCAAGCAGCAGCAGCAGGAGCCCAAACATAGCTTGAAAGAGACACTGGAGTTGGCAGCAGGAGCCCAAAAATTGGCCGAATGACACCCTGGAGTTGCAAGCAGCAGCAGCAGCAGGAGCCCAAACATAGCTTGAAAGAGACAGTGGAGTTGGCAGCAGGAGCCCAAAAATTGGCCTAAAGACACACCCTGAAGTTGGTAGCAGCAGCAGCAGGAGCCCAAACATTGCTTGAAAGAGACACTGGAGATGGCTTCAGGAGCCCAAAAATTGGCTGAATGACACCCTGGAGTTGCAAGCAGCAGCAGCAGCAGGAGCCCAAACATAGCTTGAAAGAGACACTGAAGTTGGCAGCAGGAGCTCAAAAATTGACCTAAAGACACACTGTAGTTGGCATCAGCAGCAGCAGGAGCCCAAACATTGCTTGAAAGAGACACTGGAGTTGGCAGCAGGAGCCCAAAAATTGGCTGGATGACACCTTGGAGTTGCAAGCAGCAGCAGGAACCCAAACATAGCTTGAAATAGACACTGGAGTTGGCTGCAGGAGCCCAAACATTGACTGATAGACACACCCTGGAGTTGGCAGCAGCAGAAACACAAAAATTGTCTGAAAGGCATACCCTGAAGTTGGCATCAGCAGGAACCCAAAAAAAGGCTAAAAGGCACACCCTGAAGTTGGCATCAGCAGGAACCCAAAAATTGTCTGAAAGGCATACCCTGAAGTTGGCATCAGCAGGAGCCCAAAGATTGGCCTAAAGATACCCTGGAGTTTCAAGCAGCAGCAGCAGGAGCCCAAACATTGCTTGAAAGAGACACTGGAGTTGGCAGCAGCAGCCCAAAAATTGGCCTAAAGACACACCCTGGAGTTGGCAGCAGCAGCAGCAGGAGCCCAAAATTTGGCCTAAAGACACACTGGAGTTGGCAGCAGCAGCAGCAGGAGCCCAAACATTGGCTGAAAGAGACACTGGAGTTGGCAGCAGCAGCAGCAGGAGCCCAAACATTGCTTGAAAGAGACACTGGAGTTGGCAGCAGCAGCAGCAGGAGCCCAAACATTGCTTGAAAGAGACACTGGAGTTGGCAGCAGCAGCAGCAGGAGCCCAAACATTGCTTGAAAGAGACACTGGAGTGGGCAGCAGGAGCCCAAAAATTGGCCTAAAGACACAATGGAGTTGGCAGCAGCAGCAGCCCAAATATTGCCTGAAAGACACACTCTGAACTTGGCAGCAGCATAGGGAGCCCATATATTGCCTGAAAAATACATTGGACTTGGCAGCAGAATAGGGAGCTCATATATTGCCTGAAAGACACACCCAGGAGTTGGCAGCAGCAGAAGGAGCCCATATATTGCCTGAAAACCACACTGGAGTTGGCAGCAACATTAGGAGCCCATGTATTGCCTGAAAGACACACTCTGGAGTTTGCAGCAGCATGAAGAGAACATATACAGATTTTTGGCACATATATCTTATCCGAAGAATATTAATAAAAAGTAAGACTAGCGTAAAGCATTTTCTCAATAATTACTTGTGGTCTGATGCAGAGGAATGTCTGTAACTGGAGAGCAAAGCCTTAAAGTGGACCAACACCCAGGGGTGATCGGCCCGGAAATCTATAAGATTCCCGAGCCGATCACCTCCCATCCCGCGGGACATCCGAGATCGGGATGTCCCGCGGGGTGAAACCCCCCAGAAACCCCAAAAAGACCTTACCTGATCCGCCGCCGCTTCCGCCGCCTCCCGCGTGCCCCTCCAAACGTGCGCGCGCCCACGCCGGCCCTCTGTGAATGGCCGGCGCGGGCGCGCGGGCGCCGAGAGTGACGCGCGGGAGGCGGCGGCGGCGGAAGCGGCTTGTACGTTCCTGTCCCCCGCCTGGACGTTGGCGGGGATTGGTTGCGGCGTTCACGTGGGAGCGGGGAGAGGTGAGTTTTTGGGGGTTTCTGGGGGGTTTCACACAGCGGGGCACCCCCGATCGGGGTGCCCCACCGAAGTGGACCAAAACCCAGGATAGTCAAAATCCTGGGTGTTGGTCCACTTTAAACTGGACCTTCAGCGTGATTTAATGAAAAGCCCAAACTCTTAAAAAACGGTTCCCCAGCATCTAAAATTAATATATTTTACGTTTTTAGTCACTAACTTATTATTCTTTCCTCCACTGGGCTGCAACTCTGTTCAGGAATTTAGGATATGTGCGCAGCCATCTTGACTCAGAAGCATCACACTTACTGAAGAGAGGAGAGTGGGATAAGGTACAGGGGGGTGGGTTATAGCTGTGCTTTGCTCAGACAGAGCAAAGATGGGGTCAGGTAAAGGTCAGCAGTCCCAGAATGCAGAGCAGCACAGTCAGGAGGCACTTCCTGTTTGCAGGCTGCCTGGCTTCCATAAGCCGCCATCTTGGATGTTTAAAGGCTCAGAACATCCAGTAGATGCAGGTATGATGATTTTTAATGTGGACAATCTGTATGTACAGGGTGTGGGAAACATATAAGATAGACTCGTATTCAGAGTGAAGGTCCACTTTAAATCTGTTTTGCACTATCCATATTTCTTTAGTGTTGGTCTGGCCCCATGATCAATCTACTCTAATGCATCAGGCATTGGTGGGTGGAAATCTTGGCTGATCCATGCCCGATTCATTTCCACGTAGGCCAGTCTCTCAAAAAACCTTTGTCAAGCGTACTGGAGCACATTGAATTGCTCTCATCAGAGCATCACATACGCACATCTAACAGTTTCATCACTTTGTTCCTGTTAAAGTCTTCAGGGCCTAGTTACTAGGCCATAGATAGTTACACACCTGCTGCTGTTATCGACAAATCCTGCTTTAAGTGTAGTGTAATGTTTTGTCCTCCCCTCATATACGCACTAAGTATGTCAGGCAGAGAAGTGCCAGAATGGGCACAGAGAAGTTGCAGAGGCCTAAATTCATCAAGCAGAGGTTGCAGCAGACTAGGGGTGAGTGGCAGCAGGAGTCTCAGTGAGAGGCCTTATCTCCCAGTATCAGCTAGCGGTCATGTCTTGACCAGCAACCCATCTGCCATCATCCATTGGTTAACACGATCATCCACTGCATCACAAGTGACATCTGACACCCCCAGTCAACTGTCGGTTATATCTTATGCTTTGGGTTCAGCTCCGCTATTCAATGAGGACGATCTGATTATCAGCAGCTACTGCCCAGCCAAGAAGTGAAGGAGACACTCGCCGCTTCTTCCACTAGGCGGGCAAGTAGTGATGAGGAGAGTGGCGTGGGAAGTTGTGTTGCAAGCGTTTTGGCTTCTTAAGCAGACACTGTTGAGGAAGCTGAGGAGGACATCAGTGAGTTTTGAGGGCACTTTTAAAGGCTTGGAGTGATGGAGAGTGACAGATTAGTAACATATTGGTAACATATTAGTAACATAGTAACATATTAGTAACATAGTAACACATTAGTAACATAGTAACACATTAGTAACATAGTAACACATTATTAACATAGTAACACATTAGTAACATAGTAACATATTAACATATTTGTAATTAGTAACATATTTGTAATTAGTAACATAGTAACATATTAGTAACATAGTAACATATTAGGCCTTAATTCATCAAGCAGAGGTCTCAGCAGACTAGGGGTGAGTGGCAGCAGGAGTCTCAGTGAGAGGCCTGATCTCCCGGTATCAGTAAGCGGTCGTTTCTTGACCAGCAACCCATCTGCAGTCATCCATTGGTTAACACGATCATCCACTTAACACGGCTATATGAAAGATGTGTAGGCAGAAGGCGAAGTGTGGCCAGGGTCCCAACGTTGGACCCACAGCCCTGCATCAACATTTGCAGTGTCACCATAAAGCGGCCTGGGAGAGTTGGCTCCAAAGTGGTGGTCCAGCCTGCTTCATTACCCAGTGGCACGCCGCTCTCTGTTCCAGCCAGCCAAGGCTCCACCACCTCCTGTGTGTCATACCCATCCTCTGTCGCTCCAGATGCTCCTCCTCCTCTTAATCCGAGTTAGTCATTCCACCAGCAATCCATTGGCCAAGCCATGTCCAAGAGACAACAGTATGTGCCCACTCATCCAACGTGCAGAAGCTAAATGTGCTCCTGTATAAGTTGCTGGTGCTGTCAGTGTGTACCAAAGTGCACGGCAGTGTCTACGTCTGGAGCTGTAACTACGGTTAGGGACAATACATATCCTTTAAGCCCCACTGGGTGATTGTGGTTCCTGCACAACCACAACAGCAACTTGGGCAGGTCCCTCCGCTGTGGCCTCCACGCTCCTAGGCCATTGTTCCCATGACAGTGCACTTGCACTTAGCAATGATGTCACAGAAAAAAGTGCCTAATTGACAATTACATATTAATTGTTAACATTTATCTTATTTGAACACATTTATAATAATAACATATAATAACATATAACATAATAACAATAACATATAATATAATAACAGTAACATATAAAATGTATCCAGATTTTTTTAGGTTAATTTTGTTTTGTTTTTTCACTTTCTGTTTTTTTTAATATTTTGTATTTTTTAAAAATATATATTTTTGGGGGGTTTTTTTTGTATTTTTTTATATATATATATTTTTCCATTGTCATTTTTTACATTTTTTTACAAATTTTTTTGTTCATTTTTTTTTGTATTTTGTTTTTTCTTAATATTTTTTTTCTGTATTTTTTTTTTTATTTTTTTCAGTGCCCTTCCAGCCTACCATGTGTGCAGGACTCGGCGGTTTCACACTGTTCTTCACATGGTTCGCCTTGAGCCACGCATTGGAGGAACTGCTAAAAATCATAAAAATCTCCACCCAAACTGCAAATGGGAACCATGGTGACTGACAATGGGAAGAACATCTTGCCTGCGCTGTAACAAGGAAGCCTGAGCCATGCGCCCTGTATGCCACACGTGTTCATCCTAATTGTCAAGCATTTTCTGAAGTCTTCCCCCCAGCTGCAAGACATGCTAACAACGGGAAGGAAACTTTGCATGCACTTCAGCCACTCCTACACCGCCAAGCACACCCTTCTTGAGCTACAGCATCAGAACGGTATCCCCCCACATAGTCTGATTTGCGATGTTTCCACCCTCCATATGTTGGATCGACTATACGAACTGAGAAAAGCCATCACTGTTTTCTTGATGGTCCAAGCGGATAGGGGGACTCCCTTGTGTAACTTCAATGTTAATCAGTGGAAGCTCATACGTGACACCTGTCATTTGCTCAGGCCCTTTGAGGAAGCCAATTATTAGTCAGTCGCCAGGACTATGGGATGAACGATGTGATTCCACTGCTTCATGTACTACAACACATGCTGGAAACCATGGCTGGTCAGGGCACTAGAGACATGGCACCTACATTTCACGGCCACATGAAGCCTGTGGGGGCTGAAGTGGAGGAGGAAGAGGAGGGGATGGGGCACAGCGAAGCACGGTTTAGGTTTGATAAAATGGCCATTTTATCTAGTCATCTGACAGGAAAGGAGGAGCAGCCAGAGGAGCTAGAGGGTTGTGAGGAAGGCGAGAGAGAGGACCCAGACACACCGTGGCAGTATGCTCCCTCCGAGTCACTTGCAGAAATGGCACGATGCATGCTCACGTGCTTGCGTAGTGACCGCAGAATTGTCTCCATTTGTCAGCGGGATGACTTCTGGCTCTCCACCTTATTGGACCCTCGCTACCGGCACAAAATGGGGGCATTTTTTTACACCCACTGAGAGTGAGGACAAACTGACCTACTACAAAGACATTCTATGTAGTCAGTTGGCCGATGGCATGGTCCATACTGTGATGCCCAGCGGGACACCAGCCTTCTGTAAGCAGGCAACCCCCAATCTCCTTGCCTATAGTCAAGCCCCGGTTTGCCGGGACGCTAGGTACGCCTCAATGGACACGGTTGCCCCCAGGTCTTAATAGGCACAAAGGATGGCTGCTTACGGTGAAGGCCGATGAACCACGAGGGTATCCCAAAGCCGAGGTCGTTCACAGGTAGTCAATCCGGAGGGTGCGTCAGAGTACAGGGATGAGACAGGTGCGTAGTCAGGAGTAGCCAAAGGGTCAAACCGGGAGGTCAGAGATCGGGGGGTATCCAGAGGGGCAGGCAGGTTCGTGGTTAGACAAAGCAGACAGGAATGGTCGATCAAGACGGGTCGGAATCAGATAACAACTAACAGAATCACACCCTAATCACAAGCTACCCGCATAGTGAGGCTAATCATGAGCAGCAGAAAGACCTGGAGCAGGCCTGAACCAGCAGGTAGTGTCATACCTTGACATGACCATGCCATTGCACCTTGATTACCCGCTGGACTTCTGGGCAGCCAAACTTGACTTGTGGCCGCAACTGGCAGAGTTTGCCCTGGGAAAGCTGTCCTGCCCAGCGAGTAGTGTGAGCATCTGAGCGGGTGGTAAGTGCTGCGGGGGCCATAGTCATGCCAAGGAGAGACTCACCTTTGTGAAGATGAATCAGGCATGGTTCAGCCAGTATTTCCAGCCACCAATGGCTGATCCATGGTAGTAGCTGATGCATGGTAGCTCCTTATGCTGCTGTCAACTCCAGGGTGTGTCTTTCAGGCAATATATGGGCTCCCTATGCTGCTGCCAACTCCTGGGTGTGTCTTTCAGGCAATATATGAGCTCTGTATGCTGCTGCTGCCAGCTCATATGTGTGTCTTTCAGGCAATATATGGGCTCCTAATGCTGCTGCTGCCAACTCCAATGTGAGCACTCTTAAAAGACACATGCTAGCATATTTGGGATGCCCCCTGGTTAAAGGCAATGGCTGCTGGCAATTTGACAACGTGACTTTTTTTTACAAAATGCAACCAGTTAATAGACAGGTACTCTTGAAATATTAATGCTAGTGTTTGGGATGCCCCCTCCTCACATAGAGAGGTTGGCTCCTTTGATAGTGGAAAAGTGACATTGATTACAAAATCCAACCAGCTAATAGACAGGTAGTCTTTGGGAGTAGTATGTAGTGTTTGGGTATGCCCATTGGCCTGGGGTTTTTACAGCAGACACAAAAACAATTAAAACTGTAATCTAGTTAGAAGAAATCCCCTTTAACAGCTGCTTGTGTGTAACAGATATGGTCAAATGTGTTGATATGGGATGCCCATTGGCCTAGGGTTTTTACAGCAGACACAAAGACAATTCAAACTGTAATCTAGTTAGAAGAAATCCCCTTTAACAGCTGCTTGTGTGTAACAGATAGGGTCAAATGTGCTGATATGGGATGGCCATTGGCCTGGGGTATTCAGAGCAGACACAAAAACAATTCAAACTGTAATCTAGTTAGAAGAAATCCCCTTTAACAGCTGCTTGTGTGTAACAGATAGGTTCAAATGTGCTGATATGGCATGCCCAGTGGGCAGGGGTTTTTACAGCAGACACAAAAACAATTCAAACTGTAATCTAGTTAGAAGAAATCCCCTTTAACAGCTGCTTGTGTGTAACAGATAGGGTCAAATGTGCTGATATGGCATGCCCAGTGGGCAGGGGTTTTTACAGCAGACACAAAAACAATTCAAACTGTAATCTAGTTAGAAGAAATCCCCTTTAACAGCTGCTTGTGTGTAACAGATAGGGTCAAATGTGCTGATATGGGATGCCCACTGGCCTGGGGTTTTTACAGCAGACACAAAAACAATTCAAACTGTAATCTAGATAGAAGAAATCCCCTTTAACAGCTGCTTTAGTATAACAGATAGGGTGAAATGTGCCGGTTTGGGATACCCTGCGGCCTGGTGTTTTTACAGGACCCACAAAACCAATTCAAAATGCAATATATTAATAAAACAGAGCCTGTAGAAGCTGATTTAGTTTAACAGATAGGATGAAATGTGCTGGTTTGGGATGCCCATGCGGCCTGGTGTTTTTACAGGATGCACAAAACCAATTCAAAATGCAATATATTAATAAAACAGAGCCTGTATAAGCTGATTAAGTATAACAGATAGGGTGAAATGTGCCGGTTTGGGATACCCTGCGGCCTGGTATTTTTACAGGATGCAAAAAAACAATTCAAAATGCAATATATTAATAAAACAGAGCCTGTAGAAGCTGCTTTAGTATAACAGATAGGGTGAAATGGGCCGGTTTGGGATACCCTGCGGCCTGGTGTTTTTACAGGACGCAAAAAAACAATTCAAAATGCAATATATTAATAAAACAGAGCCTGTAGAAGCTGCTTTAGTATAACAGATAGGGTGAAATGTGCCGGTTTGGGATACCCTGTGGCCTGGTGTTTTTACAGGACGCACAAAACCAATTAAAAATGCAATATTTTAATAAATAAGAGCCTTTAGAAGCTGATTCAGTATAACAGATAGGGTGAAATGTGCCGGTTTGGGATACCCTGCGGCCTGGTGTTTTTACAGGAGCACAAAACCGATTCAAAAAGCAATATATTAATAAAACAGAGCCTGTAGAACCTGCTTTAGTATAACGGATAGGGTGAAATGTTCCGGTTTGGGATACCCTGCGGCCTTGTGTTGTTACAGGACGCAAAAAAAAATTCAAAATGCAATATATTAATAAAACAGAGCCTGTAGAAGCTGCTTTAGTATAACAGATAGGGTGAAATGTGCCGGTTTGGGATACCCTGCGGCCTGGTGTTTTTACAGGACGCACAAAACCAATTCAAAATGCAATATATTAATAAAACAGAGCCTTTAGAAGCTGATTTAGTATAACAGATAGGGTGAAATGTTCCGGTTTGGGATACCCTGCGGCCTGGTGTTGTTACAGGACGCAAAAAAAAATTCAAAATGCAATATATTAATAAAACAGAGCCTGTAGAAGCTGCTTTAGTATAACAGATAGGGTGAAATGTGCCGGTTTGCGATACCCTACGGCCTGGTGTTTTTACAGGATGCACAAAACCAATTAACAGATAGGGTGAAATGTTCCGGTTTGGGATACCCTGCGGCCTGGTGTTGTTACAGGACGCAAAAAAAAATTCAAAATGCAATATATTAATAAAACAGAGCCTTTATAAGCTAATTTAGTATAACAGATAGGGTGAAATGTGCTGGTTTGGGATGCCCAGGTGGCCTGGTGTTTTTACAGGACGCACAAAACCAATTCAAAATGCAATATATTAATAAAACAGAGCCTTTAGAAGCTGATTTAGTATAACAAATAAGGTGAAATGTGCCGGTTTGGGATACCCTGCGGCCTGGTGTTTTTACAGGACGCAAAAAAAATTCAAAATGCAATATATTAATAAAACAGAGCCTTTATAAGCTAATTTAGTATAACAGATAGGGTGAAATGTGCTGGTTTGGGATGCCCAGGTGGCCTGGTGTTTTTACAGGACGCACAAAACCAATTCAAAATGCAATATATTAATAAAACAGAGCCTTTAGAAGCTGATTTAGTATAACAGATAGGGTCAAATGTGCTGAAATAGTATGCCCATGTGGGCTGGGGTTTTTACAGCATACAAAAAAAATTAAAACTAATCGAGTTATAAGAAATGCTTGTGTGTAACAGATAGGGTTAAATTTGCCACTGCCAAGATGGGATGCACAGTGGCCAGGAATATTTACAGCACAAAAAACTTTTAAAACTGATCTGGCAAATGAAGTGAAGTGAAAATAAAAAAAAAGTTTCCCTGTCACTTTCTCTGCTGTCCCTGCCTGGATCGTTCCCGATTTTTCCCTATCTTTTCCTGGCTCTCCCTGGCACTGTGTGGGTCTCTGTGGGTCTCCCTGACTCTCCTTGCCTGTCTGTTAGTCTCGCCCTGTCTGCAGCAACCTCCGTTATGTCTGCAATGCAAGGCTGAAATGCGCACAAGCAAGATGGCCGCCGTTTATATAGCACTGTGATGTCACCAGGCTTCCTGGCTGCTGATAGGCTGCATGTGACCTTCCCATGATAACTTGTCCCAGGGGACATGTCCGGACTTGTCCGTCCACCATTTTACAATGGCTGTAATTGAAATAAATGGAGTTTAAAGGAAAACTTTGATCGATCGAATCGCAGGGAAATTCGGAACAAATTCGGGTTCGTCTGAATCGATTCGCTCATCCCTAATTGGGAGACTGGAGTAAAGAGTGCAGTTCTTAAATCTGCTGAGAAAGGTAAGCTGACACATTCTTCTGCCAGCTGAACTCTGTATTAATCATATATCTAGTGCTGACAATGCCCAGCCCTACTACCCTATCACAGAATGGGGACACCTGGTCTAAAGGATAGGAGCAGAGACAAAAGGAAGGATCAGAAGTCGTAGGCAGTGGTAGCTATTTCGTTTGGCGACTTGTGGTCTGTAAAGGTTATAAGAGTTTCCTGAACCAGGTTATGTAGTTTTCTGAATTTTTGAGTTTTGAGATCACCTTTAAAAGCATGGAGAGTTAGAGAGTGTCAAAATAAGCAGGGCAATGCATTCCAAGGAAGTAGAGGGGCAGAGAAGTCCTTTAGGTGGGAGTGAGAGGTGGTGACTAGAGATGAGCGAATCGATTCGGACGAACCCAAATTCGTTCCGAATTTCATGAAATATTCGATTCTGAACGAACCTGAATTTCCCCGCGATTCAATCGATCAAATTTGTTCTTTAAACTCCATTTACTGCAATTACAGGCATTGTAAAATGGTGGAGGGACGTGTCTGGACATATCCCCTGGGGCAAGGTATCATGGGAAGGTCACATGCAGCCTATCAGCAGCCAGGAACCCCGGTGATGTCACAGCGGTATATAAGAGGCGGCCATCTTGCTGGTGCGCATTTCAGTGTTGTATTGTGGTGAGAACGGAGCTGGGTAGAGACAGGGAAAGACAGAGAGCCAGGGAAAGATCGAGGCAGGGACAGCAGATAAAGTGACAGAGAAAGCTTTTTTATTTTCATTTGATTTAATAGCCAGATCACAGTTTTAAATTGCTTTTGTTTCTGCTGTAAAAAACCCCTGGCCACTGTGCATCCCATGTTTGCACATTTAACCCTATCTGTTACACACAAGCAGTTCTTAAAGCTGATTTAATCTAACTAGAGCACAGTTTTAATTGTTTTTGTGTCTGCTGTAAAAACCCCTGGCCACTGGGCATCCCATGTTTGCACATTTAACCCTATCTGTTACACACAAGCATGTCTTGAAGCTGATTTCATCTAACTAGAGCACAGTTTTAATTGTTTTTGTGTCTGCTGTAAAAACCCCTGGCCACTGGGCATCCCATGTTTGCACATTTAACCCTATCTGTTACACACAAGCAGGTCTTAAAGTGGACCAACACCCTGAGGTGATCGGCCCGGGAATCTATAAGATTCCCAGGCCGATCACCTCACACACCGCGGGACATCCGAGATCGGGATGTCCCGTGGGGTGTAAACCCCCGAAAAACCTTACCTCTCCAGCCGCTGCTTCCGCTGCCGCCGCCTCACTCGCGCTCCTCTAGACGTGCGCGCGCCCGCGCCGGCCATCTCTGAATGGCCGGCGCAGGCGCGCACACGTCAAGAGTGACGCGCGGGAGGCGCCGACGGGCAAGCTGCTTGTCCGTCGCTGTCAATCAGCTTGTCCGTGGTGGGGAGAGGTGACACAGCTGGGCACCCCCGATCGGGGTGCCCCGGGGAAGTGGACCAATACCCAGGATAGTCAAAATCCTGGGTGTTGGTCCACTTTAAAGCTGATTTAATCTAACTAGAGCACAGTTTTAATTGTTTTTGTGTCTGCTGTAAAAACCCCTGGCCACTGGGCATCCCATATTAACACATTTAACCCTATCTGTTACACACAAGCAGTTCTTAAAGCTTATTTCATCTAACTAGAGCACAGTTTTAATTGTTTTTGTGTCTGCTGTAAAAACCCCTGGCCACTGGGCATCCCATGATTGCACATTTAACCCTATATGTTACACACAAGCAAGTCTTAAAGATGATTTCATCTAACTAGAGCACCGATTTAATTGTTTTTGTGTCTGCTGTAGAAAACCCTGGCCACTGGGCATGCCATGTTTGCACATTTAACCCTATCTGTTACACACAAGCAGATCTTAAAGCTGATTTCATCTAACTAGAGCACGGTTTTAATTGTTTTTGTGTCTGCTGTAAAAACCCCTGGCCACTGGGCATGCCATGTTTGCACATTTAACCCTATCTGTTACACACAGAAGCAGGTCTTAAAACTGATTTCATCTAACTAGAGCACAGTTTTAATTGTTTTTGTGTCTGCTGTAAAAACCCCTGGGCACTGCGCATGCCATGTTTGCACATTTAACCCTATCTGTTACACACAAGCAGCTCTTAAAGCTGATTTCATCTAGCTAGAGCACAGTTTTAATTGTTTTTGTGTCTGCTGTAAAAAGCCCTGGCCACTGGGCATCCCATGTTTGCACATTTGACCCTATCTGTTACACACAAGCATGTCTTAAAGCAGATTTCATCTAACTAGAGCACAGTTTTAATTGTTTTTGTGTCTGCTTTAAAAAAACCCTGGGCACTGTGCATCCCCTGTTTGCAAATTTAACCCTATCTGTTACACAGAAGCAGGTCTTTCATCTGATTTCATGTAACTAGACCACAGTTTTAAGTGTTTTTGTGTCTGCTTTAAAAACCCCTGGGCACTTTGCTTCCCATGTTTGCACATGTAACCTATCTGTTACACAGAAGCAGGTCTTTCAGCTGATTTCATCTAACTAGAGCACAGTTTTAATTGTTTTTGTGTCTGCTTTAAAAACCCCTGCCCACTGGGCATCCCATGTTAGCACATTTAACCCTATCTGTTACACACAAGCAGTTCTTAAAGCTGATTTCATCTAACTAGAGCACATTTTTAAAAGTGTTTTTGTGTCTGCTTTAGAAACCCCTGAGCACTGGGCATCCCATATTGCCAATTTTCATAGTATCTGTTACACAGAAGCAGGTCTTTCAGCTGATTTCATATAACTAGAGCACAATTTTAATTGTTTTTGTGTCTGCTTTAAAAACCCCTGGGCACTGTGCATCCCCTGTTTGCACATTTAACCCTATCTGTTACACAGAAGCAGGCCTTTCAGCTGATTTCATATAACTAGACCACAGTTTTAAGTGATTTTGTGTCTGCTTTTAAAACCCCTGGGCACGTTGCGTCCCATGTTTGCACATTTAACCCTATCTGTTACACAGAAGCAGGTCTTTCAGCTGATTTCATCTAACTAGACCACAGTTTTAAATGTGTTTTTGTGTCTGCTTTAAAAACCCCTGAGCACTGGCCATCCCATATTGCCAATTTTCATAGTATCTATTACAGAGAAGCAGTTCCTCAGTTTATTTACCTTCTGCTTTTTTAGTAAACACATTTTTTAAAGGGCCTGTTGCGCATTTCAAATACATAAAAATGTCAGGCAGACAAGTGCCAGGATGTTCACAGAGGAGTGGCAGAGGCCTAGACTCAGCAAGCAGAGGTTGCAGCAGACTAGGGGCGAGTGGCAGCAGGAGTCGCGGTGAGAGACCTGATCTGCCAGTATCTGCTAGCGATCGTGTCTCCATCAGTAACGCATCTGCCATCGTAGATTGGTTAACGCGGTCATCCACATCATCACAAGTTACATCTGACACCCCCAGTCTACAGTCGGTAGGTTCCTCTGACACAACCCTGAGTTGGCATGGCCTGGGAGCAGTCCCTGTCCTCCCATTGCCTCTGTCCTACGCCGTTCCCTCCCCAGCAACGTATCCTATGCTTTGGGTTCAGCTCTACTCTTTAGTGAGGACGATCAGATAGAGGACAGCCAAGAAATGGAGGTGGCTTCTTTCTCTAGGCAAATAGTGATGTAGAGAGTGGCGTGGGAGGTGGTGTGGCAAGCGTTCCAGCTCCTGCACCAGACACTGTTGAGGAAACCGAGAACATCAGTGACGTGCAGACACAACTCGATGATGATGATGATGATGATGATGAAGCCGATCGCACTTGGGAGCCGGGTGCAGAAGGGGCTTCATCATCATCATCAGGAGAAGAGGGGCGCAGGTTGCCCCGGAGTCAACAGCTGAGGCAGCAAGGTGTTAGCAGCATGGTTGGCAGTCAGCATGGGGGCAGAATTGTAAAGTCTGGAGCCAAACGGGGCCAGGGTAGATCACTTGCTGCGCGGCAGGCTACCTTCTTGGGAGGTGGTGGAGCAGGGGTTCCTGGAGTTGGCGGCAGTAGCAGTGAATCAGTGCGGGCTGTTGGTGGGAAAATTAGCTACTCGGCAGTGTGGCAGTTTTTCATCAAGCATCCGCAGGAGGGTAACATGGCCACATGCAAGATGTGTAGGCAGAAGGTGAAGCGTGGACAGGGCCCAAATGTTGGCACCACGGCCCTGCGTCAACATATGCTGCGTCACCATAAAGCGGCCTGGGAGAACCGAGGCTCCGAAGAGGTGGTCCAGGCTGCTTCCTCACCAAGTGGCACGCAGCTCCAAATTTCTGCCAGCCAAGGCTCCAGCACCTCAGCCAAAGGCAGCTGTGCGTCATACCCATCCTCTATCGCTCCAGGTCATGCATCCCGCCAGCAATCCATCAGCGAAGCCATGTCCAAGAGACAGCAGTATGCGCCCACTCATCCTACGGCGCAGAAGCTGAATGTGCTCCTGTCCAAGTTGCTGGTGCTGCAGTCGCTCCCTTTTCAGGTGGTGGACTCTGCACCTTTCAGAGAACTGATGGCTTGTGCCGAGCCGAGGTGGAGAGTCCCAAGCCATCATTTCTTTGCCAAGAAGGCAGTACCAGCGCTGCACAATTTTGTTGAACAGAAGGTGGGCCAGTTCTTGAGCCTGTCGGTGTGTACCAAAGTGCATGGCAGCGTCGACGTCTGTAGCTGTAACTACGGTCAGGGACAGTACATGTCGTTTACGGCCCACTGGGTGAATGTGGTTCCTTTGCAGCAGCAGCAACTTGGACAGGTCACGCTGCTTCGGCCTCCGCGCTCCCTGGGCATTGTGCCTGTGACACTGTGCGATGCGGCCTCCTCATTCTCTGCCATCTCCTCACCCTCCACTGTAGGGTCAAGTCTCAGTGCCCCTCCAGTCTACCATGTGTGCAGGGCACGGAGGTGTCACGCTGTGCTTCACATTGTTTGTCTTGGCGAACGGAGTCACACAGGGGAGCAACTGCTAATATTTATTCATCAAGAAATCCAAACATGGCTTACTCCAAGAAAACTGAAAATGGGAATCATGGTTACCGACAATGGGAAGAACATTTTGTCTGCGCTGCAACAAGGAAGCCTGACCCATGCGCCCTGCATGGCTCACGTCTTCAATCTGGTTGTTAAGCGGTTTCTGAAGTCTTCCCCCCCATCTGCAAGACATCCTAACAATGGCAATGAAACTTTGCATGCACTTCAGCCACTCCTACACCGCCAAGCACACCCTTCTTGAGCTACAGCGTCAGAACGGTAGCCCCCAACATAGTCTGATTTGCGATGTTTGCACCCGTTGGAATTCCACCCTCCATATGTTGGAACGACTATACGAACAGAGAAAAGCCATCACGGATTTCTTGATGATCCAAGCAGATAGGGGGACTCCCATGTGTAACTTCAATGTCAACCAGTGGCAGCTCATACGTGACACCTGCCGTTTGCTCAGGCCCTTTGAGGAAGCCACTTTATTTGTCAGTCGGCAGGATTACGGGATGAACGACGTGATTCCACTGCTTCATGTACTACAGCACATGTTGGAAACCATGGCTAGTCAGGGCACTGGAGACATGGCTTCTACATTTTACGGCCACATGAACCTCGTTGGAGCTGAACTGGAGGAGGAGGAGGAGGGGCACAGTGAAGCACAGTTTAGGCTTGGTGAAATGGCTAGTTTATCTAGTCAGCTGACAGGAGAGGAGGAGCAGGAGCAGCCAGAGGAGCTAGAGGGTTGTGAGGAAGGCGAGACAGAGGACCCAGACACACTGTGGCAGTATGCAGTGGAGATGGAGACAGGTAGTCCCTCTGAGTCATTTGCACAAATGGCACGAAGCATGCTCACGTGTGCTTGCGTAGTTACCACAGAATTGTTTCCATTTTTCTGCGGGATGACTACTGGCTCTCCACCTTATTGGACCCTCGCTTCCGGCACAAATTGGGGGCATTTTTTAAACCCGCCGAGAGGGAGGACAAACTGAACTACTACAAAGACATTCTACGTAGTCAGTTGGCCGATGCCTATCTGCGCCATGGTCCATACTCTCGCAGGTCTGACTCGGGGGGACCTCTGCGCTCACCTTCCACTGCCATGGCTGCTGGGGGGGGGGGGGGTGGCAGGAGCAGCAGCAGCAGCTCCATCAGCAGCAGCCTCAGTCTTCAGTCGCTAATGAGTAGCTTTCTTCACCCGCATAGTGAGGCTACTCATGAGCAGCAGGAAGACCTGGAGCAGGACCTGAACCAGCAGGTCGTGTCATACCTTGACATGACCATGCCAACACACCTTGAGGATCCGCTGGACTTCTGGGCAGCATGGTGCCACGTTTTACACTTTCCAAATGGTGCAAAACATATTTATGCCAATTTATGGGCTCCTGCTGATGCCAATTTCAGGGTATGCCTTCCAGACAATTTTTGGGTTCCTGCTGATGCCAACTTCAGGGTGTGCCTTTCAGCCAATTTTTGGGCTCCTGCTGATGCCATCTTCAGGGTATGCCTTTCAGCCAATTTTTGGGTTCCTGCTGATGCCAACTTCAGGGTGTGCCTTTCAGCCAATTTTTGGGTTCCTGCTGATGCCAACTTCAGGGTATGCCTTTAAGAAAATTTTTGGGTTCCTGCTGATGCCAACTTCAGGGTATGCCTTTCAGACAATTTTTTTTGTTCCTGCTCTGCCGACTCCAGGGTGTGTCTTTCAGCCAATGTTTGGGCTCCTGCTGCTGCTGCTGCTGCTGCTGCCGACTCTCGGGTGTGTCTTTAGGCCAATTTTTGGGCTGCTGCTGCCAACTCCAGTGTCTCTTTCAAGCAATGTTTGAGCTCCTGCTGCTGCTGCTACCAACTCCAGGGTGTGTCTTTAGGCCAATTTTTGGGCTGCTGCTGCCAACTCCAGTGTCTCTTTTAAGCAATGTTTGGGCTCCTGCTGCTGCTGCTGCCAACTCCAGTGTGTCTTTAGGCGAATTTTTGGGCTCCTGCTGCCAACTCCAGTGTCTCTTTCAAGCAATTTATGGGCTGCTGCTGCTGCTGCCAACTCCAGGGTGTGTCTTTAGGCCAATTTTTGGGCTCCTGCTGCCAACTCCAGTGTCTCTTTCAGCCAATGTTTGGACTCCTGCTGCTGCTGCTGCCAGCTCCAGGGTGTGTCTTTAGGCCAATTTTTGGGCTGCTGCTGCCAACTCCAGTGTCTCTTTCAAGCAATGTTTGGGCTACTGCTGCTGCTGCCAACTCCAGGGTGTGTCTTTAGGCCAATTTTTGGGCTGCTGCTGCCAACTCCAGTGTCTCTTTCAAGCAATGTTTGGGCTACTGCTGCTGCTGCCAGCTCCAGGGTGTGTCTTTAGGCCAATTTTTGGGCTGCTGCTGCCAACTCCAGTGTCTCTTTCAAGCAATGTTTGGGCTACTGCTGCTGCTGCCAACTCCAGGGTGTGTCTTTAGGCCAATTTTTGGGCTGCTGCTGCCAACTTCAGTGTCTCTTTCAAGCAATATTTGGGCTCCTGCTGCTGCTGATGCCAACTCCAGTGTGTCCTTAGGCCAATTTTTGGACTCCTGCTGACAACTCCAGTGTCTCTTTCAGCCAATGTTTGGGCTCCTGCTGCCAACTCCAGTGTCTCTTTCAATCAATGTTTGGGCTCCTGCTGCTGCCAACTCCAGGGTGTCTATAGGCCAATTTTTGGGCTGCTGCAGCCAACTCCAGTGTCTCTTTCAAGCTATGTTTGGGCTGCTGCTGCCAACTCCAGTGTGTCTTAAGGCCAATTTTTGGGCTCCTGCTGGCAACTCCAGTGTCTCTTTCAGCCAATGTTTGGGCTCCTGCTGGCAACTCCAGTGTCTCTTTCAGCCAATGTTTGGGCTCCTGCTGCCAACTCCAGGGTGTGTCTTTAGGCCAATTTTTGGGCTTCTGCTGCCAACTCCAGTGTGTCTTTAGGCCAATTTTTGGGCTGCTGCTGCTGCTGCGAACTCCAGGGTGTGTCTTTAGGCCAATTTTTGGGATGCTGCCGCCAACTCCAGTGTCTCATTCAAGCAATGTTTGGGTTCCTGCTGCTGCTGCTGTTTCTGCCAACTCCAGTGTGTCTTTAGGCAAATTTTTGGGCTCCTGCTGCCAACTCCAGCATCTCTTTCAAGCAATGTTTGGGCTCCTGCTGCTGCCAACTCCAGGGTGTGTCTTTAGGCCAATTTTTGGGCTCCTGCTGCCAACTCCAGTGTCTCTTTCAAGCAATGTTTGGGCTCCTGCTGCTGCTGCCAACTCCAGGGTGTGTCTTTAGGCCAACTTTTGGGCTCCTGCTGCCAACTCCAGTGTCTCTTTCAAGCAATGTTTGGGCTCCTGCTGCTGATGCCAACTCCAGGGTGTGTCTTTAGGCCAGTTTTTGGGCTGCTGCTGCCAACTTCAGTGTCTCTTTCAAGCAATGTTTGGGCTGCTGCTTCTGCTGCTGCCAACTCCAGTGTGTCTTTAGGCCAATTTTTGGGCTCCTACTGCCAACTCGTGTCTCTTTCAATCAATGTTTGGGCTCCTGCTGCTGCCAACTCCAGTGTGTCTTTAGGCCAATTTTTGGGATCCTGCTGCCAACTCCAGTGTCTCTTTCAAGCAATGATTGGGCTCCTGCTGCTGCTGCAAACTCCAGGGTGTGTCTTTAGGCCAATTTTTGGGCTGCTGCTGCCAACTCCAGTGTCTCTTTTGAGCTATGTTTGGGCTCCAGCTGCTGCTGCTGCCAACTCCAGTGTGTATTTAGGCCAATTTTTGGGCTCCTGCTGCCAACTAGAGTGTCTCTTTCAGCCAATGTTTGGTCTCCTGCTGCTGCTGCTGCTGCAACTCCAGGGTGTGTCTTTAGGACAATTTTTGGGCTGTTGCTCTCAACTCCAATGTCTCTTTCAGCCAATGTGTGGTCTCCTGCTGCTGCTGTCAACTCCAGTGTCTCTTTTAAGCAATGTTTGGGCTCCTGCTGCTGCCAACTCCATGGTGTGTCTTTAGGCCAATTTTTGGGCTGCTGCCGCCAACTCCAGTGTCTCTTTCAAGCAATGTTTGGGCTCCTGCTGCTGCTGCTGCTGCTGCTGCTGCTGCCAACTCCAGTGTGTCTTTAGGCCAATTTTTGGGCTCCTGCTGCCAACTCCAGTGTCTCTTTCAAGCAAAGTTTGGGCTCCTGCTGCTGCTGCCAACTCCAGGGTGTGTCTTTAGGCCAATTCTTGGGCTGCTGCTGCCAACTCCAGTGTCTCTTTCAAGCAATGTTTGGGCTCCTGCTGCTGCTGCCAACCCCAGGGTGTGTCTTTTAGACAATATATGAGCTCCCTATGCTGCTGCCAACTCCTGGGTGTGTTTTTCAGGCAATATATGTGCTCCATATGCTGCTGTCAAGTCCAGAGTGTGTTTTTCATGCAATATATGGGCTCCTAATGCTGCTGCTGCTGCTGCTGCTGCCAACTCCTGGGTGTGTCTTTCAGGCAATATATGGGCTCCTAATGCTGCTGCCAACTCCAATGTGTTTTTCAGGCAATATATGGGCTCCTAATGCTGCTGCTGCTGCCAACTCCTGGGTGTGTCTTTCAGGCAATATATGGGCTCCTAATGCTGCTGCCAAGTCCAATGTTTTTTTCAGGCAATATATGAGCTCCCTATGCTGCTGTCAAGTCCAGAGTGTGTCTTTCAGGCAATATATGAGCTCCCTATTCTGCTGCCAACTCCTGTGTGTGGTTTTCAGGCAATGCAAGTGCTCCCTATGCTGTTGCCAAGTCCAATGGGATTTTCAGGCAATATATGGGCTCCTAATGCCGCTGCTGCTGCCAACTCCTGGGTGTGTCTTTCAGGCAATATATGGGCTCCCAATGCTGCTGCCAACTCCTATGTGTTTTTCAGGCAATATATGTACTCCTAATGCTGCTGCCAACTCCTGGGTGTGTCTTTTAGGCAATATATGAGCTCCCTGTGCTGTTGCTGCTGCTGCTGCTGCAAAGTCCAGAGTGTGTCTTTCAGGCAATATATGAGCTCCCTATGCTTCTGCTAAGTCCTGGGTGTGTCTTTCAGGCAATATATGGGCTCCTAATGCTGCTGCCAACTCCAATGTGTTTTTCAGGCAATATATGGGCTCCTAATGCTGCTGCTGCTGCCAACTCCTGGGTGTGTCTTTCAGGCAATATATGGGCTCCTAATGCTGCTGCCAAGTCCAATGTGTTTTTCAGGCAATATATGAGCTCCCTATGCTGCTGCCAAGTCCAGAGTGTGTCTTTCAGGCAATATATGAGCTCCCTATGCTGCTGCCAACTCCTGGGTGTGTTTTTCAGGCAATGCATGTGCTCCCTATGCTGTTGCCAAGTCCAATGTGATTTTCAGGCAATACAGCCAAGCAAAACGTTCTGCAACCCTATGGAGGCTCTCGGACGCCCAGAAATAGCCGTTTTTAATAGCAATTTGTCGCGAATAAATTCAGACGAAACTATTTTTCCCGGAACATTCGGCGAATCAGCCGAATCAAATTTTTCAAAAGTTCGCTCATCTCTAGTGGTGACCAAGGTGACCATAGAGAAGGTCAGAGGCATATCAGAGGCTAAGTTGGTATAGTTTGGTAAGAGATGAAATGTAGAGAATAGCCTGGCTGGAGAAAGCTTTGTAGGTTAAAGTTAGAATATTGAACTGAACTCCCTGTGAAACAGTCCAACTGAGGGACTGGCAGAGGGTTGGAAGAATTTAGAATAGATTGGAGTGGTTCCAGTCTGTTTGTTGGTAAACCGCAAAGGCAGCTGCAGTAATTCAGTCAAAATATGACATTTTAGTGGTGTCAGTTGAGAGGAAGGGACAAATGTGGGAGATGTTTTTAAGTTGGAAATGAGAGTAGGGGATTAGAGAGTGAATGTGAAGTTGTGACTGAGAAAGAGGAGTCCTGAATAACTAGGCATTGTGCATGGGTAGTTGCAGTATTTGTAAAATTGTTAACAGAGAGTGAAGGATGACCAGTTCTATTTTATCCATGATAAGTTTGAGGGAGCAAGATGACATCACGGAAGAGACTGTTAGACAATCAAGAAGGTGAGAGAGGGAGGGAGGAGAGATTAAGGCCAGAGAAGCCCTATGTTAAAGCGTTGTCTACATAAAAGTGATATTGGAAGCCTAAAAAGGTTATAAATTGGCCAAGTCTATAATAGATAATAGAATGAAAAAAGAAAGGGTCATAGGAGGGAACCTTTTGATACACCAACAGGTAGGCGAGAGAAAAGTGTAGTTGCGTTAGATTAATGAATGATTGCCCAAGAGAAAAGAATATATTGCGAGGCAGGGGAAGGTTAATGGTATACCAAACTTGAGAATAGAGTAGTGGTCTTTTTGCAGTTAGTAGATCGTTAGTGACTTTGATGAGAGCAGTTTCAGTGGAGTGATTTGAGCAATGCAATGTTTAAATAAATGAGCTATTGCTGGACCTAAGGCAGAGGGGGGTTCTCGATCAGTGGAGCTATAACTGTATGTTTGTGAAATGAAGTAAAAGTGCCAGGGAATAGGCAACTGCTGTACTGGCTTGTCAATGGCCCATTTCCATGAACAGATAAATCGACAGTTCAATGAGCTAGTTAACAAATGTACAACTTGCATATGAGCGAACTATTTAAATTTGAACGTGGAAGACTTGTCTGCTAATTGTTCGTGAGAATACAAGTGATTGTTCATGAGAACACTTGTAGTGTGCGCTCCACGTCCTATTCGTGGTCAATTTCTGTTTCCACAAGTCAATGGTCATTAGACAAATGAGAAATTTTCTGTCAGTCAAAAACGATACAATACTCAACCAACAAACGTGTTCTCATCACTTGATCACAGTGGGAATATCCATATATTCATTATAGTGATTGTGGTTGATTTAGACATTTTTCATTCATAAAGTGATTCATGGAAATAGCCCAAAATGTTGGAATGAGAGCTTGAGACATCAGGTGAAATGGAATGGGATCAAGGGAGCAGGCAGTAAGGTGGGCTTTGGGGATAAGTGAGGATAGTTCATGTAAAGTTATTGTAGTGACATAAGTAATAAGAGAGCAAGACAGGGAAGTCTGGAGGAGTGAGATATTCTGAGCAGCAAAGACAACTCAACTAGTGTCTATTTTATATGGGATGTGGGAGGAAGCAGTGGCCAAGTTGTAGAAGTTGTTGAACAGCTGTTTTGGATTCCAGGCCTGTGCCAATATTAGCTAAGAGAAATATGCCATTTTAGCAGAAGAAAGATCAGTTTATAGCTCCTAAAAGACCTACATATATAACATGGTTTTGGTTTTCCTCCATTGCCATTCAGGGACTTGAGTAAGTTACCCAGTTCTGGCTCCTAGGTAAAGGTCTAGATGTGGGTGGCATAAGCAGCCCATGCTCCACGGCTGCAGTGAAAACACATGTCATGCTTCCCTCATTTACCTGGCACAGTGTCAATGAGTTTTCCTATTTTTTATACAAAACATAATGAATTCTTGAACAATAAAGAAACATCAAAAACAAATTCACTTTAATTGAAGATGATTACAGCCAATCGGAAAAAAAGGAAGACCTAATAAAGCAAATATGACCTGACCTAGTTTTAAATGTCCTAGACTAAACATGCTGAATACTCCTGAGCCATTTACATTTTTTCAGAACATCCGCACAAAGAAACCCAACAAACAAAAGCAAGGCAAACAGCAGACAAATAGCATGTGGTAAGATGATCGCAGGGTGTTGGGGTCCTTTTTACTTGGACAATTCATCTTCAACTTCACACATAAAAATATCCCCCCCAATGACATTGCCAAATGTTAACTCAGTGGAGCAGCATCAATATATATTTTTTTTTATTCAAATGCATGTTTTTCCAAGTTCTAATTTGCCAACAAGGCAGAAGAAGTACTTTATAGGAGGGAGCATTTGCATAGAGTTATCTCAACATCTCGGTGAGGAGCCTCTTTACTGAAAATGTAAATAAATGACTTTATTTGCAGCTCAAAGGCCACTCTCAATAATTGTACTTCCTTTACTGCTGCTATGATGCGTTTGAATTAATAAAACAAAAATGCCTTATAGCACAAGACTAGGTCTAGAGAATTTCAAACAGCTAACAAATTTTCTTTGTGGCTCTTGGCATGAAAGTCTTCCGCTCCCACTTTACTGTACACCGAATGCAACTGTTTTACATATTTATTTAATGCTTGTCAATTGTATATTTCCAGCACTCTATAAAGATGGAATTGTTGCTTTATAATGTGGCAGTAGCCACAAGAACACTGTAAAACATAACAGCTCAAAGGACCTCTACATGTTTCACTCTTTCGATTGTAAGCTTGCAGCTCCGTATCAGTGTGTCTTTGTTGCATTTCTGTCACTTATGACCTATAACACAAAAATGTGTTTGTTACTTGTCTTGCTTTCCAGTAATGTTTAACCTTGCACAGGTGAGGAGGTTGTTTAAGATGAGTTAGATTTGCAGTAGGATCCATTTTGTCTGCTGAGTGGGAAATCTGCCCTTCAGGGGCATGCAGAACTCCCTATCTATCTATCTATCTATCTATCTATCTATCTATTTCCCTATCTATCTATCCTGGGAGGTGGGATGCCAGAGATGAAGAAAGGTGGGTCTGTGCCAACTTGAAGACTGAATATCAGCAATAGGCCATGGAGTCCAGTAAAACCGGTGACTACTATCAAGTCAGAAAACATTGGGGGGACTGGCATGCAAGAAACTGGCAGAAGGATTCCATCAGGATGCCAAGAGAAGGCTGTGAGATAAATTAAAACTTTTTTTAATTTTTCACCACCAGTATATGATACCAGTTCAAAGGGTTGGGGGTTGCAAGCTCTGAAAAAGCATCAGACCTATGCTAAAGGGCATAGGGACTGGTATATCTGCAAGGCCAGGGATGTTTGGTTTCTTAACAGCCCCTAAACCTGGTGCAGGTGGGAGGCATTTTTTTATTGCTAAGACAAAAAAGTTTATCCTTTGCAGTACGAAGAGGCTGATTCATTGCTAATGCCAGGTATTGTCAGATGAGCGTCTGTAGAGCGACCGCTAGTAGACGCTGTAAGCGGGTATCGGGCACTGTGACAGAGCGTCTCAGTCGCTGGCTGGCATTGATAAATGTGATGTGTGTTGGGTGCTGTAACAACAGTATAGCGACATGTAGCGCCAGCTCAGTGCATCCGGCACTCAGCGCTCCACACCATATTTAACAAAACACTAGACACACTGAGCGTCAGCGCTCTAAAGCTGGGTGCTGTATCATAGAGTGCCAGGCGCTGTGTGATCAAAGTCTGTTTTTGAACACATATCCACCTGTAACAAAGCGAAAACACATGGAATGACATTGTTGTAACACTGTGACATTAACACTTTAGTGCCAAACCTGCATAAAAATATAAAAAGTCAAAAAAGTTTCTCAAATCATGGTGTGACCATGGAGAGGTAACACCATGATTTGAGCAAAAAAAAATTGCCAAACAGGTTATTTATACACAACTATTAAAAGCCCATTGAAATGTATGGGAAAGCGCTACAGAGCGACGGGTACAACATGGCGCTCTGGAACCTAGCGTGTTGACGCTATATGATGAGCCATCTGGATTAATACATGTGGAGCTACATGGCACTGTTACAGGCGCTCACCAGATTTGCTTTCTTAAATGTGGTTTAGAGTACAGCGCCCACCCTTCACCAGACGCTGCCTGCCGCTACGAGGCACTGCCTGGCGCTATCCCTTCTTAAATAACCCCCAAGTCTATAACAGGATGGGACATGGAGACACACTCTCTATACATTCATTTTCAGTAATTGCCAAAGCAAGTGCATTTTACATGCAGACGCTGGGCACAATTATTTGTCAAGTGCTAAATAAAACCCGGTGTGATGCTGTAATTGACTAATCATACAGGACCCCAACCTGTGTCTAAAATAGTTACATATTTGATACATTTTTGTCATTAATTTAATTTCATTTGTTGCTTTATACTGCTAATGTAATCATAAAAACACTGTAAAACATAAAAACTCCAAAGATCCCAAAATGTTCAATTAACAACACAGATGGGGAGGTTGATTGAGGAGGCCTAGGATTTACAGCAGGATCCCTTTTTGCCGACCTAGTGAGAAAGCCTGGACTACAGGGGCATGCTGAACTCCTGGCTGCACAGGGCAGGAGAGTCACGACTTCAGTATGGAGCACAACTGTGAAGAGGGGGACTGGTAGCCCCAATCGCCATCCTGACCTGAGACATGCTGGCTGCCACACTTTTGCTGCTGGCGTTGATAAGGAATGAGGGTGCCCCCCCAGGCTGGTTTGCCTTGAGGCCCAATGCAAACTAGGGATATAGCCATCACATATAGATAATGGGGCAGACATTATTGTGTCTGGGCTCCCAATAATATATACGGCCTGATTCAAAACCTCTCTTGCACGCATTTCCGCCAGCTGGAATGACATCAAAGGACCATATTTGGTCTCTTTTCTGTGTCGGGTGATTCTGAGTCTCTGAGTTTTTTTGTCAAAGTTGTCCTTTTTGCGGGGAATCATGGTATGCTTATGCAAAACTAAATATTCTCCGTATAATTACGGCTCAAGACGTTTGTGCGTCCGTAACTCTACGGGTTTAGCCTGCGCTTGCATGTGATTCTCAGCCCTGATTTCTGCCTGCAAAAAAGCCGTAGGTTTCTGGTACCAACTTAGGTCCTCTTTTTGCTAGTGGGAATACTTGCAATCTGCATCAGCAGGGGTTGTTAACCATGTACCTTCCAGAGCTTAGGTATACCCACTATCACCTTGATATTGTTCAGATGACCAATCAGCAGGTGTTCGAATTGACCTGACTGAATTGCCTTCCTTTCGAGAAGCTTTATTAAGAGTTGCGGCCATGGTCAAGCTGCCACAAAAAAGGGGCATGCAATTGGAGGTATGACCAAATTGGTTAACTGCCTCCCATTTTTAGCAAATGGCTCCTTCCAGAGGCTAGGGGCACTGTCAGCCTTCACTGAGCCACACCCTGACTAAATTTCTCGACGGCATGGCTGTAATGCAGGAGAAATACATTTCCTTTCTTGACAGCATGGCAACCTGGAATGCGGTGAGGTTGAGCTTTTTTCGAATAGTGAATATGCTAAGTGTCATGGGTGCCATGGTATGTTTCAGTAAGTCCAGGTATGTTTCAGTAAGTCCACATTGCTCCTCCTTGCTAGCCTAGCTTCCCCTCCCTCCAAACAGCTTCCCTATGTGCCAATCAGGTCCACATTGTTCTTCCTTTTAGCCTACTCTCCTCTCTTGAGGCTAGCCTAGTTTCCCTTTGTAGCAAAGGATATTAATTTTGTGTTTCATATAGTTAAGCCTGGGGCAAGTTGGTAAACATAGCCATGACTATATATTAAACCTAAGGAATACACTGGTGGCACTCTGGGTTAACACAAGCTGGGTGACACACATCAAATGGATTTGTGACCCCCACTCTGCAAAGTAGTCACCCCACGGAGCACATGGAGTGGAGTTTTGGGAGCCCCCTGTATACTTGTTTGGCCTAAGTATTGCTGCCACTTTGCCACATCCCCAATTTTTCTCTCATTCTGGCTTTTCAAACACTTTTATGAATTTTTCTTGTTTGTGTATTTTAGTTACATTGTGATAAGCACTTGCACTTTATTGAGTCACTTTAACATTCTGGTATGAATTCTTGAGATTACCATTTGTAAATGTTTTTGGTGTGTGTTTTTTCTAAATTATGGATATGTGGCAATATTGATATAACCTATGGTCATAAGCATATTGATATATTATGGATATGTTGCAATATTGATATAACCTACAGCCATAAGCATATTGATATAGTGTGGGGGGTTAATCCCTTGGTTTTATTTGATGTTTGTTTGGGATTTAGTGTCAATTAATGAAAACTTTAATATCCCTTGTGCAGCCATATGTGTGTGCAGGGCTTTTGCGGCTCTGTGGGGCCATGTGTCCCAAAGGCGGCTGTTTTTGGTTTTTATGACTATAAATTAGACACACACCCATAAATAGTTGAGAGGTGAGCTAGCATGTCCATGGTCATGTTCTACATAAACCCTAAACTTTGATAACCTGTTACAAAGTTCTTACTATGAGTTTATAACATGACTTCCATGAAGCAGTGGATACAAATTTACATATAAAGCTCAAGCTCAAACTTTAGAAAGGTCAAGGAGAAAATAGCCAAATTTCAAACACAAACTTTTCAAGGATTTCTTCTGATTTCTCTAAAACAAGATATCCTCCTCCATCTCTTAATAGTTCTTCAATGACTTGTTGGTAGCCAAACTCTTTTGTTCTTTTTTTTTTTTTTTGCGTAGCTTTGTAGCAGAGGAAAGAAATTATGAATTATGGCTATGGAACTTTTTACTCAGTAGAGTTTAAAAAGGACAAAACGTAAGGCAAGGAAAGAGACAAGGGCCCATTTATCTTATATTGACAGGACTAGCTTCAAACGATGACCTTGAATCATAATCATCCTAATGAGCTGAAAATATTTCATTATATCAAGTGAAACTGTAATCAAATCAGTTTCTGAAAGCTCTGCTAATGAGCAATTCTTTTGATGAAAAACATGGTTAACTGTCTTAGTCTGCAGGAGGTGCACTACAGCAAAGAGGCCAACTCATGATAACTCATTAACTGACCTGGGGAGAGACTCATTTGAATGCCTTTGATAACATTTTCAAGGGTTTTTTTTTAATACTTAAATTAGAACTTATGCAGCTTAATACAAATAACACAATTTAAGGGGAAACAAGTAAAATTACTTTAAAGTAACAGAACAAAGTGTGTTTACATTTTATGTTCTACCAAAATTTCTAAAAATGAGGTCACAAATTACCATAGTTAAAAATGTAGAGCCTAAGCTAAGCCTTAGCCCAAAAAAAAGGTTAATACCTTTTGCACAAACTACTTGCTAACTGTGATATATATTTTTTTTACTGACATTGATTTAGATCACACTTAAATCACCTGACAAAATTGCACAACTGACCAGTTTTACTTGGTAAAGGTTGGAAAAAATATTAATTTGTCTTTTCTGAAAATATCTTTGATAGTGTGTTCACATTATCCAGACTCTAAGCTAAAGTTTAATAGACATTGATAGGAGAAAGCTGTTTTATGACCGTACCTCTCAAGGGTTTCTCTATTATGTTGAATAAAACTCATGTCATCGCCTTCTAAAAAAAAAAAAATTACAAAGCATTGACTCATGCTCTATCCTGAGATAAATGAGAAATTTGTTCATCAAAGCTTCCTTAAACCGTATTTGATATTTTGTTGAAATAAAGTATTTATTTTCCTCAACGAAAAGAAAAAAACATAACAACCTAGAGGAAGAGTAAAAAATGTCACATCCTTTAAATTTAATTCTTTGAAATATTAAAAAAAAAAAACACACACACAACATAATCATTTTAAGAACCCCATGGTCATAGGGGATATTTTTATTGCGTTTACTGTTTGAAGGTTTAGCAACATTTTATAATATGGGTTTGTGTTAAAATAACTGTATACTGAAGACTTAAATATTCTGCAGGTAAATTAATATATGACAAAATGCTATTTTAATGAATCATTTGTTAATAGTCAAATTGATATGTGTGTCTCTTTAGTTGCATGATAACTAAATGCGCTTGTGTGCTGTGCCACCCTAACCAAAACACAATGTTTTTAAGACTTGTACAGTTATAATTATTTTTTAGTCTTGGCCCTGGGCTAATGCTTATTTACTTATTTTTGAGTCAAGTGGCCGGATTTAGTGAGTTTTACTGTAGTATGTCTTTGTGCAATGTTGAATACTTGCAATAGAAAAGGGACACGAAAAAAATACAAACCCCTTGCTGATTAGAAGGGATTTATTTCTATAATTAAATCAATTACTAACACCGATTCTTCAATGATTCTGCAATGTTAAAGTTATAAATTCATTATTCACAAAGTTTTGACCGACAATCTTGTTAAACAGTGACGTAACTTAATGTGATGTGTCCTTGGTGGGACCCTATCATTGCTTATACAGTGCCCTTATCCTGCTATTAGATACCACTAGGACACAGTGTCCTTCTTTTTCCATAATATGATTTTTTAAGTGAGCACAAATCTGATAAATACAGTGGAGGAGCAACAATTACTTTCCGGACCCTGGTGCAATTGCACCCTCTGCACCTCCTATAGTTATTGCCCTGTTAAAGGTTATTAGTACATATACATCTACATCTCAAGTCAAGTCATGGTTTATTTGTTACATGCATACCCATACAATGTATAGAATACAGTGTGTTTTTTTTACGACTGTTTGCAGATAAAGAGCTTATAGGAGCACTGTCGGTCGCCAAATTGTGTAATATTAAAGATCCATATAAACATCTTGTCTAATGATAGGAGGGGTCACTTATACACCTGAACTGAATAAAACTCCAACCAAGCTTTTGGTTTTCTTCTCATGATAAGAATAAAATCCAGGAGTGACAGATTTAGTCTATGAGGGGTGACAGAGTCTGTCATCCAGCATATTTATATGGATTTTTATTATTGGACCATTTTTCACAATAGTGCTCCTTTAAGATTAACATTATATTTACTGCTGTACACAACATTTCAGGTTCCTAGCATAGATACAATATAATATGTACAAGAAGAGTAACCACTACGTATGTACACAACTGCAGCACTGCCATATCCCGTTCAACGCTACAATATCCCTGAAACCATGCATCCGAGCCTGGAACTGTGTATGTACGGCATTAGAGTGAAGACCTAAATCAGTTACTTTCTGTTTAGGGACCAGATAGCCTCAGGAAAGAAGCTTTTCCTCATTCTTTCTGTGCTTGCTTTCAGTGAGCAAAAATGTTTTCCGGATCTCAGTGTGATAACGAGCCAGTTATTGGGATGGGATATATAGTATATCTACTATATTACTGTATATATATATATATATATATATATATATATACTGTTTATACACAGTATGTATAGCCCTCAGCCAATTTATTCATTGAATGCAATTTTATTTATTAATTACTACAGACTTAAAGACATTTCAGAGACTTCCCACTAAAAAACACGATTGGACAATTCTACAGGTGAGATATCATTTTTACAATGTGCTAGCTCTCAAAACTCTTCCTCTCCAAAACTGAATATATCATTTTGATAACCCTCCATATTTAAAGCTTAATAAGATATAAATTTATTTTTTTTTAAATGTTATATTTATTCATTGTTATTAAATTTTAATGAAAAGGTCTGATTCATGACATTATTATTGTATAAGTGAAATCTCACCTACGCTAAAAAAGTAAAATATACAGCATTGACCTCCTAATTTGTTTTTATATTGCATTCTGCACACAACCATATGGTAGAAAAGTGTTCAATGAACTTTATCGGTTTTCAATATTTATAAGATAAAAACTGCTGCTGGAGCAGCAAAGTGATAGTGTTTTGTGCAGTTTGGGAGGCTGGAATGACCCACCCATTGCTTTCTCTTATTAAAGCAGTCTTGCTGTAAAAAAACATATAGTTTTTTTTAACGTGGATTCACTACTAACGCCAGGAATCAGCAAATAAGCGTCTTTATAGCGGTGCTTGGAGCGACCACTAGTAGATGCTGTAAACGGGTCTCGGGCTCTGTAACAGAGTGCCTCAGTCGCTGTAGTAACCTGGCCCGCATTGATGAATGTGATGTATTTTGGGCGCTCTAACACCAGTACAGCACTGCAAGGAGCGAGAGGTAGCACCAGCTCAGTGCGACCGACTCTCAGCAACTCACACCATACTTATCAAAAACGGACACACACACCAGTAACAAAGCGAAAACACATGGAATGATATTGTTTTAACACTGGGACAATAACACTTTAGTGCCAGACCTGTGATGACAATTCTGCATAAAATTATAAAAAGTCAAAAAGTTTTAAAGGTGTTTGTTTGCAGCCAGGAGAGGTCACACAATGATTTGAGCAAATTAAAAAAATTGACAAACACGCTGTTTAAACACAAGCAAATGAACAGCCATTGAAATTTAGGGGAGAGCGACACTGAGCGAAAGGTAATACATGGTGCTCTGCAAGCTAGAGCGCCAGCGCTATACGCTGAACCACCTGTAATAATACACCGGATGCTACATGGCGCCGTTATAGGCGCTCACCGGATTCGCTTTCATAAATGTGGTCTTGCATACAGTGCCCGGAGTTCACCAGATGCTGCCTGCCACTACGAGGCACTACCTGGCGCTATCCCTTCTTAAATAACCCCCCTTTGTATATACAGTACAAGCAGAATACTGATCAGTCCTATATTAAACATAGCTTGCATAAATTAATTAATAAACAGTTTCTGGATATAAAAACAAAACCAGCAATTTAAAAACAAAGAAGAAAAATGGCAAAGGAGAGGATAATAGGTACTTCGCATTATCTGTACAGGTAAAAGACTCCAGCACCGGCCAATCAAGCACCCCTGGGGCATTCAGGATGCCTTGCTGTGTGAATTATCTTTCCAGCGCTCTTATGTCGCGATTGCATCTCTTGCCTCCCTGCAGTGGAAGAGCTCTCCAAACAGCTAAGCAGCTTTGGGATCAGCTGTAGAAAAGTGTGTTTAACCAAAGTTAGCTTAAGGAATTTAAAGGAAAATACATTTCTTACTTTTGATAAATAGCATATTTGACAAATAATGTACTAAAATGGCGTTCTTAGTGATGTTCAGTAAGCTTAGAAATGATTATGCTGTTGGTGCTGCATCATGGCTATGCGTGTGTAAGCACTGTAGTTTTTTTCATCCACTGTTAACTCTTAAAAATGATTTTCCCATGATTCTTCATATACATTGACAAATCATCCCTATGTTGATAATAATGCACATCCTGTAATATGCTCTATGCTATTTGTCTGCATCTGCTCCATTTGCCTCTTAGAACTGTAATGGAGTACAATGGATCATGTGAGAAGAGGAATCTGCCTAAGCCCCAAGCTTTCTGCATTTTGCAATGGGTATTGGTGCCAAGTTAGCAACCTACAATGGTGTCATTCTATGATCATAGCTCATGAAAGTATGGTATAAATGCATGTATTTGCTCTTTTTGCTATCCTCAGACACAATTGAGTGCTTATAATGGGACTTCAAGATGATAGAGGAAGCGCCCCAGATGAAGCCAGAGAACCCTGGAACAGCCTGCAAATAATTTGGAGGTATTATATTTTTCATACCATAAGACACAAATGGGGTTGCGAGGAGGCAAAAGAAAAAAACAATTGTAAACCAAATGATGTGTTGCCTGCCTCCCCCAAGAACCTAATAAAGGGCAGTGTGCAGAATCCCCACCCCAAGAACCCCTTGATAGAAAGTGTGCTGTTTCTATCTGTTTCCCTGTTTTTAACCTAGTTTAGAGACAGATTGTAGGTTGGTCCGCAAGCTAACTGGTTTGAGTGCTGTGGCCCCTTTAAGACTTTTGTATTCTAATTTGTATAACTAACCTCCCTGGTTAGTTATAAAATGGTCTGAGCGGCTGCCACCCCTCTTTTGTTTCTTTTGAATTTGTGCAAGCACATGGAGTGTGGGGTCTAGGCTGTATTGCAAGGTCTTTGACCCTTCCACCCCATGGCTTGCACTTGAGGTTTAGGGCAACCTCAGGTAAGCCTGCTCCCAATTTATCTATTGCATTGTATGTCCCAAATGGGGCTCTTAGAGACTAGAATTAGTACTAGAGTTAGGACTGCACCTCACAGGGGCACCTTGGCGCTGGTGGTGCAGCTTAAGCATACTTCTGCAGATGTGTGTGACCGAGCCCCCTGTTTTTAACCCAGTTTAGAGACAGATTGTAGGTTGGTCCGCAAGCTAACTGGTTTGAGTGCTGTGGCCCCTTTAAGACTTCTGACTCCCCCCCAAGAACTCCATAACAGACAATGTACTGACCCCCCCAAGGACCCGATAAAATACAGTGTGCAGAATCCCTCCCCATGCAGTGTGAATAAATCCCCCACCGGCAGTGTGCAGAGCCCCCCTCCCTAGAACCCAATAACAGGCAGTGTGCGGAGCCTTCCCCACAAGAACCCAATTAATAGGCAGTGAGCAAAATCCCTCCTAAGATACCCAGACCAGCCAGTGTGCAGGACCCCCCAAAGAACCTCATAACAGACAAAGACTGAAAAAGCAAAGACAAATGGTACCTCATGGGCCTGGCGCAGTTGCACCCCACACCTATGGGCAGACCACTTACGGTTTGACATTGTGAGTACCTTTTAAGAAACTGGGTGCACACAGAGTGTTCCCTATACATTTGTGTCAAAGAACTGACACAAATGAAACATGAATGTTACTAGCACTAATGCTATAAGAACACTTACTACTGGCTGTCACAGGCCTTGGGGGCTCAGAGAGACTATTTCTCCTGCTACCCACCTGCACTGGCTGTTGCAGCCAGGCCTAGAAGCTCTAGGAGACTGTTGCTGCTTTTACCTTTCTCCCAGTGGCTTTCACAGGCCTTTAGGAACTCTATGAGGTTGCTGCTGCCCCCTCCACTGGCTTTCACAGGTCTTTAGGGGCTTAATGAGACTTCCGCTGCTGATGCTGCAGTGTGTTTTTGTCCCCCACCCCCTGATAAGAATGTACAGATTGAGAGAAAAATGTAGTGGAGGAGGGATAGATGACAGGGAGACAAATGGGGCTTCACACAGGGGAGGTGGGCTCCTCAGTTTATCAGCTGGCTCCTGGTCTTCATGACACTGAGTAGGGGGCCCTCTAGGGATTTGGGCAGGAAGGTCTCCTCCTCGGTTCCCGGGCCACTAACCTTTGCAGAAGCCCTTGACTCATAGGACAGTTCTGGGGTGGGTACTGGGGATCCATGGGAAGGAGTGTTGGAATCCCCATGCCGTCCTTCTCTGGCAGTTGAAGGGTCAGGATAGATCCTTACTCAGAGGTTCCCTTGCTTAGAGATTCCCTTGGCCAACAAAAAGTTTTTGTAAGTCATTCGGTTTGGTTTGAACTGAACTTTAAAAAAACAATTTGTCTGATCAGCCGAACCAAATTCTCAAAAAGTTCCCTCATCTCTAACTTCAACCTAAATCTACACAAAAAGGAACCAAAACGAGCCTAGGGCATGGCCCAAGTAAGGATACACAACCAGTGGGATAATACACAAACTAAACTACACATTATTTCCAAAACACATATCACAGGACATATTTTAAAAACGGGGTAGCCTGCAGCTTGACCTCCCCACAATTATTACAAAAATACAATTCATATAAGTAGTACAACAGCCAGCATACAATACAATATACCAAGTCAATCACCAATCCAAAAACCTTAAAGAAAAAGGGCTTGTGCAGTTAATAAAATGTAAGAGTCTTCAACACACATATGAAGTGCCAGTGCTGTTTGGGGTGGTCAAGCTGCAGGGCTACCCTGTTTTCTTTTAATATGTCCTGTGATATGTTTATATGTGATTTATGTTTATATGTGGTTTGGCAATAATGTGTAATTTAGTTGATTCAGTTGGTTGTGCATTGGCCCATGCCTTAGAGGGCCCAGTTAATGTTGGTGTTCATTTAGAATAGTAGCACACCAACTGCTTGTTGTTTTAGCTGTGCGACATTTCTTTTGACTTTTAACTTAAATCTGTTTTTAGAATTTTTCTTTAAACAAGTACAATGTGCCACAGATATTTAGCGAATGGTCATCCCAGGCAATTATATAGCATTTCCCGGGATATAGTTGCTTTCCAGAGACCAGAACACACCCTCAAATTTCCTTCAGAAGACTTAGGGGTTTATTCAACAAGGGATAGCGCAGGTAGTGCCTCGTAGCGGCAGGCAGCGTCTGGGCACTGTACGCAATACCACATTTATGAAGTCGATTCTGGAGAGCGACTCTAACAGCGCCATATAGCGTCCGATTCATGATTACATGCGGCTCAGCGTATAGCACCGGTGCTCTAGCCTTCTGAGCGCCAGGTATTACCTGTCACTACCTGTAGCTCTCGCATACATTTCAATAGGCGTTCTTTCTCTTCAGTTTAAGCAGGGTTTTTTGTTTTTCATTTTTTTTTCTCTCAAATAATTTTGTCACCTCTCCTGGCCTAGTTTTTGAAAACTTTTTTGATTTTTTTAGATTTTTATGCAGAATTGTCATTACAGGTCTGGCTTTAAAGTGTTAATGTCACAATGTAATAACAATGTAATTCCAAGAGGTTTCGCTTTGTTACTGGTGTACATGTGTTCAAAAACAGACTTTAATCACACAGTGTCAGAGCGCCTACGCTCTGTGTGTCTGTTTTCTGGTTAAATATGATGTGAGTCGCTGAGAGTCGGTTGCACTGAGCTGGCGCTACCTTTCGTTCCCTGCAACGCTGTAACGGTGTTAGAACGCCCAACATACATCACATTCATCAATGCCGGCCAAGTTACTACAGCGACTGAGACGCTCAGTTACATCACCCGATAGCCGATCACAGCGTCTACTAGTGGTCGTTCTAAGCGCTGCTAAACAGGCACTCATCTGCCATTACCTGGCATTAGTAATGAATCAGCTTCTTAGATGATATTCAGATTCAGAAACCTGCTAGAATTAGAATATTAAAAACAAAGTCTGTCGAACTGCATCAGAATATAATATGAATATTCTAAAGGCACCACTGATAGGTCTTATCTTTGGACTGTGGTCGGTTGCTGCAGTTAACTTGACCACAGATTGACTTTTACTTTAGCCTTAAACTAGTTTTTCCACTGCACATACAATTATTTAAAAACATAAAACAGAAATATTTCTTACAAAAATACTTTTAAAGGGGGCGTGTCCTAGTCATGGAGCTGTGAGGAGGTCTTTTCCCTGAGCTCCCGCACCAGTGCCATTAAAATACATTTTTTCAGCGGCAAACCCACTGTAAGCCAATGGCCAAAAGGAGGAACGCGCAGAGGAGGAGTGGGGGTGCAGGAAAAGGCCCCCCACGGCACTACTCCGCTGACCGGAGGAAGAACAGGTCGAAGTGCCGGCGCAACAAAATGGCGCAGCGCGTGCCCGTGGAGGACAAGGTGGAGGGGCCCGAGGGTGTGAGGATGCCCCTGCGGAGAGCAAGTCCAGGGGATGGGACCTGCGATCGGCCCCTGCCATCTCCGGGTGGACCGGGGAGCGCGAGAGATGGAGCGGCCCCCAGAATGGGGTGCACAAAGATGGCGACGGAGACGGTGGGTGGAGAGGAGGGAGAACCTTCCCCTCCGACAGATTCGTCGTCGGAGGAACGATGGAGGCGAGGCACGGTGACTGACCTGCGGGTGCCTGCGGTGCTGATGTCCTCCGGTCGGGTCGGCGAGGAGAGAGAGGCTGCGGTGCTGGCCTCAGGAGATAGTGGGTGTCCCAAGATGGCGGACGGCTGTGAACAACATCTGCTTCTGAAGCCGGGGGGCGGGGCCTGTGAAGATCCACTGACGTCGCCAGAACTGCTGAGAGGGGCGGGAGAGCCCGGACGCTGCAAGCCAGAGACGTCTCACTCAGAGGTGAGAGAGAAGGGTGGGGGGAAGGAGAGAGGGGGAAGCCCTGGAAAGCTGAGTGCCCCACAGGACAGTCTCCAGAGCCCGTTGAAGGGACGGGCTGAGCCCCTCCCTGCTACAAATAAGGCCGGCGATCCCTGTTGTGCCCCTAGCCCTCTCACAGGAGACAAGGTCCCCCATCACATTAGAGAGACCCTGCAAGTCGCCCCTCCGCAGCAACACAGGCAGAGTGGGCTGAAAATAAACACGATGACGAGTGTTAGCCTCCATAAATTTGCTTTCACTTCCAGGAAGGAGAGAGGTGAAGAATCAGGACTAGGGGGCAACACTCAGCCCTTAAACAGGGACTCCCCCTGTGCAGGCCTCCCTCAGAGAATGCCGAAATCAAGCCACCCACCCCCTCTGGAACCAGAGGTAGTCGTACAACGTGGAGGGTCTGCCCCCCTGAGCCCGCTGTCCCCTCCACTGCTGCCGTCTCCGGAGACTCCATGGCCCACAGATGGTCCCAGCCCGGTGCCCATGACACCGTTACAGCCATGCTTCTCTCCGGAGCAGAGCGAGGGCCACTGGGACTCCTGAATACATGGCTCCCTTAACCAGGCACCGCAGTCGGCCCTCACCCCTCTGATGCCTGGAAGCTCAAACGACCCCAGTCCAAAGGTGCTGATATACATATGGCAACAATCTCACTGCTAAGCGGCCTTCCCACTAGGTCTGATATTGAGGGGTTAATCACGAGATATGAAGAGGTGCATAAACGGGAGCTGAGCGAGGTCAAGCAACAAATCACAGCAGTGTCCACGAGGGTCTCGGTTCTCGAGTCCGAGGGGCCCTCATCCGCAAGCCGTCTTAAAGCGCTAGAGGAGAGATGCGATATCCAGGAGGCCCTACTTCAGACTCAGATGCTACATTTGGATGATGTCGAAAACCGGAGCCGTAGGAACAACTTGCGCCTGAGAGGCATTCCAGAGTCCTCCTCAGGCGAAGATTTGAAGCACATCACAACAGTGAATTGGACAGAGTGCACAGAGCCCTGGGCCCCCCCGGTCCCGACCCCTCCAGACCGAGGGATGTGATTTGCAGGGTGCACCGCTATTCCCTGAAGGAGGACATTGCCCGTGGCGCTTGGAGAAAGGGGAGTGTCAGCTTTGATGGTGTGGAGGTGCAAATCATGCAGGACCTCTCACACAGAACCCTGTTGATGCGAAGAGCCCTGAAGCCACTGCTTGAAGTGATAATGCACAGCGGGGCGTCCTACAGATGGGGATTTCTCTTCCACTTAATTGTCCGCAAGGACCGCAACACCTTCCTGGTAAAGTCGCCTAAGGACTTGGCTGGGCTGTTTTCATTCCTCCGGTGTGAGCCAATTGAAGTCCCCGACTGGCTTGCAACAAAAGTGGCCTTACCCCCCTTCCAACCCGGGAGAAATGATCGGAGGGGCCCTAGGGGCCCGGGGGGTCCGGGCAGACAACGCCGGTCAAGAAGACAGGCTAGACCGTATGACGCAGAGACATGAGCGCCGTGGACTGCTGAACTGCGTTCTGTGTAGCCCCAATGGGGGGTGGGATGTGCCCCGGTGGGGCACCCCGGCCGCTTCCTCCGACCTGGGGGAGACGCCTTCCAACTTTTTCTTATCTCAGTCCTATTTGGGCTGCAGTAGCCACAGGAGTACCGTTGATGCTCCCTGTCTTGTACCTGGTCCGTTGGGGGTGTCTCTTGCTGGGGGGAGTCGGCGGGGGTCCCCGCCTGACTCTCATTGACTGCTGTATTTGCTATTTCAAAAAGTGTTTTCTAGTTATACTATACTGTTATGTTGGGTTTGCTGTTTTTTCTCTTGCAGGACGGTGTGCTGCCGCACTACCGCCTAGCTGTTTGGCCTGGTGCAGGAGGGGGTGGCTGTAGTTGCAGTTCCATGCCGACAGACACCTTTCCCCCCGCTAGGTTCAGCCCATGGGTCCGTCGGACCCTCTGGGTCTTGTTTTCTTCCGCATAGGATGAGATAGAGATTTAATTGTCTTACATCTGTTTGTTGTTGTTTAGTGTTTTTGTTTTTTCCTCTCCCTACCCCACCCTCCTCTGCCTCTCTCCCTTCCCTCCTCCCTAGGGGTCAGTACCTAACCCTTTGAGATGACCGAGCCTACCCCGACACGCGGGCCAAACGCTTTGACGCCCCGGGGGAAAGACAGAAGGTCGGGGTCCAAAATTGTATCCCTCAATGCCAAGGACATGAACACTCCTGAAAAAAGATAATTGATTTTAAGGAACCTGTGGGGCTTGAGCGCTCAGATAGGTTTCCTCCAGGAGACTCATTTTAAGGCGTCCAACCCCCCTCGTTGGGAGAAAGGAACTTCCCCAGGGCTTACCACAGTTACTCACCTGACTCCAGATCCCGGGGCGTCAGTAAAGCGATTTCAAAATCCCTAATATGGGAACTAGTGGACTATAAAGCAGACGGGGAGGGCAGGTGGCTCTTTGTTAAGGGGAAGATTCAATCAGAAATGGTTACGTTAGCCAACATCTATGCCCCGAACACAGGACAACTCACCTTTTTAGAGAACATGCTAGAGACCTTGGCAGGTTTCCGGGAGGGTCTACTAGTTCTGGGGGGTGACTTTAATCTGACGCTTGACGCACTCTTGGATACCTCCAAGGGGGGACCCCACTTGGCTTACTCTAAGATAAAGCGCCTCAGGAAAATCCTTAACTCATTCCAGCTGGTGGACCCTTGGAGGATCCAACACCCGAGTACACGTGACTTCACATTCTTCTCACACCCGCACAACTCCTACTCTAGATTAGACATGTTCCTAATCCCACACCCTCAATTGGCTAGAGTGGTCGATACCACAATAGGTAATATTACCCTGTCCGATCACGCACCCATCACAATTACGATCAGAAACATCAGCCCTTCTCCCAGAAGTTGGTCCTGGAAGCTGAACAAGTCGCTTCTGGAAGATCAAAGGGTCATGGAAATAGTCCAAAAAGAACTCAAGAACTACTTTGAGCTGAATGCTGGGCCGAAAGTGGCACCCGGAGTCCTCTGGGAGGCCCACAAGTGTTTCATTAGAGGGGTGTTGATTAGCCAGGGGTCCCGAATTAAGAAAGAGAAGTCAGAATGCATTACGAAGCTTCTTAAAGAGAAACCCTGCACAAGAAATCGCTGTCGGCAGCTTGCATTACGACCCTTACATCACTGAGGGAAAAACTGAAAACAGCCTGCTGTTGCAGCAGAATGTTTGCCAGGGCCTTAAGGGCGGAGAGGGCCACAACCTACGTTCCCAAGATAACAGGCCCCGGGGTAAAGATGGTTCATAGGGTGGAGGACATAGCTGAGGAGTTCCGCAAATTCTATAAAGAATTATATAACATACCTGCACCCAGTGAGGGGGGTTTCACACGGAGATGTACGCGGTACATTGAGGGCTCGGGGATGCCCAAGCTCCCGGCCCAGATTGTTGCAGAACTAGAGAGTCCTATCTTGGCACTGGAGCTGCATAATGCCCTGGCCGATTCAGCTACGGGTAAGACGCTGGGGCCCGATGGACTGCAACTCCAGTACTACAAAAATGTATTCCCCATTCTGGCTCCAGAGCTCCTTCAAATGCTGAACTCCATCATTAAGGCTTCCCCACCCCCTCTGGACTCACTCAGGGCACACATAGTGGTGATCCCTAAGGAAGGGAAGGACCCGAACCTTTGTGCAAGTTTTAGGCCAATCTCGCTTCTTAACACAGATATGAAACTCTTCGCTAAGGTTCTGGCGACTAGGATTGCCCCGCACCTGCACTCGGTGATAGGCCCGGACCAGGTGGGTTTCATGCCTCTCAGAAAGGCCAGAGACAACACCACCAAGGTACTGAACCTGATTCACTTGGTGCAGAAACAGAACACGCCTACCCTTTTGCTCTCTACCGACGCCGAGAAAGCCTTTGATAGAGTCAATTGGAGCTTCATGAGATCAGTGCTCGCCCACGTTGGCTTGGGCCCAAACATGCTAAGTTGGATAGAAAGCCTCTGTAGCTCCCCCTCGGCGTCGGTGGGAGTAAACGGCTGCCTGTCTGGCTCATTCGAGATCACGAACGGGACAAGACAGGGGTTCCCCTTGTCGCCCCTGATCTTTGTTCTGACTCTTGAGCCCTTCTTGTGGAGGGTGCGGGGGAATCCAGACATCAGCGGGGTGGAGAACTCCGCCGGGCACTATAAGGTCGCGGCATATGCCGAAGACCTAATATTTTTCCTGTCGCGCCCTGAGATCTCGCTGCCAAACCTTATGAAGGAGCTCAGAGAATACGGGAGTCTTTCCAGTTATAAGATCAACTTCCAGAAGTCCGAATGTCAACATTCCTCCACCCAGGTTTGAGAAAATCAAAAGCTCCTTCCTGTTCCGTTGGCCCACCAATAGCGTAAAATACCTGGGGACCAACATTAGCAGTGACCTTCTGAAAATATATGCCCTCAATTTTCCCCCTCTGCTTAAGAATTTCGAGCAAGAGACTGCAAGATGGGGTAAGGGGAGGCTCTCCTGGTTCGGACGGTGTAACGCGGTAAAGATGACCCTTTTGCCCCGTCTGCTCTACCTCCTTCAGGCTCTCCCAGTGTTTGTTCCACGCTCATTTCTCCAGAGGGTACGCTCGGTCTTTATTAGCTTTATCTGGGCTGGGAAGAAGCCAAGGCTGAAGAAGGAGATCCTGACCAGAGTAAAGGAACAGGGAGGCGTCGGCGTCCCAGATCCTCTGCTCTATCATTCCGCAACCCACCTCTGCAGAGTAGTCGATTGGTGTGTACATGGTGGGAACAAGCAGTGGGTCGGGCAGAAACAGAGCTTCCTAGGAATCCCACTTAGAGGGGCTCCATGGGTGGCAGGCGAAGGAGCCAAACTTGGGAGGCAGCATCCTACTATAGGCCCCACGCTTAGGGTTTGTGAGGCTGCCCTTCATCACCAGGGGATCCCCCCCCCTCCCCCATGTACCCAGTTCTGGGAAACCCGCGCTTTTCGCCGGGCTGTGGGGTGCCATCAGGTGAGAGCCTGGACTGAGGCGAAGGTGTGCAGCGTGGGTCACTTTGCCACAGAGGGAGGCTGGGCAGACCTAGACGAACTGGCCCAATGATCTGAGACCCCTAGGTGGTCCAGGTGGCAGTGTATGCAGTTGAGACACTTCCTGGCTTCCTTACAGGATCACAGGGAGGGTAGACGAACCCTTACGAGCTTCGAGGAGATGTGCTGCAGCAATGAAACAGAAAGACTTGTTCTCTCGAGGATCTATAAATTACTGGTGGCCCCGCCCGACGCAGTGGACCCGCCTTACCTGGGAAAATGGGAAAAGGACCTTAACCTGACCTGGACCCCCAAGCAATGGCAGAAGATACTGGCGCTGCTGCATAGGTCATCAATTTGTACCCGAACTCAAGAGTGCGGGTACAAGTTGCTTACTAGGTGGTATAGAGTTCCTACGGACCTGAACAGATTCTTCCCTGGGGACCCCCCAAACTGCTGGAGATGCGACGGGGAGCTGGGAGATTTATTGCACATCTTCTGGTCTTGCCCCTTGCTGGGGGAGTTCTGGAGCCAGGTCAGGCGGGTCACGGAGAGGTTCTCAGGGGTAACGATCCCTGACGACCCTGCTCTCTGCCTCCTCCATGCGTCGGAGATCCCCCTGAAACGCTATAAGAATTCCATAACATGCCACCTGCTGAATGCAGCAAAAGCCTGCATTCCGCAGATGTGGAAGAGTAAGGAACCTCCCTCCATCAAAATGTGGTGTCGAAAGGTGAATGACACCATGCGGTTTGAGAACCTGAGAATGTCCTTGCGCGATGATTCCTATGAGAAATTCGCAGTGACTTGGTATGGTTGGATGGACTACACAGAATCCCCAGAGGGCAGGGAACTTTTTGGCCAAGAGTAGCAGGGGCCTTCACTTCACTCCCCTCGGCCTCCCCCCATCGGGCTGAGTTAGCAACCAGAGTGTTTGATTTACTAGGGGCCTAGGATGGCCAGGTGTAGCTGACGGATCCACATAGAACCGCTATAAAGTATTGCTCCTCTCGGTCTGCAAGTTGGGTCCTCCTCTCTATCCCCTCCCCTCCCTTCCCCATTACCGCCCCTCCCCTCCCTTCCCCATTACCGCCCCTCCCCTCCCTTCCCCGTTACGGCCCCCCCTCCCTTCCCCGTTACCACCGCTCCCCCTTCCTTGTGTCCGATTCCACTTTTTATTGCACATTTTGTTTTATGGTCATTTGCTGCTGCGATTCAGATAGTCACTTGGTCGGAACCATAGATTCTGCATAAGTGTACACATTGTTAACTACCAGTGGCGGGATAAAACTGTCTCTTATTGATATGCAATGCATTAAGAGCAATTAACATTTTATGCTTAACAGTTGTCACATGTTGGAATTGCTGAAGAAGGAAATTGTTTTTCCTTTCTTTTTTCTGAAAAACCTTGATAAATAAAGAATTGGAAAAAATACTTTTAAAATATCTAGGTGATCTAATTCTGTCAAAATGTCAGTTATTACAAAATTGCGTAAAATGACCTAAATTTAGCATCATAAGTTTGGGAACTGAGGAAGTCTAAGCCAAGATTTTGGATGTGCTTCAGTGAAGTCAATTAAGTTCTTCTGTGGAAGGAAGGACTGAGGTTCGATGACAAGGGCAAGAACCATTGTCTTTGTTCTGTCTGACACTTGGCTCAGAATTCATAACTGTATGAAAGAAAATTCTACCAGCACACTGTCAGAGAAAAGAATGCCATTTGTTAGACAAACCCTTCAAGGTCTGCTCGGTGTTTACTATGGTTGATAGACTTTACAGGAACATGTGCTACTCATCAGAACTTATTTTTCCCCCAAAAAAAATAATACCTCATAATGAGTTTTAGCTATTTCCAGAATTCCAAAGGGAAAAAAGTAGCAGTGTGCATGTTATATATGTATATTTTAATGAGCTGCTATTCCGATTCACTATTCTGTAGTTTTTTAGTACCAGAAAGTGCTAATTTATTGGTCAAAATGCGTCAACTGACTGTGGATTCTAGATAAGGGTAGATAAACCCGTGTTAAACTGATATGATAGTCCACAAGTTTTATTAATGAGACAATGGGGTCAGTGCAGGATCATTTGTAAAAAGTTCACTTTAGGTGCAAGAATATACAAGTGCTCCTTTTGCATCTAGTTCTAAATCAAAGAAGGGATTCGGCACCAGCTTTTAAAAAGTGCTCTACTTCTGAGTAAAAAGTGCTATTCACTTTCATCATCTACCTATTAGCACCAGGTGTTAATAGAGCATATATATATATATATATATATATATATATATATATATATATAGCTTAAGTGAACTTATTGCAAATGATGCTAAAGTCAATTAAATCTACACCTATTGTAAAACTGTAGAGACTCCCATAGCTAAATTCAGCTGCCCGTGTCACCTAATTTCCTTATGGGGAAATATTATCCCATTAACTTGCCCTACCTGTCACACTGTTCCACTGGCCTCAGCCTTGATGGAAGTCCCTCATTAATTGGGAACAGGAAAGCTAGCTCCACTCAACATTGCTAATCTGGACCACACTGGACCTAGTTAGGGGGCTTATGATCCCAAAAAGAACCACTAAAGCCCTGCATAGTCCAAAACTAGAAAATGTATACATGGATTGTAAAAGGGCTACATTGCTTTAAACTATGTAAAAATATCATAATATCTAAATTTAAATATGATAATGCAAAATGAAAATCAGTCATCTTCCTTAAAGTGGACCAACACCCAGGATTTTGACTATCCTGGGTTTTGGTCCACTTCAGGGGGGCACCCCGATTAAAACCCCCCAGAAACCCCCAAACTCACCTCACCAGCTCCCACGGACAAGCGGCGGACAAGGCAGCGCGTCCGCCGCCGCCTCCCGCGCGCCCCTCTGACAGTGCGCGCGCCTGTGCCGGCCATTCACAAACGGCTAGAGGAGTGCACGGGTGGCGGCGCGCGCACTGTCAGAGGGGCGCGCGGGAGGCGGCGGCGGACGCGCTGCCTTGTCCGCCGGTTGTCCGTGGGAGCTGGTGAGGTGAGTTTGGGGTTTTGGGGGGGGTCCCTCAATCTTATAGATTCCCGGGCCGATCACCCATGGGTGACGGTCCACTTTAAGGTTTTTCTTAATCTCGATCACTGAATGTCCGTGTAACAGACAACTTTCTAATTAGTTATTTTAATCACGCAGGCTTTTTGATACAATAGGCCAATCTGCTGGCAGCCCTTAGCCTTGCTCACCCCCTTTTCTTCCACATGTGATGTACGGGATAGTTAAATGCTCCCTAACCCAAACTTACAATACGGCTCCTGCTGAATTAGGCCAGGAAACTGAGAAATGATTGGTGCCATTCTATTTCAGTTTGGCCTCCAGCTTGGCACAGGTATAGTGCCAGTAGAGCTTATTTCCAAGACTCCCCACAGGGCAAAAACAATACATTTTAGAAAGACCAACTTTATCAGGTTCAACGCTGCACTCTAGGATATAGGCTGGATGCATCTGTTGATGAAAAAAGATACAGATGCCAAATGGGGGTGTTTTAAATCAGTTGTGTGTACCAATATTGCAAAATGTATTCCTATAGGTAAAAAAATTAGTTCTCAGCAGTAACCCTTGAAAACTAAAAAAACTGTTAATAAAGCATGTAAAGCAGAAATAAAGAAGGCAAAACCACAAAATGAAAACAATGCAGCCAAAGAAAGTAAAAACAACCCTAAATGTTTTTTTTTTAATGCAGAAATTCAGAACAGGTAGGTGCCCTAACTAATGGTAACTGGGGATCAAGATAAGGAGGAGCTGCCAAATGGGTTCTTTATCTCTGTGCAAACAAAATAGGAGCAAGGAGCCAATATAGACAATGCCACTGCTCGCAATTAATCAAGCATAATTCTCAACAGGTTAAACACGGATATCATCCAAGAATGGCTTAATAATTTAAATGTAAATAAGACAGATGGACTTTACCTAAAAGTTCCTAAAGAACTCAGCTCAGTTATCTTATCACTAGAGATGAGCAAACTTTTGAAAACTTTGATTCGACTGATTCGCCGAATTTTCCGACAAAAATCGGTTCAACACGGATTTATTTGCGACGAATCGCTATTAAAAACAGCTATTTCTGAGCTTCCTAGAGTCTCAATAGGGTTGTAAACCATTCTGCCTTGCTGTAACACGCATAGGATGCGTGCTGGGCTAGTGAAATAATACTGTAAATAATTATGACATGCAGATCAGAGGCATCGCAATTAGAATCGCAGAGCGGCACAATTGCAGAGAGTTGAGGTGGCATCAGGAGCCCAAAAATTGGATGTATCATACCCTGGAGTTGCAAGCAGCAGCAGCCCAAACATAGCTTGAAAGAGATACTGGAGTTGGCAGCAGGAGCCCAAAAATTGGATGAATCACACCCTGGAGTTGCAAGCAGCAGCAGCCGAAACATAGCTTGAAAGAGACACTGGAGTTGGCAGCAGCCTCCCAAAAATTGGATGAATCACACCCTGGAGTTGCAAGCAGCAGCAGCAGCCTAAACATAGCTTGAAAGAGACACTGGAGTTGGCAGCAGGAGCCCAAAAATTGGATGAATCAAACCCTGGAGTTGCAAGCAGCAGCAGCCCAAACATAGCTTGAAAGAGACACTGGAGTTGGCAGCAGGAGCCCAAAAATTGGATGAATCACACCCTGGAGTTGCAAGCAGCAGCAGGAGCCCAAACATTACCTTAAAGAGACACTGGAGTTGGCTTCAGGAGCCCACAAATTGGATGAATCACACCCGGGACTTGCAAGCAGCAGCAGCCCGAACATAGCTTGAAAGAGACACTGGAGTTGGCTTCAGGAGCCCAATAATTGGATGAATCCCACCCTGGAGTTTAAAGCAGCAGCAGGAGCCCAAACATTACTTTAAAGAAACACTGGAGTTGGATTCAGGAGCCCAAAAATCGGATGAATTACACCCTGGAGTTGCAAGCAGCAGCAGCAACCCAAGCATAACTTGAAAGAGACACAGAAGTTGGCAGTAGGGGCGCAAAAATTGGATGAATCACACCCTGGAGTTGCAAGCAGCAGCAGGAGCCCAAACATTACGTTAAAGAAACACTGGAGTTGGCTTCAGGAGCCCACAAATTGGATGAATCACACCCTGGAGGTGCAAGCAGCAGCAACTGTAGAAATAGGGAAAATAAATATATTGACGGAGATAAGGCTGTGGCTGACCATCTGAATAGCTACTTTTGTTCGGTATTTTCAGATAGTAGCAGGCATGGTCATAGCACAACATCCAGCTGGGAGAGTACAGCTCCGGAGTTTCTGGAGGCTGATGTCTTAGCCGAGCTGGCACATCTAAAGGTAAGTAAGGCAATGGGTCCAGATGGAATCCACCCCAGAGTTCTAAGGGAACTTAGGTTTGTGATTGCAGCCCCTCTAACTGATTTACTTAACCATTCCCTTTCAACTGGTGAGGTTCCAGATGATTGGAGAATGGCCAATGTCGTACCAATCCATAAAAAGGGGAGTAGAGAAGAAGCCAGTAATTACAGGCCAGTTAGTTTAACATCTATAGTGGTCAAATTAATGGAAACACTCTTAAAAAAACAGATAATTTCCCATCTAAAAATTAATGACCTATTGGACCCAAAACAGCACGGCTTTACTGAGGGCAGATCATGTCAGACCAATCTTATTGATTTCTTTGACAATGTCACTAAAGTGTTAGATGAAGGTGGTGCTGTGGATATCGCCTATCTGGATTTTAGCAAAGCCTTTGACACTGTACCACATAAGGAGCTCATAGATAAGTTATTGAAGGTAGGACTCAATCCCTGGATAGTTCAGTGGATTTCCAGTTGGCTGAGGGATCGGTATCAGAGCGTTGTTGTAAATGGTGTGCAATCTGAACAAAGGCGAGTTACAAGTGGTGTGCCGCAGGGCTCTGTCCTGGGCCCCATTCTTTTTAATATATTTGTAAGTGACATAGGAGAAGGCTTGGTAGGAAAAGTTTGTCTGTTTGCTGATGATACAAAGGTTAGTAATAGGGTGGATATTTCTGGAGGTGTCTGCAACATGGAAAATGATTTAGCTTTACTGGATAGATGGTCAAAACTGTGGAAACTAGAGTTTAATGTCTCTAAATGTAAAATCATGCACTTGGGTAGAAGGAATCCCTGCTCTGAGTACCGTATGGGCAGTACTGTGTTAGCCAGGACCTCGGAGGAGAGAGATTTAGGGGTACTGATTACTGATAGCTGCAAGATGAGTGGACAGTGTAGCCAGGCAGTGGGAAAAGCAAGCAGGATGCTCGGCTGCATAGCTCGAGGCATCACCAGTAGGAAGAGGAAGGTTGTGATGCCGCTGTATAGAGCCCTGGTAAGGCCACAGCTAGAATACTGTGTGCAGTTCTGGAGACCTTACCTGCAAAAAGACATTATTCAAATAGAACGTGTCCAAAGGCGGGCAACGAAAATGGTGGAAGGACTTAAACTTAAAACTTATCAGGAGAGACTTAAAGAACTTAATTTGTACAGTCTGGAGGAAAGAAGGGAGAGGGGGGACATGATTGAGACCTTTAAATATGTGAAAGGATTGAATAAGGTTCAGGAGGGAAGTGTTTTTAAGAAGAAACTTAACGATAGAACAAGGGGGCACAACCTGAAGCTAGTCGGGGGGAAGATCAGGAGCAATGTTAGAAAATATTATTTTACAGAAAGAGTAGTAGATGCATGGAACAAACTTCCAGCAGAGGTAGTTGAAAAATCAACAGTCACTGAATTTAAACATGCCTGGGATAAGCACACATCTATCCTAAGATAAAGAGTACATACAGTATACACATAAGGGCAGACTAGATGGACCGTATGGTCTCCTTCTGCCGTCAACCTTCTATGTTTCTATGTTTCTAACTGCCCAAACATAGCTTGAAAGAGACACTGGAGTTGGCAGCAGGAGCCCAAAAATTGGATAAATCATACCCTAGAGTTGCAAGCAGCAGCAGCCCAAACATAGTTTGAAAGAGACACTGGAGTTGGCTTCAGGAGCCCAAAAATTGGATGAATCACACCCTGGAGTTGCAAGCAGCAGCAGCAACCCAAGCATTACTTGAAAAAGACACTGGAGTTGGCAGCAGGAGCCCAAAAATTGGATGAATCACACCCTGGAGTTGAAAGCAGCAGCAGGAGCCCAAACATTACTTTAAAGAGACACTGGAGTTGGCAGCAGGAGCCCAAAAAAATGGATGAATCACACCCTGGAGTTGCAAGCAGCAGGAGCCCAAACATTGGCTGAAAGAGACATTGGAGTTGGCAGCAGGAGCCCAAAAAATGGATGAATTACACCCTGGAGTTGCAAGCAGCAGCAGCAACTGCCCAAACATAGCTTGAAAGAGACACTGGAGTTGGCAGCAGGAGCCCAAAAATTGGATGAATCACACCCTAGAGTTGCAAGCAGTAGCAGCAGCAGCCCAAACATAGCTTGAAAGAGACACTGGAGTTGGCTTCAGGAGCCCAAAAATTGGATGAATCACATCCTGGAGTTGCAAGCAGCAGCAGCCCAGACATAGCTTAAAAGAGACACTGGATTTGGCAGCAGGAGCCCAAAAATTGGATGAATCACACCCTGGAGTAGCAAGCAGCAGCAGGAGCCCAAACATTACTTTAAAGAGACACTGGAGTTGGCAGCAGGAGCCCAAAAATTGGATGAATCACACCCTGGAGTTGCAAGCAGCAGAAGCAGGTGCCCAAACATTGGCTGAAAGAAACACTGGAGTTGGCAGCAGGAGCCCAAAAATTGGATAAATCACACCCTGGAGTTGCAAGCAGCAGCAGGAGCCCAAACATTGGCTGAAAGAGACATTGGAGTTGGCTTCACGAGCCCAAAAATTGGATGAATCACACCCTGGAGTGGCAAGCAGCAGCACCAACTGCCAAAACATAGCTTGAAAGAGACACTGGAGTTGGCAGCAGGAGCCCAAAAATTGGATGAATCACACCCTAGAGTTGCAAGAAGCAGCAGCAGCCCAAACATAGCGTGAAAGAGACACTGGAGTTGGCTTCAGGAGCCCAAAAATTGGATGAATCACACCCTGGAATTGCAAGCAGCAGCAGCCCAAACATAGCTTGAAAGAGACACTGGAGTTGGCAGCAGGAGCCCAAAAATTGGATGAATCACACCCTGGAGTTGCAAGCAGCAGCAGGAGCCCAAACATTACTTTAAAGAGACACTGGAGTTGGCAGCAGGAGCCCAAAAATTGGATGAATCACACCCTGGAGTTGCAAGCAGCAGCAGGAGCCCAAACATTGGCTGAAAGAGACACTGGAGTTGGCAGCAGGAGCCCAAAAATTGGATGAATCACACCCTGAAGTTGCAAGCAGCAGCAGCCCAGACATACCTTGAAAGAGACACTGGAGTTGGCAGCAGGAGCCCAAAAATTGGATGAATAACACCCTGGAGTCGCAAGCAGCAGCAGCAGGAGCCCAAACATAGCTTGAAAGAGACACTGGAGTTGGCAGCAGGAGCCCAAAAATTGGATGAATCACACCCTGGAGTTGCAAGCAGCAGCAACAGCAGCCCAAACATAGCTTGAAAGAGACACTGAAGTTGGCTTCAGGAGCTCAAAAATTGGATGAATCACACCCTGGAGTTGCAAGCAGCAGCAGCAGCAGCCCAAACATAGCTTGAAAGAGACACTGGAGGTGGCAGCAGGAGCCCAAAAATTGAATGAATCACACCCTGGAGTTGCAAGCAGCAGCAGGAGCCCAAACGTAGCTTGAAAGAGACACTGGAGTTGGCAGCAGGAGCCCAAAAATTGGATGAATCACATCCTGGAGTTGCAAGCAGCAGCAGCCCAGACATAGCTTAAAAGAGACACTGGATTTGGCAGCAGGAGCCCAAAAATTGGATGAATCACACCCTGGAGTAGCAAGCAGCAGCAGGAGCCCAAACATTACTTTAAAGAGACACTGGAGTTGGCAGCAGGAGCCCAAAAATTGGATGAATCACACCCTGGAGTTGCAAGCAGCAGAAGCAGGTGCCCAAACATTGGCTGAAAGAAACACTGGAGTTGGCAGCAGGAGCCCAAAAATTGGATAAATCACACCCTGGAGTTGCAAGCAGCAGCAGGAGCCCAAACATTGGCTGAAAGAGACATTGGAGTTGGCTTCACGAGCCCAAAAATTGGATGAATCACACCCTGGAGTGGCAAGCAGCAGCACCAACTGCCAAAACATAGCTTGAAAGAGACACTGGAGTTGGCAGCAGGAGCCCAAAAATTGGATGAATCACACCCTAGAGTTGCAAGAAGCAGCAGCAGCCCAAACATAGCGTGAAAGAGACACTGGAGTTGGCTTCAGGAGCCCAAAAATTGGATGAATCACACCCTGGAATTGCAAGCAGCAGCAGCCCAAACATAGCTTGAAAGAGACACTGGAGTTGGCAGCAGGAGCCCAAAAATTGGATGAATCACACCCTGGAGTTGCAAGCAGCAGCAGGAGCCCAAACATTACTTTAAAGAGACACTGGAGTTGGCAGCAGGAGCCCAAAAATTGGATGAATCACACCCTGGAGTTGCAAGCAGCAGCAGGAGCCCAAACATTGGCTGAAAGAGACACTGGAGTTGGCAGCAGGAGCCCAAAAATTGGATGAATCACACCCTGAAGTTGCAAGCAGCAGCAGCCCAGACATACCTTGAAAGAGACACTGGAGTTGGCAGCAGGAGCCCAAAAATTGGATGAATAACACCCTGGAGTCGCAAGCAGCAGCAGCAGGAGCCCAAACATAGCTTGAAAGAGACACTGGAGTTGGCAGCAGGAGCCCAAAAATTGGATGAATCACACCCTGGAGTTGCAAGCAGCAGCAACAGCAGCCCAAACATAGCTTGAAAGAGACACTGAAGTTGGCTTCAGGAGCTCAAAAATTGGATGAATCACACCCTGGAGTTGCAAGCAGCAGCAGCAGCAGCCCAAACATAGCTTGAAAGAGACACTGGAGGTGGCAGCAGGAGCCCAAAAATTGAATGAATCACACCCTGGAGTTGCAAGCAGCAGCAGGAGCCCAAACGTAGCTTGAAAGAGACACTGGAGTTGGCAGCAGGAGCCCAAAAATTGGATGAATCACACCCTGGAGTTGCAAGCAGCAGCAGGAGCCCAAACATTACTTTAAAGAGACACTGGAGTTGGCAGCAGTAGCCCAAAAATTGGATAAACCACACCCTGGAGTTGCAAGCAGCAGCAGGAGCCCAAACATTGGCTGAAAGAAACACTGGAGTTGGCAGCAGGAGCCCAAAAATTGGATGAATCACACCCTGGAGTTGCAAGCAGCAGCCCAAACATAGCTTGAAATAGACACTGGAGTTGGCTTCTGGAGCCCAAAAATTGGATGAATCACACCCTGGAGTTGAAAGCAGCAGCAGCAGCAGCCCAAACATAGCTTGAAATAGACAATGGGGTGGCAGCAGGAGCCCAAAAATTGGATGAATCACACCCTGGAGTTGCAAGCAGCAGTAGCAGCCCAACCATAGCTTGAAAGAGACACTGAAGTTGGCAGCAGGAGCCCAAAAATTGGATGAATCACACCCTGGAGTTGCAAGCAGCAGCAGCAGCCCAAACATAGCTTGAAAGAGACACTGGAGTTGCTAGCAAGAGCCCAAAAATTGGATGAATCACACCCTGGAGTTGCAAGCAGTAGCAGCAGCAGCCCGAACATTGTTTTAAAGAGACACTGGAGTTGGCTTCAGGAGCCCAAAAATTGGATGAATCACACCCTGGAGTTGCAAGCAGCAGCAGCCCAAACATAGCTTGAAAGAGACACTGGAGTTGGCAGCAGGAGCCCAAAAATTGGATGAATCACACCCTGGAGTTGTAAGCAGCAGCAGCCGAAACATAGCTTGAAAGAGACACTGGAGTTGGCAGCAGGAGCCCAAAAATTGGATGAATCACACCCTGGAGTTGTAAGCAGCAGCAGCAGCAGGAGCCTAAACATAGCTTGAAAGAGACACTGGAGTTGGCAGCAGGAGCCCAAAAATTGGATGAATCACACCCTAGAGTTGCAAGAAGCAGCAGCAGCCCAAACATAGCGTGAAAGAGACACTGGAGTTGGCTTCAGGAGCCCAAAAATTGGATGAATCACACCCTGGAATTGCAAGCAGCAGCAGCCCAAACATAGCTTGAAAGAGACACTGGAGTTGGCAGCAGGAGCCCAAAAATTGGATGAATCACACCCTGGAGTTGCAAGCAGCAGCAGGAGCCCAAACATAGCTTGAAAGAGACACTGGAGTTGGCAGCAGGAGCCCAAAAATTGGATGAATCACACCCTGGAGTTGCAAGCAGCAGCAGGAGCCCAAACATTGGCTGAAAGAGACACTGGAGTTGGCAGCAGGAGCCCAAAAATTGGATGAATCACACCCTGAAGTTGCAAGCAGCAGCAGCCCAGACATACCTTGAAAGAGACACTGGAGTTGGCAGCAGGAGCCCAAAAATTGGATGAATAACACCCTGGAGTCGCAAGCAGCAGCAGCAGGAGCCCAAACATAGCTTGAAAGAGACACTGGAGTTGGCAGCAGGAGCCCAAAAATTGGATGAATCACACCCTGGAGTTGCAAGCAGCAGCAACAGCAGCCCAAACATAGCTTGAAAGAGACACTGAAGTTGGCTTCAGGAGCTCAAAAATTGGATGAATCACACCCTAGAGTTGCAAGCAGCAGCAGCAGCAGCCCAAACATAGCTTGAAATAGACAATGGGGTGGCAGCAGGAGCCCAAAAATTGGATGAATCACACCCTGGAGTTGCAAGCAGCAGTAGCAGCCCAACCATAGCTTGAAAGAGACACTGAAGTTGGCAGCAGGAGCCCAAAAATTGGATGAATCACACCCTGGAGTTGCAAGCAGCAGCAGCAGCCCAAACATAGCTTGAAAGAGACACTGGAGTTGCTAGCAAGAGCCCAAAAATTGGATGAATCACACCCTGGAGTTGCAAGCAGTAGCAGCAGCAGCCCGAACATTGTTTTAAAGAGACACTGGAGTTGGCTTCAGGAGCCCAAAAATTGGATGAATCACACCCTGGAGTTGCAAGCAGCAGCAGCCCAAACATAGCTTGAAAGAGACACTGGAGTTGGCAGCAGGAGCCCAAAAATTGGATGAATCACACCCTGGAGTTGTAAGCAGCAGCAGCCGAAACATAGCTTGAAAGAGACACTGGAGTTGGCAGCAGGAGCCCAAAAATTGGATGAATCACACCCTGGAGTTGTAAGCAGCAGCAGCAGGAGCCTAAACATAGCTTGAAAGAGACACTGGAGTTGGCAGCAGGAGCCCAAAAATTGGATGAATCACACCCTGGAGTTGCAAGCAGCAGTAGCAGCCCAACCATAGCTTGAAAGAGACACTGGAGTTGCTAGCAAGAGCCCAAAAATTGGATGAATCACACCCTGGAGTTGTCAGCAGCAGCAGGAACCTAGAAATTGGCTGGAAGGTACCCTGAAGTTGGCAGCAGCAGGAGCACATACATTAGCTGGAGTTGCAAGCAGCAGCAGCAGGAGCCCAAAAATTGACTGACACACCCTGGAGTTGTCAGCAGCAGCAGGAACCTAGAAATTGGCTGGAAGGCACCCTGAAGTTGGCAGCAGCAGGAGCACATACATTAGCTGGAAGGCACACCCTGGAGTTGGCAGCAGCATAAGCAGGAGCCCAAACATTGCTTGAAAAACACCCTGGAGTTGGCAGCAGCAGCAGCAGGAGGCCAAAAATTGGCTGAAAGGCACACCCTGAGGTTGGCATCAGCAGGAGGCCAAAAATTGGTTGGAAGGCACACCCTGAAGTTGGCATCAGCAGGAGCCCAAAAATTGGCCTAAAGACATAAATATGTTTTGCACCATTTGGAAAGTGTAAAACGTGGCACCATGCTGAATCTTGTCGCATGCATCAGGCATTGGTGGGTGGAAATCCTGGCTGATTCATCCCTGATTCATTTTGACAAAGGTGAGTCTCTCCACATTTTTAGTTGACAGACGAGTTCTCCTCGCCGTAGCTATGGCCCCCGCCGCACTAAACACCCCCTCAGATGGGACGCTACTTGCTGGGCAGGACAGCTTTTCCAGGGAAAACTCTGCTAGTTGCGGCCACAAGCCAAGTTTGGCTGCCCAGAAGTCCAGCGGATCCTCAAGGTGTGTTGGCATAGTCATGTCAAGGTATGACATGACCTGCTGGTTGAGGTCCTGCTCCAGGTCTTCTTGCTGCTCATGAGTAGCCTCACTATGCGGGTGTAGAAAGCTACTCATTAGCAACTGAAGACTGAGGCTGCTGTTGATGGAGCTGCTGCTACTGCTCCTGCCAACCCCCCCAGCAGCCATGGCAGTGGAAGGTGAGCGCAGAGGTCCCCCCGAGTCAGACCTACGAGAGTATGGACCATGGCGCAGATAGGCATCGGCCAACTGACTACATAGAATGTCTTTGTAGTAGTTCCGTTTGTCCTCCCTCTCGGCGGGTTTAAAAAATGCCCCCATTTTGTGCCGGAAGCGAGGGTCCAATAAGGTGGACAGCCAGAAATCATTCCGGCGACAAATGGAAACAATTCTGGGGTCACTACGCAAGCACGTGAGCATGCTTCCTGCCATTTGCGCAAGTGACTCGGAGGGACTACCTGTCTCCACTGCATACTGCCACGGTGTGTCCGGGTCCTCTGTCTCGCCTTCCTCAAAACCCTCTAGCTCCTCTGGCTACTCCTGCTCCTCCTCTCCTGTCCGCTGACTAGATAAACCAGCCATTTCGCCAAGCCTAAACTGTGCTTCACTGGGCCACTCCTCTTCCTCCTCCTCCTCCAGTTCAGCTCCAACGGGGTTTATGTGGCCGTAAGATGTAGATGCCATGTCTCCATTGTCCTGACCAGCCATGGTTTCCAACATGTGTTGTAGTACATGAAGCAGTGGAATCACGTCGTTCATCCCGTAATCCTGCCGACTGACAAGTAAAGTGGCTTCCTCAAAGGGCCTGAGCAAACGGCAGGTGTCACGTATGAGCTGCCACTGGTTGACATTGAAGTTACACAGGGGAGTCCCCCTATTCACTTGGATCATCAGGAAATCCGTGATGGCTTTTCTCTGTTCATATAATCGGTCCAACATGTGAAGGGTGGAATTCCAACGGGTGGAAACATCGCAAATCAGACTATGTTAGGGGCTACCGTTCTGACACTGTAGCTCAAGAAGGGTGTGTTTGGCGGTGTATGAGTCGCTGAAGTGCATGTAAAGTTTCCTTGAAGTTGTTAGGATGTCTTGCAGATGGGGGGAACACTTCAAAAACCGCTTGACAACCAGATTGAAGACGTGAGCCATGCAGGGGGCATGGGTCAGGCTTCCTTGGTGCAGCGCAGACAAAATGTTCTTCCCATTGTCGGTAACCATGATTCCCATTTTAAGTTTTCTTGGAGTAAGCCATGTTTGGATTTCCTGATGAATACATTTAAGCAGTTCCTCCCCTGTGTGATTCCGTTCGCCAAGACAAACCATGTGAAGCACAACGTGACACCTCCATGCCCTGCACACATGGTAGACTGGAGGGGCACTGAGACTTGAGCCTACAGTGGAGGGTGAGGAGATGGCGGAGGATGAGGAGGCCAAGTCGCACGGTGTCACAGGCCCAACGGGCAGGGAGCGCGTTGCCGCTGCTGCTGCAAAGGGACCACATTCACCCAGTGGGCCGTAAACGACATGTACTGTCCCTGACCGTAGTTACAGCTCCAGACGTCGGCGCTGCCATGCACTTTGCTACACACGGACAGGCTCAAGGACTGGCCCACCGTCTGTTCAACAAAAGTGTGCAGCGCTGGTACTGCCTTCTTGGCAAAGAAATGACGGCTTGGGACTCTCCACCTCGGCTCGGCACAAGCCATCAGTTCTCTGAAAGGTGCAGAGTCCACCACATGAAAAGGGAGCGACTGCAGCACCAGCAACTTGGACAGGAGCACATTCAGCTTCTGCGCCGTAGGATGAGTGGGCGCATACTGCTGTCTCTTGGACATGGCTTCGCTGATGGATTGCTGGCGGGGTTTCTGGAGTTGCCAACTCCAGGAACCCCTGCTCCACTAGCTCCCGATATGGTAGCCTGCCACGCAGCAGGTGCTCTACCCCTGCCCCGGCCCTGTTTGGCTCCAGGCTTTACAATTGTGCCCCAATGCTCACTGCCAACCATGCTGCTAACACCTTGCTGCCTCAGCTGCTGACTCCGGGGCAACCTGCGCCCCTCTTCTCCTGATGATAACGATGAAGCCCCTTCATCACCCGGCTCCCAAGTGCGATCGGCTTCATCATCATCATCATCTCCGAGTTGTGGCTGCACGTCACTGATGTTCTCGGTTTCCTCAACAGTGTCTGGCGCAGGAGCTGGAATGCTCACAACACCCATGACACTCTCCACATCACTATTTGTCTGCCTAGCTAAAGAAGCCACCTCCATTTCTTGGCTGGGCAGTAGCTGCTGACAGTACTCTATCTGATCGTCCTCCTCACTAAAGAGTGGAGCTGAACCCAAAGCATAGGATACGTCGCTGGGGGAAGGAACAGCGTAGGACAGAGGACTGCTCTCGGGGCATGCCAACTCAGGGTTGTGTCAGAGGAACCTACCGACCCTAGACTGGGGGTCTCAGATGTAATTTGTGATGATGTTGATGAGCGCGTTAACCAATCTACCACGGCAGATGCGTTACTGGTGGAGACACGACCACTAGCAGATACTGGCAGATCAGGTCTCTCACCGTGACTCCTGCTGCCACTCGCTCCTAGTCTGCTGCGACCTCTGCCTGCTGAATCTTGGCCTCTGCCACTCCTCTTTGAACATCCTTTCACTTGTCTGCCTGACATTTTTATGTATTTGAAATGCGCAATAGGTACGATAAAAAATGTGTTTACTTTAAAAAGAAGAAGCTAAATAAAGTGAGGAACTGCTTCTCTGCACCAGATACTATGAAAATTGGCAATATGAGATACCCTGCGGCCTAGTGTTTTGGCAGCAGACCAAAAACCAATTCAAAATGCAATACTTTGATTAATCTGAGGAAGGATGAACAAGCGTATTTATTATAACAGATAGGCTGCTAAGTGCAGGTTTGGGATGCCCTAACGCCTGTTTTTTTTTTGTTAAAGGCAGACCAAAAACCAATTCAAAATGAAATACTTTGATTAAGCTGAGGAAGGATGAACAAACGTATTTAGTATAACAGATAGGCTGCTAAGTGCAGGTTTGGGATGCCCTGCGGCCTGGTGTTTTTTTTGTTAAAGGCAGACCAAAAACCAATTAAAAATGAAATACTTTGATTAAGCTGAGGAAGGATGAACAAGCATATTTAGTATAACATACAGGCTGCCAAGTGCAGGTTTGGGATGCCCTGCGGCCTGTTTTTTTTTGTTAAAGGCAGACCAAAAACCAATTCAAAATGAAATACTTTGATTAATCTAAGGAAGGATGAACAAGCATATTTAGTATAACAGATAGGCTGCTAAGTGCAGGTTTGGGATGCCCTGCGGCCTGGTGCATTTTTTGTTAAAGGCAGACCAAAAACCAATTCAAAATGCAATACTTTGATTAAGCTGAGGAGGATCAACAAGCATATTTAGTATAACAGATAGGCTGCTAAGTGCAGGTTTGGGATGCCCTGCGGCCTGTTTTTTTTTGTTAAAGGCAGACCAAAAACCAATTCAAAATGAAATACTTTGATTCAGCTGAAGAAGGATCAACAAGCGTATTTAGTATAACAGATAGGCTGCTAAGTACAGGTTTGGGATGCCCTGCGGCCTGTTTTTTTTGTTAAAGGCAGACCAAAAACCAATTCAAAATGCAATACTTTGATTCAGCTGAAGAAGGATCAACAAGCGTATTTAGTATAACAGATAGGCTGCTAAGTACAGGTTTGGGATGCCCTGCGGCCTGTTTTTTTTTTGTTAAAGGCAGACCAAAAACCAATTCAAAATGAAATACTTTGATTAAGCTGAGGAGGATCAACAAGCGTATTTAGTATAACAGATAGGCTGCTAAGTGCAGGTTTGGGATACCCAGGTGGGCTGGTGTTTTTTTTCTTGTTAAAGAGAGACCAAAAAATATTTAAACTAATCCAGTTATATTATAATAAATGGTTGTGTGTAACAGATAGGGTTAAATAAGCCACTGCATAGATGGCATGCACAGTGGCAAGGCAGATTTACAGCACAAAGAACTGAAATTGAATTGAAAACTGATCTGGCTAATGAAAGAAATTTCACTGTCACTTCTAAGCTGTCCCTGGCTGGATGGTTCTGTTTTTTCCTTATCTTTCCCTGGCTCTGTCTACCTCTCTGTCTGCCTCTCTGACTCTCCCTTCCTGTCTGTAAGTCTCTCCCTGTCTGCAGCAACCTCCGTTCTGTCTGCAATGCAAGGCTGAAATGCGCAAAAGGAAAATGGTTGCCGGTTTATATAGCACGGTGACGTCACCGGGCTTCCTGGCTGCTGATAGGCTGCATGTGACTTACCCAAGATACCTTGCCCCAGGGGATATGTCTGGACATGTTCATCCACCATTTTAGAATGCCTGCAATTGAAAGAAATGGAGTTTAAAGGAAAACTTCGATCGATCGAATCGCAGGGAAATTCGGATTCATTCAGAATCAAATTTTCCATGAAATTCGGAACGAATCCGGGTTCGTCCGGATCGATTTGCTCATCCCTACTTATCACCCCTGTTCTTGATCTATAAAGACTCACTAACAACTGGGATAGTTCCAAGGCAAATGTTGCGCCCATTTTTAAAAATGGCTTTAGGTCTTCTCTAATTACAGACCTGCAAGTTTAACATACATTGGCCTTGATTCACTAAGAGTTGAAAAAAATTCTCATTGTAATTAATCAGTTAATTAAGAAATTAATCAATGGCATTTTTTTACTCTTGAAAAAGGTATTACATTTTTTACCCCTTTTTACCTGTAGTAAAAAGTGCCATAGACTATCGTTGTCTTTGTATCTGGTGATTCACTATCAGTGTAATTCTCTGGCTTTTTTTCTCATTAATTGAATTTTTTACTACCATGAGAGTTTTTTTTTTAACTCTTTGTGAATCGACGCCATTGTGGGAAAGTAGCTTGCAGGGCTCTTTAGGGGCTACATACATGATTATGTGTCTATGCATAACATTATAAGTAGAGATGAGCAAACTTCTCAAAAATTTGAATCAGGCGATTCGCCGAATTTATCAAAGAAATTCGGGTTCGTCCGAATCGAACTTTAGCGAATCGCTCAGCTCTGGTGGGAGCGGGGAGGCCGGCTGCGCTGTCAGCAGGCGGCGGAAGCCAGCTTCCGCCGCCCGCTTAAAGCGCAGCCAGCCTCCCCGCTTCCACCAAGCCCTGAAATGGAAAAAAAATGCCGGCATGGTGGGAGCGGGGAGACCGGCTGCGCTGTCAGTGGGCGGTGAAAGCCGGCTTCCGACGCCCACTGACAGCGCAGTCGGCCTCCCCGCTCCCACTATACAGCAAACACTTACCGGCATGGTGGGAGCAGGGAGGCCGGCTGCGCTGTCAGCTTTCATCAGAGGACGCGTCATCAGAGGAAGCTGTCATCAGAGGATGCGTCATCAGAGGAAGCCGGCTCTGATGACGCGTCCTCTGATGACAGCTGACAGGACAGCGCAGCCGGCCCCCGCGCTCCAACCATGCTGGTAAGTGTTTGCTGAAATAAAAAAATGCCGACATGGTGGGAGCGGGGAGGCCGGCTGCGCTGTCAGCGGGCAGTGGAAGCCGGCTTCCGCCGCTTTTTTTTTTTATTTTAGGGAAAATTCGGGTTCGTGCTGAATCGCTCATTCAGGAGCGATTCAGAGAATCGGAGCGAATTCAGGTTCGTTAGAACCGATTCGCTCATCCCTAATTATAAGTGTCACCTGGCACAGGTTTATTAGAGACAGAAGGTGCCAGACTAACCTGATTGGCTTCTATGAGGAGGTGAGAATCTTGCGCCTGCGCACTACAAACTTACCTCATTAAAGTGCATTCTAAATATTTGGGTTTTTTTTTTCTTTATTTCATTCATTTTGTAGTAACCAACCATTAATGAATGTATTTGCATAAGTAAATCTTACTTTGTTTAATTTTTAGTTAACTTGCATTTTTTACTTGTGGATTTAATTTTAAAAGTTTGGCTTCAAATGGTACAACTTTTAATTTTTTGTGTGGTTACCCACACCCTCTACATACAGATTGCTCTCAAAAATTAAAAAACACCCAGCAACTTCTGCATGTTATGAGCCTAGAAACAGCCAAGATGGCGGGTCAGGTATTATCGGGCAGCCTGCAAACAGAAAGGGCCTTGTGACTGTGTTGCTCTGCATTCTTTGATTTCTGACCTTTCCGTTCCCCCAGCTCTGCTGTGTCTGTGCAAAATACAGCAGTAACCCACATCCTGCACTTTATCCCGCTCTCCTCTCCTCAGTAAGTGTGATGCATCTGACCAAAGATGAGCTAAAATAATTAAAAAAAAGAAAAGGTAAACAACTACACCAATAAATTCAAATTAAAAATATGATTCTAGTACATCAATTCAAAAATAAATAACAAAGGACAAGTTTATTTAAATAACGCAAATATATGGATGTGTTGCAAAATGTATTGAATCAGGTATGCATTGCCATACAATTTATGGCCTTGGCCATGCTGATACATGCAGTTCATTGGAGCTCAAGACGCGCAGACTCCTCCACATAGCCAAAAAACCTGATCAACCTGATCAAGAACAGCAATCCGACTGCTAAAAGGTGTCGGAAGTGGCTTTCTTTTAAAACGGATTTAGAGGTTGGAAAACAGCTCTCTGAATCACACGGAAACACATCCGATTATCCTAAGTTTTAGGTTTTGATCCTACAATTTAGGTTTTGATCCTACAATTTAGGTTTTGATCCTACAATTTAGGAACGAACTTCCGATGATCGTAAGAGCATATACGAAATCGGACGAAGGCTTGTGCGAGTCGGAAATGGCCAAAAAAACAGGAAAAAATGACTAACACCCACCCAAACTTCCGATTCCAGATCCGATATCAATTAACTTTTGCATTTTGAATCGAGGGGATAGTTTTCTGGATTTTGCAAAAGCATTTGACATTGTCCCCCATAGGTGCTTATTGGGGAAATTGAGGTCTTCAGAGTAAGAAATGACAGTTGTAACTGGATTGAAAAATGGCTGAAGGATCGCATGCAGAGAGTTGTGGTTAATGATACCTACTCTGAATGGTCCCCGATTGTAAGCGGTGTACCCCAGGGTTCAGTGCTGGACCCACTATTACTCAACTTGCTTATAAATGATATATAGATAGAATTAGTGCCACTTTCTCTACATTTGCAGATAACACCAACATATTTAGCATGGTGCAGAATATTGAAGAAGTTCACAAGCTTCAGGCTGACTTGGACAATTTAAATGTCTGGGCATTAACTTGGCAAATGAAGTTTAATGTGGAGAAACGTAATTTAATGCACATAAACTGCAGGTCACACATGGGAGTAAAGCTGGGAGTGTCACTAGTTGAGAGGGATCTGGGAGTACTGGCAGGCTACAGGCAATGTCATGTAGCTGCTTCCAAGACCACCAATATATTATCACGCATTAAAAGAGGCATGAAATCATGAGATAGGGATGTAATTTTGCTCCTTTACAAGGCACTTGTGCGCTTACATCTGGAATATATGGTCCAGTTATGGCCAGTTTCATAGAAATGATTATGGAAACTGTGAGGGATGGCTTGCATCCTTCACAGAAAGGCACAGAAGAACTTGGAGTGGAACTCAGAGCATTTTTTTGATTTAAACTAGAGGAAGGGGACAGAGATGTAACTTGTAAGGGTGATTTCTGTCCCCTACCATTTAGGATGAAGCAGGACATTGAAGCAGGAAACCCGGTCAGTGGTAGGCTAGAGGTGGAAAAGATCAAGGACACACTAAAATACAATACCAACAACATCCACATGATGTGTACCAATGCTCGCAGCTTGGGCAACAAGCTCTGTGAATTAATGGCTATCATATCCAGGGATGAATTGGATCTTGTTGCAATAACAGAGACTTGGTTCAAGGATCACAATGACTGGGAGATAGCCATACCTGGTTACACATTGTACAGAAAAGACAGATTGGATAGAAAGGGCGGTGGAGTAGCCATTTATGTCAAGACTACCCTTCAATCAACAATAATTCAGCATACACATAATGAACTAGAAACTCTCTGGGTTACCATGCAGACTAAGGAGGGAGCTGTGGTCAGAATTGGTGTGATATATAGGCCCCCTGGACAATCTGGAATGGCAGAGAAGGGGGACATTGTAATTACAGGTGACTTCAACATGCCTGATGTGGACTGGAATATCCCAAGTACATCGACATGCAAGAGCAGGACTATATTAGAGGCACTTAATGGAGTGTCTCTAAAACAACTTGTGACATTGCCAACTAGAGGAGATAACATTCTGGACTTAGTTCTGACCAATGGGGATCTGGTGTCCGAGGTCAGGGTTGAAGAAAATCTGGGTTCCAGTGACCATCAATGCTTATGGTTCAGAATAAAAACAGACATTGTGCAATCACACACCAGAACCAAAGTGCTAGACTTTAGGAAGACAAACTTCAAGGAAATGGCGGAGTATGTAGAAAGAAAATTAGGTGAGTGGAACAGAGTAGCAGAAGTGAGTACCCAGTGGTCACTATTAAAAATGGCCATCTTAAAGGCAACTAAGCAATATGTGAAACAAACTAGCAAGAATACAAGGAAGAAAAAACCATTATGGTTTACTAGGGAAGTCAGCACTATCATAAAAGATAAAAAGTCTGCCTATAAGAAGCATAAAGTAAGTGGAAGTGTAGCTGACAGAGAGGCATATAAAATTAAACAGAGGGAAGCAAAACAAATTATAAGGACTGCTAAAGGACAAAAGGAGGAAGAAATTGCCAAATCTATGAAGAGGGGAGATAAAACCTTTTTCCGATATATTGGTGACAGAAAGAAGAAAAACAATGCAGTCTCAAAAATTAGAAATTGGGAAAATAAATATATTGACGGAGATAAGGCTGTGGCTGACCATCTGAATAGCTACTTTTGTTCGGTATTTTCAGATAGTAGCAGGCATGGCCATAGCACAGCATCCAGCTGGGAGGGCACAGCTCCGGAGTTTCTGGAGGCTGATGTCCTATCCGAGCTGGCACATCTAAAGGTAAGTAAGGTGATGGGTCCAGATGGAATCCACCCTAGAGTTCTAAGGGAACTTAGGTTTGTGATTGCAGCCCCTCTGACTGATTTACTTAACCATTCCCTTTCAACTGGTGAGGTTCCAGATGATTGGAGAATGGCCAATGTCGTACCAATCCATAAAAAGGGGAGTAGAGAAGAAGCCAGTAATTACAGGCCAGTTAGTTTAACATCTATAGTGGTCAAATTAATGGAAACAGAAAATTTCCCATCTAAAAATTAATGACCTATTGGACCCAAAACAGCACGGCTTTACTGAGGGCAGATCATGTCAGACCAATCTTATTGATTTCTTTGACAATGTCACTAAAGTGTTAGATGAAGGTGGTGCTGTGGATATCGCCTATCTGGATTTTAGCAAAGCCTTTGACACTGTACCACATAAGGAGCTCATAGATAAGTTATTGAAGGTAGGACTCAATCCCTGGATAGTTCAGTGGATTTCCAGTTGGCTGAGGGATCGGTATCAGAGCGTTGTTGTAAATGGTGTGCAATCTGAACAAAGGCGAGTTACAAGTGGTGTGCCGCAGGGCTCTGTCCTGGGCCCCATTCTTTTTAATATATTTGTAAGTGACATAGGAGAAGGCTTGGTAGGAAAAGTTTGTCTGTTTGCTGATGATACAAAGGTTAGTAATAGGGTGGATATTCCGGGAGGTGTCTGCAACATGGAAAATGATTTAGCTTTACTGGATAGATGGTCAAAACTGTGGAAACTAGAGTTTATGTAAAAAATGTAAAATCATGCACTTGGGTAGAAGGAATCCCTGCTCTGAGTACCGTATGGGCAGTACTGTGTTAGCCAGGACCTCGGAGGAGAGAGATTTAGGGGTACTGATTACTGATAGCTGCAAGATGAGTGGACAGTGTAGCCAGGCAGTGGGAAAAGCAAGCAGGATGCTCGGCTGCATAGCTCGAGGCATCACCAGTAGGAAGAGGGAGGTTGTGATGCCGCTGTATAGAGCCCTGGTAAGGCCACTGCTAGAATACTGTGTGCAGTTCTGGAGACCTTACCTGGAAAAAGACATTATTCAAGTAGAACGTGTCCAAAGGCGGGCAACGAAAATGGTGGAAGGACTTAAACTTAAAACTTATCAGGAGAGACTTAAAGAACTTAATTTGTACAGTCTGGAGGAAAGAAGGGAGAGGGGGGACATGATTGAGACCTTTAAATATGTGAAAGGATTGAATAAGGTTCAGGAGGGAAGTGTTTTTAAGAAGAAACTTAATGATAGAACAAGGGGGCACAACCTAACTCCACTGCCTCCACATAAATCTCCACAGGTTACAATCATTTTTTTACTATAAGAACTATGGGCCTGATGCAGAGCCTCCCCCGGTCTGAGCTTAAAACCTTCCGATTGTCCGGGGGTCCCGTTTGAATCGTGGCACAAATGTGATGCAGAGCCTCCGTCGGAATGGCTCCCTAACTGATCCGTCAATTTGTCTTCAGTCGGGAAGTGTTTTTTGCTCTCTCGGGTGCCTTCAATTTGATCGGGGCTTCCGTTCCCGTTCACACGGGCGGCCCGTTTTTCACAGCTTTTTCCTTGGTTTTTGAACGTACCTGCTTGCCTTCCGTCGTATTTGACCTTCCATTTTTTGGGGTTTTACAAGTATACTTACATCTCCATGGCTCTTCAGTTGCCAATCTGGCTACACGCAAGCGCACATCCCTAAACCTCCATTGGAATATACATATGGCAACAACTGCCAATTTCACACATATATATATTGTCAAATATAATTTTTGGTGTTCCTTCTTCCTTGCCATTAATGCATACCTTAATCTCTTTGGTGTTCCTTCTTCCTTGCCATTAATGCATACCTTAATCTCCTTTGTGTTCCTTCTTCCTTGCCATTAATGCATACCTTAATCTCCTTTGTGTTCCTTCTTCCTTGCCATTAATGCATACCTTAATCTCCTTTGTGTTCCTTCTTCCTTGCCATTAATGCATACCTTAATCTCCTTTGTGTTCCTTCTTCTTTGCCATTAATGCATACCTTAATCTCCTTTGTGTTCCTTCTTCCTCGCCATTAATGCATACCTTAATCTCCTTTGTGTTCCTTCTTCCTTGCCATTAATGCATACCTTAATCTCCTTTGTGTTCCTTCTTCCTTGCCATTAATGCATACCTTAATCTCCTTTGTGTTCCTTCTTCCTTGCCATTAATGCATACCTTAATCTCCTTTGTGTTCCTTCTTCCTTGCCATTAATGCATACCTTAATCTCCTTTGTGTTCCTTCTTCCTTGCCATTAATGCATACCTTAATCTCCTTTGTGTTCCTTCTTCCTTGCCATTAATGCATACCTTAATCTCCTTTGTGTTCCTTCTTCCTTCCCATTAATGCATACCTAATCTCTTTGGTGTTCCTTCTTCCTTGCCATTAATGCATACCTTAATCTCCTTTGTGTTCCTTCTTCCTTCCCATTAATGCATACCTTAATCTCCTTTGTGTTCCTTATTCCTTGCCATTAATGCATACCTTAATCTCCTTTGTGTTCCTTCTTCCTTGCCATTAATGCATACCTTAATCTCCTTTGTGTTCCTTATTCCTTGCCATTAATGCATACCTTAATCTCCTTTGTGTTCCTTCTTCCTTGCCATTAATGCATACCTTAATCTCTTTGGTGTTCCTTCTTCCTTGCCATTAATGCATACCTTAATCTCCTTTGTGTTCCTTCTTCCTTGCCATTAATGCATACCTTAATCTCCTTTGTGTTCCTTCTTCCTTGCCATTAATGCATACCTTAATCTCTTTGGTGTTCCTTCTTCTTTGCCATTAATGCATACCTTAATCTCCTTTGTGTTCCTTCTTCCTTGCCATTAATGCATACCGTAATCTCTTTTGTGTTCCTTCTTCCTTGCCATTAATGCATACCTTAATCGCTTTGGTGTTCCTTCTTCCTTGCCTTTAATGCTTACCGTAATTGTTTGATAGTTTTTCTGATTTATAGCCCCATATCTAAACCTTTTGTGTCATGTAAATGTGTGATGATGTTGTGTGATTGTACATTTGCAGGAAAGACAACACACCAAATATTTTTATGTTTTTTTTTATTCAAACGTTGGTTAATTTTTGTTTTGGTTTTGTTTTATCATATTAAAATTTTTGTTTCTCTAAAAAAAAAAACTTTTACAATTATCATGCAAAATCCAAAAAATTAGGCCTTGGGGTCTTGAGCATGTTGTTTTCTTGTATCTGTGAATGAAAAACAACATTAGTTTAGCATTGTTTTTATGGTTTTGTTTGGCGTGTTTTTTTGGGGGCCCTTTTTAAACCGGACCTTCAGCGTGATTTAATGAAAAGCCCAAACTCTTAAAAAACGATTCGGCAGCATCTAAAATTAATATATTTTAAGTTTTTAGTCACTAACTTATTATTCTTTCCCCCACTGGGCTGCAACTCTGTTCAGGAATTTAGGATACGGACGCCGCCATCTTAACTCAGACGCATCACACTTACGGAGGGGTGGAGAGTGGAATAAGGTACAGGGGGTGGGTTATAGCTGTGCTTTGCTCAGACAGAGCACAGCTGTGCTCTGGAAAAGGTCAGCAATCCCAGAATGCAGAGCAGCACAGTTAGAAGGCACTTCCTGTTTGCAGGCTGCCTGATAAGATGGCGGCTTCCATTATCCGCCATCTTGGATGTTTAAAGGCTCATAACATGCACTAGGTGCAGGTAGGATGAATTTTAATGTGGGCAATCTGTCTGTACAGGGTGTGGGAAACATATAAGATAGTCTCTTATTCAGAGTGAAGGTCCGCTTTAAGGCCTTTTGTTCCAATTTTTTTTTAATGTTTTTTTATTTTATTTTTTTTGCAAAAGGAATTGTTAGTTCATTTACTTTGCATCAAAAAAAAAACACTTACAATGCGCACATTACGTCGGGGGCGTCTCCTTTCTTCCTCCCTGGGTTGCTGCTGTGAATCTGTTTGGATGACAAACACACTGATATTAGAGACTGTTGTTGTCTCATGAATATCATATTAAGTTAGGATTCTAGGTATCAATCTACTCACCTTCCCCAGCAACCTCTTCCTCATCGCCCCCTTCCTCGCTCATCCCTTGGGATGTCCCTGCGACGTCTGAATCTACAACTAACAATAGTGCACATGAATATATGTATTTAATGCATGTATTAGCACATATCTAACTATATTACCCTTACCGGAGTCAGGTTGAGGCTCATTTAGGCTCGACTCCCTGCCGTCAGATTCCCCCCCCCCCTGCATGCTGAGGTCCAGAGGCTCCTCATACTCACTGGCAGAGGAGGGGGTGGCCGTTGACACTGGCAGTGGACCACCTACACCTTCACCTGTTTCGCCCAACACTGGGCTGCGTGTCCTGGTCCGGGTGGGGCGGAACCGCATATTCCATTCATGGACTGAAATACAAACACAATCATTAAACCACGCCCAGGCGAGGCCAGGGTTATAGGTGCATTTACATTTTAAACACTTACATGGGAAATGTTTGGCGAAGTACCGCCTCACCCGGGGCTTATGCCTTCTCTTTAAATCAGACCAGTGTTGGGCGATCTGGGTGAAGGTATAGGTGGTTTGGGATTGTCGTTCTATCGCGTCCACCACCGCCAGGGCCAACGTGCGCTTGTCATAATCTGACGGCAGGAAGTCGTAGCGATTCCTCAGCATCATCTGTCAAAAATAGATACAAGGACCCACCATTAATCCCCAAAATACATTAACAAGTTTCCTGGCCTAACTAAAGTCACTTTATTAACCTCTTGCTGCCTCACATTGCCCTAGTTCTTCTATCTGCATCTAGCTTAGTTTGTAGCTGCGTACATGTGTTAAACTAAGGTGGGCTTGTTTTTAACGTGACAAACTAAGTTGTTTCAGACTATTCTTGCGCTTTGTTTTTTTTTTATTATAAGGAATGTGTGCGCGCACATAAACGCACGCTCGCATACTCACATCCATGATGATGTCCTCCTGCTCCTGTGTAAAGATGGCGGGCGACATCTTTTCTTGGTTTTCCTGGTATAGCTCTGACGTTCCCCTGCGGTGATGTGCATGCGTGCGCGCAGGCGCGCACCCGCTGTTGACCACGCCCACACGGGAAACATATTTAAAGCACAAGGCACTCAGCTCTGTGTTGGATACCATATCATTATGGGCAGACCTAAAGGGAGCAAAAAGAGCCAACCAAGGCCAGAGGCACATAGCAGCCGCACACATGCCTCATCCTCCAAAATACAGAAGAGCAGGCACAAGACACATGCAGAACATGCCCCAACTAAAACGGTGGATAATCCACAGACACAGGCACATTCAAAAAAACGCAGGACCAAGGAGACATTAACCTATTCACCACCACCTGCCAAAAAACGACCACACAAGGGTGGCAAATCTAGTAAGACCCTGCAGCATCCTCAACCTCAACACACCAAGCATACCCACAAAACAAAACACATCAGCAAGGGTAAGCGTATTGCAAAACCCTCCACCCCACCAAGGTCACCCACCCCTCCACCTCAACCCTCTGGTTCTCCCAATTCCAGTACCTCACATTCCACATGCAGCTCCACATCTGATAACTCAACAGGAACCCAGACATTAAGCCATAGCAGCACACACACAACATCACCCTCCCCCATAAGCCCCAGAACCACACACGACTCACCAGATAGCCAACCATCAATTTCCACAGATGCAGGGGACACCACACACCCATGTGACCGACAACTACGCCGTGGCTCACTAACTGCACGTTTTTGCGATGCTCAAAGCATGGCTGTGGCAAATGGAGTTTGTGAGCATTATGATGCCCTATTTGGCAGGACCTCCAAATCAACCACTAAGCAGGCTAAGCTGGAGATCTGGATGAATATTTGCCGCCAAGTAAATAGTGTGGGATCTGTCCGGAGAGATATTCAACAAATCAAAAGGAAATTTGGGGACCTGAAATACTACAGTAAAAAAAAAATGGACATGCGCCGTCAGCAGAGGTAAAGGGCAAATTAAATGCATTTTTAACAGGATGTAACACTTATTAGGTGTGATTTAATCTTCCCCAGCCAACAGACAGGGGGTGGCTTACCCACTAAAATAATGCTTACACCCACCGAGGAACATGTATATACATTCATACACCCGGCTAGCATCCAGGGCCTGCCAGAGGCACAAAACACAGACCGGAATGTAAGGTCCCAAGGTGAGTCTGAATTTGCCATGACCTATTACAAAAAGTTCAATAAGGCAGTGTTATGCTACACAACACACTGTACTTGGCCATTTACCTAATCTTCCTATCTACATTCTAAGGACCAATTCAACAGGACACACCAGGCCCCCAAACCCCTGCGTTAGCACTGAGGCCAAGGGCACACCAGGATTCTACACCACGAACCCAAATTGTGGATTGCGATAAGGTAAGTCAATGGTCATTGGTGTGTACTTTTAACATTGATCTTTGAGAGCTTTTGTGGACAGAAATAAACTAAAAGGAAGCTATATTTCTTTACAGACCACAGGAAGCCCACCCATCATCGACCATATACGAGATTTGGAGGAGGACACCCCACATATGTCACTAACCACTACGGAACCAGTGGCAGCAACGCAGTCAACCCCGGCACAACCATCACATCCACAAACACCTTCTGAACCAGAACCAACCACCCGTCCCACTGCTCCAACCCAGTCCAGACGCCATATTTCCCAAAGAAGGCAACTTCAAATTTTGGAGGAAGCATGGAGGCAGGAAAATATAGCCTTTTCGGCGACAACACAGCAATTCACTGAGACTGTGTGCACCCAACTCACAAACCTCAACACCAATTAGAGGTATTAAACAGAAATATCTCTGCCCTAACCAGCCATATGGGTGAGATTAATCAAAGCCTGGCCCACATTGCAGCCAATTTGCAGGCACAACATCATTCCTCGTCAGCATGCAACCCAACATACCACTAATTTGTGGGGAATACATTTTCTGAGCCCACGTGTAATTTTTCTTTTGTTCCAAAAAAAAACAAATGACACAACAAAATTTGTTTGTAAAATAAAAAGAAAAAAAAAAAAAAGAAATTTTTGGTCTCACAATAGTTGGGCACGGATGGTTTGTGCGGTGCCACTTTGGGTGCAAGAAAAAGGAGGGGTGGGGACGTCTGAAAGTAAAGGTGGTGGAGTAGCCCACAAGCCATGATTAGGTTTAGGACCGTTGCAGGCGTCTATTGTAGTGCCCCCCCAGTCTCATCAACACAACGGAACCTCATCTTCAAGAGACCAAAGCCTCGCTCCACCACAGAGCGAGTCCTCCTGGGGGCAGTATTGTAGCGCTCCTCTGCCTGTGAAGATGGGTGCAGGATGGGGGTCATCAGCCAGGGGAGCAAAGGATAGCCAGAGTCTCCTGCCCAAAAAAAAAAATAAAAAAAAAATAAAAAAAGGTGTGCATTGCAACAATAGAAAAGAGGGACAAATAGGTGAGCGGGGTAGGGTGGGAGGAAAGGACATTTCTAATGAGACTACATGCACATCCAACCTGTACACTCATTCTCAAGTCTTGGGAATACTACTTACATAAGAGGGCAAGAACATGACGCAATAGGGTACAATAACTTAACCCATTTAATTTGTAGTTCAATAATTAGGCTCAAAATATACTACGAAAATAGTTACAAAATAGTGTGTGAAGGGAAAAAACACAGACAGGGTGGGCAACCGATACAAGTGTCATACACATACCCAGTAGCCATCCGCCAAAAAGATCGCCAGATTTGAATCGCTCATCTAGGCAGGAATTCGCGCATCATGCGTCGAGCATGGAAAGCCAGCAAAACGACTCCCAAAAACCAATTCAGGGCCAGCCAGTGCCTGCACATTTATGCAATGTCCCATCTTCCAGTTCCTGCACACAGCCAATAAAAAAAAAAATTAGGTAGACCCTGTAAAAAGGACCCTAAAAAAAAAGCCAAACAATATAACAAATACTCATGCCATCGATGTCCAAAGGCGTGCGGTGCAGCCTGGTTTCTGCCATACTCAGCAGGACAAGACCGCGGAGCTGGCGCCGCTGATGTGCTCCAACAGAGGACTGCATATTATTGCCCGAGTGCAAATACGGCTGCTCTGACTGCCCGTAAGTGAAGGTTCGGCGGCCCCGTTTTATTAGGGTGATTTCAATTGGAAATCAAGGCTCTGCATCACTGAAAAAAACGGACCAATGAACGAGGCGTCCGTTTTCCCGGGAAACAGCCTCGTGCGAGCCGACAATCGGAAAGGCGGCTGAGCGCACACCTGAGCGCATAAACGCACACTAAAATCAACGTAGCACCCTTTCCCTGACCCGATCAAAGCCCAAAACCAATGGGAAAATGCACGGGATAGCTGAACGGGGAGGCTCTGCATCAAGCCATATAAATCTGTTGAATAGCCTCCCACAGAAGCTTGTTACAGCATCAAAGCTGAAAGCTTCAAAAAATAATTAGATGCTTTCCTAGCAGAAAATAACATTAACAGTTACTATTAGCTGTTATTAATAAATAATTAAAAATAACTTTCCCCAACCCTGTCCCTTGATGGAACATGATGGACACATGACTTTTTTCAACTGTGTTACCTATGTAACTATGGGGGTTATTTAAGAAGGGATAGCGCCAGGTAATGCTACGTAGCAGCACGTAGCGTCAGGTGAACGTTGGGCACTGTATGTGAAACCACATTTAAGAAAGCGAATCTGGTGAGCACCTGTAACAGTTCCATGTAGCCACATTTATTAATAGAGGCGACTCAGCATATAGCGCCATACATTTCAATGGGGTTTCATTTGGTTGTGTTTAAACAGCGTGTTGGGCAATTAAAATGTAAATTGTTCTGCTTAAATTGCCGGATGCCCTGCTGTGTGAAAGCACTGGAGTCGCTGGTGTACTCACCTTTACCGGTGGCTCCCACGACACTGCAATCACCGGCTGCCACAACCTCGGCTTCCCTGTCGCTGTGCACACACCTGCGCCCAGCCTTTCTGACTGGATGAGCACGGAAGCCAGTACCTCATGCAACCCGTCTCCTGGCGCCTTCAGAACAGCCATTCAACAATCTGAAAAGGACAAGTGGCCTGATGCAGAGCCTCCCCCGATCTGACCTTATTTTGTTCCTTTTTTCCTATGGCTTGTTTTGCTTACATTTGTCCCGGGGTTAAAATGTGATGCAGAGCCACCGTTAATGCTCCATTTCTGTGTCTTCAATCGGGAAGGGTTTTTTCCCCCCTCTCGGGGGCATGCTATTTTGTCGTGGCTTCCGTTCCTGTTCACACGGACGATCCGTTTTTGCCTCCGTTTTAATGGGTTTTCAAACGTACCTTCTTACCATCCGTTTCCGTTTTCACCCCTATTTTGATGTTTTTGACAAGTATACTTACATCCCCATGTATTTGCTGTTGTCAATCTGGGTCCACGCAAGCGCACATCCATAATACTCCCTAAACCTTAATCTATTCCACAAACTGACACTTATTCACATACCCAAACTTAACACACCAAATTCATTTTTCTTCTTCTTCCTTGTGTTTAATGCTTACCTTAATCTCTTTTTCTTCTTCTCCCTTGTCTTTAATGCTTACCTTAATCTCTTTTTCTTCTTCTTCCTTGTCTTTAATGCTTACCTTAATCCCTTTTTCTTCTTCTTCCTTGTCTTTAATGCTTACCTTAATCTCTTTTTCTTCTTCTTCCATGTCTTTAATGCTTACCTTAATCTCTTTTTCTTCTTCTTTGTCTTCTTCTCCTTCTTCTTTCTATTCCTTGTCCCATATACTTACCTTTTGGGACATGTAACTGTATGATTATGTTGTGATAACGTACATTGTGATGAAAAAAAACACACCACATCTTTTTGTTTTTTTGTGTTTTTTTTACTGTAACTTTTTTATCAGAATTTTTAAAAAGCTTAAAATTTTAAAAAATATAAAAATTTAAAATTTTCACCCAAAAATCCTGTATTTTTTAATGTTGTTGCCGTTTTCTTTGATCTGTGAATGAAAAACATCATCAGTTTTGGCTTGTAAGTATGTTGTGCTTATATTTTTATTTATTTTTTTTTTTTGGCGGACATACTAGCCGCACAGATAGACCTCACCAAAAACAACACAAGAGCAGGCACAAGAGCCGGGAGGGACATGCACATACTCAAAGGGTGGATAAGCCAGACACACAGGCTGCTCACAAAAAACGCAGGAGCAATGAGCCCTTGCCACATTCGCCACCACCTGCTAAATCAGCCAGGCCTCACAAGAGACACAAATCTCTTTCAACCCTGCAGCCTCCAACTCCTCCACACACAAAGCATGCGGCAAAAACCAGACACACCACCAAGGGGAAGCGTAGGTCAAAAACCACTAGCCCACCCAGGCCAACCACCCCTCCTCCTCAACACTCTGTGTCCCCAAGTACCACAACCACACAATCAATAGAGAGCTCCACAGGTGACAGCTCAACAGGCACCCAGCCATTATCACATACCACCACCCACACTCCATCACACTCACCCATCAGCCCAAGAAACCTAAACTACTCCCCAGACAGCCAGCCATCAATGTCGTCTGCTGCCAGGGACACCACACACCCATGTGGGCACCAGATGCGCCGTGGCTCACTAACAGCCCGTTTTTGTGATGTCCAAAGCATGGCTGTAGCCACTGCTGTTTGTGAGCACTATGATGCCCTATTTGGGCGTTATTCCAAATCCACCACAAAGCAGGCCAAGCAGGAGATTTGGGATAAGATTTTCCGGCAAGTTAATAGTGTTGGTTCTGTGAGGAGAGATGTTGAGCAAATTAAGCGAAAATTTGGTGACCTGAAATATTATGGTAAAAAAAAAATGGACATGCGCCGCCAGCAGAGGTAAAGTCCATTTAGAGTGTAAATGCATGTATAGGCTGCTTTGTAACAGGATGTAACACTTATTAGGTGTGCTTTAATCTTCCCCAGCCTGCAGACAGGGGGTGGAATCCCAACTAAAATCATCCTAACACCAGCAGAAGAACATGTGTTTACATATATTCACCCTGCAACCCTTCAGGGCCTGCCAGGGGGCCAAGACACAGACAGGAATGTCAAGTCCGGAGGTGAGTATGTTTTTACATTGATCCTTTTAAATGGGTACCCAAACAGTTTTAGACTCCTTAATACACACTGGCCTTTGCTGAAACAATAAAAGTACGTTCTCTCGTCCCAGAACCAACTCAAGACACGCCACAAGGCCAAACTATCCCTGGCTTGTCCCGGAGGACCATGCAACAACTGCCTTCAGTCCACACAAACCAACCTGAGTGTTTGGATGAGGTAAGTCAATGGTCCACTGTGTAGACTTATGAAATTGCACTTGCATCCATTTAATGTTAAATAGTGGACTCAATACCTGCTACATTTCTTGGCAGAACCTACCCAGTCCACCAATTATAGAAGACATTCGTGATTTGGAGGAGGAGGACGCAATTCAGGTGCAGCCAAGGCCAACCAAACCAGTGGGCGAACATCAGACCCAACAGGCCCAGCAACTTCAGCCCCTGGTGTCCACTAACCCAACCTCTGTGGCACCAACCTCTTCTGCCGTCCGCACAACAGACTCTGCGCCAAGCCAGCCACCTGCAGCCACTCAATCTGGAGCAGAACCACCCACCCGTGCCAGTGGTAGAACACATCCAAGGCGACATATCAGCCAGAGGAGACAGCTGCAGATCATGGAGGAAACCTGGCACCAGGAGAATGTTGAATTTTCTGCAAACACACAGAGATTTAATGAAACTGTGTGTACCCAAATCACCTCGATGTCTACACAATTAGAGGTTTTAAACCAAAATGTCTCTGGCCTGCTGCAAGAAACCAGACTACTAACCAGGCATATGGGTGAAATGGTCCACCAATGGCAGCTCCTTAATCAGAGCCTTGCACATATTGCCGCAAACATTCACCCACACCAGCCATCAACTGCCACCTCATACTCTTCATACCACTAAATGGATGTGTTTATGTATTTGACCCCACGTTAAGCTTTACAGAATACAACCAAAAAGTTTGTAACTTAATTTTTCCTGGCTCATCAAAAATTAAACAAAACCAAAAAAACAAAGGAATGTTATTGATGAAAAAACATTGTCCACAAGTTGTGAACGGATCGCCTGTGCTGTGCCACTTTGGGATCCGGAGTAGGGAGGTGTGACTTCTTCTGAAATCTGTAACGTGGCTTCAGGCAGGTCAGTGTATCTTGAGACCCGGCTTTGTATGGCCAGGTTGTGCATGACCCCACACGCAATTATTATTTTGTTGACCTTGGCGGCCTCATACAGCAGGGCATCCCCAGTCTGGTCCAGACAGCGGAAGCGCATCTTCATCAAGCCAAAGGCCCGTCCCACCACTGAGCGAGTCCTCCTATGTGCAGTGTTATACCGCTCCTGGGCCTGCGCGGATGGGTGGAGGATGGGGGTGAGTAACCAGGGGAGCAATGGATAGCCAGAATCACCTGCCAAAAAAGATACACAAAATAAGCACACACCATAATCCCAAAAACAAATGACAAATGGGCCCCTTTGCCACATATGTAGAGGCAGGCCCCATAACCAGCCGAGACAGAGAAACCTAAACAACAAACATCTAAAGTGTATCTAAACAAGTACCATCATGCTACTAAGGAAGAGCCACAAGTACCTTACATGCTACTTACAAATACGGCATGTTAGGTTACTTTAAACTGCTAAGAACAGGGAACAACAGACAGAGGCCTAAGGGCAAGAGGCTCAATAATGTGCAGTTTAGCATTCCAGCATTAGTGAACAGGGACAATAGGTCAACTGTGCAGTGTCAGTGCAAAGCACAGTTCTGATGAGGCAACATGCACATCCACCCAGCACACTCCTGTACAATGACTCTGGGATGTAACATAGCTAAAAGGGCCAGGACAGAAAGGTATAGTGGCGAATCAGAAACAAAGCCATAGGAGGAAATACTGGTAAGTAAGTGAGTGTAAACAACTGTTTCATTGGAGTCTATAACAGATTAGTGGGGTACAGGCACAGAGCAATCAGAAAAATCATGCTGGACGGCAACAACTATTTTTAAACACATACGTTGGCATGTCGGCTATATTATAAAAGCCCAACTTAGCCGCATTCCAGGCTTCCGCTGTGTCAGGGAAAAAAATAAATTTTGGTGCCAGGGTAGCCATGCCATCCAAAAACTTGTTAAGGCTGCGGCTCAGCGTAGACTGGAACATCCCCATGGAGAAGGCACCCAGTCTCTGGAACGAGCCGTTTGCCAAAAACTGCAGGCAGCCAACCAATTTGGTCATACCTGCAATTGCATGCCCCTTCCTTGTGGTGCGGGCTAACCATGGCCGCAGCTGCCTATACAAGTCCAGGAGAGAAACACGGTTAAGGCGGGTGAGCTCGAATAGCTCAAGGTCATGCATGCCATCGAGGTCCAAACGTGTTCGGTGCAGCCTGGTTTCTGCCATGCTCAAAAGAACCAGGCCGCGTAGCTGACGCCTTTGATGCTCACGCACAGCAGAATGCATTTCAAAGTCAAGGAGCACAAATACGGCTGCTAAGACTGCCCATAAGTGAAGCGTCGACACCCTCGTAAAATTGGGCTTGTTTCAATCGGAAATCAAGGCTCTGAATCAATTAAAAAACGAACCAATCAACGGGCCGTCCGTTTTCACGGAGTTCAGCCTCTTGCGAGCCGTCAATCGGAAAGGCGCATGCCGACACACCTAAGCGCATAAACGCACACAAAAAGCAACGTAGCACCCTTTCATGACCCGATCACAGACAAAACCAACGGGAAAACGTACGGGATAGCTGAACGGGGAGGCTCTGCATCAGGCCAAAGGTGGGCGTGGCCTCGGCGGTACACCCAGAAATACTCTGCAGCCAGACTCATCAACAAAGCTATTTCCATACTTTTTACTTGTGAGCATGACATCCATAGCATCTATTTTGCAGTCTTGCTTGTTTTCTTTTTACAATAACTACTAAAAACTGTTTTTTAAATAACAATTTTTCAATGGTGTTTAACTTTTGGTAAGGCTTAGACCCTTATTCATGAAGGGATAGCGTCAGGTAGTGCCTTGTTAATGAGAGGTAGCGACAGGTGAACGCCGGACACAGCACGCAATTGCACATTTATCAAGCAGAATCTGTTGAGCGACTGGGATAACGCCATGTAGCGTCTGATTCATCATTATCCCAGCCTCAGCGAACAGCGCCGGCGTTCAGCCTTGCAGAGCGCCAGGTATGACCTCTCGCTACCTGGCGCTCTCTCATACATTTCAATGGACGTTCTTATTTCTCTTTAAACAGGGTTTTTTTTTTTTTTTTTTTTAATTCTCAAATAATAACCAAAAAATCAAAAAAATAACCTCTCCTGGCCTAGAAAATATTTTTAATGTTTTATATATTTCTTCAGAATTGACATTACAGGTCTGGCATTAATGTGTTCATGTTACAATGTTATTACAATGTAATTCCATATGTTTTTGCTTTGTTACTGGTGGATACATGTTAAAAACAACCTTTAATCACACAGCCTCTAGCGCTCTGGGCTACAGCGAAGCATTTTAGAACACTGTGTGTGAGGCTGTTTTTTGATGAATATGTTGTGAGTCGGTCGCACTGACCAGTCGCTAATATGCGCTCCCATACAGCTCTGTACTGGTCATATAGCAACTCCCCACAATGTATTCAATTCTGCACAGTGACTGAGTCGCTTTGAACTAGCGACGCACGGCCGAGCACAGCGACTACTAGCGGGAGCTCTGAAATGCCTGCTACAGACGCTCATCTGTCGCTACCTGGCGTTAGTGATGAATCAGCCTGCCCATTTTTTTGTCAATGAGTCCAAATGCTTCCTATTTGAGGATGTTAGGGTGAAAGCACAAGGAAGTGCTTGCTTTTTAAACCCATTGTTGTTGTCACATTAAAGTCTAAAGAGGAGATCAAATGAGTGAGTTATTTTCACTATAAAAAAAAGAATGGCCCCACATTTTTGGGCCTTCTAGTCTGGCACCCTATTCATTTGGGCTGGTAAGCCAGGGCTTAAAGGCCACAAGTTACCAACCACTCCTCTGCACAATGATGCACAGTCACATGGAGGGGAGTCACCATTATGAGGACCAAGAGCTTGGGGCTGGGTACTTGGCCTTCTAGTCCTGGGTTACTATTGCATAAGCCAGGTGTACCATGCTAGTAGACCAGGGGGTGGTCTACCAAGCAATTTGACCCAAATATGGGATACTGAAAATCAGTTATAACTTTTTATTATTAATAATAAAAAATAATGAGCATAGTTTTTGGCTTTTTAGCTTACTGACTTTGATGAACAAGATAATTACCCATTGCTTATAAAAGTCTCTTAGCTGATGATATTATTATAAATTTAAATGATAAAGATGTAGAGCAGTGCGGAGCACATTCTAAGTTCAAAGTAAATTGAGACAGCAGTCTTTATTTTTTGTTTGTATGTGCTATGTTCCCAGTTGCATTTAATCTATGAATCCCCTACTGCTCCCCTCGATTTCATAAAAGTATCATTAGCTTGACAGATTACTCTCCTCGGATAAGGCTGTTTGCTTACAGTGGAGGTTCGTAATCTTTGTTTTCCTAGCTTAGTCCATGGGGCAATGTTCCTGTGGAAGTAAGATCGACAGTCCCCTAAGATTTGGCACATTTCATTCATGAATGTCGCATTTGATAATGTTTATATTTCCCATAAAGAATGCAAAAACCTGGGGCACAGGGACAATATTAAAAATGCAACAAAAACAATTAGCTTGAAAAATTATTTATTTTCACATTTTTAATAGTATTTTTATAAACTGTTGATAAAGTTTAAACTTGAATCTTCCAGTATAATTAGATGTTCTTGAAAATGTCAGTGGTATTACAATTAAATTGGGATTACAAGCCTCCTATTAATATGCAGTAGGCATAGCTACAATTCCAAATATATTTGTGTTCTCTGGGACTAATCATTGCATTGTTTCACATTCTTGTAATGTTTAATTAAATATAGTAACAGTTTAGACTACAAATACGTGTTAAGAGAATTTGCAAGGAAACTAAATGGACCTAACGGGCAAAAACATACAGTATTTGAATTCAGCTGATCATTAATAATAGGCCAAAGTCTAAAATAATACATTTATCTCTTTCTCAACTGGGATTTAGATGCTTTTATGCAACAAAGAAAGTATAGCAATTTTTTTCACCAAGATCAATAAAATGCTCCGGGGGCAATCAAGAGTATTTGGAGAGGCTCAGGGGGCAATCAAGGCTCAGGGGGCAATCAAGAGTATTTGGAGAGGTTGAGGCCATTTTTGGGGTGCGTCTTTGATATTTTATTTTGGATACCTGTGCATGAAGCTTGAATTATCTTTCTTACTTGACACAAAGTACACAAGTACAAAAATAAACCCCTGCAGTTGATTGGATTTGTGATCTGGAAGATCAACAGGTGAAGTGCAAAATAATCAGAATTAATTCAAGGATCATTTATTACAAATGTTTGGTTTGAAAAGGCTTGAAGAGGTCGATGAGGTTCTCTATCTTAGGATAGTGAGAGGACTCGAGGACTAGCCTTGACAAATTTCTTCGGATACCCCATAGAGGTAACAAAATGTTTACCACACTGAAAAATTCGGCACCACATTTGAAGAACAGTGTCGAGTGAGTTCTCTCAAAACTCTGTGCACATGTATCCAGAAGTCTAAAAATCACCAAATCTCTTTTTGTTCCCCCCTTTAGCAACCTATTTCTTTGTAAACAAACCCCAGCAGCTGTTTTTTATTTGTGAATATTTATTTTGCATGTCTGACCCACTGATAGAGAGAACTTCAAAACCAGTTAAAAAAATCAATTAATAGAAAATATAAGGTAACAAACAATTAAGTATACTCCACAAAATATGAGGTATAGTGCTACTGACATTGGCCCTTATTTAACAAGGGATAGCGCCAGGTAGCGAATGGTGAGCGAACGGTAATGCCGCTCACCGCCACGAGAATGCCGGCTCTCCTCCGCAATCACACATTTATCAAGCCGATCCTGCTTAGCGACTGACAGAGCGCCAGATAGCGAATCATTCATCATTATTCCAGACTCACCCCACAGCGCCAGCGAGCGACCTTGAACAGCGACAGGTATGACCTCTCGCTACCTGGTGCTCTCCAATGCATTTCAATGGAGCAATCTTTAAATATTCTTAATTAATTGCTATTAATGTTTTTTTTTTTTTTTTTTTTTTTTTTTTAAATGGCAAAAATTCTGTGACCACTTCTGCAATGTTAGATATTTTTTTTTTAAGGTAAAAAAAAAAAAAAATTTGTGCAGAATTGATATTACAGGTCTGATATTAATGTATTCATATTACAAAATGTTTGTAAAAACATGTTTTTTTTTTTTACCAAAAATATGGTTGTTTGGGGGTTAAAAAACTACTTTTAACCCATCGCCGCCAGCGCTCTGGAGTTTAAACAAGCATTTCACAGCGCGAGAATTTTTTGAGCGTGATTTGTTAATGAATATGGTGGGAGCCGTTCGCTATGGCCATTCGCTGTCATGCGCTCCCATACAGCGCGGAACCTGTCAAACAGCGACTCCTAACCCTGTATTCAACATTACCGCACACCGACTGAGTCGCTGTCAACAGCCGAACAACGGCCAAGCACAGCGAATACTAGCGTGCGCTGTGAAAATAACGCTACTGGCGCTCATCTGTCGCTACCTGGCACTATTAATGAATCGGCCTCATTGTCTACTACCAGTGGCAGATGAACTGTTTAGTCACTATTAACAAGAAGAGGCGAAATCCACATAAACGGGTCACAAACAGTAAAAAATATTATTTATATTTTTTTCAGCAATAAAAAACATTATATTTAAAGTGGACCAACATCCAGGGGTGATCGGCCCGGAAATCTATAAGATTCCCGGACCGATCACCTCCCACCCCGCGGGACATCCGAGATCGGGATGTCCCGCGGGGTGAAACCCCCCAGAAACCCCAAAAACATCTTACCTGATCCGCCGCCGCTTCCGCCGCCGCCGCCTCCGCCGCCGCCGCCTCCCCCGCGCCCCTCCAGACGTGCGCGCGCCCGCGCGCCGAGAGTGACGCGCGGGAGGCGGCGGAAGCGGCTTGGACGTTCCTGATCCCCGCCTGGACGTTGGCGGGGATTGGCTGCGGCGTTCACGTGGGAGCGTTGAGAGGTGAGTTTTTTGGGGTTTCTGGGGGGTTTCACACAGCGGGGTGCCCCGCCGAAGTGGACCAAAACCCAGGATAGTCAAAATCCTGGGTGTTGGTCCACTTTAAAAATTACTGTACGTTGTATGCAATGCAACATGGGTTTTATGTGCATCCTATTTAGAATCATAATACATGTTTTTATTGCAAAGTATGAAGATGCAGACAAGGAATTACAGTAATACTGGCTCGAAATGATGTGGATTTGTACATATAAGTTTGCGTACATAGTTGTACAATAAGTTCTACTGATACTAAGGTGAGTATGATAATTTATACGGTACATTACAGCATGTATTACATTCAGCTGTTTTAAGGAGAAATAGCCAGAGGGAAGAATCTATTTCTGTATCTAGTGATCCTAGTAGTAAGAGAAAAATGTGACCAGGGAAAGATGAAATGTTCATAACTCACTCTGTCCCTGATATTAGCACAGTATATATATCCTGAATGAGGGTAGCAGGGGCACCAGTTGTACTGGGGATCTTATAATAACTTATCACATTGGTATGCCCAAAAACAAGTCCCAGAGAAACCAAATCAGTGACATCAAAGTAAAAGTGAATATTAAGCTCTTAGTTTCCTTATTAATGATGGGCTTCAGGTCTGGGCCAAATCTAGCTTCAACCCCATTGTGGATACAATGAGATCCAGGTCAAATCTTCTGGCACGCCATATTTAGAATTTTACAGAAAACTCATGATGTCCCGCAAGGGTACCAAATGCAGTAAATGCTCCTTATTCCTTCCTCTGTATCATCATGAAAGTAATAATCCAGATGCATCTTGAACTTTGTCTTGCATGTGGCCTCAAGGACCGACAACATTATACAGTGTCAAAGTATTACTCACAGTAGTAAATCGAATCTCGCTGTCATATTCTGGCTTGCATATCTTTAGGTCTCCAAATTCTCAGCAAATACAGGAAACCCCCCAGATCATTGTAGAAAAAAGGGGAGACTAAATTATTATTATAGATGCGGGCGGCACCTGAGCGCCTCGTACAAGATGCTTGGTAGCACCCGCACCACAATGCCGGCTTCAGGCTGGCAGTGCTGTCAGCTGTAGCGCTCCCGGCCAGGCAGTGTTCCCAGCTTATGGCTTTTGTATGACTATGCGCTAGCGACAGCTGGCGACAGCTGGAGCACCGCAAGCTGAATATATTTATTAAAAAATATATAGCGCTCCAAGAGACGTTCAAAAAATGGGAATTCAGGCATATAATGCCTGCTGGAATCCCAATTTTAAATTTTTTTATAAAAATGGGAATTGTATTAGGGACACTAAAAAACATGCAATTGCTTTCTCAAAATTGTAATAAAGATGATATCACCATAAGCCGTCCCAAATATGCCCTCTGGATCCCCTCATGCAGCCCACGCATTCCGTGATGGTCAACCCGTCACTTCCTCAGGAAGATTATGGTGATATCATCTTTATTACAATTTTGATAGTACTAAACCATTTTGTCCTTAGTATAAGATATACATTGGCACTAATAGCACTAGCACTTTCGTTTGAGATTGATAGTACTGATAAACTATGTGATTTAATTGATTTCTTGTGAATATATGGTACTATTGGGTTCAATGCACATACATTGCACTTTATATTTATACAGTTGGGTATGAGATAAGTTATTAGGTTTGGAAATATTAATATTAGTATAGGACTGGGGTGGCGCTACAGTGGAATTGTGGTTAATACTGGTTCATTTTGATGGGATGCCGGGTTTGGGTCTGCTTGCTCCACCTTTATATGTGTGTATACGTATTTTTATTGGTTTTTAATATTGTGTGTAGTTTTGTTCATCATTCAATAAATATTTTTTATATTTTTTGCTTAATATGGTGGTGTGTTTTCTGCTGGCCAGTTTGGGGTGTCTGGGCCACCCCAATTACATTGTGGTTCTTAGGTACAAGCGGTCATACAGGTGTACAGCACACCAATTTTTGATTTAATAGTGCCTGTTTTTTGGTGCGGTCTCTTCTGTTTTCCTAGGAACTATAACACAAGAAGTTATGTTGTGATGTTATGTTTAGCATGTTTACAACAGAAGGTTAAGCAGGTAAATGCGAAGCAGAAGTGCATAGGCAGAAGTAAGCGTTTGTCATGTCAGCTGGGTTGGAAAAGGAAAAGCGTAATTTTAATTTACATTGTCAGAGTCAACTAGAGATAATGAGCTTAATTTCCATGTTCCACAAGAGATAAATAAAATGTTACTTAATAAAATATTGGTTTCTTTTTAATACTGATGTAGATGGCCTATCTGGAGTTCAGCCAATATTCCAAAACAATCATTAATGATTTGGGAGAATGAATTTACATGCACAATGATATCATACCTTAGGTCCCATGGCATTAGACGCAGAAACATTTTCCCTCTGGATGTTAGATAAAGCCTGGCTTCTCACTCTGGTCTTATTTAATTTTCATTTTTGAACCAAGCAATGCATTACCTGTCAGAGTTTGTTACTTACCTTGTAGGATCCTATTAAAATCTATATATCGTTCACTTTCCTGTATTTTATCATGCTGGAAAATTAACTGCTCACATTTAAAACTGCTGAAATCTCTGCTCATACAAATACAGATATACTGTAGTCCAGATACTTCTATTAAAACGAGTATTCTTAATTCATACATACTGCAATACATTCAGCTACATTGTAACCACATATGATACGATATATAACAACATGGAAGCCAAAGGCATTCTTTCAAAGCCAGAAACCGTGGAGTGGTTGGAAGAGACCTGCAAAGCTTCTTCTGTCCACTGTCCTTTAACAGCACAATGACAAACAGTATATATAGGGCCTTATTTTTGATGTGTGCCATTTAACATCTTTTTTGTGGCTATAGCGCCAGTTCAGTCGCTTCTAATTGCCTTCGATTTTTGCACTAGGTATTGGCCGGCGTATCTCAGCGCTTGTTGGACGCTACAAATTGGCTTTGATTATTTCAGTAGGTATTGGCCGGCTTATGTCAGCGCCTGTTGGACGCTACAAATTGGCTTTGATTGTTTCAGTAGGTGTTGGCCGGCGTATGTCGGCGCCTGTTGGACGCCACAAATTGGCTTTGATTGTTTCAGTAGGTATTGGCCGGCGTATGTCGGCGCCTGTTGGATGCCACAAATTGGCTTTGATTGTTTCAGTAGGTATTGGCCGGCTGGACACATTGTTGGACACAGACACTGATTATCCCAGAGTCAGTGATCGCCACTTTGGACTGCCATTTTGCCGGCGCTCACCCGCATATTTCATTTTTTTCCCATCTTGAAATCTATATTTTCATTATGCTGATTAGTGTTTCCTTAATACTGTTACAAGAAATCACTGCTGGGGACAAAGGGGACAAACTTTGCAGTGTGTTTAGGCTGTGTTTTAGTTGTTGGTGTCAAAACATAGTCGCAAGCCAGTATGTGGAGAGCATGTTAGGCTTAATATAGGGGGGCTAAAGAGACCAAAAAACCCTCTACTTTGGTAAAGGAAGAGAGGAGCTTTCCTAGAACAGAAAATATTTGCACAGTACCCTAATCCAAGGACAGATAGCATTACCCATCTATCCTTGCAGCAGACAGAGTTATGCAAATCATTTCTTTATGTCTCTGTGCCATCCAAGGCCCTTAGAAATGCTAAGGGTGCAATGCCAAGGATTAGCTTTACATTTACACAGCCATACACATCCAACTAGTGGGCACGTGTTTTGAGCTTTAGGCTCTTATCAGCACTAGGGTGGATGTTTCTGGCTGTATGGGGAGTGAGACTTGGTGAGTACCAAAACAGAGTCATAAGCCAGTATTACCTATCAATCCTTGCAGCAGGCGGAGCTATGCAAATCATCTTTTTATGTCTCTGTGCCATCCAAGGCCCTTAGAACCGCTAAGGCTGCAATGCCAAGTATTAGCTTTAGTTGTTAGTATCCAAATTACACATTGTTAAGTGAAAGAAGCCAATAAAATAAATTTTAATAACCCCCCAAAAATTTATTTTGGCATATCTAGGTCCTGCATTTCAAATATTGACAAGTCCCATTGCAAGTTCTGCACAAATAAATGTATTTGAAATGAATTATAAGCATTAAACACTACAATCCAGTATTGCCCATTGTGCTCTATGAGATCTTGACCTACCGGGCACTGCATAAACCAGAGCGCCGGGGCTGTAACCTTATTGATGCTAATGTTAAATAAGACGCTAGCTAGTGGCTGCATTGGCGCTGCCATTTTTTTATTTCTTAATCTTAAGAATGGCCTTTGTTTTAGAATTTTAGAGGGTTGTGCCCACCCTCTTGCCCACTACACACATTATAATACATATAGATTACTTATGATCTGTTAAAGCAGAGCATCTAAGTTTGCACAAATTGATGGAGTGTATTGTGGAACCTATTTCCCTTGAAGAAGCCCCTTAAGAGGGTGAAACCCCTCAGGAAAGATGACAACTTGAAGCATCATATTGTTCCCTTTAACTTTGGGATGTCAACACTTCTGTTTCAAGTGACAGATCTTGTGTGTCTATATGTACCGTCATTGTTCATTAGAAATGACAATTGAGTCAGTCGTTTGTAGTTAAGAACAAAGTGCAACTTGTACATTTTGCAATACATTTCAATTGACCAGCTTCAAAACAGTATCTTGAATACACAAAAAATGGATAAGCACAGCCTAAAAACCAATCAAGTAAGGGGGTGCCGGATACTGTGGTGTGTATGTGGCTCAATCAATTCAAAAACATGGAAGGGACATTCTGGTATGTCCCATACATACACCAACAGAAATCCGCACTCACCCTGAATAATGTGTATAAACCAATGTAAGAAATTTGTTACATTACTTTATTGAAATATGACAATTTAGAGCAACAAAGAACCCAAATGGGCTATATACAATTTAAAAAACATATATATGACAATATAAAAACAAAAACAAAGACAAAACAGGGTAGGGGGGAGATTAGGCAAGACAATAATGAATAATAAATGATTTCAACTAGTAAAATATTATGGTAGTTATTTTTAATTCATGCCTTAAAGTCAAGGAAAAAAGGACATGGCAGTGTGTATTGTCGTTCACCAGGCCAGTAAGCATAAATCAGACCACCTCTAAAACCCAAAGAAGTGCTTAAGAGTGCATATCCAAAAGAGTGATAGAAAGCCTACATATAAGAAGTGGGCTACAGGATATATAGAGGAGGTGCAAAAAGAATATATATATGTAGCAGAGTATAAAAGCAAGTGCCTAAAAGTAACAGTGCTAAAAGGCAGGTGTGACTGAAAACACTGGCCGGCCTGGGGAGCAACACAGCAAATATGCAAGTATAATACAATAGTAAGAATAATTTATACACCACCGTAATACAAGATATATATAAAATTAGTACATCACCGTAATTGTCAGAGTCTGCCAATCCCCCCGCACCCAGGTACCGAAACCGCCGGCGCGCTGCGTGGACACACCACTTCACCTGGACGGGCACAATCCTGCCTTTTAGCACTGTTACTTTTAGGCACTTGCTGGTGAACGACAATACACACTGCCATGTCCTTTTTTCCTTGACTTTAAGGCATGAATTAAAAATAACTACCATAATATTTTACTAGTTGAAATCATTTATTATTCATTATTGTCTTGCCTAATCTCCCCCCTACCCTGTTTTGTCTTTGTTTTTGTTTTTATATTGTCATATATATGTTTTTTAAATTGTATATAGCCCATTTGGGTTCTTTGTTGCTCTAAATTGTCATATTTCAATAAAGTAATGTAACAAATTTCTTACATTGGTTTATACACATTATTCAGGGTGAGTGCGGATTTCTGTTGGTGTATGTATGGGACATACCAGAATGTCCCTTCCATGTTTTTCAAAACAGTATCTTGTCTGTTAGTTCCTACTCCTACCATTTCTGATTTAAAACAGTCACCACTTTTCCTTAGTTTAAGCTGAATTATTTTCGGAGGTCGCCTTTGTTGTATCTAACGTGGAGAGTGTACTAGTGGAAACTGGTGGAATCACATCTTAGCTTGTTGCAGGGCTGTTTCTAGGGGAGGGCAAGCAGGGCAATCCTCATGGGCGCCAAGGCCACTGGGGGGCACTTTATTCCCAACCATCCTGTTTGATAAAACTGCAGATGGGTCAGGGCCACGATTAGTGATGAAAGTCATAAAACAGGCCTCTCATCCCTTCATATTGCTATGGGGGTGATGGGGGATTTTGCCACACAGTCTGCTATAGGGATCATGGGGGTTGTTTTACTACACAGTCTGTTATGAAGCGATGAGGGTCGTTCTGTCACACAGTCTGCTGTGGGGATGCTGTGGGTTGTTCTGCCACACAGTCTGCTATGGGGATGATGGTCACACAACCTGTTATTAGGGTTAGGGGGCATCTTCTGATTTTTCTAAATATAGGATACATAATATTAGAAACATATAAACATAGAAGGGTGACGGCAGAAGGAGACCATACGGTCCATCTAGTCTGCCCTTATGTGTATACTGTATGTTCTCTTTATCTTAGGATAGATGTGTGCATATCCCAGGCATGTTTAAATTCAGTGACTGTTGATTTTTCAACTTCTTCTGCTGGAAGTTTGTTCCAAGCATCTACTACTCTTTCTGTAAAATAATATTTTCTAACATTGCTCCTGATCTTCCCCCCGACAAGCTTTAGGTTGTGCTCCCTTGTTCTATCATTAAGTTTCTTCTAAAAACACTTCCCTCCTGAACCTTATTTAATCCTTTCACATATTTAAAGGTCTCAATCATGCCCCCTCTCCCTTCTTTCCTCCAGACTATACAAATTAAGTTCTTTAAGTCTCTCCTAATAAGTTTTAAGTTTAAGTCCTTCCACCATTTTTGTTGCCCGCTTTTGGACCCGTTCTATTTAAATAATGCCTTTTTGCAGGTGAGGTCTCCAGAACTGCAAACAATATTCTAGCTGTGGCCTCACCAGAGCTCTATACAGCGGCATCACAACCTCCCTCTTCCTACTGGTGATGCCTCGAGCTATGCAGCCGAGCATCCTACTTGCTTTTCCCACAGCCTGTCTACACTGTCCACTCATCTTGCAGCTATCAGTAATCAGTATCCTTAAATCTCTCTCCTCCGAGGTCCTGGATAACACAGTACTGCCCATACGGTGCTCAGAGCAGGGATTCCTTCTACCCAAGTGCATGATTTTACATTTAGAGATATTAAAATCTAGTTTCCACAGTTTTGACCATCTATCCAGTAAAGTTAAATCATTTTCCATGTTGCAGACACCTCCAGGAATATCCACCCTATTACTAACCTTTGTATCATCAGCAAACAGACAAACTTTTCCTACCAAGCCTTCTCCTATGTCACTTACAAACATTTTAAAAAGAATGGGGCCCAGGACAGAGCCTTGTTGCACGCCACTTGTACCTCGCCTTTGTTTAGATTGCACGCCATTAACAACAACTCTCTGATAACGATCCTTCAGCTAGAAATCCACTGAACTATCCAGGGATTGAGTCCTACCTTCAATAACTTATCTATGAGCTCCTTATGTGGTACAGTGTCAAAGGCTTTGCTAAAATCCAGATAGGCGATATCCACAGCACCACCTTCATCTAACACTTTAGTGACATTGTCAAAGAAATCAATAAGATTGGTCTGACATGATCGGCCCTCAGTAAAGCCGGGCTGTTTTGGGTCCAACAGGTCATTAATTTTTAGATAGGAAAATTAAGTGTTTCTATTAATTTGACCACTATAGATGTTAGACTAACTGGTCTGTAATTACTGGCTTCTTCTCTACTCCCCTTCTTATGGATTGGTACGACATTTAGTACTGCCCTACCCTATTTTGTAACATTTTGTTATGTATTCATTTACTTTTTTTGTGTTTTGTGATAATTTGGAATACTTTCCCTACCCCACTTTGTGCAGGGCAATTGCCCTGGTGATACCCCCAAATTTGGCCTGTGACATGCGTAAACAAATAAATATTTTACTTTTATTTATTTATGTATTCTTTTGTTGTTTTCTGTTACTATTTTGAGCACTTTTCCTAACCTATTCAGTGCATTTCCCTGACATTCCCGTCGATTTGCAGCCTCTAGCCTTTACTATCCCCATTTTGCAGCCAATTATGACAGAATCCCCCATCTCCCCCCATAGCAGACTGTGTGGCAGAACAACCCGCCATCATCCCCATTGCAGACTGTGTGGCAGAAGAACCCCGATCATCCATGTCCTTTGGAACAGGTCTGGTGCTTTACCAGGGGTAATGGAATTTAGCTTTTGCTCAGATCTGAAGGCCTTCACTAGTTGGATGGCTGTCCTGGTCCCTCAGCACTCCCAATGTGAGCAAGCCTAACAAGCATTGCCATTGTGGCTTGGCCAGCTCACTCCTGGGATTAGTAAATGACAGGGGTGGATGCATAATAAAATCTGTGGGTCAACTTTGGAAACTTGCTTCAGCATCTACATTGCTCTGCAGAAAGCAGGGTGCATAGTACAGGCTTTTAGATTATAGTTTTAGAAGGTGGGACCCCTGAGAGGATTATCAGTGCTTCCTATCCCCCATGCGAGTAGTTTGTCTCTACTGGAGTCTAATCTTGTCCATCTTGCTTGCTCCTTCAAACCTGAAGAAGGTGGAGCTGATGACTGCATTGTAAACTGTGATTAGGATCTTCCTGAGAAAGCCGCAGAAAGAGTCTCCACTGTGACTTTTTCAGGGCATTGTAGATGTTTTTGTTTGAGGTTGAGGTTGTCTCAGTAACTCCCAGGAATTTTGTGTCCTTGACCTTTTGTATCTCAACAGTTGATGGTTAGTGCCGATGCAGTGGCCAAGGAACAAGGAAGTTTGCAATTAGCTCCACTGTTTTCACAGAGTTGATGACTAGGCTTTGGGGGGTACTACTTTTTTGTTTCTGAATTTATTCAAAATTGGGTGAGATGGGCTAATGTTTTCAAAAATATTCTCACCTCCCCCCAAAAAAAATCAAAAGAATGTGCCGACATGTGCAGGTGCCGCCTGGTGCCGTTTAAAGAAGATGGTGGAGGAGCTGGCGCAGGACATACATCAAACCACCGGTTCCAAGGAAGATGGTGCCTGGCATGGGACAAAAGAAAAAAGATGAGGAACGGAGGCAGGCAGGATCAGGGCTCAGAGGCAGGGTCGGGGCTCAGACGCTGCTGCTGCTGCACTCTTTAGGCTTTTTTCCATCAACCAGCTTTTCCGTTTTTCAGTCCGTGTTTGGGTTGAGGAACCCAAACTCGCAAAGTTCGGTACAAGACCAAACTTACCACGCTTTGCCCCAACACTATCTATAACCTGGAAAGATCTAGAGTACCACCTAAGCTAAATAGTTGTAAATAGTTGATTTAGACATGTAACTGATTAACTTCCCCCTTTAGGTGAAGCGGGTTGATGGGAAACCAGCTTTTCCGTTTTACAGTTCATGTTTGGGAACCAGAACTCACAAAGTTCGGTACAAACCCAAACTTTGTGGTTTGGGTTGGTCCAACACTATCTATGACCTGGAAAGATCTAGAGTACCACCATTTTAACCCCCAATCTAAATACTTGTAAATAGTTGATCCAGATTTGTATCTGATTCAATTTATGTACCAACATGTATATTGTATACCAGATTCTGCTCTATGTTTTCAATTAAAACTGTTTGGACAAAAGAGATGGGGTTTGGTCTGTTCTATAGTTGAACTGCACAATATTTCCATTGAGATAGAGACCCTATTTTGTTTATAAATGTGTAAATAACAGTTCCTGTTGACCATCATTAAAATTCTGTTGAGAGCCTCCCCATCATATACCCATCTTGTGACTTCTCACCATAGTCTTCTTCATAAACAGTAATGATCAGTTGTTGTTTTTTCCAGGCCATTACTTTTAGTTAGTTATGAACTATTGGCTTAATAGCTGCCATCTATGCTGTTTACCAGCAGGATGTGGCAAAAAAGCAACAACACAAGTAACCACTTATTAATGGCCGTGTTCTGAACACCCTGGGAAACTATTGTCTTAATATAGATCCTGTGGAGAAATAATCTATAAAATATTTAGGCCTATTATATGCTGGATATTTAATTATGAACGTCATATTGTCATTTTTTTACAGAGTTATTTGGGGAAAGTCTCCTGTTAATATATAGTAGCGTTTTTGACAGCCTATCGCAATTAATGCAATGATTATAATGCTATTAAAAAAATCATTAAATATGTCACATCCTGTTTGAAAGGGGAATACCAGGATTCATTTGACAGGTCATTATTCCAATGCTCCCTGGTCAAGATATAGAAGGAAATGATGCAACCGTTTTTTTTTTCTTTTTTCTTATATTTTAGAGGGGAATGAATCTGGAAATTAGACATCTGACTAAACTAGATTTCATGAATAATATAAATAATTCATTATGTATGTCTAAAACCATTTGGCACGGTTAAAAAAGACAGGGTGTATTTTAGGAAATTATACATGCAATATATTTATAAAATGGCTCGGCTTTCATTAGCAACAGATATTAATTATGCATGGCTAGTTAAAAAATAATCCCTTCCTCCTTGCCTCTACCTTTGACTAGCTCTACATTACCTGCAAATTTACTGACACATTCCATTCCCAAAAGTGTCATGTCAGGGCGGTGCTGAATGACAATTTAAATTCAATGACAGGAAGTCGGACTCTTTAATGACCAAAGCGGAAAGCTGGGTAATTTGCTAGGCTTCATTATTGATGCATATCAATATGATCAACTATGGAAATCTGGAGGAACTTTTTGTTTAGGAAATAAAAAGAATATTATTAATCACCGAAAGAAGCAGAAGGTATATAAAATAAAATGTCAGGCGGTGACATCGAGAAATGTCAGAGAAACAGAATTGTAAAGACAGACAGTCTTGAGATGAAGTCCGTGCTACAATAGTGTGCAGTCAATCTAGTGAATCTAAAGCAATTGGAACATCCTAAAGATTAGGCAAGACGTGGAATATATCAGATATGTGCATAGATTACCTTATTTATGGTGATGCTTTTTTTATATTCCTCCTGCTGCAGAGGCAAAAAGTAATTTCCACATTTGCCAATGGCAAAGTCAACATGACAATATTATTATTGTTTTATAATATGAATAAGCATATTAAAAGGAATTGACCATCCATGTAATAAAAAGGGTACTTACCTTTTGTCCCAGCAGCTGATTGGTCCAACTCCGGCGGTCTGCGGTCTCACATGAATGCCAGGTCACATCCCGCATTGCCCGGGGCACAAAAGAGCAGTCGTAAATGAATCCATGTCAGGCTTAAGGCATCCCCAGTTTCAGTCACATGAGCTCTTCCATGCTTCTCTATTCAATGTAATAGAGAGGTTGTGCCGAGGCCTGAGATGCCCCCTTTATTTTTGTAAGTGTAGAGGGCAAGGTAGTGCTCCAGTGACTGATGATGGGGGCATGAGCCAGACATGGAAGCTGCACTAACTGCTGTTCTGGCCTTGGTCAGTACCCTTTTGTACATACAAAACATACAAACCAAATTGGAAATTTCTGGGAAGTAATAGCTAAATATATTGAAACATTACTTGAAGGAGAGTCCACTTTAGGTGGGTGGGTGTGGTCTCTGTACGGTCGGCTACCTTTTAAAACAATGGGCTCCCCCATAAATGGAAGTTCTTGTGTGCCGTATTGAGGCCACACACACCTGCCAGCAGGAATATGGAATCGTAGCCCCAGGCTTCACAAACTGGGGCTGCGGTAGGACAGTCAGGTAAGGGGTCATCTAGTTAGCCCTAGAGTCTTTTGGATTGCCCAGCTGTGTGCAACCCATTTGACTGCAACTGGTGCATGCCCAGGCTCTCGTCCAATCAGAACAGTATTCCGTAATGATCAGCAATACGGTTCTGTTTAGATGCATGGTATTCATGTGAGAGCGTGGACATATCCCCAGTTCCCTTTAGATTGGAGGGCAGCCTCAGCCCAGAGATGCTGGGGATGCAGCCGTAATTGTTTACATCGCCAAGGGAGGTGCTGGAAAAGGTGTGCTTTGCGGTGACCCAGGTAGGTTCACAATGAGGGGCATCCAGATATGTGAGGCCTCAGGGGAAGGCTAGGAAGACTCCAGGGCCAGCCAGCCAACCAGCCAAGGTTTTGTTCCGCTTTAATTATGCCCCCTTACACCAGAATTAGTAATAGAGATCACATGATCTTAGAAGAGCGACAGTAGCAAGAAGTAGCTAAAGATTGCTACTCATGATCTCTGCAACAAATCTCTACCCTGATCCACCCAAGTCAAGCATTTCATGGAAAAAAAATCTGTTTGATTAAACAGAGGCAGCTTCAAATAAGAAAAGTAAAGGTAAAGTGTCTTTTGACATCAACTTGGAAAGCTGATCCCAGTGATTAAAAAAACAAAGTTCAACCCACATTTGAGGACAATTCCTTGTAACTTACGAAGATAATAACTGGAGATCCAGCAATACTTGGTTAGGCCTGGTGTGCACTTGTGGGGGGATTATAACACTGATGCTAAATAGTAAGCAGTAATCATAGGATTCTGGAATGTATATTAAACCTATATTTTATGGGGTAGCCTACTTACTTTCTTCTTTGACAATGCAGATTACAATGTACTCATTAATTGATAAATGAGTACATTATCCCTCTTATTTTTCTCATTTGGGAATGTTTTCTATTTTATATTTATTGTGTAATGTGACAATCTAAACCCAGTTTTTTATTGTATGTCGACCCATTTACGCCTGAGCATCGGCCACGCCAACCAATGTACGGTAGTAGTTCCCTCTGTGTTTGCTGGCACCGTGGAAAAGAAGCAGAGGGCACAGCGTGAGCAGAAGAGGCAGCTATATCTACCGCTGCTTCTTCTCTGTGGTGCCAGCACACACAGACACCCGGCTTCGTACAGCAGGTGGCCGTGGCTGACGCTCAAGCATCGGCCACGCCAATGTACCAAGACGGGTTTCTGTGTGTGGAGGCTGCAGCTGTAGATGCAGTGAACACGGTGGGGTCAGCACGAGCAGGAAAGATGGAAAGGTGAGTTTACATTTTTTTTTTTTTACTTTTGCCTATGGGGAATTGGAGAGGGGAATGCCACACTGCCTATATGGGGAATGGGAGCGGGGAAATGCCACACTGCCTATATGGGGAATGGGAGGGGGAAATGCCACACTGCCTATATGGGGAATAGGAGGGGGAAATGCCACACTGCCTATATGGGGAATGGGAGTGCCACACTGCCTATGGGTATTGGAGGGAGGAATACCACACTGCCTATGGGAATGGGAGGGGTAAATGCCACACTGCCTATATGGAGAATGGGAGGGGGGAAATGCCACACTGCCTATATGGGGAATGGGGGTGCCACACTGCCTATGGGTATTGGAGGGAGGAATACGACACTGCCTATGGGAATGGGAGGGGTAAATGCCACACTGCCTATATGGGGATTGGGAGGGGGAATGCCACACTGCCTATATGGGGATTGGGGGGTGGGAATGCCACACTGCCTATATGGGGATTGGGAGGTGGGAATGCCATGCTGCCTATAGGGGGATTGGGAGGGGGGAATGCCACACTGCCTATATGGGGATTGGGAGGTGGAAATGCCCCGCTGCCTATAGGGGATTGGGAGGGGTAAATGCCACACTGCCTATATGGGGATTGGGAGGTGGGAATGCCACACTGCCTATATGGGGATTGGGAGGTGGGAATGCCACGCTGCCTATAGGGGGATTGGGAGGGGGGAATGCCACGCTGCCTATAGGGGGATTGGGAGGGGGGAATGCAACACTGAATATATGGGGAATGGGAGTGGGGATGCCACACTGCCTATGGGAATGGGAGGGGGGAATGCCACACCACCTATGCGAATGGGAGTGGGGAATTCCATGCTGCCTATGGGAATGGGAGGGGGGATGCCACACTACCTTTTTTGAATGGGGGGAGGGGGGTACCACACTGCCTATAGGGATGGGAGGGGGGAAAGCTACACTTCCTATGGGGAATGCCAGGGGGAATGCCACACTACCTATGGGAATGGAAGGGGGGATGCCACACTACCTATGGGAATGGGGGAAGGGGAGTACCACACTGCCTATAGGGATGGGAGGGGGGGAGACTACACTTCCTATGGGGAATGGAAGGGGGATGCCACACTGCCTATGGGAATGGAAGGGGGGATGTCACACTGCCTATTTGAATGGTAGGGGGAAATGCCACACTGCCTATGGGAAAGTGAGGGGGGAATGTATCACTGGTCTATGGGAAGGTGCGTCTTATATGGTTAACAATACGGTAAGTGACACTGGCTTATATTCAGGGCCCATGCATAGAAATATTATGCCAAAGCATTGTCTCTGTGTGTGCATTTGGGGTGCCTCAAATAAAATATACATGGTTCAAGTTATGGTGAAGAATGTCTCTGCTCCATCCAACCTTGCACACGCACCTACAAACATTCCAGTCTGCATTGGGAGTGGGCGTGCAAAGCAGGGATGCCAATGAAAGACTGCACATGCAGCATGTGAGTCAGAATTTAAGTGAGTTTATGGGGACACCATTTAGATTATTTTGGTCCTCTTTAAATGACATTGATAGAAATACAATAAAGATTTTGTTTTAAATCAACTAATTTCACAAGTGGTGAATATAGGAAGCATGGAAAGTATAAAAAATTGAGCATCATAAAGGTAAATATATTTATACTGTTATTACCTATAAAATGTCTGAACCCACTATTCTTTATAATCTTCGGTTCTTGCCATAAGCAATTGTTTGTTGAATTAATTGCTTATTTATTATCTTAATTTAAAAGCTATGTCCTCCATATGTTCTTCAAATGGTTCTAACAGGTCATTGCCATTAGCGCCCCCTTTCCCCCAGCTCTTGTCATTTTCCAGAAGTCTTCTTGTGTGAGTGGATAATGTCGAGTAGTCACCCTTCTTCCGAGCTAAGAACTTCCCATCGCGTTTTACCATCTGAAAAATCATTCAAGGAGACAGCAGCTTTTTTGGTACATGGTGTTTATGTAAAGACCTCCAAGCAGCGGGCTCCATTGGTAGCGGTCTAATGCTGCCAAGCTTCTCTTGGGGCTTGTCCCATGTGGTTATAATTAACATTTCATGTGTACCTTTAGGGCAAAACACTTAAGGGGTTAACCAGTTGTCTCTAAAAGAATGAATACTTAAATGGCAACATACGCCTACTTATTCATAATTCTTGAACAAAGTTTTAAATGGCATGCCATCACTACGGACATTTGCTAAATGTTAATGTTATTTTTTTTTAAGGAAAAAAACTATTTGCAGACAGTTCATAACATCATATTTTGAATAAACATCACAAGAGGATACGTTTTAGAAGTGAACCAACTACAGACGATACATTGCGATATATTATAATAATGGCTACTTACCAGTGTCTGCTTTTAGAATCTTAATCTATATTGCTTTCCAAGTAAATACATTACATATATACAAGGAATTATACTTGGTAGGTTGGCTAAGTACAATTGTAAAAAGGAAGAGCTCCAACATTGAGAACAACCGGGGTTGGAATCATGAGGATACCTAGGAGGCGTAATTTGGGCACATTTATTTGATTTGAAAGTAAAGGTTTAGAAATGGGAAGAAAGTAGGGGACAAATCATGATTAGGAGTCTAGTCAAGATACACAACGTAGATAAAGAGGAAATGGGATAAAAGTGAATCCCTTGGACCAGTAGCAAACTATCCAGGCAGCCAAGGGCTTATTTTGGTGAAGAGCCAGTTAAGTGGGTAGTGCAGTTGGTAGTAGGTCAATCACGCTATTAGTCAGAGAATGGTAAATAAGAATGGTTACAGAGTAGCAGGCCAGACATGATGCCAACTGGGAATGCAGGAGTACAATAGTATGCTGGGGAAGGGGGTGCTGTAGAAGACCTATTCAGTAACATTATATTTGGGGAGAGCTGTGGTTTTTGTAATACAATTTTATTGTGATGGAGCAGATGAGCTGTGGGAATGCAAAAGAATGTTGAATACAAATGGTGTAGTAGGGGATGGGGCAGCTAAAGGGGCCCTAGTCAGTCACAAGGGGGTGAGCTAAAGACTACCAAGAGTGATAGGGGGTTCCTAAGGCAATTTTCCCCTATATTAAAATACTGTACTGTATATTAAAGCCACATGGTGGTTATAATTAGGGATGAGCGAATCGATCCGGACAAACCCGGATTCGATCCGAATTTCAGGAAAAATTCGATTCGGATCGAATCCGAATTTCCCCGCGATTCGATCGCTCGAAGTTTTCCTTTAACATCCATTCATTTACATTACAGGCATTCTAAGATGGCGGACGGGACATGTCCAGACATGTAAGCTGGGGCAGTGTATGCTGGGACAGTCACATGCAGCCTATCAGCAGCCAGCAAGCCCGGTGACGTCACAGCGGTATTTAAGGCCGGCCATCTTGCTTTCCTGCCTCATTTCTCTATTGCATTCGTGAGAGACAGAACGCTGTGTAGCTGAGGGAGAGACAGTTAGACAGTTAGACAGGCAGGGACAGACAGGGACAGGCTGGAGACAGGCAGGAGACAGACAGGAGACAGACAGAAAGTCAGCGAAAAACAGGGAAAAGGAAGGGAAAATCGGAGGCTGTCAGTTTTTTTTTTTTTTTTCATCCAGCCTGACAGGCTTTGTTAGCGTTTTCAGGCTGCTTATACTAACTAACTGTGCATATATACTGAACTGATCTTAAGTCTGCTGTGAGGCATCCCATTCTGTGACTACAGCAGCCTCTGTTTAAGACCATATAACCATTTGCTCTTATTATATTTGAAATTAGCCTGATAAAGACACTTTTGCTGGGCATAGCACTACTTGTCCCTGCCAGGGCATCCCATTCTGTGACTAAAGCAGCCTCTGTTTAAGACCATATAACCATTTGCTCTTATTATATTTGAAATTAGGCCTGATAAAGACACTTTTGCTGGGCATAGCACTACTTGTCCCTGCCAGGGCATCCCATTCTGTGACTAAAGCAGCCTCTGTTTAAGACCATATAACCATTTGCTCTTATTATATTTGAAATTAGGCCTGATAAAGACACTTTTGCTGGGCATAGTACTACTGGATCTTTTTTGGGGGCATCCCATTCTGTGACTAAAGCAGCCTCTGTTTAAGACCATATAACCATTTGCTCTTATTATATTTGAAATTAGCATGATAAAGACACTTTTGCTGGGCATAGTACTACTGGATCTTTTTTGGGGGCATCCCATTCTGTGACTACAGCAGCCTCTGTTTAAGACCATATAACCATTTGCTCTTATTATATTTGAAATTAGCCTGATAAAGACACTTTTGCTGGGCATAGCACTACTTTTCCCTGCCAGGGCATCCCATTCTGTGACTAAAGCAGCCTCTGTTTAAGACCATATAACCATTTGCTCTTATTATATTTGAAATTAGGCCTGATAAAGACACTTTTGCTGGGCATAGCACTACTTGTCCCTGCCAGGGCATCCCATTCTGTGACTAAAGCAGCCTCTGTTTAAGACCATATAACCATTTGCTCTTATTATATTTGAAATTAGGCCTGATAAAGACACTTTTGCTGGGCATAGGCTTACTGCTGCCTGCCAGGTGCACTTCTGTTGAGGCATCCCATTCTGTAACATAGCATACCCCTCTTTATTTACACTAAGCAGCTCTCTTATTTACACTAAGCAGGCCTGTTGGAGGCTGAGTGTTACTGCTCACTTTTGGTGTGCATTATATTCTGTTTCATATAGACCCACCGCTGCCCGGGGGATCTTAAAATATCACCTACTACCACGCCAGTTAGACTATGTCGGGCAGACAAGTGCCTGGAAGTGAAAAGAGGAGTGGCAGAGGCCAAGATTCCGCAGGCAGAGCTCGCATCAGACTGGGGGCCAGTAGCAGCAGGAGTCACGCTGAGAGACCTAATCTGCCAGTATCTGCTAGCGGTCGGGTCTCCACCAGTAACGCATCTGCCGTGGTAGATTGGTTGACGCGCTCATCAACAACATCATCACAACTTACGTCTGAGACCCCCAGTCTAGGGTTGGTAGGTTCCTCTGACACAACCCTGAGTTGGCATGCCCCGAGAGCAGTCCCTGTCCTCCCATTGCCTCTGTCCTACGCCGTTCCCTCCCCCAGCGACGTATCCTATGCTTTGGGTTCAGCTCCATTCTTTAGTGAGGAGGACCATCAGATAGAGGACAGTCAGCAGCTACTGCCCAGCCAAGAAATGGAGGTGGCTTCTCTAGCTAGGCAGACAGATAGTGATGTGGACAGTGTCGTGGGTGCTGCGAGCGTTCCAGCTCCTGCGCCAGACACTGTTGACGAATCCACGAACATCAGTGACGTACAGCCACAACTCGGGGATGATGATGATGACGATGAAGCCGATCGCACTTGGGAGCCGGGTGATGAAGGGGCTTCATCGTCATCATCAGGAGAAGAGGGGCGCAGGTTGCCCCGGAGTCAGCAGCTGAGGCAGCAAGGTGGTAGCAGTCAGCATGGGGGCACAATTCCAAAGGCTGGAGCCGGCCGGGGCCGGGGCCGGGGTAGAGCACCTGCTGTGCGGCAGTCTACCTTATCGGGAGGTAGTGGAGCAGGGGTTCCTGGAGTTGGCAACAGCAGCAGTGAATCAGTGAGGCCAGGGGGTGGGAAAAGTAGCTACTCGGCAGTGTGGCAGTTTTTCCTGAGGCATCCGCAGGAGGGTAACATGGCCACATGCAAGATATGTAGGCAAAAGGTGAAGCGTGGCCAGGGTCCAAATGTTGGCACCACGGCCCTGCGTCAACATATGATGCGTCACCATAAAACGACCTGGGAGAACCGAGGCTCCCAAGGGGTGGTCCAGTCTGCTTCCTCACCAAGTGAGCTCCCAATTTCTGCCAGCCAAGGCTCCAGCACCTCAGCCGAAGGCAGCTGTGCGTCATACCCATCCTCTGTCGCTCCTGCTCCTCCTCCTCCAAGTCATGCATCCCGCCAGCAATCCATCAGCGAAGCCATGTCCAAGAGACAGCAGTATCCGCCCACTCATCCTACGGCGCAGAAGCTGAATGTGCTCCTGTCCAAGTTGCTGGTGCTGCAGTCGCTCCCTTTTCAGGTGGTGGAATCTGCACCTTTCAGAGAACTGATGGCTTGTGCCGAGCCGAGGTGGAGAGTCCCAAGCCGTCATTTCTTTGCCAAGAAGGCAGTACCAGCGCTGCACACTTTTGTTGAACAGAAGGTGGGCCAGTCCTTGAGCCTGTCGGTGTGTAGCAAAATACATGGCAGCGCCGACATCTGGAGCTGTAACTACGGTCAGGGGCAGTACATGTCGTTTACGGCCCACTGGGTGAATGTGGTCCCTTTGCAGCAGCAACTTGGACAGGTCACGCCGCTTCGGCCTCCGCGCTCTCTGCCCATTGGGCCTGTGACACCGTGCGACTCGGCCTCCTCATCCTCCGCCATCTCCTCACCCTCCACTGTAGGCTCAAGTCTCAGTGCCCCTCCAGTCTACCATGTGTGCAGGGCACGGAGGTGTCACGCAGTGCTTCACATGGTTTGTCTTGGCGAACGGAGTCACACAGGGGAGGAACTGCTTAAATGTATTCATCAGGAAATCCAAACATGGCTTACTCCGAGAAAACTTAAAATGGGAATCATGGTTACCGACAATGGGAAGAACATTTTGTCTGCGCTGCGCCAAGGAAGCCTGACCCATGCCCCCTGCATGGCTCACGTCTTCAATCTGGTTGTCAAGCGGTTTCTGAAGTGTTCCCCCCATCTGCAGGACATCCTAACAACTTCAAGGAAACTTTGCATGCACTTCAGCCACTCCTACACCGCCAAACACACCCTTCTTGAGCTACAGCGTCAGAATGGTATCCCCCAACATAGTCTGATTTGCGATGTTTCCACCCGTTGGAATTCCACCCTTCACATGTTGGACCGATTATATGAACAGAGAAAAGCCATCACGGATTTCCTGATGATCCAAGCAGATAGGGGGACTCCCCTGTGTAACTTCAATGTCAACCAGTGGCAGCTCATACGTGACACCTGCCGTTTGCTCAGGCCCTTTGAGGAAGCCACTTTATTTGTCAGTCGGCAGGATTACGGGATGAACGACGTGATTCCACTGCTTCATGTACTACAGCACATGTTGGAAACCATGGCTGGTCAGGGCACTGGAGACATGGCGTTTACATCTTACGGCCACATGAACCCCGTTGGAGCTGAACTGGAGGAGGAGGAGGAAGAGGAGGAGGAGGAGGAGTTGCCCAGCGAAACACAGTTTAGGCTTGGCGAAATGGCTGGTTTATCTAGTCAGCGGACAGGAGAGGAGGAGCAGGAGCAGCCAGAGGAGCTAGAGGTTTTTGAGGAAGGCGAGACAGAGGACCCGGGCACACCGTGGCAGTATGCAGTGGAGATGGAGACAGGTAGTCCATCCGAGTCACTTGCGCAAATGGCACGAAGCATGCTCACGTGCTTGCGTAGTGACCCTAGAATTGTTTCCATCTGTCGGCGGGATGACTTCTGGCTGTCCACCTTATTGGACCCTCGCTTCCGGCACAAAATGGGGGCATTTTTTAAACCCACCGAGAGGGAGGACAAACTCAACTACTACAAAGACATTCTACGTAGGCAGTTGGCCGATGCCTATCTGCGCCATGGTCCATACTCTCGCAGGTCTAACTCGAGGGGACCTCTGCGCTCACCTTCCACTGCCATGGCCGCTGGGGGGGTTGGCAGGAGCAGCAGCAGCAGCTCCATCAGCAGCAGCAGCCTCAGTCTTCAGTCGCTAATGAGTAGCTTTCTACACCCGCATAGTGAGGCTACTCATGAGCAGCAGGAAGACCTGGAGCAGGACCTCAACCAGCAGGTCATGTCATACTTTGACATGACCATGCCAACACACCTTGAGGATCCGCTGGACTTCTGGGCAGCCAAACTTGATTTGTGGCCGCAACTAGCAGAGTTTGCCCTGGAAAAGCTGTCCTGCCCGGCAAGTAGCGTGCCATCTGAGCGGGTGTTTAGTGCGGCGGGGGCCATAGTTACGGCGAGGAGAACTCGTCTGTCAACTAAAAATGTGGAGAGACTCACCTTTGTCAAAATGAATCAGGGATGGATCAGCCAGGATTTCCACCCACCAATGCCTGATGCATGCGACTAGATTCAGCATGGTGCCACGTTTTACACTTTCCAAATGGTGCAAAACATATTTATGTCTTTAGGCCATTTTTTGGGCTCCTGCTGCTGCTGCTGCCAACTTCTGCCAACTCCAGGGTGTGATTCATCCAATTGTTGGGCTCCTGAAGCCAACCCCAGTGTCTCTTTAAAGTAATATTTATGCTCCTGCTGCTGCTGCTGCTGTCAACTCCTGCCAACTCTAGGGTGTGATTCATCCAATTTTTGTGCTCCTGAAGCCAACTCCAGTGTATATTTGGGCTCCTGCTGCTGCTGCTGCCAACTCCAGGGTGTGATTCATCCAATTTTTGGGCTCCTGAGGCCAACCCCAGGGTCTCTTTAAAGTAATATTTGGGCTCCTGCTGCTGCTGCTGCTGTCAACTCCTGCCAACTCCAGGGTGTGATTCATCCAATTTTTGGGCTCCTGAAGCCAACTCCTGTGTATATTTGGGCTCCTGCTGCTGCTGCTGCCAACTCCAGTGTGTGAATCATCCAATTTTTGGGCTCCTGAAGCCAACTCCAGTGTATATTTGGGCTCCTGCTGCTGCTGCTGACAACTCCAGTGTGTGATTCATCCAATTTTTGGGCTCCTGAAGGCAACTCCAGTGTATATTTGGGCTCCTGCTGCTGCTGCTGCCAACTCCAGGGTGTGATTCATCCAATTTTTGGGCTCCTGAAGCCAACCCCAGTGTCTCTTTTAAGTAATGTTTGGGCTCCTGCTGCTGCTGTCAACTCCTGCCAACTCCAGGGTGTGATTCATCCAATTTTTGGGCTCCTGAAGCCAACCCCAGTGTCTCTTTTAAGTAATGTTTGGGCTCCTGCTGCTGCTGTCAACTCCTGCCAACTCCAGGGTGTGATTCATCCAATTTTTGGGCTCCTGAAGCCAACTCCAGTGTATATTTGGGCTCCTGCTGCTGCTGCTGCCAACTTCTGCCAACTCCAGGGTGTGATTCATCCAATTTTTGGGCTCCTGAAGCCAACTCCAGTGTATATTTGGGCTCCTGCTGCTGCTGCTGCCAACTTCTGCCAACTCCAGGGTGTGATTCATCCAATTTTTGGGCTCCTGAAGCCAACTCCAGTGTATATTTGGGCTCCTGCTGCTGCTGCTGCTGCCAACTCCAGGGTGTGATTCATCCAATTTTTGGGCTCCTAAAGCCAACCCCAGGGTCTCTTTAAAGTAATATTTGGGCTCCTGCTGCTGCTGCTGCTGTCAACTCCTGCCAACTCCAGGGTGTGATTCATCCAATTTTTGGGCTCCTGAAGCCAACTCCTGTGTATATTTGGGCTCCTGCTGCTGCCAACTCCAGTGTGTGATTCATCCAATTTTTGGGCTCCTGAAGGCAACTCCAGTGTATATTTGGGCTCCTGCTGCTGCTGCTGCCAACTCCAGTGTGTGATTCATCCAATTTTTGGGCTCCTGAAAACAACTCCAGTGTATATTTGGGCTCCTGCTGCTGCTGCTGCCAACTCCAGGGTGTGATTCATCCAATTTTTGGGCTCCTGAAGCCAACCCCAGTGTCTCTTTTAAGTAATGTTTGGGCTCCTGCTGCTGCTGTCAACTCCTGCCAACTCCAGGGTGTGATTCATCCAATTTTTGGGCTCCTGAAGCCAACTCCAGTGTATATTTGGGCTCCTGCTGCTGCTGCTGTCAACTCCTGCCAACTCCAGGGTGTGATTCATCCAATTTTTGGGCTCCTGAAGCCAACTCCAGTGTATATTTGGGCTCCTGCTGCTGCTGCTGCCAACTTCTGCCAACTCCAGGGTGTGAGTCATCCAATTTTTGGGCTCCTGAAGCCAACTCCAGTGTATATTTGGGCTCCTGCTGCTGCTGCTGCCAACTTCTGCCAACTCCAGGGTGTGATTCATCCAATTTTTGGGCTCCTGAAGCCAACTCCAGTGTATATTTGGGCTCCTGCTGCTGCTGCTGCCAACTTCTGCCAACTCCAGGGTGTGATTCATCCAATTTTTGGGCTCCTGAGGCCAACCCCAGGGTCTCTTTAAAGTAATATTTGGGCTCCTGCTGCTGCGAACTCCAGGGTGTGATTCATCCAATTTTTGGGCTCCTGAAGCCAACTCCAGTGTATATTTGGGCTCCTGCTGCTGCTGCTGCCAACTTCTGCCAACTCCAGGGTGTGATTCATCCAATTTTTGGGCTCCTGAGGCCAACCCCAGGGTCTCTTTAAAGTAATATTTGGGCTCCTGCTGCTGCCAACTCCAGGGTGTGATTCATCCAATTTTTGGGCTCCTGAGGCCAACCCCAGGGTCTCTTTAATGTAATATTTGGGCTCCTGCTGCTGCTGTCAACTCCTGCCAACTCCAGGGTGTGATTCATCCAATTTTTGGGCTCCTGAAGCCAACCCCAGTGTCTCTTTTAAGTAATGTTTGGGCTCCTGCTGCTGCTGTCAACTCCTGCCAACTCCAGGGTGTGATTCATCCAATTTTTGGGCTCCTGAAGCCAACTCCAGTGTATATTTGGGCTCCTGTTGCTGCTGCTGCCAACTTCTGCCAACTCCAGGGTGTGATTCATCCAATTTTTGGGCTCCTGAGGCCAACCCCAGGGTCTCTTTAAAGTAATATTTGGGCTCCTGCTGCTGCCAACTCCAGGGTGTGATTCATCCAATTTTTGGGCTCCTGAGGCCAACCCCAGGGTCTCTTTAATGTAATATTTGGGCTCCTGCTGCTGCTGTCAACTCCTGCCAACTCCAGGGTGTGATTCATCCAATTTTTGGGCTCCTGAAGCCAACCCCAGTGTCTCTTTTAAGTAATGTTTGGGCTCCTGCTGCTGCTGTCAACTCCTGCCAACTCCAGGGTGTGATTCATCCAATTTTTGGGCTCCTGAAGCCAACTCCAGTGTATATTTGGGCTCCTGCTGCTGCTGCTGCCAACTTCTGCCAACTCCAGGGTGTGATTCATCCAATTTTTGGGCTCCTGAAGCCAACTCCAGTGTATATTTGGGCTCCTGCTGCTGCTGCTGCCAACTTCTGCCAACTCCAGGGTGTGATTCATCCAATTTTTGGGCTCCTGAGGCCAACCCCAGGGTCTCTTTAAAGTAATATTTGGGCTCCTGCTGCTGCCAACTCCAGGGTGTGATTCATCCAATTTTTGGGCTCCTGAGGCCAACCCCAGGGTCTCTTTAAAGTAATATTTGGGCTCCTGCTGCTGCTACTGCTGTCAACTCCTGCCAACTCCAGGGTGTGATTCATCCAATTTTTGGGCTCCTGAAGCCAACTCCAGTGTATATTTGGGCTCCTGCTGCTGCTGCTGCCAACTTCTGCCAACTCCAGGGTGTGATTCATCCAATTTTTGGGCTCCTGAAGCCAACTCCAGTGTATATTTGGGCTCCTGCTGCTGCTGCTGCCAACTTCTGCCAACTCCAGGGTGTGATTCATCCAATTTTTGGGCTCCTGAGGCCAACCCCAGGGTCTCTTTAAAGTAATATTTGGGCTCCTGCTGCTGCCAACTCCAGGGTGTGATTCATCCAATTTTTGGGCTCCTGAGGCCAACCCCAGGGTCTCTTTAATGTAATATTTGGGCTCCTGCTGCTGCTGTCAACTCCTGCCAACTCCAGGATGTGATTCATCCAATTTTTGGGCTCCTGAAGCCAACCCCAGTGTCTCTTTTAAGTAATGTTTGGGCTCCTGCTGCTGCTGTCAACTCCTGCCAACTCCAGGGTGTGATTCATCCAATTTTTGGGCTCCTGAAGCCAACTCCAGTGTATATTTGGGCTCCTGCTGCTGCTGCTGTCAACTCCTGCCAACTCCAGGGTGTGATTCATCCAATTTTTGGGCTCCTGAAGCCAACCCCAGTGTCTCTTTAAAGTAATATTTGGGCTCCTGCTGCTGCTGCTGCCAACTCCAGGGTGTGAATCATCCAATTTTTGGGCTCCTGAAGCCAACCCCAGGGTCTGTTTAAAGTAATATTTGGGCTCCTGCTGCTGCCAACTCCAGGGTGTGATTCATCCAATTTTTGGGCTCCTGAAGCCAACCCCAGTGTCTCTTTAAAGTAATATTTGGGCTCCTGCTGCTGCCAACTCCAGGGTGTGATTCATCCAATTTTTGGGCTCCTGAAGCCAACCCCAGGGTCTCTTTAAAGTAATATTTGGGCTCCTGTGCTGCTGCCAACTCCAGGGTGTGATTCATCCAATTTTTGGGCTCCTGAAGCCAACCCCAGTGTCTCTTTAAAGTAATATTTGGGCTCCTGCTGCTGCTGCCAACTCCAGGGTGTGATTCATCCAATTTTTGGGCTCCTGAGGCCAACCCCAGGGTCTCTTTAAAGTAATATTTGGGCTCCTGCTGCTGCTGCCAACTCCAGGGTGTGATTCATCCAATTTTTGGGCTCCTGAAGCCAACCCCAGGGTCTCTTTAAAGTAATATTTGGGCTCCTGCTGCTGCTGCCAACTCCAGGGTGTGATTCATCCAATTTTTGGGCTCCTGAGGCCAACCCCAGGGTCTCTTTAAAGTAATATTTGGGCTCCTGCTGCTGCTGCCAACTCCAGGGTGTGATTCATCCAATTTTTGGGCTCCTGAAGCCAACCCCAGGGTCTCTTTAAAGTAATGTTTGGGCTCCTGCTGCTGCTGCCAACTCCAGGGTGTGATTCATCCAATTTTTGGGCTCCTGCTGCTGCCAACTCCAGTGTCTCTTTAAAGCAATGTTTGGGCTCCTTCTGCCCCTCATAGTGATGCCACTTCAACTCTCTTGAATTCAATTGTGCCGCTCTGCGATTCTATTAGCGATGCCTCTGATCTGCATGTGATATTTCTTCAAAGTATTATTTAACTAACCCAGCACGCATCCTGTGCGTGTTACAGCAAGGCAGAATGGTTTACAACCCTATTGAGGCTCTAGGAGGCTCAGAAATAGCCGTTTTTAATAGCGATTCGTCGCGAATTTATTCGGGTCGAAACGATTTTTGTCGGAAAATTCGGCGAATCAGTCGAATCGAATTTTTCAAAAGTTCGCTCATCTCTAGTTATAATATACAGCTGGCATAATATACAGCTGGCAAGAAGACAAATGGCTACAGTAGAGGTGCCACAGGTTGTCCATTCCCCTCCAGTGCTGTCTGGGTCCTCAGAATCCAAAGTGTTTAGTTTCCAGGGATATTAGTCGCACCAGTAGATCCAATCTCTGTTTTAAATAATTATATGGGGCCTCTTCCACCAATTATGGTGCACAGAGGTAAAACTAAATATAATATATACTAAATATACTAAATATAACCCGGTGCAGACATATAGGGGCCCCAGGCTGCTCATGCAATAACATTTCTACTGTCACATTCAGCCCCTAGGAAACCAAGTTTTCAACTAAATTACATACATTTAGAATGCTAAACACTGAAACAATTAACTATTTTTTTTATTTGTTTCATTTTTATTGTTTCATATTTTTATTTATACATGTTGGCTAAAATCAGATAAATAAGTTGGAGACCCCTAGAACACATAGGTCCCAATGTGGTCACTGTCTTTGAACCCCTTGTAGTTATGCACCTGATTGCCTAGGTGTGCACAGGAGAAATATCTCTTAGGACCCAGTGTCAAGGGGAGAGCTTATTAATTTAAAAGTTACAAGTACACATTAACATGGCTTGTATTCAAAGAACATTTGTAGAAAAAATGCAGGTTCCTCCCTCCCGTTTAGCCTAATATAGCAGCTCCCCGTCATGAAGAAGCTGACAACTGCCGGACCAGGAGGTAGCTCCTGACCCGGTGGATCTGTAGAAATGACGCTGCCCAGTGGGGAACATGAAGAAAGACGCAGTGATTATTTTTTATTTTTAAATCTGTATTTTTTAACTCTTTGTGGACTGTAATACCTGTTCCCATGTAGACTGACCAGTGCAATTGTATCCAGCATTTGGGAGTACCTAATGTTGGATACTGGGGGCTATCTGACCAGAGGGCTTCCAAACCAGATATACCGCGCTCTGGCTCATCACTATTTACAGTCCCTTTAACTAAAAGAAAAAAGGGCAGTCGTGGCCTAATGGCAGTTTTAATTCCCAGCTATTGGACATTACTGAAGTGCTTTTAACCTCCCCAACCTGCTCCCTGGGCCCTGTAATGAAGGCAGCCCGTCGCCCTGGGTGTGTGTAGGCTCACTGCACGGATAGGTTAAATGTGGAGAAATAATTTCTATGTACGCAAGCAATGGACATATATGTGGAAAAAATCCACCCGCTCACCCCAAAGAAAAACAATTCACTTGCATACAAAAAAGTTCACAAAATCGTTCAAAAAAATGGACAGTAGGTGAGGTTAACCTCTATTGGCTTGATGCAGAGCCTCCCCGTTCAGTTCTCCCGTGCGTTTTCCCATTGGTTTTGGCCTTTGATCGGGTCAGGAAAGGGTGCTACATTGATTTTAGTGTGCGTTTATGCGCTCAGGTGTGCGCTCAGCCGCCTTTCCGATTGTCGGCTCGCACGAGGCTGTTTCCCGGGAAAACGGACGCCTCGTTCATTGGTCCCTTTTTTTCAGTGATGCAGAGCCTTGATTTCCTATTGAAAACACCCTAATAAAACGGGGCCGCCGAGCCTTCACTTACGACAAGTCAGAGCAGCCGTATTTGCACTCGGGCAATAATATGCAGTCCTCTGTTGGAGCACATCAGCGGCCCCAGCTCCGCGGTTTTGTCCTGCTGAGTATGGCAGAAACCAGGCTGCACCGCACGCCTTTGGACATTGATGGCATGAGTATTTGATATTTTTTATGGTTTTTTTTTGGGGATCCTTTTTACAGGGTCTCCATAATTTTTATTTTATTGTCTGTGTGCAGGCATTTGAAGATGGCACATAGGATAAATGTGCAGGCACTGGCTGGCCCTGATTTGGTTTTTGGGAGTCGTTTTTCTGGCTTTCCCTGCCTAGGAATTCCTGCCTACATGAGCGATTCAAATCAGCCGATCTATTTGGTGGCTGGCTACTGGGTATGTGTCTGAAACTTGTATTGGTTGCCCACCCTCTCTGACTGTGTTTGTTCCCGTAACACACTATTTGGTAAGTTTTTTCGTAGTATATTTGGAGCCCAATTATTGATCTACAAATTAAATGGGTTAAGTGATTGTACCCTATTGCATCATGTTCTTGCCCTCTTATGTAAGTAGTATTCCCCAGACTTTTTTAATCAGAGTACAGGTTGGATGTGCATGTAGTCTCATTACAAATGTCTTTTCCTCCCACCCTACCCCGCTCACCTATTTGTCCCTCTTTTCTATTGTTGCAATGCACACCTTTTTTTATTTTTTTTTTGTTTTGGTTTTAGGGCAGGAGACTTTGCCTATCCTTTGGTCCCCTGGATGAAGACCCCCATCCTGCACCGATCTTCACAGGCAGAGGAGCGTTACAATACTGCCCCCAGGAGGACTCGCTCTGTGTTGGAGCGAGGCTTTGTTCTCTTGAAGATGAGGTTCCGTTGTCTTGATGAGACTGGGGGGGGCACTACAATAGACGCCTGCAACGGTCCTAAACCTAATCATGGCTTGTGGGCTACTCCACCACCTTTAGTTTCAGCCCTCCCCACCCCTCCTTTTTCTTGCACCCAAAGTGGCACCGCGCAAACCATACGCGCACAACTAGTGTTTAGTGTTTTTTCAGAGACCACATTTTTTTGGGTTTTTTTTTTTTTTTTTTCAAACAAATTTTGTTTTGTCATTTGTTTTTTTGGGCCCAAAAGAAAAATTACACGTGGGCACAGAAAATGTATTCCCCACAAATTAGTGGTATGTTGGGTTGCATGGTGACGAGGAATGATGTTGTGCCTGCAAATTGGCTGCAATGTGGGCCAGGCTTTGATTAATCTCACCCATATGGCTGGTTAGGGCAGAGATATTTCTGTTTAATACCTCTACTTGGGCGTTGAGGTTTGTGAGTTGGGTGCACACAGTCTCATTGAATTGCTGTGTTGTCGCAGCAAAGGCAATATTTTCCTGCCTCCATGTTTCCTCCAAAATTTGAAGTTGCCTTCTTTGGGAAATATGGCGTCTAGACTGGGTAGGAGCAGTGGGACGGGTGGTTGGTTCTGGTTCCGAAGGTGGTTGTGGATGTGGTGGCTGTGCCGGGGTTGACTGCGTTGCTGCCACTGGTGCAGTAGTGGTTAGTGACATATGTGGGGTGTCCTCCTCCAAATCTCGTATATGGTCGATGATGGGTGGGCTTCCTGTGGTCTGTAAAGAAATATAGCATCCTTTTAGTTTTTTTCTGTCCCCAAAAGCTCGCAAATATCAATGTTAAAAGTACACACCGAGGCCCATTGACTTACCTCATCGCAATCCACAATTTGGGTTTGTGGTGTAGAAGCCTGGTGTGCCCTTGGCCTCGGTGCTAACGCAGGGGTTTGGGGGCCTGGTGTGTCCTGTTGACTTGGTCCTTAGAATGTAGATAGGAAGATTAGGTAAATGGCCAAGTACAGTGTGTTGTGTAGCATAACACTGCCTTCTTGAACTTTTTGTACTAGGTCATGGCAAAATCAGACTCACCTTGGGACCTTACATTCCGGTCTGTGTCTTGTGCCTCTGCCAGTCCCTGGATGCTGGCCGGGTGTATGAATGTATATACATGTTCCTCGGCGGGCGTAAGGATAATTTTAGTGGGTAAGCCACCCCCTGTCTGTTGGCTGGGGAAGATTAAATCACACCTAATAAGTGTTACATCCTTTTAACAATGTTACAAAAAATGCATTTTACTTTTTCCTTTACTTCTGCTCCACCCCCTGTCTGTTGGCTGGGGAAGATTAAATTACACCTAATAAGTGTTACATCCTTTTAACAATGTGACTAAAAATTGTCCTTTACCTCTGCTGACGGCGCATGTCCATTTTTTTTTTGCTGTAGTATTTCAGGTCCCCAAATTTCCTTTTTATTTGTTGAATATCTCTCTGGACTGATCCCACACTATTGACCTGCCTGCAAATATTAGTCCAGATCTCCATCTTAGCCTGCTTATTGGTTGTTTTGGAGGTGCGGCCAAATAGGGCATCATAATGCTCGCAAACTGCATTTGCGACCGCCATGCTTTGAGCATCGCAAAATCAGGCAGTTAGTGAGCCACGCCATAGTTGTCTGCCACATGGGTGTGTGGTCTCCCCTGCCTCTGAGGAAATTGATGGTTGGGTATCTGGGGAGTCGTGTGTGCTTCTTTGGCTTATGGGGGAGGGGGATGTTGTGTGTGTGCTTCTCTGGGTTCCTGTTGAGCTATCAGATGTGGAGCTGCATGTGGAATCTGAGGTACTGGAATTGGGGGAACCAGAGGGTGGAGGTGGAGGGGTGGGTGACCTGGGTGGGGTGGTGGTTTTTGCAATGCGCTTACCCTTGCTTATGTGTTTGGATTTGTGGGTATGCTTGGTGTGTGGAGGTGGAGGATGCTGCATGGTCTGACTAGATGGGGCACCCTTGTGTGTGCATGGTTTTTTTGCAGGTGGTGGTGAATGGGTTAATGTACCCTTGGTCCTGCGTTTTTTTGAATGTGCCTGTTTGTGTGGAGTATCCACCGTTTTAGTGGGGGCATGTTCGGCATGTGTCTGGTGCCTGCTCTTCTGTCTTGTGGAGGATGAGGCATGTGTGCGGCTGCTATGTGCCTCGGCCCTTGGTTGGCTCTTTTTGCTCCCTTTAGGTCTGCCCATATTGATATGGTATCCAACACAGAGCTGAGTGCCTTGTGCTTTAAATATGTTTTCCATGTGGCCGTGGTCAACAGCGGGTGCGCGCCTGCGCGCACGCACGCACGCACCTACGTCTCCGCGGGGGAACGTCAGAGCTATACTTTGCAAACCCAGAAAAGCTGTCGGCCGCAATCTTTACCCCGGAGCAGGACGACATCATCATGGATGTGAGTATGCGCGCGTGCGTTTATGTGCGCACACACATTCCTTGTAATAAAAAAAAAACAAAGCGCCAGAATAGTCTGAAACAACTTAGTTTTTCACGTTACATACAAGCCCACCTTAGTTTAACACATGTACGCAGCTCAAAACTAGGCTACATGCAGATAGCAGAACTAGGGCAATGTGAGGCAGCAAGAAGTTCAAAAAGTGACTTTAGTTAGGCCAGCAAACTTGTTAATGCTTTTTGTGTACATGAGACAACAACAGTCTCTAATATCAGTGTCTTTGTCATGCAAACAGATTCACAGCAGCAACCAAGGGAGCAAGAATGGAGACTCCGCCCCTGACGCAATATGCGCCTAAAACATGGTAAGTGGCGTTTTTTGGTACCAAAGTAAATGAACCAACAATTCCATTGGCCACAAAATGTAAAAACCAAAAAAAACAACCAAAGACTTTGTCTAAAAAGCCCTTAAAGCGGACCTTCACTCAGAATAAGAGTCTATCTCTTATGTATCACCCTGTACATAAAGTTTGCCCACCTTCAAAATCATCCTACCTGCACCTAGTGCATGTTATGAGGCTTTCAACATCCAAGATGGCGGATTATGGAAGCCGCCATCTTATCAGGCAGCCTGCAAACAGGAAGTGCCTTCTAACTGTGCTGCTCTGCATTCTGGGATTGCTGACCTTTTCAAGAGGTCTCTGCTCTGTGTGAGCAAAGCACAGCTATAACCCACCCCCTGTACATTATCCCACTCTCCTCTCCTCAGTAAGTGTGATGCTTCTGAGTCAAGATGGCGGCGGCCGTATACTAAATTCCTGAACTGAGTTGCAGCCCAGTGGTGGAAAGAATAGTTATTGATTGACTAAAAAATTACAATCTATTATTTTGAGATGCTGCGGAATCTTTTGTTAAGAGTTTGGGCTTTTCAGTAAATAACGCAGAAGGTCCGGTTTAAAAAGGGCCTAAAAAAAAACCACGCACAACCAAACCAAATAAACAATGCTAAACTAATGTTGTTTTTCATTCACAGATACAAGAAAATCACAGGCACAAGACACCGAGGCCTAAAGAAATTTAATTTGGCTTAAAATGAAAATAGTTTATTTGTTAAAACATTTAGATTCAATTATTTGTAAAAAACTTTGTTTAAAAATTTCAATTTCAAACGTTGGAATAAAATCAAAAAAAAAAAATTTTGAAAGTTGTGTTTCCTGCAAATGTACAATCACACAACATCATCACACATTTACATGACACAAAAAGTTTAGATATGGTATAATAAATCCAAAACAATCAGAAAGAATTAAGGTATGCATTAAAGGCAAGGAAAAGGGAACACAAAGGATTAAGGTATGCATTAATGGCAAGGAAAAAGGAACAACCCAAATTTATTGTTCCAAATTGTGTCAAATTGGCAGTGGTTGCCATATGTATATTCCAATGGAGTTTGAGGGATGTGCGCTTGCGTGTAGCCAGATTGGCAACTGAAGAGCCATGGAGATGTAAGTATACTTGCTAAAACCACCAAAATGGAAGGTCAAATACGACGGAAACCAAGCAGGTACGTTCAAAAAGGCAGGAAAAATCAGGGAAAAACGGGCCGCCCGTGTGAACGTGACCGGGAGCCCCGATCAAATTGAAGGCACCCGAGAGAGCAAAAAAAGCTTTCCGAGTAAAGTGAAATTGATGGATCAGTTAGGGAGCCATTCCGATGGAGGCTCTGCATCACATTTGAGCCACGATTCAAACGGGAGCCCCGGACAATCGGAGGGTTTTAAGGGCAGTTCAGAGGAGGCTCTGCATCAGGCCCTATGTGTCTATTCAAACTGGTTGAAGGAATGGTGCAGGGAAACCATTCTGGGTGTCTGGTATTGTTTCCCCCTCAACGCAATGAATATTTACTTTTTATTTATAAAGCAAAAGTTATTTAGTTATATCATGGTTGTTAAACAGGTCCTCTTTAAAGCTGAACATTTCTTACAGGCTATTATATTTTATTCACCAGCATGATAGTAGTAAAAATAATGTCTCCAGCATGTATTTACCAACTTCATAAAATGAGCAGAATATTCCTCTACCCAAGCTATTTGTTTCACAGTTGGATACAATTTTCCCAGGTAGTATGAGCAGGAACACCAATTACCTTTTTGGTAGGCAATCATAAAACATTGGATTTTCCTTGAACCAGTGCACATTATCTGAAACATCTCGGTGTCTCACTTGAGAAATACTGCTGCGGAATGTAAAGCAATATGATTCCGTCCATAACCCTTAGAGCAATAATAGAACGATGGTAGCGCGGTGTTATAGACTTTGGAAGAGTTTATGTCTCAGCACAGTTGGATGTGAAATGAGTGACAACACATATGCCCAACCGGAACAAATAAAGGGTGGATTGCCAGCCAAGAACTTGTCGGAAACATATAGCCTCTTTAACACCAATTCTGTAAGAAACAGACAATGAAAACAGCAAAGCACATAAGACTTAGAGCTTAAGAATATAGAAGGGTAAAAGCCCAAAAAGCCTCAAAACCAAGCAAGACTTATTAGACAAGTAGGGATGTGAAGAAAGCATTGTTATATCAGAACAAGCCAAAAGCAGCAAAGCCTGAGGCAGGTCCCTCCATCACTGTAGTGCTTATTATGAAATTAGGTGTAATGGTACAAACTGGACACTAATGCTGTGCTACAAAAAGAGGAGGCTCAGGCAAAATACTGAATTAATCTAGCTATATATATATATATATATATATATATATATATATATATATATTAAAAAATGAAACTATTCAATTAATCTAGCTATATATATATATATATTGTGACATTCATGCAGGTCTGATAGTAGAGGACAGGTATATTTCTCCCAGGTTCCTTTCCTATGTGAGGTAATAGCTGAGCCTTTCACCTGTCAGGTAATTAATTAGGGGGAATGAGAGGCTGGAAAAAGGAAGAGCTCTCTCTCTCTCTCCCTCTCTCTCGGGCGAAGGACACAGCCCAGGACTGTGGAGAGACTCATGTGAGTAAAGGTTGCTGGAAGTAGTTTTTTAAAGTTGGCAGAGAGAAGCTCTCCAGCTAGTAGTGAGGGTTTTCACTTGTATAGTTAAGTGCCGGACAGGCAAGGATTTACTTTTGTTCCCGTGTTATCTTTATTTTTATTTGCAACCTTTACAAATAAAACTGACCTCGAGTCAGCTTGAATGAACTTTCTGCTGTTTGCCTGATTGGATAAAGACAAATACGTGTCCCTGGACATCAGAAGAGGGCGATCCCGAACACTTATCGCATGTGGTGGAGGATGCGGGCAACACGTTGCTAGGGGCAATCTACCGTGCCTGTTGCAAGTGGAGTACAAGAGCAGGACTGTGTCTGGTGCAAAGCCGTTACTAGGGGCAACAGCCCTGTGTCAAAATGGATGACGTGGTAAAAGCCTTGGTGCAGTCGATCGCTGCGCAGCAAGAGGCTACCCGAGCTCAGCAAGTGGCTGTCAGAGAGCAACAACACACCAATCACCTGCTGGCAGCACAGTTGACTGCTTTAGCAGAGGCTGCAAATAAAGACCGACAGACGCTGCAGGAGCTGATGCAAAGTATGGCCAATCTGCCAAGCGGGCAGCTGCCGACACCGCAAAGAGATATCCGTGCAAACCAATATCTGCAAAAGATGACGCCGGCAGATTATGTGGAGGCCTTCCTTGCAACCTTTGAGAGGATAGCTACACGGGAGGCCTGGCCGAAAGAAAGTTGGGCCGGCTTGGTGGCCCCATTCCTCATAGGAGAAGCACAAAAGGCTTACTATGATCTGGATGCGGCTCAGGATGCGGCTCAGGACTTTAACAAACTCAAGGCAGAGATTCTGGCACGCCTGGGTGTAACCGTAGCAGTCAGAGCCCAGAGAGTACACCAGTGGACATATAACGTGGGTAAGCCACCCCGTTTCCAGATTTGACCTCATCCATCTGACCAGGAAGTGGCTACAACCAGAAGTTCTGTCCGCACCGGAGGTGGTTCAACGTGTGGTTATGGACCGATATCTAAGGGCCCTACCTCCAGCGTTAAGGAAGTGGGTAAGCCACGGGGACCCAAAAACTGCAGATCAGCTTGTGGATCTTGTTGAACGGTACTCTACAGCGGAAGAGCTCTTAAGTAACACCCAGCCCCAGGCCTCAACCAACCGGACAGCCAAAGTTCCCGGTAAGACTGTTCTGGGGTTTGTGGGAGTTGGGAAAAATGTAAATATTTTACAACGAAAAGATGAGACTGTGGGCTCAAGGAAGCCTGAAATGCGAGACTTTGATCTAGGTAGAGAAAATATCCGATGTTTTCGTTGCCATGAGTTGGGCCATATTGCCATGAACTGTCCGATGACTGTTGAACCTATGCAATGTGATGCGGCCTTTTTGAAAAAACGTATGTCCATGTTTGCCCAAGTATTGTGTACTGCTGTCAGTTCTGACAGTTCTAAAAACCACCTGTATGAGTTAACAGTAGAGGATAACAAGGTGGTGGCTTTACTAGACTCCGGGAGTGTGGTCAGTCTGGTAAACGCCAATCTTATAAGTGCTGCTAACAGGTGTCCTGACACTTACACGGTAACTTGTGTGCATGGGGATACACGTGAATACCAAACTGCTATTGCTTGTATTTCAACTTCTTATGGTTCTGTATGTAACAGAGCGGGGATAGTTCGCGCCTTAATGCAGGATGTCATTCTTGGCAGAGACTTTCCACATTTTTGGAAGTTGTGGGAAGACAATCTGGGGGTTAAAGAGGGTAAACCTGATAGGCCCACAGCCTCCAACTTAAGCCCTGAACCATTTGATAGTACCCCAAGGAAAGATGTGGTTGGGGTTTATGTAGAAAAGCCTTTAACTTTCCCTTTGTCTGTTATGGCAGGAGATTCTGGAGAACCCATAGTTACATAGTTACATAGTTAATACGGTTGAAAAAAGACATATGTCCATCAAGTTCAACCAAGGGTGTTGGGGTAGGGGGAAGTTATTTTTTATTTCATAGGGGAAGCTATTTATTTTATTTTTTTGTCTTTATTTTTTTTTTTTTTGATAACCACTAGTAGTAACTGTTAATGTTATTTTCTTCAAAATAAGCATCTAATCCTTTTTTGAAGCTGTCAGCGGTTGATGCTGTAACAAGCTTCTGTGGGAGGCTATTCCATAGATTTATAGTTCTTATGGTAAAAAACGATTGTCGCCTCCGGAGACTAAATTTCTTTTTTTCCAATCGAAGGCCGTGCCCCCTTGTCCTTAGAGAGGATTTTACGTGAAATAGTTTTCCCCCATATTTTTTGTATGGTCCATTTATATATTTATACAAGTTAATCATGTCCCCCCGCAATCGCCTCCTCTCAAGACTAAACAGATTTAATTCTCGTAATCTTTCCTCATAACTAAGATCTTTCATTCCCTTTATTAGTTTGGTGGCTCTCCTTTGCACCCTTTCCAGAGTCAGGGCGTCCTTTCTATGAACGGGTGCCCAGAACTGGACGGCATATTCCAGGTGAGGGCGCACCAGTGCCTTGTAAAGAGGCAAAATTACATCTCTATCCCGTGATTCCATGCCTCTTTTAATGCACGATAGTATCTTGGTGGCCTTGGAAGCAGCTGCTTGGCATTGCATGCTGTTATTTAGTCTGTGATCTACTAGTACCCCCAGATCCTTCTCAACAAGTGACTCTCCCAGTTTTACTCCCCCGAGGACATATGTTGCCTTAGGGTTATTAGACCCCAAGTGCATGACTTTACATTTTTCCACATTGAACTTCATTTGCCAAGTGGATGCCCAGACACTCAATGTGTCCAAGTCAGCCTGAAGCTTGTGAACATCTTCAATAGACTGCACTGTGCTACATATCTTTGTGTCATCTGCAAAAATAGAGACAGTGCTTTTAATTCCATCTTCTATGTCGTTTATAAACAAGTTGAATAATAGTGGGCCCAGCACTGAACCCTGGGGTACACCGCTTACAACTGGTAACCATTCAGAGTAGGTGTCATTAACCACAACTCTCTGCACACCTGTATGAGTTAACAGTAGAGGATAACAAGGTGGTGGCTTTACTAGACTCCGGGAGTGTGGTCAGTCTGGTAAACGCCAATCTTATAAGTGCTGCTAACAGAGACAGAAACTCCGGGGGCTTTTCGGCAGTGTATACCTGATTTAGAGGTCCGAAAAGATGAGTGAAGTGAGCAGTTAAAAGACCCTGCCCTTACCCGAGCCGGAGAAAATGTAAAAATAGTCAATGGGATACCTGTGGAGCCCGGGGCTAGGCTTGCTTACCTATATATGATTCTAGAGAATGACTTACTGTACCAGGTTGATAAAAAGGGCGAGGAAAACATACACCAGCTAGTGGTTCCCAAAGCCTTCAGGAGAATAGTTTTAGATCTGGCACACGCGCACATATTGGGTGGTCATCTGGGAGTCCAGAAAACTACAGAGAGAATTTTGCTCAGATTCTTCTGGCCTGGGGTACATCATGATATTAAAGAGTATTGTGAATCCTGCCCAGACTGTCAGTTGTCTGCCCCTAGGCCTCATTTCCGCAGCCCTCTAGTTCCATCACCAATTATTGAGGTACCATTTGACCGGATTGGGATGGATTTGGTCGGGCCCCTGATAAAGTCAGCTCGTGGTCACCAACATATTTTAGTTATAATGGATTATGCTACACGTTATCCGGAGGCCCTACCTTTGCGAAACACATCGTCAAAGACTATCGCAAAGGAGTTAGTGCAGGTGTTTAGTAGGGTGGGCATCCCAAAAGAAATACTCACCGATCAAGGCACACCCTTTATGTCGAATGTGATGAAGCAACTTTGTAAATTGTTTAAGGTGAATCAGCTACGCACATCGGTCTATCACCCTCAGACCGATGGCCTAGTTGAAAGATTTAACAAGACTCTAAAGCAGATGTTAAGGAAAGTCGTAGACAAGGACGGAAAAAACTGGGATTTGTTGCTTCCATATCTGTTGTTTGCCGTAAGGGAGGTGCCTCAATCGTCCACCGGGTTTTCTCCGTTTGAATTGGTATATGGTAGACATCCCCGGGGGTTGTTAGATGTGGCAAAGGAAAGCTGGGAAGGGCAGGTCACTCCCTACAGAAGTCTAATAGAACATATTTCACAAATGCAGGACAGAATTTCAGCTGTGATGCCAATTGTAAAAACCCACATGGAACAGGCTCAAGGTATGCAAAAAAGAATCTATGATAGGGGTGCTAAGGTACGTACCTTTGTACCAGGAGATCGGGTGTTAGTACTGGTTCCTACTATAGAGAGTAAATTCTTGGCCAAATGGCAGGGTCCCTACTCCGTTATAGAAAGAGTAGGTGAGGTGAATTATAAAATTCACCAACCAAATAAAAGAAAGCCTGAGCAGATTTACCATGTGAATCTGATCAAACCTTGGAAAGACAGGCAAACTCTGGCTGCGAAGGTTGCGTGGCCAACCGGTGATGGTCCTAATACCTAATGTTATTATAGCTGAGACTCTGTCTGACACACAAAAGAAAGAGGCTAGACAACTGATAATTCATAACATAAGTTTCTTTTCTGACAAACCAGGACAGACTCCAATGGTAAAACACAACGTTGTGACCGAACCTGGAGTAAAGGTACATGTTAAGCCCTATAGAATCCCTGAAGCTAGGCGTGAGGCAGTGTCTAAAGAAGTGAAAGACATGCTGGAGTTAGGAGTAATTGAGGAATCCCATATTGAGTGGTCCAGCCCAATTGTGTTAATTCCAAAACCAGACGGTACTATACGGTTTTGTAATGACTTCAGGAAGTTAAACTCTGTGTCTAAATTTGATGCCTATCCTATGCCAAGGGTGGATGAGCTGATAGAGCGACTCGGTACAGCTCGCTACATCACAACACTAGATCTGACAAAATGTTATTGGCAGATTCCGCTGACGGAATCTGCCATAGAAAAGACAGCATTTTCCACACCGGACGGTTTATTTCATTATGTAAATATGCCCTTCGGCTTACATGGGGCTCCTGCAACCTTCCAACGGTTGATGGATAGAGTGTTAAAACCACATAGGAAATATACTTCGGCCTATCTTGACGACATAGTGATACATAGTCCTGACTGGGAGACACACCTTTCTGACGTTCAGGCAGTCGTTGACAGCTTACAGGCTGCAGGTTTGACCGCTAATCCAAAAAAGTGTTGTATTGGGTTAGAAGAAGCCAAATATTTGGGTTATATTATTGGAAGAGGCGTAGTTAAACCCCAGGTAGATAAAGTTGAAGCAATCCAGAAGTGGCCTCAACCGTTAAATAAAAAACAGGTGAGGGCATTCCTCGGAATTACAGGGTATTATAGGCGATTTATACCCAATTTTGCTTCCATAGCAAATTCCCTGACTGATCTCACCAAGGGAAAAGACTCAGTGATGATAAGATGGAACCCTCAGGCTGAAAAAGCCTTTCGAACCTTAAAATTGGCCCTTTGTTCCCTGCCAATATTGATCACACCAGATTTCAAGAAAGAATTTGTGGTCCAGACAGACGCTTCTGAGACAGGAATAGGGGTTGTCTTGTCACATCCTGTGCTTTATTTAAGCAGGAAGCTGAATAAACACGAAAGGAATTATGCAGTTGTAGAAAGGGAATGTTTAGCTATTAAATGGGCCCTCGAGTCCCTCAAATATTATTTGTTGAGAAGAAAGTTCTGGCTAGTCACTGACCACGCCCCTCTGAAATGGATGTACCTTAATAAAGAGAAAAATAGCAGAGTAACAAGGTGGTTTCTAGCTCTGCAGGCCAACAACTTTACAGTAAAGCACAGGGCTGGGCGACTGCAAGGAAATGCAGATGCACTGTCACGTGTGCACTGCCTTCTGGTTACAAATGCTCATTCCCGGTGGCCTGAGCAGAGGGGGGGGATATGTGACATTTATGCAGGTCTGATAGTAGAGGACAGGTATATTTCTCCCAGGTTCCTTTCCTATGTGAGGTAATAGCTGAGCCTCTCACCTGTCAGGTAATTAATTAGGGGGAATGAGAGGCTGGAAAAAGGAGGAGCTCTCTCTCTCTCTCCCTCTCTCTCGGGCGAAGGACACAGCCCAGGACTGTGGAGAGACTCATGTGAGTAAAGGTTGCTGGAAGTAGTTTTTTAAAGTTGGCAGAGAGAAGCTCTCCAGCTAGTAGTGAGGGTTTTCACTTGTATAGTTAAGTGCCGGACAGGCAAGGATTTACTTTTGTTCCCGTGTTATCTTTATTTTTATTTGCAACCTTTACAAATAAAACTGACCTAGAGTCAGCTTGAATGAACTTTCTGCTGTTTGCCTGATTGGATAAAGACAAATACGTGTCCCTGGACATCAGAAGAGGGCGATCCCGGACACTTATCGCAATATATATATATATATATATATATATATATATATATACGATTGCCCTACTAAACAAATACATGGAATATGGAAGTTCAACCTTTTATTTGGCATCATTTAAAAGTTTGGAAATTCCAAAAGGACAGCATCAGGGCAAGAAAAAGTATATTGTGTGTTGTGTGTTAGGTTTGCAAGGTGTTGTTTGCCTGTTCAAGTGCTGTATGCAAACCATAATAGAATGGGGTTCCCACATGGATTTACAAGCTCAACTGGAGTATAGACATCTGCTGTCACAAAGGGCACCCACATCAGCAAGGTTTAGACAGGAATTACCATAGTTATTCAGTATAGTTTGGAAAAGGACACATGATAGCAGTAGAGAACACTAAGCTATAGCTAGAATGGGACATAGGTAAATAGTTCATTAGCTAGAAATGGAGGGAAAAGTCAGAAGAACAAGAAGCAGTTAGAATTTTTCCGTGTTTTTCCTCCTTTTTAACATTCTCTCAATTTCTCTCTCTCTCTATATATATATATATATATATATATATATATATATATATATCTTTATGGTGTGCCTGTCATGATGGTAGAAGAGCCTACAAGCAGGTAATGTAATGTAAGACGCACCTGCCCATAAGCCTCCCCTAGGATTTGGCCGAGACAGCGGAAGCCAGAGCGGGGACAGTGGACAGCGTTTGTTTACCCTGCCCGTCCACCCACTGCTCGGCCTCCCGGTGGACGGGGCGCGCCCGCAAGCCTTTTTTTACATTCACCCAATAAGACACAATGACACTTTCCCCCACTTTTGGTGAAAAAAAGAGTGTGATTTCTTTTACAGGATACTGCAAGAATGATTGCTTGCTGTCATTACAATTCCTTCAAACAGTTCTGTTAACAAGTTTCAGGCAGTGCACTCTCTCCAATCAGCTAGTTGAAAGGACAGGCCTGGAGCCAAAGTAAAGAAAGAAGAACAACTTCTGGGTAAGAAAAGCCACAGCTAAGGCTGTGCTAAAGTTTCATGTAAGGTGTGGGAAGTTATTTTTTTTTACAAACCATAGGTTTGCTCTCAAATATTTAGGGGGAACCCCTTTAACCCATATACTGTCTGCTAATGTTCACTCCCACAATTGAAATTAATTTTAAAGTATCAGCTGGGAGCAAGTGCTGACTCCGTGCCCTCCATATATCTAGCTTTTATTTAGAACCTGCACTCTTTTGTCAGCAATGATTGTGGGGTAGGGGGGAGGGGGGTGTAGGGAAGTGCTGATTTACCACAAAGTTTCTCTGAACATTGCATGTCTCCTGGAAATCATAGAGCACTCCCTCCTTAACCAGTGACAGTATACTTCCTGCCCCTGCTAGCTTGGATTTGCAGCCCTGTGCTGGACTATAAGTAGAGAACATACTTCTTGCATCCAGGGACAGACCTGAGCACATGGCTTGCTGTCAGAAGCTGTGCTGATGCTTCATGTATCCAGAGCCTCACATTGGCATCTGGATCCTTCCACTGACCATCAGACTGTTCACCTGCCAGTTCAGCTGACTGTGCCTAGAGATCGTCTGTAGCTGTTTTGGAACTCCTTCTTTACTCCCAGCTTGCTGACCTGCATGTACAGTGTATCCAGTAGAGAAGCTCCACCTGTCTGATTGACTTCTACGCATCAAGAGTGGATCAGCTATCAAGATCAGGGGCCCCTGCAGCTTTCATCCTGCCCAGACTCTTTCTCTTGGAGGTATTTGGACTATAGAGTAACTATATACCCGGGTATATGTGCACGGACTGAAGCTAGGCCTTTCATTATTGCATTATATATATATATATATATATATTAAACTGTTTATGCTGTATTTCTCTTGTGCCTTTCCCGTTTGCTATATAAAGTTTATAGTATTATTATATTCAGCTGTGCCAGTGATTGCTTTAAGAGATTGCTGGGAGCAGTAGTCCTTCTGCTCTCATTGTATGGTTTTGTTGAGACTTGATCTATTTCCCAGAAAGGTTCCCCGACAGTTACAAGGGCCCTATTCTGGGTGGAGGCACTGCCACATAGAACATTTCTCCCACTCTTCCACTAAGCGAAGGCTCAGCCTAATTTTGTTACCAACAGCGCCATAGACTGTCTTAAGTGGGGCGTTTATCATCACCCCCCCAAAACAGTGCTACAGGGGTATGGATTACAAACCCCCAAAATGAAGCCAAAAATGAAATTAAAATGTTCCCACTGATTGTAGAGGAACCGAAAAATGAAAAAATAAACTTCTGAAAACTCGCTTGTCCAATCTGCCTGCATGATACTGAATCATTGTCAGCGCTTACATTTGCTACTGCATCCACTCAAAGCTAAAATTCTGCCTCAACAATTTTCTCCTGGTTGTGACTAGAGATGAGCAAACTTCATATAAATTCATTTCTGCAATTCACAAAATTTCTCCTAGAAATTTGGGTTCATTCAAATCAAACTTCACAAATCGCTCATCTCTAATGGGGTATAAAAAAAATGAACTCACCTATTCTGAACTGAGGGTTTCCTCTGGTCCTTCTCAGGTGATGAGTGGGGAGACAGAATTCCTTTGCCCAGCTTCTCTGGTGGGTGGTGAAGAGGCAGACTTTCTCTTCCCAGCTTCTGAGATGGCGGGTGGGCAGGCAGGATTCTGCCAATCAGCTTCTGGGGCTGTGGATGGGGTGTGGGTGTCCCCTGCCTGGTTTCTCGAGCATCAGCTGGGAAGACGGGCTTTATCTACCCAGCTTCTTGGGCAGCAGGTTAAGTGTGTGGGCTTCCTATGTCTGGCCCCTGGAGCTGCGGGTGGGATTGCAGTGTTTCCCTGCCCAGCTTCTCAGGTGGTGGGCTTCCCCTGTCTAGCCTCTCAGTGAACGATTGTGCTCCAGCTTCCTGCATGTTGCTCGGAGGTCTGCAGGTGATTTTTTTTTTGTTTTTTCCTTATTTATTACAGGGAAAAATGTGCTTGGCATGAATCCCAAAGAAATTTGGGTTTGTGCCGAATCAGTTTTTTCCTGAAATTGACAGATTTCCGGTTCAATTTATTTGGTTCACTCATCTCTAGTTGCCACCATCTTGAAGCACCCCAGAGACTTTTTTTCTCTGATTCCCCAGCTGTGCTGCAGCCTGGATTTAACCCACATAACCCACAATGCACAGCGGCAGGAAACCTAGCAGTACTTCCTGTTTGCAGTTGACCTACAGCTCCAATTGACATCATTTTGGTTTTAAATTTACCATGAGTTACAAAAAGGTAAATAATTTTTATGATCTGAATTGTTGTGGGGAGGGATGCATATGATCATTTTTTCTTGTAAGGGTGTTGGTCCTGTTTTAGGAGACTGCGCAACTCAAAATGACCTACAGACAAGAAGACAGACACACAGGCCCACCTACTCACCCTTACTACACAACAGACCAAAAAGTGTAAAAAGCAGACAACGTTGAATTGAGTAAAGAGGGATCTCACGCACCTACACACAGGAACTGCTGCCACAATCTAAGGAAGGAAATAAACATTGTAAGGTCTGACCTGAGGAAGTGGTGAGGGACTATGATACGCGTGGGAGCCACGGTATACTTGTTGGGAACACCATTTGGACCTGTCTTCAGGGAGATGTAAAATTTTGCACTTGCACTTTTCCCTCTCTGTTTGGTTGGAAATAGTCCCTTTATTTGTTGTTATCCCTTAGCACTTGCACTTTTATATTTTGCCATCGGGGGTCACATAATTGTGTATTACAACTTTTATACTTATATTGAGATAAATATATATATATATACTTATATTGATGGACATCTTCATTATGTGCACGTTATGGTATTACATAAGGTCCTCATAAAGGGTCACATACCCAGTATGTTTGTATATCCCTGGATAGTTCAGTGGATTTCCAGTTGGCTGAAGGATCGGTATCCTAGTGTTGTTGTTAATGGTGTGCAATCTGAACAAAGGCGAGTAACAAGTGGTGTGCCGCAAGGCTCTGTCCTGGGCCCCATTCTTTTTAATATATTTGTAAGTGACATAGGAGAAGGCTTGGTAGGAAAAGTTTGTCTGTTTGCTGATGATACAAAGGTTAGTAATAGGGTGGATATTCCTGGAGGTGTCTGCAACATGGAAAATGATTTAGCTTTACTGGATAGATGGTCAAAACTGTGGAAACTAGAATTTAATGTCTCTAAATGTAAAATCATGCACTTGGGTAGAATGAATTCCTGCTCTGAGTACCGTATGGGCAGCACTGTGTTAGCCAGGACCTCGGAGGAGAGAGATTTAGGGATACTGATTACTGATTAGCTGCAAGATGAGTGGACAGTGTAGCCAGGCAGTGGGAAAAGCAAGCAGGATGCTCGGCTGCATAGCTCGAGGCATCACCAGTAGGAAGAGGGAGGTTGTGATGCCGCTGTATAGAGCCCTGGTGAGGCCACAGCTAGAATACTGTGTGCAGTTCTGGAGACCTTACCTGAAAAAAGACATTATTCAAATAGAACGGGTCCAAAGGCGGGCAACGAAAATGGTGTAAGGACTTAAACTTAAAACTTATCAAGAGAGACTTAAAGGACTTAATTTGTGCAGTCTGGAGGAAAGAAGGGAGAGGGGGGACATGATTGAGACCTTTATATATGTGAAAGGATTGAATAAGGTTCAGGAGGGAAGTGTTTTTAAGAAGAAGCTTAATGATAGAACAAGGGGACACAACCTGAAGCTAGTCGGGGGAAGATCAGGAGCAATGTTAGAAAATATTATTTTACAGAAAGAGTAGTAGATGCTTGGAACAAACTTCCAGCAGAGGTAGTTGAAAAATCAACAGTCACTGAATTTAAACATGCCTGGGATAAGCACACATCTATCCTAAGATAAAGAGTACATGCAGTATACACATAAGGGCAGACTAGATGGACCGTATGGTCTCCTTCTGCCGTCAACCTTCTATGTTTCTATGTTTTTTATCTGTTTTTTAAATTGTCAATGTGTCTAGATCAATTATCTGTGGATTAATATATTTATTTTTAAATATTTTATTTAAATTGATGTTGAATTAGATTTATAGTCATATGTATATTGTGCCCCATATACATTGTGTGAGTACAATGTTTTTATTATTCCAGTTAACTGTGTGTAATTTTCCCTTTCTCCTGCCATGGTTAATTTCTTGTATGTATGCACATATTCCTGGCGAAAATAAAGAGGATTCTGATCAACACTTATTTGGCCAGCTGGGATCAACTTTAACTTTTCTCTGACACACTTCAAAGTGGAACAAAACCCATGGTGATCGGCCCAGGAAGCTATAATATTATAATAATATGATTTGTGAATGGCCGTCGCAGGCATGGTCCCTGTTAGAGGAATACGGCCATCAGTGTGCACGGAGTCGCTCGGCTTAGACGGAGACTTAGATGTGCTGACGTGAGCGGATCCGAGTGCGCTGATTGGACGAGCGGCCATGCATGCGTCGAAGGGCTGGGAGGAGGTGAGTTTGTTTTGGCGACCTGCGGGATTTCACAAAGCGGGACATCCCCAATCAGGGTGGCCCTGGGGCAGGGACCAAAACCCAGGATAGTCAAAATAGAGACAGCAGACATTGGATGTAAATTCTGGCGGAAACATGCAGGCAGCATAACAGGAGGTTGCCATTTTACAATGGTCACACTTTGGCTTGAATTACAGGTACTGACCTATGCCCTCTCCTGTACTGTGGCTCTGCGGACATACTTTAAAGGTTACTTAAACCAAGCAGATGTTCTAACCTGCTGCAAAACTGAACTTTTGTTTTTGCCTAGTCCAAGCAGACGGATACATATTTCTATATTTCACACACTAAATATTGGACTGGACACTGTAGGACTGGTCATTACTAGGTTGATGCTGAGTTTTATCCAGTTTGAATTATGTATATAATAATGTTTGTACTGATAATGTAGGTAACGATACTGTTTTTTTCCTTTTTTGCTTTTATTTAATCATTTTGTCTATTAATATATACTTACCCCATCTTGTCTATGCGATGCTTTCGCCAGTCCGGGCCCCCATTAAACTTGTGACATTGGTGATGGGTGTGATCTCTGCTCACCCTATCTCACGTTGCCTGGCCACGTCTTTGGAGGAAGACTAAAATGAAGATAGTCCAGAGTGTGGGCAGAGGTGGGGTACATGCCTTTTGCTTTTCCGCTTCCTGTCGCATTCACATTCAGTATTTCCTTCCAAGGTGGGGGGTGTGGACGAATGTGCTGTTTTAAAGTGGGCTGAGCCAACCCCACATTTTACCTTGAACACAGCATTCGGAGAGAGGCTCACAAGTGCGGCAGGTTCTCAGGAACCTGCTTCTGGATGGATTGGCTTTATTAGCAGACAAATTGTGGGCAGAGAGCAGATAAGACTAAGGAGGTAGCAACCTCTGAAATGCATCACCTTTAGGATTATTTTCTCGTTCATCATTAGTCATCCTCTCATTGTGCTTTGGGTGTTTGGTCACAAGTCTAAAGCAAAACTACCCATATCATATTCCCTCTAAATCTACTATATATATATATATATATATATATATATATATATATATATATATATACTGTGTATATAGTAAAAGAGTGACTATTTATTCAATATAAAGCATTTTCTCTCAGTTTGTACATACTATACATAGCATATATAGTTATACACTGATGCTTTCTCCTTGATGGAGTGAGCATTAGAAAGCAGTAGATGCAGGAGGGCTTCCAAGCGTGTAACTGCCGAGGTCAGTTGAGCACAGTCAGCTGTGAGCCGTTGACATTCACTTGTATTGACACAACCCACTTTTTGCTGCAGAATCACAAAGCAAAAACACCCCGGGCTCTTCTGCCTTTCTCAATAAGATGAGAATTTTTGTCTTCCTGGTATTAAGCAGGGATCTGTCATATTGACTTGTTCACTAAATGGTCCATTCTGACTGCCTTGTTTTGTGTCCAATCGCTGCCAGGAAACCTGGAAACATGTGTTAACATTCTGCATGTTAGGGGCCAATGGAAAGGCCTCGGGCTAGACTCCCTGATGCTTGCTGCAGGGCAGTCAATAATCATTAGGCCTTCAAGTAGTAGATGCCCAACATAAATGTATTTATTTATTTAAAAAATCTTTACTCACGGCTGCACGGGAAGATGTAGAGTTCTACATCTTCACTAAAAGCAAAGGAAAAACTGCATCCCAGGCCAAATCAGCACTTAGTTTTATCTAATAAAAGTAGAAGCAAACATTTTATGTAACTCCACATTTCCTGAGGCGAGGTGTCATGATGGGTGAGCCTGGCATTTTAGATTTTGGATTAGACTGTGAATTGCAGCAGAGCTTGCTCTGGTGGTTATAAAATAGTTCTGTGTAGCTGTAATGTCACATTGTATAGGGACTACTGCATTGTATGGGATTATTTGTTTCTTATATGTTGGTGAAAATAAGCAGATGATAAAACCAGATCATAAGTGGAAGAATGGGATGACAAAGGCAATCCAAAAATTAGAAAATCAGGAACAAAACTATTTTGCTGAAAACCTAAACTCCATAGACTCCTCAGTCAGCCGGTGGGAAGCCCACAAAGTGACCCTAAGTGGGAACTTGATAAAGGTGGGAATGGAGGCAAAGAGGGCCAGAGACCGTAGGATACTGGATCTTGCTAGGCAGTTGGAGGCTGTCAAGGAGAGTTGGAAGGCACGGCCCACACCGGAGCAGAGGGGTAGGGTGGACTCTCTCAAAGCTGAGCTCAATCTCCTACTTAATGATAGAGCTGAAAGATCCTTGCATTGGACCAAGCAAAGATTTTTACCACCGGGCCAATAAGCCAGATACCTTATTAGCTAAAAGACTATCTGCACTTTCACACAAAAGAAACCCTGTCAGGCTTAGACAGCCTAGTGGCGGTCTCTCTGCTAATCCTAGCAGAGGTTAGGACTCTGACGCTCACAGCAGAGCTGAAAAAGGTCTTTGATGTGGATGTGACAGTCCTGGAGGTCTTGGCTGCCATCAAGACTGTCTAAGGTGCGTGGTCCTGACGGCTTCACAGCTCTGTACTATAAAAAAGTCTCCGCCTTGGGAAGCCCCTCACTCCTCCACTTATAAATAAAGATGTTAAGATACTTTGCGAAAATATTTGCCACAAGAATCTCACCAATCGCGGGGGACCTGGACCACGTGGGATTTGTTCCACGGTGCCAGGGCCCAGACAACATACGCAAAGTGATTCACCTTGTGTGAGGAATAAAGGGCCCTTTATGGGCCTTGATGTACCCAAAATATTTTACTTGCACTCTTGGGATTATTTGTTCTGCATGTTGTTAGGATTCGGTTTTGGGGACCCCTACCTGGCCTGGATCATAGCTCTCTATAACAAATCATTGGCCCAAGTCTACTATTGATAATAGCTGTGATAGAGCGCAGGACCAGACAGGGTTGTCCCATCTCCTCCCTTCTTTATCTTGACGTTGGAACCCCTAGCCATTGCCATATAAGGAATAAAGTTAATATCCAGGGGGTTGAGGTGGGGGGAATTCAGCACAAATTGTGCATGTTTGCGGATGATATAATGTTGTTCTTGTCGAGTCCCATAACCAGCCTCCCTAACCTATTGAAGTTACTCAACCAATTTGCTGTGGTGTCTGGACTGACCATAAAGCATAATAAATCTAAAGGGCTAAATGTCGCATTGCCGGACTCCGTTCTAGACAACTTAAAGGCGCAATTTCCCTTTAAATAGCGAACAAGCCACATAGAATATCTGCAGTTAGAATCATACCCAACTACAAGGCCCAAGCTGAAGCAAATTATTTTCCAATGTTCCGCACCTTAACGGCTGCTGTGCAAACATGGTCATGCCTCTCCTTCTCCTGGCTAGGGAGTATTACCGCTGTTAAGATGAAGATCCTCCCCAAGATACTGTATCTACCCAGAGTCCTTCCCATCAAGATCCCCCCTTACATGCTCCGTGCCTTCCAGCAGAGAGCCATTAACACCAGACCCAGGATAACCAAAGCAATTGTATTGATGCATAGAAGGTACACAAACTACTACTACACAGCCCCGATTCCACAGATTGCAAAGCTTGCTTCCCTCCAAGCTAATAGAGACATACCCATGTGGGCTGTGCTGGAAACTCGCATCATGTCTCACTTAACACACACTTGTGGCTCCCTCCTTCAGCCCAGCCTTCAAACCTGAGGCCTATCATGCAACATAGCCCTAGGATATGGGATAATATAAAATACTCTGGCAAACCTATAGAATTGTTTCCTCCGTATATATGATTTAGCCTGTGGCCTTCCAATGGTGGACTTCAAATAAGTTCACCAAAATATCAAACCTACTAACAAACAACAAATTGATGACGTGGCACAGTCTCAGGGAACATAGCCAGGTCCTGTGCAGGGAATAATTCAGATATACGCAATTGAGGCACTCGATCTTGCCTCTCTATCGTAACGCCTCCACATCCTCGACCCACGCGACGTTTACACATGCAATATGGATCCCCTTGGTAAGGGACTTATATCCACAATATATTCGCACTTAAACACTCTGGGGATCCCAAGGTAATAAGGGATGCCAAGGTAAACTTACTCCACAGGAAAATAGTTGGCCTGACCAGGATGCAACAAAAGTTAGATACATTTGTAATATTAGTGCCCAACAATCGATTGCAGGCTTGTGGAAACAAACCTTTATCAACTGTTATGGATTCAAAGCCCATTTTGAGGGCTTCATGATAAATCAAAAACTCACAGCTATCCCATTGGACAAACATGAAGTCTACCTGAGGATCTGGTCTCCCTGGTTACAATATGCAAACCCCGGAGGGCCTCACATTAGTCTAAGCTCCACATAGCTGAGAAGGTGTACCTGGTGCAATCCTTCCACCACCCCCTACCCCCCCAACTCTCTGATCCCTTTCTACTTTTCCTCTCTTTTTCCCCCTTTTCCCAATTCACCTTCTCTTTCACTCATTAAGACTAAATCGCATAGTTGGGCAACTTGAGTAAATAAGAATACAAGACCTACACAGCTTTATTCATGAACCGTCGGCGGTGTCATTAGTCAACAAAGGGAGCACAAAACCTTACTCCACTGGCATTAGCAAGTTATGCGATGGTAGCGAATTAAGTGAGCTGTGAACTGCCATTTCAATATACCAACAGGAATGTGATTGTATATGTGTGAGAGATGCGGTTGAGATTTGATTATATATTTCTTTTTTACACAACTCTATTTCAGATGGGTTACTACTGTATTGTGGAAACATATTCTCTTCTCTTTAACAAAATAAAAACTATAAAAAAAACAAGGAAGTTATATAATATATAATCTCCGGCAGCTAGTCGAATTGGTCGACAGGGCAAACCCAATAGGCTGCTTCAGGGCAGCCATAAGGGCAAGTGAACCAAGCCTCCAGCATAGGGCCCAAGAGGCCCAGCTGTGACACACTGGCTGCCACACTATTGCTGCTGGCGCTGACTTCCCCATTCACGGAGTTTATTTTATTCCCAGTGTAGCCAAGTTACTACTGATTCCTTTCTGGTAGAAAGTATAGGGGTTTCTGTGTGGTTACAGAGGTAATTAAGCCTCCACTGAAGGTTTGGGTGGGACCTGATGAACACAGGAGAAATGTTGACTAGCAATATATTTTAATAAAGAGTTAACATCCTTGCTTCCTCAGGAATAGGAGAACAACTAATAAAAAGCTGCAAATGAAGAGTCCAGAAAAGTCTATAGCAGTTACTCCAGCGTCCAATACAGTAGAACAGTACACTCACAGTTATGAAGTAAAAGTTAAATTCACTTCAGGTGAATTTTCATATGTTACATTAGGCTGGTTCTCTGTAGGCACATGAAGCTCTGGTCTCCACACCAGGCAGTGGAGAAAGACCTAGAACAAAGGTCCAGCCCAATTAGCAATCACCAGCCAATGACCTCAGAAGCAGAGTATGTCTCTCCATCAATTTGAAGCAGGGAAACACAACACATCCCTAGACAAGTATCCGGAGCAAGCTGCACCTAGCTAGCTCTTGGTGAATTGCTTAAGTTGCTAAATTCTCTTGTGACCTATGGTGGCTCAACTTGCCCACGTCATCACCACACTTCTCTTCTTTTTCATAATTTGGACACCACATTGGCCTGAACATGAAAAAGCTAAGCAGCCCATCAATCTAGCTTACCTATGCAGAGTGTGCAGCAGGAAACGCTGCTGTGACTTACCTGAACCCAAAATCTGGTCAACGGTCGGCATTACGGCTGTCAAATGGGCTACACCCAGGGCTAAAGAAAGATGGCTGCCACTCCCATGAGTGAGGACACCAGAAACCTAAAGGGGGGTTTAAGACCATCAGGTCAGATGTCATACACACTGCTAACATGACTTCTTTCTTACTAGCTGTCATCCTCACCATTGCTGTTACTTACCCCAGCACCTGCTGCTTTTCTTCTCACCTCCATTTCTCTATCTACATATTTCTACATCTTGAGTGTGTCACTATGACCAGTACTCCCTCACAACATGGATTTCCAGTTGCACCCCCAAACCTGGATGACCAGGAAGAAGTGACTTTATCTTGTGTTCCTAGCTAGAGACATGCTAGGAATTCGGCCAAGGACCGGAGATGCAGCCCAGGCTTGTGGATGAGGTGAGGGGTTAGGGGGATCCGGAGGGTTTCACACAGTGGGTCATCTCGAATACAGAGGTAAACCAACACCACTCAATGGGGATAGTGACCCTCTTTAAGTGGTTTGCTCTGAAGGTCTTATATTTTTGCATTTCCAATTTTTTTACTGAATTGATGAATTAAGTTAGAGTGAGGTTAGGTAAGAGCCCTACTAAAAGAGACAACCTTGTCATGGTAGCAAGCTTAAATTTTGGCCAATTTTATATTTAAAAAGACTTCAAAAAAGTTTTGTATTTGCATAGGATTAACCTGGTGGGAGGGGCAATATTTCTAGTGGCGGTCCTGAGTGGTAGAGGCACAGCATATCACATGCCGGTAAAGTAGAGCAGCAGCATTGATTGCAATTTTGCCTAGAAACTGCCCTGCATAAAGTATGTATTGAAAAATAAAATATGAATTTGTCATCCTTGTCAGTCCTCCAAATTCCTATCCGTACTGCTCTACTAGGATGTCATACTTGCTACCACCACTGCTATCCCTATATTTTCTACCACTGTCTCTACCACCAGTTGTCATTCTTCCTGATATTGCTTTACTTCACCAGGCCATTACTTTCTCCACCAACAGGTTGTCACTGCAAATATCCAAATAACAACAAGCATGCAAAAAGAAAGAAAGTGTTAAGAAAGAAAGAACGTTACTTTACGTATTAAAGCTGTAAACAACACATAAGTGTTGGTGCATACACTTGGATATGTCCCACTGGAACAGGACTACAGTTCTGCAATTGGCAGGGGGGAGCAGGGCTTAGTACTCACACTTGTGCAGAAGCAGGCAGTCACTCTTGTCTCCAGTGGGCTACAGGAGGAACTCAGGGATGCCCCTCCCTTTACTCAGGCATTGACAAATAGGTCGTCCTTGCTTCACATCAGTCTCCTCACCTCACTTCAGTCCTCCATTATCATCCTGATTCCAGCTGCTCATGGATGGGTGGCAGGATCCACACCTGCACTGGCCTTTTGCTGGCCTGGCACCCCCCTCTCCAGGTACCCAGCTCCTCCTGGCTTCCATGCTTCACCTCACAGCTTTTCACTCAAGCTGACTAAAACCTTTCTCACCCCACAACCATTGGGTCCCTCTTATACCCTTTGGAAACTAACCAATCAGGGGAGTGGGTTGTACTCCAATTAACCCCTGTGTAGCAAGAAGGCATTTCTCTTAAACTACTTATTCTATTTCTTATCTGGGGTATCTAGATTCCTTCTCACATAACTACATCTGCACTATACACCCTTAAATAATTCTCCCTTCTATCACCAACCAACCATCTAGCCCTCAACTTCAGGGACCCCCTCTTAGGTGCATCCCTAGCCCAGGGGCTATCCTATTACAAATGTAATAAAATAAAGAGATAAGCCACAGGGGCCCAGAGGTTTACTACCATAATAGAGATAAGCCACAGTGGGGCCTAATGCAATATATTTTTTCTTTCTGTTAGGTAACAGTCCAGTGCAAACTCCCAATTGTTGCCCCCCTCTGAAAACACCTGGTGAGACCTGGCTTCTGTCATTCACTCAGTCTGGACTGATATGGGAAATCCTGCTGGGTGAACCCGGGGGAAATCCTGCTGGCTAGAAAGGGCTTGCCGGTCTGTCCCCTAACAATTTTATCCCTTTTTATTGTATTTCTTTCAAAAATAAAAATGGGTAGTCACCTCCCCATGCTCCTTAAGCTACCAGCTAGGTACATATTGCTCAAAAGTTATGTGGATGTCTTTGGTCCCTGCAGGTGTAACAGGCCCTATTACCGTTGGTCGGTGTCCGGTGCTCTAACATTGTCATGAGTTAAACTTTCTGTTAACATTTTTCGCCCAGTGCCCAGAACTGGACGGCATATTCCAGGTGAGGGCGCACCAGCGCCTTGTAAAGAGGCAAAATGACATCCCTCTCCCGTGATTCCATGTCTCTTTTAATGCATGATAATATCTTGTTGGCCTTGGAAGCAGCTGCTTGGCATTGCATGCTGTTACACAAGGATACCTTCCTTTGAGATCTACTTCTTTTCACAATGAACAGCTAACATTGAAATCTATGTTGCGGTGGATGTGGTGTCCATGACAGTCGGTGTCATCATGGTGGGTTGGTACCGCAGTGATGGGGACTTGCTCCTGCCTAAATCAGTGTGCGTCTCCTGGCCTGTTCCCCACAGCATTTGCATAAGCCCTCAAACACACACACAGCTCAGGGTAATACCTCTCCAGTGCTATAAAATCAATGGCTACGCAACCTTTTTTGCCTGACAGTATTGTCAGGGCATATTATCTGGTTTCTGAGTGCGGCCTGAGTTCATAGCCGTCGTCAGTTAAATTTCTCTTCTCTGAAGCTGAGCAAAATGTGGTAATGTTACAGCCACAGGCGACTGGCATTCACAGGATGGTTTACCGGTGGAGCTTAGCCTCCTGGCTTGTCATAGTGGATCTAGCTCAGGTTTTTCCTTCAGCTTTCCCATTCAGAGGTTTCCAAGAACGTTGCCTCAAGCAGTGGTGGGACACAAAAAAGAGATTTTTTTTGTTCTGCACTTAGCAACATTACCACACTTCACACTCCGTCTCACATAAGGGGAAATCTAACTGACTGCTCTGAACTCTATAAGTTCCATAATATGCTGTGACAGCGCTGCCAAGAGGAGCGCTAAAGAAGGCTAATTTATGTTTAATTAATGTCACCCTGCCCCCCTTAGATTCTGCCTTAATTACTTTAAACACAGCACACTTGAGGTCAGTTCCAGCAAGCTCTGTGAATGTTGGATGCTCAGAAAACGTCTTTGGCTGAGGTGGAGGGCTGTAAGTGCCTAGGGCATGCCTAATGCCCTGTATCTGAGTATATATATTAATGCAAAAATATTAAAGGGGGCTCAGATTCCTTCTGTTTGTAAAAGTAATTTAAAGAGGACCAAAACCTTTTGTTGCTGGCCCTGGGGTCTAAAACACTCCAGTGCTGGCCAATTCCCTATCTCCAGTGAATCCCGATTTGCGATCCCCGCTGTGTAAAATGCTCTGGGATTGCCGTAAAAAGTACCTTTATAGCAATCCTGCTGCACCCACATCTCCAGCATCTCTTAACTGATGCCATTCAGATAGGCTTGGGACAGGAGCAAGCGCAAGGGTACAGGGGAAATGGGGATGCGGCCCAGCATGCGCCCAAACAGCCAGATATGCTAGATATGAGAACCCTCGAATTTTTACTTTCTCCAGCCTTTTGTTCCTTTTCCATGTAGCATTCCAATTTGGGATGCCCCATTGTGTGGAAAGCCAAGAATTCTTACCTCGCTGGCGATCCCATGGCACATGTGCAGGCTCTCCAATTAGCTTTCTATGCCATGTACATTGATGAGCGGCAGGCATCTCCTAAGCTGCATCAGCCAGAGAGATGCTAGGGATGCCGCTCTGGCCCTTGGATGCGCCATGGCAGATGTAAAACATGGTGCCGACAAGAAAAAAAATGTAACCCAAAAATAAGAGACGCACTATAGATGCGATCACAACACAATTCTACGATTTGGAGTAACGAACCCCTTCCCCAGGACGGTGATACATTTTTCAATGTACAAAAATTATAACCAATACGTTCTACCTAAGGATATTTATGATGTATATTATAATTGATGAAGATATTAATGCTAAAGCACATTAAAACTGCACAGGCTGGCCATGAGGGCTAACAGAGGTTGGCCAATATGAGATGCCCCGCTGTGTGAAACCCCATGGATCGGTTTAAAATGTACCTTTCCTAGGGCTCCAACAGCTTTTATGCGGCCTCCAGCTATATACTGAGGTGTGATCCAGATCCTAGCCATTTAGGACGGGAGCGCACATCTGACTAGAGGGAAGCCAGGGATGTGGCCAGTGAGCTTGTTACAACAGCCAACACATTTGAGATCAGCCAATTGGCGATCTTTTATCTGCAGGATGGATGTGGTTATGGTGCGAAAATCAAAAGCCTTTTTTTAACTGAGCCAGCAGCATTGCCTGAGGTACTTGGGTGGTGGCCATTGGGAGTGTTTTAGAGGATTTTTCATTCCCCTTTAATCTATATGTGTATATGTAAATCGTCTTCTGCTTCACACTTCTGCTTCACACTGAGCATGTAAGACCCAGTCAGACAATTGCCTTCTTGTCAGGCAGCAACCCCCAATCTTCGCTGCTCTCTTTACCTATAGCCAAGTCCCTGTCTGCCGGGGCAGTTTATATGCCTCACCGGGCACGGTTGCCCCCGTCTTAAGAGCACAAAGGATTCTGACTGACCTGGCGAAGACAGGTGAACTCCCAGGGAGCACAGATACAGGGTAGTAGAGGCAGTCCCAAGTCGTACATGGGAGAGCAGTCCTAGCAGGCATCAAAACCAAAGGGGCAGGTAAAAATGGAATACAGGTGCTAGCTGAGGGTCACAGGAGGAATAGCAGAGGAGATGAGGTATTCGAAGGAAGAGACAGGTTCGTGATCAGACAGGAAAGAGGTCAGTTCTGGCAGCAGGCAGCAAGGGTTGGTTGGACGTAACTGGGTTCGGTAGCAGGTTATCTGGATAAAGCAAGAGATACAGGTCACACCCAACTTAGTGAACGCTACCACAGGCAGTGCAGGCCAGAGGAGACTCATATTTAAGGTGGAGGCAGCCAATGGGAAGGGGCTGAGTCAAAAGGCTGATATTGATTGGCTGGGGGTGACATTCACTCAAAGTCTCATTGGCCCAATCCAGATCCAGCGGCCAGCTTGCCCCAACGCAGAGAGGAGATTAGTTGCCCTAATTGCTCGGGAGGCTGCTGCAGGGAAGGAACACGAATGCGCGCAGGTGTGCCCGCACAGCTGCGAGGACACAGAGGCGGCCACAAGTGCGGTTCACAGCACGTTCCAGGAATGATGCGAGGAGGCATCATCGAATAACATTGTTTAATGTGAGCAGTGTATTATATCAGAGTGGTATTAACAATGAGCTGTCTTATGTGCTCTGTGTACTAACAGGAGCCTCATTATGCCTAAACTAGACTTTACCTCTGCACAGCCGGCTCCATCTCTGAGTGCCGATACACTTAGTTAATTAGGCCCTCAATGGCAACAGACAGGAGAGGGGGAATCGACAAGCCATCTGCTTACGTAACATATTGGACATAAGATATTTTCGAAATCACATGAGACTGTGGTGCGCATTGGAGTAGAATTATTCCAACATGTCACAAATTGGATCCATAAAATTCAATAGGTCCTTTCACATTAGTGCGCTGCATTTTGCAAAACACTGAATGCAGTGTCTTGCCAACAGTGCAGCCCATAGAAATCTATGAGCACTGCAATTAAAGCGAATGTATTGCAGTTAAAAAAGACCATTCTTGCTTGCACTCTGTATGGTGCTTGCAATATTCACCTTCTTTGGGTCCTTGCACTGGGCCTTTACTGGAGCAGAGGGCTGACGGACCCCAAGAAGGGGGTTATTGAAAGTGCCAGACTGGAGGAGAATGCCAGGTTCCACCTTTATCAGTCTTCTCAAGTAGCCCAGAGCTATTTTTTTAACAGTTGCCCCCTTCCAGTTCTGCCTCTACCAGTCTTCTCCAGGAGCCCACACCCCCCACACCACACCCACCACTGCCCCTTGCCAGGATCAGCCTTTGCCAAACTTCTCAAGGAGCCTTGAACTCTTTCTTCCACCACTAGCCCCTGCCAGGTCCTGCCACCTTTCTTCTTGAGGAACCCAGAGCTCCTTCCTCCACAATGCCTTCTGCTGGGTCCAGCCCCCCACCCACCCTGCCTCTACTCCGTGGGGAAGCAGGAAACTATGGTGCAGTTAAGGGCGGCATGTAGTACCACCACTGCACTGCACTGCAATGGAGTCACAGTGCTCCACACAATTGTATAATGCACTGTTTGTGCATTGCGCCATACAGTGGAAGAGTGAAATGGGCCTAACATATTTATATTTTACTAAAAACAATTAGATATTTGCACACAGAAGATGTATTTTATTCCATAGGAAAATATTGCTAAGGGAACATGAGTTTTTATACTCTACCTCACAGTAGATTACCTGTTTATCTCACAAGTAATGTTGGGCGAACCCACCAAGGTCCAGGTTTGGCAAGTTCGGCTGGCAATGCTAGCACTAGGATTGTCCTCACTCAAGAGAGCCTCAGCCATATTTCTGAGGCCCTGGCCGTAGCCCTTTTGCCAAGGAACGCTGAGTGGCAACCATGGACCAGATGGGGACTTAGGTGGGTTACAGCAGCACTTCCTGATGCACACTCTGCATAGGTAAGCTGGGTTGGATGGTCTGCTTAGCAGCCCATCAACCAGCTTTTCCATGTTTAGGACAAACTCGAACACACACTTCTGGCTGGAGTCCTTGTTTGGGTTTGGGATCCCAAACTTGCAAAGTACAGTACGAATTCGAATTTTGTATTTCTGGTTCGCCAAACACTACTCACAAGTGATATAGGCTCATCTACAAGGATTTTTGTAACCTATAGAAAATGTTTTCACTTGTAGGAATTATTAGTCTATAGATATGTATTGCTTTTATTTATTTTTATTCACATGAGACATTTGCCTTTAGACTCCCTAAGGACCTTTCTATGTCACAAGTTTCCCATGATTAACATATTCAAGGGAATATAACTTAATCTCTAGTGAGTAAAATATGGTATGAGGTTTTTTGAGAATATTTGATGAATGTAATCATTCTCAGCCACACGTCCATGGTGCAGAAATACACTTCTTTTCAGTCAACCTCTTTTGTTGGCAAAACGAGATTTGTGGAACAAATACAGCATTTTAGAAACAGCCTTAAAATGTCAGAGACACTGCATGACAGCTATTCCTGCAAATAGATTAAAAGAGCGCATGAAGGTGCACACTCAGATAACTACAAATAGTGATTCTGCCAGAGATGCTGCAGGAACATCAGTGACTCCAAAAGTGTTCAAAAGACATGGCTGCAGGCAAGGTCCTAAAACCACCTGCTTATACAAAGATCTTTAACGCGGAATATTGATATACATAAACATGACAAAGGCTTTAAACGTACAAACATAATAAAGCTTTTTTTATTTCTTTTAAGCTTTCATCATCTGCTATTGGATTTGCCAAGCGTTTAACCCAAAAATTAAAGCGTTTGTTTTGTCTATGGAATAACCGCGTGAGCTGTGAATCTTATGGAAAACAAGATGGATATTCTTTTGTATATTAAGAAACACATGGACCGTGGTGAATAATGATTCACAGACTTGTGTAGAACATACTATGTCACAAAATGTTCTTCACATTAAAAGAGCCACATTTTAGTACATGCACATTCACATGAATGTAAGTGCAATGTTTTTAGCGCATGCATTTAAACGCTTATTGGGTTGCATGAATCTTTTCAAATACTGCTAAAAGAATTAGGACTTGAAGAGTTGCAAGGACTGACATCAGTGGGGCCTTGAAAAACAATATATGGTAGATCTGTTAGGCCACCTATTATAGTGTATGTCTTTGTTGTGCTTATGTGGCTTTGTAGGCATTTGGTGCCTGTTCGAGGTTCCCTGCCCTCTCAAAGGCGATTCCAATGCCCTCCTATGTCTACCCTATAAATATTTCTGTGTAGTCATGGCCCCTGCTGTATCACTGCGTCACAATGCCTGAGTGGCCATGGGCTCTGCTCTATGTTATCCTTGTTGCTCTCCTGTCCTGCTATCGGGCCTAAGCCTTCTGTTCCCTGGGTGTTACCAGGTTTTCCTGGGTCCCAGGCTTCCTATGCTCTTTACTATGCTTAGGCCTTCTTCTACCCCTGGCTACAGTAGTTTTGGTCCAACAGTGCCTGCTGTAAGTCTGTCTGCTGTGCTTTCTACTGTCTACCCTCTGTTTAAACTTCCCCAAGCCTGCGACCACCACAGGGCCGCTTAGGGCCTTGTGCAATGTCCACCACAGCTAAGGCTTTTATGAGTTCATCCTCTTCTTTAGATAACAAATCTATTTGTTGATAATGATTTAGATACCACCAAACATTAGTGTGGTCCACCAGAACTACAAAGAGCGACTTTGTTTTACAAATGCCTGTTAGTCCTTATTCCATCTAGGCAAGGCAAAGGGAACAAAATTAATGCTAAATAAGGAATTTTGGCCTTGGTGATGATACTCCCTGCTAAAAACTGTGACAGTAAGGGAAATATTTGACAAGACCTAGACCTTCTATACCAAGGTGATAGCAACCAATAATACTACTTTGAGGGTCACCTCTGAAAAGGAGGCTCAGTGGTTTGAAAGCCAATATTTACCAGTTCCAGGTTCCTGGCTGCCAATCCCATTACTTCCAGCAAGCAATCCTTTCACTGTGTGCCCCCTAGGCTGGCGAACCTGAATGGTTGCCAGCGTTCCTGTGAATGGCAGCCCTGCGAGAAGTATCAGCTGCTCAGTCTCCAGGCTTGCCTGGAGGTTATGCAAAGTGGGCATCACACTCAGATGCACCCAAGCCAGTTTGGTGTAAAATGTTCAGCACTCTTTTTCATAACGTGTTATGAGAAATCATTGGCAGCTGGGGGAAAAGCATAGATCATCCTGAATCTAGCACTAATACCAGAGCACCCCTGGTCCAGCCTTCAAACCTGTTCTCCTATCACATACAGATCAACTTTCCGGGGGTCCCACCTGCTTTAGCACAGGAAAATAACTGTACAAATTCACCTTGATTACCTTCTTGCTCAGGAGGTACCTTCCAAACCTGGATTGTGCACTGCAGAGATTTCAGGGCATGGTGTTCTGCCCAGTGTATGTTCTTATTTGATTAATGGTGCCCCCATCAAATCTTTGCTTTAGAAAAAACATTTTCTAATAGATAATCCAAAGATAGTAAAATGCAAATACGTTTTTTCTTATAAAGCAAATAAAAATAATAAAGTTAAATAGGGCATGTTGCATTGCTCTTAAACTAGAGCTCTGGTCCCATCTACTTATCAGTTATGTGGTTCTGGGACTATACTGAATAAGCCACGTAAATATTTCCTGTTTAAAAAAATCACTTTTTCCCTTTGATGTTCATTTTGTTCGTTGTTAGTCATTACTAAGAGGCTGATTCATAACTAACATCAGGTATCCGCAGATGAGCATCTGTATAGCGCCGCTTAGAGCGACCACTAGTAGACGCTGTAAACATGTATCGGGCCCTAACAGAGCGCCTCAGTCGCTGTAGTAACCTGGCCCACATTGATGAATGTGATGTGTGTTGAGCGCTCTAACACCAGTACAGTGCTGCAGGGAGCGAGAGTTAGCGCCAGATCAGTGCATCCAGCACTCGGCGCTCCACACCATACTTACCAAAAAAGGACAAACACACAGCGTTGGCGCTCTAAATCTGGTCGCTATAGCATAGAGCGCCAGACGCTGTGTGATTAAAGTCTGATTTTGAACACATATCCTCCTGTAACAAAGCGAAAACACATGGAATGACATTGTTTTAACACTGGGACATTAACACTTTAGTGCCAGACCTGTAAATACAATTGTGCATAAAAATATAAAAAGTCAAGTTTCAAAAAAGTTTCTAAAAAAAAAAAGGAGAGGTCACACAATGCTTTGAGCAAAAACACAACACAAGCAAATGAACATCCATTGAAATGTATGGGAGAGCGACACTGAGCGAAAGAATACCTGGTGCTCTGGAAGCTAGAGCCTCGGGGCTACACGCTGAGCCGCCTGTAATAATACATGTGACGCTACATGGCGCTATTAGAGAAGCTCACCAGATTCGCTTTCTTAAGTGTGGTTTTGCGAATAGCGCCAGCGTTCACCAGATGCTGCCTACGGCTACGAGGCTCTACCTGGCGCTATCCATTCTTGAATAACCCCCTAAGGCCTCTCTCTAAAATACCTTGTAACTATGCTTTGGTACTCTCAAGTTTCACTTACCATACAGCCATCTTTCTCCAACCCTGTATTGATGAGCAAAACGCCTTTTTTCTTTTAATTTATGGAGAGAAGTTTGCCAGTTACATTGAATTAAACAGTTACAAAGTATATTCAAGTACTTATTCAAATGAACATAGAAACCTGTTGAACTGCCACAGTGACTAGTAATACAATGATAACAGGGTGCAGCCCAAAGGGAAAAACAAAATAAAGCAGCATAAATTGTAGGGGGACACTAGACCTAGACCATCACTTAACATGGGCTAGTTGCTGGCTTTAATATGTCCATGGTGTTTTTGGGTCTTCCTACAACAATGGGGTTGATTTAGAGACAGAAGAGAATTTTCACAAATTTTTAAGGAAAGAAAACTGCCATTCACTTTCTTTGTCTACCTTGGGGTTGATTCAGAGCCAGGTGAAAATGTACACCCGGTATACAATGAAAGTCAGTGGCAATTTTCTCTCCTAAAAAGGAGTGAGAGTTCTCACCTGGCTCTGAATGGACCCCAGTATCATTATTGCAGTATCATTCACTGGGGTATTTGGGATTATAGGGTCTCCCTACTCGTTTTGCTGCAAGTATTTGCTCATGGCATTCTATTTCTCATTACCTAATCAATGATTGCTTTATTTTGTTTTCAAAAGGGCTTACCTTCTCCCCCAGGGCATCCTGATAAGGGATGTCTCGCTGTGTAAAAATGCCCAGGAAACACATCTTCTCCCAGAATGGTGCATATGCGAGCAGCGGATGCTGCCTGCTATACCTGGCCAACCAGGGGTAGCGAGGATGCGACTGCCAACGTGCTCGTCTCTACCTAGACATGGCAAGGGCAAGGATGCGACTGCCAGCACGCTCGTCTCTACCTAGACATGGCAAGAGCAAAGCCGAGTCTAAGACAATTTGACGTCAGTGCAGTCGAGTGACATGATTGGGTGAGAGGACTGAGGAAAAGTGAGTTTTCGTGGGCGACCTGGGGGATTTCCCTCAGCGGGGCATCCTGCAACGGGGGAAAGGACAAAAACCTGGGATAGTCAAAATCCTGAGTTTTGGTCCACTTTAAAGACAAGCTGGAGTTTGTGGTGAAAGAGTCTAAAGGGGTACTGTGGATTTATGTGTTTGTCTAGATTTGAAACATATTCTTTCCCCTTTTATGATACTGGCGCACTAGTTTAGCTTGCTTAGGAGACCTTTACGTCCCTAAATTACGACTGTCAGTAGATCAGAAGATAAAGAAGGCAGGGTAGATTGAACATATGACATGAAAGGTTTACCTCAGCTTGCAAATCTTTTCCCACAACATTACAGTGAGGGCCACAAGAGCCTGCTTGGTCACCATGGATGGATGTAGAATACCTTATAAAGCACTACGGAAGATGATGGCGCTATATATATATATATATATATATATATATATATATAAATAAACAATAATAATAATAAATTACGACTGTCAGTAGATCAGAAGATAAAGAAGGCAAAGAAGACTGAAAATATGACATGGCTCACCTCTGCTTGCAAACCTTTTCTCCCAACATTACAGCGAGGGCCACAAGGGCCTGGTTGGTCACCATGGATGGATGTAGATGTGTAGATATAAAACATATTCTTTCCCCTTTATGATCTTGACACACCAGTTTAGCTTGCTGTAGCCGATCTCTCCATTCGGCACGGCAATCAATACATGGCTGTAATCAAACTTTCATTTCATTAAGCCTGCTTCTAGAATGTCAGTTTGTGTCAGTGTAAGCAGTGTGTTTTCATTTACATGCAGACGCTCAGCCCGGGAAGACGTTCCGTAGTGAGGCTGCTGATAAATAAGTAATAAGACATGGAATGTAGGTAGGTAATGCATAATTCAAATTTGACATCCTACATAAAGAAAATCAAACATTACTTGACAATACAAAGAAACACAAAAAGGACACACTCACAAAACAGTTCACAGTCGTTTTATAAGGAGTTGTTTGGAGTTGTCTTGTGCTTTTTGTAGCTCATAAATAAGCTATGGTAAATCATTTATTCAAAATACTTTGAAAAAATATATTTAATGACTAAGCCAGTAAAAAATGTATAAGCATATCTTTATTGATGATTAATCTATAGCTTTGATTTTTTTTTCCTCCTAGTTTTGAACATTACCTAGGATGTATGATTGGGTTTAACTTGAAATATCTGCATAGCTCATTTGGGATCTTGGGTGATACTGTAATTGGTTATGTGCCTGGATAGCAGTTCTGATAAATCAGGTTGCAGATTCAGCTACAGGGAAGGCTAGCTTTAAAGAGGAGAACCAGACTAAAGTCTGTAAGACCCTAGGGAAGGTGGTCCTTCTCTTTGTGGGTTGTCCCTGTCTCACCATTATATGGCCCCTTGACCACCTGCAAATGACATGCAACATGCAAATGATTACTTACCCGATCGCCAGTCAGGGACTTTTTACAGACTTAATCCTGCCTACGACATCCCTGCTGAGTCTTGCCCCCAATGTACTTCTCAGACACTAAGCAAGACGAAAAAAAACAGCATTCCAAAACGATCTTCATAGATCAAACAAGTGTATTAATCTCAGGCATAATAAAGCCGGTAGTGGACTTTTCGGAGGTGTGACAGAACCCCCTTCATCAGGACAAAAAGCATCGATGGATGCTTAGATGTTTTTTGTCCTGATGAAGGGGGTTCTGTCACCCCCCCCCGAAACGTCGACTACTGGCTTTATTATGCCTGAGATTATTACACTTGTTTGATCTATGAAGATCATTTTGGAGTACTGTTTTTTCTTCGTTTTGGATCTGCGGCGTCTCCGCTAACCGCTCACCCACCAGCTCATCATCATATCTATGCTAGGAGTGCGAAAGCCATAAACCTGTTTAGACACTAAGCAAGGACACTCCAAGGCTTACATGCCCAGTTATAAACACAGATGTTTGAAGGTTAAAGCTATAGCACCAACGTTATTGTATTCTAGGGGCAGGTTGTGGTGTTTTGGGGGGAAACTGTGAAGCCAGGTATGGGGGTAGGGTGTTAAAAGAGACCTGCCACTGAGTGGGGGGTGTTATAAATAATGTGTGGATTCTGAAATAGACTTTAGGTGAGGTAGACTAGGTGCTGGGGAATCTACCCCAAAACTGCTGCACAGCAGGAATTCTGCTTGTGCTCCATGTGGCCTCTGCTCCTAGTCTTGTGAGCTGAAAGCTTGAAGCTTTAAGCTATTCTAGCATGTCACATGGCACCCGCTGCCAGTCAATGAGTCTGCTCCTGTTTAACTAGAAGCCAGTGCAAATACAGAAGCTGGCTGAGGAGCCCCTTGTGGACCTTGCTAATTATTTGGTGAAACCAGTTTGACTTGCAGTGTGCATTGCGGTGTGGATCACAACCTGCATCTCTGTGAGCTTTTTAGTGTTTAGAACAAAAAAACAATTTCTACCTCTGCTCCCCAAAGATCACCTGTACCTGTGATGGGGCATTTTTATAAGTGAGGTATATCCATTTTCCTAAGGGGTAAGGATATTTTGTTTAAAGTTAGCATATAACACCCTATGGGCTATGCTAAAGAGTTAGCCTATAGGGGGCGTGGCCAGACATGGAGGAGTGAGGACGCATTTGCCTCGAGCTCCCTCCAGCCGACTGAATCTGTGATCTTTGTGGGGTTATTGCCCGGCCCCATTCACAATCAGAGGACATGGCCAAGAAGAGGAAAGGGGTGAAGACCTCCTCGCCCCCTCATACAAGGAAGATCAGCTCATATATGGCCCCAGATCGCCCTAGGAGTGGAGGACACGAGGGCCCAAAGATGGCGTCGGTTGGTGGCCCAGACGTGACAGTATGGCGGAGGGAGGAAGCAACGGACTCTCACCTGGGCTGCCCGATGGACGTGGGCTGCGAGGTGCAGAGGTGCCCCGGCGAGCAGGACCGAGACGGAGATGAACGGAGTGGGCAGCGGGGGTGCGGGTGGGAAGCTGTCACATGCGTGGTGGGCTGCAGACCTCATGATGTGGTGGCAGCGGCAGAGGACGTGAGTCGGGCCCTGGAGGGCAGAAGGAGGAGCGGGCCGCTAGGCGACAGTATGCCGGAGCGTGATGAGGAGGCGGGCGGCCCTGGCAGGGCTCTGTCAGTGCGGCCGGCGGCAGGCGATCTGGCGCGGCGGCGCCCTTCCGCCCCGCATCTGAAGACACAACAGACCGACAGCTCGGGCGGAGGGGAAGGGAGCTGTGGGGATGACGAATGGTGCGGGCTGATGAGCACCGGCCTGCAGTCGGCTTCCCTGTGTGGGGAGGGGGGCCGTGGGGGGGGGTGGATCATAGACGGCCTGCAGGTTCCCCCCTCAAAGAGCCTGAAGATTTGGTGGCAAGGAGAGGCTCCCTGACTGATGATAGGGGGCGATGGGGAACTCCCCCCCCACAAGACACCAAACATAATGGGGATGGGGCCTCACCATCTCCCTGTAAGCCCTACTTGGGGGTCTGAGAATCTGCCAACCCCTCCTCACCAGTGCTACAGCGGGTCCCCAAGAATTCTGTGCCCTGTCAGCTCGGGATCCCCTGCACCTCTTTCAGAGCCCCCACACAGCCCTTCCGGGGAATGGTTCTCCCCCAGCACCCCGACCAGGGATGCCCCTTCTCCCTCTTGGCACTCAGCGTGTGGCCCCGGGGACCACCACAGAATCCAGAAACACCAGGTGCAGGCCGGCTGGGCCAGGCTCCCCTACGCCCTTGACCCCGGAACCTAGCGGGGGGTCGTAGCGCTGGATCGCGGCGGACCCCTCTGCCCAGGAACCCCACTCCAGTATCAGCAAGCCTTCCCCAGCAAGATGTCCAGGGGCTGCATCCGCCTGGCTTCCATCACAATCGGGCGCTATACCCCCTGACCCTACTCCTGCCCCCGACGCATGTGACGGGATGCTCGCAGACATCAGGGCCGAGCTCAGAGCCCTACCCACCAAGGCGGATTTGTAATCCTTTATATTAAGCGTAGAAAGCTCCTTTAAGAAGGACATTTCGGATCTGCAGACCTCAGTGGCTGGCCTTGATTCCAAAGTTTCAGGCCTGGAACAATCGCACCTTTCAACAACACAGAGAATAGAGGCCTTGGAAAGGGGGTTGGCGTTCCAGCAATCCATCTCTCAAGCCGCGGTTCTGCACCTGGACAACCTTGAGAACCGAAGCAGGCGGAACAATATCAGAATAAGAGGCTTGCCAGAAGCGACAGGTCCAGACCAGCTCCTGCACACCGCCACAGGCATTTTCAATGAGATTCTGAATCGGCCCCCCAACACGGAAATTGTTATCGACCGACTTCACAGGTCCCTCGGCCAACGCTCGGCTGACCCGGATCACCCGCGGGACGTCATTTGCCGCCTGCGTTACTTTTCCATAAAAGGCGTGGGAGAGAGAAAGAATATGCTTCGATGGAGCGACGATCCAGATTTTCCCAGATGTCTCCAGACGATCTCTTCATATGCGTCGGCTCCTGAAACCCCTCCTGGCTAAGGCTCTGGACTGCGGCGGCATTTACCGCTGGGGCTATCCTTTCCACCTGCTCATCCGCACAAATCTACAGACTTTCACCCTGAGGTCCCCGGCCGATCTCCCGGATTTCTTCTCTTTTCTGGAGACGGAACCCTTCGCTATGCCGGACTGGCTTGACACCGCACCGCTCCCTACCCCGAGCCGGGGGGGAGTGGCTTACCATAGAGGGCCAGTCATGCCAGAGGTGGCATTACCGCACGCAGGAGGGGTGCCAGAGGATCACCGGGCGCGCCGCGTCTCCGAGAAAATGAGACTTAACCCGGCCCGAGCTTCGCGGCCGGCTAAATATCCTTTTCAAGCCAATATTGTATTAAGTCTGATGTTGTCCTCTTCCTCGTATCTCCTTTAACGTGTTGTTATCAACTTTGGGCCTCGTATGTGTCGTGCTACCTGGTAATGGCCCGTGTCCTCCTTCGCGCGGTGGCCCCTCCGGCTGCTCTCTGGGCGGCCCCTTGCCGGTCCCCTGTGGGGGGTGCCTGGGCAGCAACGGGGGAGCCCATATGTTTTGTCGCTGGGACATACATGGGCATCACCTCAGGTCTCAATCTCCCGGGGGCCATAAGGGTTCCCTTGGGGGGTCCGTTCATCCTCGGGGTCGGCTGGGGGGGCTCTCTTACCCTTCCGGTTCGCCTCGCTCCCACGTTAGGACTGAGCCCCTTCCGCCAACCTTGTGGGGGGTGGTGGGGCTCACAATTGGGAAACAAAACTTATTTCCCGCTTAGGTTTTTCTGTGTTAGTTGGTAACACTCACAAGTGTTGCATTTCTGGTTCAAGCGTTTAGTGTCTGGTTTTGCTCTGACTCCCTCCCACGTCTTTTGTCTTTCGTCTCTCGCCCTCATCCCTCCCCCCTTTCCCCACTCGTTTTCGAGCCCCTCTCTCTTCCCCCTGCCTACCCCACCCCTTCTCACCCGCGAATCTTACCTCTGGGCACATTGGGCCGTCTGTTTCCGGGCCCCTGCGTGGTGGTGATTTGGAATCTCCGCAATGGCTAGGGTCAAGTGTACTTCCCTGAATGTTAAGGGGCTCAATTCCCCCCTATAAGAGGTCCGTTGTCCTGAGGGAGTTGGGGCGCCTTCATACACAAGTTGCCTTCCTGCAGGAGACCCAGGCCTCACAACCTCACTAACCGTTCCTTTAAAACCCAATATCTCTGCCCCTCCCCAGACTCTAAATCCAGGGGAGTCGCCATCCTCCTTACCGGATCCTTGCCGTGGACCCATTCTGGGTCTCTCATGGACCCGGAGGGAAGATTTCTTTTTATTAAGGGCACTCTCTTCTCTCTAAAGGTGACGTTGGCAACGTGTTACTGCCCGAACGTCAACCAATACCAATTCTTACGCTCCACCCTCGGGAGGTTGGCGGCTTTTACGGAGGGGGTTCTCCTGCTGGGTGGGGACTTCAACACGGTCCTTGATCCTAAGGCAGATACGTCACGCGGGGCGTCCCACTCTTCCCTCACGGCGACGAAAAAAATCAAAAACCTCCTTTTCAAAAACCAACTAATGGATGGCTGGAGGACTCTTAACCACAAAGGGAGGGATTTTACCTTTTTCTCCGCTGCACACAATTCCTACTCCCGGATAGAAGGTTTCTGGTCTCTCATTTTTTACATCTCGTATCCGGCATGGAGATCGGTTCAATTACCATTTCAGACCATGCCTCGGTCTCTTTGACCTTGGCCATCCCTGACACGGCCCCCCTTAGGGGGCAGTGGAGGCTGAACTGCTCTCTACTGCAGGGTCAGGAGGTGAAGGCGGACATTAAAAAGGCCATTGGCGAATTTTTTGTGACTAATAACACCGAGGGGATTTCGCCGATGTCTCTGTGGGAGACCCACAAGTGTGTGATAAGGGGGCTCCTGATCAAACATGGAGCCCGCCTTAAAAAAGAAAGGAGTAAACAAATTGACCATCTCACCCAAGAGATACATAAATTAGAAACCCAGCACAAACAGACCCTTGACGAGACTCTGGCCGTCAAGTGGGTCAGCTTGCGGGAATCCCTCAAAGACATATGCTTTGTGGAGGCTAAGAACCTTGCAGTCAGATGTAGGAGGTTCTTCTATGAATATAGTGACAAATGTGGCAAGGCACTAGCCAGGGCTTTGAAAACACAATGCAGCAGAAACTATATTCCCCTCATTCATGACTCTGAAGGCAATAGACTGCACTTGATAGCGGATATTGCGAAAACATTCAGGAGGTTCTACGAAAAGCTCTACAATTTACCTCAGGACAAGCCTGCCACCTATCAGCACGATATAGACACTTATGTTCGCGAGTCGGGACTCCCGCGCCTTAAAAAGGAGGCGGTGGAGGCTCTGGAGGGGAAAATTGAATTGAATGAGTTTCTGAAGGCTATTAAAAGTACCAAGCCAGGAAGGGCCCCGGGTCCGGATAGCTTTGGTTTGGAATATTACAAGGAGTTCTCAGAGAGCCTAGGCCCTCAATTTATCGCTTCCTTTGGGTCGCTAAGAGATGGAGCTCCCCCCCCCCCCCAGAGATACCCTACGAGCGAATATAACGGTCATCCCAAAGGCGGGTAAAGACCCAACTCAATGCGGAAGCTATCGACCCATCTCCTTGTTGAACAGCGACATTAAGCTCTTCAATAAGATAATAGCTGACAGGCTTGCCCCTCTCATCCCTCACATTATACACTGGGACCAGGTGGGCTTCGTACCCACAAGGGAGGGTAGGGATAACACCACAAGGGTGATCAACCTGATCCACCGTGCACGACAGGGAGGGATGGCCATGTTGCTTCTCTCGACGGACGCCGAAAAAGCCTTTGACAGGGTGAGCTGGGATTTTATCTCCGCCACCCTTAGACACATTGGCCTCAGGAAAAATCTGACCCGATGGATTATGGCATCTTACTCGTGCCCCTCGGCGTCCGCCGTGGTAAATGGGCAGGCTTCGGAGCCGTTCCTGGCGAATGGCACACGTCAGGGATGTCCTCTGTCCCCCCTAATCTTTATTCTCACATTAGAACCATTCCTGCGTACGATACGGAAAAACCCGGATATTTCTGGGGTCCCCTCCGGGCGGGTAGAACACAAGGTGGCGGCATATGCTGATGACCTTATATTCTTTATAACCAAACCCGAAATGAATCGGTTCACCCTCTCAGCGGAATATCTGGAATACCTGAAGAGGTAGCGGTTGACTCGGGCAGAGAGGACCACGTCTCCCGTATGGGGGGCTCCTGTCCTCTCCCTCCCCCCTTCCACCCTCTCCCCCTCCTGCCCTCTCGTGCCTGTCATGTCCACTCCCTTGTTGTCCGTGTAACTTCAGTATGTCAATGTTCTCTTCAATGTTATTCCCCAGTTTCTGTTTTCCTATGTTGTTGTTTAGGCTTGTAATAGACTTATATTAACTAAAAAGGAAGAGGAGGCAGGGTTTGCGGACTTCAAGTTCTGTTTCATAATTTTACTGACAAATATACATGTAAGCTCAGATCATTAGGGCGCTGCACCTTTGGTCCGTCCGCCGGGGGTACATGCTTAGGGGGAACCGAAAGTTACGGATTATTGTCCTATTACTCTTGCCTCAAGCACCTTTCGGGTCCCCTCTCAGTGGCTGGGGCAGCTGGGTGACCCCTTCGGGACGTGGCCTTCCCGTCCCATAACTTCTTGAGTTGTATTGCTGTATTGTAAGCTTGTGACTTGCTTTCACTGCACTGTATGCTTCTTGTATACTTATATGCTATGTACTTGATCTGTAACCTGCCTTCCTCTAATAAAAACTACAATTAAAAAAAAAAAGAGTTAGCCTATAGGGCGCTGTTGTTTCCAAACTTTAAAAAACATCCTTATGTCATAGGAAAAAAGATGTATCCCACCTGTAAAAAATCCCCATCACATGTGTAGCCCTCACATACCGGGGTGTCCGGCACGTGATGGCAGGGAGCAGGTGCTTCTGGGCCCAGGGTGTCCTGCGTGTGTGTTGTCAGTAGGTAAGGGTTAGGGTTTCAGGGAAAGGTAAGTACTCACTGTTGCCGCTTGGAAAGATGTACAGCAGTCCAACTGTTGAAAGCAGAGTTCCTCTTTATTTATTCCACAAGCAAACAGCAAACACGGAACAAGTACATGTCTATCCAGTTACATCTCTGGTACTGTCCATAATCAGGTACAATCATAAAGCATTGCTTCACATAGAGAATAATGTCCTTGGCTGGAATCTCTCCTCCCTCTCTCTCAGAGTCTGTGCTCCTGCTCCTTTACAATTCAAATGGTTAAGAACTAACACCTGGCTTTGGGTTGGGACTTCCCTATATCCCTTCTCACTACCTTCCAGAACCTTCTATCACATGTTCGGCCTCGTGTCCGACATCTGATAGGATGGTTGGTAAACCCTCTGACCAATCACTACCTTTCAGTTATAACTATGTTACTAGTCTATCTCCTGTTACGACTAACAACCCTTCTGACCTCATTTTCTAGAACGTTCCCCATTTTAGTCTATGGACCAGTTTTAGTCTGTGGCCTAAACCCTCTACTGCCATCTTGTGTCTATTTAGATTATGGCACTCCCAATATACTTAAATGGGTAGAAACCATAAAAGGGCTTAATGTATGGTTAACTCTATTTAAAGGATTCTTATTAGTTGCTTAAAGTGTTCCTAGTCATAAGCAGGTCCCTACACATTTACAGATCATTTTTGAAGAAAAAAGAAAAAACGTTTGTTTTGCACCTTTTTGAGTCTAAATACTAAAAAGCTCACCAGGATGCAGGCTGCAATCCACACCCCAATGCAAGTCACACTGGCTTCACCAAATAATTAGCATGACTCCCATTGTTAGCAACCAGAGCAGAGAACAAGACAAAGTGGAGTAAGGTTTTCAGCCTGCAGGACCCTGTGGTCAGGTGAGTACTTTTATTTTTTTAAATGCGTTATTGCTAAGCTTTATGAGTTTTCAAAAACAGTGTTAACCTTTACACATGAATTCGCCACAGTGCTACTATTTTCCATGTTCTCTGCTGCTTGTTCTCTCACTGCTGTCACCCTCACTGCTCGATTGCCAGCTGGATGTCATGTTTTCCTCTTGCACTTATCGCCATCTCCAGCTGCCATCCGCACTGCTGTTTTTTTTTCTGGCCTCAGCTGTCATACTCACCACTGGTGTCCATTCTTACCCTGCTGCTTTTCTACAGTGCAAGCTTTCATTTTCCTGCTTCTCTAAGTTGCTGGATGTCATCTTTTCCTCTACTATCTCTTTCTTCTGCTTTCTGTCCCTGCCAGCTGTCAACTTCCCACACTGTGCAAATATTCACACATTACACAAACCATGCAATCTTTTGTTAACACTCCCACAATCTCTTTCACCTACTGGTGTGACAAATAATGTTGTGCTCTTGACTCACTTTGTCATTGCTTCATAGGTAGTGTTGAGCGAATTCAACCCAGTTCGTGGGCCCGAAGCCAGACACAGATTTCCCATAGAAGCTTTCAGCGTTTGGGTCAGACCCGGAAAAAAGGTTCCCGGAAAAGGAAAAGCCTTCTTCCTTTCCCATCCCTCCATTGCCACGTGACCCTGTCATATAAAAGACGCGGTCTAATTTACGCCGATCTCGTTCTGCGCTCTGCAGTATATAGGGAAAGGTTGCTGGCTGCTGCTCAGGGACAGAAATGGCTATTTGCTTTAAAAAACTGTACTTAGGGATAGCGGCTGAAGTGAGAGCTAGAGTAGGGTTGGACTCGCTACTACTGCACTAATACCACTGGCTTGTCACTGCCAGGGTCTGGGTGCCCCCTTATACCACAAAAAGCTGTAAGCACTGGGGATTGTGTGTACTGTGATCCCACCTTGTCATTTAAGCACTGGGCTGTATCCCATTATCCCACAGGAATCTGTAAGCACTGTGTAAGCACTGTGATGACTGTGTACTGTGACCCTACCTTTTCATTTTAGCATTGGTGTGTATCCCATTATCCCACAAGAAGCTGTAAGCACTGTGGTGAGTGTGTACTGTGATCATATCTTTTCATTTAAGCACTGGGATGTACCCCATTATCGCACAAGAAGCTGTGTGTACTGTGATCCCACAACATCCTCTAAGCACTGTGGTGTATCCACTTATCCTACAAGAAGCTATAGGCACTTAGTTTTATGTGTACTGTTATCCCACAACATCATCTAAGTGCTGGGGTGTATCCCCTTATCCTACAAGAAGCTATAAGCACTGGGTTTTGAGTGTACTGTCATCCCACAACATCCTCTAAGCACTGGAGTGTGTGTACCCTGTTATACTACAACTTGCTATAAGCACTGGGGTGAGTGTATCCTGTTATACCACAACTTGGTCTAAGTACTGGGGTGTACCCTGTTATACCACAGCTTGATCTAAGCACTGGAGGGGGGTGTCAGTACCCCACTTTAATACTACTTGCTTAAAGGAAAACTCACCTTTTGTCAGGATTTTGGTGTTCTGCCTTATTATTTTCCTCTTCTGGAATGTAAAAGAAATATTTGTGTTAGGATTCTGCCCCCAGACCTGTGATTTACTTACCAGCAGGATGTTTCCAATTTTCATATATCCCTGTGTGTCTGTGATGCTAAGATGGAAGTGTTTTTTCTGGCCTTGAGTAAAAAGTACTGACTATGTATCCAAGAATCCTTCCACTGTAACATATGAGCATGTTAGCAGCTTTGGCCAAATCAAGCAGCAGTAATGACGCTGGATTTTATTGAGGACCATTACTGGCACTTTCCACATGTATACAATTAACAATACTAACAACTAAATAATACTAACTGATGTCTTTATGGTTGCTTAGCAGGTCCTTGGTGATAAACGTTGTGCACAGATTTTCCTAGCTTCAATGACCTGTGTCTTCACCCTCCTCCTCGGCCTTGTGCTGCCATTGAGCCCTCAAATTCAGCCTGGAACTCCGGCAATAGTGCGCCCACCAGAGAGCATTTGTACTCTTGTCTTTCTATCCTGTTCCAATGCTGGAATCAAGGAGGTGATGTTATCCTTTATGGTGGGGGTCCAGTAGGATGGCCACCCAGTAATTAGTGCTGTTGACTAGGCAGGTAACCATGTGGTCAGGCACTGAAGCATGCAGTAGCTCGTGCGAACCAGGCTGCCCTGAGTGAAAGAGAAGCTGTCCTCAATGGGAGGTGTCTCCTTCTCTGCATCCCCCTAGTCATGCTCCAGTGATGCCTGTAAACAATGCCACCCTGCTGTGAGAAAAAATCCTCCCCCGAAACCTACAAAACTGTCCCTTAGCTGGCCATTGTTCGGGCCAGCAACCCACCCTGCGAGCCACGCATGGAGTGGCCTGACAGCTTACATTTTTTAATAATTTTTTATAAAACTTTTAATTTCTTTTTTGTTTGTTTTGCAGGTGCCTGGCCATGGGCATGGAGCAGAGGACATGGACATGGTTTTATAGAATATATGAAAAAGACCCTGTCCTAAACATGTATCAGCTTTTAGATGACTATAAAAAGGAGATCTTTGTATCATACCTCCAACGGAAAAAGAGCCAGGGGAGGTTGTGGACAGCCTAGTTGGGAAGCAAGTGGAATATGTCAAAGAAGATGGCTAAAAGATGGCCCAGCAGGAGGGGATCATACGTTGCACTGAGGTGATTTCATCCCAGATTCCTTGTTCACAATTTATTGCAGATTTTGTACATACATTATTTGGAACTTTTGTTGTTGCACGTTTAGGTATTTGATGGTAGAATTTATTATGGAGCGGAATGATTTTTATAGTATGGATAATGGGGATTAATTAGGTTACTCCTGCTGGGGGATGATTTGTGGGTTGTTTTTAAATGTCTGTATTGTATTGTATGTCTTCTTTTAACATGATGATGAATTAAAAGATGATTGTTGATCAATTAAAGATGGTATCACTGAATGATCTGTAAGGAGTGAGTGGTGCCACCTTGGTCTAAATCCCTATTTGTGTGATGTGCTGGAGCCACAGGCTTTTCTGTGTTATTGTTTAACTTTTGGATACCGGTATACTCTGGCCTGTTACACCAGTTTTGTGCAAACCTTTAGTGTACTTAATCAAGTTTGATGACAATTTCCATATTTCTGTCTATGATTTGGTGAAGGCCTACAAGAACCCTGGTGCCTGCTTGCACCAGAGAAAGGGGGGGGGGGAGGGATGAAGAAGAAAATAATAGAAAAATAAAAGTAATGCTAAGAATGTATTTCTGTTTGCTTTGCAGGTCCCTGGTGATGGACGTCATTTATGTTATTGTTATGCCAGTCCTCCTTAGAAGCCTCCAAATCTGACCCTAGGCTGGCTGCTGTTGGTCTGGCAATCCACCCTGCCAGCCACATGTGGAGTGGCCTGGCACCTGGGAAAAGGGGCCTTCCTGTTTTTTTATTTAAATTTTTTATAATTTTTAAAGTATTGAAATGATTAAAAATCATTCTACCTGCATCTACTGCATTTTATAAGCCTTTAAACATCTAAAATGGCGGCCAATGAAGTCTCAGGCTGCCTGCAAACAGGAAGTGCCCTCTGACTGTGCTTATCTGCATTCTGGGATTGCTGTCCCTTTCCTGACCCCAGCTCTGCTCTGCCCATGCAAAACACAGCTTTAATCTGCACCCTGTACGTTTGCCCCAGTCTCCTCTCCTCAGTATGTGATGCTTCTGAGGCAAGATGGAGTCCTGAACAGAGTTGCAGCCCAGTGGGGGAAAGAATAATAAGTAAGCTACTAAAAATGTAAAATATATTAATTTTAGATGCTGGGGAATCATTTTTTAAGGCTCTCGGCTTTTTAATAAATGATGCTGAAGATACGGTTTAATTATTACTATTATTGACACTCTGCAAAGTAGTCATTGCAGACAGGGTAAAACAAGTTAGATGTGGCAGAGATGCAGCTAATACACATTGATACTGGAGTATATTGGGAGCGAGGGTCCTGCTTACAATCTAAGAGATAAGGGTATGAGGCAGAGGCAAAGGCATAGCCAATGGTTATTCCATTGTATCTGGCTACACTTGGCCAGCCCTAAACTGTTTTCCATTTTTAAATTGGAGAAGTGGGCAAGATATTAATAAAGGTTTGTCATTTTTACATTAGAAATATTTTTCTCAAGCATTGTGGGGTAGTGTGACCTGGGCGCTGTGATGCAAGCATGTGTTGTGCTTAGAATCAGCAAAATGGGCGGTCAGTGTGTCTATCAAGATGGGCTATTGCAGTGTCCCAGTCACTGCAGCACATAATCAGGGCTATTTTCAAATAGTCCTTGTGTGGCCCAGGTATAAACTGGGGTACCTAATCTCTCATAGAAATCCCTGTGCAAAACAGACTAGCTGCATAAGGAATAGCAGCAGTTATTGAGTTAACCACTAGAGGCTGCTGTGGGAAAGTGACATCACAAACAGAGGTGATATAAGTTACTGACACCTTCTAGAATAGTCAGAACTGAGTTGTCTTGAAATGTTTTACTGAGTTGTCTGAGAGTGTGCCAGTGCAACGCAGAGAGCCATGTAGCGCGCCGAGCAGCACCCGATGGAACCTGCAACCCCTTTGAGACACAAAGAGAGGAAAGCGTTTACACACAGAAGGGGAAAGCTACAGTTTGCTGAGTCAGCCAGAGCAAGACAGAGTGCCTCTGACAGAGACATCCGTGTGGGCCTAGGAGGAGCAGTGAGGAGTACACTGAGGACCAATACATAAGGTACTGAAGTAGTATAGTCCCAGCCCATAGAGTGACCCCAGGATCCTGATAGACTGTTTGCATATTGTGCTGAAGTAATGTTGCTGAATTGCTGTTGCTAACTGGAAGTGTGATTGCTTTAATAAACGTTAGAAAGATATCTAAAGTGTGGTGACTCCACTGGCCCAAATCCCAACATCCCTCAAGATTCCAAGAACTTGTGACAACTCGCCCTACATCATCCGGCCCTGGTAGTGGCGTGTGGGTTACACTTGTTATGCTAATGCATAAAAAAAATGTAATTAAATGTAACGTACTTGCAGGAAGGGAGAGTGGGCGTGGCTGAGGGCTGGAGGAGAGGCACTGACCAACTCAGGGAGATTGTAAGGGGGGCAGTGCATTGTCCATGACCATGGACACCATTTGTGGACTATGGCAAGGGGGAGGAAGAGAAGGAAGGGTTGGTTAGCTAGGACAAAAACTGTAAGTGCAAAGCTAGCAAACAAAAATGAAACCCAAACATTGGCTGGCTGGTAAGTCTCCTTCACGCTGTAATTTTTCTGTTGTTGCCTGGAGAATGTCTTTAAGCCACATGATAGGTTTGTCTGATAAGGGGAGAGAACACCTTGAAGGCTTGGAGTGTTGGAGAGTGAAGGTGTATGAAGGTGAGAATTACAGGGGAGTGGAGCAGCGTGTGTGAAATTCAAGAGTGGTAGGAAGTGATCAGGGTTGGAAACAGGAGGAGGTCCTGGGTAGAAGAAGAAGCAGCTTACATGCTGCTTAGAGTTTTTCGAACCACCTATTACTGGCAGGCAGGCTCATCTGCACCCAAAGTTCCTATGATCAAGTGCTGGTATCAGGAGGGGACATTTGCAAGCCTGCCCCTCCAAGTGGTGAGTTGCAAACCCCTGAGCTCTCAACCTTTGAAAGGGGTACATTCATAGGACGCAGACATGATTGTGTCTTCTACTCTGCTGATAATTCTTATTACGTGTGAATCTATTTTTCTACTTCCATCCTCTGCAGTCAGCCCCTCGTCTTGACTGACTGCAGACATCACTATGATGTCACTTACCAAACGTGAAAAGTGACATCTGTAGGAAGCAGCTTTCCATTGTTTTCAGAGCTATTTGAAAGTGTCTATCTGCCAGAGATCACACTAGTCTCTAGGCAATGCCAGGGCTTGAGGAGAAGGCCTGTGATTGACTTTACTCCTAACTACTTGCTACTTTTTGCTGGATAACAATTTATTTTACAATGTCTTTTCATTTTCAATTATGAATAAGTAACAGGATACATTTCACAAACAATATTTAGAGACAGTGTTTTAATATATATATAAAATATTGCTGCAGAATGATCTCTGCTGTCAGTCTCTTGTGACTGTGATAATATATATGTAAGCAAGTATGGATTCGTGGAATCAGCACTTCTCACTTTTTTGCAGTTTCAGCAATATAAGACATCACCTACTATGGTATTTCTATTGTTATCTGTGCCCTATTTTATCTCAGCATACATGCTGTTTCTTTAATCTGTAGAAAGAGACAGGCCAAAGTGGCATGATTTACATTGTTATGGAAAATGTTCAGTAAAAAAGAAGACCCCGATCATAGACTAGACGACACAGTGGACAAATGAAAGATTAAAGCCAGCAGACAAATGTAAGGACATCAATATACAAGAAGAGCTTGAATGCAGAATGCAGTTTCAGCAATATAAGACCTCAGCTACTATGGTATTTCTATTGTTATCTGTGGCCTATTTCATCTGAGCACACATTCTTTAATCTGTAGAAAGTTACAGGCCAAAGTGGCATGATTTACATTGCTATGGAAAATGTTCAGTATGCAGAAGACCCCAATTGGATTGGGTCAGATCATAGACTAGACGACCCAGTGGACAAATGACAGATTAAAGCCAGCAGACAAATGTAAGGACATCAGTATACAAGAAGAGGTTGAATGCTGATGGTTAAGCCCGGAAGTCAGGAAGTTTCTGAAATGTATATCAGAACACCACTTTTATGTACAAAATAATAGAAAATGAAAAGCAAAGCACATGAGCACATCATATTGGCACACAATAATGGAAACTTTGAAAATGCCAAAATGTCATCAAAAGTGGAATTACCCTTTTAACACTAATGAGGAGATACTGACCTACCTTCTCAATAAAGTACAGCTAGAAGTTGATCTAATTAAAGCTCCATGTTTGTCACTAGTATGAAGGTGGTGCCACTAGCAAGATTGTATGCAGGAGAAACTTCTTTGGATCTGGGGCATCGGTATCTTGTTGTGTCAAGACCAAAACTTTGTTCTTTGACACCAAAAACATTTCCTGTTGAGACTGTGTAGATAAGCAAAAGGCGAATCACATGGCACATCATATTGGCACACAATAATGGAAACTTTTAAAAATGCCATCAAAAGTGGAATTACCATTTTAACGCTAATGAGGAGATACTGGCCTACCTTCTCAATGGAGTACAGCTGGAAGTTGATCTAATCAAAGCTCCATGTTTGTCACTAGTATGAAGGTGGTGCCACCAGCAAGTTTGTATGCAGGAGAAACTTCCTGGATCTGGGGACATCGGTGTCTTGTTGTGTCAACACCAAAACCTTGTTCTTTGACACCAAAAACATTTTCTGTTGAGGCCTATCAAAGCTAAAAGGGAAATGCCACAGTGGACTGTGTAGATTATACTGAATAAATATATATTTATGTATGATCAACTTGTGTTGTGATTGTTAACCTGGATTGTGTGCACATTTTTTCCTTTTTTTTTTTTTTTAATATACCGTATTTAAACCGGACCTTCAGTGTGATTTAATGAAAAGCCCAAACCCTTAAAAAACGATTCCCCAGCGTCTAAAATTAATATATTTTACGTTTTTGTCACTAACTTATTATTCTTTCCCCCACTGGGCTGCAACTCTGTTCAGGAATTTAGGATACGGGTGCCGCCATCTTGACTCAGAAGCATCACACTTACTGAGGAGAGGAGATGCGATAAGGTAAAGGGGGGGTGGGTTATAGCTGTGCTTTGCTCAGACAGAGCAGAGCTGGGGTCAGGTAAAGGTCAGCAGTCCCAGAATGCAGAGCAGCACAGTCAGGAGGCACTTCCTGTTTGCAGGCTGCCTGATAAGATGGCGGCTTCCATAAGCCGCCATCTTGGATGTTTAAAGGCTCATAACATGCAGTAGATGCAGGTAGGATGATTTTTAATGTGGACAATCTGTATGTACAGGGTGTGGGAAACATATAAGGTAAACTCTTATTCAGAGTGAAGGTCCGCTTTAAGCAAATCATTTTAGTGTGGTGTGCATATCCTCACATAGTCAATTTAGGATTTGGAGCACATCATAAGAAAGTGCTCTGGAATTTGCACCCACCTCCGGATCCCTCTTCTTAATATTTGTGTGTGCTATCTTAATCATATATATTATTTTAAGTAATTGTCCAGTCACTTAAAAATGCTACTACCATTTATTCCCCACAGACAATTGCTCTGATTCACCTGATCACCAGAGCCAAGTCCCGCACCATCTGGCCGATCTTCCGGTGCTTCTGTAGTTCAGATTATGGGCCATCCCTCCTCCCATTCATCACAAGGACTATGGCACACCCCCTTCATTCACTGCAAAGTTTTGACACAGCACATTGCATTGACTGGAGGGGGTGTGCCATAGTCTCTGTGACGATGACAGGGGAGGTCCATTGCCCAAACTACTCAAACACCAGGCGATTGGGCCAGGCAGCTCCGCACTGGATTGGGTGATCATGTAAATTCAGAAAGTTGGCTTGGGAATGATTGTCTGTGGGATTATATAGTATTGTCTGGACAATAACTTTAATTGTGTATTGTTTCCATCAATCCAATAAAATAACCAATTACCAAGCACTACCAATGACTTGTTGTTGTCGCCATTTTTAAAAGAATGGGTCCATCAGCAATTTCAGAATAAAAACCTAAGGGGCAACGACAATGCAATGACAGTCAAGTATGTCTGGTCACCTTACTCCCACATAGATAAGATGAGTATAATTTTTCTTTTTATATGAAATTACTCAATTCTAAAAAAACATATTTTTGTCATTTCTGTCACACTAACTAATACACCTATTACAGTAAATTAACAGTTCAATAATTTATATGAAACTGTATAAACAGAAAAGTAGGCAGTATTTCAATACAGCACCCAAGGGTTTTGTGTGACAAAGCCTAGATTCTGTGTAGTTGACTCTCCATAGGAGCTAATTTTGAAGCACCCCCATCATGCGAATAGGCTGTAAAACATTGTAATAGTGTGTGAGCACGGAACAGAAGGCTTGCTTTCCTTAGGAAGAATGCTGATAAAATTTTAATGAACTACCCTGTTGTCATGGGGATTTGTTCCTATTCATTAATTCATTGCTTCTCCCTCTACAGTTTTGCTGAAGTTGAGTGACAAAATGTCAGTTCGCTGTTATCCAGGTTTTAAACTTTGTGGTCACGGATGTAACTTTTTCGTACAGAATTTAACAAAAAAATGTCACTTTTTAAAGGGGAACAATCTTGCAATATATAAATGAGCTATCCTGACATTCAATTTTGGAGAAAAACAAAAAAAAAAAGAAGTAGTTTTCAGAACCCAACGGTTTGAGCAATGGGTTCAGATATTTGGATTTCTTATAGAATAAGCTGGAACCAGGCTTGATTTTCAAAATGTGCTGACTATAATGTAGAACAGATCATGTAAGTAAATGAAATGTGACATCTCTGGCTATTTATACAATCTAGATTTATTCTGGATGGTGTGTCAGCCTCTCCTATCATAACTATGTGTATGAGAAATGTAATAAAATCTCTCTTAAATTACATCAGTTATATTTTCTTCCTTTTTTTTACCTGGTGACATGATTCCCAAATTATCCAGATAATTAATTTACAAATAGAATCCTGAGCCAGAACATTTTTTTTTTCGTTCTCATGAATTTCTTTTTCCACATCTGCTCGCAGCTGACAATATTTCTTGGTTAGTAGTTGACAGTTTGGTGCCTTGAGTGTTGCTCTTTCTGTAAGGTTAGCAGTATAATTGACAAACCACAGGGACTGGATCCCTGGATTAAGCTGACCGGGGCTGTCAAAACAGTCATGACAAACTTTCAAATCAGCTTATAGTGTCGGTTTGAGCTATAGCAATGAATTGCACATTAACCAAGCCAGAAGGTAGTATAACCTTTATGTTTTTCAATGTATAGAAATGCCAGCAATTTGAAGCTCTTTGTAAATGTTGGTTTGTGAATTAACTAACACTCCGCCAGCAAACGGTAAATTCTAACCTGTCATATAATACGTATACTACACATACTACATATATATTATGATCATAGTGTAAGCCTAAAATAAATATGTATCGGCTGAAACTAGAAAAATAACTATTCCACCCAATACTAATATGTTCTGTTATCTCTCACGGGGACTTTGACAGCATGTCCCCTGCCCATCGGTTTCTAAGGTCATCCATCTGTTTTTTTAGCGTTCTCCTAGCAAGAATAAGTAATTTTATAAACCCCTGACCTTGACCTCTAAAATGATCAGAATCAGTTTTTTTTGGGCCAATTATATACAATGATTTTCCTATGGCAAGAGGGCAAGGTATATAGGAAGCAGGAGAAAGAAAGCAGAACATCTAGCACAATTTTTTCTTTAAAGGAGCACTATCATGAAATCGTATAATATTAAAAATCCACATAAACTTATCAGCTAATGAGAGGAGGGGTCACTTATACACCTGAACTGAATAAAACTCCCCCAAGCTTGTGATTTATTATCTCCTGGTAGGAATAAAATCCAGGGGTGTCTGGTTTAGAGCATCATGGGTGACAGAACCTGTCACCCCTGATTCCCTCCCCTTCCATTAAAATTGAAAAAACAAGCCTGGCTGAATATTTCTTGAAGCCAGCTGTATACATGACCCCCTCCTCCCGCCATCCGGCATATTTATATGGATTTTTATTATTGGGCCATTTTTCACTATAGCGCTTCTTTAAGAGTATAATCAGTAATGTGTTGTACAGTGGTAGCCATGTCAAGAAGTGGAAAATTATTTTTAAAAAAGTATATTTAAAAAAGGTGAATTGCAAAATTGTGTAAAATCCATATAAACACATCGGCTAATGAGAGGAGGGGTCACTTATACACCCAAACTGAATAAAACTTCTGCAATGCTTGTGTTTATCTTCTCCTTGTAAGAACCTGTCATCCCAATCCCTCTTCCTTCTATTAAAAGAAAGAAACAAGCCTGGCTGGACATTTCTTGATGCCGGGTGTATAAGTGACCCTCTCATCCTGTCATCCAGCAAATTTATATGGATTTTTATCATTGGGCTATTTTATCAGAATAGTCCCTCTTTAAGGCAAGGTTTTTGGAAATGTAGTTTCCTTCGCTAGACATGATGTTATCAAGCTCTTGGCCAGACATGATAAGGTACATCATGTCTGATGAAAAGACAGATCTTAAAGGAGCCACAGCACTCAAGCTTGTCCTAGGGTCTGTCTAAATTTGGTTAAAAAAAGGTCTTGGTTGGCACACATCTGCAGAAGGATGCTAAAGCTGCACCACCATATACCAAGGTGCCTCTGTGCGGTGCTGTCCTAGCTCTTTATGAGTGCCCTCTTTGGGACATACAATGCAATGGAATTGGGAGCTGCTTGCCTGAGGTTACCCTATAACATTGAGTGCAGAATATGAGGAGGAAAACCTCTCCCATACAGCTCTAGCCCCCCCCCCATCCCATGTGCTAGCACAGAATCAAAAGATTGAAAAGTGCGGGGGCAGCCGCTCACAACAAAAGAGCATGTAATCAGTGCAATTAAAATGCAGCTGCCAGCCACCACTGCTTTATATATTTTGATTCTGTGCAAGCCCATGGGGCCTAGATCTATATGGGGGGAGGCTTTCACCCCCCCCCTCCATATGTTGACCTCAAGGTTATATGGAAACCTCAGGTAAGCTGCTCCCAATTTATCCATTGCAGTGCATGTCCCAAAGGGGGCTCTAAGAGAATACAGTTAGAACTGCACCCAAACAGAGTGGTGCGCTTTAGCATACTTCTGCAGATGTGTGCCAACTGTCTGAGACCTCTGTTTTTAACCAGATTTAGAGACAGAGTCTAGGACCGGTTACGAGCTAACTGGGTTGAGTGCCCTGGCTCCTTTAAGATTTGTGTATTCTAATTGCCCTGCTAATGTGTACCTCCCAGGCTAGTTATAAATTGATCTGGGCGACTGCCACCCCTCCTTTTATCTGAAAACTTAGTTTTTTTCACAAAGTCAGTTAGTCTGAAATGTATTGCCATATTTTTTTTAACTTTCTACATTAAGGATGTAAACACACTGGCCTTGCCAGCCTTCCATAAAGTGTCCTTAAAAAATTTCATTAAATATCATACTTTATTTTAGATTAATGACAAATTATTCAACAAAGAAAGAACATTACAGTATTTTTTAAATGCCTAAAGTTGGCCAATAACTAAATGTGTACCTCCATGGTCATAAAAAGATCGACTGACTGTACCACTTAAGATTTACATTATTAAATGAAATTAATCAAGTTGTCAAAAAATTCTAATGGAAATGTGGGGTGCAAATCATGCTTTAACCTCTTCCCTTTACTGAATTACACCTTTTTGTTATCTCATGCCTTTATTTTGGAATCATTTTGTTGAAATATTGTCAGGTTTTCTACATAAAGGCCCGAATTTGAAGCGTTTTTTAATATAATCAGACTAAACATGGAGTCCCACATAAAAATGCCAGTTACTCTGGAATGGTGCTTTTAGGAGAACAGTTATTCCTAAATCTGTGATGAGGTGATGAGAGCCTAAAGTCCATATTGTTTTTTATGCTTTAGCAAGAAATGTGTGTGTCATTTTTCAGTGCTCTCATATTTTTGGGTGAAAAAAATGTTAAAAAAAAATGTATCGCTTAAAAACATGAAATTTTTTCAAGAAAACCACATTGCATGTAAAAACCCTATTCCTCCCGATTAAAATGGCACCACATATGTATCGGTAGACACCCATTCCTGCCCAAGGACTCCCCTAACTGAAAAAAGCTTTTTATGACATTTTAAAATGAAATACAGTATCAGCTAGCCAAGGACGTAGATTCTGCGTGCTCGCCACTTAAAGCTGCATTATAGTCAAGTCACCACTTCCTCATTCATGGTGTTTGTCACCAAATGGCAGTTAATCAGCTGATCAACGGAAATGGAAGCCCACTGGGGAATTCAATGGCAGTCATAGGGTTTCCAGCCATACGTGAATGAGGAAGTGGTTAAAGTGACTATCTGACACTGTAAGGAACTAAGTGGTGGCACTCATCCCACCGCTGGTGCTGTTGATAGATGGGACACTACCTGGTGCTGTGGATTTTTGACCTGATACATACACCTTTTTAACTGGGATCTGCCACCTGATCATCTGGCACTACCTGGCACTACCTGGCACTATGTGGCCTTAGCCTTGCTTAAATAACCCCCCAATATTTACAACATGGGTGTTGTTGCCGGCACAGGGGGCAATCTTGTTTGCCGGTGCTCCCCTGAGCATTAACACTTTAAACCAATAAATCCTATCTTTCAACTCATTCCCTACATCAAGTCGAGCCCTGGGTGTGGCCGCGTTGTGATCACATGGTCCAACCGGTATCCAGCAGCCGGTGCCCACCTGACCGCGGTGGCCTATCATGGAACTTGATCTTACCTTCGCTCTAATGCACATTTGTAAAAGTGTCAGTAATTAAGTTTGATTGTAAGGAATGCGGTATCTATATTCCTTTTTTTAAATAGAATGACCTGAAGTTGATAGCTAAGTAATTGTGATTTGCCTGTAGCTACAACATTAACATCAAGATACCAAACTTCCCCTCCCTGCTAATTATCTGATCTCTATCAGCTTTATGGATTTAAAGACCCCAATAGTTCCAGCCCACTTTCCGTATTGAAGCATGACATCGTAGTTGCGAGTTGCAAGTGCCCTTGCATGGCAGATGTAATTTGACCAATTTAATAAGTAGGAACAGAAGGTTCAATCATGAGGCATAAGGCATAATGAAGGTAGTGTAGAACAAAACCTTTTACCTCTAAGTTTCACCAGGGCATCTGCTCTTTTTAACCTCCTGTGATGTGTCTTTTGAAATGGGTGGAGTCTGATATATAGTCAGTGATTTGACCCTTCTGTCAGCCCCCTCTTCTTCATCTATGGTAAGGAAATTAAAATGGTAAAGGACGATAAGTTTCTGGGTGTCATCATCTAAGAAAATGTTGAATATACACATAGTGACATAGTATGTAAGGCTGAATAAAGACTTTAGTCCATCCAGTTTAGCCTGTTCATCTCCTTCCAGTGGTCTAGTAGCCATAGCTGGAAATGTTATTACATGCCAGAAAGAGACTATGGAACTCGCTGCCAGAAGAGGTAGTAATGAGGGATACAGTAAAAATGTTCAAATGTTCAAAAGTGGCGTGGATGCCTTCCTGGCATGTAAACATTTCCAGCTATGGCTACTAGACCACTAGAAGGAGATAAACAGGCTGAACTGGATGGACTAAATTCTTTCTTAAGCCTTACATAATATAGCACAGAGCCAGCGTGAGCACCCGGCAAGACGGGACAGCTGCCAGGGGCACCCCAGCCTCCAGTGGGGCCCACTGACAGCACCGGCCTTTGAAGTGTGCGACAGGGCTTGACCAGAGACGGACTGGGAGGGTGCGGTGCAGCATCTCTTCCCCGCCGAGTGGGGACAACACTATGTTGCAATAAGGTTCTGCTGCTACATGTGCTGTCCCCACCAGGGAGAGAGGAAGGGGCATCCACACCACGTGACGGGCGCGGGCAGGAGGGCGAGCCGCCAGGGAAAGCACAGTAGAGGTTTTTTTTTCTTTAAAGAATGTTCTTTTCTTTTCCCAGGTCAAGTTTGAAGGGGTTTGGTGTGCTTTAAATTAGACCAAAACTAGAATTTTGATCCAAATAGCATGATCCTTAGGGGGCATCCAGATTTGGGACATTCCTCAGTGATGCGACGTGACTCTTAACCACAAAGGGGGCCCACTGAGGCCATGTTGCCCAAGAGCCCACATAAACCTGGAGCAGGCCCTGCTATAACATAACACACAAGCTGCCCATGTTTCTGAGGCATTTATCTTTCTGTTTGATGTGGGCTGCTGCTGGCACATCTCTCTCCTCATGCTTATCTGTGTGACAAGATGGCTGCACCAATGCAGTTCTGCAGCAAAGAATTGTCCTGTTATTCCAAAACATCTGCATGGATTTGGGCACTCTCAATAGCTTCCCAAGTCCTTGAATGGACTGTTGTTGCCGCATGGCTTTGCTAGCAGTCTTTATTCAAAATGGGAAGGGGAGCCTGTCAAACCTACCATCCTTGGAAGCCTGTCTGGACTGGGGGCAGCAGATCATGTCTACTAGACCATTGTTCAAAGAAAGAAGAAAAGTTGGGCTTAAAGTGGCTCAAAACCCACGCCGATTGGCCTGGGAATCTATAAGATTTCCGGGCTGATCGATCCCCCCACCCGGGGCATCCAAAATCAGGATGCCCCGCTGTGTGAAACCCCCCCCCCAGGTCGCACCATTCACTTACCTCATTTCCCGGTCCCACGGTGCATCTAAAAGCAGCGGCCGCATCCCTCTATCCCTCTAGCAGTGCGCGTGCCCGTGCCAAGCATTTGTGAATGGCTGCCGTGGGCACACTCCCTGTTAGAGGGAAGAAGAGAATGCAGCCACCAGGGCACTCAGAGATGCTGCTCTTAGACACGCCATGGGATCGGGAAGAGGTGGGTTGGTCTCTGCATCCTGGGGAGGTTTCACGCAGTGGGGCACCCCCAATCAGGGTGGCCCGGGGGAAAGGACCAAAACCCAGGATAGTCAAAATCCTGGTTTTTGGTCCACTTTAAGGCCACAGGATTCCATTGGGGTGATTTGCACATTACAGCCCATTAGCTCCACACCAAGACTAATGTCATTGTTACTCTAACATGGTTCAGCAGTGCATATTCTTTTTTAGACCCCTAAAGAAATGTTGGCCATATTCTTCAATGTGGTACCTGTGCCCATTGTACTTTTTTGTCTACTTTGGTTTGAATGGGAAACAAATCAGTGGAAATATTTATTGGCATCACTCTACCAACATGCGTGACTTAGGACCCCCAACCCACCCCCCTCCAGGCCATGTTTTGTGGCTCTTCACACACACAGGTGACATAATTAGTGTAGCAGCAGAGCTATAGAGACAGCTATGTGGAGATCCACAAAACATGAGTTGCTGGTGGGGCTTGAGGAGAATGGTTGAGTACACTGACTTATGCAACAGAATAATTAAAGTGTAGCTCTCGTACCAGGGGATGATGTCTTGATGAATTCCTTTTCACTATAAGAGAAGATAAAGCAAAGACCTTAGAGCATTTTTGTACTGGCACAAAGGAAAAGATGGGAATCCTCCAACTGACCCCTAAACTCAGCCCCCACACATCCTTAGTGGGCACTTACCCTGGGCACCCTGGTTTACTAAGCTTTGTAGAACAACATGCTTAGCCATTATTTTTGGCCCTGTTTACAGCCCCAACACTCTTTAGATACTGTATCGCTAATTTAGATAGTATTGATAACACCATAATTTTTTTTTTTAAAAATGAGCAGCAGGTGAGGCTGTATGTGGGTCCTTATAGTCAGTTCTATGGGGGAGGGGGCAAGACACCCCTCCCCGACACTGCCTAGGAGCACAGATCAGCAGGACAAAACAGAGCAGTGTGGTGGGTGGGTGATGTTTCTGCAGTGTCCAATACTTCGTTTGGCTTTCAAGGTAGCCATTTTTTTCCTCTGTTTACATAGAGTCCAGCATAAAAGATGACTTTTTTTGAGTTGTTGACCCTCTGCACCCCAAATGTCTTCATGTCGCATAGCCTCCATCTATTCATAGCTTAAAGCGGACCAACAGTCAAAAATGAATTAAATCAGACCAACTCAACAATTTCATATGCATCCCTCTCCAGGGCAACTTATATTGCTGCAGATAAAAAATAATTTACAATTTATTAATGCTGGGGTAAATTTTAGAAACAAGATAATAGGGTTGATTCAGAGCCCCTTTCTAATCATGTTTATGGAGGTCTTGCTACCAAACGAAAAATCATGCAAAAATGAAAACATTTCACACTAAAGTTCTCGCAGAAAAAATGCTTTGCTGAATCAGACGAGAATGGAAATATTCACGCAAGAAAAAGGTGAGAAAGGGGCTCTGAATCAACCCTAATGGGCTTGCATGCCACCTGCAAACAGGAAGTTGTGCTGGGATTCTGTTTCTGTGCATTTCAGTTAAGTCAGTTGGGAGAGGAAACTCCAAAATTGCTGCCTTTCTTTGCCAACTTTGCTGGACTGTTTAAATAAAATTCACTAATTCGGAGTCTGCTTGGCTTTTCCCATTCTTCCTAATCTTGTGTTAGCAATGCCCCACAGTAAACCTGGAGGAGGGATATAAAATGTGCTATGCATCCCTTCTATCCGAGGTAATGTTCTTGATTTTAATGTAGGTTAATGCAGACTTCAATTCTAAATGGGGTCAAATGATTTTTATAGTTTTACCTGCAGCTGCCTTTTTAACTACTGGCATGGCTTGAGTTTAAGGGAGAGCAATCTACAATCACATTGCAAAGTGTTGTTGCCTAGATATTCAGCCTCTAAGCTAGCAGCCAAACCACCGTACACCTTGAAGAGCCCATCATAGTCATGCCTCTTTTGGCCACCACATTCTCAGCCCTACAAATGCCACAATGAGAACTATAAATAAAGATTCTGTATTTTTGCCTTCTGGTTCTTCGAACATGCAATGTGAACAGATTTAAGATTGCTTTTTCTTTTGTAGTGAAAGTCTTAGGAAGTTTCTATAAATTAATAAAACCCTGGACTCTGTGAAGCCAATCTAGCTTTGAACAAGCTGTTATTGATCTTTCAGGTGAATCTACTGTGAATGCTATTTGCCAAACCCAGATCACTAACATCAAACAGAATTAAAGGTACCTGCGGAGACTTTACACTGGCAGCCTGGCTTTTACTAATGCCAGCAAAGCAGAGGTGAGAAGAGAAGTTACTTAATTAACATTTCAGAAATAGTGTTGCCTGGCTGATTTAAGGTGGCTTAAACTATCCCTGAGGTATGGGAAAGTGATTTTTTTTCTCAACATTCATGATCAATATTGTTTTTTGAAAAAGAAACATTCGGTTTAGGTTGACAGGACTTAACATGAGTTAAGTTTGACCAAAGACAACAAGAAAAATCCAAATCCAGAGAAGTATTTGTTAGGTATATTTGAAATCAGATGTGTCAAGCATCAGAGCATTGTGGAGAGGCTGGGAACCTTGGTACGGCAATACTGAGTTGCATGTAACAAGAAACCAGAGACATGAGTTGAAGAAACGGGTGTGGACCTCAGAGGCAGCAATAGCCAATGTAAGGAGAATTCAAACTGGGACTGAGCTTCTGTGCCACCATTGCTGTCACCAGCTTCTCGAGGAACAGGAATGTCAAGCATCAGAGAATTGTGCAAATGTTGGGAACCTTGGTACAGCAATACTAAGTTGCATGTAACAAGAAACCAGAGACATGAGTTGAAGAAACATGTATGGACCTCAGGGGCAGCAATAGACAAGGTAAGGAGAATTCAAACTGGGACTGAGCTTCTGTGCCACCAGCTCCTCGAGGAACATGACAACCATCAGCCTCAGGTCGTAAGAATACACAATACAGATGATCCCTCAAGACATGAGCTTCAATTTACCACAACAGAGACAATAGAATATTGACTAGATGCATTTAGGAAGTGTATGGCGAACCCCTCAAAGTTTGGGTTCAGCAAGTCCAGCCAAACTTGGAGTGATTCTGCCCCCAGGGGCCCCTGGGCCCCCCGCCACTTTTCACCCACCTGGGTGGAGGGGGGCCATCTGTCAAGGGGCCCCCAAGGGCAGAATCGGGGATGAAAAAAAATTGTGATGGCACATGTGGTGGGGCACACAGTGTGCAGCAGGAAGTGCTTCTGTAACTGATAACGTTCCTGTCCGTGGTCGGCCTTCCTTTCAAATGGTCCACGGTCAAATGGAAATGTTGGAACTAGGAGTGTCTTCACTCATGTGTGCGGTGGCCATCTTTCTGTTGCTCCAGCTGTTGACCATTTAAACAGAACACCAACGCCAAACAGGGACCGGATCAGGGCTCAGGTAAGTTACAGCAGCTTCCTGCTGCTACACCCTTAAGTTGAAGCAAGTTGATGGGCTGCTCAGCACCTCATCATTCAGCTTTTCTGGTTGAAGTCCTTGTTTGGGTTTATGAACCCAAACACCGCCGAAACTGACCACGCTGATTTTCTCTATTTTTAATTTAATCAAGAATTTTAAGGGCAAATAGAACACTCTAATTCTGAACAGAACTATTTGAATCAAAACTAATCTTACCACCAAAGGACCTGTTAGCAAGCTCTGCGGTTTCCCTCAGAACTAATACCGATATACAACCATAATTATGCAACATATTGCCAAACATCATAATGTGATGCAAGAGCAGAGCCAGATTATGAGGGGGGCGCAAGGGGTACCCTGCAAAGGGGGCCTCCACCAACATTTGGATTATTATATCTGGGGCTTTCACCCGATTTTGTGCCCAGTGGCCTCCACAAGACTTAATCCTTCCCTGCGCGAGAAGACATCACAAGGGGACTTGGTTCACACAGAGATTAGATCATCTCTCATAGGGCTAGCTAACTTCAGATTTGTTGCATGTGTAGTAGAATGTATTTTTGACCTCTGTATACTAAAAACAGTAGCAGTACAGACCATAACGCAGGAAAACTTGTCAGCGCACCCAAGCATAAGCCTTTTGGTATGAACTTAGCCTAGAGCTTAATACAGGAAGGGCTACTTTTTAATACTGCTGTTTTCTTTGAGCAATGTCTATTTCTCACTCATGCACTTTCCTGCTTTATTCAGTTCTGCCATGCGGAAGAACTCCTGTGCAACTTAGCCAGACCTGAAACAAGCTATTATCAACTAATATAATGACCATAGAGGTTGCTCACATAGCCACAGGGGAAGTACAAGCTTACAAGTGTAATATATATTTCAGTGTCATAATCATAATTATTAGTCCACTTATCTTACTGGCTTACAATGCCCTCAAGCTTTCCTTTAGGTCTACCCCAAGTCCAAATGATATCAGTCACCTTCCTCATAATTTGTGTTGCATTCTAACACATATGTTAAAAGATCAATGAAAGAAGGAAAAGTAACTTGTAAATTAAAGTTTGTCAGCAATAAACCATACATATTTGACAAAGAAGTGTCTCAGATACATGTTTGGTGGGGATTATCAGAACCCCAATAACCAACAAAAGCTTTTGCAGAAGGGAACTCTAGGTTAAGAGGCCCAACAGAAACCACCAGGAACCTGTGGAGGAAGCTTAAAGCAGACCCCTCAATGGCGCTGGTGCCGCCGCTAAATGACAGTATGCTGGAGCCAACCCCCCCCCCCATATAAACCCTCTTGCCTCGGAGGGTGTTGGACCTCTTTGGGCTCATATACCTACATGTACTTGTTTGAATTGGGATGTGCTGTGCCAGCAGAAGCTGCTAAAGTGAAAACAAGACATGTCAATAGCCCCATGGTTGTGCAAATGACCCTTTTGGTCATTTACTAATGCCAACCTTGTATTTAACTACGTAGTTTTGCTGTATGGAATTCTTTTTACTTGTGTGTATGCAAACAATGAACCGTATTAAATTGCATGTACAGTCACAGCCAAGCTTAATAGGATCCCCATGATGCATTTGATTAGCAAGAAGATCGCTAATTTAAAGCAATCACTGGGAGGAGGGGTGTGGCCACACCAAATATTACTGAAAGGAGGGTCTTTGCTTCTGTTATATCCAAACAAAAGTTAGACAAAATTTAACCATTTATATTTTAAATGTAAAAACTCTGGGTGCACATTTGAGTGTCAACTGGGTGTCAACCCATCCCCGCTATCCCTCTAGCAGGGTACGTGCCTGCACCAGGCATTTGTGAATGGCCGGCACGGGCCAGCTCATTGTTAGAGGGTAGCAGAGGATGAAACTGTCAGCGCGCTCGGATCCACTCGTATTAGACGAGCTCCTGGACGATGGGGCTCGAGCGGATCCAAGTGTGTTGATTGGGCAAGCGGTTGCAAATGCGCCATAGGATCGGGAAGAGGTGAGTTTGTTTGGGCGACTTGGGGGGTTTCACACAGTGGGGGCATCGGGGTCCAAAAGAATCCAGGTCAAAATCCTGGATATTGGTCCATTTTAAGCAGATGACATCAAGTAAACCCATGAGATACAGTAATTCCAGTAAATAAGTGATTTTTTTTTAGAATAACCCAGGAGTAGCAGAGGGCAGAACTAGGCCCAGTAAGGTTTTGTTTCATGGGGTGAAAGCTCATGAAAAGTATTTTAATGAAGCAGGTACTGTATGGGCCTTATTTATCAAGGGATAGCGCCAGATAGTGTCTCACTAGCGCCAGCTATCGGCGGCTACCGACTCCAGAACGCCAGGCTGCCAACACAATCACGCATTTATCACGCTAAATGAGGGTAGCGCCGGCGAGAGCGTCAGCTAGCGCTGGATTCATCATGTAGCAGACTTCAACGAACAGCGCCGCTGCTAATCCCATCACAGCGCCAGGTATGACCTCTGGCTACCTGGCGCTCTCCAATGCATTTCAATGGAGCAATCTTTAAATATTCATAATTAATTGATATTAATGTTTTTTTTATTTTTTTTAAATGTCAAAAATTCTGGGACCACTTCTGCAATGTTAGATATTTTTTTTAAGGTAAAAAAAAAAAAAAAATTTGTGCAGAATGGATATTACAGGTCTGATATTAATGTATTCATATTACAAAATGTTTAGAAAAACTTGTTTATTTTTTTTTTTCCAAAAATAAGGTTGTTTGGGGGTTAAAAAACTACTTTTAACCCATCGCCGCCAGTGCTCTGGGGTTTAAACAAGCATTTCACAGCGCGAGAATTTTTTGAGCGTGATTTGTTAATGAATATGCTGGGAGCCGTTCGCTATGGCCATTCGCTGTCATGCGCTCCCATACAGCGCGGAACCTGTCAAACAGCGACTCCTAACCCCGTATTCAACATTACCGCACACCGACTGAGTCGCTGTCAACAACCGAACAACGGCCAAGCACAGCGAATACTTGCGGGCGCTGTGAAAATAACGCTACTGCCGCTCATCTGTCGCTACCTGCCGCTATTAATAAATCGGCCTCTATAACTTTGGGTGTGAATGGCAACCTGCACCTGTTTTTGATTTAACTTTTCAAAAAAGATCACCTGTACCTACAATGGGGAATTTTTATAGGTGAGGTACAATATTTTTCCAATGACATCAGGATGATTTGTTTTAGGTTTGGGGAGAACAGCACCCTATGGGTTATGCTGAAGAATATGCAATATTTTTCTGCATAGTCCATAGGGTGGATTATTTGAGAAACATTAGCACATGTTTGTACACTGAAGTAAGAATGATTACTTCAGTTGACACCAAAATGTGCACCCAGAGTTAAACTTGCTTTTCCAAATAATAAGCATGACCCCAACTATAGGAAAAATGAGCCACTGGAATCTCCAATTGTTATCAACAACCTAAAATGTAATACTGTAATGCTTTAGGGGGCCCATCCACAGAATGTTCTGGATACTGTTATTCCTAGTATTATCTAGTGCAAGCTTCTGTGAATATCTGGCAAATGCACTCAAGCTGGTTTAAAAATTATCAGCATTCAAAGAGTTTTAAATAAATAAACATTAAGCAGAAGATCAACTAATATACTCTATGGCCCATGTGTCAAACTCAAGGCCCGGGGGCGGATACGGGCCTGCAAGCCTTTTTATGTGGCCCTCTGAATGGTGCCAGGCAACGGCAGCTGAGCGGCACCCATTCTAGCTTGCCTGGTCACTCCAAGGCTTCTGACACTGGCAGCCAGGGGTGAACCTAGCCTCTCTGCTACCTGAGGCAAACTATAGAAAGGTGCCCCCCGGGACTTTTGCTCCACTCCCCAGCCTGGTTTCTTTCTGAGCAGTGCCAGCTTGTTTTTGGGGGTCGGGATGCAGCTGCTGAGCCACCAATGGTTAACTGTAAAAACATGATAGCACGTGGCGACGCCCCCCAATCTCCGCTAAACCAATAATGAGATAAAAGTATATGAGCAAAAAAGAAAAAAAACACGTTCTGCAGTTGCCGCTCCCCTGCAGTGCCGCGCGAGGTGGCTGTCTCACATGGTCTCATTACAGGTGCACCCCTGCTGGCAGCAGGTCTTTGCAGTCATGTGCGACCTTTCTTTTTAACTTTCTCAAAAAGACGAGCATAGCGTCTGCAAATATACTGGGTCTTTGTGCAACCAGTTCTCAACTGGGTGGGGCCACCTAACCCACCCAGCTTACTACCACAACAGAGGGTTATTATTTGCTATTGCCAGGTGGGATGGAAAAAATAATTGTAGTCCAGCCCTGGGCAACATTTCTGCATCTGCATCTGTCCTGGGCAAAATTATTTTAGGTCTGCATCTGTTCTGGTCGAAATACTGTAATTCTGTGGCTATCTCAGGCAAAATAATATGTCCTGGGCAAAATGCTTCTGCGTTTGTCCTGAACAAAATAATTCAGTGTCTGTAACCATACATTTTAAATGGTTTTGTTTGAATTTTGTTTCCTGTTTCATTTGAGGGCAACCAGAGTGCTGATGTGGCCCTCAATGAAAATTAATTTGCCACCCCTGCACTATGGCAATGAGGGTCAGAGTAAAGCTTGGTCATGAGTCATATGCACTGCGGAGGCCTGCTTGATTTTATAAAACCTTTTGCTGGTGGCAAGTATGATGCTATGAATGTTGTATTTAGAGTTCTTGCCACCATAGGCAATTTCCAGACACCAAACCCCTTTCTGTTTCCACCCACTATGATTACTGGCAGTTAGCTATTGGGCAATAACTGTGGACAGATGCACAGAAAAATAGAAAGATAGTCTAGGCTTCTCTTTTACATTAGGGTTGATTCAGAGACCCTTTCTCATCATTTTTATGGAGGTCTTGCTACGAAACGAAAAATCATGCAAAAATGAAAACATTTCACACTAAAGTTCTCGCAGAATAAAGGCTTTGCTGAATCAGACGAGGGGAAAAAATTTACGAGAATGGAAATATTCACACGAAAAAAGGTGAGAAAGGGGCTCTGAATAAACCCTATTGAGTGTTCGGGTTTTCAATGTGTCACCAGATAACACTTCAAGAATCCCCCTATATTCCCACCACTACCACCCTCATGCAGGTTTTCCCAATACCTAACCCCAATGCAAATGTTCAGCTGAGGAAAATGAGCAAGATCCCAAAAACGGTAAAAAGGAGTAATAGTTAAGACCTTATTCAGAGTATTGCTGCCCCGCTGCTGCCCTAGGCACAGGGGCCTAATGGGAAATACAGCCAAGGGAGAACGCCATTCAAGGGTGATGATAATCCATCCTGGAGAAACAGAATATAGAGCTACTTTAGTATTTCTGTGACTAGGCTCTATAAATGTGTCTGCATCTGATTTAAAGATAGCAAGCTGTCAGACAGAAATACAGTAGGGTAAATATAAATCTCAGACTCACACAGACAACCAGGTACTGTAAACTGTCTCCCACATATGACATGACATCAGTCGCTATCTCTGGCCAGGTATTAATAGAATAGCCTCCTCTGTCTAATTCAAGCCGTCACTTCCTTTGACTTACATCACTGCAGCTCTTCACAACCAGAAACTAAATAGAAATGTTTAAAGAGACTGTCCACATACTCAACGTTAAGTCCTTTGCAGCAGATCTGTTCTAGTCCGGTAGCATAAAACGTACCATCACCAGAGATCCCCGCTCAAACATGGCCGCCTCCTCGCATCAAACACAGTGACTGACCACACATACATTCCAATGGAGGGGACGTGTTGAGGATCAGCTGGTCCCCTCCATTGCAGGAAACAGTGTGGGCATGGCCAACCACTGTGAATGGCAAGGGAGGATGGGCTTTCTCTGTGTATTTTGATATCTTTGGCCTGGACAGAGACTTTAAAGACCAAAAAACTATTTAAACATCTGCATACTGTTGTCTGTTATTAAGCCGGGATTAAACATAAATTGCAATACATAAACAGTATGCAAATGTTTTGGCACTCCTGGTCAAACTTATTGTTACTTATTGTTTAAGTCCATGTTCAGACATCTGCTGTAGTCAGAACGAGCTGTGTGTCCACTGTGGCTTGTCATGCTGGCTCATGCCAATAAAAATGGTCATGCAACAATTTTGTGGTCATGAAGGAATGAAATAGAGAGGAGAGGAAAACTTTTAAACCTTGCTCTAGCTTCTGCAAATACTACAGGAAATGGAGGAGAGGTACATAGGACAGGCATCAGATGATTTACCTGTTGGTTTCTTATTGCCATTGCCTAGATTGTCTCTTTAGGCAAGTAGAAAGGCATGCCGTTAAAGAGGATTCATTTCCTTTGATTTTTGAAAATGTTTCTTTTCTTCCTTGCCAGGGTCCCCCAGGATGGCCCAGGGTTTCAGTGTTACACCAGTTGCTACAAAACAAAAGGTAAAGTACAGGCTAATCCAGAGTGGTCCAAGAGACTGGACTGAATTCATCTTACCCATAGTTAGAGCTTCTTTCCAGTCCCATGGCAAATACACCCCACTAGCCAGTGAGAATTGTTGCTATCTGGAAAGGTTGATGACCTGGGTGGGATCCCTGCTCTTCCTCATCTAAGGGTTCAAGGTGTAGAGGATAGCCCAGCTCTTCATAGCTCCTGTCCCAGCCCATTAAAGAGCTGGTGGGTGAAGGGAAGGGTCCTGGGTGTTGATCACTGGACATTGAATTGGTGGCAGAGCCGTCCTGGGAAGCTATTATCATAGGGGTCATGGGACCAGGGCAGATGGTGGGTGGAGTTTTTTCTTCTGGAATGAGTAGAGCCTAGGTGGAAATATGTAGATGCCACCCCTAGTATAAAAGCGATAACTGGCAGAACAGGGGATACTCGTGGCACAGCTATAGACGAAGATAGATGAGCCTTTGCAACCCTGGGATCAGGCGAGAGCCGAGACTGGAACAAACCATGGCCAAGGGTTAGGGCAGGAGGAAATATGAGAGTGTGTCTGCCTAGTGTACCCTGGTGGAGCCGCTGATAGGTCTATGGCCTCCATCCCATACCGCCTTTGCCTCCATTATACTGTGGTTATCGGCCACAAGACCTGAAGTGTCTGGGGACCAGCTATGAAGGGCTTGTAGAACAGGGCTCAAGAGCCAGCCTTGGTGGCCCCCCATCCTGCAGGCTACAAGCCTGCAAAGCCTAAATGGCCCGGTCTCTGTCCCCCAATGCTTTTGGGAGGCTGCAGGTGACTTGCCAGCCCTCGAGCCTTGTGAGCTGGTATAGGGGGCCCATGGATCCCTTACCAGTTTACAAAGGGTTACATGTAAAAAAAATACACACACCTCCAATCCTCCGATGTCCCCCAGCAATACGCTCCCACAGAGCTCTGATAAGGGTTTATTTAACTCTTTGTGAACTGGTAAGAGGTCCATGAGACCCCTATACCAGTTCACATGACTTGAGGGGCTGGCAAGTCACCTGCAGCAGCCACATTACCTGCCTCCTCTAAGCCCAGAGGCAGAGGAGCCCGCGGCCCATGGGCTATGAGGGCCTGAAGCCTTGGCTTACCAGACCTGCATAGCTGGTGCCTGGGCTGGTTTTGCTGGATGGGAGGGCATGGTCAAGTCCCAGGGGACCTACACCTGGTTCATCTTAAAGAATGTAAGAATGTCCACGTTAGCTGTGTATAGGCAGATCCTGTTGTCAGGGATGACACCTCCTGAACATGTTGTTGTTGAGTGTTCAGAAGATACTGATGATGGACGATCAGTGTCAGCGTCAAGCCCCCGTTTGCTGGGATGCTTTAAATGCCTCACTGGACACGGTTGCCCCCAGGACTTATTAGCTAAAAGGATTTAAACTCATGGGGGTGAAGATGGATGAACTGAAGGTAGGACTGGGTGTACTCGGGTAGCAGAGGTAAGTACACAATGCAGTTTTGGGAACTCCGAGGGAGAAAACAGACAAGATCAAAGGTCACGCCAAGGGTCAAACCAGGAGATTCGCCGTACCAGGGGTTAGACGTGTTCGTAGTCGTAATTCAGATTGAGGTCAGTACAGGCGGCAGTCAAGATAGTCCTTTAATTCAACCTATGCATAAGAGAGACGTGCTCGCGCGCGTGTGTGTGAGCACTTACAGCGGAACAGGGGAGACGGTGATGAGAGGAGGAGGCGGCATCGCTCGGCACTGCATGAGCAAATGCCGCTTGAGCTGCTGCCTGGCATGGATGCGGCTGCCGGGTGGAAGGAGTCCCGGTCAGCCGTCTGAGGACTCAGCGGAACCGGGCTGAAGGTAAGTTCACTGTGACAGTCTGTTTTGGTATTTAGGATTCTGTAAACCTTAACATTGTCACTGTATCCAACAAAGATTTCTTCAAATGCTCTGTTTTGAAATGTGAATGGATACTTTGCATCCAAAAACTCTTGGGTGTTTTACACATGGCTTCCCATTACGCCACAATTCACAGGGAGTTTTCTCCACTGTTCTAGAAAAGAGTCTGTTTTGCTAACATGTGGTTGTAATTGCTGCCTCACCCCAGTATTTTTGTGGTAGTCCAGAGTCTGTCAACCTCATTTCAGTTCAGGTCAGGTCATTCTTTCAGCTACCCCATTTTGCTCTGGTGTGTATGGGACTATCTTTTGATGCTCTGTTTCATTCTGTTTGTCTGGTGAATTAACCTCCATTATCTCTCTGAAGTATCTCTCTGAAACATGTTACTTATATTTACTACATAGACCTGAAATTTGTCAAGAACTTCACTCTTGTGTTGCATTAGGTAAGTGACGGTGTATCTTGAATAGTCATCTATGAAAGTCATTATGTACATGTTGCCTCCAGGTGTATGTGGGTTTAAGGGACCACATACATCAATGTGAACTAGGTCAAGTGGTCCTGAAGCTGTATTCTGACTGACTTTAGTAAGTGTTGCTCTTGTAGCTTTGGATTTGATGCAACATTCACAACAGTAAATGGACATTGGTATACTGATACTTTTGTAGTTCTTGTATGCATTCTGGGTGGGTGTTCTAAACACCTGTGCCCCATATGTATACATTAATTGTCTTCATGGATGCATAGCCTCACATTTTCCTTCACTATGTTGAGGTGATACAGTTAATCATTCAGCTTGGTGCTTGCTATCGTCTGCTTGTTGTACAGGATAGAACATTTGTAACCTTGGAATTTTACAGTGAGTCTTTGGCTGTCAGATGCTTCCCAGATAAGAGTCCTCCTTCTTGATCAGGAACATAAAGCACATCTTTTATTGGTATGTCTAAATTCTGTCCCCCATAAATAGGGAAAATTAGGGTTCTATGGTCATATCCCTCTGCATGTATTTTACTTCCATCTGCAAGGTATATAGTCTCTTTGTTATTCAGATGAAGTTCTGTGAAAAAGCTTCTATCACTTGTCCTGTGACTAGTTGCTCCAGAGTCAATGCACCATCCTTGAAATGGCTGCCTGTCACTTTAAATGTGGCATTCCAGTTCCCTTCACATGGATCAGAAATTGTGGCTTTGACTTTCTATTTAGTGTAAGAGGGACGTGGTCTCATTTGCTCCGCTTTCCATATAGTACAGTCTCTCTTTCTGTGCCCCTGTTTGTGGCATCTAAAGCACACCCTGGTTTCATTTCTGTGTAACCTTGTGTCTGTAGCTTTAACTGTTCTGGTGTCAGTTTCTGTGGAGTCATGTGCATGAGCCTGGTCTTTACAAATGCTTTTGTCAGATCTGTCTCAGGCCTTGTCTCCAGCGCATTAATCAGTACATTGTATGTATCAGGTAAGCTGCATAGCAAGGTGGCTGTGTTATATTCTTACCAACTGATCTGAGTTGTACAGTCACTTCCAGCATGGCGTTTATATGCTCCTGCATCTTCAGCTCTCTGCTAAGCCTCATTTTGTAAAGTTTTCTCAGCAGAAACAACCTGCTGTTTAAACTGGATCTCTCATGCAGTCTTTCAGTACACCCCACGTGCCTTTCAATGTTTTCTCATTGCATATGTGAATAAGTCGATCGTCTTCTACTAGTAAGCTTATTTTTCCTGTTCCAGTCCTGATTATTGTCCTGAGGACTCTCTGTAGTAATAACCTCCCACAAGTCATCTCTGGATAATAGCATTACCACTTTAAATTTCCATAACTGATAACTGTCATGGTTTAGCTTGGCACAGGCATCATTCGGTCACTGGGCCCATAGCCTGTTGCAGAGTGTGAGTGCTTGAGTCAAATCCAGACATTTGTGGTGTAACAGGAGCTGGCTTTAGTCCAACATGGGTGCAGTAATAAAAGGTCACCATACATGTGGATAACAGACAGGAAAAAAATCATAGACATCAATGTATGGGAAATACAACACGCAGCAGAGATTGTACAATTGAGACAACACATGGATGTATGTAACAGCGACATCTACTGTCACTACTGCATTAACTCAGACTAAACTAAGTCTGTTGTATCTCCAACAGATGTGAATGCCAAAATTCCTCTGCAGTGCAAATAGGCAAGCCGCAGCAGGGTGTGAACTCAGAAAGTGCGCACACATGGCATGCATTTTATGCAGCATGCCAGGATAATGGGCCAGGAAGCTTTGAACCACCAACTTGAGTGCATGTGCCAGGCAAGGGTTGTGCATCAACCCGGCCCAGCACAAAGCTGCTACTAGGCCAGGCATCAGGTTCAGTGGCAGCAACCACTTATCTGTCTGCTCCTGCATGCCAGTGTGTGATCTTTCGGCCAGGCAAATGAGTTTCAGCACAGCCTGCTTCCATTTGTCTGTGGCTGGGCAGTTAGAGAGATGTAACTTCCCTGCTTACATGTCCATGTGTCCATGGTGATGTGGGCCCTGGAACTAAAAGCATTGTGCAGTACAATCTATTGGTAAAGGGCAGGAAGGGCCTGCCGAAAAAAGTAGCTGCAGTTGGGACTGACCTATTTTGGGACAGCCACCAATTTTTAAAGCTCTTTGTTTACACCAGCCAGAATGGGAGCATTTCAAAGGTCAGCAATTTTTAAATGCTCCCATTCAGGGCAAGGCCCTTTCTCTCCAGTGTTTGAGCGATAGAAAACTAAACGCTAGTGGTGCTGGTGGTTGTCTCACATACTCCTTTTGGGGGGGAGACAGGTGACCTTGTGGTTGGGGAGACAGTGGTAGAGGCTGGGACAACCAAAGCAGCAGAAGGAGCCTTAGGTGTTTTGATGCTTTTTAGGTATTTCTGCCACTGCAGCTTGTGTTTGGATTGCAGGTGCCTGGTCATGGATGTGCTGCAGAGATTATTAAGACTTTTCACTTGCTTCAGAGACTGGTGGCACAGCATGCAAATGACCTGTGTTTGACATTTGTGCACTGCTTAAAAAATGCTGCGCTGGTGAGAACCTTTTGAGCTAGCTTTGTTGGGCTAGCAACGGACTGACTGCTGAGGATTTGCACCCTCTTTCTTCTCTTTCTCTGCTGGCTGCCTTGGGCTGCATGACCACCGCCTATTCCTCCGATTGCTGATTCAGTCCAACTATATCAGTCCATTTTGGGTCTAGCCAGGGCTGTATTTACCATTAAGCAAACCTAGGCCTGTGCCTAGGGTGGCCACCTACGGGGAGGTGCAGACATGTGCTATAGTGAAAAAAAGCATTGACGCATTAATGCCTCCTTACAAAAGCTCCCGAGCCACATTGTGTGTGTAGAGGGGGAGAGGGGGCAACGGGTTAAAGGAAGTCTTCAGCTTCATCCTCTCCCCTTTACAATGCTGTGGCCATGTGACTCCTGTGTGTTGGGAGCTGGAAAGCCAGTAATATATATATATAATAGAACGCATGCTCCTTTGCCTTTCTCTCCTTGAAACCTCTCCTCCCTACTTTTTTTATATTAACATACCGGGACGTCATGGCAGGCATCAGCACTGGGCGTACCCAAACAGTTACCAGGGCCACTGCACATTCGGGGATCCTGCATTTGTTTTTTTCCTTTTATTCTTTTCTTTTTTTCTTCCCATTTATTCTTTGTTTCTTTCTTTCATCTGTTCTTTCTGCCGTCCCCGTTCTTTCTTTCATCTTTACTTCTATTATTTCTGTCAGTTCTTGTTCCTTTCCTTCTATTCTTTCCATCTATTCTTTGTTTTTTTCTTTCATCTGTTACAACATTCCTTTTCATTCTTCTTTCCTTCTATTTCTGTCATTCTTTTTACTCTGTCTTTCCTTTTCTTTCTTTTTTCTGCCAGTCCTTTTATTCTTTCTGTCTTTCCTTCTCTTTCTATTTTCTGTCATCATTTTATTCTTTCTTTTTTCTGCCAGTCCTTTTATTCTTTTTGTCTTTCCTTCTCTTTCTTTTTTTCTGTCATTCCTTTAATTCTTTCTGTCTTTCCTTCTCTTTCTTTTTTCTGTCATTCCTTTTATTCTTTCTGTCTTTCCTTCTCTTTCTTTATTCTGTCATTCCTTTTATTCTTTCTGTCTTTCCTTCTCTTTCTTTTTTTCTGTCATTCCTTTTATTCTTTCTGTCTTTCCTTCTCTTTCTTTTTTATGTCAGTCCTTTTATTCTCTTTCTCTAGCCGGCCCTGCTCAAAGTTCAGCAGGACAATAAAAAAGTCTACCTTGATAAAGAAATCATTTTACTCACAATAAGCTCATTAAAAAGGTAATATATATACCTATATAATAATATTATATAATAGTCCGTAATAGTTAGATATTTTCTATGTTAAGTATTTCATTTTTCATATTTCTCTGGATTATTCTATGATAACTTATAATTGTTGCTATCCATGTTTTGGTAGAAGTTAAATTCAACCAGAATTGGGTAAATTCAGTTTGAGTCTGAATAGAATATTTAAAGAAATAATAATTGATTCTTAAACTGCCAGCCCAGTTGCAGTCATGGTGCACCCCTGCCCCAGTCACTAGGGCATAGGTCAGTCTTTTGCAGACTGACAGTGTAAATAGTTTTTCTAAGCTAGATGTAAAATTAAAGCATTCTTTCCTTACCTTATGCTACAGCACCTTGCTGTGCTGCTGTGAAAACCTATTTGCAACTGCTCCCTCATCACACTGTGTGGGACACAAATTTCACTATAGGGTCGATTCAAAGAAACATGTAACAGCTTGGATTTTGGTGCCGATCATCCTATTTTTCCCGTACGCTCATGCGTTCGTATGAACTTGCGAGTGATTCTATAAGCAAATACGTTTCTATCCTAAAATATACGTCCGTTCGTATGGCAGTTCGGGAATCAGACCTATGTCAGTTTCCATCCTGAATTTTCCGTTTCATTTCTCAGGTTGCAACATTGGTTTTGCCCTTTTTCCTTTTTTGTCTGGACGTAAATCCTTCTGATCTTGCGGCTGCGCACTACAAACTTACCTCATTAAAGTGCATTCTAAATATTTGGTCTTTTATTTTTCTTTATTTCTTTCATTTTGTAGTAACCAACCATTAATGAATGCATTTGCATAAGTAAATCTTACTTTGTTTAATTTTTAGTTAACTTGCATTTTTTACTTGTGGATTTAATTTTAATATTTTGGCTTCAAATGGTACAACTTAAAATTTTGTGTGTGGTTACCCACACCCTCTCCATACAGATTGCTCTCAAATATAAAAAAACACCCAGCAACTTCTGCATGTTATGAGCCTAGAAACAGCCAAGATGGCGGGTCAGGTATTCTCGGGCAGCCTGCAAACAGAAAGGGCCTTGTGACTGTGTTGCTCTGCATTCTTTGATTTCTGACCTTTCCGTGCCCCCAGCTCTGCTGTGTCTGTGCAAAATACAGCAGTAACCCACATCCTGCACTTTATCCCGCTCTCCTCTCCTCAGTAAGTGTGATGCATCTGACCAAAGATGAGCTTAAATAATTAAACAAAGCAAAGGTAAACAACTACACCAATAAATTCAATCTAAAAATATTATTCTAGTACATCAATTTAAAAATAAATAACAAAGGACATAAGTTTCTTTAATTAACGCAAATATATGGATGTATTGCAAAATAAAGGTTTACATGCAAAGGACTAATTAAGGTCCACATTAAAATGCTTTTATAAGGCATACATGATTCAGGTATGCATTGCCATACAATTTATGGGCTCGGCCATGCTGATACATGCAGTTCATTGGAGCTCAAGACGCGCAGACTCCTCCACATAGCCAAAAAACCTGTTCAAGAACAGCAATCCGGCTGCTAAAAGGTGTCGGCAGTGGCTTTCTTTTAAAACGTATTTAGAGGTTGGAAAACTGTTCTCTGAATCACACCTAAACACATCCAATTATCCTAAGTTTTACGTTTTGATCCTAAGTTTTAGGATTTGATCCTAAGTTTTACGTTTTGATCCTAAAATTTAGGAACGAACTTGCGATGATCGTAAGAGCATATACGCATTCGTACGTAGGCTCGTGCGAGTCGGAAATGGCCAAAAAAACAGGAAAAAATGACTAACACCCACCCAAACTTACGATTCTCGATCCGAAATCAATTAACTTTTGCTCTTTGAATCGAGGGGTAAGTGTGCATGGCCATAGCTGTGTCTTCTTCTGCTTGTCTTTTTGCTTTTCTACATCTTAGGATTATGGGGATTTCCCAAGGGAATCTTGCTCCATGTCTTTCCCTTCCAGTGATGTCATTATTCACATTGGGGGATTCCAAATCGCCTTCCTGCAATAGTAGCTGCACAGAATCAAGAAATTTACTGCCCACCAGACCAGGAGGGAGACCCTGACCCAGCAGACCTGCACAGAAGACGCTGCCCGGCAGGGAACAGATGAAGGAAGATGCATCCATTTTTTAAACTGTTTGTGAACTGGTTCAATGAATCCTTATACTAGTTAGAACATTGGGGTGTCCAGAGTCAAGGCTGACCATTGGGGTGTGTATAGTGTGAACCCTCACAGGGTGCCTGCGCTAAGGGCTGCTGTTGGCTGAAATCCAGCCTGAATCCAGTCACTGCCCCAGCAGATTGCTCAACCGTTTTTTAACTTTTTTTTTCTCTAATTTCATTGGTGGTGGAGTGGATTGGGTCACCACTGCAGGTCGCCCAGCCTGCCATATTTTTTTTATTAGGTAGTCATTGGTGGCCAGCGGCGCTACTACTCAGTGCAAGCTGCGGGGGATGACTACTTATGACTTATTACTTAATAAAAACAGCTTGACAGGCTGATGTCCTATAGTGGGGAGACCCAATACACTGCACCACCAAAGAGCAATGACATAAGTGAGCAAAAAAGTGGTCCACCGATCATCAGCGACCCCCACCCATGTGTTTTGGGGTTCACAGCGAGTGGGGTGATAGGGCTGGGTGTATGTGGAGAGTTAACTGGGAGGGGATGAAATTTACCATGGGGGGTTAACTGGGTAGGATTAACATGTGCATAAAGAGTGTGTGATAGGATTGGCTGTATGTTGGGAGCTCCCTAGTTAATTGGTTATAAGTAGTTTAAGATGAACAACACCCCGATGCCCCAAGGATCGCCAGAAAAAATCCACCTTCTGTTGTTTCCACCGCACAGGTGGGCAACCAATTAGGGCACTTCATTCAGCTTCTCTTATGTCAGAGTGGCAAATAAACTGAATGGAGCAAGCACGCCATATGCCTCATCCCTCTTCACCTCTTGCTAGGGATGTACCCAAGCTGGCCATCAACAAATAACAGCCATAGGTATATTCCTAGCTAAAGGCATAACAGGAGTGCAGCCCACATATGCATCTTGGGATCAGCAGTTGGGTGAGTTAATACAGCAATTGCCGGGGTTCCAAATGGCAGGACATCCCAAATGCCCCAGGGAGAGAGAATAGGCTGGCACTGTATTCTTTTAAACTCCAAGGCCAGCAGAAGAGATGATGTTCCTCTTTAAGAGGTTTGTTGGGAGTGATTTAGTTTCAGAGTTCATGTGTGTGTGGTGGGGGTAACATGGGTAGGGCCTCAACTGTGTTTTGAGGTTAACGATGTGTATGTGTGGGGGGTAAGTGAAAAACAATCAGGTCGTTAGTCCGCCCTGGAGTCTTTAAGACTCCAGCCTATTCCCTGTCCCTGGACCATCCCACTTTGTGATGCCCCCACTGCCCCTATTATCCTCACCTCACTGGCAATGTCACAGCACATCTGCAGGTCATGGACACACAGCACTGGACCACTTCCCTCCGGTATGTGTGTGGTACCTGTGCTTAGCATTTCTAAATGGCTGAAATAAAGCTGAATGGCGCACAAGCTGCTGATTGGAGAAGAGTCTGTGCATATGCATTGGAATCACCGTTATGTTATAGTTATCCAGGGGATTTCACACAGCGTGGAATCCCTAATTGGGATGCCCGGCTGGAATGGAACATTCACCAGAATAATGCAAAGCATGGTGATCCTTCCTCTTTGGTGTGTATATGTGTGGGGGCAGAGGCCTAGCTAGACTTTCCTGCACCTGCGGCAAAGATTCAGAATTTTGCCGCCTCCCAAATAAAGCTTAAGCTGAATTGCCCCTCACACAATTGACTTTCCCAAGTTTTGTTCCATGCCCCTGGGGCATCCTGAATTGGGATGCCCCACTATGTGAAACCCTCCATTTCACCCAGTAAACCTCACCGTCCCTCGGACAGCTTGTGCGCAGGCTCTTATCCAATCAGAGCCCTTTGTGTTGTTTACTTCCTTTGGCCTCTGATGACCTTCTATAGAGAGCATGTTCTGCCGCATTCTCCACTATCTGAATGGCTGGGGCAATAGTGTGCGCAGGTTACCGGGGATGCAGGGGATGTGGCAGTGAGGCTCCCCACTTTAAGCAATCAGAGCCATTTGATGAAAGGCAAATGACTCTAATTAGATGAGAGCCCACACATGCACCATTGGACCAGAGAAAGGTGAGTTATTACCAGCACCCAGGGGGGTTTCACACAGCAGGGCATCCCGATTCTGGATGCCCCGAGGAAAAGCCAGTGGCCAGCCCTGAAATCTTCTAGATTCTAGGCCGGGCGCTGGTGGGTTTTGTTCCCCCTGGCTGCTTCGGCAATATCTGACAGAATACTCCTCCAAAACCACTATCAGGCACCACAATGTGCATGTGCTGAGGATTCCACCCATCCAGGTGTGACATGTACGGCTCACTTCTTTCACTGCAATGGAGGGAGTGTGTGGATGCCGGGGAACCTAATCTTAGGACTAGGTGAGCGTTAAAAAGCTGGATATTGCTGAAGTAGGTGCAGGGGAGGAGGGGTAAGTAAACCTAGGCAAAGTAATTGGAAACCCCTTTATCCCATGGCAAAATACATAGCCAATATATTAAAATCAACATGCCCAATATACTTACAGCATATACATTAGATGATTCTATTTAAGTGGACCAAAACTCTTGATTTTCACCCTGCTGGGTTTTGGTCTGCTTCATAAGGGCACCTTGATTTGGGTTATCCCTGCATGTGACACCCCCTTGGATAGCCGCAAATCTTACTTTGCTCACCATGCTCCCATGGCACGCATGTCCAGACTTTTCTCCAATCAGAATAAATTGCCATGCATATAAATGCAGCCCACTCTGAGGCATCCCCTGCTGGCTGTGCGCGCACCCACCAGACATTCAGTTATGCCTGGCAGGGGTTTGACTTTGGATAAAGGGGAGGTGTCTGTTTATGCAGAGTGGAAGCGAGGAACGAGAAAAGATTTGCAGTGATTCTGGGGGGTTTGACAGCTGGGCATTCCAAATGGGGAGGGCTTTCACCCCACCCTGAAGTTTTTTCAGACTCTGGGGCCAAGTGGACAGGGTTTTGGGCCACTTGAAGGAGGAGCAACCAAGTCTATAAGAATTGGTGGCCTGCAGCAGTTTTTGGGCAATTTGTGAGGATACACAAAGTGAGGCATCCCAAATCAGGATGCCCTGCCAGAAAGGAACAAAACCCAAGAAAGTTAAATACTTAAGTTGTGTTCCTCTTTAAGGTAAACTGCCAAAGCCATATATAGCCCAATACAACTAAAATCCATCCAGAACATAACCATTTTCCTCCCTATGAAGAAATGACGAGGTGCCATAAAACAACCTCTACCAAACTAATCCTAAATAAATATTTAAAGCGGAACCAAACCTTGGAAACCCTTTCCTGGGTTTTGACCCGATGCCCCGCTGTGTGAAACCCCACAGGAAGCCAAAAAAACCTCATCTGCCCAGGCTCCAACGCCCAATGCACAGGCTCTTGTCCAATGGGAGCGTCTGCTGTGACTAAGAGGCTGATTCATCATTAGCGGCAGGTAGCGACAGATGAGCGTCTGTAGCAGGCATTTTCAGAGCGCCCGCTAGTAGTCGCAGTGCTCAGCCGTGGGTCGCTACTTTATAGCGACTCAGTCGCTGTTCAGTAATGTTGAATACATTGTGAGGAGTCGCTATTTGACCAGTACAGCACTGTATGGGAGCGCATGTTAGCGACTGTTCATAGTGACCGACTCACACAATATTCAGCAAAAAAACTGCCTCACAAATCTCTGGCGCTGAAAAATACTTGTTTGTAGCCCAGAGCGCAGGAGGCGGTGTGTTTAAAGTCTGTTTTCAAGCATCTATCAACTAGTAACAAAGCGAAAACATATGGAATCACATTGTAACAACATTGTAACATGAACACTTTAATGCCAGACCTGTAATGTCATTTCTGAAGAAATATTTAAAAAATGTAAAAAATTTGAAAAAACTGCTTTTTCAATGCCAGGAGAGGTCACAGAATTATTTGTGATTTTTGGGAAAAAAAAAAAAACCCCCGTTTAAAGTGAAGAAAAGGTTCGTCCATTGAAATGTATGGGGGAGCGACAGGTAGCGAGAGGTCATACCTGGCGCTGTGCAAGGTTGAATGCTGGCGCTGTTCGCAGAGGCTTTGAAAATTATGAATCAGACGCTACATGCCGCTATCCCAGTCGCTAAACAGATTCTGCTTGATAAATGTGGAATTGCGTGCCGTGTCTGGCGTTCACCAGTCGCTATCTGTCGCTACCTCTCATTAACCAGCCGCTACCTCACGCTATCCTTTCTTAAATAACCCCCTCAGTAGTTTGGCAGGTGGATCTCATTTGCTAGAATGGCCTATCTGAATGGCTGCCAAATGACATAGGGCCTTATTCATGAAGGGATAGCGCCAGGTAGTGCCTGTACAGAGGCAGGTAGCAGCAGGTAGCAGCAGGTGAACGCCGGACACGGCACGCAATTTCACATTTATGAAGGCGATTCCGGTGAGCGACTAGAACAACGCCATGTAGCATACGAATCATCATTATCCCAGGCTCAGCGTACAGCGCCGGTGTTCAGCTTTGCAGAGCGCCACTTCTTACCTGTCGCTACCTGGCGCTCTCCCATACATTTCAATGGACGATCCTTAAATACCTTTCCTGATCCCAATTTTTTTTTTTCTTAAAAAAAAATCTCAAAACTTCTGACATGTATCCTGTGCAAGAAAATGAATTTTTTGGGATTAATATTATATTTATGCAGAATTGTCCTTACAGGTCTGGTATTAAAGTGTACATGTTACAATGTTATAACAATGTAATTCCATATGTTTTAAGTTTGTTACTAGTGGATACATGTTCATGAACAGAACTTAATCACACAGCCTCTGGCGCTATGGGCTACAATCACGCAATTTTGAGCGCCGGCGATTGCATCCAAGCGGCCTTGAGTAAAGATACCAAGGGCCAAGATGTCAGTATTGGGTGTCAGTATGTTTTTTTGATGAATGTGGTGTGAGTCAGTCGCACTGAGCTGGCGCTACCATTTGCTCCCATACAGAGTAGTACTGTGAATCACATAACGTATTCAACAATGCCGGCCAGCAACTGAGGCGCTCTGAAACCATGAACCATGGCCGAGCACAGCGACTACTAGTTTTCGCTCTCAAAGCCTCGCTACAGACGCTCATCTGTCGCTACCTGGCGTTAGTAATGAATCAGCCTGATAGTTATATTAGACAGCTCTCATTGGCCTTTGAGCTTGAGCTTGTGCATGCTCCTTTGGAGCGGGGAAAAGAGTTTTTATGGTGCCCTGGCGGGGGTTGTTCCACTTCAGGGTTCCATCATTCAAACCATTGCCAGATTGGTCAGTGCTTTAGAAATTGGTAAAAACTTAACAAAGTCTAAGAGACACAGAGAGAGACATACAGACAGACTGACAGAATGAGACTTACACAGAGGGCGACAGAGACACACAGGCTAACAGTGACCCAGAGAGAGATAGCATACACAGACAGACTCACATGTTGGTAAATGAAGCTTCTTAGCGAAACAACAGAACTTCCTTCTCTCTCCTCACAGCCTGGGAGACTAGGCAGGAGAGTGATGATGAGCCTGGGGGCGGAGCCTGCTCAATCTGGAAATACACACTCTATGAGCAGCTTAGCCTATGCGGCTCCGCGACAACACAATAAACAGCTTGGCTTTCCCTACATGCTGCCCTCACACAGCGTTGCTGCCCTGCCATCTAACTTGCGCTGGGGCACCCTCCTGACAACTTAGCGCCTGTTTTGGCTGCCCCCCCATGTTACGCCCCTGTGTGGGGGTCAATGGTTGTATGTGTGTATGTGTGTGTGGGGGGGTTAGCGTATGTGTTTATGTGAGTGTGTGGTGTAACGGGTGTGTATGTATGTATATAAGGGGGGTTAATGGCTTTGTATGTGTGTGGGGGTTAATGGGTATGTATATCCACGGGGATTAATGCATGTGCAGGGGGGTTAATGTGATCCAACACCTATTTTATAAATATTGAATGTTGATCACAGTGTATTTCTCAAGAGTGTTCCATAGTCTCACTGCTCTTACAGTAAAAAAATCCCCTCCTATGCAGGTGCAAGAAGAGTCTATTTCTTACTTAGTGGATGCCCCTGAATTATACTTACAGTCCTAGGTATAAATAGTCATTAGGACATCACTTAGGCATCTCTTTTCCAAACTAAATAAACCCAATCTTGACAATCTTATATGATTCTCTAGTCGCCACATTCAATTTATTAATTTAGTTGCCCACCTTTGTACGTGCTACAAACCTTATATGTCCTTCTTATGAACTTGTGCCCAGAACTGTACACAATATTCCATATGAGGTCTGACCAGTGACTTATAGGGGGGGTAAAATAATGCTCTGGTCATGAACACCAATGCCCCTCTTAATGCATCCCATGATCACGTTAGCCTTGAGAGCTACGGCCTGAAATTGATCACTACAGTTTAGTGTATTATTTACTAAAACCCCAAGGACTTTTTCCATTGTAGTTTTAGCCAGTGTTTTCCTATTTAGTGTGCACAGTTTGTTCCTGCCTATGTGCATAATCTTACATTCATCTGTATTAAATATTTAGCCATTTTTCTGCCCAGACCTCCAGTTTCTCTAAATCATTTGGTAGCTGCATGCTGTCCTCTTTTTTGTTAAATACTGCAATAATAAGCAATATTTGCTTAATATCATCCCCAAAGATTGATACTTTTACATAACATATAATACATATTAAAAAGCACTGTGCCCAACACTGACCCCTGTGGTACTCCGCTAGTAACGGTGACCCAGTCTGTAGTAGCGGTGTTTCACAGGGGTCAGTGTTGGGCCCAGTGCTTTTAAATATGTATTATATGTTATGTAGTATATTTTCATGATAATAAGAATGGATTAAACAGTAAAGTATACATTTTTGGGCATGATATAAACCTGGGAAAAGTGTTTAACAAAAAAGGACAGCATGCAGCTGCAAAATGATTTAGAGAAACTGAAGGTCTGGGCAGAAAAATAGCAAATTAAGTTTAATACAAATAAATGTAAGATTATGCACATAGGTAGGAACATTTTGGCAAGGGAGAACTGGAACAGCACATGCTAGTTCCTGGAAACGGCTTTTCAGTGAGTTACCGCCAATCAGCTAAGATGCCGAGCTGGCCAGCATCTGTGTTGCCTAGCAATGTAAAATGCAGAGAAGAGGATGGCACTGCAAGTAATGCAGCTGCTGGGACCAAATGTGTTCATTTTAAAAGGAGGGGCCAGGGGAGGCAACATTGTTTCTTTAAGAGCAATAATTGGAAGTGGTTAGGTGAGTATATCAGTTTTCTTTCTGCCTGGAAGTACAAAAAATGGCAACCCCTTATTTCCCAAAAAAAGGAATAAATGGCAAGCACCTAATTCCCACATAATGTCCTTCATATGCTTGATGTATGCTACATTCAGCATTTACCAACTACATAGAGTAAAGCTCTTGAGTGAAGACTGAAGTCCTAATTAAATGCCCATCTTATCACCAAAATTCAGTATTTAAGGCAAAGCTAAGGCTGATAAGCATCGGGCAAATTATGATTTAAACTACAAGTGGCACAAGCAGACATTTGCACATGAGTCTGTAGCACATCTGGTCCACAGCAAACAAACAGAAGATTTATTCTGTCAGAGAGATCATTTGCCATTCTGTTTCAAGCTTCTGAAGGAGCCTGTACCTGTCAGTCACTGGAGCACTCGGCTTTTGGTGACTGGGCTCTGTTGCTCTTACTGACTAGCCTTGATCTAAGACTTCTAAGACGGCTTATGTTCACCCGCTCCACCTGGGAGTCCGGTACCCATGCCAAGTTGATTTCCATAGCCTTGTGGAAAAAAAAAAAGAAGCACTCCTTAAGGAATTTAAACATCTGCTCATGAGTGACGGAACAGTATCTTGAGATATAAATGGCCAAGTGACTGCAAATGCATTGTACTAACTTTATCACATTAGTATGTGTTTTGTAGCAATTATTCAATTAATATGCTTAATGGTTACATAAAGGCTTTAAAGACCAATCCAACTCTGATTAAAATAATCAAGTCAACATGCTGTTCAGACTAGTGTTCTCATGTGGCAAATGGGTCCGTTATGCAGCAACCATCTTCAGACTTCGTGCCTTTTTACGTGACACCAATATTGAGCTTCAGATTTAGAACAAAGTTAAGTCTGCAGAAATTTTTACAATTTGCTTGGGCCAGATCTGATTTTGGCCAAAATGTGGGTTATAATTTGCCATCAGCGTGTCCCCCACAGGGCTTGGATGCTTTGTGGTGGCGGCTTGCAGGTCCCTGTGCCCTTTATCATGGGTCCAGTTGTCATCTAGGAGTGACTTGATAGAGCAGGTGGTTTGCGACCCCTTACACTTTGAACTGGTATTGGGGTCCTTGAGACCCCTTATCGGTTCACTGGTAGCGCAACAAACAAATGCTAGGGAAGTATCATGAAGTCATGACTCTGACATGCCTTTACCCAGGGCAGCAATATTATTTTTTTTTTTTGTGGTGGCATGCAGGCCTATGTGCCCTTTATCATGGGCCCGGTTGTCGTCTAGGAGTGACTAGGAGCAGGTGGTTTGCGACCCCTTACCCTTTGAACTGGTATTTGGGTCCTTGAGACCCCTTACCAGTTCACTGGTAGCTCAACAAACTAATGCTAAGGAAGTATCATGCCTCTGACATGCCTTTACCCAGGGCAGCAATATTATTTTTCTGACTGTAGACCAGAGACGAAGAGGGGGGAATCTGAAGAAAAATACACTAGAGGATGTGACAGATCAGCAATTTTTAAGGTTCGCCAACACAGAAGACAACAGGGTGGTGCCAGAGAGCTTTAATCAAGCCAAAAGTTTTTTTTAAATTATAACGAAGCAGGGTTTATTAACTTTTTCACTACCAGTAAACCGGTAAAGGGCCTCAAAGGCTGAGGGATACCTGTGTTACACCTGGAAGAGGTCAGGACATGCAGGCACTGTGTGGTTGGAGTCATTGAGTTAACTGTTGTGAGGCACTGCCCCCAATTTGTGAGCCCTGACGAGTACTGACCCAATAAACCCTCATGAACTTTCCCTTCTCTTGTCCCCTTTAATTGTGATTAACTTCAAGGCCCTTATAGCATTCACACTCAATAGCTAGAGCCTTTAAGAGCTTAATTAAAGTGACAGTTATACTGTATTAGATAGTGATCAGGGGGAATTATTAGGGGGAAAGTATTTTTACAACCCACAAACAATTGATAATTCGCCAGCTTAAGAGACAGTGGGAACATTCCAGCCAAGGCTGGGCGGTGCCAGGGAGATTGAGCACTGCGTGAGCAGGCTCGCTCCCAGTTTTCGGTGGACACTTCTGCGGTTAGTGAGGAAGCCACAATTAACATATCTAATGTATTTTGTTCTATTGAAGGTATTGAAACTATTAAACTATTGAAAGTTCTTTTGTTCCTGAAAGTATTTAATTGTGTTTATGTGTGATGTGCTGAACAATGTTTTGACACTGGCTCCACCCAGGAAGTGAGGTCACTAGAGCCAGTGAACAATAATGTGACACTGGCTCCACCCAAGAGGTGAGCTCAGGCAGGAAACAACACTTTGGAATATAATAATTTTTTACTTAACTCTCAATGTGCTGGCTCATTGTTGTATCCCTTCTACCAGAGGGGATGAATTAAGGATGTGATTTTATTTTTGCGAAATGTCCTATGTAAGATCTCCTTTGGGGCCCCAAGGAACCCTATTGTCCCAGCCTCTTCTAGGGACGAGGGAGATGAGATGTCATTGACCTCCACATTACACTAGTGGGAGCCACCTAGACATTTCATGTTGACATCCCCTCCCTGGTTCCTGATCTATCCGCTTTTAGACGTTTTCCACTTACTTTTCCTCATTAAGCTCTAGTAACTTGGTTCACACCTTTGCCCAGTTAGTCTAATGGGACCTGGCTTTGTTTCTTTGCCAAAGCAATGATTTGACGGGAGGGAATGTATCTTTTTTTATGCTAATTACTATGTACAGGAAGCAAAAGGACAGTAAAATCAAACAGACTCTTATGTCAAATTAGACTGTGATCCCTTTCCTCATATAGTGAAACATTTGAAGGACCTAATCAATAGTGTGGAGGAATATGGCCTACTTGACCTTAAGATGAGGGAGTTTTTATGGGTGGGTGAATTTAACATTTCCACCTTTGACACAATCCCCAAAGTCCATGAAAATATGAGTGCCCCCCCTCATGGAGACAGATTATCTGAGGGGTGGGTGGCACAACAGGAAGAATTGCCAAGTATGTTGATGAGCACTTAAAACCGTTTTCCATCCTTTGTGCTTGACAACATGGATGTTCTGAGGAAGATTAGATAAATCCAGGTGGATCTTGAGCGGTTCCTGGTTAGGTGTCACGGGGCTCTCCACGTCTATCCCACAAGATATAAGAATAGAAAAGGTTGGGTTATCTAGATACCTCTACTTTCTGTAAGCCTATTGCAGGTAATAATCTGCTTCACTTTTCAAGCTTTTACCCAGGACCATTGAAGAAGGACTTCCCAACTGGTCAATTCCTTTGTATTAGAATGAATTGTAGCTCTCTACAACAATTCAAAAGAGGCAAGGGAAATGAGGAATTGTTTTAGGGAAAGAGGCCCTTATGAGTAAGAGGGAAGATTTGCTGATTCTAAATTATTCTTAATCTAAGCCCCACAAGGGCTGAGAAGTCCCAGCAGCATCTATCAATTGGGATCAACTGGTCCCCAGGGGGTTGAATACTGACTGGGGTCTACATGCCTTTCCTTAATTTAATTCAAGTAGTATAAAAAAAATATTATTTTTTCCCTCCCTTTTCCCCCAATTTATTTTTTCAGGGATGGATCTGCCATATCAATTTGAGTAAGTCAAGGTACATGGACCATGCTATGGCCGGACCCCTTCCCCTCCTTCTTCCCTTTTTGTGCTACATTTTGACTTTTTTCCTTCTTTCTCTTCCCATCATTGTCTCACAGTTCATCTTCACTGCGTTAATTCATAGTTTCCAAAGACTTAAATATGTGAGTTAGAGGAGTTAGGAGAGGCGAAATGAGTCAGAGGCCCCTCCCCCTAAGTGGCATGCACTTGACACCGTGAGATCAGCACGGTGCAGATGCCGATCTCCATTCTGAAGTGCCCATCAATCCCATAGTGAACTTGAGGACTGTGCTGGAGCTGTAGAGTCAATGCCCTGGACATGCAATGTTTGAGTTGAGCCTGATGGTGGCATATGAGGAGGAGCAGTCCCTGCACACAGCCTTAGCAGGAAGACTGCCATCAAACTGGATTACTTTCCATCCTTGAAGCTGACCTGAAACCGGTGGCTTACTTCCGCAGCCAGGACACATGAGAAACCTCAGTGTTTGTACATACATAGCAGGAAGCGTATGCTCTGTGGCTGCAACGCAGCAAGTAGACCTAAACTGCACTCTATTCGTTGTTCGCTCAGAGCTGATAAGTTGTGTGGAGATTAGCTCTGGTAGGCGACCGGGTGTCAGCAGTATAGAGGCGGAGGCAAACAGTTCAAAGTAAAGTCTGTGTTTATTTCACACAAAAATCCACAACAGCATATGTCCATACAGGTTACATCACCTTTTCAGGAAACCGCAGCATAAATGATTCAATCTGGCAAACAGCTTTTAGTCCTTGAGCAAAAGTCCTGTTTACAGTCAAATAGGCCTCAGGTCCGCATGAAACAGCCTCCACAGGGGATTTCAGCCAGGCTCACAGAGTCTCACTCCCATGTGAGCTCTAGACAAAGGACAGGCCACAGCTGATTCCCCAGGCTATTTAAACAGCCCGCAAAACCCGGACCTGGGTAGTGGGATGGAGTCCCACCCTGCTCTACTCCATCCCAGTAAAGCCGTCCCAGGTTAGCCTTTCGGCTATTCTAAAGCAACAGCAGCAAACTGCCACCAGCAGCTGATGCTGGAAATCAGACTACACGGCTTTACTGCACCAATGCCAGGTACATTGGTGCTACATACCTGCCGTCAATAACGGCCCCTTGCACCTTACCACAGTTGCCACCATTTTTGTGAGTTTTTTGTTGGACAGGCACCCTCAACTAACTATTTAAGACAACTCAGGGATCTTTTTCTTGAATGCCGGGCGTCATTTATACTCAAAATACAGTGTGTCTGAGAGGTGAGGTTGGTTTGGTGTGGCACAGCGCCTTATGTGGATTCAACAACGTTGTTAATTTTAGCTGGACGTGTAGGTGGGTTTCTGGGTTAGTCTTTTTGAATTTGACCATTATGTCATTTGTCTATTCAAAGGAATAGTGCAATGTTCTACAAGAAAATGTACTTTTCACCATTCTAATAATTCAGCTTGAAGGAACCATCTTCTTTTTGTCCCCTCTTGGCAATTTATTTATATTACGCACTGTGCGAGGGGCAGTGCACTCCCGCTTGGCAAACATTGGTCAGCGGCAGTCATTTATAAATAGTAATTTTTAGTGAATGAAAGTATTTTTATATACATTGTTTTGTTATTAGATGTTTTAATAAAATAAGTAAAAATACATTTTTTATAGTTAGCGAGGGGTATCCTTCTATCTCTTCACCAAAACATTATTTGGCTGAATTGACTACATTTAATTTGAATTTAGCCAATTTGGTTTAGATCGACCAGAACTCAATTCCTGAAATCTGGCAAGGTTTGGGTGAAATTCATTCCCCCTTTTTATTACTGTTAATGCATGCTCCCCTACCCTTAGGCTAACAGCCCTGGGCACAAGGGGTTGGTATAGCCAAGGATCAATGGCCATGAGGGTAGTCTACTAGCTTTTATGGCCTCTTGAAAAGATCCAGGCTCTTCCACACCCCCGTTGCCTGGTAATCAAATTGCCAGACTTTAAAGCAGGCCAAAAAAAAAAAAAAGCAGTTCAGTTTCACCCCGAAAGCACCAATCTGGTAGATTCTATGCTGCAAAACTGCATGGGAGCGTCCATCTTGCCACACACATGAATTCAGTTTATATAAAAACCCAATTCCACAGTCAAAATTACCTCACATATCAGTGCAATCCTCCTTTATTTCTAGTAGAAAGCCATCAGCTGTGATGACACCTTGCTCTGAGGCCCCACTGACAAAATTGTATAATTTTAAAATATACATAATGGTTTCGACTGAATAATTGTGCAGTAAATCCAAATTGGTCAATGAAGAGTGATTTAGAAACATTGTTGCAACTCTCCCTTCACACACACACACTCCCTCTAACAGCTGGTTATTTAATGTGCACAGGGCTGGATTAAGTGTGGTGGAGGCCCCTGGGCGCAAAATCTGGTGGAGGACCCAAATACAGTATTTTTGTTTCCTTTAAAATAATAGTGCAGCTAAGTAACTGACTAGACTCTCCGTCCTGCCCTCTGGTGGCTTTGGCTGCAGATTTGCAAAAACAAAAGATGGCCCGTCAGACCAAAAACTGAAAAGCCTCCTGGACCAGACCATAACCCAAAGGTTGGTGGAGGACCCCTTTGCAGGGCAAATGGTGGAGGCCCCGGGATGCAAGACCCTTGCGTCCTCCTCATAAATCGGCCCTGAGTGTGTGTGTTTATATGTGTTTATATAACATAATACACAAGCTGCCCATGTTTCTGAGGCATTTATCTCTCAGTTTGGTGTGGGCTGCTGCTGGCACAGTTCTCGCCTCATGCTTATGTGTGTGACAAAATGGCCTCTCCCATGCAGTTCTGCAGCAAAGAATCCATCTGCATGGAGTTAAACCCTCTCAAATAGTTTTTGCCAGAGGGGTAATTTACTAAACTTTCTTTTTTTGACTTTTGGTCCAGTTTAAGCAACACGCTGACTACTGGAAAACCTCAAGCGACATCACCCCAACATCAACACACAAGGAGACTTTTGGGCAAGTCTGAAGGTGGTGTGGCAAGTAAGAAGATGCAGACAGTGAGTTAAAATTGTTTTTATTTTTATAAAAGTTGTTGTGAGTTGTGTTTTTAACTAATTTTTTGCTACTAGTAGGAAACTAGGAAAACTAGTAGCAAAGAAGTAGAGCTAGTAAGGGTTCCCACTATTCACACACTACTAATTTAATTATATATATATATATATATATATATATATATATATATATATATATATATATATATATATAATTAAAACACATTCCCTATACGTCTTTAAGCCACTGTTCTTTCTTTAACATTTGTTATATTATACAAGTCTCACATTACTCTAGTGTCCAGGCAAACCTCGATATCCTCTCCTGCCCATATTGCATCTATCATTTACTTCTTTGCCTCCATCTTCCTTTTTTCTCCAAATGGATCGACAGGTGGTGGCGATTTATCTGTCACCATCCAGTTCCTTCCTTTCCATTTCTCTGTCTGGCTTTGAAGTGTGATGTTTCTTCTCAAGAATCTCCTAGAGGACAGTAGTTGTCACACCGGCAATGACCCTTCTGCACCTTGAGATACTTAATTCATCTCTACAAAGAGAGCTGGAGAAGGGCTAGGGAATATTGGCTAACAATAAGCTAGCAGCATCTGGAAAAGCAAATACTATATTAAATATCTCACACATCATACTCATATATGGTATTATGCTGACCCCGCACGAATCAATGCAAAGCCTCACCGGGGAAATAAGGTAGATTAATGGCGACCACACTTCCAAGGCGTCTCTAATGAGGGTTCAAAGGCAATTTATTGAATTAGCTAAATAGAGCGAGGGTTTTTGGATGAGTGGTAATAAAATAGAAAGTCTCCTGAAAACAATGTATTGTGTACTGTGTCATAAAAAGAATGTGATGTTTATTTTTAATGAAATACCCTTTGTATAAACCAGACTGGGTTCAGGTAGTTTAAATGTTGCAATAGAAGCACAGGCTGGGAGTCTGTCCATTTGGTGCTTAACGATCAATAAAAAAACAGCATATAAGGTCTTTTAAAACCCTTTAAACCAGACCTTAAGCATAATTTAAAGTGGGTCAAAACCCACACTATTGGCCCGGGAATCTATAAGATTCCCAGGCCGGTCGATTCTCTCCCCCCCGGGGCATCCATAATCGGGATGCCCCACTGTATGAAACCCCCCAGGTTGTCCTATACACTTACCTTGTTTTTCGCTCCAACGGACCATGCGTGAGCTGCAGCCGCATCCCTGCTATCCATCTAGCAGGGTGCGTACCCACGACAGGCATTTGTGAATGGGCAACGCAGGCACGCTCCCTGTTAGAGGAAAGCGGGGGATGTGGCCTTATACGACGTGAGGTCAGCGACTCCAAGCACGCTGATTGGATTAGCGGCCGCACATGCGCCGTAGGACCGGGAAAAGGTAACTTGGAATTGAGCGCTCTTGGGGAGTTTCACCCAGGGGGCAAGGACCAAAACCCAGGACAGTCAAAATCCTGGATATTGATTTACTTTAATGAAAAGCCCAAAACCTTAAAGTGGACCAACACCCAGGATTTTGACTATCCTGGGTTTTGGTCCACTTCGGCGGGGCACCCCGATCGGGGGTGTCCCGCTCTCTGAAACCCCCCAGAAACCCCAAAAAACTCACCTCTCCCCGCTCCCACGTGACCGCACCGTCCAATCCCCGCCGTCGTCCAAGCGGGTGACAGCGGCGTCCAAGACAGCGCGTCCGCCGCCGCCTCCCGCGCGTCACTCTCGGCGTGTGTCTGTGAATGGCCGGCGCGGGCACGTCTAGAGGGGCGTGCGGGAGGCGGTGGCGGCGGAAGCAGCAGCGGATCAGGTAAGGAGTTTGGGGGTTTTTGGGGGGGTTTACCCCGCGGGACATCCCGATCTCGGATGTACCGCGGTGAGTGATCTTATAGATTACCGGGCCGATCACCCCTGGGTGTTGGTCCACTTTAAAGAACTATTCCCAGCATCTAAAATTAATATAGCTTATGTTTTTAGTCACTTACTTTTTATTCTTTCCCCACTGGGCTTCAACTCTGTTTGGGACTCTACGGGTGCCGCCATCTTACCTCAGAAGCATCACATACTGAGGAGAGGGGAGCCAAAGCACAAGGGGCAGGTTATAGCTGTGCTTTTCTCAGAAAGAGCAGCTCTGGGGTCAGGAAAAGGACAGCAATCCCAGAATGCAGAGCAGCACAGTCAGAAGACACTTCCTGTTTGTAGGCAACCTGAGACTCCATGGGCCACCATCTTAAATGTTTAAAGGCTCAGGTAAGGCAGTAGGTACAGGTAGGATGATTTTTAATGTGGGCAATCTGTATGAATAGGACGGGGGAAACATATAAGATATGGTCTTATTCAGGGTGAATGTCAGTTTAAATGATTCATTGCAATGGAGGGGGTGTCTAAAGGCTGAATAAACAAAGCAACCCTTCACATTCAGCAGAAAACAGGCTAATTTAACCCGTTGCCTGGGGTATCACTTTAAAGTTTCTGTCCAGGCAATAACATTAAAATGTCTATACTCACTTTTGTCCCCACAGCTCCTCTGTGCAACACTGATATCTTCATACTAACCAATGAGGGAGAATGAAACATTCCATATTACATCGCTGAGAAAACATGGTGGCATCTGTCAATATGGCTTTACATTCCGTAACACTACTACTCCATTTATTGAAAAAAAGGGGACGTGCTGAGGCCAAGTGTGCTAAACTCGGCTTTGTGATGAGCCTTCCATTGCAATGAATGGAATAGGCTTGTGGGGTCGGAAACAAGGCTCCATGGATGCCTCCATGAGCCGCCGACACTAGAAGATGAAATCACTGGCTCCCCACCATTGGTGAGTATGAAGATGCCGGCACTGCATAGAGGAGCTGCGGGGGAACACTTGACCTGGACAAAGGAGCTGCAGCTGAGTATAGACTCTCTGGACAATACCTTTAAATTCCGGTATATTTCAGGTATTGTAACTAAGGTCCTTGGAGCAGAGGTTGCTCTAGTCTCTCTGCTGCCTGAGACAAACTATAGAAAGGTACCAACAAGGCGTTTAGCTCCACTCCACAATACAAATCGGATAGTGGGGGTCAGGCAGAGGCAGCTGAGACACCAATGACTAACATGACAGTATAGAGCGCCCCTATCTGAGTCACATGACCTGATTATAGTTGCACATAAATCAAAGTAAGGTAAACATTGGAGGTGGTGCTGGGCAGGGGTCCCTCAAAGCCACTTACATTCAGACAAATGGAAGAAATAAGATTGCAAAACGCATACCAAAGTGCAGGTCCACCTTTAATAGATTGATGCCTTTCACCACTAGAACACCCGGCTGCTGCTGAGACTAATTTTAATCATATTGCTTCACAGTATTAAGTGAAATTATTATTACAGTATTTTTGCACTATAAGATGCACTTATTTTCCCCCAAAAGCGGGAGGAGGGGGGAAATGTCAGTGCTTTTTATGAGACAAATGTAAAAATACTTACATATATATCGCTCCCAGACTGTTTCCAGTGCCGCCACAGTAGGCCAGAAGATGGAGGAGCGGCAGGCAGACAGGCAAGGTAACTGATCCCTGCCCAATGTCCCCGCCATTGACGCTGTCTCTGCCATCCATGATCTTCACTGTCCACGCTGCTGCTTCTTCGGCGGCAAGCAGAGCAAAGCCCCGGCTCTGTGCAGCAGGTGTGCGTGACTGATGCTCAGCACAGGCCACGCCCCCCCCCCCCACTGCGCGGAGCCGGGTGTGTCTGCTCACACTGCTGGAGAGGAAGCAGCGACAGTGGGGACAGCGTGGATCATGGATAGCAGGGCCATCGGGCATGGAAGGGGGGGAATGCCACACTGCCTATGGGAATGAGAGGGTGGATGCCACACAGCCTATGGGAATGGGAGGGGGGAATGCCACACTGCCTATGGGAATGGGATGGGGGAATGTCACACTGCCAATTTGGAATATGAGGGGGGAATGCCACACTGCCTATGGGAATGGGAGGGGGGAAAGGGCCACTCTGCCTGTAAGTGGGAGATTCTGCACCGTGCCTAATAATGGCTTCTTCGGGGAGGGGGGGTTGAGCACATCATTTGGTTAAAAATTTGTTTTCCTCCTCCAAATGCCAGGTGCGTCTTATTGACATGTACGTCTTATATGGTGAAAACATATGGTAATTAAATAATAAATATAACTTAAGAAACAAATTATAAACTTAGAAAACACAGGCAAACCAGTTAGTATTTGACCTTTTGTCTTGTCATAATGGTGCCCTTGGGTCAGTCAATGGAGTCCTTGGGATAAAGCCATCATTGCCCTTAAAGGATTCCATGTCTCAGTTACAGAATTAAAATGTAGCAAAGAAAGTTCTAGGATGGCAGGAGTCTTAGGAGCTGATTAGAGAGGTGGCCAGGATCTTCTGTACAGACTATTCTTCTGCCAATGTTCATCAGGAAATGCATAGATGCATGTTTGATGTTATGTTTCTTTATATTGGAAAAAGCCAACAAATAATTCATTAGGTCCATTACACGGAATGAGCACATAAGGCTCGATTCAGAGAGACAAAAAAAAAACTTTTTTTTTTTTAATTTTCCCGCTCTCGTATGAGTGTACGAGCAATTCTATGCATGCATTGCAATCCTTCTGTAAAGTTTCCGTCCGTTCATACGGCAGATTACAAATACGAGGATGTCATTTTCCAGCGTGACTTTTCCGTTTCATTTTCACATGTTACAACGTAGGCTTTCATTTTTGCCCTTTATCCATCGTCTCCTCCCACGAATCCTTTACGTTTCCCGTTAGATTCTGTTTCCCTTTTTCAATAAATATTCGTCCAGACGGAAATCCTTACGATCTTGCGCCTGCACACTACAAACTTAACTCATTAAAGTGCTCGTCTACATATTTGCCACCCTCACTTCTACTACAATGTTTAGCTAAATCACTTAGCACTATCCTCCATCTTCTCTTTTGGACCCTTAAAGCTCACCCAAACCACTTTGCGGTTAGGTTCTTCTTCCATTTTAGCCCCCTAAAACTTACCCAAATCACTTCTCGGTCAAGTGAATATTCATCTTTAAATATTTCTGGGCCCATTAGTTTTGTGTAAATGAAATGACACTGTAACAATTTTTTTTTTGATTTTTTTTTATTTTAAATACATTTTAAAAATGTCTAATTTTTACAACTATAAAAAACAAAATGCATAGGCCACATAACATTATTCTTCATCTGTGGTCCCCAACGAGTTGCGTAGCTCCTGCATCTCGCCCACCAACTGAAGGACCCTGACACTCAGTTGTGCCACTCTGGCACGTGTGGTCCCTGTTAAAAAAACGTAAATTAAAATATTAGTATAACCTTGTTGGGGTCATACTGCAGTGCCCCCCCCCCCCGTATGGTCCAAACACCTAAATCTGGACTTCAAAAGCCAGAGGGCCCTCACCACCATGGCCCGGGTTTTGCATAGTGCCCGATTAGAGAACCCCTGGCCCGCATTCTGCAGGCAAAGAACGGGCATCAGGAGCAAGGGCAGGAGTGGATATCCAGAATCCCCTGAAAGTATTTAAAAATACTAACATAAAATACACATTCTAAGCTACAATATTGTTTAACATGTCATCAAGGGCTAAAAACAGCCATAAGTTAAGACATGAGTCATCAACTATATTCATTGCCATACAGTGAAAATGGATTGATGGAATGTGAGCAAACTTACCCTGGAGCCATCCACCAGATAATTCTCCTGACTCAAACTGACGAAATTAGCTGGAGCTCTGCAATATATAAGCATCATGGGACGACCCTGGATGCCCTGCAAGAACACTGAGGAATCGCATAGCTGGACCAAACACTGCTTGTATGTTGTGTGAGTGGCACATCTTGCGGTTCCTGAAACCAAATATAAAATAATTACACAAAGCAAAAGTAACCGACTAAAACAATAACTCCTACAACAAATTAAGATTCAAGTTCAACAATCCAAATATAATTCACAATTCATTAAAAAAATATAGCAATTATATGGATGTGTGGGAAAATAAAGGTTTACATGCTAAGGACTAATTAAGGTCAGCATTAAAATACATCTATAAGGCATACATGAAATGTATTGATTCAGGAATGCATTGCTACACAATTTATGGCCTCGGCCATGCTTATACATGCAATGCCTTGGTGCTAAAGGCGCGCAGACTCCTCCACATAGCCGCAAAACATGTTCAACAATAGCAATCCGAGCCCTCAAAGGTCCCGTAAGTGGATCGGAAATGAAACGGATTTATAGGGTGGTGGTCCGTCGAAAATCAGCTCTCTGAATCAGACGTAAGCCCATCCCAACATCGTAAGTTATGAACGAACGAAAAATATCAGATTTTGTTTGGAAAATGATCCGAAACTAACGGAAATGATCTGATTTGCTTCCGTTCATCGAAAGCGCATATACGCATTTTCCTGAACGTTCGTACGAATGAAAAATGAAAGAAAAAAAGCAAAAAAAAAGACTAACACCCACCCAAATTTTCACAGACAGCTTTCACAGCTACGGAAGTCCGAACGAATGTGCCTTTGAATTGAGGCTATAGTCTGGGCCATGTCATCTGTAAAAGAACTTAACTTTGCAGCTCAGTAATTCAGTAATTCGTTGCTTGACTTGCCTCCTAGTGAAAAGGGAAGATACCTGGCATGAGTTGGCAGAGATCTGATGTCGTGGCAAGCACTTTACTGTCAAAACTGTCTTGAATTTTTAATTGGTTCTTCTGATTCATCCAGGTTGTCGTGTATGAGCCTTCTGTTAGCTGGGTATTTCTTGTTCAAGAGCAGCTTGACAGACTCGGGGCTTTCCAATCCAGACAATGACATTGTATGGATCACCATTTCATAGCTGCCAGCTGATTATGCAGCCATGTTTTTTAAAAGCTTGTATAATTCGCATTAGCATCCCTAAGATGTCAGGTGAGGCCAGCATGGCAGTCCCAGTGGACCAAGATTTGAAATGCTTGCCATTGGAATACTATTATTTATTTTGATTTTTTTAGCTTTTATAATTCCAGCATTTTTTTTTATCTGTCTGGTCCGAAATCAGCACCTGTTTTTCTGTCTCTGAACAGCTGCTAATTAAGGATAAAATGGTAGGCTAGATAAAGCCAATCACACATGCTTTACTGATCTATTGATTTGTATTGATTCCATGTCTACATGACAAAAATATTCTATCTCTCTTTTAAAAACACATTTTTCTGATATAGTTACTGGAGTACGTCAGTTTCTTATATGATTTTTTTTCATGTCTTTAATACACCCAAAAAATAAAATGCATAAGCAACATTACCAGTAACGAAGTAGGATCATTAACATTTTAGGCTAGGTTTTGTTTTAAAGTAAATAACATTTCTCCTTATTTTGTTATTAAGGTGTGTTTTGCTTTTGAGTTATTTTAACTTCTTTTCTTGGGGAGGAGGGTGATAGACAGGATTATAGGTGGCGCCCAAAGAAAAGAATTAGTATATTAGTATTATTAGTAATTAAGAAAACTAATAACAGGTAATTAACTTGGGCAACCACAACCATTTTGCCTTGACGATGCCTAACAAGCTAATGGCATAAAAATGAACCCTTAAAGTGGACCAGGGCAGGCATACTTACTCCCCCCGGGGCGTAAGACCCCAGAGGTCACCCGAAAACTCACCTTCTTACCTGGTCCAACAGCACATGCACGTACAGCGGCCGCTTCCCCACTATCCCTTTAGTAGGCAGCGGTCCCGCACCAGGCATTTGTGAATGGCCAACGCGGGCACGCTCCCTGTTAAAGGGTCACAGGGGATGCGGCCGCCAGCCCACTCTGACCCGCTCACCTTAGACAAGCTCTTGGACGAAGGGGCGGGAGCAGATCCGAGCTGACTGGACGAGAGGCTGCACATGCGCTGTAGGACCAGGGAAGGGTGAGTGAGATCGGGCGATCTGGGGGGTTTCACACAGCATCACCGTTCGTGGTGCCCTAGGGGCAAGGACCAAGACTCTTAACCCTTTAGCTGCAAGCCTACCTAGAGATTATGTCACCCTGTGTTGCTATTTTTCATCATTGTAGCTCAGTAATTCAGTAATTCATTGCTTGCTTTGATTATATATATTTGATTATATTTTTTTTCAGCAGAGTTTGGGCTTTAACATAAAAAATCTTGTTTGTAATTCTTTGGTTGAAATATGTGAAACGAAAATAAAAGCACTCTGTTTTTAACAGTTTGTTTGTTTTGTAATTTTTAAAAGAAAAATCATATTGCTTGTAAAAACCCCATTCCTCCCGATTACAATGGTACCACAAATGTATCGGTAGACACTCCTTTCTGCCCAGATGGAAAAGTTTTATGACATTTTCAAAGAAACCCTTACAGTTTTCAACTGACGTGGGATACCCCCTCTACAGCAAAACACTTTGTGGCCTGGTAGACCAGAGCGCGGAGGCCGAGCTGCTGCCCCCCGGTTCTTAAGGCTACAAGCCCGTGTAGCCCGCAGGATCAGTGGGCTCCTCTGCTCCTCCCTGGACTTTGGGGATGTAGGTAAATGGGCTGGCGCTTATGGCAAGTGCCCGGGAACAAACGTAGGAGGGTGAGCTAAACGGAGGAGCTAGGGAATAATTTTATTGATTATGGATGCCGGATCCCAGCGATTATATAAGTGCAGGTATTTTTAGGATTTGGTGAATGATTGCACAGGTCACGCTTTTATATTATAAGCTTCCTGCAGTGGTTCTTTTTTTCCTTTGCATGAGGAAAAGTTTGATTAGAAATTAGATACAATCTGGTAAGCATTTAATCCTTTTTGGTGGATTCACAGCAAGTTTTTATTTAGCACTTTTGTTGTTTTTACTCCACGGAAAGGCTTCATTTCGGTTTCAATATTGGGACAGTTTTGATAGAGAAAATTGTATAAAAAGAGGGAGATGACAGAAGCTGGTGTGGAGCAGAACTGTTCTCTGCCCCACTGAAGACCCCAGACCCGCGATCAGAGGCCTGCTGGGGGAGGAGGAGACCCCCACCGCTGGATCCTGGGCTTTTTTCTGCAAATGGGGGAAAATGCCAAGCACCTAGAATCTACGGTCTTGACACTTAACAGTCGGAGAAGCGCAGCTGTAGATTCTACCTGCTTGATGTTTAAAGGGTGTAAGTAGAACAAAAATAAATCACTCCCCAAATGCCAATATCAGACGAACATTAAATATGCATGGTAAATGACAAATCAACCTCAAGCTTTATCCTTAGCATAGCATATCTTTTAGAGCTTCCAGACGCAGTAACTGTGCCACTATATTTAACATTTTGGGTGGTTCTTCGGAAAACTGGAGAAGAAGAAGACTTCAAGTGTATAATATGCGGTTATTTAAACACAGACTGGCCCAGAAGAAAGGGTGTTTGAGTTGTGCCGATGTCCCCCATAAAGGAAAAAGTTAACATTCAAAATCTACACAAACCTACACAAACACAAACCTAAATATAGGAGGACGGTTGCAAGGAGTTCACGCCTTTTACTAAAACAATAAAAATGAAAAAAAAAATTACCCGAAGAAATGTTTAAAAAAACAAACAAACTTGTCATTAAGAAAAAGAAAGTAACCAAGGAGGAGCACCTAATTGACAACGTGGAGGCTGATTTAAGACTAGCGCCACGTATTGCCATTTGTGCGTCCATGTAGCGACACTTAGAGCGTCCGCAAGAGTACGCTGCAAATAGGGGCGCTGGAAAAGTGACACTGTAGTATCCTGTCCAGCAATGATAAATGTGATGCCTGGAGGGCGCTGTAGAAGCGATCTCTCTGAATCAATGCATATGTGGCGCCCGCAGGAAAGCGGCCCAAGGGAACGCTAAATATAACAGGACAATGCTGCAGCCAACAATAGGTAGTGCCAGTTAAGTGCATCCTACGCTCGACACTGCGGTCTAGATTTAATCACAAAACCAGCTTGGGCGCTATAAAACTGGGCGATCTAGCATTGAGCACCGGATGCTATATGTTTCTCAACGCATATACACCAGCACCAGAGCGAAAACACATGGAATGACATTGTTTTGACTCTGTAACAATGACACTGCAATGGCAGATCTGTACATACAATTCTAAATAAATAAAAATCAAAATATAACAATATAAGTGTTTGGCTGCTGGGTAGGAGAGGCCACACAATGTTTTAATCTTAAAATTGAAAAAAACTAATTCATTAAAACGCTATTTATACACAACCAAATAAAACACCATTGAGATGTATGGTATAACGCTGCTGAGCGACAGATGCTACATGGCGCTGCTGAACACACAGCGCCGGCACTTTAAACTGAGCCACCACTACTGATACATGTGACGCTACATGACGCTATAAGAGGCACTCATCAGATTGACTTTCATATATATGTTCACATACTGCGCCTGGCGTTTACCTGAATCTACATGGTACTATGTTGCGTTAGCGTTTCTTAAATAACCCCCCTAATTGACAAAAAAATGTAATGCTATCTAACACTTAGAAGGCCTCAAAAATTTTCACCAACCTCTTTTGTACGACTTATTCAATCTTGTAGTACTCAGCTGTCACCTTGTAGGCAAGACATAAGCAATGCACCTAACCTTTATTTACCTTCAGTTTTGCAATTTGCAATATAAAAAAGAATTAGGCAAAAGTAGCTTTATGTTTCTTTATTCTCAATGTCTCTTGCGTTAACAAAAATTTAGATTTGATCACCTTAACGGCTTGTTGCCTGTATGCTTATTCTCTGTACATTGCAAATTTTTCTTGTAAATTTCTTGTAAAATGTGAATTAGAAAAAAAAACAAAAAATAAATATAAAAAAGGGAAAAGGTCAAATAACTTATCGTCGTACAGTATTGAAACCAAGCAGAGGCATATTTGGCTTATCATTGATCTGTTATGCCGTCTTCACCTACTGCTGTGTTTACCTCCTGCTGTCATCATAACCGCTGATATTTTCCAAAACTACAGGTTTCCATTTTTACTGCCTTTTGCCTCCACCATCATCTGTTAACCATCATCATTCGCATTTTAAAGTGGACCAACACCCAGGATTTTGACTATCCTGGGTTTTGGTCCACCCCGATCGGGGGTGCCCCGCTGTGTGAAACCCCCCAGAAAGCCCCGAAAACTCACCGCTCCCACGTGACCGCTGCAGCCAATCCCCGCCGGTGGACAAGCAGAGCGCGTCCGCCGCCGCCGCCTCCTGCGCGTCCCTCTTACAGGGAGCGCACCCGCGCCGGCCATTCACAAGCGGCCGGCGCGAGAGCGCGCCCTGCTAGAGGGACACGCGGGAGGCGGCGGCGGACGCGCATGCGCCGCTGGAACGTGGAAAAGGTAGGATTGTGGGCTTCCTGGGGGGTTTCACCCCGCGGGACATCCCGATTTCGGATGCCCCGCTGGGAGGGATCTGATCGGCCCGGGAATCTTATCGATTCCCGGGCCGATCCCCCTGGGTGTTGGTCCACTTTAAGCTTCAGCAGCTGTCATCCTTACTGCTGCTCTTTATTTCTGCTCTTGGACACTTCTTTCCACCATTGACTGTCATCTTCCCTGTTATCATAGATTGCAACACAGGTTATCCTCTCCTCACACTACACAAATGATTGTACAGACAAACACTTGTGACTGTAAGTGTAAAAAAATGTGTTTGTTTAATCTCTACTCTGTCCCTGACTCTAGGTGAACGTCCTTCATAGGCTTCCCAAGTAAACTACTATTGGAAGGCTGCTCAATTCCAGCTCAATAAAAAGTGTGGCTGATCTGCCAACCATTGGCCTTCATAACTAACCCATAGAGGAGCTTCCTTTTGCCATTGCATATATGCGAGTCAATGATTCTGTTCATGTACAGATGCTCTATTCTTATGCAGCTGTAACATATTATTTCCACCATGGACATGACCACACATTGCATGATTTACCCTTCATTTCACTTAGAGCAGCAAGTGATGCTTCTTGTTACTAGAGGTTTCTTTTCTGTTAGTTTTAGGACACAACAAGATTTAAACAACTTTTATTTGCTCTCAGGCGTTTTAAAATAATTCTATTTAAGAAATCCACAAAGACAAAGTGCAATTTTAAAGTCATTTGACAAACTGATTCTGCCATGAGGGTTTAGTTTCGGCTTGCTGCTGAAGCAATTTTTTTTCCTTAACGTTACTGTTCTTGTTCTTTTAATACATTTGGGAGGCCTGTCAAGGCCTATACACACTCTAAATAGCTTTGCAGATTAAATTTTTAACTCTACTCTCTTCATGCAGATGTATATTTTTGACAAAGCTTTGCACTGAGATGTCAGCTTCCATCTTACTCACTGGAGATAAGTCATGGAAGCACATCTCCAAACTCCACATTGCTTCAGTGAAACCAACTTCACAAATATTGCATTGTGCTCAATTTTACTGATAGGCATGGAAGCTATGGATCTCATACATGGAAACAAAAGCATGCAAAACACAACTTAGGCAATGGCTCCATTGATAGGCCCAAACTATTTATATTAGGGTATAATAGTACATCATACTAAATAAAAGACAACTACCGTATTTGCCGGCGTATAAGACGACTTTTTCCCCCTGTAAAACATGCCTCCAAGTGGGGGGGTCATCTTATACGCCGGGTGCACCTGGGTCACATACATATAAATGTACTTACCTTCACCAAGCTGGGCAGCACGATCGTCCTCCTCCTCCTCCTGCCGAGCGATGCTCTTGCTCAGGCAGCACTAGTTGATCAGAGCAGGGAGAGACTGAGCAGGCCAGCAGGGTGAGCGCCGAGCAGATCAGCTTTCCTGCTCTCAGGCACTGTGTGGGAAGGCAGGGGGCTGGCTTCTGGCATGTGCTCCTGACATCGCCCTCACTGCTCTCCACTTTGAAGGGGACTCTACAGCATCTGATCTGAGGTGTGATTTATTTAAGATTTATTAAAAAAAAAAAGTTTCTATGGGGCATCCCCCAGTGTAAAACCCCCAACTGGCCCCTTTCCCAGACCCCACACATTACACACTATGCTATTAGATGAGACACATTCTAAACAACCCAGGCATGTCCCCAGCTATAGGCGAGCAGGGATGTGGCAGCAGTGTAATGTGGTCTGGGGCCTGTGCTGGCTATTCAGAATCCGTCCAATCTAAAGGCATAGTAGGGATGTGGCTGCAGTGTAATGTGGTTTGGGCTCTGGGAAAAGGGCCAGTTGGGGGGTTTCACACAGTAGAGGAAACCCAATTTGGCATGCCCCTGGAGTAGGGAACAAACCCACTGGGGCATTCCAATTCGGGATGCCCCACTGTAAAACCCTCCCTATTGGCCCTATTCCCAGAGCCAACACCACATTACCCTGCAGCTGCATCCCTACTATGGGGATTTAGCTGGGACGCATTCTGAATAGCCAGCACAGGCACGTCCCCAACTAAAGGCGAGCAGGGATGCAGCTGCAGTGTAATCTGATGTGCGCTCTGGGAAAAGGGCCATTCGGGGGTATTTCACACAGTGGGGCTTCCAAATTTGGGAGGCCACACTGGGTTTTGTTCCCTACTCCAGGGGTATCCCAAATTGTGATCCTCCACTGTGTGAAACCCCCCATCTGGCCCTTTTCTCAGAGCCCAAACCACGTTATACTGCAGCTGCATCCATACTATGCTGGGACGCATTCTGAATAGCCAGTGTGGGCACATCCCAAACTAAAGGCGAGCAGGGATGCGGCTGCAGTGTAATCTGATGTTCTTTTACGTTTTATTCGGTGTGCGGAAGAGGGAGTAGTCTTATACGGCGAGTATATAACAAACTCTATATTATGAGTGGAAATGTTGGTGGGTCGTCTTATACGCCCAGTCGTCTTATACGCCGGCAAATACGGTAGATGCATAGTGTACAGCAAATCCTAATAATAACATTAAGGCATTATAGTAATTTCACCAGCAATCTTTTGCATTCAGATACCTTCTAAACAGGTCACTTATATTAAAGCATTTATATTTTTGCATGTCACCTTGAAAAAGAGGCCCTGTGTGACCCCGAAACATTGGAATATGTACATGCATAACAGAATATGGAACTCGCTGCCAGAGGAGGTAGTAATGATGGATACAGTAAAAACGTTCAAACGTGGCCTTGATGCCTTCCTGGCATGTAATAACATTTCCAGCTATGGCTACTAGACCACTGGAAGGAGATGAATAGGCTGAGCTGGATGGACTAAAGTCTTTATTCAGCCTTACATACTATGTTACTATGTAACATGCATTAAAGTGGAACATCAGACCTTTTCTGATGTTCCTCTCTAAACATCCCTCCCCCTCCCTTACTGCATTTTAGATGTCAGCGTTATCTAAAACGCTGAAATCTGGCAGTATTCCTGGCCCCTTTCCACCCCCACCCCCTTAGACGTCGCTGAATGATTGCAGCAGACTTAGCGAAACCTCTAGCTATTCTCTCTTCAAAACTCACACACCGCTCCTGAGATCTCACGCTCTTCTGCGCTGAATGTCATTACAGCCTATGCCGTGACACTACGCATGCACAAGATCTGAGGGGTGGTGCAGTGCAGGGCAGGATGGCAAGATGGTGCCACCCAACGGAGACGACTCGGCACAGAGGGATGCCGGAGCACAACGTGACTGGACAGGTAACTCAAAAGTTGTATTAAGTGAAACCGGAGGGGCAGGGGGGCGAGCAGGCCAGGTTTTGGGAGTTTTTATTAACTCCCCAATACCTGAAATGTTCCTCTTTAAGGCATTCCTTGGAGAAACAAAAGTGTTGGCTCTTTCTTGAACTTTTGGTTTTAACGATGCCACCTATGGGCAAAATTTCTTGACTGATGTGTGCAGTGGCTGGACGATTGGATTCATATTTAGCTAAAATGAATTTGCAAAATGATTCTTTTCATATATCCTACTATGAAGACTGTTCTCATCTGCTTCTGTCACAGTAGGTAGCTCTGAAACTGAATGTTTCTTGAAAACCCAGTGGGCTACAAGAAAGCTTGAAGCACAGGTCCCTGCAGGGAAATCCTCGGTTGTGCAACTGGAAAATTGTTGTCTGGAGGCCAATTTGTCTGGGCAGGTGCTGCACACACATCCTTGGGGTTTGTAACAGGGTGAGTGAGATGCAGATGCGTTTGGGCCCTGAGGTGTCCTGCATGGCTAAGGAGTAATGGTGGAAGTCACAGGCCAGTCTATTGCAAATCCCAGATATTTTATTAATGGACAACTCCAACAATAACTGTCCAAACAGTTCATCCTCCATAGCAGTGGGGATCAATAGAGATGAGCTAACTTTTTAAAAGTTCGATTTGAGTGATTTGCTGAATTTCCCCAAGAAATTCGGGTTCATCTGAATCAAACTTTAACAAGCTTGCTCATAAAAACAATAAAAAAATAAGCTTACCTCAGTCCCCGTTCCAGTGCCAGATGATGTCTTCATCCTCCGGCCAGCCACGGTGTCCTCAGCAGCACAGAAGACCCACATCCCCCTACCCTGCGCTGGGCTCCCAGCATCTCGCACCCCATTGCAGTGAGGGTTTTTTATACCAGCCAGTGAGCTGACATCAGCTCCCTCCGCCGGTGTAAAAGGCCCCTCCCTGCAGTGGGATCAAGATGTCAAAAGCCGGAGAGATTAGCAGAAGGTGGGCGTGGGGCAGGGGGACACCAATCCTCTGCCCCGCATCTAGCTTTTGCAGATCAATTCAGCGATGGATCAGAGGTAAGCAGGGAAAAAAAATAATAAAATGCTTTATTCTTTGTGTGTGTGCTTTATTACATTTAACTTATTGTGAACTGGTAAAGCATCCCTAAGGAGAAGCCCTCACGCCATTTATTTTTTAAATTTTTAAGGTGGGTGCAGAAGAGCCCGTGGCCCATATGGGCTATGCGTGTTGGTTGCCTTCCAGAGCCAGTGCCCCTTGAGCTGGTGCCTGGGCTGTTTTTGCCTGGGTAGGGGGGACAGTGTGTTTTAATCTGATAGGGTTAAACCATTAAATCATAAAAAGTTTATGGCGTGGAGTCCCCTCTATCCAGACCAAACCAGCCCAGGCACCAGCTATGGAGGCTGGTAGACCAGGAGGCGGACAACAAGCAGACGACCCGTGGCCCTGAAGGCTACAAGCGGGATAGCCCATATGGACCGTGGGCTCTTCTGCACTCCTCTGTGCTTTTGGGGATGCACAAAAGGTTATCTGTTCACAAAGGGTTAAATTTTAAAAAACACACATAAAAAGTAAAGTATTTTATTATTTTTCCCCCCGCATTTACCTCCAATCCATCTCCGATCTCTGTTGTCCCCATCTTGCTTCCGCTGCAGGGGGTGGGGTATTTTATACCGGTTGAGTAAGCTGTTTCTTCCACACAGCAGCTGGTCTTTTAGAAGAGGTTTCCCCATGTCCTTGCATGCTCATGCGACTTTTCCCACCTGCCATAGAGAGGGCATATCAAGGCAATGCCATACATGCCCCTAAACAGCAGTCAATAGGTTTTATAGGTTCATTATATTACATTGCTTCAGCTGACACCCATATTGTTGCCATGGATATCCCTTTGATTCCATTGACATTAACACGGTACACAAAATTCCCATATTAACTACCAACACAGTGTTTCTCTGTCCTATGGTCTGTCTCTAAAATCTTGTTATTAACAGACGAATAGGACTGCACTAGAGTGAAGTCCTAGTCTATTCTAATCTACATTAAGATAATAAATTCATATTTTAGGTATATTTTTGTATTTTTTTTTATATTTTTACATTTTTGGTTATGCATACTGCAATTTTTTATTAATGCGAGACTGGCCACGTTATTTTGTCTTCTCCTTTCTTTCCCTAACATCTTGCAATATGCTTATAAAAGTGATTGAAAACAGACATGTGAGTATAACAAATATAACTGATACTATCCAAGTAGGGGTGTAAACATGTTATCATAATGACTGTTTTGAAATATATCCCTTGGATCTCCCCTGAGGAAGGAATAAATGTTCTTCTTGAGTAAAAGATTATACAATTATTGTTTACATTATACCATATGTATGCAGATCTGTCTGTATTTTTGATGTTTAATTATTTTGCTTTTTGGCATTAGCCCGCAATGGAATCAATTTTGAAGGAATTTTGCAGTCAACATTTTATTCAAATTACAAAGTGTGACTCCAACAGGAGATACTTTTCCACCTCCCTGAATGGTTCCTGTACTTTAACATAAGTGAATAGTTCTGCTCCAGGACCCACACATCTCTAATTGATTATACAATGCTATTCCAAGTTTTTTTCTTTCTCACTAAAATAGTGGTTTACAAACCTTTCTAATACATGAGAGCCCCCATTTGGTGCCTACACATCAATAGATAAATTGGGAGCTAGCCGAACAGAATTTGCCCACATAGGGGCTTTTCCATATAACTTGGGAGTCTTTTTTGGGTGTGTGTTTTTTTGATTTCCATAGACTAAAACAAACCACCCAAATGTTTCATTGAGATTTGCATCCTCCTAAATACCAAATTTGTATTCCTAAACGGTTTCTGAACCATTTATGTGCATACCTGAGCAAAGTTATCCACTGCTTACTTTGCTTGTACACTTTGAATCCCAACTGTCAATATGTAGCATAAATATCCTAGTACTTTCTAATGCACCACCCTGTAATTACTGTGCCATTGTTCACATGCTGTAAAATGGTATAGGATGTTGTCAATCTCAAGGCCTGGGGGCCGGATGCAGCCCTCCAAGCCTTTTTGTGTGGCCCTCTGACAGGTTGCAGGCCTGGCTGAGTGGAGCCCCTTGTAACTGGCACGCTTACTCCAAGGCTTCCAAGGTCCTTGGGCCTGTGTGAGATGCTGCTGAGTAATGCACTGGTACACTGCACACCAGTCTGGAGCACAGTACTGCCTCTAATCCCAGGTGCAGTGCCTATAGAAGCAGCTGGTAAGTACCTTATTAAAGTATTTCGGGGAGTAGAGAGTACTGTCTGCAATTGTTCTGTGTCTCTGTGCAACACAAGTGGGTCCGCCTAACCCACCAAACATACTGCACACAGAGGGTGCTACATATTCTTCTTTTTATTTAAGAGCTATCCTGGGTGAAATAAGTCTGCATCTGTCCTGGGCAAATTAACCCAGCATCTCAATCTACCTGGGGCAAAATAATTCTGCATCTGTCCTGGGCAAAATTATTCTGCATCTGTCCTGGTCAAAATAATTCTGCATCTGTCCTGCACAAACTATTTCTGCATCTGTCCTGGGCACAAAAAAATCTGTATCTGTCCTGGTCAAAATAATTCTGCATCTATCCTGCGCAAACTATTTCTGCATCTGTCCTGGGCACAAAAAAATCTGCATCTGTCCTGGGCAAAATAATTCTGCATCTGTCCTGGGCAAAATAAGTCTGAATCTGTCCGGGCCAAAACAATTCTACATCTGTCCTGCGCAAAATAATTCTGCATTTGTCCTGGCCAAAATAATTCTGCATTTGTCCTGGCCAAAATAATTCTGCATTTGTCCTGGCCAAAATAATTCTGCATCTGTCCTGGGCAAAATAATTCTGCATCTTTCCTGCGCAAACTATTTCTGCATCTCTCCTGGGCAAAATAATTCTGCATCTGTTCTGGGCAAAATAGTTCTGCATCTGTCCTGGGCAAAATAATTTCACATCTGTCCAGGGTGAAATAATTCTCCATCTATCCTGGGCAAAAAAATTGCATCTGTCCTGGGCAAAATAATACCTGCATTTATCCTGGGCAAAATAATACTACATCTGTCCTGGGCAAAATAATTCTGCATCTTTCCTAGGCAAATTAAATTAGCATCTGCATCTGTCTTAGGCAAAATCATTCTGTGTCTGTAACCATACACTGGAATGGTTGTGCTTCCATTTTGTTTTTTTTGTCTTTTATTAACTGGCTTTTTGAAGGCAACCAGAGTGCTTATGTGGTCCTCAGTGGGCACCAGACATCAAGTTTCTAATACACATGAGCACTTCATCAGACTCATGGGAATTACGGCCTTATTTATCAAGGGCTAGCGCCAGGTAGTGTCTGACGAGCGCCAGGTACCGCCAGCTCACAATGACGCATTTATCACGCTAAATGAGGCTAGCGCCGGCGAGAGCGTCAGCTAGCACGGGATTCATCATGTAGCCGACTGCAACGAACAGCGCCGCTGCTAATCCCATCACAGCGACAGGTATGACCTGGCGCTCCCTGGCGTGGTCCAATGCATTTCAATGGAGCAATCTTTAAATAATCATAATTAATTGCTATTACTGTTTTTTTTTTTGTTTTTTTTTTTAATGTCAAAAATTCTGTGACCACTTCTGCAATGTTAGGATTTTTTTTTAAGTAAAAAAAAAAATAAAAAAAAAAATTGTGCAGAATTGATATTACAGGTCTGATATTCATGTATTCATATTACAAAATGTTTAGAAAAACTTGTATAATTTTTACATATAAAAAAAAAGGTTGTTTGGGGGTTAAAAACGACTTTACACACATCGCCGCCAGCGCTCTGGGGTTTAAACAAGGAATTCACAGTGCGAGAAATGTTTGAGCGTGATTTGTTAATGAATCTGCAGCAAGCCGTTCGCTCTGGCCATTCGCTGTCAGGCGCACCCATACAACGCGGAACCTGTGAAACAGCGACCCCTAACCCCGTTTTCAACATTACCGCACACCGACTGAGTCGCTGACAACAAGCAAACCCCGGCCAAGCACAGCGAATACTAGCTGGCGCTGTGAAAATCACGCTACTGGCGCTCATCTGTCGCTACCTGTCGCTATTAATGAATCGGCCTCTTAGTGTAAAAGGGAATCAACCCATGCAATTGAACAATTAAAAAAAAACACACATCAATGCCTCAGTTTTCTTTCTTTATTAACCACCCAGCAACAGATCCATTTTGGAAGGACTAAACTTTTTATATTAGAAATAAAAAAACATCTAATAATGAAGCAGACTGAAACTTTCAACGGTTAGAAATGACATTACCCTTAAAAATAGTACAAGGACAATCTGTAGTTATTAGTCGTAAACCTGATAAAAATGAATGCTGGGTACACAAAAAATAATGATGCCATTTACATTATTCCTAGGCATAAAATAATTAATCAGACTTGACCCTGATCCTCAAAACTTTATACCCACGCTCATTTACTCCCATTTTTTTCCTCTTTCTTTCAGGGATATAGCCCGGTTGATTTGTCGGATAATGAAAAGCAAATTGTTCTGGAGAAAAGGTGCAATTATCCAGCCCATAATACACAAATAAATTGGCTTAATGTAACATTATAATGAAAGCTCTGCAAAAATCCACTACACAAGCACAATAAAATAATAAAATGTAATAGAACAGGTAATAGATATAAAATAAATGCTAAAAAAGAAGTTCAAATCATTTTCATACCAGTCAAAAGACATAGAAGAGGGCACATCCAATCACAATAAAACACCAGAATGAAACACTTTTAAATAGTAATATAAATTTTTGAGGACACTTCATGTCCCGTGATGTGGAATTGACATATAGGCTGATTTTCTTTCTTCTAATATAAGCCCGAGCTTTACAGTCCTAGTGAAACCATTTTATTGCCGGAGATATATTAGATATGGTTCATTTCTTTCTTCAATATGGCTCTAATTTTCCACTTCCGTGGCTTGACACAGACCCAAACACCAGAAGATGGTTCGCTGCTATAAACACTTTGGCTTTCTTTGATTGCTATACAATTTAGTCAGTACAGTTCTTTCTTTTAACCCTTTTTGCGGGCGCGAGGGGTTTAAAGGAAACGGATGGGCAGTAGAGTAACTCTGCTCCTCTATGTAGTTTTCTACACTTGTATTATTAAAGTTTAAAGATTATATTGTATTGATGGAGAGATAAACCATGTTGTAACAGGTAAGAGAGGGAGGCTTTTTAAACATTTTAATGGAACCTGTAAAAAGGAAAATATTGGCCATTGTCATCATTTGTTAGCTGCGGCCTGTCAATTAATCTCCCCTGATTTCAAGAGGACCAAACCCATTTTGATTCCAGTTTGGGATTCCCCTACTGTGTATCTGTAAGTTGTTGTTCCGTGTTAGCCATTGATGTAAGCAGGAAATCCAAGGTAATGCCATATATTGGCTAAATCATTAAAACTGGAAATGCAAGCTTTTGAAGCAATTCAAGCTTCTTATTCAGGCATACAGATAGACTGGGCTCATCACCAGGTCTGATATTTAACAGACTGTCTGGACTGATGTAAGAGCAATAAAAATTCCCCTCACTCTCTCACCCCCTCCCATTATCAGCCCCATCATTAAACCAGACCTTCACCCTAAATAAGAGCCTATCTTATATGTTTCCCTGTACATACAGATTGCTCACATTAAACATCATCCTACCTGCATCTACTGCATTTTATGAGCCTTTAAACATCCAAAATGGCGGCACATGGAGTCTCAGGCTGCCTGCAAACAGGAAGTGTCCTCTGACGGTGCCGCTATGGCATTGCTGTCCTTTTCCTAACCCCAGCTCTGCTCTGTCTATGCAAAGCACAGCTATAACCCCGCCCCCTTGTACTTTTGCCCCCTCTCCTCTCCTCAGTATGTTATGCTTCTGAGGCAAGATAGCGGCGCCCATTTCCGAGATTCCTGAACAGAGTTGCAGCCCAGTGGGGAAAAGAATAATAAGTAAGTGACTAGAAACTCAAAATATATTAATTTTAGATGCTGGAGAATAGTTTTTAAGGTTTGGGGCTTTTTATTAAATTATGCTGAAGGTCTGGTTTAATTGTCATAATCCCCCGGATTCTTATGTCACACCTTATGATTTTATGTGTCAGCAGAAAACCTTGAGGAAGTGGCCTGCTGTTGGGAACAAGGAACGCGTAGGGAAAAGCACCTCTTGGGGATATAGCGGGATTGTCCCATCTGGTTTCAAACACGGGGAGGCCGATTCATTAATAGCGCCAGGTAGCGACAGATGAGCGCCAGTAGCGTGATTTTCACAGCGCCAGCTAGTATTCACTGTGCTTGGCCGGGGTTTGCTTGTTGACAGCGACTCAGTCGGTGTGCGGTAATGTTGAATACGGGGTTAGGGGTCGCTGTTTCACAGGTTCTGCGTTGTATGGGTGCGCCTGACAGCGAATGGCCAGAGCGAACGGCTTGCTGCAGATTCATTAAAAAATCACGCTCAAAAATTTCTGGCGCTGTGAATTCCTTGTTTAAACCCCAGAGCGCTGGCGGCGATGTGTGTAAAGTAGTTTTTAACCCCCAAACAACCTTTTTTTTTATATGTAAAAATTATACAAGTTTTTCTAAACATTATGTAATATGAATACATGAATATCAGACCTGTAATATCAATTCTGCACATTTTTTTTTTTTTTTTACTTTAAAAAAAATCCTAACATTGCAGAAGTGGTCACAGAATTTTTGACATTAAAAAAAAAAAAAAACAGTAATAGCAATTAATTATGATTATTTAAAGATTGCTCCATTGAAATGCATTGGACCACGCCAGGGAGCGCCAGGTCATACCTGTCGCTGTGATGGGATTAGCAGCGGCGCTGTTCGTTGCAGTCGGCTACATGATGAATCCCGCGCTAGCTGACGCTCTCGCCGGCGCTAGCCTCATTTAGCGTGATAAATGCGTCATTGTGACCGCCGCCGGGCGTACTTGATTCGGTAGCCGCCGATAGCTGGCGGTACCTGGCGCTCGTCAGACACTACCTGGCGCTAGCCCTTGATAAATAAGGGCCTTAGGTGATGTTTTTTGTGGAGTAATTGTTTGCAATATCTGACTCCTCCTCTTCCCTCCATTGATATTCAAATGATGAATATTTTAGCACTTTATTGTTAGGGCACTGGATTTGCACATGAATTGTGAAGTTCTGCACGATAATAAGAGGGGAGTTAGGATATCAATTTAACTTTTTTTATTATGTCACAGTAATATTGTATAAGTGTATATGGATTGTGGGCCCAGATGGGATGACCCGCCTCTCTAACACTTCTATTTCAGTCAACAATTATACAATAACCACAACTCCCCAAGCTCGGTGCCTGGGCGTCATTCTGGACTCCTCTCTCTCAGTCAAGCCACATATTCACTCGTTAGCCACATTCTGTCACCTCCAACTTAAAAACATCTCACAAATCCGTCCCTTCCTCCCACCTCACACCACTAAAATGCTAGTGCATGCCCTGGTCATATCCTGACTGGATTACTGCAACATCCTTCTTTGTGGCATACCAACTAACAGACTTGCACCACTCCAATCTATCCTGAACTCTGCTGCTCGCCTCATCCATCTCTCCTCCTGCTCATCCAGCTCTGTCAGTCCCTACACTGGCTGCCAGTCCCACAGCACATCCTGTTCAAAACGCTCTCACCTACAAAGCTCTCTCCAGCCAGGCCCCTCCCTACATCTCATCTATAATCCAACAATATCAACCTAGACTCAGCCTCCACCGACCTTCTCCTGTCCTTTACCCTGGTCACCTCCTCTCATGCTCATCTTCAGGACTTCTCATGTGCAACTCCAATCTTCTGGAATGCCCTCCCCAGCCCAATCCGCCACTCCACAACCCTCAAAACCTTCAAAGCTGCCCTTAAAACCCACCTATTCAGACAAGCATATAATCTGGCTTAAGCAATTCTCTAAAGGTCACAAAGCTCAATACTGACCGTTTGTGATGCTTTGACCTCGTCTCCACCCCTCATCCTTTAGACTGTAAGCTCCTCAGGGTCGGGGCTCTCTCTCCTATTGTATCTTGTATTCAGAATATAAATTGTAAACTCCATAACACTGAATTTGTAATAGTCTTTGTACTGTATGTTTCTACCCTGTCTGTAATTACTACTTTGTACAGCACTACGGAAGATGATGGCGCTATATAAATAAACAATAATAATAATAATAATGGTTTTAATAAAAATGAATTCTTGAGACCTTAGGACTATGTGAGTTATTGATCAGGTGGGAGGGTCACTCTTTTCTGGTTGCTGGTGCCACATAGGAATTTAAATTTTGGAAGCTTTGGCGACATCTGTGGGCACACCATCTTGATCTACTTCATTGGTAGGTGGTGCAGGATTGTTCTTTTTGAATTTATGTCAGTCAAGAAAACAATTGTGACTCCTTGTAGTTTTCTGTAAATAAGTGTCTAAGGCCCTTATTTAACAAGGGATAGCGCCAGGTAGCGACTGGTGAGCGAACGGTAATGACGGTCACCGTCACGAGAACGCCGGCTCCCCACCACAATCACACATTTATCAAGCCGATCCTGCTTAGCGACTGAGAGAGCGCCAGATAGCGAATCATTCATCATTATTCCAGCCTCACCCCACAGCGCCAGCGAGCGACCTTGAACAGTGACAGGTATGACCTCTCGCTCTCCAATGCATTTCAATGGAACAATCTTTAAATATTCATAATTAATTGTTAATAATTTTTTTTTTTTTTTTTTTAATGTGAAAATTTCTGTGACCACTTCTGCCATGTTAGATATTTTTTTTTAAGGTAAAAAAAAAATTAAAAAAAAAATTGTGCAGCATTGATATTACAGGTCTGATATTAATGTATTCATATTACAAAATGTTTTTATAAACTTGTTTTTTTTGGTTTCAAAAAATATGGTTGTTTGGGGGTTAAAAAACTACTTTTAACCCATCGGCGCCAGCGCTCTGGGGTTTAAACATGCATTTCACAGCGCGAGAATTTTTTGAGCGTGATTTGGTGGGTGGGAGCCGTTCGCTATGGCCATTCGCTATCATGCGCTCCCATACAGCGCGGAACCTGTCAAATAGCGACTCCTCACCCAATATTCAACATTACCGCACAGCGACTGAGTCGCTGTCAACAACCGAACAACGGCCAAGTACAGCGACTACTAGCGGGCGCTGTGAAAATACTGCTACAGTCGCTCATCTGTCGCTACCTGGCGCTATTAATGAATTGGCCTCTAAGTTACAGATCTGTATTATGCCTGAAGAAGAAGCTTGAAATGCTTCGAAAGGTTGCATTTTCAATCTTATTGAGTTAGCCAATAAATGGTATTACCTTAAAGTGGACCAACACCCAGGATTTTGACTATCCTGGGTCTTGGTCCACTTCGTGGGGCACCCCCGATCGGGGTGCCCCGCTGTGTGAAACCCCCCCGAACCCCCCAAAAAACTCACCTCTCCCCGCTCCCAGCGCCGACGGACAAGCCGCGGACAAGCGGCTCCTCCGCCGCCGCCTCCCGTGCGTCACTCTTGACGCGCGCGTGCCCGCGCCGGCCGTCTGTGAATGGGCGCGCACATCTAGAGGGGCGCGAGGGAGGTGGCGGCGGCCGGCCGCCGCCGAAGATAAGGTAAGGAGTTTGGGGTGTTTGGGGGGGTTTCACCCCGCGGGACATCCCGATCTCGGATGTCCCGCGGGGAGGGAGGTGATCGGCCCGGGAATCTTATAGATTCCCGGGCCGATCACCCGTGGGTGTTGGTCCACTTTAACCTTGAGTTTCTTCCCTACTGTGTAAAATCCCCCGGTTCGCCCTTTTGACTTTCCTCCTTCTATGCCGTGCATATGAATGAATGGCATAGAATGCTGTTTGTTAGCAGAGCCCAGCAGCACACAGCACTGAGAGCCCTCCCAGCAGTGCATGCCAGCACCAGCCATTAAAGCGGACCTTCACCCTGAATAAGAGCCTACCTTATATGTCTCCCCCACCCTGTACATACACATTACCCACATTGCAAATCATCCTACCAGCATCTACTGCATTTTCTGAGACCTTAAACATCCAAGATGGCGGCCCATGGAGGTGCAGGCTGCCTGCAAACAGGAAGTGTCTTCTTACTGTGCCGCTCTGCATTCTGGGATTGCTGTCCTGTCCCTGACCCCAGCTCTGCTCTGTCTGAGCAAAGCACAGCTATATCCCCGCTACCCGGCACTTTTGACCCCTCTCCTCAGTATGTGATGCTACTGAGCCAAGATGGCGGCGCCCGTATCCTAGAGTCCTGAACAGAGTTGCAGGCCAGTGACGGAAAGAATAAAAAGTAAGTGACTAAAACGTTAAATATATTAATTTTAGATGCTGGGAATAGTTTTTTAAGGGTTTGGGCTTTTCATTAAATGATGCTGAAGGTCCGCTTTAAGATAGGCCTGGCGGTTGCGTGCATCACCTGGAGGAATGCTGGGGATGTCTTCATAGCCCGTAGATAAAGTGTGGGGGTCGCTGGCGAGGTGATTGGGTAATATCATACAGTCTGACATCCCAAATTGATATTCCTTGCAAAAGCGAATCAGCCAACCCTGGAGTCTTTTAGAAGTAGGACTTAGGAAACAGGGCTTTGGTCTTATTTAAAGCCAAAATGCAGGCTGACAACCCACTCTGGATCAGATATTTACTTACCAGTCTACCCTTTTGTATAGAATTATTTTAGTAAGCAGCTATGGAAAGTCACATTGTATCATAGGGAAAACTCCTTCCTTCCTCCTCCGCCAAACATCAAGATTTATATAAGCTCCATCCATCTTATTCAGCTCTCTTAAAATGAATACACTTAAGAGGAAATGCACTCAAGTCTGAAGACACCGCAGAGCTTCAAGCGAGGAAGATACCAGTGCTAAATGAGCTCAATATTGGGTTCTGACATAATATTACTCTAACTCTTCTGTTACTTAAACTGGACCAAAAACCTGGCACAGCTGGAAAAGAAAGGTAGCAGCCATTCAGGTGCTTCCTCTCCCAACTGACATAACTGAAATGAATCCCAGTAGGCCTTAAAAACAGATAAAATATGTGCAGCACTTTAAATTATACTGGATAGGGATGCATATGAGGACTGTTTGTTGTGATGGTCTGACTTTAATTCATTTTTGACTGTTGGTCCGCTTAAAGCTTGATGATGTCCCACTCGCACAGAATGATTGTATATTCAGGATAAAATGGGGACTATTAATGCTAGGAATATTACTACCTTTGTGCAAAGAAGGGAAACAGATTATTACCTTGGTGACCAACCCTTTATTGCAGGTTCATAGGTACCCACGGGGAGGCTGATTTATTAATAGCGACAGTTGAGCGACTGTAGCAGTATTTTCACAGCGCCCGCTAGTAGTCGCTGTGCTTGGCCACTGTTCGGTTGTTGACAGCGTTTCAGTCGGTGTGCAGTAATGTTGAATACAAGGTTACAAATCGCTATTTGACAGGTTCCACAATGTATGGGTGCGCATGATAGCGACTGGTCAGAGCGACCGGCTTCCACCATATTCATCAAAAAATCACGCTCCAAAAATTCAAGCGCTGTGAAATGCTTGTTTAAACCCCAGAGCGCTGGCGGCGATGTGTTAAAAGTAGTTTTTTAACCCTCAAACCACCATATTTTTGGAAACCAAAAAAGTATTTTAAATAATTTAGTAATATGAATACATTAATATCAGACCTGTAATATCAATTCTGTACCTATACCAGTTCATACCATTGGTATGATATAGGGGTCCCCTGGACCCCTTACCAGTTTACCCCAATTGTAAAAAAAAAAAAAAACATGACACAATAAAGTTTAATATGCTTAATTTAACTACTCACCTGCCCCGTCTTCTTTCTTTATTTCAGCACCAGGCAACATTTGGTGACATGTCGGTATCCCGCCATATTACCCCCTCACCCATTTTGGGCATCAGGTGTGCGGAAGAGCCTTACGCTCTTACGCTTTAAAGATTCTCCAGTGATATGAAAGTGTTATAAAACACTATGATTTGACAATTTCTCTTATTCCTATATCCAAAGTTAGCCTAAAAGGACATTATCTGAAGTGGGGAGGCAGAGAGGAGAAAAATGTTGTGACTATAGCTGACCCTAACCGTAGACTATTATCCTATTTTCTTTTTATGGAGATAATTCCTTGCACCATTTGGACCAAAATCAACTGATTCCATACCAGCTGAGCCCATATGCACTAAATAAATGTCTAAGAGGGCGATTCATTAACAGCGGCAGGTAGCGACAGTTGAGCGGCTGTAGCTGCATTTTCAGAGCGCCCGCTAGTAGTCGCTGTGCTTGGCCGTTGTTCGGTAGTTGATAGCGACGGGGAGGCCGATTCATCAATAGCGCCAGGTAGCGACAGATGAGCGACTGTAGCGTGATTTTTTCAGCGCCAGCCAGTATTCGCTGTGCTTGGCCGGCATTAGCTTGATGACAGCGACTCAGTCGGTGTGCGGTAATGTTGAATACGGGCTGGGGGGTCGCTGTTTCACAGGTCCAGCGTTGTATGTGAGCGCCTGACAACGAATGGCCGGAGCGAACGGCTAGCTTCATATTCATCAACAAATCACGCTCCGAATGTGCTGTCGCTGTCCATTCCTTGTTTAAACCCCAGAGCGCTGGCGGCGATCTGTATTAACTAGTTTTTAACCCCTAAACAACCATATTTTTTGAATGTAACATTATACATGTTTTTAGAATCATTTTGTAATATGAATACATTAATCTCAGACCTGTTAGATCAATTCTGCACATATTTTTTTTTTTTTTACTTAAAAATAAATCCTAACATTGCAGAAGTGTTCTCCGATTTATTGACATTAAAAAAAAAAAAAAAAAAATTATTACCAATTAATTATGAATTATTATAGATTGCTCCATTGAAATGCATTGGACATCGCCAGGGAGCGACAGCTAATACCTGGCGCTGTGAGGGAATTTGCAGCGGCGCTGTTCGTTGCAGTCGGCTTCATGATGAATGCCGCGCTAGCCGTCGCTCTCGCCGGCGCTAGCCTCATTTTGCTTGATAAATGCGTCATTGTGACCGCCGCCGGGCGTACTTGAGTCGGTAGTCGCCGTTAGCTGCCGCTACCTGGCGCTCGACAGACACTACCTGGCGCTATCGCTTGATGAATAAGGGCCTCAGTCGGTTTTCCGTAATGTTGAATATCGGGTGAGGAGTCGCTATTTGACAGGTTCCGCGCTGTATGGGAGCGCATGATAGCGACCGGCCCTAGCGACCGGCTCCCACCATATTCATTAACAAATCACGCTAAAAAATTCTCGCGCTGTGAAATGCATGTTTAAACCCCAGAGCGCTGGCGGCGATAGGTTAAAAGTAGTTTTTTAACCCCCAAACGACCATATGTTTGGAAACCAAAAAAAACAAGTTTTTAAAATAATTTTGTAATATGAATACATTAATATCAGACCTGTAATATCAATTCTGTACTTTTTTTTTTTTTTTTACCTTAAAAAAATTATTAAAAATGGCAGAAGTGGTCACAGAATTTTTCACATTTAAAAAAAAAAAAAAAAAATTAATAACAATTAATTATGAATATTTAAAGATTGTTCCATTGAAATGCATTGGAGAGCGCCAGGTAGCGAGAGGTCATACCTGTCGCTGTTCAAGGTCGGACGCTGGCGCTGTGGGCTGAGGCTGGAATAATGATGAATGAGTGGCTATCTGGCGCTATCTCAGTCGCTAAGCAAGATTGCCTTGATAAATGTGTGATTGTGGTGGGGAGCCGGCGTTCTCGTGGCGGGGCCCGTCATTACCGGCCGCTCACCAGTCGCTACCTGTCGCTATCCCTTGTTAAATAAGGGCCTAAATATATGTCTAAATAAGCAACAAAATGTATTGCTCCCAGCAATAGCAGCCTCAATATTTTTCTTTTTTTTATATATTTAATTTGACTTTACTGCAAAAAACCTTGGCAATTAACTGGTTAAAATATTTGTTTCCACTGTAAAGAAAAAGAAGCAAGTGATCATAGAAAAAGAATGTCTTATTCCTTATTGGAGGAACCTGTCTCTCCACATTCACTTCCTCCTTTGCTTTTTTTCATCTTGGCGTAATCATAGCCATTTATTTATGTTTGTTTTACATTTTGACGAAGCCAAGGAATGCCATTTTCATTTTAACTTTCTCTACCATTTCCAGTCTTAAGGGGGGAAATAAATTCCGTTGCTGTCTTCGGTGTCTGCACCGTTGTCATATCCGATATCCAGTTCTTTATGGCAGCCTGAGTGTATCTGGGAGGGTCACTAGATCAGCTCTGCCTCGGGGCTCCTCGCCTCGAGTACAAAAGACTCAACTCAACTCACGTTAGTCATCTAGGTGGCCTATCGGTGATGACGGAGCGCCGGCTCAGTCTGTGGGCTAGCCGTGATAACTGCCTTGAAATGTTAAGTGCTTAATTAACGACCTTTCATATCAGTTATTGAGGGCTCCATCTCTTCTTGCCCAAGGCACAGTATTTTGCAGAGAGTCTCCCCGGAGCCATGGCTAACTTTATTACAGCGACACACCAACAGGAAGTAAATACAAATAATAATAGGAGAATGGACATTTTTATTTTTTTGCTGCTTAGAGGTTATAGATTATTCTTTTTAACAATGTCTCCAATAAGTTCAAATATATATTTTAGGGACATATTACATGAATCCAGACAGTAACTGTAATGTGCCATGATAAATAGTCCTTTATATTTATGTATTTGTACAGTTGTGAACAGCAACAGAATCATGCCTACAATTAAAACCTTCCCAAACCTCACCGATCTGCTGTCTCACCCCCCTCCAGTTTACCTTTGGGCAGTATTTACTCACTTTGCCAGGGGATCCATCTTCCAGGTTCCTCGGATTCCGGGTGACCTTTCGATGGGTGGCGCCATCTTGCTTCCCATAAGGCACTGCGTGCGGACCCCTATCTCGCGCCTGTGCAGTGCCCAAGTATGGGGTGCTATGGGGCCTGCCTAAAATCCCACGAGACTTTGCTGAGCACGGCTAAAGTAGATGGCTAAGCCGGGTGGGGGCAGCGATCGGGCCTTGAAGCCGACAAATGTCCAAAAGGTAAGTAGGAGCCAATGAGGGGGAAATCTGCCCCTTTTTATTTTTGTTCTGATGTTCCTCTTTAAGCAGGTGTAACAGATTAGCAGAACCACTGCCAATATACTGCGTGATCCATACACCATGGTGGGAGCACTGGAATGGTGACACGCAGCTGGCAGAGATAAAATGTCTGGCTGGGGCTGTTCTGCACCCAGGGAAAAGATTCTGAATAGTGCCCCCCCCCCCCCCAAATAAGCTTAAGCTGAATTGCCACAGTGCCCAATTGACTTTCTCTGGTTTTGTTCCTTGCCCCCCTCAGGCATCCTGAATTGGGATGCCCCGCTGTGTGATCCCCCCCAGTTTACCCAGTAAAACTCACCTCTCCTCAGTCCAACATGCGTGTGCTCTCGTCCAATCAGAGCCCTTTGCCGTTACCCACGTCAGGCCTTTGTGAATGGAATGTCAACAGCTAGAGGTGATCAGGGATGTGGCTGGCAACGTTTGCTCCATTCAAACCTCCTTGCTGCACTGACATCAGTATGGCAAAGGAAATCTGAATGGAATGAGCGCTGCTGATTGGCTGAGTGACCCACATGTGAACTAGGAAAGGTGCTTTTCTGGGCAATTTGTGGTGATACGCACAGTAAGGCATCCAAAATTGGGATGCCCTGCCAGAAAGGAACAAAACCTAGGAAAGTGAAATACTTAGGTTTTGTTCCTCTTTAAGGTAAACTGCCAAAGCATATATAGTCCAATACAACTAAAACTCATCCAGAACAGAACCATCTCCCTCCCTATGAAGAGAAGACTTGATGCTATAAAACACGCCCTGCTGTGTGAAACCCCCCAGAAAGCCCAAAAACTCATCTGTCCAGGCTCAAATGGCGCATGAGCAGACTCTCGTTTAATGAGCATGCAGTTCTCGTTTACTAGAATGGGGAGTGCGTGCTGCCGCATCCTTGGCCTTGCATGCTATCTGAATAGCTGGAACGGGAGCACACACAAGGCGCCAGGGATGCGGCAATGCATGCTCTCCAATGCATGGAGAGTCACCTACCAAATGAGCAGGCAGTTCTCATTGGAGGAGAGCTTGTGCATTCGCGGTTGAAATGGGGAAAAGTTCGTTTTTATGGGCACCCTGGTGGGCATTCCAATTCAGGATGTCCTGGGAAAAAGGCAATGGCTGGCCCTGGAATCTGTTCGATTCCAGACCTGCCACTGCTGGGTTTTGTTCCACTTTAATCGGGGTTCCATTATTTGTACCAGATTGGTCAGCGCTTTAGTAAATGATAAAAACGGATAAAATCTAACTGACACAGAGGAAGAGACATAGACAGAGACTCAGAGAGATAGAGACTCACACACAGACTGACAGAAAGAGATTCACAGAGAGAGAGACTCTCACGGAGAGATAGAGAAACATGCACACACTCACATGCTGGTATATGAAGCTTTAACAGAATTTTCTCCTCTTGACCCTGGAGACAGCACAATAAATAGCTTGGCTTGCCCTTCATGCTGCCCTGCCATCTAATTTGCGCTGGGGCGCCCCACTGAATACTCAGCACTCAGGTCGGCTGTCCCCTCCCCCACACTACGCCCCTGGTGCAGCCTCAGCAATAAACTACCACTAGGCCATTATGGCGGACAACCAGAGACCCTGACAATAGCATGAGGAAGAAGTGGCTAGGGATACAACCTGGGACAAGGACTTGGCGCTGGATATAGTCAGATGGTTTGGCAACATGGCTTGGCAAAATACGTGGTCAGACAAGGCAAGGGCAAGGGTCAGCAACTGGGTTTGGTAATGGATGTGATCAGATGTGGCATTTGGTCAGCAACAGGAATTGAAACTGGACAATGTCAAATTTGACACTGGGTCAGCAACTGGGCTTGGTGCCAGACAAGATCAGATGTGGGTCAGCAAAAGGGTTTGGTAACAGATTTGATCAGATGAGTCAATGGGTCAGCAACAGGGTTTGGTAATAGATGTGATCAGATGTGGCACTGGGTCAGCAACAGTGCTTGTAACTGGTCTATGTAAGATTTGGCACTGGGGTAGCAACAGGGATTGGTGCTGGTCATGGTCAGATGGGGCATTGGGTCAACAACAACATTTGGTCATAGATGTGATCAGAGCTAGCAATGGGTCAGCAACAGGGCTGGGTCATGATCAGATGTGCCAAAGGGTCGACAGCAGGTCTTGCCACTGGGCGTGGTCAGTCGTGGCACAGGTCAGCAAAAGAACTGCAGTGCAGTAGCGGGAAAACCTCAAAGTGGTTACAGTGGCATCCTTCACACCACTCCAGATCAGCATGGTATTGCAAAAGTTGTTTTTAATTCATAAAGTTCAACATTAACAGTTAAAGAGCTTCTGAAAAGAGTAACTTATGTTCTCTAAAGGTCCAGATTAGTCCACCTTGGATGTAAACTGTTTGTTTAGGCTGTTGTTATTATTATTATAACTGATTATTTACAGTATGTAATGCTATCACCATCCGTAGTGTTGTACAGAGTAGTAATTACAGACATTACAAGCAAGGAGTTACAAAATTCAGAGTGAATTCTTCGAAATCAGGTTTCAATAAGAGTGAGCAAAACCAGATTAAGTGTGGTGGAGGCCCCGGGCATAACATCTGATACAGTATATTTTCCTTTCGTTTGGAACCTGCCTACTTACTGGAACATCAGATTGAGTTCCTTGTGCCACCCTTGTGCGGGTACGTGCTGCTCAGGAGCTCCTGCTTTGCCATTCTGGGGGGGGGGGGGTGTAGTGTAGCCGCCCAGAAAACCATATCCTGCACTGAGCTGCCAGTGGCTGTGCTTGGTGTCTTATTTGCAGTGAGTGGCCACCGATTGACAGCTCTGCATGCACCCATCCCTGTAGCGTTTCTGACGGCGGCTTTGCTGCTCTAGACTCTCCTTTCTGCCCTGTGGTGGCTCTGGCTGCAGGATTGCAAAGACACGCACGACAGGCACGCCCCCCCACTGCCACCGATAGCTTTGTTGCGGCCCATCAGACCAAGGACTGAAAAGCCTTCTGGGCCAGACCATAGCCCAAAAGTTGGTGAAGGCCCCCTTTGCAGGAAAACTAGTGGAGGCCCCGGGCTGTGTGCTCCTTGCACCCCCCTCCAAAGTGAGACAGTTCTGCCCATATGAGCTTACAGTCTTAGCAGTGTTCCCCAACCCTCTCCCGAAGAGCCAGCAACAGATCATTGTGTTGTGGATCCCCACATAGCTGGCTCTGTAGTGCTGCTAAAGCACTAATCAGTTCACCCTAGCCTGTTGGTGGCTCCTGGGGAAAAAGTTTTGGGAATACTGGTCTAAAAAATAAGGGTTGGAGACAAAGGGGAAAGATCCCAAGTGGTAGGTATTGAGTTTGGCAGTGTGTGCCCTGTGGAGGTTATAGGGTTATTTATCCCAGGTCATATGATATGAAGTGGTGGGTTCTGAGGGTGCTTTTGAAAGCTTAGAGTGTTGGTGAGTGTGGAATTAAGTGAGGAAGGGCATTTTAGAGGAGGTGGGAGTGAGAGGAAGTGACTAGGGTGGAGGACAGTAGAAGGTCGAAGGCAAAGCAGAGATTGCATCTGGGTTTGTATAGCTGGAAGAGGAATGAAATGTAGGGAGAGGCCTGGCTAGGGAACGCTTTGTAAGTTAGAGTTGGGATTTTAAACTGAATTATCTGTAAAACTGAAGAAGCAAGAAGAGAGGTGGATGGGGTAAGCAGCGAAGTTCAAATTAGATTGGATAGGTACCAGCCTGCTATTTGGTAAACCACAGAGGGGGGTGTTGCAGTTGTCTAGTTGAAGGGCTGTTTTTAGGGGATGGTTAGCAGATGATTTAGGGTGTGAGGAAGAGACATACCTGCATGCAGGATATGTTTTTGCGTACTTTGGAGACAGCAGAGGGGAGTTGGATGGTGTGATTTTTTTTTTTATGGACAAATTACTTTAAGTATAAAAAAATTCTCATCAGTATCGTTAGAAAAAAGAAATTAGATATATTTATTAACATGAATAATGAAGAAAAATGTATACAAACAGGGTGGTTACTTACTCCCTCTCCCATTGATACTTACCTCTTAGCTACAATCTGACCTAGACTGAGGGATGGTAAACACCACTTGAGTTCCACTTGAAACTCTCTCCTTTTCATGGTCACAACAATTGGAAATAGTGAATATAAAATACATTTTTGAAGAAGTTGTAAACATATGCAACATGTTGAATTTTTGTTTTTATCTATAGATCTGGTTTACCCCTGAAGAAGCAACAAAGTGACACATGTTGGGAGCCAGGAGGATATACAATCAAATGTCCCCATTTTTCCTGTATGCAGAAACTTTATTGTATAGTGACCGTATGTATGTAAATAGCAACTTATATACACATGGACTGTTTTACATGTTTTCCTTTACAAATAAATGTATGGCACTTTTTATCAAAGGAAATTAACTGGGTAAATAGATTGCTTTCTTATGATAAATGGGATAAAAGATAAACACGGTGGATTCTTGACCACGTAACCTCAGTGGTTCCCACAAATACAAAAGTAACCCAGATAACCAGGCGTGATTAGTTTCTACCCAGTTTATACCCATAAAAAAAGTAAAAGAATATATAAAAATAATTCAATATAAAATAATTTTGGGTATTTCGGCCAATGAAATATTCAGAACAGTTGGTGCAACATACAAATGTGTTGGCAAGGATGCTGTCACCTCGTAAAGTCTTGGGATTCCATTGACTCATGTGGTACAGTGTCATTATGAGGGAAAACTCAAAAGGAGCTTGAATGTGGACTATTACATCAGAGAGGACTGTGTAGAAAGTATGTCACATGTGCAGCAGCGACACCTCCTCAATATGAGGTTTGCATTACCGCAATCTGCATCTGCATCAAGACCCCACACCCCCATTTTATAGAACTTCATGGTTAATTTAGGGTTTCCTACGGATCATTAACTAGAGCGGCTTCTGTTGCAATGCTGGGTTCACACTCTGACCATGCAAGAACATTGTACTTTGTAGATTGCCCAAAATGAAATGATCTGTAAGTAAACAAGCCACTATTTTATGTAAAGAACCCTCATTTTCCTGAAGTGTATAAATAATTATTACCACGTTGAATTGCACCCCCTACCAACAAATAAATAAATAAATGAAAATTCCTTTTCAGTTTCTTGCACATTGTTCACAGCAGATCCCTCTGTGATGTTCAGTATTCTGTTTGAAATCTTTATCAAATATATTCCCTGAGGCAGGAAGAGTTGTTAGCAAGAATAGTTGGTGCCACCACAGATTTTTTTTTACTTTCCAAAAAAAACGAATAAGATGTGAAAGTAAGGTCAGGTGTATAGCAGGATTTGCAAAGTTTTTCTATGGGTCTACAAGCAGTAACACTAGTTATAGTTGTGGCTCTAGGAAGGTTCTGTGGTGCATTCAGTTACCATTCTAGCTGCAGGTTAGTATCCGCCTTGACTCTAGGTTGAGGATCTCCATTTTAAACTTGCAGGGTCACAAATATACACAGAAACATCTGGGTAGATAATATTCTGCTAACCTATCAATCATGTGAAAAAGAGCTTCCTCGCCAGAATGCCACATGTAATTAATATAAGAGGTGAAAGCGTCAATGAAGGTGTGCGAAGGTAGACTGACACACTGCCATGTGTTTAAAACAACTATTTAGTGAACCCTACTGCATATGGGGCTCCAAAGAAGATATATGGTCACTGCACAACAGTTAACAAAGTTGAGACAAGGCTTCAATTTTCAGAATTGGACCTCCAATGAGTTGCCTTCTTCAGGTAGTCATGTCTTCTGCCATTCTCTGCTAAAGAAAAAACTTCTCACAGCAGGATACTGCCCGCCATGTTTCATGACAGGGATAGTGTGTTCAGGTTGATGTGCAGTGTTAGCTTTCTGCCACATGCAGCACTGGGCATTTAGGCCAAAAAGTTCAACTTCTGAAGATCTCAACAGACCAAACATTTTTCTTCACATGCTCGCTGTGTCCTCTACATAGCTTCAGGATATCCTTATGGCTCCCTTTCAAAAATGGCTTTCCATAAAAGGCCAGATTTGTGGAGTACAGGGGTGTAACAACAGGAAAAGCAGGGGATGCAACCGGGGGGGGGGGGGGAATCTTCCACCCTTTTAAGTTACTTGTTCTCACCTGGCATCATTTATAGAAAGGAAGCTCCATTTGCCGCTTCATTCTTTGTCTAGCTGCAATTGAGTTAAGAGACAGAAAAAAGTTTACCAGGCCCGTCCCATTTAACTAGTGGAGTCCATGATTAATAGTTGTTCTGAGGGCAGATTCACCCACCTACAGCTTCTCTAGAGTGACTTTGGGCCTCTCGGCTACTTCTCTAGGTGTCACTAGTGGACAGTTAATGGACATGTCTTGGCAGGTTTAAAATTGTGCAATTTGCAATTTACAGATGCTCTGTAGGATGTGCAGAGCTTGTGCTCATTTTTTTTACCTTGCTCCATGCTTCACAATGAACATGCACAAACTCTCCAGTCAGTCAATAGATTGTGTTAATAATTATGTCCAAGAATCTATTGTGAACAAACAGATTGCAGGGTGCCTTGCACTGGCCAACTCCCAATGGAAGCAGGCCTTTCTGATATGGCCGTATCTGGATGGGAAGCCAGCGATACCACCATGACCCACACATTCCCCATGGGATCTCCAGAAAATTGAGTATACTAGGCCAGTGATTTTCAACCGGTGTGCCGCGGCACACTAGTGTGCCGCGACACATGGTCAGGTGTGCCGTGGGGAAAGTTCCCCAAACTAAGGTGCCCCCTGTTCCCCGGCAATTCGCAGCGATGCGGCTTCCGCACAAGGAACAGGGCCGTATTTGCCTTAAGGCAATGCCTGCGAGGAAGGCACTGTCACTTACCCGCCAGTGGATCCGGGGGGCGGGGGCACTGAGCGGTCGCACGCTTCCCGCGAGGAAGGCATTTTCCAGCTAGTGGATCCATCTCGCCGGCCTCCTCGCTTCCCCCCGAACAGCTGCTTCGTGGCGCGCGCCCGCCTCCATCTCGCTTCCCCCTCCCCCCGATCAGCTGCTCCGGCACCCGCCCGCCTCCATCTCGCCGGCCTCCTTGCTGCCCCGGCACCCGCCCGCCTCCATCTCGCTGGTGTCAGCGCTGCCCCCCTCCCAGCTGCTCCGCGGTGCGCGCCCGCCTCCATCTCGTCGGCCTTCTCGCTGCCCCCCTCCCCCGATCAGCTGCTCCGGCACCCGCCCGCCTCCTTCTCGCTGGCCTCCTCGCCACCCATCCTCCCCATCAGCTGCTTCGGTGCCCACAAACAACTTGCCAGCCTCCTCGCTACTCGCCCCCCCCCCGATCAGCTGCTCCAGTGCCCACCCACGGGGGTCGCTCCATGCTCCTCACTAACCCCCCCCCAGTCCAGTACCAGCGCGGGACACGTGAGCGGGATGCCAGGCTCTGGCCACCCGCTGATTCATCACTCCCAGGTAAGGAACTTTATAATATTTTATATATATTAAAAAAAAAAAAAATTATGATTTTGGAGTGTGTGTGTGCTTGCTTGCATGGCAGAGGGCAGCCTTACATGACTGCAGCAAGCAAAAAAATCTTTTTTTTTTACAGTTCGGCCATGGGGCTCCCGCGCGTGTGCCCACAGGAGCGCACATGCCCCGTGAAGTAAATCTGGCCAGCTGGTGTCAGCAACCCCTCTGCCTCAGCGGCTCCAGCGCTCTTCCCCAGGGGAATCCCGATCTGGAAGGTCAGAGGCCAGCCCCCACAACACCCATAGACACTCACCTTTTCCCGGTCCAATGGTGCATGCGCAAGCTCTGGTCCAGTGAGAGCCGGCCACTGTCACTAGGTAATTCGGCAGGTGGCTTTCATTAGAATCAATAGGGATCCCAGCCTGTTGAATTACGCAGTGACGGTGAGCGGCTTTCATTGGACCAGAGCCTGTGCATGCACCGTTGAAGCCAGTGTTAACTGGACTTTCTGGGGGTTATACACAGCAAGGTATTCTAAACTGGTATGCTCCGCTGGGTAATCCCCCCCCCCCCCAGAAGCCCCATTTCACTCACCTTGTCCCAGAGCCCTCACCACATATCTGCACAGCGGCCGCATCCCGGCTCACCTCTGCCCGAACCTGCGCTTGGCCTTTCTGAATGGGTGCACCACCCACACGTCCACCGCACATGCAACGGCTGATAGGTGAGCGGGGAATGCGGCTGGATGCGCACTCTGCTCCCTTTGGCTGCTTAGCCTTCAGTGGTGCCAAGGGGAACCAAGTGAAAGGCGCTCAGGCTATCAATCAGTGCGCTCGTTCTGACCCCAGTCTGGGCTGTGGGAGCAACAGGAAGCAGGAAGGTGAGTGAATAGGGCAACCTGGGAGGGTACACACAGTGGGGCATCCCAAATCAAGATGCCCTCACCGAGAGGAACAACACCAAGTGAAACAAGTGAAAATCTTTAAAGTGGACCAACACCCAGGATTTTGACTATCCTGGGTTTGGTCCTTTCCAGATCGGGGTGCCCTGCTATGTGAAACCCCCCAGATCGCAAGTTACAACTCACCTCACCCTGCTCCTACGGCGCATGCGCGGGCACTCGTCCAATCAGTGCGCTCTGAGCCGCCGTGGTATGCGCGTCAATGAGACGTCTTACCGCAGCGGCTCCGAGCGCGCTGGCTGCTGCATCTCACGCTTCCCTCTAACGGGGAGCGCGCCCTCGCCGGCCATTCACAAATGTGAGCTGGGCTTCTCAAGCTTGACTGCGATAAAAACTAAAAACAGGGAGAGACTGAGAACTGTTGAGGAAGAGCTTCATGTGTGTCTTTCCACCATTCCTGCCAGGATATCCCTTTTGTGTTCATCGAAACAGGCCCAGGTTTCACACTGAGTGGTAAGAAATACATTTAGAATCTATATTATTAACTATATGTATAGTATGTACTGTTTTAGTGTCATTTTGTGCCATTTTGGTTGGTGGTGTGCCGCGGGATTTTTTAAGTATAAAAAGTGTGCCGCGGCTTAAAAAAGGTTGAAAATCACTGTACTAGGCAATATGGGGGATTTCACACAGCAGGGCATCCCATATCCCCAAGATAAGGGAATCGGCCGGCTGGTTGGCTGAAGCAGCTTTTAGTCCCCTTTGCAACTTTTTTTTTTATATGAGTTTATCATCTAGCTTAAAGGGTCTGTAAACCAAACAGCAATGATAAGGCATCAATCAACTCTTCTGATGTCAGTCCCATGTGCCTCTCCTTCATTAAAAGTTGTGGCAGGGCTCCAAAATTTGTCCTCCTTTAAATTTCTTTCCTCCAGGACCACACAAAAAAGTGGTCTAAAAGCCACTCTTTCCCTTGGTGCATTTGGCTTGAGTGACAGTGTTAAGTGGTCCCACAGCTGTCTCTGACCACAACAGAGCATGCATATGCTGTGCCATGGCATGCCCTTGCCAGCGCAGTGACAACCCTGAAATTGAAGCAAGGAAAAAGGCATTGCTTAGAATACATAAGCTACTTACATATACTCAGAGATTTTGAGATGCTTTGAAATAGCTAATTATTTACTTTTCTCAAAGGGGATAAGGTGGGAGGAAGTTGGTGTGTGCTTGGAGAGGGACTTTAATATGCTTCACGGTTTTGCCCCCCCCCCCCCCCCCCGTTACTATGCTACATACATACTTCCTGCGACCCAACCTCTCATTTCCACCCTTATCCATTAGATTGTAAGCTCTCAGGGGCCGTCCTTCTCCCTTGAAGGAGGTGTATGACTTGTATTGTGTAATATTAAAAACACATTGGCTAATGAGAGCAGGAGTCACATATACACCCAAACTGAATAAAGTTCCCCCCAAGCTTGTGTTTTTTTCTCCTGGTAGAAGTAAAATCCAGGGGTGACCATTTTAATGTATTAGGGGTGACAGAGCCTGTTATCCCAGATTTCTTTGTTCTTCCATTAAAAGAAAAAAACAAGCCTGGCTGCATATTTCTTGACGCTGAGTGTATAAGTGACCCATCCTCCCGCCATCCAGATTTTTACCATTGGCCATTTTTTTTGCAATAGTCTTTCTTTAAAGTAAACCTGTATAAATTTGCACTTCTGTCACATCTATTTTACACATGCACACACCATTGTGGCGATGGGCGCAGCATCTGTGGCACTTAGGCACTGCTGCAGCTACCTCTTGGGGGCCTTCTCCTAGTGTTTGCTGGAGCAGAGAACTGAAGGCCCCCAAGAAGCTGTCTGCAGCAGTGCCTGACTACAGGACGGAGGCCGGGACAGCAGTAGGGGACCAGCGGCAATGGGAGGTGAGGGTGAGTATGGCCCTTTCACATGCACTTTAACTGCAGTGCCCATAGACTTTGATGGGTGCACATTGCGGTCATGCTACAACAAAACACCGCATGTAGCATTTTGCAAACCACAGTGGACTGATCTGAATGGACCCATTTATTTTACTGCCCGTTTGGGACACGTTGCCTGGTGTAAAAGGAACCCTTCTCACCCTTTTCACTTTGTACTGCGCCAGAGGAAAATGATCTATAAAAAAAACAATAATAGGAATAATTTGATCTTAAAGCGGACCAAAACCCGCTGAACTTGCAAAATACAGTTGGCAGAAGCCCCTGCTAATGCTTCCTTTTTAGGGTGTAGAACTAGAAATGGATATTTTCACTTTTCAAATTTTCCTGAAACTCTGTAAGATGGCAGGTGATCAGGCATTGCATATTTGTGGCAATTACATCATTGCCACACACAACAGTGTCAATGAATGGAGGAGGCGGTGCTTCACAGCTAAAACAGGCGCCATTATCTGGCATTAAAGTGAAGCATGAGCAGTGGAAATAGGCAAAACTTACTTCTCATGGGGGGAGCAATTCAGGGGATGCTAGGTAAAAATGTGGGTTTTAGTCCGCGTTTAAAAAGTGTCAGCACTCTCATTTTCTCTCATCAAATCTGAACAATAAACATTTTTTTCAAATTGAAAATCATCGCCCATTGCAACATTAGAATTCATGTAAGCGGCTCGGATGTTCCAAACTCTCCGGGTGGCATACGTCTAATTAAATATATTTATTTTGTCAGACGATGAAATTAAGAGCAGTTCACTGAACGCACAGAATGTACGGCTTCATTGGACGCCATATAAGTCTGTCCAGCAGCGCAGGATATTAAACAGCACGACTCAACCACTCTTGTAGTGGTAAGCGAATAAATAATCTATAATTATAGAGATCCATGCTGGAACAGGATTCTGCTGGAATGTATTTGAATGCACCAGGCTCCACCTGATGACAGCTACAATCAAGACTGGCTGCAGGCAGCTGCTATGCTCGGGGCCACACTCAATTATGTCGGACCGCATTAGTCCCTGGTGAAGCTGTCACCTTCCAGCTTGTGAAGTGATAGCAGGAAGCCGATCCTGATGTCTCTACAGTCGGTGGCACAGGGAAGGGAGCATGGGAGCTAATGTGGAGAGAAAAACACCATTAACACTGTTTACAGGAGCATTTTATTTTTCTTTTGCTTACAGAAAAACAAGCCGTTAGAGAGCGGCGCCATCCACTTTCAACGACAGAACATCTGGAGGGGATAGCAAACGCTGATCTAATCTGTCTGCAAAGGTCGCTCATTTGCATATTCAAATGCCAAGGCCGGGGCACGTCAACTCATGGCTGCCATTGCAGGCTACCATCAAGTAGTAACAATTTGTATTATTTACTAAACATCAGATTAGTAAATAACTCTCCAGACGGGTGATTTAATTGGGAAGGGCTTTCCAAATCGAAGTGGGGAATTTCTCCAAACTTTAGTAAATTTTAGTAATTTAAGGTTCACCTCTGGTCAAAAACAACTGGAGGTCTACTCACAACCTTACCCTCCAAAAGAAAAACACTCACCCTTCATTGTCTTTCTCCTTTTGTCACTCACCAGGTTGGCATACTCTCTTCAGGTCTACCAGGTTGGGGGCTCTCTCCTGGTCTGGCCAGCATTGGTGTTTTGATGCTGGGGAGCGGCTGTTGCAGCCTCTCTGTCAGCATCTGTAGTGAGGGGAGACACAGAACATTTGGCAGGACACCAAGGTAAAAGGAGGGGGACCTGTGTCCCCTCTTACTACAGATACAGACAGGGCGGCTGCAAAAGGAGGCCAGCGCATGCCAGACCAGGAGAGTCTGACCCAGTGGACCTAAAGAAAGAATGCCACCCAGCGGGTGGTGGAGGCCAGGAGGAAGACACCGAAAGGTGAGGTTTTTTTTTAAATGTATTTCTTTGCAAGTTTGTGAGTTGGTAAGGGTCCAAGGGAAATAGTAAGAATCATATCATGAAAGGTTAGTGTGACAATGAAACAGAGATGTGTTAAACAATACACTACTATATATATATATATATGTAGCGTGCCAATCATTATACTCAATGCAAGGCTTAGGTGGAAAGTAGATGCAATACAGCTCCAAAAAGATTGCACAACAAAAAGAAACTAAAAAAAATAAACTATCAATTTATTGTAAGCCAAAACAAACACTGAAAATAAACACAGGACAGTTAAAAAAAAACAAAAATCAATTTACTGCAACTGGCCACATCATTAGATATCCATCATTTAATAGTACAAAAATGAAGGGTGCAGCCTCTCACTCACTAGTATACAAAGAAAAATGTGACGCACCGGCCACTAAGCCAGAAACACACGAGAAATGGCCAGTCCTGAACGCACAAATGATCACTGTAATGATAAATTAACTGAAAAGAAAAGTTCATAAGTAACTTAAGATAACCATAAATATCATGTATGGAGATAAATTTACTTCCCTAACAAGCAAATGGGGAATGAAAACAGTCCCTGTCACTTCAAAGGGTCTAACCATTCCGTGATTAAGGTGTGTTTTTAATGTTTGTTTGTTACAATTACCTTGATTTTTTTTTGTTTAATCTGTTTTTTTTAGAAAAAAAAATATTTTACACATGTGTAGTACTAACAATCAGGCATTGAAAATGAGGCATTGCTATTTACTAGAGATGAGCGAACTTTTGAAAAATTTGATTTGACTGATTCGCCGAATTTTCCGACAAAAATCGCTTTGACCCGAATTTATTCGCGACGAATCGCTATTAAAAACGGCTATTTCTGAGCCTCCTAGAGCCTCAATAGGGTTGTAAACCATTCTGCCTTGCTGTAACACGCATAGAATGCGTGCTGGGTTAGTGAAATAATACTGTAAATAATTATCACATGCAGATCAGAGGCATCGCTAATAGAATCGCAGAGCGGCACAATTGCAGAGAGTTGAAGTGCCATCACTATGAGGGGCCCCTATAGTGCCTGAAAAACACACCCTGGAGCTGGCAGCAGCAGGACCCCAAAAATTAGCTGAATCACACCCTGGAGTTGCAAGCAGCAAGCAGCTGCAGGAGCCCAAACATTGCTTTAAAGAGACACTGGAGTTGGCTACAGGAGCCCAAAAATTGGATGAATCACACCCTGGAGTTGCAAGCAGCAGCAGGAGCACAAACATTGCTTTAAAGAGACACTGGAGTTGGCAACAGGAGCAGCAGGAGCCCAAACATTGCTTGAAAGACACACTGGAATTGGCAGCAGGAGCAGCAGGAGCCCAAACATTGATTGAAAGACACACTGGAGTTGGCAGCAGCAGGAGCCCAAACATTGCTTGAAAGAGACACTGGAGTTGGCAGCAGGAGCCCAAACATTGCTTGAAAGACACACTGGAGTTGGCAGCAGGAGCCCAAAAAATTGGATGAATCACACCCTGGAGTTGCAAGCAGCAGCAGCAGGAGCCCAAACATTGCTTGAAATACACACTGGAGTTGGCAGCAGGAGCAGCAGGAGCCCAAACAATGCTTGAAAGACACACTGGAGTTGGCAGCAGCAGGAGCCCAAACATAGCTTGAAAGAGACACTGGAGTTGGCAGCAGGAGCCCAAACATTGCTTGAAAAAGACACTGGAGTGGGCAGCAGGAGCCCAAACATTGCTTGAAAGACACACTGGAGTTGGCAGCAGGAGCCCAAAAAATTGGATGAATCACACCCTGGAGTTGCAAGCAGCAGCAGCAGCAGCCCAAACATAGCTTGAAAGAGACACTGGAGTTGGCAGCAGGAGCCCAAAAATTGGATGAATCACACCCTGCAGTTGCAAGCAGCAGCAGGAGCCCAAACATTACTTTAAAGAGACACTGGAGTTGGCTTCAGGAGCCCAAAAATTGGATGAATCACACCCTGGAGTTGCAAGCAGCAGCAGCAGGAGCCCATACATAGCTTGAAAGAGACGCTGGAGTTGGCAGCAGGAGCCCAAAAATTGGATGAATCACACCCTGGAGTTGCAAGCAGCAGCAGCAGCCCAAACATAGCTTGAAAGAGACACTGGAGTTGGCAGCAGGAGCCCAAAAATTGGATGAATCACACCCTGGAATTGCAAGCAGTAGCAGGAGCCCAAACATTACTTTAAAGAGACACTGGAGTTGGCTTCAGGAGCCCAAAAACTGGATAAATCACACCCTGGAGTTGCAAGCAGCAGCAGCAGGAGCCCAAACATAGCTTGAAAGAGACACTGGAGTTGGCAGCAGGAGCCCAAAAATTGGATGAATCACACCCTGGAGTTGCAAGCAGCAGCAGGAGTCCAAACATTACTTTAAAGAGACACTGGTGTTGGTAACGGGAGCCCAATAATTGGATGAATCACACCCTGGAGTTGCAAGCAGCAGCAGGAGCCCAAACATTACTTTAAAGAGACACTGGAGTTGGCAGCAGGAGCCCAAAAATTGGATGAATCACACCCTGGAGTTGCAAGCAGCAGCAGTAGCAGCAGGAGCCCAAACATAGCTTGAAAGAGACACTGAAGTTGGCAGCAGCCGCAGCAGGAGCCCAAAAATTGACTGACACACCCTGGAGTTGGCGTCAGCAGCAGCAGGAACCTAGAAATTGGCTGGAAGGCACCCTGAAGTTGGCAGCAGCAGGAGCACATACATTAGCTGGAAGGCACACCCTGGAGTTGGCAGCAGCATAAGCAGGAGCCCAAACATTGTTTGAAAGACACCCTGGAGTTGGCATCAGGAGGCCAAAATTTGGCTGAAAGGCACACCCTGAAGTTGGCATCAGCAGGAGGTCAAAAATTGGTTGGAAGGCACACCCTGACGTTGGCATCAGCAGGAGCCCAAAAATTGGCCTAAAGACATAAATATGTTTTGCACCATTTGGAAAGTGTAAAACGTGGCACCATGCTGAATCTAGTCGCATGCATCAGCCATTGGTGGGTGGAAATCCTGGCTGATCCATCCCTGATTAATTTTGACAAAGGTGAGTCTCTCCACATTTTTAGTTGACAGACGAGTTCTCCTCGCTGTAACTATGGCCCCCACCGCACTAAACACCTGCTCAGATGGCACGCTACTTGCCGGGCAGGACAGCTTTTCCAACTCTGCTAGTTGCGGCCACAAGCCAAGTTAGCCTGCCCAGAAGTCCAGCGAATCCTCAAGGTGTGTTGGCATGGTCATGTCAAGGTATGACATGACCTGCTGGTTGAGGTCCTGCTCCAGGTCTTCCTGCTGCTCATGAGTAGCCTCACTATGCGGGTGTAGAAAGCTACTCATTAGCGACTGAAGACTGAGGCTGCTGCTGATGGAGCTGCTACTGCTGCTCCTGCCAACCCCCCCAGCAGGCATGGCAGTGGAAGGTGGGCGCAGAGGTCCCCCCGAGTCAGACCTGCGAGAATATGGACCATGGGGCAGATAGGCATCGGCCAACTGACTACGTAGAATGTCTTTGTAGTAGTTCAGTTTGTTCTCCCTCTCGGCGGGTTTAAAAAATGCCCCTATTTTGTGTTGGAGGGTCCAATAAGGTGGACAGCCAGAAGTCATCCCGCTGACAAATGGAAACAATTCTGGGGTCACTACGCAAGCACGTGAGCATGCTTCCTGCCATTTGTGCAAGTGACTCGGAGGGACTACCTGTCTCCATCTCCACTGCATACTGCCATGGTGTGTCCGGCTCCTCTGTCTCGCCTTCCTCAAAACCCTCTAGCTCCTCTGGCTGCTCCTGTTCCTCCTCTCCTGTCCGCTGACTAGATAAACCAGCCATTTCGCCAAGCCTAAACTGTGCTTCACTGGGTTGGATCATCAGGAAATCCGTGATGGCTTTTCTCTGTTCATATAATCGGTCCAACATGTGAAGGGTGGAATTCCAACGGGTGGAAACATCGCAAATCAGACTATGTTGGGGAATACCGTTCTGACGCTGTAGGCCAAGAAGGGTGTGTTTGGCGGTGTATGGCTGAAGTGCATGCAAAGTTTCCTGAAAGTTGTTAGGATGTCTTGCATATGGGGGGAACACTTCAGAAACCGCTTGACAACCAGATTGAAGACGTGAGCCATGCAGGGGGCATGGGTCAGCCTTCCTTGGCACAGTGCAGACAAAATGTTCTTCCCATTGTCAGTAACCATGATTCCCATTTTAAGTTTTCTTGGAGTAAGCCATGTTTGGATTTCCTGATGAATAAATTTAAGCAGTTCCTCCCCTGTGTGACTCTGTTCGCCAAGACAAACCATGTGAAGCACTGCGTGACACCTCCGTGCCCTGCACACATGGTAGACTGGAGGGGCACTGAGGCTAGAGCCTACAGTGGAGGGTGAGGAGATGGCGGAGGATGAGGAGGCCGAGTCGCACGGTGTCACAGGCCCAATGGGCAGGGAGCACGGAGGCCGAAGCGGCGTGACCTGTCCAAGTTGCTGCTGCTGCTGCTGCAAAGGGACCACATTCACCCAGTGGGTCGTAAATGACATGTACTGTCCCTGACCATAGTTACAGCTCCAGATGTCGGCGCTGCCATGCACTTTGCTACACACCGACAGGCTCAAGGACTGGCCCACCTTCTGTTCAACAAAAGTGTGCAGCGCTGGTACTGCCTTCTTGGCAAAGAAATGACGGCGTGGGACTCTCCACCTCGGCTCGGCACAAGCCATCAGTTCTCTGAAAGGTGCAGAGTCCACCACCTGAAAAGGGAGCGACTGCAGCACCAGCAACTTGGACAGGAGCACATTCAGCTTCTGCGCCGTAGGATGAGTGGGCGCATACTGCTGTCTCTTGGACATGGCTTCGCTGATGGATTGCTGGCGGGATGCATGAATTGGAGGAGGAGGAGGAGCAGGAGCGACAGAGGATGGGTATGACGCACAGCTGCCTTTGGCTGAGGTGCTGGAGCCTTGGCTGGCAGAAATTGGGAGCGGCGTGCCACTTGGTGAGGAAGCAGGCTGGACCACCTCTTCGGAGCCTCGGTTCTCCCAGGCCGCTTTATGGTGCCGCATCATATGTTGACGCAGGGCCGTGGTGCCCACATTTGGGCCCTGGCCACGCTTCACCTTCTGCCTACATATCTTACATGTGGCCATGTTACCCTCCTGCGGATGCTTCAGGAAAAACTGCCACACTGCCGAGTAGCTACTTTTCCCACCAACAGGCCGCACTGATTCACTGCTACTGTCGCCAACTCCAGGAACCCCTGCTCCACTACCTCCCGATAAGGTAGCCTGCCACGCAGCAGGTGCTCTACCCCGGCCCCGTTTAGCTCCAGGCTTTACAATTGTGCCCCCATGCTGACTGCCAACCATGCTGCTAATGCCTTGCTGCCTCAGCTGCTGACTCCGGGGCAACCTGCTCCCCTCTTCTCCTGATGATGATGATGAAGCCCCTTCAGCACCCGGCTCCCAAGTGCGATCGGCTTCATCATCATTATCATTGTTAGGAGCTTACCTGTCTCCCGGCCCCGGTCCCGCGGCGCGTCGCGGCCCCGTTCTCTGTGCCGCTCTGGGGCCAGCGTGACGGCGGCGGGGTGCGGCGGCCTCGTCGCGGGTCGTGCGGCGGGGGCAGGCGGCTCCACACTCTCACCTCTGGGCGCGGCGGTGCTTCCTCCGGCCGGGAGCGCGCCCGGCCATTCGCGTGCTCGCGCACGCGCGCGAGCACGCTCTGCATATGCCCCCAGGCGGCGCTGCTCCCAGCGCATCCGCCGGGGGGCAAGGTTCTAATGTATAGTTCTGCTGTCCTGATGGGAGTCGGGCCCAGGGACTGGACAGTCCGTCTGGCCTGGGCAGGTCCAGTGCCTGGGACCGCTCCCATTGGGTAGTTACTGTGCACCAATCACCACACTTCCCTCTCCTTTCCCTTTTCCCCTTCCCATTGGCCAGTCTTCCCTTTATTACCCTGCCGCCCCTTTGTCCAGTGCCCGTTATAGCCTTTGGGTTCTGGATGTGCGTTGCTGACCTTGTGTACTTTGATCTTTGGATTTTGACTACTCTTGCTTGCTGCCTGCCCTGACCTCCTGCTTTGCCCGACTACGCCCTTGCTTGACCCTTCTGTACTGCGCTCCGTGACCTCCTGGATTTGACCTCGGCTAGCCTCGACCACTCTTCCGTTATCTCCCTTGGATACCTCGCCTGTGACCTCCTGGTTTGACCTCGGCCTGAATTACGGACTTTCGCACCCGGCATCCTCATTCGGGATTCCCTGCCAAACATCATTCTGCACCTTAAGCCGTTATCCTTTGCGCCTGTTAAGTCCTGGGGGCAACCGACTGGGAGAGACATTACCCGTGTCTCCTACAAGCGGGGGCTTGTCTATAGGCGGAAGTGGCGGTGGAGATTGGGGGATACCGGCTTAAGACAGACGGGTGTTTGGTATAGTCCTAACAGTATAACGGGCCCAAAGAGAATGGACCAGATATTGGAACAGGTGCAGGCCTTAACCGCGGCCGTTGAGCACCTGGCCCATCGTGTGGCGGCCCAGGAGAACCGTCCAGCTCCGATTAACATCAGCCCTCAAGGGGCTTCGGCCGCATCATCAGTGGAACCCAAAATTCCACTTCCAGATAAGTTCTCTGGAGACAGAGCCAAATTTGCAAATTTTCGGGACTCGTGTAAGCTCTATTTCCATCTTCGACCAACCTCGTCCGGGTCACAGGAGCAGCGCGTGGGTCTCGTTATCTCCCTCCTTCAAGGGGATCCACAATCATGGGCCTTCAGTCTGTCGCCCCAGGATCCAGCTCGTCTTTCTGTGGATAGTTTCTTCTCAGCTATGGAGATTCTATATGATGATCCTGACAGGGGGGCCACAGCAGACGCAAAGCTCCGTACCTTACGCCAAGGACGTCGGCCAGCTGAAGAATATTGCTCAGAGTTTCGACGATGGGCGGTCGATTCACGTTGGAACGACCCAGCGCTATGCGGTCAGTTCAGGCTAGGCTTGTCTGACTCCATCAAGGACATTCTTGTGAATTATCCAGTTCCTCAGACCTTGGACGAAACTATGCATTTGGCCATTCGCATTGATCGACGTCTGCGGGAGAGACGCCTGGAAAAGGGGTCACATCCCGACTCTAGCTTAAGAGTTGAAGTTCCAGCCTTGCCCTCCTCTGAGGAGCCCATGCAGTTGGGCACCACCAGGCTCACTGAAGCTGAGAGACGTCGGCGCTTGTCAGAAGGTCTCTGCCTTTACTGTGGCGGAACAGGTCACATGGTCAGAGCCTGCCCCAAGAAGCCGTCGGGAAACTTCAGAGCCTAGGGGGAATCGAGGGGACCCACCTAGGCTGTAAGGTATCTCCTCGTGTATTATCACCATTTTTGATTCCGGTCCAGGTAAAACTTGACCCAGAATGTATTAGCCTGGAAGCTCTTTTAGATTGTGGTGCAGCGGGGAACTTCCTTGACTTTGATTTAGCTCAAAGCCTAGGAATTCCGCTCCAGTCCCTTCCTGTAGCCATTCGGGTCTCTGCCATTGACAACACACCCATTGCGGGGGGGCTCATTCATTACAGAACCTCACCAGTCCTGCTCAGAGTGGGAGCGGGGCATTCTGAATTGATTTCCCTTTTAGTTCTTAAAATGCCTTCTACCCCTCTAGTTCTTGGGCTACCTTGGCTACAGAAACATAATCCCCAAATCGATTGGGTAACTAGGCAAATTGTTAAATGGGGTCCTCTGTGCTTTCATTCCTGTCTGGAACTTCCAGTGCGAGCCACTCAATTATCCCCTGAAGAAGTGCCTAGCCCATATCTTGATTTCTCTGATGTATTCTCTGAAAAAGCGGCGGATAAACTTCCCCCTCATAGACCTTGGGATTGCCCCATCGAGCTTCTCCCGGGTACTATGCCGCCTAGGGGGAAGATCTTCAATCTAACACGAGCCGAAAATCTTGCTATGCGGGAGTATATCGCAGAAAATCTAAAGAAGGGTTTTATACGGGCGTCCTCTTCTCCGGCAGGGGCGGGGTTTTTCTTTGTCGAGAAAAAAGATGGGGGACTCCGGCCCTGTATCGATTACCGGGGTTTAAACAAGATAACGGTTAAGAATAAGTACCCCCTGCCATTAATTGATGGGCTGTTCACTCAGGTGGTTGGGGCCCAAGTATTCTCCAAATTAGACCTCCGCGGGGCCTATAATCTTATTAGGATCCGGCAGGGAGATGAATGGAAAACAGCTTTTAATACTCATGAGGGGCATTATGAGTACCTGGTTATGCCGTTCGGCTTGTGTAATGCTCCCGCAGTCTTTCAGGATTTTGTGAATGAAATCTTTAGGGAATACTTGGGCCGTTTTGTTGTAGTGTATTTGGATGATATCCTGATTTTCTCTTCTTCGCTATCAGAACATCGTAAACATGTTCGTCTGGTTTTACAGAAGCTCAGGGAGAATCATTTATTTGCCAAACTCAAGAAATGCCAATTTGAGGTTACTGAAGTTCCCTTCTTGGGTTACATCATTTCTAATACCGGCCTTTCCATGGACCAATCCAAGGTTAAAGCGGTTCTAGAGTGGGAACAACCCAAAGATCTTAAGGGTTTACAAAGATTTTTGGGGTTTGCCAACTTCTATAGGAGATTCATTAAAAATTTTTCCACCCTAGTAGCCCCCCTCACTAATCTCACCAAGAAAGGGGAGTATCCTGCTGTTTGGCCAGAGCAATCCGTCTTGGCTTTCAGGAAATTAAAAGAAGTTTTTAGTTCCGCCCCTGTGTTAGTGCACCCGGATTGCCAATTACCCTTTATTGTGGAAGTGGATGCCTCTGAACTTGGTGTAGGAGCAGTGCTTTCGCAATATAGCGGTTCCCCTGAACGCCTCCATCCCTGTGCCTTCTTCTCCAAAAAATTTACCCCTGCCGAGAGAAATTACGATATTGGGAATCGGGAACTATTGGCAATTAAACTTGCGTTTCAAGAATGGAGGCATTGGCTGGAAGGGGCTCAATTTCCCGTTACTGTCTTTACCGACCACAAGAACTTAGAGTACATTCAGTCCGCTAAAAGATTGACCCCAAGACAGGCTCGCTGGTCTCTGTTCTTCTCCCGGTTCAATTTTTCTATTACTTATAAACCGGGATCCAAAAACATGAAGGCGGATGCCTTGTCACGTTGTTTTTCTTCTTCTACTGTACCAGAAGGGGAAAATTTACCCATTTTGTCCCAGGCTCTGGTAGTAGCTGCTATCCAGCCAGAGCTTCCTGATTTAACCCGGTTCCAGTCTGAAGCCCCGCCCGAAAAACCTAGTTATGCCCAATTTGTGCCCGCTGCCTATCGGGCTGCGGTTTTGCACCAGTTCCATGACTCTAAGCTGGCAGGTCATCCTGGTGTCAAGAAAACCATCTCCTTGTTGTCTCGTCAGGTTTGGTGGCCGTCCTTTAGAAAAGACGTACAAGGGTACGTGCGAGCCTGTAAGATTTGTGCCCGCAGTAAGTCATTAAGACACTCTCCTGAGGGTCCTCTACTTCCATTGCCCATTCCCTCCCGCCCCTGGACCCATCTGGCCATGGATTTTATCACCGATCTTCCCCCTTCCCAAGGGTGCACTGTCGTCTGGGTGGTGGTAGATCGGTTTAGTAAGATGGCTCATTTCATCCCATTAAAAAAGCTACCTACTGCTCAGGTCCTGGCCCAACTTTTTGTGACACACATATTTAAAATCCATGGTATCCCGGAGGATGTTGTGTCAGATAGGGGGGTCCAGTTTGTTTCCCGTTTTTGGAGGGCTTTTTGTCTCAAGTTGGGTTTCACTGTCTCCCTATCATCTGCGTTTCATCCTCAGTCCAACGGGCAAACGGAAAGAACGAACCAATCCTTGGAGCAATATCTACGCTGTTTCATTTCGGATGTCCAGACGGATTGGGTGTTGTTTCTTCCATTTGCTGAATTTGCCCTTAATAATGCCACACATTCCTCCACCGGTGTATCTCCGTTTCGTTGTGTTTACGGTAAAGATTTGAAATTTTCGGCCTTGTCGGACCAGCCTTCCAGAGTACCTTCTCTAGATGAATGGATGTCTCAGTGGCCAAGGTTATGGGATAAAATTCAGCAACACCTGTCTAAGGCTGGGGTCCAACAAAAACATTTTGCTGATCGTAGGCGATATAATAATCCTGATTATTTGGTCGGCGATTTGATGTGGCTTTCGACCAAAAATCTGGCCTTACGCCAGCCATCTGCCAAGTTGGGTCCAAGATTTATTGGTCCTTTCCCCATACTGCAGAGAATCAATCGGGTTACCTATCGCCTAGATCTCCCGCCTTCTATGAGGATTTGTAACTCATTTCACGTCTCCCTTTTGAAACCGGCCAGAAACTTTGAACCCGATAATCTTCCGGATCCCATTCTAGTTGACGGGCAACAGGAATTTGAGGTTGCTCGGGTGTTGGACTCTCGCTTTTTTCGTGGTTCCCTTCAGTATTTGATTGATTGGAAGGGTTACGGTCCTGAGGAAAGGTCATGGGTTCCGGCTAGGGAAGTTCATGCACAGAGATTGGTGAGAAAATTCCATAGGGAGAATCCTCAGAAGCCCAGTTTGGAGGGTCCGGTGGCCCCTCCTCAGGGGGGGGGTAATGTTAGGAGCTTACCTGTCTCCCGGCCCCGGTCCCGCGGCGCGTCGCGGCCCCGTTCTCTGTGCCGCTCTGGGGCCAGCGTGACGGCGGCGGGGTGCGGCGGCCTCGTCGCGGGTCGTGCGGCGGGGGCAGGCGGCTCCACACTCTCACCTCTGGGCGCGGCGGTGCTTCCTCCGGCCGGGAGCGCGCCCGGCCATTCGCGTGCTCGCGCACGCGCGCGAGCACGCTCTGCATATGCCCCCAGGCGGCGCTGCTCCCAGCGCATCCGCCGGGGGGCAAGGTTCTAATGTATAGTTCTGCTGTCCTGATGGGAGTCGGGCCCAGGGACTGGACAGTCCGTCTGGCCTGGGCAGGTCCAGTGCCTGGGACCGCTCCCATTGGGTAGTTACTGTGCACCAATCACCACACTTCCCTCTCCTTTCCCTTTTCCCCTTCCCATTGGCCAGTCTTCCCTTTATTACCCTGCCGCCCCTTTGTCCAGTGCCCGTTATAGCCTTTGGGTTCTGGATGTGCGTTGCTGACCTTGTGTACTTTGATCTTTGGATTTTGACTACTCTTGCTTGCTGCCTGCCCTGACCTCCTGCTTTGCCCGACTACGCCCTTGCTTGACCCTTCTGTACTGCGCTCCGTGACCTCCTGGATTTGACCTCGGCTAGCCTCGACCACTCTTCCGTTATCTCCCTTGGATACCTCGCCTGTGACCTCCTGGTTTGACCTCGGCCTGAATTACGGACTTTCGCACCCGGCATCCTCATTCGGGATTCCCTGCCAAACATCATTCTGCACCTTAAGCCGTTATCCTTTGCGCCTGTTAAGTCCTGGGGGCAACCGACTGGGAGAGACATTACCCGTGTCTCCTACAAGCGGGGGCTTGTCTATAGGCGGAAGTGGCGGTGGAGATTGGGGGATACCGGCTTAAGACAGACGGGTGTTTGGTATAGTCCTAACAATCATCACCGAGTTGTGGCTGTACATCACTGATGTTCTCTGTTTCCTCAACAGTGTCTGGCGCAGGAGCTGGAAAGCTCGCAACACCCATGACACTGTCCACATCACTATTTGTCTGCCGAGTTAAAGAAGCCACCTCCATTTCATGGCTGACTGTCCTCTATCTGATCGTCCTCCTCACTAAAGAGTGGAGCTGAACCCAAAGCATAGGATACGTCACTGGGGGAAGGAAAGGCGTAGGACAGAGGCAATGGGAGGACAGGGACTGCTCTCAGGGCATGCCAACTCAGGGTTGTGTCAGAGGATCCTACCGACCCTAGACTGGGGGTCTCAGATGTAACTTGTGATGATGTTGATGAGCGCGTTAACCAATCTACCACGGCAGATGCGTTAATGGTGGAGACACGACCGCTAGCAGATACTGGCAGATCAGGTCTCTCACCATGACTCCTGCTGCCACTCGCCCCTAGTCTGCTGCGACCTCTGCCTGCAGAATCTTGGCCTCTGCCACTCGTCTTTGAACTTCCTGGCACTTGTCTGCCTGACATTTTTATGTATTTGCATATTTTGTATAACAGATAGGGTGCTAGGTGCAAGTTTGGGATACCCTGCGGCCTGGTGTAATGACAGCAGTCAGAAACCAATGCAAAATTAAATAACTTAGTACAGCTGAGGCTGAAACACGCTAATTTTGTATAACTGATAGGGTGCTAGGTGCAAGTTTGGGATACCCTGCGGCCTGGTGTATTGACAGCAGGACGAAAACCAATTGAAAATTAAATAACTTAGTACAGCTGAGGCTGAAACACGCTTATTTAGTATAACAGATAGGGTGCAACGTGGTGGTTTGGGATACCCTGCGGCCTGGTGTATTTAAAGCAGACCAAAACTAATGCAAAATTAAATAACTTAGTACAGCTGAGGCTGAAACACGCTTATTTAGTATAACAGATAGGGTGCAACGTGGTGGTTTGGGATACCCTGCGGCCTGGTGTATTGACAGCAGGACAAAAACCAATGCAAAATTAAATAACTTAGTACAGCTGAGGCTGAAACACACTTATTTAGTATAACAGATAGGGGGCAACAAGGTGGTTTGGGATACCCTGCGGCCTGGTGTATTTAAAGCAGACCAAAACAATGCAAAATTAAATAACTTAGTACAGCTGAGGCTGAAACACGCTTATTTAGTATAACAGATAGGGTGCAACGTGGTGGTTTGGGATACCCTGCTGCCTGGTGTAATGACAGCAGGACAAAAACCAAAGCAAAATTAAATAACTTAGTACAGCTGAGGCTGAAACACGCTTATTTAGTATAACAGATAGGGTGCAACGTGGTGGTTTGGGATACCCTGCGGCCTGGTGTATTTAAAGCAGACCAAAACTAATGCAAAATTAAATAACTTAGTACAGCTGAGGCTGAAACACGCTTATTTAGTATAACAGATAGGGTGCAACGTGGTGGTTTGGGATACCCTGCGGCCTGGTGTATTTAAAGCAGACCAAAACCAATGCAAAATTAAATAACTTAGTACAGCTGAGGCTGAAACACGCTTATATAGTATAACAGATAGGGTGCAACGTGGTGGTTTGGGATACCCTGCGGCCTGGTGCATTTAAAGCAGACCAATACCAATGCAAAATTAAGAAACTTAGTACAGCTGAGGCTGAAACACGCTTATTTAGTATAACAGATAGGGTGCTAGGTGCAGGTGTGGGATTTTGTATAAAAGATAGGGTCACGTGCTGAAATGGAATGCCCCTGTGGGCTGGGGTTTTTAGAGCAGACCAAAAAAATTAAAACTAATCGAGCTATAAGAAATGTTAAATGTGCCACTGCCAACATGGGATGCACAGTGGCCAGGATTTTTTACAGCACGAAACACAGCAATTTAAAACTGATCTGGCAAATGAAGTGAAATGAAAATAAAAAAAGCTTTCTTTCCCTGTCACTTTATCTGCTGTCCCTGCCTGGATCGTTCCCGATTTTTCACTATCTTTCCCTATCTTTCCCTGGCTCTCCCTGGCACTCTGTGGGTCTCTGTGGGTCTCCCTGCCTCTCTGTCACTCTCTCCCTGTCCTCCGTTGTCTGTGCACTGCAAGTCTCAAATGCGCACAAGCAAGATGGCCGCCGCTTTATATAGCGCTGTGACGTCACCGGGGCTCCTGGCTGCTGATAGGCTGCATGTGACCTTCCCATGATAACTTGCCCCAGGGGATATGTCCAGACATGTCCATCCACCATTTTACAATGCCTGTAATTGAAGTAAATGGAGTTTAAAGGAAAACTTCGATCGATCGAATCGCAGGGAAATTCGGATTCGTTCAGAAACGAATTTTTAATGAAATTCGGAACGAATCCGGGTTCGTCCGGATCTATTCGCTTATCCCTACTATTTACATTGCATATTAGCGGTGTTATAGGGCTAATCCTGTCTTACCTCCCGATAACTGTACCATGCTGTTATGTTGTAAAGCCACTGCCGGTATAATAGAATTCAGTAAATAAAATTAACTTCTTGAATAGAGAAAGAAACAAGAATACGGCTACATACTCTCATTCATTCATTCCATTTGCACACATGTCGCTCCATGTTTTAATGATACAGTAAAGGCTAGTCCTTTCCACCCCCTCCCCACTGGTAAATTTCACCCCTTCAATAACATTAAACCCTCTGCTGAATTTTGAAGGACTATCCAGCTTCTCCAGGTAAATAAATATTTGTCTGCGATCTTTCTTATCTCTGTCATTAAACCGGACCTTCACCATGATTTAATGAAAAGCCCAAACTCTTAAAAAACGATTCCCCAGCATCTAAAATTAATATATTTTACATTTTTAGTCACTAACTTATTATTCTTTCCCCCACTGGGCTGCAACTCTGTTCAGGAATTTAGGATACGGGCGCCGCCATCTTGACTCAGAAGCATCACACTTACTGAGGAGAGGAGAGTGGGAAAAGGTACAGGGGGGCAGGTTATAGCTGTGCTTTGCTCAGACAGAGCAGAGCTGGGGTCAGGGAAAGGTCAGCAGTCCCAGAATGCAGAGCAGCACAGTCACTTCCTGTTTGCAGGCACTTCCTGTTTGCAGGCTGCCTGATAAAATGGCGGCTTCCATAAGCCGCCATCTTGGATGTTTAAAGGCTCATAACATGCAGTAGATGCAGGTAGGATGATTTTTAATGTGAGCAATCTGTATGTACAGTGTGGGGGAAACATATAAGATAGACTCTTATTCAGAGTGAAGGTCCGCTTTAACTACTCCATACGCATAATCTTGCTTAGATCTGCACGCTATTATTGTGGAAATGTTGATTTCCAGTGGCAGGGGATAACCATTCTGGTGGCCAATGCAAAATGCCGTAGTGCCCACACTATTACAACTCCCCATTCTCCCTGGGAACCCGGAAAGTATTGTAACCTCTGGTGTGTTAGTGGTTCTAGTTCCATAAGCTTTGGTATGTAGTGCCAACACTTTGCCCTCGAAGCCCTTAATGGAAGGACATCCTCACCAAATGTGTAAAAGCATCCCCCTTGTCTCCCCACACCTCCAGCAAGTCTCAAGCTGTCTCAGGGAATATTTGGTGGAGCCATACAGGGCTTCTCTACCATCTAGATATGAGCTTGTAGTTTGTTTTTTTCTGCACCATGCACGAGGTAGCCATTTTGTAGGTCAAGCAAAAGGATTTGATCTAATCTTTATCATCTATTCCCTCTCCCACTCCTCTCACTCCGACTCCCAGGCAAAGTCCATCTTTTTGGGGCCCATAAGGTCAAGCATAATGTCGTAAAGCAGCGATAAAAAGGGAGTTGGTATGTCTGGTGTCAGAAAGGTTTTCTCAAATTCAGTGGGATCTTTAGACAGAGCCGTCAGGTCCCCTATCCTGGTCAGAAACATCCTAAGTTGGTTCACAGCTAGCCAAGACACCTGTCTCCCTCATCCCTGGGACTGCAGACCTCTTATAGTGGGAACCATACAAAGGGGTCATCGGGCCGATTGTCGTGGACAGGGATAATTTTTTGTTGCTGTTGCTGTCATTCCAAACCTTTAGATATGGCCTAAATGCCGGCTCTAGCCAAGGCAATGCCTGGACGTTCAAAGGGGACAGGCTCTGTTCTAGGTCGATCCTTTGCTTGGCTCCAAGTTGATCCAACCAAAAAAATTATGTTGCTGCTTTGTGATAAAGCTCTAAATATGGCCCCTCCTTTATTCTTAGGGGCCATCAATTTCCTAATTCTCAGCCTGGTTTATCCCTTTTCTCATACAAACGCAACAAAAGCTGCTCTCAGCTGGTGAAAAAATAGACTTGGGGCATAAATAGGCATGGTCTGAAATGTATAAAGGAGGCATGGGACTACATCTTTAAAGTAATAATCCTGCTGAACCAGGATAATCTTGCTGGCATAAAATTCCAACATTGTTTTGTGGTCGTTAGTAAGGTTTCATAATTCAGGCGATACAATCAGCCGGTATCACGATCCCCAAGTACTTCATTGCCTTAAAGGGGAAGTTAGTCTGTAGTAACTTTGAATGTTTGGGGCTATTCCCACACCAAGAATCTCTGATTTTGCCAGGTTCTCCCACATTTGTTGCTATGTTCATAAAAGAATGTGTTAGTCCTTTCTCTCTTGCATAGATTATCGAACATAGGATCTCAGGCAGATACCCCCCCCCCCCCGGCCAGGAGCACCACCTAGGCCAATGATAGCTATTAAACTCGTCAGGCAGGCATCAATTTCTCTGTATCCAGATTTTTCAATGGAAGTCAGAAAACAGCAAGCGCAGCTTGCAAGCAGAAGTTCAGAGAGAAGGGTCTGCAGTATGCTATGCTTTTTCACACCAGGCTTTGTGTTATCTACACGGAGAAAACATATTTCTTTAACTCTCCCTATAAGGTTCTAAGCTGGTTGGAGAATATGGCGGGTCGGCATACCCCACCACGAGGACCGGAGGCACCATGAGATGACACGCTGGATCTTTGCTACTGGATTATAACTGAGGATTTTTTTTTTCATCTGTACCAGCTTGACCTAGTACAGGAGCTGGTAGTTGGTTTGTTTCTTCCATCAAAAAATTTGGTTATTTGGCCTTTTTCATCTGGGGTTATTTTCCTGGTTAGACTTACCTTATTGGTTCCTGGACAAAGTGGTCTTCCGGATCACGCTCTCCAGTTATTAGTGTATCCAGGAAACTCATATAATGGGGCACAAGCTACTAGCTCTCAAAAGACCATGGGTGGCACACCATTTTCGTGCAGTCTACTCCTCCCATTTGATTAAAAGATCCCTACTATTTCAGTGTCTTGAGGTCCGGTTGGATGATGGAGGCAGATATGTACTAGTGCACTGTGAGATACTGCAAATGCGCTTGATTATTGGTGCAATCTATCTCCCTCCTCCAGCGGATGTGGAAATACTGAATGAAAGTGAAAGTGAAGCTCAACTACAAGCTGCACCATTATTGCTGCGATTTTAACCTGGTAATGAACTCTCTATTGATTTTTTTAAACCCACTGATGTCTGACCCGAAACATTTATGCCACTGAGGGGCGGCTCTGGTCCTAACAAAAGACCCGTGGAGGTGGAAATTCCCACTTAAAAGGACGTTTTCATGTCAGTCACAAGTAGGGATGAGCGAATCGATCCGGACGAACCCGGATTCGATCCGAATTTCAGGAAAAATTCGATTCGGATCGAATCCGAATTTCCCCGCGATTCGATCACTCGAAGTTTTCCTTTAACATCCATTCATTTACATTACAGGCATTCTAAGATGGCGGGCGGGACATGTCTGGACATGTATCCCGCGCCAGTGCAAGCTGGGGCAGTCACATGCAGCCTATCAGCAGCCAGCAAGCCCGGTGACGTCACACAGCGGTATTTAACGGCGGCCATCTTGCTTTTCCTCATTTCTCTATTGCATTCGTGACAGACAGACAGAACGCTGTGTAGCTGAGGCAGTTAGACAGGCTGGAGACAGGCTGGAGACAGGGACAGACAGGGACAGGCTGGAGACAGGCAGGAGACAGGCAGGAGACAGACAGGAGACAGACAGAAAGCCAGGGAAAGGTAGGAAAAACGGAGCTGGCTGACAGGGAGATTTTTTTTTTTTCATCCAGCCTTTGTTAGCGTTTTCAGGCTGCTTATAGTAACTAACTGTGCATATATACTGAACTGATCTTAAGTCTGCTGTGAGGCATCCCATTCTGTGACTAAAGCAGCCTCTGTTTAAGACCATATAAGCATTTGCTCTAATCATATTTGAAATTAGGCCTGATAAAGACACTTTTGCTGGCCAAAGCACTACTGTACCCTGGCAGCTCGATTCCTGCCCGGGGCATCCCATTCTGTGACTAAAGCAGCCTCTGTTTAAGACCATATAAGCATTTGCTCTAATCATATTTGAAATTAGGCCTGATAAAGACACTTTTGCTGGCCAAAGCACTACTGTACCCTGGCAGCTCGATTCCTGCCCGGGGCATCCCATTCTGTGACTAAAGCAGCCTCTGTTTAAGACCATATAAGCATTTGCTCTAATCATATTTGAAATTAGGCCTGATAAAGACACTTTTGCTGGCCAAAGCACTACTGTACCCTGGCAGCTCGATTCCTGCCCGGGGCATCCCATTCTGTGACTAAAGCAGCCTCTGTTTAAGACCATATAAGCATTTGCTCTAATCATATTTGAAATTAGGCCTGATAAAGACACTTTTGCTGGCCAAAGCACTACTGTACCCTGGCAGCTCGATTCCTGCCCGGGGCATCCCATTCTGTGACTAAAGCAGCCTCTGTTTAAGACCATATAAGCATTTGCTCTAATCATATTTGAAATTAGGCCTGATAAAGACACTTTTGCTGGCCAAAGCACTACTGTACCCTGGCAGCTCGATTCCTGCCCGGGGCATCCCATTCTGTGACTAAAGCAGCCTCTGTTTAAGACCATATAAGCATTTGCTCTAATCATATTTGAAATTAGGCCTGATAAAGACACTTTTGCTGGCCAAAGCACTACTGTACCCTGGCAGCTCGATTCCTGCCCGGGGCATCCCATTCTGTGACTAAAGCAGCCTCTGTTTAAGACCATATAAGCATTTGCTCTAATCATATTTGAAATTAGGCCTGATAAAGACACTTTTGCTGGCCAAAGCACTACTGTACCCTGGCAGCTCGATTCCTGCCCGGGGCATCCCATTCTGTGACTAAAGCAGCCTCTGTTTAAGACCATATAAGCATTTGCTCTAATCATATTTGAAATTAGGCCTGATAAAGACACTTTTGCTGGCCAAAGCACTACTGTACCCTGGCAGCTCGATTCCTGCCCGGGGCATCCCATTCTGTGACTAAAGCAGCCTCTGTTTAAGACCATATAAGCATTTGCTCTTATCATATTTGAAATTAGGCCTGATAAAGACACTTTTGCTGGCCAAAGCACTACTGTACCCTGGCAGCTCGATTCCTGCCCGGGGCATCCCATTCTGTGACTAAAGCAGCCTCTGTTTAAGACCATATAAGCATTTGCTCTAATCATATTTGAAATTAGGCCTGATAAAGACACTTTTGCTGGCCAAAGCACTACTGTACCCTGGCAGCTCGATTCCTGCCCGGGGCATCCCATTCTGTGACTAAAGCAGCCTCTGTTTAAGACCATATAAGCATTTGCTCTAATCATATTTGAAATTAGGCCTGATAAAGACACTTTTGCTGGCCAAAGCACTACTGTACCCTGGCAGCTCGATTCCTGCCCGGGGCATCCCATTCTGTGACTAAAGCAGCCTCTGTTTAAGACCATATAAGCATTTGCTCTTATCATATTTGAAATTAGGCCTGATAAAGACACTTTTGCTGGCCAAAGCACTACTGTACCCTGGCAGCTCGATTCCTGCCCGGGGCATCCCATTCTGTGACTAAAGCAGCCTCTGTTTAAGACCATATAAGCATTTGCTCTAATCATATTTGAAATTAGGCCTGATAAAGACACTTTTGCTGGCCAAAGCACTACTGTACCCTGGCAGCTCGATTCCTGCCCGGGGCATCCCATTCTGTGACTAAAGCAGCCTCTGTTTAAGACCATATAAGCATTTGCTCTAATCATATTTGAAATTAGGCCTGATAAAGACACTTTTGCTGGCCAAAGCACTACTGTACCCTGGCAGCTCGATTCCTGCCCGGGGCATCCCATTCTGTGACTAAAGCAGCCTCTGTTTAAGACCATATAAGCATTTGCTCTAATCATATTTGAAATTAGGCCTGATAAAGACACTTTTGCTGGCCAAAGCACTACTGTACCCTGGCAGCTCGATTCCTGCCCGGGGCATCCCATTCTGTGACTAAAGCAGCCTCTGTTTAAGACCATATAAGCATTTGCTCTAATCATATTTGAAATTAGGCCTGATAAAGACACTTTTGCTGGCCAAAGCACTACTGTACCCTGGCAGCTCGATTCCTGCCCGGGGCATCCCATTCTGTGACTAAAGCAGCCTCTGTTTAAGACCATATAAGCATTTGCTCTAATCATATTTGAAATTAGGCCTGATAAAGACACTTTTGCTGGCCAAAGCACTACTGTACCCTGGCAGCTCGATTCCTGCCCGGGGCATCCCATTCTGTGACTAAAGCAGCCTCTGTTTAAGACCATATAAGCATTTGCTCTAATCATATTTGAAATTAGGCCTGATAAAGACACTTTTGCTGGCCAAAGCACTACTGTACCCTGGCAGCTCGATTCCTGCCCGGGGCATCCCATTCTGTGACTAAAGCAGCCTCTGTTTAAGACCATATAAGCATTTGCTCTAATCATATTTGAAATTAGGCCTGATAAAGACACTTTTGCTGGCCAAAGCACTACTGTACCCTGGCAGCTCGATTCCTGCCCGGGGCATCCCATTCTGTGACTAAAGCAGCCTCTGTTTAAGACCATATAAGCATTTGCTCTAATCATATTTGAAATTAGGCCTGATAAAGACACTTTTGCTGGCCAAAGCACTACTGTACCCTGGCAGCTCGATTCCTGCCCGGGGCATCCCATTCTGTGACTAAAGCAGCCTCTGTTTAAGACCATATAAGCATTTGCTCTAATCATATTTGAAATTAGGCCTGATAAAGACACTTTTGCTGGCCAAAGCACTACTGTACCCTGGCAGCTCGATTCCTGCCCGGGGCATCCCATTCTGTGACTAAAGCAGCCTCTGTTTAAGACCATATAAGCATTTGCTCTAATCATATTTGAAATTAGGCCTGATAAAGACACTTTTGCTGGCCAAAGCACTACTGTACCCTGGCAGCTCGATTCCTGCCCGGGGCATCCCATTCTGTGACTAAAGCAGCCTCTGTTTAAGACCATATAAGCATTTGCTCTAATCATATTTGAAATTAGGCCTGATAAAGACACTTTTGCTGGCCAAAGCACTACTGTACCCTGGCAGCTCGATTCCTGCCCGGGGCATCCCATTCTGTGACTAAAGCAGCCTCTGTTTAAGACCATATAACCATTTGCTCTAATCATATTTGAAATTAGGCCTGATAAAGACACTTTTGCTGGCCAAAGCACTACTGTACCCTGGCAGCTCGATTCCTGCCCGGGGCATCCCATTCTGTGACTAAAGCAGCCTCTGTTTAAGACCATATAAGCATTTGCTCTAATCATATTTGAAATTAGGCCTGATAAAGACACTTTTGCTGGCCAAAGCACTACTGTACCCTGGCAGCTCGATTCCTGCCCGGGGCATCCCATTCTGTGACTAAAGCAGCCTCTGTTTAAGACCATATAAGCATTTGCTCTAATCATATTTGAAATTAGGCCTGATAAAGACACTTTTGCTGGCCAAAGCACTACTGTACCCTGGCAGCTCGATTCCTGCCCGGGGCATCCCATTCTGTGACTAAAGCAGCCTCTGTTTAAGACCATATAACCATTTGCTCTAATCATATTTGAAATTAGGCCTGATAAAGACACTTTTGCTGGCCAAAGCACTACTGTACCCTGGCAGCTCGATTCCTGCCCGGGGCATCCCATTCTGTGACTAAAGCAGCCTCTGTTTAAGACCATATAAGCATTTGCTCTAATCATATTTGAAATTAGGCCTGATAAAGACACTTTTGCTGGCCAAAGCACTACTGTACCCTGGCAGCTCGATTCCTGCCCGGGGCATCCCATTCTGTGACTAAAGCAGCCTCTGTTTAAGACCATATAAGCATTTGCTCTAATCATATTTGAAATTAGGCCTGATAAAGACACTTTTGCTGGCCAAAGCACTACTGTACCCTGGCAGCTCGATTCCTGCCCGGGGCATCCCATTCTGTGACTAAAGCAGCCTCTGTTTAAGACCATATAAGCATTTGCTCTAATCATATTTGAAATTAGGCCTGATAAAGACACTTTTGCTGGCCAAAGCACTACTGTACCCTGGCAGCTCGATTCCTGCCCGGGGCATCCCATTCTGTGACTAAAGCAGCCTCTGTTTAAGACCATATAAGCATTTGCTCTAATCATATTTGAAATTAGGCCTGATAAAGACACTTTTGCTGGCCAAAGCACTACTGTACCCTGGCAGCTCGATTCCTGCCCGGGGCATCCCATTCTGTGACTAAAGCAGCCTCTGTTTAAGACCATATAAGCATTTGCTCTAATCATATTTGAAATTAGGCCTGATAAAGACACTTTTGCTGGCCAAAGCACTACTGTACCCTGGCAGCTCGATTCCTGCCCGGGGCATCCCATTCTGTGACTAAAGCAGCCTCTGTTTAAGACCATATAAGCATTTGCTCTAATCATATTTGAAATTAGGCCTGATAAAGACACTTTTGCTGGCCAAAGCACTACTGTACCCTGGCAGCTCGATTCCTGCCCGGGGCATCCCATTCTGTGACTAAAGCAGCCTCTGTTTAAGACCATATAAGCATTTGCTCTTATTATATTTATATTATAAGACACTTTTGCTGGGCATAGGCTTACTGCTGCCTGCCAGGTGCACTTCTGTTGAGGCATCCCATTCTGTAACATAGCATACCCCTCTTTATTTACACTAAGCAGCTCTCTTATTTACACTAAGCAGGCCTGTTGGAGGCTGAGTGTTACTGCTCACTTTTGGTGTGCATTATATTCTGTTTCATATAGACCCACCGCTGCCCGGGGTTTTTTTAAATATCACCTACTACCACGCCAGTTAGACTATGTCGGGCAGACAAGTGCCTGGAAGTGAAAAGAGGAGTGGCAGAGGCCAAGATTCCGCAGGAAGAGCTCGCATCAGACTGGGGGCCAGTAGCAGCAGGAGTCACGCTGAGAGACCTAATCTGCCAGTATCTGCTAGCGGTCGGGTCTCCACCAGTAACGCATCTGCCGTGGTAGATTGGTTGACGCGCTCATCAACAACATCATCACAACTTACGTCTGAGACCCCCAGTCTAGGGTCGGTAGGTTCCTCTGACACAACCCTGAGTTGGCATGCCCCGAGAGCAGTCCCTGTCCTCCCATTGCCTCTGGCCTACGCCGTTCCCTCCCCCAGCGACGTATCCTATGCTTTGGGTTCAGCTCCACTCTTTAGTGAGGAGGACCATCAGATAGAGGACAGTCAGCAGCTACTGCCCAGCCAAGAAATGGAGGTGGCTTCTTTAGCTAGGCAGACAAATAGTGATGTGGACAGTGTCGTGGGTGCTGCGAGCGTTCCAGCTCCTGCGCCAGACACTGTTGACGAATCCACGAACATCAGTGACGTACAGCCACAACCCGGTGATGATGATGATGATGACGATGAAGCCGATCGCACTTGGGAGCCGGGTGATGAAGGGGCTTCATCGTCATCATCAGGAGAAGAGGGGTGCAGGTTGCCCCGGAGTCAGCAGCTGAGGCAGCAAAGTGGTAGCAGTCAGCATGGGGGCACAATTCCAAAGGCTGGAGCCGGCCGGGGCCGGGGCCGGGGTAGAGCACCTGCTGTGCGGCAGTCTACCTTATCGGGAGGTAGTGGAGCAGGGGTTCCTGGAGTTGGCAACAGCAGCAGTGAATCAGTGAGGCCAGGGGGTGGGAAAAGTAGCTACTCGGCAGTGTGGCAGTTTTTCCTGAGGCATCCGCAGGAGGGTAACATGGCCACATGCAAGATATGTAGGCAAAAGGTGAAGCGTGGCCAGGGTCCAAATGTTGGCACCACGGCCCTGCGTCAACATATGATGCGTCACCATAAAACGACCTGGGAGAACCGAGGCTCCCAAGGGGTGGTCCAGTCTGCTTCCTCACCAAGTGAGCTCCCAATTTCTGCCAGCCAAGGCTCCAGCACCTCAGCCGAAGGCAGCTGTGCGTCATACCCATCCTCTGTCGCTCCTGCTCCTCCTCCTCCTCCTCCAAGTCATGCATCCCGCCAGCAATCCATCAGCGAAGCCATGTCCAAGAGACAGCAGTATGCGCCCACTCATCCTACGGCGCAGAAGCTGAATGTGCTCCTGTCCAAGTTGCTGGTGCTGCAGTCGCTCCCTTTTCAGGTGGTGGAATCTGCACCTTTCAGAGAACTGATGGCTTGTGCCGAGCCGAGGTGGAGAGTCCCAAGCCGTCATTTCTTTGCCAAGAAGGCAGTACCAGCGCTGCACACTTTTGTTGAACAGAAGGTGGGCCAGTCCTTGAGCCTGTCGGTGTGTAGCAAAATACATGGCAGCGCCGACATCTGGAGCTGTAACTACGGTCAGGGGCAGTACATGTCGTTTACGGCCCACTGGGTGAATGTGGTCCCTTTGCAGCAGCAACTTGGACAGGTCACGCCGCTTCGGCCTCCGCGCTCTCTGCCCATTGGGCCTGTGACACCGTGCGACTCGGCCTCCTCATCCTCCGCCATCTCCTCACCCTCCACTGTAGGCTCAAGTCTCAGTGCCCCTCCAGTCTACCATGTGTGCAGGGCACGGAGGTGTCACGCAGTGCTTCACATGGTTTGTCTTGGCGAACGGAGTCACACAGGGGAGGAACTGCTTAAATGTATTCATCAGGAAATCCAAACATGGCTTACTCCGAGAAAACTTAAAATGGGAATCATGGTTACCGACAATGGGAAGAACATTTTGTCTGCGCTGCGCCAAGGAAGCCTGACCCATGCCCCCTGCATGGCTCACGTCTTCAATCTGGTTGTCAAGCGGTTTCTGAAGTGTTCCCCCCATCTGCAGGACATCCTAACAACTTCACGGAAACTTTGCATGCACTTCAGCCACTCCTACACTGCCAAACACACCCTTCTTGAGCTACAGCGTCAGAATGGTATCCCCCAACATAGTCTGATTTGCGATGTTTCCACCCGTTGGAATTCCACCCTTCACATGTTGGACCGATTATATGAACAGAGAAAAGCCATCACGGATTTCCTGATGATCCAAGCAGATAGGGGGACTCCCCTGTGTAACTTCAATGTCAACCAGTGGCAGCTCATACGTGACACCTGCCGTTTGCTCAGGCCCTTTGAGGAAGCCACTTTATTTGTCAGTCGGCAGGATTACGGGATGAACGACGTGATTCCACTGCTTCATGTACTGCAGCACATGTTGGAAACCATGGCTGGTCAGGGCACTGGAGACATGGCGTTTACATCTTACGGCCACATGAACCCCCTTGGAGCTGAACTGGAGGAGGAGGAGGAGGAAGAGGAGGAGGAGGAGTTGCCCAGCGAAACACAGTTTAGGCTTGGCGAAATGGCTGGTTTATCTAGTCAGCGGACAGGAGAGGAGGAGCAGGAGCAGCCAGAGGAGCTAGAGGTTTTTGAGGAAGGAGAGACAGAGGACCCGGGCACACCGTGGCAGTATGCAGTGGAGATGGAGACAGGTAGTCCATCCGAGTCACTTGCGCAAATGGCACGAAGCATGCTCACGTGCTTGCGTAGTGACCCCAGAATTGTTTCCATCTGTCGGCGGGATGACTTCTGGCTGTCCACCTTATTGGACCCTCGCTTCCGGCACAAAATGGGGGCATTTTTTAAACCCACCGAGAGGGAGGACAAACTCAACTACTACAAAGACATTCTACGTAGGCAGTTGGCCGATGCCTATCTGCGCCATGGTCCATACTCTCGCAGGTCTGACTCGAGGGGACCTCTGCGCTCACCTTCCACTGCCATGGCCGCTGGGGGGGTTGGCAGCAGCAGCAGCAGAAGCTCCATCAGCAGCAGCAGCCTCAGTCTTCAGTCGCTAATGAGTAGCTTTCTACACCCGCATAGTGAGGCTACTCATGAGCAGCAGGAAGACCTGGAGCAGGACCTGAACCAGCAGGTCATGTCATACTTTGACATGACCATGCCAACACACCTTGAGGATCCGCTGGACTTCTGGGCAGCCAAACTTGATTTGTGGCCGCAACTAGCAGAGTTTGCCCTGGAAAAGCTGTCCTGCCCGGCAAGTAGCGTGCCATCTGAGCGGGTGTTTAGTGCGGCGGGGGCCATAGTTACGGCGAGGAGAACTCGTCTGTCAACTAAAAATGTGGAGAGACTCACCTTTGTCAAAATGAATCAGGGATGGATCAGCCAGGATTTCCACCCACCAATGCCTGATGCATGCGACTAGATTCAGCATGGTGCCACGTTTTACACTTTCCAAATGGTGCAAAACATATTTATGTCTTTAGGCCATTTTTTGGGCTCCTGCTGCTGCTACTGTCAACTCCTGCCAACTCCAGGGTGTGATTCATCCAATTTTTGGGCTCCTGAAGCCAACTCCAGTGTATATTTGGGCTCCTGCTGCTGCTACTGTCAACTCCTGCCAACTCCAGGCTGTGATTCATCCAATTTTTGGGCTCCTGAAGCCAACTCCAGTGTATATTTGGGCTCCTGCTGCTGCTGCTGCCAACTTCTGCCAACTCCAGGGTGTGATTCATCCAATTTTTGGGCTCCTGAAGCCAACTCCAGTGTATATTTGGGCTCCTGCTGCTGCTGCTGTCAACTCCTGCCAACTCCAGGGTGTGATTCATCCAATTTTTGGGCTCCTGAAGCCAACTCCAGTGTATATTTGGGCTCCTGCTGCTGCCAACTTCTGCCAACTCCAGGGTGTGATTCATCCAATTTTTGGGCTCCTGAAGCCAACTCCAGTGTATATTTGGGCTCCTGCTGCTGCTACTGTCAACTCCTGCCAACTCCAGGGTGTGATTCATCCAATTTTTGGGCTCCTGAAGCCAACTCCAGTGTATATTTGGGCTCCTGCTGCTGCTGCTGCCAACTTCTGCCAACTCCAGGGTGTGATTCATCCAATTTTTGGGCTCCTGAAGCCAACTCCAGTGTATATTTGGGCTCCTGCTGCTGCTGCTGCCAACTTCTGCCAACTCCAGGGTGTGATTCATCCAATTTTTGGGCTCCTGAAGCCAACTCCAGTGTATATTTGGGCTCCTGCTGCTGCTGCTGCCAACTTCTGCCAACTCCAGGGTGTGATTCATCCAATTTTTGGGCTCCTGAAGCCAACTCCAGTGTATATTTGGGCTCCTGCTGCTGCTGCTGCCAACTTCTGCCAACTCCAGGGTGTGATTCATCCAATTTTTGGGCTCCTGAAGCCAACTCCAGTGTATATTTGGGCTCCTGCTACTGCTGCTGTCAACTCCTGCCAACTCCAGGGTGTGATTCATCCAATTTTTGGGCTCCTGAAGCCAACTCCAGTGTATATTTGGGCTCCTGCTGCTGCTGCTGCCAACTTCTGCCAACTCCAGGGTGTGATTCATCCAATTTTTGGGCTCCTGAAGCCAACTCCAGTGTATATTTGGGCTCCTGCTGCTGCTACTGTCAACTCCTGCCAACTCCAGGGTGTGATTCATCCAATTTTTGGGCTCCTGAAGCCAACTCCAGTGTATATTTGGGCTCCTGCTGCTGCTGCTGCCAACTTCTGCCAACTCCAGGGTGTGATTCATCCAATTTTTGGGCTCCTGAAGCCAACTCCAGTGTATATTTGGGCTCCTGCTGCTGCTGCTGACAACTTCTGCCAACTCCAGGGTGTGATTCATCCAATTTTTGGGCTCCTGAAGCCAACTCCAGTGTATATTTGGGCTCCTGCTGCTGCTGCTGTCAACTCCTGCCAACTCCAGGGTGTGATTCATCCAATTTTTGGGCTCCTGAAGCCAACTCCAGTGTATATTTGGGCTCCTGCTGCTGCTGCTGCCAACTTCTGCCAACTCCAGGGTGTGATTCATCCAATTTTTGGGCTCCTGAAGCCAACTCCAGTGTATATTTGGGCTCCTGCTGCTGCTGCTGTCAACTCCTGCCAACTCCAGGGTGTGATTCATCCAATTTTTGGGCTCCTGAAGCCAACTCCAGTGTATATTTGGGCTCCTGCTGCTGCTGCTGTCAACTCCTGCCAACTCCAGGGTGTGATTCATCCAATTTTTGGGCTCCTGAAGCCAACTCCAGTGTATATTTGGGCTCCTGCTGCTGCTACTGTCAACTCCTGCCAACTCCAGGGTGTGATTCATCCAATTTTTGGGCTCCTGAAGCCAACTCCAGTGTATATTTGGGCTCCTGCTGCTGCTGCTGCCAACTTCTGCCAACTCCAGGGTGTGATTCATCCAATTTTTGGGCTCCTGAAGCCAACTCCAGTGTATATTTGGGCTCCTGCTGCTGCTGCTGCCAACTTCTGCCAACTCCAGGGTGTGATTCATCCAATTTTTGGGCTCCTGAAGCCAACTCCAGTGTATATTTGGGCTCCTGCTGCTGCTGCTGTCAACTCCTGCCAACTCCAGGGTGTGATTCATCCAATTTTTGGGCTCCTGAAGCCAACTCCAGTGTATATTTGGGCTCCTGCTGCTGCTGCTGCCAACTTCTGCCAACTCCAGGGTGTGATTCATCCAATTTTTGGGCTCCTGAAGCCAACTCCAGTGTATATTTGGGCTCCTGCTGCTGCTGCTGTCAACTCCTGCCAACTCCAGGGTGTGATTCATCCAATTTTTGGGCTCCTGAAGCCAACTCCAGTGTATATTTGGGCTCCTGCTGCTGCTGCTGTCAACTCCTGCCAACTCCAGGGTGTGATTCATCCAATTTTTGGGCTCCTGAAGCCAACTCCAGTGTATATTTGGGCTCCTGCTGCTGCTGCTGTCAACTCCTGCCAACTCCAGGGTGTGATTCATCCAATTTTTGGGCTCCTGAAGCCAACTCCAGTGTATATTTGGGCTCCTGCTGCTGCTGCTGTCAACTCCTGCCAACTCCAGGGTGTGATTCATCCAATTTTTGGGCTCCTGAAGCCAACTCCAGTGTATATTTGGGCTCCTGCTGCTGCTGCTGTCAACTCCTGCCAACTCCAGGGTGTGATTCATCCAATTTTTGGGCTCCTGAAGCCAACTCCAGTGTATATTTGGGCTCCTGCTGCTGCTGCTGCCAACTTCTGCCAACTCCAGGGTGTGATTCATCCAATTTTTGGGCTCCTGAAGCCAACTCCAGTGTATATTTGGGCTCCTGCTGCTGCTGCTGCCAACTTCTGCCAACTCCAGGGTGTGATTCATCCAATTTTTGGGCTCCTGAAGCCAACTCCAGTGTATATTTGGGCTCCTGCTGCTGCTGCTGTCAACTCCTGCCAACTCCAGGGTGTGATTCATCCAATTTTTGGGCTCCTGAAGCCAACTCCAGTGTATATTTGGGCTCCTGCTGCTGCTGCTGCCAACTTCTGCCAACTCCAGGGTGTGATTCATCCAATTTTTGGGCTCCTGAAGCCAACTCCAGTGTATATTTGGGCTCCTGCTGCTGCTGCCAACTTCTGCCAACTCCAGGGTGTGATTCATCCAATTTTTGGGCTCCTGAAGCCAACTCCAGTGTATATTTGGGCTCCTGCTGCTGCTGCTGTCTACTCCTGCCAACTCCAGGGTGTGATTCATCCAATTTTTGGGCTCCTGAAGCCAACTCCAGTGTATATTTGGGCTCCTGCTGCTGCTGCTGTCAACTCCTGCCAACTCCAGGGTGTGATTCATCCAATTTTTGGGCTCCTGAAGCCAACTCCAGTGTATATTTGGGCTCCTGCTGCTGCTGCTGTCAACTCCTGCCAACTCCAGGGTGTGATTCATCCAATTTTTGGGCTCCTGAAGCCAACTCCAGTGTATATTTGGGCTCCTGCTGCTGCTACTGTCAACTCCTGCCAACTCCAGGGTGTGATTCATCCAATTTTTGGGCTCCTGAAGCCAACTCCAGTGTATATTTGGGCTCCTTCTGCCCCTCATAGTGATGCCACTTCAACTCTCTGCAATTGTGCCGCTCTGCGATTCTATTAGCGATGCCTCTGATCTGCATGTGATATTTCTTAAAAGTATTATTTAACTAACCCAGCACGCATCCTGTGCGTGTTACAGCAAGGCTGAATGGTTTACAACCCTATTGAGGCTGTAGGAGGCTCAGAAATAGCCGTTTTTAATAGCGATTCGTCGCGAATTTATTCGGGTCGAAACGATTTTTGTCGGAAAATTCGGCGAATCAGTCGAATCGAATTTTTCAAAAGTTCGCTCATCTCTAGTCACAAGCATTGAAGTCAATGTCTCAGATAGATTATGAGCTCTTGCCAGGCTTGCCCAACATTGATTAGCCCTCACAGACTATTTCAGACCATGCTCCAGTTTTTGTGGATATATCTCTGGGGCACAGGAGCTACCCGGAAGTTGGCAGTTAACCCATTCTGGATAACTGTGGAGGATATAAAAGGGGACACACAAACTAGTATGGGGAACTACTGCCACTTTATTGAGGGATCAATAGAAGATGCTTTGATTTGGGATGCCTTTAAGGCAGTGACTAGCATTATAGCAAGATATAGGCGGAACTTTAAGAGGGGAGAAAGAGAGGGAGAATGTAGAGTGACCAAGCACGCATAGCATTACAAACAGCACACACAGCACTACAGCTGTTTACTACTGTAAGAAACTGAGCTTACTGAAAAGAAAAATCTGCACCAAGAAGCTGTGTGGTTTGAGAGTGGAGACAAGAACGGGATGGGTTTTGTTTCTTTTTAAGAGTTGACAGGCCCATATCAGCAATTCCGTCTATTAAAAGGGCTTATGGGACCCTGAGTATGCTGTCGGGAGAGATTAATTCTAGATTTGCTGAGTTTTATAGGGATTTATATAGATCCAAATCTGTTTGCACGTTGGAGGAGTATAGAAGGTTTTTTGGGCAGCTTAGATTTAATACACTGAGCGAGCAGGACAAGGGTTTTTAGACAACCCCTTGACCGCAGCAGAAATAGAACAGACTATTATCTGAAGCCTCTGGAGTAGATGGTCTACTTATAGAATGGTATAAAACTAAGAGTTCCTGGTCCCTTACCTGCTTAAAACGTTCAACACTGCATTAGAGGTAAGATGAGAGGCATTAATTGTCATTATACCTAAGCCTGGCAAGAACCCAGAGGAATGTAAACCCTATTGCCCTATCTCACTACTAAATGGGGATGTGAAAATGTATCTAAAGTACTGGTGTTTGAATTGCGTTCACTTATAGAACCCAATTAGTGCGGGTTCATAGCGGAGAACCCTAGTGCACAAACTGGTGCAAAAACAATCACACAAAGCATTTTGACGACCATGAATCATGCAGAAGCTCGAGCGAGCTCAACTTGGCACTATAAAAAACCAGTGCAAATGAATTTGTGTATGACCATAAATCGACCTGCTAGTCGCAATGTTCAGTAGTCACTGATGTGCTCTTCTATAGGACAGTTAAAGCAGATGAGGCTTTTATGCTCATGGGGATGAAGCAAGAACCAAATGATTGATTTAGCAAATAATTCACAGGTGCAGCCAATCACAAGTATCGATTTTTTTAGTTGATTATTCAACTTAATTTTTTAGATTGTTTGAACACTGCTTATTTTTTTTCAACGACGCGATGATTGTTCAGTCTATCAGCATTTGCTTCAAAAATGGAATTACTATTGATTGATTACTATTGATTTATTTGATGTTAATAGAAGATAAAAATGTTCAATATGCAGTGCACATTGCTAAAGTTCTAACATGACCATAACTACAATAAGGGTGCATATGTCTCCTCTGTAAACGATTCACACAACCTCGTGGTGGAAGACCACAATATCATACCTACCAACCATTCGGGGTGGAAAAGAGGGACATTTGGTAAATTAGGCCACACCCCCTAATTGAGGTATGGATAGGAGATGTAACAGTTAAAACAATATAAGCACGTTGAATAGGCAGATGAATCATGTATTGCATGTTACACCTCAAAGAGGGACAAATGAGGACAAAGAGGAACAGGGAGAAAGGCCCTCAAAATCAGGGACACTTGGGAGGTATGTCATATACCTGTGCTTACGCAATATGGAAAGCACAGACCAGACTTCTTTTGGATTTGGATTGCTATACTGTCTCTTTGAAGAGGACCAAAACCCACCCTTGAGTCTATGAGACTCCAGGGCAGGCATAGTCGCCCCCCCCCAGGGCACCCTAATCGTGGGTGTCCTGCTGTGTGAAGCCCACCAAGTCACCCAAAATCTCAATTTATTTCCTGGTCGAACGGCACATGTGTCGTAGGACCGGAAAGAGGTGAGTTTGTTCGGGCGACCTGGAGGACAAGGACCAAAACCCAGGATAGTCAAAATCCTGGGTTTTGGTCCACTTTAAATAGGAACAACATCCTTTTTAGTTGTCCCTGTAGTCTAAAAGCCTCCAGGCTCAGCCAATTATCCATCCCTGGGGCATTCTGATTCAGGATTCCCCCTGCATTACAGTCAAGGCATTACTGTCAAGTCCTCGACGGGACCTGTCACCCTCTGATAACAAGGCCATTCCCTTAACCACTAGGCTATGACTGCCTCCTACATAATCCGTGATCTTATGGCACATTCGCAGGCCACAGCCACATCAGGTGCAGGTACACGGATGAGTGAGGGTTGGAACCAGAAGCATATGTGCTCCATTCAGCTTGCTAGTCGATATGATTTTAGAAAAAGATACCAGACTGTCCAAGCTCCACTTCCTGGGGAATCCGATATTGGGATGCCCCGCTGTCAGGCACGTCAACAGCTCGAGGTTGGTGGTGTGCTAAGCTCCGCTCAATTTCATTTGGCTCCTTAGCCACTGTGCGACTAGCAGAGCCAAACGGAGCCGAGTGAAACCAAGGTCACTGATTGGCTGAGCAGGCCACTCAGCCAGCCTAGCTCAGTTTTGGCTGTGCCTGCACCATGGAAACACCAAGAAAGTCAGTTTCCTGGGCGAACTGTGGGGATACACTCAGAGGGGCATCACAAATCAGGGTTCCCCTGCCTGAGAGGAACAACACTATTGAGAGTGAAATTCCCACTAGTCCCACTTTAACCTCTTTGGGGCTGGAGGTTTCACTTATTATTTTTGGGGGGCTCAAGTGAAATCTGCACCTGTTCTGCTTATTCACTACATTGTCATACCTCCTAAGTGTCCCTGATTTGCAGGGAATGTCCCTCTTTTGAGTCCATATCCATGTCCCTTGTTGTTCTCACTTGTCCCTCTGCAATCATCGTTGATACTGACAACATGGGGAAGGAGGAAGTCAATGTGGCAGGGGGAGATAGCCCTGCTCCCAATCAAACCAGCCAAACAGTGCATTGGGGCAGGAGGAAGTCTGGGCAGGAGAGGGAGATCGCCCCGCCCCCAATCAAACCAGCCAGCGCATTGGGGCAGGAGGAATTCCGGGTGGGAGGGGGAGATAGCCCTGTCCACCAGTCAAACCAGCCAGCGTCCGAAGCGGTCCCAGCGCCAATGTACAGCACAGACAGCCTTTTTTATAGGCTGTGCTGCCTCAGTAGGCCCCGCCACCACCGCGGACCTCGGCAGATGCCCGACCTTGCCGGGTGCTAGCGCCGGCCCTGGCTGGGGATATGTTCCAACCATTATTTTAAGCTCCTAATGAAATTCACCTGATCGCTCATTTCGGGGATGTTTTTTGCCTAAAATGACTTGGGGGTTTATTCATGAAGGGATAGCGCCAGGTAGTGCCTTGTAGTAAGCGGCAGGTAGCAGCAGGTGAACGGCGGAGACGGCACGCAATTACACATTTATGAAGCCGAATCTGATGAGCGACTGGAACAACGCCATGTAGCGTCCGATTCATCATTATCCCAGGGTCAGCATACAGCGCCGGCATTCAGCCTTGCAGAGCGCCACGTCTTACCTGTCGCTACCTGTCGCTCTCCCATACATTTCTATGGAAGATCCTTAAATCCTTTTCCTGATCCCAATTTTTTTTTTTTTTTATCTCAAAACTTTCTGACATTTATCCTGCCCTAGAAAATGGCATTTTTGAAAACTTTTTGCATTAATAATATTTTTATGCAGAATTGTCCTTACATGTCTGGTATTAAAGTGTTCATGTTACAATGTAATAACAATGTAATTCCATATGTTATGTGAGGATCAGCTCTGGTAGACAGCAGGATGTTAGCAGTATAGAGGCTCAGAGGCTAAAAGTTCAAAGTAAAGTCCGTGTTTATTCACACATAAAGTCCATAACATAAAATATCCTTTTTAGGTTACATCACCTTTTCAGGAAAAATGCCATAGTATTGCATCAGACAGACAACGGCCTTTCTTAGTTTTAGTCCAAGCTTGCACACTTGCAGCCGAATCCACCTCGGGTCCACATGAAATAGCCTGTATAAGAGCTTCCAGCCAGGCACACAGAGTCTCACTCCACAAGTGAGCTCTAGACACAGCCAGTGCACAGCTGACTCCCCAGGCTATTTATGCGGCCTGCAAAACCCGGACCTGGGTAGGGGATGGAGTCCCACCCTGCTCTACTCCATCCCAGTAAAGCCGTCCCGGGTTAGCCTTTCGGCTATACTAACATTCTAGCAGCAGACTGCCATTAGCAGCTGATGCTGGATAAAACTATACAGCTTTACTGCACCAAGGCCAGGTACCTTGGTGCCACATACATACCGTCAATGACGGCACCTTGCACCTTACCACATACCCTCCCTTTGTTCAACCCTGAGGTGGTGGACACATGCCAAACAATGTGCCCGGGACAGGGCATCCGCATTCCCCAACATCCGTCCCGCTCTGTGCTCTACTGTGAACTTGAAATGTTGTAAGGACAGGAACCACCGGGTGACCCTGGCATTCCTGTCCTTAGCCTGGCACATCCACTTGAGGGGAGAATGGTCCGTAATCAAACGAAACCTTCTCCCCAGCAAGTAGTAGCGAAGAGACTCAAGGGCCCACTTAATGGCCAAACACTCTCTCTCCCCTACACTATACCGGGTCTCCGCGGGTGTCAGCTTGCGACCAAGGTCACTGATTGGCTGAGCAGGCCACTCAGCCAGCCTAGCTCAGTTTTGGCTGTGCCTGCACCATGGAAACACCAAGAAAGTCAGTTTCCTGGGCGAACTGTGGGGATACACTCAGAGGGGCATCACAAATCAGGGTTCCCCTGCCTGAGAGGAACAACACTATTGAGAGTGAAATTCCCACTAGTCCCACTTTAACCTCTTTGGGGCTGGAGGTTTCACTTATTATTTTTGGGGGGGCTCAAGTGAAATCTGCACCTGTTCTGCTTCAATCAACAATAATTCAGCATACACATAATGAACTAGAAACTCTCTGGGTTACCATGCAGACTAAGGAGGGAGCTGTGGTCAGAATTGGTGTGATATATAGGCCCCCTGGACAATCTGAGGATCTAGATAACCTGTTAATAGATGAAATCAGTGGAATGGCAGAGAAGGGGGACGTTGTAATTACAGGTGACTTCAACATGCCTGATGTGGACTGGAATATCCCAAGTGCATCGGCATGCAAGAGCAGGACTATATTAGAGGCACTTAATGGAGTGTCTCTAAAACAACTTGTGACATTGCCAACTAGAGGAGATAACATTCTGGACTTAGTTCTGACCAATGGGGATCTGGTGTCCGAGGTCAGGGTTGAAGAAAATCTGGGTTCCAGTGACCATCAATGCTTATGGTTCAGAATAAAAACAGACATTGTGCAATCACACACCAGAACCAAAGTGCTAGACCTTAGGAAGACAAACTTCAAGGAAATGGTGGAGTATGTAGAAAGAAAATTAGGTGAGTGGAACAGAGTAGCAGAAGTGAGTGCCCAGTGGTCACTATTAAAAATGGCCATCTTAAAGGCAACTAAGCAATATGTGAAACAAACTAGCAAGAATAAAAGGAAGAAGAAACCATTATGGTTTACTAGGGAAGTCGGCACTATCATAAAAGATAAGAAGTCTGCCTATAAGAAGTATAAAGTAAGTGGAAGTGTAGCTGACAGAGAGGCGTATAAAATTAAACAGAGGGAAGCAAAACTAATTATAAGGACTGCTAAAGGGCAAAAAGAGGAAGAAATGGCCAAATCTATGAAGAGGGGAGATAAAACCTTTTTCCGATATATTGGTGACAGAAAGAAGAAAAACAATGCAGTCTCAAAAATTAGAAATAGGGAAAATAAATATATTGACGGAGATAAGGCTGTGGCTGACCATCTGAATAGCTACTTTTGTTCGGTATTTTCAGATAGTAGCAGGCATGGCCATAGCACAGCATCCCGCTGGGAGGGCACAGCTCCGGAGTTTCTGGAGGCTGATGTCTTAGCCGAGCTGGCACATCTAAAGGTAAGTAAGGCAATGGGTCCAGATGGAATCCACCCCAGAGTTCTAAGGGAACTTAGGTTTGTGATTGCAGCCCCTCTGACTGATTTACTTAACCATTCCCTTTCAACTGGTGAGGTTCCAGATGATTGGAGAATGGCCAATGTCGTACCAATCCATAAAAAGGGGAGTAGAGAAGAAGCCAGTAATTACAGGCCAGTTAGTTTAACATCTATAGTGGTCAAATTAATGGAAACACTCTTAAAAAAACAGATAATTTCCCATCTAAAAATTAATGACCTATTGGACCCAAAACAGCACGGCTTTACTGAGGGCAGATCATGTCAGACCAATCTTATTGATTTCTTTGACAATGTCACTAAAGTGTTAGATGAAGGTGGTGCTGTGGATATCGCCTATCTGGATTTTAGCAAAGCCTTTGACACTGTACCTCATAAGGAGCTCATAGATAAGTTATTGAAGGTAGGACTCAATCCCTGGATAGTTCAGTGGATTTCCAGTTGGCTGAGGGATCGGTATCAGAGCGTTGTAAATGGCGTGCAATCTGAACAAAGGCGAGTTACAAGTGGTGTGCCGCAGGGCTCTGTCCTGGGCCCCATTCTTTTTAATATATTTGTAAGTGACATAGGAGAAGGCTTGGTAGGAAAAGTTTGTCTGTTTGCTGATGATACAAAGGTTAGTAATAGGGTGGATATTCCTGGAGGTGTCTGCAACATGGAAAATGATTTAGCTTTACTGGATAGATGGTCAAAACTGTGGAAACTAGAGTTTAATGTCTCTAAATGTAAAATCATGCACTTGGGTAGAAGGAATCCCTGCTCTGAGTACCGTATGGGCAGTACTGTGTTAGCCAGGACCTCGGAGGAGAGAGATTTAGGGATACTGATTACTGATAGCTGCAAGATGAGTGGACAGTGTAGCCAGGCAGTGGGAAAAGCAAGCAAGATGCTCGGCTGCATAGCTCGAGGCATCACCAGTAGGAAGAGGGAGGTTGTGATGCCGCTGTATAGAGCCCTGGTAAGGCCACAGCTAGAATACTGTGTACAGTTCTGGAGACCTTACCTGCAAAAAGACATTATTCAAATAGAACGTGTCCAAAGGCGGGCAACGAAAATGGTGGAAGGACTTAAACTTAAAACTTATCAGGAGAGACTTAAAGAACTTAATTTGTACAGTCTGGAGGAAAGAAGGGAGAGGGGGGGGCATGATTGAGACCTTTAAATATGTGAAAGGATTGAATAAGGTTCAGGAGGGAAGTGTTTTTAAGAAGAAACTTAACGATAGAACAAGGGGGCACAACCTGAAGCTAGTCGGGGGGAAGATCAGGAGCAATGTTAGAAAATATTATTTTACAGAAAGAGTAGTAGGTGCTTGGAACAAACTTCCAGCAGAGGTAGTTGAAACATCAACAGTCACTGAATTTAAACATGCCTGGGATAAGCACTCATCTATCCTAAGATAAAGAGTACATACAGTATACACATAAGGGCAGACTAGATGGACCGTATGGTCTCCTTCTGCCGTCAACCTTCTATGTTTCTATGTTTCTATGTTATTCACTACATTGTCATACCTCCTAAGTGTCCCTGATTTGCAGGGAATGTCCCTCTTTTGAGTCCATATCCATGTTCCTCGTTGTTCTCACTTGTCCCTCTGCAATCATCGTTGATACTGACAACATGGGGCTGGAGGAAGTCAATGCGGCAGGGGGAGATAGCCCTGCTCCCAATCAAACCAGCCAAACAGTGCATTGGGGCAGGAGGAAGTCTGGGCAGGAGAGGGAGATAGCCCCGCCCCCAATCAAACCAGCCAGCGCATTGGGGCAGGAGGAATTCCGGGTGGGAGGGGGAGATAGCCCTGTCCACCAGTCAAACCAGCCAGCGTCCGTGGCGGTCCCAGCGCCAATGTACAGCACAGACAGCCTTTTTTATAGGCTGTGCTGCCTCAGTAGGCCCCCCCACCACCGCGGACCTCGGCAGATGCCCGACCTTGCCGGGTGCTAGCGCCGGCCCTGGCTGGGGATATATTCCAACCATTATTTTAAGCTCCTGATGAAATTCACCTGATCGCTCATTTCGGGGATGTTTTTTGCCTAAAATGACTTGGGGGTTTATTCATGAAGGGATAGCGCCAGGTAGTGCCTTGTAGTAAGCGGCAGGTAGCAGCAGGTGAACGGCGGAGACGGCACGCAATTACACATTTATGAAGCCTAATCGGATGAGCGACTGGAACAACGCCATGTAGCGTCCGATTCATCATTATCCCAGGCTCAGCATACAGCGCCGGCATTCAGCCTTGCAGAGCGCCACGTCTTACCTGTCGCTACCTGGCGCTCTCCCATACATTTCTATGGAAGATCCTTAAATCCGTTTCCTGATCCCAATTTTTTTTTTTTTTTATTTCTTTTTAATCTCAAAACATTTATCCTGCCCTAGAAAATGGCATTTTTGAAAACTTTTTGCATTAATAATATTTTTATGCAGAATTGTCCTTACATGTCTGGTATTAAAGTGTTCATGTTACAATGTAATAACAATGTAATTCCGTATGTTATGTGAGGATCAGCTCTGGTAGACAGCAGGATGTTAGCAGTATAGAGGCTCAGAGGCGAAAAGTTCAAAGTAAAGTCCGTGTTTATTCACACATAAAGTCCATAACATAAAATATCCTTTTTAGGTTACATCACCTTTTCAGGAAAAATGTTATAGTATTGCATCAAACAGGCAACAGCCTTTCTTAGTTTTTGTCCAAGCTTGCACACTTGCAGCCGAATCCACCTCGGGTCCACATGAAATAGCCTGTATAAGAGCTTCCAGCCAGGCACACAGAGTCTCACTCCACAAGTGAGCTCTAGACACAGCCAGTGCACAGCTGACTCCCCAGGCTATTTATGCGGCCTGCAAAACCCGGACCTGGGTAGGGGGATGGAGTCCCACCCTGCTCTACTCCATCCCAGTAAAGCCGTTCCGGGTTAGCCTTTCGGCTATACTAACATTTCAGCAGCAGACTGCCATTAGCAGCTGATGCTGGAGAAAACTATACAGCTTTACTGCACCAAGGCCAGGTACCTTGGTGCCACATACCTACCGTCAATGACGGCACCTTGCACATTACCACAGTTACTATATGATTTTGAGCGCTGGTGCTGTGTGAGGCTTTTTTTTTGATAATTGTGGTGTGAGTTGGTCACACTGAGCTGGTGCTACCATTCGCTCCCATACAGCGTAGTACTGCGACTCACACAAGGAAACAAGGATCCATGGCCGAGCACAGCGACTACTAGCGTTTGCTCTGAAATCCGCTCTACAGACGCTCATCTGTCGCTACCTGGCGTCAGTAATGAATCAGCATGCCCATATAGATAAGCCAAGTTTGGATATAGAGACCCCCCTACCCAGCTCCAGTCCTATTATCAGTGTACAATCTGCTGCACAGACTTTACTTGACCCCAGTGTCATGTTTCAATCCTCAGGTTCATAGAAGTCAGCATCTTATAGCTTGGTGCATGAAGCATTATATCTTGCATCATTTAAAGGGGAATTCCACTTGTGATGGCATTTTGAAAGTTTCCATTATTGTATGTCAAAATGATGTCTTCAATATGCTAAGCTTATCTGTTATTTTTTAAATTTTATATTTGTTTGCGACTCGCTAAAAAAAAAGGGGTTTACCTTAGCTATGTGGCCAAAGTGGTGATTTCGAGCACATATCATAGACTTCCTCACTCTAGCTTGCTAATCATCTGATTGGCTAAGGCATGGATGACTGGTTTAACCAAATCTGCTGAAATTCAGCATCTTCATTTGATCACAGTCTTGTGTTCCAGTAGTAAGGGTTAATTGACTGGTTCTCAGTGGAATAGATCATTATGCTGCTTAGACCGGGAGGCTAATTTATTATAATAGGTGCGGACGGCACTTGAGCCTAGCAACACCTAGCGCAGGCACGGAGCGCTGCAAGCTGAATATATTTATTTAAAAAATATGTAGCACTCACAGAGGCGCTCAAAAACAGGATTCCAGGCACACAGCTCCTATTGGAATCCCATTTTTTATTTTTTAGGGCCCTGTTTTTTTGTTTTTTTTTTAATAAAAATGTGAATTGTATTAGGAACATTACAAAGACATGACACAGCTTTCTCACGGCCCAATACACAAGTTTACAGCACAACACAAAAGTACCAAAAATTCATTTAAAAATAATCCCAACCTGATCTTGTAATAAGTATTATATGCTTCTTTTTAGATATGTATTTATAAAATAATTTTGCTGCTTTTGAAAACATACTGTAATGATAAGGCAGCTAGCAGCTCACCTGATACCTGTCTTCCTTCATTACCTGCAGTGCCAGGTAGAAGCTTTAGTAGGATGACAAAATGTGCCCGATTTTCAATTCTATTCCTCCAGGACCACACAAAAAGTGGTCTTCCATATATTCTGTCCCTTGGAGCTCTCAGTGTAAGCGAACATGTCAAGTGACAGCGGTCCCACAGCTGTTTCTGACCACATCAGAGCATATTTAAGGCTCTGTTCCCAGCTTAGTCATGCCCAGAAATGAAAGCAGAGCCAGCAGCTAATCGTAGAATACAAAAGGTATATAATTATATATATATATTATATTGAGACACTTTGAATGGGCTCATTTCACACTGTGCCCAGGTGAAAGGAAGTTGACTGGACGGGAACTTTAATGGTCATAGGCAGGGCTGTATTTGGAGTCCAGGCTGCACTAGGCACTTGATTTTTGCTTACTTGTGGGGGTGGCAAAAGTTTTGAATGCAAACAGTGTACAGAGAACAGAGAGGATGCAAGGGGTTACATGCAGGCCAAGTATGTGGAGGGGGTGCAAGGGGTTAAATACAGAGCCCTATAAATTTTACTAGCTTTCCAGGATTCTGACACACAAAAGTCACATGACCACAGCCTGGAGGCAGGGAAATTGGGACCTGCTAACATCTTGGAGATGCTCTGGTGGCAGACTACATTTAACCCTTTCTGTGGATGGTAGGGCATTAAAGTGGACCAAAACCTACCCTTCAGTCTATGAGACCCCAGGACAGGCATACTCGCTCTCCCTGGGGCACCAAAATCGGGGATGCCCCACTGTGTGAAACCCCCAGGTCGCCAAAAACTCACCTTCGTTCCTGGTCCAACAGCGCATGTTTGAGCAGTAGCTGCATCCCGCTATTCCTTTAGCAGGGCATGTGCCCGCACCAGGCATTTATTAATTGCCAGCGTGGGCACGGTCCCTGATAAATGGTAGCGGGAGATGTGGGCTTCTGCGAGCTCACATTAGACGAGCTCCTAGCCAAAGGGGCTTGAGTGGATCTGCGCTGATTGGATGAGCGGACGAGAATGCACAGTAGGATCGGGAAGAGGCGAGTTCATTCAGGCGACCTGGGGGATTTCACACAGCCGGGGCAAGGACCAAAACCCAGGATAGTCAAAATAATGGGTTTTAGTCCACTTTAACGGGCAGCAAGGGTTTTTAATCGATAGCAGTAATAGCCCATTGTATAGCACCCCCCACCCCGTAAGTGGCCACCCTAGGCACAGGCCTAGGTTTGCCTAATGGTAAATACAGCCCTGGTTATAGGAGGTTTATACTGTAGCTGATCCTAAAGGTCGTCCTACTACTGCTAATCTTAGCAAGCATTTAGTTCCAGAGTTCTTAAAGGGACTCACAGGATCAGTTAAGTTTGGAAAGCAATCAAGACACAGGTTTTTAGTTTCGGGCCATTTTACAGAGGCATATCAATTTTGGATGCCCACTGTGTATATTCCCACTGTTTGAGTTCGCCTGTGAAACTCACCCCTCCAGCAATCCCATGGTAAGGTGCGGGTGGCCAGTCAACTCCATTCTGCTTCTCTTCATGGCTCTGTCATCAGTGTGGCAAAGAGTGAGCACTCTTCCAACCGCATCCCCGATCGCCTATATCTGGGGCATGCCTGCGCCGGCCATTTATAAATGGTCTGCCGCAAGAGCTAAATATATTGCATGTGCCAATTGTGCATGTGCAGCTGGAATTCCAGCTAGGTGACTTAATGTGGCGATCACAGAGGGATCAGACAGCGGAACACCCCAAATCCAGATGCCCTACGTAGAGGGAATTAACTAGCCCTGGAGACTTTCTGACAGGGCATTCACTGCTGATCAGTGGTGGAAACTTATATGTGTACCGGAGGGGGGGCAGAAAGGAAGAGCACTCTCAGTTTTAGAGCAGAAACATGAAAGCTACTATGAAGGACTATGAAGAATCAAACCTTTGGGTGATGAGGTAACTGTAGTTTTTTTGTAGGTTGGACAATCCCTGTAAACCTAAAAGATTCCTAAATGTCTGGGTTGAATCCTTCCCTGGGGGACATGCTGATTTGGAAAGCCCTGCAGTCAGAAAATCCCTTACCTCGATGTTGTATCCCAGGCCTCTGGGGGCATCTCTGATTGCTGTGCTTGGCAGACTTGAATGTCTGCTGCAAGGGACATCTAGGCTGGAGGGCAGGGCCGGCTCCAGGTTTACATTGGCCATTGGGCGGCATGGTCTCAGTCAGCCCCTTTGTGGTGAAGAGTCAAGTCACATCACTGAAGGACGTCCCAAAAAAAGTACCTCTACAGCGCTTTCCCTCCTGGAACAGTCCTGTTCCCCCCTGCTGCCTGCTGTTTGGTCACCCACAGCCGCCGGCGCGCCTGTCATGTGGTGTGGAGGCCCCTTCCTCTCTCCCCGGTGGGGACCGCACAGGCAGCAGTGGAACCTTATTGCTGCATACTGGGCGGGGAAAAAAAGTTGCACCGCCACTCCTAGTCCACTGTCGATCAAGCGCAGTCGCACACCACAAAAGCCAGCCCCGTCGGTGGGCCCCCCTGGAGGCCGGCAGTTGCCCCGCCTTGCCGGGTGCTGACGCCGGCCCTGCTGGAGGAAGTAGGGATACTGTTTGGTGCTGCAGAGTGCGGCTATGCTTTGCCAAATGCTTATAATTTGTGCTGCATGCTGTGGTAAGCCCAGAGATGAAGTTCTAGACACGAAACGCGCTGGGCGGAGTAGTTTTTGCAGCATTTTTCATCACGCTAGTGTTGTCGGGTCCCGCAGCGGGGGAACGGAGATCAGCGCTTATAACATAATACGGCAGGTGTGTTCGCTGCAGATGGACTGTTGAGAGAGACATCGGGTAAATGCAAAGGCTTCTCCTATACAGCTGATGCTGCTCTATTGTTGGTTTTGATTTTTATGAGCTGTATATTTTTTAAAGGGATAAGGGGACGCATATCCCTATGTTTTTGACAGTATCATGCTATTGTGGTTTTCATTCCTTTTTTTCCTACATGTTATGGGCATTACATGTGCTAAAACATTGGCAGTTTTTATGTGATTGGATTGGACAACAGCTTTCTACAGGAGGTCTTGGAGTTATGCTAAATTCATATTAAAGGATTTTGGATTATCCTGGAACACTGTTTTTGCTGTCCCTCTCTGTAAGATGGCAGGTGACCAGTCATTACAACGGTGTGACAATGACATCATTGCCACACACAACAGTGGCAATGAATGGAGGAGGAGGAGTTTTACATTTAAGACATGCGGCATTATCTGGGATAAGAGTGAAGCAGCCGCAGTGAAAATTGACAAAATGTTCATGGGGGGAGCAATTAAGGAGATGCTAGTTAAAAATGTGGATTTTGGTCCACTTAAAGCGGACCTTCACCCTGAATAAGAGCCTATCTTATATGTTTCCCACACCCTGCACATACAGATTGCTCACATTAAAAATCATCCTACCTGCATCTACTGGATGGTATTAGCCTTTAAACATCCAAGATGGCGGCTCATGGAACATCAGGCAGCCTCCAAACAGGAAGTGTCTTCTGACTGTCCCGCTCTCCTCTCCTCAGTATGTGATGCGTCTGAGTCAAGATGGCGGCGCCCGTATCTTAAAGTCCTGAACAGAGTTGCAGCCCAGTGGGGGAAAGAATAATAAGTAAGTGACTAAAGACTTAAAATATATCAATTTTAGATGCTGGGGAATCATTTTTTAAGGGTTTGGGCTTTTCAATAAATCATGCTGAAGGTCCGGTTTAAAGAAGAATTAGCACATTTGGGTGAAAAGAAGAATCTGATCATTATAGTCTAAAGAACTACATTTCAGAACTTCAGAAATCTACATTTAAATAGATTTCTTGTAGATTTATAGTTGTTTTTTTGGATTTGAGAACCCTTGAGTGAATCAGGATTTAGGATTTGTTTACTTCTGGCGCAGGATTCTATTTAGATATTGTATTTTAACAATTGGGCGCGGTAACTGAGGGTGCGCAGTACCACAGTCTTTTTTATACTTAGCCAAAGCTTAGCTGCAGCCATGTGATTGAGGGTCAAGGTTAATTTATGGGGAAACCAAGAGGTTCCACACTGCGAGATGTCCCTAAATATCCTAAAGAGAGCCAAATGATATGGGTTCTGGTCCACTTTAACACAATAATACATTTAGAGAAAAAGGAGAAACTCCCAATAATTCTAATATTATCTACAAATGTTTTAATGGAGTCAAAGGAAATTGTTTCCTTTTTTCTTTCACTCGTATTATTAGGCTAAGGACACGTCCCTATACATAATGCATTACCTATAGCATTCAAATTATTTTGCTTAACCTTAACTGGGCAGCAAAATCATATATTCCCCAAACTTTCTCTTTTGTAGTAGTTGTCGTTTTCATTATATATAATACTATTATATAGTATTATATTGCCCGGGGTAGTGAGATATTTACCATGCAGTTAGGAACCGCTATCTTATAAACATTTCCTATTTTTTTCTTTTTCACGTCGGTTCTTGAAATAATATTGGTATTGAGTCACTTGAAATCCGCTGCGCGATTCCAGTGCTGAGCCTTTTCCTCCCTATTGCTGAACATTTGCTCCCCCTTGTGGCCAAGGAGAAAATGGCAGTGAACATTGTGTCTTACTTTTTTTAAATTGAGTTTTCAAACTTCTGGTGCAGAAAACTAACCAGTATTCTCAAATATACTCAATTTGCCTTAAAAAAACATGTCCTTAATGGTTTTCTTTTTACTTTTTTATCTCTCAAATGCCAATATACTGTATATATTAATCAAGCCTATTGCAGGATAAGAAGCAAAGGCAGGCACCAGGTTGGTAAGCCATTAGAGGTGTTTAATTACTTTTATATCAGTAGTAATACTAGTAGTACTAGTGGTAATACATTTATTAGCACCCCTACAGCAGTTTCTGCTACACATATTTACGAGTGTCACACTGTTGCTGTTTTAATTTCACTTTTTGTTTTTCGAAAGAAATCTTTTAAAGTTTTTAAGAGAATTGTTTCAGATTCTCAAAGTCAAATCAGACAAAACATCAGAAAACAAATCTTTGTAAATTCACTCATCTCCTCATCTTACCTTGGAGCAGCGCTGTTTAATAGGGAGAGATAACTCACTATCAGGGGTTCCCTGCAGGTAGTACTGGTACCACTGGTGGTACTTGAGAGCCTAGCAGGTGGTACTCAATATGGATGCAGACTGATCTGTACCCCAGTCTGATTTGCTGCCGTCTATACTTCACTCAAGCGTGATATACACCATATATTTTAAAAAAGGCCCAATTTTTGTGTGGTTTTTTGAATGGCTGTTTTGTATGTTTTTATTATAGTTTTAAGTGACTGGGAATGCCCCCTGCCCCCAGAGGAGTAGTTAGGCTTTCTGACAATGATTCAAAACAACGCCCTCACCTGTGCTCAGGTCCCCTTTTGGCACCCCCCTGACCTGCTGCACCCAGGGCCCATGCCCCGTCTGCCCCCCCCCCTAGATACGCCCCTGCCTGCACCACCCATATGGTACTTGAAATGATCAGAGAATAAAATGTGGAACTTGCTGAAAACAGGCTCGGAACCCCTGCACTACATAGATACATAGGTGAACAGAGAGATAGAGATAAAAAAATAGATTGGACATAGAGAGAGATAACTATAAAAAGAGATTCTGGGCTCACATACAGAGCAGCAGCCCCGATTCCTAACACCACTAAGAGCCATGGGGTCCAGAACAAGCCCTGTGCCCCATGTCTGTCCAAGAATACCCCAACATGCCCTGACAAAAGCTCAAATAAAGGGGGGATAGAGAACTGCCAGGAGCAATATACAGAGGAATGATGGAGAGAAATAAGTAACTCCCAGAAGCTCACTGTCTAGCAGTCCTAGCAGTCTGCAGAGAGACTGCAACATGACCCCATACCTGGAGAGGCTGCACCGGCCCAAACACAGGCAAAGCCTGAGCCTCTATAGACTGAGCATCCCCCAGCCTGGCGATGGAGATGGGTTGCCACAGGCAGAAAAGATGCCAAGTGAGCACACACATGATAAAAAAGGTGGATGAGCAACAAGGATGAGGCCCCCCTGAGGCCCAGGTATCTGAGATAGATAGATAAAAGATAGATGTAAAATACACTACACTCTAGAGGAAAGAGAGAAGATAAGATAGATAGATAGATAGATAGATAGATAGATAGATAGATAGATAAAAGATAGATGTAAATTACACTACACTCTAGAGGAAAGAGAGAAGATTAGATAGATAGATAGATAGATAGATAGATAGATAGATAGATAGATAGATAGAGCTGTAGATAGATGGAGGAGATAAACAACTCCCGGCTATCAGTTGTTGCAGAGGGGTGTAACTTGAGGGGGTGCGACTTCACTGGGTCCCAGAAGGTCAGGAAGGCACCCTTCATTGTTGCTCCCACCATATTTCTAATATTTCTGCTCACTTGCCATTATTTAGATAAAGGAAAGACCATTTGTCCCTGCTTCACTCTTTAGTTGTTTAGCTTTTTCCATCTGAGATAAAAGACAGAAAAAAGTTTACCGTACGAGCCATGAAAGGGCCCTATTTAAGTTCGCACCAGGGCCCCCTCACATTTAGTTACGCCGGCAGACATACGAGCCACGGGAGAGATGACACGGGAGAGAAGACTGTGCTCAAAGATGAGGCCCATTTTTGGCCACACTCCGGCAAATCCTCATCCACAAGGGCCACTTACTTCCCAAGCCTCCCAGCTTACATGCTGGACTTCAATTTTGTGGGAGAGAACAGGGAAAAGCCACATTCTGCTGGGGGTAAAGGAGCCCACTGTGCAAATATATGCCCAATATGTCTATATAGCTGCCAAGCAGATACAGCACTGTGGCGATTATGTCCCCTTTAACCCAGCACGGCTATTTTTTTCCATTCTTACTTTGGCAGGACCAAATGTATGTACTCCTGCCAATAAAACTTGTTTGAATAGATAGATAAATACATAGACACATAGATAGATAGATAGATAGATAGATAGATAGATAGATAGATAGATAACAGATGGATAAATATTGAGAAATCGATAGAGAGAAAGAGAAAGACAGAGGATACTTTAGATCAGGGGTGTCAAACTCATTTTTACTGGGGGCCACATCAGCTTTCTGGTCGCCTGCAAAGGGCAGCAAAAAATAACAAGAAAAAAAATGCAAACAGGACCATATAAATGTATGGCTACAGACACTGTATTATTTTGCCATGGACAGATGCAGCCGCCAAATTATTTTGCCCAGGACATCCACATAATTTTTTTGGCCAGAACAAGCATTGAATTATTTGGATGAAATAAAAAAATAATTCTTTTTTCCCACCCCAAAAGGCAATAGTTAGCAATAACCCCTGCAGCAACTGTAGCACCCTCTGCTGTGGCAGTAAGTTGAATGTGTGGTGAGAGTTGGTTGCACAGGGACTGAACAGTTGCAGGCACTATTCTCCTCTCCCCCAGAACATTAAAAACACATGCATCAGGCACTTACGCAATCTGGCAGCTGCTTGGAGGGCCACATTCAGCCCTTGAATATGTGAGATAGATAGATAGATAGATAGATAGAGAGAGAGAGAGAGAGAGAGACTGTAGATTGATATAGATAGATGAATAGATAGATTAAACTGACCAGATGACCAGACTTTCAGTGGGAGAGTCCCGCTTTGAGGCCTAATATCCCTCCAAAAACTCTGGAGACACCTAAATGTCCCTCTTTGCTGACAATGCTGGATGTCTAGGCGGTTTGCAGCTGCTCTGTCTCTTTGGCTGAATGGCGGAAGTGGAATACATAGATTGGCTGAGCATTGGCTTCATCACCAACATCTTTTATAGGTCAACGATCCCTAGAGCATGTGACCTGGCACAGAGCTACACCTACTGTATCTTTGCCCCTATAAAAATACACCTTTATTCCTACAAAAAAGGGGGGGACGTGCATGCCCCTTATAGGGGAAATGTACAAAAAAAGCCAAATCATGTATGTCGATGCTCCCCCTGGCCGCAGCAGCAGAGGCGGGGACATAGACAGCGTTGGCCGTTCTTCCATCTTTCTCTGGCCTCCCACGGTGTGGCAGCCCAGCCAGCTGGGAGCTCTGGCACATGTGAGTTGATTTTTTTTCTTCTGCCGCCTATGGGGAATGGGAGGGGGTAGTGCCACACTGCCTATGGGAATGGGAGGGGGGAGTGTCACACTGCCTATGGGAATGGGAGGGGGTAGTGCCACACTGCCTATGGGAATGGGAGGGGGGAGTGTCACACTGCCTATGGGAATTGGAGGGGGGAGTGTCACACTGCCTATGGGAATTGGAGGGGGGAGTGTCACACTGCCTACGGGAATTGGAGGGGGGAGTGTCACACTGCCTATGGGAATTGGAGGGGGGAGTGTCACACTGCCTACGGGAATTGGAGGGGGGAGTGTCACACTGCCTACGGGAATTGGAGGGGGGAGTGTCACACTGCCTACGGGAATTGGAGGGGGGAGTGTCACACTGCCTATGGGAATGGGAGGGGGGAATGTCACACTGCCTATGGGAATTGGAGGGGGGAGTGTCACACTGCCTATGGGAATGGGAGGGGGGAATGTCACACTGCCTATGGGAATTGGAGGGGGGAGTGTCACACTGCCTACGGGAATTGGAGGGGGGAGTGTCACACTGCCTATGGGAATTGGAGGGGGGAGTGTCACACTGCCTACGGGAATTGGAGGGGGGAGTGTCACACTGCCTACGGGAATTGGAGGGGGGAGTGTCACACTGCCTATGGGAATGGGAGGGGGGAATGTCACACTGCCTATGGGAATTGGAGGGGGGAGTGTCACACTGCCTATGGGAATGGGAGGGGGAATGTCACACTGCCTATGGGAATTGGAGGGGGGAGTGTCACACTGCCTATGGGAATGGGAGGGGGGAATGTCACACTGCCTATGGGAATTGGAGGGGGGAGTGTCACACTGCCTATGGGAACTGGAGGGGGGAGTGTCACACTGCCTATGGCAATTGGAGGGGGGAGTGTCACACTGCCTATGGGAATGGGAGGGGGGAATGTCACACTGCCTAAGGGAATTGGAGGGGGGGGTGTCACACTGCCTACGGGAATTGGAGGGGGGAGTGTCACACTGCCTATGGGAATGGGAGGGGGGAATGTCACACTGCCTAAGGGAATTGGAGGGGGGAGTGTCACACTGCCTACGGGAATTGGAGGGGGGAGTGTCACACTGCCTATGGGAATTGGAGGGGGGGTGTCACACTGCCTATGGGAATTGGAGGGGGGAGTGTCACACTGCTTATGGGAATTGGAGGGGGGAGTGTCACACTGCCTATGGGAATTGGAGGGGGGAGTGTCACACTGCCTACAGGAATTGGAGGGGGAAGTGTCACACTGCCTACGGGAATTGGAGGGGGGAGTGTCACACTGCCTATGGGAATTGGAGGGGGGAGTGTCACACTGCCTATGGGAATTGGAGGGGGGGGTGTCACACTGCCTATGGGAATTGGAGGGGGGGTGTCACACTGCCTATGGGAATTGGAGGGGGGAGTGTCACACTGCTTATGGGAATTGGAGGGGGGGGTGTCACACTGCCTATGGGAATTGGAGGGGGGGGTGTCACACTGCCTATGGGAATTGGAGGAGGAGGTGTCACACTGCCTATAGGTAATGGGACTGGGGAATGCCACACTGTCTATATGAGGAATGGGATGGGGGAAGCTACACTGCCTATGGGAATGGGATTAGGGAATGAACATTTGGATCCCAGCATTATTTTTCATATTTTTTTCCTCTAAATCCTAGGTGTGTCTTATAGAAAATACAGGACATGCACATGAGTAGCCTAGAGCGCTATAGATATTTGTTTCTAAAAAGCCTGTAAATAAGCCACACCCCCCGCCGACCACCACACCCATCATCCACAGACTGGTTTAAGCTGTCACATGTTGAGGCTCTTAAGAAATTGTCAGTTTAAGATAGATAGATAGATAGATAGATAGATAGATAGATAGATAGATAGATATTGTGAGAGAGAGAGGAAATTGTAGATAGATAGATAGATAGATAGATAGATAGATAGATAGATAGATAGATAGATAAAGAGGGAGAAAGCAAGAGCATGAGAGAGAGTAAGAAAGAAAGGGGAGGATAAGATAGATAGATAGATAGATAGATAGATAGATAGATAGATAGATAGATAAAGAGGGAGAAAGAGAGAGCATGAGAGAGAGTAAGAAAGAAAGAGGATAAGATAGATAGATAGATAGATAGATAGATAGATAGATAGATAGATAGTATGATAAATGAATGTGAAGGGTAAAGAACTATGCCTGAGATAAATGAATCCTGTCTGATTAAAATACTTTTAAAAGCTACTTGATACAGTACATAGAGTGATAAATCGATAAAAGAGTGTGAGAGAGAAAGACATAATGTACACTCCTCCCCTTAAATAGATAGCTTGGTGTGAAATTTATTATATGCTATCATATGTATGTATGTGTGTCTTTCTTATTTGTTATCATAGGCATTATTACTGTGACAGGTTGTGTTGCGGTTCTGGTACTGTAGCGGCTTGTGTATGGCGCCAGTGCTTCTGTCGGGTTGGGAGTTTGTGGAGTGAACACAGAGGTGACCGTTGTGCTCAGTGACATGCGGGAGAATTTTTAAGACGCTACACTGCTCCTTGTTCTACAGGGATCCCTGTCACATTCCCTTTTTATGCATTAAATGTTCCTCCCCAGCGATAGCCTCGGGGTGCTTCCACTAAACAATTAATGCCAGGCCCCTCCAGAGATCTTAATGGGTATTTAGCAATAAGTTCACTTCCACCCAGTCGCATAATGTGATATTTTGACAATCCCATAGTTTAATGAGCTGCTGGGGAAAATGGCTTTTTTTCAAGCCCTGTGTACACAAAACTTCTTTGTAAACTGTTTAGAAAAAAATCTATGAATATACAGCAGTAGAAATATATATATATATATATATATATATATATATATATATATTATTTATACACACACACAAACAATAAAAGAGTAGGCAATGTTTGCACAGTATAATATATATATATATATATATATATATATATATATATATATATATATATTGTAGTTCCTTCACCTCCTTGAACTTTTCAACTTTTTTTATTTGTTACAGCCACAAACTTAAAGAAACTATCCGGTCAAAAAAAAAAAAAAAGCCTATACTCACCTGTAGTCCCCCGCAGCACCTCTGTGCAGGTCCTTCTCCTTCAGCTTCTCCGCTTGCATCTGCATACTTACCATGGTGTCATCCCAGCGCCCAGCAACGCGGCAGCTCTCAGCTGTATCCGCAGGTTGTGTTTCCACCCTCACATGCAATGGAGGAGCCAAGCAAAAGCTCTGTTCATGTGCTAGAATGGTCTTACCATCCCCTGATTTTATCCGACTCTCTGGAAAAACAATATGTATATGGTGTAAAGCTCCTAATAGATAATTAAAATTTATATAAATGAGACCCCAGTTCCTACTACATTTGCAAACATTTCTCTACATTTTCTGGAAAAAGACCAGCCCTACTGATTTCAATAGGGGCCTACCTGGTGCTGCATGCGCTGATGTCTTAAACAACCATCCCGAACTCTCCTGGTGATTCACTTTAGACCTAATGATAAATTCAGATCTGAGTATACTGAGAACATGACCTGCAAGGGCCAATTTTTGTTTACTAGACATACATTAGGAAATAAGTCTATTGTTAATAAAATACATAAGAGAACCGCGAGATGCTCAAGGTTACATTATAATAACAGAAAAACAGGATGCAAAAAAGGGACGTATTCATCGTGTTTATAGCGCAATCTTTGTACATTCATAGATGTTACAATTCGTATATCCTAGAACTCAACGGTATAGTACAGTAAAGTGCTGATCTGTGCCAACATTAATGGCTCTAGGGAAACACAGTCCGGATTTTTTTATGTATCCTTAGTCCACAGTTGGTCGCACTGTGGTTTAAATTTTCATTGTTAGATTGGAAGTCCTAAGATTCTAACTGGTGGTATCTGCCCTGATGTGTTTCGCCCAAGCTGGGTGTCCTCAGAGGGCATGTGATGTTCTGTGAATAGGGTGCTGTGGTTCCAGAGGGTAGTACCAATTCCTCCTTGTGGACTGCGCTTGGGTTTTTTTTCAGGTGTTTTGCAGTGTGTTGCTTCGTCACTGTTAGTAAATGACTAGAAGTGGTAGAAGTTAGGGGTCCACAGGTAATTCTGTCAGCATATGGTGGCCATAAGGTGGCCATATGTTGCCCCTGGTGCTGGGTGGAATGTTTCAAAATGGGTGCCCAGGATGATGTCACCTCAGGGTGTAGCAGGCTAATGGGTTAATGGTTGCCTGTAGTAGTGGCAGCTTTTGTGCCGTGCTGCCATCCAACTTGGGGACCTACACCACCAACCTGGTCCTACGCTCCGATACATCACTATTGAAGGATACCCAGCATCCTGCCCAACACCCCTGCCGCTTCAAATGCAGTACGTGACTACAAGCTCAAATCAGGAACCCCAGATACGGTCACCATACGATGACTGAATTATCTGGGAACCCCCATCTTCTACCACCGGGCATACTTAGTCATTTACTAACAAGGACTATGCAACACCTTGAATACAACTTCAAGCACAGTCCACAGGGCTACCAGAATTAGTACTACCCCCTGGAACCACACCACCCTGTAAACTGTACATCAGAGTTCCTGTCCTTGAGGCTTCCCGAATTGGGATGCCCCACAGTATGAAACCCCCCCAGATTCCCAAATCCACTCTCGTTGCATCTCTGCTCTGCGGCCGCATCTCTAGCTGTGTGTGCGTCTCTTGCCCGGTCTTTCTGAATGAGCGGCGCAGGCATGTCTAGGCTGTAAGGTGAGCAGGGGATGCGGCTGATGGTGCACTTGACTCCCTTCGGCGCCGCTCAGGTGCTTAGCTGTCCAGACAGATTAGCCATCAGCGCCGTCAAAGGGAGATGAGTGCCAGCAAGCATGCTGATTGGCTGAGTGGGATGCTCCTCTTTAATGCAGACCAAACCCCACCAAGCTTTACAGCTAAAACAGGCGCCATTATCTGGGATTAGAGTGAAGTAGGGGCAGTGCACCAAGCTTTACAGCTAAAACAGGCGCCATTATCTGGGATTAGAGTGAAGTAGGGGCAGTGCAAATTGGCAAAAGGTACTCTTCATGGGGGGAGCAATTCAGGGGATGCTAGTTAAAAATGTGGGTTGTGGTCCGCTGTGGAATGTAGAAGATGAATAAGTAAATTCTAGCACAGGCTTTAGATTTGGTGGGCTACACCCATTCCAGCCAGTAGTGGAGCCCACCAAGATTCCTCCCTATAGTCAGTCCGCACCTGGCTGTGCATAGGAAAGATCCTGCCATAAGGTTGCAGATGCAGAGGGAAACCTGTACATATCGTCTGCAATGACTCCATCGCATCCTCCGTTGAAATTCAATTCAACATTTCATGTAAAGGTGCCCTACAGCCCACAATTACAGGAAGCTGGGAGTTTTGTTTCTTGTAAATCATGTGGCCACCTATGGTATGTACTAATAAGATGAAACTTGCTGAAACTGCCCAGCCAAGCTTGCCCAGTAACACCTATGTCACTGGGACGTAGTAGCTTCTAGAAAGTTCTACTTAATGGCCCGGGTGAAAACAGGGGTACTTAATATACTATACAAGTCCCTGTACAGAAACAGCTTACCTGTGTATAATAAATGACTGCAGTTATATAGTTAATCACCAGAGGCTGCTGTAAGGAGTGACATCACAACTAGAGGTGTTATATACTTCTGCCACTTCCTGGAAGACCCAGTAGAGAGTGAGTTAGTGTATGTGGAGAGAGCCAGAAGGGGTCAGGTGGTGTGCAGCGCAGTGTGGAAAGCGCACCAAAGGGCCTAGTGAAGCAGTCTGAGAGACAGAGCAACTGTTCGGGATAGAGATATCGCACACAGGGAGGAGCTGTCATGTTATCCAAATATCAATCAGGGACCTCCGATCATGCAGCTCACTTTCCCACCTAGGTGGACTATATGGCCCAGCAAGGCCGCGGACACACAGACTCTTGGCTAAGGCAAAAAGATTGCTCAAGTTAAATATAGGTTTTAATGCAATAAGCACACTAGGCAGTGATAACAAACATTTGGCTATGATGGAATATGAATGAATACAAATGTCGTTCTGAGAAGTGGGTTACAGGTCAGAGTTACCTTAAAATGCAGATGTAGAGTAGAGTAGTGATGATGAGCTCCCACATGGAGGTGAGTGCCAAGCTTATTGATGGGCACCTCCAGCACGCATGCACTGTGACCTCCCCCAGAAGTGACAATCGCTGGCCCAGCGTCCCCGCGTCATCCCCCTTTATGCCTTGATCTCTGCCCCTCCACCCTTCCTCCTCCTAGACACAGGCCCTGGGGAATTCTTTTGAAGCCCCATATGCAATCACACCTCCCCAGCGAAGGAGGTTGCTGGCCCCTGGCTTTCTGACCAAGGTGTTAGGAGAGCCGAAGGAGGGCTTTCATCCTCAAACTGACTTTTCTGAGTGTCAGAACCTCATGCCCATATTTGGACTCCCTTTTCTTGCTAGCCTTGTAAGAGTGACATTACAACGAATCTTAAAGGGGGAAGCCGGGCATCAGCAAAAAAATGACGTATAATTTTTGCCCTATTCCTCAGAAGCAAGATGTCCTGGCAAGCCAGCAGAGCAAAACAGTGTGTCTCTGAGGGAGGATCCATGAGGGCCTAGGAAGAGGGAGCGGAGTAGCCTGAAGTCCATCAAATAAGGTACAGCAGGTGTATCGTCCCAGCCCCTAGAGAGACCCCTGGATTCAAAGACTGTGTTGGCTTATGTTGCTACTTTAGAAGTGTATAATAAACAGTGGAAAGAGACTTTTCAAGTGTGTGGTGACTCCACAGGCCCCAAACCCAAGCTCCCTCAGAATCCTAAGAACTCGTGAACAGTTTGCCCCCACATCGGCTCTAGTAGTGGTGTGTGGTTTACACTCAGTTGCTTCAATAAACAAGAGATCACTGCTTTGTGTGCATGTCAGAGTTTCTCAAAGAGTGGTCTCCAGTGCCAAAAGGGTTCAAAGGACGCTCCATCAAACCAGACCAGGCTAGCCATAGGACCAGGGATGGATTATGAGGGGGGCACCCCAGGGCCTCTCCCTCTTCCCCTGCAGGGGGGCCTCTACCAACCTTTGGGTTCTGGTTTGATCCAGGAGGCTTTTCAGTCTTTGGTCTGATGGACCACGGCCTAGGCAAGCCTTTGTTTGTTTTTGCAAACCTGCAGCCAAAGCCACCACAGGGCAGAACTGAGAGTCTAGAGCAGCAGCAATGCTACAGTGATGGGTGCGTGCATAGCTGTCAGTTGGCGGCTGCTCACTGCACATAAGTCACCAAGCACAGCCGCTGGCAGCTCAATGCAGGGAACTGTTGGACCAGCTGGCTGGGCGACTACACCCCCCCCCCCATCCAGAATGGCAATGCAGGAGTTCCCAAACAGCCCTCACAAGGGTGGCACAAAGGACTCCATCTGACATTCCAGTAAGTAGGCGGGTGCCAGACAACCACCAATCAGTTACTTGGCTGGACTATTATTTTAAAAGAAAAAACAAATACTGGATCTGGGGCCTCCACCAGATTTTGTGCCCAGGGACCTCCACCACACTTGATCCGGCCCTGCATAGGACATTTATCTACCCCTAACAATGAGCACTTATAAAAGTTTTTCTTAATCCCAAATAAATTTAGCGCATGATATACAAGTGAGACTGGAAATTGAACTGCAACTCTCCATATACCCATGAGGAGCACAGCTCCCAGCATGATACTAGTTGTCTCCTCCTAATGTGACCATTTTCCTGAGTGTACCTAGCGAATGTAATGCACAGTGTTTGCAGATTAGTTGCAAAACATTTTTTATCTTATTAAGCGCTGGTTTCCCACCACGGATCCAGTTAGACAATACACACACAGTATAAAGATTAATGACACGCGCTGTGCTGGTTGTTTCATTTTTCTGTTAGGATAATATATATCTCTCGTAAAAAGGAGATAAATGGACTGAGGAAGTGGCGTGCGACACTTGTGAGGATAAAAGCGGTAATGATGATTTGATAGAGAGGATTTATTCATTTGAATCCTATGCGACACATCCACAATATCGTGTTTTATTGCTAATTGAGTTTCCAGCTTTGGTCTTCGGATTGGACAGGGTGTCCATGATTTAAAAGGCTGCAGCAATATCCATTTTCTTTCTGGCTTGCTTTCTCTCTCCCTTTCATGTATAAAAAGGGGCAGTTATGAGGATCAGTGCAGCGCCAGCATCACATAAATCTTATTGTTTATTTAGCGCACATCTATTTCACAATGTTACACTCCATGAATGAGAATTCACATTATTGGCGTTGAGTCTCAAGGCAAATAAGGACCTTAGCATGGCCTAAAGTCCCACTCTAGCCTAAGCCTGTGACCAAGTTGCAAAACTCAACAGTAGTTACTTGTGGGTGCTTTTCTGATTAGGCCAGCTCAGTAGGTCTCTGATGTGCTCAATATGCTGGATTTGCATAGCATTAGCATACCCAACCACTGTATCTTCCATAACGGGGGCACTATGGGATGTTCTTTGGTTATCGAGGAACTTGGAAATAGAACTGTAGGGATTTGCCTTCAAATAAGGGTTGACTTTGGCTATCGCTTAGTTCACTAAACTTAATTCCAACCTAAGTTCAAAGCAGCATACCGGGCCACTGCACATTTCAAATAATAATCTATGTATTAAAATGGTCTTGTTTGTAATGCAACATATTCCAACCTAATGAGTAATCTTTTTTTTTGTCCAAACATTTCTACACAAAAAAGAAAAAAAACAACATATCTATATATACATAGGCAAAAGCAAACTAAAAAGCATAACTTAAGACATTACAGAAAAAAAAAATAAGAAGAACATAATAAAGATAACTATAGATTTCTATTAACAAAAGTAACTTTAGATAAAGATTCATAGGCTACAGGCAAACCAACAACATTCTGCAAGCCTTGTATCTCCCGTACTGCCATGATGGTAGCCCTGGGTCAATGCTTCGGGCCCATTAGAGACTCCACAATCCAGGACTGTGAGGCTTTGGTGTTAGGATCCTATTTAGAGGAAGGCAGGGCAGAGAATAAACTGAATTATTCACTGTAGTAGAAACATAGTAATGTGGCCTTTCTACCTAGGTTCTGCAGGTAAGGTAAACAAGTTTTCCATATTTTTCACCCTACAGGATGCACCTAGAATTTGGAGGACGAAAATAAGAAAAAAATATTCTAAACCAAATGTTGTGCTAAAACACCCCATTACAGACAGTGTGGCATTCCCCCCATCCCATCCCCATTGGCAGTGTGGCATTCCCTCATCCCATTACCCATAGGCATTGTGGCATTCCCCCCATCCCATTCCCATAGGCAGTGTGGCATTCTCACCATCACATTCCCATAGGCATTGTGGCATTTCCCTCATCCCATTACCCATAGGCATTGTGGCATTCCCTCATCCCATTCTCATAGGCAGTGTGGCATTCCCCCCATCACATTCCCATAGGCAGTGTGGCATTCCCCTCATTCCATCTCCATAGACAGTGTGGCATTCCCCCCATCCCATCTCCATAGGCAGTGTGGCATTCCCCCTTCCATTCGCCATATGCAGTGTGGCATTCCTCCTACCCCATTCCCATAGGCAGTGTGGCATTCCCTACATCCCATTACCATAGGCAGTGTGGTATTTCCCCCACCCCATCTCCAAAGGCAGTGTGGCATTCCCCCCCTCCCATTCCATATGCAGTGTGGCATTCCCCCCCTCCCATTCCATATGCAGTGTGGCATTCCCCCCCCTCCCATTCCATATGCAGTGTGGCATCCCCCCCCTCCCATTCCATATGCAGTGTGGCATACCCCCATCCCATTCCCCATATGCAGTGTGGCATCCCCCCTCCCATTCCCATAGGCAATGTGGCATTCCCCCCTCCCATTCCATAGGCATTGTGGCACTCCCCCATCCCATTCCCATAGGCATTGTGGCACTCCCCCATCCCATTCCCATAGGCAGTGTGGTACTCCCCCATCCTATTCCCATAGGCAGTGTGGCATTCCACACAGGAGTCTGCTTCCCATTTGCTGAGATCAATGGGATGCTCTTCATGCTCATTCCATCATTGGTGTTAGCTCTATCATCATTGCCGCACTACATGTGCCGCCCTCTTTCCGGATGTAAACAAAAATTGTTTGGTTGTGCAACCTGGTCATCACCCGTGGTTCTCAAATTATCCTACAGCTTAAAGAGCTAGACTTACCACCCTAATGTCTTAGCACATTCAACACCACTTAGTCTGTTCTGAAGTGCCATTGAGGGTGCAGTGACACATTTGCGTCATACTTCCAAACCTTGTCAGCTAGTGTCTGAGGTTACCTATATCCACACTGGTGGAGGAAAATAGTTACATTTCCCAGTAATTGCCACCAAGTCAAAGCCAGCCTCATTCTCTTGCCTAAATATATCACTTGTGCCATAGAACTTAGTTTACTGGCACAAAAATAAAAACCGCCAATGGAACACTCGCATCCTTCACTGTGCCCATTTCAACATGGGTATTGTGGCCGCCATCATGCCTAAAATCTAACAATGTCCAGCTGATTACAATGTCTAACAATGTCTGGCTGGTTACACTCATAGCAGGGAGCAGGAGGCATGAGTCCAGGTCCTAACTAGTCATGGGCTTTGGATTCAACCCGTATCTTGCCGATTTGGTCTGGTTCACCCCTATCTCGGGAAGCAGCAAAATCCGGGTCAAATCTGGCATGCCACCCGCTGATGCTGACAGGTGACATACCAGCCATAGGTATCCTGTGAACTGTTATAGGAGGCACTTAGACCACTTAGCAGCTTGCAAACAGTTAAAAAATACAAAAAATACAGTTTAAAAATAAAAAAAAGGGCTCACTGTCACTATGTCTTCCCTCATCCGACCCCTATTGGCGGGCTGTGATTTTCTTGATGCCGCAGAGCCACTATTGCAGCCACCCTGCAACCTCCGCAATGTGCACATTCCCACCTGCCCATTCACCTATTTTTCTGCATCTCTGTCTTGGGTTCCATCTAACATTCTCTGCATTTCTGGATTCAGCTTAAACTGGACCAATAGCCCCGCACAAATGGAAAAGAAAGGTAGTGGCCATTGTGGAGCTTTCATTTCCAACTAACATAACTGACAGTGCACAGTAACCGGAAGTCCTGCAGTACGTCCTGTTTGCAGGTGGCCTGCAAATGCATGAGCCGCCATCTTGTTTATAAAATTATCCCCCGCCGGAGTTAGAAAAAGGTACATTTTTATGTGCAGTAATCTAAATCGCCCTGGGTAGGGATGCATATGAGCACTGTTTGTTGTGTTGGTCTGGTTTAAGTAATTTTTGACTGTTGGTCCACTTTAATCAATGCCTGGTTGCTGTCCTGCTGATTCCAGTTCATCAACTGAAGTCACCTTTTACTGTAACTGCCATTGATGGAAAGCCTCTTGCTTGCAAAAAATGAAAGAAGAGACATATGGTATTAAGCTTGATGTCGAAGTGCCCCATTCTCACTAGATATCCTCTTTATAATTTACAGTCCAGCTATTCCTTTACTGTTGGGCCTGCCATGCTGCCAATCAAACAATCAGTTGGGTCTGTTGTGAAGTCTTCTCCTAGTCAGACGGTAGCTTTAAAATTGTATTTTACGTTTGTCTCTTTCTGCTTCTGTCTGTCTTGCTCTCATGCTACCAGGATTTAGATAATGTATTTTCATCTGCAGAGACCTTGGCACACCATTGACCTTATAATTGTGCCATAGGGCTATGAAGAGATTCTTCTTAAACTCAGGACCCCATGTTCTTATTGACCATTCTGGACCACAAGGCTCTGAATAAGTGTGTCCAGAAGATCCTTGCCAGGAGGGTGTAGACAACTTTTTCCATTCTGAGAATTCCTGAGACATTATTAATATTCTATCAAAATCTTGATCAGCACTGTTGTCATGCTCACCAGGAATATTTGTGAAAACACATGCAGCATAGTAAAAATGCTTTCCACATGTTCATGGAAGTGAACTTTCTAGGATTTATGCTTACAACAAACAGTGCTCATAGGCATCTCTCCGCAGAACAATTCAGATTGCTGCACATAACTATTAATTTAGCTTTTTACATGCCAAGGCCACATGTGCAAAACCCGCTTTAGAACTCCCCCTCCATTGTAATGAATGGAGTAGGCTTGTGGGGTCATAAAGAAGGCTCCGTAGACGTCTCCATGAGAGGCCAACAGTGCTGGAAGACAGAATCACTGGCTCACCACCATTGGTAAGTATGAAGATGTGGGAACTGCACAGAAGAGCTGCAGGGGAACACCGGACCTGCATGGAGGAGCTGCAGGTGAGTATAGACTTTTTAGGGAGTAGACATTCCTGTAAGTTTCATCCATTGGAACTAAGGGCCCTGGAGCACCGGTGACCCTAGTCTCTCTGCTGCCTGTGGCAAACTATAGGAAGGTGTCCCAAGACAATTATCTCCACTCCTCAATAGAGCAATCCAGAGAGTGGCAATGATTGACTTAAAAATACTACAACATACAGCGCACCCCAGATTCCCACTTAACCACTAATGAAAATAATAGTAAAAAAAATAGATTTTTATGGTGGAGTTGGTACATTTTTTCCAACTCCGACTCCAGGCAAAACTAGCTCCCACTTTGACTCCATGTCTCCGAGTCCACAGCCCTGCTGTTTATAAAAGAGTTGCCTTAGAGGAGATCCGTATGTATAGGCCAAAGCAAGGAACTGTGTTTTACTATTGCAGTCAGTGGGCATCATTTATGCATGAAGCAGGAGCTCATAGAAGCTCATGTCAAGGCTCATACAGTAAGCTTTTGTGTGTCTTTTAACTCAATTGGAGGCAACTAGACACCGTAAGACTGAAATAAGCAGAGATAAATGGTGCTTCCCTCCTTTAAATGATGCCAAGTGAGCACAAATCTGACAAATTAGACATAACTATGAAGCGGCCCCCTGACCTTTAGGAGAGTCGCACCCCCTGTAACTCCTATTGTTATTCCCCAAATTACAAAGGCATAACATTCAAAACCTTTACTTTACCATTATCCTGGGCCTTTTTTTGGTCTAAGGATCTGATCCGACAGCCCAGTCAGGATTCCCTCTATCGAGCAAAATTTGCTTAAACTGGACCTTCAGCATGATTTAATGAAAAGCCCAAACCCTTAAAAAACTATTCCCCGGAATCTAAAATTATTATATTTTAAGTTTTTAGTCACTTATTATTCTTTCCCCCACTGGGCTGCAACTCTGTACAGAACTTTAGACTACGGGCGCCGCCATCTTGCCTCAGAAGCATCACATATTGAGGAGAGGAGAGCCTGATAAATTACAGGGGGTGGGTTATAGCTGTGCTTTGCTCAGACAGAGCAGAGCTGGGGTCAGGGAAAGGACAGCAATCCCAGAATGCATAGCAACACAGACAGAAGACACTTCCTGTTTGCAGGCTGCCTGATGCTCCATGAGCCACCATCTTGGATGTTTAAAGGCTTGTAACATGCAGTAGATGCAGGTAGGATGATTTTTAATGTGAGCAATCTGTATGTACAGGGTTGGGGATACATATAAGATAGACTCTTATTCAGGGTGAAGGTCCGCTTTAATTAAAGCTTTTTGTTACCCAGTACCATAGCATACAAATAAGATCCCAAGTGCTTCCTTTTACCAGCAAACCCAGAGCTCCATTTGTGTGGTCATAACATATGTCTACTAAGAAGTCAGTTTGATTTTTATCTTGGTACCTGTTATAACAACATTTTCATCACTGTGCGTTTTAAGCAATGTGTGTCCCTGTAAATGAGAACTGTTTGTTAGTATTACATGGAGCCAATTACAGAAAACCAAAAAGTGCATTGGTAGAGCACAGCATGAAAATGATGATGTCTGCCACATAGGTCTGGAAAGTCTGAGAATACTTAGCAGAAGACAAGGTCACCAAGGGCAGCCATTGTCTTGTTACATTTTACATGTAGTCGCTGCACTATAAATACATTGTGCAAGCAAAGCTGCCGTTACATTAGTATTTATTTTATTTTAGTACAAGTTGCATCAGCAGACGGATTTAACCTGACAGGCAAAAGAAATGAGAAATCTCAGCATTTAAACATCTAATGGTGTAAATGGCTGTGCAGATATAACTCCAAGCAGAAGATGTGAATGTTGTGTACAGAAACAAGGTGACACCAACATTTCCAATACTGCATGTTCTGCTGCTGGGAAAAGAGCTTATGCTGAGCTATAAACAGGAGATCGCAAATTACACAACGTTATTATATGCATAGGGTAGTTATATAAAAATACTGCAACCATCATGCTATCATGAACTCAAGTCACCTAAATTAACCTCAACCCGTAAAGAGGAACATCAGGCTCCCCCCCAAAAAAGGGGGCGATCCCTTCCCCCATTGCCCCCTACATACCTTTCAGATGTCACTGCCGCCTGCTGTGGCAGCTAGGGGTGTCAGAAAAAATTGATTCTGATAGTTATTGCAATTTTTCATTCAACGATACTAGAATCAATTCTTTCTTTCAAGTATTGATTCTGATTTCAGTAAAAGAAAAGTCAAAAAGTAAAAAAAACACCTTGTAAACTGGTATAGGGGTCACACTCTATGTGACCCCTATACCAGTTTACAAGGCTCTGGGTCTGGCAAGTCACCTGTGGCTAGCCAGTGACCCAGAGCCCCTCATTACCTGCCTCCCCAAGGGCCAGGGGGGGCAGAATAGCCTGTGGCCATTAGGCTATGCCGGCCTGTAGCCTGCAGGGCCAGAGGCCAAGCTGCCCCTGCACCCTGTTCTACAAGCGCCCATAGCTGGTCCCGGGCTGGTTATACTGGGTAAGGGAGGACCTCATTTTTTTAGGGATTTTTAAGGGTTTTTAACCCTCAGAATTAAAAAAAAAATTGAGCCCCTCCCTCATTATATCGCAATAATCATCTTTGAGACAGAATCGGGATATATCGGGATATTTCGTATCGTCATATATGTATCGCAATATGTGACGTATCGCCAGATTCTTGCCAATTCACACCCCTAGTTGCTGCTTCAGGGACCTGATCCTCACCCCTCTGTCCGATTAGGTCTCTGTAAATGACAAGCCCAACCTTAGCCATGCTTGTCAATGTCCCACAGCGATCTTGCAGCTCAACAAGGTCTCGCAGGGTTTTGTGCAGTCCCATTGCATCCCATTTATGGGCACTGCGCAGGCACGGGATCGGGGACCACGTGCAGTGCCTGATGGGATGGAAGATGGCGCCCCCGTTGAAAGGTCACCTGGAAACCAAGGGGGCTAAATGATGGATCCCTTGACGAGGTGGATACATAATGCCCATGTCAAGCTCAGGGTACTCTAATGTCACGCTCAGGTAACTCCAGCCCTCCAGGTAAGCCCTCAACCCCCAATCTCCGCAGCCAGCTTCATCTGTAGGAGCCCCCTCTTGCCGGGACGCAGAATACGCCTGCCCGGGATCGGTTGCCCCAGGACTTCAATGGCTCAAAGGATGGGAGCTTACTGTTTGGAGGTCTGAAGAACCAATAGCTAGGAGCGGAATCAGAGCGTTGGAGCGAGTTTAGCAGGAAGTTCAAAGACAGGCCAAAGGTCAACACCGGGTAATCAGAGGTCGCAGTGGTACAGAAGGATGAGGCAGCTCGAGGTTGGGGTACGAAGCAGGGGTCGGCAACGGAGATCTGTAAGAGAATGGTCGGTTTCAGGCAAGGGTCGGCAATGGAGATCGGACAGAGAGAGTAGTCGGTTCAGGCAGAGGTCGGCAACGGAGATCAGACAGAGAATAGTCGGGTCAGGCAGGGGTCGGCAACGAAGATCAAACGGAGTATAATACAAGACAAACTAGGTACAGGGCGCTATCACAGGCCCTGAGCAACTGACAAGGTGAAGCCTTTATAGGAACCAGACCTGGTTAGAGATGGGGGGAAGTGAGTGTGTGATTGGTGCATACTTTAACTCACACAGACATTGGTTCACAAACAGCAAGGGCGTATCGCCCAAAAACCTCCCTTGAGCTCATTGGCCCCAGACCCAGTAATGGGGGCGTTTCTGCCCCCACACCTTGGCCACATTGGCCCTTTAATTCAACCTCCGGCGGGCGGGCTGTGTGCAGCGCCGCCGGAGGGCATATAAGTCACGTGCTCACGCGCGAGCACGGGAGCCGGGGACGCGGAAGAGAGCGGCCGTGCCCGGCGCCACACAAGCCAGCGCGGCCGCCGAACAGGAGGTGCTGCGGCCGGCCGCCCGGAGACAGTGTGGGACCGGGACGCAGGTGAGTTGGTTCTGACAGCGCAAAGGTAAAACCAGAGGGGGGGGCAGCAGATAGGTGAGGCTTGGGGGGGGTTTAACATCTCCCAACTTTCCACTAATCCTCTGAAATTCATATGCACAGGCTGTGTTGGTGACTAATCAGTGGTCAAGTTTAATATAAATGAAACCCATTTTCATGGTCCAATACTTACCTCTACTTGCTGCTTCTGACTGGTGCCATGTTGAGCAGCCTCTTCCCATGCCTGCCACCCGTCTCATCACCTTTAGAGCTGCAGGGTGCCCGCAATGTCATTGCTTAGCAACAGGAGAGGGCCTGACAAAGATTCCCAACAAATTCTAAAGCCACCTTCAGGAACAGCATGGTGCCGGGTGTATTCCCAGGGTGCCATGTTGTTCCAGCCTCGTCCTTGTCGCCTGCTAAATCATGATACTTCATTGTGTACCATTGCTACATATGACTCTGTTAGGTGCCCTGTTGCTGACCACTTCCATATCAAACATGGTGAGTGACTTGTTACATTGACTGTAATGTTTGGAGACATCACACATGGAATCCAGAGCAATATAGCAGATGAATAAAGTAATAGGAGGTGCATGCTTTTTCCCAAAACAACTACCATCTGTTTGGCTTTATGGCTGCTATAAAGTAAGAGGCTGGCTAAGTATTCTGTGTTTTTGGTTAAATAAAGCAAATCCATAAAGGATCATAAAGCTGGCAGAGGGGAACATTAGTGGTAAGGAAGCACATGATTCACGATACTGCTCCTTGACTTCCAGCTCCTTGGCCTGCATTTTCCATTAGGTACTTGAGGGTCAGTAACCCTCTGGGTGAAATCTCAGTTATAGTTTCTTTTTCGAGATCTTACTTGTCTTAACTTACTGAATATTTGCAGTGAAATCCATTGAATTTGGGGAGCGGTGCAGAAGTAGCTTCAGCCCATGGTCTGTAAAGGTAGATAGATTTTCAGTATCTGGACTTAATCATTAAGGGTTATGGTAACTAAAAGGTGTGTTTTGGTATAAATGGATGTCATGATTAAAGAGGAGAGCCCTAAATAAAGCCTTGCTTTGGATTGGTAGCTGGACCAGATTAAGTACGTATAGTGGAGGCCACTGAGGAGAACATTTAGCGGAGGCCCAGCAAGTAACTGTAGATTAAAAATTGCCCTTGGTAAAAAGTGGTGGAGTACCTGGCATTTCCCCTGTTCGCAAGCAAAATAAGAGCTCACCTCCACCTGGGATCCAGCTTCCGGGGTCTCCTGGATTTGACCCCTCCACCTGTTTCCACGCGGCAGCTTCTGTTTGCTCGCCAGCAGCCACAGAGAGGGGCCTTTTATATAGGGAGTGAGATGATATCATCTCACTCAGCTGGTAAAAAAGGCAGCTCCCTGCAGGGGCAGTTAGAGCAGAAGCCAGAGGTGACCAGCGGAAGCGAGTGTGGGGGCAGGGGACTCCAATCCCGCACCCAGCTTCCGCTGATCACTTCCAGCTGTCAGATGCATATGTGTGTATTTTAAACATTTAACTCCTTTTGAACTAGTAAGGGATCATTGAGACCAGTTTACATGGCAGCAGGAGGGGCTGGCAAGTCATCTGCAGCAAGTTGGTGACTTGCCATAACCCCCACCCCATTACCTGTATTCCCAAAGCCTGGGGGGGGCAAAAGAGACCACAGCCCATGATGGGTATATGGTCTACAAGCCCCCATAGTGGGTGTCCAGGCTGGTTTTACTGAGAAGGGGGACCTCACGCCAATTTTCCTTTATGTTTAAGGGTTTTAAACCTTGAAAATAAAAAAAGCCTGGGGTCCTCCCTGGAGGGGGGTAACCAACATGTAGAGGAGCGCGCAACCCATGAGGGGTATGCGGGCTGGTAGCCTTCAAGGCAGTCTGATCTACCAGCCTGGTGCACAAGCTGATTCTGCCGGATTGGGGGGACCACACACCATTTTTTTTAAAATGTAAGGGTTTAACCATTGGTAGTGCACCTAATATTTGTATTTTATTTGAAAATCTCAGAAAGCGTTCTTTTCATTTTGGGGTATCTCCTGGGCAGGATCGGGTGTCTACTGTCTTTTACCTTTAGTATAGTGTTCTTGAAAAAACCTTTTTTATTTAAAAAAAAACACACTGACAAAATTACAAACAAGACATTTCACATGAAAGCCCAAACTAAAAACACTATATCATTTTCCAACAAAAATCACATTTAAACATACATAATGAAAAATGGTAAAAATGCTCTGGCAACAGAGGGTGACAACATCTCTAGGTAGGTTGGCAGCGAAAGAGTTAATGGAAGGAAGAGGAATTATGAACATTTACAGGGAAAATCTGCTCAACTCTAATGTGTGCAGATGTTTTACCAATCATACAATGCTTTGGGCAGATATTTTGGCCCTTATTTAAGAAGGGATAGCGTCAGGTAGCGCCTGGTTAATGACAGGTAGCGACAGGTAGCGACTGGTGAACGCCGGACACGGCACGCAATTACACATTTATCAAGCAGAATCTGTTTAGCGACTGGGATAACGCCATGTAGCGTCTGATTCATCATTTTCACAGCCTCAGCGAACAGCGCCAGATATGACCTCTTGCTACCTGTCGCTATCCCATATATTTCAATGGACGATCCTTTTCTTCTCTTTAAACGGGGTTTTTTTTTTTTTTTTCTAAAAAATCACAAATAATTCTGTGACCTCTTCTGGCATTGAATAAGCAGTTTTTTCATAATTTTTTCATTTTTTATATATTTCCTCAGAAATGACATTACAGGTCTGGCATTAAAGTGTTCATGTTACAATGTTGTTACAATGTAATTCCATATGTTTTCGCTTTGTTACTAGTTGATAGATGCTTGAAAACAGACTTTAAACACACCACCTCCTGCGCTCTGGGCTTCCAACAAATATTTTTCAGCGCCAGAGATTTGTGAGGCTGTTTTTTTGCTGAATATGGTGTGAGTCGGTCGCTATGAGCAGTCGCTAACATGCGCTCTCCTACAGCGCTGTACTGGTCAAATAACGACTCATCACAATGTATTCAACATTACTGAACAGCGACTGAGTCGCTATAAAGTAGCGACTCACGGCCGAGCACTGCGACTACTAGCGGGCGCTCTGAAAATGCCTGCTACAGACGCTCATCTGCCGCTACCTGCCGCCAATGATGAATCAGCCTCCCCGACTAGTTAATGATGCAGTTCCCCACAGGCTGGCTTAGGAGGTATAGGAATGGAGCAGATCTCCACTTTAAAGGTGAAAGACCTGTCACCCCTGGAGTTTATTTCTCCCAGGAGAAGAAAAGCACAAGCTTTGCAGAGGTTTATTTTCCATTGGGGTCTATAAGTAACTTCTCCTCTCACTTTCTTGCATGTTTATACAGATTTTCAATATTTAGTGAGGTCATGATATAGCCCATAGACATAAATAGTTATATTAATACAAAATATTAAATACATTCGTTGGACTGCATCTGATCCAAACTGAGGCATATTCCAGCCAGGCTATTCATACTTTTAGAATATTCTAATAGAAAAATTAGCCTTCCTTGCAGCATAAATCATGTTAGGTTTGAAAAAAATCTCTGTGTTTTGGATAATTATTAATTAAAATGAATTTAATTAGCTTTTAGCTATCTGCATCCATGTAACAATGAGTTAAAATAAGGGCAAGTTTAGCGAGTGTCTGAAATACGAGAGGACTGCATGGTGAAGGCTGCTGGGAAGTGCTCACAGAATGTCACAACAAAGGTACCAAACTCCTCTCCTCCGAGGACCAATTAATGAAATGGAAGAATATCTTGCTAGATTGGCTGCCAATTGGGAGAATTCCATCAATGGCGATGAAAATGAGTAGATGGTGGGGATTTACTTATTATTCCGATTCAAAAGTAACACATGTCAAATCAGTTAATTATTATTTTAGGAATGAGTGTAAATACCAGTTTAATTATTTAACATGTATGTGTGTGCATATCATTATTTAGAATTAAAATATGAAGTGATTTGTCTCCAAGGCCTCCTTCCCCAATAACATCCCATATTATTTAAATGCTGGTGGAAAGAATCCTGAAAATGATTATAGGCCCCCCTTGTGGTCAAGAATATAGCAGGGAGGATGGGGACCTGTGTCCTCCTTCAGCACCGATGCCAATTGTTTGTCTTCTATAGACACCATTGCTAGCATCATAATAGATACCCGGAGCAGGACAGAGGGTGTAGATGATGTAAGTATAGTAAAATGTTATTTAATAATTTTACTTAATTACTAGGGACAGGGAGGGGCAGGTCACCCTTTGACCCATAAGTCACCGGATCCTATGCATGGCCAGAACCAGATTATAGGCAGAAACTGAGGGAATCACACCCAAGGGCTTCCATCACTTGACATAGCCAGAGGACTTCCACCAGTAGAATCAACAATTTTTGCAATAGCAACATTTACAGAAGGTGCCAGGTGAAACTGCCGTTATCCATGGACTATGGCAAGTTGTCTGCCTTCAAGGTTCGCTTGAATGGGCAAGCAGTGTCATGGCGCACTTACCTTCAGGCCGGTCCTGCGGTGTCCTCGGGCGCCGTGTACTTGGACGGCTGGCCGGCACTCCTTCAAGCGGTGTCAAGCACACCCATCTTCTCTTCTCGCCGCTTCCCCTGCTCCCCCCCTGCATTGCTGTCTTATGTCCTCCGGCGGTGCTGCAATCATCGTGGCCACCAGAGGTTAACTTAAAGGGACAATGAGACCAAAGGTTACTGTGGCCGAAACGCCCTAAAAGTTTAAACGGGGCAATCAGCCAATGGGTTTTAATAAACCAATGTGCTCAGTTTTTTCCCGTCCTATTCCCTGCACCCATGTCCTATAAAAGAATTCCCAGGTCATTCAGTCATCGCCCGTGATAGCGTTCAGCTGGCTGCGATATTCCTGAGACTCCAGTTTGTTTATCTGTTGCTGACCTTGCTAGCCTGACTGTTCCTTGACCGCCGTCTGAACCGACCTTTGGTGTGACCTTGGACCTTACCTGTGTTCTCCCTTGGAGCTGCTATTTTAAGAACTGTATCTGTGCATACCTTGGCTTACCTGATTACACTCAGTCTTGCCTTTGATTTATCGGTCTTCACCCCTGTGAGTTTACATCCTTTGAGCTAACGTGTCCGGTGAGGCATTTAAAGTGGCCCGACAAACGGGGGCTAAAGGTGAAGCTAGCTGCAGAGATTGGGGGTTGTGAACTCACTAAGAAAACAGTACAGAGGCCCCCACCAGATTTTCTGCACAGGTGCCTCCACCAAATCCGGGCCTGTGCTTGGCACATGGGATTGGTACATTTTAAAGAAGGAAAACCATACTTTGTTTTCCCCCCTTCCCCCCAGAAAAAAACCCTGGAAGAACACCAAGCCCATGCCGAGGGGCACCGGGCTCTCCTGCACCCCACTGGCAATAGGGCTTGCCTTCACCCTAAAATGTAAAATAATTCCCTCACCCACACCCTCTGTCCTGTGCCAGGTATCTTTTCTAGCCATCTGTAGAGAAGAGAGACACAGGTCCCCACTCCTCTTCCATGGCAGCCTGCCAAGGGTAATGTCAGGAGTCATGGGAGGGATGCTTCTACTCTACAGAGGTGGAGGGGGGACCTTCTGATCAGGAGATGCCAGTGGGTTGGCTGCTTTAGAAGCATCGCATTGAATGTGGCCCAGAAAGAGGACACCACCTGACTGTGGACAGAAGGAAAAAGATGCGTATCAGTGAGTACTGTTTCATTTAAATTGCTAAATGTTAGGTGGCATGCTGGTACCTCCACCCTATTACCCAAACCCTTTCTTGGGCGGCAGCACCCATTGCTCATCAGTATGGGCCTGGTAATGTTACCGGCCCCTATGCCTGGTGTTCGGGCTAGTTGGATCAGGCATGGGGGATTGAAAGAAATACAACGCTAGCAGTGCCAAGCCTGTCAGAACCAGGCTTAATGCTATCACAAAACATGCAGAACTCACATGCTGTCATTTATTTTACCCCAGCAGATGCCAGTAAAATGAACAATTCGAATGTGAATCTCGAATGCTGTCTCACAAAAGCAAAAAATGTGCAGGTCTTTCCTTGAAACCTTCAGTTATAATATCTGTTACATACATGGCACTTATGAGAATCAATATGGGGGGGGGGAGCGTATTCTTTTGACGCCTTGAGGTGTTTTGTAGTGCAAGGTACGTTTTAGGGCAATCCGAGTTCATTCACACAGTGAGGAATCCCAAATGAAGATGCCCCAGGGAAATAATGAAAATCTCGGGTTTCGGTCCACCTTAAATTGGTTAACCCTTGTGCCTATTTGGTCTGATCTAAATATACTAGTATATATATAAATGCTGTCTTTCCTTGTTCTTCTTTACATTGAATATTGTTCCTAAATAAAGATATTGGCTGTGTGTTTGGGGTCATTTTCCTGCTGCAGAATAAATTTGTAGCCAGATGCCAGCGCTGATTATATTGTATGACGGATAAGTATCTACCTGTATTTCTCTGTATTGAGGGCATCATGAATCCTAACTAAACCCTCAACTCAATTGCTAAAATACAGCCCCAAACTTACAAGAAACATCCATCATGCTACATTGTTGCCTGCAGCCCCTCAGCAAGCAAACCGCCTTCTGTTAAAGCCAATGATTGCACATTTTTTGGACTCGTGTTCAAAGCACCTGCTGCTATTTTTATGCAGCAAAGTTCCTGTCTTTACACGGGGAGGCTGATTTATTAATAGCGACATGTAGCGACAGTTGAGCGACTGTAGCAGTATTTTCACAGCGCCCACTAGTAGTCGCTGTGCTTGGCCGTTGTTCGGTAGTTGACAGCGACTCAGTCGGTGTGGCGTAATGTTGAATACAAGGTTACGGGTCGCTATTTGACAGGTTCCGCGATGTATGGGTGCGCATGATAGCGACTGGTCAGAGCGACCGGCTTCCACCATATTCATCAAAAAATCACACTCAAAAAATTCAAGCGCTGTGAAATGCATGTTTAAACCCCAGAGCGCTGGAGGCGATGGGTTAAAAGTAGTTTTTTAACCCCCAAACCACCATATTTTTGGAAACCAAAAAAACAAGTTTTTTAAATAATTTAGTAATATGAATACATTAATATCAGACCTGTAATATCAATTCTGTACAATTTTTTTTTTATTTTTTTTCCCTTAAAAAAATTATCTAAAATGGCAGAAGTGGTCACAGAATTTTTCACATTTAAAAAAAAAACACATTAATAACAATTAATTATTAATATTTAAAGATTGCTCCATTGAAATGCATTGGAGAGCGCCAGGTAGCGAGAGGTCATACCTGTCGCTGTTCAAGGTCGGACGCTGGCGCTGTGGGCTGAGGCTGGAATAATGATGAATGAGTCGCTATATGGCGCTATCTCAGTCGCTAAGCAGGATTGGCTTGATAAATGTGTGATTGTGGTGGGGAGCCGGCGTTCTCGTGGCGGGGCCCGTCATTACCGGCCGCTCACCAGTCGCTACCTGTCGCTATTCCTTCATAAATAAGGGCCATAGTGGAGTCTCTTGGTCTTGTTTTTATGTCAGAGATATGACTTTTTGGCCAAAATTCTTGCATAGTGGTCACCTATGACTCCAACTAGCAGATGGATGCACCTGGGTCACCCTGGTTTCTACCTCCACTGACCTGATGGCACTGCTGGACATCTATACACTTCAAATGAATGTAAGCATTATGTTTCTTTGATCTGCTGTATCAAGTTTCCAACCACTGCATCTACAATCCACAGCGTTGTTCAATCTTTTGGCATTTTCAAAAGGTCTAGACTAGTGCATCTTAAAACCTTGCTGATAAGGTATAACTACACCGCTACCTCGATATTAGGCTGTTGTTTGGCACCAATAAATGGGTCTGTGTTATAGCTGAAACCACGTTATTTTTATCAGCCTGGGATTTTACCAGCACCCATCCTGCCCATGACCAGCCAGAGGCATCTCTGCTGCTTCCTGGCCAATCAACCCATGTGCTCCAAGACCTGAGGCTATATAATTCGGGTGAGGACATGGGCTGGGTTGGCTTGGGTGAGGGGATAGAGTGGTGAAGGAGATGGGGGGGATGGGATCGGTGGGAGTGTTTGTTAAGGTAGCAGCCCAGACTGCTTCAAAGCAGTGTGGCCCACTGGACATTGGACCAGGTCACCTTATGACAAGTCCGCCCATGAGCATCATAGGGAGAGGTTAAATGCATTGAATTTTTAAATGTTGGGGTTAAAGGTTGGACCATGTAATATCAGAATCCGCCTTATATCAGACAACGTTATATCGTGGTAGCAGTGTACCTTGTGTCTTGTCGCTGTACTCTATTGCCATAGTGTTACACCTTCTCTACAGCTGTTTCAGTTACTGCAGACAAAGATAATTGTTATACCATTGTCTCATTGTGCTATACCATGTTTGCCACTGTCGTATACTGTTTTCCATTTATAATTTGAAGAAGAAATGGGCAGATTAATTTTTGGAAATGTTTTTGACTTTTTATATTTTTATGCAGAATTGTCATTACAGGTCTGGCACTAAAGTGTTATTGTCACAGCGTTAAAACAATGTCATTCCATGTGTTTTCGCTTTGTTACTGGTGAATATGTGTTCAAAAACAGACTTTGATCACACAGCGTCTGGAACTCTATGCTACAGTGCCCAGCTTTAGAGCGCCGACGCTGTGTGTGTGTGTAGTTTTTTCTTAATTATGGTGTGGAGCGCCGGACACACCGAGCTGGTGCTACCTCTCGCTAGCTGCAGTGCTATACTGTTACAGCGCCCAACACACATCACATTTATCAATGTCGGCCCAGGTTACTGCAGCAACCGCAACGCTAAGAGGCCGATTCATTAATTGCGCCAGGTAGCGACAGATGAGCGACAGTAGCAGTATTTTCACAGCGCCCGCTAGTATTCGCTGTGCTTGGCCGTTGTTCGGTTGTTGACAGCGACTCAGTCGGTGTGCAGTAATGTTGAATACGGGGTTAGGAGTCGCTGTTTGACAGGTTCCGCGCTGTATGGGAGCACATGACAGCGAATGGCCATAGCGAACGGCTCCCAGCATATTCATTAACAAATCACGCTCAAAAAATTCTCGCGCTATGAAATGCTTGTTTAAACCCCAGAGCGCTGGCGGCGATGGGTTAAAAGTAGTTTTTTAACCCCCAAACAACCATATTTTTTGGAAAAAAAAAACAAGTTTTTCAAAACATTTTGTAATATGAATACATTAATATCAGACCTGTAATATCAATTCTGCACAATTTTTTTTTTTTTTTTATCCATAAAAAAAATATCTAACATTGCAGAAGTGGTCACAGAATTTTTGACATTTAAAAAAAAAAAAAAATACATTAATAGCAATTAATTATGAATATTTAAAGATTGCTCCATTGAAATGCATTGGAGAGCGCCAGGTAGCGAGAGGTCATACCTGTCGCTGTTCAAGGTCGCTAGCTGGCGCTGTGGGGTGAGGCTGGAATAATGATGAATAATTTGCTATCTGGCGCTCTGTCAGTCGCTAAGCAGGATCGGCTTGATAAATGTGTGATTGCGGAGGGGAGCCGGCGTTCTCGTGGCGGTGACCGTCATTACCGTTCGCTCACCATTCGCTAGCTGGCGCTATCCCTTGTTAAATAAGGGCCTAAGTTACAGCGCCCGATACCTGCTTACAGCATCTACTAGTGGTCGTTCTAAGCCCCGCTATACAGACGCTCATCTGGCAATACCTGGCGTTAGTAGTGAATCAGCCTCTGAAAGTACTTACTCTTTTGATGCAAAAAGTGGCCACACCAAATATAAATTATTCTGTTCATTTACTTTGCCTTTTTTTAATTGATGAAATAAAGAATATTGATACTTCTATTTTTGGAAGCATTCTTACTTTGCAGCATTTCTTTCCAGGCTTGCAGAAAACATATATATATATATATATATATATATATATATATATATTATACAGCATAATATATTATACAATATATCAATACAATACAAAATGCATTATTTAATAAAATAAAGCATCTCTTTCTGTAATGGCTTCCATGTATTATGCCTCAACTGGAATTTATTTTAATCAATGATTAAACATTTCCAAGGAGAAGATACAAATGACTAAGAAGAAAAAGCAAACAATGTGCCCGTTATTTTTGCAGATAATAACCCTTTTTGGGAAAAGATGCAAATGTCTGAGAATAAGCACCTCGGCAGTAATAAAAGAAATAGCCGTGCTGATTTGCTGACCCAGTGGTAGCGCTCTGTATAGACTTCTGGGAGAATGGAATCTCAATCACAGCGCAGGCTTTCATTGCCCCAGGCTAGAGAGGGTTTGGAGGTGATGCTGGGAGATCGGGATGAGGCTTCTGTTCAGGGAAAACACAGTTGGTTGGTTTAAGAGCCAGCGATATTGTGCTTCATCAGACAGGAGTCGGGTCCTTGGGGAAATTCTTGGGAACACTTAGTTGGAGATGAAAAAAAAAGAGTCACAAACCAAAGATCCCACATGCCCAGACCTCGGCACAGTTCTGAAAAGCCTCTGAATTAAAAAAATATGGCAAATTGGATTATTTTGGGTTCCAATATAATTAGACATGTATGTGGCGGACAGCTCTGCGTACACTTGGACATGGGTGAATATACAGTATGTGGTACAGTGAGCCGGAAATAGTTTATGTGATGTATAATATAATAAACCAGTAACATACTTCACACTTTAATAGGACGCGGTTTAATAAAACATTAGTGCTGCATTTTAAAAGTGGCACAGAAATGGCATTAGAGATGGAGAGTTGTGTTTGCAGTCATAGGATGAATATAGATTTATATTCATATAGATGGAGAGAGAGAGAAAAGAAGAAGGGGAAAGAAAGCATTTAATTCAACCCAAATATCGACAATCGGAGATGTGTATTGACAATACTTGGAATGATTTGCCATTTCTCAGGCATTCCAATGCTTTATATAGAGGTATAGGCAAAAAAATGTCATCCTTCTTGAAGGTGGAAGGCATTCTATTGGACTTTTTTTTTTTCGAGCCGTCGTGTGTGCATAAGCACCGTCAAACGTGAAGCCTAAAATGTGAAAAAGTGCTGGTGCACTAAAAAACACACTTAGGTGCCCATTACAGGCTCCTCCCCGCAGGAAAGAGCCCCATCCCATTCCCCGGAGGACTAACCCCCTGACAGGACTGGGTACGTTCAACCCCTCAGTCCGAAGACCTCGGGGCCGCTTTCGCCCTCGGGTACTAACAAAAGTTTTCCCCGTGGACTAAGGCGTAAACTCCCTCAGCCTAACTTTCCCCGGCGGTTGCCCGTTCAGGTACTTGGATCTTCGGCTTCGGCCCCTTGCTTTCGATAGTAGCTAGCCCCAGTACTAGTGGCCTCCGCAGCCTGCCTTTCCTCGGATTCAAATGCGAGTACTCGGCCAGGCTTTGGAAGCCGTTTTCCCGGGGTTCGCCGCCCTCTACTCACTAGGAGCCACAGGGGGGAGCACTGGGCAGGGGCCGGAAGTGAGTCCAGAAGGCCTATAACTTCCGACCCCAGGTCTTTAGGGACAGGGCCCATAGGGAGCCGCTGGCACCTAAACACGTGAGAAAAAAAGACACACAACAAAAAAGGGAACTAAGTGGCAAAATGACAAAAAGGGAGGATCGGGCTCTACCAAAAAAAAAAAAAAGGGAAAGCTGAGTGCCTGTGTAATTACAGGGTGGGCCCTCCAGCCTAAAAAATTCTTCAGGCGAAGCCGGAAGGCCACAGCCATAAAGAGCGTGCAAAACAAAGCAAAGTGTATCGTGCGCAAAACCATACAAAGTGCAACCAAAGTGACCAGCTTTGGTGACTAGTAAGGTACCCTGGGCGCCACCCCAGGGGTACACGAACACGACGGCTCGGTTTCGCAACCCCGACCCAAGGCTAAGATATATGCGGATCTACTCCCATACATGACGGGGGGCCGCCAGCCCCCCTCAGATCCATTACTAGGCTGTGTGTACTGTCGGGTTTCCACACAGCTTTTCACGGATCTGAATGATGGGTGCAGATACTGCAAGCCTGGTAGATCCGTCCAATGCAGTTCGGCCCATTACTAAGCCACTAGCCGTACTAGGAGCGCCAGAGGGGAGCTCAAGCCCTCGGCCACCTTTCCAGCTAGTGTCGTTCACGGGCCTCCCTGTAAGAACAGATACTACACTTGATCTCAGCCAATAGGCCGAGAAGCGATTCTATTGGACATTTTCCTCACCTGGTATTTGGCCCTACCTTAAAAATAAAAGCTGGGCCCTAGTAAACCTAATTCTGCAGTCAGTGTGTTAGCTAGAGTGAGGAGAGGGGATTGGTTGGGGCTAAATACAACTTAATAATGGGGGGCTTCTAAATACAATTTTAGGATAAGTTAATATCACGGGAGCACTCAATCGTATTGGGGGTTTGGCCAGCAGTTGCGCCGCATACACTGAAATCAAACGAGAAGCCAGCACTCCATTTGCAAATAAAAGTCTATTGAATCAAGGTCATATAATCCATGCAATCTTGATCCAGCGAAAGATACAGTCCAAATAATCTATATCCGGCATTTCGGGGTGGCGCGCGCCCCTTCATCGGGTTGAACAAACAAACAAACAATTTTATTGTACTAAAAATATTTGCAGAAAACAGATACAGTCAGTGATAGGCAATGTTAGCACATTTCCATTACTATTATTTTAGTAGTTGCAGAATATTAGAGGAAAAAATAAATGAACTCACTGCACATATCAATAACCAAAGTACTGTGGCCCCAGCTACCACAAAGCGGGGCAACAACCTCAATCACCCCAATGAATCACATAATGATCAGATTAAATTATCTCCATGAATTTATTGAATTAAAAACATGACACACAACATAAGGCTAAAATCAAAACAGCAGGGGCATCCCATCCATATTAGTGCAAAATCGCATGTATAAAAATGTAATCACCCTGCACATACAGAAGTTAATAAAAATGTCATATAGTGACTAAATGGCACCTTGAGGAAGTGGTTGCTTACCACGGAACGCGTGGGTAAAGGTTCACCAACAGGTACAGCAGGGACAACATCCCGATTTCACAGAAGTGAATTCATTTCATGTAGTTGCTTTTTGTCCATTGTCTGGCTTTCTTTTTTCTGATTACACATTTTTGTACTGGCACTATATTAAGCGCTTTATATTAGCACAGGTTTTTCATACAATATTTATTGATATTTATTTAGGAGGGTCACTATATTACTATAGTGATACATGCAATTTTGCGCTAATATGGATGGGATGCCCCTGCTGTGTTGATTTCAGCGTTATGTTGTAATGTTGTAATTAAATAAATTCATGGAGATGATTTAATCTGACCACTATGTGATTCTTTGGGGTGATTGGTGCTGACTTTGGTTGTTGCCCGCTTTGTGGTAGCTGGGGCCACAGTACTTTGCTAATTGACTTGTTCTGGTGTAGGAGTACCTGGTCGGCACATCACATCCGTTAGAACTCACTGCACATACTTGAAGTAATTGTAAAGGCAAAAGCTTAAAAATAATAAACAGCAGCTTACCCTGCCAAACGTTCCTCCAGCCCTGTCCCTTCTCTCAGGTTGGCACAGTGAATGAGGAAATAGACCTCCTCATTTGCAGCTCCGGCCATCCCTGCTGATATGGGTCACTACTATTGGCTGAGGGGGTCCAGAACAGAACCATGCCCCCTCTGTATTATTGGCTTAAATGGCACTCAGAGCTGCCATTCAAGGTATCCAGCTTAGCTAACTCCTTCTTCCTCCTGACAAGCACCAACAGCTGCCCCCCACACTCCGGAGGCCGCAAGCCCTGCTGTCAGCGCTGGGAGCGCATGTTGGCGACTGAACTTGTGCAGGCCGTCTGCCGACCAGAACTGGTGCAGCCATCCTCTGACCCGGCAACCGGAGCCCCCCTCCAGCCCGGTGAACAGAGCCCCTGCAGCTCTCGCTCACTCTGATCACTGACCAGAGGCCAATGTGCGTGCATGCGCTTGGAAGTGCATCTGGGGGGGGTGCGTGTTTGTATGTCTGGGGTGTGTGCATTTGTTTGGGAGCATGCAGCTGAGGATACACACATGCACAGCTGGGGATGAATGCATGCAAGTCCAGTGGGTACGTGCATGTGTTTGGGAGTGCATGCAGAGGTGACGGGTGCATACATTGCTGGGGGGCTGTGCATGCGTGTCTAGGTCATGTGGCTGGTGGTGCACACATGCGCAGATGGGGTGGGTGCATGCATTGCTGGGGATGAGTGCATGCGTCTCCAGGGACATGCTTTTGGATGTGCGAGCATGTGTTTGGAGTTGCGTATATGCATGTTCAGGGGGTGCGCACCCATGGTTCGGGGGGCAGGATGGCACGGCTCTTGGTGCGTGCTTGCGTCTGTGGGAGTGCGTGCATGTACATGTAGCAGTGCGCGCATGTGTGTATAGGATTGCTGACATAGGCATCCAATGTCGCCTAGACACAGGGAAAGAAGGAAGGAGCACAGCCAAGGTGTAGAGAATGCCTGTGCTCACAGACCTGTTAAGCTTATTATTAGGCCGCAGACCAGAGTCAATGGCCATGTCAACATTCTTCAGAAGAGAAATCATATGGCCTCAATATCTCGGCCATTTCTGCTTCAATTTAAAAGTGAAAAACAGTTTAAGACTGTGCCAAATGTACCACAACACAATGATGTAATAATTACCTTTGCCTTTAATATCACTTTAAACCAGATCTACAGCTTTATAAAGTTGAAAAAAACTCACCAGATCTCTGCATGCAGGATACTGAATTATTTTCAGCATTTATATTTGCTCCTGCATCCACTAAAAACTGAAACGCTGCCTCGCTGTTTTTCTCCTGGTCGTGACCATCTTGAATATCCCAGGGGGCTTCCTTTCACAGAATCCCAGCCGTGCTGCTGCTTGGATTTAATCAGCATAACCCACAATGCACCGCGGCACAAATCCCAGCAACACTTCCCATTTGCAGGCCACTGGCAGGTCTGTAGCCAGTCCCAGTCATTGGTGGAAGCAGAGGTTCACAGGCTGAGCTCACACTGAAGGATCAGGTGCCCAGCACCATGCAGAGGAGTAAATAGTTTCTTAAACATCAATAGAGACTTACCAGGAGGGATGGGAGGGGTGTGCGGGGGGTGGACCAGACGTCCTCTTTAAGGTGGAAGTCCAGTCTACTAATCACCCACCCAGGAACGGATTAAGTGTGATGGGGGCCACTGGGCACAAAAGAGACCCCAGATACAGTATTTTTTTCCTTTAAAATAATAGTCCAGCCAAGTAACTGATTGGTGGTTGTCTGGCACCCGCCTACTTACTGATTGAGTCCCTTGTGCCACCCTTGTGCGGGTGTGTGCTGCTCGGGAACTCCTGCTTTGCCATTCTGGGTGGTGGGGTAGTGTAGTAGCTATTAGTTGGTCCAGCAGAAAACAATTCCCTGCATTGAGCTGCCAGTGGCTGTGCTTGGTGGCTTATGTGCAGTGACAGCTCTGCACGCACCCATCACTGTAGCTTTACTGACGGCGGCTTTGCTGTTCTAGACTCTCCGTCCTGCCCTGGGGTGGCTTTGGCTGCAGGTTAACAAAAGAAGGCTTGCCCAAGCGCCCCCACTGCCACCAATAACTTTGTTGTTGCCCTGCGGCCTGTAAGGCCAAAGACTGAGAAGTTTACTGGACCAGAACATAACCCAAAGGTCGGTGGAGTCCCCCTTTGCAGAGCAAGTGGTGGAGGCCCCGGGGCACGCATTCCCTTGCGCCCCCTCATAATCCAACCCTGCACCCACTCCATCCTGCCTCTGTCTCTCCCCTGGTGCTGAAGTAGGATGGGGGTTACATAAAAAAAACTTTCCCAGATCCAGCGCTGTTACTGGCGCTCCTGTAGCAGCTGCACAGACAGTGCATAGAGCGCTATCCCCTGTTCTGTGCACGTTCCAAGTGAATGGACGGGTGGGGCCCTGCCCAGTGGGGGATGCCGCTGTCTGCAGCCTATTCAAGATGGCTGCGACCTGGAACCTAAATTCTGGAAGAACAGAGCAGGATCCCAGGCGTTGTAACCTGTTCTTTTTTCTAATATCACCCATACCCCGCTTTAGCACCAGGGTAGAGAAGGGTTGATTACTAAACTAGACTTCCACTGTAAGCGGGCATCATAGTTGATTTCACGGCATCATTTACTTACGTCATGGGGCCAGTTTACTATTGCAGCATTCATTACGAATAGCTCTTTTCAGTGTTATTACAAACCACACATTTATTCATTTTGCTGTATTAAATGAGCAGAAATTATTAGCACTTAGTTAATGGGGCCAGAAGCCCATTTTAGCATAAAAAAAACTACCTGGCTTAATCGGCTCAAAATAAATCAAGTTGCAATACAGTGTCACTGTGCAAGACATGTCTGCAGCTTCTTACTTTGCAAGGGTCATCCCTTACCACTACAGCACATAAGCCTCGATTCAGAGAGACAAAAAAACTTTTAGTTCCGATCTGTGAAATGTTTCCGTTCTCGTATGAGCGTGCGAGCGATTCTATGCATGCATTGAAAACCTTCTGTAAAGTTCCCGTCCGTTCGTACGGCAGATTACGAATACGAGGATGTCATTTTCCATCCAGACTTTTCTGTTTCATTTTCACATGTTACAACGTAGGCTTTCATTTTTGCCCTTTTCCCATCGTCTCCTCCCACAAATCCTTTATGTTTCCCGTTCAATTCTGTTTCCCTTTTTCAATAAATATTCGTCCAGACGGAAATCCTTACGATCTTGCGCCTGCGCACTACAAACTTAACTCATTAAAGTGCTCGCCTACATATTTGCCACCCTCACTTCTACTACAATGTTTAGCTAAATCACTTAGCACTATCCTCCATCTTCCCTTTTTGACCCTTAAAGCTCACCCCAACCACTTAGCACTGTCCTCCATCTTCCCTTTTGGACCCTTAAAGCTCACCCAAACCACTTCTTGGTTAGGTTCTTCTTCCATTTTAGCCCCCTAAAACTTACCCAAATCACTTCTCGGTCATGTGAATATTCATCTTTAAATATTTCTGGGCCCATTAGTTTTGTGTTAATGTATTTTGTAAATGAAATGACAATGTAACATTTTTTTTTTATTCCATCATAAAATATAAAATTGTTAAAAGTGTTGAAAATTTCAAATTTTAACAACTATATAAAACAAAATACATAGCAATGGCAGGCCACTGAATATTATTCTTCATCTGTGCTCCCCAACGAGTTGCGCAGCTCCTGCATCTCGCCCACCAACTGAAGGACCCTGACACTCAGTTGTGCCACTCTGGACTCTGGCACGTGTGGTCCCTGTTAAAAAACGTAAATTAAAATATTGGTATAACCTTGTTGGGGTCATACTGCAGTGCCCCCCCCCCCCCCCCCTGTATGGTCCAAACACCTAAATCTGGACTTCAAAAGCCAGAGGGCCCTCGCCACGGGCCGGGTTTTGCATAGGGCCCCGATTAGAGAACCCCTGGCCCGCATTCTGCAGGCAAAGAACGGCCATCAGGAGCAAGGGCGAGTGGCACATCTTGCAGTTCCTGCAACCAAATATAAAATAATTACACAAAGCAAAGGTAACCAACTAAAACAATAACTCCTACAACAAATTAAGATTCAAGTTCAACAATCCAAATATAATTCACAAAGGACATAAGTCTAAAAAAATATAGCAATTATATGGATGTGTGGAAAAATAAAGGTTTACATGCTAAGGACTAATTTAGGTCAGCATTAAAATGCTTCTATAAGGCATACATGAAATGTATTGATTCAGGTATGCATTGCTATACAATTTATGGCCTGGGCCATGCTGATACATGCAGTGCCTTGGTGCTAAAGGCACGCAGACTCCTCCACATAGCCGCAAAACATGTTCAACAATAGCAATCCGAGCCCTCAAAGGTCCAGTAAGTGGATCGGAAATGAAACGGATTTATAGGGTGGTGGTCCGTCGGAAATCAGCTCTCTGAATCAGACGGAAACCCATCCCAACAACGGAAGTTATCTGAACGAACAGAAAATTTCAGATTTTGTTTGGAAAATGATCCGAACTAACGGAAATGTTCCGATTTGCTTCCGATCATCGAAAGCGCATTCCCGAACGTTCGTGCGAGTAGAAAATGGACGAAAAAAAGCAAAAAAATGACAAACACCCACCAAAACTTTCACAGACAGCTACGGAAGTCCGGACGAATGTGTCTCATAGACTATGGGGGTTATTTAAGAAATGCTAGCGCCAGGTAGTGGCAGGTAGCGTCAAATGAACGCTGGGCACTGTATGTGAAAACCACATTTAAGAAAGCAAATCTAGCAGCGTCACATAGCGTATAGCGCCGGCGCTCTAGGTTCAGCAGCGCCATGTAGTACCTTTCGCTCAGTATCGCTCTCCCATACATTTCAACGGTGTTTCATTTGGTTGTGTTTAACTAGCGTTTTGCTATAATAAACTTAAATATTTTATTGTTTTTTTTATTTTTTTTTATGCAGAATTGTATGTGCAGCTCTGCCATTGCAGTGTCATTGTTACAGTGGTAAAACAATGTCATTCCATATGTTTTCACTCTGGTGCTGGTGGATATGTGTTCAAAAACAGACTTTATCACATAGCGTCTGGCGCTCTATGCTAAAACGCCCAGTTTTAGAGCGACACTGGTTGTGTGTAGTTTTTTCTTGAATAAGGACTTCAGCGCCGAGTGCTGGACGCACTAAACTGGCGCTACCTATCGCACACTGCAGCATTGTTCTGTTGTTAGATGTAGCGTAGAGTCTTGGCCGCTATGGTCTTAGGACATCACCTAGTGTTCGCAATTGGCTCTGCAGTGAATCAGGGAGAGCACTTCTACAGCGCCCACCACACATCACATTCATCAATGCTGGACAGGATAGTACAGTGCCACTTGTCCACCTGCTAAGCTAGTTTATAGCGCCTGACACTTGCTTACAGCGTCTACTAGCGGCCGCTCTAAGCACCACTAAACAGACGTTCACATGGCGATACGTGGTGCTAGTATTAAATCAGCCTCCATGTAGCAGTGTTGATGACCCAGTATGGGTTAACCATCATCAGCTGCCAGTCATCATTGACTGTTTATCTCTGATTCATCCAGTGCCAATATCTCTACATTCGAAGGTAGTTAAAATAAAATTTCAGAATAAATGTTTCAATATGCCATGTTGCAATTACTGATGGAGACGCCATTCCTTGGGGGAAGCCCAAGAAACGCTATGTACTAATGCCCAACCCCTATTTTACACTGAGGAGGAAGAGGGTGGGCAGTGGAGAAGAAGCTAGGTGAGTCAGTGTGGGAATCCCTCCACAGGTCATGTATAAACAGGTTGGCGGAGAAAGAGGTTCCACCCCCAGCACTTACTCCAACAATGAGTCTTTCAGGAGGTGAAGGAGAAAGAAGAGGTGATACCTCAGTATATGACCCAACATTGTGGAAAGACATGGAGCAGCCAAACAAAAGTGACACCAACAGCAATCTCCTGGGACAGATCACATGGTGTAAAAACCAAAAGGGCCCCAATGCCCTGACCACCAGAAGCCACATCAGGTCAATGCATCTTTTAGCATAGATAAATGGGACTAATTAAGGCCTTAACGCTAGGTCTTCTTGCTTGGCCACGCCTGATAACAAAACCACTGTCTTCTGCAAAATCTAATGAATACAGCAAAAATGTAAATAATTGTAGCAACACGTGCATATGAAAAGTGTCTTTAGGAGCACACCTTATCCCAGATGCCAAAGCAGCTGCCTTACCAGCCATTTTACATTTCTCTTACTCTACCTCCTTCCCTGGTCATTCCACAAAAGTGGACTTTATAGATGCCTCCAGTAGGCCAGGAGCTGGAACTGCCAAATGCATTTCTTCTTGTACATCAAGTGGCCCGCCGATCTGGAGTCTTTACTTTTAAAGTATTTACTATTAAGTTGCTTTTTTATATTTTAATTAGGTCTTTTTAGCCATAAATAAAGAATCATACATTTTGCCAATTATCCCTTTATATGACAACTGAAAAGTCTTAGGCCCTTATTTAACAAGGGATAGCGCCAGGTAGCGATTGGTGAGCGAACGGTAATGACTGTCACCACCACGAGAACGCCGGCTCCCCACCACAATCACACATTTATCAAGCCAATCCTGCTTAGCGACTGAGAGAGCGCCAGATAGCGAATCATTCATCATTATTCCAGCCTCACCCCACAGCGCCAGCGAGCGACCTTGAACAGCGACAGGTATGACCTCTCGCTACCTGGCGCTCTCCAATGCATTTCAATGGAACAATCTTTAAATATTCATAATTAATTGTTAATATTTTTTTTTTTTTTTTAATGTGAAAATTTCTGTTACCAGTTCTGCCATGTTAGATATTTTTTTTAAGGTAAAAAAAAATAAAAAAAAAATTTGTGCAGAATTGATATTACAGGTCTGTTATTAATGTATTCATATTACAAAATGTTTTTATAAACTTGTTTTTTTTTGTTTCAAAAAATATGGTTGTTTGGGGGTTAAAAAACTACTTTTAACCCATCGCCACCAGCGCTCTGGGGTTTAAACATGCATTTCACAGCGCGAGAATTTTTTGAGCGTGATTTGTTAATGAATATGGTGGGAGCCGTTCGCTATGGCCATTCGCTATCATTCGCTCCCATACAGCGCGGAACCTGTCAAATAGCGACTCCTCACCCAATATTCAACATTACCGCACACCGACTGAGTCGCTGTCAACAACCGAACAACGGCCAAGCACAGCGACTACTAGCGGGCGCTGTGAAAATACTGCTACAGTCGCTCATCTGTCGCTACCTGGCGCTATTAATGAATCGGCCTCTTAATTTAGGGGCAACAAAATATATTACATTTACAGAAATTGCACTTTTCCGGAGAGACTACTATTTCTTACCACCTTTAATATGGCGGTTCCCTGGCTGACACAGTGATAATCCAGCTTCCTTGTTCAATCAGTATAGGACCACAAATAAGCAGCCCAAAAGGCCAAAACCCATAAAATACTCACCTGCTTTGCTTCACTAGAGTAACAGTGCTGGGGCAAGTCTGTAATCAAGCGTATAGCATGATAAAAGGAGATTAACCATGTCCTATTTCTATTATTATGCAATTGCAACTAGATTTGTCATATTCTCATTAGAGAGATGTTCATTTTGTCTTGGGGACATCCATAGCGCCACTCCACCATCCTGTTCTGAGACACGTTTATCACCTGATAGGGGGCTTAATTTTTCCCCCTCTTTCCAAAGTTGAAAAGAGCTTTGGTTTGAGTTGGATCATAAAAAAGAGACAGAAAGCAGGGTCCATGCCAGGAGTGGGCATAAGGGATGCAAAGCACAGGAGGGAGCCTCTGAGGAGGTCCATATTTACTAGCAGTATAGCAGATAAGGGGTCTCCAACCAGTGGTAAACAGCAAGGGCAACCCATCTGCTGCCATCTACACCTGCCTAAAATCAGTACAAAACAGCTATAAGAGATAAAAACTATGCGGGTTTCACACATTCGAGTCGATGCATGGTCACGTGCAAACAAATTTGCACACTTTTTTTGAGTGCCAAGTCACACTGACTCTGAATCGTGGTCGTCAAAATGGCATGGACTTTTTTTTTTGCTACATCTTGTGCACTAGCGTTCGCCAAAGCGCCAACTGGCACCTGAACCTTTCCGCTAATGCCCTAAACTCCAGCGCCTGATTTAGAGGGCAGAAAAGCATGCGCAAATGTGGCAAATTGAAGAGTAAATTTCCTCCAGCAAATAGTTGGAGTAAACTGCCGATTCCAATTAGTAACAAGCTTATTTCATTCCAAAAACACATGGCAGCAGCGTCCAGCATGTTTTTGAACAATAAAAGTGTCAGCCACAAGCTCTTTAAGGGACTGAACCCTTTTTTTTGTTTTTTGTTCAAAAAAAGATGAAAAGTTGTCAAAAATCACAAAAATTAAGATCCAAACAACAAAAATGTGGATATTGAGCCCCAAAGTAAAAACAAAAAAATGATAATTAAATTATTAAGCGTTAATATGCAAACCAAACAGGGAAGGGAGAGTTAAAGACAACATCTGGGACAAAACATTGGGCAAAAAATGTTAGGAGGCTGATTTATTAATAGCGCCAGGTAGCGACAGTTGAGCGACTGTAGCGGTATTTTCACAGTGCCCGCTAGTAGTCGCTGTGCTTGGCCATTGTTCGGTTGTTGACAGCGACTCAGTCGGTGTGCGGTAATGTTGAATATTGGGTGAGGAGTCGCTATTTGACAGGTTCCGCGCTGTATGGGAGCGCATGTTACCGAATGGCCATAGCGAACGGCTCCCACCATATTCATTAACAAATCACGCTCAAAAAATTCTCGCGCTGTGAAATGTATGTTTAAACCCCAGAGCGCTGGCAGCGATGGGTTAAAAGTAGTTTTTTAACCCCCAAACAACCATATTTTTGGAAACAAAAAAAAACAAGTTTTTAAAAACATTTTGTAATATGAATACATTAATATCAGACCTGTAATATCAATTCTGCGCAATTTTTTTTTTTTTACCATAAAAAAAATATCTAACATTGCAGAAGTGGTCACAGAATTTTTGACATTTAAAAAAAAAAAAACATTAATAACAATTAATTATGAATATTTAAAGATTGCTCCATTGAAATGCATTGGAGAGCGCCAGGTAGCGAGAGGTCATACCTGTCGCTGTTCAAGGTCGGACGCTGGCGCTGTGGGGTGAGGCTGGAATAATGATGAATGATTCGCTATCTGGCGCTCTCTCAGTCGCTAAGCAGGATCGGCTTGATAAATGTGTGATTGCGGAGGGGAGCCGGCGTTCTCGTGGCGGTGACCGTCATTACCGTTCGCTCACCAGTCGCTACCTGGCGCTATCCCTTGTTAAATAAGGGCCTAAGAGTTAACTGTAATCAGAATATCCCCTAAATAAACCAGATAAATCTCCAGAGAATACACTCTGCTGATTAGAGCTTTGCAGAAAAGCTGGAGAGATCCTAATCGCTATGAAGAAACAGTAAAGGAAAGAGGAGGAACATGGGGGACCATCGGAAGCAGTTAAGCGCTTAGCCAGCCAAATACGTATGGGGCAGGGCCCTTTGCGCTTCAAAACAGCAGATTTTCCTTGCGGTAGGTGCAAATTGGATCGAGAATCGGCAACTTGCAATTCTGTGCGCTTACCATTTGGTGCGATTTGCGCGTGCGCCCCGCGTGCACATGTAGCCATGAATTTTGCGCCTAGGCACATGCAGAAATGCTGGTGCTTCATCTGAGCGCTTTTCTTGTGATTTCTCCCTGAATTTTCCCTGAAAAACTTTAAATAACAAAAGCAAAAACTCACCTGCCCCTTCACTGTCCTCCGGTCCACACAGCTCTCTGCAGAAGTACAGGGCACACTTGGCTCTGCCACATTGCTCCCCGCACAAGGAGGGGCTATGTATAGCTGATGCCAGTTTACTCCACCAGTATAAATAGTCCCTGTAACTGAAGACATCGTAGAGCGGCGGGGGAAGTGGCGGATGGTGTGGGATCAGCACCAGCGATGAAAGGGGGGAAGTATTGCTCTAAAAAAAAATGAATGAAGGACTTTTTTTGTGTTTGTCATGTTTTTTTCCCTTAAAGGGACTATAAACCCAAACGGCAAATTTAGTCAGCAAGCAACTGACCTGATGCCTGTCTCATATGCCTCTCCTCTATTTCCTGCAGTTCAGGGTAGAATCTGTAGCAGGGCTCCAAAATCTGCCATTTCATTTCTCCAGGCCTAGCCCCTGGTCCTATAGCTACTCTGTGCCTTGGTGCTCTCAGCGTGAGAGAGCATGGCAAGTCACAGTAGTCCCACCATTGTCACTGACCACAGCAGCACATGCTCAACACTGTGGCTCAAAGAGGCTCAAAACCCATGCCGATTGGCCCGGGAATGATCGATTTCCCCCATGGGGCATCCAAAACTGGGATGTGTGAAACCCCCAGGTCACCCCATTCACTTACCTCGCTTCCCTGGCCCATGGCCGTCTAAGAGCAGCTGCTGCATCCCGCTATCCCTCTAGCAGGGCGCGTGCCAGCGCCAGGCATGCTCCCTGTTAGAGGAAAGCGTCAGGGCGCTCAGAGCCACTGCTTTTACATGTGCCATGGGATCATAGGATCGCAAAGAGGTGAGCTGGTCTCAGCGTCCTGAGGGGTTTCATGCAGCGGGGAAAAGACCAAAACCCAGGAGTCAAAATCCTAGGTTTTGGTCCACTTTAAATAAATCCCCCCCCCCCCAACATGTGCCACCCTATGCTACCTCTGCACCAACATCTACAGAAATTGCAATGGCCCATAGAAAAATGTAAGTTTAAATGAGATCTGAAAAATATTTATAACCTATATCACCAATCTAGCCCAGCTGATCCTGCCATAAGACAGCAGAGGAAGAGGTCACCCACTTGTGGGGCTGTCCCACCATCTGCGGTGTATTCAGATCTCTAACATCTCCAAACCTCTCAGTGTGCTCAGTCTTGGTGCATTTTCTGATCATTAATTGGTCACATTGTGAATTCTCACATACCTATATTTGTAAATGATTTCCAGCTTTATATACTGTTCACTGCTTGTATAAGGGGGAGCTGTATTGTATTGTATTGTATTATTCTACTGATTTATGTTAATGCAGTATTTGACCTATCTCCAAAGGGATGGATGGCAAAACCAAAACCCAGACACAGCTACAAGGCTTGTAAAAGAAAGTGTACTCAACTGGCAGACCGGGGTCCGAATGCGGACCTTGGTGCCAGATTTCTGGACCCCTGCCCTGACAGCCCTGCAGTTAGTTGCTTCTGTGTTGCTATTCTCAGCGCTGCCCTGTTACAGATTGGTGATGTAGTTGTTTGTCTCCCTGCCAGTGTCATTACTCCCTGGCACCTAGCATTGCGATATGAAGTACTGCACGGACGGGAAGTGGCATTGCAAGGTATTATCCACCCCCAACCCGCCCCCAGTGCACTGATTTCTAACTATCCACCCCCTCTGACAGCGCCCCGTCCGGACCTTCGCCTCTCACCAGATGCCTGTAAATGGACCTTTACAAGAAGTGGTTGAGTACCCCTGTTCTATACCTTACTGGAACCCAAAATAGACTGACTGTAAGTGCCGTCTCCATATCCTTTTCTTCCTTCTTTTGTACCCTCTTCTTTATTCTTCTTATTGGCTTTTCTATCTGCTATATCTTTCTCTTTTTATTGGATCCTACAGAAAAACTGTTAAAAGGTATAAACAGGGACTTAAAGTAGACCAAAACCCAGGATTTTGACTATCCTGAGTTTCAGTCATTTCCCCAGGGACACCCCACTATATGAAACACCCCAGATCGCCGAAGGTAACTCACCTCCTCGCACGTCCAATCAGCGCGCTTGGAGCCACTCATGTCACGCCGTCTATGCCCTCGTGTGCTGGCGGCCACATCCCCCTCTACCCTCTAACAGGGAGTGTGCCCACCCGGCCATTCACAAATGTCTGATGCGGGCACGTGTCCTGCTAGAGGGATAGTGGGGATGTGGCCGCGGCTTGTGCATACCCTGTTGGACTGGTAAGTAAAGTAAGTGTATGGGGTGACCTGGGGGGTTTCACACAATAGGGCATCCCGTTTTGGATGAACAAAGGGGGGGGTGGCAGCCGCTCAGACCATTTTATAACTAACCTGGGAGGTGCACGTTAGCAGGGCAATTAGGATACAAAAGTCTTAAAGGAGCCACAGCACTCAACCCTGTTAGCTTGCAGACCGACCTATAATCTGTCTCTAAATTTGGTTAAAAACAGAGGACTCGGTCACACTCATCTGCAGAAGTATGCTTAAGCTGCACCACTAAGCCAAAGTGCCTCTATGGGTGCAGTCCTAACTCTAATCTCTGAGAGCCCATTTGGGACATACAGTGCAATAGATAAATTGGGAGCAGGCTTACCTGAGGTTGCCCTAAACCTCTCAAGTGCAAGCCATGGGGTGGAAGGGTCAAAGACCTTGCAATACAGCCTAGACCCCACACACCATGTGCTTGCACAAATTCAAAAGAAACAAAGGAGGGGTGGCAGCCGCTCAGACCATTTTATAACTAACCTGGGAGGTGCACGTTAGCAGGGCAATTAGGATACAAAAGTCTTAAAGGAGCCACAGCACTCAACCCTGTTAGCTTGCAGGCCAGCCTATAACCTGTCTCTAAACTTGGTTAAAAACAGAGGACTCAGAGGATGTGTGTGACCGAGTCCTCTGTTTTTAACCAAGTTTAGAGACAGGCTGGCCTGCAACCTGACAGGGTTGAGTGCTGTGGCTCCTTTAAGACTTTTGTATCCCGTTTTGGATGCCCGGGGGAAGGGAATCGATCAGCCTAGGAATCTTATTGATTCCCGGCCGATCACGGTGGGTTTTGGTCCACTTTAACCTATACCCTTCCCTAAATTCTAATGACTGCTTTCACATTGTCAAGGGTGGGAAGATTTAAACAATAAAGTCTATGGAAACTTTGAAATGAGCCTCAGTTTAGGTTAAGTCCCTGTTTATACCTTTTTACAGTTTTGCTTTAGGACCCAATAACAAGAGAAAGATAGATATAAATCAGCCTCGTTTTAAAGGATATGTAACATAAATTATCTCCAGCAGCGGTTCGGCAGCGGGAAGAGCACAAGCAGAAGAGAAACATAGCATCATTGCTCTGGTTTCCATTACAGCTTTGACCTGCTAAAATATTAAATGTTATTAATGATAATAATATTAAGAATAGTGTTGCAATGTCTAGTAGAGGGTGTGCAATCCCTCAACTCACCAGCAGGGGGCACAAGGAATATCTGTGTGGCAGAGAAGCCTACACATTGAGAAGGATTCTGATGGTAAACTCTTTTAAAAAAATAATATTCTTGATGCTAAGAGGCCGATTCATTAATAGCAGCAGGTAGCGACAGTTGAGTGGCTGTAGCGGCATTTTCAGAGCGCCCGCTAGTAGTCGCTGTGCTTGGCCGTTGTTCGGTAGTTGATAGCGACTCAGTCGGTTTGCCGTAATGTTGAATATTGGGTGAGGAGTCGCTGTTTGACAGGTTCCTCGCTGTATGGGAGCGCATGATAGCGACTGGCCCTAGCGACCGGCTCCCACCATATTCATCAAAAAATCACGCTCAAAAAATGATTGCGCATGTTTAAACCCCAGAGCGCTGGCGGCGATGGGTTAAAAGTAGATTTTTAACCCCCAAACAACCATATTTTTGGAAACCAAAAAAAAACAAGTTTTTTAAATAATTTAGTAATATGAATACATTAATATCAGACCTGTAATATCAATTCTGTACAATTTTTTTTTTTTTTTTACCTTAAAAAATGGCAGAAGTGGTCACAGAATTTTTCACATTTAAAAAAAAAAAAAATTCATAACAATTAATTATGAATATTAAAAGATTGTTCCATTGAAATGCATTGGAGAGCGCCAGGTAGCGAGAGGTCATACCTGTCGCTGTTCAAGGTCGGACGCTGGCGCTGTGGGCTGAGGCTGGAATAATGATGAATGATGAATATGGCGCTATCTCAGTCGCTAAGCAGGATTGGATTGATAAATGTGTGATTGTGGTGGGGAGCCGGCGTTCTCGTGGCGGGGCCCGTCATTACCGGCCGCTCACCAGTCGCTACCTGTCGCTATCCCTTGTTAAATAAGGGCCTTAGTTAAAAGTTTCTGCAAATACTATACAATGGTCAGGGCTGTATTTCTGCATATTGTTACACTGGCCGTTATATAAACTGGATTATACACTCACACTCCATCCACCTAGGACATTACCCTTTATATTTGAGGAGGCTCACCTTTTATCGCAAGTCATACATTTATATATTATATACAGCGGCAGGGCAGTTTCTAGGCAATATATATATATATATATATATATATATATATATATATATATGTTCTTGGGCGGCCCAGACACCCCCCTGAAAATCTAAAAAACATATCTTTTGATTGAAGGCAAAAAAATTACACAACACATATAGACAATGATTAAAAACATTAATAACATATACACAGGCAAAAGGGGTACCAAATGTGACCATCTAATTAATTCAATAATAAATTATCTACCTATTTCTTTATCTATACCTAATACCTCAAATCAATTTCAAATCCAAAAGTGCTTTAGACAAAACCTAATCGCTATGTAAACCACCAATAGTTATTAAAGTGCATGTACCATAAAGTCAAATATATACATAATAAGTGCAAAAAGCAATAAATATCAAAGTTTTATTATAGGTGACCTGCAGCTCATGAGGAGCGTAGTGATGATGCGGAAATTCAGGAGGTGGGTGCTGGTTCTCCCTCCCCCCCCCTCTTCTTCTTTTTCTTTCTCTTCCTACCCACTCCTAGTCTATCTAGGCCTATCTTTTCCTTCACCTACCCGTTTTTGTTGATTCCTGACCCTCCCCCTCCCCCTCTGTCTCTCCCTTCCCTTTTGCCCCCCTGTCACCTAGAAGTTTATCGGACACCTCTGTGTCGTTGGGTTGGGGTTCCCTGTGTCCTTCCTTTACCCCTCTCATATCCCCTACCCACTGCTAAGTTATGGGCCCCTCTTTCCCCTCCTCCTCGGGCTCCACTCCGGTCCATGGGCTGGGTGGGGGGCGGGGGGGATGGGATGGGACACGGTAGCCACTGAAGTCAGTTGGCACTACAGGACGCCTAAGAAATGAGCACTTTCTGCGGATGTGGAGTTGCGGCAACAGCGAGCCCCGGACTGGTACTGTGAATGGAAAGGGGAGACTTCCCCTTCATCTGATAGGGGACATGTAATGCTTACCTGCAATTTATTCGCCTCAGAATAAGGTTACCTGTAAACCTGCAGATGATGTATTTTCGTATATGACATTGTATATTTGAGATGGGTGGCTGCTGTGTCCTACACAGGAGGGCACTAGCCGCATGCTATAGGTTATAAGTACGGGGAGGCCGATTCATCAATAGCGCCAGGTAGCGACAGATGAGCGACTGTAGCGTGATTTTTTCAGCGCCAGCCAGTATTCGCTGTGCTTGGCCGGCATTAGCTTGAAGACAGCGACTCAGTCGGTGTGCGGTAATGTTGAATACGGGCTGGGGGGTCGCTGTTTCACAGGTCCAGCGTTGTATGTGAGCGCCTGACAACGAATGGCCAGAGCGAACGGCTAGCTTCATATTCATCAAAAAATCACGCTCCGAATGTGCTGTCGCTGTCCATTCCTTGTTTAAACCCCAGAGCGCTGGCGGCGATGTGTATTAACTAGTTTTTAACCCCTAAACAACCATATTTTTTGAATGTAACATTATACATGTTTTTAGAATCATTTTGTAATATGAATACATTAATCTCAGACCTGTTAGATCAATTCTGCACATATTTTTTTTTTTTTTTTTTTTTTACTTAAAAATAAATCCTAACATTGCAGAAGTGTTCTCCGATTTTTTGACATTAAAAAAATTTAAAAAAAAATAATTACCAATTAATCATGAATTATTATAGATTGCTCCATTGAAATGCATTGGACATCGCCAGGGAGCGACAGCTCATACCTGGCGCTGTGAGGGAATTTGCAGCGGCGCTGTTCGGTCCAGGCGGCTTCATGATGAATGCCGCGCTAGCCGTCGCTCTCGCCGGCGCTAGCCTCATTTTGCTTGATAAATGCGTCATTGTGACCGCCGCCGGGCGTACTTGAGTCGGTAGTCGCCGTTAGCTGCCGCTACCTGGCGCTCGTCGGACACTACCTGGCGCTATCGCTTGATGAATAAGGGCCTAAGCTGTATACTTTATGATGTATGCTTTTCCTTGTTCCCTTTGTCTTTCGCCTGATTGGGCACTTTGTACAATTTGATAACTTTAATAAATAAAGTATGTTTAAAAAAAAAGTTTTATTATAAGTCCATAAATACCATTCCCTAATTCAATAAATCCATAAACAACCACATAAAGAGAGGACCGGGGGGGGGGGGAGCCCATGCGTTCCATGACAGTCTGCTCCTCATCACTTCTTCAGGGCAATGTGAAGCTATGTCCACCCTGTTCCTCTTATACTCAGCAGATAATGTGAACCCATATTGCCGCTGCTCGTCCCGCACAGCGGGCACGCGCTGCATGCATTCCAGCTGGAAGTGCACCACCAAGATGGCCGCAGGGCGGAAGCGTGCAACAGGAGGCTTGCGCTCCAGTGTGGAATATATATATATATATATATATATATATATATATATATATATATATTATACAGTGGGTGAAATAAGCACTGAACACTTCACTAATTTTCTAAGTAAATCTATTTCTAAAGGTGATATATACTGTATATATATATATATATATATATATATATATATATATATATATACTGCTAATGTTTTTTCTTCTCTCCAGGACTCTGCTGGAGCAATATTCTGGCTGATGATCTATGATCTAAGAATGCAACAAAATTGTCATTTACTGATCTGCCATATAAAAGCTACATGCAGCATTACCTGCCATTAGCACAATTCAAATCTGGGCACCCATGGCAGGGGCCCTTTAGTGAATTCACCCCCCCCCCTCCATGGACCCTGGTAACCATTGAGCCAGTTGCACAGTTAACAAAAAAACTCCACACACTTCCCTTGCCCCATCTGCATGCATGATACAGAATCATTGTCAGCACTTACATTTGCTTCTGCATTAACTCAAATCTAAAATGGCTTCTCATTGATTTCCTCCTGGTAGCAGCCATTTTAGAGCACCCAGGAGGCTTCTTCTTTTCCCAGCATCTCAGCCATGTTGCTGTTTGGACTTAGGCCCTTATTTAACAAGGAATAGCGCCAGGTAGCGACTGGTGAGCGACCGGTAATGACGGGCCCCGTCATGAGAACGCCGGCTCCCCACCACAATCACACATTTATCAAGCCGATCCTGCTTAGCGACTGAGATGGCGCCATATAGCGACTCATTCATCATTATTCCAGCCTCAGCCCACAGCGCCAGCGTCCGACCTTGAACAGCGACAGGTATGACCTCTCGCTACCTGGCGCTCTCCAATGCATTTCAATGGAACAATCTTTAAATATTCATAATTAATTGCTATTAATGTTTTTTTTAAATGTGAAAAATTCTGTGACCACTTCTGCAATGTTAGATATTTTTTTTAAGGTAAAAAAAAAAAAAATGTGTACAGAATTGATATTACAGGTCTGATATTAATGTATTCATATTACAAAATGTTTTTAGAAACTAGTTTTTTTTTTGTTTCAAAAAATATGGTTATTTGGGGGTTAAAAAACTACTTTTAACCCATCGCCGCCAGCGCTCTGGGGTTTAAACAAGCATTTCACAGCGCAAGAATTTTTTGAGCGTGATTTGTTAATGAATATGGTGGGGGTCGGTCGCTATGGCCATTCGCTATCATGCGCTCCCATACAGTGCGGAACCTGTCAAATAGCGACTCCTCACCCAATATTCAACATTACTGCACACCGACTGAGTCGCTATCAACAACCGAACAACGGCCAAGCACAGCGAATACTAGCGGGCGCTGTGAAAATACTGCTACAGTCGCTCAACTGTCGCTACCTGGCGCTATTACTGAATCGGCCTCTTAGCCAACATAAATCAGAATGCAAAGCAGCAGGAGTTACAAGAAGACCTGAATTGACCTGGGGAAGGATGCAGGTGAGCACTGTTTCTTGTAAGGATGTTGGTCCAGTTTCATTGAAAAAGAGATGAAAAATAAATGTGATAAATGTGGAATAATAGTCACTAATCCAGAAAAGCAGCAGATTCATTTTGAACACTGGCACGGTGTGGAAAAAGTGTTGTTTATTAGTAGTTTTATTTGTAATTTCAAGGGAAAGTCCACTTTCGCTGGAATTCTTGAAAGTGTATATTTTTGTGTGCTAAAATGATGTATTCAAGTTGATCTAGTATTTTTTATTTATTTTTTCTTATGTTAGAAATAATCGGTTTTGTTGAAGCAATTTTCGCTATCAGCAATCTGTTGCTATTGGCAGCGCACACCAAGGGGGTTATTTAAGAAGGGATAGCGTCAGGTAGCGCCTGGTTAATGAGAGCTAGCGACAGGTAGCGACTTGTCAACGCCGGACAGGGCACGCAATTACACATTTATCAAGCAGAATCTGTTTAGCGTTGTAGCGTCTGATTCATCATTTTCAAAGCCTCTGCGAACAGCGCCAGCGTTCAGCCTTGCACAGCGCCATGGAGGTAAGTGATTTGCTGTGAGACGGGCGTGCAGCGCTCGCCCTAACAGTTACTAGTTGATAGATGCTTAAAAACAGACTTTAAACACACCGCCTCCTGCGCTCTGGGCTTCAGATAAGCATTTTTCTGCACCAGAGTTGTGTGAGGCTTTTTTTCTTGAATATGTTGTGAGTCGGTCGCAATGAGCAGTCGCTACCATGCGCTCCCATACAGAGCTGTACTGGTCAAATAGCGACTCCTCACAATGTATTCAACATTACTGCACAGCGACTGAGTCACTATAAAGTAGCGACCCACGGCTGAGCACTGAGACTACTAGCGGGCGCTCTGAAAATGCTGCTACAGACGCTCATCTGTCGCTACCTGCCGCTAGTATTAAATCAGCCTCTCCGTCTGTACTCCAAGAAGAGAGAAGTGAGTTCTGTACACACAGAGCCCTCTCACCTCAGCAGCTTCTATAGCAGTAGTGTTCTGTGTGTACAGGACTCACTTCTCTCTTTTTGGTGTACAGACTTGATGTATGTTGCTAATAGCAACAGATTGATGTTTTCTAACATATATCGGCAACAAGCCCTGTGTGGGGGGGGACTGTGTGGGGTTAATTGCGGGTATTTTAAGATATATATATTATTGGTGATACACACTTTGCTTGATTGAATCTGCACTCTGCGTTCTGTTACAATTCTATGAAAGCATAAACATAACCACCATTGTAGCTCTAGAAATGTAGTCCTCCTCCAAACTTTCCTACCCAGGGGAGTAATCAAGTGGGGGATCCTAGGTCTAGACCGGGTTCACCCAGCAAAATGCAGCCATGTGATTGGACAGTGTTGGTCACATGTCCCGTTCTAGGGCTTCTGCTTTGCCAGCTACCGTTCGAGAGCATTACATGTGACTAGCACCTGCTGATTTTGCCGGAGGAGTGCGGTGACAGGTAAGATTTATGGGGTTTGCAGGGGGTTCACCGAGGGGAGTAACTTGGCAATCAGAATGCCCCCCCCCCACAGAGGACCAACACCCTTTTTTTTTTTGAGTTCCAGTGTTCCAGCATAGAGATAGAGGAGTGGCTGAAGTCACGTCTCCCTGTGGTCTGTGGCACGCTCCCACACCCAGACTTTTTGAATGACATCCCATTTAGGCACAACAATGCGTCTGCATTGCCTCTCAGGACCATGTCTAGCTCCAGATGAGCTGTGTGGTGACTGCAGTTCACAATCACTATAAATCCCCCGTCCGCCATGATGTGTCCTGAGGGAGACCTGCTGCTGTGTCACATCACTACCATAAGCAACGTGTGGCTAGGAAGATCTTCCTCACCGCAAGGCCTTACAATTAGTACACATGAATGGAGCATGCACCACTGGCTACACCCTCAATTCATAGCTCCCAAGTCCCGCATTTGGAGGGACTGTCCCTCTTTTGAGTGTGTGTGTCCCTGTCCCTCGTTATTCTCTTTTGTCACTGTTTAAGATGTAACATGCAAATCTGCATCAACAAATGAATCATTTGTCTATTCAAACTGTTTATATTGTTGTAACTGTTACATTTTACCTCAAATGTTTATAATATTAAAGTGGCGCAACCACTCATTTGGGGTAGAGGAAGCCCTCCCGCTGGACTGTACCTACCCCTGGGGCATCTGCTTTTGTAGATTCAGAGGTAGGTATCCTCAGACCCCTGGATTTTTGCATTGCAGTGCAGGGCTTAAAATGATTTTAGAACAATGTCATTAGGTACTGTATAGAAGGAGCTGGTCCACTGAAGCACCTTTGGCCCACTAGGGGATGAAAATTTGCAAGACCACTTTAATTTATGTTACAATTTCAATATAAAATGCTTAATTATCTAATAAAATAAGTTACAGAATAAATAATTCAAAAAACAGTACAGGTAAACCAAAAATACTGTGATAGTCTTAGATAACTATGATAGTCCTACCTATCCATCTCCTCCTCCTCACTCTAGCAATCAGTCCATCCCTCCGTCCTCCCTCTCCTCTCAACTCATTCCATCCCTCCCTTCTATCTATTCATCCCTCTGCCCATCCATCTTCCCCTCTAGCTCCAGCCATCCATCCTTTCCTACTGCTCCTCCCACCCCCACCCATCCATCCTTCCTCCCCTCTCATCCCCTCAAAACAAGCATAATCAGTTTTGGAACTTTACTTAGTAGTTATGGCCTAGTGGTAAGTAACCAGCCTTGTTACTGAAAGGTTGCTTGTTCGATTCCTGGCCATGGGACATCACTGAAGTGCCCTAGAGAAAGGCACTTAACCCCCAATTGCTGCCTAGGTGTCGAGATTAGGGCAGCCCACCGTTCCAGGCACATTTCATTGCCCCTCAGTGTGTTAGAAACATAGAAACATAGAAGGTTGACGGCAGAAGGAGACCATACGGTCCATCTAGTCTGCCCTTATGTGTATACTGTATGTACTCTTTATCTTAGGATAGATGTGTGCTTATCCCAGGCATGTTTAAATTCAGTGACTGTTGATGTTTCAACTACCTCTGCTGGAAGTTTGTTCCAAGCACCTACTACTCTTTCTGTAAAATAATATTTTCTAACATTGCTCCTGATCTTCCCCCCGACTAGCTTCAGGTTGTGCCCCCTTGTTCTATCGTTAAGTTTCTTCTTAAAAACACTTCCCTCCTGAACCTTATTCAATCCTTTCACATATTTAAAGGTCTCAATCATGTCCCCCCTCTCCCTTCTTTCCTCCAGACTGTACAAATTAAGTTCTTTAAGTCTCTCCTGATAAGTTTTAAGTTTAAGTCCTTCCACCATTTTCGTTGCCCGCCTTTGGACACGTTCTATTTGAATAATGTCTTTTTGCAGGTAAGGTCTCCAGAACTGCACACAGTATTCTAGCTGTGGCCTTACCAGGGCTCTATACAGCGGCATCACAACCTCCCTCTTCCTACTGGTGATGCCTCGAGCTACGCAGCCGAGCATCCTGCTTGCTTTTCCCACTGCCTGGCTACACTGTCCACTCATCTTGCAGCTATCAGTAATCAGTACCCCTAAATCTCTCTCCTCCGAGGTCCTGGCTAACACAGTACTGCCCATACGGTACTCAGAGCAGGGATTCCTTCTACCCAAGTGCATGATTTTACATTTAGAGACATTAAACTCTAGTTTCCACAGTTTTGACCATCTATCCAGTAAAGCTAAATCATTTTCCATGTTGCAGACACCTCCAGGAATATCCACCCTATTACTAACCTTTGTATCATCAGCAAACAGACAAACTTTTCCTACCAAGCCTTCTCCTATGTCACTTACAAATATATTAAAAAGAATGGGGCCCAGGACAGAGCCTTGCGGCACACCACTTGTAACTCGCCTTTGTTCAGATTGCACGCCATTTACAACAACGCTCTGATACCGATCCCTCAGCCAACTGGAAATCCACTGAACTATCCAGGGATTGAGTCCTACCTTCAATAACTTATCTATGAGCTCCTTATGTGGTACAGTGTCAAAGGCTTTGCTAAAATCCAGATAGGCGATATCCACAGCACCACCTTCATCTAACACTTTAGTGACATTGTCAAAGAAATCAATAAGATTGGTCTGACATGATCTGCCCTCAGTAAAGCCGTGCTGTTTTGGGTCCAATAGGTCATTAATTTTTAGATGGAAAATTATCTGTTTTTTTAAGAGTGTTTCCATTAATTTGACCACTATAGATGTTAAACTTACTGGCCTGTAATTACTGGCTTCTTCTCTACTCCCCTTTTTATGGATTGGTACGACATTGGCCATTCTCCAATCATCTGGAACCTCACCAGTTGAAAGGGAATGGTTAAGTAAATCAGTTAGAGGGGCTGCAATCACAAACCTAAGTTCCCTTAGAACTCTGGGGTGGATTCCATCTGGACCCATTGCCTTACTTACCTTTAGATGTGCCAGCTCGGATAGGACATCAGCCTCCAGAAACTCCGGAGCTGTGCCCTCCCAGCTGGATGTTGTGCTATGACCATGCCTGCTACTATCTGAAAATACAGAACAAAAGTAGCTATTCAGATGGTCAGCCACAGCCTTATCTCCGTCAATATATTTATTTTCCCTATTTCTAATTTTTGAGACTGCATTGTTTGTCTTCTTTATGTCACCAATATATCGGAAAAAGGTTTTATCTCCCCTCTTCATAGATTTGACCATTTCTTCCTCTTTTTGCCCTTTAGCAGTCCTTATAATTAGTTTTGCTTCCCTCTGTTTAATTTTATACGCCTCTCTGTCAGCTACACTTCCACTTACTTTATACTTCTTATAGGCAGACTTCTTATCTTTTATGATAGTGCCGACTTCCCTAGTAAACCATAATGGTTTCTTCTTCCTTTTATTCTTGCTAGTTTGTTTCACATATTGCTTAGTTGCCTTTAAGATGGCCATTTTTAATAGTGACCACTGGGCACTCACTTCTGCTACTCTGTTCCACTCACCTAATTTTCTTTCTACATACTCCGCCATTTCCTTGAAGTTTGTCTTCCTAAAGTCTAGCACTTTGGTTCTGGTGTGTGATTGCACAATGTCTGTTTTTATTCTGAACCATAAGCATTGATGGTCACTGGAACCCAGATTTTCTTCAACCCTGACCTCGGACACCAGATCCCCATTGGTCAGAACTAAGTCCAGACCAATGGGGATCTGGTGTCCGAGGTGTTATTCACCTGTATGTAGTCTTTGATATGGTAGTTATTCACTGTCCACTGGGTGGAATTCACGTGTGTGTAGTCACTAATATGGTGTTTGTGCACATATGGGAAAATGCGTAAAATTTCATGTGTGCGCATTAAAGGGTGGTTCTCTTTATATTAAAGGAAACTTTTGTTTTAAATGCAGAACTGTTAAACACATTAAGGAGTGATTCTACTGCAAAACTATCCTTGATTTGTTTTAAACTAGTGTTACAGGGATTATTTGGTCTTCTAATCCAGTCTGGTGGCATTTGTTGCTTTAGTTAATTTCCAGATTCTCAAAAAACATCATGAAATTTGAGGCACTGGGTCATAATGCAATCCAGCAACCGCTGGTCCTGCCATTCAATACCCCAGCAACCTGAGGCGGATCTATTTCCTGGGAAAAGAGAGAGGACAGGATAGCAAAGCCACCCAGATGTTCCTCAGATCTGGTGGCCTTTCAATGCAGTATTGGAGTATTTGGCTTCTTCATTTTCTTTTCAGACTCTCCAAAAACTTCCGGAAATCTGAGGCTCTGGGTCATAATGTATTTAGGCATTTTCTGGTCCTGTCACTACTGTCACGGCCCGGGTGGAGCGGACTCGGGTGTGGATCCGCTTTAACTGTGGAACCGATGGCGGGTACCGTGTCAGGGGAGCGGAGTCTAAGAGGCCACCGGTATTCACCAGAGCCCACCGCAAGGCAGGTTGGTCTTGTGCGGCGAGTGACCCCCAGGTCGCTACCCCCTAACAGCGGCCCAGTCCCACAGTCAGCCGAGGTTCAGTGAGGTACACAAGTGGCAGGCAAAAAGGCGTAGTAAGTACAGGCAGAGATCGGGGCTGGCAGCACAGGTTCGCGGTAAAGGTGAGTAGCCGAGGTCGGGGCAGGCAGCAAAGGTTCAGAGTCGGGGACAGGCAGAGGTCGGTACACGAGTAAGCAATCCAAGAATGTCTGACTTTCAAGAAGCATGGAGAGACCAAGATCCGGCACTGAAGGAAGGAAGTGCCTGTTTAAATAGGGGAAGATGATGTAGGATTGGATGACATAAACACCAATCAGTGCTGTAAAGGCCCTTTAAATCTCAGGGATCCTGTGCGCTCGCCCTCTAGTGGACGGAGACGTGTGCGCACCTGACCATGCAAGGAGGAAGCATTGGGGGAAGGGCGGCAGCTGGAAGCAGCCCTGAGGGAAGATGGATGATGGCTGCATGCAGCCATGGAGGTAGGTGAAATGCTGTGAGACGGGCGTGCAGCGCTCGCCCTAACAGTACCCCCCCCCTTGGGCCTCCCCTTCTTCTTGGGACTAAGAAAATCTGAGATGAAACTACGGTCTAGAATATTCTCTTCGGGCTCCCAAGATCTTTCTTCAGGTCCACAGCCTTCCCAGTCGACCAAGAAATATCTTTTTCCTCTGGAGAGCTTAGAAGCCAGAATCTCCTTCACTGAAAAGGTATCCTCGGTGCCCGAGATTGGGGCAGGCACCAAAGTTTTAGGAGAGAATTGATTGACAATAACTGGCTTCAACAGAGAGACGTGAAAAGAATTGGGAATTCGCAGTGAAGTCGGTAGGTGAAGCTTATAGCAAACTGGATTGATCTGTTGTTTGATCTTGTATGGCCCCAAGTAACGGGGGCCCAATTTGTAGCTAGGAATTTTGAAGCGGATGTATTTTGCCGACAGCCACACCTTATCTCCTGGAGAATAAACAGGCGGAGCTCTTCTCCTTTTATCAGCGCTAACCTTCATGCGGGCGGAAGCTTGACAAAGGGAACGCTGTGTTTCTTGCCAGATGGTGGAGAAATCCTGTGTGAGATTGTCCACGGCGGGCACTCCGGAGGGCGTGGATAAAGGCAAAGGCGGAAGTAGTTGCCGGCCGTACACCACCAAAACGGGGACTTCCTTGTGGACTCAGAATCCTTAAAATTATACGAGAATTCCGCCCAAGGCAACAGATCGACCCAATCGTCTTGACGCGCTGAAACAAAATGGCGAAGATAATGCCCGAGAATCTGGTTGACTCTTTCCACCTGGCCGTTAGACTGGGGATGATAAGCAGAGGAAAAGTCCAGTTTAATTTTCATTTGTTTACAAAGAGCTCTCCAGAACTTGGACACAAACTGCACACCTCTGTCAGACACAATATGTGTAGGTAGACCATGAAGTCGAAAGATATGCTTCAGGAAGTATTTTGCCAACAGAGGAGCTGACGGGAGGCCGGGCAAAGGAACAAAATGCGCCATCTTAGAAAACCTATCCACTACCACCCAAATTACAGTATTGCTATGCGAAGAAGGGAGGTCGGTAATAAAGTCCATAGCAATGTGTGTCCATGGGGTATCCGGAATAGGAAGTAGGTGGAGTAGGCCAGCAGGTCTTTGGCGAGGGGTTTTGTCGCGAGCGCAGGTGGTACAGGCCTGAACGAATTCGGTCACATCCTTTTCAAAAGAAGGCCACCAATAATATCGAGAAATGATAGAACAAGACTTCCTGATACCGGCATGGCCGGCTACATGGGAAGAATGCCCCCATTCTAATATTTTGCGACGTTGGCGGGCTGCACAAAGGTCTTTCCCGGCGGTGCTTGTACAAGAGTAGCGGGGGCACAGTGGACAAGGCGTTCAGGCGGGATGATATGTTGTGGAGTGGATTCAACACCAGAGATGTCAGAGGAGCGAGAAAGGGCGTCTGCCCTGATGTTCTTAGCGGCTGGCCGGAAGTAGATTTGAAAATCAAATCGAGCGAAAAACAACGACCAACGAGCTTGTCGTGGATTCAATCGCTGGGCAGTTTCTAAATAAGATAGATTTTTGTGATCAGTATAGATGGATACTTGATGGGCAGAACCATCTAAGAGGTGTCTCCACTCCTCCAACGCCAACTTGATGGCGAGTAACTCCCGATCTCCGATGGAGTAATTCCTCTCCGCTGGCGAAAAGGTCTTCGAAAAGAACCCGCAGGTGAGAATTCTGCCAGTAGACGATTTTTGAGTGAGCACCGCTCCGGCTCCAATGGAGGAGGCATCTACTTCTAGGGCGAAAGGCCGAGATGGATCTGGCCTAGACAACACTGGTGCAGAGGAGAAGGCCTTTTTTAGAGCAATGAAGGCCTCTTCAGCCTGAGGAGGCCAAGACTTCGAATTGGCGCTCTTCTTTGTGAGGGTCACAATAGGCGCCACTACAGTGGAAAAGTGAGGAATAAACTGCCGATAGTAATTGGCGAAGCCCAGAAAACGTTGAATAGCTCGCAGGCCAATAGGACGGGGCCAATCCAGAACTGCTTTCAACTTGCTGGGGTCCATCTGAAGGCCACGAGCTGAGACAATATATCCAAGAAAGGGTAAGGCGGTTTGATCAAATAGACACTTCTCCAGCTTGGCGTAAAGATGGTGTTGACGGAGACGAGACAGGACTTGCCGGACATGACGGTGATGTTCTTCTAGATTAGATGAAAAGATGAGTATATCATCCAAATATACAACAACACAGGAGTAAAGCAAGTCCCGAAAAATGTCATTTACGTATTCCTGGAATACAGCGGGTGCATTGCAGAGACCAAAGGGCATCACTAAATATTCGAAGTGGCCATCGCGGGTATTGAAGGCGGTCTTCCATTCATCGCCCTCGCGTATACGTATCAAATTATAGGCTCCCCTCAGGTCAAGCTTGGTGAAGACCCTGGCCCCACGCAGTCGGTCAAATAATTCGGCAATCAAGGGCAAAGGGTATCGATTTTTAACGGTAATCTTATTGAGGCCGCGGTAATCAATACAAGGGCGAAGAGAGCCATCTTTTTTCGCCACAAAGAAGAACCCCGCGCCTGCCGGAGAGGAAGACTTCCGTATGAACCCTTTATGAAGATTTTCTCGAATATACTCCGACATGGCTTGAGTCTCAGAAGCCGAGAGAGGGTAAATTCGGCCACGAGGGAGGAGGTCTATAGGGCAATCGTAGGGGTGATGAGGCGGAAGTACCTCCGCTTGTTTCTTGCAGAATACATCAGCATAGGTCTGGTAGATCTCAGGCAAGCCAGGTAATGGTGCTGAAGCAGGAATAGGTCGAACAGGAACAGACTTCAAGCACCTCTTAAAGCACGCTGCACCCCAAGTCTTGATATCACCGGTGGTCCAGTCAAGCGTGGGATCATGACGTTGGAGCCAAGGAAGGCCTAGAAGAATCTGAGAGGTGCAATTAGGGAGGACGTAGAACTCAACATTCTCTTGATGGAAGAGTCCAATTTTTAATTGGAGGGGAACGGTGCGATAGCGCACAGTACAGTCCAGCCTATCACCATTGACTGAGGAGATAAATAAGGGTGTAGCAAGGCGATTCACAGGGATATTATGTTTATTGATCAAGGCAGCCTCTATAAAGTTCCCTGCAGAACCAGAGTCCAAAAAGGCGGTTAAATTCAGGGAGGTGGAAGGTGAGATGGAAAGTTGAACAGGAACAGTGAGCCGTGGAGAGGAAGCACATACACCCAGGGACGCCTCTCCTACCGCCACTAGGTGCGCCCGTTTCCCTGACGTGGGGGGCGAATAGGACAATGCTCAGAACCACCGCAGTACAGACAAAGGTTCTCGTTCCTTCTGCGAGTTCTCTCCAATTGGGTCAAACGGAATCGATCGACCTGCATGGCCTCCTCACTGGGAGGTACATGTGCAGACAAAGGGTTTTGAAATACTGGAGCCAAATGGGATGCCCTCCTAGGGCGCTGAGAGTCTCTTTCTTGGCGGAATTCTTCACGCCTCTCAGCAAAGCGCACATCAATGCGTGTGGCCAGATGGATGAGTTCAGTGAGAGATGAAGGCAAGTCACGAGCCGCAAGAGCATCCTTAATTTTACTAGAAAGTCCTTTCTTGAAGCAGGCACACAAGGCCTCATTGTTCCAAGACAATTCGGAGGCAAGAGTGCGGAACCGAATGGCGTATTCACCAACGGACAACTCGCCCTGGACCAAGTTCAAAAGGGACGATTCAGCAGATGAAGCCCGGGCAGGTTCCTCAAAGACCTGGCGAAACTCTGAGACAAAGGTGTTAATACTGGAAGAGACAGGGTCATTGCGATCCCACAAGGGAGTGGCCCAGGCCAAAGCCTTTCCAGAAAGCAAACTGATGACAAAGGCCACCTTAGCTCGTTCAGTGGGAAATTGACCTGCCAACAACTCCAAGTGCAGGGAACATTGGGCAAGGAACCCTCGGCATAACTTGGCATCCCCATCATATTTAGCCGGCAAGGAGAGATGGATTCTGGCAGAAGATGTTACCGGGGGCTGTGGCGGTAATGCTGGAGCCGGTGATGGAACTTGCTGTTGCTGAATCGTTAAAAATTGCTGCATCATGGCAGAGAGTTGATTAATCTGGCGGGACTGCATAGCCACTATAGCGGGCAATTCAGTGGCATCCGGCAGCGCTACCTCAGCGGGATCCATGGCCGGATCTTACTGTCACGGACCGGGTGGAGCGGACTCGGGTGTGGATCTGCTTTAACTGTGGAACCGATGGCGGGTACCGTGTCAGGGGAGCGGAGTCTAAGAGGCCACCGGTATTCACCAGAGCCCACCGCAAGGCAGGTTGGTCTTGTGCGGCGAGTGACCCTCAGGTCGCTACCCCCTAACAGCGGCCCAGTCCCACAGTCAGCCGAGGTTCAGTGAGGTACACAAGTGGCAGGCAAAAAGGCGTAGTAAGTACAGGCAGAGATCGGGGCTGGCAGCACAGGTTCGCGGTAAAGGTGAGTAGCAGAGGTCGGGGCAGGCAGCAAAGGTTCAGAGTCGGGGACAGGCAGAGGTCGGTACACGGGTAAGCAATCCAAGAATGTCTGACTTTCAACAAGCATGGAGAGACCAAGATCCGGCACTGAAGGAAGGAAGTGCCTGTTTAAATAGGGGAAGATGATGCAGGATTGGATGACATAAACACCAATCAGTGCTGTAAAGGCCCTTTAAATCTCAGGGATCCTGTGCGCTCGCCCTCTAGTGGACGGAGATGTGTGCGCACCTGACCATGCAAGGAGGAAGCATTGGGGGAAGGGCGGCAGCTTACGTTTTTTCCATAAAAAAAAGTCCTCCATAGACTTGCGATTCAGATTTGGATAATGCAGAAGCAGAATATCGCAAATTATTTGCTGGAACTGCACCAGAACAGAATAATACTATAACTAGATCCCAAGCGCAGCACTGTAAATAATAAACCCCAGAGGGCTCTGAAGATTAGTTTCTCTCACAAAACCGATGAGGAAGACATTTGGCTGAAACCAGAGTTCCCCTTTATGCCTGTAAGCCCCTTGTTCCCCAAATCTATTGTGAATTTTGAATTTCATCGCTTTACACCTCCGACAGCTTATTCGCTGCTGGCCCAGATTTTGAATTAATTACTCACCCAAAAAATAATCTGAGCTAATCCCTTCATCAGATATGCAAATTCCTGGGACACAATAGCGGGGGAAGAGGAGGAATATAAGCCACACAAAACTATCGCTTCTAATTGCGCTGCTTTACCAATTGAACCTTGTGACACAGAATTTAGGCTGCATTAAACTAAAGTGTACAAGTATTTAGCGGCTAATCCCGCCTAAGTATTTTAATGCCTAATGAAGATTTATTGAAGGGAGAAAGGCATATGCTCCTGCCGTTGGAGCTTGCCTGCAGGCGGGGATCGGCCAGATTGGAGAGTTTAGTCATTAATATCTCAGCCTTTGTATTTGGCGCTCCCAGCGCACGTGGTGCTGGAAGCACAGCATCGCCCGGCAACGTCTGATGGACGCATCCCCGGCTTCCACCTGGTCAATCTCTCTGTATTCTTTACAAGGAGGACACAGGGAGGTTTAGAGAGCAATTTCTGGAGATGCTGAGTTTTGAGAGACTTTCTCATTTAAAAATAAAAACATGTTTTGTTCTATGGAGGATTTAATGACCCTGCTTAATTGGAACAGAAGTTTCCAATCACATTTTAATGAACAAATAACAGCAATATATGGTTTAAACATACTTGGAAAAAACATTTTTAAAGTGTTATTTGAAAACGTGAAAAATAATATATACTCTGTGAAAAAAATAAATGTGCTTTGCTCCTAACGTGGACAAGGGACGATCAATTCCCTCCTCCTGGGGCATCCAAAATCGGGATGCCACACTGTATGAAACCCCCCAGGTTGCCCATACACTTACCTGCTTTTCCGCAGGGCTTGTGCCCGCACCAGGCATTTGTGACCCTGTTAGAGGGTAGCGGGGAATGCGGCCTTCAGCACGCTAGGAGCCGCTCGCCTTAGATGAAGGCTTAGATGAATGGACGTCAGCGGATCCGAGCACGCTGGTTGGACGAGCGGCCGCACATGTGCCATAGGACCAGAAAGAGGTGCGTTTGTTTTTCGGTGACCTGGTGGTTTTCATAAAGTGGGGCACCCCCGATCGGGGTGCCCTGGAGGCAAGGACCAAAACCCAGGATAGTCAAAATTCTAGGTTTTGGTCCACGTTAAATCCTGCTTAGGTGCCAGAAATTTAAAACATAAAACATAAAAAAATGTTAATTGTGCATTGAGTTAGAAAGTGTCTCAAAACTGAACCTCTTGAAAAAGTGCTGGGGCTCTCAAAATTGGGATAATTAACACCCGTCAGTCTCCCACTCACAGGTTCCTTGCCATCACTCCTCAGGCACCAGCGATGCACCTTGCTACCCTCCGTAGCTCCCCTATGGCCACATCCCAAGCACCTTGCAGGTTTCTTGCCACCTCCTGTAAGTATATTGAAAGGATGCTCCATACAGCATCCCCATTGAAAGTTCAGTGCCACCCCTCCCTGGGTACCAGCAGTGCTCACTCCCACTCTCTGCCCGTTCTTTGAAGGGTGCGCTCTGAACCCCCCCGGTTCCCTTCCATTACTCTCCAGGTGCCAGCGGTGCTCACTGCAGCCCCTTGGTCACTTTTTACCCCATACCCATGCCAACACATTGCAGGGTGCCCTCCACAGCCCCCCCCCTTAAGTTCTTGCCATTCCAGTGGTGTGCTCACTGGGTACCAGCAGTGCTCCTTCCATTCCTAGGTCCCTGCCGCCCCATACCAAACACATCGCAGGATGCCATCTTTAGCCTTCCTCCACCACAGTTCCTTGCTATTCCTCTCCAGGTACCAGTGGTGCTTCCTGCAGCCCCCAGGTCCTCTGTCACCCCATCCCAAGCAAATTGTTGGAAGCCATCTGCAGCCTCCACATGTTCCGTGCTACCTTCCTTCTTCCAAGTACTTTGTAGGAGTGCCCTCTCCTGCCCTGCAATCCCCATCAATTTCCTTGCCATCCCTCCCAGAGGTACCGTCAGTGCTCCCTCCCTCCCTATGTCCCAAATACCCCATACCAAAACACATTGCAGGGTGCCATTTGCAGCCTCCACATGTTCCTTGCAGCTCTCCTGACATCAAGTACCTTGTAGAGGTGTCCCCTCCTGCACTGAAGTCCCCAGTAGTTTACTCATCCCTCCCCAGCTACCAGTGGTGCTCCATGTAGTTCCTTGAGGTCCTATGTCAACCCATCCCGTGCACCTTACAGAGTGCCCTCTGCACCCACTCCCTCAGGAAACTCGCCATCCCTCCCCCCCAGGTCCTCTGTAGCCACTCCCTCAGGAAACTCGCCATCCCTCCCCCAAGTGCTCCCCCCTCCCCAAGTTACTTACCACTCCCCCAGTTCCTTGGTTCCTTGCCCCCCCCCATACCTTTGCTCCACCCACCTCAAAATCCCTTCAACGACCTTCATCCCTGCAGCCCCCCACATCCCATGCCATCCATAGCCCTTTCACCCTCTGAGCATGTTACTTGCTGTTCCCACACTTCCCAATCCCCTGAGTTGTACTAGGGGCTCACTGCAGCCCCCCCCCCCCCCCCCGTTCCCTTGCCTTTCCCAGCTGCCCACATAGAGAATTATGCAGGAGTTCCCTACATCTGGTCTATATATTCTCTGCACCCTTGCACCTCTCCGGCACGAACACGCTCCCTGTTAGAGGGTAGCGGGGGATGCGGCCTACAGCATGCTCAGATCGAGCTGATTGGAGGAGAGGCTGTGCATGCGCCGTAGGACCGAGGTTTGGTGAATCGGATCGGCTGACCTGGGGGGGTTTCACACAGGGTGCCCTGGGGGCAAGGACCAGAATCCAGGAGAGTCAAAATCCTGGGTTTTAGTCCACTTTATGTCAGAGGTTTGGCAGCAGTGTAAGCCATGTGGGACAACTGGTATGACCCCCCCAACTGGTATGACCCAACACATGACCCAACACCTATTTGGTGTAAAATGGGTATTGGTTCACTTTAAGGCCAAAGTTAGAGCACGGGGGAGAGATTAATACAAAAATAGAAATATAGCTGGAGTTGAGATTGGTAAACTAGGGACGTTTTTAAGCAGCCGAACTACAGCTATTCTTATTCTAATTACCAAACAATTATTCCATTAAAGTGGGTCAAAATGCTTGTGGCTGAGCCCTGGAGTGTAAAAGATTCCAGGCCCCAGTCGGGCCTGGTTTTCTTCAGCCGTGCACTGTGACAAGGTGGCCACATCCCCGGCACACTGTTCAGACATGCGCTCCCGCGCCAAGCCATCTATAAGTGTTAAACCCCTGGGTATATTAATGCAGGGCATATAACTCTTTATGTTCACAGAGCACAGCATAGAGAGCTTTTTGCCTTTCCATCCTCTGCCAGTTCACCACTCCACATTGGTGGTCACATGGGAGAGCTGACCTGGCAGACAATGGCTACGAAACGCTTCTGTGAGTGGGTACCTCTGCTTGGCATCAGGCTGGGTGCCTGGTTATGCGCAGGGGCTTCTGGTGAACCCCAGTGGCTGATAGCAACCATGTGGGGCAGTAGGCTGGTAGTGAGGAAACGCAGAAGTGTGTTGGGGGGGTGGCCATCCTGTAGCCTCCCACAGGACATCTTCCATCCTAAGGCCGGCCCTGGTCTGGGTCTCCTCAAGCCCAAAGGGTGGTAAGGAAGTGGCCTTGTGACAGGAGGTCACTCTTGAGCAAGGTACCTAAACAACTGCTACCTGGGCACCATTGCTAGGGCAGCCCAATGCCCCGGTGTGCACTCACTGCTTGTGTTTGTCTCACTACACAGATGGGTTAAATACAGATGAAAAAATACATTGTTTGCATGAGCATTCAGTGCCCATATATGTCCAAAAATCCCTCCCAAAAATTCAGACAGAGAGAAGGTGTAACATAGAATGTTAATATATGTTAATATATTTGTGTGTGTAAGACTATGGAGTTATAGGAGCCAGGCATGGATTTCTCTGGCAGCTCTGTCTATGGATTTATGTCGGGCCACTGCAGAGGAGTTTTTGGGTGTAAGGAGTAATTGCAGCAACCGCTTCTCTTTGTTAAACACAACAGCAAATGCTGGCGTCCCCATACAGCTCGGCAGTGTGCTCCACAAAACACGATTATGTAGAGGAGCTTGCTGCATTATTTATGGCTCTGTTGCTTCTATTAATTATGGATCAGACGCCCCTTTAAAAATAGTTTGCTGCGTACAGGCCGACTTTTGTAAAGATCACTTATCTGTATGGAGTTAGAGTACCCCCCCCCCCCCCCCGACATAATCACTGTGACTCCACTGTTTTTAGAAATAAGGGTGAGAAAGAAATTTGACAAAATGTGGCCCTGGGCAAAAAGTAGGGCCCAAAGTTTTGAACTAGTGTAGCAAAAATGTAGCTCCTTTTACCCTCCTCCTTATTAAAGTTATTGCCCAGGCTAATATAAAAAAGCTTTATACTCACTTTTTTTTTCTCCTGCAGATGATTGCTTCTAGTTTGGTGCTGGGTGCCTTATCGGATCAGCAGATCCACATCCTGCGCCACCCAGCCCAGTCATCAGGGACATCCATATTCTCGCCACCCCTGCCATCAGTCACAGTGACATAGGCAATGACTGTAATGATGTGGTTGTGCTTGAGGATCAGGAAGTACAGTACTGGATGTGGAAGTGCTGATCAGATACGGCACCCAGCACCAGACTAGAAGCGAACGAAAAGTGAGTATAAAGCTTTTTTATATTAGCAATCATCTGCAGGAGACAAAAACTGAGTATAAAAAATATAGAACATCTGTAAAGCCCCTTCCCCACTCTACCCCCTTACCCAAGCAACTCCAGCCCAATGTCCTCCCCCTAATGATATAGCAGCAGAGATGCCACTGGCCGATCATAGACAGGCCAAGTGCTGGTAAAATCCCAGGCTGAATTTTGGCCCCAGTCAGCCACTATTCCCAAGGCATTCAAAATCTGGAGTGGGAAACCCATTTGGTCATTGGGAAACTCACTTGTTCCAGCGTTTCTGACAGCGCTTCTGCTGCCTACGGCTTCATCTCCAGCTTCTGTGTAGCTGTGGCGAACTACTGCACATAAACCATTCAGATAGACTAGGGGACAAGAGGGAAGCCAGGGATGCAGCCAGCGAGCTGGGTCAAGTCATTCAACATTCTTGAGATCAACCAATCTGTGATCTCAAAAATTCTAGGTGGGCTTGGTCACAGCGGCAATTTAGAGGGTTTTGTACCACTTTAAAGAGATTGACCAGTCAAAGTGACTCAAAGGAAGTTTATGGGTTTATCTTCTATCCTCTAACCCCCGTGTTTTTTTTTTACTAAAGCCATTGCCCAGTATTCATAACACCATCAACTGGATGCAGTGTGATGATGAATGGCAGCCATATGCTAATTAATTCAGTTACAACTAAATTGTCACATAATGGCAGTTAGTTTGAAGTGATACTGAGCTCTGTGTATTGTAACTGACTGTATCATTGCTGGAAAGCATCAGGTGATGGGGCTGCTCAGCCTGGGAGCAATATGGCCAAGTCCATGCAGTTGGTGTTGTCATGAATATTGGGCAAATGCCTTAGTAAAAATAAAATAATTATTTAAAAGTATTTGCCTGGAAGCTTACCTGATGCAGTGCCAGTCCCACACTCTCTCCTTGATCTGACCACTGAAAGGAAAGAGAATTTCGTATTCCTCTCCAGCTTCTCCCACCTGAATCTGACCACAAATCCAATCCTGAGGCTTGTGTCAAGTTGACACCCCCCCCCATATAGTGATTGGTCAGGAGCCCTCCACAATGTCAAGCCCAACTCACTCCAATGTAATGCACACAGCGTGTTTGCATCACTCCCATCAGGGAGGCAACACAACATGATGTGAAACATTTTTATAATTACTCTGGAAATATAGCTTTGCTTTTAAAAAGGAACGCAATATATAGCCGTCCACAGTGGGAATATTATAAGTGTGCCTTAACAATGACTTTAATTACCCTCTCAACCCCTTACCAGCATCTAATTATACACTTTGACCAGGGTACAGAATACCTTTAATCTAAGCACTGAAAAAAGAGAGTCACCTCTGTTATAGGGGCCTTAGAAAATTGCCCAGTGTGACACGAGAGCACGAGAGATGGGGGGGTGAGAAAAAGGAGAAAAGTAGCGAGAAAAAGTAAGAGAGAGTGAGAGAGTAGGGAGTAGGGAGAGATAGACAGAGAGAGCGTTATAGACAGGGAATAGAGGGAAGAGAGAGGGAGGAAAAGAGAGAGAGAGAAGGGACGAGAGCAGTGAGAAAGAGAAAGAAAGAGAGAGGAAGAAAGGAGGAATGTAGGTGGTGGACGAGGAAAGAGACAGACAGAAATAACTGAAGAAAGAGAGGATCATGGGGTTGGGTGAGGGAGGAGAGAGAAAGAGGGAGGGAGAGATGGAGATGGAAAATGTGGCATGGGTAAAGAAGGTTGGA